>CM066593.1:3348333-6061666 GCA_033816785.1 Picus viridis
AGCTGCATTCTTCCTCAAAAGACCAAGTGCTGGATGGGAAGTTTTGCATCCTTCGAGCTGCTTGAGGAATAGGAAGCGAGGGTTCGGGGATGGTGGGTACAAATCCAGAGGGCAGGATAAAGTGGCAGAGGGTGCTGTGAGGAACAGCCTCGTGATGGCCTGGAGGAGGGAGCACAGAGCTGCAAATTTGGTGTTCCTGAAAATACTAGAGAGGGCAAAGAGTGGAGGAGCTGGGGAGGACAGGAGGCTAGCAGTGAGGGAGAGATACATGCCAGCACAGGTGGGAGTGCTGTAGATGATTTGATGAGGGAGAAATTAGGGAAGCAGACATTGGGAAACACATTTGGGTATCCCATTGCATGCTGGAGCGTATGTGGGAGAATAAGCCTACTCCAAGACACCACACAAGAGCAGGGGACTGGGGTGTGATGGAAAACCCCACCATGAGCTGGGGACACAGGACAAGTCCAGCCCTGCCCAGCAAGGGCAGAGGGGAGACTTCTGCCAGAGCATGTACAAGGTGAGCTCTTAACAGAGGGGTCCCCAGGGGCTTCCTCTGCCTGCGAGGTTAGCTGGCTGTGCCCAATCAGTCTTCCCGTTGTGGCACAGCTTGGCCATTGGTGACCTTAACCCAGCCTGTCCTCTCAGCAGGGCTGAGAGCAGCCCTGGGAGCTGCACCATCCTCCTGGAAACCACTCTCTCTTTGTACCTCAGCTGCTTCAGATCAGGGTGAAAAAAACACCAAAACAATCTGCAGAGCACGGCATTTGGAAGTTTTCATTTGTAACACACTAATTGTCCTCATTATTATGGTTCCTGGAGGCACCTCAGATCCTTATTACGGCAGCTGCAGTCGTGTCGGGGTGAGATGCGGTTTGCTGCTCCCTCCGGTCTCCTGCCTCCTCGGCTGAGTGACAGGTCTCTGCCACATGCACTGTAGGAAGAAGGTCTGGTGAGCTGCCGGCAGACTCGCAGGCAGCCCTCACAACTGTCTTGTTGCTGGTTTGTTGCTTCTGCGTTGCTTTCTGATTTGTTTTGTGATGCTCTGCAGGCTGATGCTTGTTGCCAGCCTCACTGGAATCACCATCAGGGTGAAACCAGGGGAGCCTGGAAGGATGCTACGAGGTTGACCAGCTCTGTGTTAAATGCCCACCCCAAACCCTCATGTCCCTGCAGTGAGCCCCTCGAGGTGATTACCTAGACAAGCATCTGCCCGGGAGTTCTTTACAACACCAGTGCATACAAACCGTTAAGTACCCAAGCCAAAGAGAAACGCCTGCATCCCTTCCACCCTTGCAAAGGGGAAGACTTCTCTTTCACCCTGCTGCCCTCTTCTCATTGCTCCTGCACACTGCAGCTTGCCTTTCCCCAAAGCCAGCCCTCCCCTAAGCATTTGGGGATAACCCTGCACGAGGTATGAGTTTCTCCTCCTGCACAGCGAGCATGGTGGCCCTTAGCTTGTGATTCACCCTGAGTCAGGGTTCAGAGCAATGCCATGGTGTGTTTGAACATCACTGCTTTTCCTATCACATTCCACTGCAGAGAGCAGGGAAGTGCCTGAAGTGCAGCTGTTTTGGCAGCTGCCTCAATGAGCCTCTTCACACCAGGTCACCTGAAGTTGTGCAGTCATCACTCCAGGTAACTCCAATGCGCTTAGGAGCCAGGGCACAGGAGCTGTCCTTAGATCCCTGCCAGAGGGGAATAATGAAGGTGGAGGAGCTAAGGCAGAGCTCCCTGCAGACCCTGTCACACTGCCAGCAGCCTCAGCCTACCAGCCTCAGCCTGCCTCTGACATGCTTCTTCCACTGAACACTGTGGAACCTCGTTGTGTTTTTGCCATTCACAGTGACATCCTTCTGAGACAGATGCCTACAGAGCTGACAAACACACCCAAGCAGCTTGAGGCTTTGCAAGGAAGGAGCTACAGCCCTGCTCTGCTCCTTTGGGAGTCAAGCAAATGCTCCACTGATGTCTGTGGGACATCCACACAGACCCCTGCATTCGCAGCTGCCAAAGGGCTGCCCTGCTACCAGAGCAGCGTCTGTCGTGCTTCAAAGCAGCCTGATGTCTGGCAACAGTTAAAGGAAGGAAATTGAGTCCCCACAGGGCAGCTCCTTCACACTGTTTCTGTGTTGCCGTGCTGCAGGCAGCTGGTGCCTGCTCCTCACTGCAGGCTGTCCCAGAGAAACCACATCACCTTGCCCACCAGACCCCTCCCTGCCAGCCCCTTGCACTGGGAAGCGCAGGCTCAGGACCAAACCTGCCTGATGCAGAGCATCCTCTGGGTCAGTTGGAGCCAGCAAGCTTGAAGTTCTGGGTGCCTTGCCCACTGCCTGAGTACCAAGGGGCATGGCTGTGGTTCTGGCTAGCACTGTTGGCTGCCTGGCATGATTTAGGAGGACATGAGAAAGGTTGCATCAGAGGGATCAAAGCATGCGAGAGGAAGAGAGCAGAAGGTGCAAAGGATATCACAAGTGAGGCCTGCGAAGATGATGACAGGGATGGAGCACCTCTCCTAGGAAGACAGGCTGAGAGAATTGGGGTTGTTCAAATGGAGAAGAGAAGGCTCCAGGAAGACCTTAAAGCAGCCTTCTAGTACCTGAAAGGGGCTACAGGAGAGCTGGGGAGGAACTTTTGACAAAGGCATGGAGTGACAGGAGGAGGAATAATGGCCTCAAACTGGAATAAACTGGATTTAGATTAGACATTAGGAAGAAATTCTTCCCTATGAGAGTAGAGAGTCATTGGAACAGGTTGCCCAGAGAATTGGTGGAGGCTTCAAGGTTCCTCAGGAGCCTCAGAGCCAGATCTAGTAGGAGGTATTGCTGCTCATGGAAAGGGGACCTTTAAGATCCCTTCCAATTCCATGACTCTATAATGGCTTCTAAGTGGTGCAGCTAAAGATGACAGCTAAGGACAATTTGAAGCCCACATCTGTGGCTTTTAGAGAGCAGAAGGTGAGCACCTCACATTTCAGGAGTGGAAGAACTCATCTCTGGTCTTTCACCGGGGGGCCCTTGTTGCTGGGTGCGTGCTGTGCCTGGAAGGCAGACACACCAGACACTGACACCTGACCTCAGCCAGACCCCAGGGACACAGACTTTTTACAAAGGCATGTAGTGACAGCACAAGGAGTAATAGTTTCAAGGCCCAAAGACACTGCAGGTCACGTCTGTCGTCTTAGCGGCAGCTGGACAGGGCTGGGGGATTTTGTGACCTTTGGAGAAGGAGGATTTGCCCTTTCCCTTGTTTTTGCCACCTCTGCAGGGACTGCTGAAACAGGCTGGCCTGTTGCTCTATCAGCTGCTGTCTGAGCAGCTCCTGCCCCAGCCCAGGGTGCAGGGCTTGCATGCTGCGGGATGTCCCCTCGGAGCCGAGAGCAGGGAGGAGTGGCACAGGGCTCCCGGGGATCCACTTCCAGGTGCGTTACTGTTTTAATTGCAGCCGTGCCAATGCCGGGGAGTTGTCAGCGAGGAGAATTAAGCTGTCATTCTCCAGGCTTATGATTCACAGCAGTAGTCAGAAAGCAGCTCTAGCACGGCTGGCTGCTGCCCCTTTCTGGCAAGGGGAGAAGGTGGCGCTGGAATGTGCCCTCCTATGTCACTGTGTTAGAGCTGGCCCACCCCAGGACATGAGTCAAGGATGCCTGAGGGATGAAGTCAGGCTTGTGTGAGCCATGCAGGAAGGATGTGAGTGAATGGTTGTCACGGGTGTACACTAATCCTGGCTCAGTTACTGTCTGGTATTTACTGGGCCTCAGCGACGGATCCTGACCCTGCAGGATGAACCCGCTCAGGCACCAAAAAGCAGCCAGAGCTATACCCTGCCCTACCTTTCCCCTCTAGTGCCCCATGGGCAGACCCCAAACATACAGTGCCAGCACGTAACACAGCCACAGCCCACAGCTTCAGCTGGAGAGCTGCTGCTGGGTGAAACGACCTTCCCTGGGCAATCCAGGAGGCTGTGATCAACCCAAAGGCAGCCTCCTGTGGGGCAGGGAGCATAGGTCAGTGGTGTACCAGTGCTGGGCTCTGCGCTTTGGTTTTTCAGAGGTGTTTGGCTGAATGTGTTTTGGGGAAGGGCATCAAGCTGGTATGATTGGGGAAGAAATGAAGACATGCACTCAGAAAGGCCTCTTAGGGGCAACATGATGGTGAAGGATGTGGAATAGAGGTCTTGCCAGCGGCAGCTGAGGGACCTGGGGGTGTTCAGCCTGGAGAAAAAGGCTGCGGGGAGATCTCATTGCTTTCTGCACCGCCCTGAAAGGAGGTTGGAGCCTGGTAGGTTCCTTCTCTGGAGGAACAAGTAATAGAACAAAAGGAAATGGTCTCAAATTGGACCAAGAGAGGTTTAGATTGGACAGTAGGAATATTTTCTTTCTTGAAAGAGTGGTCAGGCATTGGAACAGGCTGCCCATGGAGGTGGGGGAGTCACCGTCCCTGGAGGCACTGGCACTTCAGAACATTGTTCAATGGCCATGGTGGTATTAGGCTGACGGTTGGCCTTAAATGACCGTAGAGATCTTTTCCGACTGTTCTGATTCTAGGCGACAAACTGATACTGCGCTGCTTTCGGTCCTGCCTCCAGCACTGCTGAGAATTGTGCACTGGGGAGCTGGAGCCTGCAGGGGAAAGCCTCAGCGCAGGCCTAGTTTCACGTTCCCGGTCCTCGCCACTCGCTTGCGCAGCAACAAGAGACACCCCACCACCACCACCACCAAAGACCCCGAACTCCGCCGCAAGAAGCTGCTGCCGCTGCCGCCGCCGCCGCCGCTGCCGCTGCCGCCGCCGCCGCACCACAAACCCCTCCGCATGCGCGCAGACCCCGCGCTGTCACTCGCTGCGCATGCGGCAGCTCGGAGCCAAAGGCGCATGCGTACCGCCCGGACTGACGCAAGGCCACTGCAATCGGCCTGCGCTTTATCCTGTCCGACCTTGAGTGATCGGCCTCCCACAGGACCCGGGCTGTCGGATCCGTGCCGGTGTGTAGCTGACCCATTCGAAGCCCGTGTCGCGCCCCAGTCCATGCGGCCTGAGGCAGCGGATTCTCCTACAGTCTCAACATTGCAGAGCGCAGCCCTGCTAAGGGTGCTGATCTCTGAGCGGAGAGCTAAGGAACGCGCATAAAGATCAGGCGATTCGCAAGGCAGCCCGTGCCGGGGGTCCTGCGACGCATTCTCAGCCCCTCCCCGCGGCCCACGTGGGTGGAGGCTTCCAGAAGAGCCGCGGCCCCGCGCACACCTTGTCCTGCCGCCGGTCCTGCTCCATCGCCCTGCAGCCATGCTCAGCGCCCGCCGCGCCGCCGCCCGCCTCCCGTTGCTCCTGCCCCGCGCGGCTCCCACGCCCGCGCCGCCCGGGCTGGCGCAGGTGGGGACGGGGAGGCCTTGGGGCCATGGGCCTGTGGGCCCGGACGGGAGAGGCCTAGGGGAGGTCGGAGGGGACGAGGAAGGCCCAAGGGGACGGGGATGCCGGAGTAGACGGGCGAGCCCTGGGGGAGCGTTAGGAGGTCGGGAAGGGGCTACGGGCATGGCGGGGGAAACTGCCTGTTAGCGTGTGAGTCCCGACGGCGCCGGGGATGGGCCCAGGCCGCTGGCTCCTTGATCGGTTTCGGGCGTGGAGGCAGTTTTGTGAGGAAAAAGGGTTAATAGCCATGCAGGGGCTAACAGCAGCTGGTGGCTGAGGAGTAAGCGCACCGGCAGCGTGTTCCACGTGCCTGGGCTTACTTTCGAGGAGCTTTATAGTAAGATTGTACAATTCCATGTGAGAGAGACGGTGGAGATCAGGCAGGTAAAGTGTTGGTAAAGCAGTTTGTGAATAGATCGGGTGCCAAATCTTGCAGCTCTCTGTGCTGGACGGGCTGATCAGTGTCTCCCACGCAGAACAGGTCGCTGCTTCAAACACCGTGCTGACAAGGCCTTCCCCAGCCCACATCTCCTCAGAGAGTGCAGCTAGGCCAAGTATTTTCAAGAATTAGCAAAATCTTCATGTGTTGCCCTGGTCCTGTTTGTGATAAGATACCTTATTAAAAATTCGTTCTCAGAAAAAGGGATACTGCTTTCAGAATTCTCGAAGGTGCTGTTTTGTTCGTGCCAGGTAAAGGCTTCATGCAAAATTTGGGCTCCAGGTTCTTGAAGGGATGTCGTAGATCATTTGTTGCTGACCACACATAAAGCTTTGAGGAATGGGGTTAATGTTTATCTGCTGCTGTTCGGTGGAAGTTGAAGGTTCAGAGTTAATTTACTTAAGTGGGTTTTTTTTTTTGTCTGGTAGCATATTTGGAGAGTGGCTTGCATGAGAAAGATAGCTCTGCTCTGATAATACAAGCCAGGCTTATGGCAGGTGTAGTAACTGAGGTTTTGTGTCAGTTTGAGTCTTTCTCAAATTCTTCCTTAGTTTGTACTGAAGTTTTTAAATACAGGACACTGTAGTGGGGCTCTGTTGCTCAGAATTGTTTTCCTTTGCAAGCTCACTTAATATTTAAAGCTAAACTTTCATTTGACTGTGTTTACTTTGTAGACATTCTGGAATGGCCTCAGTCAGAATGTTCTCAGAGCAGCATCCAGCAGAAAATATGCGTGAGTATCTCCTTTTCGGTTTTCACTTTGGTTGTTTGAGGTTTATATTTACTCTGTTCCTGATACCAAGACTGATTATTGAAGCCAGAGATGGAGTAACAGAGCAAAGCTGGCAAGATAAACTTAGATCTTATGCATTTAACTTCTTAAAGGCCATTTCTTTATCTCTTGGTGGTGGTGTTTTAGGTTTTTTTCGAGCAGAGCTTTAAGACTTCTTTTTCCCCTTCTTCTCTCACCACCAGCAGCATCTAGAAAATGTGGATTGTTGAGATTTGTTTGATTAACAATCAAACATCTCTCCCACCCAAACAAAAATACCCCAAGTGCTGAAGGAACCACTTCTAGACTGATGTGAAATGAGAGGAATCATAGAATGATTTGGGTTGGACCTCCAAAGGTCATCAACCCTCCTGCAGTGAGCAGGAGGCCTGTGTGTGGCTCTGTTTCACTATAGATAAAGCTTATTTCAAGCAGCTTGTGCATTTTAATCCCTGTTTCTTTCCTGTTTCAAGCTAATGGGAAATGTGTAGCAGTTGTGTAACTTAGATCCTTTGTGGCTGTTGCTGGTTCAGGACACAGTGGGAAATGTATGTGTGTTAGGAAGACTGCCCCATTCTGGTTTGTGCAGAGAAAATGAGCAGCTGCACCTCTCTGAGATCACTGCCTGATGTTTGAACTGGAGTTAGAACAACTTAACACTTTGAGTGAGTAGGTGATAAACATAGTCCTGCTCTACCTTCAGTGTGCTTCCTCCATCCCAGGACATGGCTTGGTTTAAGGCAAAACTCCTTCAGGAGTTCGCTTCAACCTGTTGTAAGGGGCAACATGCTCTCTCTAGGAAAGAGGAGGAGGTTCAGTTTTGTCTCATGTAAGAACCACACCCTTTTTTTTCAACACTAAATTAATTTCTTGCTCCTCAGGGTCAAAAAGATAACCATCTTTGGCTCTGGCTCAGGGAACACTGCATGAATGGAGTAATTTGTTGTCTCTGTATATTCTTTTCATGCTAAGCAACAAACAAAAAACCCAAACCAGTGCAATTTATTCTTAGCATTTTGATTCCAGGTGGTGAACATCAAAATTAATTCAAAAGAGACCCTCTGTGTGTAGGGACAGAATTAGTTACTACTGGTCCGTGTCAAAATCTTAACAGGATGTTGGCAATATATGTAGTAAAAGTTATTCTGGGGGAGGAATAATGATTTTGGGGTTTGTTTTAACAAGCAAGAGCTTACCTGTAAGTGATCCAATTGAAAACAGAGATGCAAGGTTAAACTCCTGTGTAAGAGCCAGAATACAACCTGTATTTCACAGAATCCCAGCATGGTAAGGGGTGAAAGGGACCTCTGGGGATCATCCAGTCCAATGCCCCTGCTAAAGCAGGGTCACCCACAGCAGCTTGTCCAGGATCACAATGTCCAGGTGGATTCCTGAACATCTAGTGAAAAATGACTTTGTTCTGCCTTCAGGGTAGGAAGGTGGTTTTTTTGCTGTCATTTTCTTTTAGTAGTAATTGTATTTTTTTGCTCACAATATGCTTTGCAGCTCAGAAGCAATTAAAGGTGCTGTTATTGGAATTGATCTGGGGACAACCAACTCCTGTGTGGCTGTTATGGAAGGAAAGCAAGCAAAAGTAAGTAAAACATGAACCCCAGCTTGCAGTGATGGTGTTGCAAGTTGAATGTCTAAATTGATCTTAAACTCACAGAATTGATTAGGCTGGGGAGCACCTTTGAGTTTCTCAAGTCTAACCATTAACCCAGCACTAGCAAGTCCACTGCTAAAGCACATCCCTCAGCACATCTACATTATAAATTCCTCCAGGGATGATGATTCAATCATAGAATCATAGACTCAGTCAGGGTTGGAAGGGACCACAAGGATCATCTAGTTCCAACCCCCTGCCATGGGCAGGGACCCCCACACTAGATCAGGCTGGCCAGAGCCTCATCCAGCCTGGGCTTAAACACCTCCAGGGACAGGGCCTCAACCACCTCCCTGGATAACCCATTCCAGGGCTTCACCACTCTCATGGGGAAGAACTTCCTCCTCACATCTAGCCTGAATCTCCCCACCTCCAGCTTCATTCCATTCCCCCTAGTCCTATCACTACCTGAGATCCTGAGAAGTCCCTCCCCAGCCTTCTTGTAGGCCCCCTTCAGATACTAGAAGGCCACAATGAGGTCACCTCTGAGCCTTCTCTTCTCCAGACTGAACAGCCCCAACTCCTTCAGTCTGTCCTCATAGGAGAGTTGCTCCAGCCCTCTGATCATCCTCGTGGCCCTTCTCTGGACACCTTCCAGCACACCTCCATAACCCTCTTGTAATAGGGGCTCCAGAACTGGACGCAGTACTCCAGGTGGGGTCTCACCAGAGCTGAGTAGAGGGGGAAAATCACGTCCCTTGACCTGCTGGCCACACTTCTCTTGATGCAGCCCAGGATCTGATTGGCTTTCTGGGCCGCCTGGGCAGCCTGTTCCAGGGTTTGACAACCCTTTCCATGAAGAAATTGTTCCCTTGCATCCAACTTGAGGCTCTCTTCTCTTGTCCTGTCACTTGTTTCTTGGAAGGAGAGACCAGCTCTAACCTGGATCCAATCTTTTCAGGGAGTTGCAGAGAGACAGATGATCTCCCCTCAGCCTCCTTCCTCCAGGCTGAACACCCCCAGTTCCCTCAGCTGCTCCTCACCAGCCCTGGTCTCCAGACCCTTTACCAGCTTCATTGCCCTTCTCTGGACCCACCTAAGCACCTCAGTGCCTTTTATTTGAGGGGATATTCTCTGGGAACGTGTTTTATTTGACTGTGTCCTGTTACAATTCTCCCCCAGGTGCTGGAAAACTCAGAAGGTGCCAGGACAACCCCTTCCGTTGTGGCGTTCACAGCCGACGGGGAGCGGCTGGTGGGGATGCCGGCCAAGCGGCAGGCGGTGACCAACCCACACAACACCTTCTACGCCACCAAGCGGCTGATCGGGAGGCGCTTCGACGACTCTGAAGTGAAGAAGGATATGTGAGTGAGGGGGAAGATACTCCACCGGCAATGCACCAAATGCAAAACTGTGTAAATGAGGCCTGTTTAAAATACAACCCTCGTTGGGGGCAGTGGTTGTGCCCTTGTGTCACAAAGGGTTCTTGTTTAGGTTGTTAGGGTCATAGAATTGTAAGACCAGCCAGGCTGGAAAAGACCTCAGAGATCATCAAGTCCAGCCTATTACCTAATACCTAACAACTCCTGACAACCAAACCATGGCTCCAAGTGCCACATCCAATCCTTTTTTGAGCACTTCCAGGGATGGTGACTCCACCACCACCCTGGGCAGCACATTCCAATGGCCAATTACTCTTTCTGGGAAGAACTTTCTCCTCACCTCAAGGCTAAACCACCCCTGGCACAGCTTGAGACTGTGTCCTCTTGTTCTGGTGCTGGTTCCTTGGGAGAAGAGATCAATCCCCACCTGGCTACAACCTCTTTTCAGGAAGCTGTAGAGAGCAATAAGGTCTCCCCTGAGCCTCCTTCAGGCTACACAACCCCAGCTCCCTCAGCCTTTCCTCATAGGGCTTGTGCTTGAGGCCTCTCCCCAGCCTTCTTGCTTCTCTGGACATGTTCAAGTACCTCAATGTCCTTCTTAAATTGAGGAGCCCAGAACTGGATGCAATACTCGAGGTGTGCATTATAGACAATCACTGAATGGTTTGGGTTGGAAGGCATCTTGAAGCTCATCTAGTTTCAGTCCACCTGCACGCTGAGGAGGAACCTCTTCCAACTAGGTCAGGTTGCTTAAAGCCCCATCCAACCTGACCTTGAGTACTTCCAAGGAGGGGATATCTGCAGCTTCTCTGGGCAACCCATAACAGTGTCTCACCTCCCTCACTGAAGTATGACTTCTTGATGCCTGATGTCAATCTCCCCTTTCTGTTTTGCTGTGTTAGTTACCAATCTTTGTAAGGTTTTTCAGACAAATCAAAAGTCCACTTTTGGACTTTTTGGTCCACTTTTGTTTGGTCTATCTCTGGGCAATCCATGATAGTGCCTCACCTCCCTCACTAAGTATTACTTCTTAAAACCTGATGTCAATCTCCCCTCTCTGTTTTGCTGTGTTTATTACCAACCTTCGTGAGGCTTTCAAAGTACTCCAAGGTCCACCATTTGGTCTGTCTTGCCAGGCAGCCTCCCCTTCTTGCTAAAAGCATCTGCCAAAGGAGACCTCTCATTCCTGGGTGTGCTTACAGTCACAGCTGTATGATCCTACCTAAGGCTTGTGATTAAATGATGCAGCTAATTAAGAGCAGTAGTACATTGGCGCTTCTGGGACTCTTGGATCTGAGGCTGCTGTTGGCAATTTCAGCATCCTTTGTCTGTCTGGAACTCCTACATGTTGATCTGCTGCTAGCTGTAGGAGTTTAGTGCTGTGTGCTGATGCAGGAACTGAGGGTGGAATCCTTCTCTTCCAGTAAGAATGTTCCGTTTAAAATTGTCCGTGCCTCCAACGGTGATGCCTGGGTAGAGGCTCATGGGAAGCTCTATTCTCCAAGCCAGATCGGTGCCTTTGTGCTAATGAAGATGAAGGAAACTGCAGGTTGGTACAGTTTGTTTGGCCTTTGCCCTCAGTGTGCACCAGTGTGACCTCGCTGCTGGGCTGTGGTAAATGGGAAGTGCAGCCACCAGGTAGTTTCTGTGGCATGGGGGTCCTTCAAGAGCAGGTCCTTACATGGAGCAGATCGTGGAGGGCTGCAGTGATGGACCTGCTACAAAGCCTCAAGGAAGATCAGTGCCTACCTCAGCCTGGGATTTTTTGGCAAGATACTAGTGCTTTACTGACAACATTCTGACTAAAATTGAATGCTGATTGAGTTGATGCTCAGTTTGAAGCAAATTGAGCCCATGATTACTCAGAAGGAGAAACTCCTTTTCCTCCTGAGCTGCAGGCCTTGTGCCTCCCAGGCTGGGACAGCAGCCAGGGATTTGAGCGACTTTGTCCTTAATCAACTGCAAGATTTGTAGCAAGAAAAGGAGTGTTTAAGGGAGCTGATCTGGGGTCTGATGGAGTAGCTTCTTAGCCAGTGCTGACTTTAGATCCTCACTAGGTGAAAATATCCATTGGCCTGCAGAAAGTTTTATTGTTGTGGTTTTGGGGTGTAGGTTTTTTTCTCTCTCCTTTTCAATTCCTTGTTTGGAGGAACTGAGTATCATACATAGAGATAATAACTGCCTTCCACAGCCTTGTTTGACAAATATGCATCCAGTGATAAGTGTTCGAAGGACAAGGCTAAACATTGTTAGTAGAGCTTCATCCAGAGATGTTGGGGGTTGGGTCCTGGACACATGCTAAAGCTCTATCCAAAATGTGAGCAGCTAGGTGTGATCAGTCTGACTTACTCTGAGGGTGGTGGTTCTCTGCCTTAAGCAGGGCTCTGCTTGCTGTTGGCTTTTGGCCTGGATGCCACATGAGCTGTGGAATGATCTGTGTGGAAGGGTTGTGCAGAGCTAATGCATAGGTGTAAATCCTCTCTCTGCATTCTCACTGCACCATGCACATTCTTATTTTTCAGCAGGTCTGAATCTGCATTTGAGGACATCCTTCTCTTTTTTGAGGGAAGTTTTGTGACCTGAAGTCACAAACGTAAGAGTGGCCTTGAGGGTGCAACACCTGGTTTTACTGACTTGTGGTCAAACCTTTGCAAAGTTCATGTCTGTTACTTGTGCCATATAAAGGTTATCTACAGGAGACTCTATAAACAGGGTGAAAATGAGTAAGTTTGAAGTGCATCACGTGTTGAACACCCAAAAAATGGAGAACAGCTTCAGTCCCACGCACTAAAAGCTCTCAGATGAGTTCCCACTTGCTAGCAGCATCCAGTCACTCGTTAATTGCAGAGGTGCTTAGTCCTGTCAGAAGCCCACAAAGTACTCCATGTTATGTGGAAAAGTTGAGTTCTGCACAGCTCTATCTGCATTTTCCTAGAAAGCAGCAAGCCTGTGTTCTCTTCTTAGTTCAGGAAAACTATTTCAAACTACATCATAATTTGGTTGTATTCTTCTCTTATGACTTCTGGTTTATCTCCTCTTTCTTCCAGAAAACTACCTGGGACATGCAGCCAAGAATGCTGTGATCACAGTCCCTGCTTACTTCAATGATTCCCAGAGACAGGTATTGACCAAACTGGAAGATTTGGGGGCTTATAAATGATTTGGTTTCCTTCAGCAGTCAGCACTCTTCCTCCTTTTCCTTCAGGCCACTAAAGATGCTGGGCAGATTGCTGGCTTGAATGTTTTGAGAGTGATTAATGAACCAACAGCAGCTGCACTTGCCTATGGTCTGGACAAGTCTGAAGACAAAGTGTAAGTGCCTGTTCATAACTCCTACCCTCTCCAGTAAGCATGCTGGAAATTGCTTTGCAGATGCCTCTTCTGCTTTCTGTTTGGTAAAATCATTGGTTGGAGTTCTGCCAAAGCAGACTCACCGCTGTGAGTCAGTGCTGTGTAATGTCACCTCTGCTCTATGCCAACCATACTCCTTACAGTGAGTTCATAACTTGCAGCTACAACTTAATTATCAAAGCTAAATGTCAGTTTAATTATCTTACTTACAGCTAGGTGTGGTTAAGGACAGCTGGGTGAGAGGCTTTCTCTGGTGCTGGAGTAGCACCAGAGGTACGCTGAGGTTTGGTGCCTGGTCTCCACAGCTGCCATCATCTTCCCTGGCTGCATTCAGCCTTCTATGAGGGGTGGTTATATAAATGCAGGGGGTTGGTAACAGATTTTGTACTTCTGGTTGTAGATAATGGTGCTGTGAAAGCCTCAGGCTTTGAAAAACATGTTTCATAATGGTTTTGGTGTCCCTGGCCTTGGCCTTGGATGGGAGTGTGTCTCGCTTTGGAGGAGGAGCTGCCCTCTCTGAAGTAATGGGCAAGGTTAAGCATCTTGCAGCTCATCTTTTGAGCAGGCTCCATGAGGACTTGGAGTGCTCCAGGAGGGTGTATACTGTGGCAGTTGCTTACTGCTGACTTTAGAGAGGCTTTTGACTTTGTGAATTCTGCACACTTCAGCTCCTGAGGAGGGGGATTTTCAGGCTTTGTCTCTGCAGTAATGGTTTTGTGCCTCTGTCCTTGTAGGATTGCAGTCTATGATTTGGGTGGTGGCACATTTGATATTTCCATTTTGGAAATCCAGAAGGGAGTCTTTGAGGTGAAGTCTACCAATGGTGACACTTTCCTAGGTGGAGAAGATTTTGACCAGGCTTTGCTGCAGCATATTGTTAAAGAGTTCAAGAGAGAGGTAAAGTATCTCATCAAAATCCAGTCTCCTCTTACGCTGAACTCCTATAGCAGAAAGGGAATTTTCTTGATTATTAGACTTGGTTTGTAATTTATGATACAGTTGAAATTTAAGATGTCTGTTGGTCTTGCTTCCAGTTCTTGTTTCCTTGAGGTGAAATTTTCCTTTTCTGGAAGACTGGAATAGCATCACTCTGCCTCCTTTCCTCTAGGACCGTCCTGTACATAGCCTGCTTGCTTTCAATTGGAACAGAGATTTTTGTTATTAGATGTGTCAGCAGACTTACATACAGTACAGCGTTGGCTGCAGTGTAATTCTACCTCCTTTACCCATCCAGTCTTGCCTTTATGTTCCATAATGTGACTGCTTTTCCAAGCTTTAATCAGTTTCTTACTGTATAATCACTGTCAGAGGGTTAGTGGATGTTCTTGAAATGCTAAATATGGTTGCCAGAAGCGAGAGATCAGCTGAAGATGAGCATCCTGGGCTGTGTTTCCACAAACATCTTCATGCTTAAGAGTGGTGGGAGGCTGAACTGCAATGAAGGAGACCTCTGTGGCTCTTGTGCAATGTTAACCCTTATTGTTTCTCACCTAGATGGGTGTTGACCTGACTAAAGACAACATGGCCCTTCAGAGGGTGAGGGAGGCATCAGAGAAAGCAAAGTGTGAGCTTTCATCATCTGTGCAGGTAGGTGGCTGGGCTCAAAGCAGTGCAGTAGAACATTGTGATACACTGAGGTCTGCATTGTTTTTGTTTACCAAGCTCTATGAAATGGTTGCTGCTTTTTTTTTTTAGTCTGTGATAGCAGAACAAGCTTCTGTTTTTGTGTAGCAATGACATCACTGTATCCTGCTAAAGGACTTTCTGTTAGACTTTAGGAGCACAGTTAGTAGTTGGAAGCTCAGAATGTTAGCAGGTTGTGCCTTTCTTCTGGCACCATATTTTCTCATCTTGCAGGGAATGTGGCCTTGTTCCCAACTTAACTCTGTAATTTAGATATATGAAATCAGGGCATTTAGCTGCAGCTGGTGCTGCTGGGTTACTGGAAGCACTTGGCAGCTTTGTGCAAGCAGTTCCAGAGCCTTGGTGCTGCTCATTCCATTGAAACAGCTAATTTGTCTAATAAGACATAATTTCTGGGAAGAATCTTTGCTTATTTGCCTATGGGACTGCCTAGACAATGGGCAACATACACCCTTTATTTTTTCCACTCACTTTGTATATTAATGCATTCAAGCAGGTCCTTTATTCACTGCTGAATAAAGAGTTAGAGAGGCAGCAAGTTGGGGGGTGGGTGTGTGTGTGTAATAATCTTGCCTAAGTGAAATTAAGGTCAATTATATAGTAATTGAAATGGGGACTCTGCCAATTTCTAGGTTCTGAATAAACATACTATTTTTTTTCTTTTTGGTGGTCTTTTTATTGGCCAGTGGGGAGCTCCTAGCAAGGAGTTTAGGCCAGTCACAATGGATGCATAGTTCTGCCAGACACATAGCAGGCTCTGTTTTACTAGCTCAAGAGTTGGCAAGTACAGGCTGGTCACACCAGGAAAAACTGAGTTCCTTAACTCTTTAGCAGCGAGGAGGAAGCAACTTGGTTTGGGCCTTGCTTTTGGTGCTATTTATAAAGTGAGTGCACACCTCATCCTGAACATGGCTTTAGTTCTTCATGTGTAAAGTTAAAGCATCAGTAGTTTTCATTGCCTTGATTTGTAGTAGCTTTTGATGTCAGCATGACTCAGCACTTGAGCAAGATGGTTTCAGTTGAGACTTGCTTGGGAAATCCAGCATGTGAATTCACAGGATCATTCACAGATAGCTAGGAGAAGAGATTTTGGTCTCAGGCACTGATGAACTTAGAAGCATAGAATTGTCAGGATTGGAAGGAACCTCAAGGATCATCCAGTTTCAACCCCTGCCATGGGCAGGGACACCTCGCACTAGATCAGGCTGCTCAAAGCCACATCCAGCCTGGTCTTCAAAACCTCCAGGGATGAGGCTTCCACCACCTCCCTGGGCAACCTGTGCCAGTCTCTCACCACCCTCATGGGGAACAACTTCTTCACATCCAATCTGAATCTCCCCATTTCTATTTCTGTTCCATCCCCCCATTCCTATCACTCCCTGACACCCTCAAAAGTCCCTCCCCGGCTTTCCTGTAGCCCCCTTCAGATACTGGAAGGCCACAAGAAGGTCTCCTTGGAGCCTTCTGTTCTCCAGGCTGAACAGCCCCCACTCACTGTCTGTCTTCATAGGAGAGGAGCTCCAGCCCTCTGATCATCCTCATGGATGTCAGCTTCATGTTAAATGGCAATGGATTGGCTATCCAACATGAGTTGTTTGCATTTAGAGGAAAGTTGTGAGTTACTGCCTTCAAGCAGCTTACCTTACACAGCATGTTAAGTCATTTGGAGCTCTGCAGCTGGGTTTGCTGCTGTGTTACGCTGAAGGAAAGGGATCCAGGTTGTCACTTCTAAGGTTTTGACTCTTTCTTTCTGGATAAGATAGAACTGGCATTATTTTGCTCCACAATCCAATAGCCCAGTATTAAAATTGAGACTCAACAGCTGTAAGCAGGAGATGTTTTGCTAACGGAGTGCCTAACGTGTTAAAAGCTCATCTGCTGCCCCTTAAAGACCTGGCTGTAGAGCCAGCAGCCATGTCAAGGCTTCAGAACAGAACCTGAAACTTGATCTAAACCCTGCCTGTATCTCATTTCCCACTGCTGCTTTTCACCCTGTGTGTGTCTGTGCTGCAGACTGATATTAACTTGCCGTACCTCACGATGGATGCCTCTGGACCAAAGCACTTGAACATGAAGCTGAGCCGCGCGCAGTTCGAGGGCATCGTGGCCGATCTGATCAAGAGGACGGTGGCACCCTGCCAGAAAGCCATGCAGGATGCTGAGGTCAGCAAGAGTGACATTGGTGAAGTCATCCTCGTCGGTGGCATGACCAGGATGCCAAAGGTATGAGCTAAGTCCCCGCTAGAGGCGAAGCTGGCACAGCTTCTGTTAGGGGTGATCTGTAACAGGAAGGTTGGGAGTCTGGTAACTACAGAGCTTCAGCAGCTGAAGGCCCCCAGAAGCAGAGCAAACATGCTGAGTAGTCACATGAAAGCAGCAGCAAGGGCCTCTCTCATCCTGTGTAATTAGCTCAGCTTGGATCTGAGGGCTGTAGCTGACCTGCACCTCACAAAGACAAGAATGAGGTGCCAGGACCTGAAAACTCACCTTGACTTCCTCATGTAGACTGACCATAGCAGTGCTGTTGAGATACACAGGATGTTTCCTCTGGTGGGCGTCAGAAATGTGGTACAGGTGCACTTCAGTGACAACAGCCTGTCAGTAACCTTCACCTTCCAGTGGATTTCTACCCCTGTAGAGCCCTTGCAACTAGCTGTGAAGAAACTGCACAAACAGAAGGGCTGCTGCCTGTTGGCTGCATGCATTCAGCAGCCTGCTTGAGGCTGAGTGTGTCAAGCATATTGAGCTGGCTGTTCCAAAAACCCTTCTTACCTCATACTTGGCCCTGGTATTCTGTGGTGGTAAGCACCTACAGGTAGCTTAGGAGCTTGCTCTGCTGACATGCAGAGTCTTGCAGGTGAAGCCCTGTCTGTTTATGAGCTCTTGCTCAGAGCAAGGCAGAACACTGCTTAGCTGCCCTGAAATCAGAGCTGAACGTGTGTGGGCACCACTGTCCTCAAGGGTACAGCTTGTCCTCTTCCACAGAGATCATCAAAATCTTGGGACTCTCTGCTTGCTGTTAAGGTTTGTGATTTGCAGGTCTTTTCTCCTGGGGCTGGTGTCCCTGCTCAAGTCAGGGGCTTGGAGCTAGATGATTTTTGTTAAGGTTCTTTCCAACCCAAAGCCTTCTGTGATTTTACAGTTCTGGGTTTGGTGGTGGGGCTTTTTCCTCCCTGTGTTAAATGAGACTGGTGGCTGGAGGTGATATTGGTGTGTGCTGAAGGTCAGCCAGGCAGGGGAACCAGAGGAACAAGACAAACAGAAGCTGCTGGTCTGGACAAAGCTCAAGTGGAGTAAGTGTGCTGTACCTTTCCAAAGTCCCTGCTCTTCCAGCTGGGAGCAGGAAAACCCCTGTGGTTAGCTGTGTAAAAAGTGAGGAAAAGCTCTTCTAGGATTGGGGAAACCCTTCTTGAAACATTATGAATCCTTCAGGGATGGAAGACAGTCCTCAATATTGATTAATTATCTTTTTTTCTTTTTGCTCCCTGCTTATGACCTACAGCATCTGTGGCTTTGAGCTGCCAAGATGCTTTCACAAGTGCCTGCAGCTAGAGCTCTGGCTCAGAGCAGTGCACAGAGCACTGTGTGGTTGTTTTCTTCACCCTGCTCAGAGGGAACAGGCCTCCTTTGGAGCTCTCACAAGGCCAGTGCTCCAGGAAACCTACCGTGGGTGGTTAGCAGTAATGTTTCCTTTGTACTCTAAAATATGCCTCCAGAGGGAAAGGCTTGCACTTAATTATCTGCTCACACATTGTCTTCCTCTGCAATGAGTACTCCCAGCAGATGTCTCTTGGCTGAAGTGCAGAGGAGTTGGACATTTGCTTCCAGCACAGTTTTCAAAGCACATCACTCTGTGCCCATGTGTGCCTGGGGAGGGGCAGCAGCTGTGAGCAGGAACCAAATCCCACACCCTTCTGTGAGGAGGAGGAGCAGCAGCAGCAGACTACTGAGCTGTGCTCTGGAGCAGATACCTCATGGCATTCCTATCTGGATGCTTCAGCAGCGAACGTTTTGCAGTCATGAGCACATCCTACCCAAAGGGCAGAGCAGGGCTAAGCTAGTGACACAGCTCAGGCTGGCTGCTGGCACAGCAGATCTGCTGCTCTGTTGAAATAGCCCATTAAATAGAGTTCATACCAGCTCCTTTTGACCTTTGTTATGCACAGAGAATCACAGAATGGTTGGGGTTGGAAGGGACCTCTGGAGGACGTCAAGTCCAACCCTTCTACCAGAGGAGGATCACCTAGGGCAGGTCCCATAGGAACACATCCAGATAGGTCTTGAAAGGCTGCAGAAAAGACTCGACAACCTCTTTGGGCAGCCTGTTCCAGGGCTCCAGTACCTCCACAACAAAGTAGTTTTGCCTCATGCTGAAGTACAACTTGGTGTGCTCCAGTTTGTATCCATTGCCTCTTGTCTTATTCCAGGGCACCACTGAGAAGAGACTGGCCCCTTCTTGATGCCTATCCTTCAGATATTTGTAAACCCTTAACAAGAACTGGCCTTCTGCTCTGGATTTTTATTACCTCCCCTGTACTCAGCAGCACTGCTACCCTTGACAGCTGTGTTCTGCCCAGTGCTGGTTTGTGCAAGTTCCCTAGGAGTAGTCCTTGACTCCTGCTTCATAAGCATGGAGTGATCCTTTCTGACTGTGGCTGGGCTACCTGACAGGACTGACTTAAATGGTGCTTTGTAGCTGGCAAATGTGGCTGCAGGAAAGCCTCCAGTGAAGGTTGTCTAGGCTGAAGCAAGTGTGGCTAACAGGGCGCGGGGAAGCTCGGAAGCTGGGTCAGGTGGGGCCTTCAGCAACCTGGTCTAGTAAGAGGTGTCCCTGCTCATGGCAGGGGGATTGGAATGGAATGGTTTTTAAGGTCCCTTCCAAACCAAGCCATTCTGGGATTCTAAGGTGAAGAATTGAGGAGCAGCCACAGGCTTGGGGCTTAGTATTTCTCTTGTGCCACAGAGTTTCGTGACAGCATAAAGCTGTAAACCTTTAGCTGTGGCTCGTGTGTTCCTGTGGCCGCAGCATGGGGTGGCAGTGGCTCACTCAGCATCTGAGCTGTGCTCTCTCTCCATTCAGGTGCAGCAGACTGTGCAGGAATTGTTTGGCCGTGCTCCCAGCAAGGCTGTTAATCCTGATGAAGCTGTGGCTATTGGGGCAGCCATTCAAGGTGGTGTCTTGGCTGGTGATGTTACTGATGTGCTGCTGCTGGATGTGACTCCCCTCTCCCTGGGCATTGAGACACTGGGAGGTGTCTTCACGAAGCTCATCAACAGGAATACTACCATACCAACCAAGAAGAGCCAGGTACTCACTGACTCTGTTTGGGTGGGTCTTTAGTGGGCTCAAACACCCAGTGAAGGCTACCCAAAGCATCCTCATGGATAGGTTTGCCTCCTCTGGCAAGGAGGAGCAGCACAGGAATAGAGTTTGATGTCAGCCACTGAATACTTCTGTTAATTATTAGTGTGCCTAAGTGGGGGGTAAGTTGTGTTAATGTGTGCCAAGACACCCCAGGGTGTTTGTGGCCTGGCCAGGATTGCAGTGTGTGCTATGATGCTAACTGTCAACACATCATTCTGAAGAAGAATTGTGTGGAGACCTTCTGTAACTGAGCACCACATCCATTCCAGACCACCTTCGTTGATCTGCATGCCTCAGAGGGGATTCTCTCTTCCTGTGTTGTAGGCTTGGGTGGATCCTTTCTCTCTGTGCCTTCCCTGGGTCTGCTGCTATATGCTCTTACTGATAACACTTCTGGCTGGGGCATGGGGCTGGGGCAGGAGCCTTGCTCTTGGTACTGTGGCTGGCTGCAGCCTGCTGCTGCCATGGCACTGCCAGTTTTCCTGTGCTCAGTTGCCTACAGGACAAGGTGCCAGTGAGCTTGGCTGTTGCTAACCTTGTTTTAACAGAGGAGTAAATGTTTAATGGCTGTCTCTTCAAAGGAGCTTCTCTTTGTTCCTTGTTTAGTGAGCCTGTGACCACAGCAGTTCATGTGTTGTCTTTTACTGGCTCTCCAGTAACTTTCTGTTCCTCATCTATAGGTGTTTTCTACAGCTGCAGATGGCCAGACCCAAGTGGAGATTAAAGTGTGCCAGGGAGAGAGAGAGATGGCAAGTGACAACAAGCTTCTTGGCCAGTTCACATTGGTACGTTCCCACTCAGCATGCATGACCTTAGACTTGACCTTCTTTGAGAAACTCAAAGCCTTCTCCATTTCATTTGACCCCTGAAGGCAATGTTGAGGGGGAATCATCTTACAGAAGACATTTGACCCTGTTTGTAGTGAAAAAGCAGTCTCCAAAGGCACAGCCTGCTTCTGGGATAGCCTTTCAGTGGCAGGGGAGCAATTAAAATTTAAGATGGGGTTCAAAGTTCCTGAGCAGTCTTACAAGGCACAGGGACTTGAGGGTCTGGTCACCCAGAAGGGCTCTCTGAGCTCATGAGGAGAAAGAGCTGCAAGAGCACCAGGCCTGTGCTGCAGATAACCTGTATGTTGGCCTTTCTTCTGGGGCTGGGAAGAGAAAACTTGGAGCAGGCTCTAAGACACCTTTGGTAACCCATTTCTGGCCTCATACCACATTGCTATGAATGCCTTTGGAACTGCCTTTCCTGCTGGAGACATACATGCTCCAGGGATGCATCTGAGCAGTGTGGCTGCCCAACCAGCTCTCTGCACGGAATTGGTTTGGTTGGTGTGGGCAACATTTGGCACGGTTACAACTGTCTGAGCTCACAGTTGCTATGAAGAGCCCCATAGAAGGGAAGGGCTTTGCTATTCACAGGTGCTATTGGGTGGGAAGGGACCCTCAAAGGTCATCTTGTCCAACCCCTGCAGTCAGCAGGGACACCTCCAACTAGATAAGGTTGCCCAGGACCACAGCAAGTCTGATCTTTAATGCTTCCAGGGATGGGGCCTCAACCACCTCCCCGGGCAGCCTGTTCCAGTATTTCACCACCCACACTGTGCAGAACTGCCTCCCGATGTCCAACCTAAATCTCCCCTGCTCCAGTTTCAAACCATTGCCTTTCTTTGTGTTGGTACAAGCCCTTCTCAATAGTCCCTCCCCAGCCTTCCTGTAGGTCCTGTTCAGATACTGAAATACAGCTCTGAGGTCTCCCTGGAGCCGAACAGCCCCAACTTTCTCCTGTACTTTTGAAGGTAGCTGTACTGCCTGCGACTGTCTCATTGAAACCTAGGTGTATCCAGAACTAGAGTGCCCTGCCACATCCACTTCCATGGAAGAGAGGCCTGTTTAGCAATAAAGCAGAACCTGTGTCACCCTGAAACCAAACTTGGGGGCTAGCTCTCATTGTTTTATGTGCAGTAGTTCTGAGTAGAAATCTGTATCCTCTCAAATCTGCCAAGGTGCAGCTCATTAACCACGTGGCACCAGCAGGGATTTAGAGGCCGCAGCTCAGAGGGTTGGTTAATGGTTGATTCAGTTGCCAGATGGAGTGCCCAGCGCTGGTGAGCTCAATGCCTGTGGGAGCTAATGTCTAAACACTTGTCATTCTCAGGTTGGGATTCCCCCAGCACCCCGTGGAGTGCCGCAGATCGAGGTCACTTTTGACATCGATGCCAATGGCATCGTTCATGTCTCCGCCAAGGACAAAGGCACCGGGCGCGAGCAGCAGAGTAAGTGCCCTGGGTTGGTGCCTGGCCAGGAGGGGAAAAATGTGGAGCAGTGATGGTGCTGTAGCATGCTGGGCTCCCATACTGACCCTAGGTGACTCCAGAGGTAATGGGGTGCTGCCTTGATCATAGAATTATAGAATGCTTTCCTGGTGCCATCACAGAGTTGTCAGGGTTGGAAGGGACCTCGAGGATCTAGTTCCAACCCCCCTGCATGGGCAGGGACACCTCACACTACATCAGATTGCCCACAGCCACGTCCAGCCTGGCCTTGAAAACTTCCAGGGATGAGGCTTCCACCACCACCTCCCTGGGCAGCCTGTGCCAGTGTCTCACCACCCTCATGCTGAAGAACTTCCTTGCGTTCAATCTGAATCTACCCTCTTCTAGTTTTGCTCTATTTCCCCCAGTCCTATCACTCCCTGGCACCCTAAAAAGTCCCTCCCCAGCTTTCTTGCAGCCCCTTTCAGGTACTGGAAGGCCACACTAATGTCTCTTCAGAGCCTTCTTTTCTCCAGACCAAACAGCCCCAACTCTTTCAGTCTCTGCCCATAGGAGACAAACTGGACATCCCACAGGCCAGAGGTGGGGACTCTGCAGCATCTTAGTTGATCAACAAGCAACCTGTTGCCACTGCAGCAGGGATGCAGCTGAAGTCCTCTCAGCCTAAGAGCCCCTTCTGGAAAGGAGGGCTGAGTGTTACTGCAAAATGAAATAGGGAAGGGGAGAAGTGACAGCTGATGTGTGGTTTTGTTCTGAGGAGGCAAAGCCTCTGTGAACACCCAGCACCCCTCTCTTAGCCTGCTACCAGTGGAGGCTCTCTCCTTGCATCTTAAAGATGAAGCACCTGCCTATCCTAAGTCAAGGAAATCCTTGCTGGCAGGGTTTCACCACCTTCCAAGTCATTTTGTGCTGTGTGACAGTCCTCTCTTGATGTCTGCTGTGATCACCACAGTGATGTTCCATAAGGGTGCAGCTGTTTGCTGGGGCTTCCTGTATGGATCAGCTGTGCCTTAGTCCTAGGAGAGGTGTTGGGGTACAGGTGAGATATGGAGGGCTCACAGGAGTTTGTGGAGCAGTGCTCCTCCTGCCCTGCACAAGTCACCTGTGTCACTGGAGGAGCTTGAAGCAGTGACATTTTGCCCCAAAGGGACAGAAATCAGGGTTTGGGGCTCCAGTATGAATTGTTCTTGAGCTGTGCTGCTGGGCATGCTGTTCCTTGCTAACACAGGGAGGGGCTTGCTGTCTGTCTGAGGCTGCCTGTGGAGGTGCCAGCTTTTAAGGGAGAAATCAAATTAGGGAGATCTCTGCTGAACCCAAGGCATGTCACGTACAGCCAAACAGATCAAGCCCTGTGCCCAGCCCCTGCTTTGCTTCCAATTACTCCATTAGGAAGGGTTTGAAATTCAAGTATCTTGCAGCAGCAGGTATTTTGTGTAACCACCTTGTTCATTTCCAGCCATTTAAGCTGTAAACATCTCTAAATGGCAGGAGGCTTGGGGACTTCAAGCTGTCAGGATGTTGTGCTCTGCAGTGCAGGGTGTGGTGTTGTGGGGTAATTAAGCACACAGCTGACATTTTCTGAAGCACTGCTGTGGGCTCAGAAAATTAATTTGAAGCATTTGTAGATGGCCCTGATGTAAAATAAATCTCTTTTGTGACTCTAACTGGGAGGCCTCTGGGCTGCCCAACAGTTGTTTCTTTGAGGCAGCCACTTCAATGTGCCAGTTAAGAAAAACATTGTTAATTCTGTCCTGGCACCTGGAAGGGATATTGTTGGTCTTCACCATCCTGCTTGGCTCCTAGCATAAAACCACACTGCTGCTTACTCTGATTTCCTTGTAGGTTTGCCATCTGTGGCAGTCTTCTACCTCTGATAATAGACAACCAGAATGCTTTAGCTGTCTGTATGTGTGCAGTTGTGGTCCTGATGATAAAGCTGATCTCCCCATACCACATCTACATCCAGAGGACACGTGTGGTCCTCTGCCACTGAAATTGTTTCACTGCAGAGCTTTGCTTATGTCTAGGCTGTATTTTTGGGAGCTTTTTGGCACAAATGGAGAAGACTAGAGGACCTACCACTTGTAGAATCATGTCCTCTTATCCTGCTACCAGCCTGGGCTGTTGTCCCACACAGACAGGGATCTGTGCCCTGGTAAAATGATTCCTCCTGTCTGGATTTTTTGTTCTTGGGGTTTTCTTTGTGCAATGTTATTAACCTGCTGGAAGCCTTTTTGGTTTTGGAGCTTTGTGTCCTTGGTTTCCAGGAGGAGTAACTGAAGAGCTGTCAAAGGGACTTGTAGGCCAGTGGACAGGAAGTGTCTGGCAGAGCTGAGGTGCTCATAGATCCAAGATGTCAAGCTTTTGTTTTGCCAGCAGCAGCACTGCCTCTTCAAAGTCTGGCTGCCTTTGTACTGCCCACGGGGTCCTCACAGGTGCAGAGCTCCCGAGTAAGAGAGGGCCTGGAGCCAGGGAGAGGCTTTGGGAAATAAAACTTTTCCTTTCCCCAGAGATGAGAGCACGTTTCTAATGAATGCTGCTTCTCTCCTGCAGTTGTTATCCAGTCTTCTGGTGGCCTTAGCAAGGATGAAATTGAGAACATGGTGAAGAATGCTGAGAAATATGCAGAGGAAGACAGGCGAAGAAAGGTAATGTGATCATTATGGTATGTTCCAGCTGGCAGTGACCTGCTCTTCTGTGCTGCTAGCTGGGCACACCTTTGAAGGAGCTGTAGGCTCTGGTCTGTGGTGTTTGTGCAGTTACCCAAATACCTGCTTGCTGCTTACACTCCAGAGTTGCAAGGTGTAGGCAGAGGCATTTGTGTTTGCAGCTGGTTTGGTGGCCCTGTAAGCGAAGTGGTGTTATTCCTCCCTAAAGAACTCCTGGGATGTGGAGGCAGCAGTAAGAAAATTCACCTGTCTTCATCAGAGAGCCACAGAATGGTTTGGGTTGGAAGGAACCTTAAAGATCTAGTTCCAGCCCACCTGCAACTCAAGGTGGACTTCTTGTCATCAGTGCTCTTTACTGTCCATCTCATTACCTTGGATGTTCGTTTGAATCACACAATTCCACCATGGTGGGGCTGGGAGGAACCTCTGAAGGTTCTCCAGTCCAACTCCCCTGCTAAAGCAGGGCATCTGCAGCAGCTTGCCCAGGATCACAGTGGCCAGGGAGGTTTGAAAGCTCTCCAGAGAAGGAGGCTCCACAGCCTCTCTGTGCTGCCTCCCCCAAGGGTCCAGCACTCTCATACCAATGAAGCTTCTCCTCCTGTTCAGGTGGAACCTCCTGGCTTCCAGTTCTTACCTGTTGCCCCTGGTGCTGTCCCTGGGCACCACTGACAAGAGTCTGGTCCCATCTTCCTGCCCCCCATCCTCTAGCTATTGATCAGCATTGAGAAGAGCCTCTCTCAGGCTGCTCTTCTCCAGACTCAACAGCCCCAGGGCTCTCAGCCAAGCTAACTGGGTTCTCACAGTGATGTTCCATTTAAATGGAGGCAGAATGGGGATATTTAAACTACTTTGAGTTTATTTTGAAGCTTAATTTATAGAACCTGCCAAGCAAAGCTGCACCTGAGCCCCCTCTAAGTGGGAAGTTGCTTTCCACAGCAGTTAAATCTGCGTGGTGTCTGCAGTGCTGTATTCACCTGAGAACAGAGTTTGCCCTCAGCACAGGTCAGACCTTCAGGAGGTGTTTGGAAGCCTCACTGACTTTGTCAAGAAAAGGCTGGCACTTACTGTGGTTGAGTGACTGAACCTGTGATATACATAGGATTAATGGTTGGAACTAATTGGTTTAATGAGGGTAGTCCTAATGAATTATGCTACCTAAATATAGAGCATTGATTTTTAAGCAGATGCAGCTCAAGTCGTCTTGGGGATGTGACACCAACATATGTTGAGTGATTCCTGAAACTGGCACACTGAATTGGTCCTCTTTGTGTTCTCCTGGCCTGTAGAAACCTCTCAGGTGTTCAGGCAGCTCTAAGTCTCGCCCTCAACAGTGAAGGGATCATAAGAGGACTGAAGGGGGGAGTGCATGGAATAAATTCACATGAAGCAGCATCACCATGCCTCAGAACCTCTCAAGCCACAAGCTCAGTAGCATTTGTAGTTCAGGCAGAGAACCTTTGAAGACCTTGGTTCGAAAGTCCCACTGTTCAAATAACCACATTGTTGCCCAGAAGCATAGGTAGTGGCCCAGCATGTGAAGAGGCTGCACTGAAGATTCTTCCCTGTTGCCTTACTTTGTCTTAAATTGCTGAGGAGGTTATTCCCTGTTGGTAGTCCTCATCTCTCTCCAGTGGCCCATCAGGTGCAGGTGATTAGGTTTCTTTCCTAACAAACACTTCTCTTCACCTGACTTGCATAGCTGTAATTGTCAGCATTCCCTCATTAGACCTTTCTGGTCATGGTTTTGCTGCCATGGAAGTGTCATGACTGCATGCACAGAGTTATCACTCTGCTGGCCTCTGCCTCCTGCTGTGAACTTCAGCATCCCACAAAGATGTGTTCTAGAAACAGCATCTTTGTCATCAGCTTTCTGCTGGAGGTGGTTAGTCTCCTGAGAATGTGATTACTGCCTTGCTGAGGTAGGCTTTTCTTTCAAGTGGAGAGGGCTGGGTGTCCCAGGGAGTGTTGCCAGTGACACGGGGACTGAATTATGTCTCAGCGAGACTCCTGCTCCTCTACCTAAGCCTGCCCTGTCCCCTGTTGTTTTTGCAGCAGCACCATTAGGAACTGTTGTTTCTTAGCTAGCACAGTGGGGTTTTGCACTGTTCCACAAGCACTTGTAGTAAGGGGATGTGGTAAAACAACACAGTGCTTTGTCTCCCAGTGCCCTTGTTGCTGGAAAAGCTGAAGAACAGTTGCCAGAAGCTCAGTTGCTCTCCTGAGGAGCCGAGCAGGCTGTGCTGTCCTGCACTCTCTGCCTTTTTCAATGTGCCAGTACTCACACTGCTGGAGTTGCTTCCACTTCCAGGGAAGTAAGCTGGAAGTGTGAAAGCATGAGGACTGCCTTGCACAGGCTACCTGTGTGGGCTTTCTGGTGCCAGAACACACCTAGAGTTGGTTTGCTTGCATTTCTTCTTGCCCTTCTGCTGTTGAGAAGGACCCTGAGTGGAAGCTGGAATGGAGTTTGGCAGTTAAATGCCAGCTGCTAGCTCATAGGTGGCCAGGTCATGTCAGCAGTGCTGAAAGCAGTAGCTCCATACAAGCTCTCTTCTCCAGGAGCGTGTGGAAGCTGTGAACATGGCTGAAGGCATCATCCATGATACAGAGTCCAAGATGGAGGAGTTCAAGGATCAGCTGCCAGCAGATGAGGTAGGTCTTTTGATCCCATAACAGTGAAGGAGGTAAGATCCCTTAATAAGTCTTTGCTCATATTCCTAGCTCCTAGCTGGCTCTGGCCAGTGACACCAATTCTGTATTTCCATGGAACAGTCATCAGCTCCTGGTTTTTGCACTTGAGTGGATGAGGGTGGCTGATGGGAGGATGTAAGGCCATGCTTAGAGGAACACGGTGTGGATAATAGCAAATATCCTCTTTCAAAGTGTGAATTCAGTGTCACTGAAGATCTAAGAGCCTGGGAAGCTGTTAATGAGAAACCTTCTGTGTGAATTATGTCATTGACTTGGCCTTGGTGGCGATTTGATACGGGCTGTGCTGCTTCCTGAGAGGAGAGTTTCTCAAAGCTGGAGATTGAGTAGTGTCTGGCAGTGCTAGCAGTACAAAGCACCCAGGAACTTGGAGGCAGTGACACCTGTACTGGCCACTTAACACCTGCTTTTCTTCATGGGAGAGGATATTTAGCATCAGAAGAGTGCTTTCCACATCACTCCAAGGACAGTTTAATTTCTGCATTCTGAATACCAGAAGCCAAGTTTAAAATGGATTGCACAGCCTTCAAGTGATCAACTCTTGGAAGCAGAAAATCCAAAGGCTCCCTGGGGCTTTGGGAGGTGTTTGAAGGAACAAGGTGTAGCTTCTGACCAGTTCAGCTGCTCCTCTCTTCCAGGGTGGATATTGTCTGACTGTTAGGGGTTATGATCACTGCAGTTTCTCTCACAGGAGCACAGAGCCTAAAACCCTGTTCCCTGTAATGTTTTTTTTGGTGGGGAGGAATACCAGGGGAAGGTGGGGCAGTGCTGGTCCCTGTAATGTCTTTTTGAGGGGGGGGATGCCAGGGGGAGGTGGGGCAGTGCTGGGAGGGAGCCCTGTGCTGTCTGGGTGGAGATGGTGACCTGACCGAGGTGATGAGAGCTCTGCCTGCGGTTTGCCTACAGACACTGCCGAATGTGTGCTGGCAGCACCGCTGTCCCCCAGTCACCTCGCTGCTCCAGGCCTGCCTTTCCCAGCAGTGTGCCAGTCTGACAGGGACATGCCAGACTGCGTGGAGGCTTTGACAGATGGCTCCAGGGACTGGGGATGGCACAGTCTTGCTTTTGTTTGCCGCTCTGCTCCTTCTCCCACACACAGCAAAGGGATTAAACAGGGTGGTGAGCAGCCTTGCTCTTGGCTTTCTGACAGTGCCTTAAATATGGATGCAAACCAGCTTTCTCTTGCCTTTACCCTGGCTCCTGGGGTGGGTGACTCTGGTTGAGGTGTGCCAAGGAGAGTGGCTCTCATCCTTGGCTGGCTGCTCAGTCTCTGCAGGGCTTTTTGTCCTTGGCGCCTCTGCTGAGCCGGCAAACGAGGCGACCGATTAATGCCAACTGTGGCACGTTTAGTCAAGTGGACAGGTGCCCAGCGGGATCTGAGCACAGTCCCAGCCTCTGCAGACTCTGTGGCTCAGTTGAGTCTCAGTCTTCGTGGCTTCTGGACAACACCACCACCAACAACCAAAAGAAAAGGGCAGTTTTGCTGTGGCCAATAGGTGGTGAAATGACAAGAAGCAGACTGCCTGAAGCGCAGGGTTTCATCGGGGGGGTTTTGTGTCTTTACTTGCAGTGCAACAAATTGAAGGAAGAAATTGCTAAAATGAGGGAGCTGCTGGCTCGTAAAGATACTGAAACAGGAGAGAACATCAGGCAGGCAGCCACCAACCTGCAGCAGGCTTCCCTGAAACTCTTTGAAATGGCATACAAGAAGGTAGGCTCACGGTCATCTCTGTGGTACTCGAATGGGGAAGGGGCAGTTGGGACATCACACAGTTAGGAAGAGCTGTGCTTGGAGGTAGCACTGAGTCCCGGTGCAGCTCCCTGTGCTGAAGGGGCAGCTGTCAAAGGTCAGGTAGTGCAAGGCCTGAAATCTTTGCCATGCTGCTGTAGGTAGCCCCCTCCCAGGTGGTGTGTGACATTACTGAGCAGTGTCACATGGAAAAGTGCTGGAAGCTCTTAGGGAGCACGAAGAAGAGCACAAACAGGACTTTCCCTGTGGCATGTAGAGTGCCTAAAGAAATAACATGGACTTGTTTTAAAGGTAATTCTAAACCAGGTTACCTAAAACCACAGCAATAAGGTTACTGGGACTTGCTTCTTAATCCCTTTCCCAGTGAAGGGCTTACCTGAAGGAACTCTGGCAGATGTGTGCTTCACCTCTGCAGAGAAGTCTCCCGGGATGGAAGTGGCACTCCCTGCCCAGGTGACCTTGGTATTGCTAAGCTCTCCTCACAGTGGAAAGCTCCTTTTCTGGTACCAAACTGAAAACCTAGATGATTACCTTCCTCCTAGCAGTAGTCAGGCAGAAATGAAGATTTAAGAAGTTTAAGAAAGGTGCTGAGTTGCTCAAACGTGTCCAGAGAACGGCAACAAGGCTGGTGAGGGGTCTGGAACACAGCCCTATGAGTAGCAGCTGAGGGAGATGGGGGTTGTTTAGCCTGGAGAAGAGGAGGCTCAGGGGAGACCTTATTGCCATCTACAACTACCTGAAGGGTGGTTGTAGCCAGGTGGGGGATGGTCTTTTCTCCAAGGCAGTTGGCAACAGAACAAGAGGACAGAGTCTCAAGCTGCACCAGGGGAGGTTTAGGCTGGATGTGAGGAGGAAATTCCTCACAGAAAGAGTTACTGGCCATTGGATTGGGCTGCCCAGGGAGGTGGTGTAGTCACCATCACTGGAAGTGTTCAAAAAGAGCCTGGATGAGGCACTTAATGCCATGGTTTAGTTGATTGGGTGGTGTTGAGTGGTAGGTTGGACTTGATGATCTCAAAGGTCTTTTCCAACCTGCTTAATTGTGTATTGTTTTCATTCTCCAGTGGCCAGTTGCCTTTTTCACTGACTGAAGGGTTTCTTCAGGCTAGAACTAACCAAAGCTAGGGGAGCAAAGAGGAGCAGAGTTCTGTTGTTACAACTAACACACCACCTCTTCCACAGATGGCCTCCGAGCGAGAGGGTTCTGGAAGCTCAGGGGATCAGAAGGAGGAGAAGCAATAAGAAGTCTCTGCCTTGCCTTGACCAGAGCATGAAGAGGTCGATTTTTTTTTCCTTGAAGCTTGGGAGAGAAGGGACCTTCCTGAGCAGCAGTGGGCAGATTTCAGACTTACTGTGTTTTTGCAGTATTCTATATATAAAATTCTTTAATGTATAAACTTAGTGATGTGTCTGCTAGATCAATTGTCACTTGATGAAAGCTGATTTCGTGCCAGACGAACTTGTAAGCGTTTGGCCACCCCCGTGGGACTTCCACCTGTGGCACCTGGGGACTTGCTGATCGTTTTATTTCTGATACTTGACACAGTGGTGTATTAAATCTGATCTCAGAGGTTGGAAACCATGTCACTAAAGCAAAGGGTGGAGATGGAAGTCCTGCTGGAACCGGGAGGAGAATGGCACCTGCGTGGACCCCTCCTTGTGGATCTCGGCACTTGTGAGTGGGTGGTGTAAGGCCTATGAGCAGCAGTGCCAGGGCTGGTCGTGTTGCTGGAGAACATGCAGATCTGCAGCTGAGGGGTAGTGCCCTTGTTGAAGGAGGGGAGGGGTCACTTCTTCAAATTTAGCTGTAACATTATTTCTTACATGAGAGGCTATGTGGAAGTTCAATACTTTGCTTGTCTGAGCCTTCTGCTCCATCCTGTGTCTGTTCTCTGCTATAGTAAAACAATTTCCTAAATAATAAAACCATTACTGGATCCATCCTGGATTTTTTTAAAATAAAAGCAGAAAAGTGTCCAACGTGGAGTTCTTGGTCTCCTGGCCTTTGGTGGAGAGCATCAGCACCTTGTCCCCCCGGGAGGGGAGCGGTCAGCACAGCAAGTTGTGCTTCGTTCAGGTGCAGAATAAAAGGTACCTGCTATCACATTAGGGTCCACCCTTCTGAGGGCATCAAGGAGTTGCCTGGAAGTGCACTTGCAGCTGTGTCCTAGGCTGCATCAAAACCAGTGTGGCCAGCTGCTGGAGAAAGGTGATTCTGCCACCTGGTGAGGCCTCGCCTCCAGTGCTGCATCCAGCTCTGGAGATTTTCGACACAGGAAGGACATGGACTGGATGGAGTGGGTCCAGAGGAGGACCACAAGGATGATCAGGTGCTTGGAACACCTCTGCTATGGGGACAGGCTCAAGGAGCTGGGCGTATTTAACTTGGAGAAGAGGAGGCTCTAGGGAGACCATAAAGAAGCCTTCCAGTACCTGAAGGGGGATAAAGGAAGGCTGCAGAGGGACTGTTGGCAAAGGCCTGCAGTGACAGTACGAGGGGCGGTAGTTTGAAATAAGAGAACAGATTGAGTTTGGATGCTGGGAGCTAGTTCTGTGCCATGAGGGTGATGGAACATTGCAACAGGTTGCCCAGGGAGGTGGTTGAGGCCCCAGCCCTGGAGCTGTTCAAGGCCAGGTTTGACAAAGCTCTGAGCAACCTGATCTAGTGGGAGGGTTGGACTGGATGACCTTTGGCGGTCCCTTCCAACCCCCAAGCATTCCCTGATTTACAGTAGCAGTGGGACTTCACCTGCAGGCTGAACCTCCTGAAAGGGGCTATAGGTGCCCCTACTGCTTCTGCCAACCATGTCATCCATGAAGGTGCATTCTGCTTGCTACTATTTTTACCTGCTGCTTTTTTCTCTCTGTGGGGTCAAGTGGAAAGAAAAAATAGAGAGGCCTTGTCCTGACAGCTTGGATACTGGGAAGAAAGGATTTATTTTTATTTTTTTCTGGCACTCTGGACAGTTTCCTAACAGGAGGAGCTGTTGTGGAAAGCTACAAGTCCTGATTCTGTGAGCTTTTAAGTTGTGGACTAGAAGGGACCAAGACTGCTTCAGACACTGAGCTTTCCCCATCAGTCCTAGGAAGAAGGATTATGAAGTGGTAGAGAGGGTCCAGAGAAGGGCAATGAAGCTGGTGAAGGGTCTGGAAAACAGTGCTGGTGAGAAGCAGCTGAGGGACCTGGGGGTGTTCAGCCTGGAGAAAAGGAGGCTGAGGGGAGCCCCCATTGCTGTCTACTACTCCCTTAAGAGAGGTTGGACCAAGACTCTTCTCCCAGGTGGCAGGACAAGAGGAAACAGCCTCAAGTTGCAGAAGGGCAGGTTTAGGTTGGACATGAGGGCACTTTTTTTCCCCAAAAGGGTTATCAAGCCCTGGAACAGGCTGCCCAGGGCAGTGGTGGAATCATCATCCCTGGAGGAACTGAAAAGCCCTGATGCTGAGGGATACAGCTTAGTGGGACCCTGGCACTGCTGCCTTAATGGTTGGGCTCAAGGATCTCAAAGCTCTCTTCCAACCAAAACATTTCTCTCCTATGTCTGGAAGGAACTTCCACTTGGGAGTAAATCAGCTGAGCCAGTTGAAGTGGACAGGGACAAAGGAGTGAGTAGTGAGTGAGCTAATGGTAAAGGGAGAGGAATCTTGAAGTATTTTGGCCTGGACAGCAGTGAAGAAGGGGCATGGTGCAGCTATAGGAGTAGGTCAGAGGCAATGCCTTGGGCACTCAGCCTGCAGCATGCTTGGTGTGCTGTGGTGGGGGAGCCAGGTGTGCAGAGGGCTTAACAGCAGCTCCAAGTGTTGAGCTGTCTGGCTTCAGGTGGGCTGAGGAGGTCCAACCCAAAACTCAGTGCTTTGCTTTTGCCAGGGGAGCTAGTGAGGTCTGGGGATCCTCACTGCTGTGGCTGTGGGGAGGAGAGCAGAGCACAGTGCAGCAGGTCAGTCTGTGGGGCTGGTGGTGGTCTTCCACAGGTGGCCAAAGGACACAAAGAAATGGACTGGGTGTGGGTCCAGGTGCTGTTTTGTTGGGTTGCTAAGTGGCAAGGCTTTATTTGTCACAGGCATGTAGTGACAGGCTGTGGTGTACTTGGATTGTGCAACCAGCATGGTTCCTTGGAAGTTTTGAGGAACATCTGGCCCAGGATGTTCACAGCAGCTGCTGCTCCCAAGAGCTGTTTGTGCCATCTAAGTGTGGCTGCCAAAGCATAAGCCTGCTCCTGCCCTATGTGTGGGTTTGGTAGTGGCAGGGAGCACTTGGCTGTGCATCTCCTGAGAACAGTCCTCACCAAATTCAGCTGCAGGTGACTTCTGCCCACCCTGAATTTCCCCTGCTACTGCTCCTGTCAAAAGTGACAGCCTGTGTAAGACCACAGGCTGAAAAAGAAGAGGAACTCTCCAGCAAAAGGAGTTGGGTAATTCAGGGGCTGAAAGGAAACATCCTCAAGGTTAAAACTCATGAATTCAACGGGTTAAAACTCTTTTCTTAAAAATCTTTTCTTGCTGTCTTCCTGAAACTGCCACCAGATGTTGGTGCAGCAGAACTGAGGAGAGCCCAAGACAATGCTGCTGCCCATGGGGGCTGCTGTTCACATGCTCTTGCCTCTGCTCTTGGCCTGTAGTGTTGCCATGGCCAGTGGCACCCTGGGGCCTTTGGGCTCCTGAATCATTGATCAGGGTTGGCTTTTGCTTCTCCAATGAATTCCTTTCCCTGTTGCAGTTTAAATACAGCTCTCGGAGATGTTCTTTATCTTTTAATGAGCCCTTCTTAGCTCCTCCTTTATAAGATAAATTGACTTGGGGAGGGGAAAATTCAATTGGGTGATGTGTGTCATGCTGAGAAGTTTCCTGCTGTGAAAACTGCCAGGAAGGCAGTAATGAGGCAGCCGGGCTGTTACTTCTTGTGTAAAGGAGCGGTTGCTGTTCTGAGACGTTAAGTGCTGCTGTCCCACCAGGGAGGTGTCTGTCAGCACCAGGAGAAAGGGCGTTTGGGCTTCATTGCTGTTCCCTGCCTAGGCTGACAGTGATCTGTAGTCTCAGCAGTGCTGCAGCTCTGGAATAAATCACTGGTCTGCTCATGAGAGTAATTAAGGCAAGTTTTGCACATGTTCTCTGGGGGGAAGTGATGGAGTGATGTTTGTGCTTCCTCTGACAGTGTCCTCTGCGGGCAGGAGCAGGTGAGTGCAAGGCACAGCCTGCTTGGCTCTGCTTTCAGATAACGACATCCCAGCACAAACAGCATTGGGACAGCAGATTCCAGCGGCACAGCTCCTGCCTGACTTGAACAGGGGAGGGAAGCCTGTGATCTCAGATTGATGCAAGACATCTTGACTTGCTGCAGTGCCTTCTTTTCTTCCCTAGCAGCATCCTCCCTCCATTCAGGACAGCCACAGCTGTGTTTGGGGAGCATGCCTGCTGTGGACAGAGACCTGCTGTGTTGGCTCTACAGGCAGGAGAGGTTCAGCTTCCTTGGTGACTGAAGGAGGAAAATGAGATGGAGTCTCTCTGTTCTCCTCAGGACAGTGAGTGCCAGCAGGCTGTGACAGTGCAGGGCTGTTTTAAATGGCCTCTCTCAAGAGCAGAGTGGTGGATTGAGAAAGTTCTCTCCAAGGCAGTGGCTCTGCCTCCATAGCTGCTCTTGGCTCCCTCCTAGGTCCCAGAGAGATGTGGACATGGGCACTGCTCAGCATCTCGTTGCTGGTGGTGGCGTCTGTCATGTCAGGAAGGCTGGGGCAGAAAGTGCTGCAGCACAGTGGGTGCATCCAGCTGGGAGCTGTAAACTGGGATATTCAGCAGGCAATTTTTGGAGCAGAGTCTCTGGATTAAACTGGAAGGGCAGGGAAGATGCACAGGGTAAGCTGTTGTTGTCCAGTTGCCCATCTGCATACACTGTCCTTGTCATATCAGGCACAGAATCTTCCATCTCAGCAGATCATCTCCTAAAGCCAGGCATAATCCACTGTCTTACTGTTCTGATGAGGATTATAAAGGGCTGTATGGGACCAGATGCCTATGGAAAAAAATACCTGTAAGGGTTGAAATTGCCACTTGCTCAGCCCTCAAAGAGAAGCAGGACCTTAAATCTAACCAGGTAGTTCAGAAATTTACAGTGTCTCCATAGAATGACCCTGGCAGTAGAAAAGCCAGCCTCAGGCTGAGCCCCAACCTAGTCCCTACTCAGCTAACCATGCTGCCTAGCTGTGCCCTGTATCCAGCTCCTGGCATAGCTTCAGTGGGCCAAGGATCCAAGAGGCAGCACAGGAGGGAGAGGGGGTTGCAGTGGGCTCAGAGTTGTGGCAGCACTTGTCCTGTGAGCGTAATCCCCCCATGGCATGGCACAGCACAGTGTGGAGGCCTGGCTGCTCCAAGGCAGGACAGGGCTGGAGACCAGGCTGATGGCAAACATCAGAGCTGGGATGTCCAACGGAGTCAGAAAATTGGGCTGGAAGGACACCACAGCCACGAACCACCCCAGCTTCCAGGGGGGGACCATGTGGCTTTGGGGGGGGGGACCATGTGGCTCAGTTGGTAGCACATAAGACTCTTACTGGGAAGGTTGTGCGTTCAAGCCTGCAGTGGGCAGGAGTATTCTCTCTGGGCAGCAATGTCCTGCCCTTTTTTAAAGGGCAACGAAGTTGGTGAGGGGTTTGGAACACAAGCCCTATGAGGAGAGGCTGAGGGAGCTGGGGTTGCTTAGCCTGGAGAAGAGGAGACTCAGGGGTGATCTTATTGCTCTCTACAACTCCCTGAAGGGAGGTTGTAGACAGGCAGAGATTGGTCTCTTCTCCCAGGCAGCCAGCACCAGAACAAGAGGACACAGTCTCAGGCTGCGCCAGGGCAGGTTTAGGCTGGATGTTAGGAAGAAGTTCTATACAGAGAGTGATTGCCCATTGGAATGGGCTGCCCGTGGAGGTGGTGGAGTCACCATCACTGGAGGTGCTCAGGAGGAGACTTGATGGGGTGCTTGGTGCCATGGTTTAGTTGTTTAGGTGGGTTAGATTGGTTGATGGGTTGGACGTGATGATCTTGAAGGTCTCTTTCAACCTGGCGTATTGTATTGTATAGTATAGTATTGTATTGTATTGTATTGTATTGTATTGTATTGTATTGTATTGTATTGTATTGTATTGTATTGTATTGTATTGTTGGTGCCTGCTCAGCATCACCAGGAAAGCATCAGCAGGAGAGCATCACCTCAGGGAAGGGGAAGCAGCCGCTCTGTTGCCATTTAATAAAAGAAACAAATAAGTGGCTTTGGTGTCATTTTCACAGAATCAACCAGGTTGGAAAAGACCTCAGAGATCATCAAGTCCAACCTACTACTTAGTACCTAACACCTCCTGACAACTAAGCCATGGCTCCACATCCAAGCCTTTTCTGACCACTTCCAGGGATGGTGACTCCACCACCTCCCTGGGCAGCACATTCCAATGGCAAATAACTCTTTCTGGGAACTTTCTCCTCATCTCAAGCCTAAACTTCCCCTGGCACAGCTTGAGACTGTGTCCTCTTGTTCTGCTGCTGGTTGCCTGGGAGAAGAGACCAACCCCCACCTGGCTACAACCTCCCTTCAGGTAGTTGAGGATGGCAGTAAGGTCTCCTCTGAGCCTCCTCTTCTCCAAGCTAAACAACCCCAGGTCCCTCAACCTCTCCTCCAGACCCCTCCCCAGCCTCGTTGCCCTTCCATGGACACATTCAAGTGTCTCAATGTCCTTCTGAAGTTGAAGAGCCCAGAACTGGACACAGGATGCAAGGTGTGGCCTAACCAGTGCTGAGCGCAGGGCAGAATGACTTCCCTGCTCCTGCTGGCCACACTGTTCCTGATGCAGGCCAGGATGCCATTGGCCTCCTTGGCCACCCAGCAGGTCCCATTTCAGCCTGTCCTGGAGGCAGACCCAACAGGCTCCCTAGGCTGTGGCACTCCCAAACCCACTGCCTGGCATCTTTGGGACAAAACAGGTAGGTTGTGGGTTTGCAAAGCTGCAACATGGAGATTGTAGGTGTGCTTAGCTGCAGTACTTGGATGTGTGCTCAGATATGCAGAGGTGGGTTGGCTCCTCACAGCCCTGCTGTCCTTGCAGATGGTGGCACAGGGGTGGCTTTGATGGCTCATCACTGCAACGTGCTCTCCAAGAGCCAGGAATTGCTGGCATGTGTCACCTTAAATATGCAATAATCCAGAGATAATGAGAAATTGAAAAAAGCAAAATGAGAAGCCCCAGCCCATAGGTGCAGTGGGGGCACGTAGGGCACTCTGCTCCCCATGCTGAGGGAGCCCACTGTCCTGGAGAGGGGCGGCCTTGGCTCCTGCTTGTCTGCAGCAGGGCAGCCCTGGCCAAGCAGGGCTGCAGGGCCAGGGTACTGCCACACCGTGGGGCCGGGAGGCCTGTGCCTCTCGCCCAGGGACACCAGGCAGCCCGGTACTTATCTTTCCTGTGCAGGACCGGGCTGCAGGGGCACAATTTCCCCAGCCAGGCACTGCTGCCTCCACCCTGGGCTCGCTGCAGCCCATTTCCCCAGCCCTTCCTAAACCTCTGGCCAGCCTTGCTGCCCTTCTCCAGACACTGACCAAGGCATTGGCGCCTTCAGAGCAGCTCCCTGAGCACACCACTGAGGCTGGCCAAGACCTCTGCGGGCATCACAAGTTGCTGCAGCTCTCAGCCACCCCTGGCGTTGGATAAGGACAGCACAATGGTGCTGTTTCCAGGGGAAGGAAACACGTGGGATAACCCTGTGGCTCCATAGAGCAATTCCGCATGCCCCATCTCCTTTCCTCCATGCTTTGCTTCATCCAAACGCTTATGACGAAGGGACGGGAGGGACCACGTGTTTCCAACCCCAGGCGGTGTGCTCTAGCCACACTGTGGGGCAGCAGCTGTACAGGGACAGAGGGCAGGATGGATAGCTCTGCCTGTGAGGAGGTGGCCGCAGCCCCCAGAGCAGCAATGCTGGGGTGGGGGCTGGCCCAGAGGACTCAGGAGGGAGGAAGGACACGCTCTGCTCCCTGCCCAGGTGCGCTGTTGGGGGCTGAAGAAGGGGCACCGAGGGTGGCACGGGATGTAAAGCAAGTGACACATGGTCCAGAAGGTGATGCTGCCGGGGCGGGGGTGATACCAGAGCCAGCAGCCGGACCCGGGCAGAGCGGCCGTGAGCTGGCGCAGGCCCCGGTGCGACCCGGTCGGCGGCAGACCCGTTCCCCAGACGCCACCACAAACCCATACCCTAGGCCACGCCGCTCCCGCCCGCCGCGGGCCCTTTAAGCGCGCCCGGTGCCGGCCGCGCAGCTCTCGCGAGACCGGTCGCAGCGCCCCGCCCCGACGAGCGCCGCGGCAGGGCCGGGGCGGGCCGCGGACTACGCGCCCCATAATGCTTCGCTCGGAGCCACGGACCAATAGCGACGCGGGAGAGGGGCGGTGGCGGGGGGCCCGACGGCCTATGATGTGGCGCCCCGCTCCCGCGCGGGCGGGGCGGGAGGCTGCCCCCGCCCCGGTCCCCCGGAAATGATGTCACAGGCCCCATGTGAGCCGATTGCAACACATGCAGCGCGGAGAGGGGGAGCGCGAGCAGCCGGTGTCCGACGTCAGCGCCGCCGCCAGCCGCGCGCCGCCGGGGGGACCGGGCCTGAGGTGAGGGCGCGGCGGGCAGGGGGGGGGGCGGCGGGGCCGGGGCGGGCCGGGTTTGGGGCTCTAACCGCTGTGTCTGTGCTGCCGGCCCGCCGCAGGCCGCCGCAGCCGCCGCCGCAGCAGGAGGAGGAGGAGGAGGAGGAGGAGGAGGGAGAAGATGGCGGACGATCCCAGCGCTGCCGACCGCAACGTGGAGATCTGGAAGATCAAGAAGCTCATCAAGAGCTTGGAAGCGGCCCGCGGGTGAGCGGCGGGGCCTGCGCCGCCTTTGGGGAGGCCGCGGCGGGAGGGCGGGCCGGCGGGCAGCGGGGTCGGCCGCCCCGGGGATGGGGAGAGGGGGATCCTGGTCTTAGCGGGAACCGGAGCGAGGGGTTGGCCGCCCGGCCTGGCCGGCTCCGGGTCCGCTGCCACGGGGGCGGGAGGAGGGCGAGGCTCAGTCTCGGCCCGACGGCCCCTTCCCGGGCCCCGGTGCCCTTTTGTTTCGCCGCGTGGTGAAGCGGCCAGGTTCCTGCGGTCGCTCAGGGGCTTGGGCTTGGCGAGAAATGCGGGCTGGGGGCTCGGCAAGAAGGGCCGGGACGGTCTTGTCGCTCCCGGGGGCGCCGGGGAAAGCTTAGTGGCAGAAAGGAAGCGTAACCGTATTTCCCTCACGAGAAAAGAGCAGCGCCTGTCGCCCAGCTCGGCCTGGCTGCCGCTCGTCAGCTGGGTTTCCCCCCCCACCCCCTAAGCGGTTGAGTTCCCTGCGGGGGTGTCACAGGTGTGTGTCTCTGTCCCGGCCAGAGGAGAGGGGACGCGGGCCCATGCTGCCTGCGGAACTCCACGTCGCGCCCGGCCTCGCTTTGCCCACTGGCTGCTTCGTGCCAGCTGGCACCGGGAAACAGCGGATTCCAGCGGGAGTAGACGGCTCCTCTGCCCCCCGTGCAGGCTTGGGTTCTTCCCAAGGGACCAGCTGGCTGGGGATGGCAGGAGGAGAAGGGCAGGGGCCCAGGCAGCAGTTACTTTATTACTTCTTTTGCTGATATTTATTTGCTCTTTCTCATCCCCTCACTTGCCAGTGAAAGTGCTTAGCTCCCTTTCCCCAAAATCAAACTCTTCCAAAGTTTAGTTAGTGTTAAATTTATGGTCTCCAATCCCACTTTTATCATCCTTGCACTATGATTTGGGTGTTTTTTTTTCCCAGAAGTAAAACTGCTGGATGTTCTTCCAGCCTGCCCTATGCCAATGATGACATGGTGTCTGTCTTGGTAACTTAGCAGCTTGTTGCATGGGTCCAGAAGCCACTTGAGGTTGAATTATTGTAAGAGCTCTGGGTCCCAGAGCTGTAAAATAGCAAGGAAAGTGCCTTGTTCTGCCACACAATAAAATAAAAATGAAGTGTGGCTCCTTTAGCTGCCCTTTTGGCTCCAGTTTCCATGGGCTTATCTGACCCAGTGTTCCTCTAGCTGGGGCAGTGTTGGCGTTGTTCTGTGGCCACCCAAAAGGCAGGTTGCATTTGGACAGCTTGCATGAGCCCAGCTGCTGTCGCATTCTCTCCCTTACTCCTGGCTTCTGTTCTGGGGTGTAGAGTAGGGCAGGGAAATTGTTCAGCTGAAAACTGACCCAGTTGGTAGGGGAAATGGGAGGAGAACACAAGCCACAGGTCTCCCTAATTATTACTTTTTTTAAAAATTCAACTTGCTGTGTAGCTCTGCATAGGATGAAGGTGTAGGAAAAGGGAGTGGGGGAGCCAGAGTTTTCCTTCCTTGCAAGAATGGACTTTGGCTGCCAAGGCTGATCACTCAGCTGTGCCTTTGCGTGGCACTGACAGCAGGCACTGTACTTGCAGGGAGGTCCCGGCAAGCGGGGGAGCATGTAAATGACTCGTGCCATGAAGCTGAAAGGGCTTGGGGAGCTACAGGCAGCTTGTGGAAAGTGCTGTGGGTCTCTGTAACGGTACTGAGAGAGCTGGGCTGTGTTTTGGAAGTGTACAGTTAGCTCTTTGGGTCTCCCTGATTCAAAATGTGCTAACAGAAGCACGTCTGTCTCTCATGTTGTTTGGGATAGATGAATGTTGCAGAGAGTGGGATTAAAGCTGGTGTTGGAGAGCTCCAGTGAGAGGTGAGGCTGAAGGGCTAGCTAGGAGTTGGTGGCTGTTAGAACTACTTGCTTCTTGGGGCCACAGCCTAGGTGTCTCCCTCCTCAGTGACATCTTTACTTTGTGACAAAGAGACTGCGGGTGCAGTAAAATGCATGTAGGAGGTTTAGCTGAGCCCTCTGTATCCAGCATATCTCCTTGATGTTGTCATACTGCTGCTCCTTAATTTAATGTGTGCTAGCTGCTCAACCACCACCACTTGATGAAGGCTGCTGATGCCAGCAATCCTTGCTGTGAGCAAGGTTATGCTGGTTATGGGTAAATGTGCGTCGTGCTTCCAGGGAGTCCTAGCTAAAATTATCCTAGCCTGGGCTTCAGTCAGGGGAAGGGATGCTGCAGCTTCTGCCCCCAGGAGCCTTGGGCTCCCTGGCACCAGAAGGTGTGAGGCAGTGGAACAGGCTTTTCCGGCCTTTGGGAGAGTCGCTTCCTCTTCCTGTCAAGTAGGAAGACCTGTTCTGGGGTGGATTAGGGGGCAAAGCCTTTAAACAGGGTGATGTGGAGGGCCAGGGACTCCTTGGCGTCTCCACCTTCCCTTACTCATGTACTCCTAATAGTGACCCAGCAGCAGTGCCCCAGTTTCATGCGCTGCTTGTTCCTGCAGCGTATCAAAGGGATGGGAAAGAGAGGAAGCCGGAGCTAGGCATTCGATTCACATGTGGTGCTTGGGGCACCTCTGCTGCTAGCCAGCTGCTTGGATAAAAATCTCAATGAAACCTGCAGAATGTTATCAAAATGTTAAGTGAGCATAAGGACAAGGAAATGCTTATGTTGTGTCTGGGATAGATGAGATAAGTGGCAGTGTCTGGTCAGAAAACTAGGGGGAAGGTGAGAGCTTCAGCTGTGCCAGAAGCTGATTAGTTGGAGACCAGCAAGGGTAAGATCGCTTCTCAAACCAGGTAACATCCTAGCAAGGATGTCCTGTGTTATTTTTCCAGCCCTGCTTAGGAAAGTTGGCTTTATCACTGATCCCTGGATAGCAAGAATCTAAAAAAGAACTTTTCATTGCTTTGATTTGCCAAAGTCCTCAAACCCATCCTAAAATCTTCTCTGTTGGCAGAGATTAGAAGGAGCTTTTGTCTGTGTCTTGCTTCCTAAAACAGAAATGTCTGTTATTTCTTTCTGGCTCTTCCAAAGTTGGGTTGCAAACTGTCTGATACTACAAAGTTAATGAGTTGAGCTTTCTGATTCAGTGAGAATGGAGGGGGAAATAGCTGGCATCTGCAGAGTGTGTGAGTGAGAGCACATGGGGTCCACCTTCTGTTCCACAGGCAATTAACCTTTCTAACCAGAAGATGAGGGTAAAAGGCTGGTGATAAGGATATTAAGCCCTTTTGAGCACTCTAGCCTTCTCATTCAGCTCTGGTAGCTTGAAGTGCTGAGACATTCATCAAGCACCTTCCCTAAAAAGACATTCTGCTTCCAGTCCAGCTAGGTTTTGTCAAACAGAGTCTCGGTGAAGGCTGTGTCCCCCAGCAGCTGCAGCTGTGTCTTTGCCTGTGGATGTTGCAGCAGCACAGGGAGAAGTGGTATCAGCCACTGTGTTTTTCCCTTCATCTCTCTCTCGGGGCTTTTCTGCTGTTGCTTCACACAGTTTTCCAGTGTCAGTGTTGAACTGACAATCACTCTTTGTTCCTTTGGTCCCTGCAGTTCTGAATAGTTAGCAGAGCTATGGTCACTTATTTCTGCTATCCTAAGCTGTAAATGCTTGGTGAAATCAACTATCAGCAACAACTGGCAGGCTTCTTCCAGGCCTGGGCCTGAGAGGTCCTATCTGAATCACATCTGGGAAACTTCTCAATGTCTTGGGGATGAGGGCTTGCCTCCTGCCAAGGGCTCTTCTCAGGAACAGTTGACTGGCACTTCTACTGGGCAGATAGATGTTCTGACCCTCAGTGAAAGCCCAGCAGGTGCTGGTGCAGGGTATGGAGCTGCTTTGCAATGGTGAAACCTTCATGATAAAACCTTCAGGAGCCTGCTCCCTTGGGACTTTTTTTTTCCTGGCTTGAAGTTAAAAACAGGGCTAGGCCTCAGTTCAGAGCAGTAGCCCTTATGGGTTGTTTCACTAAGGCAGGGAAGGAAGAGGCAAAGAGAATGGTGTCTTTGATGGCTCTGTAAACACGACTGAGGTTGGTAGTGATGGAACCAGGGTGTCAGCAGCTACAGAGCAACTGCAGAAACAAAGTCTCAACAAGTAACTGATTCTGGTTGTAACTGGAAGGAATGTGTCAAGGTGGGAGAACAGAGAAATGGCAAGAGAAGAGGAACTCTTGGTGTCTGCAGAGCCATGGGAATGCAAAGCAGTCTGCTGCTCTATGGGAGAAACCAAACATGAGACAAGTGAAAAGTCACCAGGAAGGAGAGAGGCCTGAAAATGTGTGGAAATTGCTGCAAAGTGAATCGCTTTGCTTAAGGGTGGCAAAGCTGACCTGTTGTTTAGATGTGAATGATTTGCCCAGCTTGTGTTGCAGAAAGCATCATTTGCAGCTGGCTTCTCCTGCAGTCCATCTGGAGTCTTATTGGTCCTGATGGAAAGGCCTAGCTTTGGAATTAGCCTCAAGCTGCTGCTGTTTCACAGCCTTGTGTGAGAGGAGGCTACTGGGGGAAGGTGGGTGGGAGGGCTATGCATCTCCACACCTTGTTCTGGGTGTCCTGGGATGGTGTTGCTGTTGTGACTGGCTGAGATGTGTTTGGACAACTTGTTGGTTCTGGGGAATGAGAGTGTCTTGGCCTGTTCTGCTGTTTAGCATGGTAAGCCTTTCCAAACATGACCTGATAGCTCACCTTCTTCACACTGCAGCTGTGAATGCTGCTGGGATTCATGTAGGGAATAACTGGGGGATCAGTTACAAGTAGATGTCCTGTATGAGTTTGCCTCATTGTGATTTCTTCTGAACAAAGTGTTGTGGACCTGATGGTGCTGGGGTTATCTTGTGCTGCAGCCATGAGCTGTGTCTCTCCTGAGATGAGCAGTGCAGGTACTCAGTTGCTCCTGAGAGTATCTACAGCACTGGGCTGTAGGTGGCTTGTTCTGTTCTGCTGATCACAGGTGCTGCACAGCTTTGTTGCACTGAGGTTGCCCCTGTGCTGGGTGTTGGTTCTTAATTCTGGTGTACTCTGTGTGGCTGTAAGGACACCACCATGTCTAGGCAAGTACCAGTACTACTGTCTTGTCTTCAAGTGATGTCACGTCTCAGGAGGAGGGTTTGCTGTGGTCTGTCATCACTGTGACTGGCTTCTGGCCACACTGCCAGAGATGTGTTGGTTCAGAGGTCCCCTCCTGGGCTCCCAGGCTGGCAGCAGATCTTCCTTTGTCACTGGGATCTATTTGTGGTTGTGGCTGTGCCTCAGGGAAACAGTGTAACCATTGGTAGAGGAACTGTTTCTGCAGGGCTGAAGCTTTCACCTCAGGAGCTGGTATCTGATGGAGACCTTGAGCTGGGCCTGGGTGAGCTGCTCTGTGAAGAGCAGTGCTGTCATAAGGTACTAGTTGGCTTTCCAGTTTGTTAATTAGGTTGCAGTGCTGATGTGTCATGCTAGTGCCAGTCATGGGGTAGCTTTGGGGATCTCTCCACAGCAAGCTGATGTCTCCAGTGGACCTCCCTCTGCTTCTGCTGGAGTCTGGTCGGGGCCAGTTTTGTGTTATAGGGCTGCCTTACGCTCTGTGAGTGGGGCAAGGACTGGAAGGACAGTGTCCACAGGGTGGCACATGGAATTTCCCTGACAATGAAGTTTTCTGCTTTGGCTTTATGAACCATCATTAAGGTGTGGAGTGTTTAGGGAAGAGGGGAGGGTTTATGTTCTTACCTAAGCTGAACTACTTCCTTGAAGTAGTGCTTTGTCAGCCCACTTGTCTTAAGGGTAGTTTCCAAAGGCGGTCACATTTCTGTTACAGAAGTAAAGGCTGTAATAGCAATGCTGCCTTTTGCTTCTGGTAGTGTGAGGAGGAGGAGGAGACATTTCCTGCTCCAGCTTCTGCAATAGTCCAGGGTAGATGTTATACCTGAGGACTCTGTGGCAGGTGATCATGTAGAATGTGCTGTAGCTCCTTACATGCTGATTCCATGCTTCGGCTGATTCTCTCCATAGTGCCAGGGTTAGAAGCTGAGTGTAGGTTTGATGTGAACAGCCTCATCAGACTTCTCGGATCTGAGACAGAGTCTCTGCAGAGCTTGTGCTCTGGTGGTATTCTAGGTAGGTGGTCTGAGAAAGCTGCCCTCTCCCTGTGCCAGGTGAGAAGGCAGAGGGAGCTGGTGGGGGGAATGTCTGGAGGGTTGGGATATCCTACTGGTTGCCTTCATCTAGTTGTAAAGCATTTTCAAGGCTTTCTTATCTGCCTGCTCTACCAGTCCCTCTTTGAATTACAGCAACGATTAGGAAGTGCTTTTTGAGAGCACACACTAGCAAGTGGCAGCAAAGGACCCGAGCTGGCAGGACAGTGACGTGTCAGACAGCAGCTCCCGTGCTTTATAGCCCTTGGTAGTTAGCAGCCTGATACCCTCCTTTACAACTGCCTGAATCATTAGTGAGCAGTGTGATTCATACACAGGTCATCATTCACACAGAGCTAATGAATGAGCCCCTGCCTGCTGGAGACAAATGACGTGGTAGAAGATGGGAATGAGCACCTCAAAAGAGGACAGACTTTTTTGGCTTTGTGGCAACTGGATTTCTTTCCTCCCTCTACCCCCCCCTCCTCTGTTAGCTCCCTATTCCCATGTAGCTCTGAGGCATTAACATCTTAACAAGCAAATCTGGATTTGTTGTTTCCAGTCCCTCAGTGTACATCTTGTACCCAACTGGCCCATTAGCATAATGCAACAAGTCTTTTAAACTTGGAGCATTAATAATTGGAGAGGGAGAAGGGAGGGCAGGGGCTGTGGCAAAAGCGAGCCTCCCAGTGAGTCACAAACGTCTGAAGTGCAGAAATGTCTCTGCCACTTACTGGTAATTGGGCATCCAGGCTTTCTGCATGAGGTCAGGCCCAGCCAATGGGGCCTGTTCAAAACATGCCTACGCAGTTGTGCCTGCTCATGTCTTGCCTTTGATCCAAGGATTTCAGAGTGCTACTGATTCACCTTCCCAGTCAGGATCTGCTCCTGCAACTGCACCACCAGCTTGTGGTCTGGGTGCTGGTGGCTGGCTGAACACCGGTTGGCTTCAGTTAGTTGGGGTTGGGATGGAAGTTGCAGCAGTGAGCTGCTTGTCTTGACCTCTGTGCAGGTAGCACCTGCTGGCCCAATGGGCAAGGGCCTGCTGTCACCTGCTACCTGAGCAGCTTTTGGACACGTGATACTTGGCCAAATTCTGCTCTGTGGAGAAATGGAGGGCTGTGATCTGATTCTTCTTCCACCTCCTTTCTGTCCCTGGGGAGTGATGCATGCTGAGCTCAGGAGACACATCCTGGCAGCAGGCCAGCAGCTGCTGAGGGAGGGGAAGGCACTACCTTGCCTGACCCTTGGTGGAACACCAGGCAGTCTGGCCTCTGCTCCTTTGCTGAAGCAGCCATTTGCTGCCTCCCTGTGGGAAGCTCTCCCTTGTTGCTGAAGCAGGAGGTGCACTGGGGAGAGAGCAGCCTCACTTTTCCCTCTGGGTTCTGCTCTGGTGCTCCACTCCTCGGCTTGCACTCGATAAGATGCACTGCTTGGCATCTGGAGGCTTCTCCTCGTGGAGAAGGGCAGTGGGTTAGGGTGGGAGGGCAGAGGACCTTTTCAGGATACTCTTAATGTCTTAACAGCCTCCAAGTTGTTTCTGGTTACACAAAGTGCTTTTCCTATCTCATCTGCTGTCACTGCAGGAAGAGGATATACAGGATTGCTGTCTCAAGCTCTGGGACACAACTGCAGCACTAGAGCTTGGCCATGGTGGCAGTGGCTGCATGGCCTCGTGCTGTGCAGCTAAGTGGTGTTCCTTTGCCCAGGGTAGAGGTGACATTCAAAGCCTGATGGGGGAATTAGCTACCTGGAGTGTTTCCTCTGGGGAGGGGAGCTCACTTTCTCCAATTAATGCTTATGCTGAAAGATACTATTGAGGAAGGAACTATTTGGTCTCCTGGCCCTGCGGTCATATCCACCCTGCCTTCATCTTGTGCTGTTTCTGTGCTGCTGAGGTGGCACTGGATCCAGAGGGGTCCTCTCTGCCTTGCTTTTGTTTGGGAACTGATCTCTTCTACATCTTCATACCCTTCACCTGGAAACCTTTGGGGAGCTGCTTGTATTGATGTCACCTTGCAGCAGCTGATCCACAGTTGTGGTGTATGATGTGGTGAAATGCAGAATGCCTCTGAGATAGGGGTTGTGAGGTTCTTGCTGCAATGATGCTGTAAAAAGTACTGCCAACAGCATGGCTTTCATCTCAACTTCACATTCAACTTTAAGGGCCTAATGGTAGGTCCCATTGGCAGCTAACTGGTGTTGTATGCTCAGTCTGGGTGCCTCCATCTCAAGCTGTGCTTTGAACCCACCATCTGAACAGGGGCTGGGCTTTCACCTACTTGTGATGGAGACCTCACCAAAAGCTGTTGCCTCTTGAGCAGCAGTTAGGTTGAGGCCTGTTGGCTGTGCTTATTGCAAAGCATTCAGCCAAGGTTCTCACAGGCTAAGCTTCCAAATGACATTGCCTCTGAAGCACTGTAGGGATCCCAGACTCTTGTCTCTGCTCTTTCCTAGGAGGCTGACAGGATTTTCAGGGAAGTTTATGTAGCTTTTGCATCTGCCGTCGTCTCTCGAGATGTAGCATCTCAAGTGGACTCGAGCCACTTCCTTTTTGCTGAAGGCTTTGTCATATTAAAAGACATGAAGTCTTCAAAGGGCAGAGCTCTGACCTGTTGGTGTACTTCACAGCCATAATTCCTGAGCTGGAAGAGCGTTTGCATAGAGCTTCCCTACAGCAAGGTCAGCGCTGTTGTGTTCAGGGCTTCTCTGAACTGAGTGCCTAGTTCTGCAGAACCCAAACCACCAATTTTGTCTCTCCCTATTCCAGAGGACACTTAGCCTTTTGTAGCACATCACTCAACATCTCTGCTCAGATACAGGATCAGAAACCCCTCCAGTGTTTTTACTTACACTGCTGCTTGTGTGGCCTGTGCTCTCAGCTTAGTCCTTTGCAGGAGTATTGTGTGCCTGCAGCCTCCTGTGGGTATTTGTTCAGCAGCAGCTCTCTTCTCTTGGACCTCTGGTACATGCCTGGTGAAGTTCTGCTTTGGATTGCACAGATATTGCTGCCATCTGTCTTGCAGCTGGCAGCATCAGTGATGGAAATGGTCTAACTTCAGTAGTCTTGGCTATCTAGGCAGCTTGGGCTCCTCAGCACATGTGATGCCTGCCATGGTCCTCTTGGCTGGAGACCAGCAGGTTCTACCTTGGGAAGGTAACATTGCTTGAAACAGTATGTGGCAACAGGTGTTTCATAGAAAGCTTCCTAGCTGTGGCATGTGGTTCAGATCAGATTATCTGAAAGCTGTTTGCTCCACACTCCTGCTAGTCCCTGGCAGTCACCTATAGGCCTCGTGCTGCCCTTGGTTGCTGAGGAAAGCAAGAAGCTCTTGAAGCTTGTGCCCTGTGAAAATAAGCTCATTTTGAGTCATAGGGAATGAGTGACCTTCCTTGTGTCTGTGTCCTCCACGTCACACAGTGTGCTGGTAGTGTGAAATGGTTCACTGTGGAACAGCTACAGCTCAGCTGCTGTTTGTCAGCTCTCCTCTGATACCACAGGATGGGCCAATAACTGCTATTTATATAGCAAGTCTGTGCTCTCCCTTGCCAGCTCATTTCCCACATTCCAGAAGACAGGTTGAGTGGCTGTGCGTCCTCAGACTTCTGGTTGGGATTGCCAAGTCAAGGGTGACTACAGCTGGGGCTTGCTGGTTCGGTGTGGTATGTGGCCCTGCAGGTAGCTGTGTAAGATGGCAGGAGTCTTGGAGAAAACCACTAGACCAGTTTCAGCTGAAAGCTGAAGGTCTGAGGATCTGCTCAGCTGTTCCTTCTGAGGAGTGAAAGAGTAGAAACCAAATCCCTGTGGATGAAGATGGCCACCCAGAGCAGGAGGCTTAACTGCCAGCTGTTAGGCAAACCATCCATGGGGTGTTCTTGGCAGCTGACCTCAAATGTGATACACTACTTGCTTTGTGCACTTGCCCTCTGTTGTGGTGGCCTCCTTGTGCTGAACCATGGAACATGGATGCAGTGAGCACTGCTCCTGGTGCCGAACGTGGCCCAGGACCCAACATGGCAATCCAGCTGGGCTCAGTGTCCTCTCCGAGATCCCTTTTTGTGCTTCTGGAGAGAACCCAGCAGTTCTCCTCTTGATCTGCAGTACCACAGCACTGTGAGGCCTGGTGAGATGCTGTTGGGTGATAACCTCATAGGTTGTGCAGGAAGAGCTTGCAAAAAGTAGGTGCAAGCGAGGAGGATTCAAGGGTTTGCAAAACCTGTAGAGTTCTTGACTGCTAATAAAGCCTGAAAAACTGATTTGAAGAATTAATGTGGGGGTGTTTTCCCCATCCCTGTCTGCATCTCTGATATCACTGTTTCCTCACACACCTGAAGAACTTCCTGCAGCAGCTGTGCTAAAGCCACCTGGCATTGCTGGCACCTGGAATTGCCTCTTTCCCAGTTCCACCATGGCTTTTACCTGGAACGTTGGAAGGTTCCAACTCAACATGAGGAAAATCTTCCCTGTAAGGGTGCTGGAGCCCTGGAGCAGGCTGTCCAGAGAGGCTGTGGAGTCTCCTTCTCTGCAGACTTCCAAAACCCATCTGGATGTGTTCCTCTGTGACCTGCCCTAGGTGATCCTGCTTTGGTAGAGAGGAGGTTTACTTGCTGATCTCCAGAGGTCCCTTCCAAACCCTGCTCTTCTCTAAGTCAAGCTGCTTGGATGCCATAGTACCTGCTTGCAGGGACCTTGGCAAAACTTTTCCCTGCAGCTTTTCTGGGCTGGGTTAGTGGTGGTTCAGCTCTGCACATGTGAGAACTTATTAATGTGTGCTCTTAGCCTCCCTGGCAGGGAAACTGCTGCTTTGTGGTGCAGGTGTCTGGAATTCAAGCTGTAGTAACACTGAAGTTTTAGTTGTAGCACAGGCTGTCCTAGCCACAAACTTCCTTTATCAAAGGAAATGGCAAAGCATCCTTGGTTTTGCTTCCCTTTTCCCCACAGACAGCTTGCTGGCAGGTTGCAGGAGCAAGGTCAGAGCCCACCTGCAGTTTAGGAGCAGAACTGGAGCTGTGATCATCATCTTTTGTCCTAGAGATACCTCCCAGTCCATATTAAATCTGAGCTAATTGCAGGGCTGGCACAGTGTGAGTAGTAACCATAGCACCCAGACAGCCAAGCGTTTCCACCTTCCCAGAGGTTGGCATTTCATTGCCCTCTTGTCTCTCTGTACTGCATGGGCAGGTGCCCTTAATGCTTTTGTTTTGTCTCCTTCAGACCTTTGTGCAGTGTGGCACATGCTGTGCCCAGGGATGCCTGCATCTTACCTAGCAAACATCTCAGAGCCTTTGGGGTCTGGGTGTATGCACTTGTGTTGCAGCAGCAGCAGCTCCTTGGCTGCTCTGCAGGCACTCCTTAGCCCAGAATAGGGACAGCAACTGTCTCGAGCTGCTTAGAACTTCCTGGCTCAGTTCAGTCTGAAAGTATTAGCTCCCAGCTGGTCTGCTGTAATTTGTCTTGGACCCACTAAAACCAGGGAGGGGAAACCTCTTAGCAGTGGTGTGTTCTGAAACTGGGATCATGAGGGAAGGGAGAAATTCTTCAGCATGGGGGTGGTGAGACACTGGAACAGGTTGCCCAGGGAGGTTGTGGATGCCTTCTCCCTGGAGGTGTTCAAGGTCCGGTTGGATGAGGCTCTGGGCAACCTCATGTAGTGTGAGGTGTCTCCGCTCATGGAGGGTTAGAACTAGATGACCTTTAAGGACCCTTCCAATGCAAACCATTCTATGAACCTGGAGTGCTTTGGGCCCATCCTTCCTGCTGGAGCCCTGGGAATGACACAGGGAAGCCATAGCTCTTTGCCTTTTCGATCCCAAGCTGCCAGTGTGAGCACTGCCCTTAATCTGGATCGATCTCTTAATTGTTGACTGTAACAATCCTGTAATGAAGTTCTGTCTGGCAGTGTGCTCACCAGGAGATTTGTGGCTGGCAGCAAGTGTCCCATGTGCTTGGTGTGCAGCAGAGCCTGTTGGGTTTACAGGGCTGCTCTTTGGAAAGGCCCTTCTGGGAGGTGTAGTCAGTATGATGTGTCCTACCTCATCCCCAGAACGGATATACTCTAGAACCTGATGTGCAGCTTGTCCAGCAGTCAAGGAGGTTTGGCACACAGAATTGTCAGGGTTGGAAGGGACCTCAAGGATCATCCAGTTCCAAGCCCCCTGCCATGGGCAGGGACACCTCACAATAGACCAGGTTGCTCACAGCCACATCCAGCCTGGCCTTCAAAACCTCCAGGGATGAGGCTTCCACCATCTCCCTGGGCAACCTGTGCCAGTGTCTCACCACCCTCATGCGGAAGAACCTCTTCCTAACATCCTATCTGAATCTACTAATTTCCAGTTTTGCTCCATCCCCCCCAGTCCTGTCATTATCTGACACTCTAAAAAGGCCCTCCCCACCTTTCTTGTAGCCCCCTTCAGATACTGGAAGGCCACAAGAAGGTCTCCCTGGAGCCTTTTCTTCTCCAGACAGAACAACCCCAACTCTCTCAGTCTGTCTCCATAGCAGAGGAGCTCCAGCTCTCTGCTCATCCTTGTGGCCCTTCTCTAGACACTTTCCAGCACCTCCAGATCCTTCCTGTAACAGGGGCTCCAGAACAGGACACAGTGCTCCAGATGTGGTCTCACCAGAGCAGTGTGGAGGGGGAGAATCACTTCCCTCTAGATGCAACCCAGTCACAAATACCTGTCCTTGTTCAGGCACAGTGGCTGCAAAGGCTGACAGGAGCCCTGGAAGCTGTGTTGCTATGCAGAATAACCTGGTTTTCTTCCTAATTGTTTTTGCACAGCAGCTTTCTTAGAAACTCTTTGCTGGGTTTTGTCTCAGTTGTGGTGAATTCAGCAGATGCAACCACAGGGAGTTTTAGACCTTGCCAGCCTGCAGTAAGGTCACATACAGGTGCAAGCTGATAACACAGTGTGTGACGGAGCTCTGCAGCCATCCTGGTCACTGGTATGCAGGTCTCCTTCAGCTGCTGTCTTGATAGGTCTCAGCCTCTGTGGGACATGATCCAATTTAGTGATCAGATCCTGGCTGTGTGCTTGTCTAAGGATGAGGGAGAAGTGCAGGGGTGCTGATGCTACCTTCAATTCATGACTGCTTAATGAACCCCTTGGTTGGGTGGATTGGCTGTACCCAGCAGACAGCAGCATGGCTGGGGTTGCCTTCCTTTACAGAATCAGAGTGATAGGGGTTGGAAGGGACCTCTGAAGACCATCTAGTCCAGCTTCCCTGCTAGAGCAGGTTCACCTGCAGTAAAGCACACAGGAACTTGTCCAAGTGGGTTTTGAATAGCTTCTGACATGGAGACTCTTTGGACAGCCTGTTCCAGTGCTCTGACACCCTCAAAGTGAAGAATTATTTCCTTATGTTTAATTGGAACCTCCTGTGTTCCAGTTTGTGCTCATTGCCCATGGGGTGCTAGGTGCTTGGGGACCCTGTGGACAAGCTGGCTGACTCTCCTGCAGCCTGGGATGCTATTGAGGTGCTCCTGTGGCAAGCAGCACCCCAGCTGTTGTGCTGGGTTTTGCAGGAATTGGGTAGTGTCTGACTTAGCTTTGGCTGAGCAACTAGTGGTGAAAGCACCTCAAACCCAGGAAATGCACTTGATGTTGGGAATGGAAGGTGCTCCTAGACATAAATACAGGCTCACAGGGTGGACCAGGCCCAGTACTGTGCTGTTAAACTAGTTTGAGACTTGAGTGAGGGAGAATGCATCCTTCAAGACACCCTTTCCACTTAGTTGTGTGCAGTGTTCCAGCAGGAGGGCTTGTGAAGGCCACTGTGTTATCTCGGGTAGGGTGCTTTGGGCAGAGTGCTCCTCAGGAGCAGTGATCTGACTGGCACATGTGACTGTCATGGAGATAAGACACTGTGTCAAGGAAATAACTGCCAGGAGTGGTGGCCCCTTCAAGGTGTGGCTTTGGCACGCTGCAGCTAGCTCACACCATGCAGAGTTGGGCTCTGGCCAGTGGTTCCACTAATGCAGCAGAACACAAAGCCAGGAGCTGGGGTTTGTCCTGTGCCTGGAGTGGAATAACCCCCTGAACCAGTACTGGGAGGGTTTGACCTGCTGGAAAGCAGCTTTGGGAGAAGGATCTGGGAGTCCTGGTGGAGAACAAGTCCACTATAAGCCAGCAATGTGCCCTGGTGGCCAGGAAAGCCAATGGTCTCCTGGGGTGCATTAAGAGTGTGGTCAGCAGGTCAAGAGAGGTTCTTCTCTCTACCTACTCTTCCCTAAAGAGGCCACAGATGGAATATTGTGTCCAGTTCTGTGTTCTCCATTTCAAGTGAGACAAGGAACTGCTGGAGGGAGTCCAGCGGAGGCTATAAAGCTGACAAGGGGCCTGGAGCATCTCTGTGAGGAGGAAGGCTGAAAGCCCTGGGGCTGTTGAGCCTGGAGAAGAGCAGCCCCAGAGGGCATCTGATCAATGCCCAGCAAGAGCTAAAGGGTTGGGGGGCAAGAGGATGGGGTCAGACTCTTGTCAGTGGTACCCAGAGAGAGGACAAGGGGCACTGGGCACAAACTGGAAGCCAGGAGGTTCCATCTGAGAAACTTGTTTGTTGTGAGGGTGCTGGAGCCCTGGAGCAAACTGCCCAGAGAGGTTGTGGAATCTCCCTCTCTGGAGAGCTTCCACCTCCCCCTGGCCATTGTGCTCCTGGGCAAGCTGCTGTGGGTGCCCTGCTTTAGCAGGGAGGTTGGACTGGATGATCTCCAGAGGTCCCTTCCAACCCTGCCATGCTGGGATTCTGGCATTTGAGGGGTGGCTTGCATTTGAAAATTGAAGATAGCTTTACATGACTCTTTTTTTTTTTCCCTGAAGAACTGCTCCTGGTAGAGCACACCCAATCTTCCTCCTGGCTGTTCCCACCTGCTGCCCAAGCTTGCTCTCTGCTTTTTCCCCTTTGTCTTGACTACTGGAAGAATTGCATGAAATCCTTTCTAGCAGGACAGCCAGGGATTGCCAAGGGGCATAGCTGTCCCATCTCCCACCTCCCGCTGCCCTTAGTTTGTACAGCAAGTTAGGCCTGATGTGCAGAGCTTTCTCATCTCTGGGAAGCCTGAGAAGTTCTCCTTTGAGGAAGAAGTCACCTGTGTGAGCTTGCCTCCAGTGCTGCTTTCAGAGAAGCCAGGAAGAGCTGCTTTCCTTCTGCTCAGCCTCTCACTGAAGGGAGCCTGCTGGGAGTGATGGGCCATTATATCTCCCCTAAGGCTGCTGCCGTTCACAGGAGGAGCTAACTGCTTTAATTGAGTGGTATATGGAGTATTCTTGGCTGGTGTGACCTGGAAGTCTGATAGGTGTCAGCATGGCTCAAAGCTCCTTCTGGGAATGATGTCTGCAAGTGTCTCTCTGCAACTTTCTTGATTAGTGTGTATGGAGATCTTGGATATTAAACCCAATTAGTTGCTAATTCTTCAAGGTCAGGGGCTTGTCTGACCCAGCAGCATCCCTTTCCACTTGGCCTGAATTGGAGATCTTTGGGAGAGGGCTGCACAACTTTTGTGAAGAGGCTAATGAAGTGATGCTTTTTAAAGCACTTCCCTGCTGTCTCTGTAGCCCAAACACTTCAGGCAGGATGCTGGTGCATGACAATCTGAAACAGCAGCAGGCAGGTACTGTGTTAGTCTTCTCCTACTGTAGGAAATGTAAAGGAGCAAACTCCTTTTTCTTTTTTTGTGGCTGCAAAGCACTTTGGTGGTGCTCTGACTCAGAATCCTGTGTGGAGGTTTTTTTCAGGGAGCTTTAGCCAGTTTGCCCTTGAGAGGGCCAGAGGACGTGACAAGGTATTTGATTTTTGTGCCATTACTCTTAATGTGAAGTATGAGGTCTGGGATAAATTTGAGACAATGCAGAAGCAGCACTTCAGACATCTGGGATACTTCAGCTGCAAAAGGGAGGTACCTGCCGCCAGGCAGATGGGAACTTCCCTGATCCTCAGTTTGGCTTTGGGTGGATTTGAACCACAAGGCTGCACGGGGGATTAAGACCTCTGCAGGATCCACCCTAAACCCAGAGGAAAAAATGAATATCAAACTGAACCTTCTTTTTTTTTTTTTTTTTTTCATTGAACTTAATCCATTTCTGTGATTTGTGGGGTCTTATCTCCTGACTCCATGCCTGGGGTTGACACTTCTGAACTCAGCCATGTACTTAAGCACTCTTTATTTAAAGCAGCTGCCAGAGTTGGTGAGCTGCTTCGTAAAGCAAAGCACCAGCAGGGAAGTGGGAAAGACTGACTGCCACAAAGGCATCCTTCCAGTTGAGCCTTCAGCATTCATCTGAGGAAACCCAAGTGTTAAATTGGCACTTGGGCTGGCTAGAGCTCCAGCTGTCTGAGAACAAATGGAATAGGCTTAAAAATGTCTTTAAAGTATGTGGCTGCATTGTTTGAAATAATCTCTGTTGGAGACAGCTTACATGCCTTTAGCTTGCAGCCCCTTGGCTTGTGCATAAATCCTTGTTTCCAGAGTAGTATCCCAGGTTAGACAAGCAACTTTTGGAGGACTTGCTTGGCAGTGGCTAATCTGAACATTCAGAGGAGCTTTAAGCTTGAGGAGGGAAGATTTAGACAGGATATTAGGAAGAAATTCTTTCCAGTGAGGCTGGTGAGACACTGGAACAGGTTGCCCAGGGAGGTTGTGGCTGCCTCCTTCCTGGAGGTGTTCAAGGCCAGGTTGGATAAGGCCTTGAGCAACCTGGGCTAGTGGGAGAAGTCCCTGCCCATTGCAGTGAGGGTTGGAACTGGATGATATTTAAGGTCCCTTCCAACCCAAACCAGTCTGTGGTTCTAAGAGCCTGTTTAGCTTTCTTTTCTCTCCCATTGTTGTCTGGCAGAAGAGGAGTTGCACTGCTAACAGTGAAGTGAAGCATCCCTGGTGGGGCAGGAGGGAGCAGAGACAGCTGTGTGCATGGAATATGGCATGAATCCACTTGTTGCTTTGGCTGGTGGCTGCTCACAACCTTTCTTTTTTCCTTCTCAGCAATGGTACCAGCATGATCTCATTGATCATTCCCCCCAAAGACCAGATCTCACGAGTGGCAAAAATGTTAGCGGACGAGTTTGGCACAGCCTCCAACATTAAATCCCGAGTGAATCGCCTTTCAGTACTGGGAGCCATCACATCTGTACAGCAAAGACTGAAACTCTATAACAAAGGTAACTTCTACCTTCTCTGGCTGCTGGCAGAGCTCTTCCAGGTGGGAGCAGCCTTAAGTGTTGCAGTATGCAGTTTGCTGCTAACCAGGTCTGCTGGCTTGCATTGATATTCCAGGTGCGTTGCCCATGGATGGCTGCTTGGGACTCACCTAGCAAAGCTGGTCCTTGTCTCTACTGAGTGGGCTCATGTAGAATCACATAGTCATGAGATAAAACTAGGAGTGCATGGTATTTTTAAGGAAGCTTGGGTCTATAATCAACTTTTTCCAGTGAGGACTAACTAGTACCCTGTTTATTGTCAAACTCTCAATTCATGCCTTCTGGAAGGGGCAGAATAGACAAAGATTTCAAGTAACAACATAAAATACAATACAAATTCATATTTTTAATGTAAATATGAAAGTCTTTCAAGTAAACTAAGACATTTAGTGCTCATGATTCTGTCCTTAGCAGTGCTAACTCATCTAAGCCTGACCAGCCTTAAGAGCTATTCTCTAATAGTTGCATTAAAGCAGTGGGTTTCCATCAAGCAGAAACTCATGTTTGCCTTGTGCATGCCACTGTGCAGCTACCAGCATTTTGGGAGGAAATAGACCCAGGCCATCCAAAATGAGTACTGGACAGGAGTTCACCATGACTGTCTTTACACTGGCAAGTGGCCTTCATTGAGCTGGCCAGGCTATAAATCACTGAGTCAGAACTAGGAAAGCTTCATGGGGTTGTTCAGCCCTTTTCTGGATTCTAGGAGCTTGCAGGCTCATGGTACATGTTCTTGCAGCTCTCTTGCAAGGCTTACCAACACTGGTACTTTACCTGCTCCAAGCTCTTCACCATAGGTGCACTAAATTGCTTTGGTTTTCATTGTAGAGATCTGGGAGGGAATGAGGTGGGGGAGATGGGAAGTAAAAAAACCAAAACTTGAGATCTTCAATTTCAACTCTGCCATAAGTCTTATGGCTTAGTACTGAGTTTTTGACGTGTGCAGCTTGCAGTGTTTCTCAGTGATCTAAAATTGCAATGTGTCCTTTGCAGTACCTCCAAATGGTCTGGTTGTTTACTGTGGAACAATTGTGACAGAAGAAGGAAAAGAGAAGAAAGTCAACATTGACTTTGAACCTTTCAAACCAATCAATACGTCGTTGTACTTGTGTGACAACAAATTCCACACAGAGGTAAGAAGTCTCCTGTTGCCTGCTGGTCTTGCAGAAGTCAGGCTGCTTTTCTAGGCTCTGGAACAATCCCTGGTGTGTTTGAGCCTATAGTCTGTAGAGCAGCAGGTTTTGCTGGAGACATCCCCCTGGTGAAGCTATTGGATGGCTGTGTGGTATTTGCTGAAAGGAGTTCAGGCCTCATCTGGAGTACTGTGTCCTCTTCTGGGCTCCCCAGTTCAAGAAGAGCAGGGAACTTCTTGAGAGTGTACAGCAAAAGGCTACAAAGATCATCAGGGGACTAGAACATCTCTATTATGAAGAAAGGCTGAGGGACCTGGGGCTATTTAGCCTGGAGAAGAGAAGGCTGAGGGGGCATCTCATCAATGCTTAAAAATACAAAAGAGTGGATATCAGGAGGATGGGACCAGTGGTGCCCAGTGACAGGAAAAGGGGTAACAGGCACAAACCTGAACAGAAGAAGCTCCATCTAAACATGAAGAGGAACTTCTTTGAGGGTGACAGAATACTGGATCAGGCTGCCCAGAGAGGTGGTGGAGTCATTCAAAACCCACCTGGATGCTGACCTGTGCAGCCTGCTTCAGGTAAGCTCTGTCATGGGGGTTGCAGTAGATGCTCTCCAAAGATCCCTTCCACCCTGTCTCGATCATTCTGGGATTCTGTGAGATGTTGTCCAACCCCTGCTGTAGGTGACTTTAAGGCCCAACTAGTAACTGCAGAGTTTGTGTAATGCACAGGCATAAGATTTCCTCTGTAACTGGAGGTAGGTTTTGTTCTTTTGAGGTCTTATTCCAAGCCAGACCTTAAAGCAATGCCAAAACAGTATTAGTGTTGCCAGGCTTGATGTCAGTGTTAACCCAGCCCCTTGATGGAGAACTGGCAAGTGCCTAGTCTGTCTGAGGTAAAGTGGGAATATTTTTATGAAACATAATCTTATCTGAGTTAAATGAATGGTTTGAGGCATATTTAATGTGCATTACCCTAGTCTTGACTGCACAATGTCAATTCATGGCATCTAAATCAGTTTCGGCTCTGTTGGCAGTTGCAGAGGTCTCCATATTTGTAGTAGATGACTGATTGCCTTTCATGTCCATGGTGTTCACCACCATAAATGTGTGGACTGAGAGTTAATTCCCTGTCACCAAACCTGTATATCATGGGTTTGACAGGACCTCAGTGATGTACCTCTGCTTGTTTGCTTGACTTTTGGGAGACTTGATCCATGCTTTGGTTTCCAAGCATAGGAGGACTTACAGGAAGGAAAAGTGTGCTTGTTGCACAAGTGAGGTATGTCCCTACCACTGTCTCCCCACAATGGATGAATTCCCAATAGACCTTTGACCTACCAGAATAACAAAACTTCACCCAGGGACAGCTCTTGAGTTCTCCTGAGCGTAGGCAATTGAAAGCAGGAGGCAAATAAGACAAATCAGGCAAGAGCTAGAGGTGCAAAGCCAAGGGAGATGCATGTCCATGCAATTGTTGGCAGTGGGTAGACAGTGGTGGGTTGCCCTCTGCCCTGCCATGAGGGGGGTTAATTTGTTCTAGGCTGCAACCACTTGCCTCAGGGTGCTGATGGAACATCAAAAAAGGAGCTGTTGCCCAGTGGGCTGTTCCCAGGAGGCAGCTGTGAATACAACTCCTGCTGGTGTGAAGCATTGCTCAGCAAGAGAGTGGCCATATGATGTGAGAGGACTTTGGGATAATTGCTGCCAGTGATGTTACTGCTAACAGCACCTTTCTCCATGGGCTGTTTGCTCTCAAGTGTGTTATCACTTGGTATTTGTCTGTGCTGCAGAATCCTATCTAGCTGTCAGAGCTCTCCTGAGCAATGAGGTGATGCTAGCACTGAAGTCTTGATTTGCCTATTGATGCTGCTTGGTTGCAGAGCTGTGCTGTTAACCCAGTGCTTGCCCCCAACATGCAATTAGAACTCTGCAGCTAAGGCATCTGGCTTTGGACATCAAGAGATATCCTCTGAAGGAGAGGGCATGTCAAGGAGCAGGGGGAAGATGGAATCCTCCCTTCCCTCTTCGTAGCTTCAGTCTAAAACTTCAGTCCAGGCTAAAGGAACAACAGAAAAACAATGGCCCCTTTTTTGTATTTGATAGCATTGTGGAATAGTAGGGATTGGAGATGAAGTCCATCCCCCTGCCAAAGCAGGATCACCTAGGGCGGGTCACACAGGAATGCATCCAGATGGCTCTTGAAGGTCTCCAGAGAAAGAGACCATTGACCAGCCTACTCCAGAACTCCAGCTCCCTCTCAGTAAAGAAGTTTTTCCTCATGTTGAGGTGGAACTTCCTGGGTTCCAGTTTGTATCCGTTGCCCCTTGTCCTATCACAGGACACTGCTGAAAAGAGCCTGGCCCCTTCTTCTTGACACCCACCCTTCACATATTTATAAACCTTGATCAGATCCCCTCTCAGACTGCTCTTCTCCAGGCTAAACAGCCCCAGGTTGCTCAGCCTTTCCTCATCAGACTGATGTTCCTTACAGCCTCTGTTAAACAGTCTCCGGTAGATCCCTGTCCCTCTTGAACTAAGGAGCCCAGAACTGGACACAATACTCCAGAAGTGTTCTCACCAGGGCAGAGTACAGGTGGAGGAGAACCTCCCTTGATCTGCTGGCCACACTCTTAATGCACCCCAGGATCCCAGGGTACGTGGCTATCCCATGGCTAACTTATTGCCCACCAGGTCTCCCAAGGTAAACAGAGGAATTGCTGACATAGAGCCATTGAAGGGGGAACTGAGGGAATCGGTGATCGTGGGATACTTCATTAAAACAAGAGGGAATCTGGAAGATCAGAGCTGTAGTCATCTGCTGCTTGGCAGGAGTATCTGATAAGATTTCCTCCAGATATTTTATTGCCTGTGTGAAACCAGAGTAACTTCCCAAGAGGGATATGAACCCCTGACATGTGTCTGAAGGGTGGGATTTACAATGACTTATTTTGATACCTTGGCTGGAGCATTCATTCCAGTCACAGGATTGGCTTGGCTGCGTCCCAGTTAAGTAGATTGCAATGTAATATGGCACTTCCTCCTCTCATTCATCCCACTGCTGAGGAATTAATACAGAATATTTATTTTGGCCAGTAGATTCCATTAAACCTTGGAGTCTGTTTCTTTTAAGCTTTGAAAGCTGTAGGCTTGGTGGTGTGGATTTGGGATGAAGTTGACTGATGGGTTTTAGCCTTTCCGTTCAGCACAGTAATCAAGCTGGCAGGCATGCAGGCACTTTAAGGTCCTCTGCAGTAAACCAGTGGCATCACTCTTTCAGTATTAAACTGGTGACTTAAAACACTCTGGAATTTGACAAGTCCTCCATCCTGCTGAAGTGGTTTTGCAAGCCAGGAAGGGGATTCTGGCCATTACTTTGGGCACATTGAAGTGAGCAGGAGTGTGCGTGTTGAGTGTGCCTAACCTGCTCAGGCTGCCCTTGGGGGAGCTGTAGCTGCTTCTCTTGGGGAAAGAAGTATGGGATGTGAGTAAGCTGTGATGTTCCACACCACCAGAACCAGGGCTGGGCAGGAAATTGCACCGAAGTAGCCCAAAAAACCTTGATACTAAGCTCTAGTTGTAGGCAACTTAAATGACCCTTTACTAGGCTCTTGTGAGACCCTCCTCGAATACTGCACCCTATTCTGGTGTCCCCAGCACAAGGATGTGGAACTCACATGAGTGAGTCCAGGGAAGGGCCACAAAGATGATTCAAGGGCTGGAGCACCTCTGAGGTTACTCAGCCTGATGAGGAGAAGAGTCTGGGGGGACCTCAGAGCTGCGTTCCAATACCTGAAGGGAACCTGCAGGAAGGCTGGAGAGGGACCTTTCATAAAGGTGCCTAGAGACAGGACGGGGGAATGGTTTGAAGCTGAGGGAGGGTAGGATTAGAGTGGATCATAGGAAGAATTTCTTCAGTGGTGAGACTCTGGAGTAGGTTGTGAATGCCCCCTCCCTGGAGGTGTTCAAGGCCAGATTGGATGAGGCCTTGAACAACCAAATCGAGTTGAGGGGTGTTCCTACCTGTGGCAAGGGGGTTGGAGTATAGAATCATAGAATAGAATCAATAAGGTTGGAAGTGACCTCAAAGATCATCAAGTCCAACCTGTCACCCAAGACCTCATGACTACTAAACCGTGGCACCAAGTGCCACATCCAGTCCCTTCTTGAACCCCTCCAGGGATGGTGACTCCACCACCTTCCTGGGCAGCCCAGTTCCAATGGCTAACAACTCTCTCTGGGAAGAACTTTCTCGTCACCTCAAGCCTAAAGTTCCCTGGCACAGCTTGAGATCCTCTTCTAGTAGATGATCTCTGATGTCCCTTCCAACCTAGGCCATTCTGTGACCTTACAGGATGAATTTAGCTGCCTACTTTAAAGGGGAGAAAACTGAAAGGTGACTTCATTTGCCAGCAAATGTTGTGGCTGTCTTCTCTCTAGCCAGTTGTGCACAGGACAATTACTGCTGCTGTCACTTGGCTCTGCTATGTAAGGCTGAGTTTGTCAAACCCACTGTAGATTTCATCCTTCTGCCTCTGGGACTTGAAGCCAGCAGGTGCTGCAGACCAGTGTTTGTGGCGCTGGGCAAGTTGAAGGTGGTCTGTATAAAACTGAGCAGTGAACTAAGCAAGTTAGAGGAGGGGAGATTTAGATTAGACATTAGGAAGAATTTCTTCCCCATGAGAACAGGTTCCCCAGGGAGGTGGTGGAAGCCTCATCCCTGGAGGTTTTGAAGGCCAGGCTGGATGTGGCTCTGAGCAACCTGATCTAGTGTGAGGTGTCCCTGCCCATGACAGTGGGGTTGGAACTGGATGATCCTTGAGGTCCCTTCCAACCCTGATAATTCTGTGAGTCAGTGAAGTTCTCCTGGCTGCAGTGCTAAGAAAGCCTCTTGCACTTTTGCCAGCCATAGAGGTAAGTGATCTATTTGCTTGAACACTTAGCAGAGCTGATCTTTAGGGCTTGGGTGTTCCACCTGCCTGTGATGCCATGGGATGAACTTCTCATGCTCTGAACATAGTCATCAGTTATAACCATTAGTTTCCTTTCTGCCCTTGGCAGCATTGTGTGAGATGGCCCTCAGGGCTAGTCTTGCCTCCTTAATCTGCGGCTATCCCTCTGGTTTAGTTGTTAACAAAAGGCAATGAGCACCCCTGAACTGAAATGTGTTGAGGTGTACTGTACCTGGTAGCCTTTCTGAGCTTTCTGGGTGCTTAGCAAAGCAGGGCTTCCTGCTGACAGCATCATTTTGTGTTGCAGGCTCTCACGGCGCTGCTTTCCGACGACAGCAAGTTTGGCTTTATAGTAATAGATGGTAGCGGTGCACTCTTTGGAACCCTTCAAGGAAACACACGAGAAGTCCTGCACAAATTCACTGTGGATCTTCCAAAGAAGCATGGTAACACATTAGCCTGTCTCCAGATTCTTGGCTGCAGAATGTCATGGGATGGGATGTGAGGGTAGAAGCAGGGAATCTGGCCTGCAGGTGTTTAGCTCAACTCAGTTCTTTGCTCCCCTGAAATGTGACAGCAAAGCCTCTCCTCTGAGCCTTCTGTCAAAAGGAGTGAATCACTGTAATGTGCAGCTGAGCTTCTGAAAGTGGCTCCTCTTGGGGTTTTGGGATGTGCAGCCCTTTACTTGGTTTTTGGGACAGTCGTCAGTAAATTACTGGCACAAGGAGTGATACCCCTTGGTGGCATCTTTGAAGTGTGCATCTGGTGTAGTGAAAAGCAAGAAGCACCGAAGCCTAAACCAGAGTGAGCAAAATTCTACTTCCACTGCGTGATGCTGTAGTATAGTAAGCCTCTAATTCATTCAGCAAATTGGTAGCTACTCCTGGTTTACCTGTTGGTTACTCCTGTCCTCTGTAGAAAAAGAGGGGACAACATTAAATGGAAGCATTTTCCCCAGAAGGTTTCTGCAGCAGGGACTTCTGGGATGGGTTGCATCAGCAATAAAAGTGTGTGAGGCAGTGTAAGAAAGGAAATAGCTTTAATGCAGGTACAGGCCATGGAAGATGTGCACAGATGTTCAGATTCTCTATAGAGAGTTGAGTCTGTGTACAAAGACACAAACCCCAACATGTTTCCCTCTGTGGAACAACAGAGAGAATCTTCTACTGCGAACCATCCGTCTTTATTCTCTCGCTGTTTGAATGAGCGCCTCTGGCTCTGCTTGTGGCAAACCAATTCTGAAGGCTTCATCTGCCCTTAGCTTCAGTTACTCGGGGACCAGTTGGGATCATGTGCTACTAATCTTCCTGAAATGCCTTGCCAAGAGGTCCCTGTGCTGTGGTGCAGGTAGAGGAGGCCAGTCTGCCTTGCGCTTCGCCCGCCTGAGGATGGAGAAGCGACACAACTATGTGAGGAAGGTAGCGGAGACGGCCGTGCAGCTCTTCATTTCTGGAGACAAGGTGAACGTGGCTGGGCTCGTGTTAGCTGGATCAGCTGACTTCAAAACTGAACTAAGTCAATCTGACATGTTTGATCAGGTGAGTGGCCTTCCCTGAGCAAAGCCCAAATGTTTCAGCTGTCAGTGTGGGGATAGCAGTAGTAGCTGTGCTGTAAAATGCATCTCTGTGTCTGAAGTGATTGGATCAAAACATGGGATGGGTCCTAGGGAGGTCTCTCTTTCCTATTGCCTCCTGCAGGGAAGTAAGGTCTCCTTTTCTTAGTAACAGTGCTCATAACAAATCCATCCTCCCTGGTTTGAAGCCACTGCTGAAGTCCTTCATGTTTCCAAATCTAAAGCAGAAGCTTTATTGGAATTAAACTCCACTAAACCTGATCTCTGTGGCCCTGCTGCCTGAGAAATGTGCTTTCAATATTAAGCATTCTGAGGTTCCCCTGACTCAGAATCTCTGCTTGCAAGTGAGGCAAAATAGATTAATGCTGTGACTCTTGCCAGGTACTTACTCTTGTGGCCTTATGAAGTGGTCTTGTGGCAGTGCTGTGTAATAGACTCTTTGTCATGTCTCCTCTCTCTCTTGTGCAGCGGTTGCAATCCAAAGTGCTCAAACTAGTTGACATTTCATATGGAGGAGAAAATGGATTCAATCAAGCAATTGAGCTGTCAACTGAGGTCCTCTCCAATGTGAAATTCATTCAAGAGAAGAAACTAATAGGTATGTGGCTACATGCACAGCCTTCTCCAAAGCCAGATGTGCTTGATTGAATGTGCTGATCTCTCTTAAGACCTCCTGGTAATGCCTTTGTGTGCTGCCTCAGCCCTAAGTGCATTCTGTCTTAGAGTGGTCTTTTCTGTTGATCACCATCTGGACACCTCAAATGCTGCAGCACTTAATGAGACTTTAAGGGCGGAGATTTTTGTTGGTGGTTGTTTTTTTCCCCCCTCACCAATCTTCTCAATCTTTTCTGTCTCTTTCTTCATCAGAGATCATCTTAGTTTCAGACCTGCTGATGACATTTGGGTGGGAGAGGGAAAAATATCCTTGGATTGTTTGCATCTTCAGCAAGATGAGAGTTGAGATGTGCTTTGCTTTAAGATGGCAGTTGAAATGGTTCCTTGTCTGGCTGTCAGCAGACACAGCTCCTTTGAAAGCACAAGATGGCAATAGTAAAAGTACCACAGAGTCGCAGAAGGGCTTAGGTTGGAAGGGACGTTAGACATCTACTCCTACCAGCCAGCCGTGGGCAGGGATGCCTCTCAACTAGACTTGGCTGCTCAAGGCCTCATCCAGCCTGGCCTTGAACACCTCCAGGGAGGAGACATCCATGACCTCCCTGGGCAACCTGTTCAGAGTCTCGCCACCCTTGTACTGAAGAACTTCTTCCTAAGCTCCCCTCTAACCCTGTTCTCCCTCAGCTTCAAACTATTCTCCCTCAGCTTCAAACCATTCCTCCTTGTCCTGTCTCTAGGCACCCTCATGAAAAGTCCCTCTGCAGCCTTCCTGTAGGATCCCTTTGGGTGTTGGAAGGCAGATGCTCTCAGGCCCGCCCCTGAGTCTTATCTCCAGGCTGAGCAACCTCAGCTCCCTCAGCCTACCCTCATAGCAGAGGTGCTCCAGCCCTTGGATCATCTTTGTGGCCCTCCTGGACTTGCTCCAACTGTGTCCTTATGCTGGGGACACCAGTACTGGAGAGAGGTTGAATAGTGCCTGCTGCTAAGTTAATCCAAGTGATTTTTCCACAGTGAAGGAGTGAGATTCCTTACAGGGCAGCGTTGGCTTCCAGACAATGAATGTTCTGAGTTACATGTTACCATATCCCTGACTTCCTTCAGCAGCACTGCAAGCTGCTCTTCCAGTTCTTTGGTGCATTCATCTCAGGCTTGTTTAAAAATCCACGTGGCTTGATCACCGCTCCTGACAATCTCTTTGTACCCTGGCTGCAGGACGATACTTCGACGAGATCAGTCAGGACACGGGGAAGTACTGCTTTGGTGTTGAAGATACACTAAAAGCTTTGGAAATGGGAGCAGTAGAGATCCTGATAGTCTATGAAAATCTGGATATCATGAGATACGTTCTGCACTGCCAAGGCACAGAGGGTAGGTAGCGCTTCTGGAGGGTCCCTGGGGGTTTAACACCGAAGCTGTCGTGCTTGGATAGATTACGCTGGAGGGACTCCTTAAGGAGATCTTTAAGGACTTGCTCATGGGGATGTTGTGGAGGCAGGTCACTAACTTGCAGCTTCTCAGATACTCTGGGGGAAAGTCTGAAACTAGAAAGCTTCCACTGTGCAGAAAGAACTACAGTGCTGGGGTGGCAGTTTGTGTCACAGAAGCAGCCTGAAACCTGCCTGTTGGTTGTGTGAGTATAAATGTGCTACCGGGGCTTGCAGAGGGGACACTCACCTTTCTGGCCAAGCCCACAATCCCTAGTGACTGCAGACAAACCCTACAGCAGGGCCTCTGGTTTTTTTGGTGTTGGCACTACAGTTATTTTCTACTGGCAGACTCTGTGTGGTTTCTCATAGAGCTTGGGCTATAAAGAGGCACTGTCAATGGCCAAACCCTCTGTGTTGTCATTGCTGCCTGTTGTGAGTCTCTTGCTGTGTTTAACCTGATAGACTTATCCAACCTTGTTTGTTTGTTTGTTTTTCTCTCTCCCTTCTCAGAGGAGAAGATTCTGTATTTGACACCAGAGCAAGAGAAGGATAAATCCCACTTCACAGATAAAGAGGTATTTCAGCTTTGGGGCTTGTAGATTTATTCTCAGTGTACTGATACAGCATTCTGAACGTGTGAGCTTAGCTGGTCATGAGCACGGGAGCCTGATGACCTTTCTGGCACTCAGATGAGACTCCAAGCTGGTAGCCTCTGGCTCTTCCTGTTCACCTTCAATGTAACCCCTGGATTCTAGACTTGCTTTTCTTTAAACTTTTCTGCTGCCAACTTCAAGACTGTGTAAAGCACAGAGGCAATTGGGGACCTTTGACCACCATCAAACCACCTGCTAGAAGAGATTGGTAGCTGCCATACAGCATGCCAGGCTAAGGTTTCAGACTATTGCTCTCTGCTTATTGTGCACTAATTTGGTCAGCACACTAACTGTGAGGGGGTAGAACTATGCCATTTGTGTGCAGAGGAGTGTTTGCTTCTAGGTATGTTGACAGTGTGGATCTGTCACTCACTGCCTGTGCAAATCAAAAAACCCTGGTGGGGTGGGGGGATGAGAACTGGGCAAAAAAAGTCTGTCCTTGGCAAAAACAGGTGAGCATCTCTGTCCCATACTAGGACTGCCAGGGAGGTCTTTTCCACCTGCTCTCCTTCCTGGAGGGGTAATTGCTAATTCCTTCTGTGCATGGAAGGTTCACAATGCTATCTGCCATGCTGTAATGTTTCTATGCCAATAATCACTTGACCTTCTCCCTGTAAAACCAATGCTTTTTGCCTCTGTTTGCATAGATCAGGATTTCCTGGAGTCAACAGCACCATGTTTCTAAAGAATCACTGAGCCTGAGTGTAGCATGAACTGAGCAGAAGAGTGAACACGGCATTTTCTCTTCTGCTTCTGTAGTATAGCAGCCCAAAACAAGGCTTGTCAATAGTTAGCTTCCTAGCACCAGCAGCCTTCTGTTTGTGTCTTGTCTGATACAGGTGTGTCAGGAGCACCCACTGCCCAGTCCCTGCCAAGTCTGCCAGGCTGCTCTGGTGTACACTTCACAGGATGTTAGGGGTTGGAAGGGACCTCTGGAGATCAAGTCCAACCCCCCTGTCAGAGCAGGACCACAGAATCTAGTGCAGGCCACAGAGGAACACATCCAGATGAGTGTTGAAAGTCTCCAGAGGAGACTCCACAACCCCCCTGGGGAGCCCATTCAGTGCTCTGTGACCCTCACAGTGAAGAAGTTCCTCCTCGTGTTGAGATGGAACCTGCTGTGCCAGAGTTTACATCCATTGCCTCTTGTCCTATCCCAGGGTGCAGCTGAGCAGAGCCTGCCCCCTCCCTCCGGACCCCCAGCCCTCAGATATTTGTAAACATTTATTCAATGCCCTCTCAGTCTTCTCTTACCCAAACTAAAAAGCCCCAGAGCTCTCAGCCTCTCCTGCCACTCCATGAGGGCTGCTGTCTCTGCCTTAGGACTAGAAAGACAGTGAGGATGTTTCAGCCAAAGACAAACTTTTTGGCATGAATTTTCTCCACCTAACATGTAGTGACCATAACATTTTTATTTCTTCTTCTTCTGTGTTTTCCCCCCGCCCTGTCAAATACCTGCACAGACTGGCCAGGAACATGAACTGATAGAAAGTATGCCCCTTCTGGAGTGGTTTGCAAACAACTACAAGAAATTTGGAGCAACATTGGAAATTGTTACAGACAAATCACAGGAAGGATCCCAATTTGTGAAAGGATTTGGAGGAATTGGAGGTAACTGCAAGGGGAAAAAAAAGGGGGGGGGGCGGTGTTTGTCTTTTTAATGGTTGGTTTAATCTCAGGACAACACAAAGGGGATTAATCTTACTCCTCCTAGTCATGATGCCAGTTCAAGTGACTGCTGTGCTCATCAGGGGTGTCCAGGTGAATTCACTCAGCAAGGCGATGCTGCATGTTAGGCAGCTGTCACGTTCCAACTGTGTTCCTTGGATCCCTTTGTCCTTTGGAGAGCTCAGAGGGTAGAGTGTCCTTCTTTCCAGCTGCTGACTTTCAGAAGGGCTGTGAACTGCTTCACTGTGTCCCTGCACAGTTGCTGTTTTGTGGCAGACCATGCCCTGCTGTGTGGAAGTGGTGTATGACAAGCTCCAGCCTAGTTTCTGAAGCAGCTGGATATCTGTTACTCATCTCTCAGAACTTTCTTGTGCTTTGCTCCCCAGTCTTCTTCTCCTTTTCAAAATAAAAGTATTTTTAGCCCAACTTCAGGGAGAAAGAAGGCTTCTGAAATCCTCTTGAGCTCACTGACCAGCCTCAGTGAAGTCTGGCAGAGGTTGCAGATAGCTTCTGTGCTTCAGTCCAACAAAATCATCAGCAGGGTAGAGCAAACCCACTTGCCATGCACCTTGTTCTACCTGGACTTGCTGGTGATCCAGCAGAAAGCTGTTGTTTGTTTACTGCTAAGCCAGCTGTGGCTGATGGGTGCCAAACAGCATTGGTTTGGTTGAAGAGACCTTTATGATTGAGTCGAGCTGTTAACCCAGCACTGCCAGCTCACCGCTAAACCATGGCTCTCAGCACCACATCTGCATGGCTTTTTAGTCCCTCCAGGGCTGGACATTCTATCACTTCTTTTGGGCAGCCTGCTCCAGGCCCTGACAACCTTTTCAAGGAATAAATTGGAGCTAAGCCTCTCCTGACACAACTTGAGGCTGTTTTCTCTTTTCCTATTCCTTGTTACCTGAAAGAAGAGACCAACCCCCACCTGGCTCCAGCTTCTTTCAGGGAGTTGTAGGGAACCAGAAGGTCTCCCCTCAGTCTCATTTTCTCCAGGCTGAACAACCCCAGTTGCCTCAACTGCTCCTCTCCTGCCCCCTCACCAGCCTCGCTGCCCTTCTCTGGACCTGCTCCAGCCCCTCAATGTCCTTCTTGGCGTGAGTGGCTCAAAACTGAACCCAGTATTTGAGGTGTGGCCTCACCAGTATCGTGATCACTGCCCTAGTCCTGCTGACCACACTTGCTGGTGCAGGCCGGGGTGCTGTTGGCCTTCTTGGCCGCCTGCGGGCACGCATGTTTTCAAGTGGCTTTTAACCAGCACCCCCAGGTCTCTCTCTGCTGGGCAGTTTCCTGCCACTCTTCCCCAAGCCTGTGCTAAGAGCCCAGCACCAGCTTCTCCACGACATCCTTTCAGGTAGTCGTAGACAGCAGTGAGGTCTCCCCTTAGCCCTCTCTTAAACCAAACAGCCCCAGCTCCTTCAGCACATTTGTTCCCCAGCTCTCCTCCGCACACTCCCCAGCGCCTTCCACATCCCTCTTGCCTCGAGGTGCCCCTCAGTGCAGCTAAAGCCTGTTGTTTTCACCCAGGTATCTTGCGGTACCGAGTGGACTTCCAGGGAATGGAATACCAAGGAGGAGACGACGAATTTTTTGACCTTGATGACTACTAGGTAGTCGACCTGGGTCCGGCGATAACGTGCCTCGCCCCTCCAGCATCCAACCCAAGGAGCAAACTCACGGTGGAAACACACAACAAGATCCCTGCCTTACAATTGGAACATTTCCAGAACTTGGATTGATAAAAAAAAAAAAAAAATTAATAATAATAAATTAAAGAAAACAAGCAAAAAGCAAAACCCTACACTTTGATTTGTCATAGTGTCAGTACAGCAGCAAGCTACTCAGTTCCTCTCTATGCCACTTTGGACTAATTTAACAGCCACCGCCACAGGAAAAGGAAAGAATCCCAGTTTTTACTTTTACTCAATGGTGAAATTGGTTGCTCTTGTCTTTTATGGAAATGATTTTTTTAACCTTCATGATGCATTAACTGCTGTAAAACCTCTTCCTTCCAACCAACCAACCAACCCAACCCGCCCACAAATTAATTACTTGGAAGTAAGGTCCTACTGGTTTCTTTTGACTTTGATTGGAGAAATCGCTCGCTGCGTTTTGCAGCGCCCTTGACCCATTTACATGGCATCCTCAGCTTAAGCCTGCAGAAGGAGACATGCAGTGAGGTGGGAGCCATCCATTCCCCTCACAGGAATGAGAGAAGGCACTTGCCCAGGGTGCTAGCTTAGAATGTGTGGGGCTTGCAAATTCAGATGGTCTGGGGAGGCTGTATCGGCCTCAACATCCTTTTCTTTGCAGAAGCACTGCTCTCACGAAAGAGAAAATGCAGCTCTCTTGGCTTGCAGTGAAAATGCTGCTCGAGGCTTGGGCTTAAATTTGGTTTGGAGCAGCCTTCAGGATTGATTTTGTTTTATTTTTCCCCAGTCTGGGTTAAAAATAAGAAATAAACAGATGATTTGAAGTGAAGTAAGGTAAACTTTGCTTTGTTCCTTAGTTGTTTTGGTTTAGGACTGCGTAAGGTGTCCTTGATGATGTGAATTTGAGCCCACAGTTCTTTAGTGGAAGTGGGTGTTTGGCAGGAATAATTAGGCAGTGGAGCCCTTGCCTGAAACCTTGGTGCTGGTGCATTTGGAGCATTTCATACTTAGCACAACCCCTGGGGATATCCATCTCCCAGCACTAAGGCAGGCTGAGGTGGTGGCTCCAGAGTGTCCTGTAAATCTGATGATAAACTCTCCACAGGCCCTTAATGGGTTCAAACTCCTGGTGGCACCAAGGCCGAAGACAGCTTTTTGTCATGCTCTACAGAATGCATTTCAACCTGCCCCCAGATGGCTGGGGGGGTGGTTTCAGGTGGTCTCACAGGCAGAGAGGGTGGAGTGACCACCAGCATGAGGTCATGCACAAGTCCTGCTTCTTTTTTGGGAGCTCTCTGGGCACTCTGATATCACAGTGCCTGCTGGGTCTGTCCTCTACTGGCTCTCCCACTCCCGGTGCATCGCTCCAAAGCAGCTCCAGTTGCATCCCTGCCTCTTGTTCCAGTAAATCCTGTTTCACTTGAATGGAGGGGGCGGCGGGGAGGGCAGGGAGCTGGTCTTCAAACTTCTGCCATGCTTTTCTTCGAGGTCCAAAATTACTCTGCTGGTGAGCAATAGAATTTGTACTCCTTCTTTCTAACCTGGCAGATGGCTTTGCTGTCGTTCTCACATCCAAGCTGGAATCTCTCACAGAAGGTGTGACCGGGCCCACCACAAAATTGGCACAAACTCAGGTTTTTGGGGCACACTTGTGGCTTTTTTTTTTTTCCTTCCTTTTTTATTTTTTTTTTTGTTTCTTTTCCTGTGTTCCCCCTGAGTTTGGGCACAGATTTGTGGTCCCCCACGGCTGTATGTGCTGGATTTTGCCATTGTAAATGGGTCTGGTGTGACAAGGCCAGAAAAAAATTGGGTGTAAATTTCCATTCTTTTTGTTTTCTTATGTTTTTTTTTTTTCTGGGGGGTGAGGGGAGGGGGAAGTATACTGCTTGTTGTTTCACATGATGCATTTTAGGGTATGCAGCTCCTTTTTTTGTTGTTTTGTTTTCTCTCTTTTTTTCCTCTTTTTTTTCCCCCTTCTTTCCCCCTTGTTTCTTTTCTTTTTTTCCTTTTAATTTTTTTCCTTTTTCCCTTATTTTCCTTCTTTTTCCTTTTTCTCTTTTTTTTATTTGTCCTTTTTTTATTTTTCCTTTTCTTCCTTTTTTTCTTTTTTATATTTCCTTTATTTTCCTTGTCTTTTTTTCCTTCTTTTTTCTTGTTTCTTTTTTATGTTATTTTTCTTTTTTCCTCTTTTCCCTTATTTTCCTTCATTTTTTCTTTTTCCTTTTTTCTTCTTTAACCTTTTTTCCCCCTTCTTCTTTTTTGACCCCTTTTCCCCCCTTCTTCTTTTTTGACCCCTTTTCCCCCCTTCTTCTTTTTTGACCCCTTTTTCCCCCTTCTTCTTTTTTGACCCCTTTTCCCCCCCTTCTTCTTTTTTGACCCCTTTTCCCCCCTTCTTCTTTTTTGACCCCCTTTTTCCCCCCTTCTTCTTCTTTTTTGACCCCCTTTTTCCCCCTTCTTCTTCTTTTTTGACCCCCTTTTTCTCCCCCTTCTTCTTCTTTTTTGACCCCCTTTTTCCCCCCTTCTTCTTCTTTTTTGACCCCCTTTTCCCCCCTTCTTCTTCTTTTTTGACCCCCTTTTCCCCCCTTCTTCTTCTTTTTTGACCCCCTTTTCCCCCCTTCTTCTTCTTTTTTGACCCCCTTTTCCCCCCCCTTCTTCTTTTTTGACCCCCTTTTCCCCCCCCTTCTTCTTCTTTTTTGACCCCCTTTTCCCCCCCTTCTTCTTCTTTTTTGACCCCCTTTCCCCCCCCTTTGTTCCCTTTTGTTTTCTCTTTTTTTTTCTCCTCTTTTTTTGGTAGTTTTTATTTTTACTATTTAAGTTTGGAAATGATGCCAAATTAATTTTTTTTTATTATTATTATTTCTTTAATCAATGTGTTTCTCTTCAGTGATATATATTGCATTATATATTGATGTGTTTATCAATATATACTGATATGTATTACACTTACACATGCAAACACGGTCAACGGGGGTGACAAATCCTAGCCTTTGCATACTATATAGCCTCTGCAGAGAGATCCCAAGCAGTGATATCTTGGTGTTGTGATGTACAGAAATGGAGAAGATTATTAAACCATATTTAAGAATATACTTTGGACTCCTGACTTGTTTTCTTTGCTCCAAGAAATGGTTTTTATTCGCATCTTGGTGCCAGCTTCAGGTCGCTGCTGCGGCAGTGGTGGTGTGTAGCTTGCACTGGGCTGGATGGGAGCCTCAAATGTCATCTTGTCCAATACCACTGCACTCAGCAGGGACACCTCCAACTTGATCAGGCTGCCCAGGGCCACAGTAAGTCTGATCTTGAGTGTCTCCGGGAATGGGACCTCAACCACATCCCTGTTCCAGCCACCCTCATTGTGAAGAACTCCCTCCTGATGTCCAACTTCAATCTCCCCTGCTCCACTTTGAAACCCTTGGCCCTCATTCCAGTGCCTGGCCACTCTTGCAGTGAAAATTTGTTTCCTTAATGTCCAGCCAAAATCTCCCCTGGTGCAGGTTGAGGCTATTCCTCCTTCTTGTATCACTTGCTACTTGTGAGAAGAGACCACCCCCACCTTGCTCCAACGCCCTTTCACAGGGAGTTGTAGAGAGCCAGAAGCTCTCCCCTCAGCTTCCTTTTCTCCAGGCTAAAAACCCTTCCCCCTCAGCTGCACCTCATCAGCCCTGTTCTCCAGCCCCTCACCAGCTTTTTTTGCTCTTCTGTGTTGCCCTTGCAGTGCTCTGTGATGGGCTGGAGAGCCTTCAGCATACCAAAGTGCTGCAGCCTGGAACTGGGGAGGCTCAGTGCGGCTGAGCCCGACAAAAGTGAGCAAAGGACAGGAGTCAGATTGCCAGGCAGGATGGTTTCTGTCAACCTGCTGTACTGTGGGCCCTCAAACAGTGGTTTCCCCAGCAGGGATCCCATTCTGATTAGCTGGAATCAAGAGAATAAGTGAAGTATCATTTCCAGCATGCCCCAGGGAGCTGCTTGGGTGCATCTCAGGCAGGTTTCACACCTGATCTTGGGGTGGGTGCTGCGGGGCATGCGCTGCCAGGAGCCTCACCAGAGCTCTTGCAGCTTCTGCCTGCTCCCTGAACCTGTTTTTTTTTTTTTACCTCCTTCAGCTCTTCTAAATACTTCACTGTGCCTCACACCCTCAGAAATGAGGGTTGGTTTGGTGCACGGTGAGTCCACGCACGCCACCCTTACCATGCGCCCCACTTCAGTTTGGAGTTGGCGCCGCCTGCTCAGGTGCTCAGATGAAGCTCTTTTTAAACACCCCTTTTTGTGCAGCTGTAATGAAAGACAGAAACTGCCCTTTTGAAGTGGTTATTTTGGGAGCTGGAGCCTGGCCTGTGCTGTTGTTGATGGCTGGCTACAAGTGCCATTGTCCCAGGAAGCGGAGCGCAGCCGGCGGCGCTGGGAGGCAGCTCCGGAATTTCGCTCGGCTATTTTTAGCCGGTGGTGGAAAACTGCACTTCCACCACTCCTGAGTCTTTGTCAGTGCTTAAATAAATAAAAGGTGACCTTAGGCAACTGCAGAGGCTGAGCTGGTGAAGAGGTGAAGTGAGGATGGGGGGAAAAAGAGCCTCAGCTTTGCCTGGCTGGTTGCTGCCTTGCTCAGAGAGTGGTAGGACATCAGTGTGCAGCCGTAGCCACTGCTTTGTGCAGGTGATGCACTGGGATGGCTCTGGGCTCCTTACTCTTCTCCCTGTGCCCTCTTTGAGGCCAATCCCCCCTGATTTCCCTCTGCCTCCCTGGCTCTCCTCCTGTGTGGTTCCACATGTGCAGGTCTGCTCTCTGCAGAGCCACAGTGGTGAGCACCCTGGATGTGGCAGCTCTTTGAAAGCCAGAAGCTGGAGGCAGGAGCTGCTTAAGGATGATGCTGTGTGTAAATCTGGGTGGCTGTCTATCTAGCTGTTATGTGTTGGACTATTCCATTCAAGCCCAACCACCTCTGCAGCTGTAAGGCAGAACCAGCTTCTAACCCACAGTTTCTCCTTTTTAATGCTGGTGCAGGAGGCTTCCAAGGACCTGCTTCACCTGTTTGGCCACGTTGGCATAAAGCCCCCAGTTCTCTGGCAGCAAGATCCTCACAGGCAAATCTCACTTTAGTGTTTGCTGCCACGAGCTTGGAGAACCCCAGGTGGCTGCTCTGCTTCTTGCTTTTCTTGTGCTCTGACTTCAAGACTTGGTTTGAATGAGGAGACCTTTGACTAGGCCTGATTGAGGCTCCCAGTAGCCTTCAGTTACCTGAGAGCAGCTCTGCATATTGTCCAGGCTCCAGCAGCCCATGCAGGGAAGAGAACAGTGAGGGCAATAGCTTGTGGGCATCTGTGTGCAATGAACCTGTGCTTAAACTAACTCACAGCCAGCCCCAGGACACCCTGAAGTGTCCCCAAGGGTGCTGCATTGCCAAGCACCCCAGGTCAGCTGCAGCCACTGTGTGCCTGTGCCAGCCCCTGCCCAGTCCTGCCCCAGCCAGCTGCCAGAACTGCTCAGCAGGAGGAAGCTGCTGGGGAGTAAAGCTCCAGTGTCACCTCCAAGGCTGTGGCACAACATGAAAACAGTGTCAAGAGAAACTGGGGATGGTGATGCCTTGCTGCAGGTGCATCTTGTTCCACCAAGCATGCTGTGGTTCACTCACTGTACCTGCTGAGGTTCCCCTGCACCCCTCAGCCCACCCTGAAGTGCTCACGCTGAGCCCTTGCCCTGTCCCCATTCTCAAACCCACCCCATGAGGCTGAGGATAAACCTCATTGCTCTCTACAGCACCCTGAAAGGAGGTTGGAGCTAGGTGGGAGTTGGTCTCTTCTCCTGAGTATCAGGTAAGAGGGCAGGAGAAAATGGCCTGAAATTGTGCCGGGGAGGTTTAGGTTGGGGATTAGGAACACGTTCTCCACTGCAAGAGTGGTCAGGGATTGGAACAGATGCCTAGGGAGGGGGTGGAGTCACCATCCCTGGAGGTGTTCAAGAAACCTGTGGCCATGGCAGCTGGGGACATGGTTTAATGGCCATAGTGGTGGTGGGCTGTCTGTTGGACTGAATAATCTTGGAGGTCTATTCCAACAGAAACAATTCTGTGATTTTTGGGAGCTGCTTTTGGCTCAGGTTGCTATAATTTGGTAGACAGCTCCTGAATTCTCTGATGTTGCCACTCATGCTGCTCCTCAAAATCCCCTTGAGAATGCTCAGGGTGCCTCAGATGGCCACTCTGAGCTGCTGACCAGTTAAGCACACCAAAGAGCACTGCAGCCCCAGCCTTACAGCCCCAACTCTACACCACAACAGCTGAGCAGCTGCAGCCCTACACTCCTATAGCCCTGCAGCCCCTGTGCTACAGCAATACAGCCCGAAATCCCTGCAGCATCACAGCCCTACGTCCCCAGTACTACAGCCCTAGACCCCTACAACCCCAGCACTACAGCCCCAGCACTAAAACCCTAGAGCCCTACAACCCCACCCCTACAGTAATACAGCCCCACAGAAATACGGCCTCAGCCCTAGAGCCCCACGGCAATAGAGCCCCAGTCCTACAGTCCCAGCCCTAAAGCACTGCAGCTATGGGGGAGAAAAAGGAGAGGAATAAACAGAGAGCAAGAGAGGTGCGCAGTGAGCTGAGCTCTCCAGCGCAGTGCCTGCCGCCGGCCTTCCCGTGCCGCTGTTGCATTGGCTTTGGAATCAGGAAGGAGGGAATTCCCTCCTGCGCAGGAATCCTCTCCTTCCAGTATTGAGCCATCTGCCTGGGCTGTTCGGCAGGTCGGGAAAGTCATTAAGAGTCACCAGTGAGACCTTGCTGCGCGCACTGTTTTGAGACGATAGTCATTAAGGGCTCTCGCACCCTACAGCCCTATAGCCCTACAGACACAGCCCCAGATCTACTACCCTGTAGTTCTCCAACCCCAGATCTACTGCCCTGCAGTCCTACATCACTACACCCCTATAGCTCTACAGACCAGACCCAGTCCTACAGCCCCAGATCTACTGCCCCACAGTCCTACAGCCCCAGATCTACTGCCCCACAGTCCTACAGCCTCAGATCTACTGCCCCACAGTCCTACAGCCTCAGATCTACTGCCCTGCAGTCCTACATCACTAAACCCCTATAGCCCTATAGACCAGACCCAGTCCTACAACCCCAGATCTACTGCCCCACAGTCCTACAGCCCAAGATCTACTGCCCCACAGTCCTACAGCCCCAGATCTACTGCTCTGCAGTCCTACATCACTAAACCCCTAAAACAGACTAGACCCAGACCTGCATCCCCTCAGCCCTACAGCCTTGCAGCCCTACATTATTACACTCCAGTAGTCCTACAGCCCCAGAGCAAGACAGCTCTACAGCTCCACAGCCCTACAGGGCAACAGCCCCAGTGCTACATTCCTACAGACCCAGCCCTTGAGCTCCAGAGCCCTACAGCCGCAGAGCCCTACAGCCCCAGCCCTTGAGCTCCAGAGCCCCTACAGCCCACTGGACACGTTGCCTTCCTGTTACCTTCTGTGTCTTTGCTGTAAACTGACCGTGTAATAACACCAGGGAGAAGTGACCTTGTGGCCATGTTGTCCAAGTGGAATTAATAAATGTCCCTGACAGGGTAACCAGTGAGCTGGTTCATGTGCTGCAGGAGTTCAGTGCTTTAACAGGCAGCAGCAGGAGAAAAGTTTTCCACCATCCCGGTGTGGAAACAAATGAACAGCCAAGAGCAGCCCAACAGAAGGAGCCCAGCGCTGCCTTTGCTGATCAGCTGCTGGTGGCCAGGTGGATACCTGGGAGGTGCCCTTGTCAAGCATCTTCAGCTGTGCTGAAGCGAGGGTGCATCCTTCTGGGGTGCTTCCCTAGAGCTCTTGGGTCGAGAGTTTAGTTTACAGCTCGCTCATACATTACTTAGACTCACAGAATCTTTTAGGCTGGAAAAGACCTTCAAGATCATCGAGCCCAGCTAGTAATTCTACTTTACCAAGTCCTCCACTAAGCCATATCCCCAAGGACTTTCCACGGCCATGTGATGATTGGGGAGGAACGTTCAGCGCTAAAGCAGGGCAGACTTTTCCCTCCTAAGAACACACCACATGGAAAACGACGGACGCCTCTCTCCATGGAACCCTGAGAGCTGCCCTTCTTCGGGGACAGAGTTCCAGGTTAATTACCCTGACCCCTCCTCCGTACCTCCTCCTGGGCTGGGCTCTCCCCGCTACCCTCCCAGGAGCTCCGGCGGAGACCGGGAGAAGATCCCAGTCCGTACCGGAGCCGCGGGGATGCTCTGCCCGCCACAGCTGGCCCGGGGGCACCAGGTAACCGTCAGCCCGACTGGTGGGATGCTGGGAGGTGGCTGTGGAGGGGTCCATAGCCTGAAGTGAGGAATTCTGGTGGGGATTGCAGAGAAACGATGCCGATTTATTGCTTCTAATTAGCGTAGCCCAGTGCAGCCGGCTGGAAGTGATTCGCCTTTGGGGGTGTGTGTGTGGTGTGTGTCTGGAGGTGGACGATATGGGGCGGGGGGATGGGTCCGAAGGAAGTGGATGGTGGGGCCCGGAGGTGGATGATGGAGGGGTCCAGAGGTGGATGATGGGGAGATCCGGACGTGGACGGCGGAAGGGTCCGGAGGTGGATGGGTTGAGGAATGCTGGGGAGGGGGAGGAGGAGGAGGAGGAGTGGAACAAGCGAAGCGCTGCAGCAGCAAAGCCAAAGTTCAGCCAGCCCTTGGGATCTTTGCAAAGCTTCACAAAGAGGCGTTTTGCCCGACCTCGGTACTTAAATTGCCACTACAAAGTCGTGTGGCCGGTGCCGTGCGGCCCCCTTTCTGCTTCTAAACCTTTACGGCTGAAAACGGAGGGGTTTTGGTTGTGTTTTCTTCGGGCCAGGACTTCTGCCGGTGCCTGTGCGGTGTCCAGGGCACGCTGCCAGCTAACTCCTATTGTCTGCTGGGAACACAGCAGCTTTAAAAGTGATTTTCATCTAACCTGATGTTATTTCGGTGGTAAAAAGCATTCTTTCGTCGTTCGACACTGCCGCACCAAAGGAGTTTTGATGTGTAACAATGTGCCTTATTTATGCTCTCTTCAGCAGGAGGGTTTTTAATCTTTCCATGCATTTAAAGACCTCAGCTACATAATTATTTCCAGCAAATAATTGCCTGGCCCCTGGGTTTTTTTGTTTGGGTGTTGTTTTTTATCCCTCCCCCTGTGTTCCTCTTATCCTGTGTTAATGGGATTTTTTTTTTTTTCCTTGGGAAGAAAAGTCTCCTAAGCAGCATTTAACGTCCAGAAAGCAGCAGTGTCAGGTAGAAACTGGATCTATTCCAGTGAAGTGTGTCCTAAAGAATTCCAAACTAAGCTCTGGGGTGTTCAGTGTTTGGCAAATATTCAATGAAGTGATGCAGTTAAAAAGAAGAAGAAGTAGGGAGGAAAAAAGGTTTGTGCTGAAGTGTGGAAATTAATGAGCCTGTATGAAAGTTTAAAACTTGCAAAGCAATCTGAGTGAGTCTTTAGAAAATGGAAATCCAGGCTGAATAAGTAGGGGAGGTGACAGGAAAGTGGTTTCCAGTGTGTGGGGGAGGGAATACCATTTTCCAGCCTTTTCCAAAGGGTGAGAGAATATGGAAATGTGTTTGTTTATGAACTTGCCCTGGAGGGGGTTGTAGCTTGATGCTGTCTCTTGTTTGGCCTTATTCAGTGCTAAGGTTCAAGCCCGAACATGCCAAGGGCCAGACTCACACTAAGGAGACTATTCAGGCCCGCCAGGACCTCTGGCTGCACCCAGAGTGAGCCAGGAGAACTGGGAACCACATCCAGCATTCAGGGGAAAACTTCAGGATATGGCTGGAGAGAGGCTGGGGCATGGGCTGAGCTCTTCTGCCTGGGCATCCATGAGCCCTGGAGCTGCCCTCAGCCCAGGCACAATCTCTCCATCTCCAGTTCTGGTCTGATGTTCCACCCCAAACCCTTCTCTGGAAGCTGAATGATGAAACACTGCCATGCTGCCAAGGTGTTTGGTGCTTCCAGCTGTTAACACACTTATTTCCTCACTCCAACTTTGTGCCAGGGCTTTCCATCTGTGAATTTGCATTCTGCTTGGTAGCTTTGCCCAGAATTTTGGGAAGATGGGGTCAGGATGAATCCTACCTTATTAAGAAGCAGCTTAGGGTGGAAAAGGCTGTCTTGCCCAACTTCAGTCCTTCTGACCTGTCACTGCACAGCTTTGTTTCCCACGCTTTGGAGCAGGGAACTGCATTTTGCTTTGCATGAATTTGCATCTGGGGTGTGCTTTTTGCTGTTCCCTCTGAAAATCTGCCCAAGCCTGGCCAATTAAGTCTCTGGAAAATGCCCATGCTTGGGTTGTTTTGAAGCTTAAGCACCTGAAGATTCTGTCTTCAACATACTGGAACCTGACCTGTGCTGGATTCCATGGTCCTGCTCTGGCAGGGGTTTAGACTCAATGATCTTTGGAGGTCCCTTCCAACCCCTAACACCCTGTGAGCCTGTGAGCCTCCAAGAGCTTCCAGTTGTGGCTGGGTTGACTGTGCCAGTCCCAAATCATGAATGAAAATGCTGCCTTTGACCTGTGGCTTCTGATGATTGTGGCTCTGAGCAACCTGATCTAGTGTGAGGGGTCCCTGCCCCTGGCAGGGGGGTTTGGAACTGGGTGATCCTTGAGGTTCCTTCCAACCCTAACAATTCTGTGATGAAACCAGATTGTCACCATCATGACTGGTCCCACGAGAGCTGGCCATGGCTGAGCCCACTGTGCTGGCCTGGCACTTTGGGACATGGTCAGGGGGATGTTGGACAGAAGGTTGGACTTGATGATCTTAGAGGTCTTTTCCAGCCTTAACAACTCTGTGATTCTATGAGCTGACAGGAGAGCTGTTGGCATAAAGCAGTGAAAATGGATTTGTGCAGGGTGGGGCTGAGACAGATGTGGAACAGGAGACCTGTGAGAGCTCTTTAAGATAGTTCATCTCTGTAGAAATTTAATACAGAGTGAGCAGAAGGCAAAAGGGAGTGGGGGAAAAAAAGAGCTAGGCATAGTTAGTTCCTCTTTATGATGTTGTGCTTTTTTTCTCCTAATCTTAGTTATTGAAATTAAACTTTAATTCCTTTTAGGATTCATTTGCAAAGGCAAAACTCTGTTGGCAATGTCCTTGATGTCAAATTTGAATAGATCTCATCAAGTTTGTTCTTTGAAAGGTTCCCCCTAATTTCTGCTTACCTGAGTTTCCATCTTTGTGGGGTTGTGACAGCAGCTCATTGTTCCTGCAGAATATTCTGGAGAGCTGGATTTGCACTGCCTGTGCTGGAAGCGTTGGCCAAGTGGAAGGCAGAGCAGATCTCAGTGCCTTCAGCTGACTCCAGCAGCAGCAGCAGCAGCATCGTGCTCCCAGCTGAGGCTCTCTGCATCCCCTCCCCACCACCCTGCTGCTTTCAGCAGAGCTTTTGGCTCTGGTTTTCCAGCCTACCATTTGCACACTCTAACAGGAGAGGGCAAATGTGACCTCTCCTCAAACAAGAGATGTATTTATCTCAAGGGTAAGCCTTTGTATCTCAGGCTTTGAGATTTTGTCCATTTCTCTTTTTGCCTGCACAGCCCCAGTTCTGCTGCTGGCCCTTGCTGTGCCTCCCTGCCTGGGTTGCAGCTCCTCCTTGTCACTCTCTTCCTTCCTTCTTCTCTTTGTCCAAACAGGTGCTGACTCCCTTAGTTTCCCATCTGATCTGTGTCTTCCTCTTCATTCTCCTCCCAATCAGAATTCTGGGGGTTGGCATATTTTGGTGCCTCCCAATTAAATTTCCTTGCTAGAATCATGGAATCAATAAGGTTGGAAGAGACCTCAAAGATCATCAAGTCCAACCTGTCACCCAACACCTCATGACCAAACCATGGCACCGAGTGCCACGTCCAATCCCCTCTTGAACACCTCCAGGGAAGGTGACTCCACCACCTCCCTGGGCAGCACATTCCAATGGCTAACAACTCTCTCTGTGAAGAACATTCTCCTCACCTTGAGCCTAAACCTCCCCTGGTGCAGCTTGAGACTGTGTCCTCTTGTTCTGGTGCTGGTTGCCTGGGAGAAGAGATCAACCCCCTCCTGGCTACAACCTCCCTTCAGGTAGTTGTAGACAGCAATAAGGTCTCCCCTGAGCTGCCTCTTCTCCAAGCTAAACAACCCCATCCTCAGCCCCCATTTTCCCTCTGGACTGCCAGTCCAGCCTCAACACACTTTTGCTCTACTATATTCCACCTGATTCCAGCTCTTTTCTGAATCTGGTGATTCCTTTGCTCCACCTGACTGGGATCCAAGCAGCTGAGAGGTGAGAGCATGTGTTAGAGGTGCTCTGGTTTCACTGTCTGGAGAGGATGCTGGGCTTCCACAAGAAATTCCAGGAATAGCCTTGAAAGCCATGGATTAGCTGCATGGAAACTTTAATGCATCAAGTCTGGACTGAATTTATGCAAAGTGGTCATTCAGGGCTTTAAATCCAGTCCCAGATTTAGATCATTGAAGTTTCACAGATAAATCAAACCCAAGTGCTTGCTGCAGTAGCTGTTCCTCAGCAGGTTTTCAGCCTGAGCTCTGAAGGACAGGAGCTGCTGTTTCATCAAGGGTTGTCAGAATCTTTACTAACCTGGAGGAGACAATGTGTCATCCTGAGACTTCTTAAACAGCTGGGACATTTCAGCTACCAGGCCAGAGAAAGATCACCCAAATCTCATGAGCATATCTCCAGCTGGCATATTCCAGTCAAATGGATAAACATTTATCCTAGGATCTGTCGCAGGAAAGGTGAAGCACTGCTGATGCTCATGGCACCTTCCTCCAATACACAAACCTCTCTCTTTCTCATCTCCAATATGAGATGACAGCTCTCCTCTTCAGGAGGTTACTCTTGGTGCAACATTCATCCTGCTGGAAAGCAGCTCCAAGGAGAAAGGCCTTGGAATCTACGTGGATAGCAACTTCTCCATGGGACAGCAGTGTGCCCGAGTGGCCAAGAGGGCCAATGGTGTCCCAGGCTGCATTAAGAAAAGGTTGAGGGAGGTTCTCCTCTTCTCCCCCTCCTGCTCTGTCCTGGTGAGACCACACCTGGAACACTGTGCCCAGTTTTGGGCTCCCCAGTTCAAGAGAGACTCCAATGGAGGCTATGAGGATGACTTGGGGACATGAACACCTCTGCTGTGAAAAAGGCTGAGAGCCCTGTGGCTGTTCAGTCTGGAGAAGAGAAGGCTGAGGGGGATCTATCAATGTCCATAAATATCTGAGGGGTGGGTGCCAGCATGAAGGTGCCAGGTTCTTTTGGTGGTGCCCAGTGATAGGACAATAGAATAGAATTAACCAGGTGGAAAAGACCTTCAAGATCATCAAGTCCAACCCACCACTTGACACCATCTAATCAACTAAACCATGGCACCAAGCACCCCATCCAGGCTCCTCTTAAGCACCTCCAGTGATGGTGACTCCACCACCTCCCTGGGCAGCACCAATGGCCAATTACTCTTTCTGTGAAGAACTTCTTCCTTACATCCAGCCTAAACCTCCCCTGGTGCAGCTTGAGACTGTGTCCTCTTGTTCTGGTGCTGGTTGCCTGGGAGAAGAGACCAACCCCCACCTGGCTACAACCTCCCTTCAGGTAGTTGTAGACAGCAATAAGGTCTCCCCTGAGCCTCCTCTTCTCCAGGCTAAGCAACCCCAGCTCCTTCAGCTTCTCCTCACAGGGCTGTGCTCCAAACCCCTCCCCAGCTTTGTTGCCCTTCAAGGAACAATGGGTACAGGCTGGAGGTTCCACTTCAGCATGAGGAGAAAGTTGTTTGGTGTGAGGGTGCTGGAAGCCTGGAGCAGGCTGCCCAGAGAGGCTGTGGAGTTTCCTTGTGTGGAGAGCTTCCAACCCCTCCCCTTGGCCATTGTGCTCCTGGGCAAGCTGCTGTGGGTGCCCTGCTTTAGCAGGGGTTGGACTGGGTGATCTCCAGAGGTCCCTTCCAGTCCCTACCATTTTGTAATTCTGTGATTCCATGCATGGAGCTGCAGAAGACAGCTTCCAGAAGAGGCAAGGAGCATGGTCAGAGTTTGAAAACCTTGGGGTCTCCTATACCAATCTGCCCCAGTGCTATGCACTGGGCTGTGCACTGAGCCTGTCTCTTGTGAAATTTCAACCCTGGCTTGAAGCAAATATTTCTTGGTTGGTTAGTTTGTTTGTTTTTAATGATTGCAAGCATAAATCAGGAAGAGGTTTGTTGTGTTTGCTCTGAAAAGTTACTTCTATGAAAGTGACAAATAAATATTTGGGGTTAAAGCATCAACAGACTTTCCAGGAGTTGTAAAACAAAGGATGAGAGGAAATGGCACCAGGGGAGGCTGAGGTTGGACATCAGAAGAAACTTCTTCACTGGAAGGGTTCTCAAAGACTGGAACAGGCTGCCCAGGGAGGTGGTGGAATCCCCATCCCTGGGGGTGTTTAGAAGAGGCAGAGATGTGGTGCTGAGGGCCATGGTTTAGCCCCAGCCTTGGTGGAGTTAGAGACTCCTTGGGCTGGATGCTCTGAGAGGTCTTTTCCAACTGAAACTATTCTGTGACTCTAGCCTATGTATTGGCTTAGCTGCTGAACACACTCTTGGAGCTGAGTTTTGTGGTAACCTTAGAGCCTGCAAAACATAAGGGTTTGACCCCAGGGCTTGTCCAACTCCTGTGACTAATTACCATGAAGCTAATCTCTGGGTCTGCACTGCTCTCTCTTTGAAATGCTCACACCATGTTGCATATTTATTGCTGGAGCTGAATTTTCTGGTGTCTAAAATATCAGAAGCTGGTTTTCCAGGGCCACTTGTAGAAGGCTCAAGAATGATTTGATTTCATCTCCTACATAGCAGCAATCCAAGATCAGTGATACAATGCTGCCTGGATGTGACTGGCACTATCCAAATTGTCCTGAGGAGTCACCAGGGCCTCAGTTCTTTGCCCCATCACACCTTTCAAGGCAACAATATTCCCAGTAGCACAAGATCTGATTTAGGAGGTTTAGGCAAGAGTTAGACTGTGGTGCCCACCCTGCTTTGGCACTCTGAGAACAGCTATGGTGTGATGCTCCAGGATCTCAGAGCTGAAATTCTCAGATCCCCCAAATGCTGGGTGTGAGTCTGAAGCTTGGCTTGTGTCAGGAAGGTTTGTGTCATCGAGGCTGGAAGCAGATCATCTGTGCTGCTTCCCCACCAGGGCCATGCACACACATTCCACATTGCTGAGGGATTTAGACATTCAAAGGCCCTCCCAGCTGAAGATCAGATGAGCTCACATGGTTTGTATTTTTGTCTAATCCAGGTCTTTCTGCTCATGGCAAGTGTGTGGTGTGCACCTGTCCAAGCCTCCCTCCTCTTATGCCTTCACCTGTCCTTGCTCCCAAAGAGCATTTCTCCCTCCTCTTATGCCTTCACCTGTCCTTGCTCCCAAAGAGCATTTCTCCCTCCTCTTATGCCTTCACCTGTCCTTGCTCCCAAAGACCATTTGTAGAAGTACAGAATCATTTTAGTGGGAAGTGACCTTTAAAGTCAGCAAGACCAAGCCTTAAGAAGCTCCAAGATGATTTAATTGTAAGGTTGTAGGGCTACCAGTGCTGTCCTCACAGTATCCACTGCTTTAGCTGCCTCTGGTGCTGCTAGGAGACCTCAGTAGGAGTTAGCCACCCAAGGAAGTGTCCTGATTTCAGGTGCCCTTGCCAGGTGGCATGCTGGTCAGTTACACTGCTGACCACAGCTTGGTGGTTCTTGGATGGCTTTGCATGTCCTGAATGCCTCGAAACGAAGCGCTTACTTTGGGCTGGGATTGGAACCTTTAATTTGGCACAGAAGGAGAACTTGCACTTGGAAGGGATTTTTTGTAGACAAGACAAAAAAAAAAAGTAAGTGATTTTTTTGTGGTCTGAACTGAAGCAATTCTCAACCAATTCAGCTGTCAGACTGAAAAGCTCTCTGATGGGACAGTGCCAGAAAGCTGTTCCTGGTAGATCTCCTCCGGCAAGGTGCACGTCTCTAATGCTTCTTGAATGAAGAGTTGAGTTTCCAGTCCCAACCTCACGAGAATTCCCTTGCAAACCTTTGACTGAAATACGTTAGCAGGAGGCTGGGAGTTTCTTCCTAAGCAGCTTCTGTTCCTCAGGAAGCTCAGTTGCTGCTTCTGCCATGTGCCATTTTCCAGCAAGGGCTAAGGAGCTCCACAACGCAGACAGATGTGGGACCGTAACTGAGCTTTAGAACTCCATGGGTGGGAGCAGCTCTGGGATGTGTCCCTCCCTCCCTGCCCTTCCCTTTGCACCAGCTGCTCTCCCTTTCCACAGCAGATCTCATGCAGTAATGTTGACCTAAATCCCCATCCAGGTCCATGGGAAGCAGAGTGGCTTTTAGTGTTGTTTTTGGGGTGTTCCAAAGGCAGCTTGGGTGGTGTTTCAGAAGGGTCTTGTAGAACCTCTTCTAGCTTCCTAATGAAATGAACTTGCACAGGTGCTCTTTGGGTCTGTTGAGCTCAAGGAGTTGAGAGCACAGCCTGAAGTGACCTCTGGAAAAGCATCCTCAAAGCTTGCCTGGTGTGTGATTGTCTAATGTGGTAATAGGTTGGATTTGATGATCTCTGAGGTCTCTTCCAACCTGGTTGGTTCTATGATTCTGTGAGATGTGGGCTAGGGCTCTGGCACACAGGAGATTTGTTCTCCTTCCACTTCTGCTGTCAACATATTGCATGGATGTGGCTAAAGTGCTGTGTAGCCCCAAGTCTGTCCACTGAAGAGCTTCTGGCAGCTCTTTGCCCCCTCCCTCAAGGTGTTCAAGGCCAGGTTGGATGAGGCCTTGAGCAACCTGGCTGGTGGGAGGTGTCCCTGCCCACAGCAAGGGAGCTGGAACTGGATGATCATTCAGGTCCCTTCCAACCCAAACCATTCTGTGATCTCTGAGAAGTGTCACATTCAAAGCACCTTTAGCTATAATTTTAAGGAGGGAGAGCAAGTAATTTTTCTTCAATTATATAAAACAGGCTGCTAGAACAAGATGGATTTGGTCATATTAAATCAAAAGGAAACCCCTTAGCAGGTTTGTGTGGTTTGTAGTGACTTGTCACTCGTGCTGAGGGACATGGGTTACTGGTGACCTGGCACTGCTGGCTGAATCAGAGAACCATAGGATGGGTTGGGTTGGAAGGGATCGCCAAAGCTCATCCAGTCCAACCCCCTGCAGTCAGCAGGGATATCCTCCACTAGGTCAGGTTGCTCAGAGCCCTGTCAAGCCTGCCCTTAGATATCTCCAAGGATGGGGCTTCAACTACTTCCCCTGGACAGCCTGTTCCAGTGTTCCAGCGTTCCAGCATCCTCAAGCTGAAGAACTTGTTGCTAACATCCAATCTAACTCTAGTGTTCTCTCATTTCAAGCCATTGCTCCTTGTCCTATCACTGCAGGCCTTTGCAAACAGTCCCTCTGCAGCCTTATTCATCGAGTCCAACCATCAGCCTAACCCCAGCATGACCACTAAACCCCATGTGCTTGAACACCTCCTGGGATGGTGACTCCACCACCTCTCTGTGCATCCTGCTCCAATGCCTAACCACTCCAACCCACAACTCCTTGTTCATTGCTCTCCCTGCCGCCTTCCCCCTGCTCCCCTCGCCCTGCCGCCTTCCCCCCCTGCTCCCCTCTCCCTGCTGCCTTCTTTTTGCCTTTTCTTGTGCCTGGGTAGCTTTGTGAGACACTGGTTTTTATTCATGTGGGTTTTTTTCCCCCAAGCTACGTTCAAGAGACATCAGTCCAGATCCTGCTGGGTTTATACCTTTATCAGCTTCACTGCAGCAAACATAAGCATTCCAGTAAGACATGTCAATTATCAGCCATCATTCTGGACTGTAGTCACTGGCCAGAACTTCATGTCCTGTATTTGTTGATCCCACACTGCTGGACCAAGCTGCTGGTTTCCTTTGCTCTACACTGGTTAATCTGGAAGCATGGCAGAGCTGCCCCACTCCATATCTGGAACTTAACGGTGTAAAGCTCCTTTTCTTTGTGGCATCTCGTGGCTGCATTATTTATTTAGCCTCCCCGTGACACAGACACCACTGCACTGGAGTGTGGTGAGGGAAAGCAGAGAGCCTGCTGCTGCCTGTGCTGTGTAACTGGATCGAAGTGCCACCAGCAGCCCTCCTTAGGTATTTGTTTTTCCAAGTGCAGCAGGAGTGGAGCACAGAGCTGATGACAAAAGCAGGCAGCACCTGGCATTGCTGCTCCTCTCCAGCTGGACCTGTGTCCCAGGGGAGCCATCACGTCCTGCTCATCTTACTCCTCCCACATTTTATGCAGCTTAATAGGTCAACAAATGGATCTCTGATTATCAGAAGCCTGCTCTTCAGCTACAGGTGTGACTCCTGAACACATTTGGTCAATGGAGTGACAACTTGCACTTCAGTTCTGGGGTTTTAATCATGTGTCAGAAAAGAGAGTGCACAGCACTGTGCACAGCACTGGCGAGTGACATATTCCTGAAGGACAATGTCCTGGTTCTTTTCCTTGAATGCTCCTGGAGGGGTTTAAAAGAGGCAGAGATGTGGTGCTGAGGGGCATGGTTTAGCACCAGCCTTGCTAGAGTGAGAGAGTCATAGAATTGTCAGGATTGGAAGGGACCTCAAGGATCAGCCAGTTCCACCCCCTGCCATGGGCAGGGACACCTCACACTACAGCAGGTTGCTCACAGCCACATCCAGCCTGCCCTTAAAACCTCCAGGGATGAAGCTTCCACCACCTCCCTGGGCAACCTGTGCCAGTGTCTCACCACCCTCATGGGGAAGGACTTCTTCCTAACATCCAATCTGAATCTACCAAGCAAAGCGATTCTATGACTGTGAAGATCTGCCATTAAATACTTCACCAGGGTCAAATCCTGTAGCCTTACTCAGTCAGAGCTCCCAGGGAAGGCTGATGTGGGTAAAAGCATGGCTGTGCTGCTTGGCACAGTACCAGTTCAAGGTAATTCTTGGCCACTCTGCTTTCCCAGCACACAGCTGCTGGCTTCTGCTCCACCCTGCAGCATAAACCCTGCTCACTGCAACAGCTGCTGCTGTGAGCTGGGGAAATTGGCCTTAAAAAGGAGCAGGAGCACAGGGAAGGTCCTTTGGCTACAGAATGTTTTGTGTCACAGCAGGGACTGGAGGAACATGGGGACCCATCTTTGATCCACAGCACATCTGTGTGTCTTAGAGCAACAGCAGGGGCTTCGTGGGACCTTTCTTCTGCAAACTGTTACCAAACAAGGCAGGAAAAGTGATTTTGTCCCTGCAGCTCAAATCCCTCACCCCAAGGAGGACTCAGAGGGGCTGGAATAGGTCCAGAGAAGGGCTACAAAGCTGGTGAAAGCAGGGCTGGGGAGGAGCAGCTGAGGGAACTGGGGGTGTTCAGCCTGGAGAAGAGGAGGCTGAGTGGAGACCTCATTGCTCTCTACAGCTCCCTGCAAGGAGGTTGGAGCCAGGTGGGTGTTGGTCTCTTCTCCCTAGTATCAGGTGATAGAAGGAGAGGAAATGGCCTGAAATGGTGCCAGGGAAGGTTTAGGTTGGAGATGAGGAACAACTCTCTTGTGAGAGTGGTCAGGGTTTGGAGCAGGCTGCCCAGGGAGGTGGTGGAATCCCCATCCCTGGAGGTGCTGAGGCAATGTGTGGCCATGGCACTTGGGGATGTGGTTTGGTGGCCATGGTGGTGTTGGGTTGGTGGCTGGGCTTCCTCTTGGAGGTCTTTTCCAAGCAAAACAATTCCATGATTCTCTGCTTTCATGGTAAGTCACTAAGTGACAAGAAATGGCAAGAACCCCTCTGAACACTGAACTCCTGCAGGAATGCCTGGATGCCAGTGCATAAAACAATGAAGCTGTGTCTGTAACTACAGGACCTGAGCTAGTTGGGTTACCAGGTAGGCAACCAGGTCTGTGAGGGCTGGATGAGAACTCTCAGGGATGTTATTTGCTAGGCTGCTGCTGTTTGGATGGGCTTGGTGGGTAAACCCCAGGATTTTGATTGAATTTTTTCCCTGTGTCTCTGTGCCACCATTGACCTACTTTTGGAGGCCAATAACCCTCAGCAGCCATCTGTGTCCCAGCTGATGCCAAGTAATGAAAGTAACCTCATAAGGTAATAGCCCAAGGGGTGATGGGGAGGGTTTTGGGGGCAGCATTTGCTGTTTGTGCTGCTTCTCCCTTTGGATTTCACTTTCTAACACCTAGTAGAAAAGGCTGGGAGGGAGGATGGGCTTGGAGATCAATGCTGCAAAACAAGGGAGGGTTTAAATTAGCCCTGCCCACAGCTCTTTACCTGTGTGGGACATGGCTGAGGAATCACTGGAGGTTCCATCTGAAGAGGAGGAGAAACCCCTTTGTTGTGAGCGTGCTGGAGCCCAGAGAGGTTGTGGAGTCTCCTCCTGTGGAGAGCTTCCAAACCCCCCTGGCTACTGTGATTCTGGGCAGTCTGCTGTGGGTGTCCTGCTTTACACAGTATCACACAGTATCACCAAGGTTGGAAGAGACCTCGAGGATCATCGAGTCCAACCTGTCACCACAGACCCCATGACTAGACCATGGCACCAAGTCCAATCCCCTCTTGAGGAGGGAGGACATTGCTGCCCAGAGAGAACTCTCCTGCCCACTGCAGGCTTGAACTCACGACCTTCCCAGTAAGAGTCTTATGTGCTACCAACTTAGCCACATGGTCCCCCATGTGTAAGGGGGTTGGACTGGGTGATCTCCAGAGGTCCCTTCCAACCCCACCATGCTGGCATTCTGGGATGGTCCTAGCTCTCAGTAGGAAATCCACCCTGTACATCGATATTTCTGGTTGTGAAGCAGAGTTTGAAAACACAGAATAAACTAAACACTGAGGAGCCCAAGGACAGATGAAATGAGCCTCAGCTCTGCTGTTTGTCCAGCCTCCTCTGCCTGTTTCCACTCTTGACTATATTTACTATCGTTGTTACCCTCTAAGTGCAGAGATAACAAACCTCAGCCTGTGTTTCCATGACTTGTAAATCTCCTGAGAGCACTTGAGTTGCTCCTCAGCAGTGATGAATGGAGGGCTGCTGTGGTTGTCTTCAGGATGAGAATATGGTTTCTGCCTTGCTCTTATCACTTGCTCTGATCCCAGTGGATCATGGTGAGCTTCCTGGCCAAGAGCAGATGTAAATTCTCTTTCGTCTGGGGGGTTTCTCCTTCATGTCTTGCTATTAGTCATTAAACATCATCCCTGGGTAGCCTTCCAGTATCTTAAAGAAGCCTATGAGAAAGCTGGGGAGGGAATTTTTAGGGTAATGGAGGGGGAATGGAAAAAGATAGAAATGGGTAGATTCAGACTGGATGTTAGGAAGAAGTTCTTCCCCATGAGGGTGGTGAGACACTGGCACAGGTTGCCCAGGGAGGTGGTGGCAATCTCATCCCTGGAGGATTTTAAGGGCAGGCTGGATGTGGCTGTGAGCAACCTGCTGTAGTGTGAGGTGTCCCTACCCATGGCAGGGGGCTTGGAACTGGCTGATCCTTGAGGTCCCTTCCAACCCTGACAATTCGGTGATACTGTGTCAGGATGTGATGCTGAGGGATGTGGTTCAGTGGCAGTGACTTAGTAATGGTGGTGGGATTGTGAGCTCTAGGGGAGCAGTTGGACTTGATGACCTCAGAGGTCTCTTCCAAGCCCAACAGTTCTGTGGTTCTATGATTTGATCAGGTTGAAGTGGGAGGCTGTGGCTGACCCCATCTCCCAGGGGTGTGTTGTTCCTGCTGTCCCTCCAGAGCAGCTGTTCCGTGATGGAATGCAAGGATAAAGCAAAGGATGATTGTTCAGCACTCCCCACAAAGGCAGGGGGAGGTTTAATCATGGATACTTGTAAACCAGGGCCTTGCTGTGGCAGTGGGGACCCTAAAGCAGCTGTGACCTCACTCCCTGTCAGCTCTGTCCTGTGGTTCATGTGCTGATGATGTTGGCGGCATGGCTGCTCCATCCTCCTGGTGGGAATGCTGCCTGGCAGCAGTTGGTCATTGTGGGTTAGGGCTGCTGGCAGGGCACTGTCCTCAGGCTTTGCACTGTTCTGCAAAGCTTCAGGTGATTTGCTCTGAGCTGTTGCTGACACTGTCCACCCTGCAGAATCATAGGACCAGTAAGGTTGGAAATGACCTCAAGGATGTTTCAGCACCCTCGGGTTAGGGAAGTTGGGTTTGTCCCTGAGAGTCTCCCGGCTTTTAGTGGATTTTTCCTGGTAACAGTGAGGCAAGAAAATGGATTTGTCCCAGGTTTACACTGAAGAGACTTTTCATTTAAGGGCCCTTGAAAGTTGATGTGTGTGCAGCCTTCATCCAGACAGTAACTAGGGGCTGTGCTGTGGCTGGAAGTCTGGACACCAGCTCAACTCTGATGTGTTTTAGTGTCTTAGTAAAACATCTCATCCTACTGAGGCCACAGCTGGAGAACCAGCTGCAGTTCTGGGCTCCCCAGTTCCAAAGGGTACAGGAGCTACCCAAGAGGGTCCACTAGCTAGTCCTGAGGAGCCTGGAGGAAAGGCTGAGAGCCCTGGGGCTGTTGAGCCTGGAGAAGAGCAGCCCCAGAGGGGATCTGAGCAATGCTCAGCGAGAGATAAAAGGTGGGGGGCAAGAGGCTGGGGACAAACGCTTTTCAGTGGTGCCCAGGGACAGGACGAGGGTCAATGGGCACAAACTGGAGCCCAGGAGGTTCCATCTGAACAGGAGGAGAAACTTGTTAGGTGTGAGGGTGCTGGAAGCCTGGAGCAGGCTGCCCAGAGAGGTTGTGGAGTCTCCTGTGGAGAGCTTCCAAAACCCCCTGGCCATTGTGCTCCTGGGCAAGCTGCTGTGGGTGCCCTGCATGAGCAGGGGGCTTGGACTGGGTGATCCTCAGAGGTCCCTGGGATCAGGGCCAAACCTGACAAAGATACACAGCAAATCCCAGAACTAACCCAAACTCTCCAGAGTTAAAAGCCTTGCTGCTGAATTCACAGCTTTCCCTGCTGTGCCCAGGCCAGGGAGGAGTTAGAGCTGGAACCCTCTGAGCTGTGAGGTGACTTTGGCTTTCTGTATTTTCTCTGTGGTGTGTTGTGAACCTTCATCACTCGTGCAGGGCTCAGGTCAGGTTTGCCTGCAGCCCTTGAACGCATCGGTCGTCTCGACACAGCTGCACAACACTTGCTGGCACCAAAGGAAGACTCTGCAGGGGGACCACCACCCGTGTCACCATCTCTGCCCCCTGCTGAGGCTTTTGCTCCTGACCTGGCAGGAGGAGCTGCTCAGGTTTCTCCTTTTACTCCCAAACTGGCATCATGCAGTGCAAGATTTTTGTCTTTTTCAGGTCTTGGAGAGCTGGAGGCAGCTCCCTCAGCTCCTGCTGCAGGGCACTTGATCAGATACCAAGGCAGTGCTTTGTGAAAACAGCATTTAATGCAATGACCAAACACCCACTTAGTTACTGAGTAACTTCCCAGGAGCCCTTCTCCATACTCTGCCAGTTAATGGTCACATTATGTGCTGCTGAGAAAAAAGAACTTGGGGTTTAGGGATGGTTTGTTTGTGTGCAGGGTTTGGAAGGGGAGCCTGGGGGTCGCTTGCAGAAGAACTCTCAGCCTCTCCCTCCTTCTGTGCAGTAAAGCAGGGATGGGTTCTGAACCCTTTGCAGTGGCCTTGGCCACCAAAGGCTACATCTGGGTCCCACTGGGAACCATCTGCTCCTTGCCTCCACAGAGAAGCTGAAGGTAGCCACAAGCGACCAGGAAATGTGGAAGGAATCCCCAGGTTCCCCAATACATCAGCATCATAGAATCACAGAGGCTTAGGGGCTGGAAGGGACCTCCAGAGATCATCCAGTCCAAGCCCCTGCCAAAGCAGGATCAGCTAGAGCAGATCACATAGGAACAAGTCCAGGTTGGCTTTGAAAGTCTCCGGAGAAGGCGGCTCCACAACCTCTCTGGGCAGCCTGCTCCAGAAAAGAAGTGGAGGTGGAACCTCCTGGGTTCTAGCTTATATCCATTATTCCTTGTGCTATTACAGTGGGTGCCACTGAAAAGAGCCTGGCCCCTTCCTCGCCTGGCACCTTCCTCCTGACACCCACCCCTCAAGGGACAGGCTCTTTTCAGTCATCACAGAATTGCTTTGGTTGGAAAGGACCTTCAAGATCATCAGATCTAACCATTACCTGCCTCTGCCAAGGCTGGTGCTAAACCATGTCCTTCAGCACCACATCTCTCAGGCTTTTCAACACCTCCAGGGATGGGGATTCAACCACCTCCCCAGGGAGCCTGTGCCAGTGTTTGAGTAAATCAGAGAGCTGCTACCTGCAGGGCATTATCCAGCTGGCAGCTTAGTTTGAGGACAAAATACAGTGGCATAAAATCAGCTTATTATTTTTTTTTAAGGCCAGCTGGAAAGTAGCAGGAATTCATCTCAGCAGATAAGGATGTTATGAAATGTAGTATCAGGCTCCATCACATCTAGCTGGGGGGCAGGGGAGCAGGAAGGAATTTATTGCAGGGGCTTGAGTTGATTCAGGCTCACATGAAACAGATGAAAGCTTCCATCTGTAAGGCTTCTGTGCCATTTTGTGAACAAAACTCTTCAAAAAAGAAAAGAGAAGATAAGACCCCAAAAAGATATTTTAAGCATGCTCCCCCTTCCTCTCCCTCCCCTCCCTCCCCCCTTCCCCAAGCCTTGTGCAGAGTATAAAACATTGCTTCAGTGTTCCCTTGATCTCTATTAACTTCTATTGCACAACCCTTTCCTCTCCCCCTCTGGAAGCAGGACAGAATCTAAGAAGATCAATTCTAACTACTTTGTTGGATTAAATCTAACCCTTTTCAATTGGATTTAAGTAGCTTTTGTCTAATAGTGCTTCCTGGCTGGCCAAAAGCAAGGGGGGTTTTGGTCAGTGTGCTATGACCCCGGGCTGGGGACAGCAGAGGCCAAGGTGTGGTGGAGTGAAGGATGCTCTTCTATGGAGATGATTCCCAGTGAGGCTATGATCTAGCCTTTGGTGGCTTTGGTTCAGAACCCATCCCTGGTTTCCTGCACAGAAGCAGGAGAGGTTGGGATTGTTTTGTTGGGAACAGTCCCAACTCCACATCTCCTGTGCAAGAGGAGAGCAACAGGAGCCTCTGGGATACTGATGATTCAGTACCAGACTTGGTAGAGCTCAAGAACGTTTGGACTTGATGATCTTCAAAGTCTTTTCTGACCAAAATGATTCGTTGAAGCCATGTTTGAGGTTCTTCTGCAAGCAAGTGGGTGCTGTTGTGGTGCTGCTGTCCCGATGGGATGCAGGGTAAGGGAGTGTTTGGGGTGCCAGGGGGAAGAGACCCTCCCCTGCTCTCTCTGCTGTGGCTTCAGCAGCATCATCATACAAACTTTTGCTTGTGGCTCCGTGGGAGTGGTGGCCACTGCCCAACAGCTGGGGCAGAAAAGGTCCTTGGTTAATGATTGACCAGGGAGATAATGAAAGAGCAGAGCCTGCAGCTGGCTTCCTTCCTTCTCCACTGACACTGCAAAGCTCTGCATGGCAATGTCAGAACCCAGAGGTGCAGAGAGGAGCTGTGTGTGAGAATCTCTTGTGCACCCTCAACACCCCTGCTGTGCCTGCAGCTGCCCTGCTGCCTCCCAGACAGCCCAGTTGTGTGGAGAGCCAGGTGAGAGACTGGGGAAACCACCTCTGGTATGGAATGAGCTGCGTGGAAAATGCCTCAGGTTCTGCTGCTGCCTTTCTCTTCAGCTGTCTTTCAGATCCTTTGCAGGAGTAGCTGGAATGTGGTTCTAAACTGTTAGGAGCTGGGTTTTAAAGAGAAAATTGGAGGCAGAGACTTGGCTCTGGTTGTGCTCACAGTGAAGGTGCATTCAGCTCTTGGAGGTAGCTCACCCAAAGGAGCAATTTCTCTACTGAAGGAGTGGTCAGGGATTGGAACAGGCTGCCCAGGGAGGTGGTGGAGTCACCATCCCTAGAGGTGTTCAGGAAACGAGTAGATGTGGCAGTCTGGGACATGCTTTAGTGGTCATGGAGGTGTAGAAGGTTGGACTTGATGATCTGAGAGGTCTTTTCCAACCTTATTGATTCTCTGATTCAAACGTCCTGCCAGTGTGTGTGGTTTAGATGGACATGTCTGGGGTCTCTCTAACTCAGCAGCTGCTGGCTGGAGGTTGCTTATTGCAAGCAAAGAATGAAAATAACTTTCTGGTTGCTCCATGTTGCTTTTATCTTGCTAGCTGTGAATCTGGTAGGACATCCAGATTCTGCTGATCCAAGGTGTGAGTGACTGCTCCTTGGTCTCTGGTGGTTTTGGGGAGGGAGGCATGTTCAGTGAACCCCTGAGTGCAGACCTCTGAGGCTCCCAGGACCTCCCAGGGTTTGATTCAGAGTTTGTATGGTGCAGGGTAGCATGAGTGTTTCTGTGCCCATGGCTGCTTGCGGGTATCGTGGCAGCATCTGACCAGGTGGTCTCTGCTCAACTCCCAGCTCTGCAGAGCTGTTGGGCACACAGGGCAAGGATGATTAGAGACACGCTGCAAGAGCGAACCCAGACCCAGGTGTGAGTTAGTGGGGGGTGGCAGGAGAAGAAGATGTAACGTTGGAAAATGAAGCACTGAAGTGGTGTGGTTTCGGTTGGTCCTTTCCCCTCCACCAAGGACTAATTTGGCTCTTGGGTTTCTTCCAGAGCATCTGCTGCCCAAGTTCATCTGTTCCCATCCAGAGGCACATTCTGGAGCAGTCAGCAGGAAAACAGATGGAGCAGGATGTGTCTGGGGAAATATTAAAACCACATTTGAAATGTTTAACCTAGGGTTGGTTGCAGGCAGCCTTAGGCACATGTGGCCACACGAGGCCACCTGAACTGCAGGGTGTACCCTCTGTGTCTCTGCATGGGAAAGATCTGATAGGACAAGAGGAAATGGCCTGAAATTGTGCCAGGGCAGGGTTAGCTTGGTGACTAGGAACGAATTCTCTGCTGCAAGAGTGGTCAGACACTGGAACAGGCTGCCCAGGGAGGTGGTGGAGGTCCCATCCCTGAAGGTGTTCAAGAAACCTGTGGCCGTGGCACTTGGGGACATGGTATAGTGTTGGGTTGATGGTTGGACTGGTTGAGCTCAGAGAGCTTTTCCAACCACAAAGATTCTATGAATGCAATCCCATCACTGAACAAGGGCAGACCTGAATTCACAGCCACTGTGCAACCATTCATTCATCTTTAAGATGCTAAAGTTCTCAGTGTGTGAGGGACCAACCTCACCTCTCCCCATGGACACGGACAGGCTGGTGGCACTTCAGTGTGATGGTCAGCCTGACAAAAACACAGGAGGTCTGGGTTGTCCTTGGCTGTGCAGCTTGTACCTTTGTGTGCAGAACTAAGGAACTGCAGGTCTGTGTTAAACAGAGGAGGTGAGAGGTCTGCCACTGAGGTATTTTTACATGGAAAGAGGTTTGGTCCAAATGCACCTAGTGATCCTCCAGCAGTGGCAGTGTTTCTGTGGAGGGGCTGGTGATGAAATCATAGAATCACAGCATGCACTGGGTTGGTAAAGGACCTCTAGAGGTCATCTAGTCCAAACCCCTGCACTGAGCAGGGACATCCCCAACTAGAGCAGGTTGCTCAGAGCCCCATCAAGCCTGACCTTGCATGTCTCCAGGAATGGAGCCTCCAGCACCCCCTAGGGAACCTGTTCCAGTGTTCCACTACCTCATGGTAAAGAACTTCCTCCTAATTCACAGATTGCATTGAGTTAGAAAGGAGCCTCAAAAGTCATCTTGTCCAACCCCCTGCAGTGAGCAGGGACACATCCAACTAGATTAGGCTGCCCAGGTCCAAATGCATGTGGCGATTCCCCCAGCATAGGCAGTGTCTGTGTGGAGAGTCTGGTTGCAAACTATCCATTTGGGGACTGGAAGGGAAAGTTTCCATGGAAAAGGTTAAATCATAGAATCACAGACTGGTTTGAGTTGGAAGAGTCCTTAAAGATCATCCAGTTCCCACCCCCCTGCCCTGGGGCAGTCCGATCCAGCGTTCCACCAGATCAAGTTGCTTTAGACCTCATCCAACCTGGCCTTGAACATCTCCAGGGAGGGGTCACACACAACCTCCTTGAGCAAACTGTTCCAGTGTCTCCCCACCCTCACTGTGAAGAATTTCTTCCTAATCTCCAGTCTCAATGCAGAAAGGCAGACCTGAGAAATGTCACACTTTATTTGGAGAGGGACTAACAGCTGTGAAGGGTTAGAGGAGATCCCCCAAAGGAGACTTCTCTCTTGGATTCCTCACCCATTGTCAGAGGCTGAGGGACTGCCCTGGCTTAGTTGCTTTGCTCAAGTCTCATTACTGCTCTGGGCACTGCCTTGTCCCAGAATGAGACACGTTTTCCTTTTCCTCCTGCCATCCCCAGCAGATTTTGCAGCAGCTCTGAATGCTGTTTGCAGATCAGGTGTTGAATTCCTGCCTGCTGCTCGAAGCAACCTGCACCCCAACCATTAAACCTCTACTAATCTAACTGGTGGATGTTTCCAGGTTCTGTTTGACTACAAATGCAGTTGGTGACTGTTTGTTATGGAAACCAGTGATAATAATGTTTGGTGAGGTCAGGAATAAATGATTATGGATTCTGCAAGATATGGGAATGTCCTGGGAGGCAACACTTGCCAAAGGGCCAGGCCAATAGAAATGGAGTCCTCTATGTGTTGGATATTTGTCTCTTTCTCCAGTGGAACATTCTGCAGTCACTGGATATGCCATTGCTGCCTCCCTTAGCCCAAAGGCAGGTTGCAAGTATCTTTAACAGCTGGATGAATTAAACTGAGAAAGACATCAGCCTGGAAATGAGAAGGCTCTGGGGAGACCTTCTGGTGGCCTTTCAGTGCTTAAAGAGGAAAGATGGAGAAGGACTTCATCAGGGAGTGCAGTGACAGGACAAGGGGAGATGGTTTAAATTGAAAATGGGAGAGACAGAGTGGAGGAAGAAATGTTTGACACTGAGGGTGGTGAGACCCTGGCCCAGGTTGCTCAGAGAGGTGTTGGATGCTTCATCCCTGGAACCATTCCAGGTCAGGTTGTCTGGGTCTCTGAGCAACCTGCACTGGTTGCAGATGTCCCTGCTGACTGCAAGGGGGTTGGACTGGACGACTTTTAAAGGTCCCTTCCCATCCAAACCATTCAATCACAGAATCACCCAGGTTGGAAGAGACCTCAAAGATCATCAACTCCAACCTGTCACCACAGACCTCGTGACTACTAAACCATGGCACCAAGTGCCACGTCCAGTCCCCTCTTGAGCACCTCCAGGGATGGTCACTCCACCACCTCCTATGACCCTCTGAAAATGTGTAGCTGCTGTTTCTTATGTCCACATAAGAACGTTAGAGAGCTAACAGCTTCCTTTAACACCAAATGAGTTAATCCATAACCCTTCATTTGTCCACAGAGAAGTGATAATAAGGTTTGCTAATTACATTTCAGGCTGGCAGTGTGCTGTGAAAGAATGGCAGAGCCACAAGGTGTGTTGAGGATAGTAAGCTAACAAAATATCTTGTAGCCAGAAGGGCTTTGGAGGCAAGAGTGATGGATCCTGTTCCTGTTGCAGGGCTCTCTTTCCATCCTGTGGGGCTCTCTTCCCATTGTGGGGTATCAAATGAATTTCTGGTAAGGAAGATAATCCCACTGGGAGTGACAGCATTCTGGCCTGGATCAGCAGGAGTGTGGCCAGCAGGACCAGGGCAGGGATTGTCCTCCTGTACTCAGCACTGGTGAGGCCACATCTCAAATCCTGGGTTCAGTTTTGGGCCCCTCACCCCAAGAAGGACATTGAGGGGCTGGAGTAGGTCCAGAGCAGGGCAACAAACCTGGGGAAGGGTCTGGAGAACAGGGATGAGGAGGAGCAGCTGAGGGAATTTGGATTGTTTAGCCCGGAGAAAAGGAGGCTGAAGGGAGATCTCATTGCCCTCTACAACTCCCTGAAAGGAGGTTGGAGCCAGGTGGAATGTGATCTCTTCTCCCTAGTACCAGGTGAAAGGAGAGGAAATGGCCTGAAATTGTGCCAGGGGAGGTTTAGGTTGGAGATTAGGACCAATTACTTTGCTGCAGGAGGGGTCAGGGCTTTGAGCAGGCTGCCCAGGGAGGTGATGGAGTTGTCATCCCTGGAGGTGTTCAAGAAACCTGTGGCCATGGCACTTGGGGACATGGTTTAGTGGCTGTGATGGTATTGAGTTAATGGTTGGATCAATGACCTTGGAGGTCTTTTCCAACCCAAACAATTCTCTATGTAAGACAAGGTTCTGTTGGCTGCAGCCCTGTTGCCCCATCTCTCCTTCCTTTCCCTGTCTTTCTCACAGGCTCAGTCTCCTCCTCACCCACATTTAGTCTTAGGAAGTTTGCCAATTAGCAGAAGGTGATTTCTCTGTCTTCTCTGGGAGGATCTGGGTGAGCCAGCTTGGCTGTGTCATCCCTCTACTCAGGAGCAATCTGGTGGGATTCTGTGTCCAAGTTATTAGATGTGGGTGATCCTTGGATGGGAACAGCTTTGGGAATGCAGTGAAGGGAGCGTGAACATCTCTGTGTCATCTCTGAGGTTCCTTGCACAGAGCCCAGAGCTCGCCAAGCTCAGCAGAGAGCTTCTCATCACATTGAAAGAGCCTGGAATGAATTGTGTAATCCACCTTTATTCCAGCAAAGGCCATCATCTAAATATGGACACACATCTATTGAGGCACAGAAATAAACCACAGAATTCCACTTGATTAGATGGGAGCTGGGCACTGCCCCTTACCCAGCCCCACATTGATCTGGGCAAAAGCTGGAGCCACAGCAGCAATGTTTGTTCTCATGGCAGATTTGTCTGTGGAAAACATTAACAGCCCAGAGAAACTGGAGTCCTCAGCCTCATTCTGGCTGAGCCACTCGACCTGTAATGACAGAAGCATCCATTAAGCCTCTGAGAATAGTTTTATAGCAGAAGAAAGTGAATCTAGCTGCCAGGAAACCACTATTCCTCAAAAGATAAGATGGCTTGATGGCATTTCCCAGCCCAGCAACTCTCCTTCAGAAGACTGAGTGGGAGTTTGTTCTCCCAGAGCAATAATAGGCAAATTCTGCTCCATGAAATGCTGTAAATACTTTTGGTGTGGGGTGTGTGACAGTTGCTGGAGCTGCCTTTAAGGAGCACTTGGATGTTTCTAATTCGTCTGTTAACGGCAGCCACGGTTTTAAAGCTCTGTCTTACAGAGAGTGCTCACCAGCTTCTACTAGTAGTCATACTGGAGTCCAACCATGTGTCCAAGGAACATCTTGGAGTGGATTCCACCTATTTAGAGGCTGGGATTTTTTGTTTTCTTCTCTCTTGATGCCTAAGCTGTGGGAAGCTTGGTGCAGTCCATAGCAAGTCAGGGAGGACTCTCAGTCTCGAGCTGCGCCAGGGGAAGTTTAGACTCGAGGTGAGGAGAAAGTTCTTCACAGAGAGAGTTGTTAGCTGCTGGAATGTGCTGCCCTGGGAGGTGGTGGAGTCACCGTCCCTGGAGGTGTTCAAGAGGGGATTGGACATGGCACTTGGTGCCATGGTTTAGTAGTCATGAGGTCTTGGGTGACAGGTTGGACTTGATGATCTTTGAGGCCTTTTCCAACCTTATTGATTTTATGACTATGAGGATTGCCTTTTTCTCTGCTTTTTCTTGGCCACCCTTGCTGGCAGCAGCCAACAGAGTAGGAATGGGAAAGCATTTTCTGAGGCTGCTGTGTTGCACCCTGCTTCTGGAAATCACATCTCTTTTTTTTTTTTTTCCTTGCTATCTGCTAAAATAGGATGGTTTGTCCATCCTGGAGAAAGCAGTCATAGACTCACAGAATGCTTTGGGTTGGAAAGTACCTTAAAGATCATCCAGTTCCAACCACCCTGCAATGGGCACCTTCCACTGTATCAGGTTGCTCCAGGCTCCCTCGGTCTCCTGATCTGTTGGGTTTCTTGCTTCTCTATTTGCACTGAGCCAAGCATGGGTGGGAGGAGTATTTTTCTGCTCTTAAAGAGCAGCCTTCTTCCTAAGCTTGTTGCAGGAGGACACTAGTGAAGGCTTTTTCCTGCTGTTAGTGGCTGGAAGGGACCTCAAGAGATCATCCAGTCCAACCCCACCTGCCAGAACAGGAGCACCTAGAGCAGATCACACAGGAACACATCCAGGCAGGTCTTGAATATCTCCAGAGAGGAAGACTCCACAACCCACCCTGGGCAGCTTGTTTCAGCGTTCTGTCACCCTCACAGTGAAATAATTCTTCCTCCTGTTTCCTTGTGTGTTTTCTAGGCTACTGGATAAACCATATTAATCCTAAAGGAATTTTCAGGCATTGGAACAGGCTGCCCAGGGAGGTGGTAGAGTCCCCATCCCTGGAGGTGTTCAAGAAAAGTGTGGCCCTGGCACTTAGGGACATGGATTAGTAGCCATGGTGGAAGTTGGAGGTTGGACTCCATGACCTTAGAGGCCTTTTCCAGCTGAAGCAATTCTGTGATTCTATGAACGTGTCTGAAAATGAGCAGTAGCACTAAGGTGTCTTTTTCCCCCCCCCCCAAAGCTCTGAGCTCTGAGTTTGGTCTCTTCTCCCAGGCAACCAGAACAAGAGGACACAGCCTCAAGCTGAGCCAGGGGAGGTTTAGGCTGGATGTTAGGAAGAAGTTCTACACAGAAAGAGAGATTAGCCATTGGAATGGGCTGTCCAGAGAGGTGGTGGAGTCACCATCACTGGAGGTGTTTAGGAAGAGACTGGATGGGGTGCTTGGTGCCATGGTTTAGTTGATTAGATGGTGTTGGGTGATAGGTTGGACTCGATGATCTCAAAGGTCTCTTCCAACCTCATCTGGTCTGGTCCTATTCCTATTCCTGTTCCATTCTGTTCCATTCTGTTCCATTCTGTTCCATTCTGTTCCTTTTTAGAGTCTAATTTTTCAATGCTCCAGAACATTTCTGAGTCTGTCCTTGTGTCCTGTATAAGAAACATAGATGGTAAATTGAGGGTGTCAAATGAACTTGATTCATTCCAAAAGCAAAAGAAACAAAATGGTGCTGAAGCAAGGAGGAAAGAAAGGAGGAAAGAAAGGAGGAAAGGAGGAAATGGAACCAATGGAAAAGCTGGGAGAGAAAAGCAGATCTTGGGAACGAAGCTTTCTGGCCAAAGCCTTTTTTTTTTTTTTTTTTTTGGTGTGAAGTGCTTCAGAGGTAGAAACAAAAGTACAAGTTTGGTTCCTCTGATTCTCTGTGGAGGAGATCAGGGAGTCATAGAATAATCATAGAATCGTCAGGGTTGGAAGGGACCTCAAGGATCAGCCAGTTCCAACTGGCCTGCCGGGGGCAGGGACACCTCACACTACAGCAGGTTGCTCACAGCCACATCCAGCCTGGCCTTAAAGATCTCCAGGGTCATGATGATGGAAAGCAAGAGAAATTGTTGAGGCTGAATAAGGGAAGTCAGGGAATTCAAGGACAATGGAGAAGTATGTAGTGGGTGAGTGCTCTAATTAAAAGGTCAGACTCTGTTGGGTGCTCAGCAAAGGCCTCTCACAAGGCTGGGCAGGCTTTGCCAAACCTGATCTTTCTTACTAAATCCTTGGCCAGAGGGTGGACTGTGGGGCCTTGGGTCCAAAAGAATTTGATTTGTGCCACAGCTTTTTCAGCAGCCAAGCACATGTGGTGTTGAGATGCCAAATGTTCATGTCCAGCAGAGAGATGTCATCATTCCAGGGAAGCTGTGGGACGGACCCGTTGCGGCATGATGGCTCAAGGAGAGCTCCCATGCCAGTCAGCAGGAACCTTCTCCTTCCGTAGAGAGCTGAGCGTAGCTGGGTGAAGAAGTTTAGGAAGACTTAGCTTCCTCCCCTCTCCTCCCAAAAGAAATATTGAGATGCATTATTATTCTAATCCTCCTGCATGACCTAGGAGACCTCCATAGCTCCAGAAAACATAAGGGTTTTTACTGGAAATGCTTACATTCCTCAAACTGGTGACAGTTATTTCCGTGCACATGAGGCATAAAATTCATCTACTCCCCTTTCAGACTCTGCTTTGGGACTGTCTGACACTTTGACCTTCCTTGACTCCCAGTAGCAGGGTAAGTTTCCCACTGGGTCTGTGTAAGCCAAGTTTAGAATCATAGAATTGTCAGGGTTGGAAGGGACCTCAAGAATCATTCAGTTCCAACTCCCCTGCCATGGGCAGGGAAACCTCAAACCAGATCAGGTTGCTCAGAGCCACATCCAGCCTGGCTGCAAAAACCTCCAGGGATGAGGCTGCCACCACCTCCCTGGGCAGCCTGTGCCAGTGTCTCACCGCCCTCATGGGGAAGAACTTCTTCCTCACATCCAAGCTGAATCTCCCCATTTCTAGTTTTGTTCCATTTCCCCCAGTCTTATCACTCCCTGACACCCTAAAAGTTCCTCCCCAGCTTTCTTGTAGCCCCCTTCAGGTACTGGAAGGGCACATGAAGTTCTCCTGGGTGCCTTCTCTTCTCCAGACTGAACAACCCCAACTCCCTCAGTCTGTCTCCAGAGCAGAGCAGCTCCAGCCCTCTGCTCATCCTTGTGGCCCTTCTCTGGACACTTCCAGCACCTCCAGATCCTTCTTGTAATAGGGGCTCCAGAACTGGACACAGTGCTCCAGCTTGGGAGGATGTCCTTGGATTATGTTGTGTGATGTCCTTGGCATCTGAGAGCATGATGGGCCTGGAAGTTGCACTAACTGAGGAACCTGGGGTTTAGCCTTAAGAAATTCTTGTAAGGAAACCACAGATTAGCAGAACATGTGTTTTCCAGTCTTCTGAAGGAGGTGTCATCTGATACCTTCTCTTCTGCTGCCTTCCTGCTTGAAACCTGAAGCTGGAAGTCCTCAGGGACAAAAGTGTTGATTATAGGCTGGAAAAAAAAAGAGTAATAAAGGGAACCTGTGTATTTTAAAGAAAATAAATAAAAGAAGCTGAGAGAGAAATGGTGACTTGGAGAGGGCAAAAAGAGGATCAGACAGCCACACTTTCCTGGATGGATCCTTTCATTTCCCTCACCCTTTCAACAGTCATGTGGAAATGATGGTATTTGAAGACCTCAGACATTTGTCAGCAGTTTCTGGATATTTCAGAGCCTGGTCAAAGCAGCAGCTTTGATTTTCAGACATCTCATGTCTCAGCAAGAGAGGGAGTCATTGAGAGTGTGTAGGTCATCTGTGTCACCAGTGTGTGTGTGGATTTCTGTCCTGGATGGAGATCTGGAAGCCTGTGCTAGATCAGCAAGGGCTGATGTACCAAAGGTGGCTGTGATGCCAGAGGCACTCTGCTCATCTTCCACAAGATTTTAGCCTCTCCTGCTTAGGGACATGGTTTAGTGGTGACCTGGCAGTGATTGGACTCAATGACTTTAAAGGTCTTGTCTAATCAAAACTCCAATTGGCCTGAAACTGTGCCAGGGGAGGCTTAAGTTGGAGATAAGGAACAATTTCTTTGCTGCGAGAGTGGGCAGGGACTGGCACAGGCTGCCCAGGGAGGTGCTGGAGTCCCCATCCCTGGAGGTGTTCAAGAAACCTGTGGCCGTGGCACTTGGGGATGTGGTTTAGTGGTCATGGTGGTGCTCGGTTGATGACTGGATGGGATGATCTTAGAGGCCTTTTCCCACCCAAACAATCCTCTGATTCCATGGCTTCTCTTGGGTAGCCAGGAAGGCTTTTCTGCTCAAGCCAGCCTCAGAGATGACATTTCGGTAGCGCTGGGATTTCACAGTCCGTGAAGCAGATGGGTCAGGTGCTGTGGACTGTGCAAGCCATTGGAATCTGAAGAATTTGGGCTAATATTTACATCAGGAGTTTACCTTTGATAAGGAGCAGGTCATTCACGAGCAGGTACATGACATAACAGCGGTAGGTTCGTCATGCTGTTTGCTTTGCGTCTCGCGCGCTGGCCGCTCGCGCTGCTCGGGGAACAGCTGCACCGCGGACTCTTGATATGGGTGAAGAGCTGTGGGTTGCTCCTTCATTTCCATGCAGCTCGTCTGTGTGAGAGGGAACTCTGGCAGGAATAGCCCTGGGCTAGAAATAGCTATTTGAAGCTGGGAAAGGACTTGCTGAAAGGAGGGTGGAGTGAGGTGGGGGTTGGTCTCTCCTCCCAAGTCACCAGCAAGAAAATTCAACTTAAGAAGGATGTCAAGATATTCAAATGTGTCCAGAGAAGGGCAAGGAGGCTGGGGAGAGGTCTGTAGCACAAGCCCTATGAGGAGAGGCTGAGGGAGCTGGGGTTGTTTAGCCTGGAGAAGAGGAGGCTCAGGGGAGACCTTACTGCTCTCTACAACTACCTGAAAGGAGATTGTAGCCAGATGGGAGTTGGTCTCTTCTCCCAGGCAACCAGCACCAGAACAAGAGGACAGAGTCTCAAGCTGCACCAGGGGAAGTTCAGGCTTGAGGTGAAGAGAAAGCTCTTCCCAGAGAAAGTAATTTGCCATTGGAATGTGCTGCCCAGGGAGGTGGTGGAGTCACCATCCCTGGAAGTGTTCAGAAAAGGATTGGATGTGGCACTTGGAGCCATGGTTTGGTTGTCAGGAGGTGTTAGGTGATAGATTGGACTTGATGATCTCTGAGGTCTTTTCCAACCTGAGTGATTCTGTGTAATAGGAGTAAATGGCTCAAGTTGTACCAGGGGAGGTTTAGGTGGGAGATTAGGAATGATTTCTTTGCTGCAAGAGTGGTCAGGGATTGGAACAGGCTGCCCAGGGTGGTGGTGGAGTCCCCATCCCTGGAGGTGTTCAAGAAACATGGATGTGACACTTGGGACATGGTTTAGTGGCCATGGTGGTGTTGGGTTGATGGTTGGATTTGATGATCTTAGAGGTCTTTTCCAACCTTAATCATCTAAGTTTTCTACACGCCAACCTGTTGGCAGGGAATCACCTTCATCTCAGGTGGTTTGGAGGAGAAATCCTGGCTGGTTTTCTGGAGTGACCATTCCTCAGCCAGACACGCCAGTCTCACATAAAGGCATGAACTTTGCTTGTGTTCCTTAGGGAAAATAGTCATCCTTGCTTCTGGTGGAAGGATCATGCTTGAAGGGAACTGCACAAGCATGCAAGGGTTCTGCATGGCTGTGCTTGGTGCTGGGACTCTTTGTCCTGGGTTGTGAAAGGGAAAAAATCAGACTTGATGAAGAAAATCTCTGTGTTTCTGAGGAGTGAGCCATTGTATATCACTACAGGTGAGTTATAGATCGATTAGCAGGCCCTAACACAGCCTAAATAAGGTCAAACAAGAGCCTACTGTGAGCAGAAGAAAGGTTGCCTATAGAGGAAGGGTAACTTGTTAACTGCCTGCAGTCTAGAATCAGTGGTTTGCCTCTGTGCAGAGTTAATTTGCCACAGAGATGTGAAGCTTTGACCTCCTAAATTGGTCAGAAGGAATTCAGGGTTGTGCAACACAAACCAGCTCCTCCTGGCACTGAGAGCTTGAGGAAGTGACTGGTGTGAGACTTCAGGAGGACTTGAACCTGCACTGAATGCTGGGGCTGGTGTTTGGTCATGTACCTGAGCTGGGAAAAGGTACAGCTCGTGCTGGAACAATGGGAATTTCCTGGCACTGCCTTCTTACTACTACTTCCCACCCCTATTATTTTTCATGGAGGAAACTTGGAACAGCTCTTTAAGACATGACATCATTGTCTTAGCCCAGAGACAGCCCAGCCTCACGTACACAGCATCCTGGGTCATCCAGGTTTTGTTCTTCCTCAGCCGTCAGCCTGCTGGGAAGTGTCAGACAAGTGCCATTGCCTATGGACACCCTGCTTCTCCTCTGTGATCTTGTTGATCTCAGCTCCCTAAAGCACAGGTTGTGTGCTCTGCATCTGCAGGCTGCTCTGCAGAGAGGGCTGAGCTCTGGGTAGGGTGTCCTAGGTAGTACTGGAGCACCCATCCTGCCAGGAGAGGCTGAAAGAATTGGGGCTGTTCAGCCCAGGGGAGAGAAGGCTCAAGGGAGACCTTAGAGCTGCATTTCAGTATCTGCAAGGGACCTACAGGAAGGCTGGGGAGGGACTGTTCAGAAGGACCTGTGGTGATAGGACCAGGGGCAATGGTTCGAAACTGGAGCAGGGGAGATTTAGGCTGGACATCAGGAGGAAGTTCTGCACAGTGAGGGTGGTGAAACACTGGAACAGGCTGCCCAGGGCGGTGGCTGAAGCCCCATCCCTGCAGACATTCAGGATCAGACTTGCTGTGCCCCTGTGCAGCCTGATCTAGTCGGAGGTGTCCCTGCTGACTTGCAGGGGGGTTGCACAAGATGACCTTTGAGGGTCCCTTCCAACCCAAAGCACTCTGTGAATCTGATTTATTGTATTTACTCCACAGTGGATGGAAGTCACGTTTGCCTTTTGGGTTTTTTGAAAGAACACAAACAAACTTTGGACCTTCCTAGGTTGCTTGTGGCTTTACTCCTTCCTTGGGAATGGAGTGACATGTCATCAATGCATCACCTTTGGTGTTCTTGGTTCTGATAGACTTTTAATTTAACTTCCCCCCCCGCCCTTCAGAGGTTTACAAAGAAAATATTGTGAGCCTGTCTGGAATGTGCACGTTGTATTCCAGCCTTGCCAGGGCATTTCTGCAACCCAGAGTAGTCCATGAGAGTGCTCTACCACCTACCATCTGAGGAGAACAATAAGGGTATTGTTAGTGTCAGCTGGCTTTTAAGTGCTGCAATGTTTTTCTTTTCCAAGTGAAGGAGAAGGTGGTTTGCACATAGGTCCTTAAGTATGTGGATGTGAACATTCTGCTTCTAGGGCTCAGGAAACATCTCTCTCCCTAGTATTGGGAGATAGGATGAGGGAAAATGGCCTGAAATTGTGCCAGGGGAGGTTTAGGTTGGATATCAGGAACAATTTCTTTGCTGCAAGAGTGGTCAGAGATTGGAACAGGCTACCCAGGGAGGTGGTGGAGTCCCCATCCCTGGAGGTGTTCAAGGAACCTGTGGGGACATGGTTTAGTGGTCATGGTGAGGATGGTTGATGGTTGGACTGGATATGCTCAGAGAGCTTTTCCAACCACAAAGATTCTATGAATGCAATCCCATCACTGAACGAGGGCAGACCTGAATTCACAGCCACTGTGCAACCATTCATTCATCTTTAAGATGCTAAAGTTCTCAGTGTGTGAGGGACCAACCTCACGGACACGCTGGTGGCACTTTGGTGTGATGGTCAGCCTGACAAAAACACAGGAGGTCTGGGTTGTCCTTGGCTGTGCAGCTTGTACCTTTGTGTGCAGAACTAAGGAACTGCAAGTCTGTGTTAAACAGAGGAGGTGAGAGGTCTGCCACTGAGGTATTTTTACATGGAAAGAGGTTTGGTCCAAATGCACCTAGTGATCCTCCAGCAGTGGCAGTGGTGGTGTTAGGCTGATGGTTGGACTTGGTGATACAAGAGGACTTTTGCAACCCAAACAATTCTCTGATTCTATATGACAGGTTTTCCCTGAGATGAGCTTTAGCAGACTTCTGGAGATGAGTGTGTGGATGTTGTGAGGAGCTTCAGTTCTCATTGGTTTCACTCACTTTGAGGATGTGAAATTAGGAACTTGAACTTGAGCAAAAGAAAACTGTGAGCCCTGCAAGAGTGGCTCCAGAGGACACCCAACACGTGGTGGGGAAAGTCCTCTTGCTTATCCAGCACTTCTCCACAGAGCACAAGGAATGACTGCAGGCAGCTTCAGACAGGCAGTCTCAGACAGGAGGAGGAGATGGAGGGAATGTCCCCCGAGCTGTTGTCCTCCTGCACCTGGCACAAATGAGGGCTTGGTGCTTGCTGCTGCTGTTCCCAAGTCAGATGTCCTGACCTCATCTTCTAAGATACTGAAATTATATTTCCTGCTATTTCTGGTATCATCACAAAAATCTTGAGACAAAAATTCTCCACTGTGTTGCTGATCTCACTGCAAATGATGGACTAGAGGAACTTTAAGGTCCCTTCCACCCCATGCCATCCTATGGTCAAATCACAAAGAGGCAGCTTGAAATAATGAGGGAAAAGAGGTCTTGGGCAACCAAGAGAGTTCTTGTCTTGATAAACACCAATCACAGCACAACTGTGTTTAGATTCTACACTTAGCTGTCAAAAGTTGGAGCCAAATTCTAGCTGTAAATCAAGGTGGCTCTATTCACTCCAGTGGAGTGGTGCCAGCACATCCCAGACACAGACTTGGCTCAGTCTATTAATAGCAACAGAGGAACAGCAGAGCTGCTTGGAGGGGTTCCACTGGAACACAAGACGAATGACAGAGGAATCTGCCTTCTGGTTCCCTTGTGGGATGTGGTTCCCACAGGGTTTGGTCCCCAGCACCTCCAGAGACCACCCAGCTTGCATAGCTCGATGCTGGGCCAGGTTCTCAGGTGCAGTTTGTTGTCACAGCAGTGTGATAGCAACTGTGGTACAGTCCCAGGCTGCATTTAGTGTCACTGCAATTATCCTCTCTGCTGCTTTTCTTTCCCTTCAGGGAAATCCAAGTTTTTCCATTTCACCAGGCACCTGAGCTTTTTATTTCTTCAAGTTCTTTGTGGTGGAGGGGATGGGGAATGTCATCATCAGCCACTGATGCTTCATATTTCCTCTGTGACCCTGTTAGTCAGGTATGGACAATTAAATTCCACAGCTGCATTTTAGATCATCTCTTAAAGGCAGAACTTCTCCAGGCATCCTGGAGCCCATTTCTGACTGAAGTTTCCAACAGCTCCCAGCAGAAATTCCCACTGCCTGGCATAACTCTGCTTTCTCTTCCCAGAAACCACTTAAGTTCTTCGCTGTGCCCCACCAGTCCCAGTTCTCTTCATAGATTAACTTGTGTGTTTTGGCTCAGCCCCAGCTCTTCCTTTGGCTCCAAATGAATGATACCAGGACTGTCTTTGAAACAAGGCAGGAATGTGAAGCTTTTTGATTGAGCAGCAACCTCAGCACTGGGACCTCTCTCTCTGCCAGCTTTAGGAGGCCACACTGCAGAAGTAGAGTACTGGGAAGATGAAGGTCTGGGGAGTTGAACCTCTTTGAAGGAATCAGACCTGCAATAGTCTGGTGGGATCTGGGAACAGTTTGCGTCGTGTCAGAAGGTTTTACTTATCACTGAAGGTTTTCAAGACTGCTTTGGGTTCCTGAAGAAAAATGTGGCAAGCAGGTTGAGGAAGGTTTTCCCTTTCTGCTCTGCCCCAGTGAGGCCATATCTGCAGTACTGGGTCCAGTTCTAGGCTCCTCAGTTCAAGGGAGACAGAGAACTGCTGGAGAGAGTCCAGTGGAGGCTCCAAAGCTGCTGAGGGGCCTGGAGCATCTCTGTGAGGAGCAAAGGCTGAGAACCCTGGGGCTGTTGAGCCTGGAGAAGAGCATCCCTAGAGGGGATCTGATCAATGCTCAGCAAGACATAAGGGTAGGGAGCAAGAGGCTGGGGCCAGACTCTAGTCAGCAGCATCTGAGCTGGGAATTTCAACCCCTTGGATTTATTTTTAGGCAGATTCAGAAACTAGACTTGATTGCGGTCCTTGATGTTTTGCAATCAGGTTGAGAGGGCACCTTCTAATTTTACTTGTAGTCTTCTAGATTTAAATGAAGATCTAAAGAACTTGTTCTTGCAGACCTGATTGCTCTGCTTCTGATAGAAAAAAGAATTATCCTTGCCAGATCCTGATAATTAATGAAGCCAGAAGTTAGCTTTAGTTACTCTAAACACTGTTTTCAGGTTCTCCTCTTGAGTGTGTGTGTGTGTGTGATGCTTGTTGCCTGACCTCCCCAGGTGCCATCAGAATCCTCCCACTGAGCCTTTTTCATCTGTTCTTCTTTCTTTTATTTTTCTAGGTTCCTCTAGATGTTATGAGAATGTGGCCATGGAGGAAAATGTGCTTCTCTAACAACTGGCTTGTGGACAATTCATGAGACTTTGATTTCTGGAAATGCTCCAACATGGATTCATCTGGGAATGAGATAGAAAGATGGACTCACAGGCAAGGTGGGCGAAGTGGAGAGCTGATAGAGCCTCCTGAAAACAGTAACCATCTCTCACCAGTGAAGCCCATCAGCAGTGCAGACCACCTCTTGCACATCCCTGGAAGAGCAGACTCTGCTTACAGCTCCTTCTCAGGGGGATCAAACATTCCAGAGTACCCCACCCCATCATGCTATGGGGAAAGCTGCTGCTTCCCTCCAGAGCAGGGACCATACATGGACTCAAACTACGTGAGAGGTATTTCTCATCTCAGCACAGCAAACTCTGACCTCAGATGCCAGCATCCATACAAGGCACCAGACCTCAGCACCCATAGTAACCCCCACAGCACCAGCCCTGCTGGTGGAAGCACTCCTACCCGAGGGACCATAAGCCAGGGAGCTCTGGGGGCACCTCCACCTTCGCCTCCCGCCCGGCTCGATAGCTACAAAGTCACCAAACACCTGGAGAGTTCAAGAGGGAGGCGCAGCTCTGGAAGCCACAGGGAGTGCGGTGCGCAGCCAGCTCCGTGCGTGCAGGACGAGCAGCCGGTGGATAGGGATGCCCCGAGGAGCCAAGGCAGGGGTGAAGCTGCAGAGCAAGGTGTGATGGCTGTCAGGGGACAGACTCTGGAAAACAAAGGCCTTTCTGTCGATGCCACCAGCGAGGTGCCTACGGCAAAAACTCAGGGGCTAAAGGTGGAGGAAGATGGGGAGTGGAGCCCGTCCCAGCAACCTGTGAAGAGAAGCAACCCCCACATCTTCAGCAGACCTTCTTCATTCATTTTCCAAGAATACTTAAAGACTGACTCTGTGGCCAACATCCCCAGAATACTTTCTGTTTATAACTCAGTCCAGGCTTATAAAATGCCTGAAGTGATGAACTCCAGGTCCTATCACCCAGTGCATGCCAACCCCAGCTCTGTTAATGATACACAAGAAGACAAACAATGTCCCTGTGGTGTACATAAGCCAGCCTTCAGAGAGGCAGATCTGCAGGGCATGGTGCCAGAGCCCTGCCAGCCAACAGGATCCTCGTCCTGTGCTCAGTGCCCACACGGAGCTGAGTCGCACTCAGACCTGGATCAAGATGTGTTTGAGAACAGTGGTGCCTCAAAGCACCTGCAGAATGGCCTCCTGATTCAAAATGCTTCCTGGAAGCTGAGGGGTTGTGCAGGTGGAAATCAGTGCTGTGAGTCTGAAGGAAAAATGGGGAGTGGTGTTGGGGAAGCACTCCTGCATCAGCAAGGCAGACTGCGGAGGGCATCGCTGCCTTCCAGCTATGATGCTGTAGAAGTGGAGAACCCTGGCTGTGAGGAGCTGGATCAGGGCCATGGGCAATGCTATGACACTGCTGACCAAATGTCCCTTATCAGACCAAAGGAAGATTGCCCATCTCAGTTTTTGCACGAAGCCAAGCAAGAAAACCAGGCTGATAACAGCAGGCATCTAGGACCAGAAGAACCTCCCGGTCCTTATCAGAAATATCAACCTGAAGTTCACAACCAGCTCTTCAGACAGCTTCAGGATGATCTTGCTGGAGCACAGATAACCAGGCAGACAACTCCCATGCTTTACTATCTTTCTGGGGGAAGCCCACCACCGTCCTGCACCACAAGAAGCTCACCCAGTGTCAGGAGGACTCGAGGAGCTCACCAAAGGAATTTCCAGCAAGCAGCTACCCTGCCTCAGCATGGTGTCTTGAGGTACAGAGGGAAAGAGATCAGCTTCAAAGGAGCAGCCTCCACACTCAGAGCAGCGCTGCTGAGCTGCTGGAGGCCGAGGATCTCCTTCTGGGGACTCCTGCTTCATCCACAGAGGAGAGTTTCAAGAATGACTACAGAGAGAAACTTAAAGTGGCTCAGAAGAAGGTGCTGAGAGAAACCTCCTTTAAAAGGAAAGACTTACAGATGAGTTTGCCCATCAGACTGCGACATAAGCCCTCTACAAGGCCGTCCATTGAGCACCTCAGGTCTTTCTCCCTATCCAGTGCAAGCGAGGATGCCAAACCTGCTCCTTGCTCCCCTTCCCATCTAGAACCCATGGAAAGTTGCAGCAGAGATGAGGACATTAAGAGGACACAAGTGACACGAATAGGGGGAAGGAAAAGGGTGACCAAGGAGCAAAGGAAACTGTGTTACTCTGAGCCTGAGAAGCTGGATCAGCTAGCAGATAAGGACCTCTCCTGGAGTCAGGTCAGGGATGAAATCACTGAGCAGGACAGAGTGGCAGCTAGGAGAGGGAATCTGGAGAACAGAGGGAGGGCACTTTCCAGTTCAGGCATCTCCAGGATGGAACTGAAACAAATCCAGCACACTGCACTCATTGAGTACATGGAAAGGAAGATTAACCAGAGACCAGGTAGCGCACAGCACCTCCCAGTGCACAAGCCACCCCTCCAGAAGAGGTTCTCACATCCCAAATGGCCTCTTCCCAAGGTTCCCAATCCAAATGGGAGCAGGAATGTGCAAACCAATGAGGTTTCTTGTCAAGTTTTCTCTACAGAAACATCACCTGATGTTTTTCCTCCTTTGGCTTTTGTTGCCCCACTGAATGTGGCCAGGGGTGTGATCCCAGCGCTGCTGCTGCTGCAGCCACCTCGGGGCATGACCCATCTCCCAACGATGCAGGTGGAGGCTGCAGCAGCAAATGTTCTTCAGCTGAAAGGCTCCTGCAGGCAGGTGGTCCTGCAGCTGGGAGAGCTCGTGAGAGATCCAAATCAACTCCTTCCTCCATGCAGGTAAGTGAGAGTTTGGAGCTCGATGATCTCAAAGGACTTTGCCCGCTGAAACAGTCCTGTGATTCCATGAGGTTGAGATTTTTGCCCGAGTCCAGCTGTGAGACCATCCACATGAAAAGCTGCTGTGCATCACCAGTGAGGAGCTAAGACTTCAATGTTTTGTCAGCATGTGATAGGGAGGTGATAGGAAGGAGGGAAGAGCTCCATTTTATTAATCTCTAGGAAATGCTCTGCAGCTCTGTGAAAGCAAAGTGCCAGCTCTGCTTTGTAGCAGGCAGGAGAAAGAATTGGATGCGAGGGGAGGGTGGGGGTGTTCTGAGAGAAGTGCTACCAACTTTAACATAGATTTAGGATTGATGTAACAGCTCATTGTTCTTGGCAGTACTCTGTAAGGTAGTGCTGAAGGTGTTCTCTGTGAACAGCTGGCAGGGGATTGCTTAAGGAGAGGAACTTCCTAACAGCTGACTGAGAGATGCACTGAGACCGGGTAGAGCCTTTTGCTGTCATTCAGCAAGTGCAGAGGTAAAGGCAGGGCAGATGAGGAGGGTCTGCGTCATGGGACATGCTGTGCAAGTGCTGTAGGCTGTCCCTGAGAGCTGGGCAGCACTGAGGTCATGAGAGTCCCTTCCAGAGCTGCAGAGAGATGTACCTGGGGTCTGACACTCACCCAATACCAGCATGGTGGGAGTTGGAAGGGACCTCTGGAGATCATCCTGCTAAAGCAGGGCACCCACAGCAACTCGCCCAGGAGCACAATGGCCAGAGGGGCTTGGAAGCTCTCCAGAGAAGGAGACTCCACAACCTCTCTGGGCAGCCTGCTCCAGGGCTCCAGCACCCTCACATCAAGCAAGTTTCTCCTCCTTTTCAGACGGAACCTCCTGGCTTCCATTTTGTGCCCATTGCCCCTTGTCCTGTGATTGGACACCACTGACAAGTCTGGCCCCAGCCTCTTGCCCCCCACCCTTTATCTCTTGCTGGGCATTGATCAGATCCCCTCTGGGGCTGCTCTTCTCCAGGCTCAACACCCCCAGGGCTCTCAGCCTTTGCTCGTCACAGAGATGCTCCAGGCCCCTCAGCATCTCTGTAGCCTCTAATGGACTCTCTCCAGTAGCTCCTTGTCAGAAATCACATTGTAGAGCACATGTGGTGTGTGCAGGATGATGCTGTTTGGGTTTCAACAGGTGCTGCTATTAGCTGCAGCAACCCAGAAAAGATCATTATGGAGAGATTGCTATAAATGACCAATGATTTTGGCTCCTGAATTTGAAGGCCAGTAGCTGTCAATATTTTTATTCTCCTTGATAACGAGGATGAAAGGGTGAGAAAACAAATAACCTGATATACCACTGAAATTGCCCAACTGAAGAGGCTGTAAAACTTCAGTCACTGCTGGCTGCTTTCTGAATTGTTAAGAGAGTAGAGGATAGATTTCGTTGTCAGCTCTTCTTGGTTGTCTAGGAAAGAAACCAAAAGCAAACCAACAGATGGATTCAACCTAGGAAGAACACAGTAGGAATTCCATTAGCAGAAAGAGACAGTTAAACTAAAAACAAACCTCTCAAAACCCTAAACCCACAAGCCCTGGTGGACCTCCTCAGATCTAGAGCTGGCTTTTGTGTCTGGAGATGACAATAGAGAGGAGGCAAACTGCTGTCTCCTCTGAAAACTGCTGCTTGTCCCAGTGTTCTGTTTTCATTTCCAGGACACTCACGGATGTGCTGGGGGTCCAGAAGCACCAGCTCGGCATTGTGAGAGCTGCCACAGCACCCCAAGGTAAGGCTGAGCCCAGCTAGAGCCTGTGCCCAAGGTGTGTGAACTCCAACTCTGCTGCCGTGGTTATGGGACAAAGGGCAGTGGTTTGAAACCAGAACGGGGCAGATTTAGACTGGATATTAGGAAGACGTTCTTTCGACAAGGGCTTGTAGTGATAGGGTGAGGGGCAATGGCTTTGAGCTGGAAGAGGGGAGGTTGAGGCTGGAGGAATTCTTCACAGTGAGGGTGGTGAGACACTGGAACAGGTTGCCCAGGGAAGCTGTGGTGGCCCCCTCCCTGGAAGTGTTTAAGACCAGGCTGGATGAGACTTTGAGCAACCTGGGCTAGTGGGAAGTGGCCCTGGCCATGGCAGGGGGTTGGAACTGGGTGGATCTTTAAGGTCCCTTCCAACTCAAGCCATTTTATGATGTCCTTGTGTCTTGGGATCCTTCCTTGTCTGTATGGGAATATTCATCTGCTCAGCTATGTGTTTAATTTGGGGACAGTTTTAAAATAATTTGATAGAGAAGGGCAATGAAGCTGGGGAAGGGTCTGGAGAACAGGGCTGGTGAGGAGCAGCTGAGGGAACTGGGGGTGTTCAGCCTGGAGGAAGGAGGCTGAGGGGAGACCTCATTGCTCCCTACAACTCCCTGAAAGGAGGTTGGAGTGAGGTGGGGGTTTGGTCTCTTCTCCCAAAGAACATGCAACAGGACAAGTGGAAATGGCCTCAGGTTGCACCAGGGCAGGTTTAGACTGGACCTAAGGAAAAGTTTCTCTACAGAAGGAGTGGTCAAGCCCTGGGACAGGCTGCCTAGGGAGGTGGTAGAGTAGCCATCCCCGGAGGTGCTGTGGGTATGGTGGATTGGGCTGAAGGCTGGACTTACAGGTCTTTCCCGACCTTAACGATCGCGATTCTACTTGCCGAGTGGCAAACGCAGCCTGTCCCCGAGTTGCTGTGCCTGCGGCAGCTGCTCTCCTGCGGATCTTTGAGATCACAGCTCCCTCGTCTGAGCTCTGCTGAGAACGGCATCTGCAACAGCTCGGATCTGCTCAGCCTTCACAATGTGCGGTGGAACGGGGGCTTTTGGGGGGGTTGGGGTTTTGGTGGTTGTTGTTTTATTTAAAGACAACAAAAAATATTGCACCCTTTACACCAGACCTGGCAAGAAAGTTAGTTTCTTACCTCTCTGTTTTGCTTGTTTGAGGAGCCTCAGGGGAGAAAAACATCGCAACTGTCTCAACAAAGCAGTGATGCTGACACTGGTGTAAGCATAGAGTTTCCACCTGCAGTCACCCGTGGTATTTCCAAAGATATTGTCCATTTCCCATGGTATTCCCAGAGAAATTAGCCATTTCCCCTGATATTTCCATGGGTATTATCCATTGCCATGATAATTCCACAGGTTTACACTGGGCTGGAAGGGACCCTCAGAGGTCATCTTGTCCACCCCCCCCCTGCAGTTAGCTGGGACACCTCCAATTTGATCAGGCTGCCCCGGGGGGCACACCAAGACTGATATTTCCATGGATATTATCCATTTCCCAAGATATTTCTTTGGATATTATCCATTTCCCATGATATTTCCAAGGATATTCTCCATTTCCCATGACAATTCCACAGATATTATCCATTTGCTGTGATATTTCCAAGGATATTGTCCATTTCCCATGGCATTTCCACAGATATTATCCATTTGCCATGATATTTCCAGGGATATTTCCATTTTCCAGGTGAGTTGCTTAGCCCATAAGCTGCTGCTACCCCCTTTAATGGGAAGAGGAAGCTGGAAAACTAATGATGATTGCAGCACTTAGGGAGCAAAAATATTGCAGAGGAAGTATCTGAGGTAAAAGGAAATCTCCTCTTCCATACAGTTTCCATGATCCTGAGAGAGGCGGATGTGAGAACCATGGCTGTAAAGATAATGACACAACTGGACATGGATGTTGTCAGGATATGAAAGAGCTGGCTCCTCAAACCTCTATTCCTACCCCAAGAAGTGGAAGCAAGGATGATGCTCAGGCGGAGGAGGAAGGCAGGAGGAAACCACCACATGGCAATGCTCTAATGAAGTGCCCAGAGCAGCAGCCTGCAGCTCCTCAGGAGCAAGTATCCTCCTGCCACACAGTGTTGACTCACCAAGGAGACAAAGCCACAGCCAAAGGTTTGGCTGCAAAGGACACTTCCATGCAGAGCAGCCAAGATGATCTTCTCCCTGCCAGAGAGACAGCTCTGCCCAAGAGGAAGCTGCAGTCTCCTGAAGACCAGCGGTACGAAGAGCTTGCCATGGAGATCATTGCCAAAGACTGTTCTCTGGTTGATACTCTCATGCCTCACCCTGTTAGAAGCACTGCCCTAGACCTGCTGGAGGGTCTGTTTCCTGTGAGTGTTTCTATGCTGAGCAGACCACGCAGGAGCAAGGGAGACCCCCAGCACGGGCAAGAGAATGAGTAAGTAGAAAACACCAATATTATCTAGTGTTGGAAACTATTTTAGTGGATGAATAGTGTGCATGGACTTGTAGTAAGATGGTCAAGGATTGGACTTGATGATCTTTGAGGTCTTTTCCAACCAAAGCATAGAATCAATAAGGTTGGAATCATGGAGTTGCTTGGACTTCATGACCTTTGAGGTCTTTTCCAACCAAAGCATAGAATCGATAAGGTTAGAAAAGACCTTAAAGATCATCAGGTCCTAGCCACTCCATGATTCTATGACCTGAGCATATTGTTTGATTCTTGTTTCATCAGCAACAGATTTTAACTTTCTGGGTCACATCTCCAGAAGTATCTGGGGCTGTGGTTATATGATGGAAGAAATGTGGCTCAGTGAGACCTTATTAAAAGGGACTGTGAAAAACACTGTTCAGCTTTGGGGGCCTCACTCCAAGAAGGGCATTGGGGGGCTTGAGTGGGTCCAGAGAAAGGCCATGAAGCTGGTGAAGGGTCTGGAGAACAGGGCTGGTGAGGAGCAGCTGAGGGAACTGGGGGTGTTTAGCCTGGAGAAGAGGAGGCTAAGAGAAGACCTTATTGCTCCCTACAGCTCCCTGAAAGGAGGTTGGAGCCATGGGGGTGTGTGTGTTGGTCTCTTATCCCAAGGAACAAATATCCTGACAAGAGGAAATGGCCTCAAGTTGCTCCAGGGGAGGTTTAGGTTGGACATTGAGGAAAGATTTCTTCCCCAAAAGAGTTGTCAAGGCCTGGAACAGGCTGCCCAGGGCAGTGGTGGAGTCCTCATCCCTGGAAGGGTTTCAAAGCCATGGAGATGTGGCACTGAGGGACATGGTTTAGTAGTGGACTTATCAGTCTTAGGTTAATGGTTGGACTTGATAGTCATGAAGGTCTTTTCCAACCTTATTGATTCATGAAACATGCAGCACCAGGCTGCAAATATTTTGCTCTGTATCTTTCCAAACAAATTAGTGAAGTTGCTGCTGGGAGAGGAGAGAGATTCTGAAGCCAAGGTGGGTAAATAAAACCATGAACACAATGTCTGAGAAGAAAACTCTGTTTGCCCAGGGTGTTTATTTTCTGTCCCAATAGCCAGAAAAGCCATGGAGATGCACCAGGAGAGTGTCCTGAATCTGAACACGATGCCAAGCACAGGAGCCAGGATTCTACCTCCAAGGGAAACCAAGACCTGACAAGCAGCACAGACAGCACAAATGACCTAGATGACATCACAGCTAAGAAAGTAGGTAGATGACCATCTGAGGAACTGCTGGTTCTTCACCATGACAAAGAAGCTATTAGCTTAGGCACATGGCCCAAGAGTTGTGTGCATGGAGAAGTCAGGTTATGGGCAAACCTGATCTTAAGGTCTCTTCTAACCAGCTGATTCTGTGAGAGGTTACACAGAATGATAGAGGTTGGAAGGGGCCTCTGAAGACCACTAAATCCAACCTCCCTGCCAGGGCAGAATCATCTAAAGCAGATCACCCTGGGGAAGCATCAATCAGAAATGACCAAGTTGTCACCAGCAGCTCTCAGCTAACTGCATCCAACTGCATTTACTTGGACATCTTACTGTGCATATTTCTATTCAGGACTTCTATCCCAATAATCATATTTCACAGATAACTTGGGGCCCATTTTTGCCAACAGATGAAGTCCTGGCAGCTTGGGATATTGACCATAAGAGGTGGTATTTAAATCCTGTGTGGTAGCTGACCTCAGTGCCCTTGAATTTCCACAGGCCCAAGAAACAGAGATAGCTTGGATGCAGCTGGACTGCAGTAGAAGTCTTTCAGCTGGGAAGGGCAATGTGTAGCTTTGAAAAACTAAATATTATGTTTTCTCTGTAGAAACCTGGCCCTGCTCTGTCTCAGGCAATGACAATCTGCCCTCTTGAAGCTCCTTCTGCCAGCTAGATTTAGGCTGGACATTAGGACCAGCTAGATTTGGATTGCATGTCAGGAAGAAATTCTTCACCATGAGGCTGGTGAGGTCCTGGAACAGCTTGCCCAGAGAAGCTGTGGAGGGTCCAAGCCTTTCAGCCTTCAATGCCAGGTTGGATGAGGCCATGCAAGCTGGTTTAGCAGGTGGTGTCCCTGCCCATGGCACAGGGTTGGAACTAGATGATCTTCAAGGTCCATTCCAACCCAAACCAATCCATGATTCTTTGAGCATGTGGTGATGTTATTCATGACCAGGTGCATGACCACATGTTCATGATCTAAGTGCTGCTCCTGATCATAGAGGCATTGGCTGATTTCTGCAGGAACTGACAGGGTTCTTCTCCTGCTCTGCTCTTGCAGCACTTTTCCAGATCAACTTTTCCATACCAAACTACCCAGGCTCTGTGGCTTTTGGAATCACAGAATTGTCAGGGTTGGAAGGGACCTCAAGGATCATCCAGTTCCACCTCCCCTGCCATGGGCAGGGACACCTCACACTACAGCAGGGTGCTCAGAGCCACATCCAGCCTGGCTGCAAAAACCTCCAGGGATGAGGCTGCCACCACCTCCCTGGGCAGCCTGTGCCAGTCTCTCACCACTCTCATGGGGAAGAACTTCTTCCTCACATCCAAGCTGAATCTCCCCATTTCTAGTTTTGTTCCATCCCCCCCAGTCCTATCACTCCCTGACACCCTCAAAAGGCCCTCCCCAGCTTTCTTGTAGCCCCCTTCAGATACTGGAAGAGCACAAGAAGTTCTCCTGGGCGCCTTCTCTTCTCCAGACTGAACAACCCCAACTCCCTCAGTCTGTCTCCAGAGCAGAGCAGCTCCAGCCCTCTGCTCATCCTCGTGGCCCTTCTCTGGACACCTTCCAGCACCTCCAGATCCTTCTTGTAATAGGGGCTCCAGAACAGGACACAGAGCTCCAGGTGTGGTCTCACCAGCGTGGAGTATCACCCATGGAGCTGACCCTTCCTGGGTGCGTTATAACCGCAGTTCCACTCCGTTCTTGCACAGGTTGATAACAGAGCTGTGACTTCACCGTGCTCATGCCTTGGAGCACAACCACGTGTAATCACCTTGTAATCTTTATTGCAGTTCACTCCTGGCTGCTTGGAAGCTCTCTGAGCTGGGGATTATATCACCAGTTAAGGTGATTACCAGTAATTTGCTTTTCAGAGGTTTAAGTACAGCTTAGAAAAATCTTTCTTTCTTTTCTCCCCTGTGTTTGTTTTTGGGGTGGGTGTTGTTTTGTTGTGGGGGGTTTTTTGTTTGTTTCATAGAGCTTTAAATGATTTTAAAACTCCAAATTTTGGCAAAGAGCACCTGAAGAAAATGCATCCTCTGGAAAGGATTCATGTGGGGCAATAACGGCTTTCTGCCACTTGCTTTCTTGTCCCTTTGCAGCAGGAACTCATCTCCTGCCTCCAATCCAAGCTGCAGAGGCTGTGGGAGGAGAGGGAGCTCGTTCTCTCTGATGTCCAGGAGTGCTCCAAGCAAGGTGAGGAGCTGGAGGCGATGGTGAGGGCCATCTGCAAGCCCAACGAGTTCGAGCGCTACATGATGTTCATCGGGGACCTGGAGAAGGTGGTGAGCCTCTTGCTCTGCCTGTCCACTCGCCTGGCCCGAGTCCAAAATGCCATGAGGAGGGTTGATGGCAACACAGATGCTGAGGAGAAGGTGAGTGATCACAGTATCACAGTATCACCAAGGTTGGAAGAGACCTCAAAGATCATCGAGTCCAACCTGTCACCACAGACCTCATGACTAGACCACGGCACCAAGTGCCACGTCCAGTCCTCTCTTGAGCCCCTTCAGGGACAGCGACTCCACCACCTCCCTGGGCAGCACATTCCAATGACGAATTACTCTCTCTGTGAAGAACTTCCTCCTCACCTCGAGCCTAAACTTCCCCTGGCGCATCTTGAGACTGTGAGCCAGCAGGGTATTTCATTTGGTTTAGCTCACCTCTTTGCAGGTGAGGCTCTCCTCACCACTTCTGTCTGACAGCTCTGAAGAAGAGGTGTAAATTATACCTGAGTCCCAGCCAGCCTGGCCCAGCAGGTGCCTAGTGCCACACTGCAGGCTGTGTCTCCATGGCCAAAGCAGACTGGACTCCAGTGGTGGCCTTTCAGGATTTAAAGGAGCCAATAAGAAAGCTGGAGACAGATTTTTGAGCAGGGCCTGTTGTGACAGGACGAGGGGGGGTGGTTTGAAACTACAAGAGATTCAGAATAGAGAGAAGGAAGAAATTTTTGATACTGAGGATGGTGAGACCCTGTCCCAGGTTGCCCAGAGAGGTGGGAGATGCCCCATCCCTGGAACCATTCCAGGTCAGGTTGCATGAGGCTCTGAACTAACTACTCAAGTTGCAGATGTCCCTGGAGATGGCAGGGGTTAGACTAAATGAGCTTGAAAGAACCTTTCCCACTGAAACTACGCTATGATTCCATGATTCCTTGACTCTGGTGAAGGCCACAGGTTCAGTGTTAGAAAACAGAAGTTCAGAAGGAGCTCAGTAGTTGGGTGCTGAAGTGGCAGTCAAGCCCATAGAGGGTCCAAGGCAGAAAAGGGGGTCACTGGACCCTTTGGCTACTCACAGAGTCAGATATTGTTCTGGTAGAAAAAGTCCTCTAAGATCTTTGAGTTCAGCCATCAAACCCAACACCATGGCCACTAAACCATGTCCCCAAGTGCCATGGCCACACATTTCTTGAACACCTCCAGGGATGGGGACTCCACCAGTGCCCTGGGCAACCCATTCCAAGGTTACTGTTAGTGCAGATATCTTTTCATAAAGGTCACCAGCATTTTATCCTGCCACTGGCACTCTGGCCACACATGTGTGCCCTAAAGAGCATCTCAGAATACAGAATTAAGCGGGTTGGAAAAGACCTTTGAGATCACAGAGTCCAACCTATCCCCCAACACCATCTAATCAACTAAACCATGGCACTAAGTGCCTCATCCAGTTTCTTCTTAAACACCTCCAGTGATGGGGACTCCACCACCTCCCTGGGCAGCCCATTCCAATGGCCAATCTGTCTGTGAAGAACTTCTTCCTAACATCCAGCCTAAACCTTCCCTGGTGCAGCTTGAGACTGTGTCCTCTTGTTGGGTCTTGTTGCCTGGGAGAAGAGACCAACCCCCATGCAGATGGATAAAAGATATTTTAAAATTTCCAGATTAAGTTTATTTGGGGGTTTTGTTTGGTTTTTTCTTCTTTTTTTTTCCTGGAGAGCAGCATGGGAGAAGTGACCCTTGGTGAGATTTGCTGGGTGTCTTTATCTTGCAAACCACAAGAATGAGTAATTCAATCGAGAGAAAACTCGTCCGGAGCACAGAGCCCACAAGAGGAAGTCATTAAACTAAATGGCCTGTGGCTTCCAGATGAAGATGTAGAGTCTGCCAGGACTGAGGAGTTCATAGATTTGTAGATTCATAGAATGGTTTGGGTTGGAAGGGACCTTGAAGATCATCCAGTTCCAACCCTCCTGACATGGGCAGGAACACCTCCCACCAGCCCAGGCTGCTTAAGGCTTCATCCAGCCTGGCCTTGAACACCTCCAGGGAGGAGGCATCCACAACCTCCCTGGGCAACCTGTTCCAGTGTCTCACCACCCTCACTCTAAAGAATTTCTTCCTAATCTCCAGTCTAAATCTGCCCTCCACAAGCCTAAAGCCACTGCCCCTCATCCTGTCACTACAAACCTTTGTAAAAAGTTCCTCTCCAGGTTTCTTGTAGCCCCTTCCAGGTACTGGAGGGCTGCTCTAAGGTCTCCCCAGAGCCTCCTCTTCTCCAGGCTGAACAGCCCCAGCTCTCTCAGTCTGACCCTATAGGGGAGCTTCTCCAGCCCTCTGATCATCTTCATAGCCTCCTCTGGACCCATTCCATGTGTTGAGGGGACCAGAACCGGTTGAAGTGCTCTAGGTGGGGTCTCAGGAGAGTAGAGTAGAGGCAGAGAAGCCCTTCCCTCATCCTGCCGGTCAGACTGCTTTGGGTGCAGCCCAGTTCTCACAGCTTTGCTTTTTCTTCCCCTCAGCAATCGCTGGCTGAACGGCACAAGCTCCTGTCCAGGCAACGAGAAGATGCCAAAGACCTGAAGGAGAACCTGGACCGCAGGGAGAGAGTTGTCTCTGGGATCCTGGCCAAGTACCTGACAGATCAGCAGCTGCAGGACTACCGCCGCTTTGTGCAAGTCAAGACCTCCTTGCTGATCGAACAGAAGGACCTGGAGGAGCAGATCAAATTTTTTGAGGAACAATTAGAACACCTTGAGCAAAGCATCCCCCTCTGATCCCCACCAGTGTTTGCACCACCTTTGTACACAGCACTGTTTGCGACCCACCCTGGGAAAGGGGCAGCCGCTCGCTGCCTTTGGAGTATTCCTGCGACCCTGGGCATGGTTTGGTGAGTTCCTGCCGTCCTGAGAGTGCCACAAGTGCTTGGATGCTCCAGGGATGCCCTAGGCACATACTGGACAACCCTTCCCCTTTGGATGGGCCAACTGACAGCATCCTACAGCGGGCAGCAGACTGCAGTTTGCAATGACTTGATCCAGGATGTGTTGCTCCTGTTTACTCAGTGCCTATTTCCCCTTCTGGTTGTCTGTCCATCTGCTTCCAGATTGACACAATCAATCTCAATAAAAGAAGGCCAGAAATACTTTCCTCTTGTGGGTGGGCTGAATGTCTGAAATGAAAAATGGCCTGGGTGTTCAAATGTGACTTAGAGGTTGCAGGAAGCCGTGGGAAGCATTATGGATGGTTCTGGTGAAACTCCTTGGTTCTCCTGTATGTGTGGTGCAGCAAAGGACTCTGGAAGGGAAGGAAAGAATGCTTTCTTTTCTTGGAAGGCATCATCCATAAGTCTCTCCTGGCTCTCTATGATCCTGGTAGGATATTGAGGTTGTAATGAGGTGAGGGCCAGTCTCTCCTCTCTAGTATCAGGTGATAGAATGAGAGGAAACACCCTCAAATTGCACCTGGGGAGGTGTAGGTTGGAGATTAGGAACAATTTCCTCTCCTTCAAGAGTGGTCAGGGATTGGAACAGGCTGCCTAGGGAGGGAGTGGAGTCCCCATCCCTGGAGGTGTTCGAGAAATGTGTTGGTATGGCACTTGGGAACAGGGTTTAGTGGCCACGGTGGTGTTAGGTCAGTGGTTGACTGGATGACCTTAGAGGTCTTTTCCAACCAAAGCAATTCTATGGTTCTGTGGCAGGCTGCTCAGGAGTTGGTCTTTAGAGGTCAGAAAAAGAGTCGTCCTCGTGGGTATCACAAAGAGCTGGTCGATGAGGAAGGCAGCTGAAATGAACACTTGTGGGCGTGAGAAACTCTGAACTTAAGCCCTGTAGAGCCATTTCCAAAGTCCTTGCTATGCTTTTGAAGTGTTTATTTTTCCAGCAGCACCTCCAGGGGCTTGTTTTGAGGTAGTTTTCAAGTGCCAGCGTGCACAGGGAGCGCTGAACGTGGGGGGAACGCTCTGCTGCAGCGTAAGGTGGGTGGGATGAGTGGAGGAGATTATTCAGCTTGAGTGAAGCTTTATATAAATCCCTGGGGGGAAAAAAAAAAAAAAAAGTCTTTAAAAACTCCTGTTGTGTGTTGAGTCAAAGCAGTGGTGGTGCTGAATTGAAAATCTGAGCCTGGCTGGTTAGTTCGTGTTGAAGCACTGAGGAGTATTCAGGCTGAGCTCCGTAGCCAGACCTTGCCTGAGGTGTGGGTGCTAATTGAACGCAGGCTTCTCCCACAGGCAAGACAATCGTTCCAGGGTGTTGGGTTTTGCCAAGGAATGTTTTGCTAGTGGTGTGTGTCTCCTGACTAAGTGTCATCTCTGCTGAAAGCAGCTGCCCTATCCCTGAGGCATCTTCTCCCTTGGGATTGGCTGTTTTCCCCAGCCATGCAGGATGGGGAGCTGGGGCAGGTTTAAGCTGATGGGTTGGGTTTCACAGAATCACAGAATTGTTTTGGTTGGAAAAAACCTCTAAGATCATCGAGTCCAACCATCAACCCAACACCACCACTGCCATTGAACCATGTCCCGAGTGGCACAGCCACGTTTCCTGAATATCTCCAGGGATGCTGACTCTGCCACCTCCCTGGGCAGCCTGTTCCGATCCCTGACCACTCTTCCAGCAAAGAAATCTTTTCTAATCTCCAACCTAAATCTCCCCTGGGACAATTTCAGGCTGTTTCCTCTCATTCTATCCCTTGATGCCAGGGAGAAGAGAGAAGGAAGAAGAGGTGTTCAAGTGGCATATGGACCTGGTACTGAGAGACATGGTTCAGTGTTGACCCATCAGTGCTGGGTTGAAGGTTGGACTGAATCATCTTGGAGGTCTCATCCAACCAGACTGATTCTGTGACCCCCACCTGGCTCCAACCTGCTCACCAACAGCTGATGCTCAGAGCCCTGCAAAGTTCTTCACTTCCAGGGGCTCCAGGGCCTTGGCAGTTCACCAGAGCTGAGAGCTGCTGAGTTGTTTCTTACCCGAAGTCAGGTGTATGTTGGGGGAATGTCAGGAATGAAGGAGCTCCCTGCTCTTACCCCTCAGGGAGAACAGGCAGGAAATCCCCGCTGCTGGCAGCAGAAGGCTCAGCAGTCTCCTGTTGCAGCCTGCAGGAATGATACTTGAGCATGCCAGGTAGGAGGGAATGTGACCCCATCAGCATCAGAGGACTGCTATCAGTGAGCTGTCTGTGTGAATTAATTACAGACTCACAGCATGCTGGGGGTTGGGAGGAACCTCTGGAGATCATGGACTCCAACCCTCCTACCACAGCCCTGCAGCAGGTTGCACAGGATGGTGTCCAGGTGGGTTTGGAATGACTCCAGAGACTCCATCACCTCTCTGGGCAGCCTGTTCCAGTGCTCCACCACCTTCAAAGTAGAAAAGTTTCTCCTCATGTGCAGATGGAACTTCCTATGCTCAAGTTTATGCCTGTTACCTCTTGTCCTGGCACTGAGCACCACTGGAAAAACACTGACCCCATCCTCCTGCCACAAACCCTGTCAGTATTTCTAACCATTGATAAGATCAGTCTTCTCTTCTCCAGGCTAAACAGCTCCAGGTCCTTCAACCTTTCCTCACAAGACAGATGTTCCGGTGCCCTCATCATCTTTGCAGCCCTTTGCTGTATCCTCTCAAGTAATTCCCTGCCCTCCTTAGGGAACTGGGGATGCCAGAACTGGACCCAGTACTCCACAGCTACATCCAGGAGAGCTCAAGATCGCAATGCTGAGGAGAAAGCAGAAGGTGAAACAAGCGAAATACAGGAGCCCAGATCTCCTCCGTGGGGTGGGGAGGCTGGGGGGACTCCAGGAATGAGGTCTGCTAACTCATTCACAGTGAAGGTGGTGAGACACTGGCACAGGTTGCCCAGGGAGGCTGTGGATGCCCCCTCCTTGGAGGTGTTCAAGGGCAGCTTGGATGAGGCCTTGAGCAGCCTGGGCTAGTGGGAGGTGTCCCTGCCTATGGCAGGGGGTGGAAGTGGATGACATTTAAGTTCCCTTCCAACCCAACCCATTCCTTGAATCTATGAATCTGGCCATCCACGCACAAGCAGTGTGGGGGAAGAAACTGCAGCAGCTTATGTTCTGCTAAGGAAAAGCTGGTGGGCTTGATTTTAAGATCAAAAGATGCCTTTTCTTGTCTGGGGCCAGAGAGATGAGCAAGTGTCCCGGGTGAGGGGCAGGGTGAGTGGCCAGCAGGAGCAGACAGGGAGGGCATCATTCCAGCTGACAGCATCTGGGCAGCATTGCAGGGATTTCAGCCACAGCAGCTCATTTGGGATCTGATTAAACATCCACTGCCATGTGTGGGAGTCACTGCTGGAGCAGGAGCTGCTGGCTCAGCCTCTTCCACTAAGTGGAAGAATTTAATGTGAATTTTAAAGCCCAGTCTGGTTTCCTTTGCTGTGGGACTTCTGCATGTGGAGCTAATTGAGGAGTGGAGGGGTTAAAGTCAATGTGCTCTGTGAAAGATCTCTTTGGTGCTTGCAAGAGCTGAGTTTAATAAGTAGAAGGATGTTCTCTCAGCTTTGGGAATTCATGGCAACCAGCTGAATAATGTTTTAAAAATAACCCTCAGCAGCATTGCCAAGCTGATCTTCTGTGCCTGGAGGGAGCCCATGAAGACATGAAAGAATAATCAGCTGGAGGAACCCTGCAGCCTCAGGGTGGCACAGAAAGCACTCATGGAGCAGAGCCTGGATTTCACTGATAAAGGGAGGGAGGCATTAAAGGGTATCAGAGATCCTCTAAAATGTTATATGGAAGCTGAGTCATCTCACAGATGAATGCACAGGGAGAAAATATGGGCTGAAAGAGACACTGCTGAAGAGGTGCAGAGGTCTTTCTGATGGCCTTCAGCCCATGACGTAAGAACCACAAGAAGGAACCACTTGGGAAGGAACCTCTCCCAAGTCCCCAACCCCATGCCAGCTCCTGATGGGATGGCTGGTGGCTCCAGCAGCCCTGTCTGTGGTTCAGCTGCTCCATGTTGAGCATGAGGTCAGTGTCACCTGGTGTCACAGTGGGAAGCACAAGCTGGTGGATGGAGACAAAGAAGTCTGAGTGATTTTTCACTGATGGATAGAAGGCTGGACCAGAGTGTGGGGGTGTATGGACAGACTGCTGCTTGGAGAGGAGAGAGCTGGTCCAGCCCTAAGCTGACCTGAGCTGTTGTGCTTTGCTGCAAGGGAGGAAACCATCTCAGGAGAGTGCTGGAAGAAAATACAACACAAAAAAGCATGGTGAGAAAGTGTTTGTACCACTGCAGTTCATCACTGTGACCATATTGGTGATCCTTACTGGTGTGGCCATGCTGAAACCATCTGTCTCACCTAGGAGAGGTTGGCCAGCAGTGCTGCTGGTGACAGACTACATGTTCTCACCACTGTGCTCTGTGAGAGCCCCACAGGAGCCTAAACACCTCCGTATTTCTGTGGCATGGGAGGGTTTTCCATCTGCTCACCACCACATCTGCACACTCGAGAAATGTTGTTTGGCATGGAGTGACAGAATGAACAGTGACAGCTTCAGACTGGAAGAAGGTGGATTAGGATTGGACATTAGGAGGAAATTCTTCCTCATGAGGGTGGTGAGGCACTGGAACAGGTTGCCCAGAGATGTGGAGGTTCCATGCCTGGAGGCGTTCCAAGCCAGGTTGGATGAAGCCTTGAGCAACCTGGGGTAGTGGAAAGCGTCCCTGCTAATGGCAGGAGGTTGGCAGTGGATGATGTTTGAGGGTCCCTTCCAACCTAACCTATTCTGTGGTGATTCTATGACTGCAGTCTCTCCAGGAGCACATCTGGCAGTCAAGGATGCAGAAGCTCCTCACTGCCTGGGATGCTTTTGGCAGTTGGGATGCAACCATGGTGCCTGGATGCAGACTGGGGAGGGAGAGTGGCTCCCTGATGCCATCCATGATTTTATGTCAAGGGCTTGTGCTCTTGGGTGTTGTGTTTGACTTGGTGAAAAGGAAGGTTATTTGGTTTGTGTCAGCAATGAGCCTGCAGGGCCTGCTCTGCACTAGTGAGGTCACACCTTGAGTCCTGTGTCCAGTTCTGGGCCCCTCAGTTTAGGAAGGATGTTTACTTGCTGGAAGGTGTCCAGAGAAGGGTAACAAAGCTGGGGAGGGGTCTGGAGCACAGCCCTGTGAGGAGAGGCTGAGGGAGCTGGGGTTGCTTAGCCTGAGAAAATGAGGCTCAGGGGAGACCTTCTTGCTCTCTACAACTACCTGAAGAGAGGTTGTAGCCAGGTGGGGGTGGTCTCTGCTCCCAGGCAACCAGCACCAGAACAAGAGGACACTGTCTCAAGCTGCACCAGGGGAGGTTTAGGCTGGATGTTAGGAAGAAGTTCTTCATAGAAAGAGTGATCAGCCATTGGAATGTGCTGCCCAGGGAGGTGGTGGGGTCACCATCATTGGAGGTGTTGAAGAGGAGACTTGATAGAGTGCTTGGTTGCATGGTTTAGTTGATTAGGTGGTGCTGGATGATGGGTTGGACATGATGATCTCAAAGGTCTCTTCCAACCTGGTCTGGTCTGGTCTGTCTATTCTATTCTATTCTATTCTATTCTATTCTATTCTATTCTATTCTATTCTATTCTATTCTATTCTATTCTATTCTATTCATCTGTGCTCTTTTCCTGAAGAGTCTCATGGTAATGAGGATGGAAGTAGAGGAAGGCCACAGGGCAGGCTGAAAGGAATTCCTCCCAGGAAATGGTGGTTTGGCTTTGGCTGGAAACTTGTGCTCTCAGGTGTAGAAAGAGTCACACTGTGTGTCTGCTGATGGGACTTTGCTAGCAGTTCACTCCAACAGAGCCAGTAGATGACCAACCAGGATTGCTCAGTGAGCAGCAGGTGGTGATGGGTTGGTGTTTCATAGGCAGCAGAAAGGCTGGATGTGTCACAAAGGCCTGCAGTGACAGGACAAGGGGCAATGGCTTCAAACTACAGAAGAGTAGATTTAGATTGAATGTTAGGAGCAACCATGAGGGTGGTAGAACACCTGAACAGGTTGCCCAGAGAAGTGGTTGAGGCCCCATCCCTGGAGATATTCAAGGTGAGGCTCAACAGGGCTCTGGGCAGCCTGATCTAGTTGAGGATGTCCCTGCTGACCGCAGGGGGTTGGACCGGATGACCTTTGGAAGATCTGTGATTCATTATTTGCTTTGCCTTCTAATAAGCCTTGGAACTGGAATAGAAATTGTCTGCCCCTCATTATGAGGCAGAGCTTTTGATCTGTGTCACCCTGCTCTGTCCCTGCTCTCCCTCTGCAGCAAACAAACACCACACTCTTTGTGCCCATGCTATGTGCTGGCCAAAGCCTCACTAATCACCTCATCATTTGGGGTTGCCCCATGAGCACGAACCACTGGAATGAGCCAAACCTGTCTTGTTGCCATTTTATTCAGATTAATATGCAAATCAGGAGGCAAATGCATCCCAGGAATGTAGGTCATGGTGGAAATGTGCAGAGCAGAGCTGAGCAATGAGGAATTAGGATCCCCTAACAACGGGAACTAAGGAACCCCCTTAGTCTTGAAAGGTCTCCTCTACCTTCACCTGGAGGCTGCAACTCCTGGTGGGTCTGTGGCTGTTATGCAGCCACTCTGCTGCTGGTCCTTGGGTTTGGGATGAAGCCAAAACCTTGTGCAGCCTCCTGTGGGGTGCTAGAGTAGCATTTTGCAGAACAGCCCTTTCTGGCTGGCACTCACAAGGGAACGGAGATGGCCAAGAAGCTGTCTCAGGCTGACCACAGCAGCCCCACCTTGTGCTGCTCAAACATCTCCATCCAGGAGGACAAAGTCTGTCCCTTTGTGCACTATCACAGCTTGGAACTTGTTTGCAAATCTCTTCAGAGCAGGTTTTGGAGCTCACGCTCCTCAGAACAAAACGTGCTGAAGGAGCAGAGGAGCTGAGTTATCTCGAGAAAGGCAGATGGAGCCAGGGTCAGGCAAAGATGAGCTCTGCTGATCCTTGCTGCTGCTAAAGTGAACTCTGAGCTGGGTTTATTTGTGTAGGTGCAGCACTAACAGGTTGTAGAGGACACTGCTCGTGCTGCCTGCAGGCCTAAGGAAATTATCTGGATTCTAGCTCAGGATATCAGTGCTAACTGTGTGCTTTCAAGAAGTGACCAGGGTGATTATCTCCAGTGTAGAGCAGGAAAACTGAGATGAGGCAAGCAGGCAGGCTGGTAACCAAGGTGAAATACAACCCCAAACTCCCAAATCCTGGCCAGCTTCCATCTCCAGCCTTCCCCCAGCACATAAGCACCTCCATGGGGAAAGAGCAGAGCCCAGGGGCTTGGGTTGTTCAGTTTTATCCTCTCCTGCAATTGGCTGTGATGGTGTAGAAGGCAGCTCTGGGCTGAACTAGAAGTTCAAAAGGCTGTTTGCCCAGATTGCTGAAGACAGCCACAGTCCTCCTTTTGCCTCTATCACTTGTGAAAGCATCACAGAGTCACGGGATGGTCTGTGTTGAAAGGGGCTTTAAAGGTCATCTAGTTCCAACATCCTGCCATGGGCAGGGACACCTCCTGCTACATCAGCTTGCTCAAGGTCCCATTCAACCTGGCCTTGAACACTTCCAGGCTTGGAGCCTCCACAGCTTCTCTGGGCAACCTGTTCCAGTGCCTCAGCACCCCCTGGGGAAAACTCCTCCCAGCGTTTCATCTCAATCCAGCTTTTTGCATTTTGTAACCATCCTCCTTCCTCCTGTCACTCCATGCCTTGGTACAGCTCCAGCTCTCCTGTAGGCCCCTTCAAATACCGAGAGGCTGATCTAAGTTATCCCTGGAGCCTTCTCTTCTCCAGGCTGAACAAGCCCAACTCTCTCAGCCTGGCCTCACAGCAGAGGGCTTCCAGCCCTCCCAGCATTGCTGTGGCCTCCTCTGGCCCTGCTCCAACTGGTCCCTGTCTGTGCTGAGGACTCCAGAGCTGCCCCAGCACTGCAGGGGGGTCTCAGCAGAGGGACAGAATCCCCTCCCTGCCCCTACTGCCCACACATCCTGGCTGAACTTCACAGCTCTCATTCATTCATGTAAAAATCCTACTGCCTCCAGCCAGATTTGGCTGAAATGAAGTGAAAGATGAACTTGAGGACAATCCGTCAGGCTGAGCCCTTCATAATGCAGTGAACAGCCTTTGTCTCTGCCAGGACACACTCTGATGATCAGCCTGCAATGTCCCTTTCACAGTGGCAACGGCAACATAGGAAAGCAGGGGCCTGGTTTTCCTTCAGCCTGAAGGCAAACCCTGTTCTTGTTAGATTACAGCAGGGCATTTCCAGTACCTCCCGGTATTCGTCTGCACCTGAACTCCTGTAGCACTGGATACACCAACCACAGGCTGCCTCAGAGCTATCTTTTCCTTCATCTGCTCTTCAAGGAGCAGGAACGAGCTGAGTCACGGCACAAACTTGTTGGCAGAGGCTGACCCACTCCACCCAAAGCAGCCAACCTTGGGAGCTCCCCACCTTTGTGTGGCAACCTTCCTGACAAGCCTCCCAGCAGCTCTCCTGAGGAGGCTGCAAGGACCAGGGTGCTGCTGCTGTTGGGCATTTTTTCTGTCATGCCAGCTCATCACTTGCAGTGCCTGGAGGAAGGAGGAGTGCAGAATTTCCTTGATGATCTGTGTTGCAATGAAGTCTTATCCAGCAGTTTTGCTTTTCCTTTGACACAACAAAGAAACCTTCTCCCTACTTAGAATCATCAAATGCCTTAGGTTGGAAGAGACCTTTAAAGGTCAGCTAGTCCAACCCTTCCTGCAGTCAGCATGGACATCTGCAACTGCAGCAGGTTGCTTAGAGCCCCAGTCTGACCTGGAATGGTTCCAGGGATGGGGCATCTACCATCTCTCTAGGCAACCCGAGGGTCTCATCACCCTCAGAAGATAAAAATCTTCCTTGTATCTAGTTTAAATCTCCCTCTTTCAGTTCAAATCATCACCCCTTGTCCTATCACAACAGGCCCTGAGAAAAAGTCTGTCCCCAGCTTTCTGATCAGCCCTTGAAGCACTGAAAGGCCACCAGAAGGTCTCCCTGGAGCCTTCTCCAGGCTGAACAAGCCCAACTCTCTCAGCCTGGCCTCACAGCAGAGGGCTTCCAGCCCTCCCAGCATTGCTGTGGCCTCCTCTGGCCCTGCTCCAACAGGTCCCTGTCTGTGCTGAGGACTCCAGAGCTGCCCCAGCACTGCAGGGGAGGTCTCAGCAGAGTACAGCAGAGGGGCAGAATCCCCTCCCCGCCCCTGCTGCCCAAGCTGCTGGTGATCAGCCCAGGACAGGGCTGGCACCACACACATACTGTGCTCAGGATGAAGCCATAACCATGCTTCCCAGGTTCTTGTGTTTGTTGTTTTTTTTTTAACAGAGAGCAGTTCTTCCTTGACCCTTGCCTCTGACCCAGGTGGGTTTTACTCTGAATTAGCACTAAAAACTCAGATGTCTGACTTGAACAGGTATGGGGCACACAGCCCTAGCTACTGAACAGACTCTTCAGTGAAATGGAATCAAACTGCAGCATGCTTCCAGTTCACACACCAACAGAACACTTTTCCCAGGCAGTGCCAGTCCTGGCAGTGCCTCAGAACCCAACCATGCACACCTGCTTCTGTTCTACAGGAAATACAGGGAGGGGGAAGGTGTTTAGTGTCAGTGAACTTGGCAAGACCTTTTTTCTTTCTTTGCTGGCAGTCTGTGAGCTGACAGAGTGCAGCAGCAGGCCCGGTTTCAAATGGCCACGCTGGTCAATGGTCACACCAGCAGCTATGGAGCAAATAGGATTTTATTTCTTTTTTTAACCCTACTCCAGATATAGAAGTCATGAGGTGCTCAATCATTAACGTTTGCTTAACAACTTAATGAGTTCAATACGGAAGCGGAGCGGTGCAGAATAATCCAACCTCTTCCCCCTGCTCACCACCAGTGTCACCAACCCCAGGGACTCCAGGAAGAAGCTGTTAAAGAGTCAAACAGGGCAGTGCCTTCACCTTCAGCACAGTCCCACAGCATTCTTTTGCCCAGCCTTTTGGGAGAAGCCAATTACAGCCAATTAGAAGCAGCAGGCTTAATGCAAGGCTGAAAAAAACAAACATTCCTGAAGTCGCTGACTTGGAAAAAGCAAACCACGCAAACAAGCGTTTCAGGATGGAAACCAAAACACCTGGGGAGGCTGAAAAGCAGAGCATGCACAGGAGCACCATCCCCTTCTTCAGCTTCACCTCTGACTTTATTGTACATGGGTTTAGTTACAGTTTTAGAGCAAAGGGGATGGTTCAGCAGACTGGCCCCAGGAGCTGGATGATTTCTCAGCTTTGCCTCTTCACTTCGACTTGAACCAAATAGTAATTATCAAGCTACTTATGTAGTACTTAACCTGCAGTTAGCATGCCTGTCAGAGCTACCTGTAGCTCTAGACACAGAACAATTATAAGAGTTTTGGGTCAGTGATTCATGCTGTTGAGGCAAACACTAGGAGGTCATGCAGCCATGCTCTCAAGAAACACCTAACTTGACATAAAGCCCAAGTGTTAGAAGTATTTATTGTCACCTAGTCAAAAAAGATGATAATAATAATAATCAAAGGCCAAGTTCTAAACAAAAAGAATTAAGACACAAGAGCCTAACTTTGTTGGCTCCTCAGAACTGCTGCAGGATGCCATTCCCAGTTTTCTTCAGTTCAGTTGTTCCACCATCAAACATCACCAAGATTTTTCTTCCAGTTAAATGACCTGACCAGAGTCAGGTTTCAATGTTCACAGTATCATCAAGGGCGGTGGCTGGTACCACCTGGTCAGAAAGGCTTTCAGGGTGAGGAAAAGAAAAGAAAAAAAGACATTTAAAATGCTGATGTAGCTTTCAGACTGAGGTAGACAGGTCACAGTGACCTGAGTGCTGAGGGCTGGGGAGTTATCATGAAGCTGTTTAGCTAATAAAATGCATTAGGCAACAATTCAGCTCATTATGTTCCCATTTCTGATAGGGAGAAAGTTTGTTTTGAAAAAGTGAAGCACACAGAGTCTCTTTTGTTGGTTTTTTTTTCCTTCCTTTTTTAAAAATAGAAATATTCCTCTTCTGGTACCAAAATAATCAGAAACGTGATAGAAAACTAAGCATCTTCCCTCTAATGATTTAAGCCTGCTCTAGAACAAGCCACGTTAAAGCAGCCAGCTACCAGCTTGCTGTTCACAGTGTAAAAGACACAATTCTGTCCCTTCCTTTTGCTCTCCAGCTGAGGAACACACATCTCTCAGGCTGCACCTTAGACATTTTAAGCTGTCTGCACACACACAGAGAGGTGGGTTGAGTGTTTGACCATGGAAGTATAAAGGTCTCCACAGACATAGCAGCAGCATACATACAGCACTGATAACACTCCCTTTCCTCAGGTCTCTCTGAACTGGGTTTCATCCAGTGCCCTTTGGAGCTAGATTCTATTTCCCATTTAGTTCAACCTCCAAAAAGGCAGACAGAGAGAGAAAAAATCCAAGCTGCTTCTGTGAGAGGAAATGGAGACAACCCCCCTCCCCAACAGCCACATTATTAAACAATTTTGATCACAAGGTGGCTAGTGGCCAAAGAACAGCTCAGAAACAGGTCTGCGTTTGACAACAACCTCCTCTTCCTCCTCCTCCATTGCCTCGGAGAGGGAGGAATATGAAGGGAACCCCCTCGGGTCTTTGGCTTCCTCCTCGGGCCCGTGGTGGCAGCCAGGAGCTTGTTCAAGGACGAGGGCTTCCGTAAACCTTTGGTGAGATCGTAGAAAGCCATGTCGTCGGATATGACCCCCAGGAAAGTGCTCGTGGAGCTCAAGATGGAAGCTGCAAGCTTTGTGCTCTTCTTGATGGGCATGGAGGGCTCCACACTGTGGGTCAGGCGGGGGTCCCCCAGCAAGCGCCTGACGGCAGAGGATGCCCCTTCCTTTAAGTACTGGTGTGGCTTCTTCCCGCTGTAGTCCCTCAGGTCGGTCTTGGCGTGGTAGCTGTAGACCAGCATGGTGATGATCTTCTCCTGGCCGTGGATGGCGGCCAAGTGGAGCGCCGTGTAGCCACCGTGCGCCCGGGCGTCCACGTTGACCCGGGTGCCCCCTTCTCGGCCGCTCGGATGATGTTCGTCACCATGTCACAGTTGCCGTTCTTGGCAGCCCAGTGCAGGGCGGTGAAGCCCGAGATGAAGTCCCTCCGTGCCGCCAAGCTGGCATCGCCCAGCAGAAGCCCGTGGAGCTGCTGGGTCCACTGCCCACCTGCCGCCATCACCAGCCACTGGTGCTCAGCCTCCTCCAGGGGCACCGTTGCCGTCTCCTCACTGGCACGATGGCTCTTGAGCCCCCGTCGCAGGCCAGGCGAGCGGGACCAAACCTCCTCCTCCGGCTGCGGGGGTGACAAGGGGGACCCTGGCTCCTCAGGCGTCCCCGGGGTGGCGGCAGTGGCAGAGGAGGGTGGCACGCAGCGAACCGGCAGCATGCAAGGCTTGGGCAGCGGCTCCCGCCGGGCCCCGCTGCGCCGGCGGGCAGGGGCACGGTGCCATCACCACCCTGGAAGAGGCCCCGCAGCTCGGAGACGGCCCGTGGGCCCGGCAGTTCCTCGGGGGCGCCGGCGAGAGCTGCCCGGCGGGGACCGGGCCCGGAACTGGGTCGGAGTCGGGGCCCGGACCGGGGTCGGGGTCGGGGCCGGAGCCGGAGCCGGGGCCATCGCCATCTCCATCTCCCGGTGCCGGAACGGCCCCCGATGCCAGCGCCCCCCCGGCGGCGGGGCGGCGCGCAGGTCCCGCTTCAGCACGACGAACTTGGCTCCGTCCCGTTCCTTCACCACGGCTACGGCATTCACCGCCGCCTTGAACTGCTCCCGCCGCTCCGTCCGCTCCGCCGCCTCCCCGCCGGCCTCCAGCAGCGGCCGGAAGGCGCTCACCAGCTCGGCGTTACGCACCGACCCGCCGCGTTCCCGCAGGAAAGCCAGCACGGCCGCCGGGCTGATGTCGAGCTCCGCCATCCCGCCGCCACAGGTGCAAGCGCCGCCGACCGCCGCCTACCACCGACACCGCTTCCTACTCGCAGCGCAGGCACAGCCCGGGAGCCCGTCCGCCCGGCCTCGGGGGCTGGCCGGGATTTGCGGGGCAGGAGCCACCTGCGGCGGCGGCAGTGAGCACGTCCCCCGCGGCCGCTCCCGCTGAGGTGATCGAACCGCCCCGCCCCGCCCGCCCCACCGCCTCCGTCTGAGAGAGCGAAGCGAGCGGAGCGGCGGCGGCGTCTCCTCCCGCGGGGCGGCGCTGTTGGGGTGGCGGCTCGGGCCCGACACCGGTCCCAAGCTCCCCTCGCCTCTTCCCCGAGAAGTGATGGGAAGGGAGAGGAAACGGGAGGACGGCGGCTTTATCGCGTCCTCGTGCTCGTCCTGGTCCCAATCCCGGTCGTTGTCCTGATCCTGGTCCCGATCTCGGTACGGTCCCGGTCCTGGTCCTGGTCTTGGTCTTTCTCCTGGTCCCGGTCCCGGCCCTGCTCCTTGTCCTGTTCCTCATCCTGCTCCTGCTCCTTGTCCTGTTCCTCATCCTGCTCCTGCTCCTTGTCCTGGCCTTAGCCCAGATCCTGGTCCCGGTCCTGCTCCTCGTTCTGGTTCTGCTGCTGCTCCTCCTCCTGATTCTCGCCCTGACCCTGGTCCTGATCCTAGCCCTCGTTCCGATCCCGTTTTGCTTACTGCCCTAATATATCACAGAGGGAATTAATGTTGCTAAGATGACTACATCAGCTCTTCAAAGACTCAGGTATGAGCAAACCCTTCACTGATTTACTCCCAGCTTCCTAACCGGATTATTTTTCTGTTGTTTCAATAGTAAATAAGTGCAGCTATAGGTACAAGTTGCTGCAATCGGGTCTCCATCCTCTGAGAAGCCTCTCTAGGAGCTGTGATTCTTATGGGTTGGAGTTTCCTACCTCAGTCATTCAGAAGGTGGGTGGCTGGGCCAGTCTTTTGAAGGATGTTCAGCTCCATGTGATGCTATCTATTATCTTACTTACTCCCCATGTGTCTTGTCACTGGCTCATGTCTACAATCTCCATACATCTCTATGTGTGTTTATATAAAGGACAAAATCTTCCCAACGTGCCTGCATCCATCCATGCACACCTGGAGAAGAGAGAAAGCTCTTCCAAAGAGAGAAGCTCTCTGCTGCTGTATCAATTACTTCTTCACAAGTATTTCACATCATCATTGCTTATTATTCTAGAGGGAAGACAAAATCCCAGACAAAATGCTTTTCCCCAGGTGAAGGAGCAGGACTGAAGACCTTCTGTAGGGATGATGTTTCAGCCTGCAAAATCGTTTTTTCTCCTCTGCCGTGCTGGAATTGTTGGTGAAGGGCCTGGGGAGAACAGGGCTGGTGAGGAGCAGCTGAGGGAACTGGAGTTGTTTAGTCTGGAGAAAAGGAGGCTGAGTAGAGAGCTCATTACTCTCTACAGCTCCCTGAAGGGAGGTTGGAGCCAGGTGGGGGTTGGTCTCTTTTCCCTAGTATCAAGTGATAGGATGAAAGGAAATGGCCTGAAATTGTGCCAGGGGAGGTTTAGGTTGGAGATGAGGAAAAATTTCTTTGCTCCAAGAGTGGTCAGGGATGGGAGCAGGCTGCCCAGGGAGGCAGTTGAGTCACCATCCCTGGAGGTGTTCAAGAAACGTGTTGACATGGCACCTAGCGACATGGTTTAACGGTCATGGTGGTGTTGGCTTGACAGTTGGACTCAGTGCTTTTGGAGGTCTTTTCCAACCCAAACAATTGTCTGATTCTATGAGAAATTGAGATCAGTGAATTGATTCCTGAAGGGCTGAACATTTTGTCTGGCAAACCAGTGAGACAGACTAGCACAGAGTGACCTGTTGGCGTGGTATGAAGGCAGATGAAAGTAACTGTCTGTACGAGGAGGGATAAGAAGACAGAAAATAGATTCAGTTTTGTTTCCACTGACTTAGAACTTGAATCAAATGGAGCAGCAGCCTGTGCCAAAGTCTCCCTTTGGAAGGTGATTTGAGGTGCGTCTGTCCCCACGCACTTCATCTCTCTCCCTTCTCCTTGATGCTGACCTCCCTTCTGCCTCTTCACACCTTTTTACTGGTGGTGGGAGAGCCTCTTCCCACAGATTGCTGAGAGCCTTCCCTTGGCAGGTTTTTTTTTTCTCTTTCCCATCTCTGTGCAAACCCCTATAAAGCCATTTTCTCTCTCTTTAACAAGCTGGCACCAAGCCAGTTCTTCTAAACTCATTCTGCTGCTTTCGTGTTCTTGCACATAATAGGGTGTAATCTCCATGCTGTTTGTAGCCATTCAGTGTCTCCACGTGAATCACACACCTCACTGCTGCCTTTTCACAGGGCATCTGCAGCAGCTTCACCCTCTGCTGAGGCAGCCACTCGTGGCTGCTGGTGTGTGGTGTGAGCAGAGCTTTCTAGCTCATGGCATCTCCACAGTTCTGCCTGGCCTGCTGGGGAGAGCTGATAATGAGCAGGCATCAAACGTTAATTGGAGCAGTTTGCTTCCAGTGTTGATTTCCTTTCCTTACTGGAATCCATTGCAGGCATAAGAAACTCTCAGCAGTCCATGATGCTTGCATTGCAAACGTTCAGCTATACCCTAAGATTACAGTTCTCGCTGCAAATGAGAATGGGAAGGGAACAAAGTCAGAAGAAGGGGCTCTTGTGTTACATTTTTCCTGTGTTCCTCCTGGTTCAAACACAGCAGGGTGTTTCTGTGGGTGCTCACAGAAAGGTTCTATGCTCTGTCCCTGCCTGTGCAGGCATCAGCCCCCTGCACCCATGTATATTTTGAGACCTGGATAGAGGCTGTCTGATCCCACTCATTTTATGCCTAGCCTCACCCTTCTCCTGCAGAGGGATCTCATAGAATCATAGACTGCTTTAGGTTGGAAAGGACCTTTAAGATCAAGTCCAAACATTTCATCAAGTCTCACCACTGAGCTCCAGGAGCCAGGCTTTCAGGATGACTCACTGCTTAGCACCTAAGGGACAACCTTTGGGTTGCTAAGGTCCCATCACCTCTCCAGGGACTTCATTGGGTCAGGGTCCTGAAGGTGGGGTGTAACTCAGACCGTTCTCCACTGCAGGTCCTGGCATTCCTTGAAGCTGCAGAGCAGAGGAGCATGTCCCCAGGAGGACAGAGGGAGAGGATGTCAAGTCACTTTGTGCCACACTAGGTAGGAGCTGGTTGCTCTTGTTTGACTGCCCTGACACAAGGAGCTCTTCCCCCCGGTAATTTTGCAGTGATTCATCCAACCTCCTGTGTGCTTCCCTCATCCTTTGTGGCCATCCTGTGCTGTGTGGTTGTGCTCCTGTCACAGCCTCTGTCAGTGAGTATGAGGTTAGACTTAGACTAATTAAGAAGGAAGCAACACTCCTGGCTAATCCTTTGTACCTTTCCAGAACACAGCACAAGGTAGATTCTGTTTTTCAGCCTTTCCCTTTGCCTGATGATGCCTTGTGGTTGCCCAGTTTTCAGGTTGAGTGTCTAGTAGCACAGGACCAGATTCAGGGAGCTCCTCTTAGTTCATAATTGTAGAACCATAGAATCATCATAGAATGCTTTAGCTTGGAAGGCACCTTTAAAGGTCATCCAGTCCAACCTCCCTGCAGCCAGCAGGGACATCTGCAGCTAGAGCAGGTTGCTCAGAGCCCAAAACAACCTAACCTGAAGTGGTTCCAGGGATGTGGCATCTCCCACCTCTCTGGGTAATCTGGATTGGGCCTCCCCACCCTCAGTGTCAAACATTTCTTCCTTGTATGTATCTAGTTTAAATCTCCCTCTTTCAGTTCAAACCATCACCCCTTGTACTGTCACAACAGGCCTTGCTCAAAAGTCTGTCCCCAGCTTTCTGATCAGCCCTTGAAGCACTGAAAGGCCACCAGAATGTCTTCCTGGAGCCTTCTCTTCTCCAGGCTGCACAACCCCAACTCTCTCAGCCTGGCCTCACAGCAGAGGCAGCATTGCTGTGGCCTCCTCTGGCCCTGCTCCAACAGGTCCCTGTCTGTGCTGAGGACTCCAGAGCTGCCCCAGCACTGCAGGTGGGGTCTCAGCAGAGGGGCAGAATCCCCTCCCTGCCCCTGCTGCCCAAGCTGCTGGGGATCAGCCCAGGGCACGGCTGGCTCTGGTCTGGCAGCACTCCGTGATGACTCATGTCCAGCTTTGCACCACCATCACCCTCATGTCCTCCTCGGGGCTGCTCTCACTCATGTTCATATGGTCATACTCTGGTCAAGCTGTGCAGCAGAAGTTCAGCTGTCTCAATTATTTTTTTCAGTGGAGATAACAAAAGCCTGGAGCATTATGGCTGCTGATGCTCATCACGCCCCTGAAATTTCCAGCCTTCAAAAGCAGGAGAAGTTTTGCCTCTCTTTCTGTGTCACCAAAATCCTACAAACCAAGTTTTTTGTTTTTGTTTTTTTTTTTTTTTTTTTTTTTTTTTTTTTTTGGTGGTGGGGCTATTTACAGAGTACTGTGGGCTGCTCTGTAGGAGATTTCAAGCCAGCTGTCTTGATATTTTTAATTCACTGACTGCGACAAAAACAATGTACAGAAAGCCACAATTAAATTCATTTACTCCTCATTTTTAAATACAAACAACTGCATTTTGCTAGTTCTGCATCATAAGCCCTAGAGAGCTGCCCTCTGGTTCTGACCTAAGTGACTGAGAATAGTTATGTTGCCTGTAAAGAAGTTTCACAACCTTCAAACTGTCACCATTCCAGTGTAGGAACCTGCACAGGGAGCCTGGGGCCTTTTCCCACCCCTGAGAGGAGGAAGATAAAGGTTATGTGACTGTAATTCTTCACACTGCACAAAGCCAGGAAATAAAGAAGATCAAGCAAAGCATTTAATCAGAGCAAAGAAGTTTCTACTGGCACTTCAACAGTGAGGGAGGTGGTCACCCAGGTGTGGCTCCTTCCTGCATGATATTCCCAGAGCCACGTGGAGAAGGTGAAGCATCAGATGGGAAGCAACAGAGGAAGAAAAAGAGAATGTGAGGGGTAGTTCATCATAGAATCATAGGAAGGGACATCAGAGATCATCTACTCCAGCCTCCCTGCCATGGGTAGGGACAGTTCTCACCTAGACTTGGTTGATCAAGGCCTCATCCAACCTGGTCTTGAGCACCTCCAGGGCGGAGGCATCCACAGCCTCTCTGAACAACCTACTCCAGTGTCTCACCACCCTTGCACTGGAGAACCTCTTCCTAAGATCCAATCCAACCCTACTTTCCATCAGCTCAAAACCATTCCCCCTTGCCCTGTCACTAGATGAAATGTCCCTCTCCAGTAGGATCCCTATTGGAAGGCAACTGTAAGATCCCCCCAGAGTCTTCTCTTCTCCAGACTGAACAACCCCAGCTCCCTCAGCCTGTCCTCATAGCAGAGCTGCTCCAGCCCTCTGATCATCCTTGGGGCCCTCCTCCTCTGGACTCGCTCCAATAGTTTCAGGATGCTGCTGCTTTGCTGAAAGGTGAAGCTTAGGTGCTGTTGACGACAGATAGGATTTGTAGCTCAGGGAAAACTCATTTTCCTCTGAAATGAAATCAGGGTTCCCAGAATAAATGGGAGGACAAAGCCCAGGGGTTTCCACTTTGCCCCTTGGTATTTTCATGTGAAACAAAGGGCGTGCATTGTGAAGGAAAAGAGCTCTTCCTTTGTTCCATGGAGAAATGCAGTAACCTTCCATAGATAAACAACTGAGCAAAAGTCTGGGAAGGGGTAGGGAGGGGGGAGGAAGGTTATTTACAGATAAAAGGCACTTTCTCATAAACCAGCAAGGTTCAGCTGTAGCTCAAGGACCTCAGTAACCAGTTTAGGAGATGTTTATCAACAGCAATCATTCAAACTGCACTTTGCTGTGTATCTCAAGAGTGTGTATTTATTAAATACTGCTTGTACCATACAGATGGTGCAAGGACCCACCCCAAACATCCTCTGGTTTTCAGCTGGTGCCTGCAAACCTGATGGGATTCTAGCAGGAAAATGCAAAGCTGATATGAGGCACAGTGTGGTTATTATAGAATGGTTTGGATTGGATTGGAAAGGACCTTGAAGATCATCCGGTTTCAAGCCCCCTGACATGGGCAGGGACACCTTCCACTAGCCCAGGTTGCTCAAGGCCTCTTCCAACCTGGCTTTGAACACCTCCAGGGAGGGAAAATGCACAGCCTCCTGGGGCAACCTGTGCCAGTGTCTCCCCACCCTCACTGTAAATCCTGCCCTGTAACCTTAGGAGGCAAAGAATTTTGGGGTCTGATTCCAGCCATCCCACTTACACCCACCAGGACCACTCAGTGTGCACAGGGGAAAGGGACCTACAGCTCTAGCTTAGAAGGCTCACACTTGTGTAAATACACCTTGTAAGTGCTATAATTTGTCAGTGGACCCAGTGCAAGTTTAATAAGGGGCTTGGTGGTCATGCTGCTAGAAGAGCAGCTGTGAACCCATTTGATTTCTGACAATCTCCAAGCGGACACTGCAAGAAATTAATAGTTTCCAATAAGCTGCTTCCTCCAGCCTGTGTTGGAAATCATGAAGAAATTCTGTTTATCTGCACCACCTGGATATGAAGATCAAGGATTTTACTCAGCCCTCTTCAGAAGGCCTTGATCTTGCTGCTCTGTGCACGGCAGGCAGGATGATAACTTGCTTGCCGTGGCTGTCTGTGAAGTAAAAAGGGGCTGTGATCACTTTTATTCCTCTCCACTTTCATTGCCTGTACATTGGGGTCACAAGGTGAAATAGCTCCTGCTGATCTCCCCTCACATCAGAACTGTGCTATTGCCCTGCAGTGAGGGGCATTTTCCTTCCCCTGTTCAGGACAAAGAAGTTCAGGGACATATTTGTGCCTCTCCAGTCCTTTGTGTTCTCTGCCCCATCTTCTTACCTGTAGGAAATTCACTGCTCGCCCTAAATTCACTCTGGATTTAGAAAGCAGAAATGTTCCACAGGGTAGGTTGAAAATCCTTGCAAGAGCACCAAGCACTGTAACATACGTTTAATTCCTGAGCTATTAGGAATAATTTGCATAACAACTGATGCCTTAGCAGCTAATGGAGCCACCCAATCCGATTCTCTTTTTTTGCAGCATTTTTTGTGCATCTGAAGCTCTGGAAATGAGCAGGTTTTCATTTGACTCGGCAGGAGAAATCGCGGCCTTGAGGAAATTAACAAGGTGTTTAAAAATAACCCCGAGCTTCTACACAGTGCTCTCTTGTCAGAGATCTGCCCCATGCTTAGTGGGGCAGTGCTGGTGGACAAAAGGAGAGAGGAGTCCAGCTGCAGAGGGTCACAGCAGCACAGCTCAAAGAGGCAGGTGACAGCAGTGCTGTCTCTTGATCTTCTGTGATGTCTCAGAATTCCCCTGATGCTGTGAATCTTGGCAGCTCACAAAAAACCAGGAGCTTGTCTGGGAATCAGCTTTTGTGAGCCTTGTGTTGGTACATTCTGCGCTTTGTTGGCAAGGAAAAGAGCTCTTAATGAAGCTGAGTCCATCACTTCTCCCAAAGTCCCTGGCTTAATGGCATTTAAAACTATGCTAAGCAAGACTTTTATGTTGTCTTAAATCAGGACTCCAAAGCTGGTCTGTGAAGCACAAAAAAGGAACCCAAAGAAAAGAAGAGTAACTTTTAAACCTTTTTATCTGTTTATTTTTGCTTCTTTGTGATACATAAAAGAGGCCTGGAATGTTCCCTCGGTTAGCTGCTATCTAAACTATTCTGCTTTCATGTGTACACCAAAAACTCCAGGGTTTAGCTTCCCTGGTTTTGCTGAAGGGCCCAGGGAGACCCAGGGAGCCTCTGGCCAAAGAAACAAGATGGTAAAGGGAGGGTCTGGTCTGCACTAACATCTCACTTGAAGGGATACATGCAGCTGACACACCTGAGGGACGGCATCCATCCAGAGGGACCCGAGAAGTGGGGCCGTGTGGATCCCATGAAGTTCAGCAAGGCTGACTGCAAGGTCCTGCACCTGGGTTGGGGCACACCCTGGTATCAAGACAGGCTGGGGATGAAGGGCTGGAGGGCAGCCCTGTGGAAAAAGACTTGGAAATGCTAGTGGGTGAAAAGCTGGACATGAGTTAGCAGGCCCTGTAGCTCCCTCCAGATATTGGAGAACTGCTATCAGGTCTCCCAGGAGCCTTTTCTCCATGCTGAATGACCCCAGTTCTCATAGGAGAATACAGTCAGGAAAACAGCAAACTGAGGGGAGAGCTTCTTAATGTGTATAAATATCTGAAGGGTAGCTGTCAAGAAGAAGGGGCCAGTCCCTTTTCAATGGTGTCCTGGGATAGGACAAGGGGCAGTGGATACAAACTGAAACCCAGGAAGTTCCACCTCAACATGAAGAAAAACTTATTTACTGTGAGGGTTCCGGAGCCTTGGAGCAGGCTGCCCACAGAGGTTGTGGAGTCTCCTTCTCTGGAGACTTTCAAGACCTGCCTGGATGCGTTCCTGTGTGGCCTGCCCGAGGTGATCCTGCTTTGGCAGGGGTGTTGGACTCAATGATCTCTAGAGGTCCCTTGCACTCCCTACCATTCTATGAAACCCTGGGAATATCTTGTTTTGTTTCTTCAGCGTAAGCACAGTCCCCTTCTAGGTTGACCAGTGCTTCCCAGAGCTCCTGCAGCACAGTGCAGCTGGATCCCAAGGAGTCCTGAGAAGAATCAAAGATGTGGAGATGCAAAACGTGGCTTCACACACCTGCTATGACACAGCAACTCAGTGCCCACCAGCACAGCGTGGGCTCGTTTATTTATGTCACCGTGGGAGCAGGAGAGCTTCGTTAAGATCACAAATAGCAGGTGAGGGAGAAGGCAGAAGGAAACATGGAGTCTTGTAATGAACCACAGCTCCTAGTTTGGTTGTCTTTGGGTACTTCGCTCCTGCTCTAGGGTTCTCCAGGGGCTGTGCTTTTGTGGGACTGGGATGTTGGGTATCTTTCCTTCCCTTATCTTGCCAAAAAGTTGAAATTTGGCAAACCTTTTGAGAACTGAAAACGGGGCCTAAGTGCAGTTGCTCACTGTTTCCTAGGAACTGGGGTGGGACTTGGAGCTCCAGTTGCACCATGATTAAGTAATGGCTATGTTTGTGACCCTCCTTTGTGCAGGATGCTGGAGCTGATCTAGGAGGACCTGAGTAAACAAGAGTCCCCTGGACAGAGCCATTCCAGGTAAGCTCTTCCTTGGGCATTCCCTGGCAGGTGGTTGCATTGTGTGCTGAGATTAGCATCTAGCATAATTTAGGGAAGTTCAAGCCATGAACTGGTTCTTGAAGGACAATCCTCACCAGCAACAACAAAGACAGAAAAGCAGGTTTTAGCCCTGCCTGGGGTGAGGAGTGGAGCACCAAGCCTTAGGCCATACTCAAAGCTGTCTTGATTCCTTAACATTCCATAGCTGGGAGAAGCTGTGAGTGGAGAAGTAGCCCTGAGGGTGGTATCAGAGGAGCAGCTCAGCTGAGTAGATGTGTCCCCAACAGCAAAGAGAGTTCAGTATGCGTCTCCAAAGCTGCTGGGGGGATTTCTACCATGCCCTCAGGAACTGCACAGTAACCACTGCCTTTTTTCTCAGATACCAAGACCAGGTTGGATGGGGCTTCGAGCAACCTGATCTAGTGGGAGGTGTCCCTGCCCAGGGCAGGGGGTTGGAACTGGATGATCTTTAAGGTCCCTTCCATCCCAAGCCATTCCATGATTCTATGACAGTAGCTTTTCTGTGGCTCTCATGTGTAGTGCTTTGCAAGAGGCTTTGCTCATCTTGAGAGGTTCAAAATGACCCTCATGAGTCCTTTCCCCATGCAGAGCCGGTGTTGTGGGGAGAAATATTTAATCTCTTTGCCCAAACTCAGATCTTCAACTGAAAGCAGGTATTGCTCCAAGGGAGAGGATGAGGAGGAGAGGAGACAGTGGCTGATAGAAGGACTGAGGAAAGCCCAAGACCAAAGCAGGGGAGCAGACAGACTAGGGGTGGTCTGGTGAGCCAGCTGCATGCCGGAGAGAAGGCGTGGCTCCGCAAAGCTATTCCTTGAGAGGTTCACTGCAGCAGAGGGCACCAGAAAGCAACAGAAATTTTGCTCTGCGCTAACAGCTTGTGAAATACTCCTGCCTCTGTGGCTCGGAGGCTGAGGGTTTGCCGGTGGTGGGCTTGGCGTCGTGCTTTATGTAGGAAGAAATGACAAGTTGAAGGTCTTCTGGTGCATACTTTAATTTACCATGGACATGGGCAGCAAAATGACCAGAAGCTCTCACTGTGGCTGCAACTTTGGTGTCACTCCTGCGTGTGACAGAAGCACTCCAGTGCAGAGACACTGTGAGGCTGGAGTGAGGTAGGCATTGGTCTCTTCTCCCAAATAACTAGTGATGAGAGGAAATGGCCTCCAGCTGGACCAGAGGAGGGTTAGGTCGGAGATTGGGAACAATTTCTTTGCTGCAAGAGTGATCAGGCATTGGAACAGGCTGCCCAGGGAGGTGGTGGAGTCCCCATCCCTGGAGGTGCTCAAGAAACATGTGGGCATGGCACTTGGGGACATGGTTTAATAGCCATGGTTTAATTGCCACGGTAGTATTGGGTTGACAGTTAGACTGGATGATCTTAGGGGTCTTTTCCATCCTTCTATGACCTGGTGGCCTTCCAGAATGATGAATGCTTGAGAGATGGGGAAATAGGTCTGCAGATACCTGTGTGCATCCTCGGAACCCTGCAGAAGATGTTGCTGGCGCTTCTAGATGACCTTTAAGGGTCCCTTCCAACCCAAACCATTCTATGATTCGATGATTTGATGCTTCTACAGCCGAGGGCAGTGCTGCAGGCTTATCTCCACCTGCAGAACGCCCCCGGTGTCACGTCCTTATCCCCGTGCCCCCCACTGACCCGCTTCGGGAAAGCCGCTGGGACCACCGGAGCCTGCCGCGGCGCCTCCCCCCGTGCTCCGCCGAGGCAGGAGGGCCGGGCCAGGTCGGGCTCTGCCTCCCGCTGCCGCCTCCCTCCCCCGCCGTGGGCGGGCTGCGCCGGTGCCGCTCCCGCCCCGTTCCCGGCCGGTGCCGGTGCCCGTCCCCGGGGCTGTCGGTCCGACGGGCGGTGCCTGTGGCGGGCGCAGGGGAGTTTCCAGGAAGTGGCCATATTGGATCCATTCAGCTGCAGCCAGCCGCGGCGGGTCGAGCCGCGCTCCCGCCGCCGGAGCCGCGCAAGCCCCGGCCATGGCCGCCACCGACCTGGAGCGCTTCTCGGTGAGCACCGCCGGACCCGGCTCCGCTCCTGCTCGTTTCTCCACGGGCCAAAAACTTGGGGTTAAGCCCTTAGGGGAGCGGTGGGGAGAAATGACCCTGCCGGTGGTGGGGAGCGGGGCAGGCGGGGGGTGCACCGCGCCGGTGTGTGCGGCTGCTGCTCCGCCAGCCGAGCCGGGAGGAGCCCCTGGCTGCGGGGGCTGCTTCGGGTGCGGAAACTGCTTCGGCTGCTGGGGGTCCTGGGAGAGAGAAGGGAATCCGGTGTCCTCGGGAGGGTGCGGGAAGGTCTTGCTCTGCGCCGGGGGTCCGGCAGGCTGCAAGGCTCCGAGGCCTCGGTGTGATGCTGAAAGCGGTAGCGAAAGTCATTCGTGACCCTTCCGTGGGCGCCCGGGATGCTCTCAAAGGCTGTCCGGTATCCGTGAGTCCGCAAGAATGGAGCACCCCGCAAAGAGGGACGGAAGAAACGGGGTCAGAGCTCGCTAAATAAGAAGCTTTTGCGTGCGGCTGGTATCCAGACAGCGAAGCGGTGAGGAAGTTAGAGGCGGGGGGAGTGTGTGTGTCACCCTGCGAGGGACGCGCCGCTGGAACCGGGGGCGAAGCAGAGCCTGGGGGAGCCGGTCCCTGAAGCAGGGTAGGAGGAATGTACAGCAAATATGGAGCGTGACCTGTGCTCCGCCGCCTCTGCAGCCCGCACGTTGTGTAACTGCTATCGGAAGTCAATCTGGCTCAAAGCTGTGCCTGCCTAAAACTAGGCTTTGTCTCTCCGGCTTGGGTTTTGGTGTTGTTGTTGGATGGTTGTCTCGGCTGAATAGCTGGGGGATGCGTCTTGGAGCCGTGCAGGGCTAAAAACGGTTTTACCGCATGAAGGAGCGCAGCTCTCCCAAGCCAGAGCTGGCTGGGGTGATGTAGCTGAATAAATGGGAACAGCAGTGGTGGCTCTCCGAGTTATAGCCGTGCCCTTGGAGCACAAACAAGTTCCCTGCTACTGTTTGCTCTGTAAACTACTTTTGGCCAAGAATCTCAAACTCTTGTTTCGTTTCTTTTGAATCCCGGCCCAAAAGTTTCCGGCTCCAGAAAGAGTTTGCAAGGCTGTCACTTACCAAAGACTTCCAGCAAGGAAAATAGATTGTGTGGTTTTTATTTAAGAAAGCAAATGCTGCTAGATGCTGGAGAGAGGGGATTTAGGTGAAGCCTCAGTGGTAGGGAGTGGAAGCACCATAATCCATAGAATGGCAGGGATTGGAAGGGACCTCTGGAGATCAAGTCCAACATCTCTGCCAGAGCAGGATCACCTGGGGCAGGTCACACAGGGATGCATCCAGATGGGTCTTGAACTGCTTTAGAGGAGACTCCACCATCTCTCTGGGCAGCCTACTCCAGTGCTCCATCACCCTCACAGGAAAGAAGTTTTTCCTCCTGTTAAGCTGGAACTTCATTGGTTCCAGTTTGTATCCATTGTCCCTATCACAGGACACCATGGAAAAGAGACTGGCTCCTTCTTTTAGACACCCACCCTTCAGACATTGCAGTCTCACTGCAATTCTTTCTGCTTTTGTATCATATATGGAGGCTTTCAGTCTTAATTTGATGTAGCCTAACATTAAAAGTCACCAAATGAAAATTAAAAGTCTCCAAATCACGTTAATTAATCACATTAATTGGGTGACTTTTAATGTTGATTTGGTGCGTGTGTAGATTTTCATGCAAGTTTAGGATAGAATTAACCAGGTTGGAAAAGACCTTTGAGATCATCGAGTCCAGCCTATCATCCAACACTATCTAATCAACTAAACCATGGCACCAAGCTCCCCATTCAGTTGAAGGAACCAAAAATACTGCCTAGGCAGTAAAAAACCTTGTGTTCTTTGGGGTGGGTACATGAGTGCTGGCTATACTGGTGTCAATATTCTGTCACTTAAGTGAAATGACTGGGCTCCAACAGTGGTGCCCGACTCCATTAAGAGAAAATCTGCTTGCTTCATGCAGGGAGCTGGGGTGGCTTTGTAGGGATCTGCAGGCTCAGGAGATCTGGTGATCTGCTCATCTTTGGATGAGTTTGCCTTTCTGGAACCATGCATCTGGCACAGGCAGATGGGAGAGCAGCAGCTTGCTTCTATCTGATGCAGGGCAGAAGACTGTCCTGGCTGCTGTTTCCTCTCTCCTCAGCACATCTCAGCTCTGATGCTGTTCCCCCAGCAGTACCACAGAAACCTCATGATGAAGGTGTCCCATGTCATTCTATTTGCAGGGTTTCCTGCTTTCTTGGTGCTGCTCTGTGTCACTGTGCCTCAGTTTCCTGAGTCAGGGTGGGGATAACTCATTAGTGCCAAGGAGAGGTGATGACAAATTCGTTTATTTTTACTAGCTGTTTGTACCTGCAAGGGGAGGTAATGTTGAAAAAGCCTCTGAAGGATGATCTTAAAGGTCTCTCAATGATCTTCAAGGTCTCTCCCAACTGAGTTCTATGATTCTATGCAGTTGAGACTGGTAAAGGTATTTGCAAGTGTCCAGCTGACACTGAGATCCTGGAATGCAGTGACCCTTAGGTTTGGATAATGTGTTTTCAGAACTCTTCAGATGCATGCTTCCCTTGTACAGTCCTCTAGAAGGCCTCTGTCTCCAGCACAATAAAGTTCCCTTGAAGTGCTGCTGTTGGAAGTGACCAACAAAAGCAAATGAAAGGAAGCTGACCCATAGAAAGCTGCCTCTGAGGCAGCAGAATCACACCAGCGGTGCTCAAGACAGCCTTTGTTTTTGTGAATGTACTGCTTGTGAGAGAGGTTGGCTTCAGCCCCTGGAGACTGAAGTTTTCTGCTGATCTGCCACGAGGATGAGGCTTAGAACCACTGTGTTTGGGGCTTGGTCTGCAGGCATCCCCTCTAGTTACTGAGGTCAGTTGTCTTCATTGCAGTTCCCACCAAAGTGGAGAGAAAGCTGCTCAAGTTTGATTCAATTATGAAATACTTCAATTTGTCATCAAACCTCAGAGCTTCTCCATTGCCAGTTCTGGCCAGTGCTGAGCTGGCAGACGTGGTGATTGCTGGTGCAGACACTTGGCAGTGTTAGCAAGGCTGCTGGCACATTGGGTGGGCAACAGCCCAACCACCACATTCAAGCAGAAGCCAGAAAGTGCATAAAATGCAGCAGGGAAATGGGGAAGCTCTGGTGGAAGCTAGAAAAGCTGGAAGGAGAAGTGAGGGAGAAGTGACTGGAGACGTGTAGGAGAATAAATGGGATGAGATATGAGACCAGGTTGCCCAGAGGTGTGGTTGAAGCCTTATCCCTGGAGAAATTCAAGGTCAAACTTGATGGGGCCCTGAGCAGCCTGATCTAGTTGGAGATCACAGAATCCTAGGATGGTGGGGTTTGGAAGGGACCTCCAGAGATCCAGTCCAACCCCCAGCCCAAGCAGAATCACCTAGGGCAGGTCACACAGGAACACATCCAGATGGGGCTTGAAAGCCTCCAGAGAAGGAGGTGCCCCTGCTTACTGCAGGGGGGTTGGACAAGATGATTGAGGTTCTCTTCCAACCTAATGCATTCTGTGCCTGTAAGACTGTTTTGACCCCCTGCCTGTGGCTTTCCCTTGAAATGCTGTCGCGTAACCACCCACATTACCCCCTGGCTGAGTCAGAGGAGCAAAGGCAGTTTCTTGGGCTCTAAACAGAGCCTGTGAGGAGGAGCAGGTGTTCTCAGCCGTCAGGGTGGGCTGAGATAAGAATTTCCCATTACACTGTCAGCGTTGAGGAGGTCGTGGCTGACAGTTCTGTGTGTGTACCATGACCATGCATGGAAAGGAGCTTTGTGATCATCAAGCCCCAGCGAAGGGAGCGCTGGATGCACGCACGTAGCCGTGGCTGGAGGGCAGCTGTCTGCATGAAGCCCTTGAGAGGATGTCTCTTGGTGGCAGTGATGGATAGCTGGGCTTTTCCTGGTGGCTTTACGATAAAGTCATGCTCCTTGGAAGATCTTGCCAGAAAAAACACTGCTTTATACTGAAGGAAGCTGAACGTCTTCCTCGCTGCAGATAGACAATGGGATTTCTTTTATCTCAGCAAGGTGCTGAGCTCTGTGTGTGGGGAGTCTGGCCAGTCTGGCAGCATGGTGTGAGCATTACTTGGTTACTGGCTCCTTGTGACCGGCTTCCAACTTGGTGGGAGGAGAGGGAGCTTTAAAAGGTGCCTGTGACTACCATGACTGCCCGGGATGTGAGAAACTGTGTGTTTCAGCTGTGAGTTCCTGGTTTCCTTCACTGCATGGCCTGCAGCTGCTCCTCCACGTAAAGGGACCAGTGTCAGCCCATGAAAGATGGACATGAGGAGTGGGCTGAGCCATAGAATTGTTTTGCTTGGAAAAGACCTTGAAGTCCAACCATCACCCTAGTACCACCATGGCCCCAGGTGCTACGACAAAATCTCTGTCCTGGACTCTGGCAGGGCAGTTGCCAGAAGGTTTATCACTCCAGGTCCTAACTAGAGATTTACATTTTCTTTTAATCAGACTCTCAGAAAATCTTTCCATGGCTTAATTCCAGTGGAAACTGGGGTTTGTTTGGATTCAGACATACTTCCTGCCCTATGTTTTGGTTGTTTGGCTTGTTTTTTTTTTTAACTCAGCTGTTTGGAAGTTCCAGGGTTAAATTTCCTTGCCTGCTTTTGTCGTTCAATAATTTTACCTTTAGCCTGGAAAAAACCTCAAGTGATCCCCCATGCAGTGTGGAACAGAAGTGACAGATTTCTCTCCAAGCTGGTAACGTGCACCAGGAAGGGAGCCCAGCAGGAGCAGCCCTTTCCCTCCCTGCCCTGGCCAGTTCTTCTGCCTGTAGCTTAGGCTTTTTTTGGGAAGGAGGAAGGGGGAAAGGGCCTTCCATTGGAGGAGACAAATTGGTGGTTGCCTCTCTGAGCCCTGCAATCCCTCCCTGGGAGGCTTGACTGTGCTCATACAGGAAGCCAGCTCTGGTGGTTTGAACCACAGGAGCAATTAGCTGCACCACAGTCCAGCACAGTTAAACACGTATTTGGAGTGTATGCACTGGCAGCAAATGCTGCCCAGAAAAAGGGGAGGGGTGTGTGGGGTTTTGTTGTTGTTGAAGAGAAGGCTCTGGGGAGACCTTACAGTGGCTTTCCAGTACCTGAAGAGGGCTTACAGGAGAGTAGGAGAGGGACTTTTATACAAGGGGTTGTAGTAATAGGATGAGGGGCAATGGCTTTGAGCTGGAAGAGGGGAGATTGAGACTGGAGATGAGGAAGAAATTCTTTCCAGTGAGGGTGGCAAAACACTGGAACAGGTTGCCCAGGGAGGCCGTGGATGCCCCCTCCCTGGAGGTGTTCAGGGCCAGGCTGGATGAGGCCTTGAGCAAGCTGGGCTGGTGGGAGGTGTCCCTGCCCATGGCAGAGGGCTTGGAACTGGCTGATTGTTAAGGTCCCTTCCAACCCATTCCACGATTCTATTTTCTTCCTTCCCCACTGTGGTGCTGTTCCTGTCGGTGAATCCTGAGCCTCTCTTCCTCTTGCAGCAGAGATGCAACATGTTGCTCTGCGTGGGAGCTCCAGAGCTGCTCCCAGCCGCTCGTAACCGCGGCGAGCGCTGAGGCAGTGGGTGGAGGGACGTGAGCTGGCAGCTGCTGGAGCCCTCTGTGCCCTCTGCAGCAGCAAAACAAATGAAAGCCTGAAGAATAATGCTCTTTCAGGAGGCCAGCACCGTGTCAGGGCTCCTTGTCACTGCTGTGCTGTCAGCTGTCAGCCCATCTCCAGCATTGCTGGAAGGCCAAAAGCTCTCTAAATATTATCTTCTGTAGCAGGATCCCAGCGCTGTCGGCAGCTGCAGGGAGAGACGCAGCCCTGTCTCGGAGCGCTCCTGCCGGCCCCAGCCTGCTTGTCTCGAGGCATCTTGCTGCAAACCAACAGCTGTGGGGACTGGGCTGATTTCATAGATTCATAGAATGGTTTGGGTTGGAGGGGACCTGGAAGGTTATCTAGTTCCAACCCCCTGCCATGGGTGGGGACACCTCCCACTAGGCCAGGATTGATTGTCATACTCATCTCCTTTTCCTTCTGGTGCTCCTTTGGCTCCAAGGTTGGGAGGGGAAGAAATGGCATGATGCTGAATTGGCTTTTTGTGGGTTGTGCAATCAAGAGAAGGTATTTGGGAGGGCATGGGACTGAGGTAGACGTGTAGGGTGTGGGCACACTGCTTCCACCCTGCACATTTACCTGATTAATTTGGATTATTCAGAACATGTCATAGAATCATAGAATGGTAGAGTTTGGAAAGGACCTCTGGAGATCATCAAGTGGACCCTTCTGCCAAAGCAGGGCAGGTCACACAGGAACACATCCTGATGGGCCTTGAAAGGAGGCTCCACAGCTTTTCTGGGCAGCCTGCTCCAGGGCTCCAGCACCTGCACAGTGAAGGAGTTTTTCTTAATGTTGAGGTGGAATTTCCTCTGTTTCAGTTTGTATCCATTGCCTCTTGTCCTGTCACAGGACACCAGTGTGTATCCTGGGCACAGTTGAGGCTGTAGATGGAGAACCTGCCCTGCTTGTCCTAGATTAGCCACAACCCTTAGAAATAACATTGTCCTGTCCCATCTTTGTGTTGCAGCGAGGTGGAGCCTGTGTCTTTATGCACAGCCTACTTGTTTCTCCCCTTCTTCATGCTTGTGTAGCATCAGCAAGCTCTGGGTTTCTACCTGAAGCTTTGCATTTGTATTCATGCATCATAAAAACATCAGATGGGTAAGAGAGGGCACATCTCTGCTCCCAGAGCAGCTCAAGTGAGGAAAAAAGCCCACAGAATCCCAGCATGGTGAGGATTGGAAGGGACCTCTGGAGGTCATCCAGTCCAACGCCCCCTGCTTGAGCAGAGGCACCCACAGCAGCTTGCCCAGGATCGCAACATCTAGGTGGGTTTGGAATCTCTCTAGAGAAGGAGGCTCCACAGCCTCTCTGGGCAGCCTGCTCCAGGGCTCCAGCAGCCTCAAAGTGCATTTTTTCAGGGAACAGAAGGAAACATAACCCTGAAGGTGCTGCTTCTCCTCAGTCCCAGCCATAGGCTTTCCTTCCACAGTCTCCTCTGGTGTAAGCAGCCGTGCTTGCCTCCAGCTTGTGACATTTAGATGCAAAAGCTGGAGCCAGACAGAGAATCAGCACCTTCCAAAATGGGATGACTGGAGATTTTCAGGGGGCTGGGGAAGGATGGTGTTAGTGAGAACCACAGGCTTCTCAGATGCAACCCAAGTCGCTGCCCTTGGCTTGCAGGCTCACCAGGGCCCGTGGGGTCAGGGTTGTGGAGGCACCACTTTGTTTAGATGTTCAGATTCCTTTGTGAAGCCAAAAAGTGTCTGTCTCCCACACACATGAAATTCCAGAGATGTCAGACAGCTAGAGAGAGGTTCCCATGGAGTACCCTGCCTCAGGGCTTTTGCCCTCCCTGGCTCGCACAGCCTCCAAACCAGATTGTCACAGGGAGCTGTGGATTTCCACTGAGGGACTTGGGGCTGCTCTGTTCTCTCCTCACAGAATCATACACAGATTGGTAAGGGTTGGAAGCAGCCTCTGAAGATCATCTAGTCCAGCCCCTTGCTGCTGCATGAGGTGCTGTGATGGGTGTGTGCCACCTCTGCATTCCGTGTGCAAGGAAACATGCAGGGAATGCATCCAGAGTCCTCCATGGACAGCCAGAGGCAGGACACATCCCTCAGCTTCTGCCTGGCTGGCTTCAGGTCTGCTCTGAAGAGCGTTGTACAGGAATAGCTTGGTGTGAAATGTGTTACCAGAGCTCCTGCCCACACTGTGTTAATCAGTGTCTGTGTTCCTGCCCAGGGTGTGTGGGGCAGCTCAGGTCAGAGGAGGCATCGCTGGGTCCCTAGCCCAGACCCTGCTCCCAGCAGGCTGCTCCCAGCTTTGGGTCTTAATCCAAGTTTATCCAAGCTTTCAGCTCTGACATAGTAAAAGGGCTGCCAGAGCAGACCTCCCAGGAATGCTCTCCTTCCCCCATCATCTGCAGCAAAGGTGTTTCCAGCTCATCTTCGTGAGTGTGCATCACACACAAGTAGTCCTTCAGCTTTATCTTCTGCTCTGTGTGTTTTGCAGACAGAGCTTTGCTTTGCCTTTTTTTTTTTTTTTTTCATTGCCTGCAGTCTTCAGATTAAAGCTGTTGTGTGCTAATCCATAGGAGGCTTTCTGGAGGCATGTGTTAATAGGATATAGAGCAGTTAGCTCGTTAGCCTGATGACTCTGGGTTAGCTCTGGGAGCTGAGTGCCTGTGGGGTGTAAAACTTCCGCTGATGGCTTTCAGGCAGTATCACAAGGAGACCTGTCCAGTAGCTTCATGTGGTGTTTGGGGAGGTGCTGTGAGATGCTTCACAGAACCACAGATTGCATTGAGCTGGAGGGGATCCTCAAAGGAATCTAACCCCCCTGCAGTCACCAGGGACACCTCCAATTAGATCAGGCTGCCCAAGGCCACATCAAGTCTGATCTTGAATGTCTGCAGGAACAGGGCCTCAGCCACAGCCCTGGGCAACCTGTACCAGTATTTTACTACTCTTAAAGTAAAGAACTTCCTCCTGATGTCCAACCTAAATCTGCCCTGTTCTTTTTCAAACCATTGCACCTCATCCCATCCCCACAGGCCCTTCTGAGCAGTCCCTTCCCAGCCCTCCTATGAGTCCCCTTCACATGCTAAAATGTAGATCTAAGATCCCCCTGGAGCCTTCTCCAGAGGAGTTGCCTAAGGCAGACTGGGAAAGAGCATCCAGTGATGACCAAAACTCTTGGATTCCCGTTATATCGCTGTTCCCTTGTCTAAAAATACACAAAATAATGGCATTAGTTGTAATCAGGCAATAAATTCTGGGAATGGATGTGGGAATTAGCCATGTTTATTTTAAGTGGTAACTAAAACAAATTGTCCTGGTGGCTGATATCCAGCATGGCTTGATCAGCATGGTGGGGATCCAGATTCTTCTTCCCCTCTTCAGTGTTCTTTTGAAAATGCCCCAAACCTTTTCTATCCTTCCCCTTAGGGGTAAGCACTGGGTTTCTCTCTTGGCTTTGTCTCATGGCCATTTGTATTTACCAAAGTGTCTCTTCTTCCTTGTGGTAGGATTCATAGAATGATGTGGGTTGGAAGGCACCTTAAAGGTCATCCAGATCCCACCCCCACTATGGACAGGGACACTTTCTACTAGACCAGGTTGCTCAAAGCCTCATCCAACCTGGCCTTGAACACCTCCAGGGAGGCAGCATCCACACCACCATTCCAGTGTCTCACTAGCCTCACTGTAAAGAACTTCTCCTGCTGGTCAGATCAGTTGAGGTAGGTTGGTGGGAAGGAAGAAGATCCTGTTGGTCAGATCAGTTGAGGTAGGTTGGTGGGAAGAGGAAGATCCTGCTGGTCAGATCAGTTGAGGTAGGTTGGTGGGAAGAGGAAGATCCTGCTGGTCAGATCAGTTGAGGTAGGTTGGTGGGAAGAGGAAGATCCTGCTGGTCAGATCAGTTGAGGTAGGTTGGTGGGAAGGAGGAAAATCCTGCCAATCAGATCAGTTGTGGGCAAGCTGGGAATGCTTCTCCTGCCTGGGGTAAACTTGGGAAAGTCTCTTACTAGATAAGGTGATAGGATTAGTCTCTTGTCGGGGTTAATTGGGAAGTTCCATTTGATTAAAAGCCTCAGTACCTTCTGAATAAACAATTTTGAGAAGCTAAGTGGGACAGCCTGGTGTGTTCTTGTTTATCTGCTTTTGGGGGCTTTGTTTAAACAGACTGGAGGAGAAGTTCTGTTTGTGCTTCGGATTTGGCTTTCTTGGTTTTGAGCAGCTTTCTGGGGGATGGAATTCTGAGGCTGCTGAAAAGCTGAACTTTCTCAACCTCTAAGGTCATTTTGGAGGAAATGTCTCTCATTTTTGGTTGCAGAGTTTTCTGCTTTGACCACTTTCCTTATTCTCCAAGGCAAGGCACGGCACGTGTTTGCAAGACACTGTCTGCATAATGCCCTGCAAATCCTTTTTTGCTCCTTTGGAAACTGTCATCCAGGGTTTGTGATAATGTGTTTAATCCATTCTTGATTAAGTAGGACCTCACAGTTAATCAATTAGGCTTCATAAATGTTATAGGGAAATGGCTAAATAGCAGCTTAAGGGGGGGGGGGGGGAGGGGAAGGGAAGGGGTGGGAACTTTGCTTGTAGTGTGAAAAGGCAGAGAGGAATTTAAGCCAGAAACAGTCAGTTTGTTTGCAGAAAATTCAAAGTGATGTTGCATTCACAGGTTGTGACTGGAGTGTCTTGGATGTGTGTTGGAGAAGGAAAGAGGAGAAGCTTTTCTCTCCCTTCGCCCTTAGCTCTGAAACCCAGCAGAAGCGTCTGGCTGAAGGCTGTGCCGATTCGTCTGCTGCCCTGGCTGTGTGTAGGATTTGTGTTGTATGTTTTGGGGTTTGTTGGTGTTGTGTAAAGGAGGAGAGGCTGCTGAGGCTGAAGCAAAGCTGAAGGCAGTGCTGGCAGTTCAGCTCTGTGCTTGCAGAGGCTGAGCAGCAGCTGGTGCAGAAGGGGAATGCGTTGGGTGCGCAGAGCCCTGCTCCCAGCTGGCAGTGCTGGTGTGTTGCTGAGATGGGATCAGAGAATCAGAGTGGTTTGGATGGGAAGGGACCTTTCAAAGTCACCTAGTGCAACCTTTTATAGGGTTGCCCCAAACATCCAGACCTGGAATGGTTCCAGGGAAGGGGCATCTCCCACCTCTCTGGGCAACCTGGGACAGGCTCTCACCACCATCAGTAGGAAACATTTTTCCCTTCTTCCACTCTGAGTGTCCCTCTTCCGGTTCAAACCATCACCCCTTGTCCTGTCACAACAGGCCTTGCTCAAAAGTCTGTCTCCAGCTTTCTGATCAGCAACTTGAGGCACCGAAAGGACACTAGAAGGTCTCCCTGGAGCCTTCTCTTCTCCAGGCTGCACAACTCCAACTCTCTCAGCCTGGCCTCACAGCAGAGGGCTTCCAGCCCTGCCAGCATTGCTGTGGCCTCCTCTGGCCCCACTCTAGCAGATCCCTGTCTGTGCTGAGGACTCCAGAGCTGGCCCCAGCACTGCAGGTGTTGTCTCACCAGGGCACAGTGAGGTGTTGGTACTGGGATACCAGTACAAGGTGTGCCCCAGGAATCAAAACACAACTTTGGCACCAGTGCCTTGGTACAGGAAGGCAGTTAAGGAGTTTGTTAAGGGAGTTCCTCCCTTAACAGAAGTTTTGCTTTCTCACTTGAATCCCTGTCCACCTTCCTGCTCTGGCAGGGGGCTTGGGCTTGGCGCTCTCTTGAGGTCCCTTCCAACCCCTAACGTTCTGTGACTCCCATGGGCAGGTGACTGACACGTTGGATTTGTACAGCCTGGGGCATGTGGGATGCTGCACTCACTGGTCCCAGGGTTTATGAGCAGCTCTTTAAGATGGATCCAAAAGCTTTCAAGAAAGGCATCACTTCAGGCAACATAACCTTTGTTAGCCTTGGGGGAGAGAACCTCAGCATTTGAGCCTTCTTGCTCCATACTGTGAAGTGGCTTTCATTTAGCTTTGGCAGGTCTTGGTGGTGGTGACTCCGTATCTGGTTTCTTCAGTGATGTTTTTGCCTGCCTGGAGTGCAGCTGGGAGCTGGGAGGGATCTGAATAAAGGCTCGAGTGTCTGGGAAAATTCTTGGCATTCTTAGGAGAGCGGTTTAAAGGGGGGCTGGGAATTGCTTGTTGGGTTTTTTTTTAGCATGAGGTTTTTACTTGGTGGGGAGGAAGGGGGAAATGGATTTCAGTGAGGGCTGGGAGCTGCTTGTGAGCAGGCAGCAACTGGAGATGGCTGCTGACATGGTGTTGTGTCCATGGAGGGTTGGCAGTGCTCTGGAGTGTTGTGTGTTGGGAAAGAGAAGGAACTGAAGGCCACTGGGGACGCTGTTGGAGGGAAGAGCAATGTTGGACATCACACAGTCACAGAATGGCAGAGGTTGGAAGGGACCTCTGGAGATGGTTGAATCCAGCCCCCCTGCCAAGGTAGGGTCACCTCTGGGTCACACAGGAACACATCCAGCTAGATTTTGAATGTCTCCCGAGATGGAGACTTTACCACCTCTCTGGGCAACCTGCTTTGTCACCCTTAAAAGTTCCTCCTCAAGTTTAGATGGAGCGTCATATGTTCAAGTGTGTGCCTCTTACCCCTTCTCACTGGGCTTGCCCTGTCACAGTGCTGCTGTTTACAGTTCTTTAGGGCTTTCATAGCAGGGAAAACACGATGGCCCTCCCTGCTCAGGCACAGTGAAGGCAGAGTTGCTCCTGCCATCTGAGATGTGTTCTCTTTGACAGGCCACATGCCACCAGCAGCCTGGACCACAGCGAGGTTGCAGAGCAGCTGGAGCACAGCAGGTTGCTATTGTAAGACAAGTGGTAAATCAGCACAAACTCCACGTCTAAAATTATCTCTGTAGGGTTTGGCTGGTGGTGTTTGGGTTTTATTTTTTTGGTGGGTGGGTTTTTTTTGTTGGTGTTTTTTGTTTTTCTTTTCTTTCTCCCTTCCTTTCTTCTTCTCCTGGCCTGTTATTAAGGGCTCCACATCAGGGATCTGGAATTCTGAGCACATGCTTAAGATTAGTTGAAAAGCTGGAGAGTTGGGAATGTGCTTGGACTCGGCAGCTCTGCTTGAGATTAGGTGGCATTTAGGTGTGACAATTTTAGCCTAAGAGGTGCTGAGATCTCTTGGCAGCCCCAGCTGAAGCGGGCAGCCTTGCATCTCAAGTGCCACAATCACCCATGAGGTCACACACTATGCCTGAGTTTCCTGTCAAGATTATGCTTCAGCATCATCTAATTGTAGACAACTCCAAATCTGAGCTCTTGGACCCTCTCTTTCTGCTTGGTAGGCTGCAAGCATAGAATTATAGAATGCTGGAGGTTGGAAGTGACCTCTGGATGTTGAGTCCAATGGCTGTGTTAAAGCAGGGTCACCCAGGGCAGGTCACACAGGAATGTACCCTTGCAAGTCTTGGAAGTCTCCAGAGAAGGAGACTCCACAACCTCTCTGGGCAGCCTATCCAGGCTTCCAGCACCCTCACACCGAAGAAGTTTCTCCTGTTGAGATGGAGCCTCCTGGGTTCCTGTTTGTGCCCATTGCCCCTTGTGCTGTCACAGGACACCATTGAAACGAGACGAACACAGTACCCTGTATTGGTTTGGGTGGTAAAGGACCTTTCATCTAGTCCAACCCCCTGCAGTCAGCAGGGACATCTGCAACTAGAGCAGGTTGCTCAGAACCCCAAACAACCTGACCTGGAATGATTCCAGGGATGGGGCATCTCCCATCTCTCTGAGCAACCTGGGTCAGGGTCTCACCACCCTCAGTGAAGAATGTTTCTTCCTTCTATCTTGTCTGAGTCTCCCTCTGCTGGCCTAGCACCATCTTCTTGACTCCCACCCCCACCAATGCTGTCATACATCTAATAGTCCTTAGCCTGGGAGTCCAAGAATGATCTGATTTTGAGGTGTGAAGTTGTTTGAGCGTTGCTAGCACCACAGAGCTGCTTCTCAATCGTCAGGTGTGCTGTGGCTGTTGCTACCCCTCAGCTGCTGGAGCTTGGCAGAAGCAATGTTTTTCTCATGGAAACTTGAGTCTGGACTTGCTGCTGCTTCTGTGCAAATGTCAAGTGGCATTTGTGGAGCCAGGACTGAGAGATGAGGCAGGATCTCCTGAAAGAGCTGATTTGCCAGATTTTTCTGCATTGATCCAGAAACTGGGCCAAGCCCCAGGGAGTGCCTGCTTGGACAAAGAAGCTGAGCTTGGCTTCCTTCACCGTTTGCCCAGAGGTCTCTGGGCAGGGACCCAAGTGCTCCATGACTCAGTTGACTTGTGAAATGACGAACGAGGTAGCAGTGCCTCTGAGGAATCCTGTACTGATGGGCGTTGGGGGGTGGCCCCTCAGCACCACGCAGTTCTGGGCTTAGGGGAGGGACGCTGTGTACACTGGACCCTTGGGCAGACCTCTCTGTTGCATGGTTTGGAGGCAGTTTGACTTGCCCTCCCCCATCAGGCAGTGCCGGCAGCGTGGCTGCTCGGGGTGCCAGCGGGCAGGAGTCTGAAAGTGGGGCCGGCTTGCTCTGCTGGGGTTTGAGCAACAGCCACATCTCATTCAGCACTTTCTGAGGTCTTGAGCAACCTGGGCTAGTGGGAGGTGTCCCTGCCCGTGGCAGGGGGTTGGAACTGGATGGTATTTAAGGTCCCTTCTAACCCTTCTCTGATGATTCTGCGATTCTCTGCCCAGCTGCAAATGAGGCTGCCTGCAGAAGGAGCCAATAATTTCTTGATTCCATGCATTTCCATTCAGGAGAGAAGGGAATGGCATCCTTCTGACCACACTTGGATGTAGAAGCAGAGAATTGTTTTGGTTGGAAAAGCCCTCCAAGATCATCCATTCCAACCATCAACCCAACACCACCATGGCCACTAAACCATGTCCTCAGGTGACATAGACGCACATTTCTTGAACACCTCCAGGGGTGGGGATTCCACCACCTCCCTGGGCAGCCTGTTCCAGTGCCTGAGAATCCTTTCTGGGAAGAAATCTTCCAAATATCCAATCTAACCCTCCCCTGGCACAATTTCAGGCCATTTCCTCTCCTTCTATCAGTTGATACTAGGGAGAAGACACCAACCCCACCTCACTCCAGCCTCCTTTCAGGGCCTTTCAGAGAGCAATGAGGTCCCCCCTCAGCCTCCTCTTCTCCAGACTACACCCCACCCCCCCAGTTCCCTCAGCTGCTCCTCATAAGACTCATTCCCCAGTCTGTGTGCTGCACACACAGCTGTGGGTTGTGGATGGGGACTCAAGAAGGTGAGGTCATTGCTTTGTGACAAACAGCAGTCCCCAGCTGTGCCGGGTGCCGGCGGAGCTGTGCCTGCTGCGTCCCACCACGGGCACGCTGCCAGGCGGGGCCACGGGAGCCTTCCCTGCTCTTCCTCCTGCTGGCCTCTGAGTCATGCTGATCAGGGAGCTTGCAATCTGTCTGCTAGGGCTGCTTGGTTGTCCTGTTTGGATTTGATTGCAAATTGGAAAGCAAAGGATCTGTCTGTGCTTTGCGCTTTGCAGGGTGCTTGGCACTGTGGCCCTGCTGCTACTGCAGTGCAAAACGACGCCCATGGGGACAGCTGAAGGTGTTTGGCAGGCACAAAGCTGCTTAGCAAGGCCTGCTGGGGCAGGACAAGGGGTGGTGGTTTGAATTAAAAGAGGGAGATTTCAGCTGGATAGGAGTAAGACAGTTTTGACGCTGAGGATGGTGAGAGCCTGGCCCAGGTTGCCCTGAGAGATGCCCCATCCCCAGAACCACTCCAGGTCAGGTTGTTTGGGGATTTGAGCAACCTGCTCTAGTTGCAGATGTCCCTGCCCAGTGTAAGGGGTTGGACTAGATTAGCTTGAAAAGTCCCTTCCCTCCCAAACCAGTGCTACAAAGCTACTGACAGGAGTTGAGGTGAAGGTAACCAGCTGTACCCAGGCTGGAGAGAGACCCATGCTGTGATGCCCTGGAGGATTTGGTGCTATTTGAGATGAAGATGTGCTCTAGGGTGAGAAATTTCTAAGCAGAGGTGTCCCTTGGTAGTGGGGACTGAAGCACTGTGTTGAAGTGCTGTGCAGATGAGTTCTTGCCTCTTGCTCTTCAGTAAGCATGTGTGGGAAACAAAAAGGGGGAAAGCCTGGGCAGAGGGAACATGAAATCCCACTGCCTGGGAGCTCTTGGAACAAGAACGCTCTCCAGATGGCCATTCAGAGCTGGTGTCTAGGGAGCTGCAGCCTGGCCACATCTCCAGGTGACCCCAGCCTGAGGTGCAAAGCCTACAGAGATGCTAGAGGACGTGTTTGGGAGCAGCAGGTAGCTTTGGGTTGGAGGTCATGGCTCAAGGGTAAGCCCTTTTCACTCAGTAGAAAGAAGGGGCTGTGCTTCCCCTCCTCCTTCCCCTAGAGACCTTTGCAGTTTTGCCTTGGAAAATGTCATTTGTTGATCTTACTCTCATATTTTGTTGGGCTGTAGAATGGGGAAAGGAACCTCAGATACAGGCAAGCGCTGTCCTTCAGCATAGAACCCCTGGAGTCTTCACTCAGCTCATGGTTTAGAAGATAAGCAGCAAACCCAGGTGATATTAGGGATTCCCTCTTGCTTTTGCAGGGTGTGGGGAGGGACTTCTGACACATCCTATCACATCCTAGTGATAGGATGAGAGGGAATGGATTGAAGCCTGGGGAGGGCAGATTTAGACTGGATATTGGGAAGAAATTCTTTCCAGTGAGGGTGGGGACACACTGGAACAGATTGCCCAGGGAGGCTGTGGATGCCCCCTCCCTGGAGGTGTTCAAAGCCAGTTTGGATGAGACCTTGAGCAACCTGGGGTGGTGGGAGGTGTTCCTGCCCATGGCAGGGGGTTGGAACTGGATGATTTTTAAGGTCCCTTCCAACCCAAACCATTCTGTGATTCACAGCTCACGTGTAGGCTGATGAGTCTGTAGCGGGGCCCAAGATTTACATTGCAGCTCCTGTTTATGCCAAGGCACGCATGTCCCCATTTCGGGGCACACATGTCCCCATTTATGACTGTGGCATTCAGTTACTCTTCTGTTTATCACCTGCTTACTTCAGGAAACAAACCTGAGGGTTTTCTCCAGCAGAAAACACAAACAGGTGTCACCCAAGAGCATTTCTTGTTGAGCTGGAAGTGCAAAAGGAGACTTCTCAAAACCTCTCCTGTTTTTTTTCCCCACCAACTGATGTCAGAGTGGTCTTTCAGATCCGAGTTCCAGCCTGCTCATACTGCTCCTGGTGAGCAAGCCAGGAGAAGCATGGGGGGCAGCACATCTAAAAGCAGAGCCCCAGCTGGGAGCAGGATGCAGTTGAGGGGCAGCTGAACGTGGAGCTGATCTTCTGGCTGGTGCCATCCCCCACAGCTTGTGCAGGCAGCCATCCAGCCGCGCTCCCTGAGAGGAGAAGTTGCTGAGAAATGGAATGACGCAAAGTGAGAGCGATGCTAATTTGGAGGTGAAGCGTGAAGAGGGTGCAAGAGGAGAAGCTGTGATCAGATTCTTCTTTTTAAAGGCTTGTGGGCACGCTGGTGATGCTGGTGCCACTTCTCCTTACAGGTTTCTTTCAGCCCTCTACTAGGAAGAACCTAAGTAATAGGAGGTGTTTTTAAAAACGCTCCAGAGGTGTGGTGCTGAGGGACATGACTTAGCACCAGACTTGGTGGAGTTATAGAACGGTTGGACTCTCTGATCTTTAAGGTCTTTTCCAGCCAAAATGATTCTGGGATTCTCTGATTCTGATATGTGAACACTCTGTGGACCTCCTTACAGGCATCTGCATTTGGTTTCTCTGAGGCTGCAAGAGTTGGGTCTGTTCAGCCTGGAGAAGAGAAGGCTCAAGGGTGACCTTAGAGCAGCCTTCCAGTACCTGAAGGGAACTACAAGAATGCTTGAGGAGGGACTTTTGACAAGGGCTTGTAATGACAGGGCAAGGGGCAATGGCTTTGAGCTGGAAGAGGGGAGATTGAGACTGGAGATTAGGGAGAAATTCTTTCCAGTGAGGGTGGGAAGATACTGGAACAAGTTGCCCAGGGAGGTTGTGGATGCTGCCTCCCTGGAGGTATTCAAGGCCAGGTTGGATGAGGCTTTGAGCAGCTTGGGCTGGTGGGAGGTGTCCTTGCTTATGGCAGAGAGGTTGGAACAAGATATCTTTAAGGTCCCTTCCAACCCAATCCATTCTGAGTCTCTGTCCTCTGGCTTTTCTTGTCTCTCTTGCAGTCAGAGGCCCAGTAACAGCTGCCAGCTGCCTGCCTCATGGACCCACAGCATGGTTTGTGGGACCCTGCTGTGGATGGACTTAGGAAGCTGCTGTGGGTTTGACATAACTGGTTTTTTTGACTCTCTGGGCAGCATCCTGCTGATGTGGCTGCAGGCATGGGCCAGCCTGCTGGTGTGCATCAAAATCCAGCCCCAAGCACCTGCACAGCCTGGCTGGGAGCTGGGGGTGGCTGATGCCTTGCAGCAGGATTCCCAGGGAAGTGGTGGAAGCCTCATCCCTGGAGGTTTTTAAGGCCAGGCTGGATGTGGCTCTGAGCAACCTGATCCAGTGTGAGGGGTCCCTGCCCATGGCCAGTGGGTTGGAACAGGCTGATCCTTGAGGTCCCTTCCAACCCTGACAATTCTATGATTTTGTGAAACACGATGTTTGGAGGTTTCTCTCTGCTTCTCCTGATGCTCAGCTGAGCCTGGCAGTCTGTGCTGCTAAGGGCACATCTGTCTTACTGCTGCATGCCAGGAGAAGGGTCCTGTCACGTAGCTGTCAAACCGGAGCCAAAGATCAATATCCCTCTGGGATGGCTGCTGTTCCCATGCCTGTGCCCCCAGATACCATTTGTGTGCCTGTTGCCTCAATGGCCTCAGCTTCTTGGCCTGACCAGAGCATCTGGGAAAATATTTAAAGGACTTTGGACTCAAAAGTGAATAAATTCTGCTCTGACCTTCTGATGAATCTTTTCTTTCCCATGAAATTCCAGATTCAAAACACAAACTATCCCCTTGTCTCTCTGCTTCAAGGCACAGAAGATCTTCAAAGAGCACATTCAGAGGCTCCAAGTCTAACCCTGATAGCAGCCTGTCATATGATGCCATTAGTGACCCAAGAAGTGATGTTGGGGCTGGAGCAGCTGTTTATGTTGGGAGTTCACACTGGGAGCCATCACAAACTCTTTAATTATCATGTTGCAAAATGACCAGATTGGCTTCAAGAGAGGTTGACCAGGTTGAGGCTGTTTGCAGCTACAGAATGGGGTCTTACCTGGTGAGAAGCAAGATTGTTGCTTGGTTCAGGCTCCATCTTTAGGGACACTCAAGGTCAAACTCTGTGGGACCCCAGGCAACCTGATCTAATTGGGCTCTCACTGCAGAGGGGGCTATGACCTTTGAAGGTCCTTTCCAACCTGATGCATTCTGTGATTCTAAGTTACCTCTCCAGGGACCTAATTCCCCTCAGGTGTTGCAGAGGGTGGGGGGAGATCAGTGCAGCTGGAAAGGGCAGGCTGGCTCTTACCACAATTAATACCATCCAGGTCTGCCACCTAACCTGCCTGCTCCTGTCCTGCAGCACAGTTGCATTGCTGGCACCAAAAGTGCTGCTGAGATTCTGAATTTTGGCTTAAAGCAAAACTCACAACCCCCCTACTCTGTGGTTGCATGACTGCTGCCCTCATTTATGCAGCATTTGTGTTATGCATTGATTCTGCTGAGCACTGCAGCCTGGCTGCTCCTGCTGGAAAGAATTCCATTTGGAGTGTCACCTTCCTGGCTCTACTAGCAGGTGAACCATGTGGAGTTGTCCTTGAGCTACCCTGGGCGAGCAGGAGCTGGCCAAAGGGGTTTGACATTCGGCCTGAGACTCACAAGTCAGTTGCAGGTAGATGCAGGAAGAAGTGCTGGTGGTTGCTCAGTGGGGTGGTGAGTAGGGGTGGTGAGCAGGTTCCTTCTCCAGGGCAGGTCAACACACCAAACACCACAGGTGAGCAAGAAATTTGGTTGTGTTCACAAGGCTGTCATGTTAGAAGCTCAGTGGATTGGAGGGGAAGAACAAAACAGAGAAGTCTTCTGCTCTTTTTTGGCTCCTTCCTCCCTTCTGCCCCTTTTTCTTTGGCTCCTTCCTCCCTTCTGCCCCTTTTTCTTTGGCTCCTTCCTCCCTTCTGCCCCTTCTTTCTTCCTTTTCCCCTTCCCTCTCCCCCTCCCTCCACCCCACTCAGGGCTGTGTTTGTCCTAACACCGCACCAACAGCAGAGCCTTTTGGAGGCTGAGTGACAGCAGAACACGCTGCAAGCACAGCAAATGCTTTTCAGCTTTGGTATCAGCAGCGTCTTGGACTCCAACCAGATGATTATCACTGCTTACAGAAATGAAAGGAAACTGTGCATTTCAAGGTCACAGACAAAACTATTTCCCTGGGGTTTGGCTCCTTGGGTTAGCAGCTCCAAGAGGAGGCTTTGGCTGGTTGGGTTAGCAGCTCCAAGAGGAGACAGAAGCAGTTGGGAGTGAGTGGATTCTTGTCCTGTAACGAACAGCCCCCAGACGCCAAGAGAGGAGAAAAGAAAGCCCTGTGTGAAGACATTTGGGCTTCCTCTGGCTGAGACATGACTGAGTTCTCAATGCAGCCTTCCTGAGCTGGAGCCTATTTTAAAATCCTAAGCAATGGTGCTGCCTGTTGCCTGGAAACCTTCTCCCAGCCTCGGGCACTCTCAGCCTAATCATAGCCATCGGCAGCCTTTATTTATTTCCCATCCAAAATGTCATCTCAGGCTCCTGCTTTGCTTGTTTTGTTTGTTTGTTTGTTGTTTGCTTGGTTTTGTTTATTGTTGAAGCTGAAAAGGCACAAAGTGTAGCCATCAAAGTGGGTGACTTTCTGCTGGGCTGTCACTGCATTGCAATGCTGGGAACAGGCATTCCCAGCTCTGGGAGCTGGTGGCTCAAAGGGACACAGGGGGAGAGGAGAAAATGAGGGCTGAGGGGCTCCTAGAATCAGAGAATTGTTTTGGTTGGAAAAGACTTTTCAGATCATCCAGTCCAGCCATTCTCTAACTCTGCCAAGGCTGGGGCTAAGCTGTGGCCCTCAGCACCACATCTCTGCCTGTTGGAAACACCTCCAGGGATGGGGATTCAACCACCTCCCTGGGCAGCCTGCTCTAGTCCTTGAGAACCCTTTTAGGGAAGAAGTTTCTTCTGATGTCCAGCCTAAACCTCCCCTGGTGCAACTCAAGGAGGCTGAGAGCCTGAGGAATCCCTCAAGTGCTGCTGATGGATTCAGTGCCTTCCTGCACCTTGTGAGTGCCTCCTAAAGGGGAAGAACAAACCTAAACAGCTCTGAACCCTTTCCTAGCACCTGCATCCAAATTCCCCTTCCCAGTGCTGTTGCACCATCCCGTGCTGGATCCACAGACCAGTATTGGGCTGCCTGGATCAGCAGGACTCGCTTTTCTCCCTGTGTGCTGGGAATTCATCCTGTAGTTGGCTCCTGGCCATCCAGAGGTATTAGTCTGAGCTTTAGCAGCTCTGTGTGCTGACAGATGGACGGAAGAAAGTTTAACTTGGAGGTTTCCCTATCTCAGGGACTCTTTTTAATTCACCTAAACTCCTGGCCACCTTAAAACCTTAATTGATGCCATCTCTCCCACAGGGGAACTTTAAATGATTGCAATTTCCACTCAGATCGATCCTGGTGGGATGGAACAACACTAATGGCAGCAGCCCTGCTGTGATTTAGTTGTGTTGCTGACTAGGGAGTGCCTTGGAGAGAGCTAAAGTCATCTCAAAGCTGGTAACAAATGCTAACCAGGGCAGCAAGGAGCTGTCTGTGAAGCAGAGGAGCTGCTTCAGCTGCTCACTGTTGTTCTTGTGGTTGAAATGGTTTATCTGACAAAGCTGTGGCTATTTGTTCTACCAAAGGCAGGACTAAAGGAGGCTTTGACTGGAGATGTGGTTGAACAAAGGTTGGTGTTTTGTTTAGCCATCTTATTGCAGGCACAGAGCAATACACAAGGCTTAGCACTGTCACTTCTTCTATTTCCCTCTTAAATTAACTCTGACAGCCAGCTTAGGCTCTTCTCAGTGTGCTCTTGTCTGACAGTCTTACTGCTGTGACATGAAGTCTGAATTGTCAGGGACAGGCAGAAGGAGCAGAGCCAGGCAAAGAGCAGATACTTTTTCCATCCCCATCTTCCACTGTGTGTTGGTGATGAAGAAAAACAGAATCACTGAGCAAGGAAACTGTGAGGGTGAGTGATTCATGCTCTGAAATCCTGGAAGCTTACTCTCCATGGAGGGGTAAGAGTGAAGGGTAAGAGTGCTGGAGAGGCTCCAGGGACTGTGCTCTGCTCCCAGCCTTTGGACAGTGGCACTTAAAGAGGGGGAAGGGCTTACAGCAGAATGGGCTTTAGGCCTTTGACAGGTATGAATGGGACATGTGGGTCTGCAGTGGAAGAGGGACAAGCTGCTTTAAGGCTGCCAGGCAGACCAAAGATCAGCTGCACACTGGAATCAGGAAACCTTTCTTCAGTGCCTTTGCTGCTGCGAAAGGAAGTTTTCAGTCTGCTGGCAACTTGTCCAAGCAGGGCCAGAGCTGTCTACCAGCTTCTCTGCACTGAAATAGGTCCCCAGATTCCTTCCTCACAGGGTTCTCCACTTCTCCAAAAAGGCAGCTCCCCAGAGAGGTAAAGCAAAGAGGGAAGGTGGTAGAGAAGTCAGGAATCTGCCACAGGAAGGAGTGAGAGGAAAGCTCATGGTCAGAGCTCCCTGTTCCACCAAACCCCCATCACCTCATCCTGGCCAGCATTCTCTGGAGCTGTGGTTGTGTTTGGGACAGCAGACAAGTGCTGCAGATAGTCCTTGTCAGCAGGAGCAGCTCAGCTTTACTGCTGCTCATAGGAAGGCTCCAAAGGATCTGGTAAGCCTATGCTCTGCCCAGCTTGTCTGGGGCAGGATCCCAAGCAAAGTCAGGGTACCTGGAGAGGAATTTGGTGTGGTTTGCTGTGCTGTGTGCTAGAGGAGTCAGGAACCTCCCACAGAAAGGAGTGAGAGGCTTCAGGGATGGTGCTCTGCTGCCTGGCTTTGGACAGTATCACTTCACTGTGGAGAGAGGTGGCAACATCTCTTGAAACGTTTGTGCAAATCCAAACTGTTCTTAGGCACTGGAAAGAGAAATGACCCTTCCGTCATCTCCTCTTCTCTGGGATCCCAGCAGCTCTGGGCTGCCCCTCTGCAGAGCTCCCAGCATAGACTTCTTGTCTCCTCGGATGTTTATTGTCTGAGTTTCTAAGCAAAGCTTCCTACAGGTGACCAGCTTTGTCTTCCTCCGGGGGAGGGAGGAGGCAGAAGGGAGAACAAAGTGCGTGTGGGGGAGGCAGGAACAGGAACAGCAGAGGAGCGGTGGAAAGCTGCCTGGTCACAGATGGTAAAGCAAGAGGTTTCCTCACCCTGCCTGTGCAACCAGCCCCCTGAACGGCTCGGCGAGCAGAGCCACGCTGCTCATGGCAGCTGCACAGGCAACAAGATCCTCTTCTAGAGGGAAAATGCAGAGGCTGTCGAGTTGAATGCAGTGCTGGAAGCTTTAGGCAAAGAACATTGAAGAGGACGAGGAGAAATGAGTGCTAAAGCACTCGGTGATGGGCTTGCCTTTGCAAATCTCTCCCACCTGCCTGTAGTTGGAGCTCATGCTGGTGTTTGCTTTTCTTTGTAGCCTGGTAGCTTCCTTCTCCCAGTTTCTCCTTAGCAGTCAGTATTTTTTCCCCCTCCCTTGTGTGTTTTTGATGGCTGTCAGGGGGTTTGTGCCGTGGCATGCCAAAACACAAGCTCTTGTGGACAGCGTTGGGGTTTGTGTCGTGGCCCTGCAGTGCCCAGGAGGGTGGTTACTTGGGCTTCTTGGGCTTGGTGGTTCCTCTCACGTCTCTAATTTTCCATCTCAGTGCAGTTTGCTAATCTGGCTTCTTCTCTCCCCTCCCCAGAATGAAGAGAAGAGGAACCTTTCCCTTGGAGGCCATGTTGGCTTTGACAGTCTCCCGATCAGCTGGTCAGCAAGTCCGTCACACAAGGCTTCAGCTTCAACATCCTCTGTGTGGGTGAGCATGGGGCTCTGCAAACAGACATGGTTGGGACCAGGATTACTTGTGTGTCCTGCTGTGCCACTGAGCAAGTCAGCAGTGCCTCATTCTTTTAAAGAAATCCTTGGTTTCAATGCACTTGAGCTCTCTGGAGCTCGATGCTTCCAAGCTGCAACTTTTCACAAGTGGCTGTTGAAGGCTCCCTGCCCAAAATTAGAGAGGGTTTTGGAGAAAGCTTTAATACAGCCATATTCTGCTTCTGGAGGGTGGGGGGAGGGAAATGGGTGGGGGGCTCTCCAGCTCTGCCTTGAGCTGAGCTACTGGGGCAGGAGCTGCAGGGAGCAGCAGGGAGGTCCAAGTGGCTGAGCCTTGTGGATCAACCCAGAAGAATGTCCAGGTCAGTGAGGTGTTGCTTGTCTCCTTTGCTACAAGGGCTTTGTAAGAGGAAGGATTAAAGGAAGACAGTGTGTATGGCAAGTTAAATATTTGCAAACTGGGCTGGCTGCTGTGAGCAGCTTCTTGGTGAGTAAGATGTCCAAGTAGATGCAGTTAGCTGAGAGCTGCTGGTGATAACTTGGTCATTTCTGGTCAATGCTTTCCCAGGGTGATCTGCTTTAGGTGATCCTGCACTGGCGGGGGGTGATCTTCAGAGGCGCCTTCCAACCCCTACCATTCTGTGATTCTGTGAGTCAGAGGGCTTGAGGCATGACCATCTCAGCTAGGAAAGGGAGCAGGAGTGTTCCTGGGTTTATTGATTGTAAAATATTTGCCTTGAGGATTGTGAGCAGGTGCAAGAGGCTGGCTGTAAAACAACCCCGTGCTATTCTTGTTGCTTTAATGCTGGTATTGATGTGATCCAGCAGGCTGTGCTGGCTGGAGTACTGGAAACCAATTCCTTCCAGTGATGAGAGGAGCATTATCTGGTTGGTTCTTGTATTGTGTGTGAGAGCTGACGTACTGTAACCTGCTAGAGCAGCAGAAATGCATCCTGAGACAGCAGCACCCTGTCTGCCTCCAGCCTGCCCCAGGAGAATATGGCTGGGGATAGGCTGAGCAGTAAACCCCTGATGGCTTGCATGAGGTGCTTGTACCAGACCTGAGCCGTTTCTGCAGGTCCAAAGCACATGTGAAAAGCTTGGCTGAAATCAGAGCTGGGCTGCATAGACTTGTTCCTTAGCACAAAGATAATTGCAGCAGAGGACAATGTGGGTTTAATGAGTGTCTTTCTCCTCCCTTCTCATCTGTCATCCCTTTTGTGAAACACCAAAGAAAATGAACACATTGCTTTTGGATAAGATGGGGGGAAAAACCCAACTCTCTACCCCAGTTCTTGCTCCCAGCTGTGCCCACAGCTGACCAGGAGAGCAGGGCTTCCATCAGCAGTGACTTCTCCATGTGACCTTCCTTTTGGATTCAGTTTGGCTGGTTTGATTTCCTACCATAACTCTAACCCACAGCTGGTAGGGAGCAGTATGGACCTCTGCCCTGTTATGGTTGTGCTTAAAGAAGGAAGAAGCTTTGGCAGCAGCGTGGCACCTCCCTTCAACAGAAACCTGCTCACCCTCCTGCTTTCCCCATAGCATGTCCAGTGCAGGGCTCCTTGGAGGTGGCTGGGTTCAGCAAGAGGAGCTGCACTCAGCAGAAGGCTCTCTGTGCTGGAGATGTAGGAAGTCAGCAGGGAGTAGAAGGCTGTTTCCATGGATTTTGCCTCTCTTGATTCCCTTGTAAAACTCTGTAGAGTAAATGAGGAGTTCAGTCTGGCCAATCTGGAAGATATCAGAGTCTCTTATAGTTACCAGGAGCAGCAGTTCAAAGCCTTTCTGGCTCACAGGCAGCCTATGAGCCAACTATTCTGGGATGGAGCTTGGTTTGTGATGCATCCCAGGTGTCCTTCAGTGACTGTTGGAACTGGGGGGGGGGGCTACAGATGGGAAACTTCTCCTGGTCTTGCCCCTACTCATTCTCCAAGAACAATTCTCTCACTGCCACCAAAAATGGTTATCTACCAAGTTTCTCTGCCATAGCCTCTTGACTCCCAGGTTCTCTCACTCTGCATGTCTCAGAGGTTCAAGCTGGCAGATTATTTTTTTTTCTTATTACTGGAAGGGTGAAGATGCCTCAGAAGTTTCCTGCTTCAGGGTTCTGCTAAGACCTGTGATGAAAAGGCACCATGGAAATGTGGCCTCTGAAAACAGTCATGCTTTGGCCTCTGTGGCACAGATGCTATATGGCATTTTGGTATTGGTTTCACTGTTTGTTTTTTTCCCCCACCCATAAACAATGTTTTATTGTCTCTTTATGCTGATCTGGCCTGAAGAATCATGGAGCAGCAGGTCAGCCTTGAAGGGAGCAGAAATACTGAAGGGAAACTCCAGAAATCACAGAATTACAGCATGGTGGAGGTTGGAAGAGACCTCTGGAGATTATCCAGTCTATCCCCCTTGCTCTAGGTTCACCTAGAGAAGGTCACACAGGGACACATCCAGGTGTATTTGGAATGTCTCCAGAGATGGATTCTCCACTACCTCTCTGGGCAGCCTGCTCCAGTGCTCTGCCACTCTTAAATCAAAGAATCTCTTCCTCATTTTTAGATGGAACTTCTTATGTTCAGGTTTGTGCCCATTATCCTTTGTCACTGGGCATGAATGAAAAAAAGCCTGATTCCATCCTCCTGACACCCACCCTTTAAGGATTGCTCAGCACTGATAAGATCCCCCTCAGTGTGCTCTTCTCCAAACTAAAAAGCCCAAATTCTCTCAGCCATTCCTCATAAGGGGGATGTTCCAGTCCCTTCCATGCCTAAATCAAGAGCAGTGAGAGATGAAAGCAGCTGAGTTGCAAGATCTCCCTGTGCAGCTGGAGCTCTTCAGGGCAGAGCAGGACTTCATGCTCCTTCTCAGGCAGCTGCTGCCTTGCTGGGGTGGTTTGGTGCTCTGCACAGCTTGTCTGGTGCAGGATCCCAAGCAAAGTCAGGGCATCTGGAAAGGAAATTGGTGTGGTTTGGTGTGTTGTCCTCACTGGGGAAGTGAACCCAAAGTGCTCTGAGTTAGCTTTGCATGGAATCCACCTGGGCACGAGCCAGGGTGTGCCAAGATAGCCAAGAAGTCAAACAGCATCCTGGCCTGCACCAGCAGTAGTGTGGTCAGCAGCACCAGAGCAGTGATTGTCCCCCTGTGCTGGACACTGGTGAGGCCGCAGCTCAAATCCTAGATTCAGTTTTGGTCTCTGAATACAACAATGACAATGAGGGGCTGGAGTGGGTCAAGGGAAGGGTAATGAAGCTGGTGAAGGGTCTGGAGAACAGGGCTGGTGAGGAGCAGCTGAAGGAAGTGTCCAGGGAGGTGGTGGAGTCACTATCACTGGAAGTGTTTAAGAAGAGTCTGGATGAGGCACTTGGTGCCATGGTTTAGTCGATTGGATGGTGTTGGGTGACAGGTTGGGCTTGATAATCTCAAAGGTCTTTTCCAATCTGGTTAATTCTATTCTATTCTAACTGGGGCTGTTAAGTCTAGAGAAAAGGAGGCTGAGAGGAGACCTCATTGCCCCCTACGACTCCCTGAAAGGAGGTTGTAGTGAGGTGGGGCTTGTTCTCTTCTCCCTAGCATCAGGTGATAGAATGAGAGGAAATGGCTTGAAATTGTGCCAGGGGAGGTTGAGGTTGGAGATAAGGAAAGATTTCTTTGCTGCAGGAGTGGTCAGGCAGTGGAACAGGCTGCCCAGGGAGGTGGTGCTGGAGTCCCCATCCCTGGAGGTGTTCAAGAAACCTGTGGCCGTGCCACTTGGGGACATGGTTTAGCAGCCGTGGTGGTGTTAGGTTGCTGGTTGGACTTGGTGAGATGACTTTTCCAGCCAGACTGGCTGTGTGATTCTGGGAAGCATGGGTTGCCTTCAAGGATGCAGTTCCCTCTGTGCCCACACCCTGGCTGTCCACGAGCAGTCTGCGGTGACCTTTCACACTGTCATTTACCTCTGCCTTGTCATTAACCTTCTTTGAAGCAGCTGTGACAAACTGAGGCTGCAGCAAGCTGATGGTATCTCCTCCTTAGGTGAGACTGGCATTGGGAAATCCACTCTCATGAACACCCTCTTCAACACCACCTTTGAGACCGAGGAAGCCAGCCACTACGGAGCGCCGTGCGCCTGCGGCCGCGCACCTACGACCTGCAGGAGAGCAACGTCCACCTCAAGCTGACCATCGTGGACGCCGTGGGGTTTGGGGACCAGATCAATAAAGATGAAAGGCAGGTCTCGTGCCATCTGCTTGGCATTTCTGGGCTTGCCTCTGGGGCTTGTAGTCCTGAGCTGCCTGTGGTCCTGCTCGCTGGGTGGCAGAGGAGGTGTCCGCGTTGCCCTTCAGAGAGTAGCTTCTTGCGGTGGCTCTGATTCTGGGGGCTGGCTGTAGAGGTTGAGGAGCTAAAAAAACCCCAAACACCCAACTGCTGAGTGTAGTTGGTTGAGGAGCAAAAGCAATAGAGGTCATAGGAGGTCTTCCTCTTTAGGAAGAAGCTCTTCACCATGAGGGTGGTGAGACACTGGCACAGGTTGCCCAGGGAGGTGGTAGAAGCCTCATCCCTGGAGGTTTTGAAGGCCAGGCTGGATGTGGCTCTGAGCAACCTGCTGTAGTGTGAAGTGTCCCTGCCCATGGCAGGGGGGTTGGGACTGGATGATCCTCGAGGTCCCTTCCAACCCTAACAATTCTATGATTCCCAGCAGAGACTGGTGTTCTCCAGGAGTGTGTGCAGTTAGCAAGCTGCAGGGTTGGGAATGATCTGTCCTGGCAGCCCTCGTTGTCTCTGGATCTGTCTCATTTAATTACAACAAACCTGTCACTTAAGCCCCAGGTAAAGGCTTTCTGGGACTCCAAGGTCTTTCCTTGGTCATGTTGCTTTGCTACAGACAGATGGCTCAGCCTTGAGCCCTGGGCATGGTGTGTAAGCAGTCATCTTCCCACGCTCCACTGTCCTCAGGCTGCCCAGTGCGGCCTCAGGAGCCTCCAGCACCCTGTGGATTAGAAGGTCTGCGCGTAAATGCCACACATTCTTTGGTGTGAGGGATCTCGTGGGTGCTTTTCAGATGATGCCACGGCGTGCCTGGGAGAGCTTGAGCCTCCCCAGGGCTGGGCTGCGCCGTGCCTGGGTTGCTAATGGTCTGGTTTTAGTTACAGGCCCATCGTTGAGTACATTGATACGCAGTTTGAAAACTATCTGCAAGAGGAGCTGAAGATCCGCCGCTCCCTCTTCAACTACCACGACACCAGGATTCACGTCTGCCTTTACTTCATCACCCCAACCGGCCACTCCCTCAAGTCCTTGGACCTGGTGACAATGAAGAAGCTGGACAGCAAGGTAAGGACTTGCAGAAGGCCGTGGTCCCTCTTTGTGGGAGCGGTGGTGTGTCTTGTGGGGCGGTTGGCACCTGGAAGGTTTTGCTCCTTCTGTGAGGGCTGGAGTCCTTCCTGTGTGCTCACAGACTCACAGAAAGCATTGAGGTGGAAGGGATCCTCCAAGGGCATCTTGTGCACCCCCCTGCACTCAGCAGGGACACCTCCAACTAGATCAGGCTGCACAGGGACACAGCATGTCTGATGCTGAACGTCTCCAGGGACAGAGCCTCAACCACCTCCCTGGGCAACCTGTTCCAGTGTCTCACCACCCTCATAGTGCAGAACTTCCTCTTGATGTCCAACCTAAATTTCCACTGCTCCAGTTTCAAGCCATTGGCCCACATCCTATCACCATAGGTCCTTCTAAAAAGTCCCTCCCCAGCCTTCTTTTAGGTCCCCTTCAGATAATGAAATGCTGCTCCAAGGTCTCTCTGGAGCCTTCTCTTCTCCAGGCTGAACAGTCCCAACTCTTTCAGCCTGTCTTTGTAGGAGAGGTGCTTCATCTGCCCTGGTAGGTCGCTCAGGTCCTGTGCTTTCCTGCAAGACACCAGGTGACAAAGCTGTTTCCCAGCTAGCTGGAAGTCTGGAGTGTGTCCATCACTGTCACTGCTGCTGGTGCCAGCTGATCTGGATAGGAGATCACAATATCTTCTGGCTATGTAAATATTCTGAGAAGTTCTCAAGGTGATAGGAATCCTATAAGTGGGTCATGAGAGGGTCCAGCTGGGGCTTGTTTCTCTGTCCATAATGAGAGGGTCCAGGTGGGAGTTGGTTGTGCCTTAGGGACCAGTGGGTTACTTCACTGGCTACCACTGACATTGCTGCAGCTCAGAGGAGGTTTCTGACACACTTCTGGTTGTTCCAGCTGTCTTCCATGCAGCTGCAGGAGGCTTCAGAGATCACTGGTAGCAGCAGCACATCTTCTTCATGAGAATTTCCTGTCTTTCAGAGCAGTCTCTTAGCTGCAAGGTGAGGCCTTTCAGATGGCAGATGCTGAGCAGATAACAAAGAGGGCAGGCAAGGCAACTGTGACCCCCAGAAACAGGGGATGCCCTGGATTGCTCTCAGGACAAGCCTCTTCTCCTGCTGGTTGTCCTCATGCAGCTCTATTGGACTTTCCTGATGGGCAGAGCTCCCCCTCACAGAGTGCCTGCTGTTTGCCCTGGCCACCCGGGGCTGTTGGCCTGCTTTTGCTTGGCCCTGCTCCAGAGCAGGCACTGGTTTCCCATTGCAGTGGGGCTGGCTGCAGCCCTGGTGGCTGTTACACTGACTTCATCAGCAATCCAGAAACTTTCCCTTCATAAACTCTTGTCTCTTGGTGTGCTGCCAGCATTACATGTTCCCAGAAATATGTTTGGAGGAAAGCTTTTGCACGATTCCCCTTGGTGCTGGTGGTCCCACGAAGCTTTTCTCTGCCTTCCTTTCTGCATTCCCTACTTCTCACATCTCCTCCTGGCTGCCTTTCATGTGGTCCTTGGGTAGGACCAAAATAAATCCTTTGTGCTTGTGCAGAGATAGGAACTTTGTGCTCACTCAAGCTTTCTGTACTTCTAAACTTCCAGTCAAATAATCCTCTCTGAAGTCATTTTATCCCTTTGCTCTCATCTCCCTTCTTACCACAATGTGAGAACATCTTGGGTTTCGTGGTGCAGTGGCCTCACACAAGCAGGCACATGGCAATGGATAAGTAAGCAGAGACCATGACTCTTTTCTGGGTATCAGGGGGTTTATGTTTCATTTTTTCTCCAGTGGTGCCATCCCAGGACATCAAAGTCCTTTCCAGGCACTCCTTAGAGATTTGTGGTGACTGCCTGTGCCGTGCCCCTTTCCAGGGCACGTGAACCTTGTGCCTGGGGGCCGCTCTGTGTGCGCAGAGCACACTGGGGTGTCAGCAAACCCTGGGCAGCTTCCTGTCTGCCCCAGACTGGTGACAGCAGCTCATTCCCATGGCTGAGCAGAGAGGTGACATGCACTGACTCATGTCTGCAGTCACCAGAGCACACCTTGAACCTGGCTTTCCTCTTGGCAAGCTCAGTGCGGCTGGTGGCCACTGTTTTACAGCTGAGGGACGGAGCCCAGGAGGGGAACCATCATAGCTTCATAGAATGGTTTGGGTTGGAAGAGACCTTAAAGATCATCCAGTTCCAACCCCCCTGTCATGGCTAGGGATACCTCCCACCAGCCCATGTTGTTCAAGGCCTCATCCAACCTGGCCTTGAACACCTCCAGGGAGGAGGCATCCACAACCTCCCTGGGCAACCTGTTCCAGTGTCTCTCCACTCTCACTGGCAAGAATTTCTTCCCAATATCCAGTCTAATTTTGCCCTCTTCCAGCTTAAATCCAACCCCCTTGTCCTCTCACTGCAAGCCATTGTAAAAAGTACCCCTCCAGCTCTCCTGTAGCCTCCTTCAGGTACTGGAAGGCTGCTCTAAGGTCTCCCTGGAGCCTTCTGTTCTCCAGGCTGAACAGCCCCAACCCCCTCAGCCTGTCCCCACAGGGGAGATTCTCCTGCCCTCTGATCATCTTCATGGCCAGAGGTGTAGCAGGGGCAAAGCTTTGCTGGCTCAGCCTCTGGAAGTAGTTTCCCAAGGGGTTTTGTAGGGGTCAGTGGATCAGTGGCACCTTTGCTTTGGCACACCAAACACAGCACCAGGTGCTGGGCAGGCTTTTCAATCTGGGTGCTGATTTCAAGGCTGAATCTTGCTTGTGGTGTGAAATTTACCCAACCCTTTCTGGCTAAAGCAGGTTTGTAAACAGCTGTAAAGCACTATTTTTTTGGCTGAGCTCATGGGCAGCTGTTGTGCAGGGTGGTTAGTTACAGCCAGAGGGCCAAAATCATCTTCAGAAGTTGGTTCTAGGTAGGTCAGATGGGGTTGGCTGGTAGGTGGGTGGGCAACACCTGTGATCTGGCAGGGACTGGCTTTTCACTGGGTTTAAACTGGGGAAAGAGGGAGTTAAATAAATAAGATTAATAAGGGAAATAGAACCTGAGGTGCATTAAGAGGAGTGTGTCCAGCAGATCCAGGGAGGTTCTCCTCCTACTCTACTGTGCCCTGGTGAGGCCACACGTGGAATATTGCATCCAGTTCTGGGCTCCCCAGTTCAAGAGGGACAGGGATCTACTTGAGAGTCCAAGGGATGGCTACAAGGGTGATTAAGGGACTGGAGCACTGCCTGATGAGGAGAGGCTGAGAGCCCTGGGGCTGTTTAGTCTGGAGAAGACTGAGAGGGGATCTGATCAGTGTCTATCAGTATCTGAGGGCTGGGGGTCAAAAGGGAGGGGACAGGCTCTGCTCAGTTGCACCCTGGCATAGGACAAGGGGCAATGGATATAAACTCCTGCACAGGAGGTTCCACCTCAACATGAGGAGGAACTTCTTCACTGTGAGGCTCACAGAGCACTGGCACAGGCTGCCCAGAGAGTTTGTGGAGTCTCCTTCTCTGGAGCCTTTCCAGCCCTGTCTGGATGTGTTCCTGTGTGACCTGTGCTGGATTCTGTGGCCCTGCTCTGGCAAGGGGGTTGGACTGGATGATCTCCAGAGGTCCCTTCCACCCCCTAACATCCTGTGAGCCTGTGAAAACTGCATCTGTGTCAGATGAGAAGGTGATTTATCAATTTCATCTGCCCTGCTGTGCTGCCTTGGGCATCCCAGGGCTCCCTGGATGGTTTCCAGCCAGTGGGTGCTGTTTATGAGCTGTGGTGTGGCTGATTGCTTGCCCTTCATGAGCTGCCACATGCCAGATGGGTCACTGGGGTGCTTTGGGCTGGTTTGTGCCTCTGCTGCTTGCTTTCCGAGGTAGGATTTGCCTACTGGCTTCACTGGGGCCTGCATCTGGGAGTACTTTGGAGATGGGGACAAATCCAGCTGTGGCGATGCCTGTAGCCTTTATTAGCAGAATTATTTCCTCCCAGCTGCCTGATTTCAGCACCTCCTTGGTAAGTTTTCCTTTTGGAGACAAGAAATCACTCTGTGGTCAGGATGGCTCGAGGAGGTGCATTTTCTGTCTGTTTGTGAGGTCATTGTCTTGTCTGGAGCACAGACATCCTCTGGCCACAGTTTCAGCTCTGGCAAAGACCTCCAGTACATGGACTGACAGTGAAGGGGACACTGCACTCTTGCCACACTCCAGTAGGCAACTTCTTTACACAGAGTAGAATGCTCTTCCACCATGTGGCAGAAGAATGTGGTTCTGGGATTGTGTCTGCAACCCCAAGTAAACATTTTTTGTGTGAGAGTGGAGAGAGAAACCTCACAGGGCTCTGATCTAGCTGAAGATTTCCCTGCTGTCTGCAGGGGGCTTAGACTAGATGACTTTTAAAGGCCTCATACAACCCAAACCATTCATGTCCTGGGCTGCATCAATAGGAATGTGGCCAGCAGAGCAAGAGAAGGGATTCTGCCCTTTTACTCTGCCCTGCTCAGACCCCACCTTGAATACTGCATCTGGTTCTGGTGTATCCAGCATAAGAAGGACATAGAGGTGCTTGAGTGAGTTCAGAGGAGGGCCAGAAAGGTGATCCAAGGGCTGGAGTACCTCTGTTATGAATATAGGCTGAGGGAGCTGGGATTGTTCAGCCTGGAGGAGAGAAGGCTCCAGGGAGACCTTAGAGCTGCATTTCTAGTCTCTGAAGGGGACCTGCAGGAAGGCTGGGGAGGGACTGTTCAGAAAGGCCTGTGGGGATAGGATGAGAGGCAATGGTTTGACACTGGAGCAGGGCAGATTTAGGTTGGACATCAGGAGAAAGTTCTGCACTATGAGGGTGGTGAGACACTGGAACAGGCTGCCCAGGGATGTGGTGGAGGCCCCATGCCTGGAGACGTTCAGCATCAGACTTGCTGTGTCCCTGTGCAGCCTGATCTAGTTGGAGCTGTCCCTGCTGAGTGCAGGGGGTTGCACAAGATGACCTTTGAGGATCCCTTCCAACTCAGTGCAATCTGTGAAAAGCCTTCTCCTGTCCGCTGCCTGGCACCCTGCACCTTTCCCAGTTGGTCCATGTCATCCACAGAGCAGGTATGAGCTGTGACCCTCTCAGAGAGGCTCAGGGAGTTCTCAGGAAGGATCTGCAGCTGTTTTGAAAGCATCTGAGGGGAGTCCCTGCACTTTCTGCTTAAGCACAGGAAGGCTTCCCCTCAGCTCACTGTAACACTTCCTTGAGCTTCTCCTCACAAACAACTTGTCAGCACAGCCAGAAGGGGGTAGGTGATAAGTGGAGGTGTGACAGCTGATATTGTCTCAACGTGTGTAACAAAATACTCAGGTGAGAGCAGAGCCTTTGATCTGCTCCTCCTGCATTTATCACAAGGTGTTCATCTTTGCTTTATCTGGAAGCCTGGGAGCCTGATTAGTCCTGGAAAACTCTTCCCTCTAGTGTTCAGCTGGGCTTGTGCTGCAGTGTGCATGCAGAAGCTTGCTGGCTTTATGGGATGTAAAGCAGCCACTGTGGTAGGACCCAGAACCTCGTGTGAGGTTCAACAAGGACAAGTGCTGGGGCTGCACTTAGGTTACAACAACCCCATGAAGGTTCCAGGCTTGGGGCAGAGTGGCTGGAAACTGCCTGGTGGAAAGGGACCTGGGGGTGCTGGTTGAAAAAACAGCTGAAAATGAGCCAGCAGTGTGCTCAGCTGGCCAAGAAGGTCACCAGCATCCTGGCCTGGATCAGCAGCGGCGTGGCCAGCAGGACTGCAGTGGGGTTTGTCTCCTGTACTCAGCACTGGTGAAGCCACACCTTGAATATTGGGATCAGTTTTGGGCCCCACACTCCAAGAAGGACATTGAGGTGCTAGAGTGGGTCCAGAGAAGGGCAGTGAAACTGGTGAAGGTCTTATGAGGAGCAGCTGAGGGATCTGGGGTTGTCCAGCCTGGAGAATTGGAGGCTGCTGGGAGACCTCATTGCTTTCTACAGCTCCCTGAAAGATGGTTGGAGTGAGATGGGGGTTGGCCTCTTGTCCCTAGTGTCAGGTGATAGAAGGAGAGGAAATGGCCTGAAACTGCACCAGGGGAGGTTTAGGTTGGAGATTAGGAACAATTTCTCTGCAAGAGTGGTCAGGGATTGGAGCAGGCTGCCCAGGGAGGTGGTGCTGGAGTCCCCATCCCTGGAGGTGTTCAAGAAACCTGTGGCCATGGCACTTGGACACATGGTTTGGTGGCCCTGGTGGTATTAAGTTGATGGTTGGACTGTATGATCTCAGAGGTCTTTCCAACCCAAACAATTCTGTCACTCTGTGACCCAAATCCCCCCATGAGCACCGACCCAGCTGAGCTGCTCCCTGCCCCGCTGCTCACCCGCTTGTTGTTCTTCTTCCTTCCTTCCTTCTGCTGCAGGTGAACATCATCCCCATCATTGCCAAAGCAGACACCATCTCCAAAAGTGAGCTGCACAAGTTTAAGATCAAGATCATGAGCGAGCTGGTCAGCAATGGTGTGCAGATCTATCAGTTCCCCACCGACGATGAGGCAGTGGCTGAGATCAACTCGGTGATGAACGTGAGTGCCGCTGCCGGCCGCCTCGCCGCCGCGGCTGGGGACTGCCACGCTGCCCAGCCCCAAAAATGCACCTGAAGGGCAAGTTTCATCAGGGCTGTCCAGACACTAAAATCTATTGGAAAGCTGAGCTGGGCATCAGTCAGTCCCCCCAAGGCTGGGGCGTTCAGAAGGGCAACAAAGCTGGGGAGGGGTCTGGAGCACAGCGCTGTGAGGAGAAGCTGAGGGAGCTGGGGTTGCTTAGCGTGGAGAAGAGGAGGCTCAGGGGAGACCTTCTTGCTGTCTACAACTACCTGAAGGGAGGTTGTAGCCAGGAAGGGGTTGGTCTCTTCTCCCAGGCAACCAGCAGCAGAACAAGAGGACACAGTCTCAAGCTGCATCAGGGTAGGTTTAGGCTGGATGTTAGGAAGAAGTTCTTCATAGAAAGACAGATTGGCCATTGGAATGTGCTGCCCAGGGAGGTGGTGGAGTCACCATCACTGAAGGTGTTTAGGAAGAGACTTGATAGGGTGCTTGGTGCCATGGTTTAGTTGATTAGGTAGTGCTGGATGATAGGTTGGACTCGATCTCAAAGGTCTCTTCCAACCTGGTCTATTCTGTTCTGTTCTGTTCTGTGATTTAATCTGTGGCTGGAGGAGCTCAGCTCAGCTCTGAAATCTCTTTTATTAAGTTTGGGATGAATCCTTCTCTCCAAAACCCATTCTGTCTGCTTTCTTTAGGTGACTCCATTTGAGGAGGGGAGAAGCTTGGAATCGAAATTTACAGTTAAGATTAATATAAATCTCCTGACCTATGGAGGCAAGGCAGAGAAAACTCAATTGACAGCAAAGAAGAAAAAAAAAATTAGAAGCTCTACTTTGTCCTCAAAATTCAGAGTTCAAAATTCAAATTCAGAAAAGGCCAGAGGCCAAACTCAGACCTGGCTGAGGAATGTACACAACAGTTGGAGGCTTCCTGTCTCCCACATCAGAGTGTGGCTATTGTACTATCACAGAATGCCAGGTTGCAAGGGAGCCCAGGGATCATCTGGTCCAAGCTAGCAGCAGCTGCAATGTTTTCCATGTTAATTTTTATAACACAAAGCAGCTCACAATGAGCACTTCCCTGCAGAGCAGGTTCTGATTAACAGCTTTGCCTTTCTTTCACACCCTCCTCTTCTTTTTTTTTCTTTTTCAGTTTCAGTAGCCAATTGATTTCTGGATCACTTAGATAATGAAAAAAAAGTATCACAGAATCACAGAATTGTCAGGGTTGGAAGGGACCTCAAGGCTCAGCCAGTTCCAGCCCCCCTGCCATGGGCAGGGACACCTCACACTACAGCAGGTTGCCCAGAGCCACATCCAGGCATGAGGCTTCCACCACCTCCCTGGGCACCCTGTGCCAGTCTCTCACCACCCTCATGGGGAACAACTGCTTCCTAACATCCAATCTCTATCTCCCCACTTCTAGTTTTGCTCCATCCCCCCCAGTCCTATCACTCCCTGACACCCTCCAAAGTCCCTCCCCAGCTTTCTTGGAGCCCCCTGCAGATACTGGAAGGCCACAAGAAGGTCTCCTCAGAGCCTTCTCCTCTCCAGACTGAACAACCCCAACTCCCTCAGTCTGTCTCCATAGCAGAGCAGCTCCAACCCTCTGCTCAACCTTGTGGCCCTTCTCTGGACACCTTCCAGCACCTCCAGATCCTTCCTGGAACAGAGGCTCCAGAACTGGACACAGAGCTCCAGGTGTGGTCTCAGCAGAGTGGAGCAGAGGGGCAGAATCACCTCCCTGGACCTGCTGGCCACACTTCTCTTGCTGCAGCCCAGGCTCTGCTTGGCTCTCTGGGCTGCAAGTGCTCACTGCTGGCTCCTGTTGAGCTTCTCATCCCCCAGCACCCCCAAGCCCTTTTCTTCTGCTCTCAAGCAGGTCTCTGCCCAGGCTATATCAGTGTTAGTTCTTTTTTTACTGGATGAATTCATCAAAAATGTGAAGGAGGGACTCTTGGTGAAACAATTGCAAGCTGTGTGCACCGGGGAGAAAAAAACAGGACTTGTGCTTGCTTGGATTTGCTTCCCAGCCCCTCCAATGAAAATATTTTTGGCTTCTTCTCCACCAGTTCCATCCTTCTGAATCCCTTTCTTCTTACATGTGAGGAATTGTTTAGTCTGGAGATACAGGAGGCTGAGGGGCGACCTCCTCACTCTTTACAGCTCCCTGAAAGGAGGTTGAAGCCAGGTGGGGTTGGTCTCTTCTCCCAAGGAAAGGAAATAGCCTCAGGTTGCATCAGGGGAGGTTTAAGTTGGACATTTAAAGAAAGTCCTTCCCTGAAAGGGTTCTCAAGGACTAGACCAGGCTGCCCAGGGAGGTGATTGAATACCCTTCCTGGGAGGTGTTTAGAAGAGGCAGAGATCTGGTGCTGAGGGCCATGATTCACAGATTGCATTGGGTTGGAAGGGGCCCTCAAAGGTCATCTTGTCCAACGCCCCTGCAGTCAGCAGGGACACCTCCAACTGGATCAGGCTGCACAGGGCCACAGCATATCCACCACATCCCTGGGCAACCTGTTCCTGTGTTTCACCACCTTCACTGTGTAGAGCTTCCTCCTGATGTCCAGCCTAAGTCTTCCCTGCTCCAGTTTCAAACCATTGCCCCTGGGCCTATCACCACAGGCCCTTCTGAACAGTCCCTCTCAAGCCTTCCTGCAGGTCCCCTTCAGATACTGAAATGCAGCTCTAAGGTCTCCCTGGGGCCTTCTCTCCTCTGGGCTGAACAGCCCCAGTTCTCTCAGCCTGTCAGTGTTCAGCCCCAGACTTGGTTGAGTCAGGGAATGGTTGGACTTGATGATCTTTAAAGGTCTTTTCCAACCAAAACAATTCTATGATTCTGTGATTTTTGTCCACTTCATCCTGCTGAAGCCCCTGCTCCACAGCTCCTTTCTGCAGTGCTGAGGACACTGCTCTGTCTCCTTGCTGCTTGGCAGCCTTGGAGAGCACTGAGCACATGTTGTATCCTGCACATGTCCCTGCCAGTGCCCACACACACACTGCTGTGCCAAGGCCTGGTTCCTAATGGCTTCCTGCCTTCTGCAAGGCAGGGAGTGCCCTGCTCATGGCATGTGGAGACTGCAACGAACAACCTGACAAATGGGTAGAGGGACAGCAGTGATGATTCTGCTGTGCCTTCAATATTTCCCCATCTAGTTCAGCCCAGCCAGCACTGCTGCTACGCTGCCCTCTTCTAAGGTCCCAGCGGGTAGTAGAGACAGCTCTGAGTGTTGGAGAGTAATGGCTGCAGAGGAAGGGCTTGGTGCAGTAGAGTGAGTGGGATCTAACAGTCAGGCTCATCTCTGAGGGGTTAGCCCATGCTGGATATGAGCCAACATCTGCCCAGGTGGCCAAGAAGGCCGCCAGCATCCTGGCTTTGCTCAGCAGTGGTGTGGCCAGCAGGACCAGTGCCTGTACTGAGCACTAGTGAGCTCACACCTGGAGTACTGGGGTCAGTTTTGGGCTCATTCTAAGAAGGACGTTGAGGCGTTGGAGTGAGTCCAGAGAAGGGTAATGAAGTGGGGAAGGGTAGAGCACAGGTCTGGTGAGGAGCAGCTGAGGGAACTGAAATTGTTCAGCCTGGAGAAAAGGAGGCTGAGGGGAGACCTTCTGGCTCTCTACAACTCCCTGAAAGGAGGCTGGAGTGAGGTGGGGGCTGGTCTCCTCTCCCAAGGAACAAGTGACAGGATGAGAGGAAACAGCCTCAAGTTGCACCAGGGGAGGTTTAGGTTGGGCATGAAGAACAATTTCTTCCCCAGAAGGGCTGTCAAGCCCTAGGCTGCTCAGGGCAGTGGTGGAGTCCCTACCCCTGGAGGGGTCCCAAAGCCATGGAGATGTGGTGCTGAGAGACATGGTTTAGTGCTGAGCTGGCAATGCTGGGTTAATGGTTGGACTGGAGAATCTTAAAGGTTTCTTCCACCCAAACCCATTCCCTGCTTGTCTGCACTGAGTCCCTGGCCTTGGCTCTGTTGCAGGCTCACCTGCCCTTCGCCGTGGTCGGCAGCACAGAGGAGGTGAAGGTTGGGAACAAGCTGGTGAGAGCTCGGCAGTACCCCTGGGGAGTGGTGCAAGGTAAGGGGATGGGTAAGGGCCCCAGCTACAGACCTCCCTTGTGCCCAAGTACCCGCTGGCACCCTCCCCGGCTGTGCCCTGTGCCAGCTGGTGCAGAAACATCCCGTGCAGCCTCGGGTGGGTCGGCCACTCTTTCCTACCAGGAGCTCCCGTTCCTGCCGGGCTCAACAGCAAGCCTTGCATCCAAGGGGCTGTGTGCTCTGGGGGGGACAACAGGGCCAGGGGAGGAGAGCCTGGAATTAATCTGCAGGTGTGTTTGTCCTTCCCCCACCGCACATGCAGTGCCCCTGACTCGTGCCTTTGCTTCCACCAGTGGAGAATGAAAGTCACTGCGACTTCGTGAAGCTGCGGGAGATGCTGATCCGGGTGAACATGGAGGACCTGCGGGAGCAGACCCACACCCGCCACTACGAGCTCTACAGGAGGTGCAAGCTGGAGGAGATGGGCTTCAAGGACACAGACCCAGACAGCCAGCCCTTCAGGTGAGCAGCCTCCACGGGCTCCTGCAGCAGGCCAGAGCAGCACTCTGGCAGTGACGCTCCCAAAAAGACAGAGGAGGCTTTTAGCGGTATCCACCCTGCTGAGCTGGGCTCCAAGTTTGCAGCTGACCTCCCTCCCCTCTCCCTCCCCCTCCCCTCCCCCTCCCCTCCCCCTCCCCTCCCCCTCCCCTCTCCCTCCCTCCCCCTCCCTCCCCTCTCCCTCCCCCTCTCCCTCCCCTCTCCCTCCCCTCTCCCTCCCCTCTCCCTCCCCTCTCCCTCCCCTCTCCCTCCCCTCTCCCTCCCCTCTCCCTCCCCTCTCCCTCCCTCTCCCTCCCCTCTCCCTCCCCCTCCCTCCCCTCTCCCTCCCCTCTCCCTCCCCTCTCCCTCCCCTCTCCCTCCCCTCTCCCTCCCCTCTCCCTCCCTCTCCCTCCCCTCCCTCTCCCTCTCCCTCCCCTCTCCCTCCCCTCTCCCTCCCCTCTCCCTCCCCTCTCCCTCCCCTCTCCCTCCCCTCTCCCTCCCCCTCCCTCTCCCTCCCTCTCTCCCTCCCCTCTCCCTCCCCTCTCCCTCCCTCTCCCTCCCCTCTCCCTCCCCCCTCTCCCTCCCCTCTCCCTCCCCTCTCCCTCCCCTCTCCCTCCCCTCCTCCCTCCCCTCTCCCTCCCCTCTCCCTCCCCTCTCCCTCCCCTCTCCCTCCCCTCTCGATTTGGTTTTGCTTTCTTCCCCAGCCTCCAAGAAACATACGAGACCAAAAGGAAAGAGTTCTTGGGTGAGCTCCAGAAGAAGGAGGAAGAAATGAGGCAAATGTTTGTTAACAAAGTCAAGGAGACAGAAGCAGAGCTGAAGGAGAAGGAGAGAGAGGTGGGTGTGCCAGATCCTCTGAGAGGAGCCCAAAATGCAGCCAGCAGGAGCTCTGGGGCTGGGCAGCCTATGCCTGCTGGAAGGCACTTGCAGCTCTTGGGCAGACCTCACCTGCCAAAGCACCAACACACAGAGCTTCATCCAGTCAGAGAAGGGGACACAGGGTAGGGGTTTCAGAAGAGCGTCACTGCTTTAGGTGCCTCAGAAACAGAAGAGTCCTGTGCTGTGTGTAGGGGACTTGGCTGCTGCTTGGTGAGTGAAGGGCAATGAAGGATGTTTTGGTGAGCACCCGCGTCAGGTAGATCTCACCCATGGAGGCTCTCTGGGCAGCAGGAATGCTCCAGGGGGCAGCAGGTCAGTGGTGTGAAGCCATGGACAGCTGCTGTGACTGGGGTGGGGGGAAATAAATGGCCCACCCTCAAAACTAGTGAGGAACAGAAGAGTCCCCAATGTCCCCAGCCCTGTGGCAGGGCTGCAGGCTGAGCTGGGTCCTCAGTGCACTCCCCCAGAGCTCAGGCTTTCTCCTGGTTTGATGTGTGGTGCCAGGCAGAGCTGAATGTCTTCTGTTGTCTCTGGTTTTGGTGAAGAATCACAGAAACATTCAGGTTGGAAAAGACCCTCAGGACCACCAAGTCCAACCCATAACCCTACTCTACAAAAGTTCTCCCCTAAACCATATCCCCAAGCTCCCCATCCAAACCACCTTCAAACACATCTGGGGTTGGTGACTCCACCACCTCCCTGGGCAGCACATTCCAGCACCTGACCACTCTTGCTGGGAGAAACTTCTTCCTAATGTCCAGTCTAAACCTACCCAGTTGTAGCTTTAGGCCATTTCTCTTGTTCTGTCACTAATTACCTGTGAGAAGAGCCCAGCACCAGTCTCTGTGGTTGCCCGGAGGTCACCTGTGCTGAGGTGCAGGGACGCCGGCTGCCCTGTGCCAGCTGCCGGGTCTCTGGGGGGAAGTGGGGATTGGGGCAGGAGGTGTGACTGTGGCTCTGGGGTTGTGTGGGGGGGGGATGCTGGATGTGATGCTCAGAGGCTTTGTCTCCCACCAGCTGCATGAGAAATTTGAGCACTTAAAAAGGATACACCAAGAGGAGAAGAGGAAGGTGGAGGAGAAGAGGAGGGAGCTGGAGGAAGAGATGAATGCCTTCAACAGGCGGAAAGTGGCAGTGGAGACCTTGCAGTCCCAATCTTTGCAGGCTACCTCACAGCAGCCACTGAGGAAGGACAAAGACAAGAAAAAGTAAGTGTCTGAACTTGGCTCTTGTCCCCTCTGCTGCTGGGAAGCTGGGTGTCTGCTCAGATGCTGAGGCAGCAAATGGAAAAGGGGATTCTGAAATCCTGATTCCTACCCTTCTGACTCTTTGCCTAATGGGGAGGAGAAACAGGGTCCTGCTGTGCCCTGGCACTGCCCTGGGGAAGCCCTTGGGGCTGTAAGTTGGGGAGATTAACAATTTGGGAGCATTCCCTAAGGACAACCTCACAAGATCCACAGTCTTTACCTCTGTGACAGCAAGCTGCAAGGAAGGTGACTACAGATACAAGCTGCACCTTCTCCCCAGCAGAAGCACGGGGACACACTTGACACAGTTGTGATGCCTTACAGATGAGGTCTCCCACAATGTGAACCTCACTGTGATCCATACTCTTGGGACCCTCTTTGGAGAGTGTGGTGTTTTAGTTTTGGAGTCAGAGCTGCAAAGATGGAAGCAGCAGCTCAGAGTGGAGATGCAGTGGAAATTCCTCGTGGAACAGGGCTCTAAGGCAGTTCTGCTTACCAGAAAGCTCTGTCCCCTAAGGGCACCATCCTTATCTTAGCTTGCTGGGAGTTAAGTGACACTGCTGAAGCCAGCAAGAGACAGTGGCACATAAATAATCTTTCAGCTGCCTGGTTGTGAAATGATAGAATAGGCATGGGGCAAACAGGCTGAAAAAGAAAAGGTTCTTCAAGGATCAGTGGCTATGAGCGGAACAAGAAGCACCATCGTGCAAGCTGCTAATTCTGCTGTGGCAGCAGGTTTTGTTCCTTCCCCTTGCCTGATGGAGCTTAAGAGCCTGAACTGCATTCTGTCAGCTCCAGAAGGGGCTGGTGGCAAAGATTTCAGAGCCTTTCAGTGATGGAAAGGAACAAAAAACCATCCAGAGGAGCAACACACTGAGTTCTGAGTTTGCTCTTGATGACTTCATGTTGCTGATTAGATTTCCAGTACCTGAAGAGGGCCTACAAGAAAGCTGGGAAGGAACAGGACGAGGGACAATGGCTTTGAGCTGGAAGAGGGGAGATTGAGACTGGAGATTAGGGAGAAATTCTTTCCAGTCAGGGTGGGGAGACACTGGAACAGGTTGCCCAGGGAGGTTGTGGATTCCCCCTCCCTGGAGCAACCTGGGCTAGTGGGAGGTGTCCCTGCCCATGGCAGGGGGTTTGGAATTAGGTGATCTTTAAGGTCCCTTCCAACCTAAACCATTGTGAATCTACGAATCTCATGCTTTGTTGGTTCTCTGTGCTGAACTGCAGCTCTGGGGAAGCTTCCTTCACCTCACTGACGTGCCAGGCAGGTGTTGATCTGTTAGAGGGTAGGAGAGCTCTGCAGAAGGACCTTGACAGGCTGGACAGATGGGCAGAATCCAATGGCATGAGATTTAACACATCTAAGTGCCAGGTTCTATACATTGGCCACAGCAACCCCATGCAGTGCTACAGGCTGGGGTCAGAGTGGCTGGAGAGCGGCCAGGCAGAGAGGGACCTGGGGGTGCTGGTTGATGGTAGGCTGAACATGAGCCTGCAGTGTGCCCAGGCGGCCAAGAAGGCCAATGGCATCCTGGCCTGCATCAGGAACATTGTGGCCAGCAGGAGCAGGGAAGTCATTGTGCCCCTGTGCTCAGCACTGGTTAGGCCACACCTTGAGTCCTGTGTCCAGTTCTGGGCCCCTCAGCTTAGGAATATGTTGAGTTGCTGGAAGGTGTCCAGAGAAGGGCAACAAAGCTGGGGAGGGGTTTGGAGCACAGCCCTGTGAGGAGACCCTGAGGGAGCTGGGGTTGCTTAGCCTGGAGAAGAGGAGGCTCAGGGGTGACCTCATTACTCTCTACAACTACCTGAAGGGAGGTTGTAGCCAGGTGGGGGTTGGTCTCTTCTCCCAGGCAACCAGCAGCAGAACAAGAGGACACAGTCTCAAGCTGCACCAGGGGAGCTTTGGGCTGGATGTTAGGAAGTTCTTCATAGAAAGAGAGATTTGCCATTGGAATGTGCTGCCCAGGGAGGTGGTGGAGTCACCATCACTGGAGGTGTTTAGGAAGAGACTGGATGGGGTGCATGGTGCCATGGTTTAGTTGATTAGATGGTGTTGGGTGATAGGTTGGACTCGATGATCTCAAAGGTCTTTTCCAACCTGGTCTGGTCTACTCTACTCTATTCTATTGTATTCTATTCTGTTCTTCCTGCAGAAGATAACTGTGGCTGGCATTTAAAATATTTCCCTGTGGTGTCAATGTCTTGGTGTTAAAACCAAAGCACTTTCTGCTGCAGACCTCTCAGCATGCTCTGAGCATGTCCCACCTCACACACTGAGTCCAAAATGCTTTCTACAATCTTCTGCTGAAAACAGGGTTTAATCCCAGCTAAGCTTGCAGGTGAATTGAGGGCTGAATACCAGGAGCCAAGGTCTGAAGGAGGTGAGCATGCCAGGCCGCTCACTCCTGTGAGTGCCATAGTGGTGACCAGGATATGCTGCAGCTTCCCCTCTGCTCTGTCTGCCTGCAGGAGAAATGGGCTCCCTCTGCTTGGTTGGTTGTAGCCCACCTGCAGACACAAATCCAGAGGCTCTTCCTCTTCTGGGTGGCATTTGGAGATCAGCTGAGGTCAGGACAAGGCAGGTCAGGACAGGGCAGCTCAGGAGGTGTACAAAGGACTGAGGGGCACCCAGAGCATGTGGTCTGTGTGTGGGGCTGGGCTGGGTTCTGTCTTCAGCTCTGGAGCAAGACACCAACAACAGGAGTAAAATGAATAAATTAGGGAGACGAAGTGGGTTGGGGCATGAAACTCAAAGGAAGCTGCCTCCCCTTGGCCTTGACCTGCCTGTCTGGACCTCTTCTTCATCTTGGAGGCATCCAAAGGAGCTGGAGGTCTTGTGAAACCTGTGTGACAGAGAGCACAGCCCTCACCCATCCCACTGTGGTTGGTTGGCTGTTGACCCCACAGACCACTCAGGCATAAGGGGACTTCTGTACTCCCTGGCCAGCAGCAGGAATGTCTCTGCTGGCTTTGTTTCTGAGATCCTTCAACCACAATGGCATCTTGGAGTTCATGAAGAAGAGTGTGACCAAGAGGTGTTCAATTCCTTTACTCTGCCTTAGTGAGGCCATCACTGGAGTATTTTGTCCAGTTTTGGCTCCCCAGTTCAACAGAGACAGGGAACTGCTGGAGAGAGTCCAATGGAGGCTACAAAGCTGCTGAGGGGCCTGGAGAAGCTCTAAGGAGGAAAGGCTGAGAGCCCTGGGGCTGTTGAGCCTGGAGAAGAGCAGCCCCAGAAGGGATCTGAGCAATGCTCAAGCAAGAGATAAAGGGTGGGGTCAAGAGGCTGGGGCCAGACTCTGTTCAGTGGTGCCCAGAGGCAGGACCAATGGGCACAAAGTGGAACCCAGGAGGTTACATCTGAACAGGAGGAGAAAATTCTTTGGTGTGAAGATGCAGGAGCCCTGGAGCAGGCTGCCCAGTGAGGTTGTGGAGTCTCCTCCTCTGGAGAGCTTCCAAACCCACCTGGCCATTGTGATCTTGCCGTGGGTGCCCTGCTTTAGCAAGGGGGTTGGATTGGATGATCTCCAGAGGTCCTTTCCAACCCTCTCTATGCTGGGATTCTGTGAAGCAGACTGAAATAGAAGACAACTGAGATCTGGGAGCGGGTGGCAGGCATCATCCTCCTCTGAGACTGGCAGCAAAGCTTCCCCTGGCAGAACTCATGGTCCAGGCTGTGCTGGGCTTTGCCCAGTGAGAAGCTGACGCTGTGCAGAGCCAAGTGTGAGCCTGGACATCACTTCCAGGAGAGCCCCAGGGTATGGAGATGGGGATGGAGACACATTCCAAGCTCAGGGACCAAGATGTTGGGACCTTGTAAGAACTGGGAATCCATCATGAGCTCAGGAGGGGGTGGATTTCTTTTCATGTTTAGGAAAGTTTGTTGGCCCTTTTCTCATCTCCTGTTTCAACTCAGTGGTTTTTAGTAGCTTCAGGAAGTACAAGCTGGAGGAGTTGCAGGTGTGGAGGAGAACTAAAACTGTCTGTGCTGATGTTCTCCTTAAGCAGCTTGCCAAGCAGGTTGTCCTGTGTGGTGGGATAACTGGGCAGCACATTTAAGCTCTGCTCCCCTTGGGAGGTGCTTCCTAGAACCCCAGAACCCCCTGATTTTGAGCTTTGCAGCACATTTAAACTCTGCTCCTCTTGGGAGGTGCTTCCTTCAACACCAGAATCTCCTCATTTTGAGCTATGCATCATGTTCAAGCTCTGCTCCCCTTGGGAGATGCTTCCTTGAACCCCAGAACCCCCTGATATTGAGCTTTGCAGCACATTTAAGCTCTGTTTCTCTTAGGAGGTGCTTCCTTGATCCCCAGAACCCCCTGATATTGAGCTTTGCAGCACATTTAAGCTCTGTTTCTCTTAGGAGGTGCTTCCTTGAACCCCAGAACCCCTGATATTGAGCTTTGCAGCACATTTAAGCTCTGTTTCTCTTAGGAGGTGCTTCCTTGAACCCCAGAACCCCCTGATATTGAGCTTTGCAGCACATTTAAGCTCTGTTTCTCTTAGGAGGTGCTTCCTTGAACCCCAGAACCCCCTGATTTTGAGCTTTGCAGCACGTTCAAGCTCTTTAGGCAGCTTGCCAAGCAGGTTGTCCTCTGTGGTGGGGCTCAGCATGCTGGTGGTTGCTCCCATCCTTGAGTCCTCAGTGTTTGTCCCCTCCCTTCCTGTGTGGTGGTGGTGGTTTTTTTTATGTTCATTTTAACACATTTGGCTATGTTTTTGCTTTGGTTTTAATTTGCCATAACCTGAATTCACCTTCTTTTTACGTTGTCCTTTCTTTTGTTTCTTTGTTTGTTTGTTTTCTTTTCAGTTAATCACACACAGCCTTGCAGGCCAAGAGTGGACTTGGTGCTTTCATGTGTTTAAATAAAACAAAGCAAAACAAAAAAAAACAACCCACACCAGCAACAACAAAAAAAAGGTTGCTTGAGTTTCCCACCCTGTGACCCTCCTCATAACATTTGTGTGAGTGGACCAAAGGGACAGAGGTAAAACTGAGCCCTCTGCGGTGGCCGCGGTGCTGAGGAGCTGGCTCCTGGCTGTGCACAACTGAGCCAGGAGGCTTTCAGGAAGGAACTTGACCACCCCTCTGTTTTGGTTCTTCAAACACATAAATCAACTAATCCCCCTCCAGCAAGATGGTTTTTAACCCTGTTCTAAACCCAGCAGCTGCGGATGGAGTTGCCCATAACTTGCTTTGTCTCAGCTCACCCAACCGGCTCGGTAATTGCTTCCTAGATTGGTTTGGTTTGGTCCCTGCTGGAGGTTCATCTGCCTTGCCCTGCACCTGCCCAGCTGTGAGGAGTGGCATGAAGAATGCTGAAACCTTTAGGTTTGGTTTGGTTTGATTGTGTTCCTAACCAAATTCTCAATTGGAGGTCCAGTTTTGGAGTGGGTAGAAAACCCACAGTGCTCAAAGGGTTTTTTTTTCCAACCCTGGGAGAACCTTAAACCCTTAGTTCCAGTAATTATCTATTTTAATCCTGAATTACTCTAAACACAGCATTTATAATATATATATATATATATAAAGAGAGAAAGAAAGTGGTTAATAAAACTCCTGGGACAATGTTTTGAGTTTTTCTTTACTGCTGAAGTAGAGCATTGATAGAGGAAAAGTTTGGGGTTGTTGGGGTGTTTTCTTTTTGGTGGTGGTGCTTTCTTTTTCACAGAGTCTGTTGTGTGAGGTGCAACTTCAGGATTTGTGGCACTTCTTGCTCCCTCCTCATTGTTGCCTGATGTCCTTTTACTCTGCTGGAAGAATTATTTAAGCTGCATTCTTTACTTCTTACACTTTAACCTTAAGCTTACTCTGTTGTGCCTAACAAGGAGAATCCCCTCGTTTTGAGCCCCGCAGCACATTTAAGCCCTGCTCCTCTTGGGAGGTGCTTCCTTCAACACCAGAATCTCCTCATTTTGAGCCCTGCAGCATATTTAAGCTCTGCTCCTCTTAAGAGGTGCTTTCTTCAACACCAGAATCCCCTGATTTTGAGCTTAGCAGCATGTTTAAACTCTGCTCCTCTTGGGAGGTGCTTCCTTCAACACCAGAATCTCCTCATTCTGAGCTATGCTGCACATTTAAGCTCTGCTTCTCCTAGGAGGTGCTTCCTTGAACCCCAGAACCCCCTGATTTTGAGCTATGCAGCATGTTCAAGCTCTGCTCACCTTAGGAGGTGCTTCCTTGAACCCCAGACCCCCTGATTTTGACCTATGCAGCATGTTCAAGCTCTGCTCACCTTAGGAGGTGCTTCCTTGAACCCCAGACCCCCTGATTTTGAGCTTTGCAGCACGTTTAAGCTCTTCTCCTCTTAGAAGGTGCTTCCTTTGCCATTCCCCCTGCCTACAAATTACAGCCTTATTTTCCTGGGCAGCTGAGCTTAGAGGAATGATTAGGATCAATATTAATTTCATCCCAGTCAATCCATTTTGGCCAACTGAAGAGAGCCTCACTAGCTATGCTGTCATGGAAAACTAATTGGATTCCCTTCCATCCATCAGATGCTAGGCTACATAAATAGGAATTAATTAGTATTAACCCCCCCACACATAGTGGGGTTTGTAAAACACTGGCTGGCTAAGTGTTAGTTGTTGAGGGGTTGTGTTTTTATTTAGGCAATGTTACAGGAGACTTCCTGATCTTTGTTTTTTTCCCCCTCCCCCTTAATATTTAAGCTAAATGTCAGCAAATTCTTTCTGGGACTCCTAGATGGAGGTGCACAGAGCAAGGGCTGTCTGCAGGCAGCCTTTTGCTAGGCTGTAAAATGAGGTTCTTGAACTTGCCTGTCCCATTCAAGCAGCTTTCTCTGCCAGCTGGCAGAAAACCTGGAACATGAGGCTCAAAGTCATGCCAGTGCCACTTGGTTCATGTGAGAACCTCCTGAAGATCTCACGGGTACCTCAGAACTGGCCATTTTTCAACCCCATGTGTGCTTGGTAGGAGCCTGCTGGAAGCTCCACACTGGGGTTTTGAAGCCTGTGCCCGCAGCTGGGATGTGTTTAGAGATAACTCTCCAAAAGTAGGAGGGTTTATGTGGGGTGTTTTTTTCCCTCAGAGAAATACAGAAGGAACCCAATTTAGGATCTGCAAGCAGGCAGTTCCAGCTCACTGCTGCCTGCAGACCAGTCTTGGAGCAAATCAGGGGCAGGAGTTTGATTATTTTGCTGCTGATAATCACTCTGCCTGTGTAGGCAGCGCTGGTTGGTTCCCTGCTTTGCTTCTCCAGGCTGCTGCTGGGCTCAGGCTGCTGATGCTGGGCATGCAAACAGCTGCCTCACCATTGCTTTTCCAGTCGAGGTTTTTCTCCCCCTCTCCTGCTGCAGCCAGCAAGGGCTGTGCAAACCCAATCCCATCTGCCCTGGTGTGGCAGGGATCAATTCTTTTCTCCTAGAATCACAGGTAGTTAAGGGCAGTGATGATAACAAAGAGGAAAAGCCTTCAAATCCTGGGGCACTGTGGAGGAGTTCTCAGCTTTTCCCTGGTGAAGGCACTCAGAATGCATGTCACAAGATTTTCATGGTGATTCTGTTGTGACATTGACTTCATGTTCACCTTGGCCTTCTACTTACTACTTCTTTAGAGCAGTCAACATCATCATCACCTCAGCTGGACTCAGACATCATTTTTTAGTCTTCTGGGACTCTTTTCTCTAGTATTTGATTTCCCCCCCGCCCCTTTTGGCTGAGAGAAGGCTGAAGTCTGTGGTCTGTAGGGTAGTTGTGTATCTTATTTAATGAGTTACAAGCACATGGTGATGCTTACCTCCCTCCACTTTGAAGATTTACATCTTGTAGGCTAGCAGAAGTGAAAGCAACCCCCCTGCCCCCAGATACAGCTGAACCCATTCAGTTAACACATCCATGAGCTGCTCAGTACCCTGATCTGCCCAAGGGTTGGGGTTGCCAAAAGGAAGTACCCAATCCTGTGTGATTTCAACATTCACCATCACCTGTGTTGTCTGCTCTCTAGCTGAAGTGTTTGTGAGGCTCTGAGCTCCAGACCCTTCACTGCCTGGCCATGGTTGGCCCCCTGGGGTGGATGGGGAGGAGGTGGTTGGCTTGCAGCACATGGAGACCTGCATGGAAGGAGCTCCAGGTGCTGCATCCCTTCCCTTTGTCACTCCTGCTGTGGTGGTGGGGGTGAGAGGGGGGTGTGTGTGTGTGCTGCTTTTCTTTGTGTTTGGTTTTTTTTGTGTGTGTGTTTTATTTTCATTTGCCCTTTTGTTGCTTTCCACTCACTTTGTACATTTTTGGTTGGTTGGTTTGTTTCTTTGATTAAATCTCACATGTATTTTGAGTGTTTGTGGTGTCCTTTATTTTGGCAGTGGGCTCCTTGTGTCATCTAATGGATCTCTGCTGAAATAACACCGTAGAGTGACCGAAAGCTTCACCCACAGGGGGTCTTATGTCCTGTGGGAACGTTCACAAGCCAAATTAGCTAACTCCTGTGTCACACAGCGTGCAGAGAAGCATCTCATCTGTCACCTGGGGAGAGAGTCAAAGATGCTCCTCTAAATGCCATGCCTGTTGGGGCAAAGGTTGCCTTCAGGCTGGCTGGCACTTCTCCTTTGGGGGATCTGGTGGCCAAAGTGATTTACCAGCAGCCTCACTGTTGTAGTGATGCCCAAAGAGGTGATTTAAGGGTAGGGTGAAAAGGGAGCAGAGGTGGAGGGTGATACAGGGCGGGGTCTGGAGAACAGGGCTGGTGAGGAGCAGCTGAGGGCACTGGGGTTGTTCAGCCTGGAGAAGAGGAGGCTGAAGGGAGACCTCCTTGCTCTCTACAACTCCCTGAAAGGAGGTTGGAGCCAGGTGGGGATTGGTCTCTTCTCCCAAGGAATGAACAACAGGACAAGAGGAGATGGCCTCACGTTGCACCAGAGGAGACTGAGGTTGGACATTAGAAGAAAATTCTTCACTGAAAGGGTTCTCAAAGGCAAGAACAAGCTGCCCAGGGAGGTGATTGAATCTCTATCCTTGGAGGCACTTAAGAGCTGCAGATCTGTGGTGCTGAGGGCCATGGTTTGGCCCCAGGCTTGGTAGAGTTAGAGAATGGCTGAAGTCACGCTGAAAGCACTTTTCCAACCAAAACAATTCTCTGATTCTGTTTTGTTCATGGCACTTCCAAAGCTGTGCTCTTCTGGAGAAGCCCATCTCAGCCACAGATGAAGGGCAGAGCAAGAGCACAGATAATTTGTCTGCTTTTTTTTTCCCATGCAGCTGCCCCTGAAGCCAGAGGAGGCCACAGCAATGCTGCCAGGGCTAGAAGCCCTCTGCTGGGAGGCCAGGCTCAGAGAGGTTGTTCATCCTGGAGAAGAGAAGGCTCCAGGGAGACCTTCTGGTGGCCTTTCAGTGTTTCAAGGGCTGATCAGAAAGCTGAGGACAGACTTTTGAGCAGGGCCTGTTGTGACAGGACAAGGGGTGATGGTTTGAATTGAAAGGGAAATTTAGTCTAGATAGAAGAAATGTTATCCACTGAGGGTGGTGAGAGCCTGTCCTAGGGTGCCAGAGAGGTGGGAGATGCCCCATCCCTGGAACCATTCCAGGTGAGGTTGTTTGTGGCTCTAAGCAACCTGCTGTAGTTGCAGATGCCCCTGCTGACTGCAGGGGGGTTGGCCCAGATGAGCTTTAAAGGTCCCTACCCACCAATCCAGTCTGGGATTCTATGCTACAGCTCCACTGCTGTGATGTTAAAGAGGACCCAGCTGGTGCTTCCAGACAACATCATGTTAGTAAATACTTTGCTCCTGTGTAAATGTTAAGATCATTAATGCTTCTGCCAAGCTCCTAGAGATGCTTGCAAGAGAGAGAGAGAAGCACAAAGTCTGGTTGTAAAAGCAGCTCAGCAGCAAGGGAGTTACTGTTCACACTTTACACTTCCAGAGCTGAACCCTGGTGGCTGAGGCCCTAGGACATGCTGATGCTTTCCATTCAGGACACAACCCAGACCTACCCTCATCTTGTCCTGGGCTGAAGCTGGGGGAGAGGTGGAGCCTGGGAGATGAGGACAGTGCAAATCTGGTGGCTGTGCTGGTGGGGAGAGCCAGCTTGGGCTGTGCCTGTGGTCCTGGCTGGGCTGGACATGGCTCCACCTCTCTGCCCAGCCCCTGTCTCCACAGCAGGTGACTTCAGCCATCTTTCCTCATTAAAGCTTTTAGTCAGGTCTCTGATTACCAATTCCAGATGAGATCTTGGCAGCCATGAGAGCTTCTCCACGCTGGGTGGTTTAAAACCCAAAGTATCCCCAGCCCCACGAGAGCTGCACTTTGACCTTTCACGCTGTCTTGAATTCATGTCAATTAACTGAAACCCTGGTTCTCTTTTGTTCTTTCTGTAGCTTCTTTAGTCTTCCCACTGCGTGCTCCATAACATCAGGAAGATATGTTAATTAGAAGATTTATTAAGGCCAACCCACCTCATGCAGAAGAAATTAATGGGTGCTTTCACCTTTAAGCTTGCAATGTGGTGCACAGAAGAGGTGGTGTAGCAAGGACTGGGAGTGCACCGTGCCTTGTGGTTGCCAGGAGTTGCCTTGATCAGGTTTCTTGATAAAAGTTGCCCCCGAGGTCCTTGCCAAGAGCTAAACAGCTAATGAAGGGCTGCTGCTGCCACTAAAGCCAAGCACTAACCTCTGGGTGAGGGCAGGCAGCGCTGAGCGAACCCCCAGGCGGAGGAGGGGCAGAGCTGGGTTGGTGCAAGGTGGGGGTTTCAGCTTGCTGCTTGAGCTGCTGCTCTGAGCGTCCTCTCCTCTGCCTAGGCTGGGATGGAACTGGAGATCCTTCTAACATCCAGCTGCACTCTCACTTTTCTCAGCAGTAACTCTCCCGTGGAGCTTTTTATCCGTAGCCTTACAGGTGTGCTAACCCCAACCCCCCCACACCCTTCACTCCTTGAGGCTTCCGTGGGCTGCACCTTCTGCCTCACCACTTAACTCCTTCCCCAGAGCCCCCTGCCCACCTCCCTGCCCCCTGCCCACCTCCCCGCCCCCTGCGTGGGGCACGGGCAACCCTGCCTGGCCAGGCTGCAGGGCTCTGGGTGAGATTGGAACCGTTTCAAAGGACAACTAAACGTTCACTGTTAACCTAAGGGAAACACTTGAAAGCTGGAGACTCCCTTCCTGGTGGTGAGTTCTGCCTCTGGGACAGGCTGACTGCCCCTTGCACAAACCCTTTGGGTTGAAAAAGCAACCTAATAAAAGGGGGGACCGCCCAAGCGTGATGTCTGTGCCCCAGACTCACCTCACCCAGGAGCAAGGAGAGGTCCCAGTTGCTCTTGGTTTTTCAAACAAGCTTGTAAATGACTCTCAGGAAGGAGCTGCTTGTACCAAAGTTGGGTTTAATAAAAACAGAACTGACTTGTTTAACAAACAGCTGTTAAAAACCATGCTTTGTGCACCAGCTGGAGGCACTGGGACACCAGAGTGCTGTGGCCAAATCCACAGCCCTCGCTGTTCCCCCAGGTTCCCCCTCTTTGCCTTCTGTCTCTGTGTTTTAAACTGTGATGTCCCTCCTGTGCCCCCATATGCACATAGGTCCATCCATCTCCTTCTCCAGCCGGCTGCTTCTCCTGAGGCTGTAGGACCAGCATAAAACCAGGCCAGACCAGCATCAAACCAGGCAGGAGGTCTGAAGGCAGCTTGCACCTTGGACACCTGCTTTGTGCTGGGTGCTGTGACCAGAGCAGGACAAGACCTGGCTGTGAAGCATGGGGGGTGTGACAGCAGCTCAAGGAGGCTCCCACCAAGCCAGCTGGGTCTCCGTCACCACCTGAGAGCAACAGGAGGCACTGAGCTCCTGTCCCTGAGGTGTGTTGGATGTCACAGTCTCCAAAACCTCTGGATGCCCTTAGCACAAACTGAAACTTGGAGGTAAATTTCAATGAGTAACAGGTGTGTGGCCTGAGGAGAGCTAAACTGGGCACACAGGGAGGTTCTGGAGACTCCTGCCACATGCAGGCACCAGGGACTAGCCCCATGCCAAGTGTGCTCATTAGACACTGCTCATCCCACAGGAAGCAGGGCCGAGGCCCCACGTGGGGCCAGGTGAGAAGCAGGTCTGCCCAGGCTGTCCCTCAGCAGCCATGGAGTCAGAGCTGGAATTGCACTTAGCACAGCTCTGTCTCTTCATGTTGTGACCAGCAGGCTGAGCTGAGCAATGGAACAGCTTTTGGTGCTGCTGTTGATGGTGAGTTCCAGACTTGCTTGTGCTCTCTGTTGAGGCAAACCAATGTAACTCCCTTGGCAAACCTTTCATCCAGTTGGCAGGAAAGGTGAACTGGGAATGAAAACTTCTTTTCTCCCCTCCCAAATTGCTCAGATTTGATAAAGTCCTCTTTGCCATGTCTGTGGTTTAGTCAGCAGTGGGACTCAAGTTGCATTCCTTACTAAGGAAGAAATGAGAGGGAGCTGCTGGGCCCTGACAGGAGTTAAGGCAGAACCTGCTCTAAGGGTACTTCCCTGCAGTGCCCAAAGAACTGAGTTGTGAGTGCTGGTCACTACAGCTGATTAGCAAAAACCCCACAACACATAGAGGCCACCCCACAGATGGGCTTTAAAGGTTTGAGGTATGTCTGGAGGCACTTGGTACCTGCAGGCTGCTCTGAAAGGTCCTCCTTTGTTCCCAGTGCTGGTCCCTGTTAAGCATTTCTTTGCCATACCAGAAAACTCCATCAGAAACCTGCAATGTGGTAAAAGAGCTCTGGGATTAGTCCTCCCTCCACTGTTTTCTTCTGTCTTGGTCAATTCTCTGACCACAGAACTTTTGTGGAGCTGTGTCAATGAACTCTTCTAGGTCATCACACACACCCCCATAAGCAGCAGTTCACTGGTGCCTGCTGGTCTGCAGTGAGGCAGCTTCATGCCTGTGTGTGACAGCTCCTGGGGGACTTGCTTTAGCTGTGGCACCTTCATTTTGGGGCTGCTTTATAAACAGGAGATGGGGCAGGAGCTGGGGGGTGGGAGGGTGAGCAAATGGCTTTGCTCTTTCTGTAGGTGATTAAAAGGAGTTTGGTTTGTGTTCTGGTTCCGCTTCAGAACCTGAGCGGCAGAGGCTGCCAGGAAGCATCTTGAAGGACCAAACAATTCCATGGATCCTTCTCCCAGGGGACTGCAAATGTAGTTGCAGCTTCCTTTGTGTCAGCTTCAGGCACGTGGAAATCTGGCCTGAAGTAAGGCAACAGCAAAAGGAGCCTGGGGTTGAGAGGTTTGCTTCCCCCAGGCTGAGATCCCTGCAGGGAAGGGATCCTGCCCCTGCCAGCACAAACCCACGGCACAGGAGCTGTGGGATGCTCCTGCCCAGGGAGAGTGGGGCAGCAGCTTTCCCTTCTGTAAGAGCTCTTTGAAGATGCTCTGTGAGTGTTCTCTGGAGGCCTGCAGGGACTGAACATTCCCCAGAACAGCATCCTCAGAAAAGCAGCCCTGAGCTCATCAGATCTGTGCCAGCTGCATCTGGCACGTTCTCACCAGTAACTGCTGTGCAGCAAAATGCTTACAGGATGCAGAGGTGAGCTGAGCTGCAGGTGGGATGAACTCGTGTCTGTAGCATGGAGGCTGCACACAATCCAAGGAGGCAGGGACAGCAGGGAGATGGTCATCACTCCAAACCCACAGGGAGGTGTTTTGTGTGGCCTTCTCCAGGTGACCTTGCCTTGGCAGGGGGCTTGACCTGGATGCTCTCCAGAGGTCCCTTCCAACCTTCACCATTCTGTGATCCTGTGATCTCTGAAACCCAAAATAATTGTTCCTGTCATTGCTGTCCCTGGCTGTGTGCTGTGTTCAGCTTCTTGTTCGTCCCCTGTCCAGGCAGTTAGGGAAAGGTACCGGAATCACAGAATTGTTTGGCTTGGAAGAGACCTTTGAGATCATCCAGTCCAACCATTAACCCAGCACTGCCAGGGCACCACTAAACCATGGCCCTCAGCATCTCCAACAGCTTTGGAACTCCTCCAGGGATGTGGACTCCACCACTGCCCTGGGCAGCCTGATCCCAGCCTTGACACAACCCTTTTGGGGGAAGAAATTGTTCCTCAAGTCCAACTTAAACCTTCCCTGGCACAACCTGAGGCTGTTTCCTCGTGCCTGCCTTGGTTCCAATCTTGTCCTCTATTAACAGCCTCAGACTCTGGTCTGCAGTAAGGAGGGAGTTTGTGCAGCTCTTATCAGTGCTCTGTCCATCCCAGAATGGTCCTGCTGCACCAGCAGCTTCTCCCTGTGGCATGCAGCCTGCTCTTGAGGGCAGGAGGCTCTGTTCTTAATGATGGTGCTGGGAACACAAAGGTAAGTGGCACTTGGAACCTGCTGAGGCCCAGCCACCAGTGTGCTGGGTCCTTTTATCATCACTTCAGCACTGGGGGAAGTGTGCAGGAGGGACCTGTGCTGCCAGAGGGGAGCAGCAGTATAGCCTGGGGCACCAGGCTCCCGGTTCACTGTTCCCAGCATGGCATCATTTGTCCTGACTGGCAGCACAAGACCTTGGTGAGCCTTTCATCAGCACTGGCTTCATCTTTTAAGAGTCAGTCCCCTGTTAATGTGCACTTTAGAGATCAGATGATCTGCAGAGGCTTGGAAAAGCAGCTCCAGGCATGGGGTTTGAGGTGTCATCCATCAAGAAACTGTGTAGAGAGGCTGAAAGCTGGGGGTGGGGGGAAAGCCATCAGCTGTGGTTGTTGTGGTGTGAAGTGTGGTAATCTCTGTGTTGAATTTTTCTGCTGGGTTCTACTGGTTAACACAGCTGGAGGAAATGCTTGAGATGGGACAAAGGGATGGGAGAGAAGCAGAAGCCAAGGGACGGGGAGGAAAGCAGAAGCCAGGGGATGGGAGGAAAGAAGTAGAATCAAAGGGATAGGAGGAGAAACAGAAGCAAAGGGATAGGAGGAAAAACAGAAGGAAAGGGATGGGAAGGAAAGCAGAAGCAAAGGGATAGGAGGGAGGAAAAGCAGAAGCTAAGGGATGGGAGGGAGGAAAAGCAGAAGCTAAGGGATGGGAGGGAGGAAAAGCAGAAGCTAAGGGATGGGAGGAAAGAAGCAGCCACCCTCCCCAGCTTCCTGCAAGGAGCTCTGTGGGCATCAGCTTGTGGCTGGCCTCAGGGAGCACACTGAACACAGAGACTCAGCTTGCACTTTATTAATGAAAGCTACAAAAGACAAATTGCCTCCCTTGGGACGTCAGGCTGGCAGGTCCCAGTCTGCTGCAAAAGGAAGGTGCAGTGCTGGGAAGAGCCTTTCCATGGCATGAAGAGCCATGCCTGTGGTACCCAGGCAGGAGGAACAAGTACCACACCCCAAGCGTGCTCCTTCCTGACCCCTGGCTGTGTGGGCACCTCATGAACCTCCTCTGGTCTGAGGGTGGGTGCAGCACAGCAGTCACAGTGTGTGGCACTTGCCCTATGGGACTTCCTTTGGCTTAACTGCTGGTTCAGGTCCCATCTGCTCACAGGTGTCACTTCTCTGGGTCTCTGACACTCAGTGTTTCTGGAGCACCTGGGCACAGCTTTCTCTGTGGTTGAGAGATGAAATTGTGGCACACAGGGCTCACTGGTCTCAGTGCCAGTGCAACGCTTCAGGGAGCATTTGCTGTTGACAGAGCTGCTCAGGACACCAGTCCTGCACAGCTTTGTGTTCAGGGATTCCTCTCCTACAAGGTAAGGTGGTGAGCATGGGGGAAGGTGGCCAGAAACTTTCTTCCTGCACTGTTACAGGGGTCTCCTTGCTCCTGTCTCATCCTTGTGCCCAATTTGTTTGTCCCAGATCATTATGTGACACCTGCTCAGTGCCGAGCCTGTGAAACCCTTCCCTGTCCTGTGACAGGATCGGCAGGTGTGGTGGTGTTACTCATCTGCTGCTGTCTGGATGGTGCCTTCAGACTGGGGTAAAAATCACCTGGCCACCCCCTAAGGACACACTGCTTTTAAGAGACTCAGCAAGTCTGGCTTTTAAAAGTGTACCAGAGGTTTAGGCTGAGCTTTGTAGCTCGGAGAACTGCTTTGCTGTGGGGCTGAGCAGTTAATAACATCTGATGTGGTAGGGGGGTCAATTAAAGGCATTTTGCATTGTCTAGCCTGGTAAGAGACAGTAAGTGAACTCCCCCAGGATGGCAAATGCTGGTTGGTGAGGGTCCAAGGCCATGCTGATGGCAGACAAGATTCCCCAGCTTGTAGGAACTGGGACTGGGTCTTTAATGGCTTAACCAGGGAGGAGCACAGACCTCAGATCCCTAGATTCCAGGTTAAAGCTTTAAGTGGAGGCTTGATTCTCAGTCTTCTTGCTATGAAATCAAACCCTTGGTTCCACCTGAGAGCTGCTCTGCCAGAGCTCCCCCTTCCCCAAAAGCAGCTCCTGCTCCCTCTCCCATGGGGCAATTCAGATCAGCTCTAGTAGGAGAAGACTAGAGTGGGCTGGTGAGAGGCTGTCCCACTCCATCACAGCTACTGAAAACATAAACTCTTCAGACATTTGGTCCTTTCTGGTGCATTTTGTATCCTTCTGCCAACTTGATCCCTGAGCTGGAGGGTTGTGACCAAGCCCCTCCTCTTCCCAGCTCTCTGTGGTGTTCAAAACTGGGGGGGGGGGGGGGGGGGGGGGGGGTAGCAGAGGCTGCTGAGGAAGGCCATCAAAAATGGAAAGGTTTTGTCGTTATCCCCTGAAAACACAGCAGCACTTCTGCTCTTTCCTCTTGGCTGTGCCATGCCCACGAATTCCCTAGCCCCTCTCAGGTGGCTGTAAAGGAGGACAAGGGGAGCTGCTTTCTCCAGCCCTCAGCTGAGGGCATGATCCCCCTGTGCTCACCCTCCCAGCACCCCCTGCCCCCTCCTCACTGTAGAGGTGTCTGAACCCATCGTAGAATTCCTCCATCTCCACGAGGGCACCAGGAGCTGGGGCTGGACTGGGAGTGAAAGGTGCTAAAGCTGCCTGGGTTACAGCCAGCCTCCACCTCCCCTGGTGGGAATACCTCACTCCAGCAGGGCTGGGGTGGGGTAGCCCTGGCTTGGGGTGGCCCTGGGTGCCTTGGCTGAGGGGGTAGAAAACGTAAACGGCGTTGGCTGGCTGCATGCACATTAGCTCCTGGGCCACCAGCTCCTTGCAGTAGATGAATTCAGTGCTGTCAACCTGCAAGGGAAGGTGCAGAGCTTGCTCAGTTCATGGTAAGTTGCTCTCACTCCTGGCCATTGCTCCTGTAAGTGTCATTAGGGGAGGGCAGGGCCAGGCTGTACCGGATGCCTCAGTAGATGTGCCAGCAATATGTGTGTTGGCCTGGATGTAAGGAGCTCCTGAACTGCCACACAGAAGGTGGGTAAGCACTCAGAGAACCACAGAATGGTAGGGGTTGGAAGGGACCTCTGGAGATCAAGTCCAACCCCCTGCCAAAGCAGGATCACCTAGGGCAGGTCACACAGGAATGCATCCAGGCAGGTTTTGGAAGTCTCCAGAGAATGAGACTCCACAACCTCTCTGGGTAGCCTGCTCCAGGGCTCCAGCACCCTCACAGGAAAGAAGTTTTTCTTCATGTTGAGGTAGAACCTCCTGGGTTCCTGTTTGTGATCATTAGCCCTCACCCTATCATAGGACACCACTGAAAAGAGCCTGGCCCCTTCTTGCCCCCACCCTTAGATATTTTACAGATATTGGTAAATATTGATCAGATCCCCTCTCAGGCTGCTCTTCTGCAAGCTAAATAGCCCCAGGTCTCTCAGCCTCTCCTCATCAGACAGATGTTCCAGTCCCTTCATCATCCTTGTAGCCTCTGTTGGACACTCTCTAGTAGATCCCTGGCCCTTGTGAACATTTAGGAGGTGGCCACAAGTAGGAGGGACAGCAGGAGGTGAGGCTATTTCAGACAAATTCAAGACCACAAAATGGGTTGTTGGTAAGGTGGCAGCTTGGGTCTTCAGCCTTCTAGGTGTGTTCTCTTGAAGGGCATGCGTTTCATGATTTAAAAGTCCAGCAGAGCTTGGTGGATCATCAGAAACCAAACTGATTAGATATTAAAAGCCCTATGTATCCAGTAGGAGGCTGGAGATGCAGCGAGCAGGTTTTCAAGGTGCTCTCAGACGCTCCCATCATAGGATTGTATCAGGACTCAGAGAATGGCTTGAGTTGGAAGGGACCTTAAAGATCCTTTAATTCCAACCCTCCTGCCATGGGCAGGGACACCTCTTACTAGACCAGGTAGAATCTCTCCTTGCTGAGGAAGCAGGGGTCTGTCTGTGGCCAAGCAGGGTAGATTTAGACTGGAGATTAGGAAGAAATAATTTGGAGTGGGGGGGGGAGACACTGGAACAGATTACCCAGGGATGTCGTGGATGCCCATTCCCTAGAGCTGTTCAAGGTCAGGTTGGATGAAGCCTTGAGCAGCCTGGGCTAATGGAAGGTATCCTTGCCCATGGCAGGGGGTTGGAACTGGATGATCTTTAAGGTCCCTTCCAACCCAAACCATAACCAAAGCAATTTGGAAACCTCCTTTCCCTGCCAAAGGGAGGGCCCTCTTCCCAGTCACGGCCCTCTTCCCAGTCACGGCCCTCTTCCCAGTGTCAATCCTCTTCCCAGTCACAGTCCTCTTCCCAGTCACAGCCCTCTTCCCAGTGTCAATCCTCTTCCCAGTCACAGTCCTCTTCCCAGTCACAGCCCTCTTCCCAGTGTCAATCCTCTTCCCAGTCACAGTCCTCTTCCCAGTCACAGCCCTCTTCCCAGTGTCAATCCTCTTCCCAGTCACAGCCCTCTTCCCAGTATCAATCCTCTTCCCGGTCCCAGCCCTGTTCCCAGTGCCAGTCCTCTTTCAGGTCGCAGCCCTCTTCCCAGTGCCAATCCTCTTCCCAGTCCCAGCCCTTCACTGCAGGTTTATTCCCTCACTTTAGCAGTAGCAAGGTCTGCTCTGAGGCAGAACCTGGGCAGCTGCTCCTCAGCAGGCTGCTGAAGTGCAGTGTTGGTTGTAACCAGACATGTTTCCTTAATGCCTTGGTGTCCTGGCCTCAGCCCTCGTGACCCAAGGCCCTGTTGATTCCTACCTGTGCTTTCTTTAGCAGATCAGTAGTAACAGCAAGCCAGCCAGGAGCCTGCCTCTCCAGCTCTAAGGTGATGATCACCAAAGCCAGTGTGGAGCCCTTAAACTGCACTAGTTGGTGGCAGGCCATACAGTGCTGTAGCTGTTTGGTCAAGAACGCGACGTGGCGAGAAGGATTCCTCTGAGGCAGCCCTTGTAGTAGATGGGGCCAGTTGGACATCACCATGGCATGGAACTGGAGAGAAGATAAAGTATATATATATATATATATATAAAAATATAAATATATATATAAAAAGAAGTAGAGGTCAGTGAACTTTGTATGTTTCCCTATGTGCCCAACCAGAAGTACAGACTTAATTACATCTCCTCTCAGGAGACCTAAAGGGTTTCCTCCCTTTCCTCCTTTTTATTTTGTGTTTTGTGTTTGTACTTGCCAGCCACTGAACTGGATTTTGGGGGTGGGAGGTGGTTTGGGGTTGGGTTGGGGGTGGGGTTTTTTTTTGAGCTTATGAATGTACAAGGTGTGTGTTTCCTAACAACTTCTGCAGTTTCTACATCACCCAGATTGCTGTCCAGGAGAAATCGATTCAGGCCAGCAGATATGAGTAGAGTGAAACCAGGAGTCATGACTGCACTCTGAATTTCCTGAGGAAACAAGCACCTAAGCCAGGCAGTTTTCACAATCAGCAGCCTAAGATGGCGAAATATTTGCACATAACATTCAAACAAACAAACAAACAAACAAAGGGATCCCAGGATGGATTTGTACCACCTGATTTTTTGCCTTACTAGCACATGGTCGTTTCTTGAAGACAAATTTGAATTGTTTCTATCAAGTATTTAGTAACCACAATGTGAGGTGTCCCTGCCCATGGTGGGGGGGTTGGAATGAGATGATCCTTGAGGTCCCTTCCAGCCCTGACAACTCTGTGATTCTCTGAACTAAGTGCCAGGTCGGGGTTGTCTAAAGCGAGGAGGAACAATCAGCAGGAAAATGGTTTAAGAATCAAAACCAATAAACCAACTAAAGCTGTGTGTGTGAAATGTAGCAAAATCTCTTGACAGCTTTCTCTGTACAGTATTCATAGACTGGAGATAGTTAGAAATATTTTTGCAAGTGTGTATTTAAATAAAAGCAACACAGAGTTGTGAGTTAGGGGAATCTTTTTTGATGTCCATTTTGGTTTTCCTCTGAAGATGGGGGAGTAAATTATCTTTGTTTTTGAGCAAGATTAAAGGTTTGGAACAGTAGAAAGTGTTAAAAGTCCATTTACAAGGCAATCACTGCAAGATCCTTTAAAGTGCAGATGGGTTGGAAGAGGTTGGTTGGAACTCGGCTGCACAGAGTTGTGCAGTAGGGGAATCTTTTTATTGGCCACTTTAGTTCTCCTCTGAAGATGGGGAGTAAATTCTTTTTATTTGTGAGTAGGATGAAAGGCTTTAAGTAGTAGAAAATGTTAAACATTCATTTACAAAGCAATCACTGTTAAGATCCTTTAAAGTGCAGATGGGTTGGAAGAGGTTGTTTGGGAAGGGCTGTTTGGAACTTGGCTGTATAGAGTTGTGCAGTAGGGGACTCTTTTTGCATGTCCACTTTAGTTCTCCAAAGATGGGACCAAATTTGGGGTTTTGAGCAAAACCAAAGGATTTAAATAGTAGGAAGAATTCAAAATGAATTAAATTGACCACTCTAAGAGTCTTTAAAGTGAGGATGGGTTGGAAGAAGTTGTTTGGAACTCGGCTGCATAGAGTTGTGCAGTAGGGGACTCTTTTGGCATGTCCGCTTTAGTTCTCTATAGATGGGAGCAAATTTGGGGTTTTGAACAAAACCAAAGGATTTAAATAGTAGAAAGAATTCAAAATAAACTAAATTGACCACTGTAAGAGTCTTTAAAATGAAGATGGGTTGGAAGAGGTTGTTTGGAACTCAGCTGCATAGAGTTGTGCAGTAGGGGACTCTTTTTAATGTCCGCTTCAGTTCTCTGAAGATGGGAGTAAATTCTTGTTGTTTTTGAGCAAAATGACTGGTTTTCAATAGTAGAACATTTTAAAAGTCAGTTTAAAAAGAAGTTCCTGTAAGATTCTGTAAATTGCAGATAGGTTAGAAGAGGCTGTTTGGGAAGGATGTGTGGGGGGTGTGTGTGTGTGTGTGTGCATCTGTGTTTTCTAGTCTGATTTGATAAGGAGCTGTTTCTTTAAAGAGAAGTAAGTCCACAACAAAGTAGTGCTTACAATGTTTAGGAAATCCATTGGTGTTGCTGTGTAAAGATCCCAGTGAAGCTTATCTAGTATAATTCTTTCCATTCTCAAGATCTCAGCTGGAGAGCATTTACAGCCACTCTGCACTGCGAGCATCTCCACCGATGGCATTGCCTGTAAAACATTCACCATTAATCACAGAAAATAATAAAGCAGCCAACATCCTACCCACTGCTCTCTGTCTTTCTCTGTGCTCTGAAGGGATCTGACATGGTTATTCACAACCCAGGTGCTAAGCAGAATGCAGGAGACCTTCTTCCAAGGTAACTCCCATCCCAAGTGAGGGCTTGTCCATGCTCTCCTCAGGGCAGCTGGCTGTGAACCCAGCCCAAGGCAAGAATGGTGCTGGCTCACCACAGACCTCCTGGGCCACCATCAGCCTCCTGAATGCTGCCATGTTCCCTGCTAGCAGTCTTAGCAGTTCTGCTCCTCTGACAAGGAGGAGCCTTCCTGTGGGCCTGTTTTACAGGACCTTCTGTGGTAGTCTTGCTTCCTGTGGTCCTTGACTCAGCTTCTTTTTAGCAGAGAGGAACAGAAGAATAACCACAGCATGATGCATCCTGAGAAAGGCTGTGAAAAGCATTTCACTGCAGCAGAGGCTGCTCAGAGACAGGTCTGTCTGACTCCAGCTAGCTTGCCTGTTCCTTTTCAAAGCAGGATGAAGGGAAGAGGAGAGCTGCCATCTGAAATGCTCTGGGTTCATGTTTGTAGCTCTCTGAAGAGGTCTGTTGGTGCATTTCTGCCACAAGAGGTTATGCTGTGTGATCTCACATGGGTAGTCGCTGATTTGATGTGCTCGCCTTGAGGTGCAGACCTGAGTCATTTCCTCACCAGGTTCAGAAACTAGTTTGGCCTGCCAGCAAACTCCTCTGAAGGACTTCTGCTCTGTCTCACCTGCCTTGCCCTCCCAGGAGCTATCACAACAGAATTGCAGCACACAGATGCTGTGCATCTTGAGTAACCCCAGACTAAGCTTTCCTGCTGTCCTGAAGAGAGCCTGGAGGGCAGGAGTAGGGAAACCCCTTACATTACACAAGCAAACCAACACAAGTCCTCCAGCTATAAAGATCACAAATCTACCAAGCAAAGACAAGACTGAAAATGTGATTGTCACCCCTAAAGGACTACTTGGGGTAAACAAGCTAAACTATCCCCATAATAGTTGTTGAAAGGCCTGGAAACATGAACAATCTGAATGCAGGAGATGGGTTTAGTTTGTTTGAAATTAAAGCACACAGACCTCATCTTCTTCACTGGTTTTTGCTGCAAGGACAAGGCAGGAAATTGCAATGCACTGAAGATATTTTAACTGGGCCTGAAGGGAGAAAGAAGAAAAGAGTGAGTAAAGAAGATAACAGTTGGGGGGAATAATTGTCATTCCATGACAGATGCACAAGTTTCATTTCAGTTCCATTCACTGAAAGCTGGAAATGGGAATCCAAAGTGAAACAAACTAAATCCTCTTCTTGGTGCAATTTGCATTTATGTATCCCCCAGTTTTTAGCCTGCAGTGGCACAGTATTTACAAAGCAATGGGATTGCTCTTAGATGAGCATTGTTAATTAACATGCTGTTGCTAAATGCCACCATTGATCTAACCCAGAACTGAGAACTACAAGGTTCAGTTCCAGGCAGAACTTTTGCTGTGGCTTCACTGGCAGGAAAAGCTGGACCCCCAGTTTGGGTTCAAACAGTGGTTTCAAAGTGAAACTGTTCAATGTGATAATACAAATGTTTTCTCTTCTGCAGAGCAGATGAGAAAGAGTTCTTTGTATCTGGACTACAAGTCATACAAACATTTCTGCTGAGGACTGTGGATCAGTGAAGCCTCATCAAACACTCCAGTTCTTGTATAGATATTTATATATGGATGTGCTTTAATGCACTGACACTGCCTGCTCCCTAAAGTCATCAGGCTGAAAGATGGGATGGGTGCCATTCAGAGGGACCTGGACAGGCTGGAGAAGTGGGCTGAGGAGAATCTCGTGAGGTTCAATAAGGCAAAGTGTAAGGTCCTGCACCTAGGTTGGGGCAAGCGCCATTATCAGTCCAGGCTGGGGGATGTAGAGATTGAGGGCAGCCCTGTAAAAAAGGACTTGGAAGTGCTGGTGGATGAGAAGCTGGACAGGAGTCAGCAATGGGCATTTGCAGCCCAGAGGGGTAACAGCAGCCTGGGCTGCATCAAAAGCATTGTGGCCAGAGTGGATTCTGCCCCTCTGTTCTGATCTCCTGAGACCTCACCTTGGGTACTGTGTACAGCTATGGGGCTCCCAACACAAGAGAGACATAGATCTGCTGGAGAGGGCCCAGAGGAGGGGCACAAAGATGATCAGAGGGCTGGAGCGCCTCTCTTATGAAAACAAGCTGAGGGAGATGGGGCTGTTCAGCCTAGGGAAGAGAAGGCTCCAGGGAGACCTTAGAGCTACATTTCAATATCTGAAGGTGATCTACAGGAAGACTGGGGAGGGACTGTTTAGAAGGGCCTGTGGGGATAGGACAAGGGACAATGGTTTGAAACTGGAGCAGGGTGGACTTAGATTGGACAGTAGGAGGAAGTTCTTCACGGTGAAGGTGGTGAAATACTGGAACAGGTTGCCCAGAGATGTGGTTGAAGCCCTGTCCCTGGAGACATACAGGACGAGACCCTAGTCAGCCTGATTTAGTTGTTGCTGACTGCAGGGGGGTTGGACAGACCTGGTACCTGCTTTGTGTATAAACTGATTCCTTACTCCTTACAGGCAGGAGTAAGCTGAGGGAGGGTCTCTACCTTCACTGATGCCAGTATCCGGTTGAAGATGCTGGTAGCTAAGGCAAACGTCTCAGGGTGAAACTGGAACTGGGAGCTTGTTTCTGCAATCCAGAGCACTGCTTTCTTGTAGCACCACGGAGAGATGTCCGTGCCCTGAGGGGAAGAGACAGCTGGAAGTAAAACACGGTTAGTGCTTTGATGATTTTGTTAAGGTATCTCCAAAGGCAGGCTGGAATTCTAAGGGCTCTAATGAATGTTTCACATGGCTGGAGGCTTCAGATGGAGAAAGTCCTCAGCTGTGCCTACAGAGTGAGGGCAAGGGCACATTTTGGAGTAGTTTGCAGCACTCCTTTGTGTTGCCCACCCAGCCAAGCTCTAGCTATGCTTACAAGGGTCTGGTATTGGAACAGGCTGCCCAGGGCGGTGGTGGAGTCACCATCCCTGGAGGTGGTCAAGAAATGTTTGGCCATGGCACTTTGGGATGTGGTTTAATGGGCATAGTGGTGTTGGGTTGAAGGCTGGACTGGATGATCTTAGAGGTCTTTTCCAACCTTAATGCTTTTATAATTCTATGAATTCTAGGATTCTTTAAGAAAGAGCAAAGCCACATTGTGCCTTGGGGGATGTCCCTCCCTGAGCAGCCTGTTCCAATGCCTGAACACTCTTTCAGGAAAGGAATTGTTCCTGTCATCCAACCTAAATATATCTTATTTGAAAGTTCATTTGGGTGAGAGGAAGAACTTTGCTGTCTGTCATTCCAGTGCCACTCTTCTATGCATTCAGTTAACTCTACTGACGTATTTATGGCTTTCCCGTTGTCTGCTCTTACCTGCTCCACCACACTCCCCCAAAGTGCCTGAGCCCAACCAAACTGCCAAGCATCAGTAAAATGGGGCAAATATTGACCCTTCTCCCCCTCCATTCCTTAGCCTTAATCCATGTGGGATGACTTTGGCTCTCAAGTGGATTAGGTGGCAGGACCAGCACTGCAGAATTCCTTAGAGATTTCCAAAGAGGACAAGGAACGCTACCTTCAGGGTGAGATCCTGGAAAACAGGCACTTTCCAAATCCTAGCCTCTCTGGCTAAGGCATTTTCCAGGAAGGAGGCAAGTCTGGAGCCCTCTGGAGGTCCGGGGCACTTCATTGCAACTCTTTGAGCCAGTTTCCCTGATGAGAGTCTCTGTCAAAACCAAGACAAATATTTATAAAGCAACATCCCAGCTTTTTGTACTGTGGTTTCCTCTCGTGATGCCCTTCCAACACTGAGAACTAAGTCAGGAGCAGCCCTGTGACTTGTTTGTTTGCAGGCAGAGCCGTCATTTTGCCCCGAGGGGAAGCTCATGATGAAAGAAAACATGTCAGATGGCTGCACAACAGTGCAGTGGAGCTTTTTTCCTCCTCCTGGGCTGTGTAAGGGCAACCTTGGGTCGAGCAGCATGTCCTGCTCTTAAGCTGCAGTCTGTTGTCACCCAATTTCAAGTTTCTGGCAAGCAGAGGTTTATTATTTTTACCTCCTGCAAAAGCTCACAGATGACCGTTCTTAGGAGGTTTATGAATTTCTGGTTAAAAGTTTTCCTTAAAGCAGTTGAACCTTATGCTGGTGCTGCAACAGCCACACTGCAAATGCCACTCTCCAGACTAAATCATAATATTAGGTGACAACCAAGCAGTGGGAACATCTCAGCCTGAAACTGAGCAGGAAACGAAATAGGTATTTCTAGGCATAAAATGTCTGCTTTTCTTCATGAAGAGCAGTGGATGTGGGCTTTTATATCCACTCAGCTCACACCATTATCTCCACAGCTCCATGAAACACCCCAAAGTGACATGAATCCTCTGGGGGAATCCTCTGTGTGGCAGCAGGAGCCACACATGACTGTGGACTTTGGCTGCCACTGGATCCCATCGTGGATGTTGGGGCATCCCAAACTGGATGTCAGAGGATCCCAGCCTGGATATGAGAGCATCCCAACTTCGATGTCAGAGCACCCAAATCTGGATGTCAGACCATCCCAGCCTGCCTGCCCTGAGCATTGCCACAGAGCTGTTAAATTATCTGCCCAGTGTGATGCACAGAAGAGGCTTTCCTTCTGTAATTAGAGGAGAAGAAAAGGAATTCATTAAAAGCTCACCCTGCAGGGACCGTGACTGGTGACCGACCCCGAGCGGCTCCCGCAACGCCAGCGCCTGGGCTGCTCTTCCCGTCCCGGTCTCCCGTCCGGAGAACCCCGGGAGCAGATGCTGGGTCCCGGAGCAGACCTCCGGGACAGCGGGTAGGCGGTGCTGCCGGGGCACCGGCGACGGAGTGGCCCGGGGGCAGCTGGCCCCGGCCGGCCGCTGCCAGCGGCGGCTGCGCGCAGGAGCCGCCCCGGGGAGGGCGGAGGAAGGCGGGGAGTGGGGGTGAGCCCAGCCGGGCCCCACCGCCGGGCCCGGGGGTGTCTGTGTCACTCCTTCAGCGCCCACAGGCGCTCCTGAGGGTCTCAGGGTTAGGGTGGAATACTCGGTGAGCCGCAAAACAGTCCCCAAGCCGTTTTTCTTGTGTTTTCATGCAGCATGTGCGATGTGCTGCGACCAGTGCTGTTTCGTGGCTTCATCAATGGCAGGAACAGTGAGACGGAGACACCTCTGTGAGTCTGCACCTGACACCGAGCTCTGTGGTGCAGGTGGAATGTCCGAGGGTTGCAATTCATCTGGAGGGAGGTGGACAAGCTGGAGAACTGGGTCTGTGTGACCTCATGTGGTTCAAACAAGGCCAAGGGCAAGATCCTGACACTGCGTCAGGGCATTCCCTGGTATCAGCACAGGCTGGAGGGATGAAGGGCTGGAGAGCAGCCCTGAGGAGACTTGACTTAGGGGTGCAAAGCTGGACAGGAGCTGGCATGAGCACTGCCAGCCCAGACCCAGCCTGTCCTGGGCTGATCCCCAGCAGGGTGGGCACCAGGGGCAGGGAGGGGATTCTGCCCCTCTGCTTTGTTCTGCTGAGACCTCCCCTGCAGTGCTGGGGCCAGCTGTGGATTCCTCAGCTCAGACAGGGACCTGTTGGAGCAGGGCCAGAAGAGGCCACAGCAATGCTGGAAGCCCTCTGCTGTGAGGCCAGGCTGAGAGAGTTGGGGTTGCTCAGCCTGAAGAGAAGGCTCCAGGGAGACCTTCTGGTGGCCTTTCAGTGCTTCAAGGGCTGATCAGAAAGCGGGGGATAGACTTTTGAGCAGGGCCTGTTGTGATGGAGCAAGGGGTGGTGGTTTAAACTAAAAGAGGGATATTCTGAGTGGAGAGAAGGAAGACATGTTTGACACTGAGGGTGGTGACAGCCTGTCCCAGGTTGTCCAGAGGTGGTAGATGCCCCATCCCTGGAACCATTCCAGGACAGTGTGGGGCTCTGAGCCACCTGCTCCAGTTGCAGATGTCCCTGCTGACTGCAGGGGACTTGTACTGGATGACCTTGAAAGGTTCCTTCCCACCCAAACCACTCTTGTGATTCTATGATAGGCACTTTTGTGCCTGCCAGGGCTGGGCCCCTTTGCCAGCACCCTTGTTTCACCCTGTGTTTGCCTCCAGCCAAGGGCTCCACCTCTCACAACCACTCTCAGCCCGGCTCCTGCTTCTCTTTGTTTTCCTCACACAGTGTTTGGTGTTGGGAGCTGGTTGCAATATTTTATGTTAAATCTTTTCTTGTTCCTCAGCTTTGCCTGCCCACACACATCTCCCTGTTCCCTCAGCAGCCCTTTAGGTTATACTTTTTTTTTCCTGGGTGCTAAATTACTCCATTAGCCTGCGAGCCTTTGCACACAGCAGAGCTCTGAGTAACGCTGTGGCAACATATAAACAGCATGGAGATCGTGTTTGCTGAACACCTTGTCCTCTGGCTTCCTGATTCATCTGTGATGCTCAGCTGTCCTTGTCCTGTCATTACCAGCGTGTTCCCAGCCCTGGATACCCTGCTGAGTCTGCTGGCTGAGATCAGAAACCCTTCTGGAATCCCCAGACCCATCCTGTCCACATTCCTGCTCCTGCCTACAAGCCTCTGGCAAAAAGACAACGCAAGTGACTGGCAGCCCTCTTTTTGTTTCTGTGCTTGATGTGTCCTGGCCTTGCCCTGGCATCCCAGGGCTTGCTAGCCAGAGCAGAGGCATCGTGAGGAGGAGCGGGACTGGAACAACACCCTGCAACTTGCCAGCAGAAGGGCTCGGGTGTGCAGAAATTCCTGGGCAGGAAGGAGCAGGGGGAGAAGGAGATGGATTTACTGCTTGTGTGGAGAACAGGGTGAGGCTGCAGCACTGTCAGCTCAGGAGCCCGTGTCACAGGCCCAGAGCTCTGTCACTCCCCTCAGAGCCTCATTAGGCCCAGAACTCTGTCAGAGCCCCAGAACCCTGCCAGACCTACTGGAGGGGCTCTCCTGCTGCAGTGGGAGCTGTGTAAGGGCCACTGGAGCCTCATCAGGCTCAGCACCCTGTCAGAGCCATGGAGCCCTTTCAGAATCACTGGAGCCCTGGCAGACCCTGAAAGTCAGAGCTCTGTCAGTCCGCAAAGCCTCGCCAGGCCCAGTGCCCTGTCAGAAACCCCAGAGCCTTGTCAGCCCCATGGAGGCCTGTCAGTCCCCGGAGCCTTGTCAGCCCTTCAGGTCCTGTCAGCCCTGGGAGCCTCGTCGCCCCTAGCTCCGTAGCCCCGGGAAGCGGTGACCCCGCTGCAGCGGTCCCGGCCGTGGCCCGCCCCGCATCCCCCCAACTCGCCGCCGTTTCCATGGCAGCGCCTCGCCCGCCCCCGCCGCTCCGCCCCCTCGCCATTGGCTCCTATGACAGCGGGGGGCAGGGGCGGGCCCCTCCTCTCCAGCCATTGGCTGCGCGGCCTCCGCAGCGCGCGGGGATTGGCTGCGGCGCCGGGGCGGGCGCAGGCGCGGTGCTGTTATTGTTCCGTTGTGCCGCCCGGCGGCTCCCCGCGCCTGCCGCCGCTCCCTGCTCGCCGCCGCTCCCTGCCCTCTGTCGCCATGCCGGTGAGTGCCTCCCCGCCTGCTCCGCGCTGTCAACTCGGCCCTGCTCTGCTGTTGGCTGCTGCCTGCCTTCCTCGATCCGTCGCTGACAGGACCCGAGGAGCTCAGCACTGAGGGGAATCGGAGGCCCCGCGGCCTCGGTGTGGGAATCGACGTGCGTTGTGCGATGGGAAATGATGGGCGATGTGTGCCGCGCTGTCAGGCTGAGCGGGGACGGTGGGGTAGGGCGGCTTCCCTGGCAGCGAGGGGTGGTGGCTGACCTCGCTGTCGCTGCTGCTCCCGAGCCTCCGCCGTGATGCTGCGCAGGCTCGCTGCGCCAGCACGGCCCCGCTGCTGGCGAGGCAAACGGCCCTGAGGGCGGGGGTGGTGGCACTGCTGAGGGATGTGGGGTCCGCTCAGGGCTGAGGTCCAGCTCAGGCAGCGCTTCCCGCTGGGAGTGACGCTGCTTGCGTGGCTCATTCTGATTCCCTGCACCTGCAGTGGTAGAAGAAGGCTGTGGGATCCCTGCTCCAGTAGATGAGACCACACATCTCTCAGCCGCCACCAGCAGAAGCTGTTCCTGGCCTCTGCTGAGGCCTGGCAGTGGTGGGCAAGGAAGGAGGGTTTGTTTCTTGCTGACATCCGAGGTAGCTGCTTTGGAAGTGGTTCAGTGCTCAGATACAGAATCTGTTACCAATAGACTTCACTAGATCAGAGTGTTTGAGATTTATTTCATCAGGAAAGAGAAGGTGATACCAGCTTGCTTCGGTGCAGTTGAATCAGTGGTGCTTCAGAGTTTGCATTTGTGACTGCTAGATGAAAGAAAAGGTTTGTGAGGTTTTAGAATGCTGCATTCTCAGGTGGCCAAGAAGGCCAACAGCATCCTGGCTGCATCAGCAATAGTGTGACCAGAAGGAGTAGGGAAGTGATTCTCCCCCTGTACTTGGGACTGGTGAGGCCACAGCTCAAATCCTGGGTTCAGTCTTGGGGCACTCACTCCAAGAAGGATGTTGAGGGGCTGGAGCAGGTCCAGAGGAGGACAACGAAGCTGGGGAACAGGGCTGGGGAGGAGCAGCTGAGGGACCTGGTGGTGTTCAGCCTGGAGGAAAGGAGGTTGAGGGGAGACCTCATTGCTTTCTACAACTCCCTGAAAGGAGGTTGGAGTGAGGTGTGGGTTGGTCTCTTCTCCCTAGTATCAGGTGATGGAACAAGAGGAAATGGCCTGAAATTGCACCAAGGAAGGTTTAGATTGGAGATTAGGAATAATTTCTTTGCTGGAGAAGTAGTCAGGGATTGGAACAGGCTGCCCAGGGCGGTGGTGGAGTCCCCATCCCTGGAGGCGTTCAAAAAATGTGTGGACATAGCACCTGGGGACGTGGTTTAATGGCCATGGTGGTGCTGGGTTGAAGGGTGGACTCAGTGATCTTAGAGGGCGTTTCCAGCCAAAACAATTCTGTTTCTATGATTGTGTGATCAGCTTGCTTCAGTGCAGTTGCATCAGAGGAGCTTCAGAGTTTGCATTTGTAACCTCTTGATGAAAGAAAAGGTTTGGGAGGTTTTGTAACACTGCATTGGAATTTTCTACGTGGCTAGAATTCAGAAAGTGCACTGAAGCTTGCAACTTAAATGAGGAGTTGCCTTCAGCCAGTGCTTGTTGGTCTCTGCTTGTGTCACCTGCAAGGTTTCAGGTTTGGGTGCACCAGTGAGAGAGTGTTGATGTGAAAGAGTGGTGTGGCCACAGCTGCCTCCGGCAAACTCCTCACAGATTGCTTGCAAGCATGCAATTCTTCCTGGAATCAATTCTTAGATGACCTTGAGTGAGTCTCAGGTTTATCCTTGAGTTCCTACTTGAGCCAACAGAGGATTGCTTTCACTGACTAAGTGTAAGTGTATTCTGGTTTTAAGTCCCCGTCGTGTGGAGATGGACGTGTCTAATCAAGTTGATTCAGCCGGGTTGCCTGTGCTTAAACACACAGGCATGTGGAGTGTGGTGTCAGAGCCTGTATAATTGGTTGCTTTTTAACTGATGATAGATCAACAAGCTGGAGAAGCTGGACAAACCAGAGAGCTGTGATAATGTCAAGGTGGTGGTTCGCTGCCGGCCTCTCAATGACCGCGAGAAAGCTACAGGCTACAAGATGGCAGTCAGCGTGGATGAGATGAGAGGAACTATAACTGTCCACAAAACAGACTCATCCAATGAGCCTCCCAAGACATTCACCTTTGACACAGTGTTTGGACCAGAGAGTAAACAGCTGGATGTCTATAATTTAACTGCAAGGCCTATCATTGACTCTGTGCTAGAAGGATACAATGGTAAGTCTTTGTTGCTTTAAGTCAAGGAGACCATCTCCTATTCTTTTTTTGCCTAGTTAAGAGTTCCTGATGATCTTATTTGAGGGGCCAGTCACCTTCTGAGGGCTATAGCCCTCTGTGGCTTCTGTTATGGCCTCAAAGTAGCCTGAAGGTACTTTGTGTTGCGGGCACTCAGTGGTTACACCTGCTGTGACCATTAACTGGTGGTGAACACAACACAGCTGAGATCAGTCAGTTGGGTGATGTTTAAATTTTTTCTCCTCTATCTTCTGTTTGCCAAAGATCTGCCCTTTGTCTCATCATCAGACTTCAGCAGCTCTTCACTGTGCCATTTCAGTAACCAGGCAGCTGCCCACGGCCCTGCAGTAACTAGGTAATGCCCAGCAGCCTTGTGCACAGAACTGCTGCATCTTCTCCTCTAAACTTGGCTGTTTTCAACTAAGATAACTAGTTCAGCACATCTGCCCTGCCCCATGGTGCTTCCTCCAGCTGGGAGGAGCCTGGCCATGGTTTGTGTGTGTCTCTGCTGTGCATGTAAATGTGTTAGCTAAAGGAGAGCGAGCGCTGGTGGGGAAGCACTCCAATGCTTTCCATAGCAGCATGCTGCAGGTGGCAACAGATGACAAAATCCTAAATGTTTATGAAGAACCTCATAAGCTCTTATGCTAACACACCCTGGTCTCAGCTGATTGCAATTCATGATTTGCAAATCAGTGGTTGAAGGTTTGGACTGGATGTGAGGAAGTGTTTCTTTATCAAGGGGGTGGTCAAATCCTACAACAAGTGTCCTGGAAAAACGGTTGGTGCCCCAAACCTGTCAGTGTTTAAGAGGCATTTGGACAATCCCCTCAACAATATGCTTTAAGTCTTCATGAGCCCTGAATTGCTCAGGCACTTGGACTAGGTGGTTGACAGCTGCCTGAAGGTGAGCCAGCATGTGCCCAGATAGCCAAGAAGGCCAGCAGCATCCTGGCTTGGATCAGCAATAGTGTGGCCAGCAGGAGTAGAGACATGTTTGTCCCCTCTGTACTGGGCACTGGTGAGGCTTCACCTTGAGTACTGGGTTCAGTTTTGGGCTCCTCACTCTAAAAGGACATTTTGCTGCTGGAGTGGGTCCAGAAAAGGGTGATGAAGCTCTGATGAAGGGTCTGGAGAGCAAGGCTGGTGAGGAGTACCTGAGGGAACTGAGGTTGTTGAGTCTGGAGAAAAGGAGGCTGAAGGGAAACCTTCTACAACTCCCTGAAAGGGGACTGGAATGAGGTGTGTGTTGGTGTCTTCTCCCAAGCAGCAAGCAAGAGGATGAGAGGAAACAGCCTCAAGTTGCTCCAGGAGAGGTTTAGGTTGGACCTGAAGAACAATGTCTTCCCCAAAGGGTTGTCAAGCCCTGGGACAAGCTGCTCAAGGCAATGGGGGAGTTCCCATCCCTGGAGGAATTTCAGAGCTGTGTAGATATGATGTGGAAGGGATGTGGTTTAGTGGTAACCTGGCAGTGCTGGGTTGGTGATTGGACTTGATGATCTTAAAGGTCTCTTCCAACCCAAGCAATTCTGTGATTGCTGTAGGTCCCTTCCAGCTGAAATATTCTGTCCAGCTTTTCTGTAATGTCAGTGTCTTGGCAATCAAAACCTGAGTTTCCATCAGTGCTAGGTTAAAGCTTAGATCCAGGATATTCCTGGAGTTCTTGAGTCTGGGATCTCAGGATGCTTTCTGAATGTCTTCCTTTGCAGGCCAGATTGCAGCTGCATCTGCAGGTTGAGAACTGGGCTTGTGCTGTGGCCTGTCTAGAAGCCTCACGCTGTTTCTGCCATGGCTTAGAGCACCAGCAGTAGTTGGTTTGGCAGTTGGTATCTAATGATCTTCCTCTGACCGTGTTATTAATTGGGCTAATTACTTGTGTGTGAGACCTAAGTGTGCTAGCACTCACACTTTAATCACTCTGTGCAGTTAAAACAAGCTGACAATTTCTTGGCTATCTTGCAGGCTGCAGAAAGCAGTGGCTCAGCCTCTTGGCTGTGGTTGCCCAGCATTTCTCTTGCTGTACCTCCTGGAGTGGGTGGAAACCTTCAACTCCATAACAACAGAGCTGTTTAGAGCCATCATGCCAAGAAGGGATGAAGTCAAACTGCAGCTAGCAGCTTCTTGGTGTTTGCTCATGTATCTTCTTACCCTTCAGGTACTATTTTTGCATATGGGCAGACTGGAACAGGCAAAACCTTCACCATGGAAGGGGTCCGAGCAGTTCCTGAGCTCCGAGGCATCATCCCCAACTCCTTTGCCCATATATTTGGCCACATTGCCAAGGCAGAGGGGGATACAAGGTAAAAAAAGCTTCTGTTCACTGCTTCTCTCTTATGCCTCCATGTAGCAGGAGCCTGACCTTGTCAATGACAACTGACATGGTCCCTCTGCCCTTAGCTGGAAGCCTGCTGCTTGGGACAGTTCTTGATGGGGTTGTGGCCATGCATGACTGTTCCCTCTGCACTCTTTGTTGGACTACCAAATTCCTTACTGAGAGAGCTCCTCAACTGTTTGCCTCCAGGTTTTTGGTTCGTGTGTCTTACCTGGAGATCTACAACGAGGAAGTGAGGGACTTGCTGGGGAAAGACCAAACTCAGAGATTAGAGGTGAGCCTGCTGTCCTGATCTGCTTGTCCTGATTCAGTGACCTCTATTTTAAAGACTAGAGAAGCACTTGAAGGGAAATAGAGGTTGGAGTCCTCAGCACTGGTGCTACTTCCCTAAGATAGAGTAGCTGGATATCACCACTGACTTCTGAATCTCCTCCCTTTGGACAGTTGCACAGTGAGAAACTGGCTGCTCCATCTGGGTCAGTTTTGCCACCTGCACTTCTACCCCAGAGGCCCCTCAGCTGTGTTTCTAGGAATTGCAGACTGAGCTTTCAAGTTGCTATCTGCCACCAGAGGAAACCAGTGGACTCTCGGCCTGCATGAGTCTTTATGCCTTAGTTGCTTTGATTCTGAGACTGGGAGCCTTTTGCGTGCAAAGTAGAACCTGTCCTGTTAAAGTACCCCTGAAAACTGCTGTTGGGGATCTCCTGGGGACGCTCAGTCTCAACTGTTTCTCTCTTAGGTCAAAGAGAGACCTGATGTGGGAGTTTATATCAAAGACCTTTCAGCTTATGTCGTAAACAATGCAGATGATATGGACAGGATCATGACTCTGGGCCACAAGAACCGTACGTAGCCTTGCCGTGGGCAGCTTCCTAGCTCAGGCTGGGTATGGGACCCCAGAGTAAGAGATCCCAGGCCTACCCTGGGAAGATTGTTCAGCTGAGCAGAGGAAAAAAGGATGCCACCTCCTGAGCTGTTTGTGAAGCACAGGTGAAGGGGAGCGGTTGTCACAACTGCTAGTGTGTGTCTTGTGCATTTCCCTTCTTCAGTTCTGATCAGGATGGAATATGGCTAGGGAGGTGTTGTGGGTGGGAGGTGCTTTGTCTTCTGTAAGGCTTCTGAAACTCAAATCCTTTTATGCCCTGAAGTTCTGTCTGCTGTTGCTCTTGGCATGGATTGCTGTGCTCTTATTTCTCAAAGTGCAGCTGTTTTCAGGGATCAGCTCTGCATGCTGGAACAGGTCACTCGGAGGTCATGGAACTCCCCCTCCTTGGAGGTGTTCAAGGCCAGGTTGCATGAGGCCTTGAGCAACCTGAGCTAGTGGAAGGGACCCTGGAGGTCATCCTGCCCATGGCAGGAGGGTTGGAACTAGAATGATCTTCAACCCTTCCAACCCAAACTCTAGGATTTTATGAATCTCTGCTGTAGGCTCCTGATCTTTGTAGCCTTAAAGAAACAGCTGAGAACTACTTCTGCTGTTGGGATGGGAGTCTGTGGTTGTTGTCTTAAAGCTGCGGCAGGCTGTAATACCTCTGCAAGCCCCAACTGGAGGTGTGCTGCACCTCCAGCACCCACGAATGCAGTTTGCTGCGGGCTCTGACCATCCGTCTTCTGGAAAACAGGGTTGGGGAAAGAGGGGATGAAGTCGTCTTTGAGAGCAGGAAGCGCTAGGGGAGCCTGTGATTCCTTCTGAAGACATCTTTGCTTGTTCTCTCTCTCCCTCCAAAGGTTCTGTTGGTGCCACCAACATGAACGAGCACAGCTCCCGCTCGCACGCCATCTTCACCATCACCATCGAGTGCAGCGAGAAGGGGGTGGATGGCAACATGCACGTGCGCATGGGCAAGCTGCACCTCGTCGACCTGGCTGTAAGTAGGGCCAGCTGGCTCTGCTGGAACCTCTGGTGGGCATCACAGATAGTCTGTGGGCTGTTGAAGGCACCCTAAGTGGCGTTAAGATGCACAGCTGAAGTGGTTCTGTGCTTGGGTTTGACCTTGAACTTCTGTGCAGTATTCAGTGGGGACCCGAAATTAGAGGTATAGCAGGAAGAGTCCTTGTAGCCAGGGCTTGTCCCAGGGAAAGTCCTCTCTTGCTTCTATAAATTAATCATTAAGTGGATTAGCTACACTGGAAAGAGCTCTCTGGATTGAGTTTTCTTGTCTTTGAGAGGGTTGTGACCATGCAGTTCATCACTTGAGAGTTTCAGAACGGGAGATTTGGAAGGGCCCCTGGAGACATCCATTCCAACCCCCTTGCTAAAGCAGGGGGACCCACAGCAGCTTGCCCAGGATCACAATGGCCAGGTGGGCTTGCAGTGTCTCCAGAGGGAACTCCACAGCTCTGTCACTCTGTTCCCTCCCTGTCACTCACTTTGAACCAGTGGGATTGTGCTGGTACAATGTGGCTTCAGCCCAGATTTACTCTGGAGAAGATGCAGGAGAGGGGAGAGCACAGGCACTCAGTGCCTGCATGCTAAGTTTATTTACCTGATGTATGTTTAGGTTGCTCTGAAAAACACTTCAAAGTCATTGCGGTGTTGGTTTCCTGCCTGATAGAGAGAGTGGCTGCTGATGGGAAAGGCTGGAGATGGTGCTTGGCAGCTGCAGCTGAGGTGCCTCACAACTGCTGACTTCTCAGAATGTTTCTGGTCATGGAGCCAATCTCCATTATCCCAGCTGCATTAGTATCATACACTGCTTCAATCTGTAAGGGACTGTTCAAGGTCATCCAGTCCAACCCCCCTGCAGCCAGCAGGGACATCTGCAACTAGAGCAGGTTGCTCAGAGCCCCAAACAACTTCACCTGGAATGGTTCCAGGGATGGGGCATCTCCCACCTCTCTGGACAATTAGGGTCAGGGTCTCACCACCCTCATAGCAAAGCATTTCTTCCTAATACCAGTCTAAATCACTCTTTAAGTTCAAGCCATCACCCCTTGTCCTGTCACAACAGGCCCTGCTCAGAAGTCTGTCCCCAGCTTTCTGATTAGTCTTTGAAACACTGAAAGCCCACCAGAAGGTCTCCTCTTCTCCAGGCTGAACAAGCCCAACTCTCTGTCTGGCCTCACAGCTCAGGGCTTCCAGCCCTGTCAGCATTGCTGTTTGAGCAATCCATAGTTTTATGGTGCTGAAAGCTTCAGTTCCAACCTGTTAGACTTGTCTCTCTAACAATCTGAGGTACTTAGCCAGGTTCTCTAACAACAGATGAGGTGGTTGGTGACATGGCTGCCAGCAAGACTTCATGTGTAGTTGATCCTCTTTAGAGAGGGAAGATGTATTGGGGGATCTCATAGGTCTCTACAGCTACCTAAAAGAAGGTTCGAGTGAGGTGGGGTTTGATTTCTTCTCCCTAGTATCAGGTGATGGAAGGAGAGGAAATGGCCTGAAATTGTGCCAGGGAGGCTTAGGTTGGGGATTAGGTAAAGTTTATTCACTGCAAGAGTGATCAGGCAGTGGAACAGGCTGCCCAGGGAGGTGGTGGAGTGCCCATCCCTGGAAGTGTTCAAGAAATGTGTGGCCACTTCAGGTCGTGGTTTAGTGGCCATGGTGGGCTTAGGTTGATGGTTGGACTTTGTCTTGGAGGTCTTTTTGCACCAAGGTGATTCTATGATCTAATTCTTGCTTTTTTTTTCCCTTCCCAGGGTTCTGAAAGGCAGGCAAAAACTGGAGCCACGGGGCAGCGGCTGAAGGAAGCCACCAAGATCAACCTCTCTCTTTCCACGCTGGGCAATGTCATCTCTGCACTGGTGGATGGCAAGAGCACCCACGTGCCCTACCGCAACTCCAAGCTGACCAGGCTCCTCCAGGATTCCCTGGGGGCAACTCCAAAACCATGATGGTAAGATGAGAGAGGCCCTTCCCAGTGCCAGGGCTGTGCTTTGATGGGGACAGCATAGTGACCCTGCCATGAGAGCAACCTGGCACTCACACCTCTTCAGTCCAGAGCTGTTTGCAGCTTAGGGAACCTTCCCTGGGCATCTTGTGTCTCTTTGCCTCTGTAGGGGTGAGGTTCTGAACACGGTGCAGATGTCTCTAAGATCACGTAGAGGCTGTTCTGGAGTAGCCAGAATTAGTTTTGGTGTTGAAGCAGCAGGGAAGCTTGGGGAGAGCAGCAGAGAGAGAGGCAGAGCTGGGGATGGCTCCTGAAATTGCTTGTTCTGGGCTCTGGCACTGTCCCCCAGTAACTGTCTTGTGTGTGTCACAGTGTGCAAACATTGGGCCAGCAGACTACAACTACGACGAGACCATCAGCACGCTCAGGTATGCCAACAGAGCCAAGAACATCAAGAACAAGGCCAGGATTAATGAAGATCCCAAAGATGCTTTGCTCCGCCAGTTCCAAAAGGAAATTGAAGAGCTGAAGAAAAAATTGGAAGAAGGTGAGGGCCCCCTGTGCCAGCCCTCGTTCTGGGTGTGAACCTTGGGAGGTGTGTCACACTAGTCTGGCAGCTGGTGCAGGCCACTGTCCTGCTTTTGTTTGCCCTGCTGGCTTCCAGGAGAGGTGTCCCTGGGCAGTGGTGACCTCTGGGACCTGGCTTTGCTTGCACTTAGCACTAGGTGGCACTTAGCACCAGGGTAAGTGGTGGCTTCTGGGCTGTCTTAGGTGTTCCCAGGCTCTCCTGTGAGCAAGAAGGCTCTGGGCATGGCTGGACATAGTGTAGGGAGTTCATGTAGCATGACAAAGGGTTGGAGGAGGAGGGCTGGTGTGTTTTCAGGAGAACAATGAACTGATTTTGTGGAGGTGGAACTGGGGCTGGCTCTCAAGCGCTGCACAGGATTAAAAAAACACCTGTAAGCCCTGTAGCATCATGGCCTTGTGACAGTGTTAGTCTGTCAGCACTGAAAGACCCTGCCAGGGGACCCTGAACAGTGCCCTTGGCAGGACAGCCCTCTTCAGAGATGCTCACAGCAGGGAACAGCTGGAGCACCAACTCAATGTGTCTGTCCTGGTCAGGAGGAGCAGGAAATGGTCCGTAACTCTTTCCTCAAGGACTGGGAGCTGGTTGTAGCTATTTCATCCCTGGTGTGCTGAGGCTGGCTTCTTACATTTCAGGCTGCAAGCTTCAAACCAGTTTTGTTCTCTAATGGTGCTGGGAGTCCAGGGTGTTAGATGTTGGCTTCTGTTGAGCTTGGTTTCCAAACTCAGCCTGGAACATCTGAGCTCCCTATCTACAGGGGCAGCAATGATAAACATTTGTGAAACTGGAGATTTCTCTGTTAACAGCCATCGAGTTTCACATGTACAGGAGAATGTCTGAGGTGATCCTGCTGGGAAATCTTTGTAGCTTAATGCTTCAGCAGTGCAAGGATGATTTATTGCCCAAGAAAAGCACCCACTTGAGCTTTACCATGGACACACTGACTGCACAACACTACATCACAGAATGGTGGGGGTGGGAAGGGACTTTCAGAGATTAAGTCCAACCCCCCTGCCAAGGCAGGGTCTCCTGGAGGAGGTCACACAGGAATATGTCCAGGTGGGTTTGGAATGTCTCCAGAGGTGGAGACTCCTCCACCTCTCTGGGCTGCCTGTTCCAGTGCTCTGCCACCTGTGAATTAAAAGCTCCTCCTCGTGTTTAGGTGGAACATAAGTTGCCTGTGCCTGTTACCCCTTGTCCTGTCACTGGGCAGCACTGAAGAAAGCCTGGTCCCATCCTTCTGGCACTCAACCTTCAAGTATTGATCAGCATTGATGAGATCCCCCTCAGTCTGCTCTTCTCCAGACTAAAAAGCCCCAGTGCCTAGCCTTTCCTCCTAAGAGGTTAGCCTGTTTTTTTCAGGGTGTTGGCAAGCTGTGTGCTCAATGCTTCATGACTTCTGCAGCTGCTCATAAACTGATGCAGGACACTGCTGGGCTGGACAAATGCTGCTGTCACAAGAGCAAGCTGTGACAAGCTGTGAGGTGAGGAAAAGCACACCTAAAAGCACACTTGTCTCTTCTAGGGGAAGAGATCTCTGGTTCTGAGACCAGTGATTCTGAAGAGGAGGATGAAGATGACGAAGGGGAGATTGGAGAGGATGGGGAGAAGCGGAAGAAGCGTCGGGGTAAGGCGGCAGAGACTCCTGGCAGTGCCACCAGTCCCTTACCAGGAGCTGGCGGCAGAAGCTGTAGGCTGAGCTAGGCAGGCAGAAGTGGTGTTGTAGAGCTGCCCTCCAGCCGCTGCAATTATCATGCCTCTCCTAGAAATACAGCTGTGTGGTGCCCAGCTGCTAACCTCTCTAGTACCTGCTTCCACTTGGGGTAGTCATCCTTGCTTGTGGAGAACATCCTCTTCTCTTGTGGCTTCCTGGTTGCCTCAGGGTGGCTGAATGGCTTGTGCCTGGTGTGCTGGAACTTCCCCAGCTCTGAGGCGGGAGGAAGGAAGGCACCGAAGATCAGTGGGAGGCAGATGTGGGTTTTTATAGCCATGGGAATGGTTGGAGGGGGAATTCTGGCTGTAGTTCAGGCAAAGGATTCATCTGTCTTATGGATGTTTGGTTACTGACTCTACTGATGTCCTATTTTATGTTGATGGAGAGAAAAAGTGACATCTGAGTGTCTTTGTGCAAGCTGGAAAGCCAAATGGGAGCTGCACATCCCTTGTTTGGGAACACTCTGGAAATCCCATGGTGAAGTTTGCTTTGTCCTGCACCAGTGTTAAACTCCTGTGTAACATCTCAACTCCAAGGGATGTTGCAGAACCTAGAAGTGCAGATCACTGGGTGCCATGGGATGCAGGGAGCTTGCTATGTGCCTCTAGAGCCTCTCTGATGGGGAGCAGAAGTCAAGCCCAGTGCTGCTCCTCAGCTTCCAGCTTCTCTAGTAAATTAATTTTGACATTGACCCTGCTTTCCTGCCCTGAAGCACTCATCTGCTTTAGGTGCAGTCTCTTCATGTTGGTTTCTGTCCAAGCAGAGTCATAAATGACCTCTCTCATGCCCTTGCTGATAACAACCACTTCATTTTTCACCTTCTGGTAATTTCTAGAAGCCACCTGATTAACCACAGTCCCCATCAAGCACCAAACCGTGCCCATATCTCCTCCCAAGAGGAGACCACCTTCAAAATGTGGGGCAAGTAACTTACTTAATCAGCTTCCAAACAAGTTACTCTTAAGTTCCCTACTTAGGGGTGCTACTAGCTGGAGTACACACAGCAGCTGTCCCTGTGTGAGCTGATTTCTGCCTTCCAGAGGGAGGAGCACCCCTGGCCACCTACATAAGACTGGAAAGGACTCCTGGTCACTGAATCCTCTGCTACTGCAGACAGCCACAGCCTTCTCCACTGCGAGCTGGTTCCCCCTGCTGTCGCTTGAACTGGAAGCTGCCTTGGCATGTTGTCTTAAGCTCTAGGCTGGTGAAGATGGGTTTTAACCAAACTCTCTTTCTGAGCATGCTATTTTGTGCTGGGAGATGGTGGCTTTGCAGGCTGAGCCTGGGAGGGATCCTGCCCAATGCTTCTTGATGGGGACTTGTGCCTTTCTGAACCAGGTTGCTGGCCCTTGTGGGTTACTTCCCTTTAGAACTAACTTCCCATCTGCATGTTTCTTCCTCTCTGGGTTGTTCTGTGGGACTCATTTCTGTTTTCCAGGCAGTAGCAGCAGCAGTAGTTCAGACTCCACATGCTCTGTCATAGAGAAACCTCTGGATAAGTCCTTCACTAGTGAGTGGGAGCTCTTCAGTCCTTTAAGCTTTCCATAATCTGCACACTCCATTTTGCAATGCTGCACTCTTCCCTGTTATGTCTGTTGGAAAGATGAACCTGAGCTTTTAACTCTGCTAAAGCATGCCTTGCCTCTGCTGCTTCCATGCCTGAATCAGTTTGTTCAGTGTTCATTGTGAGCCAGGCAGGTGAGAAGATGATAGGAATCAAGGTAGCAGGATACTTGAAGATTGAAGGGCAGTTGGGAAATAATAGGCTAAAAATGACAGTTTGCCGCTTCTGTGTTAAATGCTCCCTCTAAAATACCAAGTTATGTAGTGTTAGGTTAATGTTGGGCTTGGTCTTAAAGGTTTCTTCCAACTAAAATCATCATAGAATGGCTTGGGTTGAAAGGGACCTCAAAGATGTAGTTCCAACCCCCTGCCATGGGCAGAGACGCCTCCTACTAGACCAGGTTGCTCAAGGCCCCATCTAGCCTGTCTTTGAACACTTCCAGGCTTGGAGGCCCCCCCATCTTCTATGGGCAACTTGATTGCAGGAGAAAGTCTGAGGTTCCCTTTTTGAGGGAGCTGCTGCCATAAGAGCTGATAAAGAGGACAGCTAGAGAGCTTGTGCTGTTTTGTACTGGACTGTCTCCTCAAACCTTTGAAGAAGATGAGTGGAGCAGTCAAGGATCAAGCAACACAAGGTTTATGCTTGCAAGGTAAATGTGGTGGCACTTGGTTGATTGGCTTTAATTTAGCAGGTAACTTTAAAAAGTGGTGGTTGGTGTCTTTTTAACTGCCCCATGACATGCAGTTCTTGGTCACTGGGGGACTTAGTTCAGTCTCACCATCCCTGGAGGTGTTCAAGAAACACTTCAGGACGTGGTCTAGTGGTCGTGGAGATGTTGGGTAGAAGGTTGGACTTGATGACCTTTTCCAACCTTAATGACTGATTCTGTGATTCTGAGGTCTAGTAGGGAGGGAAAGCTCCTGGTCAGAGAAGGCTCTGTCCTGGTACAAACCCTAGAGTCAATTAGTGCTGACTGAAGAAATAAATCACATCCAAGACCTGTCTTGAAGGGACTTCAGCCACTGTAGAGGAGTGTGGAGAGAGTCTGGAAAGTACTGCTGTCCAGTCACACCCGCATCAGACTCACACCACTCATGTGAGTGGCCTACAGCTCAGAGAAAGTGTAGAGAAGGGTCCCAACCTCATGGAGACCTTTGGTAGGTGATAGGGTGGCAGGCTTGGAAATGTGCTTGCTTCAAAGTTGCTCTCTCAAAGCTTGCTTGGAAGCAGAGTGTTTCACTAGGGTGAGGACAGTTAATAGCAACCTGCTGGTGTGGCAGCAGTAGAGTCCTCCTCCTCCTGCCAGCTTGGAGGCAGTTCTGCTGTGGAAGCTGCACTGGGCTGTTGGGATCAGTGTGGTTTGGGATATTAACTGTCCTCAAGCTTGGCCCTTTTGCATGTGGTATCCTTTGTTAACCCTTTCCTGTCCTGCCTCTCTTGCTGCACTTGCTTGAATAACCAAACCTGGCTCTTTACCTCTATGGAAGCATCAGTTACTGCAAATTAACCTACTAATGACCCTGTGTAATTGATGGAGAAACCCTCTGCTGAGACTCCCTGTGTGCAACTGTCATGTCTCTTGGGAAGGAATTGGCTTGGAAACTTGGTTAAAACTGGAAACTAGTCACATGTGCTAACACTGGAGAGGTGATGTCAAGGAATTGGCTGCCCTGGGGAGGGGGAAGCATCAATTTCTGGCTGAAGAAGCAATCTCTACCCTCTTGAGTTGTTCCTTAGGGCATGATCCTTGCGGCAGGCTCCTGGTGGTCCCTTTAGATTCTGCATTGCATTGAATGGGCAGAAGAATGCAAGAGTGAGCTGGAGATCCCCCCTGGACGTGCAAAGCACTCTCAAGTACAGAACCTGTCTCTGCTTTAGCATAAACCCACAGTGCATTACTGTCTGCTCTACTGGAACTGAGTGATGATTATCCTCCAAGTAGAGTTTTCTCCTCCAGAACCATGCCTATACGATGAGTGTTTGTTCTGATGCTGCTGATCTCTGGCCAAAATGATCAAAGCAATAATGTGTTTTTCTTTCCTCCTCTTTTCATGTGTGTGCTGCCTCTCTGTGATTTGCTTTCTGCTTCCTCTTAACGCAAGACCAAGCAGGTTGGTGCCATTGATTTCCACCTCCTCCTAAGGCAACTGCAGAGCTTGTGAGAAGGGTCTACAAACTTGGTTGAGTTCACCTTTTTCTTTTAAGCTGAGCACTAGACAGGATGTTAGGAAGAAATTCTTTCCAGTGAGGGTGGGGAGACACTTGAAACAGGTTGCCCAGGGAGGTTGGAGATTCTCCCTCCCTGGAGGCCTTCAAGGGCAGGTTGGAAGGGACCTTGAGCAACCTGGGCTAGTGGGAGGTGTCCCTGCCCATGTCAGGGGGATTGGAACTGGATGATCTTTAAGCTCTCTTCCAACCCAAACTATCCTCTGAACATAGAGATGTTTTAAGTATCCTACATACAGGGCTGTGTGCTAACAGTGAGGAGCTTTTAATGCCTTACCTTTTCCCATATGATGAGCTCTGTGTAGAGAGAGCTTCTCCTTCAGACCAGTCCAGAAAACAGTGCTTGTTATCTGATTCCAAAGTTTAGCAGATGGAAGCTGAGGCAGTTTGATGTAGTGCTGAGACCTTCCTTTGCCCCAGAACTAATTGTTTGGGTTTTTTTTTTCTTGTGTGCATGGACAGATGTGTACAGATGTGTAGATAAATGTACAACTGCAGTGCAGTTTGTCTCTCAGAGGTCACTGAATCTCTGCATGGGAGGGGTTGGAAGGGACCTCTGAAGATCATCCAGTGCAGCCCAACTGTTAGAGCAGGATCACCTAGAGTAAATCTCATAGGTCATATATGTGTTTAAGCTGAATGCCATGAGGGCTGGAGGGAATGAAGCCACCTTCCTAATTTCCTTAGGCACCTTCTGGCCTTATAATTATCACTGTGAAAGAGTCCCTTGGCAGTAGATGGATGCTATTGGAGTTTAGGCTTCTGGGTTCTACTGTTTCGTGAGGTTTTTTTGTTTGAAGAAGACTAAAGACAACATTGGATTCATTTGTAGTGAGTAAAGGGAGTAGGACTTGTGGGAGAGCTGTGGATTTGAGGATGTTAGGCTTGAACTTTCTCACCCCAAATACCCCCCACAGTTGACTCAAGTCTTCTAGAGTGACTTCCAACAGCAGCAGCCTCAAGCTTTGTCTAAGTCAGGGGTGTTTGGAACCAGCCCTTCAGGTGATAGAATCATAGAATTGTTAGGGTTGGAAGGGACCTCAAGGATCATTCAGTTCCAATCCCCCTGCCATGGGCAGGTGTGGTGGAGTAGGAAGGTACCCCCCCACACACAGAAGAATTCCACAGCTAACTCAGCCGGAGAAGCAGATGAAAGCTGTATTTTACAAGCAGATATGGAATGCAGTGAATATGTACAAAAATATACAATATTTACAATATATACAGAAATATACAGCAAAGTATGTAATACAGGAAACCTTTCCCCAACCCCCCCTGCGGCCAGGGGGGTTCGGCCTTTCCCTCCCTTCTCCCTCCCTACCTCCCCTTTTTCCCAAAAGGGTTAGAAAGAGAGAGAGAAAGGAAGGTAATTAAAAGGGGAAAACTTTGTTAAAGCTCAAAGCGAATGCAAAAAGTTAGTTTTCTTATCTGGTTAGAGAGGAATCGTAGAGAGAAACGAGCCAGCTCACAGCACAGGGGGAAGAAGAAGACGACTGCAGACTGACTCCCCGACTGAAAGACTAAACAAAAAAATTGCAACTGGGTCTCACCAATGAAATTGAATTAGCATATCTCTTGTTTTCATTCTAATATCAAAATATTCGCCCAGAGTGTTCAGAAAGTGTCTCTTTCTTAAAGGCACAGCCTAAACCGGTCACAATCCACCCCTGCTAAACAATTTCATTGGCTGTTCATACTGTCCATCCAATCCAAAACATCATTCACAGTTTGTAAGTAAAGTTCATAGTCCATTCCGGCTATCCTCAGGTGTAGATGATTCAGAAGTCCAAGAAAGAAGAAAAATGGAAAACAGTTTGTCTCTTCGCAGACGAAGCGAAGAAAAGGGAAAACAGGGAAACAGGGAAACAGGGACTCTCAGTTGACTCAGGGCTCTCAGGGTTCTCAGGGTTCGTGCACCGTGGATTCCTCAGGGATTCTTCCTTTGGGCGCGATGTAGCTGTACAACACTCTGAAATTAAACTCTTTCAGCTAAAGTCAAATTTCTTTGTGGAATACACTGAATTTCACCATTCTCTTGCATTACCCAATAAGTGTGACCCGGACCTTCAGCTGAAACCACCCCTCGGACAGGTTTAGCCTCTCCTGAGGGAGAAAATACCCAAACAGTTTTACCTAACAGATTCTTTTCTTTAACAACAGGAACTCTATCACCTTCTACTTTCTGTAGCAGATCTGAGTGTGCAGGTCCAGCTCGGTTCACTGAACCTCTACTATTTACCAGCCAGGTTGCTTGTGCTAAATGTTTTTCCCAGTTTTTCAAAGATCCACCCCCCATGGCTTTAAGAGTGGTCTTTAACAAACCGTTGTAGCGTTCAATCTTCCCTGCAGCTGGTGCATAGTAGGGAATGTGGAATATCCACTCGATGCCGTGCTCTTTGGCCCAACTCTTTACAAGGTTGTTTTTGAAGTGAGCTCCGTTGTCTGACTCAATCCTCTCTGGAGTTCCGTGTCTCCACAGGATCTGTCTCTCCAGACCAAGAATGGTGTTGCGCGCAGTTGCATGTGGCACTGGATAAGTTTCCAACCATCCAGTGTTCGCCTCTACCATAGTAAGCACATATTGCTTACCAGAACGAGAACGCGGTAGAGTGATGTAGTCAACTTGCCAAGCTTCACCATACTTGTACTTGGACCATCTGTCACCATACCATAAGGGCTTAAGTCGTTTTGCCTGCTTAATAGCAGCACAAATGTCACAGTCATGGATGACTTGTGTGATAGCATCCATGGAAATGTCTATGGATCTGTCACGTGCCCACTGGTATGTTGCATCTCTGCCTTGATGTCCTGACGAATCGTGAGCCCACCGAGCTAAGAATATCTCACCTCGGTGTTTCCAGTCGAGATCAAGATCAGAGTCCATGTCTACTGGAGAAACTCTTGCAGCTAAATCTGCCTGATGGTTGTGTTGCTGTTCCTCAGTAGCTTTGCTCTTAGGAATGTGAGCATCGATGTGTCTCACCTTCACTGGAATTCTCTCGATTCGATCAGCAATGTCCTGCCACAGGTCAGCCGCCCAAATGGGCCTTCCCTTCCTCTGCCAACCATTCTTTTTCCAGTTCTTTAGCCAACCCCACAGAGCATTGGCTACCATCCATGAGTCGGTGTAGAGATAAAGCTTTGGCCATCTCTCACGTTCAGCTACGTCGAGAGCTAGCTGGACAGCTTTTACCTCTGCGAACTGACTGGATTCTCCTTCTCCATCCTTTGCTTCTGCAACTCGGCGTGTTGGACTCCACACTGCAGACTTCCACCTTCGCTTGTTCCCGACAAGACGACAGGAACCGTCTGTGAACAAAGCATATTTCTTTTCGTCATCAGATAGGTCATTGTAAGGAGGAGCTTCCTCAGCACGAGTTACTCTCTCCTCTGGAGGTTTAGTACAGTTGGTACCTTCAGGCCAACTTGAGATCACCTCCACCAGACCAGGTCTTTCAAGATTTCCCATTCGAGCTCTCTGTGTTATCAGAGCCATCCACTTAGACCAGGTGGAATCTGTTGCATGATGTGGTGTGGAACCTTTGCCTTTGAACATCCAATTCAAAACTGGTAATCTGGGAGCTAAGAGAAGTTGTGATTCAGTTCCAATTACTTCAGAAGCTGCTTTCACTCCTTCATAGGCAGCTAGAATCTCTTTCTCTGTTGGAGTATAGTTAGCCTCTGAACCTCTGTAACCTCGACTCCAGAAACCAAGAGGTCGTCCACGTGTCTCACCTGGAGCTCTTTGCCACAAGCACCAGGTTGGACCATTGTCACTTGCAGCCGTGTACAAAATGTTCTTAATGTCTGGACCATCTCGGACAGGTCCCAGACCCATTGCTTGAACTACCTCTTGCTTTATCTGGTCAAAGGCTGCTTGTTGTTCAGGTCCCCAGTGGAAATGGTTTCTCTTTCGAGTCACATCGTACAGAGGTTTCACAATCTGACTGTATCCAGGAATGTGCAGTCTCCAAAATCCCACTATCCCCAAGAAACGTAGAGTTTCTTGCTTGTTCATGGGATTTGCCATGGTAGAGACTCTATTTACCACATCCACTGGAATGTGTCGGCGTCCATCCTGCCACCGCACTCCCAGAAACTGGATCTCTCTGGTAGGTCCTTTCACCTTGTCTCGCTTGATGGCGAAACCTGCATTCAGAAGAATGTCAATGATTTTGTTACCTTTCTCGAAGACTTCCTCAGCAGTTTTACCCCAGACGATGATGTCATCGATGAACTGGATGTGTTCTGGAGCACCACCTTCCTCCAGAGCATCGTGGATCACTGCATGACAGATGCTTGAGCTGTGGATCCAGCCCATTGGCAACCTGTTGAAAGTGTACTGGATTCCTCTCCAGGTGAAAGCAAACTGAGGCCTGCATTCCTCTGCTATGGGAATAGAGAAGAAGGCATTAGCAATGTCTATGGTAGCATACCATTTGGCCTCTTTGGATTCCAGCTCATACTGCAGTTCCATCATGTCTGGTACTGCTGCACTCATAGGTGGAGTTACTTCATTCAGGGCTCGATAGTCGACTGTCAGACGCCAATCTCCATTCGGCTTTCGCACAGGCCACACTGGACTGTTGAAAGGTGAATGAGTTTTGCTGATGACTTTCTGACTCTCCAACTGACGAATCAGATTCTGAATGGGCAACAAAGAGTCACGGTTGGTTCTGTATTGTCTGTGATGCACAGTCTGAGAAGCAACCGGCAATTTAATGTCCTGAATCTTGTGTTGTCCCACAACTGCAGGTTCATCAGAAAGCTCAGGTCTAACAGACAGCTTCAGCTTTTGTCCATCAGTTTCTACAGATGCTACTCCAAAAGCCCATTTGTAACCTCTAGGGTCTTTGAAACGCCCTTCTCTCAGAAAATCAATTCCCAGAATACAAGGTGCGTCAGGTCCGGTCACAACTGTATGCTTTCTCCACTGTTTACCAGTTAAACTTATATCAACCTCCACCTTAGTTAACTCTTGAGATCCACCAGTGACTCCCAGAATAGTTATAGCTTCTGATCCCTGATAATTTGATGGCATTATGGTGCACTGAGCCCCTGTGTCAACCAAGGCCCTGTACTTCTGAAATTGTGAAGTGCCAGGCCACTGGATGTACACATCCCAATAGATTCTGTTATCTCTGTTACCCCTCTCCTCCCCCTGGCGGGAGGCAGGGCACCCCTAGTTATGGGGAACATGCCCACATGTGCAATGAGCACATGGTGCAGTGTTAGAACTGGAGCCACTGTTGGAGCTATTAGAGTTGTCCTGGGGAACTGTAGAAGTAACAGCTACCCTTCTGGTATTGCTACCTCGGGTTCTGCCACTTTGCAGTTCCCTCAGTCTCCTGAAAAGATTAGCAGTTGGTTGACCATCCCATCTGTTCATGTTCTCACCAAACTGATCACGCAGAGTTATCCAGATACTCGCACGTGATTGCCTTGGTGGTCTGTTTTGGTTGGATCTGTTTTGGAATGACCTGTTTTGGAATGACCTGTTTTGGAATGACATCCTTGGAAGACGTCTATTCCTCACAGAGGAAACCTGTATCCATCTGGAGGAAGAATTGGAATTATCTCTTTGTGCCAATTGGGAGAATGTATTTTTAAATTCATCCTTCAGCTCTTTCATGCAATTCTTTATTTCACCAGACAGAGTTTCAATGGCTGAAACCAGAGAAACACGTGTCATGCTATCCTCCAATTGTCTCATCTGATCAGTGAATTGGCCAACCGTAGGAGAAGCTCCACCATAATTTCTTGCCACAATTCTGCTTGCCAGAATATTTGCATAATTAGGAGGAGCAAGTTTGATGAGCTTTTTAGCAAGACCAGTTCCTACAGGAATTTCATCAGGATTCAGAGTCTCATGGCCACCATAGAGTACCTCTCTAACAGCAAATTCTCTCAGACGCTTGATTCCCTCATCTATGGTAGTCCAGGGTTTAGCATTCCATGGAAGATCATCTCGGGAAGGATACCTCATGAGAGTTGCCATTAAAAGGCGTATCCACAGAGTAACCTTACCGAGAGTCCTGCCTAGATGTCTATCTATTCCATTATCCTTTGAGAGAGTTCCTAGTTGGGCTGCTGACTTGTCTCCAACTACCAGAGCTGGAGCACCTGTATCATAGCATCTACCAAGCCAAGCTAGGATTGGCTCCTTATCTGCTCTGATGTAATCTTTACGCACATTCCGCAATTCTTCCCTGGGTGACGAACAGCTTTCAATGTCATCTGACTCCTCCTCCTCTGCCTCATCTTCCTGAAGTTCTTGTCCCAATAATCTTACTGTCACTCTCCTAAGAATCTGCTTAAGGTCAGGAGTACCACCTTTAGTTGTTCTGCTATCAGCAATTTGCCCTGCATCTCCATCCAGTGATGATCTCAATAACTCAGCTATATCTTTAAGACAAACCTTTTCCTCCATCTCAGCAGGGTCTCTTTGAGCAGAAGTTCCCTCACCAGGATCCTGCTGCTCTCCCCCATCAGCATCTGGATCAGCTTTGCCCTTTTTTCCTCTCGTACTTAAAACAGCTACCTGCTTAACTGGAGCTGTGTTTGGATTTACAGCTGGCTTAATAGAAGCTGACAGGTTTTGAGACGAATCAGCTGCTGCGGAGGACACTTCCGGTCCTGCCGAAGAAGAAGGAGGAAATGGCTTTGCCCCATTAATGGCTGCCGAGGGCGTGGAAGCCATGTTAGGAGCTGCCGCTGCCGCTGGCTGATTGCCAGAGCCACCAACAGCACCGTTCAGAGCAGCCTTTCCGATGGACTTGTTAGCCTTGTCGTTAACTGATACAGATTCTGCATTTTCCTCATCACTAGATACCTCTGGGGTAGAGTTAGAGCTGCGCTTTCTGCGTTTCGATCTACGCTTAATTACAAAGCACGCTTTAGACACTTTTTTCTCCCGATAGAGAGCATATAACAAGAACACATTACTTATCACCAACAGCAGGATTGCACACATAAAATAAATCACCTTCGGATCCCAGCCATCACTTAAAACAACCTTTTCGCCTACCGGGATCTTAAACTCCTTTATCTCTATGGGCAGAGTGCTGGAGGTCACATTCCCGTATCTGTTAAGCCAGAAGAATCCCAGGCACCGGTCGTAAAGAAGCTGAATCTTATACTTAAACCATAAATACAATCTATACATCAAGTATCTGCCTAAGCGATCGAAAATCATTCCCATGAAGTACTTGTAGACCAGTACCGAACAAACTGAAAAGACCAAACGCTCCAAAAGCCAAAACACTTTCATGTTTGCAACTCCGACTCGAGCAGGCAATAAATCAAGCAACCTTTTAGCCCAGCTTCTGGACAGCAATTATCCACAAGCCGCACGTTGGACCGCCAATTAAAAATATGTGGTGGAGTAGGAAGGTTCCCCCCCCACACACAGAAGAATTCCACAGCTAACTCAGCCGGAGAAGCAGATGAAAGCTGTATTTTACAAGCAGATATGGAATGCAGTGAATATGTACAAAAATATACAATATTTACAATATATACAGAAATATACAGCAAAGTATGTAATACAGGAAACCTTTCCCCAACCCCCCCCCTGCGGCCAGGGGGTTCGGCCTTTCCCTCCCTTCTCCCTCCCTACCTCCCCTTTTTCCCAAAAGGGTTAGAAAGAGAGAGAGAAAGGAAGGTAATTAAAAGGGGAAAACTTTGTTAAAGCTCAAAGCGAATGCAAAAAGTTAGTTTTCTTATCTGGTTAGAGAGGAATCGTAGAGAGAAACGAGCCAGCTCACAGCACAGGGGGAAGAAGAAGACGACTGCAGACTGACTCCCCGACTGAAAGACTAAACAAAAAAATTGCAACTGGGTCTCACCAATGAAATTGAATTAGCATATCTCTTGTTTTCATTCTAATATCAAAATATTCGCCCAGAGTGTTCAGAAAGTGTCTCTTTCTTAAAGGCACAGCCTAAACCGGTCACAGCAGGGACACCTACACTCCAGCAGGTTGCTCACAGCCACAGCCAGCCTGGCTGCAAAAACCTCCAGGGGTGAGGCTTCCACCACCTCCCTGGGCAGCCTGTGCCAGTGTCTCACCACCCTCATGGGGAACAACTTCTTCCTAACATCCAATCTCAATCTCCCCATTTCTACCTAGATGGGTTCCATGAGTTGCTCTGCTCACTTTGTAACCCTCTGAGATGCACCTGGTGTGCTGTAGTTGTGTTGTAAAGACACAGCTGGTGAGTCACAGCAAACCTCAGTACTTTCAGATCTGTGGGTAGACACTGTTAGATACCATCCCAAAGTGCCTTTAATTGCCTGGTTTGCATTAGGGCTGTCCTGAATTTTATTTTCCCAGTAAAGTGTTCTTAAAATACCTGTTTGCCCACTTTGCAGTAATTCAGCCCACCAGGAGGGCAGTGTCTGAGGGTGTGGTGGGGATGCTCAGCTGAAACTGGACTCTTGTAACTCTTGGTAGCTCAGCTTTTGTAGCTGTAGGTCAAGGAAGTCTTCTCTTCTTCATTTGGCCTCACCTACATAGTTAAAACATCTGAGTTCCCAGCTTAGACTTCTCTTGAGGTTGCTCCTCCAGGTGCTGCTCTTGTGTTCCAGTGCTCTTTCTCTGTAGGAACTGGTGACAACTGGTCAGTGTTAAAGTGGGATTTGAAAGACTGGTTGTGCCCAGCCTGGAGCTGAAATCTAATTGGATTAATGTTTGCTAAATGCAAGCATTCAGTCTGAACTTGAAAGAACTGCTGTGATACAGAGGCTGGCTTACTGTTCTGGGAGCTCATTTGTTTTCCCTGTCTCTTCTCAAGGCAAAAAGAAAGTTTCCCCTGATAAGATGGTAGAGATGCAAGCAAAGATTGAAGAGGAGAGAAAAGCTCTTGAAACTAAGCTTGATATGGAAGAGGAGGAAAGAAATAAAGCCAGAGCTGAACTGGAGAAGAGAGAAAAGGACCTGCTGAAAGCACAGTGAGTACCCTGCTCTGAGCAGTCTGTATAGCTTTCTCCTTGCTTAACCTGTCCCTCAGTTATGGCTGTGTGGAGGTGCATGATGAGGTGCCTGTCAAACTGTGAGCTGAACATCAGCTCTGGCTGTTAGCGAAGTGAGAGAGGAGCTTGTTCTGCTCTCAGAGCTTAGAGCAGATGGAGAAGACAAATTTATCCTTTAGCCACCTCCTTAACTTTATCTAGTAGTGCAAGGCAGCCTAGAAACATGAGTTCTCCAGCCCCTGGAGAGCTGTGGAGAGCAGCAGTGTTGCTGTGCTGTGTGGGCAGTGGGCAGTAGCTGTGTTGCAAGCCATGTTTCCTGCAGCATGCCATCATGAGCTGTCATGTTGGGTGTAGAGGTTCTCCACTCCAGAGCTGAAAAGCTGCTGGGATCCCCTTGCAAACTGCTCCAACAGCAGCCAGCATGCCTGGTTTGCATCTGGGCTGCTTTACCCTACCCTCACCTTTGTTCACTGCCTTTTCTCCTACTGCCTCTGGCATTGCCATGCTGGCAGGAAGGAGATGCCATGGGCAGCCTGGTGATGTTGCTGGTGCCTTGCAGCCCCTCATGGAGACACTTGAGGCAGGAGAGAATTCTCTTGCTGATCTGGTTTTGCTTGAGAGAAAGTGAAGGGAGGCTTGGGGAACTCCCTGCATTCATTTATGCTGCTTCACCCCCTCTGAAAGCCTTGAGAGCAGGACAGGTTTTTCCAGCTGTGAGCACTGTCTGGGCTGTGAGGCTGAGCTGGCCCTGCTGCTGTGTGAGCACCGCAGGATGGGAAGCTTCACTCTTACCTGTCTCTGTAGACAAGAGCACCAGTCCCTGTTGGAGAAACTGTCTGCACTGGAGAAGAAGGTGATTGTTGGAGGAGTGGACTTGCTGGCAAAAGCAGAGGAGCAAGAGAAGCTTCTGGAAGAGTCCAATATGGAACTGGAGGAACGAAGGAAGAGAGCAGAGCAGCTTCGCAAGGAGCTTGAGGAGAAGGAGGTGAGGCTGTGTGCTGGAGCTGCTGAAAGCAGCAGTGGCAGGGCACACCATGCTGTGTGCTTGGTGTTGCTTGTGGGGGTGAAATGTGGCTCTGCTCAGGGCACAGCAGAAGCTGGCTGCTTCAGAGTGGGGCTAGAGGAGGCCACAGCACTGCTGTGAGGCCAGGATGAGAGAGTTGGGGTAGTTCAGCCTGGAGAAGAGAAAGCTCCAGGGACACCTTCTGGTGACCTTTCAGTGCTTAAAGGGAGGATCAGAAAGCTGGGGACAGACTTCTGAGCAGGGTCTGTTGTGACAGGACAAGGGGTGATGGCTTGAACTGGAAAAAGGGGAATTAGACTGGAGAGAGAGAGAGAGATTTTTTTGCTGTGAGGGTGGTGAGACACTGTCCCAGGTTGTCCAGGGAGGTGGGAGATGCCCCATCCCTGGAACCATTCCAGGTGAGGTTGTTTGGGGCTCTGAGCAACCTGCTCTACTTGCTGACTGCAGGGGCTGGATTGGACCAGATGACCTTTAAAGGTCCCTTCCAACCCAAACCAACCTGGGACTCTATGATTCTAACCACTTCTGAAGCCACATATTAGCAGTGCTCACCTGCAGGGTGCTGCAGGCCCTATGGATCTGAGCCAGGTGGCCAAGCCAGGACTTCCAAGGCCTTGGAAATGCTTTGGTTTGTTGCAGTTGTTTCTCCTGTTGTCCCCACCATTGCAGACTGTGTGTGTGATGATGATGTGTGGATGTCTCTGCTAACTGTTGCCCACAGCAAGAACGCTTGGACATTGAGGAGAAGTACACCAGCCTCCAGGAGGAGGCACAGGGCAAAACCAAAAAGCTCAAGAAAGTTTGGACCATGCTTATGGCTGCAAAATCAGAGGTTAGTGTCTGAAGTTCTCAACTTGTGCTCACATGAGGGACTGCAGCTGGGAAGGGTTGGGCCTTTGTGACACCAGAACAAGTGCCACGTGTTTAGAAATGCCTTTGTGCTGTGCATTTGGTTCCTGTAGCTCAAAAATGTCTGATTCAGGTGTCAGGGCTGCACAGGGGGGTGCTTTTCCCTAAGCTAGCCTGAGAGGAGGTCTGTGTGAGACCCTGTGAGATTCAGAACTTTGCAAGAGCTTGTAGTGATAAGATGAGAAGGAAGGGATTGAAGCTTGAGGAGGTCAGATTGAGACTGGAGATGAGGAAGAAATTCTTTCCAGTGAGGGTGGGGAGACACTGGAACAGGTTGCACAGAGAGGTTGTGGATGCCCCCTCCCTGGAGGTGTTCAAGGCCAGGCTGGATGAGGCCTTGGGCAACCTGGGCTGATGGGCAGGGAGGTTGGAACTGGATGACCTTCAAGGTCCCTTCCAACTTAAACCATTCTATGGTTCTGTGAAAGCCACTGGTTATTTCTGAAACCAAGTTGTATTCTGGCAGCCCAATCTCCTGCTCTGCAGCAGCCCAACTGCTCCCCTGCCCTTAGCTCTCTGTCCTTTCTGCCTGCTGCCTTCATCTCAGGCACTGGGTGAGTGTGTCCTCTGGCTGGTGTCTAGAGTTCCTGTGTTACTAACATGTGCATTTTTATCTCAGCATCAGAGGTTTTCCTGGAAATCTTGCCAGAGATGGAACTTGTCTGCACACTCTGCTCTTAGCTGGTGCAGAGCTTGAACTGGCAGAAGGCCAGTCTGGTTTTTAGGAAGCTGAGCCTTTAATGCTGCTCTCAGCCATCTCTGAGCTGGAACATCTCGGGGGGGGCTTATTCTTCAGAGGGCAATGTTCTAGTATCTAGAACCAGCGTTTGCTTTTGCTTCCCAAAAGCCTCGTGCAGGCAGAGGACTGTTCCTTTTGGGCTGTTACCATGGCCTAAGCTGGTGCTGACTCTCCAATGCCTGCTTTGTCCTCAGATGGCAGATCTGCAGCAAGAGCACCAGAGAGAGATTGAAGGATTGCTGGAGAACATTCGGCAGCTGAGCAGAGAACTTCGTCTGCAGATGCTCATCATAGACAATTTCATTCCTCAGGACTACCAGGTAAAGACACAGCTGAAGCTGAGCCCTCTGGTCTTTCTCCTGTCTGACAAACACACATTGGAAGGGGCTGCCTGGGGAGGTGGTGGAGTCACCGTCACTGGAGGTGTTCAGGAGAAGACTTGATGGGGTTCTTGGTGCCATGGTTTAGTTGATTAGGTGGGTTGGATTAGTTGATAGGTTGGACGTGATGATCTTGAAGGTCTCTTCCAACCTGGTCTGGTCTATTCTATTCTGAGAGTTGGCCTCCCTTTCCCTTCCCTCCGCCTCCCTTTCCCTTCCCCTCCGCCTCCCTTTCCCTTCCCCTCCGCCTCCCTTTCCCTTCCCCTCCGCCTCCCTTTCCCTTCCCCTCCGCCTCCCTTTCCCTTCCCCTCCGCCTCCCTTTCCCTTCCCCTCCGCCTCCCTTTCCCTTCCCCTCCGCCTCCCTTTCCCTTCCCCTCCGCCTCCCTTTCCCTTCCCCTCCGCCTCCCTTTCCCTTCCCCTCCGCCTCCCTTTCCCTTCCCCTCCGCCTCCCTTTCCCTTCCCCTCCGCCTCCCTTTCCCTTCCCCTCCGCCTCCCTTTCCCTTCCCCTCCGCCTCTTCCTTCTTATTCTTCTCCTTCTTCCATTCCCTCCCCCTGATAAAAACAACTTGGGATGGTCAAGGCTGTTCTTAAGCAACCTGCCCAACCCTTCAGGGATGGAAAATGCAGCTGGAGGGATGATTGTGCAAGGCTGCAGAGCTTCCTGTGCTCCTCTCTCTCTAGGAAAAGATTGAAAACTACGTTCACTGGAATGAAGACATTGGAGAGTGGCAGCTGGTAAGCTCGTGGCTGATGCTGGCACAACCTCCTGGGGAGTCAGCCAGCCCAGAAGAGCATGGATAAAGCTCTGGAGTTGCTTGGTATAGACTTGGGGTTGCCAGGAGTGGCTGGAAAGCTGCCAGGGTAGAGAAAGTCCTGGGGGTGTTGGCTGGCAGCTAGCTGAACATGAGCCAGCCTGTGTCTGGGAGGCCAAGAAGGCCACCAGCATCCTGGCTTGGATCAGCAATTGTGGTTGTCACTGGTGAGGCTGCATCTGGAGTACTGGATTCAGTGTCTCACTCCCAGAGAGACACTGAGGTGCTGGAGTTGGTCCAGAGAAGGGCAACAAAGCTGGTGAGGAGCAGCTGAGGGAATGGGGTGGTTCAGCCTGGAGGAGGCTGATGGGACAGCTCATTGCTCTCTGCAGCTCTCCAAAAGGAGGTTGGAGCCAGGTGGGGACTGGTCTCTTCTCCCAAGGAACAAGTGACAGGATGAGAGGAAAAGTCCTCAAGTTGCTCCAGGGCAAGTTTAGGTTCAACGTGAGAAGAAACTTCTTCATTGAAAGGGGTCTCCACTATAGGAACAGGATGCCCAGGGAGGTGGTCCCATCCCTGGAGGTGTTTCAAAGATGTGATGCTGAGGGCCGTGGTTTAGCAGCAGCCCTGGTTGGAGTCAATGACCTGGCAGATCTCTTCCAACCTAAATGATTCTCTGATTCTAGGAATTCACCAGACCAGAGCAGGCTTTGCTGACAGACCTTTGTTTCTTCCAGAAATGTGTGGCATATACAGGGAACAACATGAGGAAGCAGACCCCTGTCCTGGACAAGAAAGAGAAAGATGTGAGTGGCTTTGTAAGCTTCTTTTGAACTGAGCAGGTGAGGCTTTGCTGCCTGTGCCTCCCACTGCATGCTCCTAGAAAAGCTGTCCATTTCCAGCTGTGTATTGAAGAGATGCACCTCTCCTATGAGGACAGACTGAAGGAGTTGGGGCTGTTCAGTCTGGAGAAGAGAAGGCTCTGAGGTGACCTCATTGTGGCCTTCCAGTATCCGAAGGGGGCCTACAGGAAGGCTGGGGAGGGACTTCTCAGGATCTCAGGTAGCGATAGGACTAGGGGGAATGGTATGAAGCTGGAGATAGGGAGATTCAGGCTAGATGTGAGGAAGAAGTTCTTCCCCATGAGAGTGGTGAAGCCCTGGAATGGGTTATCCAGGGAGGTGGTTGAGGCCCTGTCCCTGGAGGTGTTTAAGACGAGGCTGGACGAGGCTCTGGCCAGCCTGTTCTAGTGTGGGGTGTCCCTGCCCATGGCAGGGGGGTGGAACTAGATGATCCTTGTGGTCCCTTCCAACCCTGACTGATTCTATGAGTCCCCCTAGTGTCCCAAAAGCCAACACTGAGCAGTGCATTGAAATGATTCTGATGATCTTTTTGCTTTCCCAGCCCTTTGAGGTGGATCTGTCCCACGTTTACTTGGCTTACACTGAAGAAAGCTTGAGGCAATCGCTGATGAAGCTGGAGAGACCCAGGACTTCAAAAGGAAGATCCAGGCCCAAGACTGGTAGAAGGTGAAGAACTTTGGAGTATCTTTGTGTCATGGGGGATTTACCCAGGGGAAGGCTTAAGTTTGTGTGTGCAAACTTACCCCAAGTCTTCAAACCTTTGCCTAATGAGAGGACAAAACGCAAACACTTTGCACAGTATCGAGTTTACTGATGCCAAGTGGGACAGAACCAAGCTGAAATCTTTCCTGCAGTAAACTCTTGTCCAGAAGGACTTCTTTGCTTCATTCCCATCTTCTGGACCATGTCCTGTGGGTCAGTTGAATATCTGACACTGCACAGTCATTACTGGCAGGGAATGTGCTGTTGGGGCGGGGTGGGGAGGGGAGATTTCAGCACGGATTTTATTTGCCCTTGGTGGATTTTGCTTTTACTATGTTTGTGGCAGAGTAACACTGTGTGTTAGTTTGGATTTGGAATGTGGCTGGTCCCTCTCTTTCCTAGACAGCATAGTGATGTGTGTGTGGTGTTATTTGTTTTCCCCCCACCCCTTTCCTTTTCTTGCTCTCCAAACAGAAAACGTTCGGCAAAGCCAGGAGCTGTCATTGACTCCCTGCTGCAGTAGGTGTGACCTGGTCAGGATTTGCCTGTTCAGTGAGTCTATAAAATTGAGCCAGGATATGGAATTACAAGAGATGGCACAGTTTGACATCCCCTGCCCCCCTCCCTCTGCCCCAGCTGTATTAAAACCATGCCTTGCTGGTATGGAGCTTTGATTTTTAACAAACCAACCCACCCATGTGTATTCCTTCTGTTCTTTAGCTGCCTGTATGTTATATTAACAGACTATTAAACAGGTCTTAGATGATGGCTGTGAAATCCCATGTGTTAAATGTGTTGAAAACTGTGGCAAACAAGGGTTCTAGGGGTGTGTGTGTATGTGTGTTTGGAAGTGTTAACTCCAAAGGGTTGATGACTTGGATTTCTGCCCTGCTTTGCACACACCTGGCAGCTTTCTCTGGCTCCTCTCTTGCACCTGCTGAGTTTTGAACGTGGTGGCTGTGAACCTTGAGAGCATCTCAAACCCTTTTAGTTAAATAGTCCTCACCTGACCCTTTTTGTGCATCAAATGTGCAGCTCTTCTCTCCCTCTTCATTTGCTCTCTTGCTCTAAAAAGGGGGAAAAAAAAAGTACTTGGGGAGGGTGAGCATGAATGCCAAAAGCCTGAGGCTCCTGGAAAGGGACCATGCTCTAAGTGAGGCTTCCAAGTGGTGGTGCTGTTTGTATCTCTTTGCACTGTGCAGGGCCAGGCTTTTGGTGTAGAGGCAAGAGAGAGCTTTGGGGTTTTTCCCTCCTTTTGAAGGCTGTGTTGCAATGTTGCTTTGGCTGCTTTTATTTATGCTTCTGAGCTGGAGTGTTTGACATGTGTGAATTCTTCTGTAATCTGGACAGCAGAGATGATCTAAGGGGGATGCTCTGACACAGAGTGGTGGCTTCCTTTTCTTATCCCTGGCTACAAGGGCACTGAATTGATGATGGGTTTGACCCTCTTGTATTAAACCAGGCATGGATTTGCCCAGTTTTCCCAGTAACATTCCCTGGAATAACTACTGCTGTTCATTCCTGTGTAGACTGTACCATCTCTGGCTATGCTCTGCTGAGAGGAAGGCAGTTCTCGTCTCTAAACACTTCTTTGCTGTGGCTGCTCTTTTATTTTGGGGTTGATATTTATGCTGCTAATAGACACACCTCACTTTAAGACTTTGCTGTTGTGTCACAGAAGCTGCCTCTCCTTTGGATCCTGTAACTGGTGCTGGAGCACTTGGGCTGCAGGCATCTCAGCAGCTCCCTTGGCAGGAGCTGAGATGGGCTTAGGGTTAGCCAGAGGTGTAAAAAGCTGTGAGTACCAATGGGAGAAATGGAGTCCTTAAGCACAGAGTCATTAAATGGTTTGGGTTGGGAGGGACCTTTGAAGGCCATCTAGTCCCACATCCCTGCAGTCAGCAGGGACAGAAAAATGACAGGAAGAACAAGACAGCTCCTTGGGTGTACTCAGTTCTTGCTAGTAGCCACATTTGATTACTAGAATGTTCCTGTGAAGGACTTAGAGGAATGAAAACTTGATAAACAGTTAATTACTCTGAATTTCTGTCAATCTAAGCTGCAGAAGGCTGCTCTTGAATTGTTGACCTTACTTTGAATGTGCTTGGACAGAGTTGGGTTATCCATGTGCTCTTGCAGCCCAGAAGCCAACCGTTTCTCAGGCTGATCCCTGGCATCAGGGGCAGGGGGGAATTCTTACCCCTCTGCTCTGCTGAGACCCCTTCTGCAGTGCTGGGGCAGCTCTGAAGTCCTCAGCACAGCACAGACAGGGACCTGTTGGAGCAGGGCCAGAGGAGACCACAGCAGTGCTGGCAGGGCTGGAACCCCTCTGCTGCGAGGCCAGGCTGAGAGAACTGGGGTTGTTCATCCAGGAGAAAAGAGGCTCTAGGAAAGATCTTAGAGCAGCTATTTGAAGGTGGCTACAGGAGAGCTGGAGAGGGACTTGTTCCAAAGATGTGGAGTGGCAGGGCAAGGGGTGATGGCTTCAGACTGGAAGAAGCTGGATTGGGATGAGACATTTGGAGGAAACTCTTCCCCATGAGGGTGCTGAGGCACTGGAACAGGTTACCCAGAGATGTTGTGGAGGCTCCAAGACTGGAGGTGATCCAGGCCAGGCTGGATGGAGCTTTCAGCAACCTGGGCAAGTGGGAGATGTCCCTGCCCATGGCAGGGATTTGGAATGAGATGATGTCTAAGCCCAAACCATTCGAGGATCCTATCTCATGTGCCAGCCTTCTCATCAAACCAGACACTCAAAATGGTTTCAGTGCTGCTCTGTCCCAAACTTTAGGTCAGTTGTGAATCCCAGCAGATGGGTCCATAGCTCTGGCCTGCTTTAAGGGAGTTCCTCTTGGACTGTGCTTTCAAAAAACCAACTGGACATGGTTGGTTGGCTTTGTTTTTTGACCTGACAGACATCAATGACTCAGTGACACCCCTGGGCCTGACTCTGCAATTCAAGGGATGGAGAATTTAACTCCAGAGGCACATGCTGTAGGATTTAATAACCTCACAGTGCTGCTGCTGCAAACAAGAGTCCTCTGCATATCTAAGTGACCTTTGGGCAGAGAAACCAAGCTACTGCTTGTGCACCTTGGTAACTGGTTGGAGAAGCCTGGATTGGTTGTAATCTCCTGTTACAGGGGCTTGGAGAACAAATTCTCTGCTCTTCTAGAGGATGGGAGCAGAGCCTTGAACACTGTCCTGCACAACATCCTGGTCTCCAAACTGGTGCAGGATGGGTTTCATGGATGGACCATTCAGTGGTTTGATGGCCACACCCAAGAGTGGCTGTCAATGGGTCCATGGCCAAGTGGAGGCCAGGGACAAGAGGAGTCCCTCGGGGGTCAGCACTGGGACCAGCCTTGTTTAACATCTCTGTTGGTGACATGGACAGTGGCACTGAGACACCCTCAGCACCAAGCTGTGTGGTGCAGCTGATAGCTGGAGGGAAGGGATCCATCCAGAGGGACCTGGACAGGCTGCAGGGCTGGGCCTAAGCCAACCTCATGAAGTTCAACAAGACCAAATTCAAGGTCCTGCAGCTGGGTTGGGGCAATCCCAGGCACTGATATAAGCTGGGCAGGGACTGGCTTGAGAGCAGAGAAGGACTTGGAGGTGCTGGTGGATGAGAAGCTCAACAGGAGCCAGCAGTCAGCACTTGCAGCCCAGAGAGCCAAGCAGAGCCTGGGCTGCAGCAAGAGAAGTGTGGCCAGCAGGTGAGGGAGGGGATTCTGCCCCTCTGCTCCACTCTGCTGAGACCACAGCTGGAGTACTGTGTCCAGTTCTGGAGCCTCTGTTCCAGGAAGGATCTGGAGGTGCTGGAAGGTGTCCAGAGAAGGGCCATGTGGTGGAGTAGGAAGGTTCCCCCCACACACAGAAGAATTCCACAGCTAACTCAGCCGGAGAAGCAGATGAAAGCTGTATTTTACAAGCAGATATGGAATGCAGTGAATATGTACAAAAATATACAATACTTACAATATATACAGAAATATACAGCAACAGGAAACCTTTCCCCAACCCCTGCGGCCAGGGGGGTTCGGCCTTTTCCCCCTTCTCCCCTCCCTACCTCCCCTTTTTCCCAAAAGGGTTAGAAAGAGAGAGAGAAAGGAAGGTAAATTAAAAGGGTGAAAACTTGTTAAAGCTCAAAGCGGATGCAAAAGTTAGTTTTCTCTTATCTGGTTAGCAAGAATCGTAGAGAGAAACGAGCCAGCTCACAGCACAGGGGGAAGAAGAAGACGACTACTGACTGACTCCCCCCGACTGAAAGACTAAACAAAAATTTACAGCCGTGTCCCACCAATGAAATTGGATTAGCATATCATTGTTTTCATTCTAATATCAAAACATTCGCCCAGAGTGTTCAGAAAGTGTCCCTTTCTTAAAGGCACAGCCTAAACCGGTCACAGGCCATGAGGATGAGCAGAGGGCTGGAGCTGCTCTGCTCTGGAGGCAGACAGAGAGTTGGGGTTGTTCAGTCTGGAGAGGAGGCTCTGAGGAGACCTCCTTGTGGCCTTCCAGTATCTGCAGGGGGCTCCAAGAAAGCTGGGGAGGGACTTTGGAGGGTGTCAGGGAGTGATAGGACTGGGGGGGATGGGGAAAAAAAAGAAATGGGTAGATTGAGATTGGATGTCAGGAAGCAGTTGTTCCCCATGAGGGTGGTGAGAGCCTGGCACAGGTTGCCCAGGGAGGTGGTGGCAGCTTCATGCCTGGAGGTGTTTGCAGCCAGGCTGGATGTGGCTGTGAGCAAGCTGCTGCAGTGTGAGGTGTCCCTGCCCATGGCAGGGGGGTTGGGACTGGCTGATCCTTGAGGTCCCTTCCAACCCTGACAGTTGTGTGGCTTCAAATGAGCCTTCTCATGCCTGTGAAGGTCTCTCACCCTGGCTTACCCTTTTGTTGAAATTCTGCAACTCCCTTTTCAAAATGGGGAGTCTGGTGAGGGGCTGAACTTCTGGACCCTCTGGGCAGTCTGTGGATGTCTAACAGGTCCATAATATGTCTCATGGAGGAAGGGGGTTGGTTGTGTGGGGCTTAAGAGCTTAATACAGCCCTTCCTGTCCCGTGCTCTGTAGGATCTCTCCAGTTCCTGTCCCAATAATGTGTGCCCATCTTCATGTCTCACCACCAGAAGGTTCTCCTCACTGCAGGACATCAACCTTAACATTGAGGTTCTGGCTGGTTTCTGTTGTTTGATGTTGTGTACATGAATTACTTCATCCTTTAACTTGTTCCTGAGCCTTTCTTTAAGAGGAGGGGGAAATGGTCCTTAGTGCCTTTCTCTGACTGCACTGCACATCTCCAAGCTGTCATCTTCTCAACAGTTCTTAGCCAAGCTCCTGGAGAGAGGAGAAATTGCTCATCTGTAACATTTATCTTCTTATTTATTGGGTTTTCTAACTGTTTTATTTCTGGTTGTGCTTTGTGTTATGATTAAACTTTCTTCTGGACACTGTATATAGCAGTCCTGTGGCCCTGGAGCATGTTCATCCCATCCAATAAAGTTCTTGATTCCTAGCTCCACCTCTGTGCATGGTTTTCAGCTCACTTGGGGCACACAGCAGCTCTCTGACTTGGCTGAGTGAGAATGTTGGGCAGGAAGGGCAGCTCTGCCAGTTTGTGTGGCTCTGCTCTACAGCAGGGGCTGGAGACAGTGAATGGAGGCTGCATGGGGACCACCCCTGCCCTGCTCCAGGGCAGTGCATAGCAAGCTCCTGTAGAAGAGGTAGATGAGGCAAAACAGGCTGCTTTGTGAGACCCTGGAGGAGATCAGTGGGATGAGGTTGGTTGAAGACCAAAAGATGGGCCTCAAGGAGCTGACAAGGCACATAGAATTGGAGCTGGAGCAGATCTTTCAGATCAAGTCCAACCACTGACCCAGCACTACCCAATCACCACCAAACCATGGCACCACATCTACACAGCTTTGAAACCCTTCCTGGGATGGGGACTCTATCATTGGGCTTTCATAGCCCTTTGGGGGAAGAAACTGTTCCTCATGTCCATGCCCTGGGGCAACTTGAAGCTGTTTCCTCCTGTCCTGTGACTTCTTCCTTGGGAGAAGAGACCAACCCCCACTCGGCTTCAACCTGCTTTCAGGGATGTGTAGAGAGCCTGAAGCTCTCCCCTCAGCCTCCACCTTTGACATTCTCTGGCCCCACTCCACCAGGTCTCTGTGCTGTGCTGACTCCAGAGCTGCCCCAGCACTGCAGGGAGGTCTCAGCACAGGGGCAGAATCCCCTCCCTGCCCCTGCTGCCCACACTGCTGGGGATCAGCCCAGGGCTGGTCTGGCAGTGCTCGGTGCCAGCTCATGTCTAGCACTGCACCCCTCAGCACCCCCAAGATGTTCTCCTCAGGGCTGCCCACCATCCAGTGGTGATAGCAGGGGTTGCCCAATGCATGTGCAAGACCTTGCCATTGGCTCAGTTTTGTTGCCTCTGCTGCAGGAGCTCTACGGGTCCCGGTGAATTTCTTCTTCTGGTGGACATCTCTGCCTGCCCAGGCAGTAGGGACCAGGTTTTTGTGGCCTAACCTTGCAGCTCCCTTGAGGCCTGTGACTCAGCTGATGCAGGAACCAAACCTTGCAGAGTCCTGGGGCTTTCCACAGCCCTCTCCAACGCTGTGCCAAAGTAAGCTGGAGAATGGTAGGCACCTACACACCTGCAGTACTTTGGCCTTGTGCTGCTCCAGAGACCGTAACCACCACCCAGCTCTGCTGCAGGCTGGAGTCCTCTCCTCCAACTCAAGCAATTCTCTGGTTCTATCCTCTCCCACACCATCATGAGCAGCCAAGAGCAGGCTGCAGCCCCAGGTAATCTCCTCCAGCAAGCATCCCAAGGCTCCTTCAGAGGTGCTGTGCTGCCCCTTGTTGCTGTTGGCACCTTCACCCTCTCAAACATGCTTCTCTCCGCTTTCTTCTGGCTGAGAAACATCTCAGGCAACTTCCACCACCTTTAGTCCAAAAATACATTTATTTTTTAAAAAATTATAAATAAGCTCTGAAAAAAAATAATACAGCAAAAATACTGCATCATTAGAGTTCAAGCCCCAGAAACCAAAGTTGTTGTTCACTCCCAGCTCCTCTCTTTCATGATGCGTTGGTGCACTCCGTGGAGAGCCTGCAGGAACTCCTTCAGGGACGTAGTGGTGGCTCCTGCCACGGGACAGGGTGCCTGCAAGAGGGAGAGAGGCCCCTTGGCATGCTGCCCTGAGGAGGGACCTGGGGCTGCAGCCTGCTCTTGGCTGTCCCTGGGTGGGGGGGAGAGGCTAGAGTCACAGACTGGCTTCAGTTGGGAAAGACCTCTGAGACCGTGCTGTGGTCACACCTTCCCTGAACACCTCCAGGGCTGCTGACTCTACCACCTCCCTGGACAACCTGTTCCAAAGCCTGAGCACTCTTTCTGTAAGGAAAGGATGAGGTGCAAGCAAGAATGGTGACCAAGGGAGAATTTGAAGGCTGCAAAGGGCTTAGAATCATAGAATCACAGAATCATTTTGGTTGGAAAAGACCTATAAGAGCATCAAGTCCAACCATTCCCTAACTCCACCAAGTCACAGAATTCATTAGGTTGGAAGGGACCCTCAGAGATCATCTTGCCCAGCCTCCATCCTGGCTGCAGGGACATCTGCAACTCAATCAGGTCGCTCAGGACCACACCAAGCCTCATTTTGAATGTCTTCAGGGATGGGGCCTGAACCACATCCCTGGGCAACCTGTTCCAGTGTTTCATTACTCTCACTGTGAAGACCTTGTTCAACCTAAATCTCCTCTGCTCCAATCTCAAACCATTGCCCTTCATCCTGTCCCCCCCAGGCTCTTCCAAACAGTCCCTCCCCAGCCTTCCTGTAGACCCCAAGCATGTCTCTGGGCAACCTGTTCCAGTATTTCACTGGAAAAGTCTGGTGCTAAACCAAGTCTGGTGCCATGTCCCAGCTTGAAGGCTGCTGAGGGCTCCCTGGTGGGGGAAGAGCCTTGCCTTACCTTGTGGCCTGTGTTCTTCCTTTGGACCAGTGTGAGCAAGTTGGAGTAGATGCCCTCCAGGTAGCTGTGGCAGCTGTGGCTCTCCCTTAGCACAGTAGCAGCTTTGCACAGCATCTCCACATCATCACCTGTCTGGAAAAAGATGCAGGGGCCCCTTTGGGAAACCCTCTTCCACAGTAATGGCTTCAGCAGCAGCAGGTTCCACCAGCACTCATTGGGCATTTCTGCCCCAAAGGGCAGCTATGAAATGCACCTTGAGATGTTCCCTCCCTGGAGGTGTTCAGGGCCAGGCTGAATGAGGCCTTGGGCAACCTGGGCTGGTGGGAGGTGTCCCTGCTCGTGGCTGGGGGGCTGGAACTGGATGATCATCAAGGCCCCTTCCAACTCAAACCATCCTGTGACCCTATGTCAAAGCTTTCCAGTGCCTGTGTGTGTCTTGGGTCTGTTCCCATCTCTGGTGAGCAGGGAACTGCCAGTGAGAAGCTGTAGCAGAACTTGGCACAGTGATGAGCAGCCACAGAATGCCAGCGTGGTGGAGGTTGGAAGGGACCTCTGGAGATCATCCAGTCCAACCCTCCCTGCTAAAGCAGGGCCCCCACAGCAGCTCACCCAGGGTCACAATGTTCAGCTGGGTTTGGAAGCTCGCCAGAGAAGGAGACTCCACAACCTCTGTGGGCAGCCTGCTGGAGGGCTCCAGCACCCTCACACCAAACAACTTTCTCCTCCTGTTCAGGTGGATCCTGCTGGCTTGCAGTTTGTGCCCATTGCCCCTTGTTCTGTGGCTGGGCACCACTGAGAAGAGCCTGGCCCCGCATGCTTAGAGCTCCTGTTGCAGGTGTGAATGTGGGACCTGTGCCAGGGAGCTGCTCCTTGCAGGGTCCCTTGGGAATGAAGCTGGTTTGGGTGGGAGTAACAAAAGCCCTGGGGAAGAGGTTGCCTCCATCAGGTGCTTTGAGTAGATAAAGGCAGCAGCAGAGACACCTGGAAGGTGAGGAGCCAAGAAGTGCTGGTGGGAACAAGGAATGTCAGCTGATGTCACCTCAGTGCAGTATCTTCAGGCAGGTCCCTGTGAGCTCCAGCTGCTTGCTGCAGCTGTCACCCAAGCACCACCAGCCCATCCCTGTCAGCACAGCCATGACCCCCACCCAGGGGTGCTGAGCCCCAGCCCCTCACAGCAGACTGCTGTGCCCTCAGCTGCAGGCAGATGAAGGGCATCTGCAAGGGCATTGGTGAGGGTGTGGGGGTTGGGCCAACAGGAACCTGGGGGTTGGGGGAGCTGGCTCAGGCAGCAGCTTCAGAGCAGAACTTGGCTTCATCATCTGCTATCAGATCTTCTGAGGAGCCTCCCACCAGAGGGAGAGAGGGACAGTGTCCAACCCAGGTGTGAGATGCCTTGCAATGGGCACCTGTGGGTGTGGGTGAGATGGTGACACTGCTCCAAGGCCAAGGGAGAAGGTTCTCCTCTCTTCCCTTCTGAAAAGCCTGAAAGCAATCAGTGCTGCCCCAGCACCATCTGCCCACTCCTCCAGCCTTCCCCCTGGCCTCTGACCCTGCTTTGGCTGGAGCTGGAGATGGGTGTGGGAAGGTGAGGGCACCAGTGCTGGGCATAAGGAGCAGGAGGACCTGCCTGGCAGCCCAGCATCACTGCTTGGGGCTCATGATGGGCTTCTATCACCTGGAACACCTGTCCTGGGCACTGGTAGCAGTGAGGACCAGCCTAGGAGCCCAGCATCACTGCCCGGGGCTCATGATGGGCTCCTTGCTGCCATGCAGTGCCACACCAAGATGGGCAGGACTCCATGGCTGCCTTGTGCTCTCCTCCAGCCCCTGGCAGCCTCTGCCCATGCCCCCATGCCCTCATGCCCAAGGAGAGATGAACTTTCTCTTACCTTACCACCTGCAAAGACATCTGTCACGTTCATCTCATCACAGGAACCCTTCAGGGAGACACAGGACAGCAGGCATCAGGCAGGAGAAGCCAGCAGCACCCATCCCTGCTGCCACAGGAGGCATGCACATGCCTGGCCCTTTGCCTGGCTGCCCTCAGCACCTTCCTCTGCCTCAGCACCCCCGAGGCCAGCAGTGGGTAAAGGCTGAGCCTACCTGTATCCGGAGGAGCTGGCTCAGCAGACTGATGTTCTCCATCAGGAAGTTGGCAGTGGGTGGCAGCAGGGTAGCTGAGTGGCCCTGGCAGGCTGAGAGCAGCAGGGTGGTGAGCAGCAGCAGGATGCTCATGGCCTGCCTGGGTGAAGCCTCCCCTCAGCTGGCAGTGCCTGGATTTGGGGGTGATCTCTACCTGGTGTGTGCTTTCCAGGGAGAAACCTCTCCATTTATGGCTCTCAAAATCGCTGAACCTGTTGGAAAAAAACCCCAAACCCAAACCAAACCCCCAAGCCCTTTGTTTTTCCCTTAGCTGCACTTTCCAGAGTCGCTCCTATGGACAAGAGGTCTTTTTTGCAGCAGTCAAGATGTTCTTCTGATCTTGCAACGTAGGAAGTTTCCACCGTGAGCTGGCGGTGGTAGGAGTCAGCTCACGGCAGGCGAGGGGCAGCTGCCTGCCCTGCCCACTCTGCTTCTCCCCCATCCCGAGGCCTTTCCCAACGCCTTCAGGTGCAAGTGCCCCAACTGGGAAGACCACAGTCCCGAGCCTGCTCAAATCCTGGAGCTTTGCTCTTGTTTCTCCGTCCTCCTCCAGCTCCTCCAGCTCACGTTTGGTCGGTTGAATATCTCCAAATCATGCAAAGCATCCTTCATCTGCATATCAGCTGCTGCCTCGGGCTTAGCTTAACCTGTGCCTGGGGAGGAGCAGAGAGTGTGGTGGAGCCCTGCCTGGGACCCACTGGGACTCAAAAATCCAGGGTTGGGAGGTTTATGGAGAGCTGTGGAGCTTCCTGGCCAAACAGGACTCCCAAACCAGTGTGGCCCAGCCTGCAGCAGCCTGCAGGGCTGTGGGTGAGCTGGTCTCATGCAAGGAAGCTGGGGAGGGACTTTTGATAAGGGCCCTGTAGTGATAGGATGGGGGGAAATGGCTGTGGGCTGGGAGAGGGCAGATTGAGACTGGAGATTAGGAAGAAATTCTTGCCAGTGAGGGTGGGGAGACACAGGAACAGGTTGCCCAGGGAGGTTGTGGATGCCTCCTCCATGCAGGCGTTCAAGGCCAGGTTAGATGAGGCCTTGAGCAACCTGGGCTGGTGGGAGGTGTCCCTGCCCATGGCAGGGGGTTGGAACTGGATGATCATCAAGGTCCCTTCCAACCCAATCCATTCCATGACTCTGTGATGTTGATGCTGGGAGTGCTGGTGCTGGGGACAGGGAGCTTTGCTCCTCTGCTTGGCCAGCTGCAGGCTGCCCCATCCCATCCTACCTGGCTGGGGGTAAAGCCTGAGTGAGGTTCAGGGGCTGGCACCCCCAAGCAGCCCTGCTGCAGGAAATGGTGCTGAGCAAGCTGCTAAGCAGGGAAGCTGTGGAGTTTTGTAATAACTAAGAGGGATTTTCCTCACTCAAACAGCAACTCACCAGCAGATGCTCGATAAGAGCTTGGGAGGGCTCCAGGAGCAGCCAAACAAAGGCACTTGGGTTTGTTTTGTTCCAAAATGCCCCAGATGAAGTTGGTGCCACTGACTCAGACAGAGCTTCCCCAGGGGGTTGTGTCTGTTGCCTGCCTGCTGATGGAGAGCAGATAAGTGCCCTGCTCCGGTGGCAGCCGGGATGCCCCCAGACACCTCCCTGCTCTGTGCCCCGGGGGTGGTGGGGAGCTCCCTGCCCGGCGGTGAGCAGAGAATCACGGAATGGTTGGCTTGGAAGGGACCTCTAAAGGTCATCTAGCCCAACACCTGCAGGTTGCTCAGAGCTCCAGACTGACCTGCAATGGTTCCCACCTCTCTGGGCAACCTGGGACAGGGTCTTGCCACCCTCCCAGTGGAGCATTTCTTCCTAATCTCAGTCTAAATCCCTCTCCTCACTGTAAAAAACTTTCGTCCTTCTCTCCAGTCTGAATCTCCCTCTTTCGGTTCAAACCATCACCCCTCATCCTGTCACAACAGGCCCTGGTCAAAAGTCTGTCTCCAGCTTTCTGATCAGCCCCTGAAGCACTGAAAGGCCACCAGAAAGTCTCCCTGGAGCCTTCTCTTCTCCAGGCTGAACAAGCCCAACTCTCTCAGCCTGGCCTCACAGCAGAGGGCTTCCAGCCCTGCCAGCATTGCTGTGGCCTCCTGTGCCCTGAATCCAAGGAGAAGGGGATGGAGGCGGGGGGGTCCTGTCCTGCAGACACAGTGTTTTCCCTGGTGATCAGGGTGGAAATCTCTGAAACTGGAGTAAATGAACAGAAAATGCTAAATGAACAGAAAAATGTAACCTTTGAGCTGCTCAGGCTGAATCATGGTGGAAACCTGCATCACTGTGTGATGGGAAAGTCACCAGTGAAGGAGAAGATTCCCACATCCTCTCCTGAGGCCAGCTGAAGGCAGCCATGGCCCCGTCAGTCAAGCTGGAGGGCTGGTTCTGGCCCTGGCACAGCGCCCATCTCAGCTTGTTTGGGGGATGAGGATCATTTCTAGAGCCTCAGCAGCACCTCTGTCCCAGCCATTGCTCAGGGATGAACCTGCTGCTGTTTCCCCTTCTAGGGGAAGGTGCTTGATTCAGAAACATGTCTTCACTTTTCCTCCACTGCCATTCTCCTCCTCATCACACAAGGATCCTGGCCTGGGCTCCCAGCATCTGTGTCCCTGCAGCCACCAGCAGGGCCACCAGCTCTGCTTTTTAACCCCTTTCCATGGCCCAAACTGGAGAGATTCCAGGACAGCCAAGAAGGAAGGACCACGAGGGCTTGCTGGAGCATCCCATGCTGCCCAAGGGAAAGTCCAGCTGGCAGAGGTGTGCTGCTGTTTTCATCCCTTTCTGTTGCCTGCCAGGTCTGGTGCTGCTGCTGTTAATGATGGGGTTCCTCCAGAGCAAAGCCAAAGGCTGCAGGTGATGCCCCACCACAGGAGTTTAGAGCCATTTCCTGCATTTTCAGCCATTTCCTACAGGAACAATGATCTCCAACAGTCACTTTTGGCTATTTATTCCCTCCCCCTGTGCCTGCCTAGCAGGGACTTGTCCTGTGAGCCAGCCCCATGAGTGCTGCCACTGGGAAAATAGGATTCTGCACCTCTTCTCCAGCATCCCATCCCTCTCCTCTCAGCTGAGCACCTCCTGGCCACCTGCTAGCACTGACCTCCCAGGCCAGGGTCTGCACCCCAACATACCTCCCTTCATCACAGCCCCATGCATGATGGCACCTGGGGCCATGGTTTAATGGCCATGGTGGTGCTGGGTTGATGGTTGAGACTGGATGGTCTTGAAGGCCTTTTCCAATGGAAACTATTCAATTATTTTGTGACAAGATCCTTCTCCCAAACAAGGTCCTCTCATCCCTCTCCTCCAGCCCTTCCCTTCACCCCCTGTTTTCACAGAATCACAGAGTCACCAAGGCTGGAAGAGACCTCAAAGATCATCAAGTCCAACTTGTCACCCAGACCTCATGACTAAACCATGGCACCAAGTGCCACGTCCAGTCCCCTCTTCAACACCTCCAGGGATGGTGACTCCACCACCTCCCTGGGCAGCACATTCCAATGGCCAACAACTCTCTCAGTGAAGAACTTTCTCCACACCTCCAGCCTGAACTTCCCCTGGTGCAGCTTTTTTTTCCTCTCAGGAGGTCCAGCGGCGCCTTTTGCTGCCTTGCAGACTCTCTCCATGGCAAACTGGGGAGATGTGGTGAATTCTGCCCCCCACATCACAACCTTCCCCACCCCATTGCCCCTGTGCCAGCTGGCCAAGGAGACAGCACCTCCTGCTGACCTCCCTTGAATGCTGAAGGCCAGGGAGGGAAATCAACAGCACAAATTGTGGCTCCCAAGAGCTCGTTCCTCAGTAGTTTATTGCCCTGAAACACTTCTTGAACCAATCAGTGCAAAGACCAAAATGAACCAATCAAACCAAGCCAGGACATGGAGATGGGTGCTAATTGGAATATATTAACTCTGCCAGAATACAAATATGTTTAAATAGAGGGCAAGAACAATAAATTACACATCAGCAGGTGGAGAGGTGAGAGTAAGGCAGTAAAGAGGTCCCTAAGGCTGAGGTAGCAGCACTGTGATCCACAGAACTGCTCTTCTCCAACTGAAACCACCCAAATTCTGGCTCTTCCCTCTTTGGTTTGGGTCCCAAATGAAGAAAAGCTTTGGATAACCCAGGGTTTGGGTTTGGTTGGTTGGTTGGGTTGGTTTGTTTTCTGGTCTTGAATCTTTAGGTATAAAAATAAGTTATTTAAATAATATATAGTAATAAATAAACTCTGGAAATGATGGTGCCAAGGAGCACCCAGGAGAGCCAAAGGTATCCTGCAGACTCTCCTGCTCATCACTATCAATAACTTAAAAGCCCACCAAGAAAAGACACGTTAAAAGCACATAAAAAGGCACACTGAGGGTGCACTGACAGGGCTGGCTGCTGGAGAGGCAGCTCCTTTCCTCTTCTCCTTCCTCTTCCTCTGCTCCTTCCCTTCCCTCTGCTCCTTCCCTTCCCTCTGCTCCTTCCCCTCTGCCTCTTCGCCCTCGGTTGCTGCACTTCCCCAGCTCTGCTCCCACCGAGAAGCTGTCCCCCTGAGCTGCTGTAGGAACTTGAAAGTGTGAAATGCATCATTTCAGCCCAGATCTTGATCTCTTTAGGAAGAGAAAATTATTATGAAGAAGCCTCCCTTCACTAAGAGGAACAGGAAGCAGATAGTCTGGTTTTGGGTTTTAGTAGGTGAAGGAGTTGCAAGCTCAACCTCCTTGGCCACCCCATCCAAGTGTGATGCTCTGTGCTCCTCCCAGCCAGGAAAATCCTCCTGTGAGCCTTCCCAGGGGGTTGCAGCCCTCTTGCGGGGCCACAGCCATCTCAAGGGGTCACATCCATCACTCCCAGGGGGCAGATCCCTCCCTAGGGGACACATACATCCCTGCCATGGAGTTCTAACCCCCTCTCGAGGGGTCAAATCCCTCCCAGGAGGTGATATCCATCTCTCCTGGGGCAGTCAGATCCCTCTTAAGGGGGCCACCTCCATCCCTCCCGAGGGGTCACGTCCTGATTTATGCTGGCTGGAAGAGCGCCACAGGGCTGTGAGGGAGCTCTGAGGGCAGCCTTGTCCAGACAAGACCTCTCCTGCCAAGCTGAGGTTTGTCTAACACGCTTGGATGGACAGCCTGGGAGCTGTCCCAAGGGGACACTTCCTGCGTGGTCCTGGGTGCCCGCTGGGACTTACATTGGGCTTCGGAGGGCAGGGGCAGAGCTGAGGAAGCGCATGCAGAGAGGAGCTGGGAACACTCAGCACAACCTAGTTTAAGAGCTGCCAGCGGGAAGGTTCCTGAGCCTGGGGCTGGCGGCGGAGCGCTGCCCGTCTCGGTGTGCCGCTGGCGTGCCCAGGCTCCTGTACAGGCCCTGGGTGAAGTTCCCCAGGGCTGGCAAGAAGTGGCGCAGGTAGATCTCGTTGTCGTTGCTCAGGGAGCAGTTCTGGGGAAGGAGAAAAAAACATCACCAAGAAGTTCTTCGCTGCCAGGGTGGTGAGGAGCAATATTTGTGGGCATCTCATCCCTGGAAGTGGTTAAGACTAGGCTGGATGAAGCTTGGAGCAACCTGGTCTGGGTGGAACTGGATGATCTCTAAGGTCTCTTCCAACCCAAACCATTCCATTGTGATTCTGTAGCATCAGGGCTGACAGCAGGAATCATAGAATCATAGAATTGTTAGGGTTGGAAGGGACCTCAAGGATCATCTAGGTCCAACCCCACTGCCATGGGCAGGGACACCTCACACTAGATCAGGTTGCTCAGAGCCACATCCAGCCTGGGACTGAGGGGCTGGGGTGGTGGCTAGCAGCCCAAGCCAGTGCTCTGTTTCTGTGGACTCCATCTCCACATAACTAATGCAGTAAATAATTCAGAGTCATCAGGATGTAGGAGCAGGAGGGCGGGAATCTGTCCTGTGCTCAGGACAAGAACGTGGCCCCTGTGCCCAGTGGCGTGACCCCCATGGCCACCAGCCCAGGGGACATTCACCTTCCGGCCCCCTGCAACACAACAGTGGCCCGAGCCCTGCTGTGGGTGCCCCTGGGGAGCTGGCACCCAACCGGGGCCCACATTCGCCGAGCTGGCATGGGGAGCGCAGCTGTGGCATGGGGCGGGGGCTGCAGCTCCTGCTTACCTGCTTGCCCTGCAGGCTCTCCAGGTTGCTGATGATGGGCTCGTAGTCCTTCTTGCACCTGGAGACTCTGCTGAGGGCCTTCACAGCCTGGCACAGCAGCACCTGCTTCGACAGCTGCCAACGTGAGGAGGGAAAACATCAGAACCACGCAGGGGATTGGACTTGATGCTGCTTATTGAGGTGCCCAGGGCTGGTGGGAGATTTCCTACAATCCTGGGATTGCTTTGGTTGGAAAGGACCTTGCAGATCACTCAGTCCAACCATTCCCTAGCTCTGCCAAGGCTGGTGCTAAACCATGGCCCTCAGCACCACATCTCTGCCTCTTTGAAATGCTGCCAGGGGTGGGGATTCCACCACCTCCCTAGGCAGCTTGTGCCAGGCTTTGAAAACCCTTTCAATGAAGAGGTTTCTTCTAATAGCCAACCTAAATCCTCCCTGATGCAACTTGAGGCCATTTCCTCTTGTCCTCCTGTCACTTGTTCCGTGGGAGAAAGACCCAACCCCCTCCCGGCTCCAGCCTCCTGTCAGGGACTTGTAGAGAGCAATGAGGTCTCCCCTCAGCCTCCTCTTCTCCAGGCTAACCAACCTCAGTTTCCTCAGCTGCTCCTCACCAGTCCTGTTCTCCACACCCTGCTCCAGCATCTCAGTGTCCTTGGAGTGAGGAGCCCAAACCTGAATCCAGCAGCCCAAGGTGTGGACCCACCAGCGCTGAGCACTGGATGACAATCCCTTCCCTGCAACTCCTACTTGTACTTCAGACTGACTTTCTAAACAACTTCCATTCCATTGCTGTAATCACAAGGGACTGCTTGGAGCTGGTCCTCTGCAGAGGAGGTTGGCATAAAGCTGTGTGCCACCTGCATCAGCTGGCACTCGACCAGGCAACCTCTGCTACGTGGGCTGCATGGCAGTGAGGAGGACACCCTGTGTCTATGTCTATCATAAATGAGGTTTCCACCCACCCCTCCCTCATCTTTTACCTTCTGATCCGTGAACACCACCTGTGCCACTCGGGTGTCATTGCAGGGCATCTGGGGAGGAAAGAAAAGGGAGAGCCATCACTAGGTGACCATTAGGAGATCACCACTAGGAGACCACCATTAGGACACCATCACTTAGGAGACGGCCATTAAGAGATCATCACCTGTGCATGAGAGGCCATCATTAGGAGATCATCACTAGGAGACCACCATTAGGAGATCGTCACTAGGAGACCACCATTAAGACACCATCACTTAGGAGACCACCATTAGGAGATCATCACTAGGAGACCACCATTAGGAGATCACCACTAGGAGACCACCATTAGGACACCATCACTTAGGAGACCACCATTAGGAGATCATCACTAGGAGACCACCATTAGGAGAACACCACTAGGAGACCACCATTAGGACACCATCACTTAGGAGACCACCATTAGGAGATCATCACTAGGAGACCACCATTAGGAGATCATCACTAGGAGACCACCATTAGGACACCATCACTTAGGAGACCACCATTAGGAGATCATCACTAGGAGACCACCATTAGGAGATCATCACTAGGAGACCACCATTAGGACACCATCACTTAGGAGACCACCATTAGGAGATCACCACTAGGAGACCACCATTAGGAGATCACCACTAGGAGACCACCATTAGGACATCATCACTAGGAGACCATAATTAACAAGACCATCTTTAACAGACTGTCCCCCAGGTGCCACCAGCTCTGTCCTGTGCCAGAATGGGACCTGACACAGAAGCACCCCAGGTGCTGCCACCACCACCACCAAGATCCAGCTGTCAGCAAACTGGTCCAAACCAAGCTCCCAGGAAGATGAACCCAGATTTGCACAGCACTTGTCAGCAGCTGTTTGGGAAGGGGTGGGAGAGACTCTGGGTGCTATGGGCTGGAGCAGTGACCTCTCCAACAGCTTGCACAGTGTTGGACAACCGGGTCCCCACCACCAAACTGTGCCAGTCCCCCCAGCACAGCTGTGTCGGACAGGGAGGTCTGGGGGAGGTTGTTCCATTTCCCAGCAGGTTTTTCTGCAGTGTGCCCAATGTCAGGTGGAAAACTTCACCTTGCCCAACCCCAGCAACTTCTCGTACCCCCAAGCTGAGTGCTGAGCACCTGAAGCCTAGGCTGAAAGGGGCTGGGGTGCACAAAGATCATCATCATCATCATCATCATCATGAAGAATGTTTCTCTGGTGTGCAAGCAGAGACAAGGCAGGACAACCCCTATCAGCCTATGATTCCTGTAGGGAATTTAATCGATGTCTATAAATATCTAAGGGCTGGGGGTCAAGAGGGAGGGGGCAGGCTCTGCTCAGTTGCACCCTGGGATAGGCCAAGGGGTGATGGATAGAAACTCTAGCACAGGAGGCTCCACCTCAACATGAGGAGGAACTTCTTCACTGTGGGGGTCACAGAGCACTGGAACTGGCCAGAGAGGTTGTGGCATCTCCTTCTCTGAAGGCTTTCAAGACCCATCTGGATGCGTTCCTGTGTGACCTGTGCTGGGTTCTCTGGTCCTGCTCTGGCAGGGGGTTGGACTGAAGATCTCCAGAGGTCCCTTCCACCCCCTACCATCTGTGCTCCTGAGAGGTGCAGCAGCACTCACCTGTGCTCCGGAGAGGTAGAGATGGATGTGACGAATGATCTCCAACAGCTTCTGCTTGGGAGGAGGAGTTGTCAGGGGGCTGGAGGAGGTGAGCTGGAGCAGGGAGAGCAGAGCGAAGGCAGCCTTCAGGGAGGGGACCATGCTGGTGCCGATGTCCCACCGCGTGCCGGGCTGGCTGCTCGGGGCCTGTCTGGCTGATCCCTGGGCTCGGCGCCGTTTAATAGGGCGCAGAGGCAGTGGTGTCCCCACTGCTGCCAAATATGGAGAGGAGTCTTCCTGAGCTGAGCAGAAGAGGTGCTGGGGGCCTGACAGCCACCCCACAGAAGGGCATTATGTAATGAGGAGGAGGCTGGGTGCCCTCAGCAAGCCTTATCTGCTCTGCAGCTACCATGCAGATTTTAATCTCCTCATTGATAGCTGATGGAGATACTGGGATGGGGAGCTGAGAAGTTCCCTTTGATGCTTCAGGATTTATTTACTACTGAGTGTGTTTGTAATGTGCTGCTGCTGGTGGAACACCATCAGCCTGTGCATGGGAAACATCATCAATGTGTACACAGAATCATAGCATCATAGAATCAAAAAGGTTGGAAGAGACCTCAAAGATCATCAAGTCCAGTCTGCCACCCAAGACCTCATGACTAGTAAACCATAGCACCAAGTGCCACCTCCAGTCCCCTCTTGAACACCTCCAGGGATGGTGACTCCACAAGGAACATCTCCAATGTGTGCACGGGAAACATCAGGAACGTGTGCAATGATCTAGTGGACAGAGAAATCTCTCCTGGAGTTGTGCAGCAGGTTCATCTGTGTGCTGTGTGGCAGGAGGCCTGCCAGGGCAGCTGTTGGTATCTCCTGCAGGACCCTTCCTCCAGCACATGATTGAGGTTGTGGGATGCAGCAGCCATGCCAGCTGTGCTGAGCTGTTTGCTCTTTCACTTGAGGACCTCTGCCACTCATGCAGGGCTCTGCAGCCAGCTCACAATCACCTCCCTTAGGGACACCACCATCCTGGGGTGTAGGTGGGATCCTCCTGGTGCCCATTGCTGCTTTCCAGGGCACCACTGTTGCTTGTAGATGTGGAGAACCTCTCCTGCTTCACCACAGTGGGGGGGGGCTGGGGAGGTTCTGGGACCACAGTGCCCTGTGCCACAGCTTGGCCGTCAGAGGTGGTGGCAGTGCTTTGGGGAAGGAGATGCCCCAGGACTGCTGTCGGAGGGGCAGGGCTGAACCGTGTGGCACAAAGGTATTGAGGTGGTCTGGCCATGGTGGCAGCAGGTCCAGCAAGCTTCAGGAGCCACAGTCTGAGCTGAAAAAAGAGAAAAACCTCAAACTTTTTATCAAGATGTTAAACATCTGCAAGGAGACAGAAAAAATGCTCTTGCATGTAAAGGAAGAAGTGGCTGAGGGCATTCTCCGACGTGTGGGTGGTTGGGGTTTAACCAGGACTTACTCAGCTCTAGAGCTCAGATCCCAGCCTGCCAGGGTGTCTCCTGCAGGGCCTGGCTGGATGTGGTGCCATGCCTGTGGGCATTAACATTTCCACACCATGCCACGCTGTTCCAAACCCTCCCTCACCATCCCATGCCATCCCTCACCATCCTGTGCCATTCCACTCCATCTCACGCCATCCCTCACCATCTCACGCTGTCCATGCTACCCCACACCATTCCATGCTACCTCACATTGTCCCACACCATCTCATTGCCATCCCATGCCATCCATCACCATCCCACACCATCTCATTGCCATCCCATGCCATCCATCACCATCCCACACCATCTCAGAATCACAGAATCACCAAGGTTGGAAGAGACCTCAAAGATCATCAAGTCCAACCTGTCACCCACAGACCTCATGACCACTAAACCATGGCACCAAGTGCCACATCCAGTCCCCTCTTGAACACCTCCAGGGATGGTGACTCCACCACCTCCCTGGGCAGCACATTCCAATGGCTAACAACTCTCTCTGGGAAGAACCTCACTTTGAGCTTAAACTTCCCCTCCCCATCTCACACTGTCCATGCTACCCCTCATCAATTGCATGCTACCCCTCATCAATTCCATGCTACCTCACATTGTCCCACACCACCTCATTGCCATCCCACACCATCCCATGCTGCCCCACTCTGTCCTGCACCATCCCAGAGGACGTCAGCAACCCAGCAGTCCTTCAGGGGCTCAAAGCACCACTCCTTGAGCAGCAGAGCAGAGAGGAACCCACAGCCCTTTCCTGACACAGCTGAAGTGTGCTGTCAGTGGGAATTCTGGGGGTTAAATCCTGACTGCCTCCCCAGAATGGCCTATTTCTGCCCCAGATTGTTCTGTGGCTTTTGCAGGCAGATCTGAAGCAGCTCCTTGTGGCTTTCCTCACACCAAACCCTGCCCAGGGCAGCTCCAGGCTTCACCTTCAGCCTCAGGGCTGGCTGCCAATCGTTACATTGATTTAGAACATTGTGGAATGGTTTGGGTCAGAAAGGACCTCAAAGATCAGGGGATGGTCTGAGATGGGAGGGGCCCTTAGAGATCATCTGCTTCCAATTAGATGGGCAGGGACACCTCCTGCTAGGTTGTTCAAGCTCCATCCAGCCTGGCTTTGAATGCTTGCAGGCTTGGAGCCTCCACATGTTCTCTGGGCAGCTTGTTCCAGTGCCTCCCCTCCCCATGAGGTAACAACCACCCAGCTGAAACCTCTTTCCTTTTTACTTTTCAGGAGTGACGAGGTGCTTCACAGCCTGAGGAAGCACCAAACTTCCCAGGTCAGCCCAGCCCCTGCCCATTTCACTGTGTTCTTTGTGTGCTGGAGGATCTCACATTACAACGGGGCATGGGGCATGGCCTAGTGGGCATGGAGGAGTTGGGCAGGAGGTTGGATTTGGTGGTTCATAGAATCAATAAGGTTGGAAAAGACCTCAAAGATCATCAAATCCAACCTGTCACCACAGACCTCATGACCACTAAACCATGGCTCCAAGTGCCACATCCAATCCCCTCTTGAACACCTCCAGGGACGGAGACTCCACCACCTCCCTGGGCAGCACATTCCAATGGCTAACAACTCTCTGGAGAGATGGAATGGGTTGGGTTGGAAAGGACCTTAAAGATCATCTAATCCCCCTGCCACTGCCAGGGACACCTTTCACCAGCCCAGGTTGCTCAAGGCTTCATCCAGCCTGGCCTTGAACACCTCCAGATCTTTGAAGTCTTTTCCAACCTTCCTGATTCTGTGATCCTGTGATTGGCTATGAGAAGGGCAACAAGGCTGGGGAGAGGTCTGGAGCACAGCCCTGTGAGGAGAGGCTGAGGGAGCTGGGGTTGCTTAGCCTGGAGAAGAGGAGGCTCAGGGGAGACCTTATTGCTCTCTGTGTCCCTGGCCATGGCAGGGAGCTTGGAACTGGCTGATCCTTGAGGTGTCTTCCAACCCTGACAATTTTATGACTCTATGATTCCAGGGAAGATGTTCCCGGTCCCACCCACCATGTCCTGGAGTGGTGGTCCTGGGGGCATCACGAGGCCATGGAGGGGTTGGGAACTCCCCACATCTGCAAACCCCTGAGGAGAGCGTGTGTCGCCTCCCCCCAAGGCAGATAAGAATCATTCCCCAAACTATTGATAAGGAAACCTGAAGGTGGTGATGGGAAAAGCTGATCTGCATCGCCTGGGCTGCTGTGGGTGGGAAATGCCAGCTAGAAAGAGAAGCCCAGTTCTGAGAAACGCTGCTGAGATGGGGGCTTGGGCATGAGGATGCGGTCACAGCCACATCACTGACCTGAGAGGACCCAAAAAGAGAGGGGAGCTGATCAATGCCGATCAGTATCTAAAGGTTGGGAGGCAAGAGGATGGCTCCAGACTCATCTCAGTGACAGGTCAAAGAGCAGAGGGCACAAACTGGAGCCCAGGAGCTTCCATCTGAACAGGAGGAGAAAATTCTTTGGTGTGAAAGTGCTGCAGCCCTGGAACAAGCTGACCAGAGAGGTTGTGGAGTCTCCTGTGGAGAGCTTCCAACCCCCCTGGCCATTGTGATCCTGGGCTGTGGGTGCCCTGCTTTAGCAGTGGGGTTGGACTGATTGATCCCCAGAGGTCCCTTCCAACCTCACCACGCTGGAATTCTGAGTAAGTCAGATTTAGAGGAATGCTCCCTCTGGCACTGCCCCCTTCCCTTTCCTGGCTCTGCAGGAAAGGGAAGAGCTGTGGTCTGTTGTTTGGGATGGGCTGAACTTGCCCCTTTCCAGTTAAGCAGATAGAACCTTTGCCTCAGTTCTGCTCTGTTACAGCAGCAGTTGGGAGTTTCCCACACAGCTACATGTGGCTCAGGGTGGGGAAAGGACCCAACACTGCAGGCAGTGAGGACATCAGCTTCTCCTGGGTGCCTTTTCTCCTCCTATAGCTCCCAGCATGCTCAGCCTGGCTCCTCCTGGCTGGCTGGGCAAATGGAGGTGGCCAGGCCACCTTCACACTTCTGCTTTAGCAGCCAAGGTCACCCTAGTGGATCTGTGGAGGGATGGATGGGATCACGTCATTGAGAAAGGTGTCACAATTCACAAGGTCCAGGAGATGCTTTAGGTGGGGTACTCTGAACAACTTCATGTCTTGTTTTGAGGGCCTGATCTTGGACAGCCACATTCTTGTTTCCAGTCCTGGTCCAGCTTGGTCTTTTGAGAAGCCTCAAGAAGCCACAGCATTCTCTGCAGGCTGTTTATTGGTGTGTGCTGCTCCTTACTTTCAGAATCATAGAATCATTTGGGCTGGAAAAGACCTTCCAGATTCACCCTGCTCTACCAAATCCCCCACTAAACCATATCCCTAAGCACAACACCTACACAGCTTTTAAACACATCCTGAGATGAATCCTTCAGCCTGCAGAAGAGGAGACTCTGGGAAGACCAAATAATGACCTTCCAGTACCTGAAGGAGGCTACAAGGAGGATGGAGAGAGGCTGTTCATAAAGGCTGCAGTGACAGGACAAAGGGCAATGGCTGGATATGAGAGCAGAGCAGATTTAGATTGGATGTTAGGAACAAGTTCTGCACCATGAGGGTAGTGGAACACTGCAACAGGTTGCCCAGGGCTACAAGGATGATTAGGGGCCTGGAGCACTGCCTGGTGAGGAGAGGCTGAGGGACCTGGGGCTGGTTAGTCTGGAGAGGAGAAAACTGAGAGGGGATTTAATAAATGTTCATAAATAACTGAGGGCTGGGGGTCAGGAGGGAGGGGACAGGCTCTGCTCACTTGCTCCCTGTGATAGGACAAGGAACAACGGATGTAAGCTGCAGCACAGGAGGTTCCACCTCAACACAAGGGGGAACTTCTTTACCCTAAGGGTCACAGAGCACTGGCACAGGCTGCCCAGAGAGGTTATGGAGTCTCCTCCTCTGGAAACTTTGAAGGCTCAACTGGACACATTCCTCTGTGACCTGAGCTAGGTTGTATGGTCCTGCTCTGGCAGGGGAGTTGGACTCTTACCTCTTTGGGTCCCTTCCAACCCCTGACATCCTGTGATCCTCTGGTTGGGGCCACATCCCTGGAGATATTCGAGGTGAGGCTCAAGGGGGCTCTGAGCAACCTGATCTGGTGGAGGATGTCCCTGCTGACCGCAGAGGGGGTTGGACTGGATAACCTTTGGAGATCCCTTCCAGCCTAAACCATTCTATGATTCCATGATGTCTCCACCACCTTCCTGGGCAGCTTCTTCCAATGCCTGACAATCCCTTCAGTGAAAAACAAAAGTATCCTTCCTAGTATCCAGCCTGAAGCTCCCCTGGTGGAGCCTGAGGCTGTTTCCTCTCCTTCTCTCACTTGTTACTGTGGGGAAGTGAAACAAAACACTTTCTGCCATGAAGAGAGCCCCGAATGTGGGTCACAGCAGAGTGCCTCACATCAGCACATGTTGTATCTCTTGCATCAGTGGCTGAGTTTACAAATTGTGAGGGGTTGAGCCTGTGTGCTGGGATGACACCAGAACCATCCTGCTCCCTCCAAGCCATGAAGCTGGAGGGCAAGGTGAGCTACAGCTTCAGCTTCACCTCCAGCAAGCCAGTTTTGCTGTTGTTGGCTTTTGTTTCTCCACAAATCAAATTACCTGGAGAAGGATGAAGCCAGACAAGAAGTTTGCAAAGTGCATCACATCTCCTGGTGATATCATCTTGCAAATTAATGGCTGGCTCCTGGCCAGGGAGGTGGCAAACAAACTCTCATAGTGAAATAGATCAGCAGTGATAGTTGGGGTGACATTTAAATGCTAACAAAGATACAGGGAGGTGGGAAGAGATGAAGTGTTTGAGAGCAGCATCTCTACTGATTGGTTGGGTTGGTGTTTGTTTGGAGAGCATCACCGCTCCTGGGGGTTTATTTGCAACTTTGAGGGCATGCAGATGCAAAAGGAGGGAACTGGACCTCCAGCATCAGAATCAGAGAATCGTTTGGGTTGGAAAAGCCCTCTTGGATCGTTGAGTCCAAGTGTCAGAGCAACACCACCATGGCCACTAAACCACGTCCCCAGTTGCCATGGCCACAGGCTTCTTCAACACCTCCAGAGAAGGAGAATCCACAGCCTGCTCCAGGGCTCAAGCACCCTCACACCAAACAAGTTTCTCCGCCTGGGCTCCAGCTCGTACCTGTTATTCCTTGTCCTATCACAGGACACCACTGTAAAGAGCCTGGCCCCTTCTTCTTGCCCCCCACCCCTCAGACATTGCTCAGATCCCCCCTCAGCCTTCTCTTCTCCAGACTATACAGCCCCAGGCCGCTCAGTCTTCCTTCTCAGGAGAGATGTTCAAGTCTCTTAATCATCCTCACGGCAAGTATTTCATTGCATTAAGTTATGCATGCAGTACCATAACTGAGATGAGAGGGAGGAGAGTCATGTGAGCAGGAGAATTCATGACCTGAATTTGTCAGGATGGTGACAAAGTCAGGAGCTGAATAAGCAACACCCAGCACAAACGACTTGCAGGCTTCCCTGATGGAAACCCATCTCAGCTCCAACCAAAATGGCAAGAGAGAAGCCAGTTCTCCACCACTTTATCACCTACCCAGTGAGGGACAGCAATAAATCTGTGCAATGTCTCTGCTTGGTTCTGTACCAGGACTGGTGCTGAGCTTTGTGTGGGTTGGACTTAATGATCTTGAAGGTCTTTTCCAACCTGGTTAATTCTGTATTCTGCATCATGTAGGGAACACAACCCTTCCCCTGGCATCCTGCTCCTCTGCCCACCCTCCACCTGTAGGACATGGCTGGAGAGGAGGATGAGCCTGAGTGAGCTCGTTAGGTAGGACCATGGAATCATAGAATCACTAAGGCTGGAACAGGCCTCTGGGATCATCAAGTTCAACCTTCTACCCAACACCACCGTGGCCACTAAACCACGTCCCCAAGTGCTATGCCACACATTTCTTGAACACCTCCAGGGATGGGGAATCCACCAGATCCCTGAGCAGCCTGTTTCAATGCCTGACCACTCCTGCAGTGAAGAATGTGTTACTAATATCCAACCTAACTCTCCCCCTGGTGCAACTTGAGGACATTTCCTCTTGTCTTATTGCTAGTTACTTGGGAGAAGAGGCCAACACCAGCCTCACTCCAACCTCCTTTCAGGGAGCTGTAGAGAGCTATGAAGTCTCCCTTCAGCCTCCTTTTCTCCAGACTCCAGTTCCCTCAGCTGCTCCTCACCAGCCCTGTTCTCCAGACCCTTCACTACCTTTGCTGCCCATCTCTGTATCCACTCCAGCACCTCAGTGTCCTTCTTACACTGCGGTGCCCACAGCAGGACACTGCACTTGAGCTGCATTCTCACCAGTGCTAAGAACAGGGGCACCAGGAGGCAGTGGCTCCTTGTCAGCTCCTCGTGGTAGCCTGTGTCGAGGCAGGAAGCCACAGCAGAGCAGGGATCCCCTTGATGAGGTGCCTGGGGTGGCTGAGTGCACCCATCTGCAGCCACCCCGTTTCCTGTGGGTACAGCAGGAGAGGCGGCAGCAAAATCCTCTGGTCGGTCACAGCAGGGCCCTGGTTCTGTCCTCACTCTCCCTGGGGTGTCCCCAGCCAGCAGAAGAGCACAAAGGGTGTTTAGAGGTTCCTTCTGCACCTGATTCAAAGGAGTGCATTGATTTTCCTTCCTGGCCCAGAGGCAGGGCTGGTGGAGTCTCTTTCTCCATGCTGTTGGATACATGGAGAATGCAACAAAAAGTGTGGAAAAACCCCTCACGTGGAGAAGTATTTTTGGTCACTTTGAAGTGGGAGCAGCAGGAGAAGTGAGGCGATTCTTCCCCTCTGCTCCCCCCAGTCTGTGTCCAGCTCTGGGGCCCCACACTGAGAAGGATGCTGGAGTGGGTTCAGGGAGGCCATGCAGGGCTGCAGAGCCTCCCCTGTGGGGAGAGGCCGAGGGAGCTGGGGTTGTTCAGCCTGGAGAAGGCTCCAGGCAGACCTTAGAGCAGCTTTCCAGTACCTGAAGGGGGCTACAGGAGAGCTTTGTACCACCTGTTTGCAGTGATGGGATGAGGGGCGATGGCTTTGAGCTGGAAGTGGGGAGATTCAGAGTGGAGACGAGGAAGAAATTCTTTCCAGTGAGGGTGCCTGATCTAGTTGAGGACATCCTTGCTGACTGCAGAGGGGATTGGACTAGATGACCTTTGGAGGTCCCTTCCAGCCCAAACCATTTTATGCTTAGGAAGAAAGTCTTTCCACTGAGGGTGGGGAGGCAGTGGAAGAGGCTGCCCAGGGAGGTTGTGAATGCCTCCTCCCTGGAGGTGTCCAAGGTCAGGCTGGATGAGGCCATCAGCTACCTGGGCTAGTGGGAGGTGTCCCCTGCTATGGCATGAGGGCTTGAACTAGATGACCTTTAAGGTCCCTTCCAACCCAAACCATTCTATGATTTTTGACCCCCGGCCCAAGAGAAGTCATTTACCCACCACACTTTCTGTCCAAGCCCAGGCAACAACTTTACCCCCCAAAGGGAGTGTGTGTGAGGAAGAGGGAAGGGCTGATTTAGGTGTAAAAAACACATGGGTTCCAACTACTTTCCAGAGTAGTTGGGGTTAAAACCCCAAAAGCTCAGACTTCAGAGAGCTTGGAGACCTGCTGCTGAAGCTAATGCACCTCTTCCTGAGCCGGCATCTATGTGTCATGCTACAACAAACAGGTGGGACAGGAAAATGTGAAAACTCAAAGTCATTTTGTTTCTGTTGATTAGATCTTTGAGAAAATTCCCCTTCAGGAAGTTGCAGCAGAGGCAGTGAAGCTGCTTCTTCAAAAGTGCAAACGTAATGCCTGTTAGCAGCATTTTCCTTTGCCTCCCCTCCCTCCTCCTCCCCTCCTCCTCCCCAGTTGGTGCTCGTTGCTTTTTCAGGGGCTCACACTCAGGGTGTCATTGCTAGGAAGTCCCACTGCAGCCACTTATCTCTGAGTGCTTTCCCAGTGACTGGGGCCAGCCTGACTCTGGTGATTTGCAGTTTCAGAAAGCAATCCTCGCATCAAGTGCTCAGCTTCTGGCATTACCCCTTTGAGGCACCTACTGCCAAGTCCACTCTGCTCCAGCCGTGTAGATGGCTGAAGAACATCAGCCAGAGAGATGAAGCAGACAGACTGCTGCTGGACTGTGCCTGCTTTGGGGCAGATCATCACAGAATGGTTTGGGTTGAAGGGATCTTAAAGATCATCCATTTCCAACCCTCATCATAGTATCAGTCAGGGTTGGAAGGGACCACAAGGATCATCTAGTTCCAACCCCCCTGCCATGGGCAGGGACACCCCACACTAGATCAGGCTGGCCAGAGCCTCATCCAGCCTGGTCTTAAACACTTCCAGGGACGGGGCCTCAACCACATCCCTGGATAACCCATTCCAGGGCTTCACCACTCTCATGGGGAAGAACTTCTTCCTCAAATCTAGCCTGAATCTCTCCACCTCCAGCTTCATTCCATTCCCCCTAGTCCTATCACTACCTGAGAGCCTGAGAAGTCCCTCCCCAGCCTTCCTGTAGGCCCCCTTCAGATACTGGAAGGCCACAATGAGGTCACCTGGGAGCCTTCTCTTCTCCAGACTGAACAGCCCCAACTCCTTCAGTCTGTCCTCATAGGAGAGGTGCTCCAGCCCTCTGATCATCCTCGTGGCCCTGCTCTGGAAGGGTCCCTGCCATGGCAGGGACACCTCCCACCAGATCAAATTGCTCAAGGCCTCATCCAACCTGGCCTTGAACACCTCCAGGGAGGGGGCATCCACAACCGCCCTGGGCAACCTGGTCCAATGTCTCCCCATCCTCACTGGAAACTATTTCTTCCTAATCATAACATGGTTTGGATTGGAAGGGACCTCCAAAGGTCATCTAGTCCAGTCCCCTCTGCAGTCAGCAAGGACATCCTCAACTAGATCAGGCTGCCCAGAGCCCTGCCAAGCCTTACCTTGAATATCTGCATGGATGGGGCCCCAGTCACCTATCTCCAGTCTAAATCTGCCCTGAGAGCTCAGAGCTATTGCCCCTCATCCTGTCACTACAAGCAGGTGGTTGGTAATGGAATTTAATGTGAGGGGCTCAGCAGTCAGGAAGGAGCCACAGCTCCTGTGGGCTGGCAGGGCTACACTTCATCCACTCCAAGGCAAAAGGGTCCTGGGGCCACCTCTGTCCGTGGTGCTTAAGCAGTCCCAGAACTTTTCTGTTCCTGCCAGGTCTGCCCATGTTCCTGTTCCTGTCCTTGCTTTGTCCCTCAACATCTGGGAAAGATGGATTCCTGCATCCTGCAGCACAAGGAAAGCAGTGAGCAATGCTCTTGGGATCACTTCCCCAACTGCCAAATGCTCTGAAGGTACTGACATGAGCATGGGTTTTTTTTAACGGTAGTTTGAAGATTCTTCCTCTGAAACTGACCTTTGGATCACACACTGCCTACTAAGAAGGTTCAGCCAGCCACTGCTGGCAGCAAGGGCTGTTAGCCCAGCTTCTGCCTAGGGACTCACACTGAGAGTTCAGAGTAGAAGAGGTGCCGAGGAGCCTGTCTGGAAGCTCAGGATCAGGTCCTCTAAAGGTCCTGCTGGCTTTCCCCTGCCGTGCTAACAGAGCAGCAGGTCCTCCTGGACCTGCATTCTGCAGGGCGGGTGGATGCTCCTGCACCCAGGAACAGAGCCCCAGGAAGACCTCTGGTGCAGCTGAAGCTCAGCATCCACACAAATCAAGCCTCTAGGGCACTTCTGCACCATTTTCACAGAATCTGATGGTATCTGATGGAGAATCAGAATATGACATAATTCTCTGAACTGGCAGAAGCAGAGAGCAGTAAATGGCAGCAAGCAAAGGGGGCATGGTTAAAACATGCTCTTGTCCTCCATTCACTCAGCAGCTGGGGATGGGACTCCCTTTAAAGAAAGCTAATGGACCTCATGAGGGTTCTGCCTTTGAACAGCCAGAGCAGAGGCTTGGCTGGTAGGGCTGAAGGCTGTGCATCCATCCAGCAAGACTTGGACAGACTGAGAACTGGGCATGGAGCAACCTAATGAGGTTCAACAAGTGCAGAGTCCTGTATCTGGGGAAGAATAGCAAACTGCACCAGGACAGGTTGGGAGGTGATGGGCTGCAGAGCAGCCCTGTGGAGAAGGACCTGGCAGGGCTGGTGGATAACAAGTTATCCACGGGACAGCAAGGTGCACTGGTGACCAAGGCCAATGGGATCCTGGGGTGTATTAAGAAGAGTGTGTCAAGGGAGGTTCTCCTCCCCCTCTACTCTGCCCTGGTGAGACCTCATCTTGACAACTGAATTCAGGTTTGGGCTCCCCAGTTCAAGAGGGACAGGGATCTGCTGGGGAGGGTCCAGTGGAGGACAAGGATGATAGGGGCCTGGAGCACTGCCTGGTGAGGAGAAGCTGAAGGACCTGGGGCTGGTTAGTCTGGAGAAGACTTAGAGGGGATTTAATAAATGTCTATTGGTATCTGAGGGCTGGGGGTCAGGAGGGAGGGGACAGGCTCTGCTCCCTTGCTTCCTGTGATAGGACAAGGAGCAATGGAGGTAAGCTGCAGCACAGGAGGTTCCACCTCAACACAAGGGGGAACTTCTTTACCCTAAGGGTCACAGAGCACTGGCACAGGCTGCCCAGAGAGGTTATGGAGTCTCCTCCTCTGGAAACTTTGAAGGCTCAACTGGATACATTCCTCTGTGACCTGAGCTAGGTTGCATGGTCCTGCCCTGGTAGGGGGGTTGGACTCTTACCTCTTTTGGTCCCTCCCAGCTCCTGCCGTCCTGTGATCCTGTAACATGGTGGAGGTTGTGGCTCTCGTGCAGGCAGGTGGGAGCTACAAGCACACCTTGAGCAATACAAACCCATCCTCAGCTTGCTCTGAAGAGGTGATGGAGGGGAAGCCCTACTCCAAAGAATCCAAAGCCTGGACTTCCACGACAGGACAGACAACCAACAGCACAATTTTATTTTCACTTTTAAAGAGCAAAACACAGCCAAGCGTTCACTATTATGGTGACTCTTCAAACCCAGGCCACAACCAGACACAGAGAGAAAGGAAGTTTAAAAGTTGGGCAGTTTCAGAGCAGCTCAAATTGCAACACAACTGTAACTTCAGCTGCTTTCACCTTAGCTCTGCCCAGGGAGGCAGCTAAGCCAGGCTGCAACAGCCAATTACTCAGAACACTAATGAACATAGGAGCCCAGGGAGCTGACACTGCATTTCATGATCTCAGAGCACTGGTCAAGGTTCTTCTTTATCCTATAGAACTTCTCCACATACTCAGAACGACCCAGGAGCTCCACAAAATCCTCATCATGGGTTATCACCAGCAGCTGGAAGTTCCGCTGCTGCGAGCGGCTCTTGATGATCCTGCAAAGAGAGAGAGGAATCGCAGCCTGCTGGGCTGCAGCTTCTGCCTGCACAGCACCAAAGCTGCTCAGGATGGATAATTCACTGCTAAAGAGTTAAAGAGCTCAACGAGTGAACTGGGCTCCCCACTGCAAGAGAGGCAGGGAACTGCTGGAGGCAGTCCACTAGAGGCTACAAAGCTGCTGAGGGGCCTGGGGCATCTCTGTGAGGAGGAAAGGCTGAGAGCCAGACTCTTGTCAGTGATGCCCAGGGACAGGACAAGGGGCAGTGGGGACCCATCTGAACAGGAGGAGACATTTCTTTGGTGTGAGGGTGCTGGAGCCCTGGAGCAGGCTGCCCAGAGAGGTTGTGGAGTCTCCTTCTCTGCAGAGATTCCAACCCCCTCTGGCCATTGTGACCCTGGGCAAGCTGCTGTGGGTGACCCTGCTCTAGTAGTGGGGTTGGACTGGATGCTCCCCAGAGCCATCAATGGGTCTTCAGTGACACCAAACTCCCCATCTTGGTTCGTATTTCTCATCATACACAACTTGCTTGAGTTTCATTGCTTAGGCAGAGCTTCAGATCCCTCCTCACTCTGTCCAGCCAGCAGCAAGTGCTGCCCCAGTCACTTGGTGAAGTTCCAAAGCATCACTCAGGGGGAGGCAGCGAAAAGCCTGCAAGTCCCAGCATGGTCAAATACCTTCCAGCTGGTTCTCATTACAAGCTGGATGATGAATCCTGTCCAGGCCTTTAAACATTACCTCAGGTCATGAAGAAAGCAAACCTTAGCCCTGCCTTAGCAGGGGGGCAGAGGTCCCTTCTAACCCCACCATGCTGAGACCCTGTGACAGTGAAGTGCCCAGCACTCTGCTGCAGGTCGCCAACACCCACGTTTAAAAAAACAACCATCCCACATTATTTAGGAAACACTTTTTTTTTTTCTCTTCCATGATCAATAATCTAAAGCTACTTCCCTTGCATTTAGGTTTGCAGATGCCAACAGAGATAGGCCAGTTTAAAATAGAATTAATTTCTGCTGACTGCAACCAACATCCGAAAAGCTCCACCAGAAGAGGTCACTTACTCCACCAGGGCATGTGCCAGCGACTCAATGTTCTCTCGATCCAGGTTGGTGGTAGGTTCATCCAGGGCCAATATGCCACAGTTGAGACAGAAGGTTTCTGCCAGAGCAAGGCGGATAATAAGCGAAGCAAGCACCTAAGGGGAACAAAAGCCAGCACCAAAAGCTCACTCTCTGCAGACCTGGCAGAGGAGTTAAGTGCAACACGTGGGGTGTGATGCTGTTACTGAAGCTGACGGCACAATCGGTCACTGAAAAACTGCATTAAGGAACAGGGCTGGGGAGGAGCAGCTGAGGGAACTGGGGGTGTGTAGCCTGGAGAAGAGGAAGCTGAGGAGAGAGCTCCTTGCTCTCTACAACTCCCTGAAAGGAGGCTGGAGCCATGAAGTGGGGCTGGTCTCTCCTCCCAAGGAACAAGTGACAGAACAAGAGGAACTGACCTCAGGTTGTGCCAGGGGAGATTTAGGTTGCACATGAGGCAGAGTTTCTTTGCTGCAAGAGTGGTCAGGGATTGGAAGAGGCTGCCCAGGGCAGTGGTGGAGTCACCATCCCCGGAGGTGTTCGAGCAATGTGTGGCCATGGCACTTAGGACATGGTTTGATGGCCGTGGTGGTGCTAGGTTGACGGCTGGACTGGATGAGCTCAGAGGTCTTTTCCAACCCAAACAATTCTCTGTTTCTATGGAAGTCTGAACTGAAAGATCTAATGGCTTTCCAATAGCACATTCTACAACAGAGAAATCAAACGCTCAAAATTCAGGAGACACTGAGGTAAGGATTCTGATGTGAGGTGAAGCTGCCACAGCACTGCCAGCTTCAGCACCCCTACGCTCTGCTCAGGCCGTGGCAGGGATGGTGTAAATCTGTACACCTCCCACTAGGCCTGAGTGCCTGACCACCTGAGCACTCACCAATGCTGCAGGCAGCAGCACTGACCACCTCCCAGGGCACTTCTGTGTTGAGATGCCCAATCATACGAACATGCAGTCTCCTGCAGCAGTGAAAACTCCAGAACACTCAATGGAAACTGTGCTGCCAAAAATACTTTCCCATTATCACAACTGCTGGCATCACAGCTCATGATCAAAGAAGGCTTCTCAGAACATGAGCTAAGAAACTGTGAAGGAGTTTCACTCTCGTTTACATATGACTCCAACCTGACATCCTAGGCTACTTCAGGAGAGGACACATTTGTTGCCTATATTGCTGTTTGGATTTCCCCCCAGCTTGGCATGGAATTTTCAAACCCAAGCACACAGGAATTGATTGGACAGAATTTTCCACATTGAAGCAACAATTCAGTGTGCATTTCCTGAGGAAGGAGAACAGCCTTGTGAGGAGCAGCTGAAGGACCTGAGGTTGCTCAGACTGGAGATAAGGAGGCTGAGGGAGATCTCATTGCTCTCTAGTACTCTGTGAAAGGAAGTTGGAGCCAGAGCCAGGTGGGGGGTTGGTCTCTTCTCCTGTGGAACAAGTGACAGGACAAGAGAAAATGGCCTCAGGTTGCACCAGGGGAGGTTTAGGTTGGATATCAGAACAAATTTCTTCACTGAAAGGGCTCTCAAAGACTGGCACAGGCTGCCCAGGAAGGTAGTCAAATCCCCTTCCCTAGAGGGACTTCAGAGAGGCAGAGATGCGGTGCTGAGGGCCATGGTTTAGCACCAGCCTTGGCAGAGTTAGAGAACAGTTGGAGTTGATAAGCTTAAAGGTTTTTCCAACCAAAGTGATTGTCTGATCCTATGAAGCAGGCAGCTTGTTGCCCACAGAAGTGGGAGATGCCCCATCCCTGGAACTATTGCAGGTCAGGTTGTTTGGTACTCTAAGCAACCCGCTTCAGTTGCGGATGTCCCTGCTGACTGCAGGAAGGTTGGACTGGGTGACCTTTGATGGTCCCTTCCCACTCAAACTACTCTATGCCTTTTTTTCCCCCCACACTTCATCTCTCCAAAATAAATAAAAATCAACCCAAAAGTACAGATGATGGTTTGGCAGGCAGATGAAGGCTGGTTCTTTTCTCTGGCTTCAGAATATTTTAGCTGCTGTGTTGTGGACACAATTCTCAAGCCCCAGGGTGTGAAAGTGGTGTGGTTAACTCTGATGAACCTCTGACTGTCAAGCAATGAACCTCTGATTACTGGTCCTGTCAAGACAGGTGTGGTATCAGAGCCACTTGGCCAGTGTGTGTCAATGAAGTGTGGAAGGGAAAAATACAGGAGCAAGCCAACAGACAAAGCTATGGGAACCTCAGTGGTAACTAGCAACAGCCAGACTGGGAGGACTGGAACTTGGAGAGGGAAGTTGAACCCTTCACTTCTGCACTGACTCAGACCAGTCACCAACTGAAACAATGGGTTTTGTTCCCAAAATAGGCTTCAGAACCACATACTGCACACTGTCAGCCAGACCCAGATACAGCAAAGGAGGGACAGAGCTGTCCTTAGAGCTGCAACCAGGACACTTCCCTCTCCTGCATGCACCTCAGTCACTTTTCAGAACCCTGCCTACTGAAGATGAAATGCTGTTACCTTTTGCCCAGCACTGCACCTTCCTCTCATATCCAGAGCTGTGTCCCCTTTCACCATCACTACTCTGTAATTGTAGCTTCTTCTTTTATCAGAGGCCGAGACGTTCTCATCCGCATCAGAACGGATCTCTACATACTCAATATCTGAAAATGGGAAGGAAAAAGGCTTTTCAGTTACCAAAAATCTTTAATGCTACCATTGAATCACAGCATGGTTTCTGTTGGAAGGGACCCTGATGATCATCTAAGTTCCCAGCCCTTGCTATGGGCAGGGACACCTTTCACTAGACCAGGTTGCTCAAGGCCTTGTCCATCCCTTGAACACCTCTGAGGAGCTGGAGAGAGGTACAATGTGCAGTAACCACAGAAACCCTATTCACAAGCCCCACTAACAGCTACACCTTGGAAATTAATGGGTTAATAAACTCATGCAGTTCCCCTGTCTCAAGGAAACCTTATCTTTGGAAAGCATGGAAAAGGGAAAAGTAACTCAAGGGAAAATTACTACACAGAGTCCAGATTGCATTGGGTCAGAAGGGACCCTCAGAGGTCATCTTGTCCAGTCTCCCTGCAGTCAGCAGGGACACCTCCAACTAGATCAGGCTGCCCAGGGCCACATCAAGTCAGACCTTGAATGTTCTCAGGGATGGGGTCTCAACCACACCCCTGGGCAGCCTGTTCCAGGATTTCATGACCCTCATTGTGCAGAGCTTCCTCCTGATGTCTAAACTGCACCATGTGTAATAAGAAGTTTACAGTCCTGACCAACAGATGTAGCCTTCAGAATGGAAGCGACTGTTCCCAGCTCCTGGATTTTCAGAACTCTGAACACTTCACTGTGTGCTGTGCTCAGTCTCAAGTGGAGCCAGGTGGGCCAAAGTACACCAAAGTGTCCCACCTTGTCCCCTGTAGGTGCTTCGCCACAGGTCACGGATGATTTTGTTGATCTCCTCCATCTTCATGCTGTGAAATGTCATTATTGCTCTGGAGAGGAGAACCAAGACCAGGAAAATTGTTACAGCTGGAAATGCTATGGTCAGAGAATGGCTGAGGTTGGAAGGGACCTCACAGATCATCTACCCCAGCCTCCCTCCAAAGGGCTGGGATGCCTCTCCACTGGGCTTGATTGATCAAGGCCTTATCCAACCTGTCCTGGAAGAGCTTTGAGAAAGGCATCAGTTCCCTTTCCACTCCTTAAATACTTCTGGTGAAAGTATAATTACCAACCTCACTGGCAAGAATTTCTCTCTAACCTCCAGTCTAAATCTGCCCCACTCAAGCCTCAGACCATTCTCTCTCATCCAGTTGACAAACTGTAGCTAGAAATCCTGGAGTCAAACACAATTCCACCTTCACCTGCAGCTGTCAGAAAACACTAAAGGGCTTATTTGGAAGCACCTCCCACTAGCCCAGGGGGTTAAAGCTGTTACCTGGACTTGGAGCAAATCCAGGAAGTGTGATGGGTAAATAACTTCTCCTGTACCAGGGGTCAAAAATCATAGAATGGTCTGGGTTGGAAGGGACCTTAAAGGTGTAGTTCAAGGCCTCATGCCATGGGCAGGGACACCTCTCAACGAGACTTGGTTGCTCAAGGCCTCATCCAACCTGGCCTTGAACACCTCCAGGGAGGGAGCATTCACAGCTTCTGTGGGCAACTATTTAATGAAAGCCAAGAATGCATTGCTCATCAACAAGCAGGGGTTTGTGATAAATATTAGAGTCATAGAAACAAGAAGGCTGGAAAAGACCTCAAAGATCATCAAGTCCAACCTGTCACCCAACACCTCATGACCACTAAACCATGGAACCAAATGCCACATCCAATCCTCTCTTGAACATCTCCAGGTGACTCCACCACCTCCCTGGGCAGCACATTCCAGTGGCTAACAACTCTCTCTGAAGAACTTTCTCCTCACCTCCAGCCTAAACTTCCCCTGGCACAGCTTGAGACTGTGTCCTCTTGTCCTGGTTGCCTGGGAGAAGAGACAAACTCCCTCCTGGCTACAATCTCCCTTCAGGTAGTTGTAGAGATCAATAAGGTCTCCCCTGAGCCTCCTCTTCTCCAGGCTAAACAACCCCAGCTCCCTCAGCCTCTCCTCACAGGGCTTGTGCTCAAGGCCTCTCCCCAGCCTCGTTGCCCTTCTCTGGACGCGTTCAAGTGTCTCAATATCCTCCTCAATATCCTCCTCAATATTGAGGGTCCCAGAACTGGACACAGTACTCAAGGTATGGCCTAACCAGTGCTGAGTACAGGGGGACAGTGACTTCCCTGCTCACTAAAGATGAGCTGATAGCACAGAAGAGCCACAGTGGTGGCTTTCCCAGCTGCAGTTAAGAGCTTTCAGTCTCTGGCCATTAGAGTTGCCGTTTCGTCTCACTGATGCTCCAAACGATTACCAATAAGATGCTTATCTCCCTTTTCTTGAAATGATAAGGCTGATTTCCTGTTTTGCCTTAAATAGAAACAATAGATGAGTTGATAGCACACACACACACCAAAAAAAAAGCTGAATTTGAAAAGGGAAATTCTTGGAGAGCGTTTCCACTGAAGCTGAAAGGCAAGAACTGTACTGAAGGACTCAGAACATGTCCAGAGAAGGGCCACGAGGATGAGCAGAGAGCTGGAGCTGCTCTGCTCTGGAGACAGACTGAGGGAGTTGGGGTTGTTCAGTCTGGAGAAGAGAAGGCTCCAAGCAGACCTTCTTGTGGCCTTCCAGTATCTGAGGAGGGCTACAAGAAAGCTGGGGAGGGACTTTTGAGGGTATCAGGGAGTGATAGGACTTGGGGGGGGGATGGAGCAAAACTAGAAATGGGGAGATTCAGATTGGATGTTAGGAAGAAGTTTTTCCCCAGGAGGGTGGTGAGACACTGGCACAGGCTGCCCAGGGAGGTGGTGGAAGCCTCATCCCTGGAGTTTTTAAGGCCAGGCTGGATGTGGCTCTGAGCAACCTACTGTAGTGTGAGGTGTCCCTGGCCATGGCAGGGGCGTTGGAACTGGATGATCCTTGTTCCTTCCAACCCTGACAGTTGTATGATTCTGTGAAGACCTAGGTTAATCACTATGGAACCATACAATGCTCTACTTTGGAAGGAACCTTTCAAGGTTATCTAGTCCAGCCCCATAATAATGAAGGATTTCAACACAGGTTTCACCTTTTCTAAACTCTTACAGTGGAGCTGATGTACTTCGAGGTTGCATGTGAGGCAGACTTAAGAAACCCACTTTCCCAGTTATCCACTGCACATCCTGGAATCTTCCCTCTCCCAGTTATCCACTGCTGTGGTGGGTTGAAATTTCCCTCTCCAACATTAACTTTGTCAGACCAGTTCAGTTAGAAGCTAGAACTACCACAACTGCATACCTTGGAATCTTCCCTTTACCTCCCTCAACAACAAACCCCATCGAAATTACAAGAAGAAAGGAAAACCACCAGCAGTTTTGGGAGACCCACTTACAAAAGCTTCCTAAAGACGCCTTCAGGTGCCCTACCTCTGTCCAGACTAAGCTTCCTAAAGACGCCTTCAGGTGCCCTACCTCTGTCCAGACTAAGCTTCCTAAAGACGCCTTCAGGTGCCCTACCTCTGTCCAGACTAAGCTTCCTAAAGACGCCTTCAGGTGCCCTACCTCTGTCCAGACTAAGCTTCCTAAAGACGCCTTCAGGTGCCCTACCTCTGTCCAGACTAAGCTTCCTAAAGACGCCTTCAGGTGCCCTACCTCTGTCCAGACTAAGCTTCCTAAAGACGCCTTCAGGTGCCCTACCTCTGTCCAGACTAAGCTTCCTAAAGACGCCTTCAGGTGCCCTACCTCTGTCCAGACTAAGCTTCCTAAAGACGCCTTCAGGTGCCCTACCTCTGTCCAGACTAAGCTTCCTAAAGACGCCTTCAGGTGCCCTACCTCTGTCCAGACTAAGCTTCCTAAAGACGCCTTCAGGTGCCCTACCTCTGTCCAGACTAAGCTTCCTAAAGACGCCTTCAGGTGCCCTACCTCTGTCCAGACTAAGCTTCCTAAAGACGCCTTCAGGTGCCCTACCTCTGTCCAGACTAAGCTTCCTAAAGACGCCTTCAGGTGCCCTACCTCTGTCCAGACTAAGCTTCCTAAAGACGCCTTCAGGTGCCCTACCTCTGTCCAGACAAAGCTCCCTAAAGACACCTTCAGGTGCCCTACCTGTGTCTAGATTTAGCTCCAAACACCATCAGGGCATATTCTATTCATCAACTTACAGATCTCCTACTAAGCCTGTACCATTTGTAGTACATTCTCATTAATTTAATCAATGGACACCTTGCTATCTTAACATTTAAATGCCTGACTTTATTGAGAAATAATAAAGTCTCAGAGAATTAAGTCAGTCTATGAGTGACCTAAATGACCTCCTAAATGACCCCAGATTGATGAAAGGGAAAGCTGCTTTTGCATCGAGGTTGTCAAAAGTAATGAAGCCTGAACCACTGAAATGACCCTCCCCTGAACATACTTACTTATCCAGAGCCTTGTAATAAAGGTCCAGGTCTTTGATGGCCAGCTCTGTGGTTCTCATAACAATCATCATCTCCCTGTATGTCTCCTCTGCATCTCTGAACTGTGGCTCTCGAAGCTCCTTTTTGAAGCGAATGATCTCCTCCTCAAATCCGTGCTGGCGGCCAAGTGCCAGGTGATGGCTCCTCTTCAGAGACTCTATCCTCTCCTCTAAATGCTTTTGTTCACTGTCAAACCACAGAACCAGAGAATTGTTTGGGTTGGAAAGGGCCTCTAAGATCACTGAGTCCAACTCTCAACCCAGCACCACCATGCCTACTAACCCATGGCCCCAAGTGCCATGTCCCCACATTTCTTGAACACCTCCAGGGATGGTGACTCCACCCTGGGCAGCCTGCTCCAAAGCCTGACTTCTCCTCCAGGCAAGAAATTGTTCCTAATCACTGAACATTAGGGCTTGGAAGTGACCTCTAGAGATTGAGTCCAACCCCCCCACCAAAGCAGGGTCACCTAGGGCAGGCTGCACACAAACACATCCAGGAGAGTTTGGAAAGTCTCCAGAGGAGGAGACTCCACAACCTCTCTGGGCAGCCTGCTGCAGGGCTGCAGTACCCTTACCATAAAGTACCACCTCCTTGTGTTGGGGTGGAACCTCCTGTGTTCTAGCTTCTACCCATTGTTCCTTGTCCTATCACTGGGCACCACCAGAATGAGCCTGGCAGCTTCATCTTGACACCCACCCCTCAGATATTTATAAACATTGATAAGATCCCCTCCTACCCTTCTCCAGGCTAAACAGCCCCAGGTCTCTCAGTCTTTTGTCATAGGAGACGAGTTCCACTCCCTTAATCATCCTCATAGCCTCCACTGAACTCTCTCCAGCAGGTCCCTGTCTCTTGAACTGGGGACCCCAAAACTGGACCCAGGTGTGATCTCACCAGGGAAGAGTAGAAGGGGAGAACCTGCCTAGCCCTGCTGGCCACACTTTTCTTGATGCACCCCAGGATGCCCTTGGCCCTCCTGGCCACAAGGGCACATGGAGAACTTGCTGCCCACCCAGACTCCAAGGTCTTTCTCCATGGAGCTGCTTTCCAGCAGGATGACCCTCCTCTGTCCTGGTGCCTGCTGTCACTCCTCCCCAGATGCAGGACTCTGCACTTTTCCTTATTGAACATCACAAGGCTCCCCTCTGCCCAGCTCTCCAGCCAGTGCAGATCTTGTTGGATGGCAGCACAGCCTGAGGGGGTGTCAGCCACTCTCCCCAGTCTGTATCATCAGAGAACTTGCTGAGGATCCACTCGATCCCCTCACCCAGGTCATTGATGACGATATTGAACAAAACTGGACCCAGGCCTGATCCCTGGGGAACACCACTGGCCACAGGCTTCCAACTGGACTCTGCACCACTGGATCACAACCCTCTGAACTGTGCTGTTGAGCAGTTACCAATCATCTCACCCACTCTGCTTGAGTTTACCCACGAGGAGGTTTTGGGAGGCAGCATCAAAAGCCTTGCTGAAGCTGAGACAGATGATATCCTGCCCTGGCACAATTTCAGGCCATTTCCTCTCATTCTAAACCATAGCTGATACACAAGTCTGCAAGTCATTTGTATTTAGTGGCTCACAAGATTTTAATCAAGGTTCTAATTGGGAGTTTATGTTCACAGAATAACAGCATAGGGGAGGGGGTGGAAGGGACCTCTAGAGATCATCTAGTCCAAACTGCCTGCTAAAGCAGGTTAGACAGTGGCTCATTATATTGTAGCTATCAAGTCTGTAACAGTTAGAATTAACATACTAACATCATAAGAAAGGGCAACTAAGGTGGGGAGGGTCTAGAGAGCAAGTCTTATGAGGGAAGGCTGAGGGAATCAGAGTTGTTTAGTCTAGAGGGAGCATCTCCTTGCTCTCTACAACTCCCTGAAAGGACACTGGACTGAGAGGTGGGGGTTGGTCTCTTCTTCTTAGTATCAGGTGACAGAACAAGAGGAAATGGCCTGAAATTGTACCAGGAGAGGTTTAGGTTGGAGATAAGGAAAAATTTCTTTGCTGGAAGAGTGGTCAGGGATTGCAACAGGCCGCCCAGGGAAGTGGTGGAGTCACCATCCCTGGAGGTGTTCAAGAAATGTGTGGCCATGGCAGTTGGGGACATGGTTTAATGGCCATGGTGGTGTCGGATTCACAGTTGGACTGGATGGTCCTAGAGGGCTTTTCCAATCAAACCAACTCCCTGGCTCTGGTTTGAAGATGCTTACTTTTTCAGCTGTGGGACTTTCATCTCTCCCATCTCCTTCATCAGGTGCTTTATATTGTCCTCAACTCCTTTCAGCTCTTTGTTCCGTTCTCTCAAAGTAAGATTATCCTGCAGCCACCTCTCCTGTATCTATCTCCACACAAAGCAAGAGGTTGGATCATGTTTCAGTGAACTGGTTCTCAAATTCTGAGGTCTGCACACCTCCCACAAGCTGCAAGCACAGTAACAAAGAAAAGCCTTTACCTTTTTAGTGTCAATATCTTGGCGAATCGTTTCCATCTCTTTACTTATCTTCTCCTTCTGTTTCTCACAGGCAGCTAACTGAGAATTTACTTCTTCAAGTTCAGACTCCTTTTGCTAAAGCAGTGAAACAGCAAAGCATTTATTTAAAGACAGGAGTGCTTTTTAAGGCCCACTTTCCACCAACTGGTTTGCAGGTTACCTTTCTATAGTCATCTTTCCTTTGCTGAATGTAGTTCTCGATTTCTTTCACGTACTTGTTTATGTCTTTAACTTTCTCTTTGATGCCATTGATCTGCAGGGGAAATGAAGTGAAATACAATGAGATACAGGTCAAATGACAAGAGAGTCTCATGCCCAAGAGCTGATGCATTGTCACAGATCAGGCACCTCATAACATCATTGTCAAGTCCTCACCATCACTGCCTTTAACTTCCTAACGAAGCCTTCAGCATTTGGAGTGCAGATAATCCTCATCACCATGAAACTGGTGTCCAAAACAAATGGGAACACACTCTCTTGTGCTTACACAAGAGGGTCACCAGGTCTGGCTCTTGGCAAGGACAGGTTACAGCCTCCCATGCTACTTCTCTCAGATTTTAATACCACTGGACACTACTTTTTGCCAAACTCCCTTAAAAGCCTTTTGACAAGACTATCAAAGGTTAATTACAATTCAGCTCATCTTGGCTATGGTCCTTTTCCCTTCCTAAAAGTAGCACCACAGATTCATGGAATGGTATGGGTTGGAAGGGACCTTGATGATCATCCAGTTCCAACCCCTGCCATGGGCAGGGACACCTCCCACCAGCCCAGGTTGCTCAAGGCCTCATCCAGCCTGGCCTTGAACACCTCCAGGCAGGGGGCATCCACAGCCTCCCTGGGCAGCCTGTTCCATTGTCTCCCCACTCTCCCTGTGAAGAATTTCTCCAGTCTCAACCTCCCCTCTTCCAGTTCAAAGCTATTGCCCCTCATTCTATCACCACAGGTCCTTGTAAAAAGGCCCTCCATGGCTTTCTTGCAGGTCCTTTTCAGGTACTGGAATCTAAAAGCATTCACTGAAGTCACTGCTGTTTCTTACAAGTAGACTCATTCCCATGGTTTCCATCAGTGCCTGGAGAAGAAGATGCAATCCTATCTCCCAGGGATGCCAAGAGCACACAAACCTTCTCTTGTGCTTCTTTATTACAGGCAGTCCTCTTATTGACCAGATCCTCTTTCTCCTGCTGCAATTCATCCAGGGTGGCATTCAAAGGGAAGACCTGCTCTTTTGCCTCCTGAGAAACAGTTGAGAGACAACTCCTTTTATTTTCTCATTCTGGTCAAGGTCAATGATTTTTCCAGTGGTACAAAAAGAACCTTAAATTAAAGATTGTGTGTTGCTTATTTCCTTTTGTTGTTTTTATTGGTGTGTTTAAAATGATAAGAAGGAAAGAAAAAGAGATATGAAAAGATGTATTAAAAAAAATCCTGGAGATTTCCCAAAATCAGAGACTGGTTTGGGTTAGAAGTGACCTTGAAGATCATCTACTTCCAACCCCTTGCCATGAGCAGAGACACCTCCTACCAGACCAGGTTACTCAAGGCACCAACCAGCCTGGCTTTGAACACCTCCAGGCTTGGAGCCTCCTCATCTGGGCAATGTGTTCCAGTGCCTCAGCAGCCCCGTGAGGAAGAATTTCTTCCCAATGTCTGATCTAAACCCAGCTTCTTCCAGTTTGGAGCCATCACTCCTCATCCTCTGCAGACAGGCAGTAGAAGAACAGGACAAACATTTAATACCACATCTTATTTGGCAGGATCACAGGTAACATTAAATGTAATAAGACTGTGGTTGGTTGGTTGCTTTTATTTTTCCCCCTCAGGATAACCAAGCCAGGAGTTACAGAATCATAGAATGGTTTGGGTCAGAAGGGTCATGCAAAGGTCATCTAGTCCAACCCCCTGTAGTCGGCAGGGGCATTCTCCACTAGATCAGGCTGCTCCGAGCCCTGTCAAGCCTTGTCTTGAGTATTTCCAGGGATGGGGCCTCCATCACCTCCCTGGGCAACCTGTTGCAGTGTTCCACTACCCTCATGGTGCAGAACTTGCTCCTAACACCCAATCTTAATCTTCTTTTCTCTAATTTTGAATCACTGACTCTCATCCTGTCACTTCAGGCTTTTGTGAAGTCTCTCTCCATCCTTGTAGTCCCCTTCAGGTACTGGAAGGCTGCTATTAAGTCTCCATGGAACCTTCTCTTCTCCAAGCTGAACAACCCCAGCACCCTCAGTCTGTCTTTGTAGGAGGGCTGCTCCAACCCAACCCAACAAAATCATTTTTGTGACCCTCCTCTGGACCCAACCCATCAGGTCCATCTCCTTCCTGCGTTGAAGGCTCCATAGCTGGACACAGCACTGCAGGTGAGGTCTCAGCAGAGCAGAGGGGCAGAATCACCTCTCCCCATCTGCTGGCCAAGCTGTTTTTGATGCAGCCCAACCCCAGTGGCCTTCTGGGCTGCAAGTGCACACTGCTGGCTCACGTTAGCAATGCAGAGCATTTCCTACCTTGATCTCTCTGCACAAGGACTGAACCTCAGTGGTTAATTCCACTGTTTGCTCCTCCAGCTGCCGCCGCCGCTGCATGCTGCTGGAGATCTGTAGTTTCTCTGCTTTGAGGTCATTTACTGCGCTCTTCAGCTGCTGAATCTGGTTTTGCTGGTCTTGCTTGAGTTTTTGCTTCAACTCAATTTTACCAGTAACTGAGGACAGAGACAGACAGAGTCAAAATAAAAAGGAAAACTTAACTCTGCGTGAAGCCAGGACGACCCCAAGCCAACAAACTGCTGGAACGAAGTTGTTTCAGAACGCACAGTAAACTGAAGTCTGCATTTCTGCTGGCAGCAGGGCAACAGAAAAATGAAAGACTGGGTTTGAAACACCTACCTGTATCCCACAAGTGTTTCTTCTCTTGTTTCTCTTGGCTTACTTGGAGAACGGTTCTACTCAAATCGACCCCAAGCAGCTTAGCCTCCTGCTGAGCAATTTTCCGCTCAAGATCCTTAATATCAGTCTGAAAGCGTGAGGAAAAACGAGTATAGTATTAGTGCTTAACAATGCTTTTTTTTTTTAACCTTTGGCACAAACTTAGCTCATGAATGTCTCAAGCCCCAAGACCCTCAAATTCATCTCCTCTGCTGCAGCACCGTGTCCAGTTCTGGGCCCCTCAATTTAAGGACACTGAGACACTTGAACGCGTCCAGAGAAGGGCAACGAGGCTGGGGAGGGGTCTGGAGCACAGCCCTGTGAGGAGAGGCTGAGGGAGCTGGGGTTGTTTAGCCTGGAGAAGAGGAGGCTCAGGGGAGACCTTATTGCTGTCTACAACTACCTGAAGGGAGGTTGTAGACAGGTGGGGGTTGGTCTGTTCTCCCAGGCAACCAGCACCAGAGCAAGAGGACACAGTCTCAAGCTGTGCCAGGGGAAGTTTAGGCTGGAGGTGAGGAGAAAGTTCGTCCCAGAGAGAGTTGTTAGCCATTGGAATGTGCTGCCCAGGGAGGTGGTGGAGTCACTCTCCCTGGAGGTGCTCAAGAGGGGACTGGACATGGCACTTGGTGCCATGGCTTAGTAGTCATGAGGTGTTGGGTGACAGGTTGGACTTGATGATCTTTGAGGTCTTTTCCAACCTTGTTGATTGTATGATTCTATTCTATGACGTCATTGGCAGTGAGGTTGTGTCACCCCACAGGCTGCTAGAAACTGGAATTCCTCATTGTGAGAGGAAATCAGTTACTAAGGATGGAGAAGCTGTGACAATCCCTCAGAACAGTGCAAGCAATCCCTGTGACAACTGAGGTGTTGGAGCTCCAAGAGGTGCTGCCATCTCCCACCTGGGAGATGTTCTCAGCCCTTCACCTGGTCTCAGGTTATCTGCATAATTGTCCCTCTCGTGGTTCTCAGCCAAGCAGAGATTTTGCGTGGCTAATAAAGGCCTGAAGAGTGTTCAAAACAGCCTCCTGTGTCAGGAAAAGCGTAGGGCATCCATTCCCCTTTGCCACAGACCAGGAAAGCTTTTGTGACAAGACTTCAGAAAGGGTTGTCAAGGCCTGGCCCAGGTTGCCCAGGGCAGTGGTGGAGGCCCCAAACCTGGAGGAGTTTCAAAGCCATGCAAATATGGTGCTGAGGGGCATGGTTTAGCAGTGACCTGGCAGTGCTGGGTTAATGGCTGGAGACTCCATGATCTGAAAGGTCGTTTCCAGCCTAAGCAATTCTGTGATTCTATCAAAAGTACAGAGTGTAGAGGCTGATGACCATGAGCACTGAAAACCACTTTGGTGTACTTGACCAAGTACATGCTCAAGTTCTGGATTATTTCTTTGTTCCTAGTTACTCAACACAGAACTACATCAGAAGAAGGGACTCTGTGGTCCTCAAGAGAAGAAATCATTACATAAAACATGAAGTTTAATCAGTACCAAGCTCACCTATGCTCTGGTGTCTTTTAAAGTGGTTTTACTTTGCTTGAAAGGTCTTAAGAACTTATTTAAATGCTAGCAAGTGACTATTAATGTCCTTGCTTACTGCAGGGGCTGGGCTAGAAGAGCTCCAGAGGTCCCTTCCCACCCCAGTGCATTCTATGGATCTATGATCACTTTAGGTAACAAAATGAATTACCAAAGCATACCTGGTACCTTTCCATTAGTGTTACATCCTGTAAACATGCCTTGCCACTCTCCTCCTCAGTCATGGCTGTCTGCAAGGCTGTTTCCTGTTCTTCTATCTCAGCCTTCAGGGCTGTTAAATCCCTGTTTGCATTCTGGACCTTGTTCCTCAAGTTCGGTATGTCCCTGTCTTGGAGTTCAGCTACAGTTTGCCTGAAACAAAACACAAATCTATTCAGATTTCCTTTTCACAACCACAAGTTTCAGTTCAAGACACTCAAGACAGAAGAGAAGAGGAGGCTCAGGGGAGACCTTATTGCTCTCTACAACTAACTGGAGGGAGGTTGTAGAGAGGTGGGGGATAGTCTCTTCTCCCAGGCAGCCAGCACCAGAACAAGAGGACACAGTCTCAAGCTGTGCCAGGGGAAGTTTAGGCTGGAGGTGAGGAGAAAGTTCTTCCCAGAAAGAGTAATTTGCCATTGGAATGTGCTGCCCAGGAGGTGGTGCAGTCACCATCTCTGGAGGTGTTCAGAAAAGGCTTGGATGTGGCACTTGGAGCCATGGTTTAGTTATCAGGAGGTGTAAGGTACTAGGTTGGACTTGATGATCTCTGAGGTCTTTTCCAACCTGGCTGATTCTGTGATTCTAACATCACAAAGCCTGTGCTATGATTTAACAGTGGAAGATTAAATTTAGCCCAAAGTTATCCCCTTAACATGGCCCATGTCTGCTGTTACATACCCAGCTAAGGTAACGACACATTAGTTTAGACAGCTGAGATGAAACAAGCAAACAAACAAAATCTCCTGGATTTCAACTTCATTAAAGCAAATGCTCAGGAGAGGGTCGAAATCTTCTGTGCAGGAGTGCCCTCTTGTGAGGGAAAAGCTCTCTCCTCCAACACATGTTCTCCAGATTGTCTCAGAACAAAGGTCTGCTCTGACACTGGAACCTCTTCACCTACTGGCAGGAAAACTCACACTCTAGGCTTAATTTAAATGCTGTTAAACTGGAGCCTCTTCACTTAGTGGCAGGAAAACTCACCCTCTTACTTTAAAGGCTGTTAGTCTGGAGTCTCTTCACTTACTGGCTCTACTCTTATTTTAAATGCTGTATGGATGCTAAAAAAACCCAAAGCAAAACACTGACAAAAAATTTTGTGGTTTGATTGTGGTTTGGAGGAGAAAAGGAGGCAAGAACCAAACAGCCTGCCCAGTATTTTCACAGCTTTAAGAATCATTCAGCCTGGAAAGGGGAAAACACTGCAGGTAGCTTTTCTGACCTGTTATTATTACCTGCTTTCTGCATTGCTTTGTAAGTTCAAATACACACAGCCTCCCCAAAGCATAGAAAAGGCTTTTAAATAAATGATCAAACATGTTGGATTGGACTGAAGCTATTTTAGTCTCAGGGACACAGCTGCATTCCCAAAGGATGGAACTACATGACTGGAACAAGATGGCACTGGCAATCTACTCTAAAACCCAGAGACCACTCCAGAGGTCACAAACTGGCAGCAACAGAAGCTGCTGTTAAAGGAGATGCACACCAAGCTGTCATTAAAGGTTGTTTAACCAGGTTCAGTTCCCATTCTGTCTCCACAAACCTTCCTTGCTTCGATTTTAAGAAACATATTTCAGGTGATGTGGTATGAGACACATTTTGGTAACAACAAAACCACTTTAAGTTACAAGGACAAATACAAAGAGGGGAACTGTGCCTGGACAGAATCACAGCATCAACAAGGCTGGAAAGGACCTCAAGGATCATCAAGTCCAACTTGTCACCCAAGATCTCATGCCTACTAGACCGTGGCACCAAGTGCCACGTCCAATCCCCTCTTGAACGCCTCACAACCAGTAGGAAAGTAAATACACAACCACTTTTCTTCTTGTTTCCCTCTTAGGGGAAACCCCAGAGGGCCAGAAATAGCCAAAAAACCAAAGAGTTGGAAGTTGGAAATGAGTGGAAATCAAATGCTAGCAAGAACATTTACCTCATCAGTGAGAATCAGAACGGCTTAACTAGCCCCGAAATAAAGCCTCCTTGATGTCTCCATGATTCTAAGTGACCAGAAGCCAAGCATTTGAAAGAAAACAGCTTGCAACAACATGGTTTGCCAAGTACTTTACCTAAGTGGTTTGAGACTCATCATTTCATCACGTTTTTTCTCTTTTCTTTTAAGCTCAGACTCAGTTGACTTCAGTTTGTCTGGAGCCAGGCGCAGCTTAGACTGCAGGTCACTAATGACATCTTGCAGCTCCACCTCGGTCTGGAAAACTCTCTGACAAACAGGACAACAGGGCTGGTTCTCCTCAGTCAGTTGTGTAATGAACTGGGAAAAAACTGCAGTGGCTCCAGCAAGCACGGCTGGTTGAGAAAGGAACAAAAGATTTGGTGTTTAGGAAGCGGAGTAGCATCAGACCTGGGATTTCGATCCACCCTAAGTGAAGACAAAATTAGAACCCACAGAAAATCACTAAGGATCACCAGAATCCCAGCATGGTAGGGGTTAGAAGGAACCTCTGGAGATCACCCAGTCCAACTCCCTTGCTAAAGCAGAGGCACCCACAGCAGCTTGCCCAGCAGCACATGGCCAGCTGGGTTTGGAATCTCTCCAGAGATGGAGACTCCACAACCTCTCTGGGCAGCCTCCTCCAGGCCTCCAGAACCCTCACACAAAGGAATTTTTCTCCTCCTGTTCAGACAGAACCTCCTGGGCTCTAGTTTGTGCCCACTGCCACTCATCCTGCCCCTGGGCATTACTGGGAAAAATCTGGCCCCAGCCTCTTGGCCCCCATCCTGTAGCTATGGCTGAGCACTGCCCCAGATCCCCTCTGGGGCTGCTCTTCTCCAGGCTCAACACCCCCAGGGCTCTCAGCCTTTCCTCCTCACAGAGATGCTCCAGGCCCCTCAGCCTCTTTGTAGCCTCCACTGGACTCTCTCCAGCAGCTCCCTGTCTCTCTTCAACTGGGGAACCTGGAGCTGGCCCCACTATTGCAGCTGTGGCCTTACTAGGGCAGAGCAAAAGAAAAAAAGAACCTCCCACAATCTGCTGGTTAGTCTTAATGCAGCCTTAGATGACTTGGTCAGAAGCCTGTGCTATCCCTTCTTTCATCAGCAGGTTGCCCTAAATCACCTCCTCAAGACCCTGTCACCCTGAATTTTTCTACAAAGCTGTTTGAAGGTGCTCATCCTACATTAATTACAGTGGAAGTGGGTACTTCCTGCAGGAATTCCTCTCTTTCAAGCCCTTTGGGGCTAACCCACGTTAAATGGCTGGTTCTGTACCTGCCCCATACCCAGCAGATCCACACCCTCAAACACCTCACTTTTGAGAAGGTCAGGATCTACACACACAGAGTGAGTCAAAGCAGATACTTCATTTACAAATAACACAAGAAGCTAAAGCACTGAGCCTGCTTCAGTGCAAAACAGAAATAGCAGTAAAGAAAGTCTGTCAGAAAATCAGATTTGGGAGTCTCCCTTAGGTTGGCTTTTGTGCCTATGCTTTGTCCCGAGGAGGATGAGGGGAGACCTCTCTACAACAATCTGAAAGGTTGGAGAAACGTGGGGGTCTCTTCTCCCTAGTATTAGGTGATAGAACAAGAGGAAATTGCCTCAAACTGCACCAGGGAGGTTTAGGTTGGAGATTAGGAACAATTTCTTTGCTGCAAGAGAGGTCAGGCATTGGAACAGGCTGCCCAGGGAGGCAGTGGAGTCACCATCCCTGGAGTTGTTCAAGAAACTAGGGGACATGGTTTAACCATAGAATTGTCAGGGTTGGAAGGGACCTCAAGGATCATCTAGTTCCACCCCCCCCTGCTATGGGCAGGGACACCTCACACTACACCAGGTTGCTCAGAGCCACATCCAGCCTGACCTTAAAAACCTCCAGGGATGAGGCTGCCACCACCTCCCCGGGCAACCAATTAATGGCCATGGTGGTTTAAGATCAGTGACTGGACTCAATGAAGGAGGTCTTGGAGGTCTTTCCCAACCAAAACAATTCTGTAAAGCAGCAGTGCTGGTATAGAATCACAGCATCCCTGCCTGGGCCCTCACATTTAAAACAATGTTCAGGGAAAACCAAACCAGAGCTCTCTGGTGAATTTACCTCGCTGCTTGGAGCTTTTTTCAATGTCATCCTGAAGTTTCTTCAGATCACTGTCAAAATCCTGGCTTCCACACACATCAGAGAGCCGTGTTTCGTGATCACACAACTGCTCCTCTTTCTTCTTTAGCTCATTACTGGTGTGAGCTTTATCTGATTCCACCGACGCCAGCCGTTTGCTGCAGGAGCAATGCAGAGACTCTTTCACTGCCAACCCCCCTCCCTGCAACAACCCTCCCAGATTGTGAGCTGTTCAAAGCAAAACCAAAGCCAGGGGAGGTTAATTTGAAATGGGTATTCCAGAGCTCTTCAGCAGGAAGGATTTTTACATGAAACCTGTAGTGACAACTTGTTCTTAAACCAAGATCAGCACAAAGTGTGCTGGTTTAGACTGGACATCAGGAAGAAATTCTTTCCAGTGAGGGTGGGGAGAAACTGGAACAGGCTGGCCAGGGAGGTTGTGGGTGTTCCCTCCCTGGAGGTGTTAAAGGCCAGGTTGGATGAGGCCTTGAGCAACCTGGACTAGTAGGAGGCGTCCCTGCCCAAGGCAGGGGGATTTGAACTGGATGATATTTAAGGTCCCTTCCAATTCAAACCAATCTTCGATTCCATGAGACACAGCTTCACACAGAATCACAGAATGCCAAGCTGGAAGGGACCCCAGGGATCAGCTGGTCCACCCTTCCTAGCTCACAGTGTAATTTAAATTAGATGGCCCAGCCAAGTTCTGCAAGGCACTTTGACTTTGCAGACACCTTAATAAGCAATAATGAATTAAACTCACAGGCACATTAAGCACGTTAAACTCCCCAACATTTCCACTCAGAATTGCACAAATGCCCAAGGAAACCCTAATGAACTAAATCAATACCTACTTCAGGGCTGCAAGATTATCCCTTGTCTGATTAATCTTTCTATTTTGAGCATGAAGCCAGTCTTCAAGTTGTTTTTTATTAGGGAAGTAGCCCATTAGTGATGTCAGTTCCTCAGAATGTCTTGATTTCACTTTTCTGATCTGCTCCTCTTTGTCTGCCTGGGAAAATGAAGCATTTTAGATGATGCTTTCCCCTATCTTCCAGTTGATGGCACTAAGTGTGCTCGTGGAGTGAATGACTTCTGTGAACTCAAGACAGAAGCTTCACACGTGACTGTGGATAAGCACACCAGCCCCGAGGGGGCCCCAGCACACCAGCCCCGAGGGGACTGCACTCATTTGCTGTCCCTCCCTTACAGGATGATGATAGAAAAATTACTTTGTCTTTCTTTAGCATCTCCATCTGGGTAATTGTCATGGTATGTAGATTCAACTGATCCATCTCCTGATCCAGCTTCCTAAGAGCTTTGTCCAGGTTTATCTTCTCATTTTGCAGAGTCTGCACTTCCTGTTCCAGTGTTTTGATGTTGCTGGTCCTCTCAGCCTTCTCCAGCTCGTTCTCCTGAAGCACAAATAAAAGTCAGAACATGTAAATAATTAAAGTCCTAACTAAAAGAAACTCAAGCATTGGTGTATGTGAGAGAAACAGCTCTGCAGACACCATGGTTGGTGAACAAAGAGATGTAGGAGGTGCTCCGAGAGCTTGAATAGAGATTCCCCTATGGCCCATGATGAAGATGATAGTGAGACAGGTTGTTCCCTGCAGCACATGGAGGTCCATAGTGGAGCAGGTGGATACCTGAAGGAGGCTGTGACTCCACAAGCAGCTCACAGGTTCCTAGCAGGACCCATGACCCTGTGGAGAGAGAAGCCCATGCTGGACCAGTCTGCTCCTGACGGGCAACACTTTATGAAAGGGATCTTTGCTTTGCTGGAGCAGTTCATCATGAACTGCAGCCAATGGAAATGACTCATGTTGGAGAAGGTCATGGAGGACTGTGTCCCATGGGAGGAGCTCCACACTGGGGCAGAGGAAAAGCATGAGGAGTCTCCCCCTAAGGACAAAGGAGCAGCAGACACCATCACATAGACAAGATAGCAGGAAAAATGTAAGTAGGTCATGGTTTTTTCTGGTCAATATTTGCAGACTCACTGATTTAAGTCCCCTAAGGGAACAGGGTGTGAGAGCTGGAGCTGTTCACCCTGCAGAAGGCTCCAGGGAGACCTTCTGGCAGCTTTCCAGTACCTGACAGTGGCCTATGCAGTGGGAAAGGACTTTTTACAGGGTCTTGGAGTGATACATGAAGGACAGTGGATTTGAGCCAGAAGAGGAAAGATTTAGACTGGAGATCAGGAAGAAATTCTTTCCAATGAGGGTGGTGAGAAACTGGAACTGGTGGCACGAGGAAGTTGTGGATGCCCCTCCCTAGAGGTGTTCAAGGCCAGGCTGGATGAGGCCTTGAGCAGCCAGGGCTAGTGGAAGGTGTCCCTGCCCATGGCTGGGGGTTGAACCTGGATGATCCTTAAGGTCCCTTCCAACCCAAACCATGCTGTGATTCTATGCCCTCAGCAGCTGTGACTACTGCCCTGTTTACAACCCACCAAGCAGACTGTCTATGTTCTATGCATGTGACGTACAACAACAAAGAGTGAACAGTCCCTGCCCCAAAAGGTGAAACATCTGAAGAGGTAAAGCTTAGAAAAGGAACTAAAAGGGCAAAAATGCAGCAGATGGAATCAACACCAAGGTTTGGGGAGTTTGTTGTTTGGGGTTTTTTTGGTTTTCCATGCCAAAGAGAAGTTCTTCAAACCTCTTTATAACTTTTCTTTTTCAGTGACATTAACTTACTGTCTTGGCAATCTCCTGATCCAGCTCCAGAATCCTGTCTGAAAACCCCTCCAGCTGCTGCAGTTCATGTTTTACATTCTTCAGCTCCACTTGTTTCTTGTTTTGAATGTCTGATTTCAGGTCAATGGTTCTTTCCAAGCCAGTCTTCTGGTCTCTTATCTCCTCTATCTTTTTTTGTTTCACTGCTTCTTTCCTTGCATATTCTCTCTGAAAGAAGGCAGCAATAACAAACTCATTTTTATTGCATTACTAAACAACATTCAAATCCATTTCTCCACACTAGCCTGCAGCTGTTCACCACTTAATAGGAGACACTGAAATATTCAGGCAACTGGAACTTGTCAGTTTCCTGCTGAAACATTATGACAAGTAAATGCAGACACCACACTGACAGTGTTCTGGAAGAGCAACTCCAATGTGAGGATGACTTCAACAAAAAGTTGTTTCTTTTTTAGCCACTGGAATCCTTCCTCAGGTTTGTCAGTGATCCAGCTGCATGAGAGGGCTGCTGAGAAAAACCTACCTGAAGAGCTGTGTCAATTCACTCTGATGACCACTCTTAGCTCCAAAACTGATTTCCACTGAAAGATTCAGGCAATCTCAAAGATCTTCAGAGGTCACTTCCAACCCCTGTCATTTTGTGATTCTGTGAATCCACAATAAAGGATTCCAGGAGGAAAAACAACCAAAAAAATAAAGGTTCATCTTCCTCTCCCCCTCAACATTCTTCCTATTCTTACTAAGACCATGAATGGCCCAAGGCCAATGGGATGAGGTTCAACAAGGCCAAGTGCTGGGTCTTGCCCTTGGGTCACAACCACCTCACGAATGCCCCAGGCTTGAGGCAGAGCAGCTGGAAATTACCTAAGAGAAAAGGACCCAGGGATGCTGGTAGACAGCAGCTGGAGATAGGCCAGCAGTGTGCCCAGGTGGCCAAGAAGGCCACCAGCATCCTGGCCTGCATCAGCAGTGGTGGGGCCATCAGGACCAGGACAGGATCAGGTCAGCACTGATGAGTCCACACCTTGAGTACTCCATTCACTTTTGGGCCCCGCACTCCAAGAAGGACATTAAGGAGCTGTAGCATGTCCAGAGAAGGGCAACAAAGCTGGTGAAGGGTCTGGAGAACAGGGCTGGCAAGGGAAGCAAGGTTGCTCAGCCTGGAGAAAAGAGGCTGAGAGGAGACCTCATTGCTCTCTGCAGCTTCCTGAAAGAAGGTTGGAGCCAGGTGGGATCAGTTTCTTCTCTCAGGTAACAAGCAAAAAGCATGAGAGCAAACTGCCTGAAGTTGCACTAGGGGGAGGTTTAGGCTGGACATGAGGAACAATTTCTTCACTGAAAGAGCAGTTAAGCCCTGCAAGAGGCTGCCCGAGGCAGTGGTGGAGTCTCTGTCCGTGGAAGTGTTCAAAACATGCAGAGGTGTGGGGCTGAGGGCCACAGTTTAGCGGCGACTTGGCAGTGCTGGGTTAACGGTCGGGCTCTGTGATTCTCCGAGGACATGCAGGGAGCAGCAACATCCTAACCACCACCACTACTGGAACAACACATCTCTTACCATGGCACGCTCTGCAGCCTCTGCATCCCTGTCCTGCCTCTCCCTCACTAAGGCGTGGAAGCTGGTGATGTGCCTGTCATTGAAGGGCGCTCGCTCAAAGCCATCGATCCCCAGCTGCGCGGCCAAAGACTGAACCAGGGAGTCCCTCGTGGAGATGTGCTCTTGGTGACGGTCTGCCTGCAGCTGGAGACGACCTTCACAGAAAGAAAACATGATGTAGAATCACGGACTGGTTTGGCTGGGAAGGGACTCTGCAAGCTCAACTAGTCCAACCCCCACCCCTGCAGTCAGCAGGGACTTGTGCAACTAGAGCACGCTGCTCACAGCCCCAAATGCCATCACCTGGAACGGTTCCAGGGATGGGGCAGCTCCCACCTCTCTGGGAAACCTGGGACAGGGTCTCACCACCCTCAGTATGAAAAGCTTACTTCCTTCTATCCAGCCTAAATCTCCCTTTTAAGACATCACCCCTTGTTCTGTCACAAGAGGCTCTGCTCAAAAGTCTGTCCCCAGCTTTCTGACCAGCCCTTGAGGCACTGAAAGGCCACCAAAAGGTCTCCTGGAGCCTTCTTTTCTCCAGGCTGAACAAGCCCAACTCTCTCAGCCTGGCCTCAAAGCAGAGGGCTTCCAACCCTCCTATCATTCTGACCAGCTCCCAGTCCCAAGCTGAACAACTGAGCATGCCAAGCCTTCAGCTTTCATGTTTTTAATCTTTTCAAACACACTGTGGGTTGGAGGAATTTCATCACCTAAAGCAAGCAGAGCTCAGACAGTGACCACAAGGCCGACACTGATCTAAGTCACAACCAATCATAGATTTATAAAGAACAAAGGAACTACATGATGTAATCAGAGCTCAGAACAACAGAACACTAAAACCTCCAAGAGAGGCCTGTCCATTTGTGAGATGACCCCAAACTCACACATATTTTAGGAGGGGTTCTCCAGTTCTTATCAGCAGATCCATTTCAGATCTTAATTAGGCAGCAAAATAAATACCAGATTAGAGAAGGAGGCTAAAATACCTCGTTCAACAAGCAGCTCTGATTTCTCACTGTTAAATCTCTGGCACTCTTTGGTGGCTCTGTCCCACTCATGCTTGCAGTCTGACAACCTCTTCTCCTTCTCTTTCACTGTTTTCTGGTGGTTCTCGTATCTGTCCCTGAGTTGTTCATCTGTTCCTTGAAAAACCTGTCCATCAAATACAGCAGTGCCAGCAGAGTCCATTGAGAAGCCAATTAATGTTGTGTTACAAAAGCAGAGTTTCCAGCAGAACAGAATTCAAGAAACAAGAAATACCAACACCTCCCACACTGAATTTCTGTAAGATAAAAAGCTCCAAGAACAACTGGAAGAAGAAAATCTACTTTTTCCTAGGCTGACAGAGTAAATTAATCTATTAATTTTTACCACTAAAATTCATTTTTCTTAGGCTGATAGAGCAAATTAATCTATTTTTTTTTTCCCCACTAAGGAATTTGTTTCCAGGTTTCAAGATAATTTTAGGTGCTTTGCCACAATCCCATCAGCAGACTGACAATTATTTTAACAGAGAGAAACTAAAAGTCCCCAGGGAGATGCAGAATATTAAGGTCAGGAGCTAGGCCATAGGCCAAACAAGTGCTGGCTGTCATCAGCACACAGTGAGAGGTTAGAGAGTTTTAAGTTACACATCACAGGAAGCTGTTGTTACCAATAATAAAAACTATGAATTATGTGAACTTTTGCCAGTATTTGCCTTCCTGACAAGCTGCTCTGTGATGGAAGGCTGTGGACAGAAGTCATTTAACCCAAATGACAGAATCTGATACAGCTTTATTGAGCCGTACTGGCAGCATCAAGTGAGCTGAGTGGGCTGTGAAAATGCTCTTCACCAGCATCTGATGCTAATAAAATACATAGAATACAAATACAAAAGCAGTGCACATTGGCAATTCCTAACTTATATACAGAATCATAGAATCAATAAGGTTGGAAATACTTAGGCAGCAAAAGACAGGCCAATCCTTCAGCTGAAAGGATGGCAGCATGCAGTTTAAAAGCCAACCTTTTCCATCTTCTGCTGCAGATCTTGATTGTCTTTCTCCATCTGCCTCCTCCTGCTCTCCAGGGCTTTCACCTCGTTGTCCAGCTTCATTACTTTCATGAGATTCTGTTCCACTGATGCCAGAGAACTCTGCAAAGAAACAATGCTGCAACTGAAGCACCTCACCAGCTTAGGAATCCCATAACCTATTGTCTTATACACTACAGCTGCTCTAAGTGTAAAGCCTTAGAGGCTGAGAGACCTGGGGCTGGCGAGCCTGGAGAAGAGCAGCCCCAGAGGGGACCTGATCAATGCTCAGCCATAGCTACAGGGTGGGAGGCAAGTGCTTGAGGCCAGACTCTTCTCACTGGTGCCCAGGGACAGCACAAGGGGCAACGGGCACAAACTGGAAGCCAGAAGGTTCTGTCTGAAGAGAAGAAAATTCTTTGGTGTGAGGGTTCTGGAGGCCTGGAGCAGGCTGCCCAGAGAGGCTGTGGAGTCTCCTTCTCTGAAGAGATTCCAAACCCAGCTGGCCATTGTGCTCCAGGGCAAGCTGCTGTGGGTGCCTCTGCTTTAGCAAGGGTGTTGGACTGGATGATCTCCAGAGGTTCCTTCCAACCCCCACCATGCTGGGATGCTGTGACAGAGTAGTTTTAATTCCCAGCTAAACTCGAGAAAGTGATACTTTAAACTAAGCTACAAAACCCCAGTGCCACCACAAGAATTTCCAAACTATTCTCTTCAACCTCCAATGAATGTTTCCAGACTAGACCATCATCTACCAGGTTGAACTATGCTTGATTCTGCTTCAGAGCCAAGGATTAGATAGCACCACAGAAAGGTGTAAGAATTTAATCAGGACATTTGCCCAGCTTTTCCATTTCCCTGTGTTCTTTAGCATTGATGTTTTGCACTGAAGTCTAAATGTCATTGTTATGCAAATTACCTTTAGGGGCTCAAGCTGACTCTCAATAGATTTTACATTTTCCTTAGAAGCCATCAGTTGAGCCTCTCTGTTGCTCAGCTGATCCTGGATTTCCTGTGCTTTCTCTTTGTTCTGCTTTAGGTACTTCAGTTCTGTCTGGCACTCTTTGACTTTGGAGCTTTGCTTCATTCGTACCTGACGGAGAGTCTCGAGGGCTTTAATATACCTTTAAAAAGAGACATTTCAGATCCTGCTGGCAATACAGCAAGTTTTTTGTTTGTTTTACAGTGAGGCTGGTGAAACCCTGGCTCAGGTTGCCCAGAGAGGTGGGAGATGTCTCATCCCTGGAACCGTTCCAGGTCAGGCTGGCTGGGGATCTGAGCAATCTGCTCTAACCACAGATGTCATAGAATCAATAAGGTTGGAAAAGAGTGGCTGGAGAGCTGCCAAACAGAAAGGGACCTGGAGGTGCTGATTGACAGCTGGCTGAACACGAGCCAGCAGTGTGCCCAGGTGGCATCCTGGCCTGCATCAGGAATGGTGTGGCCAGCAGGAGCAGGGAAGTCACTGTGCCCCTGTACTCAGCACTGGTTAGGTCGCACCTTGAGTACTGTGTCCAGTTCTGGACCCCTCAGTTTAAGAAGGACATTGAGACAGTTGAACGTATCCAGAGAAGGGCAATGAGGCTGGGGAGAGGCCTCAAGCACAAGCCCTATGAGGAGAGGCTGAGGGAGCTGGGGTTGTTTAGCCTGGAGAAGAGAAGGCTCAGGGGAGACCTTATTGCTGTCTACAACTACCTGAAAGGTGGCTGTAGCCAGGAGGAGGTTGGTCTCTTCTCCCAGGCAACCAGCACCAGAACAAGAGGACACAGTCTCAAGCTGTGCCAGGGGAAGTTTAGGCTGGAGGTGAGGAAAAAGTTCGTCCCAGAGAGAGTTGTTAGCCATTGGAATGTGCTGCCCAGGCAGGTGGTGGAGTTGCCGTCCCTGGAGGTGTTCAAGACATGGCATTTGGTGCCATGGTTTAGTGGTCATGAGGTGTTGGGTGACAGGTTGGACTTGATGACCTTTGAGGTCTTTTCCAACCTTATTGATTCTATGATTGTATGTCCCTGCTGACTGCAGGAGCGTTGGACTAGATGTGAGCTTTACAGGTCCCACCCATCCCAAAGCACTGTAGGAATACCAAGACATCAAACAACGCCTTAGGCATTTGCAACACACCTACACTGTTAAAGACATTTCTCCCCTAGCTTTTACATAATTAAAGAGAAGAACCTTGTTGCTGAAAAGATCTCATCAAATTTCTGCTTGAGGGCCTTCCCTTCACTTAGTGGCCAGTTGGACTCTTCTTGGTGGCAGAAGATGACATTGTTGAGCACTGCTTTGGACACACCAAGGGCACTGATCATCTCTCGATCGATTTCTGCACACTTGGAGCTCAGGCTGACCTTCTCACCATGCCTGTGGACACAAAGAAGGTCCCCAAACAAGTTACTAGTGTATTCTTTTAAAAGCAAACTGCATTGTGAACAGCCTCATCTCACTGTAACCTACCAGAACAAGAACAAACAGCAATCTGAAAGCATGCGGTTCCCACGTTCAACACAGCACTGCAGTATTTGTAGCCAAGACCACCACAGATTTTTCATTATGCAAAGCTAACAGAGGGAATAAAAATTATCCTGAAGGAATCATAGAATGGCTTAGGTTGGAAGGGATCTTAAACACCATGTGCTCCAACTTCCCTGCCTCTCAACTGCTCAAGGCCTCATCCCACCTAGCCTAGAACACTTCCAGGAGGAGGCATCCACAACTTCCCTGGGCAACCTGTTCCAGCATCTCACCACTGTCACACTGAAGAACTTCTTAAGATCTGTTCTCTCCCTCAGCTTCAAAGACTTGTGCTCCTGCCTCCTCACCAGTCACATTGCCCTTCTATGAACCTGCTCCAGCCCCTCAATGTCCTTGGAGTGAGAGACCCAAAACTGAACCCACAATTCGAGGTGTGGCCTCACCACTACTGCATACAGGGCAACAATTGCTGCCCTGGTCCTGCTGGCCACAGTTTCTGGTAGCAGCCAGGATGCTGTTGGTCGTCTTGGCCACTAGGGCACACTTCTGGCTCACAGTCAGCCATCTGTGAACCAACATCTCCATGTAAAAGGAAGAAAAAAAACCCCACAACAGCTTACCTTGTTCTAGTAATGACAGATTCCAATGTTTTAAACTCTGTTTTCTTGCCTTTCTGGGTACAGATCATGGATCTCTGTACAGCCAAGGGCTCTCCATTCACATCTCGAAACTGCAATCGAATCTGAGCTCTAACATCTGTTTCATTGGCAACCTTCAGCAGAAACAAGACTAAATGAGGGAAACTATTCTCAATGTCCAAACAAATATGTGCCTTCCAAGCTGGGGGTCACATTCTAAACTCCCCCAGCCCTCTGTTTTTCCTGAAATGATAAGGGCAGCTCGTGCATGCCTAGATCCTAGGCATCCCTGTTCTCATAGAATAGTTTGGGTTGGGAGGGCCCTTAAAGGTCATTTAGTTCCAATCCCCCCGTGCAGTGGAGTAGTCTACTTCAGAGTAAACACACATTAAATCTAGTCACTATGGCTTTTACCTTTGGATCATGGACAAATGAGTTTCCTTTGGTGCCAGGAGGAAAATCTCCAGTGGATATGTATTTAAGACACTCAATGATAGTCTAAGAAGACAGAAATAAACATACAGTTAGAATGGTAATTTAGAGTAAACAAGGTAAACTCTAAGAACAACACAGTAACAGCCCAAATTCTTACAAATGAGTTAAACAGGAGAAAGAAATGTAAAGCTATTTTATTTTTGGAGTATCATGAGAATATGGTACTCTGCTGAATGAGTTTTAATCAGGATCTGGATCAATTTCCTCTGAAAATATCAACCATTTCTCTGGAAAATCCATGGGTGAAAGGAGATCTCTGATAGTGACAAACTGCATATTTACAGTGCTAGTTATTTAGTGGACAGCAATATTTTAGCCATATCTTTAATTCCTTCCTGTCAAGATCATTATTGGATTCTTTTGAGGCCTTTCATAGAACCACAGAATCAACCAGGTTGGAAAAGACTTCAGAGATCATCAAGTCCAACCTATTACCCAATACTTAACACCTCCTGACAACTAAACCATGGCTCCAAGTGCCACATCCAATCCCCTCTTGAGCACCGCCAGGGATGGTGACTCCACCACCTCCCTGGGCAGCACATTCCAATGGCAATTACTCTTTCTGTGAAGAGCTTTCTCCTCACCTCCAGCCTAAACTTCCCCTGGCACAGCTTGAGACTCTGTCCTCTTGTTCTGGTGCTGGTTGCCTGGGAGAAGAGACCAACCCCAACCTGTCTACAACCTCCTTTCAGGTAGTTGTAGAGAGCAATAAGGTCTCCCCTGAGCCTCCTCTTCTCCAGGCTAAACACCCCCAGCTCCATCAGCCTCTCCTCATAGGGCTGTGCTCCAGATCTCTCCCCAGCCTCATTGCCCTTCTCTGGACACATTCAAGAGTCTCAATATCCTTCTTAAATTGAGGAGCCCAGAACTGGACACAGTACTCAAGGTGTGGCCTAACCAGTGCTGTTTGAGACCTATTTCCAATTCAAACCCCAACCATACAGTCAGCCTTACCGTTTTTCCTGCACCATTTGGTCCCACCAAAATAGTTAATGGATTGAAGAAAGTGATAATCTGTTTGTCTTTATCCTCTACCCCAAAACTCCTCACTCCAAGGATACTCATTTTCTCAATCCTTGACATTTCTGCAGAACTTCTCCCAAGTCAAAAGTGCAAATGTTATAAATCCTGCAAAATAAAGCTCTGTGAACAATCTAGAAGGCAAAACCCCATAGCTGGCAACAGGCTCTTAATACTTTGCACTTGCACAAGTATCTCTAACAACACAGCTAAGACTCTTACGCCACAGCACGGAGCATACAAAGGTTGAAAACTCATCAACTTTAAGAAGCTCATCAACTTAAAATTAAGAGAAGGGCCATACTACTTATCATTAACTTGAAAGCAGCAACCACAAATAACCCTTTAAATCAAAAGCAACGGCCAGAAATCCAAGTCACAAGCCACCACACACACACACAGAGCTTTCAGAATGCCCCAACCACAACAGAGCCCCACGTGTTTTGTTTTCCCTTTACCAAAACCCACTGCTGTGCTACACTACGAGCTTCAGTGCCACCTGTTTCTCTTTGGGACGTCCAGCATTACTTCGTCCCGACAGGAGGGAGAAGAAAAGGGACGGAGGTCACAGGGAAGTGAAAGCAGGCAGGGCCCCGGGGCTGTGCAAGGCGGGCAGCTGCGGCAGCCACGGGGTGTGGCGACTGAGGGAGGCAATTCCTACCCAAACCTCCATCCCTGACCCACAGTAAACAGGAGTCTTTCTAGCGTCTGTTCGTCTGTTTCAGCTCTAACTCATATGGCCGAACGGGCCTTGCTCGGGGCCTTCTTACTTTTCCCTCCGGGCTCTCCCTCTCCCCTCCGCTCTGCCCTCCAGGCTCTCCCCGTCCCCTCCAGGCTCTCCATGTCTCCTCTAGGCTCTCCCCATCCCCCCCGCCAGCCCCTCCAGGCTCTCCTCGCCTCCTCAAGTCTCCGCCCGTGCCCCTCCTCCCACTCTCCCGGGCAGGGAAGGCCGAGCCCCGGCACCTTCCGACCCGCCTCAGTGGAGAGGCCCAGCGGTGCTCTGCCCTGCTCTGCCCTGCCCGGCCACCTCTGCGGTTGGAAGCAGGCAGCAGCGTTGGGGCCCGGGCGGGGAAGGCATTTCCTGGAGAAACCCCGGTGCCAGGGCAGAGGTGGGCAGCCGGAGTTCCCCGCCCGGAGCTCCACGCTGCGGCGGGGGTGGGCACTTTCCAAGGCACAGACGAGGGCACCGCCGCGGCGGGGGCGACCAGTCCATCTCCACTATTCCACCTCCATCAACCCCATCCCCACCAGCCCCCGAGCAGACCCCGCCGCGCTCCCGCTCACCACCACCGCCGTCCCGCGCTCCCCGGCAGCCCCCGCGGCCTCCGCCACGCCCCGGTAACAGCGGATCCCGCCCCCCTCACCGAGCCCAGCCCCCGGCGCTGCCCAGGGTTCTTCCTCGCTGTTCCCGAGACTGCTCTGCGGAGCTGCCCGATCTGCGGGCAAGGAGAGGTCCGTAGTCGCCGAGCCGAGCCTGGCGCGGCAGCTCCGTGCAGCTGCTGGGCATTGCCACAATCCAAGATAAACTTCGCAGCCATCTTCTAGAAGCGAATAAAGTGCCTCTGGGGAGGTGACTCCGGGGTATACTCCGCTTGCGTGTGTCCCTAGAGCTGCCTGGTTATGGCTCCGCTGCTCAGGAGCACAGTGCCATCAGTTTCTGCTTTCTCTACGGCAACGCTTCCCCGCCTTGCTGTTGGATGCTGCATATTCCGCATCCTGCCTCTGCAGCCGCTATGACCTCCAGAATGTCCTCCAAAAGTCATAGGCTAGGAGATTTGATGATTTTTAGGAAGAGCTTTCTGTTTCACACACTCTGTTTTTCCACCAATACGAAATTTGTGCTCTTGGTCAGTGCTTCATAGACGCAGAGAATTGCTTTTGTTGGAAAATGCCTTTAAAGATCACCAGATCCAACCATTGTCTAAAGTCTGGTGCTAAACCATGTCCCTCAGCACCACATCTCTGCCTCTATGAACCCCCTCCAGGGAAGGGGATTCAGTCACCTTCCTGGAGATCCTGTGCCAATCTTTGAGAACCCTTTCAGCGACGAAGTTTCTTCTAGTGTCCAACCTAAACCTCCTCTGGTGTAACTGAGGCTGTTTCCTCTCATCCTGTTGCTTGTTCCTTGGGAGAAGAGACCAACCCCACCTCACTCCAACCTCATTGCAAGGAATTGTAGAGAGCAATGAGGTCTCCCCTCAGCCTCCTTTTATCCTAGCTAAACACCCCCAGTTCCCTCAGCTGCTCCTCATCAGCCATGTTCTCCACACCCTTCACCAGTTTCATTGCCCTTTTCTGGACCTGCTCCAGCCCCTCAATGTCCTTGGAGTGAGGGGCCCAAAACTGAACTCAGTATTTGAAGTGCAGCCTCACCAGTGCTGAGTACAGAGGGACAATTCCTGCCCTGGTCCTGCTGGCCACACCATTGCTGACGCAGGTCAGGATGCTGTTTGCCTTTTTGGCCACCTGGGCACACTGCTGGTTCATGTTCAACCTTTGTGCTACTGTATGATGGTTTAGTCTAAGGGAACTATTTCTTGTGATCTGTCTCCTTTGGCTGGCAGCCCAGTTATCAGCCTCTTGAAGTCTGTAAGTTTGTGAGCATGAAAGCTGAGGACCAGAAGGGACTACCTGAGTCACTGTTTCCAGCCTACTGCAATGCAAATGATCATGTCATCCCATCTAGAAATCTGTCAGTGCTCCTTCAGAAAACTAGTTGAAATATTAGGTGTCCCTGCCCATGGCAGGGGGTGGAACTAGATGATCTTTAGGGTCCTTTCCAACCCAAACAGTTCTATGAGTCTATAATTAGGTAGAAGAACAGCCAGCAGTCACAAACTTCCACAAACTTCCAGTCTAACCATCTGGTGGCTGGAGCATTCCCCGTTTCAGATGCTGCTCTTCACTCACTCCATCCCCTGTCTCACAATATCCTAAAGCAGTACTTTTCCTTCAGCTCCTCATCCTTCCTTGGCATCTTTATAACCGCTGTGATATCTCCATTTACCTGGTTTTCTTTAGTTCCTGTACGTACTGTCAGTTCTGATTCCACTCCACCTTACAGATGCAAGACAGATGCAACAGACAAGACACACACATCTGGGAGTTGGAACCTTACATATTGATCTCGTGCGTTTCACATGGAATTGTTTCATTTGGAAGAGACCTTTAAGATCATCCAGTCCAACCATCAACCCAACACCACCATGGCTATTGAACCACGTCTCACCATGTCCACACATCTCTTGAACACCTCCAGAGATGGGGACTCCACCACCTCCCTAGGCAGCCTGTTCCAATCCCTGACCACTCTTACAGGAAAGAAATTGTTCCTAATCCCCAACCTAAACCTCCCCTGGCACAATTTCAGGCCATTTCCTCTCATTCTATCACTTAATACTAGGGAGAAGAGACCAACCCCCCTCACTACAACCTCTCCCCCCACTACAACCTCCCTTTAGGTAATCATGGAGAGAAAGACACGGTTGGGTGCATGGCAGTTTCACTGGGAGACACTTATCCTAGGTTGCCTTCAGACCTTCTTTTTCCACTCCTCTCCCACGTTTCTCCCACAACTCCCCCAACTTTATTCATGTGCTACAAGACTCATCAATGCTATCTCCCAAAGACCTGCTTTGGTTCTGTCCATGAGGGATGGGCAAAAGTGTTTCACTATCAAACTCCATGTGCAACTTGTTCCTCTGCCTAAACACTGAGGAGATACCACCACCTAGGGGGCACATTGGTGATTCAGAAGCCTGGACAGCCCCAACACATTATATTATTAACCAATATAACAAGAAACATCTACACCTTTAATTCTTGTCAAATATAGAATCATAGAATTGTCAGGGTGGGAAGGGACATCAAGGATCATCCAGTTCCAACTCCCCTGCCATGGGCAGGGACACCTCACACTAGGGCAGGTTGCTCAGAGCCACGTCCAGCCTGCCCTTGAAAACCTCCAGGGATGAGGCTTCCACCACCTCCCTGGGCAACCTGTGCCAGTGTCTCACCACCCTCATGGGGAAGAACTTCTTCCTAACATCCAATCTGAATCTCCCCATTTCTAGTTTTTTCCCATCCCCCCAGTCCTATCACTCCCTGACACCCTAAAAAATCCCTCCCCAGATTTCTTGTAGCCCCCTTCTAACACTGGAAGGCCACAATTAGGTCTCCTGGGAGCTTTCTCCTGACTGAACAGCCCCAACTCTCTCAGTCTGTCCTCACAGGAGAAGTGCTCCATCCCTCTATAATAGAGTAAACACTCTATTAGCATAGCAAAGGATAGAGAAACTGATGTCTACACTAATATTTTTAATAGAACTACCACTATTTGTGAAATATAACACAATGGTTATAACACAATTTGCCATGCTACAGTAAAGGTCCATATTACAGTGTCCATATTACTCAGAGCAGTCAAATGCCAATTTCCATGCAGGAATGTAAGTATCTGTTGTGTTACTCCCCACATGCTCTTTCAGGATCCAAACATTTTCAGCTGGGAGCCTCTTATCTGCTTTGGATGTACTCTGACAATAGGATGCTCCATAAGCCAAGTGTTAAAAGCTTTTCCAAGGAGCTTTGTCAGCTGGGAACAAAAGAAGAAGAGGAAACGGCCTGAAATTGTGCCAGGGGAGATTTAGGTTGGAGATTGGGAACAATTTCTTTGCTGCAAGAGTGGTCAGGCACTGGAACAGGCTGCCCAGGGAGGTGGTGGAGTCCCCATCCCTGGAGGTGTTCAAGAAACCTGTGGCTATGGTGCTTGGGGACATGGTTTAGTGGCCATGGTGTTAGACTGGATTGATGGTTGGACTCATTGAGGCTTTGCCAAACCAAATAATTCTATGATCCATTCAAGAGGGGTTTTTAACCTCCAGTCACACTTCTCTTTCTGAATTTTAGGGTGAGAATAGGTATTTTAGTATTAATGAGGTTTGGAGGGGTTTGTAGTGGTGATGTCAGCGAGACTTCAATGGATAGATTCATCAAATTATGCAGTGAGAAGTTGCTGACTGGATGGCCATGAGGTCTGCCTAATTTCTGTGCCTTTCAAACAGAGAGCTATAGCAAACCAGATGACCACTTTGTGCAGTTTGCCTGATTTCAGTGGAAAATTGTAACCTTTTCATGGCTGCCTGTTACCCTCTCACAAGCCCTTGCCAGGCATCTGAAAGCAGCTTTTAGCCTTCTGTAGGCTCTTCAGTATTTCTCAGCACACAGAGTTTTTTCCACTGCTGTGGAGGGACAAAGGTTTCACTTGATGCTAATTTCTGCCATGCTTTCACTGATGGCTGTTGCTAATTAAACCCATCCTCTTCCCAGCTATGTATTATATGCTGAGTCTCACAGAATGGTGTGGGTGAAGAAGGAAGGCTGAAGAAGTCAAACTGGTTCAGTGGTGTTAGGGTCTGTGTATATCTAAGAACACGTTGCTGGTTTTTACTGTGCCTGAACTGCAGCTGATGATGGAAAATCCTGTTGAACAAAGGATGTCATATTACTCAATGCAGTCACAGAATCACAGAATGGTTTGGGTCAGAAGGAACCTTAAAGATCATCTACTTCCAACCCTCTTGCCATGGGCAGAGACACCTCCTACTAGATCAGGCTGCTCTATGCCTGGCCTTGAACACTTCCAGGCTTGGAGCCTCCACAACTTCTCTGGACAGATTGTTCCAGTACCTCAGCACCCTCATGGGGAAGAATGTCTTTCTAATGTCTACTCTAAGTCCAGCTTCTTCCTTTCTGAAGCCATTACTCATTGTCCTGTCACTATATGTCTTTATGAAGAGTCCCTCCCCATTTCTCCTGTAGCCCCCTTTGGGTACTGGATGGCTGCTCTAAGGTCTTCCTGGAGCCTTCTCTTCTCCAGGCTGAACAATCAAAACTCTCCCAGATTGCCCTCACAGCAGAGGTGGCCTCCTCTGGAGTCACTCCATAGCTCCATGTCCTCCTTGTGTGGAAGGATCCAGAGATGGACACAGTACTCCAGGCAGGACCTCAGCAAAGGGGAGAAGAGGAGGATCACTGCCCTTGACCTGCTCCCTGTGTTTCTTTTGCTGCAGCCCAGGATTCAGTTTGTTTCTGGGTTGCAAGCACAGAAATGTGCAGACCTACTTATTTTTTCAGATCTGTGTCTGATTACATGATGCACCAAAGTAAGAAGAGAACCACATGAAGATGTGTGCTGCATGAGGAATACTCCTATTTCCTGTGATGAGCTTTTGATATCGTGTAAGAAAATTACATCTCTTATCTACTGAGGTATTTTCCCCTTATTTGATGTCAGAGGGAAGGAAACCCCCACTGAGGCATCCCACAGTGCCTATAAAAATTCACACCAGCTCTGGTGCCTTTTCCTAGATGAGAAAACTTTCCCTTGGGGTTAATATTCAAGGTGTACATGAGTATATATAGGCAGCATGTGGTGTCAAAAAGGCATAAGTCACACCCAGCCCTCCTGGAGGCAAAAATGCTGTTGCTCTTTATCTTCTTATTGAGCAGCTGCTTCTCTGGCTCATGGGGCAGTGCAACAGAAGAATTTCAAGCAAACTTCAAGGCTCTGGTGGATCAAGCAAGTTCTGATGTAAGTATAAAAGTGAGTCTGGGCCAGTTTTAGCTCTAGTTTGCATTCCCTGTGTGTTGTTTGTTAATCCTGAGGTGCTGAAGGCACTGTGTGCCAGCCTCCCCTCAGAAGCTGGCCCTGCAATTGTTTCCCCAAAGGAAGTTCAGAAATAGAAAGCCTGATGAAGATGATACATAGGTTGAGCTGTTCAACAATGTGGCAGCCACTGAGAAGAGAAAGACCTTCTAAAGCTACTTTTTTCTTTCTTTCTTGATATTTCAGATCTTTCTTCCAGTACCTTCCAGGAACTTTCAGGTAAGGCTTCTAAAGTTTCTTTCTTGTTGTTGCTGTGGTTAATCATTTGGAAAAGGATGATGCTTTGTGGCAGATCTTGAGGGAGAGGTAGACTACTAAAAGAGAGGGGATCTCACTAAAAGGGAATACACAAGGTAACAACACATTCCTGAGCAGCTCTATCAGCTTCAGTGAAGTTCCTTGTATGCAAAAAAGTTATGGAAATAATTAACCACTTCTAAAACCAGGACGTCTGAGACTTGGCTCTGCTCAACCTGAGGAACTCTCGCAGAGAGCTCCATACTGAGGCTGTTCTCAACGTGGCTGTACGAAGTGTTGACCATGATCATGACCTGCTGCCATTTGGAGCAGAAGGTGGTGAATATGGCTTGTAGTAGCAACACTAAAATGTTCTTGCTGCTGAGCAAACAGACGAGCTGAGAGCTCTGGAGCATAATGGAGACTGCCTCTGAAAGAAGCAATCTGCAGCCATGACCACACGCAGTGGTTTTCTACCTGTGGTCTGCAGCTTTCTCTGGCTCTGTGAACTGAAAACAAAAGGTTCATGAAAGATACCAAAGAACAGGCAGGCTGTTGTTGGGAGACCTTATCTGCAGAAGAAAAAAGTGTTTAGAGGCTGCAACTTCAAAGGAGGTGAAGAGCAGCACTTTGCAGAGAAGAGTGCAGTGCTTCTGTCCTTCTGTGGTGCAGCTGTGGAAGGCAATCAGCAGAGCTAATCTCAGGCTGCTCATTCTGACTTTAATAGAACTGCAACCCCAATGGATTTTAATCCTACTCTTTCCCCTGTATAAGGTGGGGTTTTTTGGGGGGATGTGATATGCTTTCCCCCTCACCCACCCCTCTTCTGCTGTAGATTATCAAATCCCAGAAAATAGAGAAGTAGCCTTTTCCCTAATTGTACAGAAACAGGTAATTTCTGGCTTTACTGGGCACCTGGTCATTGAATTTGATGAAACTTCAGTTCATTTGGCAGGATGTAATCTTGCTGTTGTTGGATGTGTTTCTTTCAGTGCAAACGTGTTCCCTGCCAGCTTGAAACATTCATAGAACAGCTGAAAGCTTCCTTTAAGAGTGATCAAATGAGAGCCCTTGTTTCTGTGATGGAGAAAACCAAGGACTACATCATATCTACTTTAAATAAAGCACCTACAGTGAGTTCCTCTTCAGCTCATTCTAGTGATTAACCAGGTGAAGATGTGGAATTGCTCTGATTTGAATTCAAAACAGAGGAAATCAGTAACTCAACAGCCTGGTAAACTGAAGGCAGTAGTGAAATGTTGACGCCATCTCCAGATGGTCTTCATTTCACACTCATGGCTGTTGCATGGCAATGCTTTTATCTGAAATACTGAACCAGACTTTGTAGGGTCTGGAAGGAAGTTAGATTTCCAGGAGATGCATCACCCCTGAGCAAATCCTGGACTTATCGTTGGCCAGGAGATCGATAAGAAAAGGCTCTAAGCCACATCTCAGTGAGAAAATCAGCTAGGAGAAAGCAGCAGCGTCCTAGCTTGTGTCAGTAATAGAGTGGCCAGCCAGACAAGAGAGCTGATTGTCCCCCTGTATTCAGCAACTGGCAAGGTTGCACCTTGAAGAGTGGGCTCAGTTTAGGGCCCCTCACTCCAAGAAGAACATTGAGGGGCCTGAGTGGGTCCAGAGAAGGGCAACAAAGTTGGTGAAGCTGAAGAACAGGGCTGGTGAGGAGCAGCGGAGGGAGCTGGGGCTGCTCAGCTTGGAGTTGCTCTCTGCAACTCCCTGAAAGGATGTTGGAAGCAGGTAGGAGCTGGTCTCTTCTCCCTAGTATCAAGTGACAGGATGAGATGAAATGGCCTCAAGTTCCTCCCGGGGAAGTTTAGGTTGGACATGAGGAACAATTTCTTCCCCTAAAGTGTTGTCAAGACCTGGTTCTGGCTGCCCAGGGAGGTGGTGAAGTACCCATCCCTGGAGGGATTGAAAAGCTCTAGAGATGTGTGCTGAGGGACATGGCTTAGGGGTGACCTGGCAGTGCTGGGTTAATGGCTGGACTGGATGATCTTAAATGTCTTTTCCAACCTAAACAATTCTATGATTCTATAATTCCCAACGGTCTTCTCTGCATTCATTCATGAAGACGTTCATCATTCCTGAAGGGAATCATCACCTGAAGGAGGTTGTAGCCAGGCAGAGGTTGGCCTCTTCTCCCAGGCATCCAGCACCAGAACAAGAGGACACAGTCTCAGGCTGCGCCAGGGCAGGTTTAGGCTGGATGTTAGGAAGAAGTTCTACACGGAGAGAGTGATTGCCCATTGGAATCGGCTACCCGTGGAGGTGGTGGAGTCACCTTCACAGGAGGTGTTCAGGAGAAGACTTGATGGGGTGCTTGGCTGTATGGTCTAGTTGTTGGGTGGGTTGGATTGTTTGATGGGTTGGACGCGATGATCTTGAAGGTCTCTTCCAACCTGGTGTATTGTATTGTATTGTATTGTATTCCTTCTGCTCAGATACCACCTTGTACAGCCAACCACAGCTCTGCAGCAATATGCTCTTTTTATTTGCTTCCTTATCATCACTATTATTTTTTATTATTGTTATCTATGTATTTATTTAGTATTGTTGTTATTGTTGTTGTTCCTATTATTCTAGAGACCTAAGAAAGATGGTTCCTGCCCCATGACCGAGAAGCCTGCACGGAGAGCTCTGAAGTCTTACAAGAGATTCTTCAGAAAGCTGCATGAGAAGTGCTAGAAGCCCTGCTGATGGGTGCTGGCACCCTCTGATCTCTCACCAGAGACATCTCTTACCCAACACTAGAGCCACCAGAGCCAGTTGAGACTGCAAAGCTGCCACAGAGAGACAGCACCACGCAGCCAAGCCATGAATGTTTGATAAGTGTTTTTAGCAGATATTTATGTCCTCTTGCAGGTATTAACATATTTATTTAATTTATAGAGAGCTTAGGTGTATTTATACAGAGTCCTCAGGTTCAAAGTGAACATAAATTACCTAGGGGGTGATGATGGAGTGATCAAAGTGATTAAGGTGTTCAAAGTGACAATGAATAAAATGATTCATTCCACTGTGGAGTTTGTGCACTGCCATTATTATATGCCAAGGCTTGAAGGAAACTCTGGGAGTGAAGATAAAATAGTGGGGGTTGAAAAGCAGATCCCTCAATGTAAAATGGGCAGAAACTTTATTTTCTGGAGGCAGGAGCAAAAATAAAACCCAAACCAAACCACCCACCAAAAAACCCCAACCAACCAACCCCCAAATGGGAAAATGTGGTTTCTATTTTTTTTTTGGTTGGTTGGTTTTTAATATGTGCACAATTCAGTTTGAAACCAGCTTGCTTTCCTGAATGTACAGATTCTCAGCATGGTGGGGTTGGAGGGCACCTCTGCAGATCATCCAGTCTCTGGGCTGATCTGCAGGGGCACCCACAGCAGCTTGCCCAGGAGCACAATGCCCAGGTGGGTTTGGACTCTCTGCAGAGGAGACTCCACAACCTCTCTGGGCAGCCTGCTCCAGGGCTCCAGCACCCTCACACCAAAGAAAATCTTCTCCTCCTGTTTAGCTGGAGCTTCCTGGGTTCCTCATTGCCCCTTGTCCTGTCCCTGGGCACTGCTGACAAGAGTCTGGCCCCAGCCTCTTGCCCCCCACCCTTTAGCTCTTGTTGAGTATCGATCAGATCTCTCAGCCTGCTCTTCTCCAGGCTCAACAGCCCCAGAGCTGCAGAACTCCCTCACGCCAAAGAAATGTCTTTTCCTGTTCAGATTGAACCTCCTATGTTCCAGTTTGTGCCTTGCTGGAATGCTATGAAAGGGTGCAGAGCAAAGCAATTTCCATCTTGGTGTCTGAGAAAACCCAGTATGAAACCAGGCACTGCAATTAGCAGGGTGAGGACGGTTAATTCATCTGGTTGTGAAACTAACAAACTTTAGTCAGCTGTGAGGAGGACAGGCAGAGGACAATGCCTGTGCTGTTAGTCACTGCCAGAGCTTTATCAAGACCCAACAACAGCAAAACACTGACTTTGGAAAGAAGCAGACTTGAGAAGGTACCTCTCTAAACAGTGCTCCTCTGAACAGCTCCTGAGGAATGGAGAATGTGTCCGTGGAGATGCAGTAAACCAGGAGAGCTGAGCCATGAGGAGGAGATTTCACAGTGAGGGATGCACAGCTGCTAGGACTGATGCAAGGCAGGAGAGCTCCAGTTCTTGCTTCTGGTTTGTGGTTCATTCCAGGATAAAGCTGAAAAACAGAAATAAAGAATCACAGCATCACAGAATACCAGGTTGGAAGGGACCACAAGGATCATCTGGTCCAACCTTTCTAGGTAATAGTAAAATTGAAATGAGCTGGCCCAGCACCCTGTCAAGCTGAGTTTTAAACCTGCCCAGGGAAGTGGTGGAGTCACCATCCCTGGATGTGTTAAAAAATGAGTAGATGTGGCACTTCAGAACATGTTCCAGGGGTCATGGAGGTGTTGGGTAGAAGGTTGGACTTGATGCTCCTAGAAGACTTTTCCAACCTTAATGATTCTCTGATCTTATGAAAGGCTGTGCACAAAGGGCAGAGGAATCCTAGAGTGGGTTGTGTTGGAGGAGACCTTAAAGATCATCTAGTTCCAACCCCCTTGTCACGTGTTGGGACTTCTAAGTTAGGGAGTTAGGAGGCTGGCTGTGTAGCCTTTAAAATTCAACATACACAACACTGCTCACCTTGTGAGTGGAGAGGAAATCCTTAAGGCTTCCATTTTCAAGATCTCTAGGCAAACCCCCACACACCTGGGCAGAGTCTGCTCCTGCAAAAGTCTCTGGCTGAAAGCAAGAGGGCATCTGCCCCAAGGCAGAGTCCTTCTGCAGAGTGGGTTGTGTGCTGTGGGAACTGAAACCCAGCACTCTGCTTCCACCACAGAAATCAGAAAGAAAAGAATGGAAACACTGGAGAGAAACTGAGTTGTTTAAGCTGAAAGAACAACAACCACAGGTTTCTGAGCTCCTACCAGTTTCATTTTCTGGCTGGGGAAGCCAAGTGTGTCTTGATACAGGTCACTTTGTGTGGAAAAAGAGAAAACTCTGTGAAAGTAAAACTCTTGGGTAGCCCTCCTTGCATTTCAAATCATTATTCTTTTGTGGTATATTTGGTTACAGGTACTTAATAAATTATACATATTAATTAACTGGTATGTACTTCTGTACTACATAAATTATCCTCCCACTCTGCTCTGTCCTAGTGAGGCCACAGCTGGAGTACTGGGTCCAGTTGTGGGCTCCCCAGTTCAAGAGACAGAGAAGTACTGAAGAGAGTCCAGTGGAGGCTACAAAACTGCTGAGGGGCCTGAAGCATCTCTGTGAGGAGGAAAGACTGAGAGCCTGGGGGCTGTTGAGCCTAGAGAAGAGCAGCCCCAGAGGGGAGCTGAGCAATGCTCAGCAAGAGATAAAGGGTGGGGGTAAGAGGCTGGGGCCATGGAGCTCAGCTGGGATGTTGCAGACACTTCAGAGATGCACAGGAAACACTTCCCTTTATCAAATGACATAGAACCTTGTTGAGGTTAACCAGAGAAATGTAGTTTCCATGGCTGAGATTGCATTAGTCAAAAGCCACCCATTTATTAAGGAGGATTTGAAAACCAAGATATGGTCTCCAAAGCCCCATGATCTCACACATCTAGGTTGCCCTTTCAGATAAGGGAGGAAAAGAACACAGAGTCTGCCACAAATGTCACCCTGCTCAGGCCCTCATTTCCACCCCCCCCATTTGTCCCATTTAGCACCAGAACATCCACACATCATGTGGTAGCATGTCCCTTCAACAGTGACCATGAACCTCAGAGGGCTTCTCAACCTGAAGCACCTTGTATGTTACCTGCACCATGCAGTGTTGCTCTCACCAAGTCCTTCACCTCTCCTGAGACCTATCACAGCAGAGGACTGGAGGTGGCTTTGAGCACCCCAAACCATCTGAGCAATAATGAATCTGAAGCTGAAAGAGGTAACTAAGGTTTCATTGACTCAATTTAATTGACTTAAGTGACCTCAAGGATCATTTGGTCCAACCTTTCTTGGAGAAAAAGCATAATCAAAGCCAGCTTAGAGAGACAAACTAGCACTGGAGTAGTTCTGTCATCTCAAGCCAAAGAGAAGAGGGGAAAAGGCAATAAAAGGAATAAAAGCCCACCCTGCTCTGCAAAGTCTAACAGTTTTGGAGCATGGCAGAGGGTGAGAGAGTGGTCATACAATGGGAAAGAACCAGCCTTGTTTTCCATGGGAGCCAGCCACAGCCCTGCTGAAAGACCAGCTTGTGCTACTGACATGTGCCACAAAAATCTCCTGTAGTTCTTGAGAACAGGGAATGATCTCAAAAAGCCCAAAATCTGCCAAGGAAAAAAAACAACATAAATCATAGAGCTCATGGAAGGTTCAGAGATAGTGCTGGAGTTCTGCAGAAACTGCTAGAAATCCCAAAGGTACAACGAGGTGAAAAGGAAAGGCATAAACTCCATCAGCAGTTAATCAGAGAATCATTTTGGGGTTAGAAGAGACCTCCATGATCATCAAGTCCAACCTTCTACTCAGTACCTCTATGACAAGTTGTGCTGGCCAGGATCAGAGGTGGATGAGATGAGCAGCCCTGCTCTGAGCAGATTCAAAGTTGGGGGATCACAGCAGCATGGGGGATCCCTCATGGCAGTGATGAGGACCACTGTGACATGGGATGGGCCAACCATCACCCCAGGAAGAGGTGAAAAGCAGAGAACCCCCATTGCCAACCTTGAGGTCCTGCAGCAATTCAAAGTGAAGCTGTCCATGCAGGTCTCCAGTGGTGGGATCAAACCTCAGCCCAGGTGCCAGCCTGAAAAATCAGTGAGTCAGAAGACACAAGCTGTAAATGCCAGAAACACAACGGGCCAAGGACAGGGATTATTAATGTTTTAAGTATTGGTCTCCTGGAGTGCATTAAGAGTATGGCCAGCAGGTCAAGGGAGGTTCTCCTCCCCTTCTGCCCTGATGAGACCACACCTGGAGCACTACGTCCAGTTCTGGGCTCCTCAGTTCAAGAGGGACAGGGATATACTGGAGAGCATCCAACAGAGGCTACAAGGATAATGAAGGGACAGGAACATCTGTCTGATAAGCAAAGGCTGGGAGACCTTGGGATGTTTAGCTTGGAGAAGAGCAGCCTGAGAGGGGATCTGATCAGTGTCTACAAATATCTGAAGGGTGAGGGCCAGAAAGGAGTCAGGTTGTTTTCAATGGTGTCCTGTGACAGGACAAGGGGCAATAGACCCAAACTGCAACACCCCAAGCTCCAGCTCAACAGGAGGAAAATCTTTCCTGTGAGGTTGCTGGAGCCCTGGAGGCTGCCCAGAGAGGTTCTGGAGTCTCCTTCTCTGGGGAATGTCAAGACCCATCTGGATGCTTTCCTGTATGACCTGCCCTTGGTGATCCTGCTTTAGCAGAGGGTTTGAACTTAAAGATCTCCAGAGTTCATTTCCAACCTCTACCATTCTATGATTCTATGGTTTTCAGGTGCATGACACAAATTCAGCCTGAGGGCAACTGATAGCATCAGGCAAGCTCTCCCCAGAGCTCTTCTGCAACGTGCTGCTGCAGAGTCCATGCCCTTGCAAGGGTGCAGTCCTCAGAGCTGTGATGAGGGAGATCTACAGATAAGCGCAGGGCATGAGGAAACTCCTACTCCTGTTAAAGAGGACAAATTGGGTATAGGGGAGTGGGCAGCCATCAACCTGCAGGTTTGCCTCAGCTAAGCCTCACAACCACGATGGATATGGACTTCCTCAATTCATAGTAGTGAGATGTTGAGGCACTTACTCATACTTGCTGTGGCATGGGGCTCCGGCCCGACGTGCCGAGTAGCGCGGAGCCAGCAGATCTGCTCCTGCCCAGCAGAAGTGGGGCTGGACCATCTGCTGCTGCGGCTGCTGCCCGCGCAGCATCCCGGAAGCAGAAAGCAGAGCTAACGCTGCTCGGAAAAGGGCGCCATTCCTGGGGGACAGTAGTCCAAAAGGGCTTTTTCCAGCTCCTCTTCCCTTCCCTCCAGACAGGGACCAGTCTCAATCTCTTCCTCAAGTTCCAGTCCGTTCCCCCTTGTCCTATCACTACAAGCCCTTGTAAAAAGTGATAGGATGAGAGGGAATGGCTTGAAGCTTTGAGGGCAAATTGAGACTGGAGATTAGGAAGAAATGAGAAAGACATCCCATATCCCTCCTTCCCCACCCTAAAGGACCCACTTTGCAGTGTCCATCCCTGGGGCCTCCCTCCTGCTTCAGCACAAACTCCAGCACAGGGGCTTCCCTTGCTCCCACGGAATGAATTCTTACACTTGGACCAAACTGCTCCATAAGGATTGCTCAAGTGCTCTCTCATTCTCTTTTTCTAGGCAAGTGCTCCACGTATTTCCTGTAGGGTTTCGATTGTTTGTTGTTTTGTTTTGGGTTTATCTCTTACCCCAGAGTCTCTTTCCTTGGTCTACCAGGAGATTGCACATTGATTGAAGCTCTGATTTCTGGAGAAGTGCAGTGGAGATGGCAGCTGCTTGGTCATGCTTTGTGTCACACTGGGGCACTGATTGGGCAATGAAAAGACCACATCTTTGTGCAGTTATCACCTACTTCAGGGGAAACGCTGACTGGGTAAGGATTAACCATCCAGGCTTCACCATCACATTTACCAGAACCTCTTTCTTCCCGAAAATCTCTGCAAATGACCTTTTCCTATCTTGTTTAGAACATCAACCTAAACTTATTTCCGTCCTAGAGAGAGTATAAAATGGTCCAGGTCTGGTCCAGAAGCACTTGCAGGTAGGCTGAGCACATCAGGAGGATGAAGACCCATCTCTATCTCCTTTTGCTGGCTGTAGGCATCTCCACTGCTTCCCAGATGAGCAGCTTGGCTGAATTACTGGACCTGGCAGGGCAGATGTCCCAGACAGTGGCAAAGAGCATGCAGGTGAGTTTGATTTCCACTTTTCTAACCCCTAAATGTGACCTACTGAATCCTCTATCCTTGAATAGTTCACTTTTGGAAAGTCAAACTATTTAGGTGTCATTAGGAAGATGACACTTGAAAGGCTCAACTAATATTTTCTCTTTCAGAATCTGAGGGTTGAAACTCCAGACAGCATAGATGTGAGTAAAACCTTTTTATGGGTTGTGGGTTTTGTTTGTTTGTTAATTTTAAACTATAAAGTCTAAAAGAATGTAAATAAAAGTAACTTTCCTAAATTGGGTCACTGAGAAGTCAGTTTAAAAGCCACCTCCTAAAACGCTGTGTTTAAGAGCAAATAAAGACTCTGAATGTCTTACACGGGCATGGATGTGTATTATAAGATGCAAAAGGATGTTGCAGATGTTAAAGGGCATTGGAAGCTATAAAATAATGAAGACAGGGAGGTGACTTCCCCCCTCTACTCAGCTCTGGTGAGACCCACCTGAGTACTGCATCCAATTCTGGAGCCCCTATTACAAGCGGGATCTGGAGGTGCTGGAAGGTGTCCAGAGAAGGGCCACGAGGATGATCAGAGGGCTGGAGCACCTTTCCTATGAGGACAGACTGAAAGAGTTGGGGCTGTTCAGTCTCGAGAAGAGAAGGCTCAGAGGTGACCTCAGTGTGGCCTTCCAGTATCTGAAGGGGGCTACAAGAAGGCTGGGGAGGGACTTCTCAGGCTATCAGGTAGTGATAGGACTAGGGGGAATGGGATGAAGCTGGAGGTGGGGAGATGCAGGCTGGACGTGAGGAGAAAGGTCTTCCCCATAAGAGTGGTGAAGCCCTGGAATGGGTTATCCAGGGAGGTGGTTGAGGCCCCATCCCTGGAGGTGTTTAAGACAGGGCTGGATGAGGCTCTGGCCAGCGTGATCTAGTGTGGGGTGTCCCTGCCCATGGCAGGGGTTGGAACTAGATGATCCTTGTGGTCCCTTCCAACCCTGACTGATTCTATGATTCTCTGATATTAAGTGGCACTTTAAGATGCAAAATGTTATTACTCATATATTTATTAAATATATCATATATTTATAAATGGTATTTATTAACTAAATTATAAAATATATTAAATGGTTATTCATCTATTAAATGGTGTTTTAAGATGTATTTGGCATTTAACTACATTAAATGCTTATTAATACAGTAAATATATTACATGGCTGTTAAATATATTAACTGGTAATTGAAGATTTATTTAGTATTTGAATGTATTAAATGGTTATTAATATAGAAAATGCATTAGCTGGTGATTAAATATATGAAATAGTAATTGAAGGTTTATTTAGGACTTGAATATATTAAATAGTTATTAATATAGTAAATGTATTAGCTGGTGATTAAATATATTAAATAGTAATTGAAGATTTATTTAGGACTTGAATATATTAAATGGTTAGTAATATAATAAATGTATTAGCTGGTGATTAAATACATGAAATGGTATTTTAAGATGTAAAATTATGTTAAACCAAATAAATTTGGTCACTCACTGAGAATTTGACTAATTCTTACCTCCTAAACCTCTCTATTTGTATTTAAGAGTAAATAATGACTTTAAGTGCAGCTGAGTGTCTCTTCTAAGAGACAAAATGTAATTGAAGATATTGAATAGCACTGGAAGCTATAAAATATTGAAGATATTGGGTGGTATGGTAAGATGTAAAATTATATCCATTATATAATTATCAAATATATTAAAGCTATTAAGTGGTATTTGCTAAATTATTAAATGTATTAAATGGCCACTCATATTTTAAATGGTATTTTAACATCCATTTGGTATTTAAATACATGAAGTGGTCCTTTAATCTTGATTCAGTATTTAAATCTACTAAATGGTTATTCAATACATGAAATGGTATTTTAAGATTTCAAAAGGATGTTAAGCCCAAGAAATTTAGTCACTGAGCATTTGGCTCAGTAACTGTCACCTCCTAAACCACTCTATTTGTATTTAAGAGAAAATAATGACTTTAAATGTAGCTGGGTGTTTCTTCCAAGAGATAAAATGTTGTTGAAGATGTTAAATAGCATTGGAAGATGGAAAATATTAAATGCATTAAATGGCATTGGAAGAGATAAAATATTAAAGGTGTTAAATGGTATTGGAGGATGTAAAATGTTATTAAAGTTCTTAAGTGGTATTGGAAGGTAGAAAATGCTGTTAAAGATAGTAAATGGCATTTGAAGGTATAAAGGGTTATTAAAAACAACAAGATCTTGAGTCAAAGTGAAATATGCTGTGCCACAAGAGTAGGCAAGAACAGGAGCTGTCCTGTTTCTGTGCTCTTGTGACTCTCCTGCAGAAGACACAATCACAGTGTGGTTTTGTGGATCAGTTTCTGAAGGCAAGGACGGCTCAAGGAAAGAACAAAATCATTCTGCTAGGGGAGATGGAAAAACACTAGAAATGGGTAGATTCAGATTGGATGTCAGGAAGAAGTTCTTCCCCATGAGGCTGGTGAGACACTGGCACAGGCTGCCCAGGGATGTGGGGGAAGCCTCAAGCCTGGAGGTTTTAAGGCTAGGCTGGATGTGGCTCTGGACAACCTGCTCTAGTGTGAGATGTCCCTGCCCATGGCAGTTCCAGGTTGGAACTGGATGATCCTCGAGGTCCCTTCCAACCCTGACAATTCTATGGTTCCATGAGTCACATTCCTTATTCATCTGCAAGAAAACCTCCTTTGTTGTCTACTTCTAGAAAGGGCTTTTCAGACCTTTACCAGGAGGAAAGGGATTAACTCCTTGTATTATCACACCTTGTTGGAAGGATGGACTTAATGCCCCCAGATCAAGGCAGCAGCTGCTGAGTGCCCACCAATGACTCTCTTACAGACCAAATTCCCCTTCACACATTTACCTTCTTTTGCATCTCCAATCAGTTTCTTGATGTAAAGGCTCTTTTCTTGACCAGCTGACTCTAAACAACATCCTCTTGATGCAGATGCTGCTGACAAGGTTTGTTGTTGGTTGGTTTTGGTTGTGGGTATTTTTGCTGCTGTGCATCAACTCAAAGCTTGGTTTTTAAGTGAGATCCCAGCCCAGCATGAAGTTCTTTGGATTGTAGAGTGGCCAGAAGGTTTCTGTTAATGCAGCCTGAGTCATTCTTTTATTGAAGGAGCAGAGTAAGTCACATTTGTCCATAAACTAGTTACAAGAGACTGGGTTGGTTTGTTTGTTTGTTGGCAAATCCATCCCATTCCTTCTAAATTACATGTAAAGCTCCCAGCTCTGTCTCACCTCTCTAGATCCTGCCTGGAAGAGCTCTTTCTTCCCAGGCTGGGCTTTGGGTTAGATTTATCTTAAGGTTTTAAGGAGGAAAACAGACCCAGAGCCAGTGGAGCCAAATACTGTCAGCTCGCTCTTCCCTTTCCCTGCTGAGGTCCCCACTGGTGCCACCACAGCCATGCCCAGCCCTGCCTTGGGGAGAAAGCTGCTTCACTCTCACTTGGTACAAAAGGGACAGAGGATTTCCTTCAGTCTCTGCATTTGTTGTTCACTACTGTCAGCAGTGAGCAGCTTCCCAAGCAAGACCAGGGCGAAAGGACCTTTGTCAGCATCCAGGAATGAGTAACATGGGACCACTCATAGGCTGAGAACATCATGGGCATGATGCTGGCCTTCAGCATCTGTCTGCATTATCTCCAGTCTTTGCTGAGTAGCCTTTGATTAGTTTTTCATCACCACCTTCTTCTCCCATTGCATTTCCATCTGTTCATGCTGCTGACTCTTTGTCCTCTCCTCCCTTCCTTCTCTGTGAGTTTAACTCATTGCCTCCAAACAGTCCTTCACTGTAAGTACAACCAGCAACATTCTTTGTTCTGCTCCTGTTCCATATCCCTTTCAGCCCTTCTCTCAGACCATAAGGTCTTGGAGATAAATTCCAGCTGCTGCCTCATGGAAGAGTTAAATGGCCACCCTGGGAGGGGACAAGCCAGACAGGGCTGTGAGATGAAACCATGAGCATTGTTCCCATCTCTCCTGGCATGCAGATGTCATCTGTTGTAAAGGTCAATGCTTGGCGTATTTTCAGGATAACTTCTCTTCTTTCCCTCATGTTCTGACAGCTGTAGCTTCTAGAGCAGAAAGCATCTCACATCTACAGCAGAATCATCCTGCTGACATGAGCAGATGCAAGAAATCAAACTGGGCTTCAGATGGCTGCAGAAGAGACAGGACTAAGACTTTAGATAATTCCATGGTTCATCTGGACCTTACAAAATATAGGCTAGCAGAAACCATCATCTGCCAGGTTTCCATCTGCAGAGTAAATGAATGTGTGCAGCAGTTTGGGCTCTTTGCCTAAGTCACTGGCAAATACAAGCCCCAAAGTCACCAGCAACCTATTTGCCACCTGGGCAGTTGGATGCATTCTCAAGATGATTCTTAGTAAACCTCTTGTAGCTCCTGGTTGCAAGCTCCCATCTCTAGGTTTTGCTCTTTCTTCCATCTTAGGATGTGAACTGTGTCAGCACAATCTTTGAAGGAGCAGAGCAGCTGAGAACCAACCCAGCAATGAAAAAATTCAGTGTTTTCTTCCAAACTTTGGAGAGACTGAAGCCCTTGCTCACACCACGCCAGGCAAAGGAGGTAAGAATTTGTTTCTTCTCTGTCAGAGGTCATGCAGCAGCAACAAAAAGTGATCCAAAATTCACAACTGTGTCTACAAGACAGAATAATTTTTGTACTCACTCATGCTGAGCATGTGGAAGAAGAAACCCTGGCATTATTTCACTTTTTACAAGGGCTTGTAGTGATGGGATGAGGGGCAATGACCTTGAGCTGGAAGAGGGGAGATTTAGACTGGAGATTGGGAGGAAATTCTTTAGAGTGAGGGTGGTGAGACACTGGAACGGGTTGCCCAGGGACGTCATGGATGTCTCCTCCCTGGAGGTGTTCAAGGCCAGGTTGGATGAGGCTTTGAACAATCTGGGCTGGTGGGAGATGTCCCTGCCCATGGCAGGGATTGGAACTAGATGATATTTAAGGTCCCTTCCAACCCAACCAATTCTATGATTCACATATTACATACCCTTCCCTTACTCTAGTCTTCAGCTTGACTCACCTCTAAAAGAGGATTTCTCCACGTGATCAGCATGTTTAAGGAAAACCAGTTCATTTATACAACGACTTCAAGATGGGGGGGGGGGGAGAAAGCTCCACACAATGGCTAAATACAACCTAATTTCTTTGTCTTGATTAACTTTCCAGGGGGATGTGACACAGAAAGAAAGGCTGCAGCAGTATTTCTAGCAAAGCTGATGGCATTCATCCGCCGAGCATACATTACAAGTGCAAGAGGGTAAAGCTGTGAGCTTCTAGAACTGCTGTCAATTCACACCAGCAGTGGAGATGTTTGGGGGGGTTGGTTTTGTTTTGTGTGGTTGGTTGGATTTGGTTTTGGTTTTGGTTTTGTTTTAAAACACTCTCCTTGTTGTGTTAGAAGAAATGACTGGTACATGGAGCTGTGAATTTCTTTCCTTCCCCTTTCTTCAGGAGCAGGGTGGCCCAGTGTTGGGGAGATGGGACACACTCTATGGGTTGAGGATCTCCCAGTTTTTCAGGTTTAAGGTCAAATATGTGCTGGAAAGTTTTGCTGGTATAACCTCAGCAGAATGGGTATTACTCACGATAACTTGTCCAGGGGAGCCAGAAATCCAGGTATAGACCATTAAGCCAGTACATAACTGCTGCTGCCAAGAGGTGGTTTAGCTCAGGGAGTTGGTGAGGCAATTCTGGGGACCTCCCAGCACTGTACCATCCATCTGCAGTAAAAAGGATGGATCAATACCATCATAAAGCAAAACCTTCCTAGTGCAGAGCTGCCTTTGCCATTGCTTTGAAGCCAGATGAGGACAAACTGCAAAAGTCAAAAAGTCACTGGAACTGTTCAAGGCCAGGCTGGATGAGGCCTTGAGCAAACTGGGCTAGTGGGAGGTGGCCCTGCCCATGGCAGGGGTTGGGACTGGATGATTTTTAATGTCCCTTCCAACCCAAACCATTCTATGATTCACAACTCACGTGTAGGCTGATGAGTCTGTAGGTCCCTTCCAACCCTGACAATTCTGTGATTCTCTGTAATTATGGTTTACATTTTAAAATATCTGCTAAATAGAAACCACCACCTCCCCCCTCCCCCCACCCCAATTGCTGCTGCTTTGTGCATATCATCTACAAAAATAAGAAATACTCTCATCCTTTGATGATCGCAAAGGTCTCTTCCAACCTCAACAGTTTTATGATTCTAGTCTATGATTTGAAGTCCTTAGAACCCTGCCCTAAGTCATTCACAGAATCACAGAATCACCAAGGTTGGAAGAGACCTCAAAGATCACCAAGTCCAACCTGTCACCACGGACCTCATGACTAAACCATGGCACCAAGTGCCATATCCAATCCTTTCCTGAACACTTCCAGGGACAGTGACTCCACCACCTCCCTGGGCAGCACATTCCAATGGTGAACGACTCTCTCAGTGAAGAACTTTCTGCTCACCTCCACCCTAAACTTCCCCTGGTGCAGCTTGAGACTGTGTCCTCTTGTTCTGGTGCTGGTTGCTTGGGAGAAGAGACCAACCCCCTCCTGGCTACAACCTCCCTTCAGGTAGTTGTAGACAGCAATAGAATAGAATAGAATAGAACAGAACAGAATAGAACCAGGTTGGAAGAGACCTTCAAGATCATCGTGTTCAACCTATTATCCAACACCACCTAATCAACTAAACCATAGCACCAAGCACCCCATCAAGCCTCCTCCTGAACACCTCCAGTGACAGCGACTCCACCACCTCCCCAGGCAGCCCATTGCAATGGGCAATCACTCTCGGTGTGTAAAACTTCCTCCTAACCTCCAGCCTAAACCTCCCGTGGCCTGAGACTGTGTCCTCTTGTTCTGGTGCTGGTTGCCTGGGAGAAGAGACCAACCTCTGCCTGTCTACAACCTCCCTTCAGGTAGTTGTAGACAGCAATAAGGTCTCCCCTGAGCCTTCTCTTCTCCAGGCTAAACAATCCCAGCTCCCTCAGCCTCTCCTCCTAGGGCTTGTGCTCAAGGCCTCTCCCCAGCCTTGCTGCCCTTCTCTGGACACGTTCAAGAGTCTCAATGTTCTTCTTCTTAAACAAGCACCAAGAAACACAGCCTGCAGCTTCAGTAGGTCAGCATCAATCTGGCAACTGAAGCTTTGGAAGGAGCTGAGCACAAGACACTTAGAGAATGAGTTTCTTTCTTTTTCCTGAAGCTCCCGGTGATGAGAGGAGCGTTGAGATCAGTATGAATCTATTTCTGTGCTGCCAATTAAATTATGTTGCATTTGAGAGATGTATGTATTTTGGTAGAGAAAATATTTATTCTGTATTTTTACTACTTTTAATGAAGTGAATAAAAGTTTATCTCTGCCCCTTCTTTTTTTTTTTCCCTCCTTTCCCCCCACAAATTCCTTTCAGCCTAACCCAACACTGGAGCAGTAAAACTGGGCAAGCCCTCACAGGGGCACTGCCAGCCACTGCTACAGGTGGGTTTGAAAACAGCCAGAAATATGGCCAGGCTGCAGCAGAGCACCAAGAGGTCTATTTCAAATCATGACATTACCCTTGCATCATCTATGTGCATCCAAAAGTTCACTCATCACCCCAAGAAAGGCTCCAGTTTGAGCAGGAGAACACAAAAGGAGAGCCTCTGAGGGGGCTACAAGAGATCTGGGGAGGGCCTTTTTACAACGGCTTGGAGTGGCAGGACAAGGGGCAATGGATTTGAGCTGGAAGAGGGCAGGTTGAGACTGGAGATTAGGAAGAAATTCTTTCCAGTGAGGGTGGGGAGACCCTGGAACAGGTTGCTCAGGGAGATTGTGGATGCCCCCTCCCTGGAGGTGCTCAAGGCCAGGCTGGATGGAGCCTCGAGCAACATGGGCTAGTGGGAGGTGTCCCTGCCCATGGCAGGGGGTCAGAACTAAATTACCTTCAAGGCACCTTCCAGCCCAAACCACTTTGTGCATCCCAGTCTCCAGAACGCAGCAGCCCGAGGAGGCTCCCATAGAGGAGCAGGAGGGAACCATCCTGGCTGCTGACAGCAGGTGGCAACAGGAGACCAGAAATGCAAGATGCAATGTCCCGGGATAAGGCTGAACTGGTCTTGATACCACAAAGGCTCTTCTGAAGAGATGAGCGGTCTTGAGAAGACACCGATCAGAAGAACGAGAAAGCAGAGCTGCCACAGCCTGGAAAAGAAGGCGATTCCAGAGAATGTACAGGTAGCACAGCACAAGAAAACCTCCAGAAGCAGCTCCTAAAGATGTGGACTTGGAGAACACATCAGAAATTTTGTTCATATTTTTCCCCCTATTTTATTTAATTATAAGGAGATCATGCTCAGAGGTCTGGCTGCTCTGAGCCTGTTCTTGCCACAGTTTCCTATCCCTACCAATGCCTCTTGGTGAAAGGCTGAGGGACTTGGTACTGTTCAGCCTAGAGCAGCCCCGGAGATCAATGCTCAGCAAGAGATAAAGGGGGGAGGAAGTGGGGTGGGGACGACTAGAGGATGCGGCCAGAATCTTGTCACTTGTTCCCAATGACAGGACAAGGAGAAATGGGCACAAACTGGAACCCAGGAGGTTCCATCTGAACAGGAGGAGGAACTTTGGTGTGAGGGTGCTGGAGCCCTGGAGCAGGCTGCCCAGAGAGGTGGTGGTCTCCTTCTCTGGAGAGCTCTGTGAACCTGGGCAAGGTCCTGTGGGTGCCCTGCTTTAGCAGGAGGCCTGAACTGAATGATGTCCAGAGGGCCTTTCCAGTTGCCACTATGCTGGGATTGTCTTCCTGCTACCTCTTCTTCAATGCTCTATTCTGTGAGACAGATACACTCCATTCCAGCCCTGACCCTGACAGCTCCAAGCAGAAGTCAGCAGAGTGCTTGGCTCAGTCTCTTCATCTCCAGCTGTTGGACCACACCTGCCTCCACGACCAAGCATTTCCATCGGAGATGGCTGAGATGGTCCTTGATGTGGTGCCCAGGCACATGATGAGGGATGAGTCCAGCAGTTAGGTTTGTTAAAACTAAGAATGGGGAGAAGGGAGAAGGGAGAAGGGAGAAGGGAGAAGGGAGAAGGGAGAAGGGAGAAGGGAGAAGGGAGAAGGGAGAAGGGAGAAGGGAGAAGGGAGAAGGGAGAAGGGAGAAGGGAGAAGGGAGAAGGGAGAAGGGAGAAGGGAGAAGGGAGAAGGGAGAAGGGAGAAGGGAGAAGGGAGAAGGGAGAAGGGAGAAGGGAGAAGGGAGAAGGGAGAAGGGAGAAGGGAGAAGGGAGAAGGGAGAAGGGAGGAGAAAAATTTTTCATCCTTTACCTACATTTTCATTGTATGAAAGCTTTGTGCCCCTTAACTCTAAGGACACTGAGGTGCTGGAGCATGCCCAGAGAAGGGCCACAAAGCTGCTGAAGGGTCCAGAGCCCAAGTCCCAAGTGCTTCCATGTCCAACCTGTCCTTATACCATCTCCTGCCCGGGGAGACGGACACATGGATCCTGCCCTGCCCACCCCTGAGTGGCTTTGCCCCATTTCAACACCACTTTTATCTCAGAAGTAGAGCTCTGTGGGGCAAATTAGGGACTAGATCACGTGCTGTAGACCGTAGGGTGCCAATTAACAGCTCATTAGCGCTGCAATTAAGGGCAGAGTGGGGTCCGCTCCCCAGCACCAGGGGCTCGTTTGTTTGGTTGGTTTTGGGGTTGTTCTGGGTTGGGTTTTTTTGGCTCCCCAGTGGGGGAATGGGGTGTGTGTCTCCGGATGCAGATGGGACCAGTACCCTTCCGCACCCTCCTGGCCGCGGGGGTCACCGCACCAGCATACTGCCCTCCGGAGGGGTTTTCCCGGCACGGGCGGGTTTTCCCATGGGGGCGGCTGGAAGTCCCGGCGCATTCCAAACCCTGACTCACTGCCGTGCTTGGGCTTCCCCTGACCACCCCCCGGCCCCCACCTCCCTCCGGAATCTTGACCCCCTGGGTCCTCTCTGCTCACCCCAGGCCCCTCCAAGACTCCCCAGCATCCTTCTTCCATGCACCGAGATCCCTCTGCACCCTTCTGCCTACTTCGGGATCACCCCTCCCAGAAACTCCCCCGGATCGCTCTCCGGGACCCCTACTCTCAGGCCCGCTCTGCCCGCCGCAAGCCCCCTGCAACTTCTCCTGGACCCTTACCCCCGGAATCCCGGTGTTCACCCCAGACCCTTGCGGGACCCCCACCCGCTGGAGCCTTCCACCTTTCCCGGGATCCCTCCGAGACCACCCCCTGTAGGACTGCCCAGGCCCCGCCCCTCGCGGCTCCCCCGATTCCCGGAAGCGGCTGGTGCCGCTCGCGCCGGGGCGCCGGCGGGAAACCGAAACTCGGGGGCGGGGCGCGGCAGGGCCTCAGCCGGGGACGCCGCCGCAGCCGTGGCCCCCGTCCAGGGAGCGGTTCCGGGAGGGACAGTGAGGGCTAGTGCTGCGGGGGTGGAGGGAGGATGGGAGTAAAGTGAGGGGAGAGCGACAAAGGGGGGACGCCAAAAAAAAAAAAGGGGGGGGAGGGGGAAGGCCAAATAAAAGCAAAAAAGGAAAAGGGGAAAAAAACCAAACCAAAAAGAGGTCAAGAGGGCCAAATAAGGGAGGAGGGGAAGGAAAGAAATTTTAAAGTGAAAAAAGGCTAAAAACCCCAAAATGGTAGGAAAAACAAAGGGGGAAAATGTACTAAAAGGGGCAAGAAAAGAGCAAGAAAAAAACAGTCCTAAAGGAAAAGAAGGGGAAGAGGCAAAAAAATATTGGGGGGGGGGGGGGGAAAGGGGAGGGGGGAAGGAAAGAACAAACAAACAATACCCCACAAAAAATAGACGGTGAAAAGGGCTGAGAAAGGCCAGGGGGCTGGGGGGAAGAAAAGGGGACAAAACAAAATGGGAAAAGAAAAAAGAAGAAAACAGGTAAGAAAATGGGACCAAAAATGGGGAAAAATGAAAAAAAAAAAAAAAAAAAAGAAAGGAGAGAGGAAATTAAAAGAAAAAAGAAAAGGGAACAAAAATATTTAAAAATCAAGGGAAAAGAGGGGAAAAAAGATCATAAAAGAGACAAAAAAGAGGTATAAAATGGACAAAAAGGGGATAAAAAGAGCTAGAAGGAAAAAAAAAAAGTCCAAAGAGGCAAGGGGAAAGGGGTGGGGGGGGAAAGGGGAAAAAAAGAGGCAAAGATGATCAAGAGAAAAGGCTAACAATGGGGCCAAAAAAGGAAAAATCAAAGCTAAAAAGCAAAAAGGTCCCTAAGCCCCTGGTGGTTGTACTTCCCCAGGCAGGTTTGTATCCCGTGTGGCTGTTCCCATGCCTGCTGTCACCCGGGACAAGGGACCTTGTCCTCGGCATGGCCCTGGCTGCTGTCTCAAAAGTGCTGACTGCACATCACCCCCAGGAAAGGGCAACTTCTCCTTTCCTGCCCAGAAGCCAGCCACCAGTCCCCTGGGGGTGGCAAATGTGGGCTGGGAGTCACCTGCTGCTCTCCCCAAGGTGAGGGAGGCTGTGAGGCAGGGATGGCCACCTTGCTCTGAGGTGCTTGCTGTAGAAGGGAAGTTGGTGGCCTCTGGGAGATGTTAAAAAATAAACCAAATCTGTGCTTCCTCACACCTGGCTGAGAGGGGAAGGTGACATGTTTGGAGAGGTGTCCCCTTCTCTTGGGGTCCCTCCTGGCTGGCAGGTGCTGCTCAGGAGGGTCTCCTCGTTCCTTTCCTGGGGAGGAGGACATAAGGGATCCTTCCCATTGTGGCAGACCCAGCACTGTGCCTTCAGCAGCTCATCAGAACGGTGCTGTGCTCTCCAGTGCCCACCTGGGCACCTCGCTTAGCTTTGCTCCTCTTTGGGGCTGCTCTTCTCACCTCTGGTCTGTTTGGACAGAGACCACAGAATCATTTTGATTGAAGAAACCTTTGAGATCATCCAGTCCAACTGTTAACCCAGCACTGCCAGGTCACCACTAAACCATGGCCCTCAGCACCACACCTGCACAGCTTTGAAACCCCTCCAGGGATGGGGACTCCACCCCTGCCCTGGGCATCCTGTTTCAGGGGGATGAAATTGTTCCTCATGTCCAACCTAAACCTCCCCTGGTACAACCTGAGGCTGTTTTTTCTCATCCTATCACTCGTTCCTTTGGAGAACAAACCAACCCCCATCTCACTCCAGCCTTCTTTTGGATAGCTGTGGAGAGCCAGAAGGTCTCCCCACAGCCTCCTTTTCTCCAGGCTGAACCACCCCAGTCCCCTCAGCTGCTCCTCACCAGACCCCTCACCAGGTTCGCTGCCCTTCTCTGGACATGCTCTGGCCCCTCAGTGATGTCTGTGGTCTCTGCTTGAAGGTTAACAGGCAGTAAACAACAAATAGGAACAAGACTCAGATGCTTCATTATTTGTCACTTGGAGCATATGGTTCTCACTCTTTGAACCCTGTGGGGTTCTCCCTACCAGTCCCCTCCCAGCTCCTGGGTCATACCAGGAGAAGCTGCCCTGGCCCTAGCTCTGACTGGGTTTGAGCTGCCTTCCCAGTGCTTTCCTGCCTTTGCTGTCCTCCTCTTTGGCCCCTGAAGTCACTAACGTGACAAGCCCTGCAGCACTTGGAGGCATCTCCAAGAGCTTCCTTTTTGGCAGCCTCTTTGCTCAAAGATGCAACCAAACATTTCAAACAAAGCTGGAATTATTGATGTCCTTCCTGGGGCTGAGCAGAGGTCACTGCACTGCAGCCTCCAGGCCAAGATGTCTTCTGGAGAGCTACAGTAAGTTCCCAGGTCTCCTTACCACCATCCTTGTAGGTACACTGGCCTGCTCCAGCTGCTGGTGGGCTACAGGAGGGTGCAGGAGATGGGTGGTAGCTCTAGCAAGCCCTCAGCCTGAGAACTGCAGGACGTGGGCTGGAGACACAGCACCATGGTGGCCACAGGCTTGGCCTTCCCATTCCAACAGCTGGAAGTTTGACACTTTTTCTGCTCAGTCCAGGAAAGTGGAAACCCTCCCAGTGTGGAGCCAGGCAAGAAGCACCACCAGCCATGCCCAGGACATAGAATTGTTTTGGTGGAAAACAGCTTTAAGATGATTGAATTCAACCATTAACCCAGCACTGCCAGCCCACCACTAAACCATGGTCCTTAGCACCACATCTACACAGCTTTGAAACCCTTCCAGGGATGGTGGCTCCACCACTGCCCTGGGCAGCCTGGGCCAGGGCTTGACAACCCTTTTGGGAAAGAAATTGTTCCTCATGTCCAACCTAAACCTCCCTTGGGGCAACTTGAGGCCATTTCTTGTCCTGTCATGCTGCTTAGCCTGCAGGTTACAGCTGCCTTTGGTCCAACTCCTGGTCTTCAGATGGTCAGTGAGGCAAGTGGGTTCCTTCACACCTGTGACATTCAGGTGGACACTCTAAGGGGAGAGCAAGCCAAATCTTTGTTACACAGCTCACCTTTTATTCACCTGGGGTTAGCCCCAGGTGCATTGGTGGGACTTCAGGAGCACAAAAGGAATGGACTATCCATTTGACTTCACATGGGTCAGCTGCTGGGATGCCAGGACCCAGGCCACCCCAGCCCAGCAGCTCAGGTAGGGTGGTTGTACCTCCCAGCTCCTGCCTCTCCCAGGTGCACTGGGAACAGCCCAAGTTTCTGTGACCTTTGGCAGACAGGCTCAGGCTGCTGCACGTCTGCACCTCCATCAAGCAAACCCATCACAGCTGCCAGGTGCTGCAGCTCACAGGGTTGGTAAACTCGGGAAAGGTCCCCATCCTCCTGCAAGGCTGGAGGAAAAATCAGGAGCAGGGGAAATCCAGGGACACAAGTCAAATTCTTGGAATTTCCTTTCTTCCCCCTCCCTCCCGCCTCCCTACCTATCATCCCACCCACACCCCCCAGCCCTGAATCTGCTTTTTGGTCGAGTTTAAAATGTCACCTTCCAGTGAGGAGAACTGCCCTGATTTCAGGTCTGAGCCGGGGCTCTCCAGTTCCAGGAAACCACGAGCAGCCCATCCCAGGATACAGTTGTTGTCGCCGCGGATCCCAGCGCGCTCTCTGCGATTACCTCATGCCATCTGGGCAGGGTTTCAGCGCTGCTGGCACCATGCCCTCTCCTGCCTGTGCTTCGACCGAGCTTCCTTTCTGTAAGAGAAGCATTTATAAGAAATGGAAGCAGCTTGCAGCAAGCCCTCTCGTCTCAGGGCCACTGACTGAGAAGCAGAGCAGGTTTTTTGTTGGTTTGGCTTTTTTTTTTTTTTTCAGCTTTGGAGGCTGATATTCCAAATTCTGCTTCCTCAGAGTCTCCTCTGCATTAACCCTTTGCAGCCCAGAGAGCCTGTAGGAGGGGCAAGTGCCAGCTTTAAACTTGAGGAGGGCAGATTTAGACTGGGTATTTGGAAAAGATTCTTTCCAGTGAAGGTGGTGAGAGCCTGGAACAGGTTGCCCAGGGAGGCTGTGGATGCCTTCTCCCTGGAGGTGTTCAAGGCCAGGCTGGATGAGGCCTTGAGCAACTTGGGCTGGTGGAAGGTGTCTCTGCCCATAGCAGGGGGGTCAGAACTGGATGCACTTAAAGGTCCCTCCCAACCCAATCCATTCTATGATACCTGGCCACAGCTGACCCAGGGTATGATAATGTGATGGTTGTTGGGTGCTCATCAGTGCATTCCTCAGATGACAGTGAAGGTTCTGCAACTGTTTTGTATAGCCCAGTTAGCTGCTCCAAAGAGAAAGGCTTGCTTCTGAGTGTGATGGGAAAAGAGGGGGAAGGCAAATGGAGGAGAACAGGAGAAAGTATCTGCGTGACAACAGGTTTCTCCTGGAACAGGTAGAAAGGAGGAACAGACCTTCACAGAGCGGGGTCTGGAAGGGTTGTTGAGCTCTGATGGGCATGGAAAGGTCACAGTGCAGCAAAGGAAGGAAGCAGCCAAAGCCCCGAGGAAGCAGATAAGAGGCTTTCTCTTACCATGCTCCTGCTCTTCCCCTCCATGAACCTCTGCTCCATCCTGTGGTTTTTCACACCCTTCACCCAAATACTGCCCCCCAAATACTGTGCAGACCTCAGGCTCTGCTTCCTTCTGGGGCTTGTGGCCAGTCACCAGAGGCAGAATTCTGCGGCAGCTTCTGTCGCCACCTTCCCATCTCCTCACCTCTCCATCTAGACTGGATCTAAGGAGGAAATGTTTTACACTGAGGGTGGTGAGACCCTGTCCCAGGTTGCCCTGAGAGGTGGTAGATGTCCCATTCCTGGAACCATTCCAATCAGGTTGTTAGGGGCTCTGAGCAACCTGCTTTGGTTGCAGGAGGTTGCACTAGATGACCTTGAAAGGTTCCTTCCCACCTAAACCATTTTATGGCTGTATGATCTTCTCATCTCCCAATCTCCTGCCACAGATTCCCCAGTGTGGACTTTGTCCCCTGGTTGGATTCAGAGTGCTAGGGAGGGAAAATCTTCCAAGCAAAACCTGCCAGCAGCACTTGGTGAAGTGCTCAAGCTCTTTCCCCCCAAGATAATGAGGGATTTAAAACCTGAGAGTCATCTGCCCCATCCACACTTCATGCATAGCACCAGCTGAGCACAAGCCAATGACCTACCTGCTCTAAGGTACATGCCCTAAACTAGATGCTGTGAGGTAGCCCTGTCCTGCTGCACCCATACATGGTCCTGCAGCATGGCCTTCCATGAGGGGAGGACAATCTGCTGCTTGCTCAGCTTGGAAGGGAGTCCAGGGCTGGGGAATTATCAGAGGTGATAGACTTCTATGCTGCTACTCCAGCATGTGTGCTTATCTGGAGGTGAATGTAGATCTGGAGTTTGCAGCCAGTTCTGCAACTCTCTGTGCACCAGAGTGTGCTGGGTTTCTTCTCTTCAACCTCCCAGCTCCTCCAAAAGGGGTTCAGGATGTTCTGGGTTTGCATGGGGCTGAGGCATGGAAGGTCTTGTCTCCACGCAGGGGTAAAGCAAGAAGGGAAAAACCTTGCAGAGATAAAAAGATGCTCCTCTTGCACTGCAAGAAAACCAACCTGCTCCAAGCAGCCCTGGCACCAAGTTGGGTACCCACAGACGTGAAAGCCCGTGCCACTCGTCACCAGTGAGGAGACAGCAAGGCCTTCACCTGGAGGCGGCAGCTTTGGCTGGCTGGCGTACCAAGCCACTGGCTGGAAGCTGCCTGTTGCATGGCATCTTGAACCATCTTGAGCTGCTCAATGAAGCCTGGCAGTGAAGAAGGAACAAAGAACCATGTTAGAACCTGTATGCCTAGCTCATGGCCCTCACATCCTGTAGGCTCCACCAGGAGCTCTGTGGTTGACACCACACTGTCGATGCTTTCTCGCATTCCATGCAGTAGACTCTTCCTAGGAGCACCTGATTCCAGGGCACTACTGACCAAGCTGGAGAGGTCCCTGCTATAGAATAATAAACACCACTTTCTGGAGCATCAGTGTGGGATATGAGGAGCAGGTGAGGGAACTGGGGTTGTCCAGCCTGGAGAAAAGGAGGCTGAAGGAAGACCACCTGGCTCTCTATACCTCCCTGAAAGGAGGTTGGAGTGAGGTGGGGTTTGGTCTCTTCTCCCAAGTAACAAGTGACAGGATGAGAGGAAACGGCCTCAGGTTCTGCCGGGGGAGGTATAGGTTGGACATTAGAAGAAACTTCTTCATTGAAAGGGTTCTCAAAGGCTGGAACGGGCTGCCCAAGGAGGTGGTTGAATCCCCATCCCTGGAGGGGTTTCAAAGAGGCATAGATGTGCTGCTGAGGGCCATGGTTTAGCACCAGACTTAGTAGAGTTAGAGAATGGTTGGACTCAATGATCTTAAAGGTCTCCTCCAACTAAAATGGTTCTATGATTTGGTTTGCTTTGAAGTGAAAAGATGATGAAAATTTCCTCTGCCTTGGGATATCTCTGCATGGGGTAGCTGAGATAAAATATTTTAGGGACCTCTTTCTCTGGGCTTCAGTTTACCATTGAATGAAGAGACCTGACATGGGGAGAGATGGAAAAGGGGGAACACAGACGGTGTTCAGAGCCAAAATGCCAAGCACGTGCCCAAGACTGCCCCAAAGTAAAGCCAGAGCAGGGCTGAAGCTCTGTGGAGCATCAGAAGCGTTCACAGGAGCTCTCCCTGGATGATAAACTGGGTGGAGCAGAAGGGGTTTATAGCCAACCATTTATTGACTCTTAGAGGCATGTGAGTTATTTCTTCTCCATTTGACTGTATATGCCAATTCAAGCTCATGCTCTTGTTACATTAAGCAAGCTGCTGGGAGGATTGGTGGTGTGGTAGTGTGAATGGGAGGCAGGAGCTGGGTTTGGAAGGAGAAGGCTTTATAACTATGGTGTCATGAGAGCCTGACACACAGTAACATCAGGAAGAGTCAAGTTGTTATTTCCTTGTTTCAGCTGAGAGATAACAAAGCAGCAAACAAACACAAGGCATCCCAGCTCGGGCAGGTCCTGCTCCATGGAAACTGGGTGTGCAGATATGGGACAGGACACAGAGAGAAAGGTCAATCCAGTTCCACCAAGCAGGATCTGAGCAGGTTTAAAGCAGAGGAAAGAAGTGGAGATTCAGGGCCAGGACTCTTAAAACTTCCTTTATGCATTTCTACTCGAGGTCTATATAGTTGGTGCCAATTCCTGACTATGACAGGGACTAAAAATAGCCAGTGAGGATCATAGGAGTGCTGAAGTCACAACATCAAGCAACTGGCTGCTCAAAAGGCAGTCATTGAAAGTATGTCAGACACATTCAGTGACCTCGCATGGTGGTCCCTCAGCCCAGAAAGCTCAGAGTTCATTTTTCTCAGAGCTAACTTGTGGGGTTCTTTAGCTTTTTCTCAAAGCTAAGCTGTGGCTGGGAGGTTCAATGATGACATGATTGCTCTCTTTGGCCAACATTTCAGTTGTAGAAGGGGTGCTGTGACTATTTTTGGAGATGACATTCACACTGGACCCTCAAATACCTTCTGCCATCTCTTTTTGGGGCTATTTTTTGTTACCTCTTACTACTCTCAATATCTGGACACGTTCCACTGAGGAGTGAACCTGCACCCTCTGACAGACCATGAAGTATGGATGTCCTAGTGCTCTCCCTACATTGTTTCTGTACCACTCTCCTTCTCTGATTTTTTGGTTAATTTACCTAATATGTGATATATTTACTCTGGTGAAATCTTGCTGGTGAGCAGTGCCTGACCCAGCACAAAGACCCTACTAGATACAACCACAAGTATCAAGGAGATTGAGACTTTAAGATCATCCAGTCCAATCATTCTCTGCCAACTCTGTTGAACGTCCCTCAGCACCACATCTCTGCATCTTTTAAACACCTCCATGGATGGGGATTCAATCACCTCCCTGGGCAGCCTGTTCCAGTGGTTGAAAAACCCTCAGTGAAGAAGTTTCTTCTGATGTCCAACCTAAACCTCCTCTGGTGCATGTTGAGGCTGTTTCCTTTCTTGTTCCTCTTGAGTATGACTTCAGAGGTACCCTGAGAGGGCTGAAAAGGAAACAACTAAAACCACTCTGGTGTTCTGCTGGATTGAAGGTACTTTGAAGACACTGGGTGCAAATCTAAACTCACCATCATCCAGATCCAGTGGACTGGGGAGAAATTCTGACGCTCTCCAAAGCCTGATGCCTTCCAGCAGTAGAGAAAAAGCATTCCCAGGTTTTGCAGCATGCTTGGATTGCTCTGCCTCCCACCTTTGCTGACCATGGATGGTTATGCAGGCTATCCCTCACTACAAGCTGTTGCACCACTGTGAAATCACAGCATGTGCAAGGCTTGAACCCCTACTGTGAAGTGGCTGAGACTGGACCTCCTGCTGGGAGCTTTATGGAGAAAACCACCAAACCCAGTCAAGGTCTGACTGTTGGAGGCTTCAAACCAAGAGCAGAGGGAGTCCAGGCAGTGTCCAGAGTATCATTTTTTACTAGGAAAATGGTGTGGAGGACAGGTGAGGACCTGTTTCACACACGGGTCCCCTAGCTCAGGTGCCCTGTGGTGTGCACAGGAATTGCTCTGGTCACTCCCCCAACCACCACTGAATGAATGCTCAGCCCTGGAATGCAGCAGCACGCCCCTTGCATGAAAGCCCAAGCACAGAGGAGATGCTTCAGGATCATCACTCACGACCTTCACCTATTTTCCTTGCCTACTGACCTTCTTTCTACCACCCACAACCGTCCTTATTACTCCAGGTCCTGCTACATCCCTCCTCCAATGCCAAAGAATAAAATCTGTGTGCAGTTTCGGTCTTTCCTGTTCATTAGTCCTGCTGTCAGCACCAAAACTGTGCCCTTTGGAGCGGGTGCCAACCTAGAGTTCCTCAGCAGTGCTCAGAGGAATTGGTCTGCTAAGAGGTAGTCTGGGGCTGGTTACTCAACACTACACCAGTGAGCTGACCAGGAGCAGCCCGACTGCTGGCCCAACTCCCACCCATCTCAAAATAGCCTCATCTAGACCCTGCCTTTCATTTACTTCCTTTCCCAACTTACGAGGGTGACTGTGGCTGGTGGAAAGTCTGGGAGGCTGCAAGCAGGCTGGAATTTATGGACTCCTCAGTGGGATGGGTGCTGGATCTCTCCATGAGGATGTGATGCAGTTTCCTCCAAAGAATGAGGGCTGAATCTCTTGGTGGCTGGATTTCTTGATGGGACAGGGGCTACATCCTTCCATGGGGATGGGGTATGGATCCCTTGGTGGGATAGGGGCTTGATCCCTCCCTGGGAGGAAAGCTGGATCTCAGCAGTAGGACAAGTGGCTGCATCCCTCCATGGGGACAGGGGCTGCATCCCACCACAGGATGAAGGCTGGGTTTCTTCGTGGGGACAGGGACTGGATTTGCCCATGGGATGAAAGCTGTATCTTTTGGTGAAACAGGGGCTGGATCCCTCCCTGGGGATAGCGGCTGTCTCTCTCGGTGGGTCAGGGCTGCCTCTCTCGGTGGGTCAGGCTCTGTGGATGGGACAGGAGCTGTTTCTCTCGGTGGGTCAGGGTCAGGCTCTGTGGATGGGACAGGAGCTGTTTCTCTCGGTGGGTCAGGGTCAGGCTCTGTGGATGGGACAGGAGCTGTTTCTCTCGGTAGGTCACGGTCAGGCTCTGTGGATGGGACAGGAGCTGTCTCTCTCAGTGGGTCAGGGCTGCCTACCTCGGTGGGTCAGGCTCTGTGGATGGGACAGGAGCTGTTTCTCTCGGTGGGTCACGGTCAGGCTCTGTGCATGGGACAGGAGCTGCCTGTCTCGGTGGGTCAGGGTCAGGCTCTGTGGATGGGACAGGAGCTACCTGTCTCGGTGGGTCCGGGCTGTCTCCCTCGGCGGGTCAGCGGCTCCCTGCCCCTCTCCCACCGCCCCTCCCTGGCGGGTCCGGCAGCCGCGGGCGGGGCGCGAGGCGGGGCGCGCGGGGCGCCTCGCGGTGGGGGGCGGCGCTCCCCCGCGCCGCTGGTGCTACAAGAGCGTGATTTCCCCGAAGTGATGCCTGCCGGCCGGCCACCCAATGGGCGGTGCGGCCTGCGCCTCGCACGCCGCTGATTGGCTGAAGCGCAGCGGGGCGCGGGGCAGCGGGGAATCCCGGGCGCTGCTGCGTTATACCCGAGGGCGCGTCCTCGCGGGCGGCAGAGTAGGGGTGGCTGGCAGCGGCAGAGGATATCTTCGCTCGGTTTGGTTCAGTTCAGCTCGGCCCAGCTCACTGCTGCACGGACTGGCTCGGCTCTGCACGGCACAGCGAGGTGGGTCACGGTGCTCCCCGTCCCATCGCTTAGCTCGTCCCCTGCTTTGCATAGCACGGGCGCTCCGTGTGAAGCGCATCGCAGGTTCTATATGAGGGGCTCCGGGGGCACGGCGCTGCTGGTCAAGAGGCACTTTGAGGGCGCTGTCAGCCGTCGGGTGGGCATACCTCCGGACCCTTACCCGACTCACTCCCGTCCCGTTGGGCCGGGCCGGGCCGGGCTGGGCTGTGCTGCCCTCTCGCCGCACCGCGGGGCTGGGCATGTCCGGGCGCGGCTGCGGATCTGCGGGTTCAGCCGGAGGCTTCGCTCCGCTCTTGAGCGGGTGCCAGCGCCGAGCCCCGAGGCTGGATGCCGCGGCATAGTGGGGGAACAAGCCCTGGCTGCCTTCCTCCTCCTGCTGTCGCTCCCCGGGGCGGGCAGGCTCCCGACCCTCGTCCCGCCGCGGTTACGCGTTGCTGGGGATAGTTAGAAACGGCTCGTTTGGAAAATCTTGGCCTGTTTGCCTTGAAAAAAAAACCACAACCCAAAACACAACAAGCTCGCAAACAGGAAATTATTTCTGCGGAGGAAGGGCTGGGAGGGCCGGGCCGGCTCCGCAGCGGTGCTGCCGCGGCTGGAGGTGTTGCTAATTCGGGATCCCCCTTTGCGGCAGGGCTGGGGTCCCCCCACTTTTGCACAATTGAATCAATAATAAACTTTTAAGAAGGAGACTGTGCAGTTAGAGGCGCTTTGTGGTAGCACGGTGGGGGGACTCGCACCTAGCAACACTACAGTGGGTGAGGGTCAGGGCTGTCCTGTCCCCCTACAAAGCTCCCCCGTGCACAAGCAAACAACCCAAACACCTCCAGGTTTGGAATGCTCCTCCCCTGCCATCTAGAAGCAGGTGGAGGAGAATGAAAGAGCATTCAGATCATAGAATGGTAGGGGTTGGAAGGGACCTCTGGAGATCACCTAGTCCAATTCTCCTGCTAGAGCAGGGGTACCTAGAGCGGGTTGCACAGGATGATGGCCAGGCTGGCTTTGAATGACTCCAGAGAAGGAGACTTCACCACCTCTTCGGGCGGCCTGCTCCAGGGCTCCACCATCCTCAAAGTACAGAAGTTCCTTTTCATGTTTAGATGGAACTTCTTATGTTCGAGTTTGTGCTCATTACCTCTTGTGCTGTCACTGGAGACCACTGAGAAGAGTCTGGCCCCGCCTTCCTGACACCCACCCCCTAGATATTTGTAAGCATTAATAAGATCCCACCTCAGCCTCCTCTTCTCCATGCTGAAGAGCCACAGCTCTCTCAGCCTTTCCTCATGAGAGATGTGCCAGTCCTCTAATCATCTCCAGATCCTAGAAATGTTTGAGTGATAACACCCATAGTGCAGAGGGGAGGAGAGGGGAGGCAGGGGGAAGGGAGGGGGTGAACTGCAGGGCGGTAAAAGTAGCACTGAGGTTTTTTACTGACCTCTTCCTTCCTTCACAGGCAAGATGCCAGTGTCAAGAATGCGCATGAGGCCCTGGCTGGAAATGCAGATCAATTCCAATCAAATCCCTGGGCTGATATGGATTAACAAGGTGAGGGTCATTAATTACTATTATTATAATTGTTGCTGTTATTCTGTGTCATTAACCAGCCTTAGATGACACTAAACATAAGCCAAGCTCTTACAGGAGAGGAGGACATGGAGAAAACTTACAATCACAGGCAGGGTTGGGTTGGAAGGGACCTTTGAGGGCCATCTAGTTTGACCTCCCTGCAGCAAGCAACCCTTCTGTTTCAAAGCCAGCTGGTTTTGTTTTCAGCAGAGCTAGCTCTGCTTGCTACAGAGTGGAGTATCTCATTTTTTTTTCTCCCAGGAGGTAAATAGAAAAAGACAATCTGAGCATGATGGAGAACCAAGACCAACACCTTCTAACTCCTTCTGCCCACTTGAGCACCTCCTGTCCCGGTTGGAGTAGCTACTGTTACACTTCCAGTTTTAAGGTTTAGCCTCAGAGAAATACTGTATTTTCTGGACCTGATGGTACATCCCTGGACCTGGGATAGCACAGGGTGAGATCACTGGGCTTGTTGCACCAGGTCTCTTTGAAGTCTCTACATACATCCCAAGGTGATACTTAAGCTAGGACATGGACATTTTTGCCCAGGAAAACAGTCAGACACTGGAATCATCTCCCAAGGGAAGCAGTGAATCCCCTGCATTGGGCAGTTTTAAGACTCAACTTGATAAGGTGCTGGGGCAGCTCATTTCACTATTACCTAAAAAGGATGGAGCAGATGATCCCAGGGGTCCCTTCCAAGCTGGCATTCTGTGATTCTGTGATCCTATGGGCTATGATCCCTTCAAAGAGGGATTCTCTGCCAGAGTGCACCTGGAATATGTGGTAGTTTATGACATACTAATAGATTAGATGGGATGTACTTGAACACTTTGGGATAAAATTGCCAATATTGCTTGCTTTTCTTTTACCCTGTTGTTGATTTTTTGCAATTTTAAAAAATCATAAAAAGCCTTAAATACTTTGATCCAAATGGATGAAACAATGGATCTTAGTTAAGATACTGGAACAAGTTGCCCAGGGATGTGGTTGAGGCCCCATCCCTGGAGATATTCGAAGTCAAACTGCCCTGAGCAAGCTGATCCAATTGGAGGTGTCCCTGCTCACTGCAGGGGTGTTGGACCAGTTGGCTTTGAAAGGTCCTTTCCAACTCAAACCAGTGAGTGATTCTGTGAAGATGGAGAGCAAAGGGATTCTAACTGTTCTGAGCTGCTCCTGAGATCTCTCTGATTAACTCCACCCTTCCAAACTTGCATGAGATGCTGCTTGTTTAATTCAAATGTCTACTGCTTTAACTTCAGGATAAGAGAATGTTCCAAATCCCCTGGAAACACGCAGCTAAGCATGGCTGGGACATGGAGAAGGATGCCTGCCTTTTCAGGAACTGGGCCATTCATACAGGTGTGTGTATGTGCTTTTACATTGCCATCCCTCACAGAAGATCTCAGATGTGAACATCTCAAGGCATTTTCTTGTCTTGAGTTGCACTCAGGTCATTGCATTAACCACTACTATGTATAGGTCAGAAGAAAGAGAAAACTGATTTTGATTTTTCTTGGCAAGAACTAGCACTGAAAAATCTGAAGATTCACCTCATCTCTTCTTTATAGGGAGATACAAAGTAGGGGAGAAGGACCCTGATCCCAAAACCTGGAAGGCAAACTTCCGCTGCGCCATGAATTCGCTGCCTGACATCGAAGAGGTGAAGGATAAAAGCATCAACAAAGGCTCCAGTGCTGTCAGGGTGTACAGGATGTTGCCACCTTTGACAAAGGATCAGAAGAAAGGTGAGAAGTTACACAGCTTTTCCTACTGCTTCAGTTTCCTGCTTTGTGTAGGCAGAGGTGTAACAGACCTGTTGCTAGCACTGGTGCTGCTGGGGTTACTCACTGGTTATTGACCTTGGTAACAAAGGATTCACAGAATCCCAGCATGGTGGGGTCGGAAGGGACCTCAGTCCAACCCTCCTGATAAAGCAGGGGCACCCACAGCAGCTTGCCCAGGATCACAGTGGCCAGCTGGGTTGGGAATCTCTCCAGAGAAGGAGACTCCACAACCTCTCTGGGCAGCCTGCTCCAGGGCTTCAGCATCTTCACCATGAGATTCTTATTTATGTTTAGGTGGAGCCTCCTGGCTTCCACTTTGTGCCCCTTGCTCCTTATCCTCTTGGTGGGCATCACTGAAAAAAGAGTCTGGCCCCATCCTCTTGTCCCCAGCCCTTTGGATACTGAACAGCTCTGATAAGATCCCCTCAGTCTGCTCTTCATTTTATCCCAAATTCTTTAAAGGTGCCTGAGGGCATCATCAGAAGGTGGCCAGGACTCCCTGCTGCTGACAGTGGTAGCAGAGCTTGCTGAGCAGGCCTCAAAGCTGCAGGAACTCATGCACAGCACTTTCTCACACCAATCTTATTTTTATGTAACAGAAAGGAAGTCAAAATCTTCAAGAGAAGCAAGAAGCAGGAGCAAGAGAAAGGTAGGTGTCTGCAGAGGCAGCTGAAGAAGCTGGAGGTCTGGGTGGTTGTCATGCTGGTTGGTTTTTTTTATGGGGGAACTTGTGTGTTCTTGGAAATCTTTCATGCTTTGCCCTTACTTTTGTAGTTGCATGAAGATGTGAAGATAGAGGAGTCAGCAGAAACTCTAACCAACACTTCTCTGCCAGATGACCACAGCAGCTACACTGTTCATGAGTACACAGGACAGGAAGTGGAGATGGAGAGCGGCTCCATCAACCTAGGTGAGACTCCGCTTTTGGGGTGGAAAGCTGTGGTGGTGCTAAACCCACAGTCTCTCTGCCAAAACAGAGACATGGCTCTTGGGGCTGGGCCTGGCCAGGCCAGCAGATGGGCAGGGGGGAGATGGAGGTGGTTTGTCTCTCCTGTGAGTGCCAACTGCTCCTGGTTCATCCCACAGACCTCTCCTCATGCGAGGTGAGCGGCTCCTTGACTGACTGGAGGCCATCGATGGAAATCACCATGGCTGACAGCACCAACGACCTCTACCAGCTCCAGGTGTCTCCTCTGGCTTCGTCCTCAGAAGGTGGGCATTTCTTCTATCCTAACCTGAGCTTCTCATCCATCTGCTGGAGGCAGGTTGGAGCCCAGGCAGCAGGAGGAAGGAGTGCCTGGGGCAGCAGGAGAAACAAGAGTTGTTTTGGAGAAAGGGAACCAGTGACCTCTATCTGATGGGTTTGGGCTACTAGAGCTACCAAATACAAACTGGCCAGGTTGGAGAAGGACACATGCCACCTGCAGACAGGATAGAGAGTGATGAGTTTAAACAGAAAGAAGGGAGGATTCAGAATTGATATAAGAAAGAAAACCTTTATGATGAGGATGCTGAGACCCTGGAGCAAATTGCCCAGAGAGGTGGGAGATGCCTCATCCCTGGAACCATTCCAGATCAGGTTGTTTAGGGCTCTGAGCAACTTGGTCTAGTTGCAGATGTCCCTGCTCACTGCAGGGGATTTGGACTAGATAACCTTTAAAGGTCCCTTCCCACCCAAACCATTCCATGCTGATGGGTGAAAGGCTCTGAACCACCACTTAACTCTGCAGACATGGGCAAAAGGGCAAGCTGCAGCTTGCAGACTCAATGTGATCACACAGACAGGTCAGCCCATGAAGAGGAGAAATTTCTGAGCTAGGAGGGTGGGACTGGGGGTTCCTAAGGCAGCTGGAAGGAGGCAATGCCACAAGCAAGACAGAGTTGGGTACAGTAGTGAGAGTGGAGCTGATCATGCTTCCCAGGAATAATTCACATGGATAGAGCCAAGAGATCTCTGCTTTGAAACTTGGGGAGGTGTCAGAACTGCCTCAGAAGGGACAGCTCTTGAAGGATGAAGGGCTGTGGGGTGTCTGGGGCACAGAGCTGCTGATGGGCCTGCTCACCTGAAATCCATGAGCCCCTTCTTGGTATCACCCAAGAGGGGAAGGAAAAGCTAGTGGTGGGTGGGACATGAGAACGTGAAGCATGTTGTGTGAAGAAGCAAAAGCGTGAGGGCCAGCGTGCAGAAAGTTGACATCTCTGTCCTTCTTCTTCTCTTTTCTGTGCTTACAAAACAGTCACAGATGAAGATGAGGAGGAAATGAAATCGGAGATCTTTAAGGTAAAACCATCTTTTCTGGTCAGAATAAATTTGGCCCAAATGGCTGTTTGCACCAGCAGAGGAAGGGAAGCAGCTATCTCATCCAGTCTGACATGAACTGAGCATCCACTCATGGCAGCCAAGACCCTTAATTAAAGAGGGAGCCTGAAAAGAATAAAATATCAAGGGGAGGCTGCTTTGGAAGCATGATCTGGAGAGGACAGAGCTGTGGAAATACTTATTCCTCACATGAAAGAGAAAGGGAAAGCTATTGAGTGCTGGATTGTTGAATTAGAGCCTACAGAGGTTCTCCAGGCTGCTTTGTTTTGCCCTTCTCTCCACCACTGACGTGCTTAATCTGTCGTTGCAGACGTGCCACACATCCCACTGATAAGACAGGGCTTGAATCACCAGAAGTGCCCCAGCCCTCTCTGTTTCTGTTACCTTTAACTGGGGCTTAGAGAAAACTTAGCCTGAGAAAATCAAATTTGATCTTTCTTGCTTACCTGTCCCTAATGAAGGGAAAGGAATAAAATGTTGCACCCACAACAGAGAAGCAGTTTTAACCTTCTCTTCTCCTCCTACAGCTGCTTGAGCCAGCCCAAGACTGGCATGCCACCAGTGTTGGGGGAAAGGCTTCCTCATCAACGAGCTGGGCACGCAGAGCATGTGCAGCACCTACAGCTACAAGGAGCAGGATGGGGAGATCGACACAACTTCAGGTAGAGGCTCAGCCCTCACTCAGTAACATCCCTTAGTGATGCAGACAAGGGGGTTTCAGGCAAAACAGTCATTTAGAGAGAGCAAAACAAACAGAGGGATTCCCACACCCCTGTATTCTGAGATTCCCGGGCCTGTTGAAAGGTAGAAGGGATTTGGTCATAAAAGGACTGGGAGGAAAATGCCTCCAGTAAGTCTGCTACAGATTTGGCTGAGGGTTATACACATGGAAGCTCTGCCAGCCTTCAGGAGCTCCCTGCAATGCCACTGAAGAATTGCCATTAGCCATAGCTGAAGTGGGACAATGCAATAATGTTTAGAGTATTTTAGCACAATATTAGTCTAAGGTATTTACTCACATCTGAGGAGTCTTTCATTTTTGGATATGTTTATATCTACACACACACAGAGATGCACACTCCCCATTTTGCTCTTGCTGCTGTGCTTCAGTACTCACTCTTGTTTTCCTTTGCCTAGGAGACCTGGAGTTAAGGTTCCTCGACCAGAAAAACATCCTAGACTTCTCCTGGTTCGAGACAGTGAGACCTACCATGCAAGTCATTCCCTGTGGCTTGTAAAGCATACTCCAGCCATGAACTGCTCTTAGGTAGAAACTTGGACAAGCCTGAAGGGAATGGAAGAAGTTGTTTGTTACTGACCCAAGGAAGAAAGTAGCTTTCATATTCCGTTTTAACTCCTAGGCCTGGAAAGAAAACTCCATTATGAACCCAGACCAGGACTCCCACCTCACTAGCAGGACTCCTGGCTCTGAAGATGTTCAAGCTGCACCTTGTCAGCGCTGTGGAGGTGAAGTTCTTGCTGGAAGGTTGTTATTGGGATCTGACTTGGTTGGGGTACTGCTGGATGGCATCACCTGCTGGAGATCTGAGGAGGATGATGGAGCCTTCTTCTCCTCCTCCTGCAAGATGTGATGAGCACTTTAGCCACGGAGTGCTTGGGAGAGACACCACAGAGGAGTCTCTGTTAGTTCTGGTTGCTGCTTATCTGTGCAACACTGGTGATGTTGAGCTTGATGACTATCTTACACTTAGGAAAATTGCACTAATTGGCCCTCTCTCCTTTGATTTATTCCATCACTTAGTTCATCTTCTGACTTCAAGCCCTGTAAATACTTCAGACTAATAAAATGTGAAAATTCAGTTTAGGCTTTGCTTCCACCTTGCACAGTTACCCTCTCCTGGCCTTGCCACCTCTCCTGCCTTGTGCTAGCTGAAGGGCTGCTGCCTGCCATCCTTTTTGCACTGATAGGGGCAGAGCTCTCTTCTGTTTATACCCTGCCTTTTGGAGACCCTTCCTCACACTCTGCCAGGACACCCCCAGTACTGTACCCAGTGAACTGCACGGAGCCAGCCTGGGGCGGGGGAGGGTGCGGGGTGGAAGAGGTTCTGCTCGCTGTGTAAGATGTAAGAATCAAATCACTAAGCTGTAACAGACCTATTTTCTTGTACATTTTATTTTTGTATATAACTTGTATATTTGTTTTAATAAAAGTGTTTTGTATATGACATGTTTACTTTTTCTCATGGGAGAGCTCCCGGAGTGCATTCCAGCTCCCTTGAAATTACCCAAACAGATGTGCCGCTGACAGAGACGCTTGGAAGGGCCTTTTTTCTGATGAGTCTTGAAAGCATAAGGACTGTAGCACAGTTTGCTGCCCTTTTTCACAGAATCACAGCATCACCTAGGTTGGAAGAGACCTCAAGGATCATCAAGTCCAACCTGTCACCACAGACCTCGTGACTAAACCATGGCACCAAGTGCCACGTCCACTCCCCTCTTGAACACCTCCAGGGACGGTGACTCCACCACCTCCCTGGGCAGCACATTCCAGTGGCTAACAACTCTTCTCAGTGAAGAACTTTCTCCTCACCTCCAGCTTAAACTTCCCCTGGCACAGCTTGAGACTGTGTCCTCTTGTTCTGGTGCTGGTTGCCTGGGAGAAGAGACCAACCCCCTCCTGGCTACAACCTCCCTTCAGGTACTTGTAGACAGCAATAAGGTCTCCCCTGAGCCTCCTCTTCTCCAGGCTGAACAACCGCAGCTCCCTCAGCCTTTCCTCATAGGGCTTGTGCTCAAGGTCTCTCCCCAGCCTCGTTGCCCTTCTCTGGACACATTCAAGAGTCTCAATGTTTCACTCCCCTTCCCCTCCACACTTCTTCCCAGTGCAGCTGATGGGTGGAATCTTGCTTGCCCTAGGAGGGGAAGCCCAGGACCTGTGTACATGGGGGATAGCTGGTTTCTATCTGCCATAATCTGCAAGGCATGATTGGAGGCTCATGGACTCACAGAAGTTGGAAGGGACCTCAAAGATCATCTAGTTCCAACCCCTCTGCCATGGGCAGGGACAACTTCCACTAGTCTAGCTTGCTCAAGGCCTCATCCCACCTGGCCTTGAACATCCCCAGGGAGAGGGCATCCACAACCTCCCTGGGCAGCCACAACCTCCCTGGGCAGCCTGTTCAAGTGTCTCCTCACCCTCACTTTCAAGAAGGTTATGTCATTAAAAAAACCCCACACAAATCCTGCTACCGGTGTCCCTATCAGGAGCAGCAGCAGCTGCAAGATCATCAGCAGTGCAGACCCAGCTAAACAACTCATGTTTGCCAAAAAAGAAAGCACCTGCACAATTCAGAAGGCGAGGGGAAAGCAGGCTGGGCTTGGTGCTGGGTTGTCCCTGTGTGTTTATTCATTTGCCATGCTTCCAGGCTGGACAGGTCTGACAGAGAATCATAGAATAGTTTGGGTTGGAAAATATCTTTCAGATCATCCAGTCCAACCATTAACCCAACACTGCCAGGTCACTACTAAACCATGGCCCTCAAGGTGTTCAAGAGGGGATTGGATGTGGCACTTGGTGCCATGGTCTAGTAGTCATGAGGTCTTGGGTGACAGATTGGACTTGATGATCTTTGAGGTCTTTTCCAACCTTGCTGATTCTATGATTCAGCACCACTTCTACACAGCTTTGAAACCCCTCCAGGGATGGTCACTCCACCACTGCTCTGGGCAGCCTGGACCAGGCCTTGACAACCCTTCTGGGAAAGAATTGTTCCCCACGTCCAACCTAAACCTCCCATGGTGCAACTTGAAGCTACTTCCTCTTGTCCTACTGTCGTTCCTTGGGAGGAAACCAGCCCCCACCTGGCTCCAGCCAGGGAGTCGTAGAGAGCCAGGAGGTCTCCTGTCAGCCTCCTCTTCTCCAGGCTGAACACCCCAACCTCCCTCAGCTGCTCCTCACTAGATTTGTTTTCTAAACACTTCACCAGCTCCATTGCCCTTCCCCAGGACACACTGCAGATGCTATTGCATTGTCTGGGCTGGGAGACAAGAGCCAAGTGTGGCTGACTCAATGTTGTCTCCAGCTGCAGCCACCAGCATCTGACACTGGCTGGAAAATCCCCATGCACAATAAAGCTGTGTTGTGGTGGCCCTTGGGGAATAATTTCATTCACTGAGCAAGGGAGGACAGAGGAGAACATCACCCTGCAGTAGAGGCAGACCAAACCCAGAGGGCTGAAACAAAGTGGACATTTCCCACTGCCTCTGGCACATGCTCTGCTGTGACTCAGCCTGCAGGCACCACGGGGACAGATGGGGGCTTTCCAAGGGAAGAAGGGAAAAAGAAGTGCTGTAGGAAGCAGGTGCTGGTGGTGGGTCTCAAATCATTCACTCAAATCACATCTGGGTACTGCACAGCAAGCTGGATGGGCAGCCCAGGGAGGGAAAGGCTGGGTTAGTGCAGCGCCTGTTAGTCATTGACTGGCCCTGGCACTGAGACAGCCCGAAGTGGGTGTAGATAGCACCCTTCCAGGAGGCACCAGGCACTCAGCAGCTTCTTACAACCTCATCCTGGCTCTGTGTGAGTGCCAGTGACCTTTCTGTCCCCCTCCTCAGCAGTCACACTGCCTGGCAGGGTATCTGGCTTGAGTTTCCTCCTCCCAGGCTATGATCGTGGAATCACAGAATGGTTTGGGTGTGAAAGGACCTCTAAAGCTCATCTAGCCCAACCCCTCTGCAGCCAGCAGGGACATCTGCAACTAGAGCAGGTTGCTCAGAGCCCCAGACATTCTTACCTGGAATGGTTCCAGGCATGGGGCATCTCTCACCTCTCTGGGAAACCTGGGACAAGGTCTCACCACCCTCAATGTCAAACATTTCTTCCTTCTCTGCAGTCTAAATTTCCTTCTCTGAGTTTCCAACCATCACCCCTTGTCCTGTCACATCAGGCCCTGCTCAAAAGTCTGTCCCCAGCTCTCTGATCAGCCCTTGAAGCACTGAAAGGCCACCAGAAGGTTTCCCTGGAGCCTTCTCCAGGCTAAACAAGCCCAACTCTCTCAGCCTAGCCTCACAGCAGAGGGCTTCCAGCCCTGCCAGCATTGCTGTGGCCTCCTCTGGTCCTGCTCCAGCAGGTCCCTGTCTGTGCTGAGGACTCCAGAGCTGGCCCCAGCACTGCAGGTGGAGGTCTCAGCAGAGTGCAGCAGGGGGCAGAATCTCCTCCAGCAGCTGGAGCAGGGGCCACAGCTGCCTCTGACCACAGGCAGGTAAAATCCTGCACATCTACCCAACACAGATATAGAGCAGGAAGATTTTATGCATGAGGCAAGAAACCTCCCTGCAGCTCAGGTCTGTGCCCTGACCTGTGGGAGCCAGCACAGGGCTGGTGGATCTGGAGCCACCTCTGCACACCCAGGAAGGGTGTCACCAACATAACCAGAGGAAATGGGGGTTGTTTAGGAACTGCTGCAGGTTTGTCACACATGGGGAGGGGGAGGGGTTTGGAAGACTTTTTCTGTGATGCAAAAAGTGCTAAAAATAAGGCAGAGATGTATTTGCCCATTAATGCAGCAGCTGTGAGAAACCTGCTCCTTTCTATGCTCAGATGCCAGTAACCCAGCACTCACATTCTTCACAGAACAGGTTTGACCAAGATGAGAGGACAGAAGAGAACTGCAGCTAGTGCTTCACACCCAGGCACCACAGACACACTCCAAGTTTCTTTTGACCAGGACAGAGGAGATGCTTTCCTTCATCCTCTGCCAAGGTACCTCCCCAGAGGTGTTCAAGGCCAGGTTGGACAGATCCTTGAGCAACCTGATCTAGTGGGAGGTGTCCCTGCCCATGGCAGGGGGTTGGAACCGGATGATCCTTAAGGTCCCTTCCAACCCAAACCGTTCTATGACTCTACCTGAACGACCAACTGCACATTAGGTATTTTGCCAGTGAAAAGTGGTGGAGTCCCATGATGGGGTGGAATTTGTCTGGCTAGTTGCTCTGCTGGGTGAAGAACAGCCACATTCACCGTGCTTTGGTGTTGGTTTTGTTGTTTTGAACTCTTTGGAAGAGGAAAGAAAACAACCCAAACCCAACAGGGTGGAGCTCTGTGGCTCTGGGGCTGTTGAGCCTGGAGAAGAGCAGCCCCAGAGGGCATCTGATCAATGCTCAGCAAGAGAGAAAGGGTGGGGGCAAGAGGCTGGGGCCAGACTCTTGTCAGTGGTCCCCAGTGACAGGGTAAGGGGCAATGAGCACAAACTGGAAGCCAGGAAGCAGAGCTCTCCATCACTTACACCACACTTAACCCATTGCTGGCTGCAGCTTGCTTGCAAACATTGAAGCCGCTTTCAAACAACTCCAGATTTTTCTTATTTAGAGCTTTAGGATGTCAACAGGACAAAACCTCCTGAAAGGAACAGGACAGCCTCAGAAACAGTCTCACCACCTGAACCTGGGAAAGCCCTAGAGTGGCTTAGGTGGCTACATCAAGCTGGCAGAAGACCTTGGTTCATACCCACAAAGGTAAGGATGAGGATTCATAGAACGGTTTGGGTTGGAAGGGACCTCTAGTTCCAGCCCTCCCTGTCAAGAGCAGGGACACTTTCCACTAGACCAGGTTGCTCAAGGGCTCATGCTGCTGAGAATCTCACAGATCATAGAATCATAGAATGGTTTAGGCTGGAAGGGACCTCCAAAGCCCATCTAGTCCAACCCCTCAACAGTCAGCAGGGGTATCCACAACTAGAGCAGGTTGCCCAGAGCTCTGTTGAGCCTGACCTTGAATATCTCCAGGGAAGAGTCCTCAGCCACCTCCATGGGCAACCTGTTCCAGTGTTCCACCACCCTCATAGTATAGAACTTGCTCCTAACATCCAATCTACATCTGCTCTTCAAATGGGTTAACTGAAGCTTTTTCTAGGAACCCCCTTGCCTTAGAAATCAAGAGCTGCTGCTTTCCCCCTGATCTTTGTCCAAAGGGATTGTTGAGACACCCTTCCATGGATGGGAGCATGACTTCCTCCTCTGTGGTCACAGAATGTTAGGGACTGGAAGGGACCTTGAGAGACCATCCAGTCCAAGCCCCCTGCCAGAGCAGGAGCACCTAGAGCAGATCACACAGGAACTCCAAGCAGGTCTTGAACATCTCCAGAGAGGGAGACTCCTCAAGCCCCCTGGGCAGCCTGTTCCAGTGTTCTGTCACCCTCACAGTGAAATAATTCTTCCTCCTGTTTCCATGGAACTTCCTATACCTCAGCTTCCACCACTGCCCCTTGTGTTGGCATTGGGCATCACCCAGCAGAGCCTGGCTCCAGCCTCTGAGCACTCACCCTTTACATATTTATAAACAGGAATGAGGTCACCTTCAGGCTCCTCTTCTCCAAGCTACAGATCCCTCAGCCTCCTCAGGCTCTCCTTGTAAGGAAGATGTTCCACTCCCTGAATCATTTTCATGGCTCTGCCCTGGGCTCTCTCAAGCAGTTCCCTGAGGTCCTTCTTGAACTGAGGGGCCCAGAACTGGACACAATATTCCAAATGTGGCCTCAGCAGGGCAGAGTAGAGAGGGAGGAGAACCTCTCTCGACCTACTGCCCACACCCTTTCTAATACACCCCAGGATACCATTGGCCTTCTTGGCCACAGGAGCACGTAGCTTGTCATTGCTCATCGATGAGCTCAGAAACCTTTTCCAACCAGAATGACTCCAAGATTTAATCACTCATTAGGAGCAACGTGAGCAGCTCCAGGCTGCCCTGGGGAAGCCTTTAGCTGCTGGCTCCCCAGAGCAGTGGCACCTGCAGTGAGCTTTGCCCGCCAGGCAGAGCCAGCAATTATCGTCTCACCTTTATTTGCCATGGATCCTGATAGCTGGACACATTTCCAAGTAGTCACCTGATTTATGGTGTCACACCTACGATGGACAGCAGTGCTGCAGACCAAAGGTATGAATTTATAGCTGCAAAGCAGAGAGTGGAGAGTTTGCTTGTGGTGCAAAGGCAAACTACTGCTTAGATAGCAGCCCACGTCCTGGCCGGCCGGCATTGTTTCTCTGCCCCTGTGCTGGATCATTCCTCCCCTCTGGCTCCCCAAGGGTCCATGTTTCTATACACAACACAAGAAACTTCTGCAGGACAGAAGCAGCTCCCAGAGGCTTTGGAAGACCAAAGGAAGAAGTGAGAAGTCAGTTTTAGAGCTCAGATGAGGAAAAAGCTTCCCTAGAAAGGCAAGAAAGTCATATTTTTCATGGACTTGCTGTGTCTAAGTTGTGTTTTCTCGCACACCAAGACCTTCAGTCCACCCCAAATCCTCTTCCACTGCAGCACCACACTTGAGAGTTCCTTTTCCTCCCACATTTTTCCATCCCCTTCAATATTTCTCCCACTGTTAAACTCATCCCTGTCCCCTTCCAGCCTTCCCACGCACGAAGGAAAACAAGGCAACAATAAAAGAGGTCAGCATGGTGTGGCCTCCAGCCACCTGTTTGCCATATTACCATCTCTAACCCTTGGTCTTATCTCTTCTGATAACATTAGGGTGCAAATTCAGCTGGAGTGACTCCCTGCCACGTGGAGTTCAGGCTTGCCACCCTAACACAGCTCCACCTGTAGGGAAAGCTTCTCATGGTCCTGTTGAGTCCAGAGTAGAGCATGGAATGCAGTGCTGCCAAGATGAGCACTCACAGGCCACATGAACCCAAGCCAGCAGAAACCATAAATCAGCTTAAAACCTAGAAAGCCTGCACATCCTGCTGGCAGAGGCTCTTGGTCACCAGCTGGAGGCAAGCAGAGGTGTCCCAGCACTGTATGAAGGCCACAGGACTGCCAGGTGTGGACAGTCATGCCCTCATCCCACTAACTGCCTGGCTGACCAAAGTGAAGAGCCACCAAATCACAGGCAGCATGGCAGGAGTGCCAAGGAGGATCTGTAGCCGTGGGGCTAGGAGGTGGTGAGGGTCAGGGAGTGGGCATAGGAGGCAGATCTCATCACCCACCCGTGCAAAACCACCATGGGCTGGAACTTGGGTGATAGAAGTTACCAGGGTCTGCTTCTGCATGAAGACCAGGCAGTGAAGGCATCCCTTCTGCTACTCCAGCCTGGTAAAGGAAGTCAAGACAAAGGCATGGATGGAACAGACATTGGAAAAGAGTTATCAGAAGATTTCCAGGAATAAGGAATTTGCAAGGAGCAGACAGGACAGCAGAACTAGCCTCCCTCCCTATGCTCTAGGAGCCAACACAAGTGACTGGGGTCTCTTCAGCTTCTTCAGAATGATCCACCCCAGTCATTTCACTCATGATCCATAGAGAAACATCACTGTGAAGCCTGTGAAAAGCCTGACAGTGCATACTGAGACAGCATGGGCAAGGATGTCACCTGTGACTGCAGCCACCAGCAAGGGACATCAGGGATGAGATGCTGTGAGGGCCCATGCAGTACAGACCTGCCTCTGACAGCTCACCAGCAGCTCCTCAGATGCCAAGAACCACCAAGTAGCAGAGGGTGCACCAAGCAGATGGAGGGAGGTTCTCCCCTTCTACTCTGCCCTAGTCACGCCACAGCTGCAGTATTGGGTCCAGTACTCCCAGTTCAAAAGAGAGAGGAAACTGCTGGAGAGAACAGCAGAGGCTGTGAAGGTCCTGAGGGGCTTGGAGCATCTCTGTGAGGAGGAAAGGCTGACAGCCCTGGGGGTGCTGAGCCTGGAGAAGAGCAGCCTGAGAGGAGAGCTAATCAATGCTCAGCAAGAACTAAAGGGTGGGGGGCAAGAAGCTGTGACCAGACTCTTGCCAATGGTGCCCAAGGACAGGACAGGGGCAATGGGCACAAACTGGCACGCAGGAAGCTCCAGCTAAACAGGAGGAGAAGATTCTTTGGTATGAGTGTGCTGGAGCCCTGGAGCAGGCTGCCCAGGGAGGTTGTGGAGTCTCCTTGTCTGGAGAGATTCCAAACCCAGCAGGCCATTGTGCTCCTGGGCAAGCTGCTGTGGGTGCCCTGCTTTAGCAGGGAGGTTGGACTGGGTGATCTCCAGAGGTCCCTTGCAACCCTCACCACGCTGGGATTGGGTGAGCAGGCTGCTGGCACATCAGGTTGCTGGAATCTTTAGCAAGCAGCAGCCAGCCCCTGGCCAGAGCAGCAGCAACAACACCTGCTGCCTATATAGCACAAGTAAGGAGCAGTGTCAATGACACTCAGGTGTCACAGATAAACCCACAGCCTGTTTGGGGATGGGAAAAGTCCCAGCTCAGCCCAGAGCTGCTGCTCACTGTGCACTGTCCGCATTGCTCAGCTGCAGGCACCTGGCCACGGCTGCAGAGCAGAGAAACGCTGTAGCCAGATGAGATGTGAGCAGCAGCTTCTGGGGATCTTCCAGGGGAATTCAACCTCAGCAGCTTCACACCACTGCCTTAGCAGAAGCAGCTGCCTCACCAGACTCTGGGAAAGGGAAAGGCTTTGTTTGCTTGCACAGAACAATGGCCAGAAAAACATAAGCAAGGGAGAGGTTAGAAGCCAGGTTCTGCTGGGAGGAGCAGGCTGGGGAGCTTTGTGCAACCAGAGGGCAGATGGAGGTTTTGCTCCTTTGAAAGCATGAGGTGGTTGAGTAGTGAGAGGACAAGGAAATGAAGGATGGAAACCAGCATGAGGATGCTGGCCCTGGTCCAGAGGGAAGCCACTGTCGTGCAGAGTCATTGTTTGCAAGCAGGGCCATTAAATACTGAGACCCAGAGCAGCCACAGACAGACACTGAATGGACCCAGTTTAGGATCTTCAGAGCAGGAAAACATTTCACAGAGTCACAGACTGGTTTGGGTGGGAAGGGACTTTTCAGGTCATCTAGTGCAACCCCCTGCAGACAGGCTGCTCTGAGCCTGATAAAACCTGACCTGGAACGGTTCTAGGCTGGGACATCTCCCACCTCTCAGGACAATCTGGGCCAGGGTCTCACCACCCTCAGTGTGTAAGATTTCTTCCTTCTACCCAGTCTGAATCTCCTTGTTGTAGTTTAAAATCATCACCCCTTGTCATCAATCATCACTCCCTGATGAAGGGTGGCCTCTCCTTCCGTCTTGTAGGCACCTTCAAGTACTGAAAGGTCACACCGAGCTGCTCCTGTCTTAAGCTAAACACTGTAAAGATGTCCCAGTGCAGACAGCCCCAAATTTCTCTTCAGCAGCTTTATTGCTGAAGAAAGAAGGAGCAGAGGGTAGAGTGGGGTTAGACTAGATGACCTTTGTGGGTCCCTTCCAACCCAATGCATTCTCTGATTCTAGGACTACGCTGGCCTAGTCCCAGCCTTGTGGCTGGATTTTGGGATAGTTTAAGAAAGTCCTGGAAGGACATGGCATAGGTTACCAGCAGCATTGCTTACAATCAGCAAGTGAACCATGTTAGCACATCTATACAACACAGAAACAGTAATTCAATGCTCTCCTTAGCAGCTGCCATTCCTGTCCTGAGCAATCCTTTGCCACCAGCTGTGGAAGAGCCTCGCCAGGTTCCTACAGCTCCCTGTGAATCACCTCGTGTCAGGTGATAGAATGAGAGGAAAGGGCCTGAAATTGCACCAGGGGAGGTGTGGGTTGGAGACTAGGAACAATGTCTTTGCTGCAAGAGTGGTCAGGATTGGAACAGGCTGCCCAGGGAGGTGGTGAAGTCCCCATCCCTGGAGGTGTTCAAGAAACCTGTGGCCATGGCACTTGGGGACATGGTTTAGTGGCCGTGGTGGGGTTGGGTTGAAGGTTGGATTTGACCTTAGAGGGCTTTTCAACCTTGATGATTCTCTGATTCTGTGCAATGGCACTTGGGGCGCAGGGCTGGAGCTTTAGTGGCCATGATGGTGTTGGGTTGACGGTTGGACTGGATGATCTTCGAGGGCTTTTCCAACCCAAACAATCCTCTGATTCTGCCTGACAACTCTGGATGCCCACAGACTTTCCCAGGGTGCGCCAAGGTGACCTGCCCTAGTGTGAATGATTCAGGTCACCATTTGCCTCCCACCTTCACCCCACAGCAAGGTCTCAGCTCACCTGGTGCAGGCTGAGTCCACAGCCAAGCTCTGCTTCATTTGCCTGATGTTCATGTGATGCATCATCTTGCATTGGGTGCCAAACCCCAAGCACAGGCTGAAGCACATCAAGAAGCCTGGTGCAGTTTGTATCTGCTAATGCATAACATACATCAAGCTCATGCCAACAATCAACAGCTGCATCTGAACCATACCAAAAGCATCTCAGATGGTGCCTACAGAAAGCTATCAGAGCAAAACTAGAAGTGGGGAGATTCAGATTGGACGTTAGGAAGAAATTCTTCCCCATGAGGCTGGTGAGACACTGGCACAGCTTGCCCAGGGAGGTGGTGGAAGCTCCATCCCTGGAGGCTTTTAAAGCCAGGCTGGATGTGGCTCTGGGCAACCTGCTGTAGTGTGAGGTATCCCTGTCTATGGGGGGGTGGTGGAACTGGATGATCCTTGAGGTCACTTCTAACCCTGACAATTCTATGATTCTGTCTGAACCAGGAGAGCTGCAGATGTCTTCCAATGGCCAGCTGCTTCCCAGCTGCTGCTCAAAAGGCTACCAGGCTGGTCAAGGGGACTAGATAAGGCTCAGTGCTCCCAGACTAGATAGAAGGAAGAAATTTTTAACACTGAGGGCGGTGAGACACTGTCCCAGGCTGCCCAGAGGCATGGTAGATGCCCCAGTCCCTGGAAGTGTTCAAAGCCTGGTTGGATGGGGCTCACCAAACCCAGGCGAAGCGCTGTAGAAATGAGAAGGTCTCTGCAGCCACAGAAGATGTGAGACCATCAGGGCTGTGCCCCAGGCTCCCTGGGGCCCTTGGCTGGAAGGAGCTGCTCCACCATTGCCATAACCTTCTCACAGGACCCTTGTAAAGGTGAGGAGGAAGATGCTGGTCATCCAGCTTGTTTCTTTTGCTTTCAGTGGAGAACCTGGTGAGCTGTGAGACAGAGGACCTAGAGGTTGTCCTTACCATGGCTCTCTCGTTACAGCCAAAGGATGCTGAAGGATGGCCACTGCTGCCCTCCCACCCAGGGCATGGGCACAGCATCTTCTCAGCAAGCCTCTGTGCTTACCTCCTGCCTTCTTGGAAAGGACCTGGGTGGAGCCTGACTTCACCCTGCTTTACAGAGCTGCGGAGCCATGTTGGTGGCACAGTTTCACAATGAACTCGCTGTGGTTCAGCAAACCACAGGCATCTTGAGTCTGAGGAACAGGAACCTCAGTGACTGAGGTCTGCCAGGGCACCAGCCCAGCTCTGCAGGGAAGCAAACCCATTAAGCTGTCCAAAAGCCTCAACATCACACTGGAGAACCTGGCCCTTGGGACATGTCTCCTGCTGCAGGTGCCCCAAGCTTGTGTGTGCCACCTGGGCCACACCATCATCCCTTGGCAGAGCCCAGTCCAGCTTTCTGCTTTGGCAAACCACCTCAGTAAGTCAAGAAACAGCTAGGTGAAAGACCAGTGTTGTGCTTGATAACAACTTGCTGCCTCCTGCACCTCTGCTGAGCAAACCACCATTTCCTGAGCCGAGGTGTCAGGCATGAAATATTTCACAGGCTGAACAACCGCCAGCAGCTGTGAGGTGACAAACAGACCTTCAGCCCTTCCTGGTCTTGAAGGCATAAATCAGGGGGGTCCTGTGTGGCTGCTGGAGAGCCCAGGGCTGAACACTCCCTCTTCTGCTTGGGGCAGGAAAAAGTGCTGGAAAACCAGGGGAGATGGAGGCTGAACCATGTTCTTTCTACATTGTAGAATACAGTGGCTTGGCAGGAACCCTTAAAGGTCTTGTCCAGCCCCACTGCAGTCCACAGGGACTTACCCCAACCAGACTAGGTTGCTCAGGGCTGCATCAAGTTTGACCTTGAATGTCTCCAGAGATGGGGCCTCCACAACTCTGGGCAACCTGTTCTATTGTCTCACCACCTTCATTGTGAAGAGCTTCCTCCTAATTCCCAGCCTAAATCTACCCTGCTCCAGTTTCAAATCATTGCCTCTCATCCTATCCCTATGGGCCCTTCTAACACAGTCCCTCCCCAGGCTTCCTGTAGGTCCCTTTCAGATATTGAAATGCAGCTCTAAGGTCTCCTCAGAGCCTTCTCTTCTCCAGACTGAACAGCCCCAACTCCCCCTGTCTGTCCTCACTGGCGACGTGCTCCAGCACCATCATCGTCATGGCCTCACTTCAAACCCACACCATCAGGTCCACATCCCTCCTGTATTGGAAGTCCCAGAGCTGGACACAGGACTGCTGGTGAGGTCTCACCAGAGCAGAGTGGCAGAATCCCCTCTTGACCTGATGGCCACACATCATTTGATGCAGCCCAGGGCATGACTTGCCTTCAGGGCTTCAAGTCCTCATTGCTGGCTCATGTCCAGCTTCTCATCCAGCTTCACTGTGACTACCTGCAGCCTGCAGCCTACTGCTTCACTGCCATTCTCTGGACCTGCTCCAGCACCTCAGTGTCCTTCTTGGAGTGAGTGGCCTGAAACTGAACCCAGCATTTGAGGTGTGGCCTCAGCAGTGCCCAGTGCAGGGGGGTGGGGTGGTGATCCCTGCCCTGGTCCTGCTGGTTATAAAATTCAAACTGAGCTGAAGGGCTGCAGCTGCTGGCTGTAAAATTCAAATGCAGGTGGAAACAGAAAAATACTCAGAAGATTAAGAGCAACATATTGGAGGTCCCCAGAAGCCAGCAGGCTACAAAATGCATTACAGCAGCTCAACTTCCTATTTCCTTTTCCTTACAGCTCTGAAAATATTCACTGCAAAGGTCAGGGTTTGAGGGTTTTTTTTTGGCCAGTTGCTCGTTATCAGGCAGCCAAGGCTGCTGCTGCTGCTGCAGGACCAGGCACCCTCAGGAGTCAGAACCCAAACCTCCCCCATTCTCCCCCTGACTTTTCCTGCTGGGTTCTTACCTGCTTTACCATCAGGGTGCAAAGTATGATGATGCAGAATCTGCTTTGGAAGAGAGTCTTTGGTGACAGCAAGACCTGGCAGTGGGACACAGGGATTGCCAGGGTGGGGAGGGACCACCTTGGGTCCGAATCTGCTCCTCTCTGGTGATGTCTGATGAAGAGTCTCTTGGAAACAAGCACATTTTTATTGGATGTTAAGGCTGGAGCAGTACCAAGGCTCCTAGCCAGCATTAGCATGGAATTGTGGCAGTTTCTCCACAGACACATGCTGTTGTATACATACAAGGTGAGTATGAGCCACTGTGTGCCCAGGTGACCAAGAAGGTCAGCAGCATCCTGGTCAGGATCAGTGTGGCCAGCAGGGCTAGAAAGGTGATTCTCCCTCTGTACTCAGCGCTGGTGAGGCTGAAACTCAAATACTGAGATCAGTTTTGGGCCCCTCACTCCCAGAAAGCAGTGAGGTGCTGGATCAAGTCCAGAGGAGGGTAACAAAGCTGGAGAAGGGTCTGGAGAACAGGACTGGTGAGGAGCAGCTGAGGGAGCTGGGGGTGTTCAGCCTGGAGAAAAGGAGGCTGAGGGGAGACCTCCTGGCTCTCTACCACTCCCTGAAAGGAGGTTGGAGTGAGGTGGAGCTTGGCCTCTTCTCCCAAGGAACAAGTGACAGGATGAGAGGAAACAGCTTCAACTTGCATTGGGGAGGTTTAGGTTGGACATGAGGATCAATTCCTGAACTGAGAGAGTGGACAAGCCCTGGAAGAGGCTACCCAGGGCAGCAGTGGAGTCCCCATCCCTGGAGGGGTTTGGAAGCCATGGAGATGTGGTGCTGAGGGCCATGGGCTAGTGGTGACCTGGCAGTGCTGGGTTAATGGTTGGACTGGATGATTTTACAGGTCTCTTCCCACCAAAATGGTTCACTGTTTCTGTGACTGTATTTTCAGTCTAGCAGCCTGAGGGAGATCAAGCACAAGCCCCACAGGAGCAAGAGTTACCACCCAGACCCAGGTGCATGTTGCACCATCAGGAGACCCACTCTCCTCCCTCTGCACACCATTGTGCACTGGGATCCCAAAACAGCAGCACCATCGTGGGTGGAACATGAGGCCCCTGGGCACTGGAGTGGAACCAGCACAAAGCAGATATCCACAAAGCTACAGACTGACAGAAGCAGCAGCACTGGTGATGAGATGACTGCAGGTATCACTCATCCAGCTCCAGCCTGAGTCACTGCAGGGACCTGAACAACTTCCTAATGGTCTGAGACACGAATTTCACAGGGTACAGGAAGCAGAAGGTGGTGCTGGCTTTGATTTACTATGAGAGAGGGAAATGGCATGAGGTTTGACAGAAGACTGGCAGAAGGGTCTAGCTAAAAGGAAGAGTGAGGAAAAGTCAGGTGTGGGCAAGAGGAGAGGAGGACAGAGCTTTATTTCTGGGGCCAGAGCCCTGCAAGTAGGATGGTGTAAATATCTTACTCAGCTTGTATTGTTCATAGTGCCAAAAGAGGGGAAAATGGAGTAGAAAGGATGCTAAATGCCCATGGGATGACAAAGTGCAACAGGGACACTGAAGACTTAATTTAAATTAGCTAAAATAAGCCTTGGTTCTTGGCAAGCAACTTGGTGCCAAAGGGCTGAAGCCAGTGAAAGAGGCAATGTTCGGAAATGGGAACTGAGGCAACATCTACTGATGGGAAAAGGGAAGTGGCTGGGATCTTTCTCAGCTGGTTTCATATCCAGGCACCTCCTTCCATGCACAATCACTGCTGCTTCATCATGGGTGGCAAAGGGAGAGGTCCAAGCCAGGCTCTAGATTGCTGAGGGTACCAAAGTCCCCACCATGTGACTGCTTCAAGGGGAGATTCCTGTCCAAGACACCATTTTCCCAAAAGCTGCAATAGAGAAAGCAACCCCTTGGGTCCACAGGCTGCTTCACTGCTGCCAGCCTTGACTTACAGACCCTATGAGGAGAGGCTGAGGGAGCTGGGGTTGTTTAGCCTGGAGAAGAGGAGGTTCAGGGGAGACCTTGTAGCTCTCTACAGCTACCTGAAGGGAGGTTGTAGCCAGGAGGGGGTTGGTCTCTTCTCCCAGGCAACCAGCACCAGAACAAGAGGACACAGTCTCAAGCTGCACCAGGGGAAGTTTAGGCTGGAAGTGAGGAGAGAGTTCTTCCCAGAAAGAGGAACTGGCCATTGGAATGTGCTGCCCAGGGAGGTGGTGGAGTCCCCATCCCTGGGGGTGTTCAAAAAGGCTTGGATGTGGCACTTGGAGCCATGGTTTGGTTGTCAGGAGGTATTAGGTAATAGGTTGGACTCCATGATCTCTGAGGTCTCTTCCAACCTGGTTGATTCTATGATTCTATTCTATGGTTCCATGATTTGGTTTCTACCCAGGAGACAAAGCACCCAAAGTGAAAGGATTTATTCCTTGTGCTGGGTTTTAGGGACTGCTTTGGTGAAGTAAATGAGGGCATCATTTAGAAGGAAAATTCAGACTAGAGAGCATTGTGGCTCCAGGTGACAGTGTGGTGCCCAAACACACACAGATGCCAGGAAGAGTCACCAAAGTGCTGGGACAAATTCCCACCAAACTCCCATCCTGACATTCCTCTTAAAGCACCAGGAGCTGCTTTGGGATGTGGGCACATGGAGATCACAGGACACCCCCAGAACAGCAACCTCTCCACCACCTGGTACCCACAGGGACAGCTCTGGCCAGAGCTTTGCACCGGTGGTGGCTGCAGCATCTCCCTCTAAATACGTGGCTGTGTGTGGGGGGGTTATTTTACAACAGCCAAGTCCCCAGCAGGGGTTATGTTGCTGCTTTCTTAGGTTTACAGACAAATAAAATACATCAATACGTCCCAGCACCTCAACAACCAACAGCTGCAACCAGCCAGCAGACACAGCCCTGGCTGTACCCAAAGACTTGGTTGGATTTCTACGCTGTAGCCTTGCCAGACTGGGACCTCCCACTCCTTCCTCAAGGAGCTCCAGGAGAGTTATGTGGGTTAGAGACGCACATGGAGACATTGCTGTGTTGCAAGCGGCTCTTCAGCACAAACTGCACACAGTCCTAGAACGCTAGGGGTTGGAAGGGAAGGCTGGAGATCATCCAGCCCAACCCCCTGCCAAAGCAGGGTCACTCAGGGCAGGTCACACAGGAACACATCCAGACGGGTTTGGAAGGCTCCAGAGAAGGAGATTTCAGAGCCACTCTGGGCTGCCTGCTCCAGTGCTCTACAACCCTCCCAATAAAGGTTTCTCCTTGTGTTGAGGTGGAACTCCCTGGGTTCTAGTTTGTATCCATTGGCCCTTATCCTGTCACAGGACACCACTGGAAAGAACCTGGCCCCTTCCTCTTGCCCCCCACCCTTCAGATATATTTATAAGCATTAATAAGATTCCCCTCTCAGTCTTCTCCAGGCTGAGCAGCCCCAGGACTCTCTGCCCTTGTAACTCATTCTCACATTCCACCTGCTTCATCTCGAATCTGCTTGGGATTTTGGCAAGGAGGAGGTGAAAGCCACACCTCTCAAAGCCTGAGAAAGGAAAAGCTCTTTGTATTTGGGAAATAAAGGGGTTTGAAGAGCAGCTGCACAATTTAGGGCCAGAAGCAGTGAGAAAGTGAAGTGCTCTTCTAGGATTCCTCAGCTCAGGCCAGTCTCACACCAGCTGAACACTGGTGGCTGAGAGGGGTTCTGTGCACCGTGGCTGGGGACTTGCACCCAGAGCAGCATTTTATCTTTCATCAGTGAGAACTCTGGTGGCTCCATGGCCACTAGCTAATGCACAACCACCAAGAGACCGACAGCACAAGCAGAGATGTGCAGCTGTGCAACTAACTCACTGAATCCCAGAATCCCAGTGTGATGAGGGTTGGAAGGAACCTCTGGAGACCATCCGGTGCAACGCCCCTGCTAAAGCAGGCCACCCACAGCAGCTTGCCCAGGACCATAGAATTGGAAGGGATCTTGAAAATCATCTAGTTCCAACCCCTGCCATGGGCAGGGACACCTCCCACTAGCCCAGGTTGCTCAAGGCTTTATCTAGCCTGGCCTCAAACACTTCCAGGGAGGGCACAGAGGATCACAGGGTCCAGGTGGGTTTGGAATCTCTCCAGAGAGGACGACTCCACAACCTCTCTGGGCAGCCTGCTGCAGAGCTCCAGCACCCTCACACCAAAGAAGCTTCACAGAAGAATGCAGCAGGTTTGGAGCCGGGGGAGGGGGCAAGGAAAAGCTGAGTGTGACCCTGACACCCAGCTTGGTGTTGTGGCCCCTTCTTCAACTGCACAGGCAGGATGATGCAATTTACCACAGCTCCATTTGTCACCATCTTTTCTCAGAGTCATTTAGAAAGAGCCACAGCAGCGGTGGGAGGACTGAACTCACTCTCACCTCTGAACAGCCTGGGAAGCATTAACCACAGCCTTGAAGTGAACATATCCAAGGCCACAGGGCTCCTTCTTGTTGTGTTGGGTTTCTTTTTTTACCTCTTCTTTTCCCTTTTAGTTCACCCTAGCTCATCAGCCACGACATTTTTGTTGAGGCATCTGTAATACTGCAGGAAAGGAGAACCGAAAATTCCAGAGGTGCATTTTATGCAGTCTGAAATTTGGTCTCCTCCAGTTTCAGATCTTAAATTGGGCTTTTTGCTGCCTTCCAGTAGAACCCTCAGCTTGAGAGGAGCTGTGGAATGGCAGCCATGAGCAAATGGCTTACATGCACAAGAGAGAAATGAACCTTTCCAACACCTCTGAGAAAATTCGGATTTGAAACATCAACCGAAATTGGGACCTCCAAAGATTTTTCTCCCCAAAACCTGTTGTTTTTTTTAACTCCTCGTCAATACCCTTCATTTAATTTTCTGTGCAGCAGATATTACCTACCTAATACTTTCTAACTAATCCCAGCATGGTGGGGTTGGAAGGGACCTCTGGAGGTCATCCAGTCCAACCCTCCTGCCAAAGCAGGGCACCCACAGCAGCTTGCCCAGGAGCACAATGGCCAGGGGGGTTGGAAGCTCTCCAGGGAAGGATACTCCACAACCTCTCCGGGCAGCCTGATCCAGGCCTCCAGCACCCTCACACCAAAGAAGTTGCTCCTTAAGTTCAAGAGAAACCTCCTGGTCTCCAGTTTGTGCCCACTGCCCCTTGCCCCATCAATGGCCACCACTTGAAAGGGCTCAGCCACATCTTCATGACCTCCAGCCTTTAGATTAGTGCTAGGATGACAAATACATGAGGTTGACAGAGTTGGTTGAAGACCCAATGCCTGGTGTGAGATAGTATCATGGTATCAGTCAGGGTTGGAAGGGACCACAAGGATCATCTAGTTCCAACCCCCCTGCCATGGGCAGGGACACCCCACACTAGATCAGGCTGGCCAGAGCCTCATCCAGCCTGGGCTTAAACACCTCCAGGGACGGGGCCTCAACCACCTCCCTGGACAACCCATTCCAGGGCTTCACCACTCTCATGGTGAAGAACTTCCTCCTCACGTCCAGCCTGAATCTCCCCACCTCCAGCTTCATTCCATTCCCCCTAGTCCTATCACTACCTGATATCCTAAGAAGTCCCTCCCCAGCCTTCTTGTAGCCCCCTTCAGATACTGGAAGGCCACAATTAGGTCACCTCAGGTAACTGCTCCCTGTTTCAAATCTCCTTCAAAAAGTCTGCCAACACCAGAAGACTTGGTTACTAAGGTACCATCTGCACAGCCATTCCACCACATCCCAACATCCCTGTGAGAATAAGAGCTCCACACTTCTAACACACTCAAAAGCCAAGTTCTCATGGACCAGGTTGTTCCAGGAAAGCAGAGACACCGCCTGAAGAGAAGGAGTAAAGTAGGATGAATTAGTTCAACAGAGGATGGTCTTTATTTGGTTCCAGGCAGAGGAAATCCTTGCTGGGGGGGTCCTGCTTTTGGGTATTTGGCTATTGAAATCCAGACCTGGTCTGATAAGGACCTTGGTACAGTCTGAAGGTTGTAGGAGGCTGTGGTCAGTCTCTTCCTGGTATCAGGTGATGGAATGAAAGGAAATGGCCTGAAATCGTGCCAGGGGAGATTTAGGTTGGAGATTAGGAACATTTTTTTTCCTGCAAGGGTTGTCTGGCACTGGAACAGGCTGCCCAGGGAGGTGGTGGGGCCACCATCCCTGGAGGTGCTCAAGAAACCCATGGCCATGGCAGCTGAGGACATGGTTTGATGGTCACGGTGGTGTTCGATTGATGGTTGGCCTGGATGATCTTAGAGGTTTCTTCCAGCTGAAACAATCCCATGAGTTTTGTGAGTGTCAGGGAAAATAAATCAAGCAGCAGCAGATGGAACAGCAAGGTCAAAACTTCCAACAGTGAGCAGACGTGAGGTGGAAACCATCCTTCATCCCCATCACAACGCAACTGAGTGCCAAGGAGAGTGGCTGGTTCCTCTGAAACGAATCCACTTCTCTGGAAGTGACCTAAAAACTCACACCTAACATGCAAGCATTCCTGAGGCTCCTCCACAGAGCAGGCAGGGGCCAGGTGCTGGCTGCAGAGTGCTCAGGAAATGCCAAAATCCAGATCTTTATCTTTACCAGTTGCAAAGCACTTGGCTGAGAACCTGAATTCAGAGGCAGAAGTAACTCAACTGTCCTTCTTCCAGGTTTCCCTGAGGTGTCCTCTTGTCACATCACACACCCAACCGCTGCTGGATGGTGAGAGCTTTCCCAGGGCTATTACCCAACCACTGACACAGCTGCTGGGTCTGCAGGCCATCAGCTGCTGCTCCATGAGATCCTTATCCCTGCTTCCAGGAGGGAGGTTTCCCAGCCTTGGCTTCATCCCATGTCTCTTCTGGGTGTAGGCCATGTGCGAAGGGCTGTGAGGAAAGGGACAAAGTTAACAGCTCAAATGTTGCTGTGTTTGTAGGTCAGCTGAGAAAAGAGTCATACACCAGTCTGCGTGGGAATGGACCTTTAAAGCCCACCAGGTTCAACCCCCGCTGCAGTCAGCAGGGACATCCCCAACTGGAGCAGGTTGCTCAGAGCCCTCAGAAACCTGACCTGGATTGGTTCTAGGGATGGAGCACCTCCCACCTCTCTAGGCAACCTGGGACAGGGTCTCACCACCCTCAGTAGAAAAGATTTCTTCTTTCTCTCCAGTCTGAATCTCCCTCTTCCAGTTCAAACCATCATCCCTTGTCCTGTCACAACAGGCCCTGCTCAAAAGTCTCTCCCCAGCTTTCTGATCAGCCCTTGAAGCACTGAAAGGCCACCAGAAGGTCTCCCTGGAGCCTTCTCCAGGCTGAACAAGCCCAACTCTCTCAGCCTAGCCTCACAGCAGAGGGCTTCCAGCCCTGCCAGCATTGCTGTGGCCCTAAAGCTCAGGACAGCTGACAGGGCGTTACCTTTGCTATGTTCTCTAAATCTCTTTTCCAAACAGTGTCACTGGAGCAGCCTTGGGCAGCTCTGCATACACCCTACCAACCACCCTCCCATCTCACCACCTCATTCTGCCTGCATTCCCTTACAGCAGGAATGTGCTGTCACCTTCCTCAACCTAGAACCCATCCCAAGTGAGGTGGAAAGCAGGATTGTGAGCTGCCAAAAGCTTCAGCACGGCAAGAAGTGAAGCTGCAGGACAGCATTTCTCTAATGCTCCTACCCTGAAGTCACTTCCAAGGCAAAGATTCTCTCCTTGCAGTCCAACTGGAAAATGAAAACTTAGATCAAGGAACCTTGAACTATTATAGCCCTTTGTCAACAGCTGCAGGAGCCATAGACTCATGGAATCATCAAATCATTTTGGTTAGAAGAGACCTTTAAGATCATCAAGTCCAACCTTTAACCCAGCACTGCCAGGTCACCACTAAACCACATCCCTCAGCACCACAGCTCCATGGGTTTCAAACCCCTCCAGGGATGGGGACTCCACCCCTGCCCTGAGCAGGCTGTGGTCCTGAGTCCTGGGCACAGTCTCTGCCTCCCAAAAGTTTCTCCTTTCCATCCTACCCAGCTCACCAGGAAAAAGAATTGCCCACAATCCTCACCAATCTTAATGTGCTTTAACTGTCTAAGATTTGCTTTCTTCATGACCTGAGGTAATGTTTAAAAGCCTGGACAGGATTCATCATCCAGCTTGTAATGAGAACCAGCTGGAAGGCATTTGACCATGCTGGGACTTGCAGGCTTTTCGCTGCCTCCCCCTGAGTGATGCTTTGGAACTTCACCAAGTGACTGGGGCAGCACTTGCTGCTGGCTGGACAGAGTGAGGAGGGATCTGAAGCTCTGCCTAAGCAATGAAACTCAAGCAAGTTGTGTATGATGAGAAATACGAACCAAGATGGGGAGTTTGGTGTCACTGAAGACCCATTGATGGCTCTGGGGAGCATCCAGTCCAACCCCACTACTAGAGCAGGGTCACCCACAGCAGCTTGCCCAGGGTCACAATGGCTTGGGGAGGTTGGAATCTCTGCACAGAAGGAGACTCCACAACCTCTCTGGGCAGCCTACTCCAGGGCTCCAGCACCCTCACACCAAAGAAATGTCTCCTCATGAAATAAACTGAGGATGTCAGTGACAAAGGGATGGAGATGGTGTCTCCCAAAGCCCAAGTCCCACCAGGAGCTGCATCTTCCCACTCCCTGGCAGCATTGTCCAAGCTCAGGACCACATCTGAACCTTCCCTTTCAAGCTCTTGAAGCAACATCTCCATCTCTAGTGTAGGAAGCAGAAGCAGAGGAAAATCTGACATTTAATGGCAGAAGTCACCAAAGACTGCCCGCTATCTACAGAGAGAGGTCTTGGCCTCAGAACAACCCCTCCGAGCACAGTCATCAAATAGCTGTGTGCCAGATCAGATGGCCTGACCTTCATGACCACAAGATCTGATCAATCACATTTCTGGTAGTCTTGCAAACGAAGGGTAATCAGTTTCAGCCTGAGCCTCCCTGCTGACTGAGTCACCCATGCTGTCAAAACAAAATCAGCTCAGCGGTGGCCTATTTTCTTCTCATATAAGTGAGGATTCCTTCAAGTGATGTAATGAATCAGTGCCCAGGGAGGGAAAAAAACATGTCATCAGGATCCCAAGGTCTGTCCTCATGTCATAACAAATACTGTGATGATGGGTGGCTAAGCCCAAACTCAGGACCCACATCTGCCCAGAAGGCAAATCACATCCTAGGCTGCATCAAAAGCTGAGCATCTTTAGAATTTGCACAGAACCTCATCTAAAGTGGTGTAGCTGCTGGAAGAAAAGCCCAGGTTCATACCTGCATCCCCTCCAGCCCATGGGACCATCAACACAACCAGGCAGATGGACCAGCTCTTTACCAGCACTGTTCAAGAAGCTCCACACAGCCACAGATGCACCTCCTAAAACTCATTGACAGGAGTCTGATGTCTGAAACCAAAGTCCTGGTGACCCACCAGATCATGAGGACTTGGGGAATGGGTTCCAGTATTGGCTGCTCCCTGTGACACCAGCTGAGCAGGTATGTCCCCCACCATCACCAGTGGCCTCTTCTGGGGGCAGATGTCTACTAATCTGAAAGTCAAGCTGGAGAGCTGCTGGGAATTGTGCAAAGTAGTTCCTTCTCCTTTATTTCTGGCATCTTCACTCTGGAAAAGACAATGGGAATAACAAGGAGTGAGTTACATCGTCCAGGTACCAAATTCCTTGGCCAATATTAAGGAGCAACGACTCACAGAATCACAGAATGGTAGGAATTGGAAGGGACATCTGAAGCCAAACACCCCTACCAAGGCAGGCTGACCTAAAGAAGGTCACACAGGAACATGTCCAGGTGAGGTGTGAATACCTCCATCTCCAGAGCTGGAGAAGATCAGGCAGAATAATACCAGATAAATGAAAGCACAAACTGGAAAGAATGTCTTCCTCATCTCCAGTCTCAATCTGCCCTTTGGTAGTGGGGAGACCACAGTGGGTGAGCAGGGCTCAATGGAGACTCTTCTGCTGCTGTATTTGGAAAGAGTGACTGCAAAAGTCTGCAAGTTTGGGATTTCAGCAAAGTTCATGCAAACACCTGGTGAGCCCACCTAAACCCAAGCCAATAAACACAAGCTGACCTCCAAGCGTGCAAGATGCTAAAGCAGGTGAATGCCCCAAGCCAAACCGAGTCACAGAGTCACAAAATGTTGAGGGTTGGAAGGGACCTTGAAAGCTCGTCCAGTGCACCCCCTGCCAGGGCAGGATCACCCAGAGCAGATCACACAGGAAAGCATCCAGGAGAGTCTGGAATGTCTCCAGAGAAGGAGACTCCACCACCTCTCTGGGCAGCCTGCCCCAGTGTTTTGCCACCCTCACAGTGAAAAAGTTTCTCCTCCTGCTCCCGTGGCGCCTCCGGCTTGCCCCCGCTGCCCCTTGCCCTATCACTGGATATCACTGAGCAGAGCCTGGCTGTGTCCTCCCAGCACTGCACTGCACATCTTTACAAAGATGAATGAGTCCTTGCCAGGAGGCATCCTCCTCCTCCTCCTCCTGCTTCCTCAGGCTTCAGCAGAAGCTCTCTGCAGCTCTGCTCCCCATGGTTTCTGCAGCTATTTTAGGCAGCAGGCACTGCAGCCAACTTCAGAGGCGTGCTTGGGGGATTTTTTTCATAGCTTCCTCCAAGTAGGTCTCTCTCTCTCTCTCTTTTTGGTTTTGTTTTTTGTTTTTTCCCTACTGAACTCAACATTTTTACCCTTCCTAGGTCAACCAAAAGGCATCTTGCCTTGGCTTCGTGCCTATCTGCCCGCCCCAGTCACTGCAGCTCTTATGCACGGTGCCAGCTCCCAAGGTGGGTGGAGCAAACTGGGAGGGGGAAATCCCAATTTGTTTACTGAGAACCCATCAAAAACTATCCCTGTGGAGCAGAGTCAGCCCCTTCAGAGTTCAAAGGACAGGGATTTGGGTGCTTCCCCAAGGAAAGGCAGTTCCCAGGCAGCTTCCTTCTGGGCTCACACTGTAGGGGCTGAAGGCAATGCTCTTTTCCTCCCATTATTACACCCATTGTTCACCTAGTGCTGGGATCCCTGTCCTGCTAGGGACCTCACCCAGCACCTGGTACATGCCAAAGCTCTGAGCTCCTGCCCTGCTTGAAGGTGGAGGAAATGGCAGTGGCAGGGTATTGGCGCAGAAGCGGTGGTGCAGCAGACACACTCCGGACATAGGCTGACAACATCCTGTTGAGCACAGAAAGCTCCTCGTGCTGACAGCCCTGCAGATCCCAGAATCAAACCCTCTGGTTGCCAAGGTCCACACATCAAGAGCCTTGGATACACATCAAGTGGAGGTGTTGTGCTTACACTTGGCAGTTTGCAGCAGCAGAGAATCGTTTTGAGACCTGTAAGGTCATCCAGTCCAACCATTAACCCAGCACTGCCAGCTCACCACCAAACCAGGTCCCTCAGCACCACAACTACACAGCTTTAAAATCCCTCCAGGGATGGTCACTCCACCACTACCCCAGGCAGCTTGTTCCAGCCCTTGGACAACCCTTTTGAGGAAGAAATTCATCCTCATGTCAAACCTAAACTTCCCTTGGTGCAGCTTGAGGCCATTTCCTACCATTCTGTCTCCCACTACTTGTGAGAATAGACCAACCCCCACCTAGCTCCAACCTCTTTTCAGGGAGCTGTAGAGAGCCAGAAGGTCTCCCTTCTACAGGCTGAACAACCCCAGTGCCCTCAGCTGCTCCTCACAGCCCTGTTCTCCAGACCCTTCCCCAGCTTTGTTGCTGATACAGGCCAGGATGCTCTTTCATAGAGTCACAGAATCCACTGAGTTGGGAGGGACCTTTGAAGGTCATCTAGTCCAACCCCCTTGCAGTCAGCAGGGACATCCTTAAATCCCATCCAGTTTAAACCACCACAACAGGCCCTGCTAAAAGGTCTGTCCCCCTCTGTCTAGTCAGCCACTTTATGTACTGGAAGGCAGCAATAAGGTCTCCTTGGAATCTTGGGGCACTTAGTGGATGGATCAAAAACCTCAAGAATCCCCAGCCTGGTAACAGTCCTGGGGTATCTCCAGCTTCCTAAGAGGTGCACTGGGCAGAGCTTTGGCACTCCCTGACCATTTCCTTCCAGCTCTGGGTGGCTCAGACTCAATATTCAGCCACATAATTGAATTTTGGCCACTCAGACTCAGCCCTGGCTGAAGTCCTGCTGTCCACTGGCAGCACTCCCCAATGAGTGCAAAGTCAGTGCAGGGCTGCAGGAGGGCCTGGCAGCAGCAGCAGCTGTGAGAGCCCCAAGAGAGCTGAGTCAGCCCAAGGCTCCATAAGCCTTTGACTCATATTTTCAGTTTCTTTTACATTCCAACAGAAACGTCCCTGCTGTGCACCCACTTGGTGCAATGTCCTCCCAAGAACCCTCCCCAGATGCATTGTCTTCATTTGGAGGAAACCCCATCCCCCCCTGCCTTATTACCCAATGAACTCCAAACCGCTCCCTGTAGTGTTTCTCAACAGCAAACACTGCTCCTGAGGCTGTGTTAGCGTGCAGATGTTGAGGAGGACAAGCTAAAGCCATTGTCCAACAGCTCTGGCAGACAGAGCATCCCACGAGCAGATGTGGTTCTGAAGGACAGAAGAAAGGCAGAAGCGATTCAGAGGATCATTGCCTGGTTAGCAATGGCCAGCTGGGTTTGGAGGAGACTCCACAACCCCTCTGGGCAGCCTGCTCCAGGGCTCCAGCACCCTCATAGCAAAATAATTTCTCCTCCTGTTCAGATGGAACCTCCCGGGTTCCAGTTTGTGCCCATTGCTCCTTGTCCTGTGCCTGGACACCACTGAGCAGTCTGGCCCCAGCCTCTTGTCCCCCACCCTTTCTCTCTCCTGCTGAGCATTGCTCAGATCCCCTCTGGGGCTGCTCTTCTCCAGGCTCAACAGCCCCAGGGCTCTCAGCCTTTCCTCCTCACAGAGATGCTCCAGGCCCTTCAGTGTCTTTGGAGCCTCCACTGGACTCTCTCCAGTAGTTAACTGTCTTGATCTGGGCAGCCCAAAAGTGGACAAAATGCTCCAGCTGTGGCATCACTAGGACAGAGGAGACAGGAGGACCTCCTTTGACCTCACAGTAAACAAATTTCTCCTTCTGTTCAGATGGAACGTCCTGGGTTCCAGTTTGTGCCCATTGCCCCTTGTGCTGTCACTGGGTACCACTGAGAAGAGTCTGGCCCCATCCTTTTGCTCCCCACCCTTTAGCTCTTGCTGAGCACTGAGAAGCATTGTCTGAGGGGTCCTGTGGGAGCCCTGCTCCATCCTGCGTATCTAACGATCACCTTCATCAAACTTTCAGTCATTACAGCAGCTGAACAAAAGCAACGAAGACAAGCCAGGGGTATGGCCACATCCAGGCTGCCTGGCTCTGCAGCTAAGTAGCTCCCACAATTTAATTCACCCAAATCAACACCATCATGAAGGTCATCAACCGTTCTGCATCAACAGGAAGCACGAAGCAACGCTCAAAGCCGGAGATTAGGATCAGGAAACCTGCCACTATTTGCTTTTCCTCTCTATTCTAGGCTTTCAACATCTCCAAACCAGGAATCCTGACATTTTTCCTACCCTGCAGATGCATATTAAACCACTTGGTGAATGTTTATGGGGCAGCTGGAGAGGTTCGGATGACAGAAATCTCTGCTTTTCATGGAATCATAGAGTGTTTTGAGTTGGAAGGAACCCTTCAGGGTCACCTAGCCTGAACCCCTGCAGTCAGCAGGATCATCTGCAATTCCATCAGGTTGCTGAGAGCCCCCAGATGCTGAGGCATCTATCACCTCTCTGGGAAATCAGGGTCTCACCACCCTCAGTGAAAAACATTTATTTCTAATATCTAATCTAAATCTCCCTCTTTTAGTTCAAACCACCCCCCCCCTTGTCCTGTCACAACAGGCCCTGCTCAAAAGTCTCTCCCCAGCTTTCTGATCAGCCCTTGAAGCATTGGAAGGCCACCAGAAGGTCTCCCCAGAGCCTTCTCTTCAGGCTGAACAACCCCAACTCTCTCAGCCTGGCCTCACAGCAGAGGGCTTCCAGCCCTGCCAGCATTGCTGCATTCTTCTCTGGCCCTGCTCCAACAGGTCCCTGTCTGTTCTGAGGACTCCAGAGCCGTCCCCAGCACTTCAGGAGGGGTCTCAGCAGAGCATAGCAGAGGGACAGAATGCCCTCCCTGCCCCTGCTGCCCACACTGCTGGGGATCAGCCCAGGACAGGCTGGGGCTGGGCTGGCAGTGCTCAGTGTTGGCTCACATCCAGCTTCGCACACATATTTACTGACCAGTCAACATTAAAGCCAACACAGAGCACTGCTTTATCCTCATTTCCCCCCAACTTATTTTTCTTTCTTCCTTTCTCTCTCCTCTCCTCTTCTCTTTTCCTCTCCTCTTTACCTCTTCACCTCTCCTCTTTACCTCTTCACCTCTCCTCTTTACCTCTTCACCTCTCCTCTTTACCTCTTCACCTCTCCTCTTTACCTCTTCACCTCTCCTCCTTACCTCTCCTCTCTTATTTTTTCTTGTCTTTTTTTCCTTCTCTTTTATTTTTCTTTATTCCCTTTCCCTACCAAGGTGTCCTTTCCAAGATCTTGCCACCACCACAGAAAGCTTCTGCTAAGCCAGACATGGCCATCAGGGCTGTCTCCCCATTGCAACACAATCAGTTCTCAGAAACGGCAGCGCTGAGAGGAAACCAGACACGTTCACAAACACGTGTCCAAACCAAACACGTCCACATTACAAGCCCTAACAGACCAAAATAAAACTTCACTTGAAAGCTCTGATCCTTCCTGCTCAAGGCCATAACACAATCATCTTCCTGGGTTCACCTTTATCAGCCTCAAAATAGCCTGAAACTCCCCAGCTCACCACAGCCCATCCCAGCACCCAGCATGCACCAGTAGCAGCAGCCTGGCTCCCATGGTGGGACCACATAGCACATTGGGAAGGCAAAACCCATCTTGGGGCATGCACATGGTCAGAACCGTGGCTGTGAGGTCTGCAGAGTCAGCCAGCCCTCAAGATAAGTGGATTTATGAGGTGGTCTGGCATGCCTAGCTCTGCTTCTCCAGCTGTCTCCATTCAGATGGAGACATGGATGCTCCAATCCAGCCCAAATAACAGCATCGAGTCATTAAGGTTGGAAAAGAGGTCTAAGCTCACCAGATTCCCTCGAAGGGGAAGCAGAGCATGGGGGAAAGGGAGACAGGGCAGTGGTGAACATCTTACTTAAAGGGTGGGTGTCATGAGATTGAGACCAGTCTCTTCTCGGTGGCGCCCAGGTGACAGGACAAGGGGAAACGGGCACAAACTGGAACACAAGAAGCTCCGTCTAAACATGAGGAGGAACTTCTTTAATTTAAGGGTGACAGAGCCTTGGAGCAGGCTCTCCAGAGAGATGGGGGGTCTCCTTCTCTGGAGACATTCAAAACTTGCCTGGACATGTTCTGTGTGACATTGTCTAGGTGAACTTGCCTTGGAGGGAGTTGGACTGGATGATCTCCAGAGGTCCCTTTCAACCCCTACCATTGTGTGGTTCTGTGATTTCTGCCTGGACATGAAGGAATCCCAGGAGCTGGAACCTCACAGCTCAGAGCACACAGCAAGCAGCAGCTGCAGACATGACTCTGAATTCAAAGCTCATCCATGCTCCAGCTGTGTCACTGTCAGAGCAAAAATTGTCTTGGCCACCAAGGTTCATTTTTTTTTTCTTCTTCCCATCACATAAGGCAAGAGAACAGACATCATCCAGAGGTTTGTTGAGTACAACAGAGAAAAAAAAAAAATCACACTATTGAATGCTCACACACAGAATCATAGGGGTTGTAAGGGATCATTCAGTCCAAGCCCCCACTGCCATAGCAGGATCACCTCAGGCAGGTCACACAGGAACACACCCAGGTGGGTTTGGGCTCTCTGCAGAGAAGGAGACTCCACAACCTCTCTGGGCAGCCTGCTGCAGGGCTCCAGCATCCTCACAGCAGAGAATTTTCTCCTTACATTGAGATGAAACTTCCTGTGTCAGTTTGTATCCACTGCCCCTCATGCTATCACAGGATGTCACTGAAGAGAGCCTGGCCCCTTCTTCTTGACACCCTCCCTTCTTGATTCTAAACAAAGGAGAAGAGACAAGATAAATTCAAGGGGAATATGTACTTCTAGCTTTCCTTATTTGTTTTTTTTGCCCCCCCTAAAACTGTCTCTGTTTATCCTGGCCAGGAGACAGCAGCCTCTCCATTCTTCTCCAACATACCAAACATAACCCAAGCTAATGACTTAATTCCCACAGTCGAGGTCACAGCCCTGGCTGAGCTGGAGCCTGCAGCTGAGTGTTCAACCCAGGGTGGTACTCAAACCTTCACTTCAAATGAGCTGAGGATCAACCACTGAAAGAATTCACTTTAAGAGGAGCAAAAGCACTTAGGGAATGATTTTGTTTCAGAAGGAAAGCTGGAAAGCTTGTGGTTCCTCTCCAGTGCTTCATCTGGGGGAAGCCATGGGGTGAGCTGTGATGCTGCGGATGTTGACTGGCAAAGCTCTTCTCCTTTGGGCTACGCCCAAGGAGGAAGGAGGGGAGTTCAAAGAGAAGGGATGGCTCATTGCTCAAACCTGCAAATAAAAATGCCATTTGTCAGCTGAGGAACTCACCTGGGGCGTCAGCACCTGAAAAGAGCAGCCCACAGCAGCCGCTCCCCACGCACGCTAGGGATGGACTGTGGCATGTGGGCAGCTTCTCTCTGGACAAGGAAGTCACAGTGTCACAGTACCACAGTACAGCAGAGGTTGGAAGTGACCTCAAGAGATCATCCAGTCCAATCCCCCTGCCAGAGCAGGATCACCCAGGGCAGATCACACAGGAATGCATCCAGGTGGGGTCTGAAAGGCTCCAGAGAAGGAGACTCCACAACCTCCCTGGGCAGCCTGCTCCAGGGCTCTGTCACCCTCAAGGTAAAAAGTTTCTCCTCATGTTAAGCTGAAACCTTCTCTGTTCAAGCTTGAACTTGTTGTTTCTTGTCTTATTAGTGCACACCATCCAGAAGAGCTTGGCCCCCTCCACTTGACACCCACCCCTCAGATATTGATAGGCATTGATCAGATCCCCTCTCAGCCTTCTCTTCTCCAGACTAAACATCCCTAGGGCTCTTGGTCTGTCTTGGTAGGGGAGATGCTCAAGTCCCTTAATCATCCTCATGGCTCTCTGTTGAACTTCCTCCAGCAGTTCTCTGTCTCTCTTGAACTGGGGAGCCCATAACTGGACACAGCATTCCATGGATGGTCTCATCATGGCAGAATAGAGGGGAAGAACAACCTCCTTGCTGCACCCCAGGAGTCAGCCTGAGAGGAGGACTTGCGGATGGGATTGCTGACACAGGCAGACCTGCTCCAGCTGATAATTCCAGAGTTTGCTTGACACAGGAGAAAACAAACGGGATCTGACCCTGACGAGGCTCAGCAGCTTGGCTGGGATGGCTCAGGGTGTGGATGGAGGGGAGCCTGGTACCCAGGGGTTTGCACTACGGCTGCCTGGGCAACATGCAAAAGTCAGTCCTCCCCTCCTCTGCCAACCTCACACCACCGTGCCTATTGGATGGAGAGGGATGCCTGGGGCTGGCAGGAGAAGGGATGCCAGGTGAAATGTTTGTGCTTGGCAGCAGGCAGAGGTGGTTGGCTCCTTCGGAGGGCAGCCTGCCTGCCTCAGACCAGGAAATGCAACTGGAGCTGAAGCTGCTGCAGAGAGGGAAACTTTTTCAGAGGTAAGTGGTCTTCTGCTCCTAGACCCACATTCGGCAGCGCGGCAGGACAGCCCCATCCTGAGCACTCTGCAGGGCACCCTGGAGGGATAGGCCCATCCTGAGCGCTTGACAGAAGACAATGGAGGCTTAGTCGCTCCCTGAGCACTCTGCCGGACACCATGGAGGGATAGCCCCATCCTGAGCACTCTGCCGGACACCATGGAGGGATAGCCCCATCCTGAGCGCTTGACACAAGACAATGGAGGCTTAGTCTCTCCCTGAGCACTCTACAGAAGATCATGGAGGGGTAATGCCACCCTAAGTACTCCGCAAAAGACCACGGAGGTACCAGAGAGTTCATTGCCCCCAACAAGCTCACTGAGACGATGAGCTGTCGACTCTCCTCTTCAAGGCAATACCAGCGTCTGGCCCTCCAAACACCGCAGTCGGATCTGCAGCGACATGCCCCGAAGCAGGTCCCGTGGTTTGTCCAGCTCACGGCCTAAGCCCAGCACCTGGTGCCTGCGCTGCCTGTGCCTGCAGCGCTCTCGGCGTGGCACCAGCTCGCTTTGTTTGCACTGCACATCTGGGGTAAACTGCAGCTCCTCTAGGGACAGCTCCTGCCGAGCACCATCCTGAGGTGAGGGACCTCCCATGTTGAGGCTTGCTAGTGCTGGCTCTCTGCACAACACCACTGACGACAACCGCAGCGCTTGTCGAGAGGAAGAGGATGCAACAGCAGCATGGGAAGTGGCAGCTCCTTCACACAGTGCTGTTGGTGGTGTCAGAGACTTTCAATGTGGAATGCTGACCTCCTCCTCAAGAGGGCTTTTGGCTTTCCTGAAAGGGAGCAAAAAAATACAGACTCATGGACTTGGTTTGGTTGGTGAGAGGCTTCTAGCACAAGCCCTATGAGGAGAGGCTGAGGGAGCTGGGATTGTTCAGCCTGGAGTAGAGGAGGCTCAGGGAGACCTTATTGCTGTCTACAAGTACCTGAAGGGAGGTTGTAGCCAGGAGGGGGTTGGTCTCTTCTCCCAGGCAACCAGCACCAGAACAAGAGGACACAGTCTCAAGGTGTGCCAGGGGAGGTTTAGGCTGGAGGTGAGGAGAAAGTTCTTCCCAGAGAGAGTTGGTAGCCATTGGAATGTGCTGCCCAGGGAGGTGGTGGAGTCACCATCCCTGGAGGTGTTCAAGAGGGGACTGGATGTGGCACTTGGTGCCATGGTCTAGTCATGAGGTCTGTGGTGATGAGTTGGACTTGATGATCTTTGAGGCCTCTTCCAATCTTGGTGATTCTGTGTAAAAGGTTTTTAAGATCAGAGTCCAACTGGCAGCCCAGCACCACCACAGCCGCTAAACCATGTCTCCAAGTGCCATGCCCACACATTTCTAGAACACCTCCAGGGATGGGGACTCCACCACCTCCCTGGGTGACCTACTCCAATGCCTGACCACTCTAGCAGTGGCAATATCAGAAGGCAAAAACTAGCAGCACAGCAGTGACGTGGCAAAGCCAAGCAGTGCTGAACCTGACCCATGGTCCTTCTCCTCTGTACCTGCTATGGTGTCTTCTGAGGGGTGAATTCCAAGGGTTGAGTGGATGAGACAATCTTTGTCCTCTATAATCTCTGCTGCACTATCTCAGCATGAACACTGGTAGGGTTCTCCACTGCTCAGTTCAACACTCTCAGTGGAAGTAGACATTACAGTGCTACCAAGGATATAAACAGGGCTGGGGGAGATGCTTCATCCTCTGCTGGAGCTGCTGATGGGGAGCAGAGGTGACACTGCCCTCCTCATGAAAGGATCACGAAGGACTTTGATCCATGCAAGTAGTGCACATGGAATTTAAGTTGTTTTATGTAGCATCTTTCATAAGAGGCATCAGATCATATACCCATAGGATGTTTTGGGTGGGAAGAGACCAGTAAAGCTCATCCAGTCCAACTCCCTGCAGTCAGCAGGGACACCTGCAGCTAGAGCCCCAAACAACCTGACCTGGAATGGCTCCAGGGATGAGGCATCTCCCACCTCTCTGGGAAACCTGGGACAGAGTCTCACTACCTTCAATATCAAACATTTCTCCAGTCTGAATCTCCCTCTTTTAGTTCAAGCCATCATCCCTTGGCCTGTCACAACAGGCTCTGCTAAAGAGTCTGTTCCCAGCTTTCTGATCACCCTTTTGAAGCACTGAAAGGCCACCAGAAGGTCTCCCTGGAGCCTTCTCTTCTCCAGGCTGAACAAGCCCAACTCTCTCAGCCTGGCCTCACAGCAGAGGGCTTCCAGCCCTGCCAGCATTGCTGTGGCCTCCTCTGGTCCTGCTCCAACAGGTCCCTGTCTATGCTGAGGACTCCAGAGCTGCCCCAGCACTGCAGGTGGAGACTCAGCAGAGCACAGCAGAGGGGCAGAATCCCCCTCCCTGCCCCTGCTGACTACATTGCTGGGGATCAGCCCAGGACAGGCTGGGGCTGGGCTGGCAGCACTCAGTGCCAGCTCATGTCCAGCTTTGCACCCCCAGTACCCCCAAGTCCTTCTCCACAGGGCTGCTCTCCAGCTCCTCATCCCCAGCCTGTGTTGATATCAGGGGCTGACCTGACCCAGATGCAGGACATTGCCCTTGGACTTGTTGAGTCACATGAGGCTCACATGGGTTCACTTCTCTAGCTCGTCCAGGTTCCTTTGAATACATCTTTGACCTCCAGCTAGCAGATCTTCCATCACTTGCCTCTGCTGTCTGAGGAACTGCAAGTCTACCTGCTGCTGCCTCAAAGTAAAAAGAGAAACAAGCAGGAAATGAACTTCAGGAGAACTCAAGCAGAACATCTGAGGATGGTGATGATGAGGAGGATGTTTTTTGTTCCTGCAAATTGCCCGTGGGTGACCCAGTCCTTCTCCTCAGGGCTGCTCTTAACCACAGATCATTTCAGCTCCATCAACTCCAGCTACCTCCACCCTCACTAACCTCATAGGAGCTTGCTGCACCCAACCACATTACATCAGACGTCACCAAAGGAAGGATTTAAGCCACACTACAGACTGTATGGAGCAAACTAGATGCAGGTGACAAACAGTAACCTGTAGATGTGCATGGGGAGCAGGGCAGTAAGCAGTGTGCTGGGCAGAGGACTGCTGTGTGACACAGCTGCAGGCACAGTGCCATGCTGGAGATGGCAGAGGGTTGGTTATCCAACGTCAAACAGTTGGTAAGGTAACATTACACAGTCTGCAGAGTGACCTTTCCACTGCCCAGCTGTCTGGGAGCCTTTATCTTTTATTGTCCTCTGGGAATCATTAACTCCACATCCAGAAGTCTACATGGGCAGAAGCAGGATCAATGGGGGCTGATAGAACTCCATTTGTATAGAATCAAGGCTGGAAACAGACCTCTAAGAGCATCAGATCCAACCACCACCCCAACACGTCCACCAAACCACGTCCCTCAGCACTGTACCTGCATGGCTTTGAAACCCCTCCAGGAATGGGCACTCCACCACTTCCCTAGCCAGCCTGGCCCAGGGCTTGACCCACATTCTTTTAGTAAAGAAGTTTTTCCTCATATCCAACATAAACCTCCCCTGGTTTCCCCAGCTTGAAGCTAAATTCAGCTTTCAGCCTTGTAGTGTCCTCTCCCCAGCGAAATGCTGTGGTTGCCCTTCACCCAATAGCTTAATAGCGCCTACTAGATGTAAACATCACAATTACGGTGAGCTGGCTGCAGGTGCCTGTTTGTGTCCTGCAGGTGCCTGTGTCCTGCAGGTGCCTGTGTCCTGCAGGACCTGCTGGCAGCTGGACTCAAGCTCCTGTGGACACACATTGCTGCAGCATCTCACTGGGTTTTGGTCCAGCCGCACGAGGCTGGTACAGCCAAAGCAATTCAGACACACCAACAGAGCACAGAGAATCAGAGTGTGCTAGGGGTTGGAAGGGACCTCTGGAGGTCATTGAGTCCAACCCCCCTGCCAAAACAGGACCAGCTAGGGCAGGTCACCCAGGAACACATTCATAGAATCAACAAGGTTGGAAAAGACCTCAAAGATCATCAAGTGCAACCTGTCACCCAACACCTTGTGACTACTAAACCATGGCACTAAGTGCCACATCCAATCCCCTCTTGAACACCCCCAGGGATGGTGACTCCACCACCTCCCTGGGCAGCACATTCCAATGGCTAACAGCTCTCTCTGGGAAGAACTTTCTCCTTACCTTGAGCCTAAACTTCTCCTGGCACAGCTTGAGACTGTGTCCTCTTGTTCTGGTGCTGGTTGCCTGGGAGAAGAGACCAACCCCCACCTGGCTATAACCTCCCTTCAGGTAGTTGTAGACAGCAATAAGGTCTCCCCTGAGCCTCCTCTGCTCCAAGCTAAACAACCCCAGCTCCCTCAGCCTCTCCTCACAGGGCTGTGCTCCAGACCCCTCCCCAGCCTCGTTGCCCTTCTCTGGACACGTTCAAGTGTCTCAATGTCCTTCTTAAACTGAGGAGCCCAGAACTGGACATAGTACTCAAGGTGTGTCCTAACCAGTGCAGAGTCCAGGGGCACAATGACTTCCCTGCTCCTGCTGGCCACACTATTCTTGATGCAGGCCAGGATGCCATTGGCCTTCTTGGCCACCTGGGCACACTGCAGGCTCATGTTCAGGTGGCTGTCAACCACTGCTTCCAGGTCCCTCTCTGCCTGGCCACTCTCCAGCCACTCTGACCCCAGCCTGTAGCTCTGCATGGGGTTGTTGTGGCCGAAGTGCAGCACCCGGCACTTGGACTTGTTGAATGCCATCCTGTTGGATGCTGCCCACCTGTCCAGCCTGACAAGGTTGCTCTGCAGAGCTCTCTTACCCTCTAGCAGATCAACATCTGCTCCCAACTTGGTGTCATCTGCAAACTTACTGATGATGGACTCAATACCCTCATCCAGATCATCAATAAAGATGTTGAACAGGCATGATGTGGGCTGGAAGGTACCTTCTGGAGACTGTTTCGTCCAACTCCCCCAGCCCTGCAGAATCACCTAGAGCAGGTTGCACAGGATGGTGTCCAGGTGGGCTCTGAATGACTCCAGAGATGGAAACTCCCCCACAGCTCTGGGGAGCCTGTTCCAGTGCTCCAGCACCCTCAAAATAAAGCATTTCCTCCTCATGTCTAGGTGGAACTTCTTAGGTTCAAGTTTATGCCCACTTCCCCTTGTCCTGTCACCAGGCACCACTGAGAAGAGTCTTGTTAAAAGAGCGTCACATTGAAGTAAATTTCATGCTTCCAGAAAGCAGCATCAGACCTGCTGAGAGCTCCCCATCAGCCTCTCTAACGATGTGAGGGTGATTAGCAGGATGTCCAAGCCCACATGCTGGTGGCTGGCAGGACCATGCAGGCCAATGCTGGCCAGTCCCCCAGCATCAAGGCTCAGCAGTATTGGGGCAGAGTGAGCCCCAGGACCTTTCCATCTTTCCTTTTGAAGGCTCACAGCCACATTGCCCAGGAGGGAACCTTTCTGCCACTTCTGAAGCTCACAGGAACACTGCACCCCGCCAAGTGGGGAGGTGCCCATGTTTCAGTGACCCTGTGGGTGAGTGCTTCAGGTGGACAGAAGGCAAGTAGTGCTATTGTGGGAAACCCAGAGGAAAGAGAGCAGAGGCTTAAAGTTTGACCCCTATGGATTTCCCCATTCTGCACCTTAGAACCACACAGTCACAGAATAACTTTGGCTGGAAAAAACCTCCAAGGCCATCAAGCCCAACTGCTAACCCCAAACTGAACCATGTCCCTCAGCACCACATCTCCATCTCTTCTCAATCCCCCCAAGGACGGGGACTCCACCACTGCTCTAGCCAACCTGTTCCAGGCCTTGACAACTCTTTCAAAGGAAAAGAGCCTTCTTCACTGAAATGATGAGGAAGAACCTTCCACCAGTGGGTGAAGCAAAAGCAAAAGCTGGTTCCTCTGCAGAGCCAAGAGCAGACAACGCTGCTGAGTCGCATCCCTGACACAGCAGACACCTGTGAGTCACGCTACTGCCTTATGAGACTCTCATATTTAAAGATCATCCCTTTCCAGTAAGAGAGTGGCAGAACTGGTTCTGCAGCCCTTGGCTGGCTCCGATTGGCTGATGGGAAAAGAGGTGCTTGGAAAGGTGAGCAAGCAAGCAAGCTTCATTCGGCTTAATCACTGTCTTAATTAACTGTGAACCACAGCACACCACTGAGCTGCTGTAACTGCTGTAAAAGCTCCTTCAGCAGGGTTCACCTTAAACAAGAGCCCCTCACCCTGAAACCACAGCAGCAGGTGACTCTCCTCTCAACAGCTGGTAGAGGTAAAGAAGGGAGGAGATGCTGCCCTGGGGCTGTCCATCACCAACCACTAAGATCACTGGAGCAGGCTGCCCTGAGGGGTGGTGGAGTCTCCATCTCTGGACACCATCCTGTGCATCCTGCTCTAGGGGAGTCTGCTGGGGGGTTGGATGAAATGATCTCATCTGGGCTCTTCAAATGAGCAGCAGATGTAGCTTAATGGGACTCTCTGCACATGGAAAATAATCCTAGAGCAAGTCAGCTCTTGAGCATGCCATGCTGAAGATGTTCCCACTGCTTTCCCAGCCAGAGGAAAGAGAAACTTCTCTATAGCTACACCAGAATGGCTGGAGGAGGAACAGACCCTGTAGTGATGACTTGGTGAGGATGGACAGGCTCCCGAGCAGGGCCGCTCCGTGCGCTCGGCGCGGGCTCCCGAGCAGGGCCGCTCTGTGCTCAGGAATGTGACTTGCATGCAGCACAACATCAACTGGGAGTTGCAGGAGCTCTGCATCGTGATGGAGTCATCTCAAAGCAGTGGCTGGATCTCATCCATGTAAATAGACCTCCCTCCCTGTGGCCTCAGATAGCAACTCAGAAGGAAGATATGGCAGACAGTGATCCCACAAGCGCAGAGGGAGGTCCCACAAGGGCAGGCAACAGCTCTGCTCTGCTGGACCTCTGCAAACTGTGACCTTGGCAGCAAGGACTTGGTTTGGCCAGTGCCAAAGTGGAGAATGACAGCACAATGAGCACACATATCTGAGCCAGACAGGGCAGAACCTGCTCTTCCCTTCCTCAACCACTGTGCCAGTGAGGGCACGCAGCACTTCATTTTCCTTCTTCAACCAGACCCACCAGACCTGACCCTCTTCTGCAAACCTCTCTTCTGCAAATCCCTCTTCAGCAAATAAAGCCCCTTCCAGATCTCTTCCTATCTCCCTGTGCTAGAGCTCTCCCTGCCTTTAGCACCCAGTGATTTCACACAATCTCAGCACAGTGGGGGTTGGAAGTGACCTCTGGAGATCATCCAGTCCAAACCCCCTGCTAAAGCAGGGCACCCACAACAGCTTGCCCGGGAGCACAATGGCCAGGGGGGTTGGAATCTCTCCAGAGAAGGAGACTCCACAACCTCTTTGGGCAGCCTGCTCCAGGCCTCCAGCAGCCTCACAGCAAAGAGCTGGAGCAGGTTCAGAACTGCTGCATTTGTTTTCTGAAGCCATTGTAGCTGAGCTGGCTGCAGGCTGGGGCTGGCTGGCAGAGCTCCCCGGCTGCTGTGCAGCGATAAGTGAGGCAGCTGCAGCTACTCGAGATGAGACAGGAAAGGGTGGGATGGGTGTCAGCTCGAGAGCAAGCTGTGGCAAACAGCAGGCAGGAGGCTGAAACTCCTGACCTACCAGAGGTGCTCAAAAGGTCACCACAGACCTCCCAGGGCATGAAGAAAAGGAAGCCCCACAGAGCTGCCTGCCACATGTCATGGGTCCCAGAGTGGCACCGAGTCAAAGGTGCTTAGTGTTTCTCATAGGGTGCTGTGGGTTGGAAGCAATCTTAACGATCATCTTGCCCCATCTCCCCTGGGACATCTCTCACAAGCCCAGGTTGCTCAGAGCCCAGTCAAACCTGGCCTTGAACAGAACATCTACAACCTCTCTGAGCAACCCGTTCCAGTGCCTCACCACTCTCACAGGGAAGAAATTCTTCCTAATATCCCACCTGAAAATGCTCTCATCCAACTCAAACCCATCACCCCTTGTCTTGTCACAGAATCATAGAATTGTTTCATCTGGAAAAGACTTCTAAGATCATCAGGTCCAACTGTCAGCCTAAGACCACCATGGCCATTAAACCATGTCCCTCAGAGCCATGGCCACACTTCCCTCAAACACCTCCAGGGAGGTGTTCACTGCTGGCCCTCCCCATGTTTCTGTACACCCTCCTCTCCTGCCATGCTGCAGAGAGAATGCAAAAGCTCTTTGATGTCACACCATGGACTTGAACTTGACCTCTAGTCCTGGGGATGAATTCAACATGGGGATGAAGCCAATGGTGTCTGCAGAAGGGTGCCAAGACAACTACAGGAGGTGCTGGAGGCTGACTTTGGCTTCCAGAAGATTAAAAATGGGCAGAAACCAATCAGAACCATGCCCAGGCTTTGTGAGCTGGGAGCTGGCAGCTGGAGGTTTGGGTCTCAAGGAATCCAGAAGGGCAGAAAAGAGCAAAGAGATTGGCAGCCAGCCAGATGCTCTTCCAAGAGCTGGAAGCAAAGCTCTGGCTCAAGGTTTTGATCACAGGCTGGTAAGACTAAACTTGGTGCATTCAAAGCTTCCCAACCTCTCAGACAGGACCAGCATCTCTCTACCCTCAACAATGAGATGCTGCTCCAAAACCTCTCCGAGCTGCTGCTCTTTTCCCAGCACTCCTCAGCATCCGGAAGCTGTTCAGAGTGCCCAGGTGCCCCACATGCAGCAAGTGTTGGTATCTCCTAGCTGAACCCCTCTTTCAACCCCCCTCCAGATGCAGATGAAGAGCCTACTCTGAAGTATCAGATCACAGAATCTTAGAATTTAAGATCACCAGATCCAACCATCAACCCAGCACTACCAAGTCTACTACTGCTGAGACATGCACTGCAGGACCACATGCACTGCAGGACCACAGGGGCAGCAGTTTGAGCATCTCTGTAGGTGCTCTGCAACCTGCCTCTGGGAGACTGCTTCCAATCAGAGCTGGCTGCAGTAATCTCACTGGGGGATGGAGAGAGAAGACAAGAGGGACAAGAGCGCTTGGCTCACATCAGCCCTTGAGTAGTGCTGCCCTTGGCCATGGCTGTCCTTCCCAGCTGTGGCCATCTGGCTCTGTTCACCACCAGAGCAGGAAGCACTTAGATGGTGGTCACTGTGTCTTGTCTTGAGTTTCATGCTTGGGAGAGATGGCAGCCCAGAGGCTGGGACGTCAACCACCACTGACCCACCATCACAGGAGGTGCCTCATAGAGCAAGGCCATTCAGCCAGAAAGATGGAGCCCAGCAAGGAATACAGAGAGCAGGAGCACCCCAGGGGTCCACCCAGCCTGTCAGGAGCTCCAGGTGCTCCTCCAGCAGCACCCAGGGCCACTCATGCTTCTCATGGGTGCCACTGCCCTCTGCAGTCCTCAGAGCAACACACAGCCAAGACAGCCCTCTGCCGCCCTCTCCTTTCAGCCTCACCCCACTTGGGCTTCCCCATGAAGTCCCAGCCCAGCCAGCAATTCATCTAAGCAGCACATTTGCTCCCAGGGGGAGCACTGGAAATGGTACTGGAGGGAAGCAAGGTCCCTGAGCCCCTCATCCTGGCATCACTCCAAAGGGGAACTCCCCAACCAAGCTGTGGCTCCTGAGGAATGGCCAAACCCCAGAGCAGAGCCTGGGTTATCCCACACTAGTCCCTCCATGCCTGTCCTTGTGCAGGAAAGTGACACCCAGCAACAGAGCAAGGGGCAATAGGCACAGGCTGGAACCCAGGAGGTTCCATCTGAACAGGAGGAGAAAATTCTTTGGTGTGATAGTGCTGGAGGCCTGGAGCAGGCTGCCCAGGGAGGTTGTGAAGTCTCCTTCTCTGGAGTTTCCAGTCCCCCCTGGCCATTGTGCTCCTGGGCAAGCTACTGTGGGTGCCCTGCTTTAGCAGGGGGGTTGGACTGGATGATCTTCAGAGGTCCCTTCCAACCCACACCATGCTGGGATTGTGTGAAACCTCCTCTCTCACAGCCCATGCCAAGAATGCAGCTGAATGTTCCCCACACACCCGAGAGCAGAACCAGGGCCAGGTGCTGCCTTTGGTCACGTAGTTTGGAGTACACCTGACCCCCTGCAGATGTCTCAGCCTAAACTGGCTCCTTAAGGCTGCTTATGGTCAGCAGAGACTCACTCAGTGGAGTGCAAGGCACTCAGCTTGAGCTGGAAGTGGAAGTTGAAGCAGTTGAGACAGAGAGCAGCACCAGGAGGGGACATGCTGCAGAGGACAAGAGCTTTGGCAGCTGGCATAAAAGGTCCTTGTTGGAGGTTTCTAGGCTGCTGAGACCTGCCTGGGACAGGATCAGGGCAGGACAGAGACAGCTCTGAGGGAGCCAGTATTTCTTCAGCCAGCCATGGAGCTGCATCACTCCAAAGGCAGAGAGTGGGTGAGCCATGGGGACACCACTGGAATCCTTGTTCTTCCCCAAGCTGCAGGATAAACCCCCAAGGAGTCTGCTGGCTGCAGGGGACTAAGTTTGGAGGTGTCTAAGGCACTGGCCTCACTCCAACCCAGCCTGGAGCAGCTGCCCAGCCACCTTGGACCTTGATCTGAGCACCTTGGCCAGGTTGGTGTGCTAGCAGCTATGGTTTTGAATAATCATTTCTGCTTTGAAGGCTTTTCTTGGTGAGCCACTCAGGTTACTGCATTTAAAATGCACATCTTCAGGCAAAGAAGCCAAGGTGGAGCCTCTTGTTGGATGTCTGTGAGCACAAGTACTGAGCAGAGCCTGCCTGGGAGCAGAATCTGCCTGGGAACAGAAGGTCTCTCATGGGAGCAATCTAAGCTGTGGCTTGTTTGCAAAGTGGAAAGCAGAAGATAAGGAAGGGCAACCTGTGCCCTAGACTCTGGCACCTGCCTACTTTTGACCTGGCTCCAACCCAGGCTGACAACATCCACCTGATGTGCCCCCAGGGCCCCACCTCCAGCCCCATGCCCCAAGTGCCACTGCATAGAATCAGAGAATTGCTGAGGCTGAAAAAGACCTCTAAGGACATCAAGTCAAACCTTCACCCCAACACCACCATGGCCACTAAACCATGTCCCCAAGTGCCATGGCCACACATTTTCTGAGCACCTTCAGGGATGGGGACTCCACCACCTCCCTGGCCAGTCTGTTCCAACCCCTGACTACCCTTGCAGCAAAGAAATTGCTCCTAATCTCCAACTTAAACCTCCCCTGGCACAATTTCAGGCCATTGCCTCTTGTTCTGTCACCTGATACTGGGGAGAAGAGACCAACCCCCACCTGGTGCCAGCCTCCTTTCAGGGAGCTGTAGAGAGCAATGAGGTCTTCCTCAGCCTCCTCCAGGCTGAACACCCCCAGGTCCCTCAGCTGCCCCTCACCAGCCCTGTTCTCCAAACCCTTCATCAGCTTCTGGACCCACCCCAGCCCCTCAACATCCTTTTTGGAGTTAAGGGCCCCACACTGAACCCAGTATTTGAGTTTCAGCCTCAGCAGTGCAGAGTACAGGGGGACAAACACTGCTGAGGTCCTGCTGGCCACACCATTGCTGAGCCAGGCAATTTTCAAGGCCCAATAAGCTAGCCAGCATTTAGTGGTGTCAGAGCTCAGCGCTAGCAGTGATGAATTTATCTCTTCAGGTACAGAATCATAGCAGATTTGAGCAGGAGCAATGATTTGATTGAGAAACAATGGGACCACAATCACACTCTCACACTCTGAACACTGACATCTCCCAGCTTGCATTGTGGCAAGACACTTGGGCAACATAACTGGGTCTGTGCTGTGCCCTGTCCCCATCCCTGCAGCAGATAAACAGAGCTGACTCCCCACATGCTGCTTCTCCACACTGCTCCACCCTGGCATTCTCTGTGTGCTGGTAAAACCCTGCTCTGAGGACAAACCACACCATCAGAGAGTTGTGAGGGTTGGAAAGCACCTCAAGGATCATCCAGTTCCAACCCCCCTGCCATGGGCAGGGACACCTCACACTAGATCAGGTTGCCCAGAGCCACATCCAGCCTGGTCTTGAAAACCTCCAGGGATGAGGCTTCCACCACCTCCCTCCATCTCAGCAGCTCATCAAGGTTCACTTTGCTCATGGTGCAATTCCAGAGCCTGGCCTCATGGTCCCACATCTTGGGCTGAGGCAGAGCAGTGCCCACAACACTGTCATTCTGCTGCCCAGCCTACCCTGCCATCTGTCAAGGGATGCCAACAGCCATCCCAAGCTCATCTTCCTCTCCACCCTGTGGCTGCTCTGAGCACTCAGTGCTTCTGGAAGAGCCCCTCCTCAGCTGCACCATCACCACCAGCCACCCTGTCAGCAGGGCTCTAGAGACAGTTGCTTCTGGCAGTGCTAACTCCCGAGCTCCCTCTATCCGAGCTCCCAGCCACGGCCCCCAGAGCTGTCCCACATCCCAGCTCCTGGTGCACCTCTCAGAGGGAAGCTCATCACCCACCTCCATCTAGGCTGGAGAAAGGCAAGACCTGAGCATGGCCTAAGCTGGTGAGGGCTCAAGGGGAGGTTGGGCAGAAGAACAAATGGAATTTCATCTGCCAAAGGCAGGGGTAAAGCCTGAGGCACTTTGATCCTACCTGTGAGGGGACCCTGTCCCCACTGCTCTCCAGCCTCAGCAGCTCTCCAGCCTCAACCCCACCAACTCACACAGTTCCATCACCTCCTCTGAATCCAAATTTGTTCTCCACCCTTTCCAGGTTCCTGACCTGCACCACCAGCAGCAGCATCTACCACAGCTACAAACCACAGCTGACACAGGACAGGAAGAAATTCAGCTCAGAATTCCTTATCATTTCTGCAAATCTGCTTCTATTTGGGCAACAAAGCTCTGCAGAAATATCTTCTCCCTTCCCAGATGGAAACTCCTTGCTGGGAGCAGAGGGAAACTGGGTGGGCAGTGCTGCACCCAGCAAAGGTCACCAGAACTGTGGTCATCTGAGAGACAAGGATCAATTCTTGCCTCCCTCTTGGCTGGGATATAGCAACTAGAGAAACGAAAACCAGGCTGGGGCAGATATGCAGAAAGGAACATTTTCAGCTCCAACAACTGAAGTTGGCAGAGTTAGATGCAAATGGAAACCAGAATCCAGGCAGGAACTTGCAGTGGGATCAAGGCAAGTGATGGGCAGCCGTGCCCGTCTCACCCATAGCCCATGGAGACCTGGGATCTCCTGAGGGTCACACAGAGGAAAGAAACTCCCCAGATGATAGACTCATAGAACTGTTTTGGTTGAAGAAGCTCTCTAAGACCATAGAATCCAACCATCAACCTCACACCACTGTGACTGCTAAACCATGTCCCCAAGTGCCATGGCCACAGGTTTCTTGAACACCTCCAGGGATGGTGACTCCACCACCTCCCTGGGCAGCCTGTCCCAATCCCTGACCGCTCCTGCAGCAAAGAAATTGTTCCTTATTTCCAACCTAACCCTCCCCTGGCACAGTTTCAGGCCATTTCCTCTCCTTCTATCACCTGACACTAGGAAGAAGAGACCAATGTCCACCTGGCTCCAATCTCCTTTCAGGGACCTGTGGACAGCCAGAAGGTCTCCCCTCAGCCTCCTCTTCTCCAGGCTGAACAACCCCAGCTCCCTCAGCTGCTCCTCACCGGACCTGTTTGCCAGACCCTTTGCCATCTTTGTTGCCCTTTTCTGGACCTGCTCCAGCCCCTCCAATGCCTTCATGGAGGGAGGGGTCTTTATGGTTTAAGTGTCAGACTTTTACTGGCGCCAGCTTTCACAGGAGCTCCCAGCCATCCAAAAAATCAGGCCCTTGGGGTGCAGGGAGCCTCTGGGACCCCCATGAGCAGCTGGAGAGAGGCAGCAGGGAGACAAGGACAGAGGAGCTTTTCTCTCCGACTTATTTACCAACCAGGCGCTTATTTCCCCCAAACTCGCAAGCATGGGAGGAGAGCACTGAGGAGCCACGACAGGAACCAAAGCCAGCAGCTCCCCTCCACCCCCCGCAGCAAAACCCGCCCGGCCCCAGCTCCCAGCGCGGGTACCTAGAGATCCATCTATAGATAAATCCACGCTGCCTTCCCCAGCCTCTTCCCGGAGCATCCTGACCCCTCTGCTCCCCACTACCTCGGCTCTTTCCTCCTCTCGTTCCCTGGGGGATGCCCAGGCACCGGTGCCACTCACCTGCTGCCTCCAGGGATGCTCCAGGGAAGGATGCTCTGGTGAGGACCGACCCGGGGGGGATGCTCAGGGGGATGCTCCGGGAAGGATGTTCCGGAGGGTACCGCAGTACCAGCCAAACACCCGCCGACCCCCGTCCCCAGCGCTAGCCCCAGCCCCGCTCCGCGGAGACATCGCAGCGCTTTCACTTTCCCTTTCCCTCCGAAGCAGAAGGGGCGGCCCCGGTTGCTGGCCGCCCTCCGGGGAAGGGGCTGGGGGTGGACGGGGACGGCGGCACACGCTCGTGGCCCCCGGGGGCACCTGACCTGGGGCTTGGGGTGGGGGGAGGGGGGACGGGACCACCTACAATCGAAGGTGAAAGTGCTTCCTCACTTGCGTGTCACAACGGCAGCTTTTCTGCCTTATTTATTTTTCTTTCCTGCCTCGTTTCTCCCTCAGCCTGACGTTTCCCATGGCTTTGAGCAAAGAGTTCCCTCAGCTCTTCACCAGCCAGACCAGGAAGGACCCCAGGAGATACAGCATTTGGGACTTGAAGTAAAGATGCTTGAGATGTAGGGGGTGACCTAGCAAGTCTCCTTCTGACCAACCCCTCTGCAGCTGTCAGCAGGAGCTGTAGGAACTCTGCGAGTTTGAAACAAGCCACCACAGCCACAAGATATCTCATGACCAAAGACAATTAATGAATACATCAAAGGAAATCAACTTTGTTGATACCAAGGTCAGAGAACCCTCCAGATGGTCACAATTAAGATGCCTCCAGTAGACATGGAGCCAACAGAGGACAGAGCTTCCTCACCCTGCCATGGCCAAGGGGAGAAGAGCTGGGGCTTTGGTGAGCAATTAGCAGGAACAACAAACATCCTCCTCCTACTCAGCTGTTCTGCTTGAGTCCTCCTGCAGTTACATGATGTTCTTGGGCATTTCCTGCTTATTGCTGTTTTTACCTTGAGGTAGCAGCAGTTCTTCAGAAGGCAGAGGCAAGGGATGGAAGATCTTCCCTAGCTGGGAGGTCACAGATACGTCGAAAGGAACCTGGATAAGCTGGAGAAATGACCCCATGGGAACCTCATGAGGCTGGACAAGGCCGAGTTCAAGGTCCTGCACCTGGATCAGGTCAACCCCTGCTATCAATACAGGCTGGGGGGATGAAGGGCTGAAGAGCAGCCCTGAGGAGAAGGACTTGGGGGTGCTGGGGGTGTGTGAAGCTGGACAAGAGCTGGCGCCAAGCGCTGCCAGCCCAGCCCAGCCCCACCCCAGCTGTGTCCTTGAGCCAGCCCTGGAGCCCTCAGGTTTGGTACAGCATCCCGTGGACTACACAGTGCTTGAGTCACCTGGGAACCCAGGGCACTGCTTCAAAGGTGGCTTGGTACCTTGAACTCTGCCTGCTGAGGTGAGCTGCTGCCAAACTCCACTTCCCCAGCCCATGTTGGAAATGTGGGTCACAGGCAACAGCCCCCAGCCATGGAGGCTGCCCCCTGCTCCTGCGGCGCTGGGAGCTGCACGCTGCGGGGCTGGGCTTAGCCCTGCCACTTGCATTTGGTGAAGTTACAAACCCCGACCCGAGGTCTGCTCCTGGCTGTCCAAAGATCTCCTGGTGACACCTGGTGCACAGCTCAGATTGCTGCATCTCCACAAGGCTGGTTCAGCTCTTACCTCTGACAGAACTGAAAGGAAAAGTAGGGGCCTTGGGAAGAATCATCGAGATTGATGGAGGGATGGAGAGGGGGAAATGTGTGTTTCGTGGTGGGGTTGTAAGCTCTTGCAAAAACCTGCAGTGCTGCTTTACCTGAGTGGTGGATCTCAACTTCTCCAAGTGTAGGAGAACGAAGCATGCAATCAGGGCTGCTCAGGAAAGCCTCTCCCTCACGGGAGAGACACAGCTGAGGATGTGCATCTCATGACACAGAGACTTCCTCTGACATAAGGCAGATGTCTTCTGCAGGGTAGCAGCTTTGTCTTACAGGTAGCCATTTGCCTTTACACCTCAAGGACTCCACCACCACCGTGGGCAGCCTGGTTCAGGCCTTAACAACCCTTTTGGGGAAGAAACTGTTCATGTCCAACCTAAACCTCCCTGCTGCAACTTGAGGATGTTTCCTGTTGCCCTGTTGCTTGTTCCTTGGAGGAACAGACCAACCCCACCTGCCTCCAGCCTCCTTTCAGGGAGCTGTAGAGAGCAATGAGGTCTCCGCTCAGCCTCCTCTCCTCCAGGCTGAACAACCCCAAGTCCCTCAGCTGCTCCTCACAAGACCTGTGCCTTGGCAGTCCCTGCCGACAAAGCTGCACTTCTTGAAGACAAACTAGGAAGCAGCTCTCCAACTGACTTCTTGCTGGATCAAGGCATCTTCTCCTCCCTTTCTGCTGACCTCCTCTGCAGCCCTCCCTGGAGGCTTGAAGTTAGCAATTCAGGCTGCAGATGACAGAGGTTTATGTCTAGTCAGGCAGCCAAGTATTCTGTTCTGTAAACATCTTAAATAAATTCCTGCTGCCCCATTATCTCCTCTCCAAACTTCCTCACTGGGTTGCTGCATATATTTTAAAGGAAATACAAAAGTATGTTAGAGGAAAAAGAAAGGACCCAGCTTTTAAAGAGAGTTTGTGGAGGTTGGTCCAAACTCAGAGGAGGTGTTTCTTCATGAGATAGGCAAAGATCTCTACAAATAAACCAGACCCACCTGCAAGATGAGGAGAAACTTCATTTTGAGGGTGCTGGAGCAGCCTGCCCACAGAGGCTGTGGAGTCTCCTTGTCTGGTGACATTCCTAACCCCCCCTGTGATGCCCTGCTTTAGCAGGGGGGTTGGACTGGATGATCTCCAGAAGTCCCTTCCAACCCCCACCAAGGGATTGTGTGAAGATGGACCAGATGCTAAGTATTCAGAAAGGAAAAACAGGCAAGAATAAGCAAAGTCCTTAAATAGTTTCTTAAACCTCCTATTGGATCAAGCTCAGAGGACCTCACTGGTGGGCCTGTGCTTGCCCACAAGCACACAGCTTCATGCAGCTGTGCGTGGGAACCCCAGTGATTGTTTGCATGACTTCTTGCCTTGGGCCATGTGAAGAGTCCCACACAGTTCTGCTGCCAACACTTCAGTAGCACCTTAAAAAAACTCCTCAGGGTTGCTTAAGACCTGGGAAATGCTCCAGAACAGGGCCCAACAGAAGAGCCTTCAGCAGGTGACTTTCTTCAGGGAGGAAAGGAAGCAAGTGCCCACACTGCTGCTTCAGCACCCACTTCCCATCACCTCTTTCTCAGCCAGCAACCACAGCCAGTGCTCAGGTTATGAATCACAGAATTGTTTTACTTGGAGACCGTTCAGATCATGCAGCCCAACCCTTCTCTAACTCTGGTGCTGAACCATGGTCCTCAGCACCACATCTCTGCCTCTTGGAAACACTCATACTCTGGCCTCAAGCTCGTGCTCAGGAAGCAACTGCTTCAGTGCCTTCCCCTTGTGGTGTCTCTCTGCTTCTCCCCCAAGCTCTCCATGTTTTCTGGCTATCTCCATAGCCTGTCCCCTTTTCCTACCTGTCCTCACCAGCAGCTGGTGTCAGCCAGGAATCCATTCTGGAGGTGCATGAAGAATCATGGAATTGATATAGTTGGAGAAGACCTTTCAGATCATCCAGTCCAGCCATTCTCTAACTCTACCAAGCCTGGTGCTAAACCATGGCCCTCAGCACCACATCTCTGCCTCTCTGAAACCCCTGCCTTTGAGAACCCTGTCAGTGATGAAGTTTCTTCTAATCTCCAACCTAAACCTTCCCTGGTGAGACTTGAGGCCACTTCCTCTTGCCCTTTCACTTGTTCCTTGTGAGAAGAGCCCAACCCCCACCTGCCTCCAACCTCCTTTCAGGGAGCTGTAGGTTGAACAACCCCAGCTCCCTCAGGGAAGCACCAATTTGCTTAGAACAAACATTGAAGAACAAAAACAACCACCACCCACAAAACCAAACCAAACCAAACCCCCCCACAACAAACACACAAACCAACCAAAACCCAAACAAACCAAACAAATGCAAGCAATTTATATACCATAAAATTAATCAAAGTAAAGCCTACAAGGCCACAACAAAGAAAAAACAACTATGGCACTGAGGGAGCTGGGGTTGTTTAGCCTGGAAGAGGCTCAGGGAGACCTTATTGCTCTCAAGGTTGTAGCCAGGTGGGGGTTGGTCTCTTCTCCCAGGCAATCAGCACCAGAACAAGAGGACACAGTCTCAAGCTGTGCCAGGGGAACTTTAGGCTGGGGGTGAGGAGAAAGTTCTTCCCAGAAAGAGTAATTGGCCATTGGAATGTGCTGCCCAGGGAGGTGGTGGAGTCACCATCCCTGGAGATGTTCAGAGAAGGCTTGGATGTGGCACTTGGAGCCATGGTTTAGTTGTCAGGAGGTGTTAGGTATTAGGTTGGACTTGATGATCTCTGAGGTCTTTTCCAACCTGGCTGATTCTATGTCTCTGGTGGCCTTAAGTTGCTGGTTGGACTCCACGATCTTAGAGGCCTTTCCCACTCAAAACAATTCTATGATTCTCCACAAGCAACACATCAGACCATGAAGAGGAAGGAAAAAGCAACGAGAAGCCTTCATGTGAAAGATAATTCCAGGTATGATTTTATTCTGAGTTTTACAAAGGAGCATTTCTTTTTCTATTAAAAAAAAAAAAACAAAAAAAACAACCAAACCAACGCTTCCCCCAAACAAAAAACAACACAAAAAACCCCCAGAACCAACTAGGGTGAGAATCAATTAATTACAGCCAGGAATATTTACACTCTTAGAAGACATTTCTGCAGCTCTCTCTATATACAAGACTGTGGCCATCACTACATACACTCAAAGGCATTTGTAAGGAAGGCATTAAGGTGCCTGAGCTGATTCTGTGCTGGAAGGGAACCATTCATAACTGCCAGGATGTCAGGTTTTATTCTAGAGATAGTGAAATTGGGGATGATTTCCAGGTCCATTCCTTTCCTCATCTGCTTAAGGTGCTTCTTTAAAAGCAAGAGGCTCTATAATGGAACCAGTTGTAAGGCAGAGCTGGGTCTAACTCGGTTAATCTCCAATTCCATGAGACAGGAGCTCAAACCCAACCCAAACCTCACCACTTCTACAGTGCAGTGATAGGCACAGTAGAAATCTTCAGTACTACCTCACAGGCAGCTCCATCCAGGGGTTGTGCAATTAAAAGAACAAGATTCAGCAGTCCAAAAAAAACCAGATGAAATCAACCCTTGCTAGATTGATTGCAGTCCACTTCCCTGCTACAAACCTCCCCCTGCTTTCTGCTTCCAAATGGTTATGTGAGAATGGGGGAGAACAGGCAGCTGGGGGAGGAGGGTAACGTGGAAGCAGGTGAGTCACATCCTCCTCTTAACAAAAATAGTATCAAAAAGCATCTGGAAGATGAAATACTAAATGGTGCTCATGTGGGCATTGCATTCACCATCAGGAGAGTCAGAGAAGCTAACAAATGCAGGCTGTGGAGCATGAACAGCACAAGAAACCGTGGCCCCTGTGACCTCCTACCCCACCACAGCCCCTTTGGAGTTCATGGTTATCTCTGCTTGCAAGCAAAGCAACTGAGCTCCCAGGATTATGCAACATGCCCTGGATGATGAAAGAAGTCAGTCTAAGAGCTGGAAAAGAAGGGATCCTAGTTTCCAGCCCCAGGCCACATGCTGTGTTCCTTGGTGAAGACACTGTAGTGTGCTTTGTTCTCTAGGCAGAGGGAATTTTGCCTCAGCAGGTCATTTTGTATAGCCTGGGCTACAGGTTACAGGCACAAAACCAGGTCATGAGCACAAAAAAATCCTGTTACAGGCAAGCAGAACCACTTTATGGGCACCAACACCAGGCTAAAGGCACCAAGACAAAGTTATGGGCAACCAAAACAACATCATGGGCACCAAGGCCGTGCACTATTTTCCAGTTTAAGGTCAGCCTGAATGTCAAAGACTCTATTATCTTCCTCCACAGTAGCAAGAGCTCATAGGTAGGTTTGTAACAACTCCTCTTTCAAAGGCAAATCTTGTCCACTTCCCCCTTACAAAGTGTCATTAGATTATCTAGTTCCAGCCCCCTGCCATGGGCAGAGACACCTTCCACTAGACCAGGCTGCTCCAACCTAGCCTTGAACACCTGCAGGGAGGGGGCATCCACAGCCCCCCTGGGCAACCTGTTCAGTGTCTCTCCACCCCCTCTGGAATTTCTTCCTAATCTGCAATCCAATTCTCCCCTCCTCAAGCTTCAATCCATTCTCCCTCATCCTATCACTGCAAGCCCTTGTAAAAAGTCCCTCCACAGCTTCCTTGTAGGTCCCCTTCAGGCACTGGAAGGCTGCTCTAAGGTCTCTCTGGAGCCTTTTCTTCTCCAGTCTGAACAGCCCCAGCTCCCTCAGCCTGTCCCCATAGGGGAGGTTCTATCTATATCCATTTATATTTTACCTATATATCCCTAGAAGTGTTCAAGGCCAGGCTGGATGGGACTTGGAGCAACCTGCTGCAGTGGAAGGCATCCCTGCTGACTGCAGGGAGTTGGCACTAGATGATCTTTAAGGTCACTCCCAAGCTAAACCATTCCATGATTCTATGATTAAAATACTCTCTCAGTTTCTTAGTAGCTGGATTCTGCCTAGAAAAAGCCTTTTTGTTTTGGAGAGAGACATGAAAAGAGAGAGATGAAAGACAAAAAAGAGCAAACAAAAGAAGCCTGTGTGCTTTGTTAAGTATATTCTGCCTTCCTGACTCATACTCTTTGCTGTTAGAAAGATAAGCAAGGCAAAGCAGACAGTGTTTTGGATTTGAAGAGATTGCCATTGTGTTCTGTGGTAGGAAATTACCCAACTTGGATAAAAAACAAAACAGCAAGAAAACCAAACCCAAGCAAAACCAACTGAAATAAACACTGGAGGATTGCAATGCTCCAGAACAGGAGTCTGAGTGTCAGGGCCCAGACCTGGATAAAGCAGTGGTTAACAAATGATGCCTGAGGTCAGATGTGAAGTGGACTCTCCAGGTCAGGGCAGGAATTTCCATGCTCAGTTGTGAGCCAGGCAAGCTCACATCCTACACTGCAGGATGCTTTGGGGAGTTTACAGGAAGGGACTCATGGGACATGGTTGTTTACATTGGCAAATTCATTACAAGGAAGCTGCAGCAGCTAGAAGAGTTTTGCCTCAAATTCCTGTGGTCACCAGATAATGCTTCTACACCAGGGAGAGCAGAGGCTGCCTCTCAGCGTCCCAGTTCCTAGAAATAAGGTTTGCAAAGACAATGCCCCTGCCAAGCTCCAGGACAGGCTCTTGGGTTTGCAATGTGCATTGCAGAGAGGTGAGCAGCCTGACAGATCTGATCATGTCTGCTTCAGGGCAAGGCAGACTGGCTGCTACATGCTCCCTCCTGACAGCTGTTTGCTCATGCCCAGGGTGTTAGGATGATGTGCAGCAGGGTTTCCAAGATCCCAGCTTTTGCACTAGCTTCAAGTTATAGCCGGCTTGCCTTTGAAACCCAGCTGCCAAGGGCCTCTCACAGCTTCACAGGATGCTAGGGCTTGGAAGGGACCTCTGGAGATCTTCCAGCCCAACCCCCTGACAGAGCAGGACCATAGAATCCAGCACAGGTCACACAGGAACACATCCAGACAGGGCTGGAAAGTCTCCAGAGGAGGAGACTCCACAACCTCTCTGGGGAGCCTGTTCCAGGGCTCTGTGAGCCTCACAGTGAAGAAGTTCCTCCTTGTGTTGAAGTGGAACCTCCTGTGCTGGAGTTTATATCCATTGCCCTTGCCCTAACCCTCTTGGCCTCTGGAACAGGAGTGACACTGTACCAGCCCAAACTTTCACCTGGAAGAGCTGAAGGTACCATCAAACTATGTTTAGGAAGAAAGTCTCTGCAGTGAGGGTGGTGTGGATGTCCTTTCCCTGAAGGCATTCAGGGCCAGGTTGGATGAGACCTTCAGCGACCTGGTCTAGTGGGAGGCGTCCCTACCTATGGCAGGGGGTTGGAACTAGATGATCTTTAAGGTCCCTTCCAGCCCAAGCCATCCTATGATGATTCTGTTTCTTGGTGTCATTCTCTGACCTTGTAAGGTCGACCAATTTCCTGCTGCATCCAGAAATCCAAACACTAAACAAGCAGAGGAGGAAATACAGAGAGAAATGCAAAAGCAATGAGAAAAATGCAAAAGTAATGATGAAAATGCAATGAGAAAACCCAGACAGGGGGAGGAAGAACTGAAATGAACCAAACCACTCCAGTTTCAATGAAAGAAACCCCTACAGCTGAAGCAAGCCAAACCACAATAGTTTAAATCAAACCAACCCCTGCAGTGTAAATAACAGGAGCTATATTTTAGACAAAATAAACCCCTACAGTCTGTACAGCGCTTTCTCCTTGTCTCTGTGATCAGCAGGCTGATGGGCAAAAATCAGGCCCACTGCTGAAGCTCAGGACAGAAAAAGGGATCTTAGTTAACAGAAGCCTGAAATCAGTGATGGCACCTATTTCAGTCCAGCAGGAAAATGCAACACTTCCACCACCAGCTGCTGCAGCAGAGGAAAGCCCCCATAGCTTTGGCTGCAAAGGTTTAGGTTCTGTTTATGAAGTCTCTAACGAGGCAGAACAAAACACAAGCAAAGTGCCAGGAGGGAGAAATCCTTCAGCTCTCACCTCTGGCAGTAGAGGCAGAGTATCACAGACAAGACTGGGGGTAAGTATATATTATACAAAGTAACACAGGTGATACCAAGGGTGCTTCCACCACCCCAGGAGCAATTCCTTGGCAGATTGTCAAAAGATTTCTGGTGTGAGGGCTCTGTTTATATAAACAGTTTGAAAACAATCCAGTGATGACAACAATTTAAGTGAAATAGACCTGACAGCAGAGCTTCTGCAGTTGGCACTCGGGGATTGAAAAGCAGCAGTCAGAAAGAGATTCTGAAGTTTGTTCTCAGCACATTGCCACCATGAGGCTGATGCTGAGGTGTACATGAGCAGAAAATTTACCTCTAATTCTACTGATTGTCTGCCTGGTTGTGTGAAAAGCACAGAACAAAGACAGGAGGATTCTTTCCAGCACCTTGAAAAAGGGGAAGAAGCCACAAACTCAAAAGTGCTCCCTCCACACACAGATGAAACCTTTCACATCACTTCAAAATAAAGAGCCTGGAAACAGGGTCAGATGTAAACAACTTCATCACACAGGTAACAGCTGAAAACCAGCAATGGCAACCAAGTGGATTTTGTGAGCAGAACTTCAGTGTTACAAATTCTTTTAGTGCAAGAAAATGCTTCCCCAGCCATGCTGAGTTCAAACAGACCAGGTTAAAACTAATTCTCAAAGTCTTTCTTTTGCACCTTCCTGAATCTGGGAACAAATCCAACACGTGCAGAATCATTTGGGGAAGATCACAGAGGCATCTTCTCAGAACCATCCCTAGGATAAACAAAGTTTCCTGTCCAGAGACAGAAATCAAGGAATCAAACCCAATTTTTCCCCTCTTGGTGTGCAATTTTTACCTCTTGAAGTGCAACTTTTAGCTCTTGGTTTGCTCTGGATGAGGTTCACTGAGGAATCCAGGTACCCTGGCAGCCCTTGAACTCATTTTCAAGTATCTTTCAGCTGAACTGTACACTTAGAAGTCACAAAGAATTGATCAGATACTGTCCCATGGCACTGTGGCATCCAAACAACCCTGGCTGAACCATCTCACTGAAGGCTTTACAGTGGTTTATGTTCATATAAAAAAGAGAATGCATGGAACACAGTGTTTAAATTAATAAATAAGGTTAAAATTACAGGAAACAAAGTGCTGCCACTAGCCCTTTCTAGAATGAATTTTAGAAGAGAAGTCCATTTCACTCTCAGTCCCCCAGCAAGCACAGAGGAGTTCCATCAGAAAGCTGTGCTTTTATAAATCTCTGGAAGGTCTTCTTCCTCCTTGGACTCCCTCTTGCTGCTAGATGCAGGTCTGTATTCTAATCTAGGCAGGAAAAAGAGAAAAGGACTTGAAAAAAATGGATGAGAGAACAGAGGGAAAGCAACTTGGCTCTCCTGAGCCCCATTTGACATTACAGCCTCCTGATTTAATATCCTGTTGACTTCAGCTGGGCAGGTCTCTTACACCAGGTGTATGCTTATGTGGCATCTTCAGTCAGAGCTGGGGCAATGGCCAAATGCTCTCAACATCTTTTTTGGGTCAGCTGAAGTAAACTGGAAGAGTTCAGCTTTTCCTCATTACTTGGATGACTTTCAGAAGCAACAATGATAGGTTATAACCTACAAAGAGTACCTAGAACTTCCTCCCAGCCTGGAAGTGTTCAGGGCCAGGCTGGATGAGACCTTGAGCACCCTGGTCTAGTGGGAGGTGTCCCTGCCCATGGCAGAGGGTTGGAACTAGATGATCTTTAAGGTCCCTTCCAACCTACACCATTCTGTGATAACTTTATAAATCAACACACTTTTACAAATGCATTTGGGGCACAAACTGCATTTAGTGATTCTGGGAAATTAGCACCCAGGAGGTTCCATCTGAAGAGGAGGAGAAAATTCTTTGGTGTGAGAATGCTGGAGGCCTGGAATGGGCTTTCCAGAGAGGCTGTAGTGACTGCTCTGGAGAGCTTCCAAACTCCTCTGAGCATTGTGATCCTGGGCAAGCTGCTGTGTGTGCCCCTGGTTTAGCAAGGGGGTTGGGACTGGATGACCTCCAGAGGTCCCCACCATGCTGGGATTCTGGCACATGGGCTTTTATTCAGTTCTTAAGTGTAAACTGAGAAATCTGGAGCTGGAAGGTATATACACAAACAAACACTTGGGAATGGTGACTAGGATTCCAGCCAAGCTCTTATCTTCAAGCCCTAACTACACCACCAAAATCATCCCCTCCCTCTGACAATACCTGGGCAAGCCCACTCCTCAGAGAACAGATGTGGCAAGATCAAGATGTGACACTTACCCTTTCACCAACAGCATCTGATCAATGGTGTCTGGCAGAGGCATACCATAGCTTTCTGGCAGAAACAGAGTCAGAATTCCTGAGAGCACAGTCAGGCTCCCCATCAGGATGTAAGGCAGGAATCGATCGTAGGCACCTAGCAGAACACAGAAGAACAATGCTAGCAGCAGCTCAAAGTCTCTGATGACGTCTGTGCCTACATACAGTGCTTTGTACATGCAAGGTTTGTGAAGGGTCTGGAGAACAGGTCTGGTGAGCAGCAGCTGAGAGAACTGGGGTTGTTTAGATTGGAGAAGAGGCTGAGGGAAGACCTCATTGCTCTCTACAGCTCCCTGAAAGGTGGTGTTGGTCTCTTCTCCCTAATGTCAGGTGACAGAGAGGAAATAGCCTGAAATTGCACCAGGGAAGGTTTAGTTTGGAGTTTAGATTGTGGAGTCTCCTTCTCTGGAGACTTTCAAGACCCATCTGGATCTGTTCCTGTGTGACCTGCCCTAGGTGATCCTGCTTTGGCAGGGGGGTTGGACTTGATCTCCAGAGGTCCCTTCCAATCCCTACCATTTGATGATTCTGTGATTCTACAGGTTTAGCACCAGCCTTGGTAGAGTTAGGTAATGGTTGGACTCGATGATCTTAAAGGTCTTTTCCAACCAAAACAATTCTATGATTCTAAGGTACCTGGCTCTGGAAGCAGAGAGCTGCAGAAAAGCCAAAGACCCACAGAGGCAGGAGCCTGATCTTGCCCTTCGCCCACCAGCATCTCCCCACAGAGTGATTAACTTACCGAGGTAAACAAAGTAAGGTGAGAGGATGCTGCCCAGCCTGGAGGCCATGGAACTTGCTCCAACTCCCATGTTTCTCACCACCGTTGGGTAGAGCTCAGCCGTGTAAACATAAACCATTGAAAAGGCAGAGGTGATCCCGAATTTGCCCATCATCACCAGCAGAATGGAGACTGCACGCACCTCTGAAAGCAAGAGACGAGTAAGGGCTTCCACACAGCTCTGACAGCTCGTGGCATCTCCTAATTTCATGCCTTTGGGTAACTCCTGCCTAATCCACTCCAGTACCTGGTGTTTTCCCCTCCCCCCACTAAGTCTACAACCATGGGCAGTATTTTTTCTTTTAGAATAGAATTAACCAGGTTGGAAGAGACCTTTGAGATCATCGAGTCCAACCTATCATCCAACACCACCTAATCAACTAAACCATGGCACCACGCACCCCATCCAGTCTCTTCCTAAAGACCTCCAGTGATGGTGACTCCACCACCTCCCTGGGCAGCCCATTCCAATGGCCAATCTCTCTTTCTGTGAAGAACTTCTTCCTAACATCCAGCCTAAACCTCCCTGGCACAGCTTGAGACTGTGTCCTCTCGTTCTGGTGCTGGCTGCCTGGGAGAAGAGACCAACCCCTACCTGGCTACAACCTCCCTTCAGGTAGTTGTAGAGAGCAAGAAGGTCTCCTCTGAGCCTCCTCTTCTTCAGGCTAAGCAACCCCAGCCCCCTCAAGCCTTTCCTCACAGGGCTTGTGCTCCAAACCCCTCCGCAGCTTCGTTGCCCTTCTCTGGACACCTTCCAGCAACTCAACATCTTTCCTAAACTGAGGGGCCCAGAGCTGGACACTAGGACCCAACATTTCCATTTCCTCCTAAGCATGAAGCTTCTTGCCAAGGGAAAAAATAAGCAGAACTGAGCAGGAACTGGAGAGATCCACTGAGATTTAAGGGCCAGAGCTCTGTACTCTGCTCGGGTACTGTACACAGTGCCATAAATCAACTTATAATCAAAAGAACAAAGTGAAAGATTTGAAACAAGTTCTTTTTGGTTTGCTGCTCTGGTTTCTCATTTAGCATTCCTAGCCACAAGCCAGTAATTTCATTATGGGAAACTGGCTGGACTTGAACTGGGACAGTCAGGTTTAGGAAAATCAAACCAAATCCTATCAGTGTCCACTCAAAGGACATGTGTCTTAGCTGGATAAAACAAGTTAAGTTCTTGCATATTCTCTTGTATTTGTTTTTTGACTTGTAGGTAAGTGCTAAGCAACAGCACTGCCCTCCTCATATTCAACATCATTATCAGCAAGGAGTCCAGGACATGAAGGCATGGTTTGACATGGAGGCATGGCTTGACATGGCCTGACACATGGTTTGACATCCAGTGAATACTATTCTGTCCTCCTTTCCACTTGCCAACCACGATTTTAACTATCAACACTAACTGACTCCAACCCTCTCTGCTCATCAAAAATGCTTCCACAAGAACTGCTTACAGAAGCTACAGAGAAGCCTGAGAGCTGTCCAGGTGTTCAAAAAGGGATTGAACAGGGCACTTGAAGCCACGGTTTAGTAGTCATGAGGTGTTGGGTGATAGGTTGGACTTGATGATCTCTGAGGTCTTTTCCAACCTTATTGACTCTATGATTCTATGAAGTAAGTTCTGTAGCCTCTTGGTAACCTCCACTTACCAATTTCTGCTTCTTCTAGTCCTGGTTTTAGACTTGGACCTTGCCAGAAACGTCCATTAAAGACAACAATGGCGACCCCAAGAGCTCACAAAGCCAGCGATGCGTCTCTGAGCCGCCGCATTGCCTGAGCTCCTCGTGTGGCAGCACCGCGGAACCCAAGAGGGGCGCGGGTAGCCAACCAGCCCTCGGGACGCTTTGTCCTCCACACCTGCCCAGTTCTGCCCTTCACCTGTGCTAGACATTTGAGATCAACTAACGATTGCATACGTGAAGGCACCAGCTGAATGAAGAGCAGAACACAGCCTCCCAAGAATAACGCAGCAGCCATTGAGTACCGTCGCGGCAGGTGCTGGAGCAGCAGCCACGAGATGATGTAGGCTGGCACCTCGATCACTGCCGAGAGGAAGCAGTTCAGGTAGACATCTCCATGCAGGTTAGGGGTGTCAAGAGAAAGTCCAAAGTAACCAACAGAGATTATCATCCTGAGAAAATACAATAGAATAAACCAGGTTGGAAGAGACCTTCAAGATCATCGCGTCCAACCCATCAACCAATCCAACCCACCTAAACAACTAACCCATGGCACCAAGCACCCCATCAAGTCTCCTCCTGAACACCTCCAGTGATGGTGACTCCACCACCTCCCTGGGCAGCCCATTCCAATGGGCAATCACTCTCTCTGTGAAGAACTTCTTCCTAACATCCAGCCTAAACCTGCCCTGGCGCAGCCTGAGACTGTGTCCTCTTGTTCTGGTACTGGCTGCCTGGGAGAAGAGACCAACCTCTGCCTGGCAACAACCTCCCTTCAGGTAGCTGTAGAGAGCAATAAGGTCACCCCTGAGCCTCCTCCTCTCCAGGCTAAGCAACCCCAGCTCCCTCAGCCTCTCCTCATAGGGCTTGTGTTCCAAACCCCTCCCCAGCTTTGTTGCCCTTCTCTGGACACATTCTAGCAAGTCAACATCCTTCCTGAACTGAGGGGCCCAGAACTGGACACAGCACTCTAGGTGAGGCCTAACCAGTGCAGTGTACAGGGGCAGAATGAGCTCCCTGCTCCTGCTGGCCACACTGTTCCTGATGCAGGCCACAAGAGCAGAATCAGACCAATGTATCTCGGCCCTGAGATTGGCATGAAGCTCTCCAACCTCTCTGTTAAGGACCAAAATCCATGTAGGACAAGCTGAACATCTGCCAGATCCCTTCCCTTCTGCAGCAACTGCAAGTGCTGACTCCAGAAGCAGCAAGGTAACAATTAAACAGGGCTGATGACTTTTAGTCTTCCAAGTTACTCTTGAATTCAAAGAATAAACCAAATTTGTTTTATTCAATTCAATTCAAATATTCTGTGTAGATCTGGAGCCCTCAGCACCAGGATAGGGCCCTGCTGGAGTGGGGCCAGAGAAGGGCACAGCAATGCAGGCAGGGCTGGAAGCCCTCTGCTGTGAGGCCAGGCTGAGAGAGTTGGGCTTGTTCAGCCTGGAGAAGAGAAGGCTCCAGGGAGACCTTCTGGTAGCCTTTCAGTGCTTCCAGGGCTGATCAGAAAGCTGGGGAGAGACTTTTGAGCAGGGCCTGTTGTGACAGGAAAAGGGGTGTTGGTTTGAACTATGATTCAGACTGGATAGAAGGAAGAAATTTTTTCCACTGAGACCCTGTCCCAGGTTGCCCAGGGCGGTGGGAGATGCCCCATCCCTGGAACCATTCCAGGTAAGGATGTCTGGGGCTCTGAGCAACCTGCTCTAGTTGCAGATGTCCCTGCTGACTGCAGGGGTTGGACTGGATGAGCTTAAGAGGTCCCTGCCAAGCTAAAGCATTCCATAAGGATTGTAGGTAACTCCAGAGCAGCTGCTGGCTTTGCTGAGTCACAGGCTGAGAAGCCCACGGTCACAGGTGCAGGACGGTCCTGCAGCTATGAGGTCATACTCCTTTCCTGCTGCCACTGCATGACTTTGCAACTGTCCCTTACACTCTCATTCAAACCCTGCCAGGAAGTTCTGGGTGCCTGTCACTTTGAAACAGCTCGTGTGTCTCTGCTAGCTGTGCTGATGAAAAGAATCTGACCACTCCTCACCACCGCCTCTTGTGCATGCCCAGGCCACCCTTGGGAGATAAGGAATGACCATACACAATGCAGTGATTCAGCAGCTCTGAACTACTGAACTTTGCTGCTGAGGCCTACAGCAGCTTTTAATTATATTTACCAGGGAGCTCTGAGTGGAGAACATTTTTTCTGGATCATTACCCTCCATGCTCTGGGCATAAAGTCAGAGAGGAGTGCTACAGCATCCTGGTAACACCCAAACAGCCTGGGATTTTCTCTGCTGTGCCCCAAGCTGGCTGGGCTGCATCCAAGTCACGTTTCCATGGCTGGGTGCCTGAGGTGCAGCAGGACAGAGCCTGGGGGCCAGGAACTCTGTGATTTTAATTGTGCTGCCAGATGAGAGCTGGCATCAAGAGAAGCCACAACTGGCCTTGGAAACAAATCCTGTCTTGAGAGATGTTGAGAGGCCTACAAGAAAGCTGGGGAGGGGCTTTTTACAAGGGCCTGTTGTGACAGAATGAGGGACAATGGCTTTGAGCTGGAAGAAGGGACATTTAGACTGAAGATTAGGAAGAAATTCTTTCCAGGGAGAGTTGTGAGACACTGGAACAGGTTGCCCAAGGAGGTTGTGGATGCCCCCTCCCTGGAGGTGTTCAAGGACAGGTTTGGTGAGGCCTTGAGCGATCTGGGCTGGTGGGAGGAGTCCCTGCCCATGGCAGGGAGGGTGGAGCTGGATGATCTTTAAGGTCTCTTCCAACCCAACCCATTCTATGACTCTAAGAGAACGTTCTGCTTCACTACCAGGTAACACATGGGAAATACTGAGCTCTGGATCAGCACATGTCCAGGTGCAATGGCGAGGGACAGAGCACTCAGCATTAATCTCCTCTAGCATCTGTGCTAGAACAGAATCTGGAGCAAAATGATGGTTGGAGTCAATGATCTTAAGAGGTGTTTTCCAACCAAAACAATTCTATGATCCTTCACTGCACAGCATGAAGTGAGTCACTGATAAAAGGCTGGCTCCTCCTCCTCACTTCACATGGGAAGAACCTTCATGCTCCACTTGCTTAGAATAAACTGCCCACTGTACCTGGGAAGGGCTGAAGTCACCCAGCTGCAGGTGTCCTGCCAGCTGAACCTATTCTTCTCAGAGGTAGTTACATGCTGTTCTCCACAGTGCTGTGCAACATGCCCAGGGCTCTGCTCCCAGGAGTTGTTTTTACATACAATAAACTCTCAGCTTACAATAAACTCACTTTCAGCAGCAGCTTCCCTCAGCTTATCACACTGACAAGCCTTGATGCAATTAGACATTTTCTAGGAAAACTTTAGGGATATTTGCACATCCCAGAGTGAGGAGAAGCCAAGTTTCCTCCTCCCTCAGGCAAACCCTGCAAAGGGATTAGTTTAAAGGGCAGCTACTTACTCAAATCTAACAAAACACCCAGCAATATGTAAAGGTGATGTACTGATGGCTGCAGCCAGCCTTTCCTTTCAGCAGACCTTTCAATTCATAATGCAGAATAAACCAGCAGGATGCTATGGGGTGGAATGCTAGGAATCAGCACAAGATGCTTTGCCTTTGGGGACATTAATTAAAAGGAGGTTAAGCAACTGACATGCAAGGTAAGAACAATGGAAATACTGCAGGATCATTTGGGTTGGAAAATCACTCCAAGATCATCCAGTCCAAGCATTAACCCAGCACTGCCAGGTTACCACTAAACCATCTCTCTCAGCATTACATCTCCATGGCTTTGAAACCCCTCCCGGGGAAGGGGACTCTACCACTGCCCTGTGCAGCCTGGTCCAGGCTTTGACAACCCTTTTTGGGGAAGAAATTGTTCCTCCTGTCCAATCAAAACCTCCTCTGGCACAGCCTTAGGTCTTTAAGTCTTGCCCTATCACTTGTTCCTTGGGAGAAGAGACCAACCCCACCTGTTTCCAATCTTGTTTCAGGGAGTTTAATTACACTGAACATAACAAATGGCTTCAGCTAGAGCTATACCAAGCTAAGGATGGCAGGTAGACAGAGTAGCCAGGAGGAAAGTCTAGGGAAACTTCAGCTCTTCAAAAGACAGTTTTATCCCTTCAAGAAACAATACAAAGGAGACAGGAAGATTCTCCCCAAGTCAGGCATGGCTGTGTTCAGACTCTGGGCAGCAGTTCTCTGACCAGGAGACAGGGCATGACTCACTCTTCTAAGAAGACTGCTAGTCAGATGAGGATTCCCCAAGGCCCAAGATCAGGCAGGATTCTCACACACCACTGCCAACTGATCTGATTCTTGCTTAGTTCAGGACATGTTTGACTGCTTCAGAAAGAAATAACAACCCAGATGTGTTTCTAGATTGTTACTGAGATGAAGAACAGATGTAACCAGAATTTTGTTGCTGCAGTCTGGGAGGTAATTGGGTTTTGACCTGGCTTTGTCCATCCCTCTTCAGAATACCTTAGTGTTCCACAAGCAAGTTCTGAATGGTTTGGCTGCTTTTATGTGCTTAAATACTCCACACTTACTTACCAAAGAAGAATTGACATGATTGTGATGGTTAGGATATTTCGGGTTCTCATTAGATCCAAAATGGTGTAGGACTGCTGCCTCTGGGAATCCACATCCTGCAGCTGGAATCAAACAAACAGGGGGAAAAAAACAAAACCCAACCATGGGAACATTAGCTTCCTGCAAACAGAATTGTTGTGAGAATAAACCCTGCCCCCAACTTATACATCACTATTTTGATGTGCTGCAGAGCTTGAGGCAGGCGCCTCGCTCTTAAGCAAACACATCGATGCTGTTAGAGCCTGTGGCAATGGTTGCTCCTCCTACTTAAAGTCACTTAAAACACAGGCTGAAGTTAGTACTCATTTCCTCTGCCTGAGGCTTCATGTTACTTTTAGAGTCAATTACAAAGCAGCAGCATTATTTCATGATTTAGATGTCACTACTGGAGGAGTTTTTACTCCCAGTTTTAAGCAGTGCACTGTGAGGTTCATGACAATCAATCAACTGCACCCAGACAGGAAGAGAGCACCAGGGAGGATGAGACATCTGACAAACATGACCTGTAAAAGTAGAGGGTTTGTTTAGTCTAAGGGTCAGGAGATCAAGGATGTCTTAAAATAATCACAAAATCCCAGCAGGGTGAGGGTTGGAAGGGACCTCTGGAGAACATCCAGTCCAACGCAGGGTCACCCAGAGCAGCTTGCCCAGGATCACAATGGCCAGGTGGGGTTGGAATCTCTCCAGCGAAGGAAACTCCCACAACCCTCTCTGGGCAGCCTGCTCCAGATCAAGAATGGTCTTCAAAGACCAGAAAATTAAGTGACTAACTGCCCCCTACATCCATGGCATGAAATAACATGATTAAAACGCAGCAGGAGTGTTTCAGTAACTGACTCCTCATGCTGGACTGAACAGGAATGCATTTATACTGCAACAAACTGGCTGAAGAGTCCCCATCATTATTTAGCCTGATTTGGAGAATTCAGCTAAGAACATAAGCAAAAAAAGACAGCAAACTACTTCTCTCTGCCCCATGAAACTTTCCAGCTCCTCAAAATAAAACCACTTCATTGTAAACAATGCAGAGATATTCATCCATGAAGCATGCAAACCACTTTTGTGCTTGATCAGGTTGTAAAAAAGGAGACAAGTTAAGGGGCTTGGTTAAAAATTTTGATCCTTACAAGGGACAGAGGTTTCAAAATATGGAAGAGATGATTTAAGAGGACAAGTTCTATGGATTAAAACTCCCAGCTCTGCTAAAGCAAGGCTGTGTGGCTGAGGAACCCCAGATCTCTGCCATGTCCTCATGATGGCAAAAAGTGGGGTTTTCAGGATTGATCAGAGTCACCAGTCACCAATGTAATGATCTTTTTAACAGCCTGACAGTAAGAACAGGAACAAGATTTTGAACTTCATCTTCCACAGAGATTCTGTTTTCTGTTAGGACATTTTCTATCTATCTATCTATCTGAATTTGTAACTCTATCAATGGTTTTACATGTAACCAAGAAATAAAACCCCAAGCATCCACCCTCAATAAGTCAAAATCATGGTAGTGAGACACTGGAAGAGGCTGCCCAGAGAGGTGGTGGATGTTCCCTCCCTGGAGGTGTTCAAGGCCAGGCTGGATGAGGCCTTGAACAACCTGGGCCAGTGGGAGGTGTCCCTGCCCACGGCAGGGGTTGGAACTGGATGACCTTTAAGGTCCCTTTCAACCCAAACCATTCTATGAATCTGTGACTAATCAGGTGAGAAAAAGAGCTAACACTGAAATAGAGGACACAGTCTCAAGCTGTGCCAGGGAAGTTTAGGCTGGAGGTAAGGAGAAAGTTCTTCACCGGGAGAGTCGTTCACCATTGGAATGTGCTGCCCAGGGAGGTGGTGCAGTCACCATCCCTGGAGGTGCTCAAGAGGGGATTGGATGTGGCACTTGGTGCCATGGTTTAGTCATGAGGTCTGTGGTGACAGGTTGGACTTGATGATCTTTGAGGTCTCTTCCAACCTTGGTGATTCTGTGATTCTTAATTTTGACACTTTGGGAATCATATACTGCCAAGACATCTAAAAATATTTACTGAGAACTTCTTTTTCCACAACAAAATGACTCACTCTTGCCTGACAGGCCTCCATTATGTGCAAACACAATAAACTGTATACACAGATTACTTCCTCCCTTGATTTTGTAAGTCAGTGTGACCTGGGAATGCCAAATTGAAATATAATATGTTTGAAGAGTGCAGGCCTTTTGTTTGCACTACGGACTGCTTCATGGGATGTGCCAATGGCTTTCAGTAAAAGTAAACTATGATTTCAGCTTCAAAACAGCCCACCTGAAAGTGAGACTCATAGAATCACTAAGGCTGGAAAAGACCTTTAAGATCATTGAGTCCAACCACAACCCAACCGCCATGACCACTAAGCCATGTCCTGGAGTGCCTACAAGCTTCTTGAACACCTCCAGGGATGGTGACTCCACCACCAATCTGGGCAGCCTGTTCCAGTGCCTGACCACTCTTTCATGACAGAAGTTTTTCCCAATATCCAAGCTAATCCTCCTCTGGCACAACTTAAACCAATGTCCTCAATCTACTCCAGAGAGTCCAAGGGAGGGCTATAAGGATGATTGCGGGACTGGAGCACTGCCCTGTGAGGACAGGCTGAGAGACCTGGGGCTGGGGCTTCTGAAGAGAAGACTGTGAGGGGATTTAATAGATGTTTAAATAAATATCTGAGGGCTGGGGTCAAGAGAGAGGGGACAGGCTCTGCTCAGGTGCACCCTGGGATAAGACAAGGGACAATGGATATAAACTGCAGCACAGGAGGTTCCACCTCAACATGAGGAGGAACTTCTTCACAGAGCACTGGAATGGGCTCCCCAGAGAGGTTGTGGAGTCTCCTTCTCTGGAGACTCTCAAGCCCTGTCTGGGTGCATTCCTGTGTGACCTGTGCTAGATTCTATGGTCCTGCTCTGGCAGGGAGGTTGGGACTTGATCTCTGGAGGTCCCTTCCAACCCCTGATATCCTGTGATCCTCCTCCTATTGCTGGTTACTTGGGAGAAGAGATCAAGACCACCTCACTCCAACCTTCTTTCAGGTAGGCAGCAATAAGAACTCTTCTGGCTTTCTCTTCTCCAGATTCAACAACCTCTGAACTCTCTCTATCTGATCTAATATTACTCTATATTAACTCAGGTTACAATACTTTTCTTCCCCTAACCCATCACTCTGGTCCAGCAGAAGTAGTTGGATTTCCAAACACAACACACAAAAGCATCCATTCATTTAACTGAATCCCTCATCAACCTCTCTTCCATATTCAGTTAGTGATGTTTTGGGATTTTTTCAGCCAGATAGTTCCTGGACACTGATCTGGGACCTTTAAATCTTGTCTCTCACCTCAGAAATATTCCTTAACTCCTCAATGCCTTGCAAGCTGTATCTGAGCTAATGGGAACATGAACTTTATGTAACCCCTGCAGTTAGGTGAAAGAATCCTGAGTGACATTTTCCTCTGAAGACCTGGGAGATAAAATAAAGGTCTGATATGGCTGCAAACTCCAGTGAATTTGCTTTCATAAATCTTCATTTTTCTACCAAACAGCTCTTTACATTTGCTAGCTCTCATTCTGCCTGCAGCCAATCCTCCCACCACCCAGACTGCAGCAGCTCTAGGGCCCACAGCCCTTTCTCATAAGTCACATGATCTTTCCTAAGCATTCTCCAGCTCTGCCACTCTTTGTTGCCAAGAAACCAGCAAACAGGAAACAAACTGAAAAAAAAAAAGGAGAATAACCAAATAAACCACAAAACAAAAACCAGGAACAGTAAAATTCAGAGCTGATGAGAAAAAAAGGACTCTGCCTTTTAGGATCTGGATTAAACAGACAACATAATCCTTAACATAACAAGCTAGCACAAGAAGCTATGACAAAGGCAGGGAGGGCAAACAGATGATTTGAAGTTAAACCTATCGTCCAAACATGGGATAATTCAGTCAGGCAGCCCCTGTTTGTGCTCTGTAGCTTGTTTGTGACCAGTCAACCTGCTGGATCCTAACTGGCTTTGGAGTCTTTGGAGCCTAAATATGGCAGGTGTTAGTGCACAGCTGCAAAGGTTCGAGGAATACCATTGCTCCTCCATCCAGAGTTCACATTCCAGCTGCAGGAGGGCTAAGGGCCAGCTGGATTTCTGAGAACCTCTCTGAAGTGTAAGCATGCTTCTGAACAACTGGAGAGGGGCTGTGAGCCTTTGCTTTACAGCTCTGCCGAAAGCAGCCAGGAGAACGGCGTAAACAGACCACAGACAAAGAGAAGTTCTGCACAGATTTTGTGGTTACAGCACAACTCTGACTTCAAAAGAAAAAAAAAAAGACAAAAAGGTGGCCAGGAGTTCTGCACTTAAACAGCATGTGCTCATCAAGCTCCTTTGCCATGAGTGTCAGAATGTCAGCCTGTTCCTGAAAGGTGATGTGCAGTGACTGCTCTGTATAGCAGCGCTGTGTACTCCAGCCCACCCTGCTGCAGGAATTATTTCTCTGGGGCAACTTCCCTGCTCCTGACCCTGGCTGCTGCTGCTGCAGAATCCAGCCCTATTCAGAGAGGCAAACAGATCAGCATTTCTTTCTAAGAAGGAGATGTAAAGCATTCCAGGGACAGTGACCTTAAGCAGATGTTGGATCCAAAGCTTATTTTCTGTTCTCCTGCTGCAGTGCTGGCAATGGATGAGTTTTCATGCCTACAGCATGAGAAGGAAGGAGAAAATAAAAGTGTAGTTGAATGAAAATTCAGGGCAAAAGCTATCTTAAGAAGCCCTGGGTCTTCTTAGCATTTTCTCTCTGTTCCAGCAAGACCAGAATGTCTGTCCTACTACCTATAAACTAGTCTGGCCAAACAGGTTTGTTTGCATCTCAGCTAACAAACCTAAGTGAAGTTGTTTCAACCTCAACAGCAAACACTGCAGTTTAATGGCAAACCACCTCCCTAAGCCCTTGTAAAGCAAGTGAGCATACAAGGGACTGTCATATAAATCACAATGTCAATTGTCAACCAGAAAATAACTGGGCAAGTGCCCAGACAGCCTTGAGAGATCTGCTTAGAGAGATGCCCATTCTCCTGGGTCAGGCAAACACTTTGTCTGTCTGACCTCTGGAGGTCATGTTTAAACGAGTGTGGAACTGCTTTCACACCTCTGGTTCACCAGACAGATCAGACAAAGGGGAGACACCTAGAGGAAACAAAGAAATAGGTGGGGAAGGAAAGATACTGGCAGCTACTCAGCCCTAAAGGGCTTCAAACTTTGCTTTCCTTAACGTGGAAAAGAAATTGGAGTTGAATATGAACTAGACTAACATTATTTCCAGTGCCACTGGAAGCAGTCCTGTATTACGACTTCCACAGAACTGTATTAGATTCTGTGAGCATAAAATCTCTTTGGTGCCAAACACAGAGGAACAGGTACCTCAAATTCATAGAATCATAGAACTACTTGAGTTAGAAGAGACCTTTAAGCTGATCCAGTCCAACCTTCAACCTAACACCACTGCAGCCGTTAAACCATGTCCCCAGGTGCCATGTCCACAGGTTTTCGGACACCGCCAGGGATGGTGACTCTACCACCTCCCTGGGTAACCTATTCTAATGACTGACCAAAATTCATTACATTCCCCAAAAACTAAGAGTTTAAAAGGAACAGGGTGCATGCATTAGAATGCATGTTGCCATCCCCACTGGAATGAGACAGGAAGGGCTGTGCAAATCCTAACGAAGAGTGGAAAGGGCTGATCTGCTTTCCAGGAAACGGACAACCTTTGCACCCCTGGAGAAGTGCCTGATACACTGCAGGCAGCACTCAGCTCCTGTCTCTGGAAATTAATCACTTGACATGATCATTGACAGGTCCTGCCAAGTGCAGTGCTAAATGAATCTTACCTCACTAGGGTCAAGTATGACATCTGGGGCTCTAATGCCATTAATTCTTGCAGCCTTGCGGAGGATGTCTTCTGCCTCTTGAAATCTTCCCTGGGAGATCAGCCACCGTGGAGACTCTGGAATCACCCTGCCGAAAAAGTTTACAGTAACAAGCCTGCATTTCCAGGGAAAGCATTGCCTCAGGCATCAATACACATTGTTCCAGGCACGAAGAGTTCAAAACTTGCCCCATCTTGTAGAAATTAGAACAAGGAGCACAAAAATGAGCATAGGGAGCAGATCAGCATGCTGAGCAAGAACAGAATGAGATGATCAGGTGGCTGGAGCCACCTCTCCTGTGAGGACAGACTGAAGAGATTGGGGTTGTTCAGCCTGGAGAAGAGAAGGCTCCAGGGAGACCTCAGAGCTGCATTTCAATATCTGAAGGGGACCTATAGGAAGGCTAGGGAGGGATTGTTTAGAAGGGCCTGTGGGCATAGGATGAGAGGCAATGGTCTGAAACTGGAGCAGGGGAGATGTAGGTTGGACATCAGGAGGAAGTTCTGCACAATGAGCATGGTGAAATACTGGAACAGGTTGCCCAGAGATCTGGTTGAGGCCCCATCCCTGAAGACACTGAAGTTCAAACTCAGTGTGGTCCTGAGCAACCTGATCTAGTTGGGGATGTCCCTGCTGACTGCAGGGGCTTGGATAGGATGACTTTTGAGGACCCTTCCAACCTGATGCAACCTGTGAATATGCCTTTGTGGGCTGTAGAAGCACTAAAGAAATGAGCAACCAGTCAGATAAAAAGAGCAACCCAAACCTTCTAAGTATGGGAAAAGAGGAAAGCAACTCAGAAATGGGAACACAGAAGCAGCATGCTGTGCATGCAGAGGCACATCCTGAGAGAATAACACAGAGAAAAGTAACAGCTGTAAATGCTGTCACAGAAAGGAAGGTTAGAGAGTAGCAACTGCTTGGGACATTTGCTGTGTAAGAAACTGGAGAGAATCACAAACATACAAACTGGTGTACGGTGGAAGTGAAGAAACACCACCACCATGTGGACTGTTCAAACTTTACAAGCCACCTGCATGTCATTAATTAGGGAGGAAAACGAGGAAGCCTCACAGATCAGAATCACAGGGCAGGTTCACCCATAGCAGGTGGCACAGGATGGTGTCCAGGTGGGTTGTTAGTGATTCTAGAGACAGAGACTCCAACACTTCCCTAGGGAGCCTACTCCAGGGCTCTATCACCCTCAAAGTTGAGAAGTTCCTCCTCATGTTCAGATGGAACTTCCTATGCTCAAGTTGGTGCCCATTCCTCTCACTGGGAACCACTGATAAAGGCCTGGTCCCATCCTCCTGACACCCATCCTTTAAGTATCCCCTCTCAGTCTGCTCTTTTTCAGACTAAACACTCCCAGGTCCCTCAGACTTTCCTCATAAGGGAGAAGTTCCAGTCCCCTCATCATCTCTGTAGTCCTTTGCTGTACCCTCTCAAGCAGTTCCCTGTCATTCTTCAACTAGGGAGCCCAGCACTGGAGCCGGTACTCCAGATGAGGCCTCACCAGGGCAGAGTAGAGAGGAAGGAGAACCTCCTTCAACCTGCTGGCCACACTCTTCTTGATGCATCCCAGGATGCCTTTGGCCTTGGCCACAAGGGCTCTTTGCTGGTTTATGGTCATCCTGTGGTCCAGCAGGACCCCCAGGTCCTTTTCACCAGAGCTGCAAGTACTGCTTTGTAGCTTGTCTTATCTTTGTCACCCTAGCACTGGCCAGCTTCCCAAATGAAGGTTTTTCTTGCTGTGCTTAGTTCAGGCCTACTCTTCAAAGCTCTGGATTTCAATTGATGCAGAAGGAGGAGTTTTACAGACTTTGGTCTTTGCACATTACTTCATTTTATAGAAGCCTACAGAAAACGAATAACAGGGTTTTCAAGCATGAGATGGATCATCTGAAAGGTCTGGACTTGCAGATAAATCATCAATTCACAGAATGGGCTGAGTTGGAAGGGACTTCAAAGATCATCCACCTCCAACCCCTGCCACAGGCATTGATACCTCACACTAGCCCAGGTTGCTCAAGGCCTCATCCAGCTTGGCTTTGAACACAGGGTGGGGGCATCCACAACCTCCCTGGGCAATCTGTAACAGTGTCTCCCACCCTCACTGGAAAGAATTTCTTCCTCATCTCCAATCTAAGTCTCCCTTCTTCCAGCTTCAATCTATTCCCTCTCATCCTAGCATGACAAGCCCTTGTGAAAAATATCCCTTCCCAACAGCCCCAGTGACTGGGAAGAGCAAAGAACACAGTGCTCACTTTTGACCTGTCCAATTTCACTGGAATAGGCTGGGAGTCTGCATCTTAAAACCACAGAGATGAACTTCCAAGGACTCAATTCTTGGAGCTGAAGTCGTACTTACCACCAGAGTGGGATGAAGAGGAGCCCAGGTAAGGTGAGCGCCAGCAGCAGCATCCTCCAGTCTCTGATAAAGTAAGCAAATAGGGGCAGCAACATGTAGCCAAATGCATAAAATATGCAAACACCCAGAGTGGAGAACTGCACACGAATGGATTTGCCAAGAATTTCTGTGCCTGTTCAGAACAACAGAGTGAGGGTTAGGATTTTAACTCAGGAGCAACCAACTTATCAAAAATAGCTCTATCAAGCTGGCTTCGAAATGTGCCACATTGGACAGCTACAGCATTTACTACCCTCTGGCAATCAAGAGGGACTACAGATTTGCTTCATGCAGTGACCCTCCACCAACCCAGGTAATTGCATGTATAAAAGGAAGGGAATTGGGCCACACAGTATTTCTGTAGCTTAAAATGACTAATACTTCCATAATTTATCCTCTTAGAACCTCACAGCTTTACTTGAGGAGCTAAACCACCCAACATACTACAAAACATTCCCAGAAGTTAACTTCAGCTCGAGCTCTTTAGGCTCTTCTGCAGCTTATGGAGAGCAGCTTCTCTAAAAGATCAAATTCAGAGAACCTAAATTAGGTTCCTGACCTCTATCACCTTCTAAAAGGCTATTTAACTACGAGCCAAATAACCTTTCTGCGTGGAGTTCACGGTGGGTCACCAGCCAAGGCCGGACCTAGCAGTGGAATTAAGTGCACAAAAAAAGGGATCAATGCTCCCCTTTAAAATGCTTTGGGATCTGCAAATCAAGAGACATAAGAACAAATAAAATCTTCCTCATTTCCATAGAAATGAAAGACTACAGAAGGGCAGCAGTGTGTCTGCTCTCACAGCCACAGTACCCTGCTTTGGCCCAGAGAACAGCTTTCTTGCCAACATTTGGTGGTTTGGACAGTGAGGTCACTGGAACATCAATAGAAGAGAGAATGTTTTTGCAATCTCAGATTCATTAGGTAATTTACATTCCCATGATGATACAAAGCCTTAGTCAAGAATAATTATACCATTTAAAACTCTACTATGGGCTGCTTGAAGGAGATTTTGTAACTCTTACTCTTCCCCCCCCCCAAGTTTTAAAATCAAATAGGCCCAAAATGGACAGCAGAAATCCCTGAAAAATCATGCCTTACAGGGCTGAGATCTCCAACTACAAGATGGACTTTGTTTTGAACCATCAGTTTCTGTCTTTTTCCTTTGGGGATGGTAAGGCATAGAACTCATTCAGATTGAATCCCTATCAAATAGGAATTTCTAAGGAGAGGAAGATATATCCATGCACGGTGAGGGGACACTCTTAACAGTGTTGGTTGGCAAAGCAGATCAAGCCTAAACTAGTAGTGAAACAGAGCAGGAAAAGCACAAGGCAAAAGAACACATACTGTGCCCAGCAGGACTTTCATACCCAGAACAAATGCTGCCACGTAGTTGGAGATCTGTCCCATGCCAACCAGCATAAATAACACTGAAAACATCTCCCAGCTGGTGGAGAAGACCTGTATGAAGCTGAAGCCGGTCTGCATTGCCAGAGTTGCAAACAGCACATTCTTCCTGCCAAACCTTCCATGGAGAGAGTGAATAAATGAAAAAAACAAATAAAAAAAATAGAAAGGTGATTACATGACAGCATGCACAAACCTTCAGAAACAGAAAGATTTAGGGAGATACAAAGCAGCTGCAAAAAGCTTCAGGAAAGGGGACACAGGCACAATTATTCTGAGTAGATTGAAAACAAAATCCATTGGTCAAGAGAAAATAACATGCCAAGGGGCTGCTAGTTAAGTGTTCCTTTCACACAGACAGGAGGAGCAGGGAGACAAATCTTGAGGAGAAAATGATATAAAATGTAAGAGTATTAGATGGCCCTTCTCATCTGAAGAGCACAGTCTTCTGTGGTCCTTCTTGACCACAGAGCAGCATGGTAAAGGAAAGAGAAAAAGAAGGAAAGCTGCTGGAAAGAGGTGAAGCCCTGCTTTGTAAGGTGCTATTATCAGTAAGTGATCCCATGCTGCAATCTTCATCCCATTTGGAGAAAATAAATGAACCAATTCAAGGTTCTAGGAAAGAAAGGGAGGAGAAGGGAGGAAAGGCCAAAAGGGAGGGAGGGAGGAGAAGGGAGGAAAGGCCGAAAGGGAGGGAGGGAGGAGAAGGGAGGAAAGGCCGAAAGGGAAAAACAAAACCCAACCCACTGAGCTGTTTGAAGTTAACAGTTGGACTGGATGACCTCAAAAGTCTCTTCAAACTAACATTGCATGATTCTCAGAGTCAGTGCTGACATCTTGGCTTGGGCAGCCCCATATCACCAGTAGGCTTTGTTGCCTTGACAGGTCACACCAGTGTGTGCCCAGGTGGCCAAGAAGGCCAACAGCATCCTGGCTAGGATCAGCAATAGTGTGGCCAGCAGGACCAGGGAAGTGATTGGTCCCCCTGTACTCAGCACTGGTGAGGCTGAAACTCAAATAATGGGCTCAGTTTTGGGTCCCTCATGCCAAGAAGGACATTGAGGGGCTGGAGCAGGTCCAGAGAAAGGCAACGAAGCTGAGGAAGGGTCTGGAGAACGGGGCTGGTGAGGAGTTGCTGAGGGAACTGGGGTTGTTCAACACTTTGGGTTTAAAAAACCCAAAGCAAGCAACATCATACAAATTAATCATAGAATCACAGAATCAGTCAGGGTTGGAAGGGACCACAAGGATCATCTAGTTCCAACCCCCCTGCCATGGGCAGGGACACCCTACACTAGATCAGGCTGGCCAGAGCCTCATCCAGCCTGGTCTTAAACACCTCCAGGGACGGGGCCTCAACCACCTCCCTGGATAACCCATTCCAGGGCTTCACCACTCTCATGGTGAAGAACTTCTTCCTCATATCTAGCCTGAATCTCCCCATTTCCAGCTTCATTCCGTTCCCCCTAGTCCTATCACTACCTGATACCCTGAGAAGTCCCTCCCCAGCCTTCCTGTAGGCCCCCTTCAGATACTGGAAGGCCACAATGAGGTCACCTCGGAGCCTTCTCTTCTCCAGACTGAACAGCCCCAACTCCTTCAGTCTGTCCTCATAGGAGAGGTGCTCCAGCCCTCTGATCATCCTCGTGGCCCTTCTCTGGACATGTTCCAGCACGTCCACATCCCTCCTGTAATAGGGGCTCCAGAACTGGAGGCAGTACTCCAGGTGGGGTCTCACCAGAGCTGAGCACCTCCCTTGACCTGCTGGTCACACTTCTGATGCAGCCCAGGATCTGATTGGCTTTCCGGGCTGCAAGCGCACATTGAGAGCTCATGTTGAGCTTCTCATCCACCAGCACCCCCAAGTCTCTCTCCTCAGGGCTGCTCTCCAGCCAGTCACTGCCCAGCCTGTATTTGTGCCTGGGATTGCCTCGACCCATGCTGTCTGGCTTTTTGTTTCATGTCTGCACTGATAAAGGAGGAGGCCTTACTTCCCTGGAATGCTCTGCAGGTTCCACAAATGCAAATCATCAGACTTAATGCTGCATTTGGTGATGAGGCCTTGACCAGCTGCTCTAGTGGAAGGTATCCCTGCCCACAGCAAGGGGGTTGGAACTGGATGATCTTCAAGGTCCCTTCCAACCCAAACCACTCTATGAATCCATGAGGAGGAGAAGCTATGGGTGTTTATCATAAAAGAATTTTAAATCTGACCTCAAAAAAGAGGAAAACAAGCCAAAGGGATCTCTCTGCACATAGTCCAAAGTCATTAGAAGAGGATGTCGTTGACCTATGTTTTTACCAGGTGATATTTATCTCCTACAGCTGTTTTCTGGCATAAACCCAGCTTGTTCCAGAAGTGATTTTGCTGAAAAAATAAACAGGTAGAGATAACCCCAACCAACAAACCTTGCAATGTTCTGTCCTAGCTCAGGTTTACTCTGCACACACTGTGTAGGTTCAGCTCAGCCACAGAACAGAGACATGGCAGATAGTAGGTGCAGAAGGACACCCAGAGCAAACTTCACCCCTAAGAATTGCTTAGAACCCAACACCAAATATAGAGCCAGCAGCTCTGGGGTATATACTTTACTTGTCTGACAGCTGTCCTGATGCAAAAGAGCCCAGCAGGACACCCACAAAGAACAGGGAAGTGCTCAAGGGTCCTTTCCAGTCGTTGTCACAGACGAGATTCCACTGCAGAGAGAGACAGAGAACATGAAAAGTCTTCCAATAACCAGGATTTCCCCTTCTAAACATCTTGGCTAAGTCTGGATGAAAATGTACCCTTTGGACGGAAGACCTCCACAAGAGACATTAATAACTAACCCACAGCACTGATGCAGCTCCATGAAGACATCAGGAAGGGACGTGGAGAGCAGAAGCAAAGGCCACATGCCACAGGCCACGTTGGAAGGGTCCTGGAAGGGTCCTGCTGAGGCCCCAACACTACCTTCAGAGGTGGCCTGTGTGGCTTTCTTGACACAGGTGGTTACAGAATCACAGAACAGCAGGGGTTGGAAGTGACCTCTGGATATCATCCCGTCCAAGCCTCCTGCTAAAGCAGGGCACCCACAGCAGCTTGCCCAGGATCACAGTGTCCAGGTGGGTTTAGAATCTCTCCAGAGGAGACACCACAACCTCTCTGGACAGCCTGCTCCAGGGCTCCAGCACCCTCACACAAAAGATTTTTCTCCTCCTGTTCGGATGGAACCTCTTGGGTTCCGGTTTGTACCCTTTGTCCTGTCACTGGGCATCACTGGCAAGACTCTTGCTCCCCTGCCTTCTTTATCTCTTGCTGGGCATTGCTCAGATCCCCTCTGGGGCTGCTCTTCTCCAGGCTCAACAGCCCTAGGTCTCTCAGCCTTTCCTCCTCACAGAGATGCTTCAGGCCCCTCATTTTCCTAGCCCTCCACTGGACTGTCCCTGGTAGCTCCCTGTCTCTCTTGAACTGGAAGCCCAAAACTGGACACAATATTCCAGATGTAGCCTCACTAGGGCAGAGTAGAGGGGGAGAAGAACCTCTCTCAACCTGCTGGGCACACTCTTCTTCATGCACTCCAGGATCCCATTCGCCTTCTTGGCCACAAGCACATTACTGGTTCATAGCAAACTACTTGTCCATCAGCACTCCTAGGTCCTTCTCTGCAGAGCCACTTTCCCCTCAATCAATTCCTCACCTGTACTGGTGCAGGAGGCTCTCCCTCCCCAGCTGCAGGACTCCAGTCTTGCCCTTGTCAACCTCTCTGCCCAAGTCTCCAGGCTGTCCAGGTCTGGCTGAATGGCAGCACAGCCCGAGAGGGTGCCAGGCACTCCTCCCAGTCTGGTACCATGAAAACTGCTGGCTGTGGTATCTCCCTGACACGTGTGGGTGACAGCAGCTCATCATTCCATACTGCACTTTGTCCAGGTCCCTTTCAAAGGCTCTGCAGCACCTTAAACTGCTGCTGGTTTTGGAAGGAGTGAGAACTTGATTTCCCTGCACATGCCATTAAAAATTCACATTTCTAATTGAAGAGAAATTGAGGAAAGAGAAGAGAAAGGAAAAATCCTCCCTTAATTCATTTTAATTTGGTTCTGAGAGAGACTGGAGCCTGTTCACTCCTCCCTGGCAACATAACCAATGCCAATTATGACATTTGGAACACAAATTGAAATGTACACCAAAGCAAACAAGCTTTACAAAATGGAAGCAACAACAGACCAGAAAAAGAAAGAGGAAGAAAAATAAGAACCATTAAATGAAGGCTGCAAGAGTTTCCAGCCTGGTGTTTCTGAAACAACCCTCATGTTGTTTTTGTGTCTACACCAACAGCTATTATTGAAAGACTCTCTGTTTTATTTTGGTGTTCTGGGGAGAAATAAAAGTGTGCAAACACAAGAAGAAAGAACAAAACCCAGCGGGGAGGCCTCGTCCCCTACCTTGCTGCTGTGCTGTAACTGGAGATGTTCCCAGAGCTCTGCCCTGGCAGAGGGCAGGAGGTGCTGCAGCCCCATGGGAGAAGAATTTGGAGGCAGCCAACGCTTCTGATGTGAGGCCAAACCCTCCTGAGCTCAGTTATTCAAACAGCTCCTGCAGGGCAGTTTCCAAGAGATGGAAACTTTTAGATTTTAACCTGTATTTAGAGAGTTGAAAACATTCACCCTGACCCAAATAACTAAACCCCCTTGCTCCCCAATTACAAATAATTAGTGTTTCCCTCTTAGTTGTTTTGGATTTGTACTGAAACTCTAAGATCTGGTCCTGCATGCTCCAGCTCCACCCTCCCAACTTGGTGGTGGTGCCACATGTAGGAACATCAGCATTGTGCTGTCTGCCATTCCCATCTCTTAGAACCACAGAATTCTTTCAGGTGGAAAAGACCCTGAAGATGATTGAGTCCAGCCATCAACCTAACACCACCATGGCCACTAAACCATGACCCCAAGTGCTATGGCCACAGGTTTCAGGGATAGTGACTCTACCACCACCTCCCTGGGCAGCCTGTTCCAATGCCTGACCACTCTTGCAGGAAAGAAATTGCTCCTACTCTCCAATCTAAAGCTCCCCTGGCCCAATCTCAGGCGATTTCCTCTCGTTCTATCCCCTGATACCAGGCAGAAGAGACCAACTCCCACCTGACTCCAACCTCCCGCAGAAAGCGATGAGGTCTCCCCTCTGCCTCCCTTTCTCCAGACTAAACAACCCCAGTTGTCTCAGCTGCTCCAGCAGTCCTTTGACTCTTGGATTCTCACAATCTGATAACAGTTCACACCACAACTACACCCTGGTGCATGTTTTAAGGTTGGAAGATAACTAAAAACCATGCAGTGAAGATATAATCCCAGCAATGGCTTTCCACTCCCAGATACCTATGGCAAAACTCAACTAAGCCAGCCCTTATTGCAGGTAAGATCAGCTAGTTTGGAATTTGGACTGGAATCACAGGCTCACAGAATGGTAGGAGCGAGAAGGGACCTCTGGAGATCACCAAGTCCAACATCCCTGCCAAGGCAGGTTGCAGAGAGAGTCACACAGGAACCAGGTGGGTCTGGAATGTCTCCAGAGATGGAGACTCCAGCACCTCTCTGGGCAGCCTGCCCCAGGGCTCCAGCACCCTTAAGTTAAAGAAGTTCCTCCTCATGTTCTGACAGAACCTCTTATGTTCAAGTTTGTGCCCACAACCCTTGTCCTGTCACTGGGCAGCACTGAAAAAGCCTGGTTCCATCCTCCTGACATCCACCTTTGAAGTATTGATCAGCACTGATGAGATGCCCCTCAGTCTGCTCTTCTCCAGACTAAACAGCCCCAATTCCCTCAGTCTTTCCTCACAAGAAAGATGCTCCACTCCCCTCACCATCTTTGTAGCCCTTTGCTGTACCCTCTCCAGCAAGTCCCTGTCCTTCCTGAACTGAGGAGCCCAGAACTGGACACAGTACTCCAGATGTGGCCCCACCAGGACAGAGTAGATGGGGGGAGAATCTCCCTCAAAGGTCTAGAGCTCACTGATACAGGCCACAGGCATTTGTGTAACTTCAGCTATCAACCCTTACATGATCTCATGAAGTCATCATTATCATTTTTAAAGATCATGGGAGAAACAAAGTGCACCTCTTCCCAACTTGTAACCATCTTCAAGTCACTTTTTAACCCCTCCTTGGATAACTCTAGCTGTGGTTTGACGTCTGAACCACTAAACCATGTCCCTCAGCACCACAGCTGAGTGATGTGGCCGTGTGGCTATTCAATCCCTCCAGGCATGGGGACTCTATCACTACCCTGGGCAGCCTGTGCCAGGGCTTTACAACCCTTTTGGGGAAGAAATTGTTTCTCATGTCTAACCTAAACCTCCCCTGCTGTAACCTAAGGTTGTTTCTGCTTCCTCTATCACTTGTTGCTTGGGAGAAGAGACCAACACCTCCCTGGCTCTAACCTCCTTTCAGGAAGCTGTAGAGAGCCAGAAGGTCTCCCCTCAGCCTCCTTTTCTCCATGCTGAACAGCCCCACATCCCTCAGCTGCTCCTCACTAGAGCTGTCCTCTGGACCCTTCCCCAGGTTTGTTCCTCTTCTCGCTGTCCAAGAAGTCACTGAAGCATCACTGTTGGACCAACGTGGCAGAGTGAGTGTCCCAGGAGCAGTTAGTGATTAAGCTCTGCTGTTGGGACACAGCATGGCATGACCCAGTGCTCTAAATTCCTGCTGTTTTCACTTCTTGGTATCCTTTGAGCTGGCTGCTAGCTGGACTGGCCTTTGCCCCAGTGGAACAAGATAAGGTTAACGTCAGCAAGGGAGCAGGGAAGAGAAGAACACTGCAGCTTTGTTTGCACCAGCAGCTCCTGAGGTTGGGAATTGTGGAGCTCCTCTTCACTGACACCCAGAGCTCATGGCACGGCGTGGAGCACTCTCACTCAGCTTTAGCACAGCTCTAGAAGAGCAACACATCCTTCTGCTGGACTTCTCTTGATGTTCTTACTCAGACTCCGGATACTTTGGGCTATAGTCACTGCCCAAACAGGTTGGGGTCATGTTTGCTGCAGCAGCCTCACACCTAACAGCAATAATGACTTCTGTGTAAAGGGCACTCAGCAATGGGGAGGCTACACCTTGAGTACTGGGTTCAGTTCTAGGGCCTTCACTCCAAGAAGGAGATTGAGGGGCTGGAGCAGGTCCAGAGAAGGGCAACAAAGCTGGTGAAGGGTCTGGAGAACAGGTCTGGTGTGGGGCAGCTGCAGGAGCTTGGGTTGTTCAGCATGGAGAAAGGAAGCCTGAGGTGAGACCTCATTGCTCTCTACAGTTCCCTGAAAGAAGGCTGGAGCCAGGTAGGGGTTGGTCTCTTCTCACAATGAACAAGTGAAAGGACAAGAGGAAGCGGCCTCAAATTTCACCAAGGAAGGTTTAGGTTGGACATGAGGAAGTATTTTTTTCCCTGAAATGGTTCTCAAACCCTGAAACAGGCTGCCTAGGGAGGTAGTTGAATCCCCATCCCTGAAGTGGTTTCAAAGTGGCAGAGACGTGGTGCTGAGGGCCATGGTTTAGCACCTGACTTGGTAGAGTTAGAGAATGGCTGGACTGGATGATCTGAAAGGTCTTCTCCAACTATATCAATTCCATGATTCTTCATGCACCTCCAGAATGGATTCCTGGCTGACACCAGCTGCTGGTGAGGACAGGTAGGAAAAGGGGACAGGCTATGGAGATAGCCAGAAAACATGGAGAGCTTGGGGGAGAAGCAGAGAGACACCACAAGGGGAAGGCACTGAAGCAGTTGCTTCCTGAGCACGAGCTTGGGGCCAGAGTATGAAATGGTCCTGGGGATTTAGAGCCATCACTGCAACTCCTCTTAGGAAAGCACTTTTCATGTTCTGATTCATCTCCTGCAAGGAGCTACATCTCCAAATCCCTTCCTATAGAGCAAGCCTAGTTACAGAAGTGAGAATACAAACTCTGAATCCTCAGATCTCCTCCTTCCCCTGAATACAAGGCCCTCCCCACTCACATTTTGTTACTTTCCAGCCATTTTTATCACAGCACAACCCAAACAAGCTGGATTATTGGAGGTTTAGCTGGACACACTCTACCCAGCACAGGCAGAAGTGTGTCAGCCTTGCTGGACTGCCATCACCTGTAGGTTATCTCACACCTTCCCAATGATGAACTCAACACTGCTGCAACTGCTCTACCCAAAAGAAAGTTCCCCCACAATTTCCACACAAAGCAGAAGGAAATCCAGATTTCAAGATTAAATACTTGAATTCTTTAAACTGCTAACTGTGGAAAAACCTTCAAATTAAAACTGCAAGGTGAGTGCAGCAAAGAGGATGCTACAGGGCCAGCTGAAGCCATTGCCAACCACAGGTACTACGTATCAATCCTCCAAGTTCTCTGAAATCTCAAAGGCTAAATTCCTGTGTCCAGGCTCCTCATCCACCCCATGTGATACAGGATACCACTTGCTTCCAAAGGAGAGCTGGCACTTCATGAATTTCCATCAGTACATTCTGCAGTGGATTTTGTCCAGACAAGGATGCAGATCCCTCCTCCTGCTTCTTTCACTGCAATTATATCACACAGAATCATGGAATGATAGGAGTTGGAAAGGACCTTTGGAGATTCATAGATCCATAGAATGTGTTGGAAGGGACATTAAAGATCATCCATTTCCAATCCTCCATGGGCAGGGACACCTCCCACTAGCCCAGGTTGCTCAAGGCCTCATCCAACCTGGCCTTCAACACCTCCAGAGAGGAGACATCCACAGCCTCTCTGGGCAACCTGTTCCAGTGTCTCCCTGCCCTCTTCCAGCCTCAATCCATTCCCCCTCATCCTATCAATATAAGCCCTTGTAAAAGTCCCTGCCCAGCTTTCTTGTGGCCCCTTTGAGGTACTGGAAGGCTGCTCTAAGGTGTCCCCAAAGCCTTCTCTTCTCCAGACTGAACAGCCCCAGCTCTCGTAGTCTGTCCCCTGTCTCATTCAGTGCAACCTTTTTGCCAGAACAGATTCATCTAGAGCAAGAGATGACACAGAGGAGGTAACAAAATTCTAGCTGCCAACAAGATTCCCTGTCCTACTGAAGGACAAAATTTGCCCAACGTTTTTAATCTATCATAACATGGAAATTGCAAGTCTAAGTACAGGGGGAGCTCCTGAGAACATCTAAAGTTCTTGGGATAGAGCATCACAGCAAATAATTATACACCACCATCAAACAGGTTTGGGAAGCCACAGAAGTAGCTGCAAGGCCACCAACAAGGTAATTTAGGACCTCACTTGAAACAAGCCTGTTTCTCAGATGATACATATCTGTCCCACCACAGGAGGGCTTGTATTTCCCTGATGCCATCACCAGAACCCAAACCAAAGATGATTTATGACAAATATAAAAGCTTTGAGAGCCTCACCCTGTTACATCCCTTTTGTGTAAGGAAGCATATATAGTAAAGGGATTTTTACAGCACCACAGAACTGTTTTGATTGGAAAAGGCATTTAAGATCATCAAGTCCAAATGTTAATCAAACACTTGCCATGTCACTCAGCACCACATCTACACAGACTCTAAATACCTCCTCGGATGAAGACTCCAACACTGTCCTAGGCAGCCTGTTCAGGGCTTGACAACTCTTTTGGGGAAGAAATAGTTCCTCAAGTCCAACCTAAACCTCTCCTGGTGCAACTTGAGGCTGTTTTCTCTCATCCTGATACTTGCTATTTGGGGAAAGAGAACAACCCCCACCTGACTTCAACTTCCATTCAGGGAGTTGCAGAGAGCCATGAGGTCTCCCCTCTGCCTCCTTTTCTCCAGACTAAACAACCCCAGTTCCCTCAGCTGCTCCTCACCAGCCTTGTTCTCCAAAACCTTCCCCAGCTTTGTTGCCCTTCTCTGGACCTGCCCCAGCCCCTCAATGTCCTTCTTGGAGTGAAGGCCCCAAAAATGAGCCCAGCACTTAAGGTGTGGCCTCAGCACTGCCCAGCAAAATCACTTCCCTAGGCCTTCTGGCCACACTATTGCTGATCCAGGCCAGGGTGCTGTTGACCCTTCTTGGCCAACATCATATCCTCCCACTCCTTTATTTGCTTTTGTTAAACTGTTTTCCTCTCTCTGTGGATAACATGCATGACTGAAAAGTGAAGTGGGATAGTCCCATGTGCTAATATTTTCTTTTTTTTGAAAATCAACATGTGAGCAAGAATCTTTGAAGCTAATCCAACATGCTGTACCCTTCTCCTACCACTTGTTTCTCTCTGCAGGCTGAGGCAGGTTCTTCAGATGACTCCTGCAGTCCCACGACTGAGTGCTTAGAACCTTCAATGCTGAGTCTGATCTTGTTTACGCCCATAGAAACAGCCTCTGCTTACTGGAGAGCTGTGTTATTAAACACCCTTTCCTCTGAAAAGACATTTGTAAATTCCAAATACTGGGAAGTTCTACCTTAAAGATCATTATCTAAATGCAAACAGAAGGCTGGATCTCCAAACCCCACATTCTGTTCAGTTTCTCTCCTTGTAGTCGGCTGCTTTGTTTTTTCCTCACAGAGGTAAAGCTCACATGGAACAGGAAGGAAAGTGCCAAATACTTTGTAATTCTGGTACATAAACCTAACTCTGCCCCACACACCACATTTTTGAGGTGGCTGGAGGAAAGGGAAACAAGGGAGTGACACCAGACACTGAGAAACATGAGCTGAGCAGTAATCTAAAAGTCAAGAATGTGCTGTGGGGGACATCACCCTGTCATTAATACTCCACAGCACCTCTAGAAGGGCACTGGTTCCATGTTAACCATGTCAACTTTAATAACACTAACCCTATTTTATGTTGCAAGGTCAGAAATGTCACAGAATGGCAGGGGTTAGAAGGGACCTCTAGAGATGATCAAGTCCAACCCCCCTGCCAAAGCAGGATCAAAGCAGGTCACTCAGGAGGGCTTGGAATCAGTCCATAGAAGACGACTCCACAACCTCTCTGGGCAGCTTGCTCCAGGCCTCCAGCACCCTCAAAGTAAGAAGTATCTCCTTATGTTGGGGTTCCAGTCTGTATCCATTACCCCTTGTCCTATCACAGGACACCACAGAAAAGAGCCTGGCCCCTTCTTCTTGACACCCACCCTGCAGATATTGACAGACATTGATAAGATCCCCCTCAGCCTTCTCCTCTGCACACTAAAGAGCCCTGCATTATGTGCTGCTTCGACAGGCTGAGAGCACTGGTGGCGTGGGGCCTGGAGAAGGCTCCATGGAGACCTTGTGGTGGCCTTTCAGTATTTGAGAGCAGCTATAAGAGAGCTGGAGAGGGACTCTCTACAAAGGCATGGAGTGTCAGGATGAGTGATGGCTTCAAACTGGAAGAGGCTGGATTTGGAGAAGACATTAGGAAGAAACGCTTCCCTATGAGGGTGGGGAGGCACTGGAACAGGTTACCCAGAGATGTGGAGGCTCCAAGCCTGGAAGTGCTCAAAACCAGGTTACACAGGGCCTTGAGCAGCCTGGTCTAGTTGGAGGTGTCTAGCAGGGGTTGGAACTAGATGATCTAAAAGGTCCCTTCCAACCAAACCCAGTCTGTCATTCATATGATTCTTGAACCACAGCATGAAAACCTCATTGGTTTGGAGCTACTTTGGTACCTCTGTCACACATTCCTGTGTACTGAGTAAATGACAGCTTGACTTTTTTTTTTCCTTCTTCTGACAAGCTTATCAATATTAAGATTTTGTACCTGCAAAGCACCTAAAGGTCTTTCCAAAGCTTTATCAGCTCCTGGGGCTGAGAAGTTGTCAATAGGAACTTCAGCCAGAAAACCAAGCAGGTGTTAGCCTACAGCAAGAGAGAAGGTGGCCCAATTTTAGAAGATGAAGAATAATGGAGGTGACTAACATGAATGAAGAGCTTGGTGAGAGCTGAACCTGGATTATCTAGTGCTAAAGGACATGGTTTAGTGGTGACCTGGTAGTGCTGGGTTAATGTTTGGACTTGATGGTCTTAAAGGTCTCTTCCAACTAATACAACTCTGTGATTCTGCAACATGAACTTGATCAACCTTTCATCTGCTATCTCCACTCTTACAAAAGCCTGTGGTAATAACAACCATAGAATCATAGAACAGTAGGGGTTGGAAAGGACATGGAGACCATTGAATCCAACCACCCTGCCAAAGCAGGATCACCTAGGGCAAGCCACACAAGAATACATCCAAATGGGTATTGCAAGTCTCTAGAGAAGGAGACTCCACAGCATCTCTGGGCAGCCTGCTCCAGGGCTACAGCATCCTCACAGTAAAGAAGTATTTTTCTTCCCGTTGAGGTGGAACCTCCTGTGTACCAGTCTGTAGCCATTACCCCTTGTCCAGTGAAAACATACAGGCACCTTCTTCCATGTCTAGCATGAGGTTGTGGTTTTACTCTGCTGAAGCAAAACAATACATCCCTCTGCCTTCCAGCTAAGGGTGAACATCCAAACCTCGAGTTTGACAGCTACACTGCACCGCAGTGCCCACTCCCATGTAACTGCCGCAGCCTCTGCCTGCTTCCTGATGGTCTGGCACAACCCCACTGATCTCACAGTAGGACACTTGAATCCTTGATGTGCCAGGAACAGAAACCTCTAGGCCATCATATCTGGCCACAAATTTCTCTCCCTGCCCATCTGTACAGGACACAGAGCCAGGCCCATGCCAAGCTTCAGGATACTGGGCAAATCCCACCACGTACATCTTTCCTCTGCCAAAGCCAAACAGTCTCTGAAGCTTGTTAAGAGCACAAAAGGTAAAAACCATGCAGCTCTGGAGTTCACCACCTGCCCTGAGCTGATTTCAAACTGATGAACAACACAGCACATTTTTAGAGGTCGGGGATGAATGGGTGTGTACAAAATTTGGTGTCTATTTGTGTTTTGATATGTAAGAATTACTCTTTTATGGACTAAAAAGTTTTGACTGCTCTATCACCTAACAACCTAACACTTCATTATATCATATTTCTGGTCCACTCATGCTCTTGACTCCACTGCTCAAGTCCACTCCCAGTTCTTCAGTACAGCCCCATAAAGATATGAATGGCAGAAAAACTTGGCCTTTTCCCTTAGTTACCCTTGGCTTCATTCCTTTCACTACCACATATGAACTTTTACTACTCCTACATTCTTTTTTAATGGGACTTAGGGAGGAACAAGAAAGCCACAGATGGCTTCTTGAGCCAGAGCAAAGCTTTTCTTATTCTCCATTTCAAAAAATAAAAGAGAGAAAGGGATTTTATTACAGGGGAGCTGGTGAAATACTGCAGACTGGTTAATAACAACCCTCTGTTGTCAGTCCCCGTGAGAAAAGGAAGTCTGTAAAAACACCGAGTTCCCTCTCATTTGAAGCCTCCCCTGGAAAGCAGAACCATAAACAAGGACTTTCTCTAGAGTCATGAGAGATCCAGCAAAAAAGAGTTCTTAAGACAACTAAATAAATAAATAAATTCCCCCTTCCCCCTCCCAGTGCCTAGGAAATGTGGGACAAAGGTCCTCATGATTATTCAACGAGTTAGAGATACACAACTAAACACCAGATTAGTGAATCGTAAAAGCAGCAGCAGAGCAGCAGGCCAAGAAATTAAACAAGTGTAACACTGAAAGCCTGCAAGCATGTGAAAGGCCACAGCTTCTTGCAAAACTGCCTCAAGAGCATTAACATGAAAAGGGGGAAAAAAAAAATAGTACTGCCTCTGTGCATGATGTCTGGGCAGACAAACATTTACCTCCCACAGACACAAAACCTCTGCCAACCCCTACGGCCAACAGGCCAGAGCTGCTCGGCACGTTAACAGCTCCTGTTTCTTAGAGATTATCAAACTCCTGGATCATATTCTGACAGCCCAAGACATTTTCATTTACACCAAGCCAAAGCTCAGCAAAGAAGCTCAAGACAAAGTACTGTTTGAAGGCATGGCTAAACCAGGTCACCTATTATAGTAAGGCACAAAGAACAAAACTTGTATGTTCACCCTGAGAAAATGCCCTAAGGACACCTCTGCCTTCCACAGCTATATTTCAGCAATGACCAGGGTCTAGAAGTTCAGAGATGCTTTCTTCTCCAGGATGTCAGCTCTTGCAAAATAAATGAGGCAATGCCTTGTGCTCATCACAACCACCCACACCCCTGCTGCTGTGTGATCAAGGGAAGTTTCCAACAACTCCAGTGCCACCATTTCCATGCCACCCTGTGCCACCACGGCTCCTCTCCCATGCTCCCTTCCTCAACCCAGTCCTCTCTCCTGAGAGAGATTTCTGTGCTCAGAACAGCTTACAGTCATCAAGTACTCACATTCACTATCCAAACACCCATCACAACCCATTTTGCAAATACAGTTCCAGCTCTGTCAGACTGGTTCACAGGCACGACAAGGCCACAGGACTGTACAAACAGTCAGCCTCCTGAAAAACCTTATTCTGAAACCCAAGTATTCCTCAAAATCCATTTCCTTGTGTCTTAAGACAACCAGCACCTGTGGGCCATCTAAAGCAAGAGGGACAACCAGCACAGCTTCAAACGTTGCTTGGTTGTCCTGACCAGAGATTTGACTTGCAGGGTGTATCTGAGCAGACAAGAACGTGACCTGTCCCAGCACATGACTGACGACACCAAAGCAGTGGGCAAGGCCAAAAGAGATGCATCAGGTACAAACAGCAAAGCTCAAGGTCCTTTTGGACACAGCATCAGGGCTCACTGACTACCTGCATCTTGCACATCTCAGGGCGACCTTTTTGCATAAGGGAAACAAACCATTTTGATGTTCTGAGTTCAAAGAGACATCTCTGAACCACCGAGAGAGCCGAACCCCTTGTCCTTGTGCTGTCCCTTGCTCCAAGCCACCTGTAGATACCGATGAACCTCTACTTTAAGTAGTTACCGGCCACACACCACACTGGTTTAGGAAATGAGCTGCACTGGGAGACCACTTTTGCGAGTGGAAGCAAACAGATGTCAAATTTAGCCTGGCAGAATGAGCAGGAGGGTGATGCCCTGACAAACGCCCTAAGCCAAGGGAAACCCACACCAGTGCCACCATAACCACACTCTTCTCCTTGGCACTCCCGGAGCATCCTACCCGCACCTCTCGCTGCGGAAAAGCCCCACTCCCGCCGCCGCCCCCTCCAAGCCTCCGCACCTCGGTGACGATGGTGGAGTGGTAGACGTCGCGGCTGTACTCCCAGCCGTCCAGGCACGGCTCCTGCTCCAGCGAGCTCAGCTCCACGTCGGAGCCGGGCCGGAGCCCCAGCGCCGAGAAGTTGCGGAGCGCGGCCAGGCGGTAGCGGCGGCACTGGCTCGGAGCCGCCTGCCCGCCCTGCGTCTCCAGCGGGATGCTGGCGTTAAGCCACTCGGCGCTCAGGTTGGCCCCGGGGGGCACGGCGCAGTGGTGCTCGGGGGTCCCGGCCATGAAAACGATGGAGAGGCCGTTGAAGCCATTGGGGATGATGCTGGCGCTGAGGAGGAAGAAGACGAGGCGTTGGAAGCGGCCCCACTCGCCCAGGAAGGCGGTGGCCGCATCGTAGTCACGCATGGCGGGGCCGAGCTGCGGCCGCCGCTACCTGCGGGCCCGTCTGGTGCGGGCAGGAAGCGGCCGCCCCGAGCCGCGGCGCAGCCCGCCGAGCTCCTCGCCATGGGCCGGGCCTTGCCGGCGGGGGAGCGGCCGGGGGTGGGGTTTGCAGGCGGAGGCGCCTCAGGTGGAGCCGGCCGCCGGAGCCGCGGGGGAGCCCGGAGTCGCCGGGAAGTCACCGCGGCCCGGCCCGGCTCAGCTCGGCCCAACCCAGCCCAGGGCGGCCGCCCCACAGCCGGCTCCCGGCATGCCCTCGGCCCGCGTGCGCAGGAGGCGCGGCGGGGGCTCGGCCGCTGCAGCGAGGGCTCGCCTGCTGCGGTGAGACTGCGCCTGGCGCCGGCCGCGGGGAAAGCTGCCTTGGCCAGGCCTCGCCTCGCTTCCCCGGCAAGTTGTGGCGGCCTGGCGAGCCCTGAGGGACAGGGGCAGTGCCTCGGGCTGGTGTTGGCAGCCAGGGCAGGAGGGGGCGACCCGGGGAGATGCCGAGCAGCGCACACGCGCCCTGCCCGCCCAAGCAGGGCTCGGCTGCGGAGTGCGGGCAAGCATCGCTTTGGCCCTGATCCGGAGTCACTTAACGTCTCGCAAAGCACCCGGCCCAGACATAGCTTGATGGCTTGTCCCTTGCCCTCTGGGGACTCATTGTCAGAGGCGTCCCATTAATCCAGGTGTCATGTCCGTTATTTACTGCCCAAAGGGTTAAGAAATGGGGCTTGAGATGGATCAAATCTGCTGCCTGCCTGCTCAGTGGTTCCTCACCTCTTTTCCATCTCCAGCAGCATCTTCCTGCAACTTCCATCTACCCCTCAGCAGGATTGTGGCTGTGAAAAGGTTTTGCTGACCATGACGCTTTTCTGAGGGAACATGTAACAAACACTTGACAGATCATAAGTTTAATACATTATGTTCTTTAGAACAGAAAATAAAAACTTTGCTGTGAGGGCACTGGAGCACTGGAGAAGTTCAGGAGTTTCCTCTGGAGAGATCCCAAACCCAGCTGGAGATTGTGACCCTGCGTAAGCTGCTGGGGGTGACCTTGCTTTAACAAGGGGGTGGACCTGAATGATCTCCAGAGGTTCCTTCCAACCCCCACCAAACTGGGATTCTGGGATTCTTAGGCCAAACTCGCCAGCTCCTTGTGGCACCATCAGGAAGATCACATCTCCCACAGAGCTCAGTTAGGAAGCTGCAGAAGCTGGCCTTGCTCTCCACGTTTTCAGCTGGGGTTTTTGCTCCTATTTTCTTCACCTCTAATTGATAAAAGCCAAACATGTACCTTCTACATCATTTTGGAATGCTTGCATTTAAAAAAAGGCTTTGATTCTATATGAAAAATCTCAAAGGTGGGGGGAAAAAAGTAGAAGTTTAGCCTCAAAATCATCCTTGAACATGCCCAGGGTTTGCATTAGGGGCTTTGTAGAATCGAAAAGTTGGGATTGAACCATTTAAAAGCCAGAAAAACTACTACACCATGACAGCTTTCCTTTGTGGAAGAGATTATCTGTGGGAGAGCTTATTCTAAGGCTTTGTTTTCATACTTCATTCACAGAATCATAGAACTGTTTCAGCTGGAAGAGACCTTCAAGATCAAGTCCAGCCTTCAACATAAGACCACCATGGCCATTGAACCATGTCTCAAAGTTCCATGTCCACACATTTCTTCAACACCTCCAGGGATGGTGACTCCCACTTCCCAGCCTGTTCCAATCCCTGACCACTCTTGCAGCAAATAAATTGTTCCTAATCTCCAACCTCAACCTCCCCTGGCACAATTTCAGGCCATTTCCTCTCATCCCATCACCTGGTACTAGGGAGAAGAAGCTGACCCCCACCTCACTCCAATCTTCCAGGGAGCTGTAGAGAGCAATGAGGTCTCCCCTCAGCCTCCTCCAGACTGAACAACCCCAGTTCCCTCAGCTGCTCTTCACCAGCCCTGTTCTCTAGACCCATTACCAGCTTCCCTGGCCTTCTCTGGACCTGTTCCAGCTCCTCAACGTCCTCTTGAAGTGAGGGCCCCAAAACTGAACTCTATTTGAGGTGTGGCCTCCCCACTGCTGAGTAGAGGGACAGAATCACTTCCCTATACTTCTTGCACAAATAGCTAGAGGCAAGAGACTTTACTCTTCAATGACATCCCACACAGAAAGCGGGCTAAACAGTGCCAGGGCACAGCTTTATTACAATTAAGACAGAAGTTAATGAGTGACAATTACAACAGCTCCAACTATGCTGTAGCAGATCCAGTAAGTCAGCTGAGGATCAAAGGTTGCACTGAGAGACCCAAGTAAAGGTGACAGAAAGTGACAGAGGTGGCGCAGCACAATGGTCCCTCTGGTCAATTGCAGTGATCCAGCTGATGCTTCCGTCCTGTGTCCAGGTTGGAGTCTTCCTGCTGTTTCCCAGCTGTGTGCGAGCCCCACCTGGGCCCCACTGAGTGACACAGAAAACTCATTGAAGATTGCAGCAAGAGACTCAAAACAGCTTTCTAGCAACACACCTCATTTCTGCCAGTAGCTACTACAGCAGTGCTGGCTTCTTCAGCCTTACAACCCCCAGAAACTGGCACTCCAGACTCATCATCCTTGTTTGATTCTTCCACTGACTTTCAGTCTCTTCAGAAATCCTCCTGCAAGCCTGGGAGAGAGAACTGCCAGAGGGCAGCAATTCTCCTTGCAAATGGTCCATCAGCTGCAGCAATCTCTTTCTCTTTCCTTCTCACCATGCCCAGACACTGTAAGGCCACCTGCCAACATCACAGACTTGCCAACATCACATACTTGCCCCACAGGCATTCCACTTTTGTCAGAGATGTGTTTATTTTTTAATCTACCACGAAAAAGACCAAAATGTGTCACTAGCTTGAGATCAGTGGTCTAAGCAAGGAAAGTGAGACTGATTCAAACAGGGATTAAAACAACCAACCAACCAACCCACCCACCCCCACAACTTTGTTCTTAGTTAAAAAAGGAAAACGAGGCTTTAAGATACTACAGAGTTCAAGAGTACAAAAATATTTACCTTTTAGAAATAACCCAAGCCCAGAATCACAATAAAACATCAACTTGATACAAAAATCTCCATTCAAATCCAGCCACCTGTGTTCAACCAAGTCCTCAAACAAGTCCTGTGGCGGCTAAACAGGTTTGCTTGAGAAATTTAGTTCTGTTTAACCAGCTAATCTGTAGATTAACTCTGCAAGAAATAAAACCAAGATTAAATACTGCTGTTGTTAAATGGGATTTTGGCTTGAGAAGGGATGAAGAACATGGGGGAGGTGTGTGTGGGGGGGTGTCACAGGCTTGCTTCATGCCACTTGACATTTATGGCCACTTGACATTTATGGCAAAAGCATACCTGCAGAAAAAGAGTATGAGAGGAACCCAAGTATTTCCACACCCCAAAAGAGCAGCTCGAAAGAACTGCACAAATTCTTGGCATTTAAATGTTTGAGAGCCTTATATTTGTGCTTGAACTTACTGGGAGAGCCTCACTCCTCTGCCAAGTGCCAGCACAAGACAATTTGCTGTGTCTGAGATGAGACGGTGTGATTTTGTTGGTCCCTACAGAAGGTGAATTGTGGCTTAGGCTGTCATTTATAGAGCATAAAAATCAGTCTACCAGGCCTGATAGACTCTATGTGACCAAGATGTGCAGGCACACCCAATAAATAGAAAAATAAAAGGTATTTTACTTATTTGCTTGTTTTCAGACATCTGTAGTGTTCATAAAAAACAGCAGTAGCACGCCTCTAAGCTCCACGTTTGAGTTTTCACCCAACTGAGCTCTGTCAAAGACCTGAAAGGTAGGATTTGGAAAGCAAAACATGGGCTGTGTTTGCTTTTGTTTGGGTTTAAAACAGCTGTGCTCGCAAATAAGCCCTTTAGTGTTTTCTGACAAGCTGCAGGTGAACATCTCCAGTGCAAAACGTCAGCATTTTGGGAGCACCAAATCCTCTTGCAGTTTGTAAATGCTACACAAAGGTTTTGCAGAGGGCTTGGAAACTGCAGCAAGCTTTCTCCAACGGTACAGGACAATGTCATAGCTAGTCAAAGGAGAAATGAAGGGCTTTAAAAACAAACAAGCCAATCCAAAAGATCTAAACAACTACTTATGCCAATACACCATGAAAAACCTGAAAGCTAAAACTGCCCAGCTCGTTCAGATAGGACCAGTGACTTCCTAAAGCCTCTGTTTCTTCTGAAAGCAGGTTCAGCCCACCAGAAGGTCAGCAAGCTCTAGTCCTGTCTGTGTTAAGGGCTTCCCCTTGTCCCCCAAACCCCTGAACACGGATGAAGCCCAAAGATTTCAATGGGCTCAGGCTTTATGAAAAGCTTTTAGAGGGAGAAGTGGATCCCAGCTCCTGGGGAAAGCAAGCAACACCAAAAGATGCTCTGATGCCTTGTTTAAAAGACATCCTCACAGTTAAGTCTGCTTCTGCTATGCTACAACTCAGTTGTGCTCCCACTTAGTCTATGGGGCTTTGGTCACAGATTTCAAAGGGGGCTGGGATCTTTCATTTAGGGGCACATGCTGAGATTTTCCAAGCCAGATCCACAGCTCCACTTCATCCAGTCAACACCCAGAATGAGAAACCCATCAGTGCTCTGTTGGGATTTTTGTTCTTTAAGCAGCTTTCATTGAGAACCTGACTGACTGCAGCCTTCGCTGGTTTGTTCCTAAGGCTCATTTCTGGATTGCTCCTTGAATCAATCATGTTCAGCACAGGCAACAGTGTCTGCTGACAGAGTCCAGGCATCAGGACACTGGATGACAGATAAAAAGTCCTACAGGAGCAGACAGAATCTGTTCAGTTAACTATGTATTTGGGTACAGTAGCACAGGGAATAACAACTATGGTGCAGTAGACTTGACTGTTGGGTTTTGTTTGGTTGTAGAAAATGCTTGTTGAGAAGATCTTGTTCTTCTTTTGGCCCCACAGAGTGTGCATCCTTCTTCACAATGGGGTTGCCAGTATTTTAGGGCTCTCTTTTGAATTTCTAATGCCAGTAGTTTGCTGGTCATTCCTGAAACTGAAAGCAAGAAAAGATTCAGGGTCACAGAATGGTTCGGGTTGGAAAGGGCCTCAGAGATCATCTGCTCTAGCCTCGGTGCTGTGGGCAGGTACACCTCTCAACTGGACTTGGTGGCTCCAAGGCCTTATCCAACCTAGCCATGAACACCTCAAGGGAGGGGCATCCACGACCTCCCTGGGCAACCTATTCCATAATCTTACCACCCTCATACTGAAGAACTTCTTCCTAAGATCCAGTCTAACCCTACTCTCCCTCAGCACAGAAGGTTTGCTCTGTAACATCTGCCTTGCCAGACTCATCAGGAGCACAGCAAACACTTGGTACTTGAACACACAAGAGCAGCAGCACAACTCTAAGCTCTGTGTTTGAGTTTTTCATCCAGTCTAGTTCTGCTGAACACTAAAAATGTAGGATTTGAAAGCAGAAATATTGGCTTTGCTTGCTTTTGTTTTGTTTTGTTTTAAAACCACTGTGCTCCCAAATAAGCCCTTTAGTGTTTTCTGACAGCTGCATGTGAACATGGAATTGTGTTTAACTCCAGGATTTCTAGCTACAGTTCATCAACTGGATGAGAGGGAATAGGCTGAAGCTTGAGGAGGGGAGGCTTAGCCTGGAGATTAGGAAGAAATTCTTTAGAGTGAGGGTGGGGAGACACTAGAACAGGTTGCCCAGGGAGGTTCTGGATAGGCCGTCCCTGGAGATGTTCAAGGCCAGGTTGGATGAGGCCCTGAGCAACCTGGGCTAGCAGAAGACATCACAGGCCATGACAGGGGTTGGAACTAGATGATCCTCAAGGTCCCTTCCAACACAAACCATTCTATGATTCTATGGTTGTTGCTTATAAAGGCAACTTCTCCTCCAGGACAAATTCTCACTAAGCTGAATGGTAGTTATGAATGGTAGACACTTCAGTTTCCCTGTGATGCTTCCAGAGTCCTTCTCCCATGACAGTAGCTCTCAAACACTAGCTGTCTCCATTGCACCAGCACTAGAATCTACATCCACAGATTTCAGTGGAGATGTCTGCCCAAGGTACCCTAAACAGCAAAAGAAATATCACTGCTTAAAGCTAAACCAACTAAACCAGCAGAGAAGCTGTCCTGGTATGCCTCTAGCCTCTGAAAGTAGGCTTTGCTTTGCAGGTGCCTGCTTTTGAGCACATCAGCTCTCAGGTTTAGAGATTTGGAGAAACTGCCAAAGTCTGTCAAATTAACAACCCTCAAAAACAATCTTTGGAAGCTGTGGTGTTCTGCAATGGATCTGATGAAACATGTTCAGTGATTGCGAAAAGGGCGTAGAAAGAGATCCTGAATTCTTGTGAGGCAGGGGATGAGTGAAGGCCACCTTACCATTTCACCTTCAGCATTTGCTCAAAGCTCTCAGGCAGAGGATTGCCATAGCTCTCTGGGAGGAACAGGGTGAGGATCCCAATCAGCACAGTCAGGCTTCCCATCAGGATATATGGTAGGAATCTGTCATAGGCACCTGGCAGAGCACAGGACATGACAACAATGCTTAATGTCCACAACCAACAGACCCACATGTCAGATTCATATTGCAGGCAGAGAGGAAACACAGAATTCATTTGGAATAATTACAGACTCACAGATTGCATTGGGTGGGAAGGGACCCTCAAAGGTCATCTTGTCCAATTCCCCTGCAGTCAGCAGGGACACCTCCAACTAGATCAGGCAGCCCAGGGCCACATCAAGTCTGATCTTGAATATCTCCAGGAATGGGGCCTCAACCACATCCCTGGGCAGCCTGTTCCAGTATTTCATAACCCTCATTGTGCAGAGCTTCCTCCTGATGTCCAACCTAAATCTCGCCTGCTCCAGTTTCACACCATTGCCTCTCATCCTGTCACCACAGGCCCTTCTAAATAGTCCCTCCCCAACCTTCCTGTAGGTCCCCCTCAGATATTGAAACACAGCTCTAAGGTCTCCCTGGAGCCTTCTCTTCTCCAGGCTGAACAGCTCCAACTTTTTGAGCCTGTCTTCATAGGAGAGGTGCTCCAGCTCTCTAATCATCTCTGTGGCCCTCCTCTGGATCCACTTCAGCAGGTCCATGTCTCTCCTGTGTTGGGGGCCCCAGAGCTGGGGCACAGTACTCCAGGTGAGGTCTCACCAGAGCAGAGTAGATTGGCAGAATCACTCCTCTCAACCTGCTACCCACTCTTCTTTTAACTCTGAAATGTTCATAAATGCCAAAGGTGAATCCAAAACTGAATTATGTCTGTCACCCATCAGCAAACAAAGGGATTTTCCATATTAAAAAACTATAGTTTCATGTCCTGCCCCATGTTTGTATACCAGCTAATAAGGTTTTTTCTGGTGTGCATTTTCAACTGGGGTAGCAAACATCATCCTAAGTGTGCTCTGCTGTGATCACTGCTGAGTCTGCACTGTCAATGAAGCTGGAAGAGGGCAGATGTAGACTGGAGATTAGGAAGAAATTCTTCACAGTGAGGGTGGAGAGATGCTGGAACAGGTTGCCCAGGGAGGCTGTGGATGCCCCCTCCCTGGAGGTGTTCAAGACCAGGCTGGATGAGGCCTTGAGCAACCTGGGCTAGTGGAAGACAACCCTGCCTAGGGCAGGGGGGTTTGAATTAGATGATCTTCAAGGTCCTTTGTCATCCAAGCCATTCTATGATCAGGAAACAAAAGCTCCATTAAATAATTCAATATGAGGGAATAAAACTGCTCCAAAACACCCAAGCATTCATCAGCTGCCTGGGATTGTGCAAAAGGGAAGAGCAGCTGAGTGTGCCAGTTTCAGACTAATGGGCTGTTAACAAGGGAACCCTTAAATATCTTCTTTATTGCAAGGGGAGACGGGATCAGGCCTCCTGTGACAGACATGAGGCTCTGACCTTGCTCTGCTTAGAATATTATTTTGGACTGGAAGGCAGCAGCCCCTGCCAGCAGCCTGAAGCTAGAGCACAAATGTTTGGGCTGGGTGCAAGAGCTTCAAGTCACAACAGCACAGCAATGAAAGGTCTTCCAGTAAAGGAATTAGGTGGCAATTCAAAGTATTTAAGGTAGAGAAAGTATCAAATTGAATTCATCAGCTTGATTTTTCAGTTGGGATAGAGCAGCGAGTTTATAATGTAGGAAACAAACTGGGGCTAGAGTGGGGAGCCCAGGGTACTGCACACAGAGCCAACCTTTGTGATTTGATCTGTGTTCATGAGCTGGTCCTAATTTAGCTGCAGCAAGTAACTACCAGCAGCTGATGAGTTTCTCTTACACCCTCCACAAGTTTAGGAAACTGTTATGATGAGTGGAACATGAGTTTTATAAAGGCTGAGCCTATGGAACCTTGTGAGAAAAACAAACCAAAACAAACAAAAAACAAGAACAAAAGAGTAAAAACTTTGTCCTGTCTGCATCTTTCTGTCCTATTACCTATTCTGCAACGGAGACTGAAGACCCTAAGGAGCACCACAGTCCTGCTGTCCCTTTTCCTTTACATTTGCCCTGTACAAGTATGAAATAAAACTGATGTAATGCCATCGTTTTTGGTAGAGTATGCTGCAGCCACACTGGGATGTAGAGGTGAGACAACACAGGTGAGCTACAAGTAGCAGTGACCTTTCTCCTGGCATGGGGAAACAGCATTAACCCCTTAGCATTAACACCAGCACAAGAGTCGGGCTCATTTTGTGTCAGTGGTCTCAGCAGGAAGAAAAATTGAGTTGCAGGGGAGAGCTGAGATGGGTCTTGTGATGGCAAAAGGAAATAAATCAAATCATGTGTGAGCAAGAGAAACGGGAGATTGAGCACCCTGGACTCACAAAGTATTCAGATACTTCCACTCTTAATCCCCTAATCCTTGTCACCCTTCCTTGTCTGCAGCATGAGGATCATTTCTGTGTGCTTCAGAATTACCAATTCATATTTGTGCAGCACTCTGAATGTGATAATAAGGGGGGAGGAGGGGAGCCTCTAAGGCCAAAGACCAAGGCAAGAGCAGTATGAAAAAGCCAAATGAAATCCGAGTTTCCTGGCTTAGCAACTCAAAAAAAACCCAAACCCCAAAACCAAAACAATCACTTCATGAAGGTCACAAACCCACTCTGGTGCTGCTTGATGTGCATGTTTACCATGGGTTCCTTCAGGGAGGACAAGTTCAGGGGATGTCTGGATTCTCATCTGGTTCCTCTGCTCCTGACATACCCATCTTGGGATGCCCATGAAGAGAACAATGCGGTGACTTTCCTACTGCTAGATTTCTTTACTTGATGCCTTCTTGTCACACTCTCCTGGGACACTATCTATCATCCCAGAACTGTCATTCTGGTCCTGGCTGGAATAATCCTCACTGTCAATACAGGCTGGAGGAGGAGGTCATAGAAAGCATCTCTGTGGAAAAGAACTTGGGGGTGCTGGTGGGTGAGAAGCTGGACACATGAAGAGGCGGTGTGAGCTCATATCCCAGAAGGCCAATCATATCCTGGGCTGCATCCAAAGCAGCACTGCCAGCAGAGGCAGAGAGGTGATTCTGACACTTTGCTCTGTTGAGACCTCACCTGGAGTACTGTGCTCAGGTCTGGAGCCCTCAATACAGAAAGGACATCGACCTGATGGAGAGGGTGCAGAGGAGGGCCAGGAAGATGATCAGGGGGCTGGAGCACCTCTGTGAGGACAGGCTGAGGGAGCTGGGGGTGTTCAGCCTAGAAAAGAGAAGGCTTCAGGAAGACCTAATAGTGACCTTCCAGTACCTGAAGTGGGCTACAAGAAGGCTGCAGAAGGACTGTTCACAAAGGCCTGCAGTGACAGGACAAGGGGCAATGTCTTCAAACTAGAGAAGAGCAGATTTAGATTGGATATTAGGAACAAGTTCTGCACCATGAGGGTAGTGGAACACTGTAACAGGTTGCCCAGGGAGGTGGTTGGAGCCCCATCCCTGGAGACATTCAGGGTGAGGCTCGACAGGGCTCTAGGCAACCTGATCTAGTTGAGGATGCCCCTGCTGACAGCAGAGGGGTTTCGACTAGATGACGTTCAGAGGACCCTTCCAATGCAGACCATTCTTTGATTCTATGATCCCAGGGGTAACATCCATTACTAAGATGTGGCCAGTAATCATCCCAGCCACTCCATTTCTGCATCATCATCTTGGACCAGCTTGGCCCCACTCTGGTGCTGAATGAATGGCTCCAAACCTCAACAAAGGAAAAAAAGTGCCTGGTTCTGTGCAACCCAAGGAGCTCCAGTTCATTTCCACTGTGTGTACTGAGTTCCAACCAGGAACCCAGACCAAGATGATGACTTAGAAGATGACAAATGAAGGGACTTAAAGCTGAACTGCAGAAGCTCTGATAAATTCCCTGGGTGGCTGCGTGGCACAGGGAAAGAAACAGAAGATCTCTCACCCAGGTACACAAAGTAAGGAGCGATGATGCTGCCCAGCCTGGAAGCCGTGGAGGTAGCTCCCACTGCCATGTTCCGCACCAGTGTTGGGTACAGCTCCACGTTGTAGACATAGAGCATAGAAAACGCAGCTGTGATGCCAAATTTGCCAAGCATCACCAGGCAAATGGACAGGACATAAAAATCTGAAGGAGAAAAGAAAACAATCAAGGTGAAGAAACACCACCCTCTGCTTACCCCTTGTGTTGCTTTCACATCCTAAAGGTTATATCACATCTTATTTCCTGGCAGTTCACAGAATCATTGAACCACAGAATAGTTTTGGTTGGAAAAGACCTCCAAGATCATTGAGTCCAACCTTCAACCTAAGACCACCACAGCCATTACATCATGTCCTAAACTGCCATGTCCATACATTTCCTGAACAGCTCCAGGGATGGTGACTCTACCATTTCCCTGGGCAGCTTGTTCCAATCCCCGACCACTCCTGCAGTATAGAATTTTTTCCTAATCTCCAACCTAAACCTCCCCTAGCATAATTTCAGGCCATTTCCTCCCATTCTATCACCAGGGAGAAGACACCAATCCTCTGTATCACTCCAACCTCCTTTCAGGGACTTGTAGAGAGCAATAAGGTCTCCCCTCAGCCTCCTCTTCTCCAGGCTAAACAACTCCAGTTCCCTCACCTGCTTCTCATAAGACTCTTTCTCCAGACCCTTCACCAGCTTCATTGCCATTTGTTGTCCTTCCAACCTTCAATTTGGTTGGAAAAGAATTCTAAGATCATTAAGTCATCTAAGATAATTGTAAGATCAATCATCATCTAAGATCATTCAGATGGGATGTTAGGAAGAAGTTCTTCAGCATGAGGGTGGTGAGACACTGGAACAGGTTGCCCAGGGAGGTGGTGGAAGCCTCATCCCTGGAGGTTTTTAAGGCCAGGCTGGATGTGGCTCAGAGCAACCTGATCCAGGGTGAGGTGTCCCACAGCAGGGGAGTTGGAACCAGATGATCCTTGAGGTCCCTTCCAACCCTGACAATTCCATGATTCTATGATTCTAAGTCCAACCATTAGGGTCTTATACCTGCAGGAACCAGCTGAATGAAGAGGACAACACCCCCCTAAGAAGAAGGTGCCGGACAGGGAGTAGCGGCGAGGCAAGGAGCGGAGGAGAAGCCAGGCGATCACGTAAGCTGGAACCTCAATGACAGCTGAGAGGAAACAGTTGATGTAGGCATCGCCATGCCAGTTTGGAGTGCTGAGGGACAGGCCAAAGTAACCAATGGACGTGAAGAACCTGAGAAAAAGCAACAAAGCCCAGTTATTGCAGTCCCCCAACCTCTGAGCGCCCCCTGTGTTGCCTCAGGATGTCGCAAGGCGGCGCCATGGGCATTGTGGCTGAGGAAAAACTCTCAGTGGCAACCCCTTCTTTCTAATCCTGCCACCCCTTCCAGTCACCACATCCACAGCGGCTTGAAGAGACCTTGGATTTCTCTGCTCTTCCTGCTTGCACTACACCAGGTGAAACACGGCCACGTGCAAGGTCCTGCACCTGGCCTGGGGCGATCTCAAGCACAAACAGAAGCTGGGCAGAGAATGGCTTGAGAGCAATCTTGAGGAGAAAGACTTGGGAGTGTTGGCTGATGAAAACCTCAACATGGCTTGGCAGGGTGCACTTGCAGCCCAGACGGCAATCGTGTGCTGGGCTGCATCAAAAGCAGTGTGAGCAGCAGGATGAGGGAGGTGATGCTGTCCCTCTGCTCTGCTCTTGTGAGGCCCCACCTGGAACGCTGCACGCAGTTCTGTTGCCCCCAACACAAGAGGGACATGGAGTTGTTGGAGCAGGTGCAGAGAAGGCCATGAAGATGATCAGAGGGCTGGAGAACCTCCGCTAGAGGGCAGGCTGAGAGAGCTGGGGCTGTTCAGCCTGGAGAAGGCTCCCGGGAGACCTTAAAGTAGCCTTCCACTACCTGAGGGGGCTATGAGAAAGCTGGGGAGTTTTCACAAGGGCTTGTAGTGACAGGACAAGGGACCATGGCTTTGAGTGGGAAGAGGGGAGATTTAGACTGGAGATTAGGAAGAAATTCTTTATAGTAAGTTTGGTGAGACATTGGAACAGGTTGCCCAGAGAGGTTGTGGATGCCTCTTCCCTGGTGGAGTTCAAGGCCAGGTTGGATGAGGCCTTGAGGAAGCTGGTCTAGTGGGAGGTGTCCCTGCCCATAGCAGGATGATTGGAATTAGATCATCTTTAAGGTCCTTTCCAACCCAAACCACTCTACGATTCTATGACAAAAGGCTTTGTGGTAGTGGTCCACAAAGGCTTTTCACTGGAATGTGCTCATTAATGGCACAATGAAATAACTCTTGGAAGCTTCCCGTGCCAGCTAGGTTCCTGCTTGTAGCCAGCTCCAGTGACAGGATCTCCCACCCTCAGCAGTTCCAATTCCATCTTATTTAATCTTCACCAGACAGCTGGATGGTTGGGCTGCACACCTCCAGAGCACCTCGCTGCGGCAGAAGCCGTAGCTCAGTGTGCTAGCCAGCTCATTTCTGCTGGGGAAAACAGGGACAGAAAGAGGGTCCTGCTTTATCTGCATGGTATAATTTGGGTCCTCATTCCTTGTGGCTGCCCAGGTAGGGACCAGGATCTCACTGAGATGGGCACTGCACAGAAACGGATCAAAACCGCTGGCCGTGGCTGTGCTCCTTGTTATGTTACTGAGTTGCTGCCTCTGCTTCACGGACAGCTCTCTTCAAACAGAGGTTGGGAGCTTCTTCAAAACAACCACAACAGAGAGCAGCAGAATTTCAAATACACAGGTTGTTACACCTAACTGTTTTACGCCAGAGTCGAGGCTAATGTCTCCATACCCCTGGCTACAAATGCAGTGCAGGTGCAGGGACACTGAGGGCCACATACTGGCCAAGGACCACCTGTAGATGGGCTCCGAGGCTGAGCTTCCTTATCTAAAGCTGGTGGCACGTGCCCTCAAGAATCAGCAAGAGTTCTATTGCCTGGGTACTTTAGGAATACACATTTCCTTACCACAAAAGTAATGACATAATAGTAATAGTTGCAATGTTTCGGGTTCGAAATAGGTCCAGAAGGATAGCCTTCTGCTGCTGCTCAGGCTTCGAATCCTGCATCTGAAGGAAAGAGGAAAACAAAACCAAAAAAATTCCCACACACCTAAGAGCATAACAACCTCTGCACACCCAACAAGCCTGGGCAGTTTAGGTAGGACTCTAGCACAGGGGAAGCGCTCAGCCCAAGGGCCACGTCCGCACCGGGGAGGATGGTGCTTAGGTTGAGCTTCTCTCTGAGCCCAGCTGTGCTCATGGGAGCTTCCAGGGGGGACTGGTGAACACACAGGAAGCGCCGAGACCACTGCACCAGGCTGACTTTAATTAGAGTGTCAGCTGATGGCACAGGTGCATTGAAACTTCCTGCAGGATCTAACAGTACTTCAGGAGTAGCTTCATTACTGAAGACATTTCTCCACTCAGCTCTCTTCTGTTCAGTCTTCACAGATGAAGAAATTAATGCAGAACATCACCCGGCTTTGCTGCCTGCTGGCACTCCACCAGGGAGGGGAACAGCTGCCAGAGCTTGGAATGGTGGCCAAGGCACATCATGGGAGCAGCCACCACCCAAGATGGGAGATGGAGGGTCCAGTTTGAGCCTTGAAGCAGGAATCTTCTGGGGGCATTTTCCCTGCATGGAGACTCCTCACTGGGGCAAAGCCAGTGCTCATGGTCAGGCTTTCCCCAAGCCCAAGGAGCAAACTACCCTGGCCATCCCTGTAGGGCTCTCCAGGAGGTTTCCTTTCTGAGGATGAAAGGATGGTTTCCAAGGAATGTTTTTCTAGCAGCATTTGAAATATACTTCCATCAGAGGGCTTAAGGTGCAAACATCATCCTCAGGCTTGCCTTGGCACACAAGATTCCCACAAAGGACAGGACAGCAGAGCTGCCACTTGGTCTCAAAAACACACAGGAGACACGATGAAGAACAAACTCCTCTCCTGGAGCCTGAAACAGTCACGTCCAGTATGAGACATCTGAACTCTTGGCTGCGAAGTAAGGAAAGTGTTTTCCTGTGGTTCCTGTAGGATGAGCTTCCCACAGCTGGAATGTGCACGTCAGTTTACACCAGAAGATACACTTGGAAAAGAAATCTTCAGCAGCTCAGCCAAACCCTAAGCACGACATTCAAGAGATGGATCCTGCCCATGCAGCAGCCTTCTCCTGCAGACACTGTGAAGGAGCACATGGTGCTTCGCTTTCTGCTCTATCAGGAGGCACAAAGCATAGGTCCTGGTTCAACAGAGCAAGGTCAGATCTGACAGAGGGACACATGGCCACTGTGGACACAAGGATGGAAGCATCTCTGCTTTCTCTGCGCAAGAAAAAAACGTCTGTGGCTCTTCAGCACAGGGACAAAGCCACTAGAGGCGGAACAAGAACCAACCAGCCTGCTACTGCTGTTGTGCTGCTCCCCAGCTTGCTGGAGTGCTGGGCCATCTCCTTTTAACCAGTAAATATGAAACAGAGGGAAAAAACACAGCTTTGTGTTCTCAGCACTTTTGCTACTAGCATGGGTTTCAAATGCCCTTGTAGCACTTGGGTGCTTTGGCTGGTTTCTGCAGCCTGAGGAGTTCCCTGGGGCTCCACGCAGCCCCCACACACGTGGGTGCTGATTGAGGGTCCCCTGCACAGCCCCCCCGTGAGGGCTGTTGTTAAACTGCAAATCGCCGAGTACCACGGCAAGCTGAAACGGGGACAAATGCATCCTCCTCAGGTCTTCTCAGCACCCAAAGGATGAAGCAATCTGGGTCACCCTTGCTCTGAAAACCACAACCAACCTCTGCTGAGGAAGAGAATTTAACTGCAAAAACCAAACAAAAACCCCTCTGGCTTCTCATTTTGAAGTCTGCAACCCAACACTTACCTCACACCCACAGCCACTAAAGAACTGCTGGTGCAGCCTTTTCTCTGCTGGCACTTCCCAACAACTCAACTTGGCCAAAGAGGGGGAACTGCCAGTGAGATGAAGTACCAGGCTGTAGGAAACATACCTCTGTGGTGTCAAAAAGCACAGCTGGGACAGGGACACCATTTATTTTTGCAGCCTTTCGGATAATTGCTTCTGCCTCCTTGTATCTTCCCTGGGAGATCAGCCACCGAGGAGATTCAGGAATGATCCTGCAACAAGTTGAAGAATAAATGACTCAGGGTTTTACACAGAACTTATTAAAAACACATGTATGGCTTTCGGGAGCTGGGCTCTCCTCTCTCAGACTGCTTGCAGCAGAAGATAGGCAGCACAGAAGCATGTGGGCAATGTAATTCGTGGATTTGCCCCAGTGGAACCAGTGGGAGAACTCACTTATGGGATGTCTTTATTCTTGTGCTGAAGGAGATGGCCCTTGTCTGTGGTGCTTAGAATCATAGAATTGTTTCAGTTGGAAAAGCCCTCTAAGATCATTGAGTCCAACCATCAGCCCAACAAGCCCATGGCCATTAAACCATCAACCCAAGTGCTATGGCCACACATTTCTTGAGCACTTCAAGGGATGGGGACTCCACCACCTCCCTGGGCAGCCTGTGCCAATGCCTGACCACTCTTTACAGAAATAAATTGTTCCTAATCTCCAACCTAAAACTTCCCTGGGACAATTTCAGGCCATTTCCTCTCCTTTTTTCACCCGATGCTAGAGAAGAGACCATCTCCCACCTGGCTCCCATCTCCTTTCAGGGAACTGTAAAGAGCAACGAGGTCTCCCCTCAGCATCCTCTTCTATGACGATCATAGAATCAATATGGTTGGAAAAATCCTCAAAGTCCAACCTGCCACCCAAGACCTCGTGACTACTAAACCATGGCTTCAAGTGTCATGTCCAATCCCTTTTTGAACACATGATGGGGAGATGATGGAGAGATGCAGAGATCAGGAGATAGAGAAGGATGGGGGGGACAAGGGAGCGGAGAGGCGATGGGGGGGACAAGGGAGCGGAGAGGCGATGGGGGGACAAGGGAGCGGAGAGGCGATGGGGGGACAAGGGAGCGGAGAGGCGATGGGGGGGACAAGGGAGCGGAGAGGGAGGTGATGGGGAGATGGGGAGGGTGGCCTAGGGCCGGGGGTGACTCACCACCAGAGCGGGATGCAGAGCAGCCCTGGGCCGGTGAGCGCCAGCAGCAGCATCCGCCAGTCTCTGATGAAGTAAGCAAACAGTGGCAGCAACATGTAGCCAATTGCAAAAAATATGCAAACTCCTAAGGTAGCGAACAGAATACGAACTGATTTGCCCAGAATTTCTGTGCCTGTTTAAAACAAGGGAGCTTGGGTTAGCATTTTAACTCCTCCTTTCTGTGGCTGAAGACTTTACTGCGGTTACAAACGGAGGCACGCGGAGCAGCCTTAGGAGAGAGCAGCACAGCACGGACCCACCCGGTTCCAAGAAGCTGCTGGAGCATTGGAGAATCATAGAATCAACCAGGTTGGAAAAGACCTCAGAGATCATCAAGTCCAACCTATCACCTAACATCTCCTGACAACTAAACCATGGCTCCAAGTGCCACATCCAAGCCTTTTTTGAACACCTCCAGGGATGGTGACTCCACCACCTCCCTGGGCAGCACTTTCCAGTGGCCAATTACTCTTTCTGTGAGACCTTCAGATGAAGGAGTGACTTCTGTTTGCTTTGATTAATGCACTGTCAGAGGCAGATAAGAGCATGGGGAATGGCCAGCAGACTTTCAGGAGCCTTCTTGACATGCTTGATTAGGGCATTGCCTACTTCCTCACTTCACCTAGAACATATCCTGCTCCACCATTAACCCAGAACATACCCAGCTCCACCATTAACCCAGAACACAGCCTGCTCCCCCATCTGGGATTTAAGGTGCAGTTGTCTGCTGAGCGCTTCTGGAGGAGAGCAGGCCTGGACAGCAGACATGAGATGGAAGGATGTGAATTGAGAGCAAGGTGGGAACACATTTCACATTGATTTTTGTGGAACAGAAGGCTGGAATGTCAGAGTAGCACATATATCATGGGCCCTGAGACACAACCAGGGAAGATGCCACCTGACAGTAACACTGCTGCTCCAGTAGCCAATGACAGCATCCTACAAGCACTGTGTCACAGAAATTCAGCATGGTCTGAATGGTGACACCACTGCTTCAAAATGACATCTTGATTTATGTGCACACTTGAAAGACAGTTCTTGAAAATCCCAGCTCCAGTCATCCCCATCAGCCACCATGCAGGCACCTTTCCTGAAAGCCCTGTGACTGGTGGGAGATCCTGTGGGGTCTCCTTCCCAATGGGGTCCTCTCTTCCCCACAGGGTGTCCCTTTTCCTATGGGGTCCCCCAGGAGCATCTGCAAGTGTGCAGCCTCCCCACAGCCACCAGCTCTTTCTTCCTACACTTCCCATAGAAAACAAAGCAAACCCTGAGCCCTAAAAATCAGGACTATATTGCTAACCTCAGCATGGAGACTGATGGCTTTATGGCTAACAGAGCTCTGATGTCCACTCAGCTTCTCCACTTCAGGCCACCCCACATTCACGGTCCCTGGAAAATGGTTTGCTCTGAGGCTTTGCCCTCAGGTATACACCAACCCCCCTGTGAAGCACAGGAGAAACACAGGGAGGAACCCAAATGCTGTCTCTAGCTCAGATCTGCTTCTGCTGATAACAAACCCTGAACATTGCCTTGAGCTCTTGCTGCAACAAGGAGGAAAATGGATTCATAGATTATAAAATGGTTGGAAGGGACCTTAAAGATCATCCAGTTCCAACCCCTCTGCCATGGGCACAGACACCTCCCACTAGCCCAGGTTGCTCAAGGCCTCATCCAACCTGGCCTTGAACACCTCCAGGGAGGGGGCATCCACGTCCTTCCCGGGCAACCTGTTCCAGTGTCTCACCACTCTGTTAATTCAAAGCCTTCCTGCTCTCTTCTTTTTCTCTAGAGCCTATAAGAAGTCCAGACTTGAAGTGTCCAGGAGCGAAAGACTCATACTGGCGTAAATCAGGAACTGCACCAGTGAGCATTCACTGCTAATCCAATGATGATGATTCAGAGAGGAAAAAAACAAACCAAACCAAACAGAACAGTACATGAAGCAAGCATTTAATCTAATGCAGACATATTCATACCCAGTATGAAGGCTGCCACGTAGTTTGAGATCTGTCCCATCCCCACTATGACGAAGAGCACCGTGAACATCTCCCAGCTGGTTGAGAAGATCTGCAGGAAGCTGAAGCCGGTCTGCACAGCCATGGTCAAGAAAAGGATGTTCTTCCTGCCAAACCTTTTGCAAAAGAGAAAGATTGTTACTGACACAACAAAGATTCACGGAGTGGGGATGTGGCAGAGGGCAGGGAGAGAGCACAAACGGCCAACCTCCAGCAATGCAGCTCAGCACAGCTTGCCTAGAGAGGTGGTGGAGTCACCATCTCTGAAGGTATTCTACAAACAAGTAGATGTGGCACTTCAGGACGTGGTCTAGTGGTCATGGAGATGCTGGGTAGAAGGCTGGCCAAGTCAGAGATCTTTCCAACCCTAGTGATTCTGTGAATCTAAGTTTGGTTTATCTTAAAGGATTTCCAAGAACTTTTCAAGACCCAGGAAACAGACCAAGAAGAAAAATGATCAGAAGCCACTAGAGGGGTTAAAGAGACAACAGTATGCAAGTGAGACACATGAAGATTGCAAGCCACACAGCTGAAAGTGAGGAAATGATGGCCTTTGGGCTACTGGCATCTATATATTCCACCACCACCACCACGCTCTGAATGTGTGCAGCAGCCTTATCAACTGGTTTCAGCCTCTGTAAGCTGCCACACCTTGCACCCTTCCTCTCATCTGCGTTAGAAGCACCTTCTGATGGAAGGCATGACCAAGCCTGTGGAGAGGTCTACACAGCCATGTGCTGGCCCAGGCACAAAGGACATCACTTGGGCAGAGGCTCAGAAACAACCCTGTGCTCACAGATGATTTCCAAAACAACCCCAAACCAGCTGACACTGGCAGGTGAGGGAGCTCCTGGGATCCTGACAGGTCATGATGCCACTGGGGAGCAGATGACTCAGATGAAGGGGGAAGGGGACCTATGAGGAAGCTGGGAAGGGACTTTTGACAAGAGCTTGTAGTGACAGGACGAGGGGCAGTGGCTTTGAGCTGGAAGAGGGCAGATTTAGACTGGAGATTAGGAAGAAATTCTTTCCAGTAAGGGTGGGGAGACACTGGAACAGGTTGCCCAGGGATGTTGTGGATGCCCCCTCCCTAGACTCGTTCAAGGCCAGGTTGGATGAGGCCTTGAGCAACTAGGGCTTATGGGAGGTGTCACTGCCCATGGCAGGGGGTTGGACGTGGATGATCTTTAAGGTCTCTTCCAACCCAAACCATTCTGTGATTCTGTGATGATGCTCCCAGTGGGCACACAGCACCAGTGGGATTTAGTGATTATCTCATCTCCCTTTCAAACAGTAACACTGTCTGACTTCTGTATGAGGGCAGAAGTCAGGGGATTAAGCTCAGATCACAAGGAGTTTAATGCTGGAGGTTTGAGGATTAGGAATCCCATCAAGGTTTTGAAAAAAACCCTCTCTGTTCAATAGCCAGAGGAAGGCTGGAATCTCATGAATTCCTCACCAACAGCCAGCAATCCAAGCTGTATTTGAGACCCTGCCTTAACAACAGGGGGGCTCAGGAGCGTAAAAAGAGGGAAAGAGAGACTGACAGAAGGAATGGATGTTCTGAAAGGGGCTGGAGCGCATCCAGAGAAGGACAACAAAGCTGGGGAAGGGTCTGGAGAACAGGGCTGGTGAGGAGCAGCTGAGGGACCTGGGGGTGTTTAGTTTGGAGAGGAGGAGGCTGAGGGGAGACCTTCTGGCTCTCTACAACTCCCTGAAAGGGGCTAGGTGGGGGTTCATCTCTCCTCCCTAGTATCAGGTGGTAGGATGTGAGGAAATGGCCTGAAACTGTGCCAGGGGAGACTTAGATTGGGTATGAGGAACAACTTCTTTCCTGCAAGGGTGGTCTGGCACTGGAACAGGCTGCCCAGGGATGGACTCCAGGGTGAAGTCACCATCCCTGGAAGTGTTCAAGAGAGGTGTGGCCAGGGCACTTGGGGATATTGTTTAGTGGCCATGGGGGTGTTGGGTTGATGGTTAAACTTGATGATCTTAGAGGCTTTTTCCAACCTTAATATTGCATGAAATCAACGATTGTGAGGCCAGAACTTCAACACTGATTGGGGAACTGTCAATGGATATTTTGCATCCCCTTAGTTAGAGGCACAAGACAGCCATCCATTCACAGCTTATCTTTTTTTTTTTTTAGCACCTCTTGGATATGACTTCATTCCCAGCAAACCATCTCTTCCATGGTTCGTCCAGTTGAAGGACAAGCTTTGATCCCACAGTTCTATGAAGGCACTGTCAGGTAACATGAGACAAAACCCAACATCCTTTAAGTTACTAAAAGGGCCAGATGAAGAAACTAATGTGGTTGTGAAGTGAAAAACACATCCATTTGCAAAGCAGTTCTTTGTGGAGATCAGCTCTTGGGTCTCCTGAAGCACCCCAGAGACAGTAATGCTACCCCTGGGGTAGATGGAGGTTGGAAGGTCTGAAGAAGCCACACCAGTTACCTTGTTTTGAGCAAAACCTCATAGCATTGGACATTTGACTTCCTCACACCTCTTAAAAACAAGCTTAGCAGCAGGCCTGCTCTCTGGAGCAGCAGCAGGAGCTGTGGAGTTACCTGTCTGAGAGCTGCCCTGAGATGAAGGAGCCGATGAGGACCCCCACGAAGAAGAGGGAGGTGGTCAGTGGGGCCTTCCAATCATCCTCACACACCAGGTTCCACTGCAAGAGAAGGGCCATGCTCAGGTGCAACCACAATGCCACATCCAGCCTCATCCAGGCACAGAGGTCCTTGCCTGGAGACACCATGTGCTGGGTTACACTCATCCTGGATGGGGGCTGGAAGAACCCAGCCCTGAGGTGGACAAAAGAAACTTGATCCAGGTGGGCAGAGAGAGACTTGGTTTTGCCCCTCCTGAGGAGGGCTCCTGGCTGGGTTTTGTATATTTTCCTATTTATGCTTACCCCTTACCTTTGTGAACCCTCCCTCTCATTGCTTGATATATATTTTATTGGAAAATTTACCTCTCCTACTTCCAAACTGATTCCAGGCCATTTCTTTTGTGACTTGACCTCCCCTTTCCCCTACCCCTTTTGATTTCATTTTGTTTATTTTCCTTGCTAGGGAAAGGGAGGAGGGGAGGATTCTCAATGTGTTATCATTTGAGCTTTTAACTCCAGCCAAAGCTCAAACCAGCACACACCACCTTCCCTTGCCATTTCATTCATTCCCCCACACCCACTGCCAGCAGCCCTGGTTTCACAGCCAAGGTCACTGCTGGAATACCCTGCTTCAGGACAAGTGGTTCCTCCCCAGACCAGTCCCATCAGGCTGAAGCTCTGAGGGGATCCCATTACCTCTGAACTGGGTGAGCAGCCAGCAGTGCCTCATGGGCACATGGTATATGCAGCTCAGGGGCTGTCCTGGCCCTGTTTCCAGCGTGTTCTCCTCATCACAGCCATCAGGTCACATAGCACCCAGGACCTGGCTCCTCATGGCCCTAGATGCTCCCCACCAGAAAAGCAGAGTGCTGCAGCAGGGTGAAGGGCTGCCCCATCCCCTAGCTATGGACTGTTTCCAGTTTACCCTGACCTCATCATCACAGAATGGCTTGAGTTGGAAGGCACCATGAAGATCATCAAGTTTCAACCCCATGCCATGAGCAGGGACCTCCTGATAGCCCAGGTTGCTCAAAGCCTCATCCAGCTTGGTCTTAACACTTCCATGGATAAGGTGTCCACAACTTTTCTGGGCAACCCGTTCCCATTCTCACCCATTCTCACCACCCTCATAGAGGAGTTTCTTCCTAACGTCTGATCTAAGTCCACCCTGCTCTGGCTTCAATCCACTGCCCCTTGTCCTGTCACCACAGACCCTTAGGAACTGCCCCTCCCCAGCTCTCCTGTAGCACCCTTCAGGAACTGAAAGGCCACTTGAAGGTCTCCCCAGAGCCTTTTCTTCTCCAGGCTGAACAACCCCAACTCCCTCAGCCTGCTCTCATAGGAGAGGTGCGCCAGCCCCCAATCGTCTTTGCAGCCCTCCCCTGAACCCTCTCCAACAGCTCACAAAAATCACTGCAGTCCTCTGGCTTCTGGGCCTGACAAAGCATATGCAAGAAGACACCCAGAATGAACTCTCTTTTTCACCCCCCCGCTGCCGTGCTTCCAAATTCTTCTCCATCCCCACAACCTGCAGGGCTGACTCACTACCTATCCTCACCACCAAAGCCAGCTGGGGCTGGAGGCTTAGGATAGGAGCCAGCATGGAAACTTCCACTTAAAGCTGCTGGTAACCCCAGACAAGGCTTAAAAAAACCACCCCCCAGCATCATGTGTCTCTGTCCACCAGAGCACGGCTTGCTTCAGTCCCAGTGACTAATCTCCCAGTCAAAGCATGCCAGCAGTGGTTGGGAATGGACTTCAAACATGTCAAGTCTCAGATCAGATAATTCTACCCACAAAGGTAAGCTAATCAGATCACAGATCAAAGTAGAGCATAATCTTAATAATTAGCCAGGCTATCAGAGAGCAGGGATGAGATGTCTTGGGGAGTGGTGGCCAAGCCTGGGCAAAGGCAGCAGTGGTGGGGCTGAAACCTTCCCTCTGGGCTGCTCAGGCTTCTCACCCCAGCTGCAGGGATCTCTTGATATCATATACAAGAGATCAGGTCCTATCTGACCAGAAGAAATGGCCTCAAGTTATAGCAGAGGAGGTTGAGGTTGGGTATTAGGAACAATTTCTTCCCCAAAAGGGCTGTCAAGGCCTGGCTCAGGCTACCCAGGGCAGTGGCAGAGTCCCTATCCCTGGAGGGGCTTCAAAGCTGTGTAGACATGGTGCTGAGGGCCATGGTTTAGTGGCGACCTGGCACTGCTGGGTTAATGGTTGGACTGGATGACTTCAAAGATCTCTTCCAACCAAAATAATTCCAGCTCTGAGACTGCCAGCACCGAACCTGCCCCTGGACCTTCAGACTTGAGTCGCTCCAGGTGAAGAGTCAGTGTCTTTAACATGCCTGCACTGTGCCAAAGGCACTTTGGCTGCATTATATTCCAGCTAAAGAGTAACTTGCCCATGGAACTGAGCTGCTTCCTCCGTTTCCCTGGTGCCAAGTGCTTCCTGCCCAGCTGCTTGCTCTGCCTCTTCCCATGGCACACTGCACAGGCAGCAAAAACTCACAGCTTGGGGTCAGGTCTGAGGTTTATGGGGTGTGGTAAAGAGCACACAGCAGCTGGCTGGCTGTAGAGGGGTCACTGTTTGCAGGAACTTGCTGCGTTTGACCAGAAAACACACAAATGCATCAAGTCCATCCAACTCCAAGTATACCTTGAAGCTGTGGAGTAAAAGAACCACGCCATCTACTTTAGATCTAACATCAGGACCTGGGTGATGATCTACAGAATCTCATTTTGGTTGGAAAAGACCTTTTAAGATCATCAAGTCCAACTGCCAACCCAATACTATCATGACCACTACACCATGTCCCCAAGTGCCACGTCCACATGGGTTTTGGACACCTCCAGAGATGGGAACCCCACCACCTCCTTAGGCAGCCTGTTCCAGTGCCTGACCAGTCTTTCTCTAAACAAATTGCTCCTAATGTCCAACCTAAACCTCCCCTGGTGCAACTTGAGGACGTTTCCTTGTCCTAGTGCTAATTGCTAGGGAGAACAGGCAAAACCTCACCTCACTGCAACCTCATTTCAGGAGAGGAATGAGGTCTCCCCTCAGACTCCTTTTCTCCAGGAAGAACAATCCCAGCTCCTTCAGATACTCAAAACCCTTGCTCTACAGCTTCAGCTCATCTTCTTCCCAGACCCCAGCCTGCCTGCCCCAGAGGTGCTCACTCTGATGGAAGCTCAGCCCCTAGCGCTGCCTGGTGACATTTTATTTGTGCTAGATGTACAGAGCTTTAAGGTGTTCATCACTGACTCCTCATGAACAGTAATTGGGGAGGGGGAAAACAGTGAAATTGAACTTATTTGGCCTTTTCCTCAGAGGTTTCACCCATCACAGGCAGCGCTGAGCACACCATGGGCAGGAGCTCCAGGGCAGGCACAGGAGCTCCAGGGCAGGCACAGGAGCTCCAGGGCAGGCACAGGAGCTCCAGGGCAGGCACAGGAGCTCCAGGGCAGGCACAGGAGCTCCAGGGCAGGCACAGGAGCTCCAGGGCAGGCACAGGAGCTCCAGGGCAGGCACAGTTAAACTACCTACAGCTCCAACTTCCAAACTCTCGTGATCAAATTATTCATTAACCAGAAAATAAGTAACTGTAATGGCCCTGGCCAAGCATTCTGAGGAGCAAAGTTTGTGTAAGCTTCCAGGGAAGTGCTTCGGACACTTGGCACATGACCTGCTTGAGAAGAACACTCTTAAATCACTTCATCACCATCAATCCCTCCAAACTTTCCCCAACAGTTCCCAGCTACTGGAAGAGCCAATTCTGCTGGTGGGAATGCTATGGATGGGGAAGCTTCCTGACAAACTGAAGGTGCCCTGAGTGCCCAAAGCTGATCAGAAATCACTAATTAACCATCCCAGGTACCAGCCTGTTGACATCAGAGAAGAAAACACTAGCAGAACCCTGTGTAGATGGCCAAGGCTGTGAATGTAAAGCAGGGAGAACCCGGCCTTGTTTCCAAGAGTAAATCTGAAGGTGAAGAGCTCAAGAGACATTCAAGAGCTCATGGGCTGCTCCATGCTGCACCTCGGGCACCAAGCCCAGCAGTGAGACCCGCTCTGCTCAGTGCATGAGTGATGAGCACAGACCTCTCCATGCCCAACCACAGGGTAGAGAGCTGCTCACCACTGGTGGAAAAAGACTTGAGGGAACAGAAAAGCAGTTCACATTCAGCTTCTTAGCTCTGCCAGTCCAAAAAGCTCCTGGGCTCTGCCTTCAACAAGAAGCCAGTGCCACGACTGGCATTGGAGAGGGGGAAAGGGGGGAGGCTAAGCAGCACCAGCAAAGCTTCAGCATTCACTCTATCCTTGGCAGGGGTCTTGTGGTGGTGTCTGGGGTATGTGCCATGCCCTGGCAGTGGTGGGCTTTAGACTGGAGATTAGGAAGAAATTGTTTCCAGTGAGGGTGGTGAGACACTGGAACAGGTTGCCCAGGGAGGCTGTGGATGCCTCCTCCCTGGAGGTGTTCAAGGGCAGGTTGGATGAGACCTTGAGCAACCTGGGCTGGTGGAAGGTGTCCCTGTCCATAGCAGGGAGGGTTGGAATTATGTGGTCTTTAAGGTCCCTTCCAACACAAGCCAATCTGTGATTCTCTAATCTTAAAGGTCTTTTCCAGCTGACTATGATTCATTGGATCATTTCCATTTTAAGACAAAGCAGATGACTGAGGCTGAGCTCCTCTGTTCCCAGGGCTCAACAGATCCCTGCAGACCAGTATCACCAGTACTGAGCTGGCCTCTCCCAGCCTGCTCCCTTCAGGCAGCAATAACAACAGGATTTGATGCAACTGCACAAATCCCATAAAACCTCCAGCACTTAAGCCTGTACCATCAAGTTTTGCTCCTCAGCTGAGTTCTCAAACTGTGTTTTTGGGGTGGCTTTTTTTTTTTTTTTTTGCACTGAGCTTTTCCAACAGCATGTCAGGGCTTGTCATTCCTAACACAGAGAGAGAGAGAGAGAGAGAGAGAGAGAGAGAGAGAGAGAGAGAGAGAAAAAAACCCAACCCACTGGGTACAAAAATAGTCATCTCCAGTGGAACTGAATGGCTTCTTTTCATCAGTGCCTGCTTGCCTGCTTTCAAACCCAAATCCTCCAGTCTGCCTTTTCCAAATGTCCATGACAATTTTCAAACCAAACAGCCTTCTCATCCATCTGCCTGACAGATGGGAACCTGGCACTGGGATTTCCATCCCTGAACATGCTCTTGCCTCTCTGGCATGTCCAGCATCCCCACGGCAAATCCCACGGCTGCATCCCACCCGAATCCAGCACGGAAAGCTCTACTTTGGCATCTGCCAACACCACTTGTTTGCTTATGAAGAAGGAACCTCATTTCTCCTCCTTCTGCTTCATTTACTGTCTCCCTCAGAGCAACATTTAACTCCAAACCAGGCTAGGAGTCCACAGCCACCCCAGGATAATCCAGTCTCTCTCCAGCAGTGAGCCCTGAGGCACTGCCAGGGCCAGTGGTGGAACCTGGGCATCTCTGGGCAGCTGTGCCAGCCCACAGGAGCAGCAGCATGTGGGCTGCAGCCAGGCTGTTGCTGCAGCTCGCCCACAGCCAGGATCTGGGAGAGCTTCCCAAGCATCCCAGCCTTGGTTCAGTGTTGAGGGGGATCTCTGATGACCCAGCATCACTGCCAGGAGGATGGCAAAAGACATGCACATGCCAGCCTCATGGATGCTGACGACTTTGCTTTGGGCACCTGAGAGGGGGTTGGTGACTCCTGCCAAGTCCTGCCCTTTCCTGCCTGCTCCCCTCCCTCCCTGCACACTTCAGTGCAGCTCAGCCCATGCCAGCACACCCCCAGCACAGTCCCTGACAGTATGTTCATGCTCTGGAGCACAGTGACCATGTCCTCAGACCTCCAGGGCACAGACCCTGCCCACGTTCCCATGGCACGGCTCCTCTGTCTCAGATCCTGACCATGCCCTCCTGTCCCCGTTACTCAGACCCTGACCAAGTCCCCATCTCCCTGGGGCATAGCCTGTGACCGTAGCCTCCTGTGCCTCCACATCCCTGTGACCCAGATTTCAAGGGCACAAACCCTGACTGTGCCTCCATGACCCAAATCCTGACAGTGTCTCCATGTCCCTGGGCTACAAACCCCGACAGCGTGTCCCAGTGGCACAGACCCTGACAGCGTCCCCACGTCCCTGGGGCACAGACCCACAGCCACAGGCTTCTTGGTCAGGACCTTTCCCGGCCGTGCCCCCGGGGGAGCATTCCTTGGTGGCAGATGCTGCTGCTGAGTCACAGAGACACGAGACAGGGGCCACATGCCAGCTCCCTGCCACATCCTGCACCCTGGACATGAGCACGGTGTCCCTCAGCTACCCGAGCGCACTGCTTGACCAAACAACTGGAGACCACCGACTGCTGAACCCAAACTCTGGCTGGTGTGAGGATGAGCCTGTTACTCCTTGAGCCCCCTCAACACAACACAAAGAGCAGCAGCTGCCCTGCAGCTTCAGGGCCCTCTCCTTTCCCTTCTCTTCCAGGGCTCGTCACCAGCACAGGTGGGCAGCCAGCCAGCATGTCCCTGCTGTGGCACCACGGCACAGCCACAGAACCCAAACACCTCCTCCACAACGCACCACCACCACCACTCCCACCAGACACCTGGTACAAACAGTGCCACCCTGAGCACCAAGCCCACAGCCAGCGTGCCACAGCCACACACCGTGAGTGGCAACCACAGCACCTGCCTCACATCAGCTTGCCTCACCCAGCACTGGTGGCCAGCAAGCCACCAGGGTGGCTGGCAGTGCTAGCACAGGGCAATGAGGCCAGCAAAGACTCATCCAGGCTGTCAGTGTGCTTACCAGACATGTCCCCATCCAAAGTGACGCTGGGAACAAGTGATTCCATCAGAGAACCACAGAATGCTTTAGCTTGGAAAGGGACCTCTAAAAGCCATCTGGTCCAACCCCCCTGCAGTCAGCAGGGACATCTGCTACCAGAGCAGGCTGATCAGAGCCTCAACCAACCTGACCTGGAATAATAGTTCCAGGGATGGGGCATCTCCCACCTCTCTGGATAACCTGTGCCAGGGTCTCACCACCCTCAGTGTCAAACATTTCCCCCTTCTTTCCAGTCTGAATCTCCCTCTTTCAGTTCAAACCACCCCTGCCTTGTCCTGTCACAAGAGGCCCTGCTCAAATGTCTGTCCCCAGCTTTCTGATCAGCCCCTGAAGCACTGAAAGGCCACCAGGAGGTTTTCCTGGAGCCTTCTCCAGGCTGAACAACCCCAACTCTCACAGCCTGGCTTCCAGCCTTCCCATGATTGGATGTGGCCAGGGCAGTTTATGGGCAGAAGGAAACTATTGGGTTTCCATTGCCATCTTCTGTCTTCCCCCCCCCGCCAAAAATCCCTCCAAACAGAACAAGTTGAAGTGCAAACCACAACCCAGACACCTTGCACAGGCAGCTTCTTCTGAGGTGCTTCACCCTACACGTCCTGTCCCTGGCACATCCTACCCTTTCCCACAGGCACTTAATCTGCTGCTCCTTATTCACCCTCTCCCAATGCAGACCCCAAACCCCAGCACATCCTGGGGATACACCAGCCCTGGAAGGGACTGGGATAGGAATAGGGATGGGTTTGGGACAGGCATGGTGTTGGGGATGAGGAATAAGCACGGAGCTGGGAATGAGGATAGGGTCAAAGATTGGGATGGAAATGGGAAAGGGGATGGGGATGGGAATGGGGACAGGGAAATGTTAAGCTCGTCCCGCACCTCGGTGACGATGGTGGAGTGGTAGACGTCGCGGCTGTACTCCCAGCCGTCCAGGCACGGCTCCTGCTCCAGCGAGCTCAGCTCCACGTCGGAGCCGGGCCGGAGCCCCAGCGCCGAGAAGTTGCGGAGCGCGGCCAGGCGGTAGCGGCGGCACTGGCTCGGAGCCGCCTGCCCGCCCTGCGTCTCCAGCGGGATGCTGGCGTTGAGCCACTCGGCGCTCAGGTTGGCCCCGGGGGCACGGCGCAGTGGTGCTCGGGGGTCCCGGCCAGGAACACGGCCGACATCCCGTTGAAGCCGTTTGGGATGGTGCTGGCGCTGAGGAGGAAGAAGACGAGGCGTTGGAAGCGGCCCCACTCGCCCAGGAAGGCGGTGGCCGCATCGTAGTCACGCATCGCACGGCACGGCACGGCACGGCACAGCGCGGAGCTTCCGCGGCTCTTTGCGCACACCGCGAAGAGCCCCGGGAGGAGGCTCCGCCCCGGGCCGCCCCCTCCCCCGGTGGAGGCGGTGCGTCCCAGAAAGGGCCGGGTTCAGGGATGCGGGGAAGGGGGTTGGGTGCCGCCAGCTCCCAGTTCCACCGCCCCTTCCCCACCCCTCTTCTCCCTGCTCCGCTCAACACCCGCGATGGTTCCGCAGCCAGCTCCGGGGCTTCTCAAACAGACCTTTCCTGGCTTTTTTTTTGGTTGTTGTTTGTTTGTTTTGGGTTTGTTTTCCTCACCCAAAATATTTCCGAATTGTATTTCGAGTCTCCTCCGGCGCCAGGCTCGGGAAGCCGGGGCTTTGCCGCTGCCGCATCCCTGCATCCCGGCTTCCCGACGTCCCTTCATCCCGGCGTTCCGACATCCCTGCCTCCCGGCATTCTCGCATCCCGGCACCGCGAGCCTGGGATGAGGCGGGATGTGTGCGCTGCTGCTGCCGGGAAGGAAGCAGTGCCCGTTTGGATTGGCGTTGCCTGGGAGCAATGGGATGGCTCCGCTGGCCGGAGCCCCCGCAGCCAGCTGAAACCCAAAGAGGGCTCTCCTGCAATGTGGCTGCAGGATGAATCGAGATCATCACACAACTGCGCTGGCAGAGCTCGGCAGACTCGGCAAGGAATCACCAAGATGGTTTGGTTGCAAGAGACCTTTAAGGTCATCACGTCCACCTGTTAACCCAGCACCCTCAGGTCACCACCAAACCATGGCCCTCAGCACCACGTTCACAGAGCTCTGAAACCCCTCCAGGCATAGGGACTCCACCACTGCCCTGGGCAGCCTGGACCAGGCCTTGACAACCCTTCTGGGGAAGCAGTTGTTCCTCATGTCCAAACCAAACCTCCCCTGGAGCAACTTGAGACCATTTTCTCTTGTCCTATCACTTGTTCCTTGGGAGAAGGACTGATCTCTAGCTGGCTCCAACCTCCTTTTAGGGAGTTGTAGAGAGCAATAAGGTGTCCCCTCAGGCTCCTCTTCTCCAGGCTGAACACCCCCAGATCCCTCAGCTGCTCCTCACCAGCCCTGCTCTCCAGACCCTTCATCAGCTCCTCTGGATTACACTTCAGCCCCTCAATGTCCTTCTTAGAGTGAGGGGCCCAAAACTGAACTCAGTATTTGAGGTGCAGCCTCACCAGTGCCAAGTACAGGGTGATGCTCCCTGTCCTGGTCTTGCTAAGAGATGATAGATTAGAAACTGGGACAGATACGGGTTAGGCCATGAGCTGGGGTTTCTGTGGCTGGTAAGAACACAGCTGGAAGGCAGCAGGGTCTCCACTACAGAGATCTCTTCCAACAGCACCTCATGAAATGGGGGCAGAGGGGAAGCAGGGGTCATGTGAGCTCCTTCTACACACTGTCAGAGGGGGAAACACAAGCATCACTCACAGCTTCATTAAACAGCCGTGTTCCCAGCCCTGGAGAACCTCTCATTAGCTGCAGCTCAGCATTTTTCCCAGCAGCATTCACTCCACACAGCAGTCAAGGTCAGCAGGGTCCACTCTGAAGGAGCCTCTGGAGAAGGGCTTTTTATATCCCAGTTTCCTATCTGCTAGCTATGATCGCCTGGCACGTGACTCTGGGCTTTGCCTGCAGCCAGATCTGGAGATAGCTGCTGGAGCCACCTCAGACAGCTGAGCAGTGCTGTCATCTTCTGAAATAGCTCAAGGGGCACTTAGAAACATGGTGCTGTTTAAAATAGTCACAGCTCCTCCTTGCTTCTGTGACACAGCTCCCTGGAGGTGTGTGGCAGGGCTCCTGCTTGGGAATGCCCAGAGAATTGTGGAGCTTCCAAGCCTGGAAGTGTTCAAAGCCAGGCTGGATGAGTTCTTGAGCAACCTGGGCTAGTGGAAGGTGTCACTGCCCATCTAGTTGAAACTGGATGATCTTTAAGGTCTCCTCCAACCCAAACCAGTCTGTGAGTCTATGAATGGGACAATTTTGCCGTGCAGAGCTGCGAGTGCTGCTACCAGCAGACCAAGATGCAGTGAAGATGACTTTCCAGAGGGTTATATGGAAGGTGGAGGCACAGCCCAGGGAGCAGTGGCTGTGGCAGGAGGATGGCTCCTAGGGAGGAGAAGCAGATGGCAGATTTTATCCAAGTCTGGCAGAGACCTGCTGCTGCTCAGGATAAGGGATGCAGAGCTGATGTCAGATGGTCATGGAACCCATTTGGTTGGAAAAGACCTTTCAGATCACCAAGTCATGTAGCAAGCCAGGAAGATTTAGATACCTCCTGCCTGGAGAGGTGACATCTCGATGCCAGGCTTGGGCCACCCCACAGCTAAAGCTGTCCTCAGTGATAAGAGCAGAGCAGGAGCCTGGGTGGGGGCTGATTTGGGCAGATCAGGGGCTTGCAGGCAGCTTCCCTGCCCTGCCCTGCCCTACCCTGCCTTGGGGCTGTGCAGGAACCATGGTGAAACCAGGGTATGGCTGAGGAAATTATGGAACAGATTGTCTGAAGCATTTGTGCTCATGCAAGCCTCAGAATTATTCAGTCAACAGCAATTGTTTACAGAGGAGTAATTTGCAGTGCTCATAAGCAGCTGGTTTTTGGTAGCAAATGAGGCATGTCAAGCAGAGGACACGTACAAAGTGCTTGGGCTTATCTGGTTTGCAGATGAATCCTTCCTGTATCATAAATTCCACGTGTTCAACAGGGAAGCACCATGGGGTTTGCTCTTCTATTGGGAATTTACACAAATCAGCAGTTATAGGCAGACCCTGTGCTCCAGCCAGCCCTGACACAGCACCTACCCCTACTGCATGCTGCTCCTCTGGCCCTGAGTGATGCCACTCTCCTGCCACTGCCACTTCTGCTGGGTGCTCCCCCCACTGCAAACCCCACTCATCATCCAGCAGAGAATCAGAGAATTGTTTTGATTGGGAAAGACCTCTAAGTTCATCCAGTCCAAATATCAACCCAACACCACCATGGCCATCAAACCGTATGCCATGGCCACACACTTCTCAAACACTTCCAGGGCTGGTGCTTCCAAAACCTCCCTGGGCAGCGTGTTCCAATGCCTGACCACTCTCGAGGGAAATAAATTGTTCCTCATCCCCAACCTAAACCTACCCTGCCACAATTTCATTCCATTTCCTCTCCTGATACTAGGGAGCAGAGACCAACCCCCACCTCACTCCAACCTCCTTTCAGGGAGTTGTAGAGAGCAAGGAGCTCTCCCCTCAGCCCCTTCTTCTCCAGGCCTTCATTTTGTGTAGGGATCTGCCATGAGACATCACAGATGCTTCATCCAGGCAGGTAGGTGATGAAAAGCAGAGGGAAGTCATGACTGGAAACTGACTTGGGCTGTCATGGAGCAAATTTCTGTAGAGGAAGGACCAGTTCTAGTTGTCCCATATGTGCCTGTTGAAAGTGGTCAGTGAGTTTCACTGCAACATTCTGAAACCTGCTGTCAGCTATGGCTGAGGAGCGGGATGTGGGAAATGAGATTGCAGAGATTCCTGCAAGGTGAAAACAGATCCTGAGGAGCCAGCAGAGCGAAGGAGAATCATAGAATTGTCAGGGTTGGAAGGGACCTCAAGGATCATCTATTTCCAACCCCCTGCCATGGCCAGGGACACATCACACTACAGCAGGTTGCTCACAGCCACATCCAGCCTGGCCTTAAAAACCTCCAGGGATGAGGCTTCCACCACCTCCCTGGGCAACCTGTGCCAGTGTCTCACCACCCTCCTGGGGAAGAACTTCTATCTAACATCCAATCTCAATCTACCCATTTCTAGTTTTGTTCCATTTCCCCAGTCCTATCACTCCCTGACACCATAAAAAGTCCCTTCCCAGCTTTCTTGTAGCCCCCTTCAGATACTGGAAGCCCAGAATAAAGTCTCCTGGGAGCCTTCTCTTCTCCAGACTGAACAACTACAACTCTCAGTCTGTCTCCATAGCAGAGCAGCTCCAGACCTCTGATCATCCTTGTGGCCCTTCTCTGGACACCTTCCAGCACCTCTGGATCCTTCCTGTACCAGGGGCTCCAGAACTGGACACAGTACTCCAGGTGGGGTCTCACCAGAGTGGAGTAGAGGGGGAGAATCACCTCCCTGGCCCTGCTGGCTATGCTTCTCTTGATGCAGCCCAGGCTCTGCTTGGCTCTCTGGGCTGCAAGTGCTCACTGCTGGCTCCTTTTGAGCTTCTCATCCACCAGCACCCCCAAGTCCTTTTCTTCAGGGCTGCTCTCAAGCCATTGCCTGCCCAGCCTATATTGGTGCTTGGGATTGTCCCGACCCAGATGCAGGACCTTGCATTTGGTCTTGTTGAACTTCATGAGAAGGTGCCTCTGTCCCAGGAGAAGGAACAAATCTTGGAACATCTGAGAATCCACCTCTGGTGCAAACATTTTGTTGTGCAAACAGATTTTCTAAGGTGGCCTAAACCAGTCAGGCAGGGGCTGGGAGACAAAGCCACACTGGCGAGCTGCTGGGTTGCTGCAACAAGCCCAGAGGCCATGGAACAGCCTAGGCTCTGCTCACTTGTGGTCACACCACCCCCACCCTGGTGACACTGCTGCTAGGCATGGCCAGCACCAGAGCTGGTCTGCTCTGGGTCGGGGTGGTTACTCCCCTTGGTAGCTCTGTTCTTACTGTTCTGCTTCAGCAAGATCCTTCTCAAAGGATCCTCTGCCTTGGTGGGACTCCTGTGTCACCCTCTCAGTACCCCCTGGAGAGCTGGGAATTAAGAAAAGAGGTGAAATTGAAGACCTTTGTAATTGCCTGTTGCTTGTGCAGCATTTGGATTGTGGAGAAGCTGGCACATGGATGGGGCAAAGCAAAAACCCTTCTCTAAGGGAATTTTGGTCTGGCCATGCTCTGCCCAGTCCTGGCTTCATGCTCCTGCCAGCCTGCTGCCCAGTGGCTACAGTTGGTGATATCCTGTCCCACTGGACCCACGGCACCTAGGAGGGAAATAACTCTTGAAATGGCAACTCTTGAAAAGGCTCTTGGGATATTTCACCCTTGCTGCTCTGCCAGCCGCGCTGAGAATGGCCCAGGGCAAAGCTCACTTGAAGCAACGTTAACAGACGGGACTTGGAACTCCCGCGGCACTCGTGGGCAGTGGTGTGTGAACTCTTCCCCTCCTAGGCAAGGGCTGGGCAGATAAACTCTCCGGGGGCAATTCTTCATAGAATCATGAAGCTGGGTATTTCGGTTTCCGTCACTAGATGGTGCAGGAGACAGGCAAAGAGCCTGGCGGGGCGGGGCTGGTGCGGAGCTAGGGCTGTCCCATGTCCCCGAGTCACATTCTCTTCAAGTACCTTATGGACCCCCCACACTGCAGTCAAAGACTGGTTTGTTTTGAAAGGGACCTTAAAGGTCATCCAGTCCAAGTCCCCTGCAGTCAGCAGGGACATCTGCAACTAGAGCAGGGTGCTCACAGCCCCTAACATCCTGACCTGGAATGGTTCCAGGGATGGGTCATCTCCCACCTCTCTGGGCAATCTGGGCCAGGGTCTCACACCCTCAGTGAAAAACATTTCTTTCTAATATCTAACCTAAATCTTCCTCTTTTATTTCAAACCATCACCCTTTGTGCTGTCACAGATCCTGACAAAGTCCTTCCCCATCTTTCCTGTACCCCTCTTTAAGCACTGAAAGGCCACCAAAAATCTCCCTGGAGCCTTCTCTTCTCCAGGCTGAACAAGCCCAACTCTCTCAGCCTGGCCTCACAACAGGGGACTTCCAGCCCCACCAGCATTGCTGTGGCCTCCTCTGGCCCCACTCCAAAAGGTATCTTCTGTGCTGAGGACCCCAGAGCTGGATCCAGTACTGCAGGTGGGGTGAAGCAGATGTTTGGAACTCCCCTAGAATGGTACCTGGGAGAGCTGGGACTCTCCATCCTGAAGACCTCCCCTGGGGGATGTGGGTGGCTGGTGCTGCCTGGGGACAGCAGCAAGGCCTGGGTGGCCTCTTGAGGTCCCCTCCAGATACCCTTTCCAATGCTTGCTGCTCAGTGTGTCTCAGGTGAGCCCCAGCCTTCATATCCCACTTCAGCTTGTGTCTGCTGAAGTCAGTCATCTCAGGTGGGGGAGAGATGCTCACCACTGGTTTCCTGGTACCCCTCCCTCAGGTTTGGGAGTGCAGAACTGTGGTGTCACTTCCAAACAAAAGCAGTTGTCATCAATAAAGCTAAAACCCCAAGGGCTGCTCAAGCAGCAGCTTTGCACGGCAAGATGACCCTTTGCACTTTGACCACCTGAAGTAGCCACACTGGCCCTGGCCCCGGCCCTCCCTGCACAAAGAGCTGCTTTAGGACCACATCAAAAATGCCAAACATTTCAAGTTCCCTGCTGGAGAAGCTGCTGCTGGGCTGGGGAGGGTGGTGGTGATGGGGGGGGAAGCTGGGTGGGTGTTTCCAACCAGCCTGGGCTTTCCCTGAGGAGAAAGAGGGAGACAAAACAACTCCCAGAAAAGATCCCTCACAGTCAGGAGCAGCTCTTCATGTGGGGAAGATTTTTTTTTTTAACCCCCCTGAATTCATTAAAATAGCCTCTTCCACAGATGAGAAAAGGAGGAGAGGGCTCTTGTCCAAAAAGCCTCCTTCCCTCCTGTGGCACAAGAACCTTTGTCCTCATACAAATAGACCCACTGAGGTTCTTTTTTAAAGATCCCTGGGGCAAGCAGCCAGCAACCAAAGTCAAACAGCTCCAAACAAAAGCAGCAGAAGAAAAGGGGTGTGGTGGTGGAAATAATGCCCAGCTAAGTAGGAAACTTTAATGATGATACATGGTAAAAGTTAAACAATTAGAACTGGAATCAGTTTGGCCCCAGTCCCACCTCATTTAGTTAATAAACCAGACCTTCAGCGCGTCTCATCTTATTTTCCAAAGCACTGAGGAGCCTGGAGGAGGAGACTGGGCTTGGGCAGGTCAGAGGCTGGCTGCTGGGCAGGCTGGGGCTGCCATGGGGACAGTGGGAGGTGGGTCTCAGAGAGACCTGTGACCCCCTTTCGGGGTTGGGCAGGCCCCACAGAACCTGATCTGGAATGATTCCAGGGATGGGGCAGCTCTCACCTCTCTGGGCAACCTGGGCCAGGGTCTCACCACCCTCAGACTGAAGAATTTCTTCCTCTCTCCCATCTGAATCTCCCTCTTTTTGTTCAAAACATCACCCCTTGTCCTGTTAGAACAGATCCTGCTCAAAAGCCTGTCCTCAGCTTTCTCATCAGCCCCTTTAACTTACAAACCCACCAAAGCCCACTGACACAGAGACCAAACCTCAGCCAAAGCCCTCAATACATGGTGCCAGGAGTAGTGCAGCTCTCCAAGATGCTCTCTAAACTTCATCCAATGTCCTCCTTATCTGGATGGGATGCTGAGGCACCTCTGCATGTAGTGGGGCCACCCTGGGAGAGACCAAACCAGGGTCCAGACAAAGTCCAAACTAAGTGATGTGAGACATAAACCCACCAACACAGCTTTATTTTGTATCTTATACAAACAGCATCACTGGTGCCACCAGACCCTCACCTGTGGCAGCACCTACAGACCTCCATCATCAGCTGAATGAGGTGGCCCAAAGCCAGGATGCCCCCCCGAATGGGGCTGTGAGAGGCTTTAAGCTCCATGGGGGGATCAGTTGAGTTGGTTACTCCTAAGGGTACCGCAAGCCAACCGCGTGGACAAATGGACTTGTGGGAACTTGGTCTGCAATGAAAAGAAACGCCCTATGCCCAGTGCTCCCAGTGCTGTACTGGTGCCCCACCAGCAGCCTGTTACTGATCAAACTGAAGACACTGAGGCAGTTTATGAATTCCTAAGGTGTTGCTCATGCCAGGGCTGCAGGACATCCAGCATCCCCACAAGGACACAACCACCGATGGAGTCCAACAGCGGACAAGAGCTGCCGTGAGTGCCACACCGCTGGCTGGCAGCTGGGGGGAGGGGAAAAGCCTCTTTGCCATTTGTGTCACGAGTTTCCCATGGCTCAGCCAAGATGGATTCAGTCCCAGGTGTGGGTGACGCCTGAACTTCCAAGCTACAGGCACTAGAGCTCAGCCCAGCACAGAGTGAGGTTAGTGGAGGAATCCAGGACAAATGTTTCTGACAGCTGAGGAGGAGCTCCAAGCAGAGGCTGCAAACAAGGGCACCAACAATCCCCACCTGATTATTGTCCATCTCCTCCTCATTTACAGTTGTCCCACGTATTTCCCTTCAGGTGGCCACAGAATCATAGACTGGTTTGGGTTGGAAGGGACCTCAAAGATCATCCAGTTCCAACCCCCTGCCATGGTCAGGGACAACTTCCACCAGCTCAGGTTGCTCAAGGTTCCATCCAACCTGGCCTTGAACACTTCCAGGGAGGGGACAACCTGTTGAGGAAGGCTATGAAAATACAAGAAAAACTGGGAAAGTTTTCCATGTTTTCCTTGCACTTTAAGAATTGAAGCTTCTGATGGCAGAAAGGAGGTGGTGGAGGAGGAGGAGGTTCTGCTCTGAGCAGGAATCTGCATGGCCAGCATCCCTCCATTGCACAGTGGTACCCAGTGAGGATACCACCAGGCACAGGGCAGGAGCTGCCTCAAATCCTATAAGGCACCAGGTGAAAAGGTCCAGTACCAGCCTAAAACCCTTACCCCCCACCCCCTTCTGGGGAGGAAACCAGTAGGATGAAATTGTGTGCTCAGCCCCAGCCAGGATAACACAACCTTCCTGCAGTCCCAGATTTCCTCCTTCCACAGGTGGAAGGGGAAGGAGCACATTGCCCATCACCCCATCTCTTGTTTTCCTTTTCCATGGAAGGGAAGACAGCATCAAACATTTCTATTTCTCCCTCATGTCCTCCCTCTCTGAAGTGAGGAGGAGGAAGGAAGCTGTCTCAAAGCAGAAGGAACCTCAGGGTACCAAACCCATGGGTGGCTCCCACCAGCACCCAGCAGCTGAGTGACAAACCCTCCCTTCTCCAAACACTACCAGAACCCCTGAATTTCTCCAACCAAGCAACATCCCAAGAGCCTCAAAAACTTGTCCCCATCAAATAAAGTGGATGATGGACCCAGCTGAAAGCACAGCCTTGGGATATGGGGGTAAATCTCAACCTGCTGCCTCTGGACTCAGGGCTTTCCACCACTCCAGCCACTTCCCAAGTGCTTGGAGGGATTTTGTCACCAGCTCCCTGCTGGCAGGCAGGCCCAGATGACAACAGTCTGGGGATCTGGAAATAAAGATGGCCAAAGCAAGGACAACATGAGTGTGGAAGGTGGGAACAGCCAAGATGGGCTCTGTGCTGCTTCAAGTGTCACTTCAAGGTGTGGTGCTTGGCGGGATTAGATGACAGAGAACAAATGAATGAGGAAGGAGAGAAGGAAGAAAAAGCCTGGTTGCGTGCTCAGTATGGGGAGCTCAGATCCACCCCTGTCAGCCTCAAACTGCCATGCCCTGACCCAGGGAATTTCATAGCAAATACTGCCTGAGGAGACCTCCCTTCCTTGGCACATCTGCTGGGGTGGGGCTGAGCTGGGGACCCCAACCCACCAGTGCCACATCCCTGACTCCTTGCGTGGGGTTGGTTTTAATCACCAGGGCAGGAGCTGAAGGTCAGCGGCTGGGAGCCAGCTTCTTCTCTTAAAGTGCCTTGTTTTCTTTCAGCTTTTAAAACGTCTCCCTGGCTTTCTCGGGAGGAGGGGGAGCAACAGAAAATTAACATTAAAATAAAATAAAGGAAGACTGCTTTTATATGAAACAGGGCAGAGGATTGCTCACTATTTACACAGACCTTGGGAGAAGGTTACGGCACAGGCTAGCAACCCAGCGCAGCCACCCCGAAAGCAGAGCGTCAAGAGGAAGGGAAAAACCTGTTGGGATGCTTTCAACACCATTTCCCCTGGAGATCCCAAGTGTCAACGTTTTTTTTTTCTTTATCTGGGAGAAGGCAATTGGACCTTGGGCTTTGGTAATCGCGGGGGGGGGTGGATTCCGGCCCCGGCGCGCAGCCGGCGGGAAGGACGTGGGTGGGCGGCGGGCGGCCACCCGAGCTCCGCGGAGCTCCGCCGGGGGTTTAGACGAGTTCGACTTTGGCGTTTGGATAAACAGCCACCACGTCATAGCCCTCGGGGGGCTTAACCCTCTCCTTGGCGTGGGTCTCGCAGTACAGCTGCTCCTCGATGAAGAAGTAGCCGCGCTGCTTCAGGTTGAGCCCGCAGTCGTCGCACATGAAGCACTCGGGGTGGTACAGCTTGTCCCGGGCCTTGACGATGGTGCCTCTAGGGAGAGACGGGTGGGGAGAGCTGGGGTGAGGTGGGCAGTCATGGAATCATGGAATTGTCAGGGTTGGAAGGGGCCTCAAGGATCAGCCAGTTCCAACCCTCCTGCCATGGGCAGGGACACCTCACACTATCCCAGGTTGCTCAGGGCCTCATCCAGGGAGGCTTTAAAAGCCTCCAGGAATGAGGCTGCCAGCACCTCCCTGGGCAACCTGTGCCAGTGTCTCACCACCTCCATGGGGAAGAACTTTTTCCTAACATCCAATCTCAGTCTACCCATTTCTAGTTTTGTTCCATCCCCCCAGTCTTATCACTCCCTGACACCCTAAAAGTCCCTCCCCAGCTTTCTTGTAGCCCCCTTCAGATACAGGAAGGCCACAATTAGGTCTCCTGGGAGCCTTCTCTTCACCACGCTGAACAGACCTAACTCTTTCAGTCTGTCCTCATAGGAGAGGTGCTCCAGCCCTCTGCTCATCCTTGAGTCACAGAATTGTAGGGGTTGGAAGTGACCTCCAAAGATCACCGAGTCCAAGCCCCCTGCCAGAGCAGGACCGTAGAATCCAGCACAGGTCACACAGGAACACATCCAGATGGGTCTTGAAAGTCTCCAGAGAAGGAGACTCCACAAGCTTCATAGGCAGCCTGCTCCAGTGCTCTGTGACACTCACAGTGAAGGAGTTCCCAGTCCTGGATCTTTGTGGATTCCTACTTTATAAACCCAATTACAGTTGTTGTGGCCTGCTACTGGTGTAACACACTACTCCTTCTGTAAGGCCACAGAAGAACCTGGTCAGATTCTCCTGTCTGACTTGATCTTTGGAGGTCCCTTCCAACCCTTAACATACTGTGAGCCTGTGATCAAGTCTGACCCCACTACCAAGACAGGTTCACCTAGAGAAGGTCACACAGGAGCACATCCAGGTGGGTTCTAATGTCTCCAGAGATGGAGACTCGACCACCTCTCTAGGCAGCCTGCTCCAGGGCTCTGTTGCCCTTAAAGAAGTTCCCCTTCATGTTTAGATGGAACTTCTTATGGGAAACAACCAGCATCAGCAGCTTCCTCTGCTGCCTCCAGGAAAATGGAGCAAGGGAAAGCAACATGTAGGAGCATGTAAGGATGTTATCGTGGGTTCCCATCCCAACGTCTCAGCCCACCCAAAGCTGCCACCCTGCTCCAGGCATGGCTCTGCTCTATTTCTTCATGAAGGGATGCTCCACCCCCACTTAGAAACATAGAACCATAGAATTGTTTTGGTTGGAAAAGACCTGCAAGGTCATCAAGTCCAACCATCAAAATAAGACCACCATGGCCATTAAACCATGTCCCACAGTGCCATGGCCACAGCTTTCTTGAACACCTCCAGGGATAGTGGCTCTACCACCTCCCTGGGCAGCCTGTTCCAATCCCTGACCACTCTGGCAGGAAAGAAATTGTTCCTCACACCCAAACTAAGCCTCCCCTGACACAGTTTCAGGCCATTTCCTCTCATCCTATCACCTGATACTAGGGAGAAGACACCAACTCCCACCTCTCTCCAGCCTCCTTTCAGGGAGCTGTAGAGAGCAATGAGGTCTCCCCTCAGTCTCCTCTTCTCCAGGCTAAACAACCCCAGTTCCCTCAGCTGCTCCTCCCCAGCCCTGCTCTCCAGACCCTTCTCCAGCTTTGCTGCCCTTCCCTGGACCTGCCCCAGCCCCTTGATACCCTTCTTGGAGTGAGGGCCCCAAAACTGAACCTGGCATTCAAGGTGTGGCCACAGCAGTGCCCAGCAGGGAGGCACAATCACTGTGGTCCTGCGGGTCACACTAATGCTGATCCAGGCCAAGATGCTGTTGGTCTTCCTGGCCCCCTGGGCACACTGCTGGCTCACATTCAGCTGGCTGTCAACCAGCACCCCTAGGTCCTTTTTTGCCTTTCCACATCCCCTGTGGCACTGCTCCACAGCTTGATCCAAAGCTGAACCTCTACTAAGCTCAGCCTGAATCTAAACAGTGAGAGCAAGCATCCTCCAAGCACTGCTGGGGTTGCACACACAGAGCACCGACCAGCAAAGAAAGGGTTACAAGTGTTTGCAGAGCAGAGGCTCAGCCAGCAGATCTGGCTCAAGCAGAACATAAATTACAACAGAACATAAATTACAACAGGATGGAGCAGAAACCTGCCTGTTCTCCCTGAAATCAGACCCAGCATCCATCCATCCCCGAGACACTCTTCAACAAACAAACAAAGATCATCCTCAGATTATTCTACTTGACCCTTAAAGTGTTTCTCCCTCCTCAAGGCACTGAAGGAGTGTCAGCTCCACCAGCAGTACTCATAGTCACCGGGCAGCCACTAGGATAAGCAGGACCCATCCCATGAATCATCTCTCTTTTGCTGCAAGATTCCCTTAAAAGGGGCAATCCAAGCTGTGCTTCTCAGGTCCAGGTTTGTATATGGCCAGCAAGGAAACCAGGAAAGAATGTAAGGTGTATCTGGGGGGAATTCTAACCCCTTGTGTCTGGTGGGACCCAACCTAGTCATGTCCTGGTCTTAACATCCTTAACCCAGCCAGCTCCCGGCGGTCCCGTCCCCAGCCCAGCCAGCTCCCGGCGGTCCCGTCCCCAGCCCAGGCAGCTCCCGGCGGTCCCGTCCCCATCGCACCAGACCCCGGTGCTGCCGTCCCCACCCCAGCGGTAGCTGTTCAGCAGCAGACACTTACACGATGCCGTTGCCGCAGCGAGTACACTCGGGGAGCATCTGCAGCCCAGCCATGGTCCCTCCAAGCTTTGACACCGGGGACTTGATGCTCCGGGGGTTGCTCAGTCTGTCGAGTTTTTCTCCTGCCAAGGATTTTAAACAGCCACAGATTGAAAACTTGTCCCCCCAGGGCTTTTATTTCACCTTCTCCAGCAGCCTTGTTGGCCCCTCTCTGGAAATGCTAAAGGCTAGGCTGGATGAGGCTTTGAGTAACCTCATCTAGTTGAAGGTGTCTCTGCTTACTGCAAGAAGGTTGGACTAGATGAGGTCCTTTCCAGCCCAGACCATTCCATGATTAATCCAGAGGTGGGAAATGAATTTGGCTGCAACGCTACTTAGTGAATTAAGAAAGATAAAGAGCAGAAATCTCACAAGAGCTCCAGAAAGAAGAAGATCTATCACACCAACACTTCAGGTGTGCTTGGTAGATCCACCATCAGCCACAGAGACACAGACAAAAGCCTGCTGAAGAGCTGGGAAAATTAAACCAAATAAGAACAGAGTTAGACACTTTTCTTCCTACAACACTCATTTAACCTCAAATCATCTATTACAAAACAGTGTGACAGAAGAGAAGGTCTTCTGGGCACCTAGCCTCCTATCATAAAGCTCCAAGCAAAGGATTTAACATCTACCCTCATACTTTGGACAACACAAGCATGCTTACTCCCCACCACTGGGACACTTAAAAGCTTCCAGTATTCATTGTGTGGATTCTTGTGGCTCACAGCTGACTGCTCTTTTGGGTCCCTATTGATCTGTGGTTCCTCTGTGGTGGCTTTAAGGTTACAGGAAGGAAAAGCTCATGAAGGAGGACAAAGCATTTTTCCTCCATCAGCTGACAGAGCTTGGAAAAGCAGCAGAGAAGCTCTTGGATGAACAAGACATTCTTCAGTGTTCAGGCTTCTCTTGCTCCCTGACCTTCCAGGGTGTTGTTTCAGCTCATGCTCAGTCTTAAAGTCCACAATGCTCAGAAGGTCTCAGCAGCAGCCCAAGCACCTTTCTGCCCCAGCTGGCCATATGCACTGCACTGGTTCTGGAAACTTCCACTTGGATTTTGTCCTGAGGTGCCACCCATGGCTCCAGGAATGTCTCTGCCTTTCCCAAAGTGAATTATTTGCACCTGGGACTGGTGCCTCATTGCTGGTGGCTGCTCACTGATCCTGTGCAGGTTCACAGGGTACCTCTTGAAGGGCATTGCTCTGAAGATCTTCATTCCATGGACAGAGCTCTGCTCCCTCACCCAGTGTGTCTTGGGACCTTCTACTGTTCTGGTCTGGGAAGGTGGGAGCACACCCAACCCCAGCAGCCTGAGGTTACCACTGGGGTGCACAAGGCTTCCTCACACAGCAGACCCCATCTCCAGCCACGACTCTAATCCAGAGACCAAGGCTCCAAACGTTCTATCCCAAGGAATAAACCCAAAAGGACTAATTTCCATCCAAGCCTCACTTTCCCAAGATAGACTAGAGATGCTGGGAGCCTCAGTACGTGTGAGTCAGCCTGCCCAGGAGCCAACTGGGGCTGCTCCACCCCAGGGGTCCTCCAAGTGCTTGGTTGGTTGCAGCCAAGCTCCCTTGTGGAGTCCTTCTGCTGCCTTGCTGGGAATAAAACAAAACAACTGCTCAAGCTGTTGGCTCCTCCAGCGTGAGATAGGGCACGCCTGAACCAGACACACTCATCTGCCAGCATGCAGCAGTGAAGCTGTCACTGTCTCAGAGCCTTGGACAAGCTGCTTAGGAGAGAGAGAGGTGAAAAAAACCCAAACAAAAACAAAAGCAAAGGAGATCTGCGGCAAAACCAGCCCTGCTGAGAGGGCTGCTTCCCATCTCCCCAAACAATGTACCATTTCCTTCCATTTACCAGCCCGCAGCCCCAGTGTAATTTATGGTCCTTGCAAGGCAGTGAGATGCTTTAACTCCACAATCTGAACCATCACTGCCTCCATTTGTGGCTGCAGCGCTCATCCTTCCCATGCCAAGTGCACCTACAGAGATGGGTCCTCCGGCTTCCACCAGATCCTTGGCACGAAGCTGCTTATGGGCATGGGATGAGGCTGGCAACGCTGAAGAAAATACATCAGCCAGGAGAAACATCTGCCATATAAACCAGGCTGTTGCTTGAGACACTTAGCTCCTCAGGAGAGGAGATCTTGACTTTAAAAGGACAACACACAGCAGGCTCGGGCCAAAATGTATGATTTGAGGCTTAAGGAAAAAGGAGGAGGGATGGAAGCTGTAAAACAACCTAGCAGGAACGCTCCCAGGGATTAAAACTGTGCTGGCACATCAGGGAGCTTTATGCCAAGAGAGATGCTTCTCACTTAATTTCTCATCCTTTATGAAACAAACAGAAAGTTGTGATGACCAAGGCATGAGTGGGGCTGTGCCTGCAGCCAGTTGCACATCCCTGCTGCCCAGCACAGCTTGGAAGGGTTTAGGTTGCAAGCTCATCCAGTCCTGCAGTCAGCAGGGACATCTGCAACTGGAGCAGGCTGCTCAGAGCCCCATACAACCTGACCTGGAATAGTTCCAGGGATGGGGCATCTCCCACCTCTCTGGCAACCTGGGCCAGGGGTCCACCACCCTCAGTGGAAAAAATGTCTTCCTTTTCTCCAGTCTAAATCTTCCTCTTTTGGTTTAAACCTCGTCCTAAATTTCTGCCCTGGGGTGCAGGGGCAGGCAGCAGCAAAGCTCCATCTTTGCTCCTTTCCCTGGCATGGAGGAGGCAGGCAGGCAGGCAGCAGGGTTATTAACTGGGCTTAACACAGTCACTTCCCATTTGCTTCTTCCCAACGAGGAGACCTGGGGGTGCAGCAGGCACCTCCCTGGGGACGGCTGGTGCTCAGTGAGGGATCCGAAGGTACATCTGGAACCTGCAATTAACATCAGTTTTCCTGCCAGCCTCGAAGGGGCTGTAGTGTTTACATCTGGTATTGCCACAGCTGAACCCATCTCGTGCTTTTCAGACGTGCCCAAGCACCACTGCGAACAGCTGGCGGAAGCCTGATGCTCAGATGTTCCCCACAGTCATGCTGCTTGTGAAGTGGGAAGCAGTATCCCTCAAGTCACACAGTATCATAGAACCATGGAATCCTTTTGGCTGGAAAAGACCTTTAAGATCACTCAGTCCAATCATTCTGTAACTACCAAGGCTGGTGCTAATCCATCAGCACCACATCTCTGCCTCTCTGAAACACCTCCAGGGGTGGGGATTCCACCACCTCACTGAGTAGCCTGTTCCAGGCTTTGAGAACCTTCTCAGTGAAGAAGTTTCTTCTAATATCCAAACTAAACCTCCCCTGGTGCAGCTCAAGGACATTTCTTCTTGTCCTACCGCTTGTTCCCTGGGAGAAGAGACTAATATCCACCTCACTCCAGCCTCCTTTCAGGGAGTTGTAGAGAAAGAGAAGGTCTCCCCTCCTTCTCCATCATGCCACATACAGAGAGGCTGAGGAGCAGCAGGCCGACTCGCTGCCTCTCGCAGCTTCATGATGAGGTTTGCAGCCACTGGGATTTTCCCATCAAAACTAAGTTCCTGGATTCACATGATCCAAAAGTACGAGGCTGTTAGAAGGAAGCAGAAGGAAGAACCTTGCCCTAATGATTGTAAAGTGAAGCCTGAAAGTTTGAAGGTGAAAGTCCCAATGGTCTCAAGGTTGAAAGGCAAATATGAAGTGGCTGAAATGTGGTTTGGGGACGTGGTTGTTTAATGATCGGAACTGGCTCCTTCCCACATTAACAGCACAGACAGGAAGCTGTGACAGACCTGAGAAGTGAGCCAAGAGCTCCTGATCTCTATCCCTGCCTTGCTGAGGACCATCCCACGTCCTTATGCAAATGCCATTTGCCGAGGCTGGTTCTCCCCCAGCGCTCTTACACAACCGCTTTGGCCGTGACATCTCCTAAGCCGTCCCAGGAACACAGCTGCTGTGCAGGAGCTGTTTGCAAACCCAGCTTTCACACGATGCTCAAGTCAACTAGAAAATTGGGTAAGCCTCCAGATGCCTGAGCTTCTGAAGCCCTCATTTGAAGCCTGCCAGCTGGGTGTTCCACCTCACAGGGAGCCTGGACCTTCAAGCTGCACTCGAACTTAAGGAGAAGCTTCTTAACTTTGAGGGCGCAAGAGGCAGTGGGCACGAACTGGAACCCAGAAGGTTCCATCTGAACTTGAGAGGAAACTTCTTTACTTTGAGGGTGCAAGAGGCACCAGGTGCAAACTGGAACCCACAAGGTTCTATCTGAACATAAGAAGAAAACTCTTTACTTTAAGGGTGCTGGAGGCCTGGAGCAGGCTGCCCAGAGAGCAACCTTCTCTGAAGTCTCCTTCTATGCAGACTTTCAAAGCCCACCTGCCATTGTTATCCTGGCCAAGCTGCTGTGGGTGCCCCTGCTTTAGCAAGGGGGTAGGAGTGGATGATCTCCAGAGGTCCCTTCCAACCACTACTATTCTATGATTCTATGACCTTCCTATTGAGCTGAGCTGCCTCAGCACCGAGGCAAAGGGGTGGTAAAAGGACAGAACAGAAGAGTTTCCAAACCCATCCCATCACATCTAGGGGCTTCACCAGCATCCTCAGCAAGGGAAGGAGAAGAAGATTAAGCCTGCAATAGCAGCTTGGTGGGTACAGAGGGACCAGGTGATGATTCAAGCCCTACTGCAGTGCCCTGGTCATGGGGAGGTGTAGGGGACTTGCTGCCAAGCTCCTTACCGTTCTCACCAGCCTCCAACATGCCTTGCAAGTATCGGAAGGATCCAGACTGCTTGGGCTCTGAGACAGGCTTCTCATAGTCCTGAAGCATCTTGTAGACATCTGACTCCACATCAATCCCATTTCTGTTCCGTGGGAGAGACTTCAAGGGGTCAAGGCTGGTTGAAAGAAGAGCAAGAAAGGCTCAAGTCAAATATGAAGGCTCAAGTCAAATATAAACAGCAGTTGTCAGCTCCTCAGGGAGGTAGGAATCCTCCCCATTCCCACAGAGTCATTAAACACCTCACCATTCCCATGGGAGTCTCTGCCTGGAGCTATGTCTGTCCCAGGAACAGCCATTGAAGTTGAACCCGTTCCCAGTCGGGCTTGGATTGAGCAACCACGGGGCTGGCCCAGCTACCAGCTGCCTTTGGGAAGGAGGGCAGCACCATACAGTGCTGTGCCACAGGTGGGGTGGGTTGACAAGATGGGGACAACAATCTGTTCTTTTGCAATCTCACTCATTAAGGAGGGCCAGGGGACCCTCCCAGCCCTCTTACTACTGTCGGGGCATCCAGCAAGGGGACAGCAAGGGCTGCTGCCAGGCACAGGCAGGACAGCAAATCCCCTCACCATGCACAGCTGTCTCCTCTGAAGTCAGCCTTTCTGAAGGTGACTGCAGTCAGACATCATTTCCCCAAGCACGGTCCCCGGTACTGGCCACACCTTGCTGGGTTCGGTTTTGGGCTCCTCATTCCAAAAAGGAGATTGAGGGCCTGAAGCAGGTACAGAGAAGGGCAAATAAGCTGGTGATGGGTCTGGAGAACAGGGCTAGTGAGGAGCAGCTGGGGGAACCTGGGGTGTTCAGCCTGGAGAAAAGGCTGAGGGGAGACCTCATTGCTCTCTACAACTTCCTGAAAGGAGGTTGGAGTCTGGTGGAGGTCAATTTCTTCTCCCAAGGAACAAGTAATAGGGCAAGAAGAAATGGCCACAAGTTGCTCCAGGGGAGGTTTAGGTTGGGCATGAGGAACAATTTCTTCCCCAAAAGGGTTGTCAAGGCTTGACCCAGGCTGCCCAGGGCAGTGGTGGAGTCTCCATGCCTGGAGGGGTTCCAAAGCTCTGTGGACATGGTTCTGTGGGTCATGGCTTAGTGGTGACCTGGGTTAATGGTTGGACTGGATGATCTCGAAGATCTCTTCCAAACTAAACAATTCTATGATTGTATGACACAGCCCACAGCTTAAATGAGAAAAACACCTCCTGTGCTGCTCTGCATCAAGGATGGGACACAAGAGCAGCCCCATAACTCCCCCCCATCACATGCTGACCTTCAGTATCCACACATGAAGCTGCCCCTTGTCTCTATGCAACGTGAGGGAGCTCAAGAGACAACAAACAGTCATTTAAACTGTTATTCCAGTTCATTCAATACAGCAAAACATGAATTTGGAATCCAGTTTGGAACCAAGTGAGTTTGGAATCAAAATCATTTGGGGTGGATGTTTAAGTGTCCTTGCTGAGGAGTAGAGCTGAATTCAAGAGCAGTTGTGCTCCACTGAGGCCTCACAGCACAGCAGAGCTTTGGGAAAAGGGGCTCCTCTCTTTTTTAAAGGAGAAGATCATCAAGGTCGTGGTCATGGAAGGTGTCCCTGCCCACGGCTGAGGGCTAGAGCTTGATGATCTTTAAGGTCCCTTCGAAGACCCTTGAAGCCCATCTGAACACATCTGAGCCATCATCTGGCTCATGTTCTCCACCAGCATCACATTCATGACTGCCTCAAAAAAAGATTAAAAAGAAAAAAAATCAAAGAAAGAAAATTCATTTTAAAAGAAACAAAGGAGGGAAAACCCCCACCAAAAACCCCAAACAAAAGTCACTTTCAAAAGAAAGCCAAAATTCTGTTTTCTGAGATGGGTGGTCCCAGTCCTTGTGGGCAGAGCAGTGCTGGGCAGCTCTGCTCTCTGAGGTCTTTCCCAACCTTATAATTCTATGATTCTATGATGCTGCTTCATCCTCAGCCTCCTGAAACAAGAGGCAAAGGAGAGAGCCCACCCCCATGACTCCCCCACCAGCCCAAATCCTCTCGGAGTGCCTGCCTGGCTCCAGCCCCCTCCTACAGCAATTCACACATTTGCAGCCCAAAAAGGCCACTTCTGGCCCATCCAGCCTGGCTTGGAGGACACACTTTTGACCTGATTGCGCTCCAGCTAATCTCCTGGCTTTTGGCTCACACCCTGAAAACATCAGATTTTCTCCTCCGTATTTTTCTGCGTGGTTCTCTTCTTTCCAGCTCCCCTGGAGCAGCACAGGGAATACTCTGGCTCACAGCATGGCTGGAACATGAATTCATGCAGCACAGAGTTCCTGGGCTGAGGAGAAACTCTCCTTGCTCTTTGTGTTCAGCACAGCCACGAGTCTCTTGCCAGCCTCATGAGCCTTTTGCCAGCCTGGAGGACCATAAATCATCATCATCAGAAGCCTTGTGAAAGCATCGCAGTCCACAACCTGGCCTGTCTCAAAGTCCTCCCAGGCCCTTCTTGGCTCCACCAAAGCTTTTTCTTTCCTACCAGCATTATTTATTTCCCAGCCTCCTGGACAGCTGCACTGAGCAGATCCTACATTTATAAACATCTGAAGTTGAGTGAGGTCCATTTTCTCCTCTGGTGCCCCCAGCTTCCAAACCAATACTTTGCTCTGGGGTCTGTACAAGTGTGATCCTCACTCCTAAGAGGGTAAAAATCCTATGGAAGTATCCTGCCTCGAACATCAGCTGTGAAGAATCAGGATGCTAACACTTCTGACACCCCTTGGCATTCATCCCAGTTTAGAGACTGGATCTGATGCCACCAGTCTACTCACACCCATAAGAAGGATCTTGTGCAGCTCTGGGAAACCAGCACCTTCACCCTTGGAGTCCTTTTGATTGGAAAAGACCTTTAAGATCATCCAACCATCAACCCAGCACTGCCAAGTACTCACTAAACCATGGCCCTCAGCACCACATCTCCACAGCTTTGAAACCCCTCCAGGGCTGAGGCCTCCATCTGAGAGATAAATGGTTGAATGCTGCTTCAGCATCATAAACTCAGCGTTGCAGTTGCTACACCCATACACATGTGGCCATTTTGCTCACAACTTGGTATCTCCAAAATACCGTTTTTTGGTGGGTTTTTTTCCCTTCCCTACACTCAACTAACAGAGCAGGAGCTCAACCCCAAAGCTCTGGAGCTCGACCCTGGCAGCTCCAGAGCTCAGCCCAGCAGATCTGGAGCTCCAAAAGCACTACAACCTCAACACACCCCCTTGAAACCAAGTTTTCATGAACAGCAGCAGGCCCCAGAGCAGGAGCCATGTTCTCATCCTACCTGTGGGCAGGAGAAATGTGGAGCCCACTCAGCTGCCCTGGCAGAGCAGACTCGGAGCTGCTGTTCGTGTAGAGCCGGGTTGGCGGCTGCTGCTGCTGCACATTCACCATCTGCTTGTTGTCCATGGGGCTGCCACCAGCCCCAGGGGGCCTTCTGCTTGGGGCAAACCCATTGTCCTGGAAGAGAAGAAAATGCAGAAAGCCCTGAGGTTTATAGGTTTTAGCATGATATTGATGGAGAGTCTGTGCTGGGATGTGCAGTGTGCAGGCTGAGAGACCTGGGGCTGTTTAGTTTGGAGAAGAGAAGACTGAATGGAGATCTTCTTAATGCCTATGAAGATCTGAAGGGTCGATGCCAAGAAGAAGGGGTCAGGCTCTTTTCAGTGGTGTTGTGTGGTAGGATGAGGTGCAGTGGAGACAAACTGGAACCCAGGAAGCTCTACCTCAACATGAGGAAAAACTTCTTTACTCTGAGGGTGCTGGAGCCCTGCAGCAGGCTGCCCAGAGAGGCTGTGCAGTCTCCTCCTCTGGAGAGATTCCAAACCAACCTGGATGTGTTCCTGTGTGACCTGCCCTAGGTGATCCTGCATTTGATCATCTCCAGAAGTCCCTTCCAAACTTGTAGTTCTGTGATAATGTTTTATAGGTGCTGTGGAAAATGGAAATATGCAGCAGGAAAAGGGGAACTCAGGCTTGACCTGCAGTTAAATCCTGGGCAACATGTGCAGCTCTCCTTGGTTTCCAAGCAGCTGAACTTTCCTGCTTCTCTGTGGTGAGCCACTGCCAAGCATTCTGCATTTCTGCTCCTGTAAAAGCAGATTTGTTATTTCCTCAAAAATAAGGCTGTGGGTCTGCTTCTCATTAGGTGTTACATCAGCCCAGCAGCACTTACTGCTCCTGGGACAATCAGTCCTGATTGATTTCAAGCAAACTGTGATAAACCCAGCTCCACACCTACCCAGACAGGTTGGGCAGGGCCTTCAGCCAAGGGGCCAAGCTGGGTGTTCTCACTTAAATGCAGCTACCCTTGTCCACAAAGGTCCATGTTCATTTCAGGAGGTTTTCTCCCAGAACAAGATCAGTCATTCATAGTGGGAGAAAGGCACTGGGTAAGAGTTCAGCTGGGTATCCAGATTTTTATTGGTCCTTTATTCCCATGGCAAAGTTTTTGGGGTAGAACCCCAAGTCAAGCACTCAGCTGCCATTAAAACACAAGTTTTCCACATGGTTTTATAGAATCCCAGCATGGTGGTGGCTGGAAGGAACCTCTGGAGATCAGCCAGTCCAACCAACCTGCCAAGACAGGGTCGCCCACAGCAGCTTGCCCAGGATCACAACGGTCAGGTGGGTTTGGAATCTCTCCAGAGAAGGAGCCTCCACAACATCTCTGGGCAGCCTGTTCCAGGGCTCCAGCACCCTCACACCAAACAAGTTTCTCCCCCTGATCTCATGGAACCTCCTGGGTTCCAGTTTGTGCCCTTTAGCTCTTGATGAGTATTGCTCAGCTCCCCTCTGGGGCTGCTCTTCTCCAGGCTCAACAGCCCCAAGGCTCTCAGCCTTTCCTCTTCACAGAGATGTTCCAGGCCCCTCAGCAGCTATGCAGCTTCCACTGGACTCTCTCCAGTAGTTTCCAACCTCTTGAACTGCGGAGCCCAGAACTGGATCCTGTACTCCAGCTGTGGCCTCACTAGGGCCAAGTAAAGGGTAGGAGAACCTCCTTCAGCCTGCTGGCCACACTGCTCGTCACACACCCCATGATCCCATTGGCTTTCTTGGCCACAAGCACATTGTGGCTCATGGACAACTTCTTGTCCACCAGCACTACCAGATACTCCTCCACAAACCTGCATTCCAGCAGCTGTACTGGTGCAGGGGGCTCTTCCTCCCCAGGTGCCCTTGTTGACCTTCCTGAGGTTCCCCTCACCCAGCTCTCCAGCCAGTCCAGGTTGTGCTGAATGGCAGCACAACCTGGCTGTGTGTGAGCCACAGGTCCCAGCCGTGTCAATCCCTTCATCCAGCTCACTGATGAAGATGCTGCAGAAGATGTTTCCCTACAGAACATTCCCTTTGTGTTTTCCCAAAGCCGTGTCAGTCAGCCCACGCACACCAGCCACCCAACACTACTGTGGCCCTTGCCACAGCCACCTGAGCCAGGCTTTACCAACTGGACTAGGCAGGGGCTAATTCCAGCCATGAGGAAGAGCAGCAGAAAGCTGGACACAGCCTAGGGACACGTGCTGGCTGCTGCTGCTTCCAGCCATGCGAGTCAGAGCCATGCTCATACCAAGGGAAGAAAGAGATGCTTGTGTAAGAGGCTGTGAGCTGCTTCATCTGCTCTAATCTCTCTAATCTGCTTAACTCTCTTTAAACCAGTTTAATCTGTTTCAGGGCAGGTCTCAAGTGATGCTGCCTTGCACCAGCTTTTCAGCAGACTGAAGGGGATGGAAAACCAAGTAGAAAAAGAACCCTCACCATCCTGGAGAAGGCTCCAGGAAGACCTTAGAGCAGCCTGCCTGAAGGGGGCCTGTGAGAAAGCTGGGGAGGGACATTTTACAAGGGCTTGCTGTGACTGGATGGTGGGGAATGGATTGAAGCTGGAAGAGGGCAGATTTAGACTGGAGAACAGGGAGAAATTCTTTCCAGTGAGGGTGGTGCGATACTGGAACAGGTTGCTCAGGGGGGTTGTGGCTGCTCCCTCCCTGGAGGTGTTCAAGGCCAGGCTGGATGAGACCTGGGCTGCTGGGAGGTGTCCCTGACCATAGCAGTGGGGTTGGAACTAGCTGGACCTTTTAGTTCCCTTCCAACCCAACCATTTTTGATTCCATGATTCTCTGAAATACCCAAGTGCACGTTGAGGGGCTCCAACACAAAGCTTACATTTGGCTAAATCCAATAAATACTAATTGGAAGCAAATGTCTGCCAGTGGTGCACAGCAGAAAACACCTCCCAAGCCTTGTAAAAATGAGCAGCTAAGAGAAATAAAAACCAGATCCTGCTCAAAAAGGGAAAAAAGATCTTGGAAGTCCAAGGCTTAAGTTTTTCTGAAGGCAAAACTCCCATTGATAAAAACTGGGCTGAATGAAAAAGTCCAGGATGGTGCCTTTGAGGTTTTATCCTGCCACCAGATGAAGAACTGCAGACTCCAGCAAGCTCCCAGTGCTTCCATCACCTCAAAAGCCTCAGCAGCCACCCTGAGCACTTCTGGCACTGCTCCTTCCACCCCATGCAAGCACATGCACGTGGGGGAAACTGCTTCCAAAATCATAACTGCAAATTATCTATTAAAGAAGGAATTTTGCTGCCAGCATTAATGTAATGTTAACTGCTCCCCAATTTATACTCTGAAAATAAAGTAAAACACAACCAGTTCCCAGACTCACATGGTTATTTCAAGGGAAGCCTCAGGTCCCAGCATGATGATCTCTAAGGATCATCCAGTCCAAACCCCCTGCTAAAGCAGGGCAGCCACAGCAGCTTGCCCAGGAGCACAATGGCTGGCGGGGGGGGGGGGTGTTGGAAGATCTCCAGAGAATGAGACTCCACAACCTCTGTGGGCAGCCTGCTCCAGGGCTCCAGCACCCTCACATCAAACAACTTTCTCCTCCTGTTCAGGTAGAATCTCCTGGGTTCTAGTTTGTGCCCACTGCCCCTTGTCCTGCCTCTGGGCACCAGAGTCCGGCCTCATCCTCTTGCCCCCCACCCTTCAGAAGATGACCTGTTAAGGGATCCTGGTTGTCACCAGCTCCTTGCCCCTGTGGGAGTAGGATGCTGCTGGTGGTGGCATCTCACTTTACATCTATTCAGCCGTATTACAAAGTCACAGGTGACCAGCAGCATTCATAGGGATCAACAAACTCCTCCTGAAGGACACCAGAGTACTCTCACTACCCTAACACCTACCAGCCCAAGATCATGGAGATGAAGGTATGGATGTCCCTCAGCTCTTTCCACCAAGCTCTTTGCATGCTTTGGAGAGCTGTGCTTGGTGGCAGTTAGTGCCTTTGTGGCAAACACACAGAAGGTATTTTCCCCTCTGAGACCAGGACGCTCTTCGCCTTCCTGCTTGCTCCTCGTTTCTTTGCTTCTGTTGCACAAAAAGCTGTTCCTGGGACAGTCTCCTTATTCTCATCTCAAAGGCAGCAAGAGACCACAAGGCTTCAGATTGTGCTAAAACAACCCCACAACCTCATTTTCCTCTCAGAAGCCTAGAACCAGATGGATTTCTGCCTAGTTCTCAAAATCAAGATCACAAAAAGCTTCCCCCTCACCCCCTTTGGGACTTAATTTGCTGTTCTCTGCTGGCTTTTCCTTCCTGCTTTTTATGGCCTCTCTTAAATTAAGAGGCTTTGCAAACCCTTCCTGAGAGCTGGCCTGCAAAGTCTCACCGAGGAGAACTCTTTCAGCTGATGAAACAGAAACTCACAACCTGCTTTCTCACGCTCGCCTTCGAGGACCATCGATTAGGAAGCGTAACCAAGCTCCTGACACACAGCATTTGGAGCTGCTGGAGCCCAGGCCTCCTCCTTCCTGGCAAACACAACTCATGCAGCTGTCCCACACCAGATAAACACGAAGCAGAGCAAGAAAGGAGCTGTTTGAGGTCCAAGTCGCAGGGAGCAGGTGGGTTTTGGGGTGGTTTGGTGTGTGGTTCCAGCACTGACTCCAGCTGTGATTGGAGTCGAGCCATTCCGGGGTTCCATGAGTTGGGTCTGTTCAGCCTGGAGGAGAAGGCTCTAGGGAGACCTTGTAGTGGACTTGCAGTACCTGAAAGGGGCTACAGGAGAGCTAGAGAAGAACTATTTATAAGGGCCTGAGGTGATAGGACAAGGGGTAATGGTTTTAAACTAGAGCAGGGCAGATTGAGACTGGACATTGGGAAGAAATTCCTTCCAGTGAGGGTGGGGAGACACTGGAACAGGTTGCCCAGAGAAACTGTGCATGCTCCCTGCCTGGCAGTGTTTAAGACCAGGCTGGATGAAGCTTTGAGCAACCTGGGCTAGTGGGAGGTGTCCCTGCCCATGGCAGTGGGGGTTGGAACTAAATGATCTTCATGGTCCCTTCGAACTCAACCCATTGTATGATTCTGTGATGTGCAGCAAGTGGCTGATGCCCAAGCACAGCAACCTTCTCTGGTCACCACCTTGCTGGTGATCCCCAGCCCGTCCCTTCCCACCAGGAATAAGCAGAAGAAAAGGGATTATTTGGAGAAGAATGAGCCACAGGACATACTAAATGATGACCTGCATCAACCCACCTGCCTTGGCCACCCCATCCATGGCCTCATCAAATCATCTCCTCCTCCAGAAGCTTTTATCAGCTCTGCACTAATGCAGCCTCTGCCTTATCAAGCACAGGTAAGGGCTGCCCTTATCAAAGCAGTGTTTATAAGCCTGAGGAGCTATTTCCAGCAGGAGGGAAATGTGACAGGGTGTAGGGGAGGGTTTCTCTTGGCAGGAGGTGCAGGAAGCCAGGGCAGAACTATAAGAGCAACACTGGCAGCAAGCAGCACCTTGTCCCAAGCTGCTGTAGGCATCAGTGAGGCACCTGGGGTTGGCCATTTTGCAACCTCAAGTTCTCCTATTCTTAAGAAGCAGGATTTATTTGGGGACATTTTGCACAATGATCCCTTCTAACTCAAGCCATTCTATGAGTCCATGAATGCCCTGTTTGTCCTTCCAGCCTTTTTTACCCACAAGAGAGCACAGGGTTAAAAAACAGCTTTAGAGGACATCAGCCTTCATGTTCTGATCCAAAGCACTTAAAGCTCACTCACAGAATCACAGAATTGTTTTGGGTGGGAGAGACCTTTAAGGTCACTAAGTGTTAACCCAATACTGCCAAGTCACCACTAAACCATATCCCTCAGCACCACATCTCTGCCTCCTTGAAACACCTCCAGGGGTGGGGATTCCACCACCTCCCTGGGCAGCCTGTGCTAGGCTTTGAGAACCCTTTCAGTGAAGAAGTTTCTTTTAATGTCCAACCTAAACCTCTCCTGATGCAGCTCGAGGCCATTTCCTCTTGTCTGGTCATTTGTTCCTTGGGAGGAGACCAACCCCCAACTGGCTCCAACCTCCTTTCAGGCCACAAGGTCTTCCCTCAGCCTTCTTTTCTCCAGGCTGAACAACCCCAGTTCCCTCAGCTGCTCCCCCCAGCCCTGTTTCTCCAGACCCTTCCCCAGCTTCCTTGCCCTTATCTGGACCTGCTCCAGGCCCTCAGTGTCTGTCCTTTATGTTTTCTTGTGTCCTTCTTGTGTCACTTCACCGTGTTTTGAATCAGCCCTTTAAAAGGTCAGAGGTAGATAATTATCCAAATAATAAACCAGAAAAACAATTCATCCCATTTCCCAGACTATCAATCAGAGACTGAAACAGTCAACTGCTAATGCAAGAGGCCACTGTTGGCTCCTACAACCTCCACATAAGTGTCTACACCCTTAGGAGCATAGAATCATAGAATCAGCCAGCTTGGAAAAGACCTCAGAGATCATCAAGTCCAACCTATTCCCTAATAATTAACACCACGACCTGGTTTGGAAGGGTTTTGAGCAACAGTAGTTGCTTAACTGAAGTGCATCTGAGAGACATCTCTTTGAAGCAGACCCACCAGCAGAAAGCCTAGCACACCCTTTGCCATTACACCTCCAAGCCCCAAATCCACTCTGGAGCCCACTTGTGCAGTGCTGGGAAGATCTGCAAGGACAGGACCAGCCACTGAAGGGATCTCCTGCAAAATGCTGCTTTTCCTCAGCCCAGGGGAGCCACTCCTGCTCTCCATCACAAACACAGGCTGCACCAGGCTGAATCACACCTGAAGGTCATTAACAGCCTGGCTCAGCCAGAAGCATTTTGCTGTTTGATGCTCTTCAGATCCATCCTCTTAAACCCAGAACACCTGGAATATTGCATCCAGGTCTGGGCTCCCCAGTTCAACAGGGACAGGGATCTGCTGGAGAGAGTCCAAGGGAGGGCTACAAGGTTGATTGAGGAACTGGAACACTGCCCTGTGAGGAGAGGCTGAGAGCCCTGGGGGTGGTTAGTCTGGAGAGGAGAAGACTGAGAGAGGATTTGATAAATGTCTAACAATACCTGAGGGCTGGGGGTCAAGAGGGAGGGGACAGGTTCTGCTCAGTTGCACCCTGGGATAGGACAAGGGGCAATGGATATAAACTACAGCACAGGAAGTTCCATCTCAACAAGATGGAGCTTCTTCACTGTGAGGGTCACAGAGCACTGGAGCAAGCTGCCCAGAGAGGTTGTGGAGTCTCCTCCTCTGGAGACTTTCAAGACCCATCTGGATGTGTTCCTGTGTGACCTGTGCTGGATTCTATGGTCCTGCTCTAGCAGGAGGCTTGGACTCAGTGACGTCCAACCCTTAACATTCTGAGAGCCTGTGCACCATGATCAGTCAGGGGCAGCTGGATGTTTGCTGCCAAAGAGCTGCTGTTTGTGCACCAGCAGGTTGAAACAGCCCTTGGTCATAGGGTCACTTGGAAGAGGTACCTCTCATAACCACACTTGGTTAATTGTCTCTATCTTCCAGCAGCCCCAGAATGAGCCCAAGTGCTCTGGCTCCTCACCAGTGTTTGAGTCCTCTCTCTCTCTTGCTCCTAACTTGGGTAATGGAGCCCAGATTTGTTCTGCAGAGCCTGACAGGTCTTCTCTGACTGACTGCAATATATGGCCAGAAGATGTGTCTCTGGCATCAGTCCCTCAGCTGCCTACCATGGAAGAGAAGAGAGCAAGAGCACATTTCTGTGGAACTGGGATAAATATAGAATAGTTTGAGGTGGGAAGAACCTTAAAGATCATCTGGTTCCAACCTGCCATGGGTAGGGACACTTCCCATTAGCCCAGGATTCTCAAAGCCCTGTGCAACCTGGATATGAACACTTCCAGGGATGAGGCATCCACAGCCTCTCTGGGCAACCTGTTCAGTGTCTTACTGCCCTCACAGTGAAGAACTCTCTAATATTTGGTCAAAATCCCCCTCTTTTAATTTGAAACCATCACCCCTTGTCCCACCACTGCACTCTCTGCCAAAGTCCTTCCCCATCTTTCCTGTAGCCACTTTAAGTCTCCCTGGAGCCTTCCTTTCTCCAGGCTGAACAATCCAAACTCTCTCAGCCTGGCTTTTAGCCCATCTTTAGATCATCTTTGTGGCCTCTTCTGGTCCCACTCAAGCTATTTAGAGGACCATCAGAGCATCTGCCTCAATAGCTACACCTGAAGGAAGGTTGGCTTAAAGCATACTCATCCTGGCTCCCGCAAAGCTGAGCAGCGGTCTGAGGTTGTGTCCATTGTGCTGCCTACCCAACACAGCCACATAGCCTGCTGATGGACTCTGGCCTTCTGCAATGGGCTGCTAGGGCTCAGTGGGACTGGCTCAGAGCAAGAGAGAAGGATATTTTCAGGTGTCCTGTGATAGGACAAGGGGCAATGGATGCAAACTGGAACCCAAGAGGTTCCACCTCAACATAAGGAAAAACTTCTTTGGTGTGAGGGTGCTGGAGCCCTGGAGCAGGCTGCCCACAGAGGTTGTGGAGTCTCCTTCTCTAGAAGCTTTGAACACCCATCCAGATGTGTTCCTGTGTGGCCTGCCCTAGGTGATCCTGCTTTGTCAGGGGGTTGGACTTGATCTCCAGAAGTCCTTTCCAACCCCTACCATTCTGTGATTCTGTGATTAATAGATAAGGGAAGTGGCTGGAGAGAGGCTGGGTGCAGTTTGCTGAAGCTGGATGAAGGGAGAGCAGGAGTTACTTTCTGAGATGGATTTCAAACACACTGCCAAGTTCCTCCTTCAGTGTATACCACAGCCTGAAGAAAACCTTTCTCCATCACATCCTTTCCCAGTTGCCAGCTAAACCCCAGATTCATTTTTCAGATCTCTCTAAGCAAGAGAGCAAGCCCTGCAGATCAGATGGTCTTGTAGTTACAAAGCTGCAGACAACATCCATGTGAAACATGACTCAAGCTGGAGCCTGGCCGAGCCCCAGCCCCAGCACAGGCTGTACCCAGAGAAGGCACAGCCATGAATGCACAGCAGGCCAGATCTTGGGACAGGAGCTCAAAACAAGGCCATGGGCATGCTGAAAAACATCCACAGGTCACATCCCCGTGGGATGAGCTGCACCCCTGTGAGCATGGCTCAGGTTTGCTTGGCTTTGTGAGCCTGGAGCTGCCATCAGGCTCGTTTGAAAGCACTTCTTCCCACAACACACACTGCAGTTTCTGCTGAAACCCTGCAAGCTACACCAAAACCTTCTGTGAGTGTCTCCACCACTCTGCTTCATTGGTGCTATGGCAGGGAGCAGGCTGAGGTCAGCCCCTCCACCTCCTGTCAGCACAAACTTTCAACCACACAACCGCAGTTCCACAAGGGGCACACAGAGAGCCCTTCACACACCACAGCCCGGTGTTCTTCAGGAGTAATTCCATGAAAACAAGCCTCCAGGAGCTGGGGCTTGACCAGAAGCACCAGATGCCCTCACCTTGGGCAGCACAGGGTCACGGGGGTCAGTACCAGGTTGTGGGTCACACCACCAGGGTCACAGAAGCATAGACTCTTTTTGCTTGGAAAAGACCTTTAAGATCAGCTCCAACTCTTCTCTAACTCTACCAAGGCTGGTGCTAAACCATGGGCCTCAGCACCACAGCTCTGCCTCCTTGAAACACCTCCAGGGGTGGGGATTCCACCACCTCCCTGGGCAGCCTGTGCTAGGCTTTGAGAACCCTTTCAGTGAAGAAGTTTCTTCTAATGTCCAACCTAAACCTCCCCTGGTGCAGCTTGAGGACATTTCCTCTTGTCCTGTCATTTGTTCCTTGGGAGGAGACCAACCCCCAACTAGCTCCAATCTCCTTTCAGGGAGCTGTAGGGAGCCAGAAGGTCTCCCCTCAGCCTTCTTTTCTCCAGGCTGAACAACCCCAGTTCCTTCATCTGCTCCTCCCCAGCCCTGCTCTCCAGACCCTTCCCCAGCTCCACTGCCCTTCTCTGCACACACTCCAGCGCCTGAATGCCCTTCTTGGGCTGAGGGGCCCAAAACTGAAGCTGAACACCAGATCAGGAGTGATGGCACCAGAGAGGTGAAAACTAAACATTTCCTACCAGCTTGAGGCATGTCACTTTTGACAGGAATCATCTGCAACGTTTTTGCACAGACAGGGAAGTTTCTAAACCATTTCTAAACAATGGTTGGGAATGTCTTAATTTCCAGGAGGAAGACATCCACCCCTTTCTGAAGTGCCCTTGGGAGCAGCAGCTCCATGAGGTACAATGAGGCATTACTAAAATAAACTGGTGTTAGGGGAGGCTGGGCAAACAGTCCAACTCTCCTTGCACAAGTCCTGCATTGTCTGATTTCTGGTGGTTTAAGCCAACAGAAGGTGGATTCAGACTGGAGAGAAGGAAGATATTTTTTCCACTGAGGGTGGTGAGACCTTGGCCCAGGTTGCCCAGAGAAGAGAGAGATGTCCCATGCCTAGAACCAATGCAGGTTAGGTTGTTTGAGGCTCTGAGCAGCCTGCTCTAGTTGCAGATGTCCCTGCTGACTGCAGGGGGTTGGACTGGATGAGCTTGAAAGGTCCCTTCCCACCCAAACCATTCAATGATATTGTACAGCACAAGGACAGCACCCAGCCAGCCCATCTCACCATTACAATTAAGCCACACAGACCCTTCTTAAGGAACAAATCCTTTTCCACCTTGGTGCAGCCATGCTGATGGCCTCTGGTGAGGCTCTGGTAACAGCTGGGTCCCAGCAACTCCACAAACATCTTCACCCCCACTGGAGGAGCCACAACCCTCACATGACTTAAGAGAGACTTGAGCTGTAACACCACAACTTTATCCCTGGAGCTGCCTGGCTCCCCAGCAGCCTCTTAAATAGCCACAGCCATGGAAAAATGTTCCCTCTGACCAGCAAGAAGATGAAAATTTGTTTCCATTTACCTCACCTGCTCCAGTGCAGAGAGCAGGGCTTTAACATGCAGAGGGCATGGGGGTGTTCAACAAGCAGACACAGGAGGGCTTTGTGCAGAGGCATGGGATTTATAACTACCTTCAAAAAGGAAAGCAAGAAAGCTGAGAATCAGAGGCTCTGCTAAACTGAAGGTCACAGCTGGAGTATTATGTCCAGTTCTGGGCTCCCCAGTTCAAGAGTGACAAGGAACTACTGGAGAGAGTCCAGTGGAGGCTATGAAGATGCTGGGGTCCTGGAGCATGTTTGTGAGGAGCAAAGGCTGAGAGACCTGGGGCTGTTGAGCTGGAGAAGAGGGAATCTGAGCAATGCTCAGCAAGACATAAAGGACTTGTGGGGGACAAGAGGCTGGGACCAGACTCTTGTCAGTGGTGCCCAGGGACAGCACAAGGGCAACAGGCACAAACTGGAAGCTAGGAGATTCTATCTGAACAAAAGAAACTTCTGTGCTGTGGGATGCTGGAGCAGGCTGCTCAGAGAGGTTGTGGAGTCTCCTTCCCTGGAGAGATTCCAACCCTCCCTGGCCATTGTGCTCCTGGGCAAGCTGCTGTGGGTGCCCCTGCTCTAGCAGGGAGATTGGACTGGATGATCTCCAGAGGTCCCTTCCAATTGCCACCATGCTGGGATTCCAAGGAATGCATTGGCCATGCTGGCTGCATTTTCAAATCACCTTCAGGCCAAGCTGGTCAGACCAAACCCTTCTGCACAGGCAACATAAACACACCTGAAAGTGGGAGCAGCAACTGCATTGCAGTAACACAAACCCTGCTAAGGCTCAGGGAGGTGTGAGTATCTCCAGCTCTCACCGTCCTAAGCCACAGTTTCATGTGTGAACAGCACTAATATTCACCAGGGAAGATGCTGCTGTTCCCATTTCAGTGGCACCACTGAAAGCTGCCAGTAAATCACTCTTCTCACCATCTGGTGTTTGGCTTAACCTCAGGCACTGAACCCTAACAGGCAACATCCTGATGTCATCCTTTTCATTTTTTTCTGCCTTTCTCTTCCACTCACAGCTGAGGAACTGCTGCATTTCCAGGTGTTATCATATCACACTTTCTGATTTTCTTCCCACAACCACTACTAGCAGCTAATTGGGAGGAGGTAAAAAAGGCATCACTGGCAACAAGCAAAGCTTCAGACTACAGGAATGGTACTTATTTAAACCAAAAAAGATGCTAATTCATCAGTGTGGCTTATCCAAACATCTCTTTCTGTAAAAGCCAGGGTGAGGCACACAAGAAAAAAAACAACAACCAACAAAACCCACCCCCAAAAGCCATAGGATAGATTTTTTTGTTTTCCAGTTTGGAATGCCCCAATTTTCTTTCCTTTTCCTCATTAATAATGAAGATAAATCTCAGCTCGAGTCCAAAACCCAGCCTGGACTTTCCTGCTCACAAACAAGCCCTGGCAGTGCCCATGGAATATCCCAGCACTTCATAGCAGGACTGAGCTGCTGCAGGGAATGGAAGCAGCCAGTGAACTCGGCCACCTTGAGCTCCCCACACACCCAGGCTGCCATTTACCAACCCCCTCCTGCCCGAGAGAGCTTTGGGGGCTGCTCTTTGCCCTCACCCCATCTCTTTCTCCCACTGATCCATCCCATGTTGGTCTGCTGGCTGTAAGGAGTTAGGGGGAGCACAGTGAGCATCCCTCCCACACTCCACATCCCCCTTCCTGCACCCAGCACCCCTTGACTCACATCCAGCATCCCCCTGCTGTGCACCCAGCACTGCCCCTCCTCTGCACCCTGGCATCCTGCACCCACCTCTCTCCACACGTTCTCATCCCAGGGGGTCACCCAAGTGACTACAAAGAGCAATTCCTTCATCTGAAGTGAGCACCAAGGCAAGACCGCAGCAGCATCATGGAATCTCTCAGCTGGGAAGGGACCCATGGCAGCTGTTTTTCCCTTTGGACAAGAATGCTGTGCCATACACGTGTGCTCCCAGACAAACACCTGGTGTCTCTGAGCACACAAGCTGGCAGTTCCCTTGCCTGTGTTAACAGAGTCATCACCACTGAAACTGATGTTATCAAGCAGAACAGCTCAGGGCATACCTGTGCTCACACATCACCCAACAGCATGTTCTGCACTGTCCCAAATCCCCCCACACTGTCTCTATTTCACTACAGCTCTTATTTACCTTCATTGAATTATTTTGGTTGGAAAAGGCTTCGAAGATCATCAGTTCCAAACCCCAACCTAACACCACCATGGCCACTGAACTAAACCATGGCCCCAAGTGTTATGGCCACAGGTCTCTTGAACACCTCCAGGGATGGTGGCTCCACCACCTCCCTGGGCAGCCTGTTCCAATCTCTGACCACTCTGGCAGGAAAGCATTTGTTCCTCACACCCAACCTAAGCCTCTCCTGGCACAGTTTCAGGCCATTTTCTCTCATCTTATCACCTGATTCTAGGGAGAAGAGACCAGCTCCCACCTGTCTCCAGCCTCCTTCCAGGGAGAGGCAGAGAGCCAGAAGGTCTCCCCTCAGCCTCCTGTTCTCCAGGCTAAGTTCCCTCAGTTGCTCCTCACCAGCCCTGTTCTCCAGATCTTTCACCAGACTTGTTGCCCTTCTCCTGACCCACTCCAGCACCTCGATGTCCTCCTTGGAGTGAGTAGCCCAAAACTGAACCCAGGATTTGAGGTGTGGCCTCACCAGTGCCCAGTCCAGGCACTCTTTGATGAGAGCAAACTATTCAAGCTGCCTGGCTGGAAGGAAAACCACCACCCCCCCATTTTGAACTTTCCATGCTTATCTTTCCCCCCTTTTTCTCCAGATTTCTCACTCCTTCTTTCCTGTAGCAGGATTACTGAAGCTGAACTTAGAGCTGCTGATTTATGGGATCCAGAGGTTTCCACACAGCAGTTACCAGCTACAAGAGATCAACACATGAAGTGGGGCCGAGCAAATCCCTTTGTTTGCAAATGATTCCATCTGGGGGGAGGCCACAAATGGAATTTTTGAATGATTCCATATTGTATCGTGCCAAAAGAAAATAACCCCAAGGGCAAACCCACTTGTGTGTAACCTCTTCACCCAGTGGATGAGGTCAGCAGGGTTTGGTGGTGTACTAAGCCCTGACATCTGAGATGCTGCCCGAGGATCTGCAGCCTGGAGGCTGAGGTGGCTTACGACAGCCGTCGGGATCCAGCATGTTTCTGCTCTGAAATCAAGCCCTCAGACACCATGGGGGAGTTCCCCTGCCATGGGAACGTGAGCCAGGGCATTAGCTCATCCTTTGTTCGCCCAGAAATGGGAGGCAGACATTTTCCCCCTCCTTCTGCCCCAACACCACCAAGGAGGTGATGCTCCCCCTCTACTCTGCTCTCAAGACCCCACCCAGAGTACTGTGTCCAGTTCTGGGGCCCCCAATACAAGAAGGACATGGAACTGTTGGAGAGGGTCCAGAGGAAGCTATGAAGATGACAAGAGAGCTGGAGCACCTCTCCTATGGAGACAGGGAATTGGGGCTGTTCAGCCTGGAGAAGAGAAGGCTCTGGGGAGACCTTAGAGCAGCCTTCCAATACCTGAGAGGGGCTATAGGAGAGACTGGGAGTGACAGGACAAGGGACAATGGCTTTGAGATGGAAGAGAGGAGGTTTAGACTGGAGATTAGGAAGAAATTCTTTAGAGTCAGGGTGGTGAGACACTGGAACAGGTTGCCCAGGGAGGTCATGGATGATCCATCCATGGAAGTGTTCAAGGCCAGGTTGGATGTGGCTCTGAGCAGCCTGGGCTCGTGGAAGGTGTCCCTGCCAACAGTAGGTGATTGGAACTAGGTGACCTTTAGGGTCCCTTCCAACCCAAGCCATTCTGATGCTGCAGATCCCACACTGCCTGGAGAACACAGGCAAAGGGAAGAAGCAGGTCATCAGCCAGGCTCCACAAAGCAGAGTCACCCATGCCCAGCCAGCACAAAACTGGTCTTGCAGCCACACACACCTGAGCCCATCCCACACTGGCACATTTAACAGCAGCTCTGTCTCCTTCCTTGTCCATCAGCCTGGCTCACACGTGGCTTTGGGTGTCTTGCCTTGCCTGGCTCAGACTGCTCGAACAGCTCTGCTAGGTTCAAGTTTGCCCCAGTTCCTCCTCTTCACCCCATCCCCCAGCAGGGGGGCTGGACCAGATGATCTCAGGAGGTTCCTCCCAACCCCTACCACTATGTGGTCTCTGCAGACTCAGAACTTGGTGTCAAGCACAAACCAGCACACTAGAGAGAGAAACCTGAAGTGATGAGCAAACCCAGCCCCCGGCACTACAGAAAGACCAAACCTTCTCCACTGCTCAGAGCTCAACCCTTGGCTGGCCTGGAAACGCTACTGCTCACAGGGCACACAGCGAGAACAAAGGCAAGAGGGACCGTGAGCCACTCTCCCAGCCGGGTGGCACTGGGGTGGCATTCCCATGGGGATGGGGAAGTGTGGGAAGTGCCTCTCCCTCTCCAGGCAGCCAGAGGAAACCCAGCCTTCCACCCCGCACGTTTGCCAAGCGTCCAGGTCTGGAGGACTCACATCCTATCCCAGCCCTGGCTCCGTGCTGCCAATCGAATTCCTGCTGCAAGGGCTCTCACACCCAGACACTTGATCTACCGTCAATTAGCGCTGCTGCGGCTCTGCCCCATGGCCCAAAGCCCACATTTCCAGCCCCTCCCCCCTCAGGCAGAGAGCTGCCAGTTCTGGCAGCACGGGAACGGGCCAGGAGACAAACATCCTCTGCTTTTATTAGCACCACATGCTGGTGTTTTGACTAGGAGCTGCAGACGGTGGGACTTCCAGAACCTGATGGATGGGTGATCCTGCTCTCCTGGGAAGGGATGGCCAGGGACAGTGATGCCAACAGTGGCCAAGCAGCCAGTGGTAAAGCAAGATGAACTCAGCACATCAAGGATGATGTCATGGCTGCATGGTGGGAATCCTGACTTCATGTAATGACTGTGGAGAGCACTGAGCTGCCCAGTGACATCTCTGTGGGTCCCACCGACACTCACAGACATGCTGCCCTTCCTTAGTTAGGTTCAGGATTTAGGATGCAAGTTTCAATAGCACTGAGTTTGGGTCCTCCTCTCTAGGCCCTTGCTTTTAGACAAAGGCTGTAACCACCTGATAGCCATAGTCTATCCTTTTCAAAAGCTTATTTCATGAAGATGACTCCTGAGCATCCTGCCCAGAGTTAATCCTGCTCATTGTCCTCACTCCCAGAAGGACATTGTGGTGCTGGAGTGGGTCCAGAGAAGGGTGACAAAGCTGGTGAAGGGTTTAGAGCACAAATGTTCTGAGGAGCAGCTGAGGGAACTGAGGTCGTTCAGCCTGGAGAAAAGGAGGCTGAGGGGAGAGAACTCACTGCTCTCTGCAGCTCCATGAAAAGGAGGTTGGAGCCAGGTGAAGGGTGGTCTCTTCTCCCAAGGAACAAGTGACAGGATGAGAGAAAATTGCCTCAAGTTGCAACAGGAGAGGTTTAGGTCTGATATTAGAAAACAATTCTTCACTGAAAGGGTTTCCAAACACTGGAACAGGCTCCCCAGGGAGCTGGTTGAATCCCCATCCCTGGAGGTGTTGAAAAGCCACAGAGATGTGGTGCTGAGGGCCATGGTTTAGCACCAGCCTTGGCAGAGTTAGAGAATGGTTGGATTCCATGATCTTAAAGGTCTTTTCCAAGCAAATCTGATTCTATGACTTTGACCAAGCAGCTCGCTCTCCACTTCCAGTTTCCTCAGTGGTGAGGACAGTTCTCCCCTGCAGTCACAGCACTAGTCAAGGTTTTAATAAGGATGATTGGTTACACTCCTGGTCTCTGAGCAGGAGTTTTCCACAAAGCTCAACTGACAAACCACAGCAGATTCAGAAAGAGAGGAGAGCTGGTCAGCTGCTCCATCCCTTCCAAGTTCTCTTGCACAGAGGATAACTGCAAGCCTTGCTGCCTTCAAAAACAAGACTGTACCCAAATCAAATAAATGTCATTATAGAGCACATCTTTTCCTAGAAATCACAGGTTTGGGCATTCTGCTTCTGCTCACAAATTTCAGGACCTCCAGCAAGAATTGCTGTAGGCACAGCTCAAAAGACTTTCAAGAGATCTTACTCTAGCAGGATAGAAAAGGTTGATAGAGTATAACCTGGAGGAGGGAGAGAGATGTGCTCCCCATTGCTGGAAAGGCCACTTGCAGTCAAACTCTCAAAACCCTTTTCAAGGACTAACCCAAACCTCAAGACCTACAAGAAGGCTGCAGAGGGACTGGTTCCAAAGGCCTGGGGATGAGGGGCAATGGTTTGAAATGAGAGAAGAGCAGATTTAGATTGGATGTTAGGAACAAGTTTTATTACCATGAGGGTGCTGGAACAGGTTGCCCAGGGAGGTGGTTGAGGCCCCATCCTTGGAGATAGTCATGGTCAGGCTTGACAAAGCTTTGGGTATCCTGACTAGTGGAGGATGTCCCTGCTGACTGCAGGGGGGTTGGACTAGATGACCTTTGGAGGCCCTTCCAACCCAACCTATTCCATGAGTCTATGATTTGTGATTTGAGGGCAGAATACCAGCAGAATTCTTTTCCCTGTTTCAAAGCAGATTGTGTTCTTCCAGATGTGAGGAGGTGCACCTAAAAGTTGCACGTTTTGAGCCAAGCTCTTTCTTTATGAGGAGTCTATTTTTTGTTCCCCTCACAATCTTATAAGTGCCTTTGCTACAGGAGCTGAGTGAAAACAGCATGAATCAGCCCTAGGTCATATGGCATCACTCCACAGAAGACTCCAGCCAGGCCTGGGAACACTACTCCTCATGGATGGTATGCCTGCTGCAAGGGCCTGCACTCTTGGGTGCTGCTCTTCCCCCTCAGCAACATGCAAGTCAAAGGACATCTGTAACAAGGCAGGTGTTAGGACAGCTACTGGCACATGTCCTGAGCAGTCAGCATGAGTTACACCGAGGCACAGTTAGTCTGAGCAGGGAGAAGTCTCAACCAGCACATCTTGGGTGCAACCACAGCGAGAACACTGTAATGCGATGCCTCCTTCACCTCCTCTCTGGGAAACCCGAAAAGTCACAAGCAAGGAGATGTGGGCATACAGGCACTGACACAGAGATCACCAGAGAAATTTGCTGCCTGGACCTGCTTCTCTCAGTGCCTTGCCACAGACCATGTCTGCTTTGCCCACCGAACGGTCCCCAGATTCAGACATTTTCAGTGCAGGTCTGGCCTGAGGAAAATCCATCTCTCCCTCCTCATTGCATTGCCTGTAGCTGTCTAATTCTTAAAAAGCTCCATATGTAGCAGACATTAATAGCCAGATTCAAATCCAATCTGCATTAAACCTCAGAAATGTTGTCTCTGGCAGTGGGACGGCTGCACATTTGGTCCTCATTTAATATTTCAGAGGGTTTGGGGCACATCAAATTCTATTAAGAAAAAAATCTCTGTCAAAAAAAGATTGCTGTAATTGAGTAATGAAGCAAACATGGCCAGAACTCAAAACCCAAGCTCACAGATCTCCCTGCTCTGTCAGTTAGAGCAGGAGAGATGAGCAGTTCCATGAATGGGTGGGTGTGATGGTGCCATTCTGCAGTCCCAGCTACAAGCCTCTCTGCCCACTGCTCCTGGGCAGAAATGCAACATACTGACAGTGAGGGTGGTGAGAAACTGGAACAGGTTGCCCAGGGAGGTTGTGGATGTTCCCTCCCTGGAAATGTTCAAGGCCAGGGTGGACTCTGAGGCTAGTGGGAGGTGTCCTTGCCCACGGCAGGGGGTTTGGAACTAGATGATCATAGAATCAATAAGGTTGGAAAAGACCTCAAAGATCATCAAGTCCAACCTGTCCCCCAAGACCTCATGACTACTAGACCATGGCACCAAGTGCTACATCCAGTCCCCTCTTGAACACCTCCAAGGATGGTGACTCCACCACCTCCCTGGGCAGCACATTCCAATGGCTAACAACTCTCTCTGGGAAGAACTTTCTCCTCACCTTGAGTCTAAACTTCCCCTGGTGCAGCTTGGGACTGTGTCTTCTTGTTCTGGTGCTGGTCGCCTGGGAGAAGAGACCAACCCCCTCCTGGCTACAATCTCCCTTCAGGTAGTTGTAGACAGCAATAAGGTCTCCCCTGAGCCTCCTCTTCTCCAGGCTAAACAAGGTCTCTTCGAACCCAAGGCCAACAGACTGAGCTGTGACTATACAGGTGTGCTCATCGTGGGGTTTGAAGAATCTCACCTTCATCCCTATCATGTCATAGAATCCCAGAATGGTTTGGGTTGTAAGGGACCTTAAAAATCATCTAGTTCCAACCTCCATTTGAGTCTCTGTTGCCAGTGCTCTCTCCTCACTCCTTCCAGAAGGAAAATCAAGCCAACATCACTCCTCCTAGTGTCATCCTACCCTCTTCCACACTTGCACGTCTTGGGATGGCTGTGAGGGACCTTAAGCCTCCTGCCAGGACACTCAAAGGACCACCTCCAGGAAGGAGCAGCAGAACTAAGCCAGCAGCATCTGCAGGCATCCACTTTACAAGCACTGGAGAAAAAGCTCTCATGAAGCAGCCCTCGACACAAACCACCTCTGTGGGGAAGGAAACCACATGAGCAACAGCTGAACATTCAGCACCAGCACACAGTGCTCCCACATTGCTGTGGCCACTACAGGAGTTTTCTTGGACTGATGCACTTCTGTTTTTCCATAGCTTGTGGGCAGCTCAGCTGTTTCTCTCTGGGTGGGGCTGGCCAACCTGCAGCAGTGAGAAGTCTCAGCAGGCTTCAGTCCTGCCATCCACCACCCTATGTGCCCTGAGAAAGCCTGCAGCATACTCATCAACTCAGCACCCCCTTGAGAAGCAGCAAGACAGCAGGAGCTCCCTTCTGTCCCATCCCCTCCTTGTGATCTCCTCTTTATTCTTCAGATACCTTTCCAGCAGGCATCAGGGATCACATCCAAAGCCCAAAAGTCAGGGAAGTCAGAGGCAGGAAGGGGGGAGTAAGACACTGTTCCTCTTTGCTTTCAGAAGCCAAAGGAGACCAAGAGTCATCTTTGACTTTGCTTAAAAGGCTATCAGTCAAGAGATGGTTAAGAAAGATGGATCTGTTCAGCTCCATCCACCTCCTGACAGGAGGCTGCTGCTGGAGATGGCACTGCCCTTGTCCCAGCTCCTGAGGACATGGGGTGGGAAGGGAAAGAAGGTAAGCAGTGTGCAGGCAGGAGAGTCTGCGGAAGAGAGCTGAAGACAGAGGGAAGAGCCCAGCTACAAAGCAGAGAGAAGGAAGAGAAAGAAGTGAGAGAGAGAAGGAGAAGAGCCCATTACAAAGTCATCCATCAGCACGTGGAGTGAATCACCACCACGGCCTCAGGAGGGAGTGGTGGATTCCAGAGGCATCCAAGACAGAGGCAGGTTGGCCAAGGCAGGTGCAAACAGACCCTGGGCATGCTGTGCTCCTGGAAGGGCAGACACTGGGCAGCACCCTCCAGGAGGCTCTCAACAGCTCCATCAAAAGTAATGCTGACCACGAGCCTGGTCACTGGCTTTGAGGAGGGTCCAGGGCTGGGTGCTGGCACAGGAGGGGCCCTTGGTGCTGCTCAACCTCCTCCTGCTACCAAGCTGCTTCAGGGAAGCCTGACTTGGGTGGAAGACATTACAGAGCTGGGTTTGAGCCAGATCAGGTCAGGGATCTGGTACACCACAGCAACCTGGGCTTTACCAGCTTGAGGAAAGCACAAGCCAAACCTGCATAGGAAAAGCCTAGCATGATGTTTAAAGCCACTCCTCAGCCTCTGAGAAGGCTGCAGGGAGAACAGAGGCCTTCCCAGATTCCAGAGACAGATCTCCTCTCCCAGGAAAGCAAGCTGGAAGAGCAGGCTGCGTGCAGGGCTGCTGCTGTCCTACCTGTGGGTCTGGCTCAATGTTGATCCGATAGGCTTGAGCCTTGCCATCTTCCAGGACAGGAGGTGACCAAGCCTTCCCTTCAGCTCTGCAGTGGGAAATGAAGACAACTCAACTTGAACTGCTTGTTTACATACACCCCAAAACCTCAACAAAACCCCCAAACAACAACAACAAACCCCTTTTAACCCCAGACTTCTTAAAACAGGCTTGAAAGTAAATGAATAGAATCAGAGAATCATTAAGGTTGGGAAAAGCCTCTATGAGCATCAGGTCCAGCCTTCTACCCAGAGTGCCATGTCCACAAGGCTTTTTTTAACACCTCCAGGGATGGTGATTCCACCACCCCCTGGACAGCCTGTTCCAATCCCTGACCATTGTTCCTCACCTCCAGCCCAAACCTCCCCTGGCCCAACTTGAGGCAATTTCCTTTTGTTCTATTTGCTTGCAGTTTGGGAGAAGAGACCAACCCCCACCTCACTCCAGCCTCCTTCCTTACATATTTGTCTGAAACTCTCCTCAGAAATATCAGGCAGCTCAAGAGAGGAGAGGCCAGTTCTATGCTATTGAAAACATGAAGCTTAAAACCTCCTTGATCTCCAGGCTCCAACTGATGATGCAAACTTACTTCAGCTCAAGAAAGCAGCAGACAGGCTCGTGGCAGTTCTTGTGCTGCACACTCCTGGCTCTGTCCCCCTTTTTTTTTCTGGCTCTGAACCCTGCTGATGTGTGTATATATATATATATATACATAAAATGTATATACATTCCCTGGCAGCCCTCTGTGCTAGACCACAGCAGGAATGCTATAAATTCCATTTGGGAAGCAGGTTTATGCAACCCTCCATGAGTCATCTTAACCCTTTCAACCAGTGCCAGACAGAAAAAGCCCTAAAAACACAGTTTCCATTCACAAATGCATCCTCCACCCTGCCAAGCCAGAGCAGGATGCAGCCACTATCCACAGATTTTCCACATGCCTGATCATTTTTTCCCTGCAGAGGCACCTGGCGGGCATGGCAGGGATGTGATCTACAGTGTGGCTGTCTTCTGCAATGCCTGGGGCAGGAGGGAGCTGCAGGGGCCTCAGCAAGGTCCAGTAGGCTCAGACACAGACGTTCCTGGATGCTAACAGGTTGAATTGGGAGATGGGAACTCCATGTACTACCAAATGATGTTTTCAAATGTAAAGTGTTCTCTTCACCCTCATAACCTGGTGCAGATTGGAAGGGACCTCAGAGATCATCTAGGTCCAACCCCAGCTTTCACTAGACCAGGCTGCCCAAGACCCTGTCCATACCCACCACAATGAGAACAGGTCTTGTGCAGATGGACACGGGTCCCTCACTGCCACCAAGCACCACTCTGCAGACTCCGGCCTCACCACATAGAATCATAGAATCAATAAGGTTGGATAAGACCTCAAAGATCATCAAGTCCAACTTATCACCCAGCACCTCATGACTAATAAACCACGGCTCCAAGTGCCACATCCAATCCCTTCCTAAACACCTCCAGGGACGGTGACTCCACCACCTCCCTGGGCAGCACATTCCAACGGCTAACAACTCTCTCTGGGAAGAACTTTCTCCTCACCTCCAGCCTAAACCTCCCCTGGCACAGCTTGAGACGGTGTCCTCTTGTTCATGTGATGTTCAGCTGTGGTTTAAAGATCTGCAGAGCCCAAGCTTGAAAAATAAGCAGCATGGTGTCAACCTAGAAGTCCTTGAGGTGATTTTCTACCTCAGGCACTGTGCACTTTGACCAAGCACTATACCAAGCCTCCTTGCCAAATTCAGGGTCTCACCCCAAAGCTAGCAAAAGCAAAGGCTTCCATGACTTTAAATCACTTGGGATCCATCACCTGATGACTTCAGCTCATCATGAGCCAGCAATGTGCCCTCGAGGCTGAGAAAGCCAGTGGTCACCTGGGGCGTCCCAAGAAGAGTGTGACCAGCACATCAAGCAAGGTTCTCCTTCCCCAGTACTTTGCCTTAGGGAAGTCACAGCTGGAGCATTGTGTCCAGTTCTGGGTTTCCCAGTTGAAGGAGTACAGGGAACTACTGGAGGGACTCCAGCAGAGCCTGCAAAAATGCTGAGGGGCCTGGAGTGTTTCTGTGAGAAGGAAAGGCAAAGAGCCCTGGGGCTGTTGAGCCTGGAGAAGAGCAGCCCCAGAGGGCACCTGATCAGTGCTCAGCAAGAGCTAAAGGGTTGGGGGACAAGAGGGTGGGGCCAGACTCTTGTCAGTGGTGCCCAGGGACAGGACAAGGGGTAACAGGCATAAACTGGAGGCCAGAAGGTTCCATCTGAACAGGAGGAGAAATTTGTTTGGTGTGAGGGTGCTGAAGCCCTGGAGCAGGCTGCCCAGAGAGGTTGTGGAGTCTCCTTCTCTGGAGAGATTCCAAGCTGCTCTGGACATGGAAATCCCAGGCAAGCTGCTGTGGGTGCCCTGCTTTAGCAGGGTGGTTGGACTGGATGATCTCCAGAGGTCACTTCCAACCCACACCATGCTGGGACTCTGTGATCCTCCCCTGGCACAGCAACATTCCCAGCAATCCCAACTCTCTTCTCACCATGATCTAGAGCTGTGCATATTGCTTTCACATTGAGACTTTTCTCCAGAGGCCCAGAACAAAGGAGATGTCCTAATTACCCTGGCAGACCCACCAGGATCCTCTCCCCTCTGTGATCAGCCTTGCATGGGCTCAGGCTGCTGCTGAGAAGGGGCAGATCCAACATCCCCCTTTGCTCAGCTCTGGAGCCCACATGCCAGACAGCTTAGAGGGGGCCCTGAAGACCTCAGCTTGCCAGTAAATAAGAGCTGAGACTCAGCAAGAGGTTCTGATTGCAGAAGATAAGAACAACAGCCAGAAATTCATTCTGCATGAAGCTACAGCACTTGATCACCAGTACTGCCAGCACTCTAGGTGGAATTTCCCTGCTCCTCAGAGGCTGATGAACAAAGATCACACCAGCTGCCCCAGAAAGCAGCTACATTTGTGTTTTCCAGAAGTCATTATGGGTTTCTCACACATTATGAAAGACATAGCCTGGCTCAAGTTGCACATAGAAAGTCCCTGTGTATTTTCTGCTTCTAATCATTCAATTCAATGCTTCAGCATCAGCTCTTTGCAGTGATCAGAAGTTTGTGGACAGCCTCATCCAGCTTCCAGCAGTGGACTGAGCACAGCCAGGCTCACCTCAGCCATGACTACCCCTTGAACTGCTCTGAAATTCAGCGGTTATGGCACAGCTTAGGTTCTAGTTGGCACTTCTAAAGGCTGCCTGCAAAGCCAAAGGGACTGGGAGAAATATCAGCCTCAAGGAGAAGTGGAAGTTGTGTGCTTGAGGAGTGTTTGCATTCACAGAATGAAGCTCCCTCTTCCATAGAAGAGAAATAATGTGGACCAGGGAAGTGATTGAATCCTGGGCTCACTTTTGGGCCCCTCACTCCAAGGACATTGAGGGGCTGGAGCAGGTCCAGAAAAGGGCAACAAAACTGGTGAAGGGTCTGGAGAACAGGGCTGGGGAGGAGCAGCTGAGGGAGCTGGGGGTGTTCAGCCTGGAGGAAAGGAGTCTGAGGAGAGACCTTCTGGCTCTCTACAACTCCCTGAAAAGGAGGTTGGAGCCAGGTGAGGGTGGCCTCTTCTCCCAGGGAGCAAGTGACAGGATGAGAGGAAATGACCCAAGGTTGTACCAGGGGAGGTTTAGGTTGGGCATGACAAAAATTTCTTCCCCAAAAGGGTTGTCAAGCCCTGGACCAGGCTGCCCAGGGCAGTGGTGGAGACCCCATCCCTCTAGAGGTTTCAAAGCTGTGTAGATGTGCTGAGGGCCATGGTTTAGTGGTGATCTGGCAGTGCTGGGCTAATAGTTGGACTGGATGATTTCAAAGGTCTCTTCCAACCTAATCGATTCTGTGATTCTAACAGGAGAATCCAAGGTAATCCAAAGCCAGGAGGAGATGGCTCTGAGATGCCAGGGGCAGCTCCTGCAGAGTGGCTGATGGCCTGAGCTCACACCCTAATCCCAGCTGCAGGAACACACCCATGCCCACGGCCCCAGTATGCCCATCAGCAAAGGGGATCCCCTGCATCCCCCAGGACCTGGAAGCAGAGCAAGCAGAGACCTCAGGGTCAGCTCAACCACACCAAGGCCCCTGGCAGCGGGTTCATGCTACCAGCAGCCAGATCTTTGTGTTTAGGCAACAGCAAGAAAACTTCCCCCTGCTTTTCTAAGGTAATGGCTGAGAGATCAGATTCAAATGTGCCATGGCCTTTAATTTACAGCTCAGCGGTGGAAAAGTGCTTTCAGATGTGATGTAGGGGATTAAACCAGCTATGTGAAAGTCATTACCTGCACGACCCAAGTTCTGCTCTACTCCAGTGGCTGCTGGGACAATCCTCAGGAAAAACAACTTGACCTAGGTCAGGCAGTGCTGGATCTTCAAGCTGGAGCTTTGTGGGGAACAGACCCCTTAATGAGACATAGCTAAACAACTTAAGAGCTGCAGCCACCTTTTATTCCACCCTTTGTTTTCTAAAAGGCTCAGCAGCATGCCCAGAAGATTACTTGCACATGCTCATGCATTGCACCAGGCTGTTTTTTCACCTGGCAATGATCTGCACCTCCTACTCTCCACAATTGTAGAGCTGCTTTCAAGATGCAAGAATTCCTCAGCCTTCCTGAATTTCTAATTTCTCCACCCTCTTATAAACTGACATTCAGCACTTGGGGAGGAGCCAGACCAGACCCAGGATGTCACTGTCTGTTACTGTGCAGGTGCGAGCAGGAGACAACTTCATCAGCCTCCAGAACTACCACCAGCACTGTGTAACTACCACCAAAACACTATAATCATTTCTGGAGGGGAGTGACTTCAGGCTCCTGCCTATCCCCAGAAGGCTATTCACCATCCATGGTGGCACATCACCACTGGTCTGGATCACAGCCCTATGAGGAGAGGCTGAGGGAGCTGCGGTTGTTTTGCCTGGAGAAGAGGAGGCTCAGAGGAGACCTTATTGCTTTCTACAACTATCTGAAGGAAGGTTGTAGACAGGTGGGGGTTGGTCTCTTCTCCCAGGCAAGCAGCAGCAGAACAAGAGGACACAGTCTCCGGCTGTGCCAGGGGAGGTTTAGGCTTGAGCTTAGAAACAAATTCTTCACAGAAAGAGATTGCCCCTTGGAAAGTACTGCCCAGGGAGGGGGTGGGGGTCGATGTCCTTGGAGGTGTTTAAGAGGAGACTGGATGAGCCACTCAGTGCCATCATCTAGTTGATTAGATAGGGTTGGGTGATTAGGTGGACTTGACAATCTCAGAGGTCCCCTTGAGCCTGGTTGATTCTGTGGTTCCTCTGGGTGATCCTGCTTTGTCAGAAGAGTTGGACTCAATGACCTCTGGAGGTCCCTTCCAACCTCTAATGTTCTACAATTCTGCCATTAGCCTTTGAAGAGCTGAACTCAGGCTAGAAGCAGCTACAGCTGATGGATCCAGTTCCCCAGGACTGTGAGCCTCACCGAGGTTTTTGGCTCCATCCAGGCAGCCTGACCGTGCTAGGCTGGCAAGGCACTGCACAGGCTCAACGGCCACAGCAGCTGAGCTCTGCCGAGCACCCAGCTGGACCCAGCTCATCCCAGGGACATGGAGAAGCTGTGAGATTTCTCCTCCCCTCATTCCTCTCAGCTGAAACCACTGCTGTGTATCCAGGCTCTGGAAAGCTGCCGGTTTTCCTCTCTATTAGTCCTTGAGGAGCTCCAGAGGGGAAGCTGTGATTCACGGTTTCAGTTGTTCAAGTTTCCAGTAAAAGTACATCAGACATTGTCATCCTTCCCACCTCCCAGCAGCAGGCAGCAAATGGACCCCAGCAAAACCTCCAGCAGCTGAGCAGGACTCAGAGGAACATCAGCTACGTGAGGTTCCAGGGAGCTGTGGGGCTACACGTCCAGCAGGATCATTACCAAGCTTTTCCTCATAGAAGCTTCCACAGACACTCCATCTCTGTACAGAGGGCAGGAATAAAGAGGAAAACTTCACACTCAACTTGTGGGTCTCAAAAGGATGAGGCCAGACTCTTCTCAGTGGTGCCCAGTGACAGGACAAGGGGCAATGGGCACAAATTGGAACCCAGGAGGTTCTATCTGAACAGGAGATGAAACTTCTTTGGTGTGAGGGTGCTGGAACCCTGGAGCAGGCTGCCCAGAGAGGTTGTGGAGTCTTTCTCTGGAGATTCCAAACTAACATGGACAAGCTGCTGTGGGTGCCCTGCTTTAGCAAGGGGGTTGGACTGGATGATCTCCAGAGACCCTTTCCAACCCTCACCATGCTGGGATTCTGTGAACGTGAGTTTTAGCTTTCTCTCCTTGGGACATGGGGTGGGTTGAAGTTTCCCCCCAGCATTAACTTTCAGCCAGACCAACTCAGAAGCAAATGAAGCTGCATTTACAAGCAAAAACTACACTCTACAATGGAATGCAATGAACATCTACAAAATATAAAGGATTCACAATATTATCCAGGTATTTACAATTAGCAAACAGCATGAAGATGCCCCTGGGCAAAAAAAGACCAGGGAGAGCTGTTCCACTGCCCCTCCAAACCACCCTGTCCCAGAGAGGGAGGAGTTGAGAGAGGGAGCAGTGGGTTAGACTTATCCAAGGCCAGCCACAAGCATGTTATCTCTCTCCTGAGCAAAGCAGAAACAGCCAAGATCAGAATAGAAGAGAAAAGGAATGGGAGAAGCTGTTATGGTCCAGCTCCTCTTATCCCAGACATTTATCCAATGAATTTGTTCAGAATAATCTTTTGTTTTCCTTTTTTGCACCCAATAGTGATTGATTTGTATTTGTCTACTTTTCTACTCAAAATCTGCAGCTGAATTTTACAGGCATAGCCTAAACCCACCACAGGACACTGCAGTGTCTGGCCTGGTTGTGAAGCCCACAGGAGATCAGGGCTGGAAGTGCAGTTCTGGGGAGGTGGCTCTAAAGATGTGGAGTGCTCGTGGCTTGCAAAGAGAAGCAGGGCTCAGGGCAGCTCTGCATCTGCTTTCACATCACTTTGGAGAGGCTCAGGCAGTGTCAGGAGGGCAGCAGCAGCCAAACAAAGAGCGTGGCGAGAAGCTGGCAGGACCTGGGTGTTCTGGCTCCAGACAGTGGCCACCTCAGATGGAAAATCTATTTTGTTATCCAACAGTAACAAAGGGCCCAGCACCAACAGGCTTGATAAATCACCCCTGGCTTCTCTGCAGTGATGTATGTCCTTGTGAACAAGGGCTTGCACATCAAGGTCCATGGTATTTCTTGCAATCAACCATTTCTTATCATGAAAGAGTCAAGCATACCAGCAAGAGCACACAAGAAGCCCAGGATCCAGAGATAACCAACTCCACAGTGCAGCCTGCCCTGCTCTTGCTTACATAGAATCATAAGGGTTGGAAGGGATCTCAAGGACCATCCAGTTCCAACTCCTCTGCTGTGGGCAGGGACACCTCCCACTAGATCAGGTTGCTGAGAGCCACATCCAACCTGGTCTTAAAAACCTCCAGGGATGGGGCTTCCACCAGCTCCCTGGGCAACCTGTTCCAGTGCCTCACCACCATCTGACTGGGGATTTTCTTCTCTCTTAAAGCCTCTCCAGCTCCTCTATATGTTGTCATCTCTCCAGATGCTGCTGCATCTCAGGCTATTAGACAAGACTTGTTATCTCACATCAGGTCATGGCCTCAGAGAAAAGCAGCCATAAACCTGGGTTGGAGCAGTGCTTTGCTGAAACCACCACCTGAGAACAGAGAACTGAGTGCCCAAAGCACCTCAGACCCTGGATAGGAGGCCTTGTGGCACCTCTGGTGCTGTTCCTGCTGACACAGAGCTCTGGGAAGTCGTGGGCAGTGCTGCCCTGACCTGCCCAGCTGTGCCGGAGGGACAAGGCGAGTCCAGAAGCTGTCTCTGAAGCTTTTCTCTTCTGCCAGCTGGAAGCATGAAGGCTTCTGCTGCATCCTTCCTGGAGGAGCTGGCCTCAAGCCATGTTGGGAAAACTGCTGGGAAGGGCATGTGACAGCTTTTCAAGTGTGTCAGGGCTGTGGCTCTCCTGTCCCTGCAGCCCAGGCTCAGTGTTGTGGGCAGCAGGGCAGGAGAGGGGATTCTGCCTCTCAGTTCTGCTGAGACTCTATCTGCAGTGCTGGGGCCATCCCTGGAATCCTCAGCACAGCACAGACATGGATTTGTCAGAGTGGGTCCAGAGGAGGCCACAGCAATGATGGGAGGACTGGAAGCCCTCTGCTGCCCTTTGCACTGAGGACCTTCCCTGCAGTCTCAAAGCCTCACTTCCATTGGGGTCCAGATGCCACTGATTCCCCCTCCTCCTCACTTCCAGAGCTCAGCACAGTGAGCAAAGCCACAGCACATGTGCTTCCCAACAGCTGGCACTATCATCCATGCTTTTCATTATGGTGTTTTTGAAATGATATAGAATCATAGAATGGTTTGGGTTAGAAGGGACCTTGAAGATCATCTAGTTCCAACCCCCCTGCCATGGGTAGGGACACCAGGTTGCTCAAGCCCTGTCCAGCCTGGTCTTGAATACCTCCAGGGAGGAAGCATCCACAACCTCCCTGGGCAACCTGTTCATGTTTGACCAGAAACTCTCCATTTTTCTCCTTCCAGACTGTGCAGCTGGACAGATTCTGCAGGGTAAGAGCAAAAGCATCAAACCCAGTGTGACATTCCTAACCACAGACTGGGCCAGGGCACAGACGTACTGAGCTATTTGCAGTCCAGCCACACAGGCACCTGTGGTAGTTTTAGGCTATGCCTTTAAAAATGCTTCACAGATCTTGAGCAGCAAGTAGCCAAATGTAAATAAAATCACTATTGGGTGTAAAAAGGAAAATAATGATAGTTCTAAACAATCCCATTGGAAAAATAACAGACTTAAGGGGGGCAGGGAGGGAGAAGCTATTAGCTTTCCCTGGTCTTTGGCCAGGGGGATCCTTGTGCTGTTCATTAGCTGCAAAGACTTGTGAATATGGTATATTTTATACACATTCATTGCATTCCATTCTGGATTGCAGTTTTGTTTGTAAATACAGCTTGCATTTGCTTCCAACTGAGCTGGTCTGGCAAATTTAATGGGGTGGGGGAGAATTTTCAACCCAACACAGCACACCTCACTGTGCCCAAAGCTTGGTCCAGAAATCCCACTGACTCCAGTTGTTCCCTCTCAAGTACAGGGCAGGGTAAATGTCACACTCCAGCTGTTTATTCTCTCCACCTCTCCTGGCTCTTGCTTTCCCACTGCTGTATCTAAATGTCTCCGTGTTGTTAGGAAGCCTAGCTTCTCCTCCCATCAAATTCAGTGGTGCCTGTGCATCCCCCAGGACCTCCAAAATCTAGATCATGGAATCATTATGGTTGATAAAGGCCTCTGAGATCATCAAGTCCAACTGTCAGCCCAATACCACTAAACCACGCTGAGAGCAGCACATCTGCACGGCTTTGAAACCCCTCCAGGGATGGGGACTCCACCACCTCCCTGGGCAGCCTGGTTTGATGCCTGACCACTCTCTCAGCAGAGAAATTTTTCCTCATGTCCAAACTAAATCCCCCTGGTGCAGCATGAGGCCATTTCCTCTCGTCCCAACACTTGTTCCTTGAGAGAAGGGACCACCCCCACCTGGCTCCAGCCTCCATTCAGGGTGCTGTAGAGAGCCAGAAGGTCTCCCCTCAGCTTCCTTTTCTCCAGGCTGAACAACCCCAGTTTCCTCAGCCACTCCTCAAAAGACTTCATCAGCCATACAGGTCTCGGGACATCCCACCAGACCACAAAATAACTCCCCCTCCATCTCCTCCCCTGCACATTTCCCCCTCTCATTCTGATTTTCCCACTGAACTCTCTCAAAGAGCTTTTAGTGACTACAACTTGAAAACAAACCCAATCTTGTTCCCTGCCTTGGTAACACATGATGTCAAGGGTTCATGGAGAAAGGGCACAGGATGGAAGACATCCAGAGGGCACCACAGGGCTGGAAGACCTTTGCTGCCAAGCTCCCTGCCCACCCTAGGCACACACATGGCCAGCTGGAGAAAGCCTCCTCCAGTAAAATAGAATTACCATCCAATTTCATCATCTTCACTGCAGACACACAACAAACAAGCTCATTCTCTCAAACACAGAATCACAGAATTGTTTTGAAGTGAGCTTTCGGATCACCCAGTCCAGCCATTAACCCAGCACTGCCAGGGCACCACTAACCCACGGCCCTCAGCACCACATCTCCACAGCTGTGAGACCCCTGCAGGGATGGGGACTCCACCACTGCTCTGGGTAGCCTGGGCCAGGGCTTGACAGCCCTTCTGGGGAAGAAATTGCTCCTCGTGCCCAACCTAAACTTCCCCTGGCACAACTTGAGGTCGTTTCCTCTTGTCCTGTCTCTTGTTCCCTGGGAGGAGAGACCAACCCCCACATCACTCCAGCCTCCTTTCAGGGACTTGTAGAGAGAACGAGGTCTCCCCTCAGCTTCCTTTTCTCTCAGGCTGAACAACCCCAGGGAAAAAAAAAAAAAAAAAAAAAAAAAAAAAAAAAAAAGGCAGGCCTGTTGTTGTTTTTCAAGCTGTGTTTTGTTGAAGGCAGCATTCAGAGAGGACACTGCTTGGAGAGCATCCTTCTGCTCAGGGAGAGGGTTCTAACCCCCGCCCCTGCACATGGGGCTTTCCTGGAGCTCAGCCTGACTCCACCACAGCAGAATCCAGGGCAGTGATTAACAGCTGGTACAAATAGCAGCTTCTGGACATCTCCCTCTCCCCCTGCCCCCCATCCCACCTCAAATTCCATGTCACTGCCCCAGGACACTGTTCCCTCAGCAGCAGCAGGTCACCCCCACTCTCCAGGAGCAGGTCCTGGAGCAGGGATCTGCTCACATTAAGGAGGCAGCAGCAGATGTGCTTCCAGCAGTGACTAATGGCTGGGCAGGGTTGTCTGGATCCAACAGGTCACGCAGGAGAGAGATCCAAGAGCTGTGTCACCAAACACTTACTTTGGGCCAGACTAAAAATAGACCTGATGAAGCCCTACTGGAGCGGCTGCTCTTCTTGCTGTAGGAAAATCAACTGTTCAGTTTTTCCTCTTAAGAGAGAGGTCACTCCCACAGGCTTCTCTGGGCACAGCCAAGGTGTGTCTTGCTCGTGGAGGAGCCACCTAACCAACCCACCAGTACACCTCATACCTGAGAGGCTGCACTCCACCCTGAACAGGTCTTCCCCATCTCCAGCTCCTGCCTCTAGAAACCTCAGCATTTATTTTTGTCTGACTATGAGATATGAGAGCCTTTAAAAATCTGTGTTTGTGAAGGCTAAGGTCTAACACAACCACTGCAGTCCTCTTGCCTGCTTTCCTGCCTAGCAAACATCTGCTACAGAGAATCCACCTCTGGGCACACTGCAGGGTCTCACAGCTGAAAGACAATACACCTTGCTAGGGGGAGTTGGGCAAACCCAACATGAAGCCACAGACCCTTCTGCTGCCAGATCCAGACCACCACGAGGTTGTTAATGGACATTTTTCAGTGAGACTGAACAGATCACCCTTAACCCCACCAAGGCTGATATCTGAGACCTCTGTCCACTCCTCTCATGGTGGAGCGGAGCTGTACCGGTGTGACACAGCCCCTGTCCCGTGTCCGTGGGAGAAGCCACTCTTAAGAGAGGAGATGTGCTTCTGTGTACACTGAGAAGGCAGCTACCACCACCAGTATGGTCACAGCTATCACCAGCAAGATTCCAGCACCACTTCCTAACCACGAGGACCAGGTGGACACCAGCAGACAGCTGAGCATGTACCGCGTGCCTCCCACGGAGGAGCACTCGAGGGCCTGATCTCAGCCAAGAAACAGACCTCAATTGATACTGATGGCTAAAATGAGGTGTAAAAGTGGGAATTCAGCCCATAACTGCACACAGGAGGAACCCTGATACATGAGAACAAACTGCTGCCAGGCTGCAGGTGAAAGCTGTTTTCAGCAGAACTTTATTCTAACTCCTGACGAAGCTGTTCTGCTGCCAAACCACCTCAGCAGCTGGTAGCTCACCAAAACCTTCCGTCACTACACAAGGATTTCCACCTTCTCCAAGGAGAGCTTCACCAGCCACCAGACAGCCAGGAAGGGAACCCTTGTCCTGCCCCGAGGACAACCCCTGTTTGGGGTAGGAGACCACCCAGTCTCCCTAAAACTGCTCCAAAGGGGAAGCAAAATGATAATTCCCCTGGGCTAGGAGAGCCTCGAGAGTGTTTCTTGGCTTTCTTTCCTGAATTTCAGAATCATAGAAAGCTAGGTGTAGGAAGGGGCCTTGAAAGATCATCCAGTCCAACCCCCTGCCAGACCAGGATCACCTAGAGTAGGTCAGACAGAAACACATCCAGGTGGGTTTGGAATGCCTCCAGAGGAGACTCCCCAGTCTCTCTGGGCAGCCTGCTCCAGTGCTCTGCCACCACACAATCACAGAATGTTAGGGGCTGGAAGGGACCTCGAAAGCTCATCCAGTCCAATCCCTCTGCTAGAGCAGACCACACAGGAATGCATCCAGGTGGGTTTTGAATGTCTCCAGAGAGGGACACTTCACACCCACCCTGAGCAGCCTGTTCCAGCATTCCATCACCCTCACAGGGAAAAAAAACCAAAACTTTTCCTTACGTTTCCATGGAACTTCCTATGCCTCGACTTCCACCACTGCCCCTTGTCCTGCCACCCTCACAGTGGAACACCCCTATGGCATGGGGACACTAGTTCAGCTGGGACACCACTGTCGGATGAATTCTGAGGAAGAAGGGGGTTGGAACTAGATGATCTTTAAGGTCCTTTCCAACACAAACTGTTCACCCAGTCTACAAGGAACCAAGGAGGCTTTGCTCCATTCAGGGCAGTGCTCCTTCCCTTCTGCCCAGGCTTCCAGTCAGAAAGGCAATACTCTCCAACAGAAGTATAAACAGTTGGTGATGGCTCCTCACAGCAGGAAATGCCATTTTAATCTGAAGTGGAAGGTTGTATATTTACATCTGCCACAGAGGACACTGGCCCTTTGTGAGCCTTATAAGGGGCACTTGCCTTCCCTGAGTCATTTGTCATTGCTATGGGGAACATTCTGCTGCAGAATCCCAATGGGAAGCAAAAGCAAGCCCCAAGTCTTCATTCTGCTTTGAAATAGCCTAAGAAAGTGAATTTGGCAGGAGCTCCAAATGTCTATTCAGTGACCAGATCTTTAAGAAAATGAGAGGTGGAGGTTAATGAACTGGGAGGCTCTGCCCAAAGGACATTTTGATCCCACTGCTACTCTTGCTTGATCAAATCTCCATTGGGTTGAAGGAGCTGACCCAGCTCTCAGCCTGGACAGGCCTTGCATGGTACAAGTGATAACCCACACAGATGTGAGCTGAATCATTTTTGTTGGCAAAGCCCTTTAAGATTGACTCCACCACTGCCCTGGGCAGCCTGTTCCAAGCCTGGACAACCCTTCTGGGGGAGAAATTGTTCATCATGGCCAACATAACCACCCCCAGCACAACTTGAGGCCATTTCCTCTTGTCCTATCAATCCTCTCCTTGTGAGAAGAGACCAGCCTCCATCAGGCTCCAACCTCCTTTCAAGGAGTTGTAGAGAGCAATGAGGTCTGCCCTCAACCTCCTTTTCTCCATGCTAAACAACCCCAGTTCCCCTAGCTGCTCCTCATCAGCCCCGTACTCCAGACCCTTCACCAGCTTTGGGCCCTTCTCTGGACCCACTGCAGCACCTCAGTGATCTTTTGAAGATGTTTTGATGTTGCTGGTTTTAGAAACACAGAGCAATTACACAGACCATGGGGATGCTCCCAAAGCTGAGCCTAAGGGCACATCTGCTCTGGGATCAGCCACAAACCTTCTGCAGAAGAGCCAAGCAAAGCTGACACAAGGACACATCAGACAGAGGAGGACCTACCTGTTCACTGAGAGCAGCAGCTGGTCCATGCATGCTTTGATCTTGTTCTGTGCTTCCAGGTGTGTCATGTTCTCTGTGCTCTCTCCATTAATGGCCAGAATGACATCTCCTGGGCACAGGTTTGCCATGGCTGCTTTACTGCCAGGGTTAATCTAGGCAGGGAAAGAGAAAGGGGTTATCAAAAGGATGGAGATGATGTGTTTTGCCTACACTAACAGCATCTAGCAGAGGTTGGATGGCAGAACCAGGGCTCTCAAGTCAGCCCTGTTTCTCTGAGGGCCATCCTCTACAACAATCCTCTTAAACAAGAGATTTCTGTCAGCAACAGTTGGGGTGTGACCTCTCCAGATTTGTCTCATCCTTGAAATGATTCCACACCCTCTTCCCCAGAGGTGCTTTACACTGCCCTTTGGCTTGCAGGCCAGAGAATAGTCCCTCACTAAATCCTCCTCTTTGGGCAACTATGTGATCAGAAGATGAGTGCAGTCATCCCTGTGGAGAGGTTCCATTGGCCATCAGTTTTTTCCTGACCAACATTCAGAAGACTTCTCTCTTCCTGCCCCTGCCTATAACATCACACAGCTCATTTAACTCTCCACAAACCTTTCCTTCTGGTTTTGTAGGAATGCCAGAACCTTATAACACTCAATTTCTTTCCTGAGGAACTAATGACAGGTTCAGGTACCGTTTGTGGTCAGCCAGAAGACCAACCCTGCAGCCCATCAAAGAGTTTCTCCAGAAGTTACCCTTTCATTTGCTGCAGCCCAAATGTGGTTTTACTTCCTGCAATAAAACTAAATGATGCAAGGTGCAGGCAGGACAGGTAAATAAATGCCTCTGTCCAAAGCCTTAAGGGCTACATGCTTCCCCTTGAATTTCCCCTTCAGTCATTCAGAAGTGAACTAATCACATGGTCTACCAAGTGAGAAGGTCCAGCCAGTCCAACTTTTGGTTATCCCTATCACATTTAGAGCATGATGCTGCTTTGATTTGGAACAGGCTGCTCAGGGAGGTGGCAGAGTCCCAATCCCTGGAGGTGTCCAAGAAACCTATAGCCATGGCACTTGGAGACGAGGTTTAACAGCCATGGTGGGTTTAGATTTACAGTTGGACTGGATTATCTTTTCCAACCAAAACGAGTCTATGATTCTAAGATCCCCTTTAGTCTTGATTTAAATGGGTGTCATCACCCATGTCAGGTGATGGGTCTCTGTTCCATCACACCCTGCACTAAAGAGGCTCTAAAATAGGCTGAACATGAGCCAGCAGTGTGCCCAGGCAGCCAAGAAGGCCAATGGCATCCTGGCCTGCATCAGGAACAGTGTGGCCAGCAGGAGCAGGGACATCTTTCTGCCCCTGTATTCAGCGCTGGTTAGGCCACACCTTGAGTCCTGTGTCCAGTTCTGGGCCCTTCAGTTTAGGAGAGATGTTGAGTTGCTGGAACGTGTCCAGAGAAGGGCAACAAAGCTGGGGAGGGGTTTGGAGCACAAGCCCTGTGAGGAGAGGCTGAGGGAGCTGGGGTTGCTTAGCCTGGAGAAGAGGAGACTGAGGGGTGACCTTACTGCTCTCTACAACTACCTGAAGGGAGGTTGTAGCCACGTGGGAGTTGGCCTCTTCTCCCAGGCAACCAGAACAAGAGGACACAGTCTCTAGCTGTGCCAGGGGAGGTTTAGACTGGATGTTAGGAAGAAGTTCTTCATGGAGAGAGAGATTGGCCATTGGAATGTGCTGCCCAGGGAGGTGGTGGAGTCACCATCCCTGGAGGTGTTTAAGAAGAGACTGGATGGGGTGCTTGGTGCCATGGTTTAGTTGATCAGATGGTGTTGGGTGATAGATTGGACTCAATGATCAAAAAGGTCTCTTCCAACCTGGTTAATTGTATTCTAAAGAGGCAGGCCACAACATCACTGCTCTGCCCTCCATCTCCCCTTGAACGTAGCTCATGTTGGTGGCAACCAGACACTAACAAACTAGGGAGGGCTTTTTAGACTGTTTGAGACCAAGTAGTGGCCACCTGCCCCACAGTGACTACAATCCAACTTCCTCACAGCACCACAAGCCCTTGACCACTGCAGGCCATGGCTAACCAGGCAGGCTGGTAGGAATGGTGGCACATGAGTGTGTCTCTCTGTTCTTACCTTTTCCAGATCTATTTTCACAGGGAACACAAAGAGGACTGGGCCTTACCACCAAAGGTCTTTCTGTGTCAAGCTGAAGCTGCTCACATGAGTGAGGCCAATAAAGCAGCCAGCACCTAATATAACATGGACCTGCTGCACTGCTCCCTGTGTGATTACAGCCACCAACACCACCGAAACCTGAACCTGATGGTGCTTGAAGAGCTCCAAACCACTTCTTACGGGTAAGTAGAACTGGCAGCCTGAATTAAGGCTTTTGTTGCCTTGTCAGAATTAATCAGCATTTGCCATTTGCTCTTCAATAGTTTCAGCTGAGCTGGTTTGCTCCAAATCACCTGCCCAGCCAGCTCCTCCTCCCGGGTGACTCAGGCCAGAGCAAACAACAGGAGGTCTTTCTGAACACTGCAGCACACATTAGCTGTAAAGCTCTCACACAGGGCATTTCAAACCAGGGTAGATTTATTTCCCTGGCAGGCATTTTTTCTGCTGGGGGTTTTGAACCCATGTAAGACGACATGGACTTCACAGACCCTTGTGGTCCTTCTAAGAAAGCTGGGGAGGGACTTTTTAGGGTGTCAGGTAATGATTGGTCTAGGGGGAATGGAATAAAAATAGAAATGTGTAGATTCAGATTGGATGTTAGGAAGAGATTCTTCCCCATGACTTCGGTGAGACACTGGCACAGGTTGCCCAGGGAGGTGGTGGAAGCCTCATCCCTGGAGGATTTTAAGGCCAGGCTGGATGTGGCTCGCAGCAACCTAATCTTGTGTGAGGTTATCCCTGCCCATGACAGTGGCATTGGAACTGGATGATCCTTGAGGTCCCTTCCAACCCTAACAATTCGGTGTAGAATCACACACAGAAGCTGTAGAAATCAAGCAGAAGCTCAACCAGCACCTCCAAGGAAGCATCTCCATGCACTTGCTTGTTATTATCTGCTTCCCTTAGCGCTCACCCCACAGCCCTGGCAGCCAGCAGGCTTTTGGACTAAGAGACCTTCAGCTTGACCCAGGACAGCTGTGGTGTGTCCTTGTCTGTTCAATGCTGTCTACATCTCTGATGGATTCTTCTCTCTGTACTGATCTTAGCCAGATTGTAGCTCCCTTGGAGAATAAGCTGCTCATAAGAGGGGCTCTTAGCTGGCTCCTATTTTTAGTTTCTGGTTTATTTCAGATTATTTTGGCAGCATCTTCACATTAGCATCTTATGCTGGCCCTGGAGATGACTGAGGGCTTGAAATGGAGCTGCATTCCAAGAACTCATTAGATTGAGATGCAGCATCAGTGTCACAGCAGCTTGGGAACCACTATTGAAATGTCTGCCTGGTCCAAAGTCTGACTTTTAGCGAATAATGGTTAAAATACTTCAGACCAAGTTCTCCTAGCTCACAGCTGCAGAGCCAGACACCAAACACATCACAGAATGTGCTGTGAGCCTGCTTACAGAACAGGGCTACATCTGAACTCTCATGCAGGGCTTCACTCCATGCAGACAGCCTGCTTCAAAAGCAGGGCCACCATAAGGACAAGGATGCTCCTGTAAATATTGTCCATTTTGTAATGGGATCAGCATTTGGAGTGAAGCATCCGAGAGAGATTACTTCCTAGTGCCCCATGGAAATGAAGATACACAAGGAAGGAGCAGAAAGGAGCTGGGTCTCTTGTTCAGGGACACATCAAGCTACAAGCAGCCAGCACCCAGACCCAGCTGCCATCAGTTCAGCCCAGAATGCTCCTTCACCAGCTTCTTCTCTACAAAGGCCAGCTACTGCCCAGCCAGCTGCTGAGCTTCTGCTAATACCAAAAAAGTAGGGGTATGCTCAAGTGATAAACCTTCTGTTGTGATCCTTTTGTATATTAGTCTGTTCCCTGGGGACATGGCCCCAAGGGATGTAGAATCATAGAGCCATCAAGGTTGGAAAAGGCCACTAAGATCATTGAGTCCAACTATCAACCCAACACCACCATGGCCACTAAACCATGTCCCCAGGTGCCATGGCCACACTTCCTGAACACCTCCAGGGATGGGGATTGCACCACCTCCCTGGGCAGCCTGCTCCAACACAACCACAGCTGTGTGAGTTGCTTGTGGGTGGTCTCTCCAGCCCAGCAGTGCACTGAGGTTTTGGGGTGGAGCTGTTACCAGAGACACTCCCTCACACCTGGCTCCACAGGACTCTCAGGTCTGCCACAAGATAAGTGTGCATGGATTTGAGAGCAACTGAATAGGCAACAAAGTTATGGAGTCCCAAGTCACAGGAACCCTGTGTTCAAAACCAGGTTGGATGGACCCTTGAGCAACCTGGGCTAGTAGGATATGTCCCTGCACATGGCAGGGGGCTTGGAACTGGATGATCTTAAGAGTCCCTTCCAAACCAACCCAGTCTGTGATTCTTGAAAAGAGCCTCCAAAGGAGCTGAGGTTTGAGGCTAGAGTGATCAGGTTTGTGTTTGATTTTGAATTCTCCATCACACCATGAGCAAACCATTCTAAAGATCAAGGTTGAATGAACACAGAACAAGAGAAGACAGGAGGAGAGGGAGCTCGGGGTGGTGTGAGTGGTCTCCCACAGACCAGGACACATTGTCTCTCCTCACCAACATGCTGCCTTTACATATGCACCCCTGAGTACCCTATAGACAGGGCTTGGAGCAAGTTGCTCCAGGTGCAGATGACCCTGCCAACTGCAGGGGGTGGACTGGATGACCCTTAAAGGTCCTGTCTAACCATTGTGATGCCAAAGCAGAGTCCCAGCTCGCACAGCAGTGCTGAACATGGGCTCTGCCCCACAGTGTCTGTTGAGCCCTGCCTCATCTTGCCCACGCTGGGTGTCTGCCAGGACGTGAGCTGTTTGCCTCTCTCCAGCGAGGAGCTCAAGCAGGGCAATTACACGCTAGCAAGGAGCCAGCCTGGTCCCTCACACCCTGCTCACCCCTGGGGCTGCAGGGCCCCATGGGTGATGGTGTTTTGTGGCTGCAGCAAGAGCTGGTGGAGAACTCTACGGATGGATGAGGTGGTCTGAGCCTTCACATTGTAGGCAGCTCATGGTGTCTCAGTCTCTGCTAGGTCCCACAGCTCCCAAAGGGCTCTGAAACTCATGCCAAGGGTTGACACTAACCTCAATACACACTCAGAGCAGTCAAGTGTATGGAACCAAGAGCCAAACCCACAACAAACACCACAGGCTTAATGAAACATAAATATTTTCATGAAGGCTTTTCTTCTTCAGCTAGACAAGAATCCTGCCTCTTCTGGAAGTGCTGAGCTCCCAAAGCCACCACTTCAGGCAGCAAGGAAGCAGCACTGATGTTGACTGGCCACCAGTTAACCTGCTCTGCTAGTTATGACCACCCTGCACTTGAAGATACTCTCCCACCAGCATAAATCCAAAACCAGCTGATGGAGACTTGCAGTGAAGCTGCACAAAACAGCCCAGTCAACCCCACAGCTTGTCTACAGGAGGAGAGAAGATCATCTCCCTGCTCCTTTCTGTTCCTGGATGTCATCCAGCCTCTTGCCTTGTACCAGCCCTGGTGCTCAGCAGGTTTTAAGCACAGCCTGGGATGTGATCCAGCAAAGGTGAATGGTTTTCTGAGTGAACCAAAGCAACTCAGAGGAACAAGTCCAGTGTGCTGGACACGTGGGACTAGAGGAGGGATGGAGTTAGCTAGTGCAAAGCTCTTCATGAGCACCGTAGGTGGAACAAAATCGTGGAACCGTTCTGTTTGCAGGAGACCTTTAGCGGAGTCCAACTGCTAATGCAGCACTACCAGGCCACCACTAAACATCATCCCTCAGCACCACATCTACACAGCTTTGAAGCCCACTCCAGGTATGAGGATTCCACCACTGCCCTGGGCAGCCTGTCCCAGGCCTTGGTAACCCTTTTGGGAAAGAAATTGTTCCTCATGTCCAACCTAAACCTCCCCTGGCACAACTTGAGGCTGTTTCCTCTTGCCCTATCGCAATTCCCTGCCCGCCTAGGCACTGTTGCACCTTCATCAGGAAGGCTCCAAGCCCAAAATTCACTGAGGCCCAGGCAGCATGCTGGGGAGGTGACTGGCACTGGTGCTTCCACAGCTCCTTTCATGCCCATAGAAGCACATTTGCTGTGCTCTGCCCCAGGCGACGGCGCACGCATCGCACGGTGTCTGCTCCAGGAACGCAGCTCGCTTACAGCTCATCCGAAGTGTAAAGCAAGCCAAGAGAGAACAATGCTCTGCATTTAACCCCACCACCAAAAATAAGCAGCTGCTGCTTTGTTTCTTTCTCTCAAAAAAAAAAAAAAAAAAAAAAAAAAAAAAAAAAAAAAGCAAAGGCATAAGAATGTTTATAAACAGAAAATACTGAACCAAACATAACCCATCCACAGCCAACGTACCAGCAGAGCATAGGGAGGTTTGCAGAGAGTGCCCCTGGGAAGTAGCTCCAGGCTCTGAAGAGCTCAGAGAGCACCATTTCCCCACACACCATGTGCCTCCTGCAGGGATTTACTCCAGCAGGAAGCCAGAATCTCCAGGGATCTACTGGAGAGGCTACAAAGATGAAGGGACTGACTGGAGCACCTCTGCGATGCAATAGGATAAGAGGAAACAGACTCGAGTTGCACCAGGGAAGGTTTAGGCTGGGCATGAGGAATGATTTCTTCCCCAAAAGGGTTGTCAAGGCCTGGTTCAGGCTGCCCAGGGCAGTGGTGGAGTCCCCATCCCTGCAGGGGTTTCAAAGTTGTGGAGATGTGGTGCTGAGGGCCATGGGTTAGTGGTGCCCTGGCAGTGCTGGGTTAATGGTTGGACTGGATGATCATGAAGGTCTCTTCTAACCTTAATGACTGCATAATTCAACCTCTGAACTACATCTACACAATTACAAATGCATGCAAAGTTTTTCCAATTATTTTCCCCCACCACCTTTCCCAAGATTCCCCATCCACCTCTCTCCTCTTCTCCTAAAGCCTCCAGCAGCCCCCTCCACAGTCAGGTGGCTACTGGGAGGCTATGGAACAGACTGGACAACCCCCAGAGGCAGAAGCAGTTACCTGGGCACTGGGGCCCCGTTAGGATTTACTAAGTGTGAGGCATCTGACAAGAGGCCAATAAAATAAAGCCCATTAGAGCAACTGGTGTTGGAAGCCCTGCAGCCTCACTGAGCAAGCAAGATTATTTACACCCAGGGGAGTGCACTCTTCAAACACACATAGTGTTAAACTTTCACCCTGGAGATCAAGCACAGGAGCATGTCAGGGCTGCACACAGCAAGCCTCTGGGGGCAAAGTCCACCACATCTCACTGTGCACATCCCAGCGCCCACGCAAGGACAGCCCTGCCCCAAGGGGATGGCTCAGCTCGGGGCAGCTTCGCTCAAGACATCTCCCGAGCTGCACCAACATCACAAGATGGAACAGCTAATGCTTGAGAGGCATGGAATGGTTGGAGAGGGAAGGGACCTTTAAAGCTCATCTAGTCCAACTCCCGGCAGTCAGCAGGGTTATCTGCAGCCAGAGCAGGTTGCTAAGAGCCCCAGACAACCTGTCCCAGCATGGTTCCAGGGATGGGGCATCTCCTACCTCTCTGGACAGCCTGGGCCAGGGTCTCACCACCCTCAGTGGAAAAAATTTCTTCCTCCCCTCCAGTCTGAATCTCCTTCTTTTTAAACCCATTACCCCTTGTCCTGTCACAACAGGCCTTGCTGAAAGAAGTCTGTCCCCAGCTCTCAATCCCTTTAAGCACCAAAAGGAAAGGTTGATTTGTTGTATTAACATCTGAGGGTTTAAACTCTTTCCCCAGAAACCTGCTTCTAACATCACCTGTGACAGGACTCAAGGTCGAGGGACCCAAGCTCAAGCTCTTCCTCATTGCCTGCACAGATTTCAGCAATGCCACTGGAGAGAACTTGGTGTTTATTCTCCCAGTAGCAAAGGTTCTTCCTGTGTGATAAAAGCAGCTTTATTTCTACCAGATCATAGAATCACAGAATGTTAGAGGTTGGAAGGGCCCTCTAGAGGTCACCTAGACCAACCCCCCTGGCCAAGATCTCTTTAAAAGTACCCAGCCATTGCACCAATGTAGACTGCATCCCATCCATTACCTAAGTTCTTCACAATGAGAGTGGTGAAATACTTGAACAGGTTGCCCAGAGATTTGGTTGATGTCCCATCTCTGGAGACATTCAAAGATCAAACTTGGTGGGGCCCTGGGCAGGCTGATCTAGTTGGAAATGACCCTGCTGACTGCAGGGGATGGTTGGACAAGATGATCTTTGAGGGTCCCATCTCAAGTGATGCATTCAGAGCCACCTTCCCAGAATTCAATGGGTTAAGAGATGCAATCCCACACATGCCTACACAGACAACACCACCCTCCTCTTAAATCAATGGCAGTTTGTTACAGGCAAGGCTGGGGAAATTTTCTGTTCTGCCAGCATGATCAAAAGGGCTTGATGAAAGCCTTCAAGAGAGTGTGACAAAATTCTCAGCTTTCCAACAAAGGCAGCCTGTTCTGTGGCCAGGAAGCAGCCAAGGGGGCAGCAGATGAGCTCAGGCTAGCAATGTCTTTTAGAACAGGAAGACCCAAGAGTTAAATGAATGGCTAATGAAGATGAATTCCCCAAATCCTTTAAAGCATTCCTTCCAGGGATTCTCTTCAGCTTTTCAAAGCATCCTGCCTGCAGCTGAGACACATTCCTCAGACAAGACATTTGCATCTTTCTAATTGCTTCTATGAAGCCCAAGGTATCCAGGCATTCTTCAGGTGTGCTGCACAGCCCAGCACATAGAGAGCATGGCTTATGCAACCTGAAGTCATTTTGCTACTGGAGAACAAGAAGCTTAAGAACATAAAAGGGAAAGAAACAGACCAGGAATGTTACAAGAGGCAAAACACTTGAAAAGCCTTTTGGATCCAAGTAGTGATAGATCCAAATCCAAATTTAGGATCAGATTCACAGAATTAAACAGGTTGGAAGAGACCTCAGAGATCATCAACTACAACCTACTACCTAACACCTAACAGCTCCTGACAACTAAACCATGGCTCCAAGTGCCACATCCAAGCCTTTTTTGAACACCTCCAGGGACGATGACTCCACCACCTCCCTGGGCAGCACATTCCAATGGCCAATTACTCTCTCTGTGAAGAACTTTCCCCTCACCTCGAGCCTAAACTTCCCCTGGCACAGATTCTACTCCAGTTCAAAGGTTGAGGTCTCTGAGGCAAGAAAAGGCTGAGAATCAATGAAATGAGCTATGAGTTTTAGAGCAATCAACCACAACCCAAGTGCAAGCCTCAAAAAGCTGACTGACAAAGACAAAAGATGTTCAGCCACACCTGGCTCCTTTGGCTGAAAGCTTGTCTTGCTCTGCCCATGAGCACCCAGAACTCCCACAGCACTTGCACCAGGAGCCATGCTCCACACCATGTCCATGGTCACCAGGAGCCCTCCTACCCATTCCTTCAAGGACACAATACAGACACACTGCTTTACTAGACAGAATGACCTCCAGTTAACAACCATGGCTGCTACTGCTCTTAAATGTTTCCTCAGAGCAGAGCATGAGAGAAATTGTTCCTCATGTCCAACCTAAACATCCCCTGGTGAAACTTGAGGCTGTTTCTTTTCCTCCAGTCCCTTGTTACTAGGGAGAAGAGAGTGACCTCCACTTGGCTGCAACCTCCTTTCAAGGAGTTCAGAGAGCAACAAGGTCTCCCCACAGCCTCCTTTCTCCAGGCTGCATAACCCCAGTTCTCTCAGCTGGTCCTCACCAGACCTGCTCTCCAGACCCTTCACCAGCTTCATTGCCTTCTCTGGACCTGCTCCAGCACCATTATGTCCTCCTTGGAGCGAGGGGCCCAAAACCGTGACCTCACCAGTGCTCAGTACAGGGGAGTGGTCACTGCCCTCACCCTGCTGGTCACATCACTGCCGATCCAAGCCACACTATTTCCAGTCACAAGCCTTTCTTTCCTGTCCAAAAGCAAGCAGCCACAGGGGTACCTCTAAAGAAAAGGTTTGTTTCCAATAGGATGTTTGGATTCTGCTGGTGAGCAAACCTGGAGCTCCACTCTGGCGAGCCAGGCAGGCGCTGATCTCACAGATCCTAGGGTTTGTGCCTTTGCAGCATGCTTTCCCCAAGTTTAAATGTGACCACCAGATATTCCACAGGGTTTTAGTCTTTTGTACCAGAAGCTTTACACATCCTAAAAGCTTCTGGGAAATGTTTTGTGGCTTATGGTGAATGGCAGCATTCATAGTCAGCCTGCTGTAACCCTACCAACTGAGCTTCTGCTCACAGTGCCCAGTACTGAACAATCCTGGATTGATCTGTTCAGGACAGTTCACACAGAATCCCAGCATGGTGGTGGCTGGAAGGGACCTCTGGAGATCATTCAGTCCAACCACCCTGCTAAAGCAGGGCACCCACAGCAGCTTGCCCAGGATCACAATGGCCAGAGCAGTTTGGAAGCTCTCCACACAAGGAGATTCTACCACCTCTCTGGGCAGCCTGCTCCAGGCCTTCAGCACCCTCATGCCAAAGGAGTTTCTCCTCCTGTTCAGATAGAACCTCCTTGGTTCCAGTTTGTGCCCAGTGACCCTTGTCCTGTCACTGAGCACCACTGAGTTGAGTCCATCCCCATCCTCTTGCTCCCCACCCTTTATCTCTTGCAGAGCACTGATCAGATCCTTTCTGGGGCTGCTCTTCTCCAGGCTCAACAGCCCCAGGGCTCTCAGCCTGTCCTCCTCACAGGACAGATGCCCTTCAGCATCTTCCTAGCATCTGCTGAACTCTCTCCAGTAATTCCCTGTCTCACTTGGACTGAGGAGCCCAAAACTGGATCCAGTCCTCCATCTGGCCTCACTAGGCAGAGCAGAGATGAGGAGAACCTCCTATGACCTGCTGGCCACACTCTTCTGAATGCACCCCAGGGGGCCCTTGGTCTTCTTGGCCATGAGGGCACATTGCTGGCTCTTGGTGAACTTCTTGTCCACATGACTCCCAGGTCCTTCTCCATGGAGCTGCTTTCCAGCAGGTCACTCCTCACCTGTACAGGTGCAGGAGGTTATTCCTCCCCAGGTGCAGGACCCTGTCCTCATTCCTCTTCTAGCTGTGCCTTGTCCCTATCTGCTAATTAAGAAGAATTCCTTTAATCTGCTGCATTTTGCTTTCTGGAGCCTGCACCATGTCCCTCACACACACTCTGCTCTCAGTCCACACAAGATGGAAAACTGCTCAAGGTTTACTGGGTGTGAATTGGAGTTGCTCTGCTTGACAGGGCAGATGGAGCGTGGCATGGCCTTTGGGTTATCCTGCTGGTGCTTGGAAGCTTCCTGGGCTGAAATGCTGTTGTGCAGCAGCTGTTGGTTTTAGAGAGAGCCCTGTTCTCCATGGTGGGGAAAGGGTTTATTTTAGGTCTCTGCTGGCTGTAAAAGCTTCTCAAATGCCACGCTGCAGCTCCACATTTTTGCAATTGCTCCAAGTAACCCGATGAGTCCTGGCTTTGCCTGAAGTTTTGAAGTCCTGAAGCAGACACCAAGCAGAACCTTATCTCCCAGCATGGTGTTAATGGCCGTGGACAAATCCAAGGCATTAACAAGCTCCGGGGCTTTGCTTTGGTCCACATCTGGCTCTGCTGCTCTGACAACAAATCAAGCAGAGTATTTGCTTGGGAACATGTTTGGGTTAAGCTTTTTTTCTTCTTTTAATCAGTGCTACCAGATCTTGAGAGACTGCTGTTTTCTTTCACACTCTGGCACCTGTGGTCACAGATGACTTAAAAATAGAAACCCCTGTGCTTATTGTTTGGGTATCAAAGAACCGTGAGTCAGCATGCTTCAAGAGCTCAGAACTCGATGAAATTTGGTTGGAAATGCTCGTTTCAGAGGACTTTGCCTTCTAGGATTTGGTGTGTGACTCCTGTAGACCTCTGAGGAGGAAGGGCTGAGAGCCCTGAGGCTGTTGAGCCCGGAGAAGAGCAGCCCCAGGGGGATCTGATCAGTGCTCACCAAAAGGCTGGGGAGCAGGAGGATGGGGCCAGACTCTTCTCAGTGGTGACCAGTGGCAGTACAAGGGTCAATGGGCACAAACTGGAACCCAGGAGGTTCCATCTGAACAGGAGAAGGACCTTCTTTGGTGTGAGGGTGCTGGAGCCCTGGAGGAGGCTGCCCAGAGAGGTCATGGAGTCTCCTTCTGTGGAGAGATTCTAAACCCAGCTGGAGATGGAGATCCTGGGCAAGCTGCTGTGGGTGCCCCTGCTTTAGCAGGGTGTTTGGACTGGATGATCTCCAGAAGTCCTTTCCAACTCACACCTTTCTGTGAAATTATGATTAAAGGCCTAATCTACTCCCCAGCAGAACCAGGATTTCCACCATCTACTGTGCCACACAAAAACACATTAAAGAAAAAGAAAATAATCTCAGGTATCCCTTATGTGCTTCCTACACACAAGTAGGAAACACCTGAGTACATCTGCTCTTCAGCTTTATTTTCTTTTATCCCAGTATAAAGTGAGATACAACCTTGCACTTTCCCAAAGGAGCTCTGAATACCTGTCCCAACAGGCAATCTTTCAATCTTGAAGAAGTCAGAAGAGTGACATCACCATCAGTTAAGAGGAAAAAGGGAAAGGGAGAGAGGAAAACAAAAAGGGAATGGAATAAGGGAGAGAGAAGAAAAACAGGGGAAAGAGAAAGGGAGAGCAGACAACAAAAGGGAGAAGAGAAAGGGAGGTAGAAAAAAAAAAAACACACAAGAGAAAGGGAGAGGAGAGGAAAGGGAAAAGTTAAAAGAAGGGGAAAGAGAGGAAAGGAAAAAAGTAAAGGAGAAAGAGGGGAAAGAGAAGCAGATAGAGAGAGAAGAGGGGGTGGGAAGTAAAGGAGGGAGAAAAGACACCAAAAAAGGCAGGGGGGAGAAGAGAAAAAGAAAAGAAAACCCTAAACTCAACCCCCTACCTCATCTCTAAAGCCCCCAGCCACACTCTCCCCATCCTGCTCTGCTTGCCCTGGCAGGGGCCCAAGCTGTTCTCCAGGGTTTGTTTTGCTGAACTCACCCCAGGGTCAGCCCTTGCATGAACGTCCAGGAATCATTCTTCCCACCTCTTTCCTGCTCTCTACTACCAGTGGGCTTGGTGATGGCCATTAGCATGAGGCTTTCACCCCAGCATGTTCTACCATTGCTGTCTCCTGGCCCTGCACAAGCATTTTTTCCCCTCTTGCTGTTATTCAATGAAGCCTTAGTGACAGAAAAGCTCCAGCAGCAAATCTGTTTGTCACATACTTCAGTTAGCTCTTATCTACAGTTCAGATTAAGTGTTGTGCCACAAAAGCTCCAAGTGCAGCCACCCAGATCTCTCACCCCAGACCTTACAGCAGCAATCATCAGAACAATGATGAGCATAAGAAAAGGAATGACAGGCAAAACTATTTCCTTCCACTTAAAAAGATCATCCCACTTCAACTATTAGGTTACAACCAATGTTAAGATGCAGCCAACAGGGAGCAACACTCAGACATACACAGGCAATAATGGGGACAGGCTGAGAGAGCTGGAGTTGTTCAGACTGGAGAAGAGAAGGCTCTAAGGAGACCTTAGAGCTACCTTCCAGTACCTGAAAGGGGCTATAAGAAAGCTAGGGAGGGGCTTCTTACAAGGGCTTGCAGTGCTAGGATGAAAGAGAATTGATTGAAGCTTGAGGAGGGCAGATTTAGACCAGAGATTAGGAAAGATATTCTTTATACTTAGGGTGGTGAGATACTGGAACAGGTTGCCCTGGATGGTCACAGATGCTCCCTCCCTGGAGACATTCAAGGCCAGGTTGGATGAGTTCTTGAGCAAGCTGGTCCAGTGGAAAATGTCCCAGCTCATGGCAGGAGGTTGGAACTAGATGATCTTTAAGGTTCTTTCCAACCCAACCCAACCCACTCCACGATTCTATGACTAAACCCACTAAAGGTGAGCAGAAATCAGCCAGGTTCATGGTTTTAGGGGTCATTAACACTGAGCAACTACTTCAAACCAGCTGGGAGCTCACTAGCTGCATAATTTCCATTCAACAAACAAATACATAAAATTCACACTTAAACTCAAGACAAAACCTCATAGAAAGCAAAGATGAAAGTCCCTTTCCCTTAGCTGGCACCTCTAGGTTCTTGTTTTCTCCACCAACACACATGGAGTTCCCTAGGGTAAGTAAATCTGGTCCCCCAGCAGAGCCCTTCATGCTCTGCCATCCCCGCCTTATGCACACAAGGAGAACCCTCACAGGCCACCCCAAAATCATGGAATCAATCAGGCTGGAAAAGACCTCAGAGATCATCAAGTCCAACCTATTACCTAATACCTAACACCTCCTGACAACTAAACCGTGGCTCCAAGTGCCACATCCAAGCCTTTTTTGAACACCTCCAGGGACAGTGACTCCACCACCTCCCTGGGCAGCACATTCCAATGGCCAATTACTCTGTGAAGAACTTTCTCCTCACCTTCAGCCTAAACTTCCCCTGGTGCAGCTTGAGACTGTGTCCTCTTGTTCTGGTGCTGGTTGCCTGGGAGGAGAGACCAACCCCCCACCTGGCTACAACCTCCTTTCAGGAAACTATAGAGAGCAATAAGGTCTGCCCTGAGCGTCCTCTTCTCCAGGCTAAACAACCCCAGCTCCCTCAGCCTCTCCTCACAGGGCTGTGCTCCAGACCTCTCCCCATCTTAATTGCCCTTCTCTGGACACACTGAAGTGTCTGAATGACCTTCTTCAACTGAGGAAATCTTCAACTGAGAAATCCTCACTCCAAGCAGGGTCTCTGCGCTTGAGTGGGATCACAGCTTGGGCATTTGCTGGCTGCCCCGACAGAGCCAAGGAGATGACTTTTCCAGGAATCCCTCCCTCAGCAGAATTCCTAACCTTCAGCAGCACACATATTTGCTCAAACACAAAAGCTACTTAAGTTTAAAAGTCGACCTTAGCTCAAACAATACCTGGATAATGGATTGCAGGCCAATTATTTCTCACCCTTCTTGTGTTACAGTTCCAAGCTGCATGGGTTTTTTCCTGCCGCTCCGCTGGCTAAACTGGTGCAGAAACCAGCAGGAAAAGGGGAAAAACTGTGCTAAAAACTTGGTTAAAACCAGAGGACTCCATCCATTTGTCAATTATCTCGTTAGCCAAGTAATCTATGGGTGATTCTAAAAGCAGCAAACGCTGAGATGGTTAGCAGAGGCGGGTAAATGACGACACCGCTTGCTCTGGGAGCCGGAGGAGCCAGTTGCAGTGATTAAACACTTTGGGCTCCTCTCCTTACGCTAATGAATGATTATCTTTTAATCCCAGGCAAGGGGTAGGTCAGCTGCAATCCCACACAGAACCACAGGCTCACTGATGTGGTAAGAAGCACAACACCAAGGGCAGCCGAGTAGGTGGCTCCACTTTGGTGCCTGAACCGCAGCTGCTGGTCACAGATGATCACAGACCCGTCGAAGCAGAGATTATAGACTCAGTAAGGTTGGGAAAGACCTCTAAGATCATCAGGTCCAACCTTGGCTACCCAACACTGCTGTGACCACTGTATCTTTAAGATCATCGAGTCCAGCCACCAACTTAACACCACCAAGGCCATTAAACCACGGCTGTTGTCACTACTTTGACTAAGGGCCACCATACGGTCCCTTTCCCACGAAGGGCTAATGGAGCACCCAGTTGTTAACCTGCTCAACCAAGGAAAAGCAGCTGCCAGATACTAGAAATTCCATTACATCTTCAAACCAAGTCATTAAGGCCAACTCCAAGTAGATATTTTGGGTCATTACCCTACCCCCATAAATATCAGGAGGGGGAACAACCATCTCTTAGAGAATCACAGACTGTTATGGGCTGGAAGGCACCTTGAAAGATCATCCAGTCCAACCTCCCTGCCAGAACAGGATCACCTACACCAGGTCACACAGGAATTACATGATGTGCTCCACCCAGCATTACTTTGCTGTAACTGGGGGTTACTCCCTAGAGCACAGCCTTGGGCTACAATTCCTTTCCCAGCACTGTGCTGAACACACACCAGCAGCACTCAGTATGTAGCACCCTCCAGAGCTGTGTCCCCCAATCCAGCCCAGCCAACTCCAGCCCTGCTTGTGTGGGTTCTCCATAAAACGGAAGAAGAAACAGGGAGGGGGAAAGGGGTGACTTACACACTTAGATTTTTGCGTGACCATATGAGAAAGGTGCCCCAAGCATACCCTTCTCTTTCCTGAGATTCAAGAAATGAAGACCAAACCACTCCAAAGCCCAGCCCTGGATTCTGTAGGCTCAGCATCAGCTGCTCCCAGTCACTTGGGCAATGAGATCTTCACCACTTGTCACTTCAGACTGATCAGACCACAGGGGAAGGTGACCTACTTTCATGAAAAACAGATCAGCCCTTGATTTCATGAGCGCATTTCAAACAGCTGCAAGCAATGGGCTCAACACCACCAGCTCCACCTGCACCATGCCCTGACCTCACAGCTTGAGCTTTAGCAGCTCAAGCCCCATTCCAAGAGGGACTGTGGGACTTATTTTCCCTGCTGCCACATCCATGGTTTTCCAGGTTTATCCCTTAACAACACTGTCAGAATTCACTTTTGGGGGACAACCTTCAGCTTTCCTTCCTTTCCCATGCCAGGCACCTCTCCCTGCCCAGCATTCAGCTGCACTATGATGTCCCTCACTCAGCTCAGCCCAGTCTGGCAGCTCCTTCCACAGCAACTGCATCATTATTTCCCCTCTAGGAGTGACACTTTGGCTTCAGATCCCACAAATGCAACATGAAGGAACTTTGCCTTCACTTAGAGCAATAGCACTCAGACAGGCTCTGGAGAAGAAGCTGCACCCTTTCTACAGTCCCCACCAGCCAGAAACACTGTTGGATGTGGCTCCCGGGGCAGGAACACATCTTTGTGCTGCTACAGCTAGTGAGAGGTCCAGGGAGAAAATATTTCCTGCAGTAGCTTAGCAAAGAGCAGAGAAAAAAAAAAAATCATAGAATTGTTAGGGTTGGAAGGGACCTCAAGGATCATCCAGTTCCAACCCCCTTGCCATGGGCAGGGACCCCTCATGCTAGATCAGGTTGCTCAGAGCCACATCCAGCCTGGCCTTAGAAACCTCCAGGGATGAGGCTTCTACCACCTCCCTGGGCAACCTCTTCCAAGTGTCTCACCACCCTCATGGGGAATAACTTCTTCCTAACATCCAATCAAACTATTAATGACCAAATAATTATTTCTTAACCCCTACACAGATGAATTTGTCTTTTGTAAGCAGGCAGCCAGCCTCTGGCACCTAGAGCTGAATGTGGGTGGCTTTTGGCTGCCTCAAACCCCAAACTATGAATTCCCAACATAACCAGTGCAGGTAGGATGCCTGCAGAGCTGTTCACCTTGTGGTATGTTGGTCCTCAGCCCCTTCTTGGGCACAAAAGTGGGGTGGGTGCAGCAAACCCACATCCCTCAGGCAGCTCATCCCACCAGGAACATCTCAAGCTCCTCACAGCTGGATGTGGGAGACCCAGAGTCTGGTCCCTCCTCCTGGCTGAATTTCTGCTTTGAAAGATGGTTGTAATTTAAGTGGCATTGCAATATCAAATAAATCCAATTAAAAAAAAAGAAAGAAAAAAGGCACTTTGAAAGAAGCAGAAGGCAGCCAAAAGCTGACAGGCTACAGCAAGAGGCTCTCTCACTCCTGTAGCCACCAAAATGCGGGCAAGTGGGCTGGGGGCTCCCTGTCTGTGCTCCCCTCACGCATGGACAGGGAGCCCCCAGCCCCTTCACCCAGGTTTTACAAGCTGGAAAGAACAGAGTTCCTGGTTAGACACAGAATAAAAGTGAATATGACACCACTCCAGCCCCCTGCAGAGAGGCAGGCCGCATAAACCCATCACCAAACAAAGCCCTGGCTCCCTGGGGACCCCCCAGCAGCCCCCTCCCATACCTCCATGGCTGGGAGCTGTGGCAGAAGCCAATTCTTACCCCATTTTAACATTCTCAGGTATTATTTCCAAAGCTAGCGAGGTCTTTTCCTGTGCTAAGACACCAGAGCTCAAGCAGAACATTCTACACCCATACTTGCACCCCAGACAGCTGTTTGTTGGCCTCCAGGAGCCATGAGCACGCATCAGGAGCGGCACGTCAGAGCATCACCCTTCTCTTCAGGTGGGAGCACAATCAAGACAGGATCTAATTTAAAAGGCTGCCATGCTCAGTGACATGAAGTGACACCCTACCACTGCCTGTCACAGCTCATCAGGATCCACAGCAAGAGTGGCCTGATGAAAATTAGCCTTGCACCTCCCAGGTTTGCTGAATCAAAGAAGGAATTTGGCCAGCCACCTGCCTAGGCAAAAGCAGACTTTGTTTTTTCTTGTTGAATATTAAACCAGGCTTTTTCTTCCCAAGCAACAGGAAAACAGGCTCCCTCCACTGAATTAAGATGTTCATCTTCACAACAGGAACCTTTTTACAGGCCCTCAGAGGCGGTTTTGTGCTCTGTTGTGATAAATCCCATGTCACTGGGGGAGAAGGAGGACTTCTCCATGCCCAGGAGGTGAATGCTGAGGCCCCAAAGCCTCCCCTGGCCACACAGACATCCCAGCAACCTGGCCAGCCCCACCAGCTGCTGCTCCCCACATCACCCGAGCTGCTACAATCATAGAATTGCTTGGGTTGGAAAAAAACCTCTGAGATGATTGAGTCCAGCTGTTAACCTAACACCATTAAACCATGTCCCCAAGTGCCATGCCCACATGTTTCTTGAGCACCTCCAGGGATGGGGACTCCACCTCCCTGGGCAGTCTGACCACTCTCTCTTGCAGCAAAGAAGTTGTTCCTCATCTCCAACCTAAACCTTCCCTGGCACAATTTGAGGCCATTTTATCACCTGGTATTAGGGAGAAGTATCAGAAGTATCTTCCCTCCTTTCCATCCATCTCCTCCTGCTGCTCCTTCAAAAAATCCCTCGCTGAAAGACTTGGGAAGGGACAAAGTAAAACCAGAGCCACAACGCTGTGAGGCAGGCACATTTGGACTCAAATACACACCAAGCCTCATTAAAACACGCTCTATCCCATAATTACTTCCTTCAGAACTCATGGTACATGTTTTCCCTTTTCTGTCACAGCTTTGGCAGACGAAGGAGAAGACAGCAAGCAGCTTGCACATGTTAGGACAATATTTTCAAGCTATAGCTCCTTTCAAAGCTTTCAAGTGTTTGTCCAAGCTCTCCAGCCACTGCTGCCCGGTGGGCAGCTTCAGAGGTCCAGCCTGATGATGATTGGAACACCAGGGCCCACAGCAACGTGCCCAGGCTGGACTCGGCACCCCCAGCCCACCACCCCACCACGCTGTGCTGCACAGGGCTTGGTTTCTTTTCCCAGCTATCTCCACACAAAGCCCATTTCAAGCCAGTTGCTGTGTCTTTGCAAAGAAGTTTCCAGAACACATCTTGGGGAGGTTAAACACGAGTGTGAGTGCACTTACACAGTAATTACTACCAGCCCATGGGGACCTCATCACACAGCAGAAAAACCTTCTTGCTGCCTTTACTTCTGCCTTCCCAACAATCCACCACCCACCCACCCCCGCTCCAGCAGCCTGTGAACTCAGTCCAGGGCATCAGTCCAAACCCTCTGTAGCGCTGAGCACTTTGAAAGCAGAGCTTTATGAATTAACATCCAAAAAAAATAAATAAGGCATGGAGAATGCCCTGCTTGAATGCACCGCAACAGTGCTGCGGGCAGAGGGGAACACTTATTTGCTTGGATTTATAATAATATACAGTTAAAAACACTTCGAAAGCCGTTTCCCACCAGCTACGGGGACCAGTAGCTCGCTATCCTCCCCACCCCCCCAACCCTCACCTCCCTCCGCCCCAGAGCCAACAGACTAGGGACCCCCAGGGAACCAGCAAAACGACCTCAGGGACTCCCTCTCCCCGGGGATAAGCAGCCCGGCGACCTCCCGGGAACCAGCAAAACGACCCCGGGAAGCAAGAGCAGAGAGACGCCCGGGGAGCAGCAAAACGACCCCGGGAATCAACAGCACGGCGACAGCCGGGGACCAGCAAAACGACCCCGGGAATCAACAGCACGACAGCCGGGGACAAAACGACCCCGGGAATCAACAGCACGGCGACAGCCGGGGACCAGCAAAACGACCCCGGAGACCTGGGGACAAGCTAAACGACCCCGGGAATCAACAGCCCTGGGACGGCCCCCGCCGGGGACCAACAGCCCGGGAACCAGCATCTCGACTCCGAGGATTCGCAACCAGACCTAGTCCGCTCTCCTCACCACCACCTTCCTCTGGCTCCCCTCTCTTATGCCCTTCCCCAGACCCCCCATCCTCAGCTCACCCGGGAGATGGTCAACGGGGCGCTGAAGTCTTTCCCCCCACCAAGCGAAAACCCCACGGTGAAGGACCACGCAGGACCACCGAGTGGGACATAGCGGCAGTGGGACAATCCCGGCCGGCAGCTCCTGATCCCGCTCCCGATCGTTCTGCTCCGAATCCCCGGGACGGGTGGATCCCGCCTCCGCGACACGCCCCGGGGCGTGACGGGGAGGCGGGATCCACCCCGCCCGGTTGTCATCGAAGGGGGGTGCTTTCGGGTGGATTTTCCCCTAAACGCGAGTTTCAGAGCGAGCATGGAGCTCAGCATCTGTTTGGCGGGGTCAAAGTCTCCACTTGCTGATCCTTCATCCTCTGGAGTGGAAGGAAAATGATGTAACAGTTCCACAAATAGGTAGTGTTGGAAAGAGAAACTTCCAAGAACGTAATTAGGCGGGGTTTCAAACAGTTTGAGAATCTCTCACGGTTATCACTTGGCCAAAAAAGAAACTGCCAAGAAAATGATCAAGTGAGGTTTCAAGCAGTTTGGGGACCCCTTGGCCAACACACCCCAGCGTTGCTGTGTCTTTGCAGGTGTCTCTGGGACGGCACCAGGCACTGCAGAGCATCTCTGCATCCTGGAGCACCCAGAAGAGGTCTCCTCTGCAGAGGGTGCTCAGTGATCACAGCCTGCTCCTGCCTGTTGCTCGTGGACTGTAGGCATGCAGCAGTGGCTCGGAGATGGAGTGGGAGGTCGGCAGAGCAGCTCAGGGCTCTCCCCAAAAGCTGAGTGCAAAGCTGAGAACACCTCTAAACCTCCCTCTCTTCCTGGAAAGGGCTGGGCCGGATTATCCCGCTTCAAAAAGGACCTAACAAAGGATCCATTGTTTCGGAGGTCCATTTCATCAAGCACCTTCTTGTTGCTGTGAGTTTGATTGATGAGCTCTTTGCTGTGAAGGCTTTGTGCTCTCTTGCTGGTGACACGGGAAGGTTTGTGTGACCATCTCCCTGCCCTGCCTGTGTTCTCCGGGGGGTTTTGGTCTGGAGCTGGGCTGGGAGCTGCGACTTTGAAAGCACACTCTTGAGCCGTGATGCAGCCTGGTGATTCAGCAGCAAGCGTACGGCGAGAGGATTGAGTTACCAACCCGAAACACGATGACCTTTGTTTGCCTTGCTCCAGAGGTGCCCACCGAGGAGCAGTTGAGCTGCAGCTGGCACCAGCAGAGCTCTCAGCCGTCCTCTGTCCCCCGTGCTAGTGTGTGCCCCTGCGAGAGAGGCCATGAAGGCTGACCTGCGTCTGTGGGACTGGTGATGAATCACCCCTCCTCATTCCTGCATGATATCACCCAGCCCGACTGAGCCTGGGACTGGGCTGGCCCGAGCTCTCCTTGCTTGCCTTAGAAAATCCACCCAGATTCTGTCCCACCTCTCCTGCTCTGACTGTCTGGAGCATTACACCAAAGGACTGAGTGGAAGGTGTTGGTGCCATCTCCTTCCTCTTGGGAGGGAAAAGAAAGAATCCTTTCTGTAAAAACATGAAGTGCCACTGGTTAGGGCTGTGCTGGCCACCAGACGAGTGCCAGAGGCTCTCTATGAATCCCTGAGAGAGGCTGATGGGCTGGGAAAGGAGCTGGGATGGAAATAAGAACAATCCAATGAAATAGAGACACAAACCAATCTGGAACCCAACCCCTGAAGGCAATGATGCCACCATTGGCACCACTGATGCTGGGGGCAGGCACTGGGCAAGTCCCAGACTGGACTCAGCAGCAGCAGATGGGAACCAGACTCAGGAGCTGGATTCTGGAACTGAATTCCACAATACATGGATCAGGATTGAAGGCAGAACAGAGCCCTCCTGGGACACCTGCAATGGAAGAAGAGGCTTGACCCTGGGATCCCTCAGCTTTCTCCTGAAGATGCCATCCATGGGCTGCAATCACTTGTGGGGCAGTTGAGGGTCACCTGTCCTGGCTGCTCCTCCCTACAGCTGCCTCCTCTGACTTCCTTCTCCCCAAGGTGGGGCACAAGCTGTGGCAGTGCCCTTGGTCTGCACAGGAGCAAGTCTCAGGCAGAGCCTTTCTGCAGCCCAGCCTTTGGCAGGAACTCTTCTCATCAGCTTCTCCCTTCTGGAAGCAGCCCCTGGCTATGCCAGCCTGCCCTGAACTGCAGCAAGTGCCAGGACTGAGGAGAGCCTGAGCTGGGAAGTGACAGCCCTGAGCAGATCAGTTCTGGTCTAGCTCAAACTGGGACACCAAGTTTGCTGGAAAGTAGCAGCAATGGATCAAGAGAAAAGGAAAAAAAGCAGAGATGAAAACAAACAAAAAAGAACCAAAACAAAATGAATGAGAAAAAAACCCCAAACAAAACAACAACCCAACAAAAGAGCTGTGTGGAGTCAAACACTTCCACTGGCATTTTTCAGGGCTTCATTCCTGGGGTGGTTTCTAAATCACTGTGGGGCTGTCAGGGGGCAGTAAATCACCAGGGCTTTCAAAGTCATTCTTCTGGCAGAGGAAAGAGATGATCCACACACAGAAATCCCCACTATTAAAGTATTCTTTTCAAAAGCTGATGGGAAGCTGCTGGCACCCAGGCACTTTCTCCCCAAGGCCTTTTGAATGCTCAGCCTTGGTTATCCCCCATGTGACTTAAGGCTTGACAAAAGTTTCACCAAGGAAAATACACTCAGGAAAACTGGGATAAACTTGGGGGTGTGCTTGTTCCAAACAAGACTAGATTCCAAAATCCAGTCAACTGAGCTAAAGCAGAGGCAGTTTTAAGCTCTACACTCAAGATGGGACATGACCACATGTAGAGCAGAACCACATCAGGAATTAATTTGGCACCCCTCTATCAGCAATGGAAGTTTTCCCCCAGGATTTGGAGGATGGGAACATTGGCTCAAGATCTCCATGTCCTGCAGGTGCCTCATTTTCTTCCAGCTGCTCACACACCTTCTTACGTGGGTGAGGCCAATAGAGTTTTACAGCCTGCAGAAGACCTTCACCCAGCCAAAGTGGGCTCATCAGTTTCCATTTTTATCTTTGCTAAATTGGGAATTCTGAAATCATCACAGAAGCCCAGCATGGTGAGGTTGGAAGGAAGATCTTCTGGAAGTCACCCAGTCTAACCCTGCTGCTAAAGCAGGGTCACCCACAGCAGCTTGCCCAGGATCACAATGGTCAGCTGGGTCTGGAATCTGTCCAGAGGAGACTCCACAACCTCTCTGGGCAACCTGCTCCAGGGCTCCAGCACCCTCACACCAAAAAAGTTTCTCCTCATGTTCAGATGGAACCTCTTGGGTTCCAGTTTGTGCCCACTGCCTCATATTGTGTCACTGGGCACCACTGACCAGAGTCTGGCCCCATCCTCTTGCTCCCCAGCCTTTATCTCTGGGTGAGCATTGATCAGATCCCCTCTGGGGCTGCTCTTCTGCAGGCTCAACAGCCCCAAAGTAATTTTCAAAACCTAATTTGAGTTCTACTTCTGGAAGAGAACTCTGTGGGAGCAAGCCTCACCACCCAGCTGAGGCACAGTATCTCCAACATCTTCGTTCCTCAGCTGGGTGCTGAAACCCAGCAGCAAGCTCAGAAGAGAGGTCAAACCTCTTCATGGATTCAATCTCATCACTCCATTCACTTTATCTTTTTTCCCCCCAGGATTTCCCTCAGTGGTGTTTTCCAGTGATTTTCCACCCCAAAGCCTTATCAGCTCTTTGTTTCTATTTTCAGTACTCCATTCTGGCTCTCCTTTGCCACTGGTGACACTGCTGGTTTCCTCCCTTTGTTGTCACAGACTGACTGGGTAAACTGTGGCTGTTCAGCTTTGTGTCCCATTCTGAATGAACATTCAGCTTTTCCATCTGCCACCCTCCCAACATAGAATCATAGCATTGTCAGGGTTGGAAGGGACCTCAGGGACCTCAAGGATCATCTGTTCCAACCCCCTGGCATCAGCCTCACACTAGATCAGGTTGCTGAGAGCCACACCCAGCCTGGCCCTAATAACCTCCCAGGATGAGGCTTCTACCACCTCCCTGGGCAACCTGTGCCAGTGTCTCGCTACCCTCATGCTGAAAAACTTCTTCATAACATCTAATCTGAATCTACCCATTTCTATTTTTGTTCCATTCCCCCTAGTCCTATCACTCCCTGACACCCTAAAAAGTCCCTCCCCAGCTTTCCTGTAGCCCCCTTAAGATACTGGAAGCCCACAATAACATCTAGCAGAAGTCCTGTGCTTATCTGGGAGGCCTGATAATGACCCTCCCTCCATGGTGCTGTTTTTGAACATCTGCCTACGTGAGAGTTATTCCAAGCATCATTATGGCTTGATAGGAGACTTTCTTGCTCTACAAATGGCCTTAAAAAACATCTCCAGAATCATTGCATCATGAAATTGCTTAGGCTGGAAAGGACCTTCCAGATCATTAAGCCAGCACTGCCAAGCCCACCGCTAAACCACGTCCCTAAGATGTACATGTGGTGTTGTGGGGCCCTAGCAGTGCTGACCTAACAGCTGGACTCAAGGTCTTTTCCAGGCTAAATGATTCTGTGATTGCTCTGGACAAGGCTTTCTTCTCAGGGTGGTTTCCTGAGGCTGAAGTTAGCCATGAGTCAGTGATTCTGTGATGAGTCCTCCATAGAAGCAGACTGGGTCTAGTGGAAGTAGAAATGAGACCTTCTGATATTTTCACATCAGTTTAAGGTGATAAGTCAATGAATGGGTTGTCAGGAATATTTCCTTCAGTCTTTTCTTTCTCATCTGCTCATTGCCCCTTGTCCTGCCACTGGGCACCACTGACAGGAGTCTGGCCCCATCACTGTGCCCTCCACACTTTATTTCTTGCTGAGCATTGATCAGATCCCCTATCAGGTTTGCTCTTCTCCAGGCTCAACAGCCCCAGGGCTCTCAGTCTTTGCTCCTCACACAGATGCTCCAGGCCCCTCAGCACCGAAGGGCAGATCTCTCTCAAAGAGTTTTTATTGCACTGATATCTAACACAGCAAACATAAAACTATAAACTCCAGTTAATTTCAGCACCTGAGAATGTAAATACTTCTATCAGTAAGGACAATATTTTTACAGTCACTCTGTTTCACCTCATGGTGGTGACCCAAGACATGAGATCCTTTTCAATGTGGCTGTGCTTGGAACTATTTTAACTTAAGCTACCTATGTGCTTCATAGGATGTAGGTTTTAATCCATAAAAGCATCCATATTTAATATTCAAATCATAGAATCATAGAATGGTTTGGCTTGGAAGGAACCTTAAAGATCATCTAGTTCCAACCTCCCTGTCTCTAGACCAGGTTGCTCAAAGCCTCATCCAGCCTGGCCTTGAACACTTCCAGGGAGGGAGTATCCACAACCTCCCTGGGCAACCTGTTCCAGTGTCTCTCCTCCCTCACGGGGAAGAATTTCTTCCTAATCTCCAGTCTAAACCTGCCCTTTTCCAGCTCAAAGCCATTGCTGTCTGCCCTATCACTACAAGCTCTTGTAAAAGTCCCTTCCCAGGTTTCTTCTAGGCCCTCTTCAGGTACTGGAAGGCTGCTCTAAGGTCTCCCTGGAACCTTCTCCTCTCCAGGCTGAACAGCCCCAACTCTTGCAGCCTGAAGATGGGAATCCAAGTTCCCTGTCTGCAGAGTGGAACAGTCATTAATGTCCTTTTAGACCATTTGGGAACAGTTTCTTACAGACAGTTGATATTTAAAAGCAGCTTTAAGCCCCAAACCAGATGCTGGCTTGTGGGCTGGGTGTCAGATTCAGTGGCTCACGGTTGGTGTTTGAAACTCATTTGCTGTGAGTGGTCATTTGCAGGTTCCAAGGCTGGTTGCTCCTCCCAGTATCTGTGATTGGAAACGGTCCCTGAAAGCCATGCTGAGCACATCAAGTGAAAATTCTTGTGGGTTGAAAGACTCCAAGCAGCGTTTCACGACTTGGGTGTGATTTGCCTTCCCAGCAAGTGTTTTCTCAAAGCAGAATCTTCCCCCCACCCCCTTACATTAACCAGTAATCCTTGACATTTTCATCTCCACTTCCATTTCCATTGCCTAAATGAGGCCTTTCTGATGTTTGCCTAACCCAAGGGGATTTACCTACAACGGATTCTTGAGGCTTTCAGTTTATTTCTTCATTTAATAGTTTTAAAAAATCCCAAATATCCTAAAAACCAACATCCTGTCAAAACAGTTAATTCCAAACCTCATTATTTGGATTAAGCCCAGGCATATCTCAACCCTATGGCAGACTTCACTGCAGGTTTCCAAAGGATTCCTTCATTTCCAGGCTTTGCAGGATCCCTCAGATCTCAGTTATTGTTTTGGCTTTTGGGAGCTCCTTGGCAGATGCCCAAGTGTCAGGAGCTGTCATTCTGAATTCCAGTTAATTTGTGTGTTTGTCTAAATCATTTTTCCAACATCTATCTCCTGGATCTAAGTATCCCACAGAGAAAAATCCAGCTGTGATAGAAATTGTTAGGATAATGAAAGAAAGGTAGAAGAATGTCTTCTGTAGTCACCTTCCGGTGGAGCTGCTGCCTTGCAAGGAGTTTTGGCTTCCTTGGATGGATATGGATATGGAGAAGATGGGATGGAAGAAGCTACATTGTGCATGGTCAGGTCTATCTTTGATTCTCCTAAACACCATGGAGTCATAGAATGATTAAGGCTGGAAAAGACCTCTAAGATCATCAAGTCCAACCTTCTATCCAGCACCTCCCTGACCACTAGACCATGTCCCAAAGTGCCACATCTGTTTTTTTGAACATCCCCCCAGGGCTGGTGACTCCCTGGGCAGCCTGTTTCAGTGCCTGACCACTCTTTCAGTAGAGAAATTGTGCCTAATATCCAACCTAGACCTCTGTTGGCACAGCCTGAAGCCATTTTCTCTTGTCCTGTTGTTAGTTACTTGGCAGAAGAGGCCAACACCAGCCTCACTACACCCTCCTTTCAGGTAACTTTACAAAGCAATGAGGTCTCCTCTCAGCCTCCTCTTCAGGCTAAAAGACATGCAGCAGACACAGTAAGGACCCAGGTAAATCCCTTGTCTTTGCCAGATGCGTGCAGAGGGTAAAACCCAGCAGGGCCTGACCCGAAAGCCACTTTATTCTTCTGCTCTGGCAAATATTAAGGGGCATTTTGAAGTCGTTTATTCCAATCCTTGCTCATCGGAGCAGCAGTCACCTAGCAGAACTTCATGCAGCTGGCCTCTCGCAGCCCACTGAGCAGCAAGGATGAATCCTGACCTCCTGAGCGCCACAGACTAAACACAAGATAAGAGCTGGCAGATGGAATTCCCGAGGGGAATACCGGGAAGCGATGACACAATGTGGTCGGCTCGTGCTGGAGCACGGAGCAGCCTGCTCTTCAGGAAGGACAATGCCAAGGAAGGCTGTGGAGGAGGACAAGGCTCAAGGAGGGCACTCAAGGAAAACTCACAAAATGTCCCCTTGTTCTACGTACAGACTGAACAGAGGCTTTTGACATCCCCTGCTGCTTCTGAGGGGTGACCCTCACCATCTCTACAGCTCCCTGACATGAGGTTGGAGCCAGCTGGGACTCACAGAATCACACAGAATCAACCAGGCTGGAAAAAACCTGAGAGATCATAGAATCATAGAATCAATGAGGTTTGAAAAGACCTCAAAGATCATCAAGTCCAATCTGTCACACAAGACCTCATGACTAACAAACCATGGCTCCAAGTGCCACGTCCAATCCCCTCTTGAACACCTCCAGGGATGGTGACTCCACCACCTCCCTGGGCAGCACATTCCAATGACTAACAACTCTCTCTATGAAGAACTTTCTCCTCACCTCCAGCCTAAACTTCCCCTGGCACAGTTTGAGACTATCAAGTCAAATCTATTACTTAATAACTATTACCTAACACCTCCTGACAACTAAACCACGGCTCCAAGTGCCACATCCAAGCCTTTTTTGAGCACCTCCAGGGATGGTGACTCCACCACCTCCCTGGGCAGCACATTCCCCTGGCCAATCGCTCTTTCTGTGAAGAGTCAGTCTACTCTCCCAACGGACAAGTGACAGGATGAGAGGAAATGGCCTCAAGTTGCACCAGGGCAGGCTGAAGATGGACATGAGGAACAACTTCTTCCCCAAAAGCCAGGGACAGGCTGCCCTGGGCAGTGGTGGAGTCCCCATCCCTGGAAGGATTTCAAAGCTGTGTAGATGTGGTGCTGAGGCACATGGTTTAGTGGTGACCAGGTTAGTGGTAGGACTTGATGACCTTAAAGGTCTCTTCCAGACAAAGTGATTCTATGATTCTATGATTATCAGTGCTGCTGGAAAACGAATTGGTTCCACATTTACCCCACTCTCAGCCCCACTTCCCGTCTCAGGCAGCAGAGCAAACAGATGAGAGTGCTGTTGGCTCAGGTCTAACCCTTCTCCTGTCTTCTACTCCCCAGACTGAGACTGATCTGATGACAAGTGGGTAGGTGGGGACTCTGCCAGCACCAGCTGCCACACAGGAGGAGATGGTCAGCTCCTTTTGATCTCACCCATGAGGTTACACGCCTGGAATATATCAACCAGATGCAAGGAGCTGGTCTGTTTGTTTTGGGGGGTGTGTGACCTCCTGAGGGCTTCAGCTGCTGCCCCAGTGCTGACAGCAAGGGCAGGATTAACCCTGGCTCTCCCCTGCACAAGCTGTAACCACCTCACAACGTGACCTATGAGCAGCAGTTGAGAAAACAAGAGGGAATATTGGCATCGTGTTGTGAGCAGATGATGAGATGCCAAGTGGCCTGTTGTTTCTGAAGGGCTAATTGTTCCCATTATGGGATTAAACTGATTGATTTCCCTTCAGAAATGGTGCCTGGAAGAACAAAGGCAAAAACCTCTGGTAGTACATGAGTCACTTCACTGAGCAGCTCAACACTGAGCAGCTCAACACTGAGCTTTTATGTTTCCTCCTTGTGCAATCGTGACAGATGTCAGCTGTTGGTGTGCTCCACAAACAAATCTGGGATATTTTTAGTGGCCTTATTTCACACAGGAGGAACCAAACCATTACACCTCTTTAGGAGGGGAGGTCCCCAGCCTTTCATTGGTATTTTAGTATTCATCACCCAACTCTTGGTAGTGAGGCTTCCTTATTTGGGAGTTGTACAGCTCCAGAATGCAGACAACTGGAGAAAATTTGAGCTGAATGTTCCAAATTAATGCAGGTCAAGGAAAGTTTGCCTTTTATCACTCAGAGACAAGTACAGCAAACTCTGAGTTCCACAGATGTGTGAAGCCTCAGCAATCACAGAATCAAAGAGAATCACAGAATGGTAAGGGTCGGAAAGGACCTCTGGAGATAATGGAGTCTCACATTTAGATGGAACTTCTTATGTGCCAGTTTGTGCCTCTTATCCCCTCAGTGGACATCACTGAAAAAAGTCTGGTCCCATCCTCCTGACACTCACCCTTTAGGTATTGATCAGTACTGATAAGACTCCCTCTCAGTCTGCTATTCTCCAGACTAAAAAGCCCAAATTCTCTCAGTCTTTCCTCATGGCTATGCTCCAGTACCCTCAGCATCTTTGTAGTCCTTTGCTCTACCCTTTCCAGCAAGTTCCTGTCAGTCTTCAACTGGGGAGCCCAGAACTGGACACAGTACTCCAGATGTGGCCTCACCAGGACAGAGTAGAGGGGGAGAAGAACCTCCCAGCAGGTGCTGGTCGCACTCCTCTTGATGCACCCCAGGATGCCACTGGCCTTCTTGGCCACAAGGGCACATTGCTGGCTCATGGTCATTTTGTTGTTGACTCCCAGGTCCTTTTCCCCAGAGCTGCTCTCCAACAGCTCAGCCCCAAACCTGTACTGACCCATGGGGTTGTTCTTCCCCAGATGCAGGACTCTACCCTTGCTGTTAGTTCCCTCCCCATCCAGCTCTCTAACCACCGAGGTTTCTGTAGGTGGGTTTCACCAAAGCGTCTCCATTCATTTCAGAATCTCCCACAGTCTCAAACTGAGAGGGACAGAGGGGCAAACAGTACCCTAAAAAATGAGGGGATGAGCCTTGTGATGTCTTACCCCTGTGCATTCTGCCAGAATTCATTCATCCCAGCTCCTCAGCTGCTGTCTCACCCCGTGCAGAGGAATTCATGCTGGGCTGAGAGTGTCCAACACACTGCTCCAGGACAATCCAGTGGGAGTGTCTCATCCGGTGTAACAGGATGGAAGCTGCATGGAAAGGGCAGAGAAACACTGATTAGAGTCATGGAATCATAGAGTCATGGAACCATAGAATCACACAATGCCAGGTTGGAAGGGACCCCAACATCATCTGGTCCAAACTTTCTAGGTAATAATATAGTACCTACACCCTGTCAAGCTGAGTCTTCAAACTGTCCAGTGTAGGGCAACCCACTGCTTCCCTTGGGAGATGATTCCAATGTCTGACTCTTCTCAAGGTGATTAAATTGCTCAAGGGTGAGGACAGGAGCCCCATATTTGGGGTGGATAATTTCTCCCTCCACTCAGGCCGTTCATCACTCACAGGACATCTGCATCTGCAGAGGCACAAACATCACCAGACTGCAGGGGAAGCCACCACCACCACACAGTCACACCAGCCCTTCTCACAGCCTTGAGGGAAATCAAGGAGACATCCCCCAGAGCCGAATGGAAAAGGCAGGGTGTATTCAGTGGTGTTTATCCTGGATGTAAGAGGTGTGTTTAACAATCTCAGCTCTCCCAGTTTCCTGAGTTCCTCACACTGCTGGAGGAGGACTTCCAAAAAATCTTTTGAAAAATATTTTGCTTGAACTTTAAGGTGAAACCCTGTGAGGTGTTCAAGCTTGACAGAAGAATAAAGCATTCATCATCCAGCAGCAATAAATGAAGAAACTCAGCAACAGTAACATCAACGGAAGAAACTCCCTGCTGAGGTCATGGGCTTTGGCTCAACTCACACTTCTTCGTTATTGCAAAGACACAAATGGACTCCATGGAGAAAGACCTGGGAGTGCTGGTGAGCCGGTGAGCCTGTGAGCCAAGCAATGTACTCTTGTGGCCAAAAAGGCCAGTGGTCTCCTGGAGTGCATTCAGAAGAGTGCAGCCAGAAGGTTGAAGGATGGTTCTACTCTGCCCTAGTGAGGCCACAGATGGAGGACTGGGCTCAGTTTTGGCCTCCCCAGTTCAAGAGAGAAAGGGAACTACTAGAGAGAGTCCAGTGCAGGCTACAAAGATGCTGAGGGGCTTGGAGCATCCCTGTGAGGAGGAAAGGCTGAGGGCCCTGGGGCTGTTGAGCCTGGAGAAGAGCAGCCCCAGAGGGGATCTGAGCAATGCTCAGCAAGAGATAAAGGACTGGGGCAGCAAGAGGCTGAGGCCAAGCTCTTCTCACTGGTGCACAGTGTCAGGACAAGGAGCAGTGGACACAGACTGGAACCTAGGAGGATCTATAAAGAGATTTTTTTTTCCTTGTGAGGGTGCTGGAGCCCTGGAGCAGGCTGCCCAGAGAGGTTGTGGAGTTTCTTTCTCTGGAGAGATTCCAAACCTGCCTGAACATTGTGATCCTGGGCAAGCTGCTCCTGCTTTAACAGGGGAGGCTGGACTCAAGATCACCCTTCCAACCTCACCATGTTGGGATTCTGGGATTTGGTGACTAAGCCTTCCTCTCACTGCCAGGGCTTGCAGTCCAGGACTAGGTTGCTCTGGCGTCCAAATCCTCCTCTTTCTTGAAGCACCAAGTCAGACCAAAACCAGGCAAATAATATGCAAAAATAATTTTCAGGATTGCCAGAACAGTTCTAGACTGATCTTCTGAATTCCTGTGTCTCCTGACTTACTTCTCTCTTCTCACTCCCAGCGTTTGCAGTTGTGCACCCAGATGACACTGATGTGACGGCAGCAGCCCAGAGCCCTGAGGACATGCAGTGACTTCACCAAGTGAGCAGAAAACAAGGGCAATGGCCAATGTTTGTATTCTTGCACATTAGCAGGAATTCATACATGCTCCCAGGAATGCAACATATCAACCTCCTTCAACAGCCATATCCTGCTTCTTTTGTTTCCTTCTCTGCTTTTGCAGTGACTGTTGCTACAACACCATACATCACTGCTCCTTTCATCTGTCAGGCCCTCCAGCTGCCTGCCTACAGCTCCCTACCTGCCCCCTCGGGTCTGAGCTGTCTGGATTTCCCCTCTCTTTGGTGTTTCATGGTGTAGATGCATGTCCTTTTCAGCTGGAGATGTGTGGGTGATGAATTTCTCCCCTCCAGTTCCTCAGCTCCCTTCCCCTAGCTGCCTGGCTGGTTGCACAGACAGGTTTCAAAGGAGATTGTTACTGGGGAGTGAAATGATGGTGAAGATGAGCATGGTCTAGGCTGAGGTCAAGAATGTGGTGGCTGCAGTCAGAAGACAACATTCAACATCCCTGTTCATAGGAGTTGAAGCACAGCTTTGTCCATCCCTTCCACAGAATCACAGAATGGTTTGGAAGGGACCTTTCAAGCTCATCTAGTCCAATCCCCCTGCAGTCAGCAGGGATATCTGCAACTGGAGCAGGTTGCTCAGAGTCCCAAACAACCTCATTTGGAATGGTTCCAGGGATAAGGCATCTCCCACCTCTCTGGACAACCCTTGCCAGGGTCTCACCACCCTCAGTGGAAAACGTTTCTTCCTTCTCTCCAGTCTGAATCTCCCTCTTAGTTCAAACCACCACCCCTTGTCCTGTCACAAGAGGCCCTGCTCAAAAGTCTGTCCCCAGCTTTCTGATCAGCCCTTTAAGCACTGAAAGGTCACCAGAAGGTCTCCCTGGAGACTTCTCTTCTCCAGGCTGAACAACCCCAGCTCTCTCATCCTGGCCTCACAAGTATCTTTACTCTGGTCTCATTAGTTTCTTGACATATAATTATGTGGCTAATAAGCTGCAGGCTCCTGCTGCTGAAGATGCTCCTCTGAGCTGCTCAGAGCATTGGGCTGGGTTATCTCCTGGAGCATGTTCCTTGAAGAAGCTAATTCTGCACAACTGGTAATTCGATTTCATTTCCCCCTCCCCCTGCTATCATTCCAAGAGTGCACTTACTCAGACATGGAAAAGCTGAGCCTGAAACAAACATTTAAAGGATTCTGAAGGATTTGTCATTACTGGAGCACGAGGAAGTCGAGAGAAAGAAATGAAATGTGCTGCTCAGAAACTGCATCAGCCAGGCCAAGGTTCTGCCTTTGGCTGCATCTGGGCAACTCATTTAGGCTGAGTGAGCTGTGTTGGCTGATTTGGAGCAGGATTTGCCCTCAGAGTTTAAACACAATAAATGCAGCTTAAGACCCTGCAAGGCTGTTGGGTGATGCTGTGCAAACCCCTGTCTAACGGTGCTGAAAACCACGATCCGATATTGAGTGACATCAACAGAGAAGCTCCCAGCAGGGGTGGTGGCAGTGCCGTTTCCAGGAGCAGCTTGGCCATTACCCCAAGTGTTTAGTGGGCATTAGGAGATTCAGTGATTCCACCTAATAAAGACCTGGATCTCACTATTTCTTTTTTAGCTCATGAAGGCCCTTATGTTCTTCAGCCTTTCACTGGCTTCTTAGGAGAGGATCTGAACTGATGATAAAGATGCTTTGTGTTCTGAAAAAGGAATGGAAAACAATTAAAACTCAAGGAGAATGGAAAAGAAATCAGGATCATACAATCATGGAATGGTTTGGGTTAGAAGGGACTTTAGATATCACCTAGTTCCAACCCCGCTGCCATGGGCAGGGACATTTCCCACTAGCCCAGGTTGCTCAAGGCTTCATCCAGCCTGGCCTTGCACACCTCCAAGGAGGAGACAGCCACAACCTCCCTTGGCAACCAGTTCCAGTGTCTCACCACCCTCACTGTCAATACTTTCTCCCTAATCTCCAGTCTTAATCTCCCTCTTCCAGCTCAAAGCCGCAGAGCATTGCTGAAAAGATTCTGGCCCCTTCTTCTTGACACACACACTTCAGATGTTTGTAAACACAGCAAAGAAGTTTCTCCTCCTGGTCAGATGGAAACTTCTGGGTTCCAGTTTGTGCCTGTTCCCCCTGTTCCTGTCCCTGGGCACCACTGACAAGAGTCTGGCCCCATGCTCTTGCTCCCCACCCTTTTATCTCTTGATGAGCATTGAGAAGATGCCCTCTCAGGCTGCTCTTTCTTGCCCAGGCTAAACAGCCCCCAGGTCTTTCAGCCTTTTATTGTTTTTTCCCAGCAACACTAACATTGATCTGCTGATGGTCCTGCTGAGTGTGTCAGTGGCTGTTCTCAGGCTGCCCCAGCTCCATGGCATTGCCCCTGCATGTCTGTGCTCAGGAAAACCTTCTCAGACCCCAGCCACTTCATTTTTTCCTTAGTTCCCCCCAAATCATTCACTCCTCCTTTTAGTATCTTCACTTCAGCACTACTTTGAACCAGTGTCACTGCTGGGGACAGAGAAGACAAATCCCTGGGGAGGTCAATATTTCCTTCTGTGTGCTGAGGCGATTGCGCCTGCTCAGAGTGTCTGGAGAGAGCACAAATGGTTTCAACATGTGCTCAAGGAACCTTCTCTCTTTATGGATCCCCAGGTACTCTTCCAAGTTGTGCTTTTGTGGAACTTCTTAAAGAGCTGTGCTATTGTTCTTCTGGAAGAGATGAAATAATAATGCTGGAATGAAGAGGCTTGCTTTACTTTGTGAAGGAAGTGAAATTGCTGAGTTTGTGACTGGGCTTCCCAGCTCAGTTCCTGATCCTTTTCCACCTTCCTAGGGGCTGCCATGGGAGGCACAACTTGGCCATGCCAGTGCTATGGGCAGCATCCCTCCATGGGCAGCATCATAGAATCATTAAAGCTGGAAAAGACCTTTAAGATCAAGTCCAGCTGTCAACCCAACACCACCATGCCCACCAAACCATGTCCCAAAGTGCCATGTCTGCACATGTTTTGAACACCTCCAGGGATGGTGACTCTACTGCCTCCCTGGGCAGCCTGTTTCTATGCATGACCACTCTTGCAGGAAAGAAATGGTTCCTAATATCTAGTCTAAACCTCCCCTGGCACAACTTGTGCCGTCACTAGTTACGTGGGAGAAGATCTGAACTCCAGCTGAGAGCAGGACCAGCTTTGTAGTTAAACCTCCTTTTCAAGTCAGATGGGGTTTCACCAGCTGAAGAAAGCAACCTGTCTAATGCTCTTGGAATACCACAGAAACCTCAAGCATCTTAATGGTACATGAGCTGAATGAAGCTGGACTAGAGCAGGCATGAAGCTGACATCATCACAGAGGTCCAGTTCTGGGCTCCCTGGTTCAAGGACAGGGACTTGCTGGAGAGGGTACAGCAAAGGGCTGCAAAGATGGCAAGGGGATTGGTACATCTCTATTATGTGGAAAGACTGAGAGAATTGGGGATTTTTAGCCTGGAAAAGACAAGGAGGGATCTCATCAATGCTTAGAAATCCATAAAGGGTGCCTGTCAGGAGGATGGGACCAGGCTTTTTTCAGTAGTGCCCAGTGACAGGGCAGGGGGTACTGGGCACCAACTTGAATATAAGAAGTTCTATCTAAACATGAGGAGGAACTTATTTAAGGGTGCTGGAACACTGGAACAGGCTTCCCAGGGAGGTGGTGGAGTCTCCATCTCTGGAGACATTCAAAGCCCACCTGGATGTGTTCCTGTGTGACCTTCTGTAGGTGAACCTGCCTTGACACGGGCTTGGACTGGATGATCTCCAGAGGTCCCTTGCAACCCCTACCATTCTGTGATTCTGTGAGGTTCCTCTGCATCTCACAGTCACTGAGCATCAATTGCTGATGACTCATTTGGAAATGATTTGCTAGCAGCTTGTCCCCATCCAGCAGGCAGCCTCCATCTGCCCATCCCCGCAGACCCCCTCGCTGCACGCGTCGCTTCCGTGCTGTCGGGGCAGGGATGAAATCCAGCTGAGAGCAACAGACAGCAGGGGAAAAAAACCATAACCCTAAGAGCTCCTGAACCTGAAAGGCATTTAATAAAGGAAACAGTGGAAGCCCCTTTGCTGAACTTGGCCAAAACCAAGGTTTGGACAGCGGTGTCAGGAAAATATTCCTCACCGGGTGAGTGACGTAGCTTCTTAGGTCTTCACTTCTGTGGCTGTGGAGACAGAATTCATGAGTAAGAAGCTGTCATGGCCAGAGTCCAAGTGAATCCTTACAACATGCTTGGGGAGGCACAATTTTTCTTCCCTTTTGGGCAATCAAAGGTGGTATTTTTAGCCCTGCACTGAGTTTTCTCCTCTGTAGGCTCCTGTTAGCTCATCAGAGTGGGCTGTCCACTCTAAAGAGGCTAAAAATGAGACAAGAACTGCACTGCCCATCAGATCTGAGCATCAGCAAGAGGGAGGGTGGGGTGGCCCTTAGGAAGAATTTGGGGAGTGCCCACCAAATTTTGGGGGGTGGTGGGGTTCCCCAAGCTTTGAGGTTCTCATAAAAATTTGGGATGTTCTTACTGAATTTTGAGGGGGTTTCACTAAATTTGCTTGTTTTCCACCAAATTTGAATGGTTTCCACCAACTTTTTTTTCTGGGGGGTTTCCACTACAAAACTGAGGTGCTCCTAAAAATTTGGGGGGTATTTTTTTTGCATCACATTTTAGAGGTTCTCTCAATTAGTATATATATTTTTTAAAGTTCCCCTCTAAATTTGGATGAATTTCACTTAATTTGGGGCATCTCCAGCAGAACTACAGCTTCTCCTAAAAATCTGGAAGCTTCTTCCAGCAAATTTTGGAGGGGTTTCCACCAAAAATTGAGCTTCTCCTAAAAAAAAAATAAAATTGGAGGGTTTTCCACCAAATTCGTGGCATTCCCTCACAATTTTGGGGGTTTTCCATCCAAAAGAGTTGAGCTTCTCCTCAAAATCTGGTGGGTTTATTTCCCCTCAAAACCGAGAGTTGCTGCTGCTGAATCTCACCCAAGCAGAGCAGCAGGCAAGATGCAGTAGCCCAAAACAAACCACACTTGGGTTTTAGCTGAGCTCTTGCTAATTTATCTCCATTTATGGAGTTATTTTACCTTAGACTCAACATTATGCTACTTTATGGCTGCTTCAGCTGAGACCAAATATGTGATGACCTAACCAAAGACCATAATCCACAAATTGTACCCAGGTGGCAAATTTATTGTTGGTGTTTTAAAAGGCCTTTTAAAATGCAATCCTCCTCGTGGGCAGCTCGTCAGCGAGGCTGGATCTCGGTTAGGCTGTGTAACTGTGCCCGAGCATGCTCATCTCCCCTCTTTCCTGCCAGCTAATGCCTTGCCTCATGTATTTCATATTATTATACTGGGATGTCATGGGTTAGGGCTGGGCTGGGCAGCAGACATGTGCCAGAGGCTCTCTATGAACCCCTTCGCTTCCCAAAAGGAAGAGAAAGGGAAGAAGAGATGAGGCTGATGGGGTGGGAAAGGAACTGAACCCGCTGGGATGGAAATAAGAACAATCCAATGAAATAGAGATACAATGAAATACAGACACAAACCAATCTGGAACCCAACCCCTGAGGGTAATGATGGCACCACTTGAAACACTGATGCTGGGGACAGGCACTGGGCAAGTCCCAGACTGGACTCAGCAGCAGCAGATGGGAACCAGACTCAGGAGCTGGATCCTGGAACCGGATTCCGGAACTGGATTCCACAACACATGGATCAGGATTGAAGGCAGAACAGACAGAGTCCTCCTGGGACATCAGCCATGGAAGAAGAGGCTTGACCCTGGGATCTCTCAGCTTGCTCCTGAAGATGCCATCCATGGGCTGCAATCCCTTGTTGGGCAGTTGAGGGTCACCTGTCCTGTCTGCTCCTCCCTGCAGCTGCCTCCTCTGACTTCCTGCATCCCAAGGTGGGGCACAAGCTGTGTCAGTGCACAGGACAAGTCTAAGCCAGAGCCTTTCTGCAGCCCAGCCCTTGGTAGGAACTCTCTTCATCAGCTTCTCCCTCCTGGAAGCAGCCCTGGCTGTGCAAACCTGCCCTGAACTGCAGCAAGTGCCTCCCTGAGCGGAGCCTGAGCTGGGAGGTGACAGCACTGAGCAGAATTGGCTCAAACCAGGCCATGAGAAAACCCTTAACTTCTGTTGTAGCTATGCTATTTCTCAGCAGTAGGAAGCTTCAACCCAGAGTGGTTGTTTTAAGTTATAAATATCTTAATTTTCTGGGTGTTGGTTTGCAAGAGGGACAGAGAGGCTGTCCCAGTTGAAGCTGAATGAGGACAGGGCAGTCCCTGGTGGCTTTTTTGTGGTCAAGACCTTTGAGGCTGGAGTGGCTCCGGTCCAGCAGCTGCTCAGCAAAGCCTTCTCTATGGCTGGAGCAGAACTCTTTGCATCTCCCCCCTCCTGCATCCCAACATCTCTCTGCTATGGACACGGTTTCTGTGTAGCTGGAGATCTCTGCTCACGCCCACAGGGTTGTGTAACTCAGCTATAAAGCTTTCTCGGGAGGGTTTTTTTTCTGTCTCCTGTTTTTTCCTCTCATAGGCAATCAAATCACATTCACCTAGAGCTTTTCTATACAAGAACCCAAAGCAATTTCCTTTAAACATTCATTTGAGGCTTGTTAGTTTATAAAGAACTCTGGTTCTCTTCCATCGCCCTTCCCAGGCACTTCCTCCACATTCCTGGCCAGCGTGTCAGGAGGAAATGCAGGTGCCTCAACCTTGGGCTGCTGGCACCCCTCACTGTGGGAGAACAGAAGTGTGAAGCCCTGTGCCTTCAAATGGTTTCCTAAATCCCCCCTGCACACAGAGTTTGCAGCTCCTAGTTACAGATGCTCAGCACTCTATAAACTCCCCCAGCTCTAGGGTCAATTGCTCACACGCTGGGGGTCAGTGGGGCTGCTGTGTGTGTGGAGCTATTTCCATGGTGCATTGTAACAAGTTTTCCTTCTTGGGTGTACGGTCCCTCCTTGGCTGATCCGCTGCTGAAAGCAACAGGACATTTGAGGTGGATGGGTGCAGACAGATGTGAGCTTCAGGTGATGTCTCATGCACAGATGCACCCCAAAATCATTTTGGGGGGTAGAAAAGAGTTTCCTAGCATGCTGGAAGAGCCTGAGAGGGGAGTTTCTGAGCAAGGCTGGAGCCTAAATGGGATTTGCTTTTGCTGAAGGCACTAAGGGGCCCCTAACCGTTTTGTGTGCTGGCTCCCCTCCAGCCCACGTGAGCCTTCCCAGCACTGTGGCTTTTTCTGAGCAGGCCAGGAGATGGAATGGATTGCTTGTGATATTTCCCAGGCATTTGCTTTATAGTTGCTGAACACAAAATGGATTTGGTTTCTAATGAAACAGGGATGTCTCTGCACATAATGAAGTTCTTGCCTTTGTTTTGCTTTTCATAGCCCAGCCTTATGTGCCATATAAACCCACCCCATTTGTTTTCCATTACCTGTGAGTAATTTCCCTCCTAAGACCACCACTGAGCAGACAGAATCATAGAAGCATAGAATTGTTTGGTTTGGAAAAGACCTCTAAGATCATGCAGTCCTGCCATCAACCACCATGGCCATTAAATCATGTTCTGAAGTGTCATGGCCACTGGTTTCTTGAACAGCTCCAGGGATGACTCCACCACCTCCCTGGGCAGCCTGACCCAGCCTGACCACTCTTGCAGGAATGAAATTGTTCCTAATCTCCATCCTAAACCTCCTCTGGCACAATTTCAGGCCATTTCCTCTTGTTCTATCACCTGATACTAGGAAGAAGAGACCAACCCTCACCTCAGCACAGCCTGACACTATCAATGAGGCCAGCTCTGCTCTCCTAGGCTCAGCCAGTCCCCTGCCCCCATCACTTCTCCACAGCACATTAACCTACTGGGTGATGTTGGGTGCCTTCATGCAGTGTCCACCCTGTGCAAACACTGGACACTTTCCAGTATGACACAGCCCAGACAGGCACAAGACCATCTCTGTCGTGACTGTGTCACAGCAGATGTTTGGTCCTAACTCCCATAGCCCTTTCCAGCTGGGTGCTCCTCAGGTAACATCTCTGAGTCAGCGCAAACGTGTGTGCTTGCTTGAGAATGGTGCTTAGTCTCCTCCAGGAGCAAACCATACCCCTGCCATAAACTGTGGTTGTAGTGAATGCAGTTGTAGATTGGATGTGAATAGGGTACAGCTGGTTTGGCTTTTGAGCCTGAACAGGTTTTGTGGCAATAGTTTCTGTTTCTAGAGCAGAACCAAAGAATTGTTTGGTTTGGAAGAGACCTTTAATATCATCCAGTCCAACCGTTAACCCAGCACTGCCAGAGTTGAGGTGTGCAGAAATGAAGTGACCTCACAGAGACCTTTGAGACCAGAAGCACAGTTTGTGTCTTTCCAGTTTGAATCCCATGAATTAATCCAGGACTATGCTTTCTGCTCCCCTCTGGCTGGCTGTAGATGTGCTTTGGTTGCTCAGGGATCCAGCACTGCTCCTAGAAGCTCCCTGAGGAGCAGAAGCATGGGAGCAGGGGGTGGTAGAAGCCAGTCTAGGGGTGTCATACCCAGAGGGGCCCACAGCTCCTCTCCCATGGCACTTGCTGCTCTCTCACTGGAGGATTTTGAAAGCACATGGAGAAGGACAGGGAACTGCTTGAAAGAGTCCAACACAGAGCCACAAACATGCTGAAGTCAGTGGCACATCTCCCTTGTGAGGACAGACTGAGGGAGATGGGTCTCTTTAGTTTGGAGAAGAGGAGCCTGAGGGGTGACCTCATTCCTGTTTATAAAGATGTGAAGGGTGAGAGTTGGGAGGACAGAATCAAGCTCTGCTCAGTGGTGTTCAATCAAGGGGCAATAGTTGCAGACTGGAGCAGAGCTTTCTTGTGAACACAAGGAAAGTGTGTTCCTGTGTGTCCACTGTGAGTGTGACGGAGCCCAGGAGCAGGCTGCCCAGAGAGGTTGTGGAATCTCCTTCTCTAGAGACATTCCAAACCCACCTGGACATGTTCCTGTCTGACCTACTCTAGATGATCTGCCTTGGCATGGGATTTGGACTAGATGATCTCTGGAGGGCCCTTCTAACCTCTAACATTCTGTGATTCTGTGTGATCAGGAACATTGTGATGGAGGTTTTCCATCTGAAGTCTGCTTGCCAGAGCTCACAGGCTGCTCTGGGTCTTCATTTCCTTCCATGTCTGGAAGCCACGTTAGGAGCACCTGCTTCTCTTCACGGGCAATAACTAACACACACTGCTGGATTTCTTTTGCATTTAATGAAGGAATTGCTCCCTATAGGGCTCAGCACAGAATTCCTACATTGTTAAAGATGTGCCAACCTTTTCTTCACAACTCTTTGGTTCCCACTATAGTGGAAAGACGTCTTTTCACTTACCCTGGCTGGGTTGGGGCCCTAAATGGAGTTCACTTCAGGATAAACCCAAGAAAACTTGTTTTCTAAATGTGGAAGAAATCAGATTCCACTTGCTGTGATTGCCAAGGGGGAAATGTATGGATTTTGTTCAGCTTTAGGCTTTTATGCTCTAGGACCAGGTGCTGCCAAGTGCACGTATGCTGATCTACACCACGAGTGCAATCCTAATATCAATAACAACAGGGCCAGGAAAATAGCTTGATCCTGAGTAGACAACGAGTGCCTGCAACCTGGGAACTTCACTAAGTATATTTGGGTATCAAAGAACTGTGAGCCAGTGTGTTTCATGAGCTCACAAATTAAAGAAATTCAGTTGGAGATACTTATTTCAGAGGACTTTTCCTTCTAGGATTTGTCATGTTGACTCCTGTAGACCTCTGAGGAAGAAAGGCTGAGAGCCCTGGAGCTGTTGAGCCTGGAGAAGAGCAGCCTGAGAGGAGATCTGATCAATGCTCAGCAAGAGCTAAAGGGTGGAGGGCAAGAGCATGGGGCCAGACTCTTCTTGGTGGTGGCCAGGGACAGGACAAAGGGCAATGGGCACAAACTGGAACCTAGGAGGTTCTGTCTGAATAGAGGAGAAACTTGTTTGGTGTGAGGGTGCTGGAGGCCTGGAGCAGGCTGCCCAGAGAGCTTGAGGAGTCTCCTTGTCTAGAGGGATTCCAATCCCCCTGGCCATTGTGATCCTGGGCAAGCTGCTGTGGGTGCCCTGCTTTAGCAGGGAGGGTTGAACTGGATGGTCCCCAGAGGTCACTTGCAGCCTCCACCATGCTGGCTTTCTGTATCTCTCCCTATATCTCTGGGATTCTTGAGCAGAACTCAGCCAATTTGATTAATTTGAGTTTGCCTACTGAATCTACTGTTGTAATTGAATTGAGTGCAGCAGTAATGTTCTGCAGAATCTGGGCTTCTAATTAATTCCAATAAATGTTCCATTAAAGGACATGGAACTTCTGCTTGGCTGTATCAGCTCTTCCTTCTCACAGTGCTTAGTGAAGGAGAAAATGCAGCTGCTGAAATCCAACATACCCTGGCAATTAGTGCCACAGATAATCCCTCATCAAAGTGAGATTTTTCAGGATACTCTCTCTGCAATCAGTTTATAAACCAGCTCATTTATAAATCAGCTTATTGGAGGTCAAATCTTTGGATGAGGGTCACATCATGAATGTCAGCTTCTCCTGTGCTGAGCATCAGCCAATTCTAGACACAGAGAGAGACAACCTGCCTTCAGATCTCTTCATTTCAAAGCCACAAAAGGCAGCCACACTCCTTGAATTATTTAAATCAGAGAAATACAGAACCCTTTGGGGTGGAAAATCCCTTTAAGATCAAAACATCCAACTGTAAAAGGATGGAGGGGGACAGCTTTGAGCTGACTGTTGAGTATCTGTGTGGCCTGGGTTGGGAGGACCCAAGAGCATCTGCCCCAGACCTGGCTCTGCCCCAGCCTGCTCCTCCAGCCCTGCCCTAAACCAGGGAAATGTCTCCAGCTTCTGCTGGAAAACCGTTGGAAATCCACAAGGAAAGGAGCAGCATCTTTGATTGTTGCAATTGCTCTGGGCATACACCCCCTCTGAAACAGCCTCTTTGCTTTGGAGGCTGTGCTCCAGGAATAACCACAGTACTGTGGATTATTGACTCATTTAGAAGCTCCCCAGAGACGCTTGTTCAGAGAAGGTTTAAGATAAATTGCATTTCATTTTCTATTTTTTTCAGATGGGCTCTGAGGTTCATTGAGGCTTGGTCCATGAGGTTCCTGAAGAGAGGATTTGCTCTTGGTTTATTCTTTGAGCCCAGCCTGCCATGCTTTGCCTGTTTTCTACGTGCCAGTAGCCAAAACAGCCCTTTCAGCTTTTGAGCTGAATCACTTGGTGAGTCAGTGTCTGCTTATCCAGCAGAAGGCAAGTGAGGGTTACCATGGGGCTTGTTTATATGCAATCACATTCATTAATTGCTGAAGATACGCTTTGGGTTGACCTCACCTCATTGTTATTGAGCCGTGCTGATCGTCTTGGCTAAACAGGGTTTATTTTCAGCTGCTGCCCTCTCTTTCCCTTCCAGCTGTTCACATTCATGTGCCCCAGCATGAAATACATGGAGGCACTGGAGCCAGAACCCCCAGACTCCTGTCACCACCTCCACGCTGGCTGCAGCTGTGACTCCTGGCTTGGGACAACAGTTCTGAGCGGTCGGAGCCTGAGCCCCAGGAAAGCAGTGTGGGGAGCAGCTCTTCTGCAGCTGGAAAGGGCCCTTCCAATTAGTCACTTGCCCAACTACTGTAAGCACCTCTCTGAGACTCCCTGTTTGCTTTGAAGTCTGGAGAGCACCTCTGCTAATGAAGCTCTGCCAATTTGTCTCGGCTAAGCTCCTGGTCCCACGCATCGATTGACTCACTGCTAATTATTTATTTGAGGAAATTAGCTGTGGTTCACAGAATCCCAGAGTGACAGAATGGTGGGAGCTGGGAGGTACCTCTGGAGATCATCCGGTCCAGCCCTCCCTGTTGAAGCAGAGTCACCCGCAGCGGCTTGCCCAGGATCACAACGGCCAGGTGGGTTTGGAAGCTCTCCAGGGAAAGGGACTCCAGGGCTCCACCACCCTTCACAGCAAGGAATTTTCTCCTGTTGAGACAGAATCTCCTAGGTTCCAGTTTATGCCTGCTGCCCCTTGTCCTGTCTCTGGGCACCACTGAAAAGAGCCTGGCCCCAGCCTCTTGGCTCACACCCTTTGGATTTTTTTATTTGAAACTATTGATTTAAAAAAAAATATTATTTAGATATTTATTTGGGGGTTCTTAAATATGTTCTTAATATCCCACCTAAACCTCTCCTGGTGCAACTTGAGGCCGTTTCCTCTTATCCTATCACTTGTTCCTTGGGAGAGGAGACCAACCCTCACCAGGCTCCAACCTCCTTTCAGGGAGCTGTAGAGAGCAATGAGGTCTCCCTTCAACTTCCTTTTCTCCAGGCTAAACAACCCCAGTTCCCTCAGCTGCTCCTCACTAGCCCTGTTCTCCAGACGCTTCCCCAGCTTCGTTACCATTCTCTGGACCTGCTCCAGCCCTTCAATGTCCTTCCTGGAGTGAGGGGCCCAAAATTGAACCCAGGATTTGAGGTGTAGCCTCCTCAGTACTGAGTAGAGAGGGACAATCCTTGTCCTGGTCCTGCTGGCCACACTATTGCTAACACAAGCCAGAGAGGACAATAAAGTCAGGAAGACATAGAGGAGCAAACCCACACTTGACTCTCCTTCCAGACTCAAGACTACATAAAACTAGGAGCAGTATTTCTGGTCTGTGAGGTGGACAGCAGATGTGAGCAGGGCCCACAAGCCCTTCTGCTAATGTAGTGTAATGCTGGTGGGAGCAAAGGCCAAATTGCTGGCTTGGTGATGAATGAAAAGAGTCAGCCTGCCAGAGCGTTGCCACCGAAACTTCAAACCAATGAAAACAGCCTGGCCCAGAATGAAATCCACTCTTTGTGTCCAAATGACCATAACATCTTGTGCACATCCACTGCCAAGTATCTTGGCTTTTGGGTTCTATGACAAAGTATGGCCTCAACTGCTCTCTGCTCTTTGGCACCGTGTCAGGAGACCATGCAAAACAGGGAATCCTATTCCACAGGCTTTTAGAAAGGAGGAAAGAGGGTGAAGAGGAAAAGAAAGTCAGCATAGTGTATTTTTTACAGCAGTGTCTTAATTACCCAAGCAATCTGATTGATTTTGTGTGATTTTTATTTCCTGCCTACAAAGAGGGGATATTTTATGTGTGGGGGAGTGGTGATCATGAAGCCTCTCTGCCATTTATCCCCTTGACCTCTGCGTCACCCCAGCTGTGGCTGTGCTGACAGATGTGCATCCATGCACTCGGAGCACTGAGGTTAAAAGGAAAAGTGACTCACACAGTATGAAACCCCCAGGAAAAAGAAATCCCTGTGGATGGAGAGAGGTGTCAGATCAGCTGCTTCGTTTTGGCTGCTCACTGCTGGGTCCATACCGGGCAGCCACAGCTGATTTGGGTAGACTTTTGGGACTAACCTCTGAGAAGCATCAGAGGTCAGGTGCTGGGGGTCTGACCATCAATGCTGGCATCCACATGTAGGTCATTCAGGGAAGATCCTGGCTCCAGCAGAAGGGGGAATGGAGAACTTCTCCACCTTGGGTGCCCTTATACAATGACCTTCAATGCAATAGGCACTGGTTTGGCTTCTGCCAAGGACAGGCAGCCTGTCAGAGCTGAAGAAGACACAGAGCTGAAAGAGGCTGAAAGTTCATGAGAGAGCAATATGTGAAGTAAGTAAGAAGCAGCTCAGTGGGGAACTGAGTGGCAAAGTGAAGAAGACCAATTGCTCTTGCTGAGAAGAGATGGTGAGCATCACCAGCTGCATGCGTCCTGTAGGGACAGCCCATGATGGAGCAGAAGCAGGAGAGCTTTATGTGAGATGGATGGAGCAACCCTGTAGCTGTTCCTGCCAAAGGAGAGGCTCAAGATGGTGTAGCTGTGTGTCATGGTCCTTTTTAGGGCAGAGACATGAATTAAATGACCTTTGGCAGCCTCCTGTCATCACTTCCCCTTTTTGGCACACTGGGCATAATCTTGTAGCTTCTGAGGCTTGTAACTGAGGTCCAGACTCAGACTGTTCCCCCTTGTCCTTTTGGTTTTGAAAACTCTGCTTTTATTTAAGAGCAAAAGTGGCATTTGCAGATCTCAGTGCGTAAATCTGAGCTTTACTAACACCACTCTGAGGACAGCATCACCCTATGGGTCACAGCTCTGTGCTGGGGATGTATCACATCATAACCCATGCACAGAGATGCCCAACAGTGAAGGCAGCAGCTTGAACCATCCCAGGGTAGGTATTTGGAGAACTTTTGATGCTGTTACTGAACTGGAAACAGAGATGTAACAGAGCTCTGCCAACACTTATGTCTGGTTTACATCCTTTAACTCCATTGATTTCAGGGTTCTCCCCTTTCTGAGCTGTCCTGATGTTGGGCAGTTCTCAGTTGAATTTGGACTGTGGTATCAACACAGGAAGCCACATGTGGGCTCTGCCTGGCTGTATCAGCTTGGTGTGTGGATGTTACCACCATCATAGTCATCAGGCATTGGACTAGGCTGCCCAGGGAGGTGGTGACGTCACCATCCCTAGAGGAGTTAAAGAAACAAGTAGATGTGGCACATCAGGACATGGTCTAGTGGCCATGGAGGTGTTGGGTAGAAGGTTGGACTTGATGATCTTAGGGATCTTTTCCAACCTAATGATTCTGTGCTTCTATGACCATACTGGACTCCTCCAAAGCTAAGCCTCTGATTCATTGCTCTCTTTGCTCCAACCCTTCCAGAACAGTTGCCTGCCCCTGTGCTTGGATCTCCTCACAGTCACGGGGCCCTTCAGCCCGGGGCAGAGGGAAATTGCATGATTGTATGGAAAGTACCAATAATGTTGTGGAGTTTTGTTGCCATGGGAACAGGAGCTGAAACCAGAAATAGAGGCCATCAGATGGTGGAAGACTGTCTGTTGTGGAGGATACCGAGAGTTCTGTCCTTAAATGATGACATTGCAAAACAATGAGACCTAAAAGGCCAAGAGCTGCTCTCTGGGTTAGTCTTCCATTTCTCCTGACCTTTAACTATAAGTTGTCCCTCACGACTGTTTCATAGTAGAACGATAGAATCATAGAATAGTAGGGGTTGGAAGGGACCTCTGGACATCATCTAGTCCAATCCCCTGCTAAAGCAGGTTTGCCTGAATCAGGTAGTCCAAGACTACAATGTCCAGGCAGGTTTTGAGTCTCCAGAGAAGGAGATGCCACAACTTCTATGGACAGTCTGTCCCAGGGCTCCAGCATCCTCACAGTAAAGAATTATCTCCTTAAGTTCAAGTGAAACCTTCTGTGTTCTAATTTGCACCTGATGCCCCTTGTCCACCACCCAGAAGAGCCCAACCCTAGACTCTCGTTCCTATCTGGTGTGTCATCTTCCACTGTCAAACGGGACTGTGTGTTCCTCTGTTTCTCCCTTTCAGTGTCTTTCTCTGACTGAAATGCTTCATGAAGCAATGAAAGCCTCCATTCACCCCCAGTCCACAGATGTACTTTATGTTCACATCCAGATGCGTGAGACCTTCTGCAGTCTGTACCCAGATGTTAGACAGAATGGCTTTTCATATTCCACTCTTTTATTTAGGAGTGAGTAGGATTCAAAGAGGAGCTGAACTCTTCTGTGGTTAGTGAGCACATCTGCAGCTATAAAAACACCAGGCCATAGAGGACTGGGAAGGTCAAACTGCCCCACATGTGTCCTGCAGACACATGAGCTCCCCAATGCTGATGGAGACACTTTAAATAGCTAGGGATGGTTCCAGCTCTGCTGGCAGAATAGTGCTCAGCATCAGGAAGCTGTCCTATGGAAAAGGACCTGAGTGTGCTGGTCAACAGCCAGCTGAACATAAGCCAGCTTGTACCTAGGTGGCCAAGAAGGCCAACAGTGTCCTGGCCTGGATCAGCAATAGTGTGGATAGCAGGACCAGGGCAGTGATTGACAATCTGTATTTAGCACTAGTGAGGCCACATCTGGAATCCTGGGTTCAGTCTTGGGCACTTCGCTCCAGGAAGGGCATTGAGGTGCTGGAGCATGCCCAGAGAAGGGCAATGAAACTGGTGAAGGGTCTGGAGCACAAGTCCTGTGAACAGCAGCTGGGGGAACTGGAAGTGTTCAGCCTGGAGGAAAGGAGGCTGAGGGGAGACCTTCTGGCTCTTTCCAACTCCCTGAAAGGTTGGAGCCAGGTGGGAGTTGGTCTCTTCTCCCAAGTAAAAACTGATAGCATAGGAGCAAATGGCCCCAGAGTATGCCGTGGGAGGTTTAGGTTGAACATTAGGAAAAACTTCTTCACTGAAAGAGTGGTCAAGCCCTGGAACAGGCTGCTCAGGGAACTGCTGGAACTGCCATCCCTTGAAGTGTCCAAAATATGTAGATGTGGTGCTGTAGAAGAAGGTTCAGTGGTGCTTGACAGTGTTAGGCTAATGGCTGAGCTTGATGATCTTGGAGGTCATTCCCAGCCTTTATGATCTTTATGATTCTGTCACTTCCAGATTCAGCCCAAACTTCCTCTATCCCCAAAGTCTTTACACCACCCTCTGCTGGTGTATAGCTGGTCTGATGCGATCGGAACTAAACTATGGACTTGTGCAACTTTGCAGTGGGGCCATGGCAAGGAGCCAGCTCCCATAAGTTCTTGGTTGGGGCATTTCCACTTGCACAGACACGGCAAGCAAGTGCAAGGCAGTGATGCTCCAGTCTGGCCACTGCTTCAATTATTCCAAGCACAGAGAACCGCCAGTGAGAAGTGGGCTTTGCAGTAAGCTCCGTGGTGGACACTCAAAAGTGATCGTTTCTTCAAAGCTTGTGGGAATTACATTTACTGGCTTACGAAATCCACATCTGTGATGCATCACCAAAAGGCAGAGCCAAGCATCGTATCAATAGAGGAGGAGGAGGAGGAGGAGGGAGCTTGGGTGAGCACAGAGGAGTGATCTGCTCAGGGCAGGGTGGGGTGATCACACCACGACTCCCCCAGCTTTCAGCTGGAGGCCCATGACAGCGCTGAGCAAGACCTCGGCCGCTGACTCAGCCTGCTGGGCCCTCATGGAGCAGGGTTATGGATGGGCTGTCAGGCCCTCCCCTGGGAGCTGCCTTTACGAGGTGGCGTCACAGCTGCTGGCCACTGGCCAGGGGAGTTTTACAAATGCTTTAAAAAAACCCTGGAAGGGAGAGTGGATTAAACATCCTGTGCTGGAGTGAAGAACAGACCAGGCTGACAGCAGGGGCTGCTCAGAGCTGGCTGAATTCCTGCTGCTTTTAACATCCTCATCACCCTTTGCACCCTTTGTGTCTGTGCTAGCTTCAGCACTTGTGTTCAGTTTTGGCTTTATGATTTCAGCCCCAGCTCCTCTGCCCTCTCCCAAGGGGTGGAGGTTCCATACAGAGTGTGTGTTGGGCTCTGCTTGTGCTGAGCAAGTGCCCAAGGGAAGTCATGCTCCGGTCTGAACATCTGAGTATTTACTACCTAGAAAGGTTGGACTGGGTAATCCTTGGGGTCCCTTCCAACCTGGCATTCTGTGATTCTGTGCTCTGGCTCATCTCTGCTCCAGGATGCAGTCTGAAGGGTTGTGTATGACTCCATCCCTTCTCCCTCTGCTTCTTTTGTACCCCTGTCCTGCAACCACCCCAAAACCAAGGCCAGGAGAGTATGAGGTGCATGTACTGGCTCTGAGCCCTCACTGGTGATGGCTCCATTGGGCCCTGGGTACGTGGAGCAGCCCATGCTGCAGAGCTGGACAGAGCTGGAACCAGAGGTGCCTGGCTGCAGGGAGAGGTGCTGATGCCCATAGAATAGAATCACAGAATTACAAACTGGTTTGGCTGGAAAGGGACCTTTAAAGGTCATCTAGTCCAAACCCCCTGCAGTCAGCAGGGACATCTGCTACTGGAGCAGGGTGCTTAGAGGCCCAAACAACCTGGCCTGCAATGGGGCATCTATCACCTCTCTGGGCTACCTGGGCCAGGCTCTCACCATCCTCAGTTTCAAACATTTCTCCCTTCTCTCCAGTCTTCTAGTCTAAACCACCAATCCTTGTCCTATCACAACAGGCCCCAATAAAAGGTCTATCTTCAGTTTGCTTATCAGTCCTTGAAGCACTGAAAGTTACCACCAGAAGGTCTCCTTGGAACCTTCTCCAGGCTGAACAAGCCCAGCTCTTTCAGCCTGGCCTCATAGCAGAGGGCTTTCAGCCCTCCCAGCATTGTTGTGGCCTCCTCTGGCCCTACTCCAACAGGTCCATGTCTGTGCTGAGGACTCCAGAGCTTCCCCAGCACTGCAGGTGGGGTCTCAGCAAAGGGCCAGAATCTCCTCCCTGCCCCTGCTGCCCACACTGCTGGGGACCAGCCCAGGACATGCTCAGAAGGGGTGAGGATGTGAGGTACAGTGCAGGCAGCAAAATGCTGAACTTTGGTGCTCATTCACTTCACCTTTCTTGAGATGGTGTCTCTGAGACCATCCAAAGAAATAGTCCTGCTGTGTGTCAGCTGCTTCTTCAGCAGCAGAGCCTGTGCTGCAGCTCCTGGCTGGCCAGTGTGAGGTCAGACACAGCAGCTGACACTGTTCCCCACTCACCCAAATGCCCACCCAGCAAGTGACTGTGCCAGTTTAAGCAAACTGATTTAGAAACAGGCTCTTTAGAGCCATACAATCTGTAGGTTGCTGGAGGGAGAGAGCCAAAGAGGAGCCCATTCGTTCCTGCTCATTTGTTTCCTGGCCTCCCTAGAGAAGTGGGGACAAAGGCTGCATTTAGCAGAGCGGTGGCAGTGGCTGATGCCAGCCAAACATTGCTCTGCTTGTGCCAGGGATTCACAGAGGCCATCACAAACCATATTCTCTACACAACCATCTTGGGCTCCTGTATTGGTAGCCTGGTTGGAGCAGATTTCCCTTTCAGTGGAATCAGACCACTCCAAAATATTGCTGTCAGGATCAGGAGGTTAACTGTGGCACGACCCATCCTGGGGTGACTGAGACCTTATGGATCCCACTAGGTCTGTGTTTCACCAGCAAGCTGCTGAGTCCATCACTGGTCTGTGTTTGGGTGTGTTTAATGTTACTGAGGATAAGGTGAGGATCTGTGGGATTTCCAGGAGAGACTTCCAGACTTTTACTGTAAAAGAAGCACGGAACATATAATAGAATCCCAGCATAGTGGGGTTGGAAGTGACCTCTGAAGATCATCCAGTCCAACCCCCTGCTAAAGCAGGGCACCCACAGCAGCTTGCCCAGGAGCACAATGCCCGGCTGGATTTGGAATCTCTTCAGAGAAGGAGACTCCTGGTCAAGGCTCCAGCACCCTCACACCAAAGAAATGTCTTCTCCTGCTCAGATGGAACCTCCTGCGTTCCAGCCTGTGGCCATTGAGCCTTGTCCTGTCATGGGGCACCACTAAGAAGAATCTGGCCCTGTCCTCTTGCCCCCGAGCCTTTATCTCCTGCTGAGGCTCTCAGACTGCTCTTCTCCAGGCTAAACAGCCCTACGTCTCAGCCTTTCCTCGTCACAAAGATGCTTCAGGCCCCTGACTTGTTCTGAGCACCTAAAGCAAGAAGAATGTTCATTATTTCACCCTTCAGTTTCAGCGGTGGAAGTTTTCAGACTGGAAATGGATAATGCAGGGCCAGAGCAGTCCCTTTCCCTGCTCCAAAGGGGAAAGCTCCCCTTGGCCCGAGCTCGTCCTGCTCCCTCCCGGCAGCTCCGGGAATCGCAGCCCGGCAGCCGCCGGAGCATCCCGGGCCGGGCCAGCTCCGGCTGCCGCTTCCCTGCGGGCAGGAACCCCCTGCTCAGCCCGCGCAGCGCGGAGCGGCCGGAGCAGCCTCTTGCCCCTTCCGGAGCATGGAGTGCCCTGGCATCGCCTGCCCTGCTGGGTGGTACTCACGGGGCTGCTCTGCGGCTCGTCTGGATCATACAATCACAGACTGGTTTGGGCTGGAAGAGATCTTAAAGATCATCTATTTTCAAGCCCCCTGCTATGGGCAGGGACACCTCCCACTAGAGCAGGTTGCTGAGACTCACAGCCTCACTCAGTGAGACAGCCTCACTCAGAACGGTTCCAGGGATGGTGCATCTCCCTGGGCCAGGGTCTCACCATCCTCAGTGGAAAAAAACCCAAATTCTTCCTTCTCTCCAGCTGAAATCTCCCTCTTTTAAAGCCATCACCTCTTGTTCTGTCACAACAGGCCCTGCAAAAGGTCCATCCCCAGCCATCTGATCAGCCCTTTAAGCACTGAAAGTTACCACCAGAAGGTCTCCTTGGAGCCTTCTCTTCTCCAGGCTGAACAAACCCAACTCTCTCAGCCTGGCCTCACAGCAGAGGGCTTCCAGCCCTGCCAGCATTGCTGTGGCCTCCTCTGGCCCTGCTCCAACAGGTCCCTGTCTGCGCTGAGGACTCCAGAGCTGCCCCAGCACTGCGGGGGGGTGTGTCTCAGCAGAACACAGCAGAGGGGCAGAATCCCCTCCCTGCCCCTGCTGCCCACACTGCTGGGAATCAGCTCAGAATAGGCTGGGGCTGGAATGGCAGTGACTGGTGCCAGCTCATGTCCAGCTTTGCACCCCAACCCTCCCAAGTCCTTCTCCACAGGGCTGATCTGCAGCCCTTCATCCCCCAGCCTGTGTTGATAGCAGAGGGGAACTTCAACCTCGGTGCAGGACCTTGTATTTGTCCTTATTGAGCTTCCTGAGGTTTGCACAGGCCCACCTCTCAAGCTTGTCAAGGTCCCTTTGGGTGACATCTCTTCCCTCCAGCACCTGAGATCATCAGTTGTAATGGGGTGAGGACAAATCATTTATTTGAAGTGCAGTGAATTAGTCAGAGGATGTGACCTGCCTGAGGGGAATGGGAGGATGATGGGACCGGCAGGAGGTAGGGTGGTTCCCCAGCACATGTAGTGTCCTGTCCCAGCATGGATATGTTTTCTGGTAACCCTGACTACAGGGAGAGCTAATGGGTCCCCAGCAGAATGTAAAGCTGAGCTGTGGGGGCCCTGGGGTGAAGATTAGTGCTGGCTTTCAGTGAGATACAGCTCAGTGAGGCAGAGCTAATGAGGAGCTCAGCAAGTATTAGGAACATTATTTAATTCTGCACCACAAAAAAAGGGGGGTTGTCCTCATGGGAAAGGGTTGGTGGGTTGCCTGGGCCAGAGGCCAGGGTCTGGGAAGGGAATAGCTGTAACACCTTCCTTTATGGAGGAAACACAGCTGGAGTGGTGATATTTTAAGGACCTTGGGGTCCTGCAGAGGCCTGGGGATCAGTACAGGGCCAACACTGCAGTGATCATGTTAGAAACCACAGCATTGTCTTGAGATGGCTTCTGTGAAATAGAGAATCACAGAATTGAGTTGGAAGAGACCTTTAAAGGTCACCTAGTTCAACCTCCCAGCCACTCCTAGCCATCAGGGACAGCTGCAACTAAAGCTGGTTCCTCAGAGCCCCAAACAACCTGACCTGGAATGGTTCCAGGGGTGGGGCATCTCCCATCTCTGGGCAACCTGGGCCAGGGTCTCAGAGGAAAAAAAAATCTTCCTAGTATCTAGTCTAAATCTCCCTCTTTTAGTTTAAACCTCTTACCCCCTGTCCTATCATTACATTCCCTGATAAAGTCCTTCCCCATCTTTCCTTTCCCCTCTCCAAGTCCTGCAAGGCCACCAGAAGGTCTCCCTGGAGCCCTCTCTTCCACAGGTTGAACAACCCCAACTCTCTCAGCCTGGCCTCACAACAGAGGGCTTCCAGCCCTTGCATCACTGTTGTGGTCTCCTCTGCCCCTACTCATTGCTTTATTCAAATGTGCTTAGAAAACAAGGAGCTGAATGTTGCTTCCACCACATGCTGTCTCCTGCAGAGCCAGTCATGCTGGGAGGGACTCCTGCACTTAACCTGGATCATGCCAAAAGTGAAGTGTCTTCTGTGTCCTATCACAGGCAGAGCAAGGGGAAGCATTTGCTCTGAGATAAGCCCAGCAAGTGCACAGGGAGAGTGTGCAGAGGGAACTGGAGCATGAGTAGATGCAGACAATGTGCCTTCCCCTTCCTGCAGCTGAAGGGAAAGGAATCCACTGCCTGACTTTACACCTCTGCACGACTGCCTGTGCTCAGGCATGCACTGTTTACTTCTGCTGAGCATACAGTGCACACACTGTACTTCTCCTCCTTCCTGGGAAGGAATAAAGATCTGCTGTTTAAGGCAGCCAAGTATTTTTGAAATCGAGTTATGTGCCAGAAAGGATTGCTGGGACTCCAGGAGCCACTCCTGCATTTTGCTGTAAAGAGGAAAATTCAGGATTCGTGCTGCCAGCGTTGCCCTGCTCCAACTCTGACATGGGAATTCAGAACAGATCCTCTGCAGGAGCAGCTTGTGATTGGATTGAAGATGAGGGATCTCTGGGAAGAAAGTTGACCCCAGCACCTTCTGGCCTGGAAGGTTGCTCATGATATGATACAAAACACAGATGTTGCCTGTGAGAATGATGAGGAGCTGAAGGACTAAGTGCTCTGCAGGTGCAGCAGATATATGCTGTTCCCTTTGCTCGCTTATTGCTGGCTGGCCTGGGGACTGGGCAGGAGTAAAGGGTACTCTGCCAGAGCAGAATACAGACCTGCAATCAAGCAGAAGGACTCTGTCATCCTCCCTCTGATTTGAATTCTGAGATGTGAGATTAGGAATTTTGTGAAATTCAGCAAGGGCAAGTGTAGGCTCCTGCACCTCAGGAGGATCTCCTGCACCAGTACAGGTGAGGGGTGACCTGCTGGAAAGCAGCTCTGTGGAGAAGGACCTGTGACAACAAATGCCCCATGATCCAGCATGTGCACTCATGGCCAAGAAGGCCAATGGTCTCCTGGGATGCAGCAAAAAATGTGAGCAGCAGGTTCTCCTCACCCTTTACTCAGTCCTAATGAGGCCACATCTGCAGTTCTGGGCTCCCCAGTGCAAAAGTGTCAAGGAACTACTGGAGAGAGTCCAGCAAAGGCTACAAAGATGCTGCAAGGATTGGAGCATCTCTGAGAGGAGTAAAGGCTGAGAGCCCTGGGACTGTTAAGCTTGGAAAAGAGCAGCCCCAGAGGGGATCTGAGCAATGCTCAGCAAGAGATAAAGGCTGGGGGGTGCAAGAGGATGGGGCTAGACTGTAACATACCTTGTGTGTGAAGAGGAGATGTGAGAAGCTAGCACAGGCTGGTGCAAAATGAGTAAGGATCTGAAGCTGATAGTGATGGAGCCAGACAGCAGTGAAACCACAGAGTCTGCCTGAGCAGCCTGGGCTGCTGCCTTTAGTACAAAAAAAGAGAGGCAGTGACCCTTTCCTCATTTGTGGAATCTCTTCTGGATAAATATATCTCAGTTCCATGTGGAAAAGCCACACACATAGAAGGAGCAATGCCCGGAAGATGATAGCCACCTAAACCACAGTGACTGCAAATTATCCTCTCTCTGGAGGGAAGGTTTCATTCTGCTCTGATTTCAGCATGGTTCACTGTTTGTTGGTTTTTTTAAGGTCTGGCTTTTCATCCACTAATTAGCAGCCTAAAAAAAACACAGGTTGAGATTTCTGTGGCTTTTCTTCATGCTTTCGTAATGTCTTTCACCCACGCTTCTTAACTACATCTTTCCCTAAACCTAAAAGGAATGATGTGACCAGCTGGCCTCTCCTATTTCTGGATCTGATTTACGCTGGAGCCTGTGGAAGCATGACTCACAGAGCCTGCTTCACAGCGGCCACTCGGCCTTGCACAAAACCGCTGCTACAACCCAGGCCGTGCAGAAAGGAAGGTCTACTCAGTCCTCTTCCACGCCCCCTCTCGGATTTTCTCTCTCTGCAGCACAATGAGCCTCTCCTCCTCAGTCCCCCATGTTAGATGTGTTGCAAAGAGAAATCTTTTGCAGGTTTCTTTCTGAGCTTCAGCCTAGGTGCTGTGGCTGCCTTTGAAGCCTTTTATTCCTTCAGCTAACAGTAAAAATTACAGTTATGTGGTGAGCACAGAGGTCAGATAGGCAATAGTCAGCAGCTGGTAGCTTGCCAGCCACCCAGGTACATTCCCCAGTGCTTACACCCCAGGGTGTGGTTACTCTGGGAGGGGAATGTGTTCTGCCTCAGCTGAGCCTGCTGCGGCTTGGCTGCAGCTATCAGCATCTAACTGTGGGCTCTGCAGACCTTCAGTATTTTCCCCTCACATCAAACAGGGAACAAAGGGTAATTTGGGGGTTGCCAGTTGTCAGCCAGGTGAACACGAGCCAGTGTGTGCCAAGGTGGCCAAGAAGGTCAACCCCATCCTGGCCCAGATCATCAATAGTGTGGCCATCAGGACCATGGCTGCAGAGACTGCACCTCAAATACTGGGTTTAGTTTTGGGTCCCTTACTTGAAGAAGGACATTGAGGGGCTGGAGAGTGTCCAGAGAAGGGTGATGAAGCTTGGAAAGGGTCTGGAGAACAGTGCCGGTGAGGAGCAGCAAGGAAACTGGAGTAGTTTAGCCTGGAGATACCAGGTGGGGTTGGTCTCTTCTCCCAAGGAACAGCAATAGGACAAGAGAAAATGGCCTCAAGTTATGCTAGAGAAGGTTGAGGTTGGACACGAGGAGCAATTTCTTTGCCAAAGGGTTGTCAAACCCTGAACCAGGCTGTCCAGGGCAGCCTCCTTTCCTGAAGGGGTTTCAAAGCTGTGTAGATGTAGTGCTGAGTGACATGGTTTAGTGGTGACCTGGCAGTGCTGGGTTAATGTTTGGACTGGATGATATTAAAGACATCTTCAATCAAAACGATGCTATGATTCTGTGATTCATGGCTCCTGCTGGCCAAGTTTACAAAAGGGCTTACTCATTTGCTGAGGAGGGGGCCAAACTTGGATTTAAAAGCTTAAAACCTGGATATGATATTCAAAATGTCTCAGCCCAGCCAGTGCCTCCTCTGCATGCAAACGATGGGACTGCAGTCACTCAGTGCTGGCACGGAGCTGCTCGCCTTGAGTGCCCACAGACAGACTTGGGAGCAGAATATCAGATTATGCTTTATAAAAGCTGCCTCACACCTTGAAAACCCCTCCAAGGCTTAGTGAGGGCTGATCTGCATCCATGCATCTCCAGGTTCTTTTGAGCATCCCTGGACAATTTAAAAAGCCTCATGAAAACATGGGCGGTGTCATTTGACACAAGAAAAGGAGAGGATTTGTGCCTTTCTCCCTTCCTGCAGCCAGACACCCTTAACTCTGGATGTGTGCAGCTTTCAACAAGCTCCTCATGCTATTCCTCCTTATTTCTGTGTTTGCAGGAGTCTCCATGACCTTGTGAACGTGCAGCTGGGCACGGCTCAGAGCGCTGCCTCAACCGTACCATAATTACGTTAAACAGCAAGGCGAGCCGTCGGATTCCTCCCGGGGCTCCGCTTCCCGACGCTGAATCCAGCTCTGGACTCCCAGACCTGGCACAGAGACAGCTGGAGCTACTGCTCAGCATGACAGACCTTTTCCATCTGCATGCTCAGCGTTTATCTCACATTAGCGCTCGTCAGCCTTATCTGCAGCAGAGCTTAACTTAGTTTCATTTAGCAGCAGGACAAGGGAGGTGATTCTGGCCCTCTGCTCTTGTGAGACCCCACCTGGAGCACTGTGTCCCATTATGGGGCCTCCAACATAAGAAAACCTCAAACCATTAGAGTGGGTCCAGAGGAGGCTGTGAAGATGATCAGAGGGTTGCAGCACCTCCCCTGTGGGGACAGACTGAGAGAGTTAGCGCTGTTCAGTCTGGAGAAGAGAAAGGTCCAGGGAGACCTTAGAGCAGCCTTCCAGCAACTGAAGGGGGCTACAGGAGAGCTGGGCAGGGACTTTTAACAAGGGCTTGTGGTGATAGGGCAAGGGACAATGGCTTTGAGCCAGGAGAGGGGAGATTTAGACTGAAGATTAGGAGGAAAACCTTGACAGTGAGGGTGGTGAGATGCTGGAACAGGTTGCCCAGCAAGGTCATGGATATCCCCTCCCTAGTGATGTTCAAGATGGGCCCTTGAGCAGCCTGGGCTAGTGGAAGGTGTCCCTGCCCATGGCAGAGTGGTTGGAACTATATAACTTTAAGGTTCCCTTTCAACCTAAACCACTCTTTGATTAATTTAATTTAAATCCCATAGTTTCTTTTCTCTTGGTTGCACTTTGCTGTCCTGAAGACATGCAATTCTGAATAACACTGACCCAGTCTGTGTCAGTATCGGGGGGCTTAGGACCTCACAGGACTGAGCTTCCAAACTGGTTAAAGGCAAAGAGCCTTTTCCCTACTCCAGGAAGAGCCTGTTCAGGAAACTCTCAGAGCAGGAGCTTGTTTGCAGCCACGGTTTCTGAGTTCTGTCTGAGGACAAAACATGGTCGAGTTGACACCTCAGTGTTTCAGACACTCTGGGTTTGCTCAGCCTGAGCTGGTTGTGTGACAATATTACTCACAGTCCACAAAGCAGATGCTGAGTGAAGGAGCAGCAGAAGTGTGAGGAGCAGTGGGCTGGGAGAGCTATGGCACTGCAGGGTGGAGATGGAGCAATCTGGTGTAGCCTTCTGTTGCTGCTGTGCACAGTGTATCATTTGAAGAGGAAATGATACCCAGGTCTGCCCACAGTGTAGTTCCAGCCATGTGGCCTTTTTCCTGTGCCTGGTCAATCCTGGGTCTTACTCACACCTTTTCCAGGTGATGGTCCGTGTTTCTATAATGCTCGGGGTTCTGATTTAGGATGGCTCACTGAGAAATGCTCAGGAATTGTTCTGTCAGCAAATGCTCCATGATTTTGCTGTCAGCTGGGTGCCAGATAGTGACTGAGTAATACCAACTCTAAGCCACAGGCACAGCCGGCCCAGGAGACTTACCTAAATCCACACCCACCCTCTCCCTCACTTCAGAAGTCCTCTGCTTCTGCCCATCATCAACCAAGGAGTCTGCATTTGCTCAGCTGCTAAGACCCATCTGTGCACACACTAAAGGAAGACTAATGATTAGATGCTACTTCAGCAGGCAGCACTTCTGTGGCACAGCACCGTCCTTCAACTCCAGCAGATGGAAAGCACTGGTCAGACATTTGTTGAATCTTTGAACAGCAGAGGGAGGATGCTCACTTGCCTTGGGTTTTGGCTTCTGCCCTTACTCTTCTAGAACACAAATCTTGTGAGGAGTGGCTGAGGGGACTGGGGCTGTTCAGCCTGGAGAAAAGGAAGCTAGGAGGAGAACTTCTGGCTCACAATGTCTCTTCTCCCAGGTAACAAGTGACAGGATGAGAAAAAATGGCCTCAGGTTGTGCCAGGAGAGGTTTAGGTTGGACATGAGGAACGATTTCTTCACTGAAAGAGTAGTTAAGCCCTGGAACAGGGTGCCCAGGGCAGTGATGGAATCACTGTCCTTGGAAGAGCTCAGAAAAATATGCAGATGTGGTACTGAGAGACATGGTTCAGTGGTGACTTGGCAGTGCTGGGTAACAGTTGGACTTGATGAACTTGGAAGTCCTTCATGATTCTGTGATTCTAGGATCTGCTGTGATTGTTTTTTTCATTCATAAAACCCAACTGAAAAGCAGCAGACACGCAGCTAAATTTAGAATGGGTTCATGTAGGAGCTCTCTTTATACACTTTTTAGCTACAGCTCCAGGGAGAAACCTGAGCTATGCTGAGGTCAGAAAGAATTCTGCTACCCAGACATGCCCCTGCCTCCTCCATTCTAACTCACTGCATTGTTTCATGGGATATACTACATTGCATGATGTAAGGACTCTCAGATAGTTTTAATATTTCCTCTGCTTAGGCCTTGGACAAAAGCCACATAATAAGAGAGACAAGGTGGCATCCAAAACCGCTCATGTGTGCATTTGGCAGCCAAGATCTCTGCAAAAGGACTTTGACTTTACTTTTAAGAAGGAAGGTAAGGGCTTGAAACACTCACAAGATAATTGGTTCTCCTGGATTTAGAATCCTATAAATTTTTTCATAGAATCATAGATATTTTTTTTTCAGTTGGAAAAGACCTCTAAGATCATTGAGGACAGCCATCAGCTTGGACTTTAAATCAGATTTCCATGTCATAGCTCTCCAGGTGCCAGCTGGGGTTGTGCTGAAGGGATATCAACCTGCACTGGTAGAATCAGATGATAAAAAAAAACCCTCCTGACACTGCCACCACTTCTCCTGGTGTTGTGCCACAGCAAGCAGTGTCTCCTACTTCTCTTCTACTAGAAATCTCTCAGCCTCATTGCAGGGGCAGAAGCAAAGGATCACAGAGAGATCACCTCTAGAGAGATCTTCAAATCCAACCTCCCTGCCAGAGCAGGACCATAGAACCCAGCACAGGTTGCACAGGAACACATCCAGATGGGGCTTGAAATTCTCCAGAGAAGGAGACTCCACAACCTCTCTAGGGAGCCTGTTCCAGTGCTCTGTGACCCTTAAAGATGTTCTTCCTTGTGTTGAGGTGGCTTTAACCCAAGACATACTCCTGGTGCTGGTCAGGGCCAGTCTGCAAGCCCAGCAACTTCATGTAAAAGAATTTCAAAGCCAACAGAGCTGAAGCAAACCTGGTGCTTTATGGGGATAACACTGCATATAGTATTGAAAAACATTAGTTAGGCTCTTTGTGCTAATACTGCAGCATATGGTCTGTATACATAGATAAAAGGACTGCACAGCTGTTTGGGGTTGTTCAGCTTGGAGAAGAGAAGGATCTGAGAAGACCTTATTGCAGCCTTCCAGTGCCTGAAGGGGGCTACAAGAAAGCTGCTGAGGAACTTTTTAGGGTAGGTCTGGGGGAGATGGATCCAAGCTAGAGGAGGGGAGATTTAGATTAGATGTTAGGAAGTTCTTCACCATGAGGGTGGTAAGACACTGGGACATGTTGCCCAGGAAGGAAGCCTCAGCCCTGGATGTTTTTAAGGCCAGGCTGGATGTGGCTCTGAGCAACCTGATCTAGTGGAGGGTATCCCTGCCCATGGTAGGAGGGTTGGAACTAGATGATCCTTAAGATCCCTTCTAACCCTGACAATTCTGCAATTCACAGGAGCAAAGGCAGATTCCTGTGCTCCTGTGTCCCCTCTATATACACATTTTTAGTCCTTTCCACGAAAACAGAGGGGCAAAATAAATAAATAAATCCTGTTTCTCCATAATAGAGGAGCAAAACATCTGTAATAAAAATGGGTTAAAAAAGAAGCATCAGAATTGAATAAGAAACCTGGCTCTGAGTCACACCATGGCCTCTGGAGATTAATGTTGTTTTCAGAGTCTCTAAAATGTGCTAATACCTTTAGTGCTGTCACAGCCTTACATATTGCTTCTTTCCTTGACACTAATGCAATCTTTCCTAAATGTATGATGGAAACTAACTTCACCCAAGTAAATGTCACTGCACACAGTGTATGTCTGTGCAGCATATGGAGTTCTGGTGGGATGTTCTGGGGACAGGGACAGCCAGACCCTCTTATCATGGTTTATAATATCAGCAGTTGCACCCCCATGTTATTTATTTCCCTGTTTTTCAGCTTTCCTTATGGATTCTGAAACAGTGAGTCATCCCCCAAACCTTGCTTTTTCAGTCACAGTGACTGGACTTGTGATGGTGTAGTGAGTCTGAAAAGCAAGAGGTAGCTTGTTCCTGGTGCCTTGTGTGGTCTGGTTGGTTTCTGACTCTGTTGAATGTTGAAAAGATGCTATTTTCTTTGCTAATTGTCACAATGATTTGTAATCATAAAGTCATTGAATCATAGAGTTGTAGAATCATAGAATCCTTTAGGTTGGAAGAGACTTTCAAAGGTCATCTAGCCCAACCCCTACTGCAGGCAGCAGGGACATCTGCAACTAGAGCAGGTTGCTCAGAGCCACAAACAACCTGACCTGGAATGGTTCCAGGGATGGGGCACCTCACAGCTCTCTGGGAAAACTGGGCCACAGTCTCAACACCCTCAGTGGAAAGATTTCTTCTATTCAGTCTAAATCTCCCTCTTCTAGTTTAAACCATCATTCCTTGTCCTGTCACAGCAGGCCCTGCTAAAATATCTGTCCCCAGGTTTCTGATCCCTTTAAGTACTGAGAGGCCACCAGAAGGTCTCCCTGGCGCCTTCCCTTCTCCAGGCTGAAGAACCCCATCTCTCTCAGCCTGGCCCCACAGCAGAGGGCTTCCAGCCCTCCCAGCATTTTTCATGGCCTCCTTTCCAAGAACAACAAACAATAACGATGATGGTTGCTCCAAGCTGGCGTGAATACTGGTTGGCATAGGGAAAAGTAAGGAAATTAGATGAGCTGGGGAAATGATCTTTGCTGTCTTTGTTTCAGCTCTGTCCACGCCTGTCAGCGAGTACATCCCCACCCCAAGGTGTGCCGTGACCCCATGAGCCACAGCGGGGTCCAGGCCACCGCTGCCAACATGGAGAGTGGCTGTTCCTCCTCATCCTGTCACACCCTGCTTGCATGTTCCAGCACAGGAGCATCTTCTCATTTCCATCCTTCTCCTTCTCCCAGCTGCCTAAGGCCTACAACAGATGTGGGGCCACAGGGATACCCTAGCTGCTGCTGGCTGAGCAGCAGCACTGGAGCCCCAGGAACAGGCAGCCCGTAGTGAATGCTTTCAGAGCTGGGCAGGAAGAGTGTTTAGGGAACAAAAAGGTTTTTCAGGTGGTGTTTCATAGAATCAGAGCCACAGAACTTTTGAGGTTGGAAGAGACCTTTGAGATCACCGAGTCCAATTGCTTGCCTAGAGCTCACAATGCCACCAGTGCTGCTAAGCCACCAGCCCTAACCCACATCCCTCGGACACACATCTGCACATCTTTTAAATACCTCCAGGGACGGTGACTTCACCACGTCCCTGGGCAGCCTGTTCCAGCGCCCGAGAACCCTTTCTGGGAAGAAGTATGTCCTAATCCCCAACCTAACCCCCGCCCTGCACAACTTGGGGCGGTTTCCTTTTGTCTTCTCACTTGTTGCACGTGGGAACAGCTCGACCCCACGTCACTCCCACCTCCTTTCAGGGACTTGCAGAGATCAGTGAGGTCTCCCCTCAGCCTCCTTTTCTCCAGGCTGAATAACCCCCAGTTCCCTCAGCCATTCCCCGGAAAACGTGTGTTTAGGACTGGTGTTCCATTCCTGTGTGGAACCGCTTGTAACCGCGCACCACCTCAGCTGCAGGCACGGCCACCACCACGCACCCCCGCAGGGCGGGCGCGGGGCTGGCGCGGGGCTGCCTCAGAGGCGCCTGGCAGCGCTCCGTGCGCGGGGCCGCGGTGCGTGCGCCGCTCCTCGCGGTACTACGGCAGGAGAGGCGGGGCGCGGGGCAGGGCTTCAAACGTGGCGGCGGCTCAATAGGAGCGGAGCCGGGGCGGGGCGCCTGGCGGTGGCGCGGCTGGAAGGGTCGGGGCGGTTCTAGAAGCGCGGCGAGCGGAGCTGCGTCCTGCTGGTGAGCCGGGCGGGGGTCTGCGGGGAGGGCAGGGTGAGGGAAGGCATTGCGGCCGCCGCTGAAGCTGTTTCTCAGCGCTGAGGGACCATGGGGTGCAGCCAGGGCGAGTCCCCGCTGAGGGCTTTCAGTCCCCACACTCCCAAGGGCTCTTCGTGCCTCCCGGACGTGCAGACCCTTCAGGGTGTCCGTCCGCCTAGCACTTAAAGTCCATTTAGGCGCCGTAGTGTCCCTCCGCACCCCTAGGGCTTACAGCCGCTTCAGAGCTCGTTGTGTCCCCCTCCAAGGGCTTACAGCCCCTCCAGGGCTCGCAGTGTGTCCCTCCGTCCCCCCCAAGGGGGTCTGTGTCCTTTCTCCCGGCTGCTGGTATCTGATGGAGAATTGCAGCTTCGGTGGGGCAGAGGAGGAAGCCCCAGATGGGGTAAACATGTTAAAAGGACCATCACTGCCAAAAACGTGTAAGGGCTGATTGTCCTTTTCTGTGCCCTTTGCGTTTGGATGAGGCTGCTATTGGGAAGCTTATTGAGTGTCAGCTGCATTCGCTGGCCCTCTCTGTGCTTTCAGGCTGCTGTAGACAGAGCAGAGCATATCTTCAGCTTCATAAAGGTGTTCAAAACCCACCTGTTCTACCCTTGTCTCTTTATTTTAACCTGAGATTTGTGCATTCTTGTTTTAGTCAGAGCTCACATGTGCAGCTGAGGTGGGGTGATCCGGCAGGGGAGCGCAGATAGCCTGGGTGGTATGCTGCAGAAATCAAAGCCTAGGTGGAAAATCCAAAACAAAAGCACTCCCTGGAGTATTATCGCAGCTCAGCTGGGACACAGCAGCTTGCTATGTCATAGTAATGCAACCCATGCTTGTAACAGAGCAGGGATAATTTTATTTCGGGCAGCAAAGGATGTCCTTCTAACCTGGAAGCAAAGAGGAAGGAGGATGTGTAAATAAGGACTATGTTTGGAGCTGTTTGGCTTGTGGTGGTTGGTATTCCCAGCCAGGGATCACCTCTATTTCTCAGGGCAGCCATTGGAATGGGTTACCTGAAGAAGTGGTGGAGTAACCATCCCTGGAGGTGTTCAGAAAATGAGTAGACGTGGCACTACGTGACATGCTCCAGTGGTCATGGAGGTGCTGGCTAGAAGGTTGGACTTGATGATCTTAGAGGTTTTTTTTCTAACTTTAATGATTCTAGGCTTTCCCAGAGAAGGTTTCTGTAATGAAATGCCACATTCCTTAATTTTATAGGCACTCTGTGAGAGTGGAGCTGAGCTGAAAGGCCACCACAGCCATCTTCACCAGGGCATTAAGGACCTAGGCAATAGTCCCACAGGTATGTTGTAGATGTATATGGCAACCAATAACTGCCACTGATCTTTTGCCAGCGGTTGTGAATGGGCATTGCTGTGACGCTAACACAAGACTTTTGTTCTCGTTTGTGCCACAATTTCTTTAAATTCTCTCTATTTTTTTAAATGTAGCTAATGATACTCTGAGAAGCAGGAGCTGTGAGCTGCGAGTATGAGAATGCATTTCTAAGCCAGTAACAGCAGAGGGAGCATAGCTTGCTACTTGGTGTAAGCAGTCTTGCAGTCTAGATTTAAATCAGGAATCCAGCCTGTTTAGAATTTCCATGCTGTGCATGTTGGCAAACTTTCCCAAGCAGCAAGCTGTAAACATGGATGTTTTTCCTCTGACTACTTCTGATTTTGTGGTATGGTTTTCTATATGTCTGTGGAATGAGAATGCCGAGTATGGTGGGGGTATGCTCTAGGGTGATCTTAGAGTCAAACCCCACATCTTCAAGGATAGGGGCTTGCTGGAGAGGGTACAGCAAAGGGCTACAGAGGTGCTTAGGGGACTGGTACATCTCTCTTACGAGGAAAGATGGAGAGAATTTGGGCTGTTTAGTCTGGAAAGGAGCAGACTGAGGAGGGGATCTCATCCATACTGATCGATACTTAAAGGGTGGGTGTCAGGAGGATATTGCCAGTCTTTTTTTGCAGTGGTGCCCAGTGACAGAACAAGGAGTAACAAGCACCAGTTTGAACATAAGTTCCATCTAAACATGAGGAGGAACTTCTTCAATTTAAGGGTGCTGGAGCACCAGAGCAGGCTGCCCAGAGAGGTTGTGGAGTCTCCTCCTCTGGAGACATTCAAAGCCTACTTGGACACGTTCCTTTGTGGACTTCTCTGGGTGAGCCTGCCTTGGCAGGAAATTGGAGTGGATGATCTCCAGAGGCCCTTTCCAACCTCTGCTCTTCTGTGACTCTGATCTCTGAGATAATGTTGGATTTGAAAGTGTTGTTATTAATTGAAATGCTCCCCTGACAGTACACCTTTTTATATTAAAATCTCTGAACAGGAAGATTTTGTTAATGCTGTACAAGCATATGGAAGGTTATGCTAAGTATCACAATGCACTAAGATTCTGGGCTCGGCACAGTAAAATGCAGCTTGAATTCTAATGCTTAAAAAATAAGTTCCATTGGGAAGAGAACAAGCAGTATTTGCTGTGCTATCTTCACAAGCAGGGTGAGATTTGATTTGACTCTAGGCTGCTTCATATGGGATGAGTTTGCAGATGCTGTGGAGTAAGATGCAGGCAGATCTCCTGGCCATGAATTTTGCTGCCTGCTGGAATGTGGGAAAAAAAGATTCTTTGCTGTGACTTTTTAGAAAAAGCTGTTGGGAGCCTATCAAAATGATGATAGCTTCTAGATTATCATCCAAACAAAGGATACCAGCAGCCATTCTGCTTTAGAAGCAGCTGATGCAGTTGTGCATGGATGTGCTGTGTCCTCGTTAAAGCGTGCAGATGAACAGCTTTTCCTCCTTTCCTTTTGGCTCTCCTTGCAAAGCACCAGGCAATCATCCTGTGTTATTTGCTAGGCAATTATAATTGTTTTCAGATGCACATTTAAACCCTTTGGCAAGAAGGGTAGTGCTGTTGGCATGATCTGCTGTGAGCAATAGATCCAACGTGTATGGGGAGGGGAGAGTTGGGAAGGAGTTACTTGATGGAGAGAGGAGAACTTGTGAGGAGGCAGGGAAAGGAACGTCTTTGGTGTCTGCCTTGGGGGAGGGATTGAGCGCTGGCTGTTTGTAGCAAGGTGACTAGCTGCATGCTGTGGTGCTGGTGGTGTGAGTCATAGAATTGTTTTGGTTGGAAGAGACCTTTAAGACAGAGTCTAACCATTAACCCAGCACTTCCAAGTCATCACTGAACCATGTTTCTCAGCACTGCATCTACAGAGCTTTCAATTCCTCTGGGGGTAGTGACTCCGCTGCTGCCCTGGGCAGCCTGTTGCAGGACTTCACAGCCCTTTTGAGGAAGAATTTGTTCTTCATGTCCCACCGAAACCTCCCCTGGCACAACTTGAGGCTGTTTCCTCTTGACCTGTTGCATGTTCCTTGGGAGAAGAGACCAACCCCCACATGGCTTCAATCTTTCAGGCAGCTGTGGAGAGTGATAATCCTGACATAAGGTTCAAAATACTGCAGTGTGGTCTGAGTGGGGCACTGACAGATCTTCAGATCCAAAGCTCCTTGGATTAGGGGCCTGGCTGAATGTTGGGAGCATCTGACTTCATGTGGCTAATGAAATTTTGGCCTTGAATTACTTGTTTAAAACTCTTCAGCCAACGGCGAAGGTTTGAATTAGGCAATTCCTAGGATGAAATGGTTTCCTTAGTATTTAATAACGTAAAAATACTTTTCAGAGCTGCCATCATGTGTCAGACAGCTCCTGGCTCATGTGTCAGACTAATCTGCAAGACTTGAAATGCTGCTACAAGCTCCTTTTTATGGTTGCTTTTCTTTGAGGTAGTGAGAGAAGCTCTTCCTTGGCAACACCCTGAAAATCTGTTTACAATTCAGCCCATCTCTTAGCTCTGAAAATATATAAGCAGGTTTTTGTTTGCACTGTTTTCTAGTGAAGTGTAATCTGAACCTTATTTACAGCCATGAAGACTGATAGCAAGTTGTTGCCTGCTTTTGAAGCTCCACTGTTTTCAGAGGGGGAAGGGGATGAAGCCAGCTGCAGTCAGTTGAGCAGTTCTCCCTGTCTGCACACAGGAAGACTGTGTGGAAAGCACTGGCATGTGGAGAAACCCCAAACAAACCTGCCTGATCCAAGAGTCCAACCTCAACTTGCTAGTGGAGGACAGACCAGTCTTCAGAGCCTGGCATGTGGGCCTCAGCTGTCTGTGCTAAGAACCTGTCTTTGGTCTTAGGTGATTCTGAAGCTGTCATTTGCTGCTTAGATTTCACCATGATGCTTTAAATTTAGTTAGATATGGAAGCAGCTCTTCCAGCAGTGATGAGATGGGTGGGATGTCATCCACAGGGACCTGGACAAGCTAGAGATGTGGGCCTGTGTGAACTTTGAGGTTTAACAAGGCCAAGTTCTGCGCTTAGGCTGGGGCAATTCCTGGTACCAATCCAGGCTGGAGAGGAGCCCTGAGGTGTGCTGGTGGTTCAAGAGCTGGCTGTGAACTGGCACTGGTGCTGTCAGCCAAGAGCTCTCAAATCCCCCATGAATGCATGTGAGAGTCAGAGTGGGTGAAAATCTGACAGCCCTGGTAGTTGTGCAAGCAACTTGTGTATATTAGATCCATGCTTTCACATCTTCTTGATTAAGAATTCTTAGAAAGCTCATTTACTAGCGAATTCAGTCCAACTTGGGGAGAAAAATTCCATCCTGGTCTATTTTGTCTAGAGTGTTTTTTTCCTTCTGCCAGTGTTCCTGAGGTCTGACAGCACTCTTTCCAGTGGGAGCAGTGATTCACTGAGGTCTTGCACTCCAAAGAAGTGTTTGTACAGTATCCATTTGGTTAGCTTTATAGCTCTGCTGGCTGGGCACAGTTAAGGGAAGGAGAGGAGTAAAGCATTAAATATGTTACTTGTGTGCAGAGAAGTTTAGCTCTACCAAGTGTTGTGGGAGCAAGTTAGACTCTACAGAGGTCCCTTCCAACTTCTACCATTCTAGGAGTTTGTAACAGCTTCTTGCTTCAATGAGAATGGCCTCAAAGAATTGTTTCTGTTGGAAAGTACCTTTAAGATGCTTGAGTTCAACCATTCTTTACCAAGTCTGGGGCTAAACCATGGCCCTCAGTTCCACATCTGCGTCTTTGAAACACCTCCAGGGATGTGGATTCAACCACCTCCCTGGGGAGCCTGTGCCAGTCTTTGAGAACCCTTTCATTGAAGAATTTTCTTCTAATGCCCAGCCTAAAGCTCTCCTGGTACAATGTGAGGCTGTTTCCTCTAATCCTATCACTTCTTACTAGGGAGAAGAGGCCAACCTCCACCTGGGTCCAACCACTTTTCAGGTAGTTGTAGCAAATCGGATCATCTCCCCCAGCCTCCTTTTCTCCTGAGCAGGTGAAGCAGTGGTGGAAGTGCTCCTCTTGGGGGTACAAGTGGCAGTAGGATTCTTGTGCTAATCACAATTGATGTACCCTAATGAGCTGGGGCAGTTCCTTTATTGTCCTGGGCCATCTCAGGAGCCCCAGCTGAAGACAAAATTACCTGCTGTGGAGGATCTTGCAGCACAAGGCTGGGTCAAGCCCAGTGGCTCTGCTCAATCTGCTGCTGAGGCATGTCACTATTCTCCCTTAAAAGTTCAAAGTTCACCTGTCCAGCATTGATGCCTTCATCATTTGAAGATGACTAGTGAGGCCACACTTTGAATAATGGATTTGGTTTTAGGCCACTCACTCCAAGAAGGACATTGAGGTGCTGGAATGGGTCCAGAGAAGAGCAACACAGCTGGTGAAGGGTCTGGAGAACAGGGCTGATGAGGAGCAGCTGAGGGAACTGGAGTTGTTTAGTCTGGAGAAGAGGCGGCTGAGGGAAAACCTCCTGGCTCTCTACAACAGCCTGAAAGAATGCTTGAGCCAGGTGAGGGTTGGTCTCTTCTCCCTAGCATCAGGTAATATAATGAGAGGGAATGACCTGAAATTGTGCTGAGGATGTTTATGCTGGGTATGAGGAACATTTCTTTGCTGCAAGAGTGGTCAGGGATTGGAACGGGCTGCCCAGGGAGGTGGTGGTGTCACCATCTCTGGAGGTGTTAGAAAAATGGGGGCATGGCACTTGGGTTCGTGGTTTAATGAGCATGGTGGTGTTGGGTTGATTGGAATTGATGTTAGGGGTCTTGAAGTTGGAATTTCACCAGCCTCTTGAAGGATTTAAATGCCAGGCCTGTATGGATCTAGCTTCTATGGGTTCAAGGTTGGACTTAATGGTCTTGGAGGTCTTTTCCAACCAAAACAATCCTAAGAGTCTAAGATGCCACTGAAAAAAAAAGCCAGGAATGAAGGTGGTGTTTGTCCTATACAGACAGACTTCTCATCTGTCATTTCTGTGTAACTCAGTCCTCCTGTTCTGACAAAACCACAGTGGGTTTATGAATATTTCCTTCATGATGGAGGTAGGTGCTGATGTCCTTCTGTAGGTCCTGATGTGCTTCTTACCTTCTCTGTCAGCAGATGGTGGTGTGGGCATGCATACATGTGAGTAAGCACACATGCTTGTGCATTCCAAGAGCATGGTTCTGCCAGCATGCCCAGCCTCCTGTAGTTCATTATTCTTGCTGCTTTTCCCAGTAACAGCTGTGAGATGAATGTGTACAAACAACTTGAGAGGGCTGCAGCCAGGTGTCCTGCTTGTTGAAGGGAGAGCTGCTTCTCTGTTTACTGAGCTGTCTGTTTATTGACTCAAGTAAATCTGAGTAGGCTGGTGAAGCTGTTAAGGATCTGCTATAAAGACAAGCTGCTAACTGTTTTAAGTGTTCTTGGCAGATATCCTCAGCCATGGGAGAACATGGTGGGGAGGTGCAGGGTGGAAAGTGTAGGCTTGTGTTGTTTTAACTGGAAAATTCCCTTGTAATTGTTTTGCCAGGCTGTGTAGTGCATCCAAAAAAACCACGCCGTGAAACAATGACAGGCTCTGCAGATGGGCAGTGCTGGCTTAATAGATCCAAATTAATGTACTTCCCAAGTGCTCCTGCCTTGCTGTGCCTTCTGCTACATCATTTATTGTGGCTTTGGGTGTTGGCAGACCTCAGTGTGGGACGATTCATTCAGCTTTGCTCAGTTCTCACGTTTCCCCTGGATGAGTTCTGAACTGACTGCAACAAGCAGTTTGGGAATATGTGGTTTGCAGGGGGGTGTGAGAAACAGAAAAGGGAAAGGAGAAGGCTTCTTGTGATGCCGTGAGACGTTTTTCTGCTTACTCATGCTCTGCAGACTGTTGTGGGAAATGTTTCTGATTCCTCATGTAGTCTTTGAAAGCAGTCAGCAGCATGATTTGGAAACAATCCTCTTGCCACGTGATAGAAGTAGCTTTGTTCTCTGCTGGGTAGTCATGTCTGTAGTCAGCACTGAGCTGTCACTGTGCTATCACTGAGGGTTTGTTTGGTGTTTGTGTCCATGGCACCAGTGAGGTCAGCTGAGGGTGAGGGCTTCTATCATGCTGTGGGCTTGGAAAACCCAGAAGGAAAGGGCAACATCCACCTTTCACCTTTGGTCTTGTGCGGGCAGACATGGGGCCCAGAGGAGGAAATCAGCCAGAGTTGTCTTAGAATTATCTTTCAATAACTTTCCTGCTTGCTGCACTGCCTGAAATTATGGGATGTACCATTTATTTAGTGGTGAGATGCTGGAGTGGGTTGCCCAGACAAGTTGACAACTCATGCCTGGATGCGTTTAATACCGCAATGAATGAGGCCTTGAGCCACCTGGTCTAGTGGAAGGTGTCCCTGCCAGGGGCAGGGCTTTGGAACCAGATGATTTTGAAGGACCCTTCCAATCCAAACCATTCTGTGTTTTTTCCCTTCCCTTCTCCCATCCATCCACCTTTCTCATCAGGTTTAAGTGATTCCATTTTGCCCCAGATAGCTCCATGTTGTTTAATGTATTTGTGCCAAGAGAGGGTTGCCAGTGGTCATTTCCAGCCACCAGTTCACCCAGTTACAATGGGTAGTGTAAAAGAGTAATTGCTTCATGGATTATGCTGAACAGTTGTCATCTTACTTTTGACCCAGCATGTGGGTGTTGTGAACTCTGGAGCAGCAGTGCTTGTGCATTGCTGGATGGAGTTCCTGCTCCATGAACAAGCAGCTCCAGTTTGAGACATGGGCTGATCCCAGTGCAGGCTCCTCATAAATTCCCTGGCAGAAGCAGTCCTGGCCATAAGATCAACCAGAAGAACTGCAGCTCCCAGGAGGCTCTTTTGTGGGGACCTGGCATCCCTCAGTTCACTTGCCTTAAATTGCCTGCCATCGTGGCCTTCCCTCCATGACCTTGCTGGGCTCTGCTCTTAGAAATGCAGCAGTCAGCTCTCAGGCTCCATCTCCAGGGACTGGGCTTTGTAGCAGGCACAGCTTTGAAACCAGAAGTCATGAGTGCTGTGCCCAGAGGTCAATGTGTTGGGATGATTCCTCTTGAATAAGCAGAGCTGGAAATTTCACTTTCAGCTTTTCCAGACGTCGCTGACACTTCCACACTACAAAATGCTCTGCTTCTCCTTTTGGCCTTCTCACTCTTTGTACTTCTGGACAGCTTTTATAGGACTGAATGTCATAGCATGCTGCAAGTCTGACCATTCATTTAGACCTCTGTTTTTATTGGAATATAGGACACCTTTGAGGACTTCTATTTTCCAGCTGGGGTTATGCATGATGTGGAAGGCATTTTGCTGCCCTTGCAGAAGAACTTGTCCTCACCCTGTGGACAATGTATTGCGTCCATTACTTCTGCCACGTAGCCCTTCCATGGGCTACATCCCTGGAGGTGTTCAAGGCTGGGTTGGATGAGGCCTTGAGCAACCTGGTCTAGCGGAAGGTGTCTCTGCCCATGGCGGGGCTGGAACTGGATGGTCTTTAAGGTGCCTTCCAACCCAAACTATTCTGTGAGTCTGTGCACTTTCATGAGTGTGAAATGATTGAAGATTAATGCCTTGTGGGGGGTGTGTGTGGTTTTTTCCCTTCTAAGTTAATGTTTACTACTTTTCCATTTAATTTGTTACAGGCTTGAGCTATCTGGAAGATGAAGCGGTGGCTGCAGTTGCTGTTCTTTCCCTGTATTTCCTTAATCTGGCACACAGAGGCAGAGTTCTTCACCTCCATAGGTATGGCAAGAACCAAGGTGTGGTGTTGTGCTGTAGCTAATGTGATTGCCCAGCTGCACAGCTGAAGCCTGTGGCTTGCTTCAGCTGGCCCTATCAAACATTGTCTGCATTTGGGGAGGAGTGGCTGGACAGTTGCCTGGTGGAAAAGGACCCTGGGGTGTTGGTCTGCAGCTGGCTGAAGATGAGCCAGAGTGTGGCCAGGAGGGCCAACAGCATTGTGGCCTGGATCAGCGCTGGTGTGGTCAGCAGTGGCAGAGGTGTGATTGCTCCCCTGTACTTGGCACTGGTGAGGTTGCATCTTAAATACTGTGCTTAGTTTTAGGCTCTTCATATTGAGGTGGTAGAGCGGGTCCAGAAGAAGGCAACAAAACTGTTGAAGGGTCTGAAGACCAGGTATGGTGAGGAGCAGCTGAGGCAACTGGTGTGGTTCAGCCTGGAGAAAGGGAGGCTGAAGAAACCTCCTCACTCTCTACAACTCCCTGAGAGGAGATGGAGCCAGGTGGAGGCTGGTCTCCTCTGCCGAGGAATAAGTGATAGGATGAGAAGGAACAGCCTCAAGTTGCACTGGGGAGGTTTAGGTTGGGCATGAGGAGCAATTTCTTCCCCAAAAGGGTTGTCAAGGCCTGGCCCAGGCTGCCCAGGGCAGTGCTGGAGTCCCCATCCCTGGAGGGGTTTCAAAGCTCTGTAGATGTAGTGCTGAGAAACCTGGTTTGGTGGTGACCTGGCAGTGCTGAGTTAACAGTTGGACTCTGGTCTTAAAGGTCTTTTCTGTAACTCCATGGCTAGGAAAAGCTGCTTTTCTACATCCTTCATGCTGTTCTGCATTACAAGTCTTCATTAGTTCCCCCCATTAGTGATATTAGAGATTGATCAACTTCAACAGGCTGCTCTGTGGGCTGTGCTTTGAGCTCCATGGAACTCTGTTTTGAAAAGGCAAAATTCAAAACTCCCCATGGTTTACTTTGCAGTGTTGTGTGGGAGGGTTCAAGAGTTCCACTGCCACCCTCCTGCACTTGCTCCTATGCTCTGGAATCACCAGAACACTTCTTAGCTCCATGTGCATTATTTGGTTCTCTTTTTATTTTCCTCTAAATTAAACAGCTGTTGCACAGAGTTACTGTGAGGGATCACCTTGTCTCTACACTTACCTATTCCTGAACTACTTCTAACTGAAAATAGCACTGCATGCTGACTTCCATCTGCTTAATCATGCCTCACTCATAATTACTTTGGAATGCTGAAACTAAAGCTGTGGCTGCACTCAGAAATCTCATCCGGTCTTTGAGAAGCAGAGTTTGTCACAGCAATTAGGATTGACAGGCTGGCAAGTTCCCCTGGTGCTAATCGGGAGAGTGTGTGTGTGTGACTCTCTAAACACGAGTCTGAAATTCCCCTGTACCTCCTGTTAGGTTGTTTCCACAGTTACCCATACTGAAAAGCTGTGGTCTCAAGTGATGCCAACAATTAGACAATTTATTGGTGTGACCTAATCTGTAGCCATATGTAGAGCAGATGCTTTGGCAACTGTTTGGATCTTTCATTGCTTTGACTCAGTTAGTGTCAAATCATTTTTGCTGGTCTTCCTTACAACTGTAATACTAAAAAGTAATTTAGAGGCAGTGGAAGGGTCACAGTGAAGCCACAGATTTGGGCCACTCACTCCAAGAAGGACATTGAGGAGCTGGAGCAGGTCCAGAGAAGGACAATGAAGTCAATGAAGAGTCTGGAGAACAGGGCTGGAGAGGAGCAGCTGAGGGACCTGGGATTGTTCAGCCTGGAGAAAAGGAGGCTGAGGGGACACCACCTGGCCCTCTAACTCCCTGAAAGGAGGTTGGAGTGATGTGGGAGTTGGTCTTTTTCTCCCAAGTGTCAGGTGATAGGATGAGAGGAAATGGCCTGAAATTGTGCTGGGGAGGTTTAGGTTGGAGACAAGGAATAATTTCCTGCAGGAGTGGTCAGGCATTGGAGCAGGTTGCCCAGGGAGGTGGTGGAGTCACCATCCCTGGAGGTGTTCAAGAAATCTGTGGATATGGCACTTAGGGACATGGTTTAATGGTGGTGGTGGTGTTGGTTGATGGTTGAACTTGATCTTAGAGGTCTTGAAGTTAGAATTTCACTAGCCTCTTGAAGGATTTAAATGCCATGGATCTAGCTTCTGTGGGTTAGTCATTGAAATAGGCACTCTTAACTTGTCTGTTCTGTGTGTGATCTGTGTTCTCTGCTGCTGGAAATGGTTTTTTTGGCTGAGGTGTGATTAACTCTTGCTCATGTTTTAGGTCAAATGACTGACTTGATTTACGCAGAGAAAGACTTGGTGCAGTCTTTAAAGGAGTATATCCGAGCAGAAGAGAGCAAGCTTGCTCAGATTAAAAGGTAAGGGGAGAGCTTTTCTTGCATGAGGATGTCACAATGGCTTGTCTGTGTTCAGTGCCACCACACCTGTCTCACCACTTTGCTGCTAGGCTTTACTGGCATTTCCTCAGTGGTTTGCCTTAGTGAGCCCATAGATGGTAATTTGGTTGTGTTTATTCTCCTAAGCCTGCAGAGGGGAAGCTTGTTTCAGGTGGTGTTTAGTCTTTGCTTGTTTAGAAGATGTTGTCTGCTGGGCTCTTCCCACTTTTCTGTCCTTGTGTCACACTGCTCCTGTGGAGAAGACAATACTCATGCCAGAGGAGCCTTGTCCGTGTGAGTTAAACACTTTTGAGTGTCATGCTCTGTTACCTGTTTCACAACATCAGCACTGCTTACAAGGGTGAAGTGTGTCAGTTGCTTTTAGTGGAGCACACCCTAAATCCCTGCCATCCTTCCCATGTTGGCTTTGCCCTCAGGGACACCTCTCCTGCCTTGTGCTGTCAACGGGTCAGTGACTGGAGAACATCTCGGATGTTATCCTGTTTGCTCAGATGCCTTGGAAGGCTCTGCCTCACAACCAAGATTCTCTGTGTCCTTCAGGAAGCTTGTTAATACTTCTCTAGCTGAAAGTAGTATCTAATGGGGTGTGACACTAGAACAGCCTAAAGGCGGGCCAGGTTCAGATGAGCTGAGTGCCTCTAAATAGCGCTGTGCTTCCCAAACAGCTTCTCAGCTGTAGGTGGCAGTTAGATGTTTCTTTGAGGGTGTAGGGTGGGGTCAGGGCAGTGAAAATAGAGAGAACTCTCTCACTTGTGCGCACAAATATTCATGTCTTGATAAACTTCTCTTGTGAAGAGGTGTCCTAGTTTAGTGGGAGAGATTGCTCTATTGCTTCAAAAGGAGCAAATGAATAATGCTCACACAAATGGATTGGATAGTCATGGAAAGTGTGAATGGGAAAGCAATTCATATACTACAAAACTGCAAAGCATATAAAGTTCAAAGAAATCCCCAATCTAAACTTAATACACAAGTTCCTTTACACCAGATCAAAAACCCAACACTTCCCTTCTCCCCACCTGGGGTTCACCAAAACCACCAGGGCTCTTTCTTCCCTCTCCCTCTTTGCTAGGCTGGTTTCAGGCTGGCCAGGCCTCAGCTGCCCCCCTTTTTACCCTGGCATTAGGCCTAAACAGGCCAAGATGGCATAGGGGGAAAAAGAAGTTACTCAGGCCAAAGAGGCCTGGGATACTCCCCCATCGTTACCAGAGGAGAGAGTGTCTCTCTCCCGTAGGAGCAGAAGGGAAAGAAAGAGGAAAGACAAGAACTTTTCAGCCGGTTTTGTAAGGGTGCAGGCTTTATGGGTAGAAATACTGTTTCCTGTGTCCACTCACTGGGCTGGACACTCTAGACACTGGAGGTATCTACTCTGTGGCTTCTTTTTTGGAGGCACCCAGCTTAAACAGCCCCAAGAGGAGGTTGCTTTGCTTTGCTTTTCCTCAAGTGTCAGTTCAATCCATGCAGAATCAGTGTTACAGGATTCTGTGATCTCGTTTTCTGAAGTACAGTATGCACTTAGAACAAGAGGACACAGTCTCAAGCTGTGCCAGGGGAAGTTTAGGCTGGAGGTGAGGAGAAAGTTCTTCACTGAGAGAGTTGTTAGCTGTTGGAATGTGCTGCCCAGGGAGGTGGTAGAGTCACCGTCCCTGGAGGTGTTCAAGAAGGGATTGGATGTGGCACTTGGTGCCAGGGTTTAGTAGTCATGAAGTCTTGTGTGACAGGTTGGACTTGATCTTTGAGGTCTCTTCCAACCTTATTGATTCTATGCTGAAAATTGATGGCTAAGACTCACTGCAAGCAAGGTACCTGCCCACTGTACTGAGCTTTCAAATTGTAAGCAGGGAAACATTCTTTCTAAAAGAGTGTTGTAGTCGAGAAGTCAGTTGTACTTTATCCTTGTGAAGTTGAAACCTTGAAAGCTGGTCAGGGTGGTGAAAGGAGCTATGAATTGATTCTTGCTGTGTAATTAGTATGACTTCAGTTGGAAGAGGTGTTCATAAACTGCTCTCAGACTGAGGTGTGTGCTTCTTGTTCTGCTTTGGCAGGGGGTTGGACTGGATGCTCTAGAGGTCCCTTCCAACCCCTAACATGCTGTGATTCTGTGATTCCAGCTGGGCTGAAAAAATGGATCTTCTGACTAGCAAATCAGCCTCTGATCCTGAAGGGTACCTGGCACATCCTGTCAATGCATATAAGCTGGTGAAACGTTTGAATACTGACTGGCTGGAACTGGAAAACCTAGTTCTTCAGGATACAACAAATGGTAAGGAGTTGCAGGGGAGCAGAGATGAGGAGGTCACCTTACAACTCAGCTGCTTGTCCTCCTTGGAATATGAAAGCTGCAAGCTCAGCTGTGGTTGAAATGTTATTGCCAAGTTGATTTGAAACTTTGGCCTCTTGTTCACTGGTTACCCAAGTGAGTGAAACTTGCCGTTGAAACATCTCAAGACTCCAGTTCTTTCTCTTATCCCTGTTACAGCACAAGCTGTTAAAGGGAAGAGTAAGCCAGTCTAAAGCTGTGTTTACACCTAGTCTAGAGCTTTGTGTTCCTTTATGTAAGAGCTTACTCATCTGCTTTCCCAATCTGCTGCTTCTCTTGGTGATATTTAAATGTTGTCTGCTGATTAACATGGTTAAGGATCGAAATAAGCTGTGGAGTGAATTGGTGAAGGAATTCTTACCAGCCCCAGCATAAACACTTGGAACATGTTGCAGTCAGTCTGTTGGTAACAGGGTAATACACAACTGCTATCTGTAAACCTGTCCTAAATCAAATGTTTCCAGCACTAATTGTTGCTTTTGCATCATATTGTGAAAACGTGTGCTTGAATTTGCTTCCACTGGTTAATTTTTTGAATACAGGTTTATTTTTACTGGACTCCTTGGAAAAAAAGGAGGAGAAGCTATGTTTTTGGGCAGAAGGTTGCATGTTTTCCCTTTCTGCATATGTTCAAGTTTAGACACTTGGAAGCTTTTTCCAGCCAAGATTTTTATTGCCTTTTGGAATAGTCTTCCTAGATGGAAATAAAATGCTTGATTCTATTGAGTTGTTCTCTCTTCAGTTCTGTTTCTAAAAGCTTCTTTTTCCAGTTCTGTTTGCTGCATGAGTGGAAGTGGCTGGGTGGTTTTCCTTCAGCTGATGGCCCCCTCTCTGCCCCACCAACTTTAATAAGCTTGTGTAATACATTTAATTTTATTTCTCAGTGGCACCTGGTTTTACATGCCAGGTTTGAAAGCCTCTTGCTTAGTAAGGTCCATCCACTATGTAAGGAAACCTGGATCAGGGTCTCTTCCTTGAGCTGAGAGGTGAAAAGCTCTTGTGGCTTTACAGGTTGGAGTAGTGTCTGAAATGATTCTCCGGTACTGTGCTCTGCAGTTGTCTCTGGGGATGTTGCAAGGGAACTGATGAAATCCATTAAGTCTTAATGCCAGAAAGAGACATTACAGGAATATGGGGCTCATTAAATTCTCATTGTGCTTTAGTAATTGTGTGGCAGGAGAGAACTTCAGGGATTTAGTTCTCCTCCTTTGTCTTTTGCTGTGTTCCTTAAAATGGAACAGCCAGCAAGGGTTTTATAAGTTGAAAGCCTAATGAGAGGCTTTAAATCTGGATTATTTGAACTTCAATTCCCAAAACAAATCAGATGTTTCCTCCTCTGTACTAATCTGGTACTGATATTTGTGTAGACTGTGGCAGTAACATCTTTCCCTCTTGCTGCAAAGGCTTTATTGCAAATCTTACAATTCAGCGGCAGTTTTTCCGACTGAAGAGGATGAGACTGGAGCAGCAAAGGCTCTGATGCGCCTGCAGGACACCTACAAACTGGATCCTGAAACACTCTCTCGTGGAAATCTGCCAGGTAAGTGCATGAGGGTCTCCCCTGCCTTAAAAGGAAGCGGTGACACCCTCGAACTCTCACCAAAAGTCCATTTGTAGTAGTGTGGCAGAACAATGCTGCTGAGAGTCATAGTATCAGTCAGGTTGGAAGGGACCACAAGGACCATCTAGTTCCAACCCCTGCCATGGGCAGGGACACCCCACACTTGATCAGGCTGGCCAGAGCCTCATCCAGCCTGGGCTTAAACACCTCCAGGGATGGGGCCTCAACCACCTCCCACACAACCCATTCCAGGCCTTCACCACTCTCATGGTGAAGAACTTCCTCATCATGTCCAGCCTGAATCTCCCCACCTCCAGCTTCATTCTATTCCCCCTAGTCCTATCACTACCTGATAGCCTGAGAAGTGCCTCCCCAGCTTTCTTGTAGCCCCCTTCAGATACTGGAAGGCCACAATGAGGTCACCTCAGAGCCTTCTCTTCTCCAGACTGAACAGCCCCAACTCCTTCAGTCTGTCTTCACAGGAGAGGTGTTCCAGCCCTCTGATCATCCTCATGGCCCTTCTCTGGACATGTTCCAGTATGTCCATATCCCTCTTGTAATAGGGGCTCCAGAACTGGACACAGTACTCCAATATGTCCGTATGACATAGGTGCATGAGGGTGTATCTACTTTGGCACTTGGAGGACAACCTTGAGGCTGTTCCTACCAGATCTACATTGACCAGCTCCAGCACATTTTTTTTAAATTACTGCTTTAAAAGAAAATGCTTCCTTTTTTTATAATCACTGCACCAAAACTAAAGAGAAGGACACATTTTCTTGTGCAGGCAAACGCTGTTGGTACTTCCTCTCCCAATAAGGGAAGATGATGTTCCATTATTGATTGCTCTGATGGTTCTTGTAAAGCTTGACTCTGTTCTTGCTTGATGTGGTCTTCTATTGAGGCATCAGTTAAAGTACTTTGCTCTCTGGAGGCTACAAAGCTGCTGAGAAGCCTGGAGCACCTCTGTGAGGAGGAAAGGCTGAGAGCCCTAGGGTGTTTGGGCCTGCAGAAGGGCAGCCTGAGAGGGGATCTGATCAATGCCGAGCAAGAGCTAAAGGGTGGGGGGCAAGAGGATGGGGCCAGGCTCTACTCAGTGGTGCCCAGGGACAGGACAAGGGGCAGTGGGCACAAACTAGAACCCAGGAGGATTCTCTCCAACTTGAGAAAATTTGGTGTGAGGGTGTTAGAGCCCTGGAGCAGGCTACCCAGAGAGGTTGTGGAGTCTCCTTGTCTGGAGAGATTCCAACCTCCCCCTGGCCATTGTGATCCTGAGCACCCTGCTGCGGGTGCTCTGCTTTAGCAGGGTGGTTGGACTGGATGATCTCCAGAGGTCCCTTCAAACTCCCCACCATGCTTGGATTCTATTCTGTCTGGGAAATGGTAGCTAATGGGTTTTGCTAGAGATGTTTTGGAAGGTGCAGGGATGTGTTGTGAGGCTTCAGAGTTCTAGCAGTCTTGAGTGTTGTTTGATGCTGCTCATGAGAGGCTCAGTGAAGCAGGTTATGCTTGCTAGCAGCACACTGTTTACAAACTGAATAGGCTTCATTCCAGTGTGGTTTTTAGATGAGCTGACAAAACAGTTTTGGTGATTAACAGTTAGGTTAACAACAATGAGCTGAAAATGAAGCCTTGCCTGTGCATCTTCTGAGCTGGAGCTACCCAAACCAGTGCAAGTTAGTCAGTGGATACCCTGTTTGTATAAGTAACCATCAGGTTGCTTATGCACAAATTTGCATCTCCTATCTTAGGCTTCTCTGATCATCTCAACAGTGTTAATTTGTACAGTGAAATCTATGAAGCTGTTAGTCTGCTCTGCTTTTGTCTCCAGGATCTTAACTGTGTGTTAAGATCCATCTTACTTCTGTGTTAAATTCCTCCTAGCTTCCAAAGGAATAGTGCCACAGAGCTATGAGAGAATTTGGTCTTTACTTCTGAAAGTGATCATTTTGGTGCAGAACCAAAATCAAATACTGTTAAAGCATTGTCTTCTAGAAGCCCTTTGGATGATGAAAATTTCTTTTACAGATCATAGAATGGTTTGGTTCCCTTCTGAACTTAAAGATCCTCTAGCTCCAATCCCCTGCCATGAGCAGGGACACCTTCCACTAGCCCAGGCTGATCAAGGTCTCATCCTCCAGGGAGAGGGCATCCAGAACCTCCCTGGGCAACCTGTTCCACTGTCTTGCCACCCTCACTGGAAAGAATTCCTAATCTCCAGTCTAAATCTGCTCTTCTCAAGCTTCAATTCCTCTTGTCCTATTTACAAGTCCTTGTAAAAGGTTCCTTCCCAGCTTTTTTTTTTTTTTTTTTTTTTTAAACACCCTCTTCAGGTACTGGAAGGCTGTTCTAAGGTCTTCCTGGAGCCTTCTCTTCTCCAGGCTGAAGAACCCAAGCTCTCTCAGCCTGTCCCCATGGGGAAGGTGCTCCAGCCTTCTGATCGTCTTCATGGTACTCCTCTGGACCTGTGCCAGCAGTTCCATCACATCCTTGTGATTTCCTCAGTGTGACCCGTGTATTTGGAGACAAAGATGTTTCTTTTTGGATTGCTTAAAAATATCTTTGTGTTTTTGGTTTTTTGTTTTTTTAGGGACAAAGTACAGATCCACCTTGACAGTAGGTGACTGTTTTGGCATGGGGAAGACTGCTTACAACGATGGGGACTACTACCACACAGTGCTCTGGATGGAGCAAGCCTTGAAACAGCATGACGAGGGGAGGACACAACAGTCAGCAAAGTGGAGATCCTGGATTATCTCAGCTATGCTGTTTTTCAGTTTGGGGATTTACACAGAGCCATGGAGCTGACCAGGCGCCTCATATCCCTTGGTAAGGAAAAAACAAACACCCACCTGTTCTAGTGCTGGAGAATGTTGCCAGCAACAGAGCCCAGAGCAGTCATGGCCCATGCATACTGGTGAGCTGAGTGGAACATCTCCTGCCACATGGCATGGAATAGGCACAGGTCCTAGGGGGAAAAAAATACAGTTTGGTTGTACATGAGGTAGTACAGGTGAGGGGTTGACCTGCAGGAAAGCAGCTCTGCAGAGAAGGATCTGAGAGTGCTGGTGCACGAGTTCACCATGAGCCAGCAATGCGCCCTTGTGGCCAAGAAGGCCAGTAGTCTCCTGAGGTGCATTCAGAAGAGTGTGGCCAGAAGGTCAAGGGAGGTTCTCTTCCCCCTCTAATCTGCCCTAGTGAGGCTACATCTGGAGTCCTAGGTCCAGTTCTAGACTCCCCAGTTGAAGAGAGACAGGAAGCTACTGCAGAGTCCAGTGGAGGTTACAAAGGTGCTGAGAGACCTGGAGCATCTCTGAGAGGAGATGGTTTAAAGGTTGTCTCAAGTGAAGATCAAGGGTACCATGGACTTGGAGTAAGAGAAGATACAATGCTCTCCCCTTGTCTTCTCTTACTCCTCAGCACAGGTACTCTGATGCTAGGAGAATGCTCTGCCTGAGATTTTAATTTATTTGACTGTTTTCTCTCTCTCTTTCTTGTTTTCTCTCAGCTAAACAAATAAAGACTCTGCCTGCTTCTTGCACTGGAAAGGCTTAGCCTCCCTACTTAGTGTTACCTCCTGTTCTGCATTTGTATGGTGTTCTAATCAGCTGTGGCTCTTGGTTAAGATGTTAGCTGCATCCTGAGTGTGGGTGAAGCCTTTCTGTTGGAAAAAAATAGCTGTCTCATTTCTGCAGGCACTGGAACTCAGATTGAAATCTCCACGAGTATGGATGTATCTAGCTCTTTCTGCACTGATAGCAGAATGCAAATTCTTATCAGCACCAAACAGTGGAACAGACTTGGCAGTCCCTCTGGGAGCAGCAGCTTCCTCTCCTCTGGGCTCAACTTCCTTATCTGGCCACTATTAGCCTGTGCTCTGAGTGGTGACTTCAGTGGCCTCCTGGGTTACTTAGAGAAACACAATAAGCTTGGGAGGGTCAGAAGGGAAAGAGACTGTTCTAGGTGCTGGTGTCTAAAAGCACTGGGAATTGTGCCTTCTTACTTGTGCTGGGTAACGATTATGCTATTTTCATTAATTTGTAGAATGGTTTGGGTTGAAAGGGACTTTAAAGATCATCTAGTTCCAACACCCCACCATGAGCACCTTCCACTAGGTTGGGTTGCTCAAGGCCTCATCCTCCCTGGCCTTGAATATCTCCAGGGAGGAGACAGCCACAATTTCCCTGGGTAACCTGTTCCCATGTCTCATCATCCTCACTGTAAAGAATTTCATCCTAATCTCCAGTCTAAATCTCTCCTTTTGCAGCTCAAAGCCGTTGCTCCTTGTTCTATCACTACAAGCTCTTGTAAGAAGTTCCTCCCCAGCTTTCTTGTAGGCCTTCTCCAGGTACTGGAATACCACTATAAGGTCTCTCTGGAGCCTTCTCTGGCTTGAACAGCCACAGTTCTTTCAGCCTGTCCCTATAGGAGAGGTGCTTCATCCCTCTGATCATCATGGTGGTCCTCTGCACCTGCTCCAGCAGTTCCATGTCCCTCATACTAATGTTGTTAATAAACCACTAATGATAGTTCCACTGATGTACACAGGAGGTATCCTGAATCATGAGCATGTGTTAGACATGTACAGATGGATGCTGTGGGTGGACCGTTAAGGTGCTAATACACATCTCTTGGCTTCCTGACTTTGCAGGAGGGCTTTGGAACTGCAGGCTGTGGCTGGGACTCCACCACAGTCCTTGCTCAAAGTGTGATGGTGGTTCAGCATGGATGAGAAGTGCAGTGGAGGAAGGGCTGCAACAAGTAGATGAGCTCTCTATAGTCTGCTCATCAAGGGCAGAAATGGGCAGGGGAGAGTTAGGCTGGACATTAGAAGAAACTTCACTACAAGGGATTCTCAAACACTGGAACAGGTGCCCAAGGAAGGTGGTTGAATCACCATCCCTGGAGGTGTTTAAGTTGCAGAGATGTGGTGATGAGGGACGTGGTTTAGCCCCAGGCATGGCAGAGTTTAGAGTGGTTGGAGTTGATGATCTTAAAAGTCACTTCCAAGTGAAACTATTCTATGATTCTATAAAAGTTGAGAACACAGGACATGGAGACAAAAGTCTACTTTTCTTCTTTCTGGGATGCAGGTGTTGTGATCAGTCTTCCCTTTGAAAGGTGCTCTCAGACTCTGCCTATCTGCCCTCTGCACAGACAAAACTTCTCAGTGCTGGCTTTCAGTGCGAACTAGAGCCAGTGCCTCTTAGTTGGCTGGTAGTGCTTTAAGAAGGGGAGACAATTGCTGCTGACTCCAGACAAGGACTTGTTTATAGTAAGGGTTCTTGAGGCTGCATGAATCACTGCTGCTGGGCTTTTTCTTTCTCAATGAAGACAGTACCCACGAGCGAGCAGGCAGCAATCTGCGGTACTTTGAGAAGCTGCTGGAGAAGGAGAGAGAGGAGGAAGAGAAAGAGAAGTCAAACAAGACCATGCCAACTACAGAACCAGTGGCGCAAAGTGGTGCTTACGAGAGGCCTCTCGACTACCTGCCGGAGCGTGACATCTACGAGGCCCTTTGCAGAGGCGAGGGGGTGAAAATGGTAAGAGAGGGACGAGGCTTTGCAGGCTGTGCTCCCCTTGCATCAGGGTGGTTGAGCTTGCTGGGAGGTTTTACCTTCTGTGAAGCTGGTTTTTCAAGAGAAAATTAGAAGTAGTTTTGTCCAGGCTTGTGATTTGGCCTCTCTTACCTCTAGACAGAAAGCCAGCTCTTAGCTGTGCCCCTTAAAGGTTGTTGAAAATTAGTCTCCTTTGTCTATTCAACTGTTTCAAATGCTGGCTGAACCAGTGTGCCAGCAGGCTTTTTCCACTGAGAGCTGGTTATAGTTTACCAAATTCTCAATTGCTTTATTCCTTCTTTCTTTTCACCTTAGACTTTTGTTTTGACCAGCCAGCCTCCAGTATCTCATATAGAATTGGTTTGGTTGGAAGAGATCTCTTAAGATCATCAAGTCCAACCTTCAGCCTAAGACCACCACAGCCATCTCTCTACAACCGTGAATTCAGTTCTTGGTGTAGGGAAAGGAATCCATCTACTCCATCTGCACAGTCTTCATTCTGTGAAGCAGACTTTCTGTACAGCTGGCTGTTTGTGTAATTACATCCTCAATCTGTAACCCATTATGGTTTAGCTCTCTTCAAGGTTAGTGTTTCAGATGTTGCTCAGTGTTATCCTGAGTGGCAGATGTTGGTTTATTTGCAGTAATTGCAGGATCACTTCATGCTTGCCTCTGGAATTTGCTGGTCAGCTGATGGCTTTTGCAGCGTGTTTGGAAGGGAGCCTGTTTTGTTTTGTCTGGCCTGGTTTCAGTTCAGGAAAAGTGTTTGAGCAAACAGTGGGGGGGTCTTGGTTTTTTTGTTTTGTTTCCAGACACCTCGAAGACAGAAAAGGCTGTTCTGCAGGTACCATGATGGAAACAGAAACCCTCACCTGCTCATAGCTCCCTTCAAGGAGGAAGATGAGTGGGACAGCCCTCACATCGTCCGATACTATGAAGTCATGTCTGATGAAGAAATTGAGAAAATCAAGCTACTAGCCAAGCCAAGGGTGAGCTTCCCCTTTTTCCATCTCGCTGCTCATTCCATGCTTTTAAGCTCTAGTGGCACAGAATGGGCAGAGGATTTGGAAGATCTGGTTTCAGACTACAGACGGTACACTGCACCTGTGAGCCTAAGGGAAACCGTTTCCAAACTGCTTGGTGACGTAAGGGCATAAAGCCCAGGCTCCTGAAGGTATTTATGCATTGTTGCACTTCCTTTGCAAAGTTCTCAGTAAATGGCTTAGAAACCTTTCAGGAAACCAGGGCCTTAGACCCGCAAAGGTGGATGACTGGCTGGTTTACAGTCATAGGAGTAGTGTCCAATAGGCTTTAAGTCTGCCTTTTGAAATGGAGCCAAACTTCAGAACATTGAAACAGCTGAAATACCAACAGAGGTGGGAAGACATGAAGTGGTTTGCTTTGTTTTGTGGATTTTCTTGGGGTTTTTTAGTTCTAGAATAATATCTAGAAATTTGGGGTTGCTTTTTTCTCTGGTATCCTGGAATCCACTGCTGCTGTTCTAAACCATAGTCTAGACAGGCATAGAGGCAGGCTTTTGCTATGCCATGTTGCATCCAGGAGCTGGAACTGTAAATGCAGTGTTCTCCTGAAGCCACACACAGCTCATTGGCATTACTGTGATACAGTTAACACGGAGTGGAGAAATCATTTCGGCTCTTAAGTAATTCCCAATCTGGGACACTGGGGAAGGACAGAGTACTTGTAAGGATGAATGTGCAATGCAGTCATTCTCCCACAGCTGGCTTTTCCACCTAGACAACTGTCTGTTGGGCAGCTGTGACTGCTTCACAGAATCCCAGCATGGTGGGGGTTGGAAGGGACCTCTGGGTATTATCCCCTCCAACCTCCCTGCTAGAGCAGGGGCATCTACAACAGCTTGCCCAGGATCATAATGGCCAGGTGGGTTTGGAATCTCTCCAGAGAAGGAGGCTCCACAACCTCTCTGGGCAGCCTGCTCCAGGGCTCTGGCACCCTTACACCAAACAGACTTCTCCTTATGTGGAGATGAAACCCATTGTCCTGTCACTGGGCACCACTGGCAAGAATCTCTCTCCATCCTCTTGCTGAGCATGGATCAGATCCCCTGTCTGGCTGCTCTTCTCCAGGCTCAACAGCCTCAGGTCTCTCAGCCTTTCCTCCTCACAGAGATGCTCCAGGCTGCTCAGGATCCTCTGCTGGACTCTCTCCAGTAGTTCCATCTCTGTGCTTGGTGTAGATCCAGCAGGAGAGCAGCAGGTTTGAATGGGAGCCACAGTCTTGATGCAGTTACCTCTTACCCATGGCTTGAATTCCAGTGACTCTGCACACAGTGAAGCAGCTGCTTAATGCAGAGCTAGTCATTACCTTGTCTGATTTTTCTGGAGGTGTAATGTCCTTGCCAACTGCTTTCTTTCAGGCCCAAAGGCGTGGCAGTGTGATGTCAGCAGATGCTGCAGCTGTTGTCAGGTCTGAGGCAGCTGTGAAACGGAAAGCTTCTGTTCTTCCTAGATGAATGGTGCATTTTAGCACTCCTCTAGCTACGCTGAGAAACGTGGTACTGAAATACCAGTCAAGAATCCCTCCTCTGTGTGTATTTCTAAATGTAAACATAAATAGCTGGCAACAGACTGAGAAACTGATGCTTCCTAAGAACATTATTCATGTGGGATGTTTGCGGAGCTGGATTTCTGTGACTGCCAGGCAGCTATGGGAGCGCTGGCAGAACACTCCTGCCTCTGTGAGCACTCTCACCTCCATAAATGGAGACTTTTTCCTATCACATCATACTACAAAACTTCAAAAGCCTGAGATCAAATGGAAACAGTCAGCTGAAGCATATCACTTAATTTATTTTATCAAATTAAGCACATTCTAAACAAGGCCCCTTTTTTTTTTTTTTTTGCCTGGTTTTCTCTTTCTCCTCAAAGTTTTATGGAAGGTCTTGAGTTTGTTCACTGAGATTGGCTTGTTGCTCATTTCAGAGGGAGTCTTTGTGTAAGTGGTGTGGTGTAGGAATAGGTAAATGCTGCAGTGTTAAGGTTCAAATGCAAGCTTTCAGTTAAAGTGACCATTTTATAGCCCTTTTTTACCACATCTGTCTATAGCTCAGCTGCCAGAACAGCTTTAAATTCTGCAGGACTGCTGAAAAGCATGAAAAATGCAAGTCCTGTAAAGAAATGATCCTGAATAAATGCAGCTTCTTTTCAGCCAGGAAACTTTAGCTGGCAATCATGGAAGCCTTCAGACAGAGCTCTGAAGCAGTGTGTTGGTTTTGGGCTCAAAGATGAGCACTTCCTTCATTATACAGTGCAAGAAACTTCTGCTTTTGGCTCCAGGCACTTTTTAATGTTATCTGCAGTTTAGACTTGCCAATGCCTTTTTTGTTTTGTAGAGACACAACATCTGTGCCTGCTTGGGGAGCTGTATTGAAGTTGGTTTTCATGCTTGTTTTGCAAAATGCAGTCACTTCAGTTCCAAAAGGCTGTTGCAATTTCTCAAGCAATATGTAAGAGCTGACTGGGAAGGGTCAAGAGAATTCTGAACTGCATTGGTGTGGCTTGGTGCAGGCCTGCCATGGAGGTATGAGAAACTTAGACCCCAAAATTCTGGAGTTTGCCTGCAATACAGGCATGCCTGGACTAGCAAAAATGTGAATATCTTTGCACTCAATGCTAGAGGATTTCAGCTTGCAGAATGTCAGGAGGGAAAGCCAACACAACTACACACAGACTAAGAGGAAGGCTGAGTGAGGCTCTGAGCAGTGTTACTGATGATTCCTCAAAGCTCAGCAAATGCCTCTTAAAAGGCTGCTCTCTGCACCCAGAGAGAGGGAGCCTCATAGCTGGCTAGACCAAGTGAGACATAGATTGTACTCTGCACTAGCAAGGCCACATCTAGAGTACTGGGTCCAGTTCTGGGCTTCACAGTGCAAAAGTATGAAAGACCTACTGGAGAGAGTCCATCAGAGGCTGCAAAGATGCTGAGGTGCATGGAGTATCTCTGTGAGCAGGAAAGGCTGAGAGCCCTGGGGCTGTTCTGCCTGAGGAAGTGCAACCTGAGTGGGGATCTGATAAATGCTCAGCAAGAGGCTGGGGCCAGAGTCTTGTCAGCCGTGCCCAGGGACAGGACAAGGAGCAGTGGGTACAAACTGGAACCCAGGAGGTTCCATCTGAACATGAGGAGAAACTTGTTTGGTGTAAGGGTGCTGAAGTCCTGGAGCAGGCTGCCCAGAGAGGTCATGGAGTCTCCTTCCCTGGAGAGATTCCAAACCCCCCATCCATTGTGATCCTGGGCAAGCTGCTGTGGGTGCCCTGCTTTAGCAAGGGGTTTGGACTGGGTGATCTGCAGAGGTCCCTTCCAACCCTCATTGTGCTGGGATTCTGTGTATCTTAAATGAAGAAAGCTGCCTATTGGGGAAAAGGAGATCTGGAATAACATGAATGCAGGCAGGTTTATTTGAGTTCTGGTTTGTTTAGATCAGCTGCTAGGCGGAGAAAGGAAGCGGGCAGAAACAAGCTTGAAAATGGCAGCAGAAGGAAAACTTTGGGAAGCTAAATTATATGCCCAAAGCTGTGCTTCACTGTACAAGTGAAGAGCGATGTTCAGTCAGCCTGGTTCATCTCTTATGGTTTATGCAGGAGAAATCTGGAATAAAATAACAGTGAGTCAGAATTACAGCAGCAGCTGTGCCAGGAACTCTTGTATGGGGACAAGACAGCTGACTTGGATTGTAAAGCTGGCTGGAAACTTGTTTGAGAAAAACTGAAGGAAATAATGACTGCATGCTCTGTAGAAAATCCAAATGAAAAGGCCTTCTGTGACCTGCAATTATGTGGAAGGAAGGAGACATGATTTAAGGTGTTTGTGGTTTGCAGGAGTTAAATTTAAATGTGGTCTGAGCCCAGGCAAAGAAAGGAGTGTCCCAGTTCTTGTTCTCAGCTGCAAGTATAAAACCAAAGTGACCTGCTGTTAGGCTGGCAGCAATCTGTCACTTTGACACCACAGCAAACATGAGCAGTTGTGCCAAGTTCCAGATTTGTCCCACAGATGTGGCCTAAGGGTGGTGATACATTGCCTGCTGTTTAAAACACATAGGTGAGCTGTGCCTGCGCAGGGTTACCTTCATAACCCAGTAACAGATCTCCAACTGGCTCTGAGTGAGATGTTCCAGGCCTCTTCCAGCTACAAAATGAGCACAGTGATGTTGAGTTGCCCTTCTGAGTTTTGTGCCATTGTGGATTTGCTTGCTCCATCGTTTGTAACTCATTCTGTAGGATTTTTCACTTGTTCTTCAGCTGAGAATGAAGTTGGGGTTTTGCAGTCCCTATAAGGAGCAGACTGGTTGAATTTAAGGAGTTTCTAATGAAATGCTGGAGCAGGCTGGCCAGGGAGGTGATGGAGGCCTCATCCCTAGAGACAGTCAAACTTTGTGGGGCTTTGAGCAACTTCTTGTAGTTAAAGATGTCCCTTGGTCACTGCAGGGGAGTTGGACAAGATGGTCTTTAGGGGCCTCTTCCAACCCAATACATTCGATGATCCTCTCTTTGCCAAGAGCTTTGGCTTCATGTGTTAAATGTTGTTGTTCCCTCTTGCTAACATTAACTCCAGCTATCTTAAAGTACCTTCACAGCCCGTTCAGCTTGTTTCAGGGTAGATATTGGGAAGAAATTCTTCCCCATGAGGCAGTGAGGTTTCCCAAGGAAGTTGTGAATACTCCAAGCCTGGAAGCAGTCAAGGCCGGGTTGGATGGACCTTGAGCAACCTTGTCTTGTGGGAGGTGTCCTTGCCCATGGCAGGGGGTTGGAACTGGAATATCTTTCAGGTCCCTTCCAACCCAGCCCATTCTATGATTTAGTGAATATCATGTCTTGTGCAGTCACACTTTTCCTGGAGTCAGGTGCAGGTGATGGATGGCACTTGTGTTCCTGCTTGTACCGTTCTGTAGCATGAAATCAGAACAAACTGTAGGCTGGAGCTGTAAATTTCATCCAGTGCTATGCTGAAGTTGGACAAATCAGGTGTTGCCTTCGGTAGAGATGAGAGAATTGTTTGCGAACCTGTAGCTGATGTTTCTTCCCCCTTGGGATTTTTTTTGGCACAGCTGGCACGAGCCACAGTCCGTGATCCCAAAACCGGAGTCCTTACAGTGGCTAGCTACCGGGTATCCAAAAGGTAAGCATGGGAAAGGGGCTTGTGCTGAACAGCTGTCATCTGCCACCTACACCTCAACACTTGCACACAGCAAAAGCTTGCACAACAAGTGAATATTGTGTCCAGTTTGGGGCTCCCCAGTTCAAGGAGGACAGGGACTTCTGGAGAGGGCACAGCAAAGGGCTACAAAGATGCTGAGGGGACTGGAATGATACTTATTCAATACAATACACCAGGTTGAAAGAGACCTTCAAGATCGTGTCCAACCCACCTAAACAACTAACCCATGGCACCGAGCACCCCATCAAGTCTCCTCCTGAACACCTCCAATGAAGGTGACTCCACCACCTCCATGGGCAGCCCATTCCAATGGGCAATCACTCTCTCTGTATAGAACTTCTTCCTAACATCCAGCCTAAATCTGCCCTGGTGCAGCCTGAGACTGTGTCCTCTTGTTCTGGTACTGGCTGCCTGGGAGAAGAGACCACCCTCTGCCTGTCTACAGTCTCCCTTCAGGTAGTTGTAGAGAGCAATAAGGTCACCCCTCAGTCTCTTCTTCTCCAGGCTAAGCAACCCCAGCTCCCTCAGCCTTTCCTCATAGGGCTTGTGTTCCAAACCCCTCACCAACTTCATTGCCTTTCTCTGGACATGCTCCAGCAAGACAACATCCTTCCTAAACTGAGGGGCCCAGAACTGGACACAGTACTCAAGGTGTGGCCTAACCAGTGCAGTGTACAGGGGCAGAATGACCTCCCTGCTCCTGCTGGCCACACTGTTCCTGATGCAGGCCAGGATGCCATTGGCCTTCTTGGCTGCCTGGGCACACTGCAGGCTCATGTTCAGCCTACAATCAACCAGTACCCCCAGCTCCCTCTCTGCCTGGCCACTCTCCAGCCACTTTGACCCCAGCCTGTGAGGAAAGACTGAGAGAATTGGGGCTTTTTAGTCTGGAGAAGAGCAGACTGAGTGGGATCTCATCAGTGATTACAAATCCATAAAGGATGGGTGTCAGGAGGATGGGACCAGGCTTTTTCAGTAGTGCCTAGTGACAAGGGGTAGTGGACACAAACATTAGAAGCTCCATCTAAACATGAGGAGGAACCTCTTTAGGTTGAGGGTGATGGAGTCTCTTTCTCTGGAGACTTTCAGGACCCAGCTGGATGTTTGTCTGTGTGACCTTCTGTAGGTGACCTGCCTTGGCAGGGGGGTTGGACTTGATCTCCAGGGGTCCCTTTCAACTCCTACCCTTCCGTGAAATCTCTGGAATGGCTGTTTTTGGCCATCTGACTGACTCCCAAGAATTATTCTGCCTTGGGAAATGTGTTGTGGTGGCTGCCATCCCAAACATAATATGTTTCAATCCTTCCCTTGGCCTAGCTCCTGGCTGGAGGAAGATGATGATCCTGTTGTGGCCAAGGTCAATCAACGAATGCAGCAAATCACAGGGCTAACAGTGAAAACAGCTGAACTGTTACAGGTTGGTACACTTGTGTCAGGTTTCATCCTGGGGACATTAGCTGCTGGCCAGGGTGGTCTGGTGCTTGTGCAGATAAAATCACAGGCTGGCTATTGGCAGTCTCTCTTAGGGGTTGTGTTGTCTGACTACAGACACAGAGCAGGTCATTAAAGTGTTACTGAAGAGTGTGAGGTGTTCCCAGCTGCTGCTGGCTATAAAGACTTGGAGGTGGATGCTCTACCTTTGTGTAACAGGAGTGTGGGGATATCAAAGAAACAGAAGATAACTTTGTGCAGCAATCTGTGATTTGCCAGTTTGTTGTAAGGGAACTACCTGCCACTTCCTTCCAAGTGTGCAAAAGCTGAGCCTCCACCCTAGCTGAATCTTTCAAAGACCCAAATATTTTTCAGAGCCCTGCCATAATCTCAGGAACTTTGGCTCTCAGCTGGGGAGAGGTAGGAGAGCAGAAGTAGTACAGCCCTGCCAGAATAGCTGTACCTTAACCTGTTCACTGCTGCTCTTCCTCCATGCTCTTTGAATTCCTCTTTTAATGCTCAGTTAAAGTCCTGTTGATTCCTGGCTATCCACACAAATCACATAATTGTGTAGCAACCTGGGAGACACACTAAAGGCAGGCTCAGAGTGACCAAATCATGATGTGATCTTCAGCTACAGTAAGTGAAGTGATGTTTTTAAGCTGCTTTGAGCCTTCTGTGTTCCTGGATGGGCAAGTAACAGAGATAACAGATGAGGCACAATTCAATGCTGTCTCCTAGTTAGGACTCAGATACTGGAGAACTACATGCACTCGGTTGTCTCCTTCAGAAGTGGTCCTTCAGAGTGTGGTCAAACTATTGCTCTTCATTCATGTTAAACAATTGCAGTGATAGAGTGCTGCCACTGAGAAACATTGGATAATGAGAAACACTCAGCAAAACCCTTGAACTGGGAAGGAAGAGAGCACTTCAGTTCTTCATCTGTAGATTGCCAGAAATGAGATATAAAGAGAAGCGTGCTGGAGATATCAATCTTGCCACAAAGAGCTGTTTCTCAGAGCATGTTTTGGGTTTCTGAGAGCAAATGCTTTCTCCTGCAGCAGTCATTTTGCAGTTCAGTGATCTTTATGCTTTCTTCCTCCATGCTGCAGGTTGCCAATTATGGAATGGGAGGACAGTATGAGCCACACTTTGATTTTTCTAGGGTAAGATCACCCTTTCAATTATTTTTGGGTGGGGTAAGGAGGGAGGAATAGTTGGTTTTGAGAGAAATAGAACCCATTTTCTGTTAAAGCCCTTAATGTATGGCCCTGTTGCATGGATGGGTGATGGCTTTTGAAAAGCCTCTGCACTGCCTTCTCTGATGCTGAAAGTCCAGGGGAACAACAAACAGCTCTGCCTGCTTATCTCTGTCACCTTGGTTTCCAGTGCAGTATAGAGACACTAAAAGACAGACATGCAGCATTCAAATATGCTCATTCCAGTACTTTATTCACATACTGGCTTGTGAATCTGAGTTGTTCCATCAGGCTTCTGAGTTCAGCAAGGCTGTCCAAGTCCTCCTTGAGTGGATAGTTTGAAGGACTTTGCAGGAGCTGGCTGAGAAGGATGCATCCTTCCACTCTCCCATTATGGAGATCTTAGATCATGCAGCCCTACTGGCAAAAAACCCTTAGTGTGGCTGCAGCTAGAGTGTCTGAGGAGGGCTTGTTGGTTTGGTGTCACAGTGAGCAGCTGATGGGTGTGGGATCCACACTAAGCACTAGAGGGCTCTATGTGGCAGTTAACAGCTCTGGTTTGATGTGTCTAGGGAGCAAAGAGGAGCAGGTTCTTGATTGCTGCCCTAAGCCAATGCGTGAATATGCTGATCGTACAAGGAGCTATGGTAACTAGTAATTTCAGACATAAAATCCATCTCATGCCTTGGTTTCCAGTAGAACCATGACATTTCAATGGAACCTGGCTTCATTCCTGTCCCAGTGATTTTACCTGGTAGAAGGGATTGCTGCAGCCACAGCGCAAACAATTTAATCCCTGTTTAAAAGAAGGAAAATGGAAAAACTGCCGAACTTCAGCACTGTGGAAGCTCATATTCGTTAGCTTTGGCCTGTGGAGACAGTTCTCCTGTTAACTTGAAGGCTGCTTCATTTCCTGAGTCAAGTGAATGCTCTCAAATCCTCTTCAAAGCCTTTTGAACTCAAGGATCTCAGCCATCACATTGGCCAGGGTGAACTTCACTTTTGGATTAGGCAGTTGGGGCGTAGCTCCACTTGGAACATAACCCTGGTTGCAGTCATCAGCTGAGACAAGGCAGTCATGGAATGTGCCCTAGTTTTGGTCTGGTCCTCCAGGCTCTCTGTGCATCACAGATTGCAGGATTGAATGCTGAGATACTGCTGTGTTTCCCTGGCTACAGATCAGCCTTGCAGCAATTTGCTCCCTTGTCAAACAGGGACACTTTAATGGATGCAACTTGAAGGTTTTATTGGTTGCACAGAAGTTAGAGAGGTCTTGTTACCAGAGTTCAGGAGTGTGTGCCTGGACCTGAGTTTGACAGCAAAAGCAGAAACCACAGGGTCCTCTACATCTCAGCGCACTTCTGTTGGCTCTTTCGAATTGAACTGGTAGATACAGGAGTCTTGCTGCTTTGGCAATTCCATTTAAGAAAGACCTTTTATTTCTTGAAATAGTCTTCAAGCAGATTGAACAGCTTAGAGCTGGTGGCTGGGATTTTCTTTGCTGTTTGTCTTGCCTGATACTGGCTTCTTTAAATGTTAAAGACTACTTGGTTTGTGTAGAAGGTTGCACCTTAATTGCCTCTTGGCTGAACTTCCTGCTGTGAGCAATGTAAATAAACTTTCAATTGCCTTTTCTTTTGAAGGGAGGATAGAGACACTGGTATTCTAGATGTTCTTTCCGTTTCTAAACTGGCACCACCATGGTCTTGTGCTTCAACAAATCAAACTCAAAGGGTTTCCCACAGAGCAAAGACAATTTGATCTTTTTGATGTGGTCCTTTAGTCCTAGACAGCCAACCACCTGAAAGAACTGAATCACAAATCTATGCCATTCTGCAGCTCTGCCTGCTGGCTCAGAATGTAATTTCTCTTCTCTTTGAGTCCCTACTACATTCACAAGACTCCAGTGTGTCCTCTAAAGCCCCCTCTGAGTTTTTCACATTCACCTCAGTTGTTGACTTTGGATCCATGTCTGGTTACGGTCATGGCCTGTTGTTAACTTTGTGGCTAACATCTGTGCCACAGGCCCTGAAAACATCATCTCCTCTGCCCTAAGAATTGCTTCAGTGCTGCTGCTCCTTACAGCCTTGGCATGCTGCGTGCATGCAGCTATGCGCTGCGGCTGCAGTTTGTGATGGCTTTAATTATCCCTTTTCTGCTCCCAACTCTTTAAGTGGGGCTTAAGCACCTCTCTGCAGGGCTACCCTTGTGTAAGTCTAGCGTGAGCCTGTTTGGAACCTGGGGTTAAAGTTGTTGTCTGTTACAGCGACCCTTTGACAGCACACTCAAAACGGAAGGAAATAGGCTAGCGACGTTTCTTAACTATGTAAGTACCTCTGCCTTGTTGTCTGAGCTTTGAACTTTGCAGCTATTCTCATTTAATTTTATAGAAAGATGAGCCAGATGCTTTCAAGCGGTTAGGGACTGGAAATCGTGTGGCCACTTTTTTAAACTATGTAAGTATGATGATCCTTTGTGCCTTCAGTGTCACTCTCAGCAGCATCTCCTTGCCAGCTTGTGCCAGAGGCTCTCTGGCGTCTGGAAGTAGAGGGTTCATTCTTCTTTGCAGCATCAGGTGCTGTCCCATCTGAGTTGACAGAATTCTGGTGGGGTGGTTTTTAACCTCAGAGCAGAAAATTTGGGGCATAGGGCCTGGATTGCCTGTAGAGGGAGCGTCAGAGAATGGTTGGACGAAGTGAGCTTCAAGGTCTCTTTCCAACCAAAATGATTCTGTGATTCTGTGACTCCCTTTTTGGCCACTCCACCATGGAATCGTTGACTTCATCGGATTCCTGTTGGTGGGAGAGGAGAATTTGGCTGGTTTCCCAAGGCAAGTGCTTGAGGTACCCACGTGGTACTCTGAGAACTTGTCTATCAGCCATTTGGCATCATATTCTTCTACCACTCTGACAGCACTTGATGGTGTGGTCTGTCAGCCTCCATTTAAGCTGTTTGTCCAAGCAGAGCTCCTCTGGCACAGCTGCTGCTTCAGCAAATGGAGGAGACAGAGCTAATAAACTTGCTGCAACTGGGTTGCAGGTGCAGAATGGAGAGGATTCAGTAATTGCATGCATTCCACAGCCTGCAGACCATGTACACTGCAGTCACAAACCTAGCTGCCACTGGTGCTGGTGGCCTAATGCTTTCACAGTGGTTTTCTGGCAGTATTTTTACCTGTCAGCCTATGGTATCAGTAACTAGGATCAGCTAATCTTCTATGGCTGACTTTTGAGTGAGAGGACTCGAAATCTCAAGTTCTGTGATGAATCATTTATGGCTGTGCTGTTATTTTGAGTATGAAATGCAGCTCAAAACAAAACCAGGAACGCTTTCAGCTTGATATGGCAGGGAGAGGAAACGATCTCTGAAGCTAAAATCAAAATAAGATAGGTAGGTGTGAAATACTCTGCTGCTGAGAGGCTTCAATTCCCAGCTGTCTCAATCTGTATTTTATTTGCTTCTGAGACTTTTGGTGAAGCCTTGGTACACAGCTCTTAAAATATGGGTATAAATGACTTTGTTCTTAAAATAAAGGGGAGAAGCCCCTGAGCTCTGTAAGATGAGAAAAGGGGAGGGGAGAAGCCCCTGAGCTCTGTAAGTGGAGAAAAAGGGAGAAAAATCTGATTCCTGTAAAAGAAAAAAGGATGAGAGAGCATCAAGAGATGAGGAGAAACACCTGACTTGTTTAAAACTGTGAAGCAGCTGATTTCTATGGAAAGGTGAAGCACCTGGTTTTCTGCCAGTTGTACATGGTCACAGGCAGTTTACTGCCACGTGTAGGACACACCAGACATGTCCCAACACCTTACTAAACAGAGTGGTTGTGTGGCTCAGCCGTAGGCATTAACTTGCCAAGTTGCATGCAGCTGCTTTCTAGTTGGAAGGGGCAAAAACCTGTGCACCTATGGCATCTCATGCCCTTTTATTGTAGGTACCAAGCAGGAGGACACCAGAGTGGTAATGACATCTGCTTTAAACAGAAATCCAAGTTACAATAGAGAATGTCGGGGCTTGGGGAGTGCATTCCTTGTAGTGGTGAAGCTTAAATTTGGTGGGAGCCGGATCTGACTCATTTCATTAGAATCTGCTCCAAAACTTGCTGAAATCAGTGGAAAGGCAAATTTTAGTAGGAGTTTTTCCAGGAACTCTGAATTTTGAATCAAGTCTAGAGTTCATAGTGAATCCATCCTTACTGATGAACCCAGCTAGGGTTAAAGGACTTGTGATAGGATGAGATGCAGTGACTTTAAGATGGAAGAGGGGAAATCAGGAAGAAATTCTTTATACTGATGGGGGTGAGACACTGGAACAGGTTGCCCAGGGAGGTTGTGGATGCTCCCTCCCTGGAGGTGTTTGGGGCCAGGTTGGATGAGGCCTTGAGCAACCTGGGTTAGTGGGAGGTGCCCATGGCAGGGGTTGGAACTAGGTGGTCTTTAAGGTCCTTTCCAACCCATTCTATCCCAGTGTAGAAGGGCAAAGCATGAATGTAGATGCTGTTCTTCAGACTCACATATCTGAAGGTTTAATATACACAGCTGTTACACAGCTTCAGGTGCTTTATGCATCACTGGTGAGCATAGAAATAGTGCAGCGAGGGAGGTTTGCTAATAGTTTGGGGTAGTGTTTTGAAGTGGTTGACCAAGCTGCATAAACTACAGGATGGAAAGCAGTGCCAAAGGCATGGTTTGAATTTCTGAGGAAGCATGTGGTTTAACAGCCACTTAGTTGTTTTCCTAAGTGGATCAGAAGCTGGGATGGAATTCTTGAAACTGATTTACTCTGAAGTCGTCTCCTTTGCTTTAGAGCATTAGCTTGACTCTGCAGGTACTCAGCTTCTTAGGGCTGTTGTTTGTGCAGCAGTTTGTGTACAGTCTAGACAAAGTATTGAAGAGAAGTCATTAGCTGAACACAAAAGCTTCAGCAGCAGTTTGTTCTGCAGTCCTGGCTGGTTGAAGTGCATCTTTTTCTGATCAGGTGCAGACAGAAATCTGTCAGGGCTTTTGTGGGACTTGGGGGACTCTGTGTGCCAAAAGCATTGCAAATAAACAGACTCTGTGTGTTTTGTTTTCTCAGATGAGTGATGTAGAAGCTGGAGGAGCTACAGTGTTCCCAGATTTTGGGGCAGCAATATGGCCCAAGAAGGTAAAGTTCTTTGTGTGTTGCTTGATTTCTCCCCTCTCCCATTCCTGTCTTGTCTTCAGCATGCTCCTGGGTTCGTTAAAAGTCACTAATGTGACACAGGTAGCTGACTGACTAGGCTGCTGTGTTTTGGGGCAGCTGGAGCTGATCTGGTGGACTCTGGGGCTGCTTCCTTTGTAAACAGTTTCTGCGTAGAGCTGCTGTTAATAAAACCCTCTTGTGTCCAGCTAGAAGTCTTTCCTCTGAACAAGGCACTTGTGTGCTGTCAGTGGTGGCCTATGCTGAAGTGTTCATCGGAGCCTGCAGCTGACTTTGTCAGCATTCCCCCAGCCCTTACTGTAGCCTGCCTAATTATATTGGCAGGGTTCTGACTAATCCAGGTCTGATTTCACTTTCCAGGGAACAGCAGTGTTTTGGTACAACCTTTTCAGAAGTGGTGAGGGTGATTACAGAACAAGGCATGCAGCTTGTCCAGTACTAGTAGGGTGTAAATGGGGTAAGTAATACTCAATGAAGAACACCTGAAGTAAGGCAAAGCTGGTGATACCCTGAACCCTTAGAGCAGTATTTAATAGCCTGGGTATTGCCATTTTCTCTCCTGCAGTCACTTGGCAATAATGACAGCTCCCACCATCAGTATCGCACACTGTTAAGCAGCTGCATTGTTCAGCTGCAGGTTTTCCTGGTGGATTTGGTTTGTGTCAAGGACAGCACAAAGCATCACTGGGTTTGTGTGGTGTGTCAGCATAAGGGTGACTTGAATTATACCTTGGCTAGAATCAGGTCTGTTCCTGCAAAGATTTCCAACCAAAGCAGTTCTATGATTCAAAGAAAAGCTCTCTAAGATCATCCAGTTCAACCACTGATGTAAGACCATCATAGCCATTAAACCATTTCTTTCCTGCAAGAGTGGTTAGGTGGAGTCACCATCCCTGGAGGTGTTCAGGAAATGTGTGGCCGTGGCACTTGGGGACATGGTTTAATGGCTGTGGTGGTGGTGGGTTGATGGTTGGACTGGATGATCTTAGGGGTCTTTTCCAACCAAAGTGGTTCTGTAATTCTAAGTGATACCAGACTCAGAATGTGCTGCTCTCTTGCTGTTGGCACTAGAGCTGTGCAACTGGAAAAGTTCTTTCTTCCCCAGCCTCTTGCATCTTCCTATGTGTTTTTTCTTATGGGATGGGTAGAGAAGTATAAGGAAGGATTCATAGAATGGTTTGGGTTGGAAGAGACCTTAAAGATCACTGAGTTCCCACCTCCCTGGCATTGGTGGGGACAGCCTCCACTAGACCAGATTGCTCAAGGCCAACCTGGCCTTGAACACCTCCAGGCTGAGATGAGATGTTAGCTGAATGAAGCATCTGGGTTGTGGTGATGCATTGGATACACACATGATGGTAACTAATTTCATGTCCTTGTTCCACAGTTTCAAACAAGTGGTTTCACGAAAGAGGAAATGAATTCTTAAGACCTTGTGGGAGGACAGAGGTTGACTGAACCCCACCCAGCTGCAGGCCTCTCTATGTCTCCTTTTCTACTGTTGTTGCTTCCAGTTCATTTCTAAGAAATGATCCATCTCTTCCTCCAAGGGTCCTGGCACTTTACCCAAAATCAAAATAAAGGACAACAAAATACATAACACTTGTGAAGGAAAGCGAATGGCATTGTACACACACTCGTGGTTTGGTTGCTGTTCTTTCCATGGCCCCCTCCTCCTTCCACCCTCCCACCTTTCTCTGTGCAGTGCTGTGGGTGAGTCAGAGCATTTGGGTGCTTGGTCTTGTGCCTTTTGTACCTCAGAATATTTTTAGATGTTAAATATTTCTTTGAACCAAAGCTTGGTTGGTTGTTGTTGGTGGATGTTGTTTTTAAACAAACCCAGAGTGTCCATGTTGATGTTATTGTATTTCTATGGAGCACAAGTTTTGAAACAAAAATAAATGTTCTTTCTCTAAAGTGACTCAGTTGTGTCCTTGACAGGTGTCAGTGTTTGGCTTTAGGGAACTTTTATTGAAGCTTTCTTGCTTTTCTTGCCCTTTTTGCTGTTGAAAATAGATAGGATCTTGGAGTGGTTCAGACTGGAAGAGACCTTTAAGATTATGGAGTCCAACCATTAACCCAGAACAGCCCAGTCACCATGAAACCATGTCCTTCAGCACCACAGCTACACAGTGTTTTACATAAGGCTCCAGCATGTGACACAGAGCTGAAGCTAGGAAGGTTTAATTGGTGTGGTGAGGTTATGGTGAGTCCTGGGAGCAGTCAGGCTCGACCAGTGGCACCTGTGGCCTTGCTGTTACTTACATTTCTCAGGCTGCTTTTCTCCAGCATGAACAGCCCCAGGGCTCTCAGCTTTTCCTCCTCACAGATGTTCCAGGCTCCTCAGCATCTCTGTAGCCTCCCCTGGACTCTCTCCAGCAGTTCTCTCTCTTGAACTGGGGAGCCTAGAGCTGGACCAAATACTCCAACTGTGGCCTCACTAGGGCAGAGTAGGGGCAGAGGAGAACCTCCTTTGACCTCCTGGCCACACTCTTCTGAATACATTCCAGCAGCTCAATGTCATTCTTGGCCGCAAGTGCACTGTGGTGTGCTTGTTGGACTCCAGTTGCTAATGATACTGAAATGAGGAGCATCTAGTCTTGAAAACAAGCTGGCTGTGGTCAGCCATAGCAGGTAGCTGTAGGAATTGCAAGGTTGTTTCTCCTAAGAGCTTCTGTGACCCAGCACAGCTCAATAGCTGCTCTCTAATCTTCCAGTCATCTTTTGCTTGCCATGAGTGCTGTGGTTGTTGGCTGGCTGCTCAGAGTATTTCATTGTTGACCTCTGCTTTTCTTAGTAAAATCTCTGTGCAACGTAAACCTGGGAAATGAGGAGTTTTGCTTCATGACAAAGCATTCAACATCTGACAGCCTCACAGATGTGAAGCACTGAGGAGGAGCCAAACCCACAATCTGGGCTTGGAACGCTTTGGATTTCGGGGAGAAGAAAGATGGATCTACTTAGATGTGTTCTGTCAATGTGGTATGTTGAGACAGATAAAGTTCACATCAGGACTCTGTCCAAAACTCTGCACATCTCACTTGTGAAATGCTGTGGTTGGCTGGGAGGTACCATGAGCTGTGTTATCTCATACTGAACTCTTAGAGATAATTTTCAGTTTTGTCTTTTCTCCAGGAAAACTTTAACCTATTTCATAGAATCCCTGCAGTGGGGCTTGGAAGGGGCCTCTGGAGATCATCCAGCCCAACTGCCCCCCTAAAGCAGGGCACCCACATCAGCTTGCCCAGGATCATGATGGCCAGGTGGGTTTGGAAGCTCTCCAGAGAAGGAGACTCCACAATCTCTCTGGGCAGCCTGCTCCAGGCCTCCTCACACCAAAGAAGTTTCTCCTCCTGTTCAGATGGAACTTCCTGTGTTCCAGTTTGTGCCCACTGCCCCTTGTCCTGTCCCTGGGCACCACTGATAAGAATCTTGCCCCATCTTCTTGCCCCCTTCCCTTTAGCTCTTGCTGAGCATTGATCAGATCTCTTCTCAGGCTGCTCTTCTCCAGGCTCCACAGCCCCAGGTTGAGAGCAAATATGACTTGTGGTCACTCGGTGACTTCCTGGGCATGTTTGTGTAGCCTGGCAACTTATAGTATCTGTTCTTTCTCATTCTAGATGATGAACAGAATATGGCACTTAGCCTAAAAAATAATCCTGTGGGATTGTTTTTAGACCTAAAAGGGAGAAGTTTCATGTGCTGGATCACATAACCCTTTCTCTAGCTGGGCATGGGGAGCATCTGCCAGCATGCCACTGCTACAGGGTAAGTATTTAGGTCTTGTTTAGACTGAAGTTGTTTTCTTTTGGTCTTCTGCTAACTATTCTCCACACTAAAAAGCCCTACCGTGGACTGCCAGACACTGAACTGCTTTGGGACCTTTCAGAGAGGTCTTCAGGTCACCTCTCTTGTAGTGAGTCTGCCTGTGAGCTCTTTAAGGCCCTGCTCTGCAAATCAGGTACTGATGGAAGCAGACACTCTGTGAACTCTCATGGAAGGATGGTCTCTTCTTGTGGCTTATGTAGTCATAAGAAGAACCACCACCCCCAGCCCCTTCCAGTAATCCACATCCAGTCTGAGTGTGTGGGTTTTCAGTTCTGGCCTGAATTCTGCTGTGTGGACATGTACTGTGTCACTGAGCAGCAATGCGGCCCTCCAGCTGGGTTAGGGAAGCACCTGAAGACTTCACCTTCAGCTGCAGGGACTCAGTGAGGAGCTTATCTTCTTTGTATCTGCATTAGAAGCTGCTTCTCTTTCCTGCTAGGGTGGAAAAACATGTAAAGATCACCTATCTAATCTCCTGGGGGAAAGCTGGTACCCAGTTCAAAACGTGTGGTGTGAGGGGAGAAAGGCTTTGGCTGTGATGATAGGATCATGGAGGATAGAAAAGATCTCTAAGGTTACTGAGTCCAACTGCCAACGGACAAGGGAAGCTGGACAAGCTCTGGCAGAGAGCAGCTGCTGCTGCTCAGGGACAGTGCTTATCATAGAATCACAGAATGGTTTGGGTTGGAAAGAGACCTTTAAAGGTCATCTAGTCCAACCTCCCTGTGATCAGCAGGGACATCTGCAACCAGAGCAGGTTCCTCAGAACCCCAATCTACCTGACTTGCAATGGTTCCAGGGACAGGGCATCTCCCACCTCTCTGGGCAACATGGAACACTGTCTCACCACCCTCAGTGGAAAAGATCTCTTCCTTCTCTGTAGCCAAATTCTCCCTCTTTTAGTTCAACCCATTACTCTGTCTTGTCACAAGCAGCCCTGCTCAAAAGTCTGTCCCTAGCTTTCTGATCATCCCCTTTAAGCAATGGAAGGCCTCCAGAAGGTCTCCCTGGAACCTTCTCTTCTCCAGGGAAGGAGAGATGAGGAAGATGTGTATGTAAAAGGCAGCATAGGCTATAGCTGTCCCTCAAGCTTCTTTCCTCTGCTCTTCCTGTAACCAGGGATGGTGTTGGGTACAGTTCAGCATAGCACAGAGTCACAGAATGGTTTGGGTTGGAAGACACCTTAAAGAGCAGAGTCCAAGAATCAGCTAAGTTGGAAGAGACCTCCAAGATCAAGTCCAACCAATTATCCAGTTCCAACACCCCTGTCATGGACAGGGACACCTCCCACCAGCCCAGGTTGCTCATGGCCTCATCCAACCTGACCTTGAACATCTCCAGGAAGGAGGCATCCACAACCTCCCTGGGCAGCCTGTTCCAGTGTCTCACCACCCTCTTTCTAAAGAATTTCTCCCTAATCTCTAGTCTAAATCTCTCCTCTTCCTTGTCCTGTCACTATGAGCCCTTGTTAAAAGTCCCTCCCCAGCTTTCTTGTAGGTGTGCTCCTTTGGCCCAAATATGAGGAGCTCCTGTCAGGGACCCTGAAAAGAGCCAGAACTTGGCTGGGTGGGAATGCAGGGACCAATTCTATGTGTTTAGTCCAGGATCTGTTTCATCCTGCAGGGAAGAGACTGCCCAGCCTGGGTGTGGTGAGGCTGTGTTGGCTTAACCAGAGGTCAGCTCCTGTTTTCTCCAGTGATTCAGAGAACCCCTTCCTCATCACTCATGTGGTTACTGGGTCTGTGCAGCCCATTGGGAATGGCTGCCTCCTGGCCCCCTGAGATAAACCAGAAAAGGAGGATGGATCCAGTTCAGTGTTTCCAGACTGGTGCAGCCCTGGGTGGGGAGCTTTCACCACTTGTGCCCCGGTGACATTGCTGAGTGCTCTGCAAAGCAAGTGGCCATGGCTGCTGCACCTTGAGTGTGCTCACAGGGAGATGTGTGGGCTGGGACCCCCACTATATGGTGTGGTCACCTGGTTGTACGCTATTTTCCTCCGCTTTAATTTTGTGGGATGAGGGCAAACAAATGAAAAGTTTCTGACCCAGTGAGGTGTGTGTCCTTGTAAGCCATACACACCACCTGTGGCCTTAGGCTGGCTCCACATATCAAGTGTCACTTTACTCTGGCTCTCTGGTCTTGCTTTCCTTCACACTTGTGTTTTGGTGGCAGTAACACTGCCACACCCATGGCTACCTCAGTCCCCAGCCTGCAGCAGCTCCGCAGTCCTCACCCTGGGAGGAGTGCTCACACATCTGCCTCTGGCATGCCTGACTCACAGGGGTCCTTTACCATGCAAAGTCTGATCTCCTTCCAGGGGGCTTTCCCCAGCTCCTGCAGCAGCTGGGAACACATGAGCTTTCTCTGGATGAGATAGTGGCAACTGGATCCCACCCTCTGCAGCTCAGCCTCTCAGACTCTGGATTGGGAAGGAGCCATTCTGAGTTATCATACAAAGCAGCTGAGGTCATCAAGCTCCTCTTCATCTCATTTTCCCCTTGCCAAAATAAGTGATGGAAATCTCTTGCTGAGCCCATAGACCCAGCTGAGGCTCTGGTTGCTGTCCACTCTCCCCCACCCACTCTGCTTCCAAACATCCCATGATCTTCATATGGGTGGGAAAGGCAGGAAGGGGTGGGTGTGTGGATGCTCATCCAGGGATGGCCCTTCTCCACTGCAAGAAGGATATTGAAGGGCTGGAGCATGTCCAGAGAAGGGTAGCAAAGCTGGTGAAGGGGCTGGAGACCAGGGCTGGTGAGGAGTGGCTGAAGAAACTGGGGTTGTTCAGCCAGGAGAAGAGGAGGCTGAGGGGAGACCTTCTGGCTGTGCACAGCTCCCTCGAAGGAGGGTGGAGTGAGGTAGGGGTTGGTCACTTCTCATGAGGATCAAGTGACAGCCCAAGAGGAAACCATCTCAAGCTGCACCAGGGGAGGTTTAGGTTGGGCATGAGGAACAATTTCTTCCTCAAAAGGGTTGTCAGGGCCTGGCCCAGGGCAGTGTTGGCGTCCCCATCCCTGGAGGGGTTTCAAAGCTGTGTTGGAAAGCAGATTCTATGAAACCTTTTTTATTGGAATGGTACTGTAGTGGCACTTGAGCACCTGGATTGTGACATGCTGCCACCTCTGAGGGTTCCTTCCCAGCAGAGCTCACTGTGGTTGCTTTGCCCATGGCAGAACAGCAACCAGCCTTTGGCGCTCTGAACCGCACGCTTTGCACAGGCTCCGGTGCTGTGGCTTTTCACCTGTGTGCTCTGCTGTGAAGAACTGATAACTTGGATTTTCTAGATAAGTGCCTGGGCTTGCTCACAGGAAAGAGGAAATGACACAGACTGCAGCTGGCTTTGAAGTGGTACCCAAGAAATTTCTCTGCAGCCTTGGTTTAAAGGTTGTGGACAGCAGCTGAGCACCGTTGGCCAGCAGGGCAGAGCCATGTCCCATCTTGCAGGCCAGCCCCAGCTCTGTCCTGGGCAGGGAGGAGATTCTGCCCCTCTGCTGTGCTCTGTTGAGACTGCCCCTGCAGTACTGGGGTAGCCCTGGAGTCTTCAGCACATGAAAGACTTGGACCTGTTGGAGCAGGGTCAGAGGAAGCCACAACAATGGTGGGAGGGCTGGAAGCTCTCTGCTGTAGGACCTACTTTGCTGGGGTCAGCCCAGGACATGGCTGGCTCTGTACTGTGGGCACCCAGTGCTGGCTTGTGCCCAGCCTTTCACCCACCAGGACTTCTCTGAAGTCCTTCTCTTCAGCACTGCTCTCAGGATGGATTTGTGCTTGGGTTTGTCCCGACTCAGATGCAGGACCCTGCACTTGACCTTGTTGAATTTCATGAGGTTGTCATGGGCCCACCTCTCAAGCCTGTCAAAGTCTCTCATGCATCTTGCAGCACAGGGATGGCCAAGAAATCTCTTTGCTCAAAAGAAGGATTTGCCCAGCTCTGCCAGCATCATAAGAAACACCTCCTGGGCTGTCCTTACATCCCCTGTTAGCTGGACACTTGGCCCAGCTATTTTCTCATGTGAGGTCATGAGGGGTTTGCAGTTTGGGTTAAATTCTTTGGGAAACTTTAACTTGGGGGATACCTCAAAGCCACCTCTGTCAACCCCTTCCCCTCACAGCTGGCTTTAATCAACCCTTGTATGTGGGATGTCCCCTGCTTAGGGTCCTCTGTAAGCAGCAGTGTCACCAACCTATGCTTGGGGTGCCACGTAAACACACCAAAAAAAAGGCTCCAGAAAGGCTCCAAAGCCTTGGGGAGTGGTGGGGCTGATGGGATCCAGCTGGGAGAGCTGCTGGCCAGAGTCAGCATCGGCTGTGGATTGTGACTGGAATAGTGTGAGAAAGAGCCCGGGAGGAGGAATTAATGGAATAGCTCAGTTGGAAGGGACCTGCAGTGATCATCTAGTCCAACTGCCTGGCCACTTCAGGGTGAAATGTTTCCTAGAAACCAGCTTTACTTTATTCAAAGCACTCCTCTTTAACACTGAAAGTCTTTAAAGCAGGCCAAGTGTTTTAAACCCCAAATTCACAGAATCACAGAGTTGCCTGGATCAGAAAAGACCTTTGAGATCATCGAGCCCGATCATTCCCTGGTAATAAGCCCCTGGCTTCTCACCTGTGGCTGATGATCATCCTTTAACTGCCTTCAGGATCCTGGGCAGCCCTTAGGAGTGGGAGAAGGGGTCCTGATCTACTTGCCTGTGGCAAGGGATTGGGACTGGATGATCTTTAAAGGTCCCTTCCAACCTAAAACGTTCTATGAATGCCTCATGACCCCCTTGAGCAACAGCTGAGGTGAAATGGCACAGTGACAGTTGTGACCTGCTCAGCAGAAGAAATATTTTTACCTAGGGTGAGCCAAAGCCTCCAATCATTATGTTCTGCCTACACAGTGAGATGATGCAATATCCTTTTGGAAAGGGGCAGGGAAAACCAGAATCATAGAATCACAGAATGGTTTGGGCGGCAAGGGATCTTTAAAGGTCTTGTAGTGCAACCCCTGCAGACAGCAGGGACATTGCAACCAGAGCAGGTTGCTCAGAGCCCCAAACAACCTCACCTGGAATGGTTCCAGATGTGAGACATCTCTCACCTCTCTGGGCATGCTGGGCAAGGGGCTTGCCTCTCTCACTGTAAGACAGTTCTGCCTTGTAGCCAGTCTAAATCTCCCTCTTTTAGTTTAACCCATCACCCCTTGGCCTGTCCCAACAGGCCCTGAGTAGAAATGACTGTCTCCTTGGCATAGGGCATTCTGCTCACTTTTAGCAGCTTTGCAACTAGTAGTAGTGCTTCCCTGAGCTGAAAAGGCTGCAGGATATGAGCTGAGTCATCCTGTGGTGGAAGCACACATGAAACCTGTGTCCTTTAGCACAACAAAGCAAGTCAGGTGTGAGTTGGATGCCAATAATGTTTTTCCTTGAGAGCTTCACTCACCTGTAGCCCTGCCCTGCTTTGGTGGGCCTGCCCTATGGGGTAAGGAGGGCTTGGCTTGTTACCAACAAAAGGCAGTTTCACACCTGTGAGAAATTGAAATCTTTAAGAGGCAAAGCTTCAGATCCATGGAGCTGAAGAGATGGTGGATGGAGGAGATTTTCTTGGAGCTGAAGGAAAGGCTAGTGTAGGAGCTTTCTATGGAGCTGAAGGAAGGGATGGGGGATGGGGCAGGAGCTTTCCATAGAGCTGAAGGAAGGGGTGGGGGATGGGGCAGGAGCTTTCCATGGAGCTGGTAGAGGCTGTGGAAGAGGAAACTCTGCTCTTTTTCAAGGACTTAGTCCTGTCCTTTCCCAGCAGCTGAGCTTTTGCTGTTTCCTGTAGCTGAGTTTCTAAGCCAGGCTGGGGTTTACATGCAGAAACTGGGATTGGCATTGAAATGAGGTGGGAATTGGAATGGAATTTTACTCTTGAGAGCTGTTGTTTTGTTAGGGTGTTTGTGGAAGCTACCTGGACCTAGCTACAGTGCTTGGTAAACCTAAGTCTTCTAGTAGGGATGGTTTGTGATGGCAGAGCTGTTGCAAGTGTCAGCCATAAACAAAGCTCTTCACACCATGTGTGTTGCTTATCGACTGGTGGCTACCTGGAGTGCTGCAGCATTAGGCTGATCAGCTCCAACTGAAATTGCAAATGACTGGCACTGGCTGTAGTTGTGTAGTGCCTGGAGCTGTGTTTTAGTGCATCATAGCTCAGTTGAAGAAAAGCTGCAGTAACTGGGAAGCCACAGAAGAGCTGCTGAGTAAGGGCATGTTCTGCAGAACTGAGAAGCTCAGTGAGTAACAACTGGATGAGAGACGTTTCTGGTGACTGTTTTGAATCCTGTTGAGACTGCAGAACTCAAAACTCACCTGAGCTTCTAGAAGTTGCTCTATGTTGTGCTGAGCTGCCAAGCTGCCCACCTGCAGACCTGGGTGTGCAGGACTCGCCTCCCCTGTGCTGCAATGGGTGCTGCAGTGGGAAGCTCTGGGCATGGCAATGTGGTTTAGGAAAGGCAGCTCCTCATCCAGGATTATCCATCCCCAAGCCATCAGCAGTCCTGCACTCATAAACTGCAGTAAGTTCATTTTAGTTTTGCTTTATGCTGCTTTTCTGGGGCTGCACAACTGGGCAGCACAGGAAGCTGAGGCAGAGCAGTGACCACTGCCTGCACACTCAGCTCCTGCTGCTCTTCAACCACAGCCTTATCTCCTGTGTGTATCTGGGGGAGGGCCCTTAGTGTGGCACATCTATTTCTGTTTTTATTTTCTAGCTATTAAACCTTCCCTTGTAACTTCTCAAAAGCTAAAACACTTCTTCCACTTCTCCCTTCATAGGCTCAGATTCAGTAAATGATGACAAGTGACCCTGGAATGTCCTGTCAGCAGAACCCAAGCACAAAGGTAAGCTTGTTTCCCTGATGTCATTTGAACATCTCTGGACCCATCCAGTAGCCTTCTGACCACTGGGAAAATGATTTGTGTTTGTGGCTCTAGCTGGTGATTTGTGTTTTGCCCAGCTGCTTGGAAATAAGCCATGTGTTGAGGGTCTGAGGAAGAGCTATGATTGGGTTTGATGTGTTTGAAAAGGTAAGCAGGTTCTGTGGCTTTTCAAGGATAATGTCTAGATGTATGGAGTGGATGGAAGCTACCCCCACCCAAAGGACTGGGTGAGGGCTGGCTTGGCAGTGAGCTCAGTAGGATGAGCCTTGGGTTTATCTGAGATATCTGACTGTTGCCAGCCCAGGTCAGGGTCATAACACAGGTGATACTCTCACAGATAGCTGAGGCAGAGATGGGACTTCCCCATGGTTTCTTTGTTTGCCCCTGGGAGGTGGTTAAACTACGTTCAGTCCCAAGTGAGTTGTGTCCTGCACTGAAAGTGTAGAGCCTGCCATGAGGATGAGTAGGAGCAGTGAATTGCAAGCAATGAAAATCTAAACCCCTTGCATGTGAAGTGTGTCACAGATAAAATATGCTTCCAGAGATGAGTGCCCAGTGCTTATGGAAGCTGTTAGAGTGAAGATTGTGCTGCTGCCAAGAACACTAGATCCAGATTTCTCTATTATTTTTTCCCCCTTTATTTTTTTTTCCATTGCCTTTGGGACTACTCTGAGCATTGCACTTAGCTTCAAAGTCTGGATGAAGGTTCAAATAATTTACAACATTGGATATAGAGAATTGGGGTTGGCTCAGGATTGTTTCTGACCAGAATGAGATTTGGTTCCTGTAATCTCAAGTCTTTGGGGGTGGGGGGAGGAATATTTTACACCTTTTACATAAGGTCATTGTTGAGAACTGATCAATGTTGATGAGAAGACTGCAGGGAGACCTAACAGCAGCTCTCCTGTGCCTGAGGGGGCTACAAGAGGGCTGCAGATGGACTGTTTGCAAAGGGCTTCAGTGATGGGACAATGGGCAATAGTTTGAAATGAGAGAAGAGCAGATTCAGACTGGACATTAGGAACAAGTTCTGCACCATGAGGGTGGTGGAACACTGAAACAGTCTGCCCAGAGAGTTAGTCAAGGCCCCATTCCTGGAGCTATTCAAGGCCAGGCTTGGTAAGGCTCTGAGCAACCTCATCTGATGGAGGATGTCCCTGCTGACTGCAGGGGGGTTGGACTAGATGACCTCTGGAGGTCCCTTCCAACCCATTCTATAACAACTGTAAGGATTATTGGTGGGTCATCAGCTCAAACAGATGATTAAATGTCTGACACTTCTTTTTTTCCTTTTTTTACTATAATACGTTAAAATTCTTTTTCCAGTCTTCTACTAGAAGAAGCCACATGCTCTCTAGTCATGAGAATCTCAATAGCTCAGAGTCTTTATGACTCAAGGATGTGGTAACAGCTCTGTGTTAAAAGAAAAAATCAGCTCTCAAAGTCTTTCAGCTTTGAAAGATGCCATAACCTCAGTGCCTGTTGTATTTCCCCACTCTTTGATGGAGTTGTGGGAAGAAATAATTGACACGCTGAAGCTGTCTGTCTGTGTTTCCTTTGGGTCAGAACCTGTGGACCAGACTTGTGTGAGTCTGTTCTCCAGTTAACTGAGGGCATGAGGACTTTGTGTGCGCTAGGTGAGTGGTTGGACTTGATGATCTCAAAGATGTCTTCCAAGCCTGACAGTTTTGTGATTTCAGCAATCCACATTTGCATTGCTGAATGGCAGCAGTAACCATCAGTGGTACCCACTGACAGCACCGGGGGCAGTGGGCACAAACTGGAACCCAGAAGGCTCCATCTGAACAGGAGAAACTTCTTGAGTGTGAGGGTGCTGGAGCCCTGCAGCAGGCTGCCCAGAGAGGTTGTGTCCCTCCTTCTCTGGAGAGTTTCCAACCCCCCGGCCATTGTGATTCTGGGCAAGGTGCTGTGGGTGCCCTTCTTTAGCAGTAGGGTTGGACTGAATGATCTGCAGAAGTCCCTTCCAACCCCCACCATGCTGGGATTCCAAGAATCTGTGATCCTAAACTATTGTTTTTAGTAGAAGCACTAACATGAAGTATAAGCTCTGCCAGAGTCATTATTTTCAAGTACTTTACCCACTCAGATCTTAAAAGACTCCAGGAGGGTATAAATGGTTTTGTTTGGTTGCTTCCCCCTGTAGAAGTATGAGGAATAGCTCAGTATGGCTTTGATCTTGGTGGATGACCTGAGGCTTGTCAGGCATGGCCAACTCCTCCCCACCATCAGGCCTGGTGAACCTGCTGCCAAACCCTCCATTGCCTCACAAGTGAGCCAAGTGGTTTAACTGGTGCACACTGGGCAGGCTCAGTGAGAGTTTTCCTTGGTTATCATTTACCTGAGGTGTTAATCTTTTGAGATGACATGAGAAGGCTCAAAGTAAGCCCAGTTGTCCTGCTAATGGCTGTGGTCTGTGATGTTCATCCAGCAAGCACCTGAAGTGCAGGAAGATTGATTTGTAAGTATGGTTTGTGCCCAAATGCTGACTCTTCTATCAGAACAAACTTGTGATATTGCTTGTTTCCAGTTAAAACACCCTGTGATGTTTTCTGGAGCTGATGATCTACTCCTGTTTCGCTGCTGTTGCTCATGGCTGTAGGGGTAGTGATGCCAGCTGGCTGTGTGGGGACGAAGGAACATGCTGGGTTGATGCCCCACTGTCCATAGACACCCGACACTGTGCTGGAGCTGATGGGTTTGTGATGTTATGGATCCCAACTCTGTGTCCACAGCATGTCAAGTGGAGGTAACAGGGGGTAACAGCAGGGCTTCCACCTGGATATCAGGAAGCTCTCATGTGAGAGAAGGTGGTGATGAGACAGAACAGGAAACAATTTGCAGTTAAGTGGCAGCATCATCTTAGGTTTCTCCTCTGCAGTTCTGACAAATATCTTCCAAGTAGAAGTTAAATCACTGAGTGCTTTATCCATCCATAAGCTTTGTGCAATCAGCTGGGATATCACCCTTTTCCCTGCCCAGAGTTGTGGAGCTTTGTAGGTGAGCTTAGAGTGAAACCAACACCCAGTTTTCAGAAGGAAACAGTATTTTCTCTTTAACTAAATAACTGGAGACCTTGGGGAAGAAGTCTGGACAAGCAGGCTTTGACTGTTGTGATCTGGTGTGAGTATCATGATCTGGACATGCCAGTGCTGCTAGGGGTGGCCTGGACATCCTCCAAGCTGGGAAGATGAGAGGTGTGTGCACAGGAAGAAAAAGCTGTAAGTTCAGAATGAATGTTTCCCTAAAGGAAAGTGTGGCTACTGGCCTAGTCTGGATGGTCAAGAGTGACTTCTGAGCTAGTTTCCTTCTCTGCTTTTCCTTCATGTAAGGGCAGCAAGTAGGTGTGTTGAACAGTAAACACATACAGAGAAGTGGTGACCTGGAGTTACAAGAAGGTGTTGTAGGAGTGAGAGTAGGTAGCTGGGTTTTTTCTCCCCTCTTGATGAATCACACTGGGGGTGCTGCAGTGCATTCTCATCGAGTCAATGGGATACCACAAGTTCCGAGGTAAGCCTGAGTGTCATCTTGAGTATTTTAAAGGTTAGGTTGAAGGAAATTAGGGTTAATACTTTGGAGGAGCTGCTGGGGTGGGGTGGATGCTCAGCAGAAAAGTCCAAACTTCCCAGCACACCTGACCACAGGAGGTAATAAAAATGTTGTCTGCTAAGATCTCTTGAGAATCATAGAAACACTTTGGGTGGGGAAGATCTTTAAGATGCTTGAGTCCAACCATTCTTGAATCCTGCCCAGTCTGGTGCTAAACCATATCCCTCAGCTCCACATCTGTGCCTCTTTTAAACATCTCCAGGGATGGGGATTCAACCACCTCACTGGGGAGCCTCTTCCAGTGTTTGAGAACCCTTTCAGTGAAGAAGTTTCTTCTCATGTCCAACCTAAATCATGGCCTCCTGCAGAATAAATGTCTTTCTGGTGATAATGCAGCTCTCCTGCCAACCATCCCAGCTGATGCACTGGCTGGGATAGTTGTCCCTGGCTTTGTCAGATTCTGTGTTTGACCAGCCCAGCCCCAGAAAATCCTAGAATTGTTTTGGTTGGAAAAGGTTTTTACAACCATTGAGTCCAACCTGCAGCTTAATGCCATTACACCGTGTCCCAAAGTGCCATATCAATGTGCTTCTTGAGCACCTAAAGCGGTATGGTTTGGTCTGTTCTTTCCCAAAGCATTGGACAGGGAGGTTGCAGCCAGGTGGGGGTTGGTCTCAGCTGGATGTTAGGAAGAAATTCTTCACAGAGAGTGATTGGCCATTGGAATGTGCTGCCCAGGGAGGTGGTGGAGTCACCATCACTGGAGGCGTTTAAGAAGAGACTGGATGAGGCACTTAGTGCCATGCTTTAGTTGATTGGATGGTGTTGAGTGATAGGTAGGACTCAATGATCTCAAAGGTCTTTTCCAGTCTGGTTAATTCTGTATTCTTGTGTTCATCTGCAGGGTTTGTGAAGGTAAGCTAAGTGCTCTTCAACTGCTCTCTGTTTTTTTAAACTGAGCTGCAGTTTGATGAGGAAGCTGCATCCCCTCAAGTAGAACTCTGGGGCTAAGGTAACATCACAGATAAGTAACATAAAACAGTAGCTTTCAAGAGTGAGATCTATTGGAAGATATCCAGTTCAAAAGTGGTTTTAAGTTCAAGTTCAGAAGTGCTTTAAGCTGAGTGCTTTTGGAAGGTGAGGTGAGGCTGATGGTATGAGGAAATTCAGCTATTGCTCAGCAGCTGCTCCAAGTAGAAGGTCAGTAGTTGGTTACATTTGCTGTATGTGCTGTGGCTAATTCAAGCACAATAATTCGGCAGGTTTGTTTCTTTGTGCAGGTCCCATCCTTTCACACACAGCCACAGACACTCATCTTTTACCTGGCTGGTGGAACATAGCCCTTCAGAACCCTGCTGCAATCCAAATTGTGTTGGTACTCCGCATGTTCTCATAGACTTTGAAATTTGCTAGTTGATCCTCTCTCTCATTTCCATTTTCACAGATCACTGTGATGCGTTTCCAAAGTGCTCATCTTGCATGGGATAAAGAAAGATATAGGCAGCCAAACCAAGACCCCCACCACCCCATCCCCACTGCTCTTTTAACCTGGAGGTGCCTGATGGTGCAGGGTCTTCTGAGCATGCTAGAAAGCTACTTATGTTTGGACTGAAGCATGAAAAGAGGACTTTTATTTCTCTGTGTGGCTAATAAATGCTGTGTCTCTTTCTCCCTTTTACCCTGCCTCTTATGGAGTTGTGCTGGATCTTGTACATCCCCCCGAACATCTTTAGCCTCCAGCCACTCATTGAGAGCCCTTCCCTGGCCCCAGTCCTTGAAGCCTTTGAATGGTCTCAGGTCTGTGAGTCAGGGTTGGGCTTTCTTTGTGCAAAACCTCATGAACTTCAGGCCTTGTTAGATATCTCTGGTGAGATAAAGACATGTCATGTTCCATACCTGCATGACAGAAATGACAATACTTGGCTGTGCTCATTGTATGACTCTTTAATTGCTAGGTACAGTTTGGATTCACCTACATGCTGTAGCACTTAGCACAGACCATGCCAACCTTCTCTTCACCCCTTCCCACCTTCTCCTTGCTGCCTGGGTGACTTTTCCCTAGAACAAGCCATTGTGGTGTTTCCATGAGTCAGGGCAGCTGCACTTGCTGTCCAGGTACAAATCCAGCTTGCTTCTCACAATGCTGCTGCAGTTCTGCTTGTGACTGACCCATTTCAAGAACTCTTCCAGGCTCTCTCTAAACCGTAAGAAGCTTGTTTCTGCCAGCTCAAAGCAATTTTCATCAGTGGAAGAAGGTTTCTAAGGGAAAAGAGAAGATCCTGATGCATGACTTACAGAGGGATTCCACCCCAATGCTGCACATTCTCTGTAGCTTCCCCAGCTCACTGGGGTGGAGGATGAGGCCAGCCAACTGCCCTTCACCAGCACCAAACCATTTCACACAATTCCTATTGATCATAAGTCACCAAATCCCAGCATGGTGGGTGCTGGAAGGCACCTCTGAAGATCATCTGGTCAAACATCTCACCTAAATCAGAGTCACCTGCAGCAGCTTGCCCAGGATCACAGTGTCCAGGTGGGTTTGGAATCTCTCCAGAGAAGGAGTCTCCACAACCTGTCTGGGCAGCCTGCTCCAGGGTTCCAGCACCCTCACACCACAGAATTTTCTCCTCCTGTTCAGATGGAACCTCCTGGGTTCTAGTTTGTGCTCCCTGCCCTTTATCTCTCGCTGAGCATTGATCAGATTCCCCTTTCAGGCTGCTCTTCTCCAGACTAAACAGGCCCAGGTCTCTCAGCCTTTCACAGAATCATAGAATGGTCTGAGTTGGAAGGGACCTCCAAAGGTCATCTAGTCCAACCCCCTCTGCAGTAAGCAGGGGGTCCTCTACATCAGGTTGCCCAGAGCCCTGAGCAACCCTCACAGATGCTCCAGTTGCCTTAGGGCCATGACGGTGCTAAGAATGAAGGTGCATACATTGGTGCAGCCCAGGAGCTGCAGCAGCAGCAGCACCCAGCTGGAGATGTGTCCATGGCTTTCCAGCTCCTGGGTTGCTTAGCATGCATCTGAGTGAGCTACCAGGAGTTTGAACAACATCACCCAATGTAAAAATCCTGGATGAATGGATAGCTACAAGAAAATACTTGAAACACAAAGAGATGGTAGAAGCCTACCTTCAAACTAGGACAGTTTTCCTCTAGCTTTTCCATATCTTTTTCAACTTGCTTCATACACCTGTGTGTGGGGATCCTCTTCAGTTCATGAATGAATTTTTCAGTGTTGTAATGTGCACAGTTTTCTTTCTAGATGGGAGGGAAAAAAAGGGTAGAATAAATAGTTTTCTACTTTGCAACAGAAAGCTTTTATTTCTTGAAAGACCCTGTCACTGGACACCACTGACAAGAGTCTGGCCCCAGCCTCTTGCTTTCCACCCTTTTGCTGTTTCTGAGCATTGCTCAGCTCCCTTCTGGGGCTGCTCTTCTCCAGGCTCAACAGCCCCAGGGCTCTCAGCCTGTCCTCCTCACAGAGATGCTTCAGGCCCCTCGGCATCTTCCTAGCATCTGCTGGACTCTCTCCAGTAATTCCCTGTCTCACTTGGACTGAGGAGCCCAAAACTGGATCCAGTCCTCCATCTGGCCTCACTAGGCAGAGCAGAGATGAGGAGAACCTCCTATGACCTGCTGGCCACACTCTTCTGAATGCACCCCAGGGGGCCCTTGGTCTTCTTGACCATGAGGGCACATTGCTGGCTCTTGGTGAACTTCTTGTCCACATGACTCCCAGGTCCTTCTCCATGGAGCTGCTTTCCAGCAGGTCACTCCTAACCTGTACAGGTGCAGGAGGTTATTCCTCCCCAGGTGCAGGACCCTGTCCTCATTCCTCTTCTAGCTGTGCCTTGTCCCTATCTGCTAATTAAGAAGAATTCCTTTAATCTGCTGCATTTTGCTTTCTGGAGCCTGCACCATGTCCATCACACACAATCCGCTCTTAGTCCACACAGGATGGAAAACTGCTCAAGGTTTACTGGGTGTGAATTGGAGTTGCTCTGCTTGACAGGGCATGGCATGGCCTTTGGGTCATCCTGCTGGTGCCTGGAAGCTTCCTGGGCTGAAATGCTGTTGTGCAGCAGCTGTTGGTTTTAAAGAGAGACCTGTTCTCTCTCTGCTTTCCTGCAGGTCACCTCCAGCAATGCACTGATAAGAACTGATAAACACTGGGCTTGTGCCATGCGATTTATCTTTGTTAGCAGTCAGCTTGTGTTATTAGTCACATTGATGGAATCTTGAAAACCTGACCTTGCGTCAGCATTTGGGGACAGCAAGAGGAGCCCAAGTGGGCAGAAAGGAGGTGAAGCCCTGGGCTCCCTAGCTGGCAGTCCTACCTCAGCCTGTGCTCTACATCCTGCCTTTTGGTGTCCTCAGCCCTGCAATAGCAGAGGCTGCACTTCAAGTTCCCTTTGGAGACTGATAGCAAGGGGACAGGAAAGAAGAGCTTCTTACCTTGATGTGAAGAGGTCTGAGGAACCGCTCCTGAAAACAACAGAGATCTGTTAGCTGAGCAGTGGCAAATGTCTCAGAAAGCAAAGCTGGGGTTGTGGGAAAGCAGAAAATGATTTACTTTGATGGGCTCTCTTTCAGCTTCAAGTAAGCAAAGCATTTCATGGATGATGCTCTCGCTCTGCAGGGCTGCCTTCAGAGGGAGAAAGTAGCTGGATGCCCCAGAGGTGAACAGTAGCAAACCCAGGTGAAGGTACATTTTGGAGGTGTGATGTCTGGGAGCTCGATCCTTGTGTCTGAATTCGGGCTTGTCTCTCTTGGCAGGGGCTGAGCTCCTTTATATAGAGCAGCTGGGTGAGTGCAGGATGTGATTGGTATCTTATCGCCTTCATAAATCACTGAAATAGGGAAAGAAAACAACACATGCAGCTGAAGTAGCAGTGTGTCTGATATGAGAAACAGCTATGATTAATGATCTGGCAAACTTCCTGAAGTCTCCAGAGAAACGTGTCAACACAAGCAAGAGCAGTGTGAAAGGGCACTAATGATGGACAAGGTGCTGGAAAAGGACACGTTCAAGTGCAAAGTGCATAGCAGCTCCATGCAACGCTCTAGGCCTGGGGCAGAGCGGCTGGGAAGCTGCCCAGCAGGAAGGGACCTGGGGGTGTTGGTTGATAGCCGTGAGCAATGTGTGCCAAGAAGGCCACCAGCATCCCGGCCACTGTGACGAGGAGGGGCAGGGTGGAGATCATCCCTCTGTTACTCAGCACTGGTGAGGCCGCACCTCAAATACGGGGTTCAGTTTTGGGCCCCTCACTCCAAGGGCATTGAGGTGCTGGAGAAAGTCCAGAGAAGAGCAATGAAGCTGGGGAAGGGTCTGGGGAACAGGGCTGGTGAGGAGCAGTTGAGGGAGCTGGGGTTGTTCAGCCTGGAGAAAAGGAGGCTGAGAAGAAATCTCATTCCTCCCTACAACTCCCTGAACTGAGATTGGAGTGAGATGGGGGTCAGTCTTTTCTCCCAAGTAACAAGTGATAGGAGAAGATGAAACAGCCTCAAGCTGTGCCAGGGGAGATATAGGTTGGCAATTAGGAACAGTTTCTTTGCTGCAAAAGTGGTCAGGCGTAGGAACAGACTGCCCAGGGAGGTGGTGGAGTCACCATCCCTGCAGGTGTTCAAGCAATGTGTGGCCATGGCACTTGGGGACACGGCTTAGTGGCCAGGGTGGGGCTGGGTTGTTGGGCTGACAGCTGGACTTGATGATCTTAGAGGTCTCTTCCAACCAACAGGATTCTATGATTTCTATCTGAGATGATTAGGAAGACAGCCCTCAAGCTAATGATTTTCAGATAAGATTACATCCAATGTTAATGTAAATTATTGCAGTTTAAAGATTTCAGCACCTCTGAGGCTAATATCAGGTGAAGATTGAGCCTCTAGGACCTAATCCATCATCCTCACCTCTACAGCATGATGTGGGCAGGAAGGAATGATGGGAGCAGATGGGTGCTCAGCCATCCAGAGCAGCCCTGCAGAACTGCCTGCTTTATTGTGGAAAAAGCTTTCTTTGGGCTGGAAAGGACACAAAAGGCTGTTTGTCCATGTCATCAGTGTGTATGAGGGCTGGATCTTCTCCTGAGGTGGCTAATTGCTATGACAGCCTGTGCAGAGCTCCAGTTTCAGCTGGCAGCTGCCCCTTCCTGGGGAATTGGGGTTTGCTTGGTTAATGACACTCTGGCCCTCAGGTAACACTTCTCAAAGGCAGTGAGGGGCTTTGTGTCATGTGTGTGCAGAACAGAAGGACTGAGGGCCTGAAATTGTGCCAGGGGAGGTTTAGGTTGGATAATAGGACAAACTTCTGTGTGGTCTGAGGTTTTAATAAGCAGATCCACACTGCTCTGTAGGCTGTACCTTCATCTAAGCCATCAGGCACATCCCAACACCTACTCAAGCTGTGGACTGAATGATTTTCATACCATTTGGGCCAGTGTGGCTCCTTTTAATACCCACCAGGAAAATGTATTCTGTCTTAATGTCAAAGAGCTGCTGGAAAGAAGCAGCAAGATGTTATCAGGAGGCCAAAGGTCTCAGAGAGCTCAGGTCTCACTGTGTCCTGCACAGGATGCATCTCAGCAATGCTGCAGGGGCTGAATGTCACTCCCTGCTTTTCCTACTTACAGCCAGCATCTCCTGAGGTGCTTCACACTATTGCAGACATGCTCTTTAGCTTTGGAAAGGCAAGAATGGAGTCTACTTTGTTAAACCCTTCAGATCTGTAGCCTTCTGAAACTGGCTGAATCCCAGCATGGTGGGGGTGGGAAGGGACCTCTGGAGAGCATCCAGTCCACGCCCTCTGCTAAAGCAGGGCACCCACCACAGCTTGCCCAGGATCACAATGTGCAGGTGGGTTTGGAATGTCTCCAAAGTAGACGACTCCACAACCTCTCTGGGCAGCCTGCTCCAGATCTCTGGCACCCTCACACCACAGAATTTTCTCCTCATCTTCACATAGAACCCTCTGGGTTCCAGTTTGTACACATATCCTCTTGCTCTGTCACTGGCATCACTGACAGGATTCTGGCCTCATCCTCTTCCCTCCAATACCCCTCCTCTTCAGCTCTTGCTGGGCATTGATCAGATCCCCTCTCAGGCTGCTCTTCTCTGTGCTCAACAGCCCCAGGGCTCTCCTTCTAAGAGAGATGCTCCAGTCCCCTCCTCACCCTTGTGGCCCTCTCAAGATGTTCCAAAGGTATTGGCAAGTGGAGTTTTGAGAAGCTGGGATAATCAAGCAAAAAATTCCCTGATGCAGTGAAAAAATGGACATTAGAGGCTGGGGTTTGTTCAGAGAGAAGATGCCTTTCTCAGTAGGTCTAGCTAGGGTGCTGCAGGTGAATCTGATGCACACAAACCCTTTTCAAAGTGTGTCCAGAAAACAGCAAGTCTGAACCCTTTCTGTGACACTTCTGAGCTCTTTGAGTAATACTGAGAAAAGTTGGTTAGAATCATGAGTGAGTAACAAACTGGCAGCCTTTCTCTTCCCAGCTCCTCTGGCTTATGCCATGGCACAGGCAAGAGCTGCCACCTAGAGAACAGCCACTGCTAGCTGCAGGCTGAGATGGATTTTCTCTTTTACTTGGAGGAGAAGCTCTTGCCAGGGGTGCTGGGTGAGCTGCCTGTTTTGTGATGTACTGCAGCCCAAGACCTTGAAGAGCTGCCTGGGGAGACGACCCAGTTTGCAGTGATAACAGTTTAATTTGCATTTTAACAAGTGATGGGGAAGGTAGAGTCTGGAGGGACATGCAGCTGCTGTTCCCCAGGCACCTGGAAGCGATGGTGGTGGGTTCAGCCTGCTCCAATCGAACCATTTTCCAACATTACTTCTCCACAGCATCTCCCCAGACTCCAGGCCCACTGCTCTATTGCCTCTCAAAAAAGGTTGTCAAGCCCTGGCCCAGGCTGCCCAGGGCAGTGGTGGAGTTCCCATTCCCTGAGAGGTTTCCCATCCATGTGGAGCTGTGGTGCAGAGGGCCATGGCTTGGTGGTGGCCTGGGAGTGCTGGGTTGACAGTTTGACTTGGTGATCTTAAAGGTCTCTTCCAACAAAAGCAATTCAACTGTTTTATCTCCCTCTCAGAAGATTTATGCTGACAGATGTAGAACTTGCTTTGGGAGCAAGCTGAGCTTTTTCCCAAGCTTTCCCCTCACACCCCACAGGACCATGGCCCGTTTCCTAGCAGTGTTACCCACCCTGGAAGATTGTGACTGCTTCTTCCCCTTGCACACAAGGGCAGCCTCAGATGCAGTATGTTGGGTTTGATCCAGCTTCCAGCCTCTTTTCAGCAGGCTGTGTGCCAGTCTAGGGGAGATGAGCTAGAACGCGGAATCAGAGTGGTTTGAGTGGGAAGGGACCTTTAAAGGTCATCTAGTCCAACCACTCTGCAATCAGCAGGGACATCAGCAACTAGAGAAGGTTGTTTGCAGCCTTGTCCAGGTTCTCCCACCTCTCTGGGAGACCTGTGGGCCACATCCACAGGTCTCTGTGGTGGGTTGAAATCTACCCCCAACATTAACTTTGCCTGACCAGCTCAGGTGGAAGCAAATACAAGCTGTATTCACAAGCAAAACTGCAATCCACCATGGAATGCAATGCATATGTACAAAATATACAGGTGGGAAAGATTTCTTCCTTCTCTCCAGACTGAATCTCCCTCTTTTAGTTCAAACCATCACCCCTCATCCTGTCACAACAGGTCCTGCTAAAAAGTCTGTCCCCAGCTTTCTGGTCAGCCTTTTATGGACTGGAAGGCCACCAGAAGGTCTCCCTGGAGCCTTCTCTTCTCCAGGCTGAACAAGCCCAACTCTCTCAGCCTGGCCTCACAGCAGAGGGCTTCCAGCATTGCTGTGGCCTCCTCTGGCCCTGCTCCAACAGGTCCATGTCTTTCTTGTGCAGTATCTTGGGTCTTTCAAGTGATGGTGTGGGCATCATCCTGAAGTGCAGATACACTTGGCGTCCCCTTCCTCTGGTCTCTCACCTGCTTAAAGGATGAGCTACCAAAGATATTGAACCTTTTCTGTGTGCTCTGCATTGCTGTGGGTGTTGGATAATGCTTTATTTTTGACTGTGTGGGGGAGGCAGGTCGGTGATGGCTGAACCTACTGCTGGGTTGGGGTTTTCCTGTTCATACAATGTCTGTGTGTGCCTTCCCCCACCCCCAGGAAACTCCTTTGCAGGTTCCATTAAAATTATTATCGAGGCTAAGAACGTGTTTGAAGAATTAAGTAATCCCTGCACATTTCAGCATGGATTTCCCTGCCTGGTGCATCCACCCTTCCCTGGAGGCACTGTGGTTTCTGGGGGATCCCAGAGGCACACCATGGCTTGCACAAGCACTGCTCTCTGATCAACTCTCCCTGAACTGAGGGAATTTTTATTTCCATGTGCTCAGTGATGCTTGCAAATATAGATGAAGATGATAGGCTTGTCATCTTGGCTAGGACTGCTTCCTAAAGGTGGGACTCCAGTGGGAGAATCCCCTTGGAAGGGAAGGTGTGTACCCTATCAGTCTGATGGTCCATGGAGACACCTAGCACTGTTTCTCCATCTCCAAACAGGATTTTATGGCTGTTTGCTAAATGTTTGGTTTCTTCTGTATGGGTGGATCTTCCTGAAATGCAGAATGTCCAGCCAGGTGGGGAAGGGGAGATGCTGCAGGGAGGTGTTTGTCATGAAGTGAAAGGTAGGAAACAAAATCCTCCCTCGCTATCTGAGTGCAAGTTTTACTCAAATCTGAAAACACAAGAGGTCTTAGGAGGTTCCTGGACCTCCTGTGGTGATCCCCTACACAGAGGTATCAAGCATCTGTAGACTATATAATAAACTGATACATTTCTGAATAGAAACCCCTCCTGAAACTGTTAAAACCTCACCAGTTGAAAACCCTGACTGGACCAATCTAAGCTTTTTTAGATCTTTTCAATGCTGGTCAATAGCTAAAGGGTGGGGGGCAAGAGGATGGGGCCAGACTCTTGTGAGTGATGCCCAGTGACAGGGCAAGGGGCACAAACTGGAACCCAGGAGGTTCCATCTGATGAGGAGGAAATACGTCTTTGGTGTGATGGTGCTGGTGTCCTGGAGCAGGCTGCCCAGAGAAGTTCATAGTATCAGTCAGGGTTGGCAGGGACCACAAAGATCACCTAGTTCCAACCCCTCCACCATGGGCAGGGACACCCCACACTAGATCAGGCTGGCCAGAGCCTCATCCAGCCTGGGCTTAAACACCTCCAGGGATGGGGCCTCAACCACCTCCCTGGACAACCCATTCCAGGGCTTCACCACTCTCATGGGGAAGAACTTCTTCCTCACCTCCAGTCTGAATCTCCCCACCTCCAGCTTCATCCCATTCCCCTAGTCCTATCACTACCTGAAAGCCTGAGAAGTCCCTCCCCAGCCTTCTTGTAGCCCCCTTCAGGTACTGGAAAGCCACAATGAGGTCACCTCGGAGCCTTCTCTTCTCCAGACTGAACAGCCCCAACTCCTTCAGTCTGTCCTCATAGGAGAGGTGCTCCAGCCCTCTGATCATCCTCATGGCCCTTCTCTGGACACCCTCCAGCACCTCCAGATCCCTCTTGTTATAGGTGCTCCACAACTGGGCACAGTACTCCAGGTGGGGTCTCACCAGAGGTAAGTTGTGGAGTCTCCTTCTCTAGGGAGATTCCAAACCCTCCTGGACACTGTGGTCCTGGGCAAGCTGCTGTGGGTGACCGTGATTTAACAGGGGGTTTGGAATAGATGATTTCCAGAGGTGCCTTCCAACTCCTCCAGTGCCAAGATTCTGTGATTCCTTAAACCCCCATAGACCACCACCAAATAATAAGAAAAGAATAGCAGTTACACCTTTGTGCAACAGATTTATTGTGCAGATTCCATTAGAGTTTGGTTACATCTAATAGAGTTCTTTTAAGCATGATGTAAAGAGTGAGAGCTGCCTCCTTTGATGAGACTCTCCTTTGAAAATGCCCCAAACCTCCCACAGCGATGTGGAAATGCTCTGCAAGCTTACAGAACAGGGTTACAGAATCACTGAGGATGGAAAAGACCTTTAAGATCAGTAGGTCCAACCTTCCACACAACACCTCCATGACCACTGGAGCATGCCCCAGAGTGCCACATCTACTCATTTTTAAAACACCTTCAGGGGAGGAAGCCTCAGCTGCAGGAACAAAGTGGTGACGTTGCCAGAATGCAGCATTACAATCTATGAAATGAAGACTTGGTTTGGTTGGGAAGAAAAGGCACATGGAGGGCAGATTCAGACTGGAGATTAGGATGAAATTCTTTACAGTGAGGGCAGTGAGACACTGGAACAGATTGCCCAGGGAGACCGTAGATAAACCCTCCCCGCAGGTGCCGAAGGTCAGGATGGATGAGCAACCTGCTCTAGTGGAAGGTGTCCCTGCCCAAGGCAGGGGGATTGGAGCTAGATGATCTTTAAGGTCCTTTCCAACATAAACCATTCTATTCACCAGGTTCTTAGTCACCAGGCTTTACTCAGGCCTTTTGACCCCACTGGCAAGGCTGAGTGAAAGTCATCTTCACCTTCATTCTCTCAGTGGGTGTGAGTATTGCTTTCCATTTGCATGCAGCCTCTCTGGGGCTTGCTGAGGTCTTTTTTTGTGTCTTAATAATTAAAGACCACAAAGGTTCTGTGGTTTCCTAAGCTCTGACGTCTTTGAGAGCCGCTGTTGGTCGTGCTTGGCGGTGGCTCAGCGGAGGCAAAGCCAACAGCTGTCCCGTGGGCTGCATCCCAGGCTTCGGGCTGGTCCTGGGGGCTGAGAAGGTGCTGGGTGGCAATGATGGTCCCTGTCCCCATCTTGCAGGGTGACTTTGTCCCAGTTTTCAGAGCACTGTGGCGATGTAGAGCCAAGCCCTAGGGCTGTGGCTTGGGCTAGTGTGGTTAGAGAGAGAGTGTGAGAGCAACCCCCACAGAAGTGCTCCTCACACCCCAGTTAAAGAGCAGGTTCCTAAAGTAGACAATTCTTGCATTTCTGTGTTGTAAAAATAAATAACTTGAGGTTTCTACAAATAAATAGAATAAATAAATATGAATAGATCTATGAATAAATAACAGCTCCCAACAGCCTTGCTCAATGGAGTAAGGATACAGTAATGAGGGGGTGCAAAGCCCAGGTCTCCCGGCAGGCTGGACTCAGGGATGCTTCAAACTTCTTTGAAGAACTACTTTGTCTCATCTGGGAGGACATAGTGATTCAGGAACCTCAGGAGGTATTCCAAATTGCTTAAAAAGTCTTCCTCTTCCATTGGCTCCCAGTCCTGCTCCTTGGGGGAAGAGAGGAGAAGAGTTAGAAGAACAGAATCCAGACACACAAGTCACATTCCATTCCCTGGCTGTAGGTTTTTGTCTTAATTTTAAGACCATGAAGGCTCTCAGGAAGGTGATAGGGTAGGACAGTAAGTTTCACCTAATGCAGCCAAACCACAGTGAGAGCAGCTTCTGCCCCTGAGGCTAGGCAGCATTGGGGTCTCCCAGTCCCTGCCTGCCCCAGGGTACCTCCACCAAATGATGGACTTTCTCTTGGCAAGGAGACATTGGGAAGAGGTGAGCAAAGCAAGTGAATCACCAGGACCATGGCCAAACGGCTGGAGGGAAACTGCTCGGTATTCATCTCAATACAACCAGGCCAAACCCCTTGGTGTCCTTTCTCACAGAATCATACAATTGTGTTGGCTGGAAAAGACCTCCAAGATCAAGCCCAGCCTCTAGCCTAAAACCACCATGGCCGTTAAACCATCTCCCCAAGTGCCAGGTCCACAGATTTCTTGAACACCTCCAGGGATGGGGACTCCATCACCTCCCTGGGCAGTCTGTTCCAATGCTTGACCACTCTTTCTGTAAAGAATTTTTTCCTAATCTCCACCCTAAACCTCCCCTGCTCTTTATGGTCATCTAAAGAACAAAAGAATGAGCAGAGAGTGTAGCCCAAACGTACCTTCCACCCAGGGCATGACTTCCCAGCATCCTGGATTTTCTTCAGCTTCTGGGTTATTAGTCTCTCCAACCTCGCTCTGCTGCTTTCTAAGGCTTTAATAAATTCTTCCAGATAGGTGGTCACAGTCCCTCCTGCCTCCATCACGTTGTTCTGCAATAACAAAGCTCAGTCATCTCTCTCCTGCCTATGCTGTGTTGCACAATCACAGAGTGGTAGGTGCAGGAGGGGGCCTCTGGAATTCAGAGTCAAACCCACATGCTAGGGCAGGTCACACAGAAACACACCCAGGTGTGTTTTGAATCTCTCCAGAGATGGAGGTTCCACCACATCTCTGGGCAATCAGTGCCAGTGTTCTGTCACCCTCAAGGCAATTCCTCCTTGTGTTCAGATGGAACTTGTCATGTTCCCGTTTGTGCCCAATACCCCTTGTATCAAGCGGCATCCTCTCACTTGATACCGCTGGATAAAGGCTGGTCCCATCCTCCTGACACCCACCCGAAGTATTGATCAGCATTGATGAGATCGCCCTCAGTTTGCTCTTCTCCAGACTAAAAAGCCCCAATTCTCTCAGCCTTTCCTCACAAGAGAGATGTTCCTCTTCCCTCAGCATCCTTACAGCTCTTTGCTGCATCCTTTCCAGCAAGCCTCTGCCCTTCTTGGATTGGGGATTGTCCAGAACTGGACACAGTATTCCAGATGTGGCCCCAGCAGGGCAGAGTAGAAGGGCAGGAGAACCTCCCTTGGCCTGTTGGCCTCTCTCTTCTTGATGTACCCCAGGTTTCATCAACACAATTCCAATGCCAACTGCACAAATTGCGTTGTGCATAATCCGAGGCCAGTATTTCATGGCACCTTTGGGCACAAACCCTGCACCCCAGTGCTTGCTTTCTGCTGAAGGCTGATGTTACTTTCACACACTGCAGAGCAAGACTACAGCTGTGAAACTGGGCAGGATCAGGCATCTTTTGGTTTTTAATTGCCTCCTTAGGTGCACTAGGGCACAGGAAGGATGAGGAGCACCTCCAAATTGTTACCTGCTCTTTGCTTCTCCTGAGCTCCCCCAGTACTGCTGCCATTGGTCCCAAAGACCACAGGTATTCACAGAAAATGCAGGGGGACAGCCTTACACCCTCTTGCTGATGGTAGGAAGGTACCTGCCTCTACCTGACTTCAGAAGAGGAACAGAACTGCCCCATGCAGAGAAAGTTAACTGATGCTGGCTGAGAGCAAGCTTTTATCCATGGCCATGCTGAAGGCACTGGCCCTGAGCACTGGTTTTTGTGGAGATAACTCTGCATTGGTAACTGTGCAGGGAGGAGGAGGTCTTGCTGCAGTCTTGGGGAACTGAGCCCTGCACATCACCTCTTAGGCACACATGAGCCCAGCTCCCTCCAGCTCCCACAAAGCCCACAAGTGACCTGGTGGCCACTGAATTTCTACCTCATAGAATCATTTTGACTGGAAGGGACCTTTCAGATCATCCAGTCCAACCATTAACCCATCACTGCCAGGTCACCACTAAACCATGGTCCTCAGCACCACTTCTACACAGCTCTGAAACCCCTCTAGGGATGGGGACACCACCACTGTCCTGGGTGGCCTGTTCCAGGGCTTGACAACCCTTTTGCTGTTGAAGGAAGAAATTGTTCCTCCCATCCAACCTAAAATCTCTCACCATGAAAGGTTACTATAAGAGAGAAACCTTCTAAAACCTCTTAGCAAAAGTGAGCACAAGAGCTTGCAGACATCCCAGATGGGTTTTACCTAGAAGAGCTTTCCCCTTCTGTCTCAAGAAGCACGCTAGCCACACCACAAGCACACAGCATTTACAAACTCAGCCCAAAAAGTGATCTTACCAGAGGCAGGATTTCACTGCTGCCCTGCAAGAGACAGATAAACATCAGGTTAGCAGGCTCTCCACCGGCGTAAAAAGTCAGGTGTAGGGCACAAAGGAAATGGAACCACCTTAGAGATTAGTGTCTGGACATCACTGAGGGTCTCCAGGATGAGGGAGCTGCTAGGACAGTCTGTTCCCGTGGCAGGGGGCAGCGGGAGAGTGAAGCACAGAGCTCCACAGCACAGCAAAACCCCAGCCAGGCTCAGCAGCATCGTGGTGAAGGCACTGAGCTTCCCTCTTTGGACTGGGTAAACTGGCTCCTGGCTTCCTCTTATATGTGCTCTGCTGCAAGGAAGTGATTAATACCTCACCACAAGTATGCCTGAAGTGAAGGCGAGCAGTCACCTGTAGAAGCTGTTAGTTTCTTATCTGATGGAGGAAACTACATGTTTCTAAAATAAGGGCTCCCCCCAGAAGTTCAGCAGGAGCTTCATGGGTCAGATGTCTGAGCCCATTCTGACTCTATGTGCTGCAGAGGTTTTGTGAGGTGATATTGTCTAAAGGTTGGTATGAGATAAACCAGGGCTACCCAAATGTCTCTCACATCTTCACATTCACATTCACCCTACTTAATATTACAATGACACCAAATAATGCTCTCATCTTTAATGCTCCTGTCTTGTTCTGGGTGGTCCTCATAAGGAATCTCATGAGCAACTCAGTGCTCACATTGTCCTCCAGAGACACTGTGGTGCCCGTTTGAGCCTAAGGACGTGCCAAGGGGAGGAACCAGACAGGGGCTGCTAGTGCAGCTCAGCATCTCACTGGGGACACAAAAGCTGTCTCCACTTCTGTTTGAGGGATGTTTTCCCAGTTCCTGTACTCTCCTGAGGGAGCTGAAACCATTTAGATGAAGATCCCCAGGAAGTTTGGGTGATGGGGATGTCATTCCATGGATGATGTGTAGAATTGCTCCTCAGGCTCAGAGTGGGCATTGGGATGGATGTTGTGAATCCTGGATGCTCAGGACCATCTCCTGATCCCCGGCCCCGTAAATCCTGCTGGGGAGGACAACAGGGATGTCCTTGACCTTTGGCCTTGCTGCATAGCTCCTCTGTGCTCTCACCAAGAGGAATGAAACCTGTGCCAGGCTCATGTTTGCAGGACCTTGCTTCTTCCCTACCCACAACACTCAGAATTGTTTGTTTATCTGGGTTTGCTGCAGTTTAACTCTTTCAATGATGCAGGAGTGTCACTATCTAATTACACTCTTTATTGTGGAATAGGTTCTCCTACCCTTAAGGTGGTCACTCTACCAGGTGATGCAGAGCTGCAGTGACTGATTTGATGTGCTCCTCCTCCCCTGAGGAGAAGTCAAGAGAGCCACACAGGCATCACCCAAACTCAGGGAGGTCCACATGCTGCTTTTCCTACCCTCCTGTGGCGTTCTCGTACTGATCCCTGAGCTGATTATTTCACACAACGCATGCTGTCACTCCAGCACTTTCCTTGCATGATATTAATTAAGAATTCTTCATTAAGAACTAATTAAGAATTCTTAGTTAAGAATTCTTCAGAATTAATGAAGAATTAATTAGAAGCCACCATCATGTTATCCATAAACCAGGTCTTGGAGATGCCATTGGGCATATGCCTCCCCTAAAGAGCCATCCTGGAGTCATAGAATCATTAAGGTTGGAAAAGACCTTCAAGATCATTGAGTTTTCTGCAGTTCACTGTCAGCATTTCACCAGCTGTTTGCTGGCATCTTCCCTGCTGTTCCTCACAGCTCACCATTTAGGAACCTTTGCTAGGTGAACCACCCTGGCAGTAGAAGCTGAGTGCTGACTATAGAATAGTTTTGGTTGGAAAGGACCTTTAAGATCATCAAGTCTCACCATCATCTAAGTTTAGCTGGTGCTAAACCATGTCCCTTAGCACCACTTCTCTGTGTCTTTTAAATACCTCCAGAGTGTATGGAGGACCAGATCATGCTTCCTTGCTTGTGCATGCCAGCTTTGCTGGTGCAGGAACTGGGGTGTTTCTCCTGCCTTGCTGGAGCCAGTCTGATATTCCCAACGTTTCCTGTGCTCAGCAGATCAGTTCTACTCCCAAGCTGAAGTTGTTTAGCACTCTGTGTTACCTTGGTGTGGCAGTATCCATCGGGATGTCATCTTTGCCTTGAGCCAGCAAGGGGTTTGCATCAGTTCAGCCAAGTGGGAGGTCACTGGTCATGAATGCCAGTCACCATGGAGGTCTCTTCTAAGGAAACCTTGTTCTTCTGATTTAAATGAGTTCAGGCATAGTGTGGACCCCTCCAGTGACACCATGCAATGCCCTGGGAAGCAGAATTGCACCTGAGACTCAGATGCTTACCCCATCTCTGCTGGCTTCATGGTGAAGGGCTGGTTCAGGACCTTTCACATCCTTGGAACTGCTCTGGCTGCTGGAGATCAGATGGAATAAATGGAGTGTGATTTAAAGGGAAGCAAAGCTCTTCACTTTGAGGGTGGTAGAGCACTGGAAGAGGCTGTCCAGGGAAGTTGTGGAGTCTTCTTCTCTGGAGGCATTCAAAGCCTGCCTGGATGTGTTCCTGAGCGATTTACTCTGGGTGATCCTGTTCTAGCAGGAGATTTGGACCAGATGACCTTCAGGGATCCCTTCCAACCCCAACTACTCAGTCATTCTATGAAATGCTTTTCTGTCTGGTGTGGAGAAGTGTCCCTTCTGCTCACTCTATATTGTAGCCAGGTTCAAATTGCAGGGAAGAATTTCTTCCCTTGGACAATGCAGGGGGAATCACCATGTTCCTGTGTGATTTAGTCTAGGGAATCCTGCTCTAGCAGGGAGAGGTTGGGCTAGATAACCTTCAGAGGTCTCTTCCAACCCACCATGCTGGGATTCCGAGATTAGGGTTGAAGCTAAACTTCTGGTGAGTATCAAGGGTTTTGCTTTTACCTCAAAGTTGGCTGAAAAAAAATGAGAGTCCCTGCAGAGAGCGTGGAAAGGAAAGGTGTGGGCAGGATGGACTTTTACTGCTGGAAAAAAATGGTGAGGTTGGGATTCCACCTTATTCTCTATTCTTTTTATAGCTGCTTATGACATGCAAATGCATTCTTAGATTGCAGCCAGGGTGGAAAAAACAAAGGGCTGATAAAATCAGAGAGGAAGATGGAACTTGCGGTGCGCTGGTGTTCGTACACCGAGCAGTTGGTCTCTCACATGCTGACTCACTTGCAAATATTCACTCAGAGCAGAAACCACCATGGCCACTCTGCTCCCCTCATAGTCAGGGCAGCTTTGACCTTTCCTTCCCACTGGGCACTTAGGGGATAGCTTTGGTGGGGTGCTGAAAGGGTAGGAGGGAGTTTCCAGCAGCACCTCTACCCAGCTCCACCACGGCCAAAAAAATCCGAGGAGGATTTGTGCTGATGAGATGTAAATCACCGATTTAATCTCTGGGCAGGGATCTCTGAAAAACCTGTGTTCTCTTCAAAGGAGCAGAAAATGGCCTGGCCAGTTTGGAATTAACTGCAAGTCTAACAGAAACTTCACTGAGAAATTAAAGATAACAGAAAAGTCACAGATGCACAGATCGCATTGGGCTGGAAGGGACTTTCAGAGCTCATCTTGTCCAACCCCTCTGCAGTCACCAGGGACACCTCCCACTGGATCAGGCTGCCCAGGGCAACAGCAAGTCTGATCTTGATTGACTCCAGCAACAGGTCCTCAACCACATCCCTGGGCAACCTGTTCCAGTATTTCACCACTCTCATTGTGAACACCCTCCTCCTGATGTCCAGCCTAAACCTACCCTGCTCCAGTTTAACTGAAAACTAATAGAACTGTTCACTTCTCTGAGCCTGGAGAGATGATGGGCTTTGGTTTTGTGAGCTGGGCTCTGAACAGCTAGAGTGGAAATCCTGGTGAGAAGTCTCACCATATGAATGACAGAACTAGAATAGAAATCCTGGTGAGATGACTCAGCATAGGGATAGTAGAGCTAGAGCAGAAATCCTGGTGAGAAGACTCAGCATAGGGATAGTAGAGCTAGAGCAGAAATCCTGGTGAGAAGACTCAGCATAGGGATAGTAGAGCTAGAGCAGAAATCCTGGTGAGAAGACTCAGCATAGGGATAGTAGAGCTAGAGCAGAAATCCTGGTGAGAAGACTCAGCATAGGGATAGTAGAGCTAGAGCAGAAATCCTGGTGAGAAGACTCAGCATAGTGATGGTGCAGAGACTGTGGTCCTCTGAGCAAAATTCACTTCCTGTGAAGGATCTGCTGGAGAACTTCTGAATCACCACCACATATTTTGTCATTATATGAGCATGGCATATCTAAACCACTGGAATGGAAATTCAGCCAGCTGAAGGGTGATAGGAGCATCTCTTGTGAGGCTTCTTGTCATATTAGGGAAATTAGATGTTTGTGGATGGAATTCTACTAACTGATTACACTCCATCTTAAAGTTGCCTTCTTGCTTTCGACAGGATTGATCATCACCCCACTTCATTCCTCTGAACACCCTCTTCACACTTGTGTCAGGTTGATGTCTATGCATTCATGTGCAACTTTGAAATGTGGGGTATTTTTCTCCCCAAAATATTTGCCTCCACCACAGCTGCCAGCTGCATTCCCACACCTCTGAGCAGATCAAACTCTCAAGTTCCTCAAGTATGATGGGCTGCTTTCTTTCCTCCTTGGCTCTGCTCTTCCAGTCTGAGTGAATCTGAATGTGGGAGGGTGAAACGCTTTAGAACGTTCTTTGCACAGTGTCATGGATACCTTCTTGAAATGGTACTGGAAGGAGTTAAGCAGTGCTATCCTATCTCTGTGGTCTGCCTCTGCAGAAGGAAGGAAACCCAGCTTCTCTCTGCTGCAGGGTAGCGCTCAGTGCTGGTCAGAAACAGTAGAAACTCTGCTCATCATCGCTGGTGACTGCTCGGTCGGGGTGTCTGCAGCAGATGTGCAGCTCTGCTCCCCAGCCCAAGGACATTCCTTTTGGGTTTCGTGCTCTGGCTGTGGTCACTGGTCGGTGGCCAGCTGTCTGGACACTGGGCTGTCATGCTTGGAAAATGGCCCTTGGAGCACGGGTCCAAGTCAGGCTGAGTGAGGAGCAGAGGCTGAGAATTATGAAATAGGCATTGGGCACAGAAAGGCTTTCCCCTTTCCTCAGAAGCTATTCCCCATGGCTCGTCTGACTTCTTCTGCAGCTACTCAAAAAGCAAAGCCTGTGAGTCATGGAGGCATGCCCTTCCTTTGCAGGACCAGGGGAGTGCTCCACAGACTGAAGGAAATCAGGAATGAGTCTCAAGCCAGCTCATTCTGCACATCTCAGCCTCCTGACCCCCTGCCCTCTACTACAACTCCTTTGTTGAGCCTCTGCCAGGCTCTCTCTATCTGATGGGGATCAGCAGGGGCTGGGGGAAAGGAAAGTCTGCTCACTCACAGATATGATCCACCACGAGTTTGTTATGTTTCAGGTAAAATTAGAGCTGAGATGTGTTCTGGGTTTTGCTGTTAAACTCTAAGAAGAGAGATTTCACAGGCAGCTTTCGCACCTCCCCAACCCCAGTGGTGGCAGGTTAGTGCACGTGGACCAACATAAGTTATCATATGCACATATCCACCCTCCAGCCCTACAAGCAGAGGAAAGAGTCTTCCCTATTTACCACTAGAGGACCTTGAAAGGACACTTCCAACCCAAAGCATTCTGTGCTGTTTAGAAAGAAATTATGTCTACAATTTCTTGTATCTTCCCATCCATGGAAAGGAGGTGCCAGACATCTCTGGGCTTGAGTTTGTGGTGTAAGTCCTGTTCCAGATCCCTGAGGATCTGTGTGCACCCTGGGAGCAACCATGGCCCTGCACCTCTTGCCATCTTTAATCTGGTGCCTCTCACCTGTGTGGTGGCTTTGGCAGTCACTGGTGAGCATCCAGAGGAGGCTGAAGATCTAGAGGGGTGATTCATTGCCTTCTCAGTCACCAGTCTAAGGGAAACAGAGATGATCCATCCAAACAGTCTGGGTGTTTTCAAACCCCACCCACTGACCTGCTGAAATTGGGCTCTGGAGAGAGGGGTGGCCAGAAAGGGATGGTTAATTTTTCAGCTGCAATGATACTGTACCAAAGGAGGCGGGGGGCAGAACCCCATGGGATCCAAGGGCTGTAGAAGTGGGATCATCTTCTGCAGAGGCTGGAAACAGTATGTGGATCCTGGCAAGGGACTAATGAGAGCTGAGCAGGAAAAAGGAAGTCAAATAGCAGCAGAAAATGAGTAATCCAATATTTCAAAAAATACATAAATACATAGGGGAATTACCCTTGCAGGGTGTCAGGCCAGACTTAGCTGCTGATTGCAGCTTGAGGGGGTTGAGGGCACCTGCATCTGTCTGGGATGATATCACCATTCCCTATGTACAACAGAACAGGAGAGCAATGCCACAGCTGTTCTCCATCCTTAGGGCTAAGACATGATGGCAGCAGAAGTGGTGCTCAAAGAAGGGGAAGGATGGAGCACAGGAGATGTGTTTCTGTGTCCAAGCTGTTTTCTGTTGGCAGTCACTACTTCCCTAGGTGACACTGGAACAAATTGCTCAGGAGATTTGTGGATTCCCCTGGAAGTGTTCAAGGCCAGGCTGGATGAGGTCTTGAGAAAGATGTCCCTGCCCATGGCATTGGGGTTGGAACTAGATGATCCTGAAGATCCCTTCAAACTCAACCCATTCTATGAATAAGGGGGAAGCTCTGACAGGGAAGTTCCTGGTGGGCTGGACAACTCTCCTTCAGGCTGTGCTGGGCCATCTGGAGGTGTTTAAGACCAGGCTGGACGGGGCTCTGGCCAGCCTGATCTAATGTGGGGTGTCCCTGCCCATGGCAGGGGGGTTGGAACTAGATGATCCTTGTGGTCCCTTCCAACCCTAACTGATTCTATGATTCTATGATCTAGGACCCTCATGGCTGTCCCACACATGAGGGAGGAACGCTTCAAGAGCCATTCACAACTTGGAAAGCAGTGGTCTAGGAGAGGCACCCCTGGATTAAGCTCCAAAATGTAGTTTTGAGATCTTGGTGTCTGTGTAAAGAGTTGGATGTATTCTAATTCCATGTGCTTGATGTGTCTTGATAAATCTTCTTCCACCCTGCTTGCAGTGGTGGAACAGACAGTCACCACCATTAAGGCAACCAGAAAATTCTGGTTGGTGTGACATGGTGTGGATAGGCTTCTCCCACCCTCATCATGGAGCCCAAGGGCAGGTCTAGGCATGGGGTGTGCATCTCAAAGGGAAAAGGCAGGCTGGGCGACCACCACGGAAGGGATACAGGTTTTAGTGAGAGCGATTCCTTGCTTATCAAACGTGGAGTGCTAAGGAGCTCACACCTACAACTTCTGAAAGTAGAAGGTGCTCCTTGAATCCAGACCTTTCCCTGCTGTGTCACCATCTCACCCCACCTGGAGCTCCCAGACCTTCCTGGGGCTCTTATTGTTTCCTGTTGGTGATGTAAGTAACACAACAATCAGCTTCTAAAGGAGAGTCTACTTCCTACACAAACACATCTGCAACAGCCTTGGGTATCAAAGTCACAGCTTACCTTTGAGTGGTTTATTGGGGTTTGCTGGGTTTTATTGGGTTTTACTGGGGTTTATTGGGTTATTGATGATGCAATACTCTAATCAGCACAATTAAAGCTGTGATGAAGCAGCGGTAGTTACAATGCCCAGCCAACCGTGCTCAGCACACCAGTGCAGTCATCCTGGTGATAAGATTGATTGAAAATGGGCATTCCCTTTGCTGCTGTTTGCACTGCAGTGTCTGAGCAGCTTCATGGCGTCCAGACTCTTCCAGAGCTCACATGGGATCAGAGAACCAAGGCACTGCAGGGAGGTGGACTTTGCCCCTTGCCTGGGCAGGGTGGTGAGGAGGAAGGGCTGTGCCATGTCTGGGAGCATTCCAGAGCACTGTCAGAACGCGGGTTGGGAAGCTCCAGCTGGAACTGGGACCCTGCTGCCTGCATCTCACTTCCTGCCTGCCATTTCCTGCACCCCACTGCCTACGTTCTGGGCAGCATTTCAGGGTGCTGCCAGCATCAGAGTTGGGAGGCTCCAAGCAGAGATGGGACCCTGCTGTCTGCACCCGGTTGCCTGCATCCCATGCCCTGCATCCCATTGCCTGCATCCTAGGAAGTGTTACAGGGTGCTGTCAGCCTCAGGGTTGGGATACTCCAAGCAGAGTTGGACCCTGCTGCCTGCATCCCACTTCCTGCACCCTGCAAAGCACCAGAGCTGCCAGATTTTTGGCTTCCCCCAGCAGTCTGCTGCCCTGGGCAACAGCTGCGGCTGCGCTTGCCCACAGCCAGCCTGGTGTTGACTTTGGGTTATTAACGCTTCGCTTTTCCCTCCCTCCCGTCTGTCTGTCTGTCAGAGTTTCCTGGGCTGCTGTGCCAAGAATGCTGAGCCTGATTAACGTTTTCTGCTTCACACTCTGGCGTGCTGCTCTTTTTCCCATAGCTGAGACTCACTGCCCTCTCGTTTGTCTGAAGGGTGAACTGAAAATTTCGTGTCAAGTATCTCAGTGCAATTTAAAACCATGTCTGTGAAGAATTAAAAACCTCATTGGTAATACAATCTGAGGGAGTAAGTGGCAATTAAGAGGCTATTCAGGTTCTTATTATCACTTGAACTGTTGCAGCACTGAACAAGACTGAGCTCAGGACCTGAGATTTCCTTGACTTTGTTTAACCTGAGGGAATCCCTCTGGATATTGCTCTCCATTTCTCTGATTTTAGTAAACAGGTTCATCATTTGGTTTTATTTAGAGGTTTCATGGAATCACAGAATCCCAGCATGGTGGAGACGGAAGTGACATCTGGAGATCATCCAGTCCAACCACCCTGCTAAAGCAGGGCACCCACAGCAGCTTGTCCAGGAGCACAATGGCCAGGAGGGGTTGGAATCTCTCCAGGGAAGGAGACTCCACAACCTCTCTGGGCAGCCTGCTCCAGTGCTCCAGCACTCTCACACCAAAGTTTTTCCCCCTGTTGAGCTGGAACCTCCTAGGTTCCAGGTTGCACCTGCTGCACCTTGGCACCACTGAGAAGAGCCTGGCCCTTTCTTCTTGATATTTGTAAACATTAATAAGATCCCTTCTCAGTCTTCTCCATCCTCTTGAAGATCTGTAACCCTTCAAGGGTTCTGTGCTGGGATCTCTTCTTGCACCAGGGAAGACAGGGGACACTTCTCAGCTGCAGCAAGTAAAATTTGTTCTGCTTTTGCTGCACTGTGAGTGTGGGAGGGATGTGGTGCAGCTGGGAGTGAGTCACCCAGCAGCAAATCTGCTGAAAAGCTGAAGCACAGTGTGATTTGGTAAAGCTGAGCTTGTAGCCAAGCTGGACCTGAGGGCACCAGGTCCTTGGGAAGGTCCTTGGTTGGGTGAAGGCAGCCAAGGGGTGCTCACCCTGAGCAGGGTTCCTCTTCCCCCATCTCCGGCAGCATCAGTGTGTCCATCCCACTCGGGAATCATCCTCGGCTCACCTGAGCAGGTCTGGAATCTCTCACCCTTCACAAACAAAGTCACTTCATTCTGGAAGGTAATGTGTTTATTTTTGCAAAGGTCTATTTGTCCTCGTGGGAGGTCACAAACATTTAGGAATGGATACGTCAGTCCAGGTGACACATGGCATGTGTCCTTACAGACCAGCCCCAGCAGTAACATTCCTCCTGAATATGTTTTTATTAACTATTAACTTTGGGAATCTGAACCAATTGCTTTACTCACAAGTCCCTCCCATCACTGGGGATACTCAAACAATCTGAAAAACAAGTCCTGCCTGATTCAGCTTGGTGAAACATGGCTCACATGAGCTGCACGCAGGAAACGCCTCCCATCAGCGGGACAAACTTGGAGCAGAAGCAGATGGGACCATCAGAGCTCTGTCTGCTGGTGTTGTGCAGAAGCTGGCTGCATTGGGATGACATGTCAATGATGAAACACGTAGTGGTTGAAGTCATGGAATGTGAAGTGGTTGAAGTAGCTGGATCCCAGTGGGTGAGCAGAGATGAGAGCTCACAGCTGAAATGAGTCTTCTCCAGCTCTTGGGCTGGTCCAGGAGTTGGCATGGAGGTGGAGGTGTTGGGTGATGCTGACGGTCGCTGTCCCACGGGGTGGCTTTGTCCCATGTTCGAGGGCACTTGAGTGATGCAGAGATGAGCTCTGGGGCCGTGGCTTGGGCTGGTGTGCTCGAGGAATAGTGTGAGAGCAACCGCCAAACTGGATCCACAGAGCTCAACAGCAGGTTCCTAAACCAAGTACTTCGATACAGCAGCATCGCCATAAAGATTTCCAAGTACCCATTAAAGGAGTTCCATAAATACAATCAATAAATAAATAAATAACATTTCTCTTCCTTTCTCAGTACAACGTAAGTTGCAGTATTAAAATGATAGAAAATATATAAATATTCTTTTAAATACTTGTTTTTCACCTGAGCAGCATATATATATTACATGTATTTAAAAATCTCTCTATCTAGACACACACAACATGGATCTCTCTATAAATATTCTGTGCCCCTGTTCCTGAGAATAAGTTAACATTCAAGTCACATTTGGGCTGGAGTAGAGTTGAGGTCTTTCATTTCTTCTGGGACTTGGTGCACTTGGTCCTTTCAAGCATTTTTAATTTTCTCATTGAGCAATCTCAAGAAATTCTTCAGGGTCTCCAGGAAGATCTTGCTCGTTACTTGCACAGTCGTGCACACCTCATCAAGATCCTTTAAAGAAAAGGAGAACATGGTTCAGCCAGGTCACATTGATGTCATATGTATGTCTATATTATTTGACACATGCACCTTCTAAGGAATTCTAAGCCTGCAGTATCATAGAATCATAGAATGGTTTGGGTTGGAAGGGACCTTAAAGATCATCCACCTCCAATCCCAGTGCTATAGGTATGGACACCTCCCACCAGCCCACATTGCTCAAGGACTCATCCAACCTGCCCTTGAACACCTCCAGGAGGCAGCAGCCACAACTTCCCTAGGCAACCTGTTCCAGTGTCTCATCACCCTTACTGTAAAGAATTTCTTTCTGTCTCCAGTCTGAATTTCTCCTCGTCCAGTTTAAAACCACTTCCCCTCATTCTATTTTAGGGTGTGTTGTGGAGGGCTGGGTGAGGTGGTCTCTGGAAACCCCGAGGCAGAGTGAGGACCCACAAGTGATCCAGCAGCATGTAAAAGACGTCCTGAGGGCCATGGCTGCCATTGCTTCTAGTCACATCTGCTTGGTCATCAGATGATCATCTTGCAATTGAGATAACCATGGTGAGAGGTGGTAGCACATGGCTCCTCAAGATGATCATAGAAACGTTCTGGTTGGAAGAGACCTTTAAGATCATCAAGTCCAACCATTAACCCAGCCCTGTCAGATCACCACTAACCCATGGCCCTCAGCACCACATCTACACAGGTTTTCAATCCCTCCAGGTATGGGGACTCCACCACTTCCCTAGGGCCAATACTTAAAGAAGAAAGCCAACACATTTCCATCCTTTTAAATCAAAGTCATTTTCAGAAGGGATTTCTAGTCCTCATCCCCCACATCAATGCCTGTCTCAGCTGTTGTGTCCTGTTATGGACCCACCTTTGCTGAACACTGTGCTATCAGCTACCCCAGAATCAAACTTACTTTGGGGAGAATGCTGCTGTCGGGGTTAACTAATGCCAGCTTTGCGGCGAGGCGTTGGTTGACAGGTTTCAAGGCGGCAGCAAAGGTTTTCAGGTGGCTGTGCATGCATCTCTCCAGCTGCAAGGACAGCAAGTAGTTACTCCAGCAGTTGTGGGATAAGTTGGTGCAACACAAATGATGATGCTATCTCTAATTTTCATTTAAAAACATGCCATGGACAAAAAAAAACAAAACAACAAAACAAACAAACAACCCCTCCCCCACCTTCTCCTGCCTTTGGGGAGGTTGATGGTGCCACTAGAAACAGGACATGTAAGTCAGAGGTGCTCAGTCTCAGAGACATTTGCTCCTCAAGGGAGACGACGGTCCAATCTTGCAGCACTTCTTGCTATTGTGTCTCTCTTGGAGTTAGATCAGAATTAGCTTAATTAAATGCAGGTAATTATTGCTGCTGCTGCTGCTGCCACTGTGAATTTTTCACCTTTCTCCCTGACAGCAAGAGGGGCTAGTGCTGTTTGTCTCCTGCTTGCTTTGAATGGGAGACAGGCTTCTACTTCTCACTTCTGCTGCTCATCTCCTCCATTTCTGCACTGGATTGCAGGATAACACAGCTCAGTGAGACTGATGGCTCTGCATGGGATGTAGACCAAATAGCAGCTTTGGAGCGTCCCAAAGCAAAGGGTTCAGAGCGAGCGTCTGAGGCCATCAAGATGTCAGTGCAGATGTAAGACCTCTTGAGGGAGCCATCTGAAAGCTATCAGCATTGCTGGCAGCTTTCTGTAGGTTCTTGCAATACCTTTCCATTTTCTTGGGGATCTAGAGCTATCTTAGTGCCATCAAAGTTCTGAAGTGGAAAAGCCCTGGCTATGAGATACCAAACAGGAGAAAAGATGAGTTTCTTACCGTGGCATTCACTGCTTCAATACTGGACACCTGCTCAAGAGAAAAGTGAAGTTAGCACCTTCAAGATAAACCTTGGGCTAGAAAAGAAGCCAGGTGAAAGCCACCCAACCCGAAGGAACTTACATCGATCACAGCGTGATTCAGGTCATCGAGAAGTTCTTGAATGACACTCTCTATGAGGCTGTACTGCTCATTGTGTGCTGAGGGTCTGCTTGGCTGCAGTGGTGCTGAGCTGCACAGGACCCCGAGGCTCAGCAGAGACATGAATTGGACCAGCATTGTGATGTCAGCCCTGCTCTTGAGCTGGGTGAAGTGTGTCTGTGGCTCTGCTTTGTGCTTCTCTTATATACACAGAGCTGGAGGAAATGATTAATATCTCACCACAAACATGCTCTTGCTAAAGGGGAGGCGGGGAAGATTTACCTGAAGGATGGAATCTGCTGCTTATTCAAATGAGTAAGAGGCCACACACTTTCTATATCAATTTTAGAGTCTCTATACCTGAAGCCCTTTGAGTATATTCTTCCAAGATGCACTTCAGCGTGGATAAAGCGTAGGCAGATATCTGCATCCCTATCTCAAATGTCATTTATAGGCTATCCATAGACATCTAGAGCCAAATCTACACACTAACCCAGGTGCTGGAGAACTAAATCTTGGGTTATATTAATTTGCCAGCACTTCCAAAGATGTCCTGTCTTATGTCCAGACTCCCCCAGAAAACTGGGGTTACAGGACTCAACACCCTATCTTTCTCAGATATTATATCTACTGTGGCTCTCCTGTGCAGTTTCCATAGGGAATTCTGTGGCTAAATTCAGAAAATGGCTTGCAGCTTGACTCTGAGTTAAAGCAGAGGTGCTGAGGCTCTTGAGGAAGGCACCATACCCTCAGGGGAAGTTTCCCAGCTGTCTGAGGAGGAAAACAAAACTCAGACAGTATCCAAGAGGGCATGCAGTCAAATTCCATTTAATACGGGCAGTGCTGGAGACGTGAGCAGGACAAGCAAATGATGAGGAACGAGTGGGGAAAATTGGTACAGAATGATTCAGAAGCCTGCTGAACAGGGAAAAAAAGAGAAACAAAAAGAAAACAAGAAAAGAAGGAGATTTCATAAGACCAGCTGTCCCCTAGGCTGGCATTAGAGGAAGAAGCCATGGATACTGGAGGTCTGACAAGGAGGTGTTAGATCAGCTTTGTCCTGGACAGGGCAGCTCATTTTCCATCTCTCATTTCAAATCTGAAAAGCTAGTTTCCATACCGGTGTTAGCAGGGTATTTCTTACCTGCCAGCCTAATCAGCACGTGCTTGGATGTGCTGGGTGAGAGGTCAAAGTCTTCTCCTGGGAAGGCAAAAGAATCCTTTGCTCAGGATTTTGAGGATGTGGACAGGCTGCCCAGGGAGGTGGTGGAGTCACCATTTCTGGAGGTGTTCAGAGAAACAACGACATGTGGCACTTTGGGCCAGGGGTCGTGGAGGTGTTGGGTAGAGGGGTTGGACTTGATCTTAGAGGTCTCTTCCAACCTTAATGATTCTATGATTTTCTCTGTGCCTTCCTTGCTTTCAGAGCATCAGAGCAAGTAGCAGCAGCACACACTCATCAGCCAGAAATGCTGTTGGGCTACACTTTGCTAATGAAAATCTGGACTAATTCTAAACTCAGACCAGATGTTTACAGCTGGGGTTAGGGACAAACTTGCAAGCTGTTGGTGAGTTGTTGCTGCCCTGCTCTGTTGAGCAGTGATATATTTAACACAGTCATTTCAGTTGTTTCCCCCTTGTTTGCTTTTGCAAACATGTTGTAGTCACGAGCAAAAAATGGCAGTGAATGTTTTCCTATTAACCAAAGTCCAAAGATCAAAACCTATTTCTTCCAACCATTATAGAACCATTTTGGTTAGAAGAGAACTTCAAGATCATCAAATCCAACCCTTATCTGACTCTGCATTATGCTTCACATGATTTGCATTGCTCTTGCCCTCTGTTTGCTATTGCCCTCTGGAAACTGGTGAGAGGTTTCAAAAGCAGTTTGTCTCAAGCAGGTTGTGGTGTTCTCCTGCCTGGATCATGGCCAAAGAGATCTGCAGGGAGGACAACGCTCCCTTAGCCACTGTGCAGCTGCTTTATTAACTACAGGTCGAGGAACTTGATGCTTCCTCTCAGTTCAGCTCTCGTGCTGGGGGATATAGAATAGAATTCTTATTTTGGAGGAGACCTCTAAGGTTATCGAGTCTGACCTTCAACCTAAGATCATCTTGGTCATTAAACCATGCCCCCAGGTGCCATGTCCACAGCTTTCTTGAAGCTCCAGGGATGGGGACTCCACCACCTCCCTGGGCAGCCTGTTCCAATGCCTGACCACTCTTACAGCAGAGAAATTGCTCCTAATCTCTAACCTAAACCTCCCCTGGCATGTTTTCAGGCCATTTCCTCTCATTTTGTCACCTGATATTAGGGAGTAGAGACCAACCCCCACCTCACTCCAACCTCCTCTTAGATAGTTGTAAGTATGTTGAAACCACACAGAGTTTTGCATTTTTCCCTCTGCAGGAGGTGTTTTAAGTTGACTGAACACATCCATCTCCTGGAGTGCCAACCCCACTACAGCAAAATCTGCTCTCCTCCTGCTGCTGTCTGATAGAGATCACAGGGTGAGGAGCACTTTGGAGGCGAGCTGTGAGTTTGCACAATCTTTGCAAAGCATGAAGCTGGAGGGGAAAGAGTCTCCTGAGTTAACCCATTATCAAATCACATCAGCAGCAGCACCCCAGCACCCCCCAATCCATATCTCTCTGTTTTATCTCAGGGGTAGTTTCCAGCAGTGAGGTACAATTTCCTCATCCCTGTCACTGGTATTTCAAGCCATGCTTAATAATTCCTCCCACACTTCTGCAATAAACTATGACACTTCCCTGGTAATTCCCAACATTTTTTGTGCAGCTGTCAAGGTCATGCATGGTTCAGGATGGGGTTTTTGGGCATTTTAGACATCATAGAGTCATAGAATCAATAAGGTTGAAAAAGACAATAAAGATCATCAAGCCCAACCTGTCACCCAAGACCTCATGACTAGTAAACCATGGCACCAAGTGCCACGTCCAATCCCCTCTTGAACACCTCCAGGGATGGTGACTCCACCACCTCCCTGGGCAGCACATTCCAACAGCTAACAACTCTCTCTGGGAAGAACTTTCTCCTCACCTCGAGTCTAAACCTCCCCTGGTGCAGTTTGAGACTGTGTCCTCTTGTTCTGGTGCTGGTTGCCTGGGAGAAGAGACCAACCCCCTCCTGGCTACAACCTCCCTTCAGGTAGTTGTGGACAGCAATAAGGTCTCCCCTGAGCCTCCTCTTCTCCTTTCACAGTAAGACAGGGGACACATCCTTTCACACATCGTAGAATCATTAAGGTTGGGAAAGACCTTTAAGATCATCAAGCCCAACCTTCTACCCAACACCTCCATGACCACAAGACCATGTCTCAGATTGCCGTGTCTGCTCATTTTTCTTGGACATCTTCAAGGATGGTGATTCCACCATCTCCCTGGGCAGCCTGTTCCAATCCCTGACCACTCTTGCAGGAGAGAAATTCCTTTCAACCTACATACAAGGAGGGGACTTGGTGTAGGGCTGCAGAGATGATCACAGGACTAGAACCTCTCTTGTCACAGAATCACAGTCACACAACGGTAGAGGTTGGAAGGACTGAAAGAATTTGGTCTTTTTAGTTTGGAAAATAAAAGACTGAGGAGGGGTCTCACCAATGCTGATCAATACTTACAGGGTGGGTGTCAGGAGGATGGGACCAGTCTGTTTTTAGTGGTGCCCAGTGACAGAACAAGGGGTAACAGGCACAAAGTTGAACATAAGAAGTTCCATCTAAATGTGAGGAGGAACTTTTTCTAATGTAAGGGTGGTGGTGCACTGGAGCAGGCTGCCCAAATAGGTGGTGGAGTCTCCATCTCTGGAGACACTCAAAACCCACCTGGATGTGCCCCTGTGTAACCTTCTTGACCCTTAGGTGAACCTGCCTTGGCAGAGGGGTTGGACTAGATGGTCTTCAAAGGTTCTTTACAATTCCTACTACTCTGTGATTTTGTGATGATTCTGTGGTGATTCTGTGATGATTCTGTGACTCTGTGATGGTTCTGTGACTCTGTGATGGTTCTGTGACTCTGTGATTCTGTGTGTGGGCAAGGGCTTAAGACTGACTGAAAGAATAGGTAGGACAAAGAGTCTGTGAAGAGAGGGATGAGTGGTCCAGGAGGAAAACCAACAGGTGTAAAACACATTAGTAAGAACATTTCAAACATAGCAAGTGATTTACAAGAGGCTAAAACAAAGCAGTTACTCACACAGCTCCCTGTAATTGGACACTTGCCAGCAAAAGCAGAAACCAGTGTTAAGCTCTGGACTGATAATGGGAGATGAATGCCAGGACTATGAGTTTCCTTATTACTGTGTTGGATCCAGTCTGGATGGTTTAAGCAAGCAAATAGCTGCTCTGAGGAGGCTATGGAAAAACAGTGTCTGGTATCAGCATCATCAGCTCCGAGGAAGTGCTTCATCAGGGACAGGAGCTGCATTAAGGGAGAGAGACGCTTGCTGATGTTTCCAGGGATGTGCAGGACAGAAGTAGCTGTCATGTCTTACGTCTCCACAGCCTGCTGCTAGGTCCCAAAGTGAGGTTGCACATTTATAGGATGTGAAGCAGGAAAGAAGTGGGGGGAACCACAACGAAAATTAAACAGAAAGAGAAAAAAGATCTGCTGGAGGCAGATGTGTCTGGGGTCTGTGATCCTGCACCGCTGCTTGGCCCCCTTGTGCTTGTGTGCTTTGGCCAGCTGCCTCTGCCAGTGTTGCACGTCATGCCTTGGCTTCCCAAGAGCACATCACAGAATCCCAGTATGGTGGGGGTTGGGAGGCACCTCTGGACATCATTCAGTCCAACTACCCACAGCAGGGAAACCCACAGCAGGTTGCCCAGGATCACAGTGTCCAGGTGGGTTTGGAATCTCTCCAGACAAGAAGACTCCACAACCTCTCTGGGCAGCCTGCTCCAGGGCTCCGGCACCCTCACACCAAACAAATTTCTCCTCCTCTTCAGATAGAACCTCCTGGGGTCCACTTTGTGCCTGTTGCCTGTTGTCCTTCTGTTTTCTGTTTCCTTATTAAGTCACTATATTTTGTCCCAGAAGAGGATGATAGAGGATTGATTCCCAGGTCCTCTCAAGCTGAGCTGAGCTGGTTGCTCTTCTCTGGCCCCAGGCTGTGTTTACCTCTCTCCACTCCCAGAAATTGACATAGTCCTCTGGGGTTTCCAAGGTTGTTGGCACTCATCCACAGGCATGCAGTAGAGAGCATTAGAGGCATGAAAACTAATCACCTCATGACCTGCAGACTCAGCTGTGGCTATCACAGGTAAATATTCTTTCATGCTTTTTTTATGAGGACAGCCATTGTGTTTTCTTGGCCAGGTCTGCTACAAACATCCTGCTTCACAGGATCTTTGTTCCAAAATTCTGCCACAGATGAGTAAGAGCTGCTGTGTGTTGGTGGCAAAGGAAAGCCTCTAGCTGATAACCCAGTTACAGAGGGTTATGGGCTCAGCATATAGTTTATCCTCCAAAAATACATCTCCGAGCTTGGCCCCTTCGACATTTGGTGTTTGTAGTCAAATAAAATCTCCCCACAGCCTTGAACTGCAAATGGCAATTACATTTCAGCCAGGCTTTTCACTCTGAATCCCAGAACATTCTCTTAGGGAAGCTTAGGAAGTGTAGGTTAGATGAGTACACAGTGAGGTGGGCTGAGAACTGGATGAAGGACAGAGCTCAGAGGGTCATGATCAGTGGGGTAGGGTCTGCTTGGAGGCTTGTGGTTTATAGTGTTCCCCTGGAGTCACCACTGGTTCCAGTCTTGTTCAGCATCTTCATCACTGACCTGGATGAAGGGACAGAGTGGACCCTCAGCCAGTTTGCTGATGATGCCGAACTGGGAGGAGTGGCTGACACTGCCTCAAGCTGTGCTGTCATTTAGTGAGACCTGGCCAGGCTGAAGAGTTGGGCAGAGGAGAACCTCATGAAGTTCAACAAGGACAAGTGTAGGGTCCTGCACCTGTGGAGGAACAACCTCCTGCACCAGTACAGGTGAAGGGTGACCTGCTGGGAAGCAGCTCTGTGGAGAAGAACCTGGGAGTGCTGGTGGACAGCAAGGTCACCGTGAACCAGCAATGTGCCCTTGTGGCCAAGAAGATGAATGGGATCCTGGGGTGTGGCCAGCAGGTCCAGGGAGATTCTCCTCCCCCTCTGCTCTGCCCTACTGTGGCCACATCTCCAGTACTGGGTCCAGTTCTCAAATCCCCAGGTCCAGAGGTCCCTTCCCAAAGAGAATATTCGTTCCAAGGTTCCCCAGAGGTCACTTCCACTCCCACCACGATCCTGTAATGCTACCGTCCTGTGATTTGCATAACCCCTGAGCATCTAACTGCTGTCCCAGCTTTCACAATGTCTGAAACTACAGATTCCCTACAGAACCAAGTGCAGCTCTGTTCTGAGAAGCCTGCAAAAGCCCCTTCCAGGAAGCAGTGTACCGGTGGCAAACCATCAGCACTGACCTACATCAGAGAGTGGTGCAGGGGAAGGTTTGTGCCTAGACACCACTGGCAGTGACGTCAGCCTGTCTGCCTTATCTGGCCTCCCAGGCAGAGGTGAGTGCAGATGGGTAAAGTCAGAGGCTATTTTGGCCATGCAGAGGATGTGGGGGAAGGAAGGATGCCCTCTGCTCTGACTCCAAACAGAATCTCAGGTTAATGAGATGAAGTTAATTCATCTGAATGTAGATTTATTGCACCAACCTTGAGCTCCTAGTGTAGTAAGCAGTGATAAAATGTAGTAAGTGCTGCCACTAAGGGATGCCCAGAGAGGTGGTGGAGTCTCCTTCTCTGGAGAGACTCCAAACTCACTTGGACATTGTGATCCTGTTGTGGGTGACCCTGCTTTAGCAAGGGGTTGGACTGGATGATCTCCAGAGGGCCTTTCCAACCCTCCCCATGCTGGGATTCAGTGAGCAATCCAGGTGTTTCAGTACATAACTCAAGTGGCAAGTGAGCCCACCTCCACAGCTGTCACCACTGTTCATTCATTACATGGAACCTTGCAGGAAAGTGTTTGTAGCAATCTTCTCCTGAGTAACAAGTGATAGGAGAAGAGGAGATGGCCTCAAGTGGTGTCAGGGGAGGTTTGAATGGATGTGAGGAGCAATTTCTTCCCCAGAAGTGTTGTCAGGACCTGGAACAGGCTGCCCAGGGCAGAGTCCTTATCTCTGGAGGGGTTTCAAAGCTGTGTAGATGTGATGCTGAGGGCCATGGTTTAGTGGTGACCTGACAGTGCTGGGTTAACACTGGACTTGGTCATCTTTCCCAACCTGAGTGATTCTATGATTCCTTTTGTAGCAATGGTGTGGCTGGAAACTAGATGACAAAGCAGAGGTGAGTCAACAATCTGCTGTTGTACTGCAAGACATGGACTTGCCCTCACACACAGCTGAAGGTTTAATTGATTTTTGGGATGCCCCTCTGGAGTGAGCTTCTGCAAAAGGATGAAGTTCCTCCACACTCAGCAGTCTCAGTATATTGACCCTTCTCCCAGTGGTTTCATTTCCATGTTCACCTTTGCAAACACACAATGTTTTCTCCTGGACCTATCAAGGCTTACAATGGGGTGACCTTGATTAAACAATCCTGTTAATTATGTCCAATTAACCAAACTCCCAAGGGAATAAAAGCATAACAGAAAGATTTGTGACAGAAAGCCAATTTGTCTGACACAGGTTTCATTTCCAGTCCTCTGTGGAAGCTTCACAGATGCTTCGTCACCAAAGCCGCAGCACAGATCACAGGCTGCCGTTCTGTACTCTTCGTAAACCCTCTGCGAGGTCTAATCAAGCCATCAAAGATGCAATGATTTGATGAGTATCACAGGATCACAGAACATTAGAGGTTGGAAGGGACCTCCAGAGATGATTGAGTCCAACCCCCCTGCCAAAGCAGGATTGCTTAGGGTAGTCTGCACAGGAATGCATCCAGTGGGGTTGAATGTCTCCAGAGAAGGAGACTCCACAACCTCCCCGGGCAGCCTGCTCCAGGGCTCTGCCACCCTCACTGTAAAGGAGTTTCTCCTCATGCTGAGGTGAAATCTTCTACGTTCAAGCTTGAACCTGTTGTTCCTTGTCTTATTACTGTGCACCACCAAAAAGGGCTTGACCCCACCCACTTGACACTCACCCTTCAGATATTGATAGGCATTGATCAGATCCCCTCTCAGATCAGATATCCCCTTCTCAGGACTAAACAACCCCAGGGCTCTCAGTCTCTCTTCATAGGGCTCAGGTCCCCTAATCATCCTTATGGCTCCCCACTGGATTCTCTCCAGCAGACCCCTGTCTCTCTTGAGGGCAGAGCAGAGCAGGAGTAGAACCTCCCTAGCCCTGCTGGCCACACTTTTCTTGATGCACCCCAGGATCCCATTGGCTCTTATGGTCACAAGGGCACATTGCTCTCCCACAGAGAACCTGCTGTCCACCAGTACTTTCACCCTTGACTCTGGTGAGCCTCCAAACTCCTCTTGCTGTGATGTGGACCTCTGAAAGAGTTGCTCAGGATAGTCTGAAGGTTTCCAGGTTTTAGCAGAGGCATCGTTATGGGTTTTGTCAGCCTGGTGTGCAAATGTGAAGACTGAGCCTTCTGCTGGGCTACAGCCTGGCTGCTTCACCTGTGTTGGCCATCTGATCATCAGCTGCATTTAAAGAAGTTTGGGTGAGTTTATTCAGACAGTAAAAATATAAGCCAGAACATGGTGGCATGGGTCAGAGTGGCTCTTCTCAACACCCAGCAGAACCCAAGGTCTGTCTTCTGTGCGTAGAATCACAGAACCATAGAACCATTGAGGCTGGAAGAGACCTCTGAGATCATCAAGTCCAACCACTCACCTACAGCTCACAATCCCACCACTACTGCTAAGCCACTGCCAGTAAACCGCGTTCCCTAAAACCTTGTGTGCTGTTGGGATCCCATTTCCCCTGAATTCAGCCCAGGACAGGCAGGGTTTGTTCTTGCATGATTTGCTTTCATGTTGCCAGGAAGTACCTCAAGCTATTTGGTGACAATCTGTGCAGTGTCAAGGAGGCCTCATTCATTATCTCTGCTTTTCTTTGTTTCTTCTCCTTCTCAAACTCATGAGAAATTGGTTCCGTTCGGTGGTGGCTGTGCAGAAAGAGAGGTACAGGAAGGGCTTGGGTTTATAAGTACTTTGGTGACATGGGATTGAGAGGGCTGCATCAGCATGACATGAATGAAAGACATTACCCACAGCACTAGAGGGGGAACAGGTCGAAAGAATCATGGAATTATTCCAGTTGGAAAAGACCCCTGGGATCATTGAGTTCAACCTAAGACAACCATGGTCATTAAACCATGTCATGCAGTGCCATCCACAAACACAAATCAGGGAAGGTCCATGAATGGCACAAAACAAGAATGATTTAAGTTCAGCAAGTAGTTTGGGATATTTGGTATGATAAATGCAAGACAGAACTCAGATTGCTGATCAGAGCCTGACAATCATCACTCCAATTGACATTATCAATGCTGATTAATATAGCTAAAGGGTAGGGGCAAGAGGGTGTGGCCAGACTCTTCCCAGAGATGGGACAAGGGGCAATGGTGACAAATTGGCATCCAGGAGGCGTCATCTGAACAGGTGAAACTTCTTTGGTATGAGGGTGCTGGAGCCCTGGAGCAAGCTGCCCAGAGAGGTTTTGAAATCATCTTCTCTCGAGAGCTTCCAACCCCCCCAACGATTGTGCTGCTGGGCAAGCTGCTGCTGGGGGGCCCTGCTTTAGCAGGGGGCTTGGACTGGATGCTCTCCAGAGGTCCCTTCCAATGTACACCATGCTGGTATTCTGTGCTCCTGTATGATCACTGCTTTGGGGTTTTTGTTCCAAATCCATCGTGACCTGGACATGGGCAGTGATGGGAAGGGACCAGTGGCGGTGAGCTGGTGATGCTGAGCAGACACCAAATGGTAGCTTCTGTCTGGGAGGACAGATGCTGCCTGTGCCCAATAACTGCAAAGAGACTGGGAATCTACTTTTCACAAGTACTTGTGGATTTATGTATGAACAGCTTTCAAGAAATGAGCCTTCAAACTCCAAGAACAAGACTACCACACATCAAGCCACCCATGCTGATGAGGTCCTTCCAGCCAAGGGTTTTACCCTTGTTCACAGGGATAATGATTTTCACGGCTCTGACCTTTTCTTCTTCTGGTGTCTGTGCAATGAATTCTGTTCCTACTTTTTATACCTTATTACTAACCAGACCAAAGATGAAACCTCAGAAGCTTATCTCCAGGGTCTTTTCCAACCTAATGATTGCATGATTCCTAAACAGGCAAGGATATGGCCCTTGTAGAGTTTGATAATGGTTGGAATTGATGTTCTTGAAGGTCTTTCCCAACCAGAGTGAAATCCCTCTCCTTCCATTGTGCTTTCAGACTTCATTTAGTCACATTTTGTACATTTTTTATCCCCCTAAAAAATTTTGCCCAAGGTGGACGTTTCTTGGACTGCAGCAGTTGTCTTCTTGTAGCATTTTCTAAGTTTTAAGTGGTTGCTTCACACCCTCAACAATCCTTTCAGGCAGCATTTTCCTACCTAATTTTGAGGGTGTTTCATCAGGCGAAGCGAAACCAATGCCAGGTACCTTGAGGAGTCATGGTGACATCAGCATGGTGAGCAACTTGGGGAACTGCACTGACAGACCACAGAGATTTCAAACAAAAAGTTATTTTTGTGTTTTCAGTCTTACTAAGCAACTTTGTTTTTTTCTTCCCACTTCATCCTATTTTTAGAAGCTACTGATATGGCATCTTCAGGTTCAGCTCCCAGTCAGTGCGGAACATTTTGACCTGGTGCTTAAAGCTTTGGTGAGTTTGTTAGCAAAAGAAAACGCCGGGCAGCCTGGCAAAAGGGAAAAGAAGAGTCCTTAGAGAACCTGTTTTCAGAGAGCATCACACCCTGCTTGGGAGCACCAGTGGGGCTCAGCACGATGGGAAAAGTTCCTGTGGCTGAGAGAGAGTTGGGGCAACACCCCAGGGCTCCCAGCACCCAAGGAGCCCTGGCAGCGCTGCCTGCGTGCCAGCTCCTCAGCCCTCCTTGCTTTTCATGGAATGGTTTGGGTTGGAAGAGACCTTTAAGATGATCAAGTCCAGCCACTAACCCAGCACTGCCATGTCCACCACTAAACCATGTCCCTCAGCACCACATCTTCATGGCTTTTAAACCCATTCCAGAGTTAGGGACTCCACCACTGCCCTGGGCAGCCTGGGCCAGGGCTTGATGGCCCTTTTGCAGAAGAAATTGTTCCTCATGTCCAACCTAAACCTTCCCTGGTGCAGCTTGAGGCCTTTTCCTCTTATCCTTGGGACTTGTTCCCTGGGAGAAGAGACTGCCCCCTACTCTTGGGCCATTGCCACTAACTAGACTTACTCTTCATGTAAACCCCTAGAAAAATCTAAGTACCTCTCCTGCGGATAAGTCTTCTTACTTATGGACAGTATTCAGAGAAGGAAAAAGATCTTCCAACCTGTTTTCCCCTGGCTTTATTCAAGTTGTGGGCATTTTGCTATCAGTTCCAGCTTTGTGCACTAGGCAGTAGATGATCACAGAACCACAAAATTGTTTCAGTTGGAAAAGATCTCTAAGATCATCAAGTCCAACCACCAAAGATGATGAATGACCCTCTCACTTTAACATCTTAATTTCCCTCCCTGCTAGGAAAAACAAACTCTGTTTTTCTGTTTCAGGTGGCTAATTGAAAACCAGGATGAGTAATACTGGAGAAATCCCCATGGTTCCACAACTCTTGTGTCTTGCAGCTGGCCAAAACTGAGGGTGAAATAGAAAACAGAGGATCCTGTGAGGAGGCGAAAACCAATCCTTGCCTGTTGGGACCCGTTTCATCTTTCCGTCTGGAGTGAGGTGGTAACCAGCTGTGCTCCAGCTACTGCAGGGCTGCAGGCAGGACTTTCTCAGGCAGAAGATTTAATGCTCAGAGTGAGAGGTTGAAGTGCTGTGTACGAATTTTGTGAAGCAAAGCGTCTCCAAGCACTCTGTGGCTCCCCAGCAGCTGCAAGAGACCTGCCTGCTGGTTTAATCACTTCCTTTGGAAGCGCCTGACATTTCCAAGTCAGCTGAGAGGAACAGCAATGTTTGGAACTGCTGTGTTTTACACGGCATCCACAAAGAGATTGTTTATCTCACACCCATTTCAAACAACCAGGACAATTTTTGCTCTGTGCTTCTGTGGTAGAGATGGTGGCTTACAGCCCATGCTCATCAGTGTGCACTGAACAAGCAGCAAGCAGAGTGATGGCATCACCTCAGAGCTGAGAATCAGATCCATATCAGGTTATTCAGCAGGGGAAAATAAGGGGGATGTACTATGAGGGTGGTGAGATACCGGTACAAGTTGCCCAGAGGAGTTCTGCACACTTTATCACTGGAAGTGTTTAAGACCAGGCTAGATGAGGCTTTGAGGAACCTGCTCCTGTGGGAGGTGTCCCTGCCCATGGCATGGGGTTGGAATTAAACAATCTTCAAGGTCCCTTCCAGCTCAAGCCATGCTATGATTAATTTCAAACAGCTGTGAGGATTTCAGTTTGGTTTTTCCCACCTGGATGATGAGAAATAGGTTTCAAGAACTTTTGTGGCCATCTGATAACCTGCATTTATTTCTTAGTCTTGGGATTAAGCAGCAGCAGCAGCCAGTGCTTTTGTCACCGTTAGCCAGAAGTGTCACAGGCAGCACAACCTACTTTTTGTGTTGGTGCTCCTGGCTGGCAGCTCCAGCTGCTCCCACTCTCCTCCTCTTCAGGGGAGGAGGAAGCACTGCTCTTCAGGGAACAGCTTGACCTAGCTTAGGAGAAGATCTTAAGGCAGCTGCTTTAGCATTCAAGAGGTGTTTTCAAGATTCTGATGTAAATGGAAAGCCAAAGCCTTCCAAGGATTTCTTAGACCCTCTGTTTTTCACACCTGTATCATGGATCTCCAGCACAGCAACAATTCATGGGAGTTCAGCCATCAAACCAGCTGCTCAGCTCGGGTGTGTTGCTGCTTCTGGACTAAGAAAGGCTGAAAAATCTGTGTCAAAAGTTACTTCAGGGGTCTAGAGAACAGGTCTTGTGAGGAGCAGCTGAGGGACCTGGAGTTGTTCAGCCTGTTTTGAGGAGTAATATACTATTACGTGCACTTTGCCTTCATTTTGCCTCTCCTGGTTGCAGAGCCCATGGTCTGTCTCCCTTTTCCACTGCTCCTCTTCCTCGTGACACCTGTTCCAAAAGCTCCTCTATGGTCCCATCTCCCCATCTCTCCTCCTTGTGCTCTGTGAGTCCTTTTGCAGATCACAGAAACCCCGCGTGGTGGGGTTTGGATGGGAACCTCTGGAGATCATCTAGTCCAACCCCCCTGCTAACACAGGTTAACCTAGAGCAGGCTGAGCAGGAATGTGTCCAAATGGAGTGAGCAGATCCATAAACAGTATTCCACTTCCAGCCACCACAATCTACTCCCAGACTACTTAGAACATTTCATTAGCCTTTCCAGTAGCCTTTCCCTGATGCTGCTGAGGGTGGTCCACAGTGACCCCGGGCTGAGTAAACTTTGTGTAGAGCCCTTTGCTATTTTTAGCAGAGTGATGTTTCCTATGTGCATGTCTGTGCTTACCAACACTGACATTCCTGTGTGTTTTCTTGCCCAGTCACTCATCATGGTGAGCTCCTACCAAGACATCTCACACTGAGCTTCAGGGAGTCCTTGGCTTTGCTCCATGCTTCCTCACATTACATCTGCCTCCTTCTCCAGAGAACATTAGGCAATGCAGCTCTTTTGTAGCATTAATTCTGGCTTTAAAGCCTTCTGATGACACATGTTTCTGTGAGTAATTCCTCTGAACTAATTGTTTCATGCACTGGCCTTTTCTCTCTGACTGAATCATTTAGATTCAGTCAACCCCTTAGCACTCTGATTTTATTTTAGGGGCCCTTCTTGCACATTCCATTCTGCATCCTTATGTTCAGACTAGGATTCATTTCTACTACCTCCATTTTATTGGACCATGTGGTGTGTTTTCCTCCCTTGAGAGGTACAGTCTTTGAGCCAAGATATTAACAAACTATTTACTATTTCACAACCACTTTTGCTGTTACCTCATTTCTGCTTTCTGCGTGGCACAAACGAGCTCTGTGCTGCTGCCCCTAAAGCACCTGCCACTTCCAGACACCCCTTGGCTATTCAGACCTCATTTATCTTTCCTTTTGAACAGGTTCCTGAATTCTTAGCCTTGCTGTTGCAAAAATTACATGACTTTGCCCTTCTATATTTTAGTTAAACCAACACAAACAAGAAGCTGGTCATAGCTAGAAAGCAAATGATCCCCAAATCCCTGACAGACTCACCAGCTGCTACACAAATTCTTGTTTAAAAGATCCTCCATTTCATAGAACCATAGAATTGTGTTGGTTGGAAAAGACCTACAAGATCATCAAGTCCAACTACTGACCTGACACCACCACAGCCATTAAACCATGTCCCCAAGTGCCATGGCCACAGGTTTCTTGAACACCTCCAGGGATGGGGACTCCACCACCTCCCTGGGCAGCCTGTTCCAATCCCTGACCACTCTTGCAGGAAAGAAATTGTTCCTAATCTCCAATTTAAACCTCCCCTGGCACAATTAATTTCTGCAGAAGCTAAATGTGTAAAATTTTGCATCAATGTGTGAAATAGAAAGTAAAAACTCAAACAAAAGGTATTTCAGCTGCATTCTCAATAGGCTATTTCTGGTGAACCTGCTTTGGCAGGAGTGTTGGACTCATTGGTCTTCATAAGTCCCTTCTAAGCCCTGCCATTCTCTGATTCAGCAGGGTTTTCTGACTTCTGTTGATTTTCCTGGTGCTGGCTCCATGTCTGTGAATGAGCCTCTGACAGCAGATGGCAGCTTTCTCAAAAGCAGAGGAGAGAAAGGATTGCTATAGGAAAAAGCAGAGCAGAAAGCTCATTGTCCTGGTCTGCCCCTCTGCTGTGTTTGACAAGGGCACAATGTCCACGAACAGCAAAATGTGGCTGTGAGGGCATCTCTCTCCTTGCCTAGGTTGGGGAAGCTGAGTGCTTTGTTCCTCTATGTTCAGCATTTACAGCTTGAAAGGAGTCTGGTGGCTTTTATACTAATGTAACCAACATTTAAGTTGCTGGTGTGAAGGGTCTTCTGCTTTGCAGTCACAGCACAACCCCACTGCCTGCATTACCTGGCAGTGTTGGTGTTAACAGGTCTGCATCAGCCTCCTGGCCATCCACCTTCTGACATTCATCCATGGGCTAGGGAAAAAGGCAATCCCAGAATCCCAGCATGGTGGGGGCTGGAAGGGACCTCTGGGGATTGTCTAGTCTATCCCTTCCTGCTAAAGCAGGGTCACTCACAGCAGCTTGCCCAGGATCACAATGTCCAGCTGGGTTTGGAATCTGTCCAGGGAAGGAGACTCCACAACCTCTCTGTGCAGCCTTCTCCAGGGCTCCAGCACCCTCAGCAACCTAACACCAAAGGCATGTTAAAAATTATGAGGCATATTAAAAATTGCCACTCTGTAAATGGCTTCAGATTAAAAAAATTATGTATGTTTTATATATATATGCACTTATCAAATGAGATGTCTTCACTGTGAAAGTTTCACAGAGAGAAAGTTCATTTAAGCTGTAACAGTACCACCTGGGGCCCTCATTATGCTGAAAACCTGAAGTCAAACACTTAAGAGAGATCTCTTGCAGCTGAAAGTCCTTAATGATTAGAGTCCTGAAGGAGCTAACAAGCTTTGATGGCCCTGAATGGCCTCACCTGAGTTCCCACCCACACCCATCCATGGGGATAGGAGCCCATTTAAGCTCAGTCCCAGAGGCACTTACTCCTTGGCTGTATTGCAGGAAAGCTTCTTTCCAGCTCTCTCACAGCCAGCCTTGTAGCTGGCCATGGAGCCTGTTGATTTGGATCCCAACCTGTGGGCTGGTTTCTTGACCTAGGAGCCTGCCTCATGACCATACAATTACTTGAGGGTCTGGGCTGTTGGCTGACCTCTGATTGACACTTTGAGGCCCGTCCTACTTGCTGTGCTTGGATACCATGGGACCTTGTCTCGGTGAGGTGGCATATGTTGTGCTTGCCTCCTGCCTCCAGGTATCTGAGGGAGTCCTTACCATGCCCTGACTGGAACCCTGCACTTTCCAGTAAGGTAAGATACTTGCTGATGGAAGCATAGCTCAGGTGGGAGCTGCCAGCAAATCAAAATGCTCTGCAAGGTGATATGAATAATACAAACAATGAGAACGCTTTAGGCACCTATGTAGTGGTCAGAGGATCTTAGTGCTTCTGTTGCCTTGAGGGAAGATTTGCCTTTGGCTTGTCCCTTGCCTGAGCTTGTCCCTTCATTTAACCAAAGTATCTCCCTAAATCCTCCAGGGTGAGAGAGGTAGCGGGAGATGGCCCCTTACAGTGGGTTTGTATGGCTCTCAGCAGTGATTTGTACTGTTGCCTTGGGTAGGGGATGCCAAATATTTATTGTGATGTCAGTGCTGTCATTTCATCACGATTTCAGCAAGGCTGAACAGGGTCAAGTACTGGGTTCCCCACACTTGAGTGACAACAACCCCAGGAGATCCTAGAGGCTTGAGGAAAAGTGGCTGCAAAGCTGCGTGGTGGAGAAGGACCTGAGAGCGTTGGTCAATAGCTGCCTAGTATGAGTCAGCATTTGGCCAGGAAGGCAAACACCATCCTGACTTGGATCAGCCACAGTGTGGCCAGCGGGGTTGGGGCAGTGATCATCCCTCTGTACTCGGCACTGGTGAGGTCACACCTTGAGTACTGGGTTCAGTTTTGGGGCCCTCACTCCAAGGACATTGAGGGGCTGGAGCAGGTCCAGAGAAGGGCAATGAAACTGTTGAAGGGTCTGGAGTGCACATCCTATGAGCAGCAGCTAAGGGAACTGGGGTTGTGTAGTGTGGAGAAGAGGAGGCTGAGGGGAAGCCTTCTGGCTCTCTACAACTCCCTGAAAGGAGGTTGGAGCTGGGGGGGGGGGGTGGGTTTGGGCTTTTCTCCCAAGAAACAAGTGTCTGGACAAGAAGAAATTGCCTCAAGTTTTCCCAGGGAGGTTTAGGTTGGACGTGAGGAACAATTTCTTCACTGAAAGCATTGTCTTGGAAGAGTCTGCCCAGGACAGTGGTGGAGTCCCCATGTTTGGGGATGCTTCAAAACTGTGTAGATGTGGTGTTGAGGCAGTGCTGGGTAGTAGTGACCTGGCAGTGCTGGGTAAATGGTTGGAGTTATCTCAAAGGTCACTTCCAACGGTAACAATTTCATGATTGTGTGACTTGGGCTGCCAAGTAGCCGGGATCTGTGTGCTGTCGCCCTGGTGGCAGATAACACAGGGCACAGGAGGGAGCCAATGGCAAGGTCGGTGGTTTAAAAGGGCGAAGAAAGGGTTAATTAATGCAAATGAGGGGCGTGCGCTGTCCGTGGTGCTGGAGGACACTGGGCGGTCCTGGCGCCGATCCTCCAGTCCTCTCTTGGGAAGGTGGTGACACGGGAAAGGACTTAGTGTGTGATGTCAGGGCTGAGGGTTCTCAGGAGCAGCTGAGAAAGAAGTGGAAGATGCTTGGGGAGCTTTGCAGCAAAGTAAACATTTCTGCCTCGAGTGCAGTTTTGCTTTGTGCTTCTAAAAATCTCAACTTGCATCAGGTGTCCTGGAAAACTATTGCAACCCTTGCCACAGGTATTTGACTAATTTCTTGTTACCCTGGCAGCTACCAGGCTAGAAAGCAAAAGCTGTGAAATTTGATCCCAAATCAGCCAGTTCAGACTCATTTGCATTGTGACAAGCTGGAGCAAGGCAAACCAAATGCCTCAGCTGCAGGGAAAAGTGGTGACACTTCCTACCCTCCTAGTCCTGGAGCAATCCAGCTGTGATATGGGAATCCACAGGCTTTGATGGTTTCACTGTTAGCAAAATCAATTCTAAATTCCTAACTTGCAAAAACCTTCTGATGCTCTTAGACATTGCAAGTTGGTTGGGTGTGGTGGATTCTGGTCCCCCACAGTTTGGTTGAAAGCACAGGTGCAGAGGTTTGTGGCTTCACTCTGCACCCAGACAGCTGTGCTGCTGGTAATAATGAGAGCTAGTTGATCATCTCACCCTTAATGACCAGGACCAAGGAGCAAACTCAAGGTGCAAATACAAACTTCAAAACAAGGTAAATGCTTTGAGTCCCTGCCCAGGAACAGGAAACAAGGAGCTCTAAAGAGTGACAATGGGATGAGGAGGTTCTGCTCAAAATCAACCCAGCTGGGACACTTTGGAGCTGGGCATGTTGTGGTTTGATATTAGATGGACTCGCTTGGTAATGGGCAATCTGAAGCTCCAAAGAGACACCATGTGATGATGGAAACAGTTGGAACATCTTTGTGAACAACACAAAGGGAAGCTGAAACAGCATCTTGAGTAGGTATGATCCTCACTTAGCAGATTCTTGCATTGATTCCCTCAAATGCTGAATTGCACAAGGGGAGAATGAGCTCCTAAAAATCACAATTCTGCAATGAAGTAGTAGAGAGTGTGAGATTATCACTGTAGGGAAGCCAGAAGGGCAGACAGAGCTGCTGCTGAGATGTGGGAGAATGCTGAGTCACTGTGTGAAGTGCTGCCATAGTAACTATTTACCAGCTGGGTGGGAATGAGGAGACTGGAAAACATGAAATCAAAATCAGAGATCATGCAGCTTTGAAATACGGCTGGAAAATAGCTCTGAGATCAAGTCCAACTTCCTACCCAACACTTCCATGACCACCAGGCTGTGTCCCAGAGTGCCACATCTAGGTTTCTTGGACACTTCCAGGGATGGTGACTCCACCACACCCCTGGGCAACCTGTTCCAATGCCTGACCACTCTTTCAGGAAAGAAATTGTTCCTAATATCTGAATTATGTGCATTGCATATCTGAAAAGATTTAATGTAATGGAACCCTGCCTAAGGTCCCCTTCTCTGGAGGGATTCCAAAGCCATCTGCATGTTGTGACCTTGGGCAGCCTGCTCTGGGTGCTTTAGCATGGGGGGGGATGGGGGGAGGAGGGTGTTGGACTAGGTGCTCAGAGGTCCCTTCTGATGCCCCACCATGCTGGGATTCTGGAGGGGTGTTTTTCTGTTAGCGTGCTTGGTGGGAAACAGATTGCTTTGGACAACAGATAAAAATATTAAAGCAAGAACTAAGAAACAGGTATTTCTTCTCTGGCTGGACTGCTGGCTTTGCACCTGATTGTGAGACCAATTGGAAGCCACTTTGGGTTGGTTTGTTCTCAGGGAGGTGCTCTAGTGCTCTCTAACCCAGCTCAGACTGTGAGGGAACATGGGACAGAGATGGTTCTTCTGGCAGTAGCAGCTTTGGGGGGGGGGGGGGGGGGGAATTGGAGGGCTTAACGTAGTTTAGAGATGGGTGTAAGCTCAGATTCCTTGATCTGCTACTGCAGGTATTAGGAAGGCTATTGTTAGCCTGTGGTTATGAATTGCATTTCTTGATGGCTGAAGGTACCTCCTTTGCAGCAGAGAGAGTGCTGAGGTGTAGCAATTTGGGACTCTTCTGTGACTCAAAGTTCTGAGTTGTTTCTTACTGTGGAAAATATCATCATCATGACAGGTGTCTGTCACCTTAACACCTTCCTTACTATCATCCTAGATGATGAATACTGAGAGCACTTAATTCAGTGAGAAGAGTCTATCTGCTATTGGGATATGAGCAACTTCAAAAATAATGAGTACCTGGACCTTTTGCTATCCAACTGGGCCAAGCTTGCCCTGGAGTCTGCTGTACAGAGAAGCAGAAAACCATCAAAGGCTTCAAAGTAAAGAATTGGAGGGGGGAAAAAAAGTTAATGAGATCTTTGCAGAGAGGCAGGAAGGTTGTGGTCAAATGCAGGAAGTCACTTGTGGCTTTTGTCGAGCTGCACAAAGATTGTAGGAGCTGCTGCAGGAGATCGTGAGGTCAGGAAAGCTCTTTGCAGAGCATCAGCAGATGCCTTGTGACTCCTCAACAAAGCAGGAGCATGGAGGTCCAGTTGTTAGTTGTTGTGTCAGTGACCTTCACTGCTATGTTGGATGGGGGAAATGTGTTTTCAGGACTCATTGTCCAAACCTGTCTGCTGGAGGCCTGTTTAGTGCAGTTTGGGGAGCTGGTGCTCTTCAGTTTCTGCTGGTCCCTCAGCTTGCCTAAGGAAGTGTTATTTTAAAAGGTCTGTCTCCTGACAGCCCAAGAGGTCCCAGGTCACTAGGGCAACTTAATATTTCCAATCAGTGAGCTGTGGCCATGGTGCCGTTGTTTGTAACTAACAGAGGCTTTTAGGAGCCCAGAATTAAGGCTCAGGGAATGATACTTGTGGCTCAGGAAGAAGTCTGAGCTTGCTTAGACACAGCAACTGTAGGATCTGGGTAGCTTGCAGAAGATAAAATGCGCTTACGGCCTTCCAACACGATTTGCTGCAGGGAGGAAGGTAAAAAGTGGGGTAGAAGCTGGTTTTCCTCATCAAGAAGGAGAAGGTAGTAGGAATAAGCTAGGCAGAACCTCTTCAGTAGAATAGATGGTGCAGTGTTCCACCTTTAATGTATTTTACTCAAAAGAGATTGCAGTGGAAGTGCTTTTTGCCATGTCCTGTTTGATAGCCGTTTCATTTAATGTTTTGACACCAGCTGAAGCCACAATTGCTGGGGAGGCTTTTCCTGTGAGAATTGTAGCCTGAAGAACCAGGGGGAGTTGTCCTTGGTTCCTAGCTTGCTTGTTAGCACACTTGATGATGGCTTTCTGCTTTGAGACCACAGATCTTGGAAGGCCCACAGCCCCTTGACTGGAGTGGACATGGCAATTTTCTGACCACTTTCAGGTGTGGGCAGTGATGACAGTAAAAGAAGTGACATCAGCTGCTGGCCATCTAGATAGGGTAAAATATTTAAAGTCCTTTTCACAGTGAATCAGAATGAAACCACGCAGTGAAAAAAGGATGTTTGCCATCAGATGGAATTTCCTTTACAGCAATTATTTTTTTTCACCTCTAAACAAACCAGAAGCTTTTATCTTCAAGGGAAATTTGTGCCCTGACCAGCTGCACCCAAACCTGAGCTAGTTCTAATTCCTGGTGCAGACAGGGAAATCTTCTTGGGGTGCCTTGCTCCATGTTACAAAGAGCTGAGCAGCTGCATGTCCCCCTTTTGAGCAAGTTCTATCACCTTTGCCCATCTGCCATGTTAGTCACTCCAAGGGCTGGATGAAAAGGCAGTTTGTCTTCTGCCTCTTGCTACTCCTGCCCTGTTTATTCCACTGACATGCGATTGCTGGAGTGATGCAAGATGTGAGCTCACCACTAGTGCAGCCCTTGTAAAGCCTTTTTCTGCAAAGCCCTTCTCATAAAGTGGAACCTGGAGATTAATTTTCCTACAACCAGCTTGTTGAGGGAGAGATGGATCTGCTAAGAACAGAAATCTGTTATTCCATCGATGTAGTGTTGCACTGTCTCCTTTTAAGGCATGTGTTTGAGGGGGCTGTGGGTGCATTGGTGAAGCACTGCCGGTCTGTCTTCCAGGCTCTGCTGATGGAGCTGTAGGTGCTTCGGCATCCCCTGGGCGGTTTTTCAGACCCCTCCTGTGCAGGTCACCATCCAGCAGTGATTTTTATCGGCCAAGGGTGACAATAACAGCCATTATTTTGAAGTTTGTCCAATTTCCCTCCCTCCTCCTCCCACCGATGCTCCTGGCCGTACCAGAGCTGAAGAGCGGGAGCATCCTACTCTCCTCCCATCATCACCAGCCACCAGCATCACCCCTTTTTAGACGAAGCTGGAAGGCTCGGAGGGATGGGGAGAGTGGGAGGGCTGCTCAAAATACCGCCCCGTGCTTGAGAGGGGGGGGGGCACGGCAGGTCGGGAGCGCGCCGGGAGCTGGCCGAGAGCGCGCCGCAGTGCGCGGCTGCAGGGAGCGGGCCGTGCCGCAGGGATGCTCGCCCCGCTCCTGGGCTCCGCAGGCTCCGGCTGGCTGCTGCTGGGTGAGTGACCCCCAAAAACACCTCAGTGGGTGGGATTTGGTGCCCTCCATCCCTCATTCTGTTGCTTCCCAGCTCCTTCCTTCCTCCCGCAGCGTTCGGGGTGGGGGGAGTGGGGTGGACTCGTTATCTGCTGCCCCTTTGCATCCCTCGCTTTAGGACCTGCTTTTTGCTCCCCCACCTCGTATCCCTCCTCCCAGGGTAAAGGACATTTGTGGGGGATTTTTCGAAGGGAAAGGGCAGGCGGGAGCGCGCTTATGATGGCAAAGATGAAACCGGGATGTTGTGGTGCATGCGACTGGAGCCGGCACAATGGGATGCGAGCGCAGAGCCGTGCAGCCAGCTCAGCTGAAAGCGGCTTACATAATTCCTCCCGAATCAGCCTCCCCCTGCAATCATTTGGCCCATCCTTGGCTAATCTCTCAGGGCACGGGATGGGTGACACCGGGTATTGTGCTGGGCAACCTGAGCTACTGGAAGGTGTCCCTGCCCATGGCATGGGGGATGGAACTAGATCTGTGAGGTCCCTTCCAACCCTGACAATTATTCTGTGATCTGTGTGTGCTCAAGATCTGGAGCTGCCGGGCTTGGGTAGAGTGTGGATCCCATTGTTTTGTGGGCAGGCAGCAAAGATTTGAAGTGTCTGGGCTAGAAAATAATGGCTAAGCCTGAAACAGGAGGTTCTTCAAAAGGAACTGAAAGGTTGGGTTAGCTATTGAATAGTTCAGCCCCAAATGGTCTGCTGCAATTAAGACTAAATCTTTTGGATCTGTGAAGCTTCTGTCCTGAGAAAGTTAAGGCTGGTTTGGTGCTGTTCCCCCTTGATCCCTCAAACAGCTTTCCCCATGGCAGCTGAAACTCTGAGGGGAAGAACTACAAAAGGAATATGACTTTAAAAACCAGCATCTTTTAGGCTGGTGAAGGGTCCGGAGAACAGGTGTGGTGAGGAGCAGTGGAGGGAACTGGGGTTGTTCAGCCTGGAGAAGAGGAGGCTGAGGGGAGAGCTCATTGCGCTACAACTCCCTGAGACCGGTGGAGTCAGGGTTTTTTTTTCCTCTAGTGGCAGGTGATAAAATGAGAAGAAATGGCCCGAAATTGTGCCAGGGGAGGTTTAGGTTGGCGATTAGGATCAATTTCTTTGCTACAAGAGTGGTCAGGCACTGGAACAGGCTGCCCAGGGAGGTGGTGGAGTCACCATCCCTGGAGGTGTTCAAGAAACTTGTGGCCATGACACTTGGGGACATGGTTTAATGGCTGTGGTGGTGGGTTGATGGTCAGATTCAATGGTCTTAGAGGTCTTTTTCAACCAAAAGAATTCTATGACCTTTGCATCATCAGGTGAATGTTCATGGTGGGGGAGAGCCAAGAATGGGAAACACCATTAGCCACGTTCATGTCCACATCCTTCTTTTGATCATGAAACAGAGTGTTTCACATTGGGGAGGAAAAATTGGAATCCCAATATTTCTGGCCTGAATATTGTCCCTGAGAATTTCAGTGGGCTCAGAGCTGCTTGGATCAGCTGTTTTGCAACTGTGGTAAAGCTCACACGGTGCAAATGTGTCCCAGAGGGATTTTTATGGTGAAGCAGGAAGCAGGACTTGGCTCAGAGGCTGCAGGCAGGTGTTTGTCACAGTGTTATGGGCCCTGGGGCTCCAGGGACCTCTCTGAGCTACATAACTGGATGCAGCAGACTTGTTTATGGCAAGGGAAGGAGACTTGGGCCCACTGGGAGAGAGTCTCCTGTGTGAGCTGCTGCTCTGAGTTCTCCATGTCCACCCAGAGGGGATTGATCCGTGTGCCTCCCAATGTGGTGTTTACTCTGCTGCAGCCAAACATCTCCCTTTGCATCCAGGTACCCCAAAGTAAGTGTGATTGTGACCTCCCCTCGTGCCATGCTCAGTTTTGGTGTGGACATGACTTTAGCCCAGGGTTTTCATCTACAGGATAGTGTCTTTGGAAGACAGATTTGCTGTTATTCCGTTTGCATTCCCTTCTCAGCAGCTGAAATGTACATCAGCATGGGTCATGGAACCATTTAGGTTTCAAAAGACTTTAAGTTCCAGTCCAACCATAGAACTAACACTGCCAAGGCCACCACTCAACCGCAGAAGATGGATGCCACCACAGAGGTGAGGGCTCTGCCTCACCTGGCAGTGTGGCACTTGCTCAGCTGTGTGCTTGGGATTGCTTTCATGTGTGGTCTGGGGCTTCTGGTTGATCTACCCCATCAGGGACTACTCTGTGCTGGAAAGGAGTCACAGCAGCTGTGCTTATTCAGTGAACCAGGGGCTCCTTGGCTAATAGTTGTCACCAGCAGGACCAAGACAATGATTTTTATTTTTTTCCCTCCTGGGCATTGATGAGTCTGCACCTTGCTCCAAGAAGGACATTGAGGTGCTGGAGCTTGTCCAGAAAAGAGAAAGGTAGCTGGTGAAGGGTCTGGAAAGCAGGGCTGGTGAGGAGTGGCTGAGGGACCTGGGGGTGTTCAGCCTGGAGAAATGAAGGCTGAGTTGAGAACTTCTGGTGCTCTACAAGTCCCTGAAAGGAGATTTGAGCCACTTTGGGGTCAGCCTCTTCTCCCAAGGAACAAGTGATAGGACAAGAGGAAATGGCCTCAAGTTGACCCAGAGGAGGTTTAGGTTGGACATGAAGAACAATTTCTTCCCCCAAAGGGTTGTCAAGCCCTGGAAGAGTCTGCCCAGGGCAGTGGTGGAGTCCCTATCCCTGGAAGGGTTTCAAGGCTGTGGTGGTGCTGAGGTTTCTTGGTGACCTGGCAGTGCTGGGCTAGTGGTTGGCTTTGATCTTACAGGTCTATTTCCAGCAAAACCATTCCGTGGTTACAACCTTGTGCAGCACTCTTGTGTATTTTGAATTAATTTCTGGCATCATTGCAAGGGTTTGACTCATTGAGAAAGGGTCTGCCATGCTCACCTGGACAGGACAATGGTAGAAGTCAGAGAAGGACAAAGCTAATTATTTCCTAATGTGCAGACTTGGATGGCCTGAAGGTTGCACAGAGTGGCTCAGTGAAATAAACCCAACAAATCCCCCTGGGAATGTGCACACTGGGCTGCTTTGGTTGAAGCAGCGTGAAGTTAGAGCTTACCCTTTGCTCTTCTCCCCTTCAGTGAAGGTAGGAAATCCCAAGATTCCTGTTCTTCTCTTCCTTCCTCACTTCACATGACTACAACCCTGAGCTGCTCCTCCACCCTGTTGTCCTGCCATACAGTGAGGAAGAGGAGGGTTTGCTCTCCTGGCAGCTGTTGGAATCCCCAACAGGTGCCTAGTCTCATGAATGGAGACACAAGAAGGGTCATGACAGTGTCCCTTTTGGAACCAGTGCATCTCCTGATACTTCTCAATGTATGTTTGCAAAGGAAGCAAGAGGTTCACCTGGGGTTGCCACAGACTTCTACAGCCCCACTTCTGAACCTGGCTCTTGTGCTGTGGCACAGGAGTCCTTGTTGATGCCCCAAAATTCAGCTCTCTGGAGAAGAAATGTTTCCTGTTGTGCTTTGTGTGTGGAAGAGAGCAGATGCTCAAGGCTGCTCAGCCCAGCTGCTGCACAAGTGGCAAACCTGGGCTATTTGGGGTATACTTAGCTGCTTTTAGTATTCAGCCCTCAATTACTGCTCCATTTGAACAGCTGCTAGATGCCATCCAAAGGAAAGAGTGACTGTATTTAGGTTTCCTTGCTTGCTTTTGGGGAAGGACAGTGCAGAGCCATTTCTCCGCTGCTCTGGATTCATCTGGAGGTTTGATCCTATTCTTGTCTCTGTGCTCCTATGGCTATTACAAATATATTCAAGCAATGAGAAAAGGAGAGAAGCTCTGAAGACAGATGGTAAACTGAATTAACTGAATACCCACAGAAAGAGGAAAGCTGACTTGGGAGCAAGCCAGGAACAAAGAAACACAGCGTTACATCAGTAAGAGTATAATTGGAGTTTTGACGTCACCAAACACTGCAGAGCACCAGAGGCTGTCAACCTCTCCTTGTTGTTGCATTTCTGGGAGCTCTTTGGGAGGCTCATGGAATTGTTTTGGTTGGAAAAGACCTGTAAAGATCATCCAGTTCAACCATCAACACAACACCACAGTGGCCACTAAACCATGTCCCCTAGTGCCATGTCCACACATTTCTTGAACACCTCCAGGGGTGGGGACTCTACCTTCCCAGCAGCCTGTTCCAGTGCCTGACCACACTTCAAGTAAAGAAATTGTTCCTGATATCTAACTTAAACCTCCCCTGGCACAATTTCAGCCCACTTGCTCTCATTCTGCCACCTGATACAAGGGAGAAGAGGCAAACTCCCATCCCACTCCAACCTCCTGAAACAGCAGCACCTTCTCCCTTTATCACTGCAGAGTTGCAACTAGCACCTGAGTAAATTCCAGCTAACCCGAAGCAAGGCTAGGCCAGGTTGGAGAAGTTATGGTAGGTAATGTAATGCAGGTATTTACCTCCTGAGGGATGCTCAAGCATCCAGGGCAGCTCTTTTTCCATGGTTTTGTTCTCTTTTTTTCTTGGCATTGCTAGGTTATTTCTCCATGCAGCCCCCAAACAACATGATTGACTTAATCACCCTCTTTCTGACCAGAAATGAACAGTGGAGAAGAACATCTATTAATAATGGCCTTATTTTTAAGTGCTCTGCATGTGTTCTTTAGTGATCAATACAAGTAATGAGTTTCTTCCATCACTGCTATTTCTGGCTCTTGCACTACCTTGTGCAGCTGAAGCCCTGCAGGTCCTTGGCACTGGGGACCCTGCAGGTCCAGGAGCACTGGCAGTTCTGAGGAGGGTCATCTGCACTGTTCCATGACTGCAGATCCTTCTCCCCTCTGGAGAAGAGACCAGTGTCCAAACTGTTTCAGCTTCTCTCCTGCTGTCCCTCTGAAGAGGGGGACTTAGCTTGTGAACCCAGATAGCCTAAGAATCAGTGGAATCAGGTGTGCTGGAGAGCACATGGCTTGAAACTCGGGATAAACAGTCTCAAAATACATCTGTACAACTCATGGAACCCCAGCAGGAGCCCTCCTGCTCCTTTCTCTGCATTCCTTAGTTTGCTGTAAGCCACATCTGCCTCTCCAGGGCTTTTCTTCCCAGAGCTGCTGAGTAAGTCTTTGCAAAGCATTTCCCAGAGAGTCTGAGACACTCAGAGCTGATCCCATACAGCGTGGCAGGGGTAGTGTCTGGCTGGGCTCAGATGGATTGCTGTGGAGGGCTATCAGTGCTTATTGGTGACAAGTCAGATACTGTGTCAAATCCTCCTCCTGCTGTAAACATTGTCATGAAGCCTTCAAGGTGACCTGAGGCCAGAGGGAGGGAGGCTGCAGGAAGGAGCTGGAGGCTTTGTCTGATTTAGCTTCTTCCTTATGCCCTGTATCTAGATAAAATCATAAATCCTAGCATGGTAGGGGCTGGAAGGGATCTCTGGAGATCATCCAGTCCAACTCCCATGCCATGGGAGGGTCACACAGAGAAACTTGCCCAGCTGAGTCTGGAATCTCTCCAGAGGAGACTCCACAATCTCTCTGGGCAGCCTGCTTCAGGGCTCCAGCACCCTCACACCAAAGAAGGTTCTACTCCTGCTCAAATGGAACCTCCTGAGTTCCAGTTTATGACCACTGCCCCTTGTCCTCTCACTGGGTGCCACTGACAAGAGTCTGGCTCCAGTCTCTTGCCCCCCACCTTTTCTCCCTTGCTGAGCATTGATCAGATCCCCTCTGGGGCTGCTCTTCCTCCAGACTCAACACCCCCAGGGCTTTCAGCCTTTCCTCCTCACAGAGATGCTCCAGGCCCCTCAGCGTCTTTGCAGCTTCCCCGAACTCTCTCCAGTAGTTCCCTGTCTCTCTTGAACTGGACAGCCCAGTACTGCACCCAGTCCTCCATCTGTGGCCTCAACAGGGCAGAGTAGAGGAGGAGAAGAACCTCTCTTGACTTGCTGGCCACTTGGTCAAATATTTTACTGTTCTGCTATGGTAAATATGGTGGCTGGTGTTGGGGTGTAGGGTAAGACACGGAGCTGATTCTTCAGCCAGGAAAGAGTTTCAAAGCCACGAGAACAGTTCATCCCCTGAGCCATCCCGGCAGGCTCAGGTTTGGTTCCCAAGCTCCCTGCTGCAGCCTTGCTTCACCCACTCTTTACTCAGTGCTTGAGCTTTTGCAAGCAGTGATGTAGCTATGGCTTGTGCAGATACCTCAGAAAAGTATGGTGAAAAATGCGCCTCCTGCTCGCTGTGGGCTGAGGTAATGGCACAACCCTGCACTGATTGTCCCACAGAACCCAGATGGTGCTCTTTTTGTCCCTGGAGCTCCTTGGTTAGCCACACGAGGCCCTTTCCTGTCTTCTTTGATGTGTGGTAGACCAATCCCCAAGGTGGAAAGAAGAGAAGTCCAACTACTTTGTCCAAGTCATATTTTTTTTTTTGCACCACAGGAAGAGTGTCACTTGTCAGGGTACAAGAAGGTATGGTTCAGTGGAAATCACCACCTGGTTAGGAAACTCCCAGCCAGGGGAAGAACAGGCTTTATATTTAGCCCTGTGAGCTCTGGCGTGGCAAGGCTGCGCCTCAGCTTTCCATTCGCTCAGCGGTGTGGCTGCTGTGGTGTAGATACAATCTCAGTGCACACCACATGCGAGCTGCAGGCAGCAGTTTCCACTTCATCACTGTGAAACAATCCTGCAAAATCAGTGTTGGCTGGGTTGGCCTTGGGCAGGTCAAGTGGCCCCACTTGAGTCTTACGCCACTTGGCTCAGGGAACAGTGGTTCCTGTCTGATTGGAATGGTGGGAGTTGGAACGGACCTCTGGAGATCATCCAGTTCAAGCACCCTGACAAAGCAGAGCACCCACAGCAGCTTGCCCAGGGTCACAATTCCCAGGTGAGTTTGGAATCTCTCCAGAGCAGGAAACTCCACAACCTCTCTGGGCAGCCTGCTCCAGGGCTCCAGCACTCTCACACCAAAGGATTTTCTCCTCATGTTCAGAAGGAACCTCCTGGGTTCTGGCTTGTGATTCAGAAAAACAACAGCAGAGAAGAGTCCTTTCTGCTCGATGGCTGAGGTGGTTACCTGCAGAGGTCTATTGAGTAGCTGTCAAACTCCCAGGCTGCCTTCACTGACCTTGCTGCTGAAGGTTTTGGTGATGGTAGGAAGGAGGAGGTTAGGCAAGCCAAGCCACTGTGTCTGTTCATGGTGGAGACGAGCAAGGGCTAGGATGACCTTTCCTTCTCCCATCAGCTATCAAGAAACTGAGGCAAAGAGCAGCAAGGGCTAAGATGACCTCTCCTTCTCACAGTAGTCATCAAGAAACTGAGGCAAAGGAGAGGAAGGGCTAAGATTACCTTTATTTTTCCCACCAGCCATCAAGAGACTGAGGTTGTGTTGTCCCCATGCACAAGCTAGAGCAGCCCCTGGGCTATTACAGGCTAGTGATGGAGCCTGGGGAGAGATGCAGGTTCAGGAAGAGCCTCCTTGGGAAGGACATGCAAGTGTCTCTGCACAAGGGTCAGACCCACATCCTCTTTGCCTCCAGAGCAGCAAGCAGCTATTTTCCAGGGCCACGAAACCCCCCCCCAAATCAGCTCAAGGAACATCATGAACATGCTGTGCTCATTGGGGTGTTCCCGTTGCTGCTAGGTGGCACCAGCTGAGAAGCCACAGCCAGGAACAGCACCAAGGGGTTTGCTAAGCTGGGATACCTCTGGATTTTCCTCCAAGGGCAAGTATGAGCTGGTCAGCAGAACATGCACTGATTGTTGGGCTGATTTAATTTAACCTTTTTTTCCTCCCTTTCTTTGAAAAAGTATCTAGAGAGGGAGTAAATCACTCTGCAGCTGATTTAAATGGTTGGAGGTGATCCAAGCCAAACTCACCCTGGAACTACAGGAGATGTGAATTATGCAGATTTAAACACCTACTCTGCAGGCTTCTGCAGGACATTTAGGTATAAAAGGGGGGGGGGGGGGGGGGGGGGTGGTGGTGTTGGAATTAGAGCTTCTTTCCAGGCCATTTCCAACGGTGGGGGTAAAAAGACAAATATATTAGCATCCTTCTTGAGATGTTAAAAGTATTTTCCTTTGTATCTACAAGACAGTTCAGTTTTAGAATAGGTTGCTCAGAAACGTGGTGGCTGCCTCAGGCTGGACAGGGCTTTGAGCATCCTGGTCCAGTGGGAGGTGTCCCTGCCCACGGCTGGGGGTTTGGGCTAGTTTATCTTAAAGGTCTCTTCCAACTCAAGGCATTCTGTGATGATTCTACAACTCATGTGATTCTCCCCAACCCCAGATGACTTAATTCCAGTTGATTTTAATATTCTGTTCTCTTCCATAAAATGTAGTTTAAAACTTCTCTGAGCAGCCCAGCTGAGAGCCGCTTGTGAGCAACCTCCTTGTCAAAGTTCACACCAGCGGCACCAAGCGCTGATGTCCCTTGGATCTGTGAGCAGGGACTGCGGGTCTCACAAGGGAGCCCGACGCAGCTGAGGTTTTGGAGACCGTCTGTAGATATCCTCAGTGACCTCCTCTCCCTATGGAATGCCCCAGCCCTGGTTTTGTTCTGCCTGCAAAGGGTGGGTTTTATGCCGGCTGCTTCTCCCCGGGCAGGCAAATCCCGGCAGCTGAGAGGCTGCTGAGGGTGGTGTGATGCTCTGACCTGCCAACAACAATTCCGGGCTGTGTTTCCTTTCGGAAAAGGCATTTGCATATCCTCTGTTGGCTTTATTTGCTTAACTACTTCTGAAAAGGAAAAAGCTCTGGGTCATTAAGACTGAAGAATGGGCTGTCTGAGGACCTCCCCCACCTTAACCCTTTGAAGCCTTTTCTCGCAGAGAAACATCTTCAAATGCCCACGGAGGGGGATTGAAAGGCTGCTTTCATAGACTCGCCTGCTTGGAAAAGAATCGTAGAATGGTTTGGGCTGGAAGGGACCTTAAAGATCATCTTGTTTCAAACACCCCTGCTATGAGCAGGGACACCTGCCACTAGCCCAGGTTGCTCAAGGCCTCAACCAACCTGGCCTTGAACACCTCCAGGGAGGGAGCATCCACAACCTCCCTGGACAAACCTGTTCCAGTGTCTCATCACCCTAATTGTAAATAATTTCTTTCTAACAGAGAATTTCTTTCTATTATACAACAAGAACCTAAGATCCACCGAACACCTCATCTTTTGGAGCAGGGAGGGGGCTGGAGACACAAAAACCCACACAAATAAAAAACCTGAGAATGAGGAGGCAGCAGAACAGGAAATTTACTTGTGTGCAGCCATGCATAGGATGGGAAGAGTTTGTGAAACATGATGGACAGAAATGTCTTTGTGGGGACTTAAAAACATCAGTGAAAAAGGAGAGCCAAGGCAAGTTACAGCAGTGCCCAGCACAGAGAGGAAAGAATGCTAAATCAAAGTGGAACTGACTAGGAACAGAAATACAAATAACAGGAGAGTTGACAAAATAAAGCAACCCTAAAGCCAGGGCAAGGAACTCAGAACATAAACCAAGTGTTGCAAAGCATCCAAGCAATGTAGCTGCTTGTTATTGCTGTCAGAGGAAAATGGAAGTTACAGTGACGTGTTTGACTTTGGGCTGTGATTTAAGATGCCCTTAAATATACAAACACGAGCTGCTCCAAAAATGCCAGGGGATGATGCCCATCCCCCCTTTCCCCTTGCTCCCGAGGGGACTGCAGCTGGGTGTGGGTTGTGACTGGGGTCTGTGACTGGCAGGTTCCAGCCTTGTTGAGGTGCCAAGAAGCATCTCGGGCAGCATAGGAGCCCTGCACCTTGCTGTGCTCAGCAGCTACATGGAGCCTGTACTGCTGGATCCTGGAAAATGCTTTGAGGGTGACAACTGGGAAGGGATGCACAAGCAAGGAAAAGTTATCACCGTGGGTTTACTTTTTGTCCCTTTGCCATCCATTGGCATCCCTGTGGTGTAAGGAAATTGAGAGCTAGAGGGAGAAGAGCAGGAAGCCTCCTCTGGTAGCCTTCTATTAGTGTTCCTAATTTCTGAACTAATCCTCCATTCTCCTGTGCTTGTTTCCTGCTGCTCCTGGGAAGTGCTCAGAAATATTTGCTGTGTCACCAATGCAAATATCATTCTGTTACCATATCCTCACTCCAAGGAGGACATTGAAGGGCTGGAGCAGGTCCAGAGAAGGCCAACAAAGCTGGTGAAGGGTCTGGAGAACAGGACTAGTGAGGAGCAGCTGAGGGAACTGGGGATGTTTAGCCTGGGGAAAAGGAGGCTGAAGGGAGACCTCTTTGCTCCCTGAAACGAGGTTGAAGTGAGGTGGGGGGGTTGGTCTCTTCTTTCAAGTAGCAAGTGACAGGATGAGGAAATGGCCTCAAGTTGTACTAGGGCAGGTTTAGGTTGGACATTAGAACAAATTTGTTCACTGAAAGGATTGTCAAGCCCTGGAACAGACTGCCCAAGGACTTGGTTGAATCCCCATCCCTGGATATGTTTCAAAGAGTCAGAGATGTGGATGTAGTTTAACACCAGCCTTGGTAGAGAATGGTGATCTTAAAGGCCTTTTCCAACCAAAAACAGTTCTTTGATTCTGCAGTAGTGAGAAAGCATCTCCACCTTCCTCCCCTCTTTGCCAAGTGTTTGTGGAGATCTGGTTTCAGGAACATAAAGAAAAAGAGAATGGGTGAGGAAAACAATTTCCATCTTAACAATGCCAGGTAGCTATCCCGGGAGGGGAGGACTCCTCAGTGCCTGCTGACTGCCACAACTCCAGGAAGGAATCACAGAGTAAATAAGGTGTTGATAAGGGGAGAAGCTCCTGGTGGGGCCCACAGAAGTGACCCACCTGGGGTTATGTGAGCACAGAAGTGAGGAATTGGAAGCAATGAGAGATGTTAGCCTTCAGCTGAAAGGAATGTTCTTTTCTTTGGGAGAAACACCTCAGCTGCACCTCTCAGACATTAAGTGTTGATGATTTTACCACCACAGTTGAACAACTAAGCTTGGGGGTGGGGGGCTGGCTGGGGTGTTCTCATCAGTTTAAATTAACAGTACTTGGTGTGGCTCAAATATTGGGTGTTTCCCTTTGCTTTTAGTTTGCCTAACAATGTAAGGATGGTGCTGCCAGTGCTGCTTTTCTTGCTATGTTCTTGATTTGGATGATTTCAGAAGAGAGAGAAATTCCTTCCAGTGAGTGTGGTGAGATGCTGGAACAGGTTGCCCAGGGAAGTTGTGGCTGACTCCTCCCTGTAGGTGTTCAAGGCCAGACTAGGTGAGGCCTTGAGCAACCTGGGCTAGTGGAAGGTGTCCCTGCCCATGGCAGGGAGCTTGGATCTTTAAGACTCCTTCCAGCCCAAAGCATTCTGTGACTTACGTTGATTCGGCTCAGGCTCTGAAGCTGAGCAGCCTAGGGCTGGCAGCGCAGACTTGCTCCGTGTCAGAAACTTCATTTGGTGATGCCTTTTCCCAAAGGAAAAAACAAACCTGATGCTGTCTTTCATGTTAAGCTGAGCGTTTGCGGCAGGGCTTTGCAGTTTGAGAGCCAAAAGCTTTGCCTGGAGCCTGGAAGGAGCCCTAAAGCTCCCAGGCTGACAAAGAGCCCTGTCAAACCCATGGAATATTCAGTAGCAGGCAGGGGGAGCTCCCCCTGCTTCTGCGAGAAGCTGGAATGAAGCTCCCAGTGCTGGGAACTGGAGTCTCCAGTGCCTCAAGGGTTACACTGGGGCAGCGCTGCCGCTGTGCTAATACAGCCTAAGCTGATATTAGCCAAGCTTAACTTCTTTCAGCAGTTTGCAGATGGGAAGGGGGTGGGACTGGCTGGAGTCAGCAGTTCTTCAACAAGTCCATGAGCGGTGGGAGATCCAGCCATGAGCTGACTGCCTGCAAGGGCAGAGCAGGGAAACCTCCTTCCCTGGAGCTGGTGAGTCCTGGCTGGTGCGTGTGTTTGTTTATACTTACTCTTATAACCCTAATAAGGAGCTGGGGAGGTTTTAGGGGGTTTCACCCAGCCGCGGGGGCTGCAGCTCTGCGGTTGTTTGGCTCCGGGATGCGGAGCAAACCAAAACCACCCACAAAAGGGGTGCACAGAGCACCCATGGGTGCTGCTGAGGAAAGAGGGATATCGGCTGCAATGGGGAAGAACCCGCTGGATTGAGGATAAGCCTCCAGAAGGACAGGTCTGAGGGTTTGGAAGTTTTTCAGACGATTTTAACAGGCTTGGGATGGGAGGGGGAATGGGGAAAGCAAGCTGCAGCCCAGTTCTGGATGGAGATCCCAGTGCTGCAGGGGCCGGGGAGCTCCAGCCCCGGGATCAACCATGGCTGCTGTTTCCAGCCCCAGGGATCCTGCACAGGACCAGGTACCAGCCTGGGGTTCAGGGAATCCCCGGGGCACCTCCGCTGGGCTCTGCCTCCACGGCCGGCCGCACACCAGGGACAAGGTCACCTGGATGCAGAGATAGAGAAAAGTTTGGGGGATGTCCTTGAAGAGCACAGAACATGGGAACCTTCCCTGTAGGTGTGAAGCATCCTCTCTGGATGTTGAGTGTGGTTTCTTGCTTGCCATGATGGCCAGTTTCTTTTCAGTGGAGCCCGGCAATAGGACAAGGCACAAGGAGTACAAGACGGAACATCAGAATTTCCACCTGAACATCAGGAGAAACTTAGCTGTGGGGGTTCTGGAGCTCAGAGATTGTGGAGTCTCCTTGTCTGGAGAGATTCCAAACCCACCAGGCCATTGTGATCCTGGGCAAGCTGCTGTGGGTGCCCCTGCTTTAGCAGGGGGGTTGGACTGGATGATCCCCAGAGGTCAGTTCTGACCTCCATCATGCTGGGATTCTGTGCTTAGTGTGTGCCAGTCCCTGGTGTGCCCTATCTCTTGATGGGATAGGGAGAGATTGTGTTCAGGATGTGAAGATGTTTTCAGAGAGGCTTCTCGGTTTTGTAGGTGTAGAGCATGATGGCTCAGGCATGGCCAAGGTGCAGCTGTGGAGCCTCACTGGAAAACCTGCAGGAGCTGACCATGGCTGTTTGCTCTTGTGCAGTGCAGTGAGCGTGGTCCCTGCCACGGTGACCATTTCTGTAGGGATTAGCCTGGGTTTCCTGGTGCAAACAAGGGAGAAGCATCAAGTGATGTTCTTTTAACAGCAAGGAGAGCCTCGTGTGCAGGAAACATGCAGAGCTTATTCCGAGGAGCTCTGCCTGGTGCTGAGCACTGTGTGCTTGTGATGACTGGAGGCTGCTGGCACAGGGCCCAGGCAGGCAGAGGGCATGGCAGAAGACAGCAGGTCTGTGCACTGTGCTTCTCCTGCCTGAACTGGTCGCTGCTGCTGGTCCCCATGCCTTGGAGAGAGTTGTTCCCTTCAGGTCTTTTGGCACAGGACCTATCTCTTTCTTAATTCTTATTTTCTTGTGCCTCAAGGTTGCCAAATGAGCCAAGCCTTGAGCAACTTTTGAAGCCTTCTTTGGCTGGCAGTTTGTTTTGGGATGAAGTCTGGACCTGATGCAGGCAGTCATGTTATATGTACACAGGGGCTGCATACGCCTTGTGCTCTCCAGGTGCTCTTCTACCTTTGGGGTTCTTTCTCTAGGTGCACTTAGACCTTTGGGCTCCTCTCTTCAAGTGTACTTAGATTTTTGGAGTCCCTTCTCCAGGTGCACTTAGACCTTTTGGGGTCTCCTCACTCCTTCCCATCTGCATGGACAAGGTCCTTCAGAAGAGCACTGCAAGCTGCTCGATTGGTAATTAACCTGGTCTAATTATAGGCAGCTTACTGTGAGTGAGGGCTACAACTGTAGTTACTGGAGTTAGATTGTGGCCCAACTGTTGCTTTATTTATTTATTAAGCTCCCATTTTCAATGTAATTTTCCAGTTTCAGTGACAGTCATAACACCATCTCCACGGGCACACGCCTGGCAGAAGGTCTGCTCATGGTCCATGGGGCTCTGCTTTAAGTGTGCTGGGAAGTCAGCAAGTTGTGATGCTCTTCAAGCTGTGATACTGACTTACAGAGAATTGCTCCTCAAAATAAAGACAATGCTTAGCTGTTGTATGGTACAGGCTGGCAGGTCTTGGGCTGTGTCTGCATCTGAAGCAGCAGAGGAAAATCTGTGGTGTGACACTGCATGGGCAGCATCCTGCAAACAGCAACAGGCCTGGTTTCCAGCACCTTCCTGGCTGCAGGCAGTGCCAGCTGCAGGTTGACCTGCTGAGCCCTGCTGCAAACGTGTTCTGTGTAAGTGCTGATGTTGCAGGAGACCACCCAAGACTAAGACTCCAAGGATGAGTTTCAGTTCAGACTGAGTTGCCAGAGAAGCAGTTTGGGCTAATGTGTGGCTGGGAAGTGGTGGACAAGATGCTTCTGTTCTTTCCTGTCCTCTGCAGGATTAACTCTGTGCATGGCACTGTGTTGTCTCTGGAGTGTTATGGGAAGTCTTCTGTGGTGTGCTTCTGTAGGCTTCTGTGTCACTTTGGGTCCTGCATTCCCCATGCTACTGGACTTGTCTGAATATGAAGCAATGGCCATGCAGGATGCTTGGGATGCTCTCAGTGGTCCAAAGCTTCTCCTGAGGAACAAGCAATAGCACAAGAGGAAGCAGCCTCTGGTTGCACCAGGGGAGGTTTAGGTTGGACATGAGGAACAATTTCTTCCACAAAAAGGTTATCGAGCCCTGGCATAGGCTGCCCAGAGCAGAGGTGGATTCCCCATCCCTGAAGGGGTTTCAGAGCTGTGTAGCTGTGGTGCTCAGGGCCATGGCTTAGTGGCAGTGCTGGGGTAATGGTTGGATTTGATGTCAAAAGCCTTTTCCAACCAAAACGTTTTTATGATTCTATGATAACCCCAGGCAGGAATTTGGTTGGGAAAGAGACAGATTTTCTGTTACTTCTGCAGGACAGTTCATTTTCTGCCAGCTCCGTTGCCTGGTCCAACCAGCAGCCCTGTGCCCCAGGGTAGGCATGAGGCTGAGGGGAGCACCAGCTGGTGGTGAGGAACCCCACAGCCCCATGCAGCAGCAGTGTGAGTCTGGGTCGCTCCATCCCCATGCACAAACAGCACAGAAATCAAATCTGGTGCACTGTGTACACAGTGGGAGAGCAGCCAGGGCCAGCTCCTGCCTTCTGGTGACCCTTCAGCCCTACTGTGTCACTATGACTGGGCTAACACATCCTGACTGTGGAGACAGAGCCAAGAGCAGGGTGTGAATGGTCATGGAGAGCTGAGCTAGGCTGGGAACTGGCAGCACAGGACCTGCCATTGTGCTTCTCCTTGCCTGGCTGTGACCTGTTGTGAGGACAGAGCAGAGGCAGCCCAAAACAGCTGGGGCAACATATGCTGGTGTACCTGCTGCTTTCACTCCTACATGCCCAGGTAGGGAAAACCTCACCCCACATTTCCTTTCCACCACCCAGCCCTGGCCTAGGGGCTTTGAATGCTGGGATGGGCACAAAGCTCCTGTGCAGCCTGCTCTAGGTGATGCTGCTCTGGCATGGAAGTTGGACTGGATGATCTCTGGGTGATCCCTTCCTCAGAACTTTGCCTGGCAACAAGCCACTGAGCTCTTTGCAGAGCACCTTCTTGCTGCTGCTCAGGCAGGCTGTCGTGGGTGCAGCTGCCTTTCCCTATCTCCATTCAGTGCCTCTCTTTGTACTCTGCCCCAGATAACTATTTTTAAGGCGCGGTTTCAGCTGTTTGCTCCCAGCCTGTCACACAAGAACCATACAGTATATAGGACAATCAGCCATCAATGTCACTCAGAGAAACCCCAACCCACAAACCCCCTCAGAAAAGCCCAACAAAACTTCTTCTTCACAGGAACTGACAGGTATGCCTGAGCATGGCTACCTTATGCTAAGGGACAACGGTTTGAGACTAGAGCAGGAGAGATTTAGATTGGGCATTAGGAAGAAGCTCTTTGAGGGTGGTGAGACACTGGAACAGGTTGCCCAGAGAAGTTGTGGACACCTCATCCCTGGAAGTGTTTAAGACCAGGCTGGGTGAGGCTTTGAGCAACCTGCTCTAGTGGAAGGTGTCCCTGCCTATGGAAAGGGAGTTGGAACTAGATGACTTTTAAGGTCCATTCCAACTCGTGCCATTCTATGATGATTCTGTGATCCCTCTGGGTAAGGGAGAACTTTGCAGATGCTTTGCAAGCAGCTTCCAGAACTGAACCACAGCCCTGGCACAAGCAGCGCCATGGTGCAATGAAGAGACAGAAGTGATGCCCACAGGGCGAGGAGCTTGAACACGAGCCCAAGTAAACATGCACAGGATTCACTGGCACCTCTAAACGTTGCTGTAAGGCTGAGGGGCAAATTGTCTCCTGCTTTAGTCACCTCTATGGGTTGTTCCCATGGGCTGTGCTGTCTGTGAGCTGAGGAAGCAGGCAGGATGGAGGCAGGGAAGGACCAGGCTGTGGTATCCCCAGAAGAAATTCTGCAGCCCCAAGATGGTTTGGCTCCGGGATGCAGAGCAACCCAAAACCACCCACAAAAGGGGTGCGCAGAGCACCCATGGGTGATGCTGAGGAAAGAGGGATATCAGCTGCAATGGGGGAGAACCTGCTGGATTGAGGATAAGCCTCCAGCAGGATAGGTCTGAGGGTTTGGAAGTTTTTCAGACGATTTTAACAGGCTTGGGATGGGAGGAGGGAATGGGGATGCAAGATGCAGCCCAGTTCTGGTTGGAGATCCCAGTGCTGCCTGAGATGGTTTTGGCAGAGCCACATGAGTGTCCCCAGAGAGCTGCAAGCAAAAGACCAACCAGTCAGAAACCCAGAGAGCTTGAGGTTTGCTTTGTCTTGTGTCTGGGTTATGATGCAGGTTGGGGGGATTCCCGAGCATGTTTTGGGTGAGCACATAGCAGCCACACTGGCACGAGAGGGGTGGGACGAGCAGGAATGTGGGTGCAAAAATGTTCCAGATGGGATTTGCCATTGGAACTTCATGCTCTGTGACCACAGGCTGAGGTTTTCAGGCTGGTCCATGAAACCTTGTGACTCTGGTTGATCACACACTGGTGCTGGGTAATATTTTAGGGATGTCTCAGCAGTCAGAGGAGGGTTACTGTGCTTTAAGCAACTGATAGAGTTCAGAAACAGCAGAGCTCTGAGACACTGAGGTTTTGCCTTCTAGCAGGAAACTTCAAATACTTGCACAGGCTTCCTAATGCTTCACTATCCTGACCAGAGGCAGATCTGGACCAGGATCCCAGCCCTCAGCTTTCCTGCATGCATGAGTCACATTGGTTTCAGAGCACTGCTGTGCCCATCTGCTGAGGGGTGTGAATGGTATTTTTAGGTTGTTTCAAATCTCTGAGCAGTGCCTGAGTGTGGCCAGGAGATGTGGGACTGGAGGAGGGAGCTTCCTTTAGGGGGATTGGCATCAGTGGCTGAATAAGTGGACCCTATGCAGAGGGATGGTGATGGGGAAGCGGTTGCAGAGGGATGGGAGTGAGGAGGGATGGGGTTGAGGGTGAGCTGGCACCATGGCTGTGAGCACAAGGCTTTGCCATCCAGCCAGCAAGGTGCTGGATTTTGCTCTCTGAACCATTACAAGTGTGTAAAGTAAGATCCCTGCACAGCTACTGAATTATTTATTGAATTATTTCTCTTGGCAAGGGACTGGTCTGCTGCAGATATTTCAGATACTTTAAATACCTCTATTTATGTGTGATTACTGAGCTCTTTCTGTAAAATGGGGCTTTCAGGACATTGAGCTCCTTGTTAGCATTTTCCTCTCTTTTGTGGATGCTTGCAAAGATCTTGTGTCTTGCAAATGCACCTCCTTGCAAATGCATTTCTGGGCAGTGCTGGGAGCCGGAGGCCAGTGCTGCTCCTCCGGTTGCTTGGCGATTTCCATCCTTTGTCTGTGTCCTGCCTTGGTGTGTTGGGTGGTGAGCAGGCTAAAGCAGGCCGGAGGAGGCTGATGGGTCAGTGAGGTCCCAGCTCTGGGCTCTGGCACCAGCTTGGTCCCTGGGAGCCTGTCTTTCCTTAAAAAATCCAGCTTACATCACTGGGCCAAGGTAACACCACAGCCCCAGTCACCTGCTGAGCTGGGCCCTTTCATTCATCCATCCCCGTCCTCTCCCTTCGGTTCGCAGAGGTCGCACGAGAGCATTGCTGGCTTCCTCGTTGTAAAGTTCATTTCCCTTTCTCCCAAGGGAAGCAGTGGATTCCCCTACAATGGGCAGACTCAGCTTGACAGGGTCCTGGTCCATCCCATTTCAACTGCACTATTGAGGCTGGTGATCCATTGGGGTCCCTTCCAACCAGGCATTCTGTGATTTTTATTCCTTTCAAAGAGGCTTGATCCAGATGGAAAGCTTTTTGCCATGGCAGATGACTCTTCCTTGCTAACCTGGAAGGACAGCACTGGTGGGGTGAGTGGGGGAGGCAGTGGCATGGGGATCACTGCAGCCTCACATCTGGTTCCTATGCACCAGACACCCAGTTCAGGGTGTCCTGAGCCCCCTGACCAGCTCCACTGGCACGAAAGCAATTTGAGCTAAAGAGGCTTAAGTACCATCGAAACCACCTTCTTTAAGAGCCTTGTTGGCCAAGAGCCAGATTAAGAGATTGGATGGGTCTGATTCCCAAAGGAAAAGCAAGAAGGACGTTTTTCATTAGTGAAAATAAAATCTACATAATATTATAGCCTGCTTTTCATTACATTTCTTGCTTGCTTGGTGCTTCTCCAGTGTCTGCTTCCCGGAGAGATGCCACAAGTCTCTGTGTGCCTCTCCTCCCTCGTTCTCCACCCATGCAAATGGATCATAGAAAACAGAACTATAGATAGAAAGAAATTATAGTATAAATATAATATAAAATAATTTAGAATATAATAGAAAGTTATAGAAAATAGATGCCCAAGAGCAAATACATGCTCTCCATCCACAGATTCATAGAATGGTTTGGGTTGGAAGGGACCTTGAAGATCATCTATTTCAACCCTCTCTGCCATGGGCAGGGATACCTTCCACTAGCCCAGGCTGCTCATGGCCTTATCCAGCCTGGCCCTGTACACCTCCAGGGAAAGGGCATCCACAACCTCCCTGAGCAACCTGTTCCAGTGTCTCACTGTCCTTACTGTAAATCCATCACACTTCACACCTTATTCTGAGTTCTGCCATGATAATACTTTAAGAAAAGGCAATTTTCTCTCTAATCTGGGTTGGTTGGTTTGGTTTTAGTTCTCAATTATGACTCATGGAGTTACAATGAAACCACACTCAAAGGCTTTGCTTTGATCCTGTAATTAAATATAGAATTTTCATGGAAACATAAAGACCTCCAAGATCACCAAGTCCTGTAAAGAATTGTATCAAGGGAAAACACAGGAATTGTGGCTTATATATTGGTGTACTTGGGAGTCAATGATTTCACTCACAGTGGCTGAAGTGAAGCACCTGCGGGAGTTTGGGTTGGTCTGGTTTTGGTGAGTCAGGAGGATTTTATATGTTTTGGGGTTTTTTTTAATGAAAATGTGTTTTGTGATAAAAATGAATTGTTCCAAACATCAAAGCAGCAACAGATCAGACAGAGGCTGTGGGAATTTGTGGGCTGACCAAAGGTGAGAAGCGTTAAATGGGGAAAAGGGCTTGCAGTGAAACCCAGAGTCAGGGAACTGCTGAGGCTGGAAGAGACCCTTTGAGATCATGAAGTCCAACCACTAATGTCCTGTTAGAGGAGAGAAGCAGGTATGAACTAAAGGTTCACAAGATCATAGAATAACCAGTTTGGAAGGGATCTTTAAAGATTATCTAGACCAGCCCCCTGCAGTTAGCAGGGACATCTGCAGCTAGAGCAGGTTGCTTACAGCCCCAAACATCCTGACCTGGAATAGTTCCCACCTCTCTGAGTAACCTGGGCCAGGGTCTCACCACCCTCACTGTAAAAAGTTTCATCCTTCTCTCTGGTCTAAATCTCCCTCTTTTAGTTTCAAACCATCACCCCTTGTCCTGTCACAACAGGCTCTGCTCGTCCAACTCCTCCTTTTCTGTGCTTGTACAAGCAGGACTAGCAGAGGTACAGGGCAGAGACTGGTTTGGCATCCTCCCTGGTTTTAATTATGGCACTGATTGGGAATTCATAGCCTGTGGTGTCCCAAGAGCTGCTGCCCTGACAAGTTGGAGAAAGTCAGAGGTACCTGAGTTGCATTTAATGACAGCAGCTCCTCTCAGGATCCCTGTGGCACAGAGTGCTTGCATGGAGCCTGGAAAAAGGAGTGGTGGGGAGAGAAGGGAAGAGGGAGGGGAAGGAAGAAAATAATTGTACTCTGCAAGAAAAATGCAGAATCCCAACTGTCCTTTGTCCCTTTGCCTGCACAGTCACAGCAATGCAAAGGTCCCTGTGATGCAGTCCCACCAGTACCTTCCAGTTTGGTGTGTCCCTGTGAATTGTGATGCTCCCTTCTCCTGTGTAAATGGAAACCCTCATGTAGTGACATAGTCATGAGACGATTTGAATCCTCATCTCAAAGTTGCCTGAACCTTGTGGAGAGAGTAGAATTACAGAATTCTTTTGGTGGGAAGAGACCCTTAAGATTATCAAGTCCGACCTTTTACCCAGCACTGCCAGGTCACCACTAAACCATGGCCCTCAGCATCACAGCTGCAGGGCTTTGAAACCCCTCCAGGAAGAAGGCTGCCCTGGGCAGCCTGGTTCAGGGCTTGACCACCCTTTTGGAGAAGAAATTGTTCCTTATGTCCAGCCTAAGGCTCCTTTGGTGCAACCTGGGGCTGTTCCCTCTTGTGCTATTGCTTGTCCCTTGGGAGCACTGAGAGCGCTTTTTCTTCAGGGGAAGGAAAGGGAGGATAGTCCAAACCTTGGTGGGTGCTTCCTTGTGCAAATCTGCTCTCATTGACCCTGCTTCAGGGAATCAGCTACAAATCTCAGAGCCTGGGGTATGTGGAACTGAATGTGAGAGATCACAGCTTGAAGAGACTGAAAAGCTCATGCTGCTTCATGGGGGTGAAATCCCTCCAAATCTCTCTCTGGATTGAGATGCCTGAGATCCTGTGAATTCTGTTTCCTCAGTGAAATAAGTGAGCAGCCAGTGCCGTAGCCTAGGACACGGATCTGTGCAGGCTGACACAGGGATATTCCTTTTGGCCTTTTCTCCCAAGTAATTAATGACAGGACAAGAGGAAATGGCCTCAAGCTGCAGCAGGGAAAGGTTAGGTTGGATATTAGGAAGAATTTTCTTTCCTGAAAGAGTGGTCAGGTTTTGGCATAGGCTGCCCAGGCTGGTGGTGGAGACACCATCCCTGGAGGTGATAAAAAACAAGTAGATATGGCATTTGGGGACGTAGTGTAGGGGTCACAGAGGTGTTGGGTAGGAGGTTGGACTTGATCTAGAGGTCTTTTCCAACCTTTACAATTCTATGATTCTTGCTGCAGCTCACAGGGATTGGAACTGGAGGTCTGCAGGTTCTGAGTTGTTCAGTGTCCGCTGGCTGCATTTTGTAGTTCCCGACTCCAAGTGGTTAATTCTCTCAGAGACATGAAGAAGCTGCTTATATGAGTTTGGTTTTGTACTAGCAAGTCAAACACAAATAGTCCTTCTTTTGTGCTTGGACACAGGGATGCTGACCAGATACTTTGCCCAGTTTCCAAGATAAGATGACTCACCCTTCTCTTCCCTACCCTGCTGTGGATGGATGGCTGGTGGGCAGGAAGAGAAAAGCATCTCAAAAGGAGTTCTCCTTCCCAAGCCAGGGCCAGGGCACTGATGTAAATGTGGGAAGGATGTGACCGCCTGGCTGCACAGGACAGGGAGTTTTAATTGCATTATGCAGACACCAGTAGTTGGAGGCTGTTCCCACACTGGTTTATGGCACTGAAGCTCCAGTAACTGTGTGGGGAGTTCCAGCATCACTTCCAGCAGGGCAAGATCAAAACTGAGTTGCACAATGGTGCCATTTGTAGCTGAAATAAACCAGAAATAAGCACTGTCCCTATGGTGCCTGCTGGGACCAAAGGCTGAAGCGGGGGGGGACAGATTCCCAGCCTGATAGCACTGCTGGCTACCCAAAGGCTGGCTGCAGAAGTCCTGCTTACCCCAAACCCTGGCTGTGGGCAGTTTCAGGGCTGCTTGGGCAGCCCCAAATTCTCTCTCGTGGCTATTCCTTCTTGGCAGCAAAAATAAAGCATAATTTCCTTTCTCAGACCTGTTTTCTTCTGTGCATATTTGTTTCTCTTGTCCGTGGGAATACTCTAGAAATCCAAGCAATGTGAAGTCCTCTTTGGAATAAATGGGCATGTCACTGTGCTCTGTTCACTTGCACCCAGGGCTGCTCCCCAGGGGGAGCACACACTGCATCAGGGTGATGGATTTGGCACAGGTAGCAGGAATGAGGTAAAACCACTGGAGAAAGGCTGTGGAGAGCACACACTCAGGCTGCTCCTGAGGCCATGGTGATGGCAACGATGGCTTGTGCTGTGCTCCGGGCGTGACAGTGCCTTGTGATGGAAACTCAGCACAAAATCCCTCTCCTCACTCTTCTTCGTCTCTTGGGGTAGAAGGTTCTGGAATGTTTGTCTCCTGGCTGAACCACGTTCCTCCTCCCAACCACATCTGGGTCCCTGTCCTGGCCACCTTCCCAAGGCAGGTTTTCTGCCCCAAGCAGATCAAGTATGAGCAGATCGAGTGTAGGCTCATGTATCACTTTAGGGTGCAAAAATGAAGATTAAGTGTTGCACAAGCCAGAGGAGCTTTGTAGTGCAAAAATCAAATGTGATCAGAAATGGAGGTTGATGGCTGAAGTTGCAGGTCTTGGGTTGAGTAAGAGGATTCAGAGGTGCTGGGAACTTTCCTTGACCGGGTGAGTTTATTCCTGAGCACAGGACCTTGTTTTCAATGTGTATGTTTAGTCATTGAACTTGTATTACTAAGTGAAAGCAGGAGCACAACAGCAGATGAGTTTGCAAACCTATTCTTGTGAGGAGCAGCTGAGGGCTCTGGAGTTGTGCCGTCTGGAGACAAGGAGGCCAAGGGGAGACCTTCTGTCTCTTTACAGTCCCCTGAAAGGAGGTTGAAGAGAGGTTAGGGGTTGGTCTCTTGGCTCTGGTAACAAGTGATAGGACTTGAGGAAATGGCCTCAGCTTGCACCAGATGATATTTAGGTTGGGTATGGGGAGAAATTTCCTCACTGAAAGGATTGTCAAGCCGTGGACCAGGCTGCCCAGGGCAGTGGTGGAGTCCCCAGACCTCAAGGTGTTTAAAAGTCTTGTAGGTGTGGTGCTGAGGGGCATAGCTAATGGGGGACTTGGCAGTGCTGGGTTAACAGTGGGACTTGCTGATCTGAAAGGTCCTTTCCAACCTAAATGGTTCTGTGGTTCCACCCACTAGGCTACTGAGCTGTCCAGGGATCCCAGCACACTTGCTGCTGCAGAAAACTAAATGGATTTCTGCTTCCAAGTGTATTTGCTGTTGTTTGGTTTCTATTTTGTTATTACTGAGATCTCCACCACTGTGGCATTCTCTGAGATGCCCTGCACTGTACTTACAAACAAGTCACTAGCAAGAAGTACTTCCTAGTTTTTGTTTAATCACAAAGGACCTAAAAATCTGAGCAGAGTTTGTGGTTGGAGTGATCTCCAAATTCATCACGGAGATGGGCCAGCAGCTTGCCCTAAGCAGGAAGAAGTGAATTTCTGCCTTACACCCAGCTTTATTTATTTAGCCCAGCTGCCGTGGTTGTGAATGAAGGATTCAGGCAACTGATCCAGCGATTTGATCCTGCTGCACACAAACTTTGTGTTGGTGGGAAATAATGGCTTGAGTAGGAAGTTAGCAGGAGGCAGCAGAATGTGGAACAAGTGTCCAGGAAAAAACGGTGAATGTAGCACCAGTGGATGTGGCACGTGGGGACATGGCCATGGAAGTGTTGGGTAGAAGAATGGGCTTGATGATCCTAGAGGCCTTTTCTAGCCTTTATAATTCTCTGAGCACTGGATTGAGGTGAATGTTCTGCTTTTTCTTCTTGGAGCAGATGCAATTTATGAGTTGAATTAAGTATTTTCCCTGTGTGCCTGGTGGAATTTGGCTGCTGCAGCATGTTTTAGCTCGCTGCACAGGCAGATGCTACCCATGGCACCTTGCTTGTGGGATTCAGTGGCCCATGGTGTCCCTGCCACCACCCCAGTAAGAGGAATATGTTGCATGCAAGCCCAAGGAGCAGCATGCCCATTGGTTTGCTAGAGCCAAATACCTCCCAACAATTAAAAGTCTCATGGTTATCGCAGAATGGTTCCAGTTGGAAGGGACCTTTAAAGGTCACCTAGTCCAAACCTCATACAGTGAGCACAAACATCTTCAACTTGTCCAGGTTGCTCAAGGCCTCATCCAATGTGGCTTGGAACACTTCCAGGCTTGGAGTCTCCACAGCTTCTCTGGGTAACCTCTTCCAGTGCCTCGCCACCCTCATGGGGAAGGATTTCTTCCTCATATGTAATCTAAATCTCCCCTCTCCCAGTCTGAGAAGGTGCAATTCTGTATTCAAACATCTGGTCCCTTGGCAGATTTAAAAAAAAAAGGTGGTTTTGGTGCCTCTAGAGCAAATCTCTCAGTATCCAAAGGACTGACATAAATGAGACCTGATGTGTGTCAGAGGGATGCAAAGTCAGTAAAGGTCTCATCACACCTCCTTCATTATCTGGATTATGCAGAAAGAGTTTTATTTCCATATTGTGTCTGGTTTGGCTTCCAACATTTGTTCTGTTTATGCATTCCTGACTCTCAGGATCCTTTTGATGATGTTACAAAATCCAGATGTCCATACACACCCTGTACTTGGACAGAGAATGGAATCATAGAGTCACTGTGGTTGGGAAAGACCTTTAAGATCATTGAGTCCAACCATTCTTTGACTCTACCAAATCTGTCCCTCAGCACCACTTCTCTGCCTCTTTCAAATACCTCTAGGGATGGGGACCACAGTGAGAACAGAAGGGATCTTTGAAGGCCATCTAGTCCAACCCCCCTGAAGTAAGCAGGGACATCTTCAACTGGATCAGGTTGCAGTGATGGGATGTTATCCTAAGGGACCTGGATAAGTTTGAGGAGTGAGTTCATGTGAATTTCACGAGGTTGAACGAGGCCAAGTGCAAGGTCCTGCACCTGGGTTGGGGCAATCCCTGCTATCAACACAGGCTGGGGGATGAAGGGCTGGGGAGCAGCCAAGGAGGACTTGGGGGTGATAGTGGGTGAAATGCTGGACATGAGCTGAAAAGCCTCGAAGCCCCATCCCACCTGCTGTATCTGGATGCTGTTTCACAGATTGCATTGGGTTGGAAGGGACCCTCAAAGGTCATCTTGTTCAACCCTGTGGCAGTGAGCAGGGACCTCTCTAACTAGATCAGACTGCCCAGGGCTGCATCAGGTCTGATCTTGAATACCTTCAGGAAGAGACATTTGTTGTGACCTCTGCAAACATTCTTGGAACAGCTGGTGTTTTGCATGGTCAGGAGCTCTAGGTAGCTGTGAGGTGCTGGGCTGTCACCGGGGTGCAGCATCTGGCCCAAGATACAACTGAGCTAAACAGAGCCCATAGGAGGGAGATGACACTAAACACGGGCTCTGTGTCACTGCCACCACTCCCTGCTGCCCTTCACCACTTGGTAGCCCAACAATAGGTGAAGTTACTTGTTTGTTGTGCTTTTTTGCTTGTGTAAACCTAAAAAGCCCTCCTCCAGCACCTGGTGGGGGAGTGGAGGTGTTTGCAGACTGCTTGTGCTGGTCTCCAGTGCTTGCTCAGCACTACTATGGGAAAAGACTGAAAGAGCTTAGTCCTGCCCTTCAGCAGAATCCAGACACTGTTCCCAGGAGGAAAAAAGCTGGTTTGTGTTGAGGTCAGTGGTGTCCTGCCCCACCATGGCAGTGAAGCCCCTCCATTAATCATTTGTTAGCTCCACAGGCTGGAGCAGGGCCAGAGCACGAGAGGCAAGGGGCTGCCCAGGCTCCTGCAGCAGAAAAGCTTTTTCTTTAAGATCTTGACCTCTTGTAAAGTCATAAATAGAGCTGTGGGGCTTAACAGGAAACCTTAACTGTTGGGATCCCCTTCTCAGCAGCATCTGTTTGGGCTGGCCGACATTGGAGACTCCCTGGCAGGGAGCTGAACCTGGGCTGTTACTGTAAATAGGAGCTATGTCAGATGTTTCTGGTGTGCTCAACACCCAAACACAAGTCTCCCGAGGACAGTTTCACCTTGCACCTCAGAAGTAGTGAGCTGCTTGCCCAGCTCCACTCTCCGGTGGCCAGAAGAGAAGGCATTGGCAGCTCTGCTTTCCCAGGAGTCCAGCAGAAGCCAGATCTGCCCTCTCTGCCATCCAGCAGTGCTGGTGGGAATAAAGGGGATAAACTGGGGATGGCAGAGTGTTGGCACCCTGTGCCATAAAACTTGTCCCTTTGTCTGTCTCCTCCATGCACAGGGTTTGTACTTGGCTGTTCTTTAGGAGCTGGCTGGCTGCTGCTGCTCACCCTTCTAGGGATGCTTCCTCCTGTCTCATACCTCTTCCACAGGTGCTGTTCTTCTCAGGCTCAGGTTGCTGTTGGTAGGCAGCCTGGGGGCCAGCAGAGCAGTGGGTTTGCAACGGCTGGCCAGGGGCTGTTCCCAGGCTCAGGTTGTGGTTGGTAGGCAGCCTGTGGTCCAGGGGCAGTGTGCTCTCCCCTTCCCGACGCCAGCTGCCCGCGCCTGTGCCGCGTGGTGACCTGGCCGTGCGGTTGTGGCTCTTGCAGAGTTCGCGGTTTCCCTGGTGGAGAAGATGCAGGCTCAGGAGATCCTGCGGAGCCTGCGGCTCCCCGAGTTCGATGACCTCAGCCAGTTCTTCCGCAACCTGCCGGCCACAGCCCTGGTGGGCATCGGGGCCTTCGCCGCCGTCGTTGCCTACTGGTTTGCCAGCCGGCCCCGGGCCGTGAAGCCACCCTGCGACCTGAGGAAGCAGTCGGAGGAAGTGGAGGTGAGGCTGGGGGCACCTTGCTGGGTGGGAGAGGCTGGGCTTCGCTGGGGCTTTGCATGCCTGGAGGGCGTGGACTGGTTTTGGTTGGAAGAGACCTTTAAGATCATGGAGTCCAGCCACCAGCCCAAGAGGACAACATCACTACTGAGCCGTGTCTCTCAGCACCACACCTCCAGGGCTTTTCAATCCTTCCAGGGGTGGGGACTCTGCCACTGTCCTGGGCAACCTGTTTCAGGGCTTGACATCCCTTTTGGGGAGGAAATTGTTCCTCGTGTCCAACCTAAACCTGATGCAACTTGAGGCCGTTTCTTCTCATGCCATCTCTTGTTCCTTGGGCAATCTCCACTTGGCTCCAGCCTTCTTTCAGGGATTTTGAGATAGCCAGAAAGTCTCCCCTCAGCCTCCTTTTCTCCAGGCTGAACAACCCTGAGTCCCTCACCTGCTCCTCACCAGACCTGTTCTCCAGAACCCTCTCCAGCTTCATCTGGACCAACTCTAGCACCTCAATGTTCTTCTTGGAGTAGAGGAACCTGAAGCTGAACCCAGTATTCAAGGAGCAACCTCACCAGTTCTGAGTACTGGGAGACAGCCCCTGCCCTGGCCCTGCTGGTCACACTATTCTGATGCAGGCCACAGAAGCATAGAATTGTTTTGGTTGGAAAAGACCTTTAAGATCATCAGATCCAACCATTATCTAGCTACCAAGCCTAGTGCTGAACCACATCCCTAAACACCACATTTATGCATCTTTTAAACACCTGCAGGGATGGGGATTCAACCACCTCCAGGGGGACCCTATTCCAGTGTTTAATAACCCTTTCAGTGAAAAAGTTTCTTCTAATATCCAAACTAAATCTCTTCAGGTGCAACTTGAGGCCATTTCCTCTCATCTTACCACAGTTACTAGGGAGAGGAGACCAACACCCACCCCATAAACCCAGGATGCTGTTGCCAGGAGCTGCTTTTGTTTCATCTGAGGGCCCCCAACCTCATCCTGACATCAGTCCCGTAATGTGCTGTGTGCCAGGGACCACTTTACTCTTTCATTCACCTTTTTCTGTTCACTGGAAAACTCAAATACTGCTCCTTAATGGATTCTCTGGGGCTTGCATTAACAGTTTGGTCTTAGTTTTTCTTCTTCTATGACCCAAAATTACAGGCGGTGCTTGCCGCATGGGGGGAAAATGATTAAATGCTAATAGGATCAAATCAGCTGGTGCTTCATCTGTGTGCCCACTGCTGAGTTTGCTGCTGGAAACTCAGAAGAAGAAAGACTGAACCCAAATCTGGGTGTAGAAGCTGAGGAGCTATTCATTTTCATGCTTCAAAAAAGGTTTTAAAGTTTAATGAAGCTGCTTCGTTTTGAAGAACAGAAATATCCCTGAAAAGTGTTTCCACTTAAATTAATATCTAGAAATAATGAGGTTATTTTTTACAGCTTTTTGTCATGTCCTCTATAAAATGCTATTGTCTTGAATTCCAAAAGCTTTTTCAAAGTTGGAAGGAACTGACACTTTCCAAGGCAGTTTTTCCCTGTGCGTTGGGCTACAGTGAGACTTTCTGCTGGCTCACAGCACAGTCCTGGTTTGGTCACTCTCACCCTGCCTGGCTTCTCTTGCCCACTCCTAAAACACCCCTGCTGAACCCATGCACTGAGTCCTGGAGCTTGGCCTATGCTTTAGTTTATCCTTCATGTTGGTCTAGATGCCCTTGAGAAGGTGCCTGTCCTGGGGACCTGTGGAGCCCAGAGCATTCACTTCCTCCAGCACATCCCCACTCTGTCACTTATAATTCCTCCTCAAATCTCCTTGGAGAAACATCAACCATCTCCTGTAGCAACCAACTGGGTCAGGTGGTTCCCTACATTACTGGGGAGTTGAGGTAGATGTTCTACTTCTGCCATGCTTTTGGGTGTTGGGGCAGGAACATGGAGGTGGCTGCAGAGGTCTGCCTGGCATTTGGGGGATGAGATGCTTCATGGTTCAGGGTTTCCTCATCCCTTGCCCATAGGACAGTGCTGATATCTGTGTCATGTCATGTCATGTCAGAATACCTTATTGAAGCTTTCCAGCACTTCAAGGGGGCCTTTATCAGGGAGTATAGTGACAGGGACAAAGGGTGAGTTATATTAGATGTAAGGAGAAACTCTTCATGGTGAGGGTGATGAGACCCTGGAGCAGGCTGTGCAGAGAAGTTGTGGATGCCCCATCCTTGGAAATGTTCAAGGCCAGGTTGGATTGAGTAACATGACCTAGTGGGAGGTGTCCATGCCCGTGGCAGGAGGGTTGGGACTAGATGATTTTTAAGATTCCTTCCAACCCAGCCCATCCCATTCTGTGATTCTGATTGTGTGTCACACAGGGTCTGGCTGGAGCACGCCGCTCGGTGATCTGGGACAGCCCACAGCTGCTGACACACTACTACGATGATGCCAGGACCATGTACGAAGTCTTCAGGAGGGGATTCAGCATCTCTGGTGAGAGCCTGCGAGAAGATACAGGGAGAGGTGTGGAGCCACACAACACACAGGCTCAGACAGTGTGGCAGGCTCAAAAGCTTAGGGAAGCTCAGAGAGGGTAGAGGCTGAAAGAGTGCAGGAGCCACCAAAGGGTGGGAGGCACAAATGGCGTAGAGACCCACCTGGACTCAAAGACCTAAGGAGCATGGGAGGCCCTAACAGGGAGTGGGAGGCTCAGCAAGTGGAGATGTCAGAGAATGGGCAGCCCAAAGAGTGCTCCACCCCGGTGGAGAGGAAACAAAGTGAAAGGAGGCTTGGATGTGAAGGTCCAAAGGGTGGGATGTCTGAAGGGCAGAGGCCAGCAAAGTGTCAGATTCAGTGAGTTGGAGGTCCAAGGAGTAGAGGCTGAGGAAGGAGGCTTAGTGAGGAGTAGGGCAGCCTGCACTGCCCATGGTAGTGTGAGTGCTGCTTTTGGAAGGGGGCAGGGGTGGGTTATGATTAAGGTTATGGTTTGCCCCGTGTCTGTCTTTGTCCTTCATGCCACTGAATTTTCCTGGGCAGCCTCTTGGTACCACGAGATCTTTCTACTGCTGCTGGCAGACAGTTAGGAGCCTGAGTTTGCAGCCTCAGCAAAGCTCATCAGAGTTTATTCATTTCCAGAACATTTATGAATACATTAAACAGGGCTGATCTGGGCATGGAACCCAACCGAGCTCCTCTGCTGCTGCAAATGCTGGGGCTGGTTCTACTGGCTGCTGCCTCTTCACCAGCCACTCCTCCAGCTTACATAAAAGCATAGAATGGTTTCAGCTGGAAAAGACCTCAAAGAGCTGGGTCCAGGGGAGGCCATGAAGATGATCAGAAAGCTGGAGCACCTGCCCTATGGGGACAGGCTGGGAGAGTTGGGGCTGGAAAAGAGAAGGCTCCAGGGAGACCTTAGAGCAACCTTCCAGTACCTGAAGTACAATAGAGCTGGGGAGGGCTCGTAGTGATAGGATGAGAGGGAATGGATTGAAGCTGGAAGAGAAGAGAGTAAGACTGGAGATTAAGTAGAAATTCTTGACACTGAGGGTGGGGAGACACTGGAACAGGTTGCCCAGGAAGGTTGTGGGTGTCCCCTTCCCTGGAGGTGTTCGGGGCCAAGTTGGATGAGGCCTTGAGCAGCCTGGGCTGGTGGAAGGTGTTCCTGCCCTTGGCAAGGGTTTGAAACTAGAAGGTTTTTAAGGTCCCTTCCAATGGGAACCATTCTATGATTAAACCATGTCCTCAGGTGCCATGTCTGCACGTCTTTTCAACCTCTCCTGGGACACTGACTCCACCACCTCCCTGGGAAGCCTGTTTCAATGCCTGACCACTCTTTCACAATGCCCTTTATTCCCTTTATTTCTTTCATTCCAGAGAGATTTGCATGTTAATTCCACATCATGGCAGGGTAAAGGACTCTGCCAACAGCTCTTAGGAAAGCTGAGTGTGGTCTATCAGTCCATCACCCTTACCCCAGGATAGATCAGAGCGTTCTCACACGCTTGTGAGACAGCATCTCCCGCTCCAAAAAGTCATGATGACTCTTCCTTGCTCTACCATAGCTATTTCTGTGCTGGCTGCTCATGATTTGCTGCCTTACTCAACACACCAGCTTCATAGATTATTTTTGGTAGCTCCAGAATCCTCTGTGGAATTGCAAATATTTCACACCAGAGGATGGGGGTAAATCACCAACTCAGGAGGGGGTGGAGCTTGTGCAGGTAAGTACAGATAGCAAATTAATTACACTTCTCAAATATTCCTCCTGTCATCAACTGTTGTGTATTGCCTTAGCCCCCTCCAGAGCAGGCTGTGCCAAAAATAGCACTTTTCACTTTGAAGTGTTTAAATCAACAGGCAGAGCAAGCAGTGGGAGCCTGTGCTGGGATGAAAGCCCTTGTCAGACACTCATGCTCATCCCATCTTCGGAGAAATGTATTTTAAGGAGGCTGTTTTGGGGCAAACTGCTGCTGTCCCCTCAGGGAGGAGGCTGAAGTGGCTGTTTGGGAGATCCCAGCAGCCCATCTTAGGTTATCTGTACCCATGTGTTTAATGGCATCAGCCTTGCTGTGAGCTCTGCCCCAGGAGCAAGAACAAACCTTGATAACAGTGGATTTACTCTTTGAGGTCTCTGCTGCATCCCCACAGCACATGAACTCCTGGTAACTCCATCATCTCTGCTTGTGTCTTCCAGAAAATGGCCCCTGCCTGGGCTTCAGGAAACCCAAGCAGCCCTACCAGTGGCTGTCCTACAAGGAGGTGAGCTGGAAATGACGCCCCCAGTGCTCTCACCCTGCCCAGAAGAAGGACACGTTGGTTACACACACGTTAGACCAGGAGAAAGCTACCATGCCATGCAAGGGCTCCCAGTTCCCCTGGTTGGGTACACTGCAGTGTGTTGGCTTTTGGGGACCAGCTCAGTGCCATCAGCCTGCTCATGACAGCAGCAGAGACACGCTCCAAAGCCATGGGGCACTGCCAGCCAGAAGTCAGCTGCTGGTCAGCTATTGATGGCTCAAGATAACATAAAACATTTGACCTTTAGATAGCAAAGACGATCTTTTGAGAGCCTTCAAAAGCCTTGCTGAGTTTGGTATTGCTTATGTTCCTCTTTCTAATGTATTTTTTTTGCTCTCCAAATTTCAGGTGGCTGAAAGAGCAGAAGCTCTGGGTTCAGGCCTTCTCCAGCAGGGCTGCAAGCCATCCACAAAGCAGTTCATCGGAGTCTTTGCTCAAAACCGTCCAGAGGTGAGGTCTGAAGTTCAGCTTGATGTTCCTGACTTGTGTGCTTGCTTCATTCTTGAAGCTTGCTCTCAAGTGTGCTAAACCTGCTGCCATGGCCCCCCTTCTCACATTCATGCTTTGATGTCCTCCTGCAGTGGATCATTTCTGAGCTGGCTTGCTACACCTACTCCATGGTGGTGGTTCCCCTCTATGACACCTTAGGTCCCGGAGCCATTCGCTACATCGTCAACACAGGTACAAACTAACCTGATGTAGAACCTTAGAACTGTTGGGGTTGGAAGAGACCTAACAGATATCATCAAGGCCAACCACTCATGTAATCTGCTCAGAAACGAGTTTTGTTGCTCAGAATGGTTCCTTCTCTTCTGCTTTCCAAAACACAGATGATTTTAGTCATTGGATCACAGGACGTTAGGGGTTGGAAGGGACCTCTGAAGATCATCAAGTCCAACCCCCCTGCCAGAGCAGGACCATAGAATCCAGCACAGGTCACACAGGGATGCATCCAGATGGGTCTTGAAAGTCTGCAGAGAAGGAGACTCCACAACCTCTCTGGGCAGCCTGTTCCAGTGCTCTGTGACCCTCACAGTGAAGAAGTTCCTCCTCAGGTTGAGGTGGAACCTCCTGCGCTGGAGTTTCTGTCCATTGCCCCTTGTCCTATCACAGGGTGCAACTGAGCAGAGCCTGTCCCCTCCCTTTTGACATCCAGCCCACAGATATTTATAAACATTTATTAAATCCCCTCCTAGTCTTCTCTAGACTAACCAGCCCCAGGTCTCTCAGCTGCTCCTCATAGGGCAGTGCTCCAGTCCCTTAATCATCTTTGTAGCCCTCCCTTGGACTCTCTCCAGCAGATCCCTGTCCCTCTTGAACTGGGGAGCCCAGAACTGCATGCAGTGTTCCAGGTGTGCCCTCACCAGAGTAGAGGGGGAGGAGAATCTCTCTCAATCTGTTGGTCACAGTCCTCTTAATGCACCCCAGGATCCCATTGGTCTTCTTGGTCACAAGGGCACATTGCTGCCCCATGGATAACTTGTTGTCCATGGGTTATTGGGTGTCTTGAAGTCAGCTTAGAGAGTTTTGTGAGGACTGTGTGTCCCCATGCTGGGCCAGGGCTGCTTCTGCTGCATCTCCCACATGCCTGGCTGTGCAGAACCATGGGTGAGGCTGCTCTGGCTGTGGGAATTACTCCACAGCCACCCACTCCTGTGCTGCTTCGTGTTTTGCCTCCTAGATTTTTTAGCCCACTTGGTGAGAAATTTTAGTCTTTTGAACTGAATCCCAGAATGAATTGTAGTTGTCAGCTGCAGCTTTGGGGTTGTTTTAGGTTAGCTACAATGGCACTGGTTTTCTAAGGGAAGTAAATGGTATATTCCAGGATCTCTGATGTTAGCCTGGACTATCAGAACTGATACAACATCAGCTGTGAGCCAGCAGCCAGCCTTGCATTTAAAAAAAGAACATTGACCACAAACAGCACATTTGGCTGCTTTCCTTCCAGCTGACATTTCCACAGTCATTTGTGACAAACCTGAAAAAGCCAGAATACTCCTGGACCACGTGGAGAGGAGAGAAACACCAGGGCTGAGCTCCATCATCCTGATGGACCCCTTTGAGAAGGAGCTGATGGAGAGAGGGAGAAGGTGTGGGGTTCGCATCCAGACCATGCAGGAGGTGGAGGTGAGTTTGCTCTCCCTCTTTTTTGCTGTATTTTGTGGTTTCTGTCAAGAGACAGTAAAATAGACAGAGGCTTGTGAATGGAGTGGCAGATTCAGTGCCTGGAGAACACAAAAGAGCAGCTCATGGTGTTGATGTTGATGTGTGGCTCAGTGCAGCTGCCTCTGCACTGTTACTCCTTGTTGTTAGGAGCCAACATTTCAAACCTTCCTGCTCAGATAAGACATCAGCTGCTCACTAAGCCTGAGAAGGGAGGTTGCTGTTTGAGACACTGTCCTCCTACATGAAAGCCTACAGCCTTACACTTCTGTGCAACAGCCTGGATCCAGTTCAACCAACCCAAGGATGGCAATGCAATGAATGCAGAAATGTTTGGATAGAGAAGATGACCCAAGTGTTAGCCACACATCAATCTGCTCTAGATCACGCTCTCCCTTCATGGTTTGCAGACTATTGACAAGTGGGTTACAGCCCAGGAATGAAAGTGGAAATCAGCTTTGTTACTTCAATCTCTTTCAGGACTGTGGCCGTGAGAGTCGACATGTGCCCGTGGTGAGTGTTGGGAAGCTGCTTCTCCCACTGCTGACTGCAGCTGATTCTGTCACATCTGTTCCACTGAGGACAGAAGGGAGGGTTTGCTCTGGGCAGAAGGAATCATCATCACAGAATGGTAGGGGTTGGGGAGGAACCTCTGGAGATCATCCAGTCCCACCCCTGGAAGCATGTGCGTCTTGAGGGGCAATGCCTCATGACCAGTTCAAGGGGGATGATTTGAACTGAAAGATAGAGATTTAGACTGGAGAGAAGGAAGACATTTTTTTCCACTGATTGTGGTGAGACACTGGCCCAGGTTGCCCAGAGAGGTGGCAGATGTCCTGTCCCTGGAACCATTCCAGGTCAGGTTGTTTGGGGCTGTGAGCAGCCTGCTCTAGTGTAGATGTCCCTGCTTGACTGTGGGGGTTGGACTGGATGAGCTTTAAAGGTCTCCTCCAACCCTCTCCAACAGGGAAGCAGTGGAGGAGCCCAGGATGTGTTGATACTATCCACTGGAGATGTGCATTTGCTTCATCCTCTCCACCTGGGACACTTAACTGAGATGGTTCATCCCTGCTGGGCAAGTTAATGGGACAGTAATTAAATGCCATTGTCGTGTCACACCCATTCCAGGCAGCACTGGGAGGACGTGTTTTCACCCTTGGCTTCCTGGTGGGTTTTCTGTAGATCAGAAACAGGACTTGGCAGCATTTCTCTGGGGTATCTTGGGAAAATTGAATCAATGGTTGGTTTTTTTTTTTTCCACTGGCTGTTCACACTTGTGCAAAATCAGCTTCTGATTTTCAAGCTCCTTGTCTATTTATTTGAGACCCAAAGTAGCCCACACAGGCAGTGGTTCTGAGAACAGAGGTACCACTGGGAATGGAAGCAAGCTGCAGGTTCAGAAAGCTGTCTGCTGTTGTGGATAGCCACAACTGTCCAGATTTTTTTTCTAGAAATCAGTAAATTATCTCAAGTTTACACACACACACACACCCCTGCAGTTATAGGTGGTGTCTTTGAAATATGAACTGCAAGATGTTCCATCAAAGTCGTTTTACGCTAAAGCATGACCTTAATGCAGCTGGAGCAAAACATAGGGCAGGGAGAGAGTCTGCATCAACTGCAGAAACCTGATCAAAAGAGTTTTATGGTGGTCTTTGGTATTTGCCAAGGGGAATGAAAGGTTTCATGGCAAAGAGCCAAACAATTATGTTTCAGCTCTAAGTTTCTAGAATGCCAGCAGCCTGCCATTGCCCCTCCTACAGCTGACTGATGGGGTTTTCTTCTTCTCCTTGTGTACTTCTAGCCTCCTCGACCTGAAGATCTATCCATTGTCTGTTTTACTAGTGGCACTACAGGTAAAAGAGGCATTTTATTCTTGAATTAGATGATCACATGAATTACTAATCCCATCTCAGTATGTGCAAACTTGCTGCTCTGCTGCCGTGGCAGTGATATTTCTGTGCATGTTCGCTATTCAAGAGTCTCTCTGCATACACACTGTGAATTAAAAGTACTGATGTATTTCTTTTCCACCTGAGTTCCCTGACACACACTTTGGCAGGATGATTTTCCAGTGGTTTGGAACTTTGCCCACGTTTCTGCCTCCCAGTTTGCAGTGTGGTTCTGAAGTGCTTGATGGGTTGGTATTTACCTTAGCTAATGTGGCTCCACAGCTTTCCATGTTCTGTGTGCTAACCATACCGGTCTCCTCAGCCCCACCAGTGTCCTCAGCACCTCTGTCTGCTCTGCAGCATTGCCCCGGTTTGCTCATGGGTTTGTTATCTCCTTGGGTTGGCTCTGGGGCACCACATACTGAGACAGCCCTCGCTGCCAGTGCTCATGCGCCTCTGTCCTTTTGTCTTGGAGAGGAGCAGCAGCATATCCCTGCCTGCTTTTAGCAGATGCACTGTTTTCTCCTCTCTCCAGACTATGGCTTTCATATAGCTTGCAGGAATTTCCTGCTCTGAGAACTTGATCTCCAAAACATCTATCAAAGTGGTATTCAGGATAGGACCTGGAGCAGCTCTCCCAGCTTCACCCATGCTCTCAGGATTGACTAACGCTTGGTCCCACCCCAAAGCACCCTCCACTTGGCCTCCACTCATGTAGGCAAGGAGAAGATGCCCCCCAGGAAGGGACTTGCTTGTGCTGCTCAGCAAGGAGAGCACAAAGCCTGAAGGTTAGGCTGAGCAAGAGAGGACATCTTCATCTTCCACCTCCTGGAGAAGACTGGCACTGCAGATCAGGTGAGCAACTGCTTTATGAGTTCCAAGTACAAACTCAGGATGTATTAAATGTTACTAAATTTACAATTAAATATTAATTTACAATTATATATATATATAGGCAATACATTTTAAATATATTGGAGTTTTAACCTTCATGCATTGTTGTTAGTTTGGAGATCCATGGCCTTTAGAGTGCCCAAGGCAGGGTGCTGTGGGAAAGGAGCTTGTGGTCCTGCCCAGTCCTATCAGTGGTCATTCCCAAAAGGAAAAGATTGAAGCCAGTGCAGGATAGGGACACCAAAGCCATTCATGCTGTGAGCACCTGTTGCACCAGAGCAAAGCAACCAGGTACAAGTGGGAATTGCAGGGAACCGAGGGAGCTGTGCCTACAGCTCCAGTCTGTGTGGAGGTTCAAGTGCAGAGCAATTGTGGGTTTCAAGTCACATTTTTGTTGAAATTTTTCATTCTCAATCAAAAATTCCAGCTGTGGAAGGGATTTCTTTTATTTTCCTCTTTTTTGGTTGCAAATACAACCACAGGCTGATTAGGAACAATTTCTTTCCTGCAAGAGTGGTCAGGCATTGGAACAGGCTGCTCAGGGAGGTGGTGGAGTCACCAGTCATCCAGGTATTCAAGAAAGGTGTGGCCATGGCACCTGGGGACAGGATTTAATGGCCATGGTGCTGTTGGGTTGATGGTTGGATTGGATGATCTTAGAGGCCTTTCCACACCAAACAATTCTGTGGTTCTATTTTATGATTTCTGCCCTTGGGCTTTTCTCAGGAGCATGCCTGAAGTGACAGAACAGGACAAGGAGGGAGCTCATTGGCTTTCTCCCATCCAAACCAGAGACAGCAAATTGTCACTTGAAACTAAACCCTCCCAGAGCAATTGTGAGCCACCAGCCCATCCTCTGCTGCTGGTGGTTCACATCTGGCCCTTCCATCAACACTCTGATCTGTTTTCCATGTTGTGCTTTGATATCAAAACTTTGACTTGCAGTATAGCCCACATGAGACTATTTCTAGTGACCATTTAGAAACTTCCAACAGCTTTGTTCTCAGGGGCTCTCGCAGATCTGAAGGGCTCTAAATGTTTTTGTGTGGTGGGAAACAAACCTTGGCTGTAACGTTTGTAACCTGGAAGTTGTAGACTTGGAAACAATTTTAGCTGTTGATAAAAAATCCCAGAAATGGACTTTGATGTGTGCTTTTCTTTGATAGGACCAGATGCCCAAGTGCCTCCCCAGGGAGAAGGGAGAGCCTGAGGTTGCTCAGCTCAGGTCACAAGACCAACTTCTGTTTTACCAAGAAATCATCAGCACTCAGAAACAAGCCAGAAGCAGAGACATGACCCCAAACCATCAGGATACAATTACTCCAGAGAAGCAAACTGGCATTTCTTCAAGGATCCACCTGTGACCAGTTGGATAACAATTGTTTCCCGGTGGTTTCTCACAGCCTGCCGGTGCATGTGCCCAAGTGCCAGAGGCTTCCATGGGATGGGAAGAATTTGCATCCCAAAATGGATCACAGCACTAAGCTAGTGCTGGAGCTGCTGCTTGAGAGAGGTGTTTAGTGGTGTGGAAAATGTTCTTCTGTTGCTTATGAAAATTGTCAAACCAGCCTGGCACCAGGATAGGGCAATCTGCCACACCCAGGCTATGAACTGACTGGGACCACACTGCACCCATGTCCTTGGAGAGACACAAGATGTGTCTGTATGAGGAAATTCAAAGAGGAGAGCAGTGGTACAAGCCTGGCATTATTTTTTTGTTTGTTTTAAAGAAGCAAGCAGGGCCACTGCCAGCCTGCCAAGATGTCCACTTCTGGGCTCCCCAGTTCAAGGGGGAACTACTGGAGAGACTACAGTGGAGGCTATGAAGATGCTGATGGGACTGGAGCATCAATGTGAGGAGGAAAGGCTGAGAGCCCTGGGGCTGTTGAGCCTGGAGAAGAGCAGCCCCAGAGGGGATCTGAGCAATGCTCAGCAAGAGCTAAAGGATGGGGGGCAAGAGGATGGGGACTGACAGTTTTCCCTGGTGCCCAGGGACAGGACAAGAGTCAGTGGGCACAAATTAGAACCCAGGAGGCTCCATCTGAACAGGAGGAGAAACTTCTTTGGTGTGAGGGTGCTGGATCCCTGGAGCAGGCTGTCCAGAGAAGTTGTAGAGTTTCCTTCCAGATGGACCTTGTGATTCTGGGCAAGCTGCTCTGGGTGGGTTGAACTAGATGATCTCCAGAGGTGCCTGCCAACCTGCACCATGCTGGGATTCTGTAACCTTTTTCTCTCAAAGTGGCAGTTCTGGGAAGGGCCTCATAGCAAGTGGCACTGTTTTGCTGGGTTAACGAAACAGAAGAACTAGAGAAGGTAAAAATTTATCCCCTGGCCCAAATTGCTGCAGCTCTCCCGTGGCAGCATGGCTGGTTCTGGATTTCTCCTGAAGAAGGCTCTCCTGGCTCTAACACTGCTGCTCTGCTTTGATACCATTACCACTCATCATCTCTGGGATGCTGGACCTGTTGCTGGTGGGACATAGGGGAAGGAGCCAGCATGGTCCCTCTACTTCAAGACACATCATGGCAATTTGAGCAGAGGTAGGGAATATACCTTAAAAGTCAGGTGGATTAAGTAAACAAGTCTGAGCCTCAAAGCAGCTGAGAAATCATCCACCCAAAAAATTCACAGAATCAGTCTCTGAATCAATCAAATATCTGTGCTAAGGTGCAGAAGGCAGATCTGCTGCTGGCAGAGCAGGAGGGTGCAGTTTGTCATGTCCTCTCCTCCACCAGTGTGTGAGTGGCCTGTGGACTGCTGACACAAAGAAACTTGTGCAAGGCTGCAGGAGTGCAGCTACTTGTACAACACTGAGGGCTGAGCACAGGGATTGGCTGGACAACTGAAATAACACAGGCATAACAGGGTTTGTACTTTGACCTGATGTTGGTTCATGGAGTTCTCTGGAGGCCTGGATTCCCTTGTGCACGCAGCTGTGAAAGCAAGAACCCTGGGACAAAACCTGCCTGGCTGAGCTGGTGTCTGCTGGTACAACACATTGGGACAGGAGCAGTTGTGGTTGGTGAATCTGTCAGCTCCAGCTTCACCTTTGAGCTTCAGAGGAGGATGAGCATAAGAGCAAAGAAACATCCTGTGCAGTGTGTTCATCTGTAAGCGGATGGGACTGAATCACTGTAAGGCTCCTGGAACACCAGATTTTGGGACTGAATCACTGTAAGGCTCCTGGAACACCAGATTTTGGGACTGAATCACTGTAAAGCTCCTGGAACACCAGATTTTCAGTAAAACAGGCTGTGTTTAGAATGTCCTCCTTTAATGCAATAAACCCCTGCAATAATTACTGCTTTTGTTTGAGCCTTCATTTAATGATGTGAGAAGGCTGGGTAGAGAAGATGTCAGAGATGCTGGCAAGGCACAGGGCTCAGCACTACAGCTCCTGATGCAAGGAGCTGAGCTGGGCTGTGCCACCTGGCTGTATGTTGGCACTGAAGGACTGCCAGGGACTCAGCTTGCTAACTTTTCTAGAATTCAGAAGATCAAACACATTTTCCTGTGCTGAAACTGGTTCACAAAACACCATTGCCCTCTCCTAATCTGTGCAAGGCAGGATGAAATTCTGGCTGATTTACAGTTCTGTGAGTCTGTTGCATCCATTGTGGAGTTTGGGTGACTTGTGACAGGTACATTGAGGGGTTGGAGAGTGTCCAGAGAAGGGCCAACAAAGCTGGGGAAGGGTCTGGAGAACAGGGCTGGTGAGGAGCAGCTGAGAGAACTGGAGTTGCTTGTTCTGGAGAAAAGGAGGCTGAGGGGAGAACTCATTGCTCTCTACAACTCCTTGAAAGGAGGCTGGAGCTAGGTGTGAATCAGTCTCTTCTCCCAAAGAACAAGTGATAGGACAAGAGGAAGTAGCCTCAAGTTGCACTAAGGGAGGTTAAGGCTGGTCATGAGGGACAATTTCTTCCCCAAAAGGGTTGTCAAGCCCTGACACAGGCTGCCCAGGGCAGTGGTGGAGTCCCCATCCCTGTAGGGGTTTCAAAGCTGTGTAGACGTGGTGTTGAGGGACATGGTTTAGTGTCACTGTTGGGTTAATGGTTGAACTTGATGATCTTAAAGCTCTCTTCCAACAAAACCCTTTTTTTTTGATTCTCTGCTTACCTGTAAAAGTGTTGCAAAGCTCCTGGGGATATCCTTGTGCCTGCCATGCATATGCAGGTCACCTGCAGGTAAAGCTGCTCTGATCTGCTTCCGCTCGGTGCAGCAGGAACTGTGCTGCAGCGGTGGGATCGAATTAAACCAATCTCCTTAAAAACCCTCTGGAGAGAGAGAGGCTGATTTGAGCTGAGCTACGCCTTCTTGTCAGAAATAAACCCTTTGAGGCTGATGCAAAGGGACAGTTCTGTGACAGGAGGGCATGTAGAGTCTCATGTGCCCATGCTGAACAGGGCTCTTGGCTCTGGTTTGTGTTGGCCATTGGTTTCAGCATCTGCTTCTGCTCTTTCATGAACACCAAACGCCGGTGTATGAGCAGATAGGAAATGTAGAAGATTTACCAGGGTGTGAAGGGGAACTCCCAGCTAAGAAAGGAGAGAGGAGAAGGAAATGCTGATGGTGTGGAGCTGCCCGAGTGGGCAATGGATGAAATGCTGCAGGTGCAGCATGGAGACTTTGCCAGCTCCTTAATGGGTTTGATGTTGTCTCCAGGACACTTCTGCTCTGCTGCTGCCAATATTAATGATTCCTCTTAATTGCATTCTCATACAGTCGTCTTGTAGCTGAATTTTTGCCGTAGATTGCCTGGTCTCTGCATGATTCAGGTTCTCCAGCACAGTGGCTAAGTAAAACCTTAACAGCTTTTGAAATGGGTTTTGTATTCAGGATCAGCTTTAGTCAATAACAGCTTTTGAAATGGGTTTTGTATTCAGGATCAGCTTTAGTCAAAAATCTGTCTGAAACAGGTCCTACCTGAAGAGGCTGAGAGCAATCTTACCTGGAAAGCCTGGGAACAACCAACCAGGTCTGATGGTCCTGCTCACCAAGCTGCTCCATCTGAGCATTCTCATAAATTGCAGTTGGGCTGTTTCTGGTGGAAGCTGTTGTCCAGATTCTTCACCAGAACTATTCATGTTTACAGCATCCTTTTATTCAATGCTGAGCGTTGAACTAAGTGCTTCTGGTGCATATTACTCAGAAATTACTCTGAATATTACCTAGGTTTGAAAAGTCCCAGAAGAGAACTTAATATTTGAACCCTTTCTCGGTTTGGTTGCTGTTAAGCTTTTGGAAATCCCACTTGGCTCATCTTTTAACACAACTCTTTTTGTTCCTTGCAGGGAACCCCAAAGGTGCTATGCTGACCCATGGGAACGTGGTGGCTGATTTTTCAGGCTTTTTGAAAGTGACGGAGGTGAATACCCTGACACAGAGAATGTTGCCATGCGCAGAGTGTGTGTGGGTTAAGCCGTGTGCCTGCATGGGCTGGAAATGTGCTCTTGCAGATAAGAGGTGAAATTTCTCTCATTAGGAGGGTTAAATCCATGGAAATGGGAGCAAGGCTGAGCTTAGAGCACTGGAGGGCATTAAATCCCTTTCCCAGTGCTGGCTCCCTGGCTCTGTAGGGCAAAAAGTGCTCCTGAGGAGCAGCGTTGGCCCCTGTAAATCAGTTAATCGACGTCTTTGGAAGATATTAGGAAAGAAAACAAGCCCTGCACAGATGAAACTGGTGCTTGAACAAAGGAGCAGAGGGTTCAGTTGTGCTCTTTTGAGTCCCATTGTGCCCACGTGTCTTTATTTGAAAGCTCTCTGCATTTGAAGTGTTATATACATGTATATATATAGACACATATATACATGTGCATATATATGTGTGTGTGTGTGTATAAAATTATGTATAAATATATATATGAACAGGTGAATAATTCACCAGAATGGTTAATTTAATTGATATTGGAGTATATCTCACTTTTTCTTATATTTTCAACAAAGGATAGCACTGGCCATGTACCTGGATAGTATGTTTGATGCAGTATGGGTTCAGAAACTATGTAGGAAGCAGAGCTGCTTTATTTAGCACAAGATATTAAGGGTTTTATGCAGCTTGTAGCTAACAAAGGTAAAGAGCTAGTTAATTTGTTTTTCTTTTTTGAGTAAAGAGGGTTTTCCACCATGTAGTAATGTACACACAAGATGGACAATTTACTACCTGATGCTCCTTACTGTTTTTATTGCTGGTGCTGGGAACACTGCAGTGTTATGATGCTAATCCTTGAACTTTCTCAGACTTCCCGACTAGTGCTGTAACGAAAGTGTGTGCCACGTGCAGTGAGGAACCCCACTGAACTCACATGTCCCAGGGTTTGCAGAGTGGTGACTCCTTGCAGGATGAAATGCTTCTGGCAGCGAGCCCTCAGGCTTCGCTGGGTCCAGGGGCAAGGAGATCACAGAATTGCACAGATGAAAGCTGATGCGTAGCTAGCCCTGAGCATCAAAGGGCAGGAACGTTTATTTTGGAAGAGAATTGATTTAGAGGGAGCTGAGGGGAACTTGGCATCTTCCAGGGCTGGCCCTCAGGAATGGGTTTAGGGTTCACTGACGGCCATGGGGCTCTCTGGTGAATCTCAAAGGTATCAGGTTGAGACTTAAGTCTGACGTAAGTGGTTGTAAATCTGATAGCTTCAGGCACCAGAGTGCTGTTGGGGAGAGTAAGTGCTTCACAAGAGTAAGGCAACACCTAGCCACAGCCAGGAAACCAAGCAAAGTGGAAAATACTTAAAAGTAGTATAAATTAACACAACAAAAAGACCTAAAGCTGCCAAGTGTGGTCAAGTTGCTGTTTACAGGCTCCTGTGCCAGTTTTGCCTAGCTCAGTGCTGTTTATAAATGGACCATTTTTAAACCGAACCTGCAGATTTATCGTTCTTTATCGTTCTCAAACACCAAGAAGCTGTTGGCATTTGTTATATTTAACTGGACAACTGTGCCAAGTGTGAAGTAATATTCAAGGTCATTATTTTGGTCCAGTTGAAAAGCAAATTATTTATTGTCTGGGCACTTATGCCAAGAGGAAAAGCAAAAAAAAAGAGCAGCAACAACAACCAAAAAGTCAGCACAGATAGTGATGCTGATGGTTTGACATTACTGTGCTTGCAGAAAAGGAGGCCAGAGTGAAATAATATCTAAATAGATTTGCAGGCTCTAATGACTTTGTTCAGGCTGACACAGAGAACAATCTGAAATGAGATGCTGCAAATGCCTGCGTGGTCAATCCTGTGTGATCTCAGTAGGCAATAACTGGGGGAGGCAGAGAGGGTATCCAAGTAGTTCTTGCACAGGCAAAAAAATAATAGAATTAAATAGAATAAATAACATAAGATCATATATAAATAGATAAAATGAAATAAATGACATTAAATTAAATTAGGCTGACACACAAAATAATCTGGATTGAGATGCTGGAAATGCCTGCATGGTCAATCCTGTCTGATTTCAGTAGGTAATAACTGGGAGGGGATATCCAAATACCACTTGCACAGATGAAAAAAAGATAATCAATTAAAATAACAGTAGGCTGAGACACAAAATAATAGCAAATGAACTGCTGAAAATGCCCATGGTTAATCCTTTCTGATTTCAGTAGGTCATAATTGGGAGAGAATATCCAAATAGGACTTGCACAGAGAAAAACAAATGACTAAGCCAGGCTGTCACACAAAATGATATGAAGTGAGTTGCTGAAAATGGCTGCAAGGTCGACCCTACCTGTCTTCAGTAGGTTATAATTGGGAGGGAATATCACAGAATCAACAAGGTTGGAAAAGACCTCAAAGATCATCAAGTCCAACCTGTCACCCAACACCTCGTGCCTACTAGACCATGGCACCAAGTGCCATGTCAAATCCCCTCTTGAACACCTCCAGGGCTGGCAACTCCACCACCTCCCTGAGCAGCCCATTCCAATGGGTAATGACTCTATCCAACTCTGACTTGCAAGGACAAAAAAACCTATAAAATAACATAGAACAAAAGAGGCTGAGACAAAATAATCTGAAAGATGATGCTGAAAATGCCTGGGAGGTCAATCCTGTCTGACTTCACTAGGTAGTAATTGGGAGGGACTATCCCAATAGGACTTGCACAGACTTAAATAAAAATCATTATTATTCTTAAACTTCAATAAAATACCCCTGAGGAAGAAAATCCCTGTGCCTCAATCCAGCCTAACAATTCTGTCCCAGCCATGGAGATGCAAAGTGGGTGTAATAATGATTTATAAACAGCTAATTCTGACAGCTTATAGATTTTATACCCATTTTCCATTAACCACTGCTCTGGGTGGAGGCCAGTGGGTAATGATGCTTTCAGTTTATCCAATCCATAATATCATGGCAAGCTTCACCCTTGAAAATGAGGACAGAAGGGATAAATTTTCTTTTCAGACATGGATCAGGTAAAGGTCTCAGGGTCTTTATTGCAGCCTGCAAGAGAATTAAAACATTAGCAAACTTGTTTTTTGCACCTGTCTATGGGCAGTGATAATGCCCTCAAAAATCCCATTTTAATCCCTTATAGTTAGGAGGAACACTAACAGAAATCATTAGCTTTTGCATCTGAAAAAGAAAATAATTAATTTTCCCAACATATTCTGACTCAAATCAGTGATTAATCACAGGAAAAGAAAAACAAATAAACCAATCTCTAGCTTTGCCTCTGGTAGCACTGTGATTCTCTGATGGGCTCTGCAATGTGGGAGAACCTCGGAGAGCCTTGCTGAGTTGCAGGACGCTCCTCCTGGTCCTTACCCAGCCAAGAGTGCAAGCCATGGCCTCAGCACCTCGTGGTAGAGAGCAGAGAACACCAGCTGGGTTCTCTGCCAGGGTGAGCCTCCGTTTCCAGCTGTGTGGACACGATATGCCTCCTGCCATGGAGAGCCCTCTCCATTGCCCTCTGTGTCCATCTCGTGCTCTCTACTCCTCCTGCTAACCAAGCTGTCATTGACGCTGTGGCTTTAACGCTTCCCTTCCTACGCTGCTCCCTTCCTCTCTTGACAATCTTTACCCTTTTGCTCCTCTGGTGCCATTTTTCTTTTTTATTGTTTTATGACTTTCTTGTTGTCTTCCTGTCAGTGTTTCTTTCCTTTCTGTCTCCCATGCCCTTCACCTGCAGAAAGTGATCTTTCCGAGACAGGACGATGTGCTCATCTCCTTCCTGCCTCTGGCTCACATGTTTGAAAGAGTTATACAGGTAAGAAACCTGCCTGAACTGACGAGGCCTCCTGGGGCTCCTTCTGTTTTCTTCCAGAGTCAGTGGTCTCCTACTTGTGAGGATGTTCACATTTCCTATTTGCCTTTAGCACACATGTTTGAGAGAATGGTACAGGTAAGGTCCTAGTGGCAGTGGAAAGCGTCTTTTTTTTTTTCCACACCAGAAACAAAACAACAACAAAAAAGCTACAAAGCCACAGCCATAAAATGAATAAAATACTAAATAACCAGCAATATCTTGTAGCACTAAAAATAAGCTTGTACTCCAGAAGTGCCACCTGCATAACACCAGAGCCCAGCCTCTGGTCCCAGTGACATGGCCATGAGTCCAGAGCCATTCCAGGATTCACAGATTCATAGAACGGTTTGGGTTGGAAGGGACCTTCAAGATCACCCAGTTCCAACCCCCTGCCATAGGCAGGGACATCTTCCACTAGACCAGCTTGCTCAAGGCTTCACCCAGCCTGGCCTCTCAGCCTTCTCTTCTCCATGCTAAAGAGCCCCGAGTCCATCAGCCTTTCTTTGTAAGGGAAGTCAGTTGAGTCTAACACATTCAGTTCTCCTGGCTTGAGAAGCTTCAAAATAAACTGATCCCACAGGTGAAGGCTGGGTCAGGATCCAGCTGCAGAGAGGGCTGTTTTGGGCTGAAAGCATACTTTTGGAGGTAGACAAGCCTCCAAATATGAGCCTCTCACTTCCCAGTGACATCTGTGCCAGAAATAATATATCTGCCCTGTTAAAAACTTGTGTGTCTTTTAAGGAATTTTAAAGTGGTTTAGTTATTTTGGGGAGCTGATGTTCTCAGTCTGCTCCTTGCAGAGCTCAGAAAAGCAAGCACACTGGTCCAGGCTCAGCTCCTGGCATGGGGGGGGGTGTTTTGCTCAGGATGCCTGCTCCTACTTGAGCTCCAAAAGCAGGGCAGTGATGCTGGTCTCCAAACACACTCAAGTGCTAAAATGCCACTTTTGACAGGTTGTGACTAGTCCTGACTAGCTTCTAGTTTGCCTGCCCTGCCTGATGCCACCCAGCCAGCCTTGTTCTGGTCTGGTCAAAGTGGCCTGTTTCTTTCTAAGTCCAAAACTTGTAGATCTGTGTTTTCCATGCAAGTAAAGCACCTTCGATGAAGTGGGCTTCTCTTTCTGGGATACAGGATGAGGCGCTGTATTGCTAACGTAGTCTCTACTGTTGTATTTAAACAAAACTAAAGTATTAACACCTAAAAATCAGCTGCTGCTCAGTGTGTTTTACAATGTTTTTAATATGCATGCATTTATTGACACTAGGTCCTCATGCTGCGAGCTGCTATGGTAGGTCTGGGCTTCAGAGGAGAAGTTCAGATCCAAAAATCTGACCATAACTTGGACTTTTCACAGAGTCATAGATTCACAGAATCCTTTGGGTTGGAAGGGACCTTAAAGATCATCTATTCCCAACCCCCCTGCTGTTGGCAGGGACACCTTCCACTAAGCCAGGTTGCTCAAGGCCTCATCCAACCTGGCCTTAAACACCTCCAGGGATGGGAATCCCCTGTACGCAGGGGATGAAGGGAAATCCCTTCTCGAAAGCCTTGTTCCTCCAGAAACTGTGGCAGATTTGGTGGCTGCTGAACTGCCAGTTCTGAGAAGTGCCCAGAACTATCTGTCCATTTCTGCTCAGTGCAAAATTTGTGGTTACATTATTTAGATCTACACTGCTAAAGCCCCATTTTTTGCCTTCAGGAAAGGCAGATTCATGCTCGGGAGGGATGCTGTGCTGTGGAAACGAAAAGCAAAGAGGTTACATGAGGTTGCTTTTTTCCTTCCCTTCAGTCTGTGGTGTACTGCCATGGAGGGCGAATTGGGTTCTTCCAAGGAGACATTCGCCTGCTGTCTGATGATATGAAAGCCCTGAGGCCAACCATCTTCCCTGTCGTGCCACGGCTGCTGAACAGGATGTATGATAAGGTGAGCTTTGCTTTGCTCTCCTTGGAATAACAACTTCCATAGATTCATAGGTTCATTGAATGGCTTGGATTGGAAGGGACCTTAAAGATCATCCAGTTACAATCCCCTGCCGTGGGCAGGGACACCTCCCACTAGCCCAGGTTGCTCAAGGCCTCATCCAGCCTGGCCTTGAACACCTCCAGGGAAGGGGTATCCACAACCTCTCTGGGCATCCTGTTTCAGTGTCTCACCACCTCACTGGAAAGAATATCTTCCTAATCTCCATCCTAAATCTTCCAGCTTCAATCCATTCCCTCTTGTCCTATCACCACAAGCCCTTGTCAAATGTCCCTTCGTGGTGGGTCTTTCCTGAGACGGTTATCCTGCCTCACTGCAAACACACCCTTACTCTCTGGTAACTGATACACCCGCTCCAATCCCTAAATCTAGACTGTGTCCATTTACACAGATGGCAGATATGGCTTTTGCATCTTACTATGGAATCCCTCTGTATTAGCCTCTCACCCTGTTCTCACTGGGGTTACTGGTGGCATTTCCAGACAGGAGGGATTTTTTCATTGCAGAAACACCAGCCAAACCTGGATGCATTATGACTTTTTGTGCCCTTCAATCAATTTTGGAGCTTAAATCTCGTTTTCTGAAGGAAACGGCAGATGAAAATCAGGAGCTGCAAAATGACTGTGAAGATTTAAACTGGAGCAGGGGAGATTGAGATGGGCATTAGGAAGAGGTTCTCTACTATGAGGGTGGTGAGACACTGGAACAGGTTGCCCAGAAAAGTTGTGGATGCCTCTTTCCTGGAAGTGTTTAAGACCAGGCTGGATGAGGGTTTGAGCAACCTGGGCTAGTAGGAGCTGTCACTGCCTCTCACAAGGGGTTTGGAACTAGTTGATCTTTAAGGTCCCTTCAGCTCAAGCCATTCTGTGATTTAGGTAGTATAAATGCGAGGTGGTTGGCTTTTGGATCTAGAGATCTTTCAAACTGGTCTTGGAAGTTAAGACAGGCACATCTGCTCACCATGTTAAATCTGGTTGACCAGTTGGGAATATTTGTTCCTCAGAAGACTCATCCTCTGAAGAAGAGCTTAAACACAAGATACTGATTTAATTTTTACCCAAGGTCAGGACTGTTGGATTAGGGATTCTGCTGCATCAGGAGGGGTGGGCACTGGTGGTTTCTGATTTGTGGAGATGTTGTTCATGCTGGTGCCTGATTAAGCTTAGATCAACTCAGCCCCATCACCTCATCGCTGATATCTGCTCTAGGATTCAAGCTGCTCGTTCCTAGTTGCTCAGGTTGCACAGAATTGTTTTGGTTGGGAAACACCTCCTAAGGTCATGAAGTCCAACCATCAACCCAACACCACCATGGCCATTAAAACATGTCCCAAAGTGCCATGTCTACACCTTTCTTGAACACTTCTAAGGATGGTGACTCCACCACCTCCCTGGGCAGCCTCCTCCAATCCCTGACCACTCTTGCAGGAAAGAAATTGTTTCTAATTTCCAACCTCAACCTCCCCTGGCACAATTTCAGGCCATTTCCTCTCATTCCATCACCTGATAGTAGGGAGAAGAGACCAACTCCTGTCTCACTGCAACCACTTTCCAGTGAGTTATAGAGAGCAATGAGGTCTCCCCTCAGCCTCCTCTTCTCCAAAAGAAGTCAACTGTCAGGCACCTACACCACACCTGGCCTCGGCAGCATGTCTAGCTGTGCTGGTGAGACCAGCTGCTGATGTTTTCTCTCTGCTGGGTGTCACACTGCCTGTCACCCCCTGCTCCTGCAGATCTTCAGCCAGGCAGACACATCCCTCAAGCGCTGGATTCTGGAATTTGCAGCGAGACGGAAAAAGGCTGAAGTGCGCAACGGGATCATCCGAAATGACAGTTTGTGGGATAAACTTTTCTTTAATAAAATACAGGTAAGCAATTGCAGAAGGGAGCCTAAAGTCAGCTATCATTTCTTCTAGCAAGGACTGGTTTTCCTTAAAGTCAGTGTGCTTCGCAGAATTCCAGCATGGTGGGGAAGGAAGGAACCTCTGGGTCCATCCACTCCAATCCCCCTGCTAAGGTCACCCACAGCAGCTTGCCCAGGGTCCACGGGTTTGTAATCTCTCCAGAGAAGAGACAAAAATAAATAGAAATGGAGATGCAGCACAGATTGTTGCTTCACTAACTTTTCTGTTAACTTCTGCCATATTTATTTGTTTATTTTTAAACACCATGAACAGCAATGATGGGAAGCCTGGAACCCCTCCCTCTGCTGTGAGGGCCAGGCTGAGAGAGTTGGGCTTGTTCAGCCTGGAGAAGAGAAGGCTGCAGGAAGACCTTCTGGTGGCCTTTTAGTGCTTAAAGGGGAGAACAGAAAGCTGGGGACAGACTTTCAGCAAGGCCTGTTGTGACAGGACAAGGGGTGATGGTTTGAACTGGAAGACAGTGATTTAGACCGGATACAAGGAAGAAATGTTTTCCGTTGAGGATGGTGAGACCCTGACTCCAGTTTGCCCAGAGAAGTGGTAGAACTCCCAACCCTGGAACCATTCCAGGTGAGGTTTTTGGAACTGTGAGCAACCTGCTCTAGTTGCAGATGTCCCTGGTGACTGCAGGGGGGTTGGACTAGGTGACCTTGAAAGGTCCCTTCCAACACAAACCATTCTGTGACTCTATGAAGCCGCCAGAATTTCAGTTCTGTTAGAGACAGATTTCCAGAGGGGAAGAGAGAAACACAAGGCAGAGTGAGATGGCTTTTGTCACATTCCTACTTCAGCAGTGCTGAGAAATCACTGCTCAGCAGAACAGTCCCTGGTTTTGCAGTTCTCTGATGCAAGCTGTGCCTTGAGGAGAAATGTGACTATGTGGAGGCATGTGCCAGGTGAAGGTGCCCAGAAACAGGATTGTAGCTTCTGACACCAGGGCTGCTGTCACCTCCTTCATTAGTTGTGTGTTCTGTCTTCTGGGGACTGAGCACCCATGGGCTTAATGGGTTTATGGGTTCTGCCCGCTCATCCCAGTGACAGGCAGGGAATGGATTGCATCAACCTACTTCTGTCTCCTGCCTGAGGATGAAATCCAGGAAGGTGTTGAGAAAAAGAGGAGTAGCTCATCAAAGAGATGTTGCTCCAAAGTTAGCTGCAAATCCTCTGCAGATACGACCGGGTTTAGTGATGGGTTGCAACTGGGCAGGTTCAAAACTTCACGACAGGGAAATGAAAATAAGGGTGCAGAGAAAAATGCAGGTGTAAACCCTGGTAGAACAAGAGAGGGGAGAGCAATCAGAATGCCCTGCTGTGTGCCTTTCCATTAAAAACAAAACACTGAATTGGCATTAACCCAAGTTTGGGGGGCTCTGTGCCGCTTCAGGAGGCTCTGATTACTTGTTTGTTTGTTTGTTGTTTTGGGGGGTGGGGTGGGTTAAAAATTGGATAACTTCTCTGGAGACCTGCCACTTTATTTTTAACTAAGGAAACTGACTGTACTTTGTGTCTGTGGATTAGTTGTGTCCTCAGTATGCAAAGGCAGCAGAGTTCAGGCAGCACAGAGGGGAGCACAGACACGAGGCAGGGCAGGCTGCATATTGATTCAGGAGCTGGCGAGACTGCAGGGCTCAAACAGGAGCTGCTTTCTTTTCTGCTGTTTTGTCTTTTTTTTTCCTTTCTTTTTTTTTTTTCTCTTAGAATAAGAACAAGGAAATTAAGGGAGAAAGTAGTAAAAGGCAACACAGGAATTGATGTAGTAACCTCCAGGAATATTTGAAGGTCATCTGCCCTGAAGAAGGGACAGTATTGTTTAGATGGCTTGGCAGCCACGTCATTAAAACCCACGATGTGTAAATGCAGGGCGGGGAAAAAGACTGGAGGGAGAAAGAGTCTGGGTTTTACCCAACAGTTTCCCAGAGTTAGATGTGTTTCCTGAAGGCCAGGGCTGCCTCTCTGCAGGACTTCAGCCAACCCAGACAAAGGTAGCCACAGCAGTCAAGCCAAAGCTGCACATCCTCCAAAAGGTGTGGGAATTTCACCTCCATACATCAGAAGGTTTTTAACTTGGGCACTAGATCTACCTTTTATGATTTAGCTGACATTTTATCCCTACTGGAGAGAGTCTAGTGAAGGCTACAAAGATGCTGAGGGCCTGGAGCACCTCTGTGAGGAGGAAAGGCTGAGAGCCCTGGGGCTGTTAAGCCTGGAGAAGAGCAGCCTGAGGGAGGGATCTAATTAACACTCAGGAAATAAAGGGTGGGGGGCAAGAAAATGGAGACAGACACTTGTCAGTGGTGCCCAGTGACAGGGCAAGGGGCAATGGGCACAAACAGGAGGCCAGGAGGCTCCATCTGACAGGAGGAGAAACCTTTGGTGTAAGGGCGCTGGAGCTCTGGAGCAGGCTACCCAGAGAGGTTGTGGAATCTCCTTTCCGGGGGAGATTCCAAAGCTACCTGGCCATTGTGATTCTGGGCAAACTGCTGTGGGTGCCCCTGCTTTAGCAGGGGGATTGGACTGGATGATCTTCAGAAGTCCCCTCCAACCTCCCCCATGCTGGGATTCTGTGATTCACAGCCAGTTCGTATTTCTGTAGCACGGCTGCATCAGTTCTAGAGAGAGCATTCTGTGCGCTCTCAGTGCCAGCAATACTTGGGGCACTGCTCATTTTGCCACCTGCAGTAACTTGTGCTGCTCTCCTCTCTCTTCTCCTGCTGTCACATAGGCCAGTCTCGGGGGCTGTGTTCGCATGATAGTGACGGGCGCTGCCCCTGCGTCTCCCACCGTCCTGGGCTTCCTCCGCGCCGCTCTTGGATGCCAGGTGGGCTCACGTGGCTCTTTGGAGGTGTTCATCTGCTGCCAGCTTGGAAACACACTGCATGTCAGAAAGGAGATGGGTTAGGACCTCAGAACTGTGGTTAGGACAGCCTCACCACGACTGCCACAACAACAGCCACAGGGCTTGGGGCAGAGCTAGCATCCTGGTGTCCCTGGAGCTCTGGAGCTGGAGTGGGAACGACCTTGGCAAGGGAGCAGCAGTAAGCTGCAAACAAACCCCAAAGACTCCATCCTAGCTGCCTCTCAGCACTTCAGTGAGTGTGTGCAACGTAATGTGCTTGTGCACATGCTAGGAACATCACTACACAACTTCTATTCTGTATATAAATAGAGAAAGAGAATGCTCAGATAGAAGTTGAACCCACATAAGATTTCCACTGTGTTATTTCCCTTCCTCTAGGAAGCCTAGGGGAACTAAAAGGCTTCACTCATGAGCCTAAAATGAGAGGATAAAAGAAATACTTTCTAAGCGTTCCACAAAAATGCCTCTTTTCCCCACTAATAAATGTATCTTGTAGAGTAATGTATTTCTTGTCTCAAAAGCTAAGTGCTGATCTTGTCTTCTCATTATTTTCAGCTCTACAGAGCCCAATCCACAGGAGGCAGGCCTTAGAATGTTGTTGGGTATTAGGGAAGCCATCGATGCTGATTAAAGAGATCTCTTTCTTTGTCAGGTTTATGAAGGTTATGGCCAAACAGAATGCACAGCTGGCTGCACCTTCACCACCCCGGGTGACTGGACATCAGGTAATCGATTCTCTTCCACTATCTAATGTGGAACATCTGTCTGATGAGGAAAGGCTGAAAGAGCTGGGGCTGTTTAGCCTGGAGAAGAAAAGATTTACAGGAGATGTTATTAATGTTTATAAATATCTGCAGGGTGGGTGTCAAGAAGAAGGGGCCAGGCTTTTTTTCCTGTGGTGTCCTGTGATAGAGCAAGGGACAATAGATACAAACTGGAACCAAGGAAGTTCCACCTCAGCATGAGGAGAAACTTCTTTACTGTGAGAGTGCTGAAGCTGTGGAACAGGCTACCTAGAGAAGCTGTGGAGTTTCCTTCTCTAGTGACATTCAAGACCCATCTGGATGTGTTCCTGTGTGACCTGCCCTGGGTGATCCTGCTTTGGCAGAAGTGCTGGACTTGATCATCTCCAGAGGTTCCTTCCAATCCTTACCATTCTATGATTAGGAAGAATTTCTTTTCTGCAAGAGTGGTCAGGCATTGGAACAGACTGCCCAGGGAGGTGGTGGAGTCACCATCCCTGAAGGTGTTCAAGAAACAAGTAGATGTGGCATTTTGGGACATGGTTTAGTGGTCATGGAGGTGTTGGGTAGAAGGTTGGACTTGATGATCTTAGAGTTTTTTTCCAACCTTAATGATTCTATCTCCAGCAAGGAAATAAACACAGATTTCTCTAGAAAATAGTTGAGGGTTACATGCCAGAGTGTTATGCAACATTCATCAATCTGTGAATAATTTTCAGCAAATGTAATGTTGTTTAGAGTCTCACTAGTCCAGAATAAATAAACAGGGATCAGCTGTTAGGCACATTTGCCCTGGAGAGATTTGGAATTGTCCCTTGAGCTGTTGTTCGTGATACTCTGTGCTCCTGGTGCTGTGAGTCTTCTCCAGAGCTCTGGAGCTGAATTTAAATGGATGTCTGTTAAAAAGAGAGGCTGAAAAGATGAATCTATTCATGTACTTCATGAGCAAACCCAGGCATCAATCACAGACCCACTCAATTCTTTATTTATTTCAGGGTTTAAAAACTGATCTTGAGCTAAAAATCATCACTAAGAAAGATTGAGATAACCCATACAAGTGCTGTGGCTTGCTTAATTTCTTCTTAATATAATTAGTCAATATTTATTAAAATGTTTTTCAATCAGTATCATCCTAATTTAACTGGATACTAGATAGTAGTAATCTTGGACACTGGGTATTTAATTGTCCTGGCCAGTTAAACATTTCCTTCTTTCCAACCCACACGTTCAGTGGCTGGAGAAGAGCACATGCTTTCTTCTCCCAGCACAAGTGGCCATCTGTTTGCTTTTCTCCAAAATAGAACCAGCCCCTTGCAGACACTGGTGTGTGCTGGGGCTTGCTGCCCTCTAGGTCCATGTCCTGGACAGCATTAAGCAAAGTGCCACCCACGTGGCATCATCCTCATCTCCCATGAGCTTTGATCTGGTCCCTTTGCCAAATGAGATTTCAGCCCATGAGAGAGCTACAAAGTTTGTGAACCACAAGTGTAGGGTGCTGCACCTGGGGAGGAATAACCCTCTGCACCACCACAGGTGAGGGGTTCACCTGCTGGAAAGCAGCTCTGTGGAGCTGGGAGTCATGGTGGATGACAAGTTGACCATGAGCTACCAATGTGCCTTTATGGCCAAGAAGACCAACGGTCTCCTGGGGTGCATTAGAAGAGTGTGGCCAGCAGGTCAAGGAGGTTATCTTCCCTCTCCTCCACCCTAATAAGGGTGCAGCTGGAGTACTGGGTCCAGTTCTAGGCTCCCCAGTTCAAGAGGGACAGAACTGCTGGAGAGAGTCCAGGGGAGGCTATAGAGATGCTGAGGAGCCAGGAGCATCTCTGTGAGGAGGAAAAGCTGAGAGCCCTGGGGCTGCTCATGATGGAGAAGAGCAGCCTGAGAGGGAATTTGATCAATGTTCAGCAAGAGCTACAGGATAGGGGGCAAGGGGCTGGGGCCAGATGTTTCAGTGGTACCCAGTGACAGCACAAGGGGCAATGGGAACAAACTGGGGACCGGGAAGTTCTGCTTGAACAGGAGGAGAAATGTCTTTGCTGTGAGGGTGCTGGAGCCTTGGAGCAGGCTGCCCAGAGAGTTGTGGATTCTCTTTCTCTGGAGTGATTCCAAACTCCCTTGGCCATTGTGACCTTGGGCAAGCTGCTGTGGGTGCCCTGCTTTAGCAAAGGGGTTGGACTGGATGATGTTCTGAGGTCCTGAGGCCTCTGTGATTCTGTGACACAGAGCTGGTCCTTCTCTTTCAGCCTGTCTGTTCTAGTGGCTCTTTCTGGGGGACATGGGACTGTTTTGCACACATGAGTGCTCTGACAGTGCCTGTTGGCTGCAGCAGACACTGTCCTCACTTCATCTTTGAAAAAACTATAGGGACTGGGGGGATTATGCTCAACATGATGTCCCTGCGGTTGAAATTCCCAGGTGATTTAAACAATAGAGTTTGCTTTTAGAATGAATTAAGCTTTAAAAAGGGTTTAGTCTCTTACAGGTAAGACAGGCGCAGTCTGTACTTGGACATGTTTGAAAACAGGGTTTGTACCCAAACGAGAGCTTTGGGTATTTAATTTTAATAGCTCAAAACTGTAACTGAAGACATTAATTCTGCACACAGACACAGCTCCTGCAAGAACATCCCCTGTGCCTACACCTGTGCAAGCAACTGATAATAAAATGCTAATTCTTGTTTATAGGAGAGATAAGAAGTGACTTGATAACTTTGATTTCCAGGTCATGTAGGAGCCCCTTTGCCCTGTAACTTAATCAGATTGAAGGATGTGGAAGAGCTGAATTATTTTGCTTCCAAAGGAGAAGGAGAGGTAGCAAATCACATTTTTATATCAAATTCTCACTGTATTAAGTAGCAATGTAGTCATAGAAGTATTTTAGCTCTGTGAGGTGCATGGTTGCAGATGTCTTCTTTATTCCCATCAGGAAATAAAATCTCAATTCAGCAAGAGAGCAGCAAAGCTTTAATTAAAAAGGGGCTGTGGCAGTACTTTCAGCCTGGTTATTTTAACAGCCAAGGCTGAATGAATGAGTTCAGCTAAGATGAACTGAATTGCTGTGATTTCTACAGTGCACATAAAGGAAGCTCACTGAAATAACGCTGGGTTTGAAAACTGCAAGCTGAGTGCAAATCAACGTTGGGCAAAGCAACTTTTGCAATCTCTTCTTTCAGATTTCCTTCAGCTTGGGGGAAAAAAAAAAATACAATTATCCATAGGTAATTTTATACAGCACCATATATTGTAGTTTCACAGAGCACAGCCATTAAATAAACCTTGAAACTCTCTCAGGTTTAGTGAGCTGCTGTTTAGCTTGGTAGTGCTTGCAGCAGGCTAATCCAATAATTTATCAGCCCCTCTGCCTGTTTTGCAGATATGCGTGAAAGGACCAAATGTTTTCAAAGGTTATCTGAAAGATGAAGAGAAGACAAAGGAAGCACTGGACCAGGAGGGCTGGCTTCACACTGGAGACATTGGGAAATGGTTACCTGTGCGTATTGTGTTAGCCTCTCTAAGTTGCCAACTGCGGGTCTGGACTTCCCAAGCAGAGCTCTCTTGACAAAGGATTAAGTTTGGGTTTTTCAGGACAAGCTTGGTGTAGCAGAGAAGCATCTTCTGGCAATGCTGTGTTAAAAGCTGACTGCTGACCGAGCCTCTGCGGTTAACTAACTTCTCTGGGAACTCTCATTTCTCTCCCCTGACAGAATGGGACTCTTAAAATCATCGATCGGAAAAAGCATATATTTAAACTTGCTCAGGGAGAATATATTGCACCAGAGAAGATAGAGAACATCTACATCCGCAGTGACCCCGTGGCCCAGATCTACGTCCATGGAGACAGCCTGCAGGTAAAATCTCAGGTTTAGAAAAATCTTTCTTCTTTGTGAACAGAAAACGGAGAGCTGGGTGGGAGGGAGGGGAAAGTGGGAGTGGGTCACACCACGGTTTTGCCCTGATGCCTCCCTTCTGTTCTGGAGTTGGCTGTCAGCCACACAGGAGCTGAGCTGCTGTGTGACCCTAAGCAGCTTGGAGGATGTTTTGGCTAAAGATCAAGGCTTTGAATTTGTTTCAGTGTCACCTCTGGGTTTCTAACACTCTCCTTTGCCATGTTGCCTGTGCTAAGCCAGAAGAAGGCAAAGTCGCTGGTGCTCCACAACCACTGCCTATGCATTTTGACCAGTCTTGTCCTGGCTTTGCCTTGCCCCTCTCCACAAATTACAGCCCTGCTCTCTCTTTGCAGTTGTGTGTGTGGTGAAGATGTTTAATTCACACCTTGATGCAAACATGTACAGCTTCTGAAACCATTGCAGCTCATCCCTCTGCACCCACTGACCACAAATAGGAGGCTTCCTTTGGCATCAGTTTTCCTGAGAATCAAAGGCCCATGAGCTGCTTGTGTCTGGCACTGGAACAGGCTGCCCAGGGGAGGTGGTGGTGTCACCATCCCTGGAAGTGTTCAAAAACTGTGTGGTTCCTGGGGACATGGTTTAATGGCCATGGTAGTCTTCATTTGACAGTGGGACTTGATGATCTCAGAGGTCTTTTCCAACCAAAAAGATTCTGTGGTTCTATGATTCTGTGCTATGGGCTCTGTTCTGCTCTGGCTTACGCCTGTGGAAAAAAAGCATGATGGAATCACAGACTACAGAACTCTTGAGGTTGGAAGAGATCTTTGAGATAAAGTACGACTGCTCACCTTAAACTCACAATCCCACCACTACTGTTAAGCCACCACCTCTACACCACATCCCTCAGCACCACATAAATGTGAAGAAAGGAATTTAATTACTGTCCAGAGCACAAACTTAACCAAAGGTGCTCAGATTGTTGGCAAATGCAAGAGCACTCACAGAGAACCATTTTGTCAGAGGAAAAGGCACAGACACCAAAGTACACCTCACTGAGGTGAGCAAGTTATTGACCTAATTGAGCAAGAAGCGATGAACACGTAGCAAATTCAACCAGTGTGTATCTTCACTTCAGTGTAGGGTCTTGAATGTTGTTCAGCCTTTGCCTGCAGCTCTCCTTGTCCTTCTCCTACAGGCTTTTCTGGTGGGAATCGTGGTGCCTGATTCTGAAGTTATGCCAGGCTGGGCAAAGAAAAGAGGGTTTGATGGAACATATGCAGAGCTCTGTAAAAATAAGGTTTGTCTTTCTATCTGTCTACAGGGCAGATTGTTCCTTCACTGTAGCATAACCTAGTTAAGAGCTGGTGTCTATGACTCATGATCTCAGCAGCAGGAATTATTTCCTCACTGAAAATGAAGCAGGGTTGACCTGGACCCAGTGATGTGTGCTGGGCTGGCACAGACTCCTGCAAGGGTGTGTCTGGCAGAGACCACCAATATGGAAGCAGGAAAGGTGGTGTTTGGTTAGAGGCCTTAAATAAGGATCCCAGCCTTGTTTCCATGTGCTTTCTGATACTGAGTAACCAAGGTGGATCACAGGAGTGAGCATTGATGCAGCAATGATGCAGTCATTCCACTGGTGTCTGTTCTGCATCTTAATCTGGCAGATGATTGAAAGATCATGAATTCAAGCATCTATGCCACGAAATGTTTGACAGTATAACCTTGCTTTTCACTCTGAGGAAAGGGTGAACATCACCATGCCTATGTTGTATGTTTGGACATGTCTTTATTGTTCATTTAATTAATGTCATTTATGTAATGATGATGATACCAAACTGGGAGGAGTGGCTGACACCCCCTCAGGTTGTGCTGCCATTCAGCCAGACCTGGACAGCCTGGAGAGTTGGGTAGAGGGGAACCTTATAAAGTTCAAGCAGGGAAAGTGTAGGGTCTTGTACCTGGGGAGGAATCACCCCCTGCACCAGGACAGGTGTGAAGGTGACCTGCTGGAAAGCAGCTCTGTGGAGAAGGACCTGGGAGTGCAGGGGGATTAGTTCACCATGAGCCAGCAATGTGCCCTCTTGGCCAAGGCCAGTGGTCTCCTGGGGTGCATTAGATGAGTGTGGCCAGCAGGTCAAGGGAGGTTATCCTTCCCCTCTACTCTGTCCTAGTGAGGCCACATCTGGAGTATTATGTTCAGTTCCGGGCTCCCCAGTTCAAAAGAGACATGGAGCTACTGGAAAGAGTCCATTGGAGGCTACAAAGATGCTGAAAGACGTGGAGCATCTCTGTGAGGAGGAAAGGCTGAAAGACCTGGGGCTGTTTATCCTGGAGAAGAGCAGCCCCAGAAGGGATCTGAGCAATGCTCAGCAAGAGATAAAGGGGGGGGGGGGGGGGGGGGGGCAAGAGGATGGGACTAGACTTCTTTCAGTGGCACCTAGTGACAGGACAAGGCATACCCACCCCTCACCACGCTGGGATTCTGTGACTGTGGAATAGAACATTTGCTAATTCTCTATTAACTACCAGAGAGACACCTGACCTTTACATGAGGACTTTGTGTATTTGAACCCAGGAGCTGCAGCAAGTGATAATGGAAGACATGGTACGGCTGGGTAAGGAGAGCGGACTTCACTCCTTTGAGCAGGTAAACTGAACCAAGGAACACCTAATTCAGTGTGGTCAGACAAGCAATCTGTCCACTGGCATCAAAGGGGGATTTGCCAGGGCTTGGTGTGTTACTCCAGATCCTTGCTGCTGTTGCACACAGTGGTTTTGGACAGAGACTTTTAGCGGACATGTTGCTGTGTGATTTACCCCGGGCGATCCTGCTCTAGCAGGGGGTGTGGACTGGATGATCTTCAGAGGTCCATACCAACTACTACCATTCTGTGGTTTAGTGATTGTTGGCATAAAAATCTTTGTTCCTTTGAAAAATCCATAGGCTGTGATTCTCCCTTCCACTCCTGCTTGAAATGTAAATAAAATGTAGTGAAAATTTTGGGTGAGGAGGCAAAAATCTAATCCAGAGACATGGATAATCTCCAGACTGACAACCACAGGTCAAAGTAAATATCTGTAGGACTCTGATGCTTCTGCCACAGAAAGCACTCTTAGGAAACTAGGTCACTAATTACCATTCTTGTAACTGACCTAGGAAATGCTGCTGGTGGATTTATTTTCAGCCTCTGTGCTAAGCGTTTCTTTGTGCTTCTGTAAATATTTCTGCAACTAGAGCTGCAAGCACTTCAGGACACATCTGAAATCAATCATGGATTATATTATATTATAAAATAATTTATAACATATATGTGCTATATAATAATATATGTATTACAGGTTGGACTTGATGATCTTTGAGGTCTTTTCCAACCTTATTGATTCTATGATTCTATGATTCTCCAAGCTAAACCTCCCCTGGCACAATTTCAGGCCATTTCCTCTCATGCTATCACTTGATAATAGTAAGAGACCAACCCCCACCTCACTCCAACCTCCTTTCAGGGAGCTGTAAAGAGCAATGAGCTTTCCCCTCAACCTCCTCTTCACCAGGCTAAACACACCCAAGTCCCTCAGCCACCCCTCAACAGCCCTGTTCTCCAGACCCTTCACAGGCTTTGTTGCCTTTCTCTGGACCTGCTCCAGCAACTCAGTACAAGATTCACTGTGCATGGAATCATTATCATCCTTGTCTCTAGCATGGAAATGACAACTTTGGCATCTCTAATCAACAATTTTTCCACTGTAAATCAGTTCAGCAAGTTGTGGAGGCATTAACACCACAAACACTGATTTTGTGAAGGACATCACTGGTGAAGGAACTGGACCACAGTGCTTGCAGGGGAAAATTGAATCACATACCTACTGGAAATTTGAAAACTGATTCTCAGTCTATATTCCTGCAACTCCCAGTCTAACAAAATGCAAACCAGTCTGGCTTGGGGAATCACAAAAGCAGCAGATGGCTGGGGAATTTTGTCTTAAATGGGTGGCCTATGACCGGTCATCCAGCTGCTTTCTGCTTTCTCCAACACCAGTACTCCCATAAAGGCACAAGAAGGGCAAAGCTCTCTCCCATCTGTGCTGCTAGGCTCCCTGCTGTGCTCAGAGACAGCACTGCTAACAACAGCAGCCTTCAAAATAGTGTTTGCCTGGGCTGAATGATTTGCTTTCACTTTAATTAGCTCATAAAGCATCACCAGCTCTTTAGAGATGATCGTCCTTGTGTCTGCAAAGCTTCATGATAATTTTGCAAGACCAAATTCGTGCTGCTTACATTTGCAGCTGGGTTAAGATGATGTTTTTTAGGATGTCCCCCTTGCCCTCCCTCCCTCCCTTCCTTAGCATTTCAACCTCGTGAAACAGCAGTTGCAGTATCACATATGGTGACACTGTCCCCTGTGCTCTGCCTCACTGTCTTCTGGCCTTGGTTTCACAGGGAGAAGAGGTTTATGTGTTCATTCTCTCTGTGCTGTCTGGATGCTGGAGCAGCATGGACACAGGAAAACCAGCAAGAGAGCAGGGGATGGTGAAGGATGGTTGAAGGCATTTAGTGGCATGTTAGAAAACTTAGGCAGGTGATAAAAATCCTGGGGATACAGTCTCAAGTGGAGGTGTCCCCATCTCTGGAGGGGTAGATGTGGTATTGAGGGACATGATTTGGTGGCAGACTTGGCAGTGCTGGGTTAATCGTTGGGTTCAATAATCTTAAAGGTCCTTTCCAAGCTAAACCATTCTAAGGATCCCCTGGGCTACAGACAGAGCCAGAGGTAACTGCAGCAAGGTCTATTTAACAAGTTATGCTTATTGAGTGTGATGTGATTTTTACTACCAATATGTCCCTCTTCTGTTTTAGGTCAAAGCCATTTACATTCACTCTGATATGTTCTCGGTACAAAATGGTTTGTTGACACCAACATTAAAGGCTAAGAGACCAGAACTAAGAGATTACTTCAAAAAGCAAATAGAAGAGCTATATTCAAGCATCTCCATCTGAAACAACAGGAAGAATGTGTTGAACAACGGACTATGTAGCAATATTAGAATACCACTGCAAAATACAGAGCCAGAATGACACAGCAGGAACGGAGAAACATCTGAATTTGACATCTGAGCCTTTCATTGTTCACCACTAACCATAATTTTCCTTCCTTTTTTTATTCTTTTATTATTCCATCAGGTGTCACAGAATTCATCTTTGACTCAGTACACAATAGGGCACTACTAAAAATGATGCTAAGTTGTGACAAAATAGACAGAAATTTCAACCTGTGACCAAGAAAATTATGGAAGCATACCTAATTACTAGCTCCAAGCATTTCTAATTTAAATAGGGACAGTTTCAGGTATGTCTGTTGATATTTGATTGTATATTACCTAATCCATGAGGAACTAAAATTGTGGATAATTCAGTAATGTGGTCTACCTCAAACAATCAGTGACTGATGGTGAAAATCTCTTCCCTGATCTGGAACTTCAAGCTGGATATTGGTTTATATATTAAGTGATAGGGTTGGGTTTTTTTAATACATTTTCTGGGACATGAATGTCATTGATTTAATTTAATCATTAATGACCTAACAACTTGATGATCTTAAAGGTCTTTCCCAACTGAAACCATTCTAGGATTCTGTAACTGGGATAGAAGTAGGAATGAATCTCCCACTACTTGTACTTAAGAGATTCTATCAGGATATTACATCTAATGGATTAATATCACCTTGAAATGTCAAGAACAGCTTAGGAAGCAATAGGATAGAATTCCCTCTATTTCCTTTTCATCCCTACCCAATTTATACATGGACTGCTGGTTTTACATTAGGGCTTCCTTCAGCACTCATGGACATCTGAACTACTCAAACTGAGGTGGTGGCAGGAGCACTGCTGGCTCTGTGGTGGCTTTTTGTGGGAGTTTACATTAAACCACAGGCTCCCAGTCCCTAATTTATTACTTTACATGCTGCTAATACTGTGTAGTCCAGTTGGACTAACTCACTTTCAGAAACAGTGCTGAAAAAATGGAGCACAAGGGACAAGCTGTAATTCTGAATGGGGCTTAGAAAAGCAGATTTGGTTTGAGAGGAAGGCCAGCTTGAGGTGCAACAGCAGAAGACATCCTTTGGCTGACCATGGAAGGGGATGAAGTACTGCTCCAAAAAGTGCATAAAGATGGCTGTGTTAGCCAGGCTATTGTAAGGTGTCATGGTGTGGTAAAACGTTGGATGTGCTGCAGAAAGGTCTGCTGAGAAAATGTCTGTGTTTGGACACGTGGAAGCTTCAGTTCCCTGTCAGCACTTCCAGTGGCTGCTTTGGAGTAAACAACAAGTTGGGCTGAATGAAACCTGAGATTTCACAGCCAGCTGCAGCCATGAGAAAAGGGATAAATCCCACGTGGGAAAGGAACAGACTCAAGAGCTCTCTCCTGATACATAGCACGGTACAAGACTATGAGCAAACTGTAATGTTGAGTCACTTGAATACTTGGACTGTAGGTGGCTTCCTTATGCTGAACAGGGTCCTACGTATCTATGTGTGTTTTAATAACTGCTGTTTGTTGCACCAGTGCATACTAGCATGGAGCTGTGCCTGCTAGATCCTTGCTAGGACAGTGAAAGCACAGTGATTTTCTCTCTTAAACTGGAGTCCACTGTAGACTGTGAAGCTAGAAGTTGAAATTTTTCATTGCACCATCTCTTCTTTACCCTCTGAAGCTCCATTGCATGCGTCAAGCTGAATCAGTGAGTTAGTGAAGACTGATTTATTGCAGTGATTTCAGAACAAAATGATGCGAAGGAAACTGCATCCGCTAACGTAATCCCTCTAAAAAGAACATGACAATTTGATTTATCAAGTGTGCAAGTCTGAAGCCCTCTTTGCTCCCAGTTCCTCATGTGATTCCACTCCAATGACTCACATCAGCCCCAGGAAAGGAGAAATACCACTACTGTGAGCTGATGCTTTCCTACATTTATGTACAGCAAAGGCATCCCTTGGGAAGTGGAGTCTGCCACATCTTACAGAGGATGGGAATTACTGTGCAAATTTTAGGTCAAGTCATCAAGGATTTGCATCTCTACAGGGTCTAGTCCACCTTTTTTTTGTATCAGCCAAGAGACAGTCACTGCATATGCATGTGTCAATGCTATGAAGAATTGGTACAATTTCCTGGTTTAATGTGAAATGCCCAAAATAGAATTAACTAGTCATCTAAGTAAGAACAGAAAAGCTGTTTTCCACTGAGCTTTTTCTGTCACATGAATTTAATTTACTTCTCTCCTAAGACAATTCCAGTTTACCAGACGTTTCTAGGTAATATAACTCCCAACTTTGTGTAAGTATGAGTTTGTTTATGATTTAGCTGGCTGGTATTTTTACTTATTGAATGTGGAGCAATCTACCTGTATTCTTCTAATTCTTATCCTGTGTGATCTCTGACCTAGGTGACCCTGCTTTGGCAGGAGGCTTGGACTCGGTGATCTTGGGAGGTACCGTCCAATCCCTAACATTCTATGATTTTAGGGTTCTTTTAGTATTTGATGCAAAATGTCAGATGCACTAGAGCCAAAGACATGAACACCAACAAATCAGAAAGAGAAAATCCAGGCTTGGCCACACTAGGACAATGCAAAATGGGGGAGAAATTGTGTAGTCACACCAAAAGTGTAAATACTTTCAGAACCTGAGCAAAGCTGTAAGAATAAACTAAAAGCTCTCTTCAATCCTTTCTTGTGTAATCAGATTTTTCCCCTGCAGGTCATGCTCACCACAATCATAACAATGTTGTGAGAGATTAAAACTTGAGAACAACAAATGTGAAATGCATGAGCTTGGCACAAACACTCTTTGAATTCCAGGAACACTTGTGCTGCATTGAGCTGTCTTAAACTGCAATGTTTCTTGTGCCCATCATGGAAAAATACCCAGGGCTGTCCCATAACCAGTTGTGGGGCATTTTTCCCCCTCAAGATAATTAATTACAACAATTATTTCTAATATTCATCTTATTGAAAGAGTTGAGGCTCAAGTGCTGTTGCACACGTGGCAACACACTTCTCTGAGAGCCCTGTTCATCGTGGCTTTGGGATGACTGGTTTTAACTCATCACTGTCATCCATGGGTTCATTCTACAATTAATGAATGAAAGCAAATACAGCAAACCTTCTGATGAGCACAGTCCCGGTCTGCCAAGGCTGGTGGTATGGGTGCTGGCCAGAGTTGGGCTCCCAGGATGGGGCTGTTGCTTGGTGATGTAAAAGCACCACCACCTTGAGCAGCCAAGTGAGACCAGGCAGTTCTGCATCCAAAGGCTGACACTGTGGTCATGACTTATGGGCTGAGACACTCCGTTCTCGCACATTAAATATCAGAGGTTCTTCCTGGGCTTGTGGCATCACTGGAAGACTCTCCAGTGGTCGTATATAAAATCCAGAATAAAATACATATTTTTTTTTTTCCAGGAAGAGGAATATTGCTTAGTTCTGTATTTTGAATGTTTTATTTGCTCAATATATTGCACAGAGAAAATTCTGTTCTGCCACAGAAATGGTCAAAGACGCACATGAGTATGAGCAGAAACCACACCAGAGAGTCCAAACCCTCTCTTGGTAGGAAATCCACATCATTATTCTGTCCTGAAAGGCACATTTGCAGGATAAAATGCTTGATGCACATGAGGCAAGAGAGAGAGATGGCGAGTTGTTTATCAATAAAAGTACTATTTTGCAACCTGTCCTCGCTGTTAGTAAGTCTAGAATCAGCATCAGTAATGTCCAGTGTCATTTTTTTTTTTGCCATGAATATGAATTCTTGCACATAACAGAAAAAAATTAACCTGGTTTAATCTTCTGGAATGAAACAAATTAATTATAGGATTCTTTTGGGTTTGTTTCTTTTTAATGTGTTAAAAGCACAAACTGGTGATCTATTTGTAAATAAACTGCTACAAGATGAATGTAAACTAGGAAAGAATATACTATTTTTGCATGGTAAAAGATTACTTAAAGACCTCCTGATGCCTTACAGAGAATTTGGAGAAGCATTTTATTTAGAGGCAATTCTACCTGCATACTTTTTGTATCGTTAGCTCACTTTGGGTTTGTCTGCTGGGGAAAAAAAAATAAAGTAAAAATCAGAATTAGATATTTGTCTCTTCTTGGAATTAACATTCCTCAGTAATTTGCACATTCAGTGGTTTCTACACCAGCTTTACTCCTGTTAAGTCCTAAAACTGAGGCTGTTCTCTTTGGAGAAGTCTGGATGCTTGTAGTCTGGGAGGGGGAAAAAAGTTTCAGCTCCCTGGAATTGTTCCAAAATAAAATGTTTTCTGAGGCATCTAGAGCCCCTTTAAGCCCTTCATTTCAGCTTTTTGTTACGTATTCTAGCAAAGTAGGAGCAGCAAACAACCGAGGCATTTTGGTCTGTGTCGCCTATTTCCAGCTGAAGGTGAAGGGGTTAAAAGAGAACATGCATTTGTATTAAAAAAAAAAAAAAAAAAAAACCACCCACCACAATAAATTAACTGTAATTAAAGTTTTTTAGGGTTGGTATATTAGCACGTGCATCAAAAAGTCATCTACAGAAACATTTGTAAAGAAGAGAAGTTGTCCCGTTTCGCAAAGCTCCCGATAGGATTTTTCTCGTGGGCTGACCTACAATCAAAGCTCGCTCCTACAAGCTGTTGTTACTCCAGCACTCTGTCCTCACAGTCGGGATGAAGCCGCTCAGAATGTGTGCCTCTGGTAAACGTAGGGGCAGAAAATAAAAAGAGCAAACACAGGAAAATAACAACTAAAGGAATAGTGGAAGCTGAGATGGATTTTAGCACTCTTCTATGAGACAAACAAAAGACTGATTGCAAAGTTCTCTGAAGACGCTGCAGTCTTTCTGTAATGGTCTCCTTTTTTTTTTTTTTAATTTAATTTTATTTTAAACCAGTAATACCATAACCAAATGTATCTGCTTGTTTAATATGAATTGACAATTGGGAATGCATAGTATTTTTTCAGACTATGTGTCTAAACCAATAAAGTTTAAAAGCGTTCCGTCTCTGTTTCCCGGTCTTTGTGTGCGCTTGCATCTCTCCCTCCACTGGGATGAACATTCAGTGATGAAAAAGAGTTGTCATTTATCATTATTTTTCATGCTACCAAAGTAATGAGTTTCCTCTGCCCTACGAACTCCAGCTGAAACATGAGGGCTCAAGGTGAGGAGAAAGTTCTTCACAGAGAGAGTTGTTAGCCATTGGAACGTGCTGCCCAGGGAGGTGGTGGAGTCGCCGTCCCTGGAGGTGTTCAAGAGGGGACTGGACGTGGCATTTCGTGCCATGGTCTAGTGGGCATGAGGTCTTGGGCGACAGGTTGGACTTGATGATCTTTGAGGTCTTTTCCAACCTTGTTGATTCTATGATCAACAACGGGAATTTTGTTCATGCAGTTTCGATAGCAGGATGTAATATTGTATGTGTAGCACATGACAATATGTACTATGTATACATGTAACAGTGAGATGTAGTATCATAAACCTATTTATTTGACATTTATTTATCAAACCATTTATTTACGTGGCTCATTTATTAGCCAACACCAGTAAGAGACAGCAGCAGTGTCCAGTGCACCCTGCAAAGCCCAGGGGAGCAAGAGCAGGACCAGGTAGGATTATTCATGGACAAATGGTGTTTGGTTCCAGGGAAACAGCCATCCCTGACCCACCTGACATCACCCCCACCCCAGAACATAGCCTCTCCCTCACTCTGCTCCTCTGCACTCTGTGCATAATCTCCTTCAGCGTTAATTTACACTTCACGACATTAAAACTCCTCAGGTCAGGCATGTGCTGACAACGTGCCCCGAGAAGAGCAACCGTACTGGGCACTGGTGAGGCTGTACCTCAAATTCTGGGCTCAGTTTTGGGCCCCCCACTCCCAAGAAGAACACTGAGGTCCAGAGAAGGGCAACAAAGCTGGTGAAGGGTCTGGAGAAAGGTCTGGTGAGCAGCAGTTCAGGGAAATGGGGTTCAGCCTGGAGAAAAGGAGGCCGAGAGGAGACCTCCTGGCTCTCCGCCCTGGAAGGAGGTATGAGCCGGGGCGGGGTTGTCTCTTCTCCCAAGGAACAAGTGATAGGACAAGAGGAAGTGGCCTCGAGTTGCTTCAGGGGAGGTTTAGAATGGCTATTAGGAACATTTCCTTTCCTGCAGGAGTGGTCAGGCACTGGAGCAGGCTGCTCAGGGTGGAGTCACCACCCCTGGAGGTGTTCAAGAACGACGTGGCTATGGCAGTTGGAGACGCGGACGAGCGGGCATGCTGGTGTGGGGTTGAGAGCTGCACCAGCTGACGTTAGAGGCCTTTTCCCTCCTTGGTGGTTCAAACTCTCCCCATTCCCTGCCCCTACAGCCACACTGCCTTCTCTCATCCGTTCGTCTGCAGGCAGCCCCTCAGCGCCTGTGCGACGCATCTTTCCACTCACAGAGAGGGCGCCGGACTGGGCAGAATCCAACCCAACGGCACGGAACCGAACGGAACCTAACGGAAGCCAACCTCGCACCTGCCCCCCGCGCTCGCCTGAGGCTTGCGGCCGCGCGGGGTGACGGCGCCCCTGCTGCCGGCGGTCGGTGAGCTGCGCATGCGGGCTGGAGGCGAAGTGGCCAGGGACGGGCGGGGCCGGTTGGGTCTGTATGAAGGTTGTGGTCCGGATGAGGGCATCGTCTGCTGTCTCCTTGCCTCGTCTCCGCTTCTCAGGGCCTTGCTGAGGCGCCGCCGTGCGGGATGGAACGGTTCCGCTGGCATGGGGCTTGCCAGGGCGGAAAGGCACCGCTGAAGAAGCGCCGCTCGTCCCCTGTGCCAGGGGTTTTCGGTAGCCGGGCCGGCAGCTCCCAGCCGTGCCGCCGGCGGCTCTTCGGGAGCGCGGGCCCCATCGGCGAAGCGGAGCCCCGGTGTAAGGGCTTCTCCACCCCTGGCGGGGCCCGAGGCCGAGTCGCAGCAGCGATAAGGCGGCCGAGACAGGGCGAGGGGTGCCGAGGGGCAGGCGGCTGGGAGGAGGGGGCCTGTGCTGTGTTTTTTGCCGTGCCTCTGTTTGCATGGCGCTTTGTGGAGCGGGTGGGGATGCCGGGCAGGTTAAGTCACCCTCCGGGGACGATTCTTACCAATAATACAATGATGTGGCTTCGGCGTGTCGTCCACAACCCCTAACCCCCCACCCCTAGCCGTGTCTCTTTGGGCTTCTCAGCCTCTGTTTCCAGCCCTGCTTGTGCTGTGTGGTTGGAAAATTGATTGTTATCTGCGTGCCATACAGTGCGGAGAACAGGAGTAGGTTCCTCTGGTTTAGCTGCTGGTTTGGAATAAAAAGGGGATTTACTTTGTAAATTATGGCTATCCCACTCACGTCTTTCTTTTAGGAATGAAACAAAAGCTTTGCTCGCCTTGGAAAGGAGCAGCTTTAAAAGTTACTTGAAGGTGGTCCTCAAAAGGAGTAGCCTCGTTGAGTTGAGAATTAAAAACCTTAAAGAAACAAGGTGGTCTGAGGAGAGGGTGTGGGATTGAAGTAGTGGCTGACAGTAGTAATGCAGCTTGCTAAAGTACTGTTCACACAGTGATCTTGGTACTTTAACTTGGGACTTTACTGTTACAGGATGCAGTGAATATTATTTTCTGTCCTGATCCTACTCTGCTAGCTCACGATCTTGTGAGTGTGCAGGATTCCTATGTCCATGACTGGGGGCAATTAACAGCCTTGACAGTCCTGCTTAACATATGCTCGAAAGAAAGAGGACAAGGAATGAGCCCTGTGACAAGTCCTAATCTACCCTGTCCTCTGCTGAATTCACAGGGAGTTTCAGCTAAAGGGCTCTCTGCAGTTATGGGGGGATAAAATACAAAGCTAAGCAACACGTTGGTTTTAGGAATGGGAAATAGGTCTCTGAAATTTGCTGTCATTGTAGCCTTTGGGATTATGTACAGTGAGGACTGGTTTATGCAGAAATTCTTATGATACACCTAATAAACTTCATTTAAAACCGATTTAGATGCAAGCTACTTTCAGCCCAGGTTGAGTAAAGGCAATTTCTGAAGTGGTTTTGTTGTGTTCTTTGGGATTTTTTTTTTTTTGAGTCAGCAGGTTTAGGAAATGTGAAGTCTCTCTTGAAATCTGCTAATTATTTTTTTTTATCTTGATACACAGCTGCAAAAAAAGCTTCGGTAAAAATAAAGCAAATTCAGACTTCATAGTGTTCATGATAATAGGATCCAAACTGATGGACATGGAAGAGGGAGAACAGCTAAAGGTGCTCTGGAGTTGGTGAGGGGTTTGGAACAGAAGCCCTATGAGGAGAGGCTGAGGGAGCTGGGGTTGCATAGCCTGGAGAGGAGGAGACTCAGGGGTGGCCTTATTGCTTTCTACAACTACCTGAAGGGAGGTTGTAGACAGGCAGAGGTTGGTCTCTTCTCCCACGCAACCAGCACTAGAACAAGAGGACACAGTCTCAGGTTGTGCCAGGGGAAGTTTAGGTTGGATGTTAGGAAGAAGTTCTACACAGAGAGAGTGATTGCCCATTGGAATGGGCTGCCCAGGGAGGTGGTGGAGTCACCTTCATTGGAGGTGTTCAGGAGGAGACTTGATGGGGTGCTTGGTGCATGGCTTAGTTGATTAGATGGTGTTGGATGATAGGTTGGACGCAATGATCTTGAAGGTCTCTTCCAACCTGGTCTGGTCTATTCTATTCTCTGTTAGTAATAATTGCTTCCATTCTAACACTAAAATTACTGAACTAAGTGTATGTTCTTTTCTAGGCCTGAAGAGAAAGCCCAATGTGAAAACCCTACAAAAAATTAAGGAAAAGAGTGAAATCACCCAAGTGAGGCAGTCATGCAACCAAAGGTCTGTTAGAACTCACTCAAATGCATCATTATTGTAATTTCTGTTGCTTTGACTTCATGAGATGTCTCTTGGAGGTGTGCAGTTTGAATTCTCAATGAGCTGTTGATTATCAGACTATTTGTTGGCACCTCATAAAGACATTTTGTAGTTCTTGCTGCCTTCCTCTAGAGTGAGCTGAGTGTACTGAACTTAGCTCTTTTTTCAATTGCAGCAATCAAGTGAATGTCCAAGAAGAAACAGATCTGGAAACAAAAGAATATAAAGTAGAAGAAAGCTCTGTACAGGTAAAGGTGAGAGTGTTGTCTTGCTCTTTTTATGGAGGATAAATCAAAGAAGTGTAACATGTTGAATTCTTTTTCCAACCAAGCAGACTTTCCTGTCAGTTGTGTGCATTTTTCAGGCTAAACTTGGCCCTGTATTTTGGTGACATGAGGAAAAACAACTTTGGTGTGAGGGTGTTAGAGTTCTGGAGCAGGCTGCCTGGAGAGGCTGTGGAGTCTCCTTCTCTGAAGCGATTCCAAACCCACCTGGACATTGTGATCCTGGACAAGCTGCTGTGGATGCCCCTGCCTTAGCAGGGGAGTTGGAATGGTTGATCTCCAGAGGTCCCTTACAACCCCCACCATGCTGAGGTTCTGTGAACATGTCTAGGATTCTGAAAGTGAGCAGCATGAATTTGGCCTCTGAAATAAAAGACAGGGAAATTGATTACTCCACAGTGATCTCTTGCATAACTTCAGCTGATGTCAGTGTGCTTTCACTGGAAGTCTCATCCAGCAGAGTGTAGGATCAAAGGATTGGCATTCCTTAGGGATTGCAGAAGTACAAGTCATATTTGTTAACTTTTAGTACAAGCTGCACTGTGAATAGCAAATTTAAGTGGGGAGGGACCAGACAGTAAGTTTCTGAGTATCTACCAATGTGGGAATACATTTAATGGCATTTATTTGTCTACATCCAGCTTTCTCAGGTTGTTTGTATTGATGTTTTAATTTTAGGAATCCTTGTTAATCAACTTTGAAAGTAAAGAAAGCTTGAAAAGTACTGAAGTGACTTCAAGTGAGTAGAATGACAATCCATCATAGTATTACATACACTTTTATATCTCTAAAACTAAATGTAAAACAAATGTAATTTGAATTCTATTTCAAGTACTGATGTGCTGCTCTTCTACCAGTTGTGACAACGTGATGTTAGAAAAGAAAGGTTTGGAGACCACTTCTATTCCAGCATGGGGCTTGGTTCACACTACATGCATTGTAGGCAGCATAAAGAGGAGACCTACAAGATCTGAGAGTCTTGAATCTGGCCTGATGAAATCCCCAACCTTGGTTTTATCATGGACAACAACTAGTTGTTGACACGAGTTCTTCAGTTTACTCAAACCTGCATTTTTAAAAGCTTGTGGCTAAATAGTTTGTGCTTCTGAAAACAAACCTGCCTCAGAATTACCTTATTAGAGGCTAAATTCTTCAGCTCTTGAGCCTTGGGTAAGGAAGTTGTCTTCTGTCAGCTTGTGGGAGTGGAAGTTTGGCTTCAGGGTGCCCTTTGTTTGTTTGTTTCTTTAATTGCATTATGGATCAGTATTAGATACTAACCTGATAGTATTGAGCTCTTCACCGGAATGAAACTTGGATAATGCATTCCTGATGGTTTGTACAAGATGATACTTTGGTTTTCTGGTAGCCACCTTTTTGTCTCTTTCTCTAGGTACAGGAATGACTCTTCCCACAGGTGTTTCCACCTTTCTCCTAGAGTGTTTAGATACAGGCTCAACTGAAGAGTATAACACAGGTGCTAGTAGCAGCATGAGCAGTTTCTTATCCCCTGAAATATTTAGAGATGATGGTTCAGGTGAGACTTGTTTTCCTTAAATTTTGTTTGATGTAGAAGAAGTGGGAGGACTATCTGCAATAGAAAGGCTATAGGCTTCTCTTAACTGTGGCTCACGGGGTCAGATCTTTGCTTTTAACATGGGATCCAGTCCACTGTGAATCACGGCCTGGTGCAATTTGAATTAGACTCGGGAACTTAAAATACTCACTGTTGACAGGAGGTGGTTTTGGGAATGACCAACAAATCTGCTTTGAGTCAAATTCTTCCTAAACTTTTCTGTAGTTGGTTGAGCTGAGACAATAGTGTCTTGCAGATGTGGTTTCTTTCACTTTGGTCACAAATTCAGTGACTCAATGAATTTCAGCGTAAGAAGCTTACAGTTACATCTTTTATGTCCAGAAGGAAGTAACTTTTACCCTGTGGACTCCGGCAAGTACAAGAACTCCACTCTCTTGGACTCCAGCAAAGCCATGGCCATAGATAAGATACTCCACATCTCAAATCTTTCAACAATATTAGGTAACTCTTGTTTTCTTCTACAATAGTTCAGAGTGTGTACATCAACTTCACTGCAGTGCAAGGCACCTATGTAAGATGCAGAATCATCATTTCATTTAAGGCATGTCTGCATGATGGGAAACAGTTCCTTCTCTTCCCTTCTAATACTTTGTTTCTAACTTGGTGTGCACTAAAATACTGTCTGGTCTGTGGAGCTTTTTCTTTTATTAAAGTTTAGCTTCAATGTTTTCTAGAGCCTGTAGAGGATTTTCCAGACCAATACAACAGAAGGTAATCTGCAAAGCAGGCTTTTTGCACCTAAATGTTCATTCTTTTTTTTTTTTTTTTAACCTCTTTTGAATGATATTTAAAAGAGAGGCTGATAAGAATAAGCCTCTGATGCTGCAAACGCTCCTGTTGAGTTTCTGCTACCTGTGTCCCCACTAACTTTAGAAATTTGATGTTACTGACTTCAGCCTTTGTGTATCTGAGGAACACAAGGGGTGGCTTTTCTAGCAAGAGTATAATTTCTTTCAACCCTTGTGCTGCTGCTTCCAGTTTTCTCTGCAGACATTTCCCGTCAGAGCTCGCTCATACCAATCTTGCAGTTCTGCATTTCTTATGAAGCTGGTTTTCTCCTCTAGTCTCTTTAAATATGTTCTGTCATAATGTGCTTCAGAGCTGAGGACTTGAGGGAATGTCTGCTGTAGGTCTTAAATTACTGATGGCTTCAGAATAATCTGTATGATTTGATGATAAACTATCAGAGAACTCAGGTGTGAAGTCACTCAGTAACAATGTGTTTTAAGTTTTATCCCTTTTCACTCAGTCTCTATTGCCCTATGAGTTCTTCAAACATTGCTTTTTAGTTTTTTTGATTTGAATGTTAACATTTATTCAGAATAGTTGTTCACTCTTTTTTTCCCCCCTCTTCTAGAAAGAGACTTTCACATTGCATTCATACTTCTTCATCACTGAATGTTTCAAATACTGTGGCAGGTAAAACATGACCTAAAGCAGTTGTAATGGCTGTGAGGCATCAGAATATTCTACCCACACTTAAATGATGGCAGAATATCAGAGCCAAGCTTCCACTGGGTCATTTGTCCCCCTGGCACAGGCTGAGCTCAATTGGGTCTTGAAGGAAAAGTGTGACCTGAAAATCTTCCTTGTAAATAAGACTTAGTTCTAATGAATGTGTTAGGGGAAGAACAAAAAAAACCCAAAGAGCATTTCTTATTAAGCTTATCTAGGAACAGAGCTGTTCATGTCATTGTCCTTATCTGGACTTACTTCCTATCACCTATTTAGAGTTCCTCATGTAACTACAGTTCTGAACTGATGCAATTCTGGCTGGGGCCTAGCTGCTGCATAATTTCCCCCTGCTTACAGCCCTGCTTAATTTGGGCTGTAATAGCAGCTGAAGTTGCCACTGGCAAAGGCTGCTGTGATTTATGCAGTTGCCTTGCTCTTACAGTATGTGTGTGTAGCAGTAAATGGTCAAGTAAATGTATGATTAATAAGCAACCTCATTTCCTCAAGGAATGGGAGAGGAGTAAAGCAGCTGTGTTGGTAGGGAGAGGGCGACCAGGATTCTATTGAAGGGAGGAATTGTGTTTACGTGGGTAGCTTTGGAACAGTCCTTCTTTTCAAAGCAGCCTGCAAGGCATGGGTTGGAGAGTAGCTGTGGTTCTTTGTCTCAAAGTTAATTAATTTGTTGGAAATTCATCACAGGGAAAAAAGCCTGTAAAATTACAGCTGCAAGAGAGAGAACTCCAAACCTAAAAAATGCTATGCGCTGTTCCTCACCGTTAGGACCGGAAAGAAAGGTGAAAGATCCTTAAGAAATGAGCCAGTTTGTAACACAGACGATTTATCCCTTCCTTTTGTAGGTGGAAGACTCCACCTGGAAGTGTAGCACTTCCCATGAAAGGGGTCCCTGCAGAGAGTGAAGCTATAGCTTGCCTCTCCCTCCTCCTAGTAGCAATAGTCATGGGTATCCCCTGCTCAGTGTTTCTCACACTGGCTGTGTTAGTGGTATTGAGTCAGTTGTGTAGAGCTGGAGTGGGACTCTGTTAGGGCTCACCACGCTGTAGAGACTCGCTTCATGACAATGTTTTTTTCACCCTTTAGCCTGACAATCAAACTGCTAAACCTAAAGGGCTGATATCTAAGGTAAAAGAAGAACATTCCAGTACCTCAGGAGGAGGACCATCATCACTCCAACTGCTTGATGCTCCAGGAAACACTTCAGCTAGAGCAGTGGGGTTGACAGCAGAAGTACTGCCACATGACCTGACAGGTGGTGTGGGGGTAAGTGGTGCCGTTGTGCTGACTAGCAAAGGAATGAATTGGAAGTGGGTTTTGAGTTGTGACAGAAGTGCCAGTGGGCACTCAGGAGCCCAGCAGCCAACTGTCTCCTGGGCTGATCCCCAGCAGTGTGGGCGGCAGATGAACGGAGGGGATTCTGCCCCTCAGCTCTGCAGTGCTGGGGCTAGCTGTGAAGTCCTCGGCACAGACAGGAACCTGTTGGAGCAGGGACAGAGGAGGCCACAGCAATGATGGAAGGGCTGGAAGCCATCTGCTCTGAGGCTAGGCTGAGAGAATTGGGATTCTTCAGCCTGTAGAAGAGAAGGCTCCAGGGAAACCTTGTGGTGGCTTTTCAGTGCTTAAAAGGGAAGATCAGAAAGCTGGGGATAGAGATTTTTAGGAGGGTCTGTTGTCATAGGACAAAAGGTAATGGTTTAGACTGAAAGAGAGAGATTTAAACTGAGGAGAAAGAAGAAATGTTTTCCACTGAGGGTGGTGAGACTCTGGCCCAGGTAGCCCAGAGAGGTGGTAGATACCTCATTCCTGGAACCATTCCAGGTCAGGATGTTTGGGGCTCTGAGCAACCTGCTCTAGTTACAAATGCCCCTGCTGACTGTAGGTTACTGCACTAGCTGACCTTTAAGGGCCCCTTCCAACCTAAAGCCTTCAATGCTTCCAGTCTATGAAATATATCTGAGAAGTAGTAGGAAGTGCTTTATCCCCTAGTTGTGAAGGGGGCCTGAAATGTCTGTGTTCCATGCTGCAGTAAAAGGTTGTCTTAGTTTTGGTAAGATCAAAAATAATGGAATGACAGGAAATCAGTACTTAACCCCCAGAACTGTTAGTAATTGTTACAGAAAGCATTGTGTACGGGGCAAATACTGCAGGGCTGAAAATAAACAGCAAAGAATTTGAAACTGATACTGAATTATTTGGTTTTGTTTCACAAACGAGTTCCACCATGCTGGTCATGGAGGGAAAGAAAGCTCTTGGTTGTGCTCAGCCTGCAGAGCTGAATGTGTCTGTCCTGCAATTTGATTTAATGATTAAGACCAAACAAATCGTCCTTCACGGCTCAGGCCAGTTTTGGCTGTAGTAACACAGCGGTACAAGCTGCACAACAAAATACATGCAAAATTCTGTTAGCTGGGCAGTTAAACACACCAAAAAATCTGAAGCTATCTGGTTTGTGGTTTTGCAACCTCTTCAACAACATTTTTACAACAGCACCTACTTGTCTGAGCTGCCTTACTCCTTTGATACAAACAAGCTTGCTGTTTAAATGCCAGTTTGAATGTCAGTAAAAGTAGAATAATTCTGCCACTTCTCTCTGCAGGAGCAGAGGAGACATCTCTGTGGCTTTCATGCCACAACTCCCAAATAAATCAACACACTACAAGTTCTTAGAAAAAGGGAAGATGTTAAATAAGGAAAAGAGAAGCTGTTAAAGTAGGAAAAGTGCTTCATTTTGCACCAGGTTACTTGGCAGGAAAATATACTGGTGTTTATGGATGCTAGATTAGCATCAGGATCTTGGTGGAGGGTGAAAAGAGGAATAACTGGACTCCTAAGTCAGTTTTTGAAACAATAGAACATCTTTTGCATGAGGCAGTATGAATTGCCTGTCATTTTATAGGGCTGCTATTCCTGTGTGGGTTGTGTTTTGATGGAACTGTAGCTTAACCTATCACCAGTGTGCAAAGCCTCACCTGGGGACAACCTATTCCTGAATACCACAGGTATTTCTTCTTCAGGAGAAGTTGTTACTGCATCTCTGAGCTCAGAAAAAGGAGTTATTCCTCAAAGGCTAGAAGAAGAAGGAATGTTTTAAGGCTCTAATTTTATTGCACTCTTTCATTTTGACATGCTGATTTGTAATGTACTTTACAGTATCACAGCTGAGGAGAAAGCTTTGAAGCTTTCTGTCGCCCTTTCCAATAGCATATTAAGTATCCACAAGTAATTATAAATGTCTTCTAATGATACCCCTGGAAATCTGTATGTCCTCTCCAATTTCCCTAGAAGAAAGCTAGCAGAGTGTTTCTTCAGTGGCAGCAGTTGTGTCAATGAAATGCCATTTATCTTTACAGCCTCCGTGTGGCAGAGAAGAAATCTGCTCCATTGTCAAACTGTCACCACCCCGGAAGCTCTCCAGGCTTCACCAAATTCCTGCTGACACAAAAGCATTCAGCTTTCCCAAAAGGCTGCCTGAAGGTAATGGGTTCACTCTGCAGATCTAACTGGCAGTTTGAAGGTTTGGGGTGGGCTTTTTAAAGTCTGAATATTGGGGAAAACCACAAAGCTAGAGAGGAAAAGACACTGAAAACTTCAAATTTCTTTCTTAACAGTGTTCTACTGCAATAATAGCGCGCCAGCAGGCTACACAAACATTTTTACCTCCAAGGATCTTTAACGGAGGGATTAACACCATTTCCTAGGCTACAGTACTAAGGCCAAAACACATTACTGGGCAACTGGGAATATTTGCACCTCGTCAAATTGCTCCTAAACATAATATTGAGCTTTGCTGGTATGGAGACTCCCTGGAAAAGATACCAGCTTATCCACTGATTTACTGTCTCTGCCTTACTCTAGGGTTCATCTTCTAGCATTGGTGTGTTTTATGTCTTGCTCTGCTAAATTGAGCTCTTTAGCATCCAGTACTGTTTTGGTTTTTTAACCCCTGAAAGTAGTTCACACAATCCCAGGGTGGTAGGGTTGGAAGGGACATCTGGACATCATCCATTCCAATCCCTCTGCTAAAGCAGGGACACCCACAGCAGCTTGCCCAGAATCACAGAGTCCAGGTGGATATGGAATCTCTCCATAGGAGACTCCACAATCTCTCTGGGCAACCTCCTGGGTTACAGCTTGTGCCTGTTGTCCTTCGTTTGTCACTGGGCACCACTGTGATGAGTGGCCCTATCCCCTTGCCCTCTACCTTTTAGCTCTTGCTGAGCATTGATCAGATTCCTTCTCAGGCTGCTCTTCTCCAGGCTCTCAGCCTTTCCTCCTCAGAGAGATGCTCTAGGCCCCTCAGCATCTTAATGGCCTTTGCTGGACTCTTTTCAGCAGCTCCCTGTCTCTCTTGAACTGGTGAGCCCAGAACTGGACCCAGTACTGCAGATGTGGCCTCATTAGGGCAGAACAGAGGCAAAGAGTAGGGGGAACCTGCTGGTCACACACTTCTCAGTGCGCCCAAGCTGAAGGAATGGGGTGTGTTTAAACATTACCAGTTTCTTGGTCAAGGTTTCTGTTTTCTCCTGAGCCCTTGAGCAGAGGAGAAGCTTCTTTCTTCACTTCCGAGATTTTTGCTGCACAAAAATGAGAACCGTGTACAAAATGTAGCACTACTCAGAGGTAAAATCCCCTCTTCTTTCACATCTCTCTTGAAGTTCCTCAGTGTGCCACTGGATGGCAGATGTCTTCTGAGGTTTAAAGTTGCATTTTACAGTGTCTCCGAGTCTTCTGCAGGCTTTGTCATTTGTGCAGGTTTGATGTAACACAGGGATAGTGCATCAGTATAATAGTGTTCAGTATTCCTGACTGTACACAAATTTCCAGTGGAATTGCAGTCTCTTAGCTCCAAATGCTCTCCTGCTTTATTACACTGAGTTAAATGCAGCACATAGAATGCAGGGGAGTGTTTCTGGGTGTGGGTGCATGTATTCCTTAATGATTAATTAATTACTGGAGATCAAAGAACAGGGATGTTATGTCATGTGTCCAAGAGAACTGTGGTGATATAGGACAGAGGTTGTAGGCAAATAGATCTCAGAAATTCATAGACCGGTTTGGGATGGAAGGGACCTTAAAGATCATCTAGTTCCAAATCCCTGCCATGGGGCATCTTCCACTAGGCCAGGCTGGATAGAGCCTTGAACACCTCCAGGGAGGGGCATTCCCAGCCTTCCTGGGCAACCTGTTCCAGTGTCATCACTGGAATGATGAAAAATATGGAAGTCAGCAAGTGCTATCACAACAGAAGTTTGGGTTGGTTACTGTTTTTCTAGAGGACTGGGAATCAGGAATTAAACTTTCTAAAGGTGGTGGTGGTGGGGTTGTTCTGCTGGATGTTCTCATCTCTGCTGAAGGAATCATTCAGCTGATGCTCCTTTGCATTAGGAATGTACACACTCAACACTATTGTTCTCTGCTCCTTGGCAATTGACCTAGAGGATTCAGATCCCTCCAAACAAATGATAGTGTAGATATCTACTGAACATCTTAACAGCTTATCACACCAAGGAGCTTTCTCTTACACTTGAGAACGTGTCCCTGCTGATAGTATTTAACTTCTCACTTTTTTTCCCCCCCCAGATAACATTACAAGTACTGAAAACTGGATCTACTGTAAACACAGATGAAATTTCTGGGTTTCAGCTGGAGTCAAGACAAGAAATTACTGTCTTGCTGCTGTGGCACAGAGGTGAAACAGACCTACCAACCAATAATTAATGGCTGTATGGTGTTTTTTTGGCATATACACTGTTTGAAATTTAGTCTGCTGCTTTGCAGTAAGCTTGTAAATACTCAATCTTATTATTAAATTATTTTGTTGAAGCAACTAAATCTTCCTCTGGGCATTGTTCCATGATGGCTCTGTAAAGATGGTTCTTCAGTAGACAGGAAGTTGTCAGGTTTTAAAATTCTACCATGGCTTTCCAAACCTCCTGGAACTTGAATATTCTGGGTGATAACACTGAGGAAAAACTCATCTCCTGGCAGATGGTTCTGGCTTTCCAAAAAAGAGCATGTCAAGAAGACACATAAAATCCACCACTTTAATTAGTTTAACTGCACTTAGAAATACCTGTGAAAGATCAGACCCTGAGCCTCTTCCCCTTGCTCAGGGGTAGAAGAAAAAGCAAATAAATGCTGCTAGATTAGTCTGTGCACAAGTGTTGTATAAACATACTGTATAGCTCAGGGTGAAAAATTATACCATTAAGTTATTTCTTCCTTTAAGCATGAGTAGAACAAGCTCTGCCAACAGCTCCTTGGAGTCCTCTTGGGTGTGCTTCTAATTATCAATATCCCTGTTCTTGCAAATTCCAAGCCACTGGTGATTATGCAAGAATCCAGAGCCCCTAGGAGATAGAGGTGAGCTCCTTGGTGTAGAGCTGTCTGTAGTAAGTTATGATTATGATGGCTATTCAAGGTAAAGGTGGCCCAGAATAAACGAGGTGTTTATCATACGGATGTTTGAAGAGTCCTAGGGAAAACCACTTTGCTCTAAACCATTTCATAGTTTCTCTACAAGAAACAAACTGATACTGCCAAACTAATTGGAGAGTCCAAGAGAAGATGATACAGTGTGTAACACTGGAGTTGGCTGTGGCAGCCTGAATATTGTAGAATTTTGCTTTTCTTGCTGGTTATACAGGACAAATATCATGACCCACAATCTCTCTCGTCCTGCCCTTCAGTTACGAAAGCTCTGCTCCTTATTTTCATCTTTTGTCTGACTCTTGGAGAAAGTGTAATTAATTGCTAGGCTAGCTCTCTGCCCCAGGGAAGGAAATGGTATTCATTTGGAGGCCACAACAATATCTACTCTTGTTCTGCTTTTCTCAAAGGAAAGGCTTTTTCCTCGTGATTTGGGTTTGAACCCAAGAATGACTGCATGAAATTTCATTCAGAGTGGGAACTGGCTCTTCCATCCCAGTGCCTAAAGGTTATGGGTCACAGCCAGTGCCTGGGTGCTGCAGAAGGGCCTGTTTGTGCAGTGATTCAGGAGAGCAATCTGGTCAGTGTCAGCAGGGCTGCTCGGCCACATCCCAGACACGATGACGAAGTCTTAATGGTGCGAGTGGCATCACTCGCAGCAAGTCAGTTGGCGCGAGAGCTGCGATAATCCTTTATCGCCAGGGATTGTGCCTGGAGTGAATGCATTGTGCATGCATCTACAAGAGGTTCTTCGTTAACACTGCACAGTTATTTTTGTTATCTGAAGTGTCCTGCTAGGAGACTTTGACCTAAAGTGCTCGGAGATGGTGGAAGACGTTTTGCTGCTTGTTTGGAGCGCTCTAGGGGTGCGTGTGCTCGCTGCCAGAGGGAAAGACCTTGCATGCAGCTGGGTCTGGTGTGGTTCAGAACCTCAGAACACCAAGAGGAGAGTTTTGGGGCCCAAGGCAATGCATACTGAATGGACACAGAAGTTGAAATGCATGATGTGTAGGTACAAAAATCTGCCTGCAGGGAGGTTTACAGAGGAGAATGGGTGATTAAACCAGTCTTTATCCCCTTTTCTCTTACTGTCCACCCTCTGCTCCCTCTATTAAGCCTGGTTAAGTCAATCAGGCATGTCAGAGCCACTTGCTATTAATTCAGATTTGGAACAGGTTAACATTTACTTTTAAAAGGACTCTATCCCCTTGAATCCCCGCACACTTGGGATTAGCTAAGTCTTTGTTGCTGTAACTTGTGAAACTACTAAAAGCCAAGTTGTATATCCTGGCTAAAACTCATTGTTATTTTGCAGTCTCCCCTGAGGACTTTTTGTGTTAAAGGCTGCATTTACATGCCCATCTTAAAGCTTTCATATGGTGAAGATTGGTCACCTGTATATCTGTTGCAGGCAGATATATCTTCCATACAGAACAAGGAGGAAAAGATGAATCTAAATATTAATTCTGGGAGATGAAGACCAAAGTTCCTACAGATAGCTGATTGTGAGGAATCATTGTTATAGATCTCTTACACATGCACTAAATTATGCCTTTTCAAAATAATCTGCTTAATTTAATCTTACATCATACACTGCCTTACTTTAATTCTATTTTCTAGGGAAAGTAGGTGAGTCAGTGTTGCCAGCCCTTAATTAAACTCCCTAGTAGTGCTGCATCTGAACAGTGAGATGTTAGAGACTTAGCTGTGCCCAGTGTTCCCCTTTTCATTTAAACATTTAATGAACGGTTTTGCCAAGATCCACAGATATTTTTTTCATCACTTTTTTTTTTTAATGTATGTATTCTGGATTTGCCAGCTGGATATTACACCCTAAACGCTATTTTGATGTGAATGTTGCTTCCTCCAAAAGCAAGTTCCGTGCAGGTCTTGAATTGAGCCCCTCTGAGCTATGTTGTTAGTGTACTGGGAGAATCATTTCATGCACCTGGGAGGAAAAGGGAGCTGGATTTTCTAGTTAAAGCGAATCAGTTCTTCCCTGCTGCACCCCTGACCGGGAAGCCCCTTAAACACCGGCTACAGCATAAAGACGGATTTGGTGCCTGGAGTTCTCTTTTGCTTTCCTGCTGCTCCTGTCTTCCGCAGAAGGAAAACAAAGCACCGGTGTGTAATCGCCGCCCCTCGCTGCCCAGCCCCCGTTCCCCACAGAGACCGCGGTGAGCGGGGAACAGACGCCTTCGCTCATAGCACTGCCGAGGCGAGCGGGGCCGGAGATTTAAACGGGTCGCGGTGAGTGGCCACGGGGCGCAGCGGGGCTCTGGCTACCGCTCCCCCACGTGAGGCCGCCGCCAGTCAGCGGCCGTCGGCCCGCCCCGCCGGGCTCGGCCCGGCCCGCCCCGCCCCGCCGTCCCTCCTTCCCTTCCCTCCTCGCTGGCAGCGCCGGGTGACTAATGTCTGTCATATGACTGTGACACCGAATGGAGTCGGGCGGGCGGAACTAGCCGCGGCGAGGGGACGGCGCTGCGCGGAGCCCAGCGCCTCGGCGGCGGGGGCCAGCGGCGGCTCCCCAAGATGCCGCCCACCCTCTTCCAGAAGCTCTTCAACAAGAAGCACGGGCTCATCTCCCCAGCCAGGGACCCCCGGGACGACTGCGTCTTCAGGTAACCGGGACGGGGCCACCCTCCTCCTCCCCTCAGCCCAACTTGTGCGCCGAGTTCCCCGCCGCCTGCCCAGCCCCGGAGAAGAGCGATTAGTAGCCCCCTTCCTTCCCCCTCAGCAGCCGCCCGTGCCGCTTGCCGCGGTTCCCCAGCTCCCCTCAGCCGCGCACGTACCGCTGGCCCCGGGCTCTGACCCCCGCCGCGGGAGCTCCGAGGTGCCCCAGCCCGGGCCCCCTAGGCGGGAGCTGTGTGGGAGCCCCCCGGGGCCGCCACGTCGGGGCTGCCACGCAGTCTCCTCTGGGGGGTCGCCTCGCCTCGGGGCTGGGTCGAGCTGCCACCCTTCGGGGACTCAGCCCCGTGACAACCCGTCGTTGCTTTCCTGTGGGTTTCGCCCGATCGCGATCAGTGGCGGCCCCCTTTTCTCCCTGCTTCCCTCCACGGGTCGGGTGTGGGGCCCCAGTCCCTCACGGTTCTCTCCGGGGATGCTGAAGGCCGTGGAAGGGGAACAAGACGCCACTGCGCTTGGGGCGGGCAGGCGGCTGGCGATCCCCAGGGAGCCACCTCAGAAACGTGGAGGAAAGAGGGAGAAAACGTGAAGTTTTGGGCTCTGCCAAGAGAGGTGTAGGGTTTCTGGTGAAATTTGTCATGCTCTGACCGCAACAAAACTGGATTCGCCGAGAGGTGCCAAGCATAACGCGGGGGGGGCGGGGACAGGAAAGGGAGCCCATCTCCAGAAGCCCTATTCCTTGTCCCCTCCAGTCGGGTGGGACGTGGGGGTCACCAAACCGTTCAGCAGGCTTTTGGTGATGACTTCAATTCTCGGTCCTGCGTGGGGATTCAGTGTGGGAAGAGGCTCCACTGAGGCACCGGGGCCTAGAAATCACCCAGGGCCTCTTCGGGGGTTAGTTTGCTTGGAAACAGGTTGTTTTTTGTGACTGTAAAAGAAGTGCAATTCCACCAGTGCACAGTGATGATGCTCCAAAATGATGCACTCCTTCCTAGCCCTGGCAGTAGTGAAGGTTTCACAGTAACCTGCAAAATCACTCTAAAGTGCAGTTTGCAACTTGGATGCAAATCCAATACACTTCATTAGTAAGAGTTATGCACCTCTTGAAACACTTCTAACAGTGTGGTGAAGCTCTCCTCCCACCCTCTGCCTGGAAATTTATTACCTACAAATGATCAGCCTGTGGCTTGCTCTGTAATGGGAGGTCTCTGACTGATGGGCTTAATTTTGTGCAGTGGGATAGTCCTTTTTAACTGCAGTGATGCCGTTTAGGTGGTTTAAGAGTGTATCTGCAACAATTAAAGCATCACAGCTTTCACAGAATATTGATGGGTCTCTTTTGTGCCATTATGGAGTCAGGACATACTCCTGGACGTGACCTGAAATCTAGAACTTGAACTGGAGTGTGCACCTTCTAAAGACACTGATCACAGCTGCTAGTCACTGTGAAGGTGTTCCTTTTAAAATGATCTTATTAAAGAGACAAGTCGTTTTCATGATGTCTGTGTCATCTTATTTTCTAAATCAGCTTAACTCTGGGATCAGACTCCTTGGTGTGGAAGGAGCCCTAAGACTGCTCTGTGTAATTAACTTGCCTTTCCCCCTCTGTTAAGACATGTGTTAGTGATGGGTCTGTGTGGAGATTGGTGGTTAATTCCACAGCTGCTGGCCCTGAGGCAGAAATGTGAGGATCACGCTTGTGGTGAAAGGAGCAGGAGTAAGTGCTCCACAAGATCTCCTCTTCCCTCCTCACCTGCATGGTTCTGTGCCAAACTGGATGTGAATTTAAACAAGATCTGTCCCTCTGTCTGCTTTTCCCTCCTCCATTTCCATGGCGCTGCTTCACTTTGTGCTCTGAACTCTCAACCACCAACTAGTGAATTTGCAGTTGTTGGTTTTGGCAGACCCACAGGTATAAAATCCCAGGAGGAAGCTGGTGGCTCTTCTGACTAAGGCTCTGGCAGGGTGGGAGACCTGACTCTTAGGAGAGCCAAGTATTATTTTCTGAAGACTAATACAGATGCCCTCTAGGCATGTTGCCTAGAGGCTGCTTTCCTTTTCCAAAAGGGGATAATAAGCCTTTAGTTAATCTTCACTATGTATGGTCTTATCAGTGACTGAAACTTTTGGATCATAGACAGAATAAAGACTGCCCTATATTACAGCTGGGTCTTAAGAGGCTGGAAACAAGAGCCCTGCTTTTTTTTCTGGTTCCAGCAAACCTGAAGGCAACAGCCTTGTCGATTTCAGTGGGGCAAGGTTGCATTTACAGGTTGGCTAAATTATTACCTGTTTGTGTTCTAAATCACAGAAGGTTTCCCAGATATTCTTAGTGCTGTTGTTTCTGTCTTCACTCTGATAAAGCTGTCCTAGTCCTCTTACTGAGGAGGCTGTGTAGAACACCATTAAAAAAAACCCACACAAATTCTCTTAATGTGCTTTGTGAATAATAATCGAGAGAGGAGCCCAACCACTCTGGTGGTGACATCAGGATGGCAGAACACTTCAGGATGATTTTGGTGCTCGTTCTTTTGTTTTTTTTTTTTTTTTTTTTTTTTTTTTTACTATGAATATGTTTTCGATTTCCATCAGGCTTATTGTGACTGTTAACCAGGACATAAGTGCCACTTAATCTGAGCCTGCACCATTTGCAAAACTGAAAGTAATACTTTTTTTTTTTTTTTTTCCCCAGGCAAAACATCTTTTGTTTAGTTGGTTGTTTGTTGGGATTTTTTTTTCCTTCCTGCCCAGAAGCTTTTTCTGTGTTGTGTGGGGGGGGTGTGTTAAAATTTTCAGTCTGGCTCTAGCCAGATCATGGAGAATCCTTCAGAACTAGATGTTAAAGGCTCTCGTGATGTGAGCAGTAAGTCAGCAACTGTGAGGTATTTGCTGATGTACCAGCTTGCTGTTTTTTAAAATAAATAAATAGATAAGCAGTTTATTTTCCATAAGTAGCCTTAGGAAATCACAACAGATCCACCACTTACTACTACTTTAGCTCTTCAGTTTAACCAAGGGCTTGGCCCTTAATCTGGAAACCTGTACGGCTGTGACAGTTCCATGGCAAACAAAATATTCAACATTGTAGTGATTAGAATCTGTTAACAAGAAACAGAGAAACACCTGCAGGTATTCTTGAGAGCGAGACAAACCCTTGAGTTCCGAGGTGTAGAGTAGCTGCTGTCTACTGCAAATAATCCTCACGTGAGTGGATTTTCCCTGAAGGCAACTTTTACTATAAATAGGAGCTCTTGGCCATGTTGTAGCATCTGGCACTGGGGCTGCTGGTGACCCTTGAGCTCAGCCCAGGCTGTTACAGTTATTAGGAGTGTGACATTTCAGACATGTTGTTTCCTAGAGCTTTAGCATCAAAGTATTCCTCTTGTAAAAATGCCTAAAGCTGTTTACGTGAGTTGCGTGCTGTAGGTATCTAAAATGTATCTATGCTTTTAACCAGCAATTAAATGAACCATGTTCTGGAACTTTCTGATCCATTTCCCCAGTAAATTGGAAACAGTCTTACAATAACTGAACAGAAATAGCCGCCCATTTCTGCTAACTGTGAGAGCACACAAAGAATTCTGCTCCACCTTTAAGTCACTGACTGCCACAGATAGCAACTTGGAGCTGCTGCTTCTTTTTGGGCTTTCTAGGGGCCTGCCTCAGTGCTTTGGAGAAGAGGGAGCTGGTAAACACCAATCACTTAACCAGCTTTTTGTTCGAAAAGAGTTCAGCAGAAGGAGCCTGAAGCTCAGAAAATTACCTGTGGGGTCTCAGGCTTTAGATCTTTGTTGTTGAGATACGTGGGCAGTACTGCCAATGGTAAATACAGCTGGAAGGACTGCAGCAGAGCATGTCTGTTGAGGGAGGATTGGGCTTGGAGAACATTTAACCTGTTGCATGATTCCACGATGCTGAATTATGGGATTGGGACGTTTTGGGCTTGTATGTAGGAGGGAAACTTGGTGTTTCTTTCCATCTTATGTATAAAGTTCAAGTACTTCTTCCCTTGTATCTCTAGACATCCTTCCCACCTCGCTGGGGGACAGAGGGATTATTAATTAGGAGTTTCTCTTACACTACAGCTCAGGAAAAGTCTCAGTGTCTCTCTTTAATCTAAGGAGCTGTAAAGAAGCATCTCACCCTGAGGGGCATTCCAGCCATGTTTGCAAACTATTTGCTCTGTAAAAACACCTGTTGTGGAGGTACAGCTGGGTGGTAATCGCTCAAGCTTGAAAACCCCTTCCAGTTTTGAGTCTTATCAACGGTGTGGAGGATCTTTGGGCATGTTCTTCCTTCAGGGGCTTGCTTTGGTTCCCTGAGTATTTCTGAGGATGAGCACAGTTTGCCAGGTGGGAAGACAGAGGAATAAATAAACATTCTTTTCTTTATTTATGGAGAAGACTATTTTTGGTCATCCTGTAAATGTGGGGTTTTTGTTGTTGTTGTTGTCTTAAGGTCTTTCTGTAATATGTGCTGCTGGCTTATTGAGAGTGTAGTTTGCCAGGGTCTTGAGAGACAAAAGCCCTAAGGATGGGGGCAATGTAATATATTTCCTGCAGTCTACCTAAGCAAGTATCCCTCATCAGACCAGGCTCTTTCTATTCTCCATGGCAGTGACTTGAACTGGCACCCTGAGTTTTGTTTAATTGCACATCATTTTTGGCAGAGGGATGCACTGAGTGAGTTGCAATAAACCAAGAGTTGGAAATGGTTAGCATGATAGAAAGATGCTTCACGAGGCAGTTGTCTGTGTCCTTGTGCTGTACAAATGCTGTATGCTCTCTTACAAAGGCACCACTGCTTCTTGAACCACCAGCTAATCTCTTCAGATTGACTCAGAGACACCAACAACATTTTGCTGGGGGCTTTTGAAAGCAGAGGCTGGAGTAAGGTGAAGGAGGAACGTGAAAGTTATCTTTACATTGATTGTTTTGGGTTTTTTTCAGTCAAAGTTTTACCCACAAAACTTCTTGGTTAGTCTTCATATTACTTCTGAAGGTGGCCAACACGAATGACATGAATGATGAGGTGCTGTTGGAGGAGCTGCTTGGTGTTTGTTCCTGAGAGCAGGGAGAGTCACCACAGACTTCCATGTTCCTTCATATTTTGAAGCTCTGGCTTTATGATGTGCCAAAGCAGTTCAGAGACAGATGTCTGGACACTAATAGCATCAGGCTGAGGTTTGGGAGAGAGCTTAAACAATGATCTGACAAAACCTCTGCCAAAATTCCCACTGAATTAACCTTCTACAGCAAACAGGGTAGCCCACTCCATCCAGTTAGGCTTTGCAGGTAGTTCTGTGTACAGCCTGGCCAAACCCAGGGGAGAAAATCCCTTACCAAGCTGTGTCAGGTCTGTGAGCAATGCAGTGAGCAGATTCCTTATCCTCACAGCACAGCACAGGGCTTTGGAGAATCATAGAACCATGGAATTATTTGGGCTGGAAGAGACCTCTGAGATAATTGAGTCCAAATGCTACCTTAAGACCACCATGGCCATTAAACCATGTCCCCAGCTGCCAAGGCCACACATTTCTTGAACACCTCCAGGGATGATGACTCCACCACAGCCCTGGGCAGCCTGTTCCAATGCCTGACCACTCTTGCAGCAAAGAAATTGTTACTAATCTCCAACCTAAACCCCTCCTAGTGAAACTTGAAGCTGTTTCCTCTCGTCCTATCACTTGTTACTTGGAAGAAGAGACCAGCCCCAACCTCATTCCAACTTCCTTTCAGGGAGTTGTACGGGGCAATGAGGTCTCCTCGCAGCCTCCTTTTCTCCAGACTAATAAACCCCAGTGTCCTCAGCTGCTCTTCACCAGCTCTGTTTTCCAGACCCTTCCCTAGCTTTGTTGCTCTTCTGTGGACCCACTCCAGCACCTCAATCTTTCCTGTAGTGAGGGGCCCAGAACTGAACCCAGTATTTGGAGTGTTCCTCAGCAGTGCTCTCAGTGCATCAAGCCAGCCTGACCAAAACCTGCTGTTAGTGCAGTAGTGGGGTTTTTATCTTTGTTCACTTCTGGCAATCCTGCAAGACTTTCTCCAATAGTTGTAAAAATTCCTGGAATTTCACCACCTCAAAGTCTATCTTCAAAAAGAGCTTTAGCTGGACTTTGGTTTGTAATAGCTCCAAGCTTTTCATCTTTTCCAGTTACCTGATTGATTAAAAAAGCTTTTTGTCCCATGATTTTTACAAGACTACTCAAATTCTTAAACATCCCAACCAATCTTGTGTTTTATATGAAGCTAATTTCTGCCTTTTAAATGTCCCATCAGTTTGGGCGCTTATTAAAAACAATCTGTCTCTCCTGGCAGCTTTTGGCTTTTCGGTTGGGTTCATTAGCTGGAGTGTAGCAAGGTTTCAGAACTCTTTCACTTTGATTTAGGTGCAGGCTGTGCTGACTTTGGCCTGCATTTTGACATCTATGGCTGTTTTCTAAAGTGCCTCTTTCTGCCAAATTCTGCTTTGCATTTCCTGTCGTCTGAGCTTTTGTCTACCTTCCAGTGCTTTAAGTCAACTTTCATCTTGGAAGTGGAGACATGCAAATTGATGGGTTCCAGTAAGCACCCCTGGAGCATGAATAAGCTTTTGACAGTTTCTGCTGAAGGGGCCACTCCAAGCCCTCTTTGATACTGTTCTCTAGGTCTCCAAGTAGGCATGTGTGGCTGCAAAAAGATCCAGCACGTTCTTCAAAATGATATCCTAGCTCTGAACGAGGCAGTGCTGCAAGCTGAGTCTGTAGAGTGCCTGATGAGTGCAGATCAGAGGGTGAACCCTCAGGCAGTGCTTGCTTTTGATCATTATCATCAGATCCAAAGGAGTTAACTAGGGTCAGTACCCCTGTCCTGCAAGGTGCATGTGAATGACCACATAACTTCAAAACCCTTGAGATGCTTCTGCCTACCTGACTGTTCTGTGGAAAATTTCTCTCTGCCCTGGTGGGCACAGACCTGGCTTGGCCCTCTCTTCGCTTCAGCTTCTTCCCAGCACCTGTGCAACAGGGATCATGGAATAGGAGCACAGTAGAAGGCTCCCTTCTATTGCCTTTCTTACTGGCATCTCTTGTGGTAGTTAGGATCTTGCAGTGCCTTGAGAACTTGGTGTCAGGAGATCACACTGCTGATAGTGGACATCACAAGGTTGGTACTGCCAATGCGTGCTCAGCTTCCTCCCAGTCTGCACTATCGCTTCCTTCCCCAGGATGGCACGGGTTGTCTGAGGATGGCCTGTGGCCTTTACCTCACTAAACTCCTCTGGGAAGTCACTTTCTTGGTTCCCCTTCCAGCTTTTCAACTCCTTCCTCTAAGTTAGAAATCTCTTTCAGTGCCTGTAGTGAGTGAATCATGTGGTGTCGTTTAAGCCCTGGGATCTCTGCTGGTTAGACTTTCATGTCATGCTACTAGGCTGGATCTTGCCAACTGAGCACCTGAATCTTTGAGTTATTCTTGGATTTCCAATGGTGTGTGCCACACAGGCAAGTGTGGCAGCTTTCCCTCTGGAAGGCACAGATGTCTGCTGTCCTCTTCCCCGTGGGTTTGAGGGCTAAGATGACCTCTGCTCCCATGCTTGTTCTGTGGAGACAGGGTGAGCTGGCCTGTCATCTCCACTGTGTGAGGAACAGTAGATTGGCTTCTTGCCATGGCTTATGTGTAGGCATCCTAGAGGAAAAGAAGGTGTTTCTGCAGGCTCAGGGGTGCTGTGTGAAACCTCGTTCTCCGGATGAGGTCACAAGGGCATGAAGATGTGCCAAGAGCATGGGATGCATTTACTGACTTGTCTATTGGGAGGTGTTCTCTTCTGGTATGATTCCACCATTCGTTTTCTGGTGGCTGAAGGTGTGTTGACATGTCTCATGCTGTAAACCTTGCCCTCTTGGGGTTGACTTACAGATTATCTTCCTTGTGTTTTCCAAAGGCTTTATCCTTTTCTGTGTGTATGCTTCGGTGTTAGTGTATGCTCACGGTGACAGCTTGGACGAATTCAGGCTGCTGTTCAGGAACAAACTGGTCCAGTATGACTTGGAGCCTGAAACATGTATTGTAATTTTGGCTGAGTGCTGTAGGTGACCACTTCAGAGGCACATTTTATGAGTGGAAAGTAATGCACGTGGTGGTGGCATGCTCAGAGGCTGTGTTCCCTCCTGTTGCTACATCTGGAGCAGAATGTCTGTGAGATCACATGCTGGTGAGTAAGGTTAGTTAAAATGCAGGGCTCAGCTGCACCAGCAAATCCACAGCGTGGTTGTGGTGGGCTTCAGCAGCAGAATTTGGCTCTGAGGACCTGGAACGTTTGGCATTTGTGGTGTAGCTAGAGAACCTTCAGCTATAAAATGCCTGCTGGAGGAGAAAACAAAGCTATGCCCATTCCAAACAGGGAGTCATTTTATTCATCTGGAAATGACTTGCTAATGCCTCAGCTCCTCCACCTTACACCAAGTAGCAAGAATACATTATGGGAAGTAGTCCTTTGCACAAAGCAAACGTGTGACCCTGCTGTGCCTGAGGAATGTGACCACGAGGATCCCACTCCCAAGGGGCAGTTCTCTCTGCAGGACAAACCACTTGCTTCTAAAAATACCTGCCCATTTCAATGTGTTCTGCTCTAGAGAAGTGAGGAGGGTTGTTAGGGAAGCCTTTGTATCCAAAAGGACTGATTTATTTTTACAATGCCTCGTGCTGTTGCTTGGTGCTATTAATTGAGGCAATTCTTACGCAGACGTGCAGAAGTTTGACCTTTTTCTTCTTCTCTGCAACTGATAGCTTCTGGAGATACTATTATTCAGAGTACAATGCACTGTGGGGAAACTTGTTCAAACATGTGAACTGCAGCACAAAATAGTACACAGGCTGCACAGAGTATTAACTCCTGCATCCACCGCTACAGTCTGCTTCTACAAGGTCTGCTGTGTAGGAATATCTGAAGGGTGGGTGTCAAGAAGAAGGAGATAGTCTCTTTTCAATGGTGGAGGACATGGGGCAATGGATACAAACTGGAATGTAGGAAGTTTGTTTCACCTCAACATGAGGAGAAACTTCTTTGGTGTGAGGGTGCTGGAGCCCTGGAGCAGGCTGCCCAAAGAGTTTGTGAAGTCTCCTCTGGAGACTTTCAAGACCTGTTTGGATGTGCTTCAGTGTGACCTGTCTTGTCAGGGGGATTAGATTCAATCTCCAGAGGGCCCTTCCAACCCCTACCATGTTATGATTCTGAAAAGGTAATTTCATGGCCCTTACCAAGGGATGAAACCTTTGGACTGAAGCAGTTTGACTACATGTAAACACTTTTTGTTTTCAACAGTCTTGCCTGATGCTTTTGTGGTGATAGTTTGGTATCCTTCAGCTTTTGGCTATTGTCTGTCTTTGAAGCTATGGTCTTGTAAGAACCCCATTTTCTACAGGCCAGGAACTGCAGTGATGAAATAGGCAGCCCAGGAAGGTGGTGGAGTCACCATCCCTGGAGGCATTCAAGAAACCTGTGGACATGGCACCTGGGGACGTGGTTTAATAGCTATGGTGGTGTTGCAGCGATGGTTGGACTCAATAGTCTTCAAGGTCTTTTCCAACCAAAATAATTCTATGATTCCATGATGCCAGTGTCACTGAGTAGCAACAAGCTTGGCTGTGGACACCTCATGCCCACTTCAGCCTCAACAAGGAACAACCCAACAATTCCCAGTGATTCTTTGTTGAGTGAGTGTGGGCCTGGGAGGTGTGGCCTTTGCTGGAAGTGTGGAAATGATCCGTCACACACCACCGAGCCTTCTCTCCTTCTCCAGGATGTTTCCACAACATAATTAGCAGGGATTTTTAGCTTAAAATGAGTCAAAGCCATTGCAGAAGCAGTCATATTTCCTTTAACATAGGTACAGTTCATGCCCTGCGCGTGTCCATGGTACTTGATACTCCTCCAGGTCTGCATGTGCCTCGTTAGCAGTGTCTTCAAATGTCCAGCCAAACTGTCAACAAAACATAAAACTTCTGGTGGTACCACCAACCCTCTACCCTTTCACTTTGTGTGATATATAACTGGAAAGAAACAGGAGCCAAATTGCACTTCTCTGCCATCTGTTTTAGTTGATAAATGAAGAAACTTAGAGCTCGGTTCAGCCCTGACTTGAGGTCCTGGCATTGTGCCTGTTCAAGGCAGTGCAGTGTCTTCACCCCAGTTCCTGTGTCACTTTGCACTTGAGAGAGGAGGGATATTGTTTGTTTGATTGTTTGAGCATGGCTCACAGGAGCAGCTGCTTTGCTGTGTGTTTTCTTTGCTTTTTATTTTAGCCTTGGTGCTGGTGGGATGGTGGCTTGGGCAGTGCTGTGCTTGGTCTCTGCTACCCTCAGTAATTTCTAAACTAGATTTCTAAATGATCCACTTCAGTTGTGTGTGGTGGAGAATACGAGAACAGAAGTCCAGGTGTGCTTGAGTTTCTCTAGCTTTAGTGAAAATCTTGTACATGCTGTTGGATGCCTCCTGCCCATTAGTACCTGTGAAGCTCTGAGCTGACTGCACCTCATTGAGTTGCTAGTGAGCATGTCAGAACAGACACGAGGACAACCAGAGTATGGGCATGCAATAGATCATACCAATATCTAAAGGGCAGGGGGACAAGAGGATGGGGCCAGACACTTCTCAGTGGTGCCTAGTAACAGGACAAGGGACAACAGGCACAAACTGGAACCCATGAGGTTCCATCTGAACAGGAGGAGAAAATTCCAGGCTGTGAGTGTGCTCCGGCCCTGGAGCAGGATGCCTCTTTAGGTTGTGGACTCTCCTTCTCTGTACAGATTCCCAAACCAGCTGGACTCTGTGATCTTGGGCAAGCTGTTGTGGGTGCCCCTGCTTTAGCTTTGGGGGTGAACCAGATGATCTCCAGAGACCCTTTCCACCTTCCACCATTCTGTGTGATTCTGTGATACCAGAAGAGGACTGTAGGCAGGTGTCTTTATAGCTTGCTCACAGTGCAGCTGTAGTGTGACCCAAAAGGACAGTCCTGAACTACTGTGAATACCAGGATATCAAAATCTGTTTGCCGAATGATTTTGCTTTCTAGTTAGTAGTAAAACACGCATTATCTACTACATCCCTACATTTTCTTGCCTCATGCAATTCTGTGCCTAGCTTTGTCCCAAGTCAAAAGCCATCCCTCCAAAGACTGTGGGCTCAGCACATAGTCTGCCATTTTTGGGTAAACTATAGACTCATAGAATGGTTTGGATTGGAAGAGACCACCAAAGATCATCTAATCCAATCCCCCTGCAGGCAGCAGGGACATCCTCCACTGGATCTGGTTGTTCAGAGCCTTGTTGAGCCTGACCTTGAATATCTCCATGGATGGGGCCTCAACTACTTCCCTAGGCAACTTGTTGCAGTGTTCCACCACCCTCATGGTCAAGAACTAGTTCCTAACATCCAATTTAAATCTTCTCTTGCCTAATTTCAAACCTCTGCCCCTCATTCTATCACTGCAGGCCTTTGTAAACAGTCCCTATGCAGCCTTCTTGTAAGCCCCCTTCAAGCACTGGAAGGCTGCTATTAGGTGTCCCAGGAGCCTTTTCTTCTCCAGGCTGAACAAGCCTGTCCTCATAGCAGAGGTGCTCCAGCCCCCTGATCATCTTCGTGGTTTCCTCTGTGAGAGAGGTTGGTAAGTCAAAAGGATGCTCTTGTAAGCCGTTAGCTGAGGCAGAGCTAGCAAAGAGGAATGAGATTCTTGTGGAGTTTTGTATTTTTTCCTTTTGCCCCCCACCTCAAGGACCTACCTAGAAAACCTTCTTACTACTTGGAGAATTGGCTGCATGGTTTGTTTACCCCTTTTTTTGGGCGAACCTTGATACCAAAACTTGGTAGAAAACTGATGTTAGTTCAGGTGTGAATGAAAACCACATGCATTTGATAAGCTGTGTGTGGGGAAGAGAAGCTGCAAGACCTGGGGTGAGCATGCTTTCCTTCTCAGAACCTTGTTCTAGTTGAATGATGTTATCTGAACATCTGAGAAGCTGTTAAGAATGAAGTCTGCCAGAATTTTGTTGTTCTTGCAGGAAAAATAACAATATTACCCCTTAAGACAGAGTTAAAGAACTGCCTCAAATATTAGGACAGCGAGTTGGCTTCCAGTGAGGGCTGAGTTTCTATTTAGAGGCAGCCTAAACTCTGACATAGACTTTAACTAGACAGAAAAAGGTGGTGGTTGGTTGTTTCTTTTCTTCCTTTTTCTCTTTTTCAGTACTTAAACATATTTCAGCTGCTGTGAGTTACTGGAAATGACTTTCTTAGTAGAAAAGGAAATTGTTCTACTGACAGCATGGAGGGCCGAGCAGCTTTGAAAAGGAGCATGTTGGTTTCTTAACTAGGTGAAGTTTCTAGTCATAAAAGAGATGCTAATCATGAACTCATGACCCCTCTTTATCCAAAGCAGACATAATTAAAAAGCATAGAAGTGAAAAAAAAAACCCACACCAAACCATCAAATCAAAGCAACTTAAAACAAATTCTCATCAGACAGTAAAGGAATTATTATTTTAGTATAATAAACAGAAATGTTTAGCAAACTTTCTTTTTCAGATAAGCCAAACTGTCACTTTAGTACAAAACTGATTTAATTTACTTGCTTTAAATTCTACTGGTTCACCTCTGGGGCCCCCAACACAAGAAGGACATGGAACTATTGGAGCTGGTTCAAGGGAGGCCACAAAGGGTGATCAGAAGGCTGGAGCACCTCTGCTGTGAGGACAAGCTGAGAGAGTTGGGGTTGTTCAGCCTGGAGTGGAGAAGGCTCCAGAGAGACCTTAGAGTGGCCTTCCAGTATTTGAAGTGGGCTCTGGGGTGGGGAGGGACTTTTTACAAGGGCTTGTAGTGATAGGACGAGGGGTAATGGCTTTGAGCTGAAGGAAGCTCAGTTTAGACTAGCTACTAGGAGAAAATTCATCCCCATGAGGGTAGGGAGGTACTGGAACAGGTTGCCCAGAGAAGTTGTGGAGGCTCCAAGCCTGGAAGGGTTCCAAGCCAGGCTGGATGGGGCTTTGAGCAACCTGGTCTAGGAGGAGGTGTCCATGGCAAGGGATTTAAAACTAGATGGTCTTTAAGGTCCCTTCCAACCCAAACTATTCTGTATTTCTGTGATCTTCAAATGAATTGTTTTGGTTAGTTTGAAAATGTATCTATCTTGAGATAGATCATCAGATTCCCTTTACAGTTGAAGAATGCTCACAGGACTGCCAGAGAGCTTGTGTTTGGGTAAGACATTTTTTCACATCAGGGTCAGAAGGTAAGACACCAGGTGGTAGGAGTTCTGTTTGTTGAGGTTTTGGTTTGTATTTGCTTGGGCTCTTTCTTTTCTGTTAGTAACTAGAAGGACAAATCAACGAAATCACACTCAGGAGATGACCTTATCTGCACCCACACTGGAGAGAAAACCATGCAAGATAAAGGAAGGGTCACCAATGACAATTGTTCTCATCTATATGGATAGAAAAAAAAACCCCAAGCAACCAAAACCAAACCAAACCAGACTAAAAGAAACTGGGTGGGGAACAGGGAGGTTGACAAGAAATTGCTCCCATACAGAAGAAGAGAAACTTAGAATTGAAGGGAAATACAAAATTAGCCCAGTCCTGCAAAGTCCTGAGTGTCCTCGGTGTGACTCAATGGGTTTTGAGCTGGAAACAAGGGAGATGCAGAGACTTTCAAAAGTTGTAATTGTTGCTTTCCTTCCCTTGTCTTGTGGATGAGAAAAGGATCTTCCCCTGCGTTTATCAGTGCGGCGCAGGCAGCTGGAGACCAACACTCGGTGCATCTGCTCAGGGAGAGACAGTGCCCAGGCTGGGAGGTGGTCTGGCTGCACCTTCTGCATCGTGGCACTAAAGCAGAGAGCGGTGCGGTGAGCTCTTATTTGGGAGGTCTGACGTGAATGATGAGAGCTGCTAAGGACAACAATAAAAGGCTGCAAATGCTGGGTGCAAAGGCAGTATCATGAGCATTTTGGAGTTGCCCTGTGATCAGAAAGGTACAAAGATGTGTGCAAGTGTGGCTGGAAGCAGGTAGCTGGAGCTGCTGTGATTTAATTAGTATACTTTACAGAATTCTTTCTGCTTGGTGTTCCCTGAACCTCATAGTGTTTGTCACTGTCCCTGCTGTTTGGTGCTCTGCTTTAGAAACTCGTATTTACACCCACAGCATTATAGAATTGTGTTGATTGGAACAGATCACCAAGTCCAATCATCACCCAACACCACCATGGCCATTAAACCATGTCCCAAATGCCATGGCCACACATTTCTTGAACGCCTCCAGGGATGGTGACTCCCCCACCTCCCTGGGCAGCCTATTCAAATGCCTGGCCACTCTTGCAGCAAAGAAATTGTTCCTAATCTCCAACTTAAGCCTTCCCTGGCACAATTTCAGGCCATTTCCTCTCTTTCTATCACCTGATACTAGAGAAAAGAGACCAACCCCCACCTCACTGCAACCTCCTTTTAGGTAGTTGTAGAGAGCACTGAGAAGAAGAAGAGAGCTAAAGCCCACCTCACTTTCCCTTCCATTTTTCTGTTCTCTTCTTAGTTTTGTCCTCTTGAAGGCCTCAGCACTGCCTCTCCTCTCTGCAGGGCTCCCCTGGGTGCTGCACCATCCCCTCCTCCTCCTGCCACAAGCAGTAGGGTGCATCCTGTTTGGGGTTGCTGCTGTGTCACCTCAGATGACACGCACTAGTGTGAGGAGGGGAAAGGGAAACGAGGAGCCAAGAGAGTGATTACTCTGTCCACAGCTCCTTTCCAGAAAAGAACTAAAATCCAACCAAACAACCCAGTCCCAAGTGTCCTGGTGGCATTGACAGCTATGGCTGTCCTGCATGTGAGCCCTTCTTTCCTGTTGATGCAGCAGAATAAATAGCTTCACATGGTGCTGTTCTGCCTTGCAGCAGGGTACCTGCAGCTCTAGGCTGCTTTGAGTTCCCACATCTTAGAGATGCTCACACAGATGGGCTGAATGGGGAGAGAAAAAGAAGTGTAGCCAGCAGAAGAGAGAGGTGATTCCAACACTGCTCTGGTAAGACCTCACCTGGAGTATGGTGTCCAGCTGTGCCCCCTCCCCAAACATGAGAGGGATGTGGACCTGCTGGAGCAGGTCCAGGGAAGGGCCACAAAGAAGATCAGAGGGCTGGAGCACTTCCCCTATGGGGACAGGCCTGGAGAGCTGGGGCTGGTGAACAGGAGCCTAGAGAAGAAAAGGTTCCAGGGAGGCCTTATAGCTACATTTGAGTATCTGAAGGGGACCTGCAGGAGGGCTGGGGAGAGACTGTTTAGGAGGGCCTGTGGAGATTAGGCATGGGGCAATGGTTTGAAACTGGAGCAGGTTTGATTTAGGTTGGACTTTAGGAGGAAGTTCTTTACAGTGAGGGTGGTGAGACACTGGAACAGGTTGCTCAGGGATGTGGTTGAAGCCCCATCCCTGGAAACATTAAAGATGAGACTTGATATGGCCCTGGGAAGCCTGATCTAGTTGCAGGTGTCCCTGCTGACTGAAGAGGGATTGGACAAGATGACCTTTGAGGGTTCCTTCCAACCCAATGCAATCTGTGAATCTGTAAAAAGAGATGAGGCAAGAAAATGCTTTTGAGAAAGCAAAGCTGAATCTGCTGCTCCTTAGGAAAGAGGAAACAATGCATGCTCCTTGTGTTCACAGGAGACTGTGATGTGTGAACTACAGAAGGTGCAAGAGCTGCTGTGGAGCTGATCAGAGCTGGTCAGAAGTGGCTTGTTCTGCTGCAGCCCCAGGAGAGTCCCTCTAGGAGACAGTCAGGAGCTGCCCCAGCCACATCTGCTGGCAAGCTGCATTGGCTGGCAGCATCTGGAGCTCTGGAGTTCTCCTCCAATCCATTGCCACCAGCAACAAGAGGTTTATCGAACGTCCACTGCAGATATCTTGATTAAGTACAACCTCTCCCAGTGCAACAATGCAGGGTTTATCAAGGGCTTCTGTTGATTCTGCTGCAGGAGGCAGGGCTGCTTTGGACTGTGTGTTCCAGCTCAGTCCCATGATAAGGAAGGTGTGTGTTTGTGCTGATACCCAGGCAGGGCACACTGAGCTGACCCTGCACTTTCTTGGTCACAAACCAAGATTTTAGCAGTAGATGGAGACATAGGAGCTGCTCTCAGCTTATGCTCAGAGCTTGCAGCTATCTGTCATGGGGAGTTTTCAGTAAGACTTGACTAGTTCAGTTGTCCTACAGCAGGAAATCCCTCTTCTGTGGATAATTGGATTGAAAGCTTATTTTCATAGAATCAAAGAATGGGTTGGGTTGGAAAGGACCTTAAAGATCATCTAGTTCTGCCCCCTCTGCCATGGATAGGGACACCTTCCACTAGACTGGGTTGCTCAAGGCCTAATCTAACCTGGACTTGAACATCTCCAGGGAAGGGGTATCCACAACCTTCCTGGGCAACCTTGGAGGCTGTTGAATCATTACAGGGCAATGGCTAGTCCTAGCCTGTATTTTCCATTCCTACCACTCTTAAAAATCCAGGACTGTGAACACAGAGTGAGAAAACCAGAGGGGACAGCAGAAAACCTGACAGTAGAGAGCTCACCATGGCAGTGAGTAAAGCACTCTGTTGCAAACACACTAGAGCACTCTTTAGATTGGTTTAAAGACAGCAGTCTATCAAAATCAGAGGGACCACTGCCTAGCTGACACCTAAAAGCATTAAGTGCTCTTCTTAAGTTTGAGTGGTCTGTTCTGGAGAACCAAAGCATTCAGGACCTCCCAATGTGAAGGTACTGGTTTGGTAGGTGCCAGGCTGTTCCATTGTTCCAGCAGTCTGAATTTCTTGGAGATACTAAATGAAGTTCTATGGCCGTGTGGCTTGCTCAAGGCCATGTGGCTTGCCCAAACATCTGATTTTTATTTGTCCTTTCAAGTTACGTGAAAGTGAAGTCAAGCCGTGTCTTCAGTGCCTGCTCTATATAGATCTACCTGAAATAGTTTCAGGTCACCTTTGCATGCTTAATTTGGAAAACAATTGAGCAGCGTGACGACTCTTACCTTGGAGAATTGAGCAGCCTGAGCTCCTCATGCTAGTCTTGGGGCTCCTGCAGTATCTGTACAAATCAAGATCTCATCCCTTCCACAAATTAAGTAGGGGCCTGTCCAACTTGTAGAGCCAGTAAGGGAGGGATGTTATGTCCTTGGGTTGGAGCCAAGTCAGAGACGTGTTCCCTCCTGAAAAGCATTTGGAGGATAGGTCCAGTCCACCTAGGCATCCATTAATGTGATTTGGTAGATCTATGGAAGAGTCCCTAATTGTTTCTGGTGCAAAGCCTGGCAGTACACTTGAAGTGAAGTGAGCTTTTTAGTAGTTTTGAAGTTTAACTAAGCAGATTGTTTGAAGGCTGCCAAATACAGAGCTGCTGCAGAAGCAAGCCTCGTGAAAGAAGATTGGAGCCAGGTGGGGGGTCAGTCTCTTTTCCCTACTAACGCTTGGTAGGATAAGAGGAAATGGCCTCAAGCTGCACCAGGGCAGGTTCAGTGGGACATTAGAAGAAGCTTCTTCACTGAAAGGGTTCTCAAACATTGGCACGGGCCTCCCAGGGAGCTGGTTGAATCCCCTTCCCTGGAGGTGTTTCAAAGAGGCAGAGATGTGGTGCTGAGGAGCACAGCTTAGCCCTAGACTTGGCAGAATTAGAAAATGGTTAGTCTGGATGACCTTAAAGGTCTCTTTCAACCAAAATGATTCTAAGAAACTGCTCTGTGTGTAGAAGGGTGGTAGAAGTGGGGCAGGCATCACACTGGACTGGCAGAAGGTGGAGGATGCTGAGATCAAAGGTGCCAAACACAGTGGTGTCAGATGGTTGTTGATTCATGGGGAGGATCTCTCCTTAGTGTTCTTGAGATGTGGGTACAAATGAGCATCACCTATGGATAGACCAGGCAGGGCTTTCATTCCACAGACGGGAATTTGCTGTACTTGTTTTACACAAATCATCCTCTGCCTTTGGTTTGCAGTTGTTCCTGTGGAACTGAGAGGGGTTTTGGTGAGATCTGAGGGGGAAATAAGGCAAACTCAGCACTCCAAAGTCATGCTGCTTGCTTTAACCATGGAAGTATCAACACTGCTCATGCACTCAGCATTAGGCATAGGTTTTAAATGAGTTCCTAATCCAGAGTCTGATTATTTGTTGAACTAAAATCTACACAAATGGGGAGGCTAAGACAACAAACACTGTGTTGAAAATGCTGCAACTCAAAGGTTTAGGGGAGTTTTCTTCAGGAAAAAAGCTTTTGGTGTTTAATGCATTTTTATCACACACTGAGTTTAGGTGTCACTGTTGGAAAAAAGGACATGGAACTGCTGGAGCTGGTCCAGAGGAGGCCATGAAGATGATCAAAGGAGTGGAGCGCCTCCCCTGGGCTGAGAGAGTTGGGGCTGTTCAGCCTGGAGAAGAGAAGGCTCCAGGGAGACCTTAGAGGTGCATTTCAATATCTGAAGGGGGGCCCACAAGAAAGGTAGGGAGGAACTTTTTACAAGGGGTTGTAGTTATAGGATGACAGGGAATGGATTGAAGCTGGAAGAAGGGAGATTTAGACTTGAGATTTGGAAGAAATTCTTTACAGTGAAGCTGGTGAGACACTGGAACAGGTTGCCCAGGGAGGTTGCGGAGGCCTCCTCCCTGGAAGTGTTCAAGGCCAGGCTGGATGAGGCCTTGAGCAACCTGGGCTAGTGGCAGGTGTCCCTGCCTGTGCCAGGGGTGTTGGAACTATAACTTTAAGGTCTCTTCCAACCAAAACTGTGTTTGCTGTGACTGGCTTGATAAGTGACCTGCTAAGACAGCAAGCTGAAGTTCCCTGCAGTCCTCTACAGCAGCAGGTTTTAGACTGGAAGCAGCATTTTGGGCTTATCCCTGTGTCCAACCTCGCTTGAACCTCACACATCTAAATAATTGTCCGCCAGCTTTTCCTGTTACAAACACAGAGGGTTTGTGAAATTGCTTTGCCATGTGCTCAAAATGGCTTTGATATTTTTAACAGCCTGTTGCTGTGGCAACCGCACCCCATAACAGAGAAGCTTTTTTGTAATAAGGCAGCTAAGAAATTCACTTAACAACCAGGAGTAAAAGCCATAGCCGAGCAGCTTGTAGTCTTTGCTCCAAAGCAAACAACCAAAGCAACCCCAGAAGGAAGCAGGGTATCCTGGAGCAGCTTGGACCTGGATTACCAGCTGGAAGGGCACACCCTGCTGACAGGGCTGCAGAGCTTGGCTCCGGAGCTCACACTGCCCATGCTCAAGCTGGTCTCAACTCTTACAGCAGTTGTGGAGTTTACGAGCATCTCGCTCCCAAATAATTCATGTTTGTTGGTTGGTTGTTTTTTTTTTTTTTTTTTTTTTTTTTTTGTATGGAAAGGTTGAAGGGATTTGATGGTTTGGCTTTTGGGCAAGGAAACACGAGTTTTGCTTCTCAGAACTGGATGTCCCCTTTGTGCTTTGCTAATACAGAAACTGGCAGAACAGGCATTACTTTGACGTTAGGGCTTGCAGCCCTGCTTCCTTGTGTCTCATGACTGAGTGAATCAACACCTAATTAAACAGTCACATGAGGGACAGAGTAGAATGCTGCTCAGGCTCTGACTGTTGTGAATCTGTGGAGAGTAACTACTTACATCTGTCTTCCTCCTTCTCCGAGGAGCCCTGAACAGCTGCAGTTTTGCTGCTTGGGTTTTTTCCAGGGGTAAAAAGATCACATAAGCCTTGGCTGAAGCAATGCTGTCTATGCAGATAAATGGGACCTGGGGTGGGGGAAAGAGAAGGCTTGGAAGTAACGGATCAAATCTTGAGAAATTGGAATGATTTGAGTTTGTGCTGAGGATGACATAGCTGAAAAGGGCTATGAGGATGATTTAAGGAAATAGAATGTCTCTGTGAGGAGGAAAGGCTGAGAACCCTGGGGCTGGAGAAGAATAGCCTGAGATGGGATCTGATCAATGCTCAGCAAGAGGTAAAGGGTGGGGGGCAAGAGGATGGGGTCAGACTCTTCTCAGTGGTGCCCAGTGACAGGACAAGGGGCAAGAGGCACAAACTGGAACATAAGTTCCATCTAAACATGAGGAGAAACTTCTTTGGTGTAAGGGTGCTGGAGCCCTGGAGCAGGCTGTCCAAAGAGGTTGTGGAGTCTCCTCTGGAGAGATTCCAAACCCAGCTGCACACAGTGATCCTGGGCAACCTGCTGTGGGTGCCCCTGCTTTAGCAGGGGGATTGGACTGGATGATCGCCTGACATTGCTTTCTACCATCCTTTGAAAGCCTGAAGTTGTAGCCCTTGTGCATTTGGCGCTCGTGGTAACTGAGCTGAAAATGTGAACACTGAGCTGAAAATGTGAAGACTGAGCAGGGAAGTTCTGAGTGGTCTGGGGAAGATTCTTGATATTTTTAATATTCATTGTAATACTAAACTCACAGCACATTGCAAAGGGTCCATAACAGCTGCTTTCCATCTCCAAGGGGCAAATACTTGTGTGGAGATTTATTGGTCTCTCAGTTATCCCTCAGTCACGAGCAGAGCCTCCTTAATCAATTAGATGGATGTGGCCTACAGCCAAGGAATGCTGCAGTCCCCATGCTGCCTGCTCCTGCTCCATGACTTTCACCACCAAGGCAATATTTTTTTTTTCCCTTTATAAAACTCACAAAACAAGTATTACAGGATGTTTTAATCATCAGCAGCAGATGGCCACCTCCACCCTGACACGGTGGTGGCCTCCCAGGTAGTGAGTGGGATGTGCTGGGCTGCGCAGCAGATGGTTGGGTCTGCAGCAGGTGCTTTTATTGCTGTCATCCCCTGGCGCTGGACATGATGGTGATGGTTTGGGTGCTCCACGTTGCAGTGTTCCTAGGTTGAAGATACCACCAGAGGTCATCCTGGCCTGCCTGCTGTCAGGCTGGCGGGGGTGTGGGGCTGTGCTCAGCCCAGGAGAAGGCAGGCACCTGCTGCCTGCTGGTACCCTGAGCATAGCATCACCCCCCTGACACAGCTCACATAAAAATTAGCATGACATAAAAAAAAATTGCAGCTGTTGACATCCTAGGGTTTTAGCCTTTAAAAAAAATAATAGTTACTTCTTGATAGGTCTACCTGGTAAATAAAAGAAATTTTTATTTATAGTTAATTATTTTATTTCTGAACCACAATGTTGGTGTAGAAATCCCATGGTGTGTCAGGTGTAGCTAGAGTACACCAGCAGTTTTTTCATGCACTTTGAAGCTTGTGGTTTATGTCTCCTGAAGTAATGCATTGAGTTTTCACTTGTGTAAATAGAAAAGAGAACTGCCATGGTCCTTACAGACACCGAGACAATCAGGAAAATAAATACCGAGAGTCTCAATACATCAGGGGATATAAAAGACTCTTCAAGCTGAAGATAAGTGCAGGGAATTCAATGTTTGGCTATTAAAGAAAATAAAAATGTTAGGATTCATAGAATAGTTTAGGTTAGAAGGAGGACCTTGAAAATCACCTAGTTCCAACCTGCCTGCCATGGGGCACTAACCCAGGTTGCTCAAGGTCTTATCCAACCTGGCCTTGAATAATCCTGGGGAGGGGGCATCCACAACCTCCCTGGGCAACCTGTGCCAGTGTCTCATCAGCCTCACTGGAAAGAATTTTTCTAATGTCTGCTCTACATCTCCCCTCCTCAACCAAAGTACTCTTGTTACATCAGGAGGCATTCAAGGGGCTATTAGCATTATTAATATTAATGTTGATAGCAATAGTAGAGATACAGTGATTTCTCTGGTATCAATCTTTTTCCTGGCAGCAGAATTCTTGCCTTCTATCTTATATTCTTTTCATTCTATCAGCTGTTAATATCCACAATCTCCAAAATAAAAAGCATCAGTTGCCCATTGAGTTACGTCTGCAAACTTTGCAGTTGATGCATCCTTGTGAGTTTGGGTTTGTTCTATACAATAATACAATAAACCAGGTTGGAAGAGACCTTCAAGATCATCGCATCCAACCATCAAACAACTAGATCATGGCACCAAGCACCCCATCAAGTCTCCTCCTGAACACCTCCAATGACGGTGACTCCACCACCTCCCCAGGCAGCCCATTCCAATGGGGAATCACTCATTCTCTCGAGCACTGCTAAGCAGTCACTATTTTATCATATTAGTCATTCTCAGCAGTGGTATCTCAGATGTGACATAGGTGCTGGTTTTCATGGGTGAAATTAGCTTAACTGTAGGCTTAAGCCCCTCATGTTCCTCTCATGAATGAGAGTAAATGGCCTGAAATTGTTCCGGGGTGGGGGGTAGGTTGGAGATTAGGAACAATTTCTTCCCTGCAAGAGTGGTCAGGCATTGGAACAGGCTGCCCAGGGTGGTGGTGGAGTCACCATCCCTGGAGGTGTTCAGGAAATGCATGGACCTAGCACTTGGGGACGTGGTTTAATGGCCCTGGTGGTGTTAGGCTGATGGTTGGACTTGGTGATCCTAGAGGTCTTTTCCAACTGAAACAATTCTGTGATTCTGTGTCTAGGCTGGGGTGGATGCTGCGTGTCACTGAGTGTCGTGTTGTCATTCCTGCTTTGGGGAGGGGATGGAAACCAAAAGGATTGAACAGAAGGATTGTGGGCATTTAAGGAGTGGAGAACCTAGCATAAAGGAGGGAACAAAGACTTCCCCGACACAGCTTTCCTCAGCCACACTTGGGTAATTCTGCGTGACTTGAGAAAACCCTTTATTTCCAGCAATGATTTGTGTGCATCAAAAGCAACTTGTCTTGGAACCTTTTTCTCCCCAGCTTTCCATTAAACACACACAATACTGAGCCATTTAGACTTGATTTTTTAATAGCTGCAGCAGAAGATGATTCTGCTCTGCACAGATGAGAGCTCACAATAAAATAGCTGTTTGGCAGGGGGAAAATGCCCTCTTGTCTTGCAGTACCAGTTGGTATTATGGAGGTTTGTTCCATCTCTTCTTTATAGGAGACTGGAAATGAGATACAAAACAAACACCAACGTTCCAGTAGCTTAACCATGCATCAGATTTTTCACTTTGCCACTTGTGGGGCTTTTTTATTTTTATTTTAAACATATTTTATCGTGACTTGAAGAGTTACTGCAGTGATGGCACAGTCAATCTGCTGAGGTCTCAGCATCCACATTCTCGAAAGAGAGATAATGTTCCATGTCATCCCCTCCAGGAATGCTCCCAGGCAGATTCCTAGTTATGCTGATGCTCCCTTGCACTGTCCATAGAGACAGTTTATTCCAGTCATGAGACCTCCTGCTGCTAGGGACACTCCTCTGCATGGAGAGCTTGGAAGCTTTGGTTCTCTGCTCTTTGGTTTTGGTTTGGTAGTTTTTTGAGGTTGGGTTTAAGGGTTTTTTTTACCTTTTTCTTTTTTCCCCCTCTCTCTGTTTTGTTTTTGTTGTTTTGGGGATGGTTGTTGGTGGTTTTACATTTTTGTTTGGTTTTGTTGGTTTGTTTTGTCATTCTATTGCATTGCTTTTTTGGATGCCTGGTTCCTTCTTCACATCGCTGCCCATTTCTCTCACTCCTCCCCCACACTTTAAAGACAAAAAGTTCTTTAAATAAAGAAAGAAGGTCTTTAAATAGAGAGCTCTCTACTTTGGTGATGCACTGGGGAGCCCTCCCAGCATGTCCCAGGTTATCACAAGAGCAACCACATTTACAGCTCTTGAGTTGGTCAAGAAAAGAGAGGGATTTTTCTGCAGAGGGTACAGAAAAGGGCTACAAAGATAAGGGGACTGGAAAGACTGAGAGAATTGGGGAGTTTTAGTCTGGAAAAGAGAAGGCAGAAGGGAGATCTTTTTAATCCTTACAAATACTTAGAGGGTGGGTGTCAGGAGGATGGGAGCACGCTTTTTTTCAGTGGTGCCAGGTGCCAAGTCAAGGGCACAAACATGAACATAGGAAGTTCCATCTGAACATGAGGAGGAACTTCTGTGTTGAGAGTGGTAGAGCACTGCAGCAGGCTTCCCAAAGAGATTGTAGAATCTCTCTGGAGAGATTCCAAACCTGCCGGGACACCATCCTCTGCAACCTGCTCTAGGTGAACTTACTCTGGCAGGGTAGTTGGACTTGATGATCTCCAGATGTCCCTTCCGACCCCTACCATTCTATGGGTCTGTGAAAAACGCTGCTTTCAATATTTAAAAATCTGGTTTCCTTTAAAGAAACTGAGGTCTAGGGTTTGCAAATCCTGCAGGCTGCTGGCAGTGATCTTCCTCATCGTTTGGGCTCTTGCTGACCTTTGGCTGGGCTTCTGTTTGCGTGTGCATATCTCTGGTGCCTGCAGGTATGTGTGTGTGTGCTCTGCTTGTGTACAGAGCATTTCTGCTTCCACACTGTCCACTCTTCCTCTTCAGCAGTGGGGAATTCTGTGGAATTTTTCTTGCAGTGATAGAAAAATGCACTGAAAGCACATTTTTTGTCAAAGCCTGGCTCAGTTGTAGTCCTACGAAGGCAAGTGTTTTGTAGAGAATTGGTATCCAAGTATTTCTAGGTGGATTTCAAATAAAATCCTAATTGCTTTTCCCTCTCTCTCTTTTTGTCTAGTGTGGCTTCCAGCTCCTACCTTCCTGCATTACTAAGCAATAAGCATTTCTTGGCTTGCTCGCAGGCTCTTTGTTGTGTGCATTTACAGCACACAGTGAGGGAAGCCTTCCTTCAGGAGAAAGGCTAAAAAAACTCATTAAGACAGCAGAGAACAAAACAGAACCATTCCAGCACTTTTTGAGCTTGTGGTTGGAGCAAACTGTTGTCATCTCAGTTTAAAATCAGATGCTTTATAGCCAAAAGGTGCTTGTGAGCCTTTGCAGCAGTTTTAAATGTTTTCAGAATTGCTTTTGGATAAAGGGGCAATGGTTTGTAACTGGAGCAGGGTAGGTTTAGGCTGGACATAAGGAGGAAGTTCTTGATGATGAGGGTGGTGAAACACTGGAACAGGTTGCCCAGGGATGTGGTTGAGACCCCATCCCTGGAGACATCCAAGATCAGACTTAATGTGGCCCTGGGCAACCTGATCTAGTTGGAGATGTCTCTGCTTGACTGCAGAGGATTGGACAAGATGATCTTTGAGGGTCCCTTCCAATGCAATGCAGTCTGTGAAGATGAAGAAAGTAACTCATTTTGATGCTATTTTAAGGATTTTTTGTTTTAATTTTTTCTGGCCAAGCTACAGCCCCAGTCTGTCATTGAGATCTGCACAGAACCCCATCAGAACCCCTTCATCCTCTGGGCTCTTTAATGTGGCTGGACACCCTCACCCCCATCTTTCTCATCTGCAGTTGGGTGGACATGCATGGATATTGAAGTGCACTCCCAGGATGGCTCTGGAAGTTGATGAGCTAAGGCAGGAGATTTTGATCACTTTTTCAACTGAAGTGTTGGGTTGTTTTTTTTTTTATCTGAAGCTAGAGATTATGACCAGCTTTGTTGCCCAAGTTCCAATTCATATACACAAAAAGCCTCCACCCTTTCAAAGAGATGGAGAGTGCCTCTCCCCTGCCAAAGCCAGCTTATGCCTAGATGCTAAATGAGGCACTTCTTTTGGAATTAAAAACATTCTGGTGTGACCAGAACAGCCGATTCTGAATCGCTGAGGACAGTGAGATGTTGGTTTTGAAAACAACCTCCTGTGTGCCAGCTCAGTGAGTGGGATATCCGTACACCTAGAGTGAAGGATGATGTACATGTAATCCTAGAGAAGCCTGAGCATTTTCTTGGATGTGGGAATAGTGACAGTGTGAAACCAACATTGAGGATCTGGAGTCCTCCCTCAAGCAATAAATATTCACTGCTCTAGCCAAAGAGTTATTTACTCTCTCTTCACTTTGAGTCTGTCTCTATTTGAAGAGAAATTCCTTCCAGTATTTTTCCTGGTCAGTTGTTGGACAGAGGCTGGGTCTGCTTTCAAAGCACTTGTCTTTAATGCGCATCAGGTTACCCTGAGGTAGAAGGGAAACTTTAGATGTTACTCCTGTAAATAAATGTTTACATAATACATGGAACTGAACTTCTCACCATTGCATGCCTAAGGAAAAAAAAAAAAAAAAGGTCACTCTTGACATCAGTAACCTTTAGGGAGGGATGCGTTTGCCACACAGGTAAAGAAAGTTACTGCGCCCAGCACATTCCTTTCACTGGGTCAGGAAGGCAGGAGAGGTCAAATGTTGGTGCTTGCAGTTCCCCAGGCTTGGCATTTTAAGGTTCAAAGGCAAGATTTGGTTTTAAGGCATGAATCCCAATGCCCAATTTTGCTCATGTGAGTAATTCCATTGAATCCCCTGGTCCCAATCACATGTGGGCAGCCAAGTCTAGAAATATACTCTGTGTGGGGTCAGGACCTTGACTCCTCCTTTCTAAATTACGACACCAAGCTGGGGGCAGGAGTTCACCTGCTGGAGGGCAGAGAGGCTTTGCAGAGGGACCTCGACAGGCTGGAGAGATGGGCAGAATCCAACGGCATGAGATTTAACACATCCAAGTGCCAGGTTCTGCACATTGGCCACAACAACCCCATGCGGTGCTACAGGCTGGGGTCAGAGTGGCTGGAGAGCGGCCAGGCAGAGAGGGACCTGGGGGTACTGCTTGATGATAGGCTGAACATGAGCCTGCAGTGTGCCCAGGCAGCCAAGAAGGCCAATGACATCCTGGCCTGCATCAGGAACAGTGTGGCCAGCAGGAGCAGGGAGGTGATTCTGCCCCTGTACACTGCACTGGTTAGGCCACACCTTGAGTCCTGTGTCCAGTTCTGGGCCCCTCAGTTTAGGAAGGATGTTGTCTTGCTGGAGCGTGTTCAGAGAAGGGCAACGAAGTTGGTGAGGGGTTTGGAACACAAGCCCTATGAGGAAAGGCTGAGGGAGCTGGGGTTGCTTAGCCTGGAGAAGAGGAGACTGAGGGGTGACCTTATTGCTCTCTACAACTACCTGAAGGGAGGTTGTAGCTAGGTGGGGGTTGGTCTCTTCTCCCAGGCAGCCAGTACCAGAACAAGAGGACACAGTCTCAGGCTGCGCCAAAGCAGGTTTAGGCTGGATGTTAGGAAGAAGTTCTATACAGAGAGAGTGATTGCCCATTGGAATGGGCTGCCCGTGGAGGTGGTGGAGTCACCTTCACTGGAGGTGTTCAGGAAGAGGCTTGATGGGGTGCTTGGTGCCATGGTTTAGTTGTTTAGGTGGGTTGGATTGGTTGATGGGTTGGATGCGATGATCTTGAAGGTCTCTTTCAACCTGGTGTATTGTATTGTATTGTAAATGGGGAATTCCTGATAAAACATTTGTGGTCACAAAAGAGAATGGTTTGGGATTGGGAACCAAGTAAGTATCTCTTGGGTTTACTGTGTTTGCCTCCAAATACTTGTCCAGCACCAAGCTTAAAATTATTGCCTTTGTGTAAGTCAGCAGCAAAACTGCTGTTGTGGGAATAGATTCAGGATTTCTCCCTGAACTTAATCCGGGACATGTCTAGTAGAAGAGAGACTTTGGTGTTCTCCAGTGGGTTCCATCCCAGAAAGCAAAACATCATCAAAGTTACAGGGATTGTTGGATTTTGGGGCCAGAGCATCCACTCTGTGATAGAAGAGCATCACTGCCAGCCCTAAGCTTTATGTTGTGGAGTGCAACAGGAGATTCTGATGAGAAATGGATTTTTGTTGACCTTGTGCATGAAATAGTGGCAAAACCTGTAGGTTTTCAGACACTGAAAAAAAGAAAGGGGGGAGGGGGAAGTAGGAGCGACAATGTCATGGTCTCTGCCTTTCTGTGTTCCTTGAGTTTTGTCCAAAGATAATACAAAATGAACAGTGAATGGTTAGCCCCACGTATGCCTGCGACAAGATTTGATTGCTTTTAATGTGCATTGCTCTTTTGGATGCCTGGCTCCCTCTTCCTTTTAGTCTGAAAAGGGTATCTCATCAATACTTATAAATCCTTAAAGCGTGGGTGTCAGGAAGATGGGACTAAGCTTTTTGCAGTGCTGCCCAGTGACAGGACAAGGGGTAACGGGCACAAGCAGGAGCATAAGAAATTCCATCTAAACATGAGGAGGAACTTCTTTAATGGTGATGGAGCAGTGGAGCAGGCTGCCCAGAGAGGTGCTGGAGCCTTAATCTCTGCAGACATTCAAAACCTACCTGGATGTGCTCCTGTGTGACCTTCTTTAACCCTCTTCTTTAATGCCCTGGCAGGGGGGTTGAACTCCATCTTCAGAGGTCCCTTCCAACCCCTACCATTCTTTGAGTCTGTGATTCTTCATGTCCCTGCCCATCTCTCTCACTCCTCCCCCACAATTAAAAGGAAAAAAAAAAAGTTATTGAATAAACAAGAAAGTTCTTTAAATAGTGAGCTCTTTGCTCTGGTGATGCACTGGGGAGCCTTGCTAGCGTGGTCCAGGTATTCACAACAGCAACCATGTTTACAGCTCTGGAGTGGGTCAGGATTTCTTTGTGGCCATTTTTTCACCTCATTTGCCCCCACTAAGCCCCCTATATATCGCCATCCCATTGTCTTGCTCATTCCTGCTGCTTCCCTTGTAATATTAAGGAGCCCTCCCCAGGGCACACAGAGCTTTCTTTGTTGGCACCGGAGCCGGTGGGGAGGGGGAGCAGCGGCCGCCGCGATGCGCGGAGCGGAGCTGGCTTCACAACACCATGGAGCCCAGAGCCGGGCGCGGGCACTTCTGCCCGCTTCTGCTTCCCAGCACGCCGGCAGCCGAGACCCTGGGGAGTTAAAGCTTGCCAGGCCTTTGCCTGTGTGGCGAAATGGTGCGCAGGGGTCGCGGCCGGGCTTGGCGGCGGGGCTGGCGGCTCCAGGTGGCGGTGCTGACAGCCGGGTCACATGATGGCTGGCAGCGCCACCGCTGCCACCACTCGCCCCGGCTCCGGCGCAGGCATCCCGGCGCTTCCAGGAATGTGAAGGCTGGGGGTGCAGGCTGGAAGGAGGCCGCCTCGCTTCATCCCCCTCCCTTTCTTCTTCTTCTCCGAGCAGGCTGAATTCCCGGCGGTCGCGGCTCGTGGAGGTGGCAGGACGGCGGCCACAGTTGCCGGGGGACTTGGGTCATGAGACTCAACTCCGATCGCGTTGGCTAGAGGAGGAGGAGGATAGATGGGACTGACATGAACGCTCCGGCGGCTGCCAAAGCATTGCTTAGCGTTGGGATGAATTAGATTGATCTTCTCTGCAGCGAAGAGACAAAAGAGCGGGGCAGCCGGGCAGCGTGGTTCCTCCAGCAGGAAGCCCAGCAGAATGGAGGGGCAGGACTGGGGTTATGAAACTCCCGGGCAGGGCAAAGGCAGCCTGCTGCTAACGCCTGGTTTGTGCTTCGGCAAAATGCTCGCTTTAAGGTGGTTTTGGTGATCCTGTTGCTAGGATTAAGCCTTTTTTTGCATTGCAGCATGGAGAGCCTTTTGTTTGAGTTAAATTCAGACCTCTTGATATGTCACCTGACAGTCTTGTGGTTTTGGATGAATATGGCTCATTGCTATTATTAACCTGAGTTGGCAGCCGGGCACAACAGGAGTTTAGAGGGATTTTGGAAAGTGGAACTGCTCGGGGGACAAAGATGCTTCCCAGGTATGGTCACCACACAGTTCTTGAGGTGATTTTATGGATTTAAAAGCTTAATAGTTGCACTGTGATATAAATATCTCTTTTCCAGAGATGTGAAGCTTTTGGAGGTCTAATAGTTCTATTTTTCCCCTTTTAATTATATCCTACATGGCACAAGTATGTGTGTTTTATCCCGAACTGGCTTTATCTCTTGCAATTTTGCACAGGGGAAGTGCAGTCTGCTTGAATCCTGCAAAATGTTGTGCTCAGTGCTAGGGAATTTAACTGACAGGAGCTGTGGTTTTTATTAAAACAGGTATTTCAAAGCAGCACAGAGCTTGTGTGTGTGCATATCACAGAATATGTGCATATATTTGTATGCATATATATGCTTAAATCACCTAAGAGCAGAACAGGTACTTTTGGGAATGACATACCTGGAGTAGTCCCAGAAACACTCTCTGAAATTCCTAATTGTAAGTTCTGAAGCTGTGTAAATTGCAAAGTTACTCAAAACCTTCCAACTTACTTATTTTAAATATCACCCTCCAGATTGTGATTAACATTTGACCAGGCTGCACCTAACCTCTAGATGTCACATGTTGGTTTTTGTTTTGTTTTGTTTTCTTTTGCTTAGTTTTTGCTGGTGGAAAGGCATCTGGCTCATGTATTAGGCTTTGGAGTATAAACTAGGTATCTTAATGAGAGCCAAGTGACTTGGTAGAAGGGAGGGGGAAAAATGCAAACAAACTCAAGGCAGCTTCATATACAGTTAAAGAGTTGGACAGAGCCGAGGACTTTGGAAGCCAATAGAAGTTTAGGTCCAAGTTTATTATACTGAATGTGAAATATTTGGCTGCCTGTGTGCCTGGTGTACAAGATGTGCTTAGTGTCAGCAGCAGAAGTTTCCTGGAGCTCAAGCAGTGCAGCTATTCAAGGTGAGGATTGCTAAGCTGGTAGATGAACGAGACAGATTTATAGAAGTAGCATGGAGTTGACCCCTGCTGTGCTGCAGAGCCCATGGCTGTGTCATCTTTCTCCAAGAAATGAGAAGGGGATGGCTTGGATTTCTTGTTTTTGACAGAAACATGCTTTCTTTCTGATAAACCTGGGAAATGGAGCCGCTGGGAGCAGTCAGCCCTCCTGGGAGGCTGTCTGAGATGCCCCACCATCTCTTGGTTCTTCCAGGCTCCACAGAGTACAACTCCTCTGAGCTTTGTGAAACTGCAGCTGAGGTCAGAGAGGAGAGGGCAGCGTTGCCCAGAGCACTGGGCAAGCTGCTTTGCAATCCAACATCACAAGCTCCCTCCGTGGCCTTGGCCAAGTCTCCAATGCCAGCTTGCTCTGCAGAATCAGCAGGCGTTCACCACAGCACTCACACAACCCTGGCATGACCTCAGCTCATGTAAAGACAATTATCTTGCAAAAAATTGTCTAAGTATAGATCTCGTGGTTTCTCTAGTTTAGGGATCTTCTTCCTCCTCCCAGCCTGGTGGTCACAGTATGTCACCAGCACTGAAGTGGGAGCTCTCACTGAAAAATGCCAACTTGGCACATTGGCAGTGCAGCCTGGCTCATCCTTATCACGTGAAACCTGACAAAGTTCTTTTGTGCTTCAGGTGTTAATATCAAAAAGATAAATAATCTGCCCATGCCTCTCTGACAAAAGCTAATGGGTGGTCTTCCAGAGCTGGAAGCATCATTATCATGAAACGTTGCTGGTTTTGTTGCTTCCAAATTAGTTGTGTTCTTTCAGAATGTTCTACACAGCTGTCTGTCTACAGAAATGGTCGAGGCATGAGTGAATTATTAAATTGCAGTAAAAAGGTGTGAAAATATGTATTATACCCTCCCCATGTGTCCTAGATACTCAACTTCTTTCTTCTCAAATCCAAAAGAAGAAAATACCCATCAACAGATAACAGAAGTATGCAGAGGATTCTGGGCAGGAGAAGGGAATCCCTTGTTGGAAAAGGCATCTCAGTCAGGGCTGAGAAGTGTGTGATGTGATGACTGGGTTAGGCAAGAACCATTTTCCTTCTGCTTCTCACCCTGCTGCACAGGATCCCAAATACTCTTGGGCTGTATGTGTACAGGTGAGCAGAGAAGAGACTGCACACCTCAGAGCAACACGGAGATAATCTACTTCAGAAATGCCCCAATGGAACAGTCTCCTATCTACAGCACAAGCTCTTCAGGACAGGGACAGCCTCTGTCCAACACTCACGTACAAGTTGACTGGCCCGAAGCACCAGAGCAGCAGCAACACCACCACCTGTGAAGTATCACCTGCAGGAGCTGCAGAGAAGCTCCGCTCTGAGGCTCATCTTGCAGGAGCAGAAGAAGATGCTTGCTTCTGTGTGAAGCCTCACGAGGAGGGCATGAGCCAGGTGGACCTGCCGCCTGCTCTGCCCTGGCTGTTGTCAGCCTTTAAAAAGGTGCTAACATGAAAACCACGCAGAACAGATAAGCCAGCACAAACTATAAATATCATTTGCGTAGATGTGTTTAAAAATAGTTGGGAGTGATTCATCAGCAGGCAGTTTTTATAACTCTGGGTAACATGATGTAGGAAAACAATAGTTTGACTGATAGCTTCAACTTAACTTTTCCAGAGGTTAGTCATCTTCTAGATTTGAGCCACTTTACTCTTCAGCAAAGTCTTTTGCACTTCCTACCTGCTTCAGGTCCAGAGAGATTGTGGCATCTCCTTCTCTAGAGACTTTCAAGCCCCTCTATGACTTGCCCTATGTGATCCAGCTTTGGCAGCGGGGTAGGACTCGACCTCCAGAGGTCCCTTCCAACCCCTACCATTCTTAGAGTCTGTGATCAGTTGCTGCCATGGCTTTTCTTCAAGGCCTCTTAAATATCTGTGTTAATTATTAATACATCATCAGATACTATCTAAGATGTGTTAATATGGAATGGTTTTAAGACTAGAGTCTCAGGCAAGAGGAAAAATAGTATTAAACTTTAATGTCATGAAGTGCTGCTCATGTTGTAGTGGAAATGAGGAGGAATTGAGAAATGGAGACTTGGGGCTTTTAAGTCTGGAGAAGAACAAACTGAGTGGGATCTCATCAATGCTGATCAAATCTTAAAGGGTGGGTGTCAAGAGCATGAGACTAGGCTTTTGTCAGTGGTGCCTGGTGACAGGAGAAAGGGGTAAGAGGCACGAGCTTGAACACAAGAAGTTCCATCTAAACATGAGGAGGAACTTACTTAATTTAATGGTGCTGGAGCCCTGGAACAGGCTGCCCAGAAAGGTAGTGGAGTCTGTCTCTGGAGACATTCAAAACCCACCTGGACATGTTCCTGTGCAACCTGCTTTAGCTGAACCTACTCTGGCTGGGGGGTTGGACTCAATGTCTCCAGAGGTCCCTTCCAACCCCTACCATTCTATGAGTCTGGGAATGTACTTGCTTACAATTCCAGGGGAAAATCGTGTCTTTTAATTAGATGAGTGGTGATGAAGGATTTCTGTCTCTCCTTTCATCTATTAACACTTGCAGAGTCTAAAATGGTGATTTAAAGTCATTCAGTTGCCTCTCACTGAGGAAAGTCTCCAGCAGTTCTAAACTTCAGATATATGACAAAATCCATCCTTGGAGAGCACCTGGAGTTCTGGGTTGCTGTGCAGCTTGCAGTGCAGGTGTCAGGAAGCACGTAATAGATCTAGAAATGTGAACTAGAAATAAGGTAAAAAAGGCAGGAAAGTGGAACAGGGGGAAGAAGAGAAGAGCTGAACAATAGTAGGGTTTAATAATGAACATGCACTAAAAAATCATTTTTCAGACCTTGAGTTCATTGTTACTAGTTTCTATTAATGTCATGATTATTCATGTGGAAGTTTTGCCTTTCTACCCCCAAAATTATTTCCTTTGTGCTTTGTACTTATGTTAGAATCCATGCAGGGAATGTTGGACCAGGTGATGTCCAGCAGTCCCTTCCAGTCCCAACCAGGCTGTGACTATGTGAAGTCTGGTTTTACGTGCTTTGTTTCCAGAATACCCCTCACAGCGTTTATACACCAAGGATTTCTACCCTATTCTATCCATATAGGTATTTCTGACCAGCTCAACCTGTGGTGGAGAGCTCCACAGGAGTGGTGTCCTCCTCAGAAATCATTTCTTTGTCACTGTTTTTTCATGTGAACTCACAGCGCCAACTTTGTGGCAAAGTCACAAAAACACATCCACTGGTGAAAAGATTGTTGGGGTTTTCTTGATGGTGGTTTTTACCTTTGTTTGCTTGTTCTGGGTTTCATTTTGTAGGTGTTTTTGTTTTGTTTGCTTGTTTTTACTTTAGTTTCAAGGAATGATCAGAGAGTGATAGGTCAGACAGGAGAAAGTCCTCATTAAGAGACCTGTCATTTCCAGGGAGATGGAATCTCACCTTTCATTAGCATTGCTTAGAACACTTGATTCTACCTTTCCTGGTTTTACTCTAAGATTCTCCAGAAAGCATCAGTTAAATGTCAAAGTTGGTTTCCATTTATAAACAGAACTAATTATATTCAGAAGATCTAGGTCAGTTTCCATCCAGATGAAGAGCAGGGCTGCAGCATTGCTCTGCTACATTTGTTTTGAGGACGTGCTCTGTGTGTTTCATGCAGGAATTGGTACATTTGGGGTGGGGATCATCTATCCAGACACCAAGCTTAACGGTATTTTAAAGCTGCTTGATGTCTTGCTCCCCCCGGAAAAATGTGCCTCCCTGGGAGATGGTGGGGGGAGTGAGTTGGAGGTGCCAGTCTGCTTCTGTTTACTGTCTGTCTAAATGAACTTTCCCCCAGCTCTCTTCAAGTTTCTTCTGCTTTGGGAAGTGGCCTGCTATTGCCAGGGAATGTTTCTGGGAGGCTGTAATGTGCATAAGGACTCCATTATGTAAGAGAGATAATGCTTCTTTGGAATTATCACCAATTGTGATGGATAATATCTTCTAAAGGCTGGTCTAGAGAAAGTTAAAATGTCATGTGAAGGAGCTGGGAAGTAAACAAGCTCTTGTTACCTTGATCAAATATGTTTCCGAATACAGCAAGTTTTATATTTAGCTTTCTCTCCTCTTAGTGTGTAATCTGCTCTTGGAGCTTTTTATAAGTAGACTTTTCTAAGATCTGGAACAGCTCCTGCCCTTCTTTGCCAGTAATTTCAAAGTCAAATATCAAAAGTACTAGGTAATGGAAGACGAGCTTTGGTCTGAGTGTGAAGGAAATGCAGATGGGTTGTGAGGGTGGAACAAGCACCAGCAGTTTATTGCTATTGTCACATACCGTGTCTTTGTAGGAACCACAGTGGCCAGGCAAATGAGTTTGCACACATCTGTTGATTTCACTTGAATATAAGGAGATGGTTCCTCTGGGAAACTGGTTTGTCCAGCAGCCTCACTTGTCTCCTCCCCTCTAAGCAGGGTCAGGCTCATACAACTAACAGTCAAGTGCCTTTGAGCCTTGTGGTTGCTAACACTCCAAACACGCATCAAACTGCATTTTGTTCTCCTACATTTTATCCAATACTAGATGGGGGTCATTAGCAGAGCCCCTGATAAGTGTAAGCTCTGCTCCGAGTCTGTCACTGTGCTTGGCTTTTGGTAGAGAACTTGCTCAGTTTGCTCTTTGTGTGGGCAGAGAATCGCAGAATCATTTGGGTTGGAAAAGACCTTTTAAGAGCATAGAGTCCAACTGTTAACGCAGCACTGCCAGGTCACCACTAAGCCATGTCCCTGAGTACCACATCTCCGTAGCTTTGAAACTGTTCCAGGGATGGGGACTCCACCACTGCCCTGGGCAGCCTGGGCTGGGTTCATCCCTCTGTGGACAGTGCTTGGCTTTTAGGTGCCTGAATGCAGAAGGTGTGCGAGCTCTTTTGCCCCCAAATCTAGACATCATGTTATTTCTGTTTCATGTTGCTCAAGCTGCTTTGTTGTAATAAGTTGCTTTTGACATTTGTTGCACAGCCTTTTCTCTGCAGCTTCTGGTTTTCTCTACTGTTGCTAAATGGTGAGGCCAAGTGGATTAGGAAATGGATTTCCTCTCTCAAGAGGACAAGTCAACTGTATGTCCTGATGCTTAGTTTCACCTTGCTGGGACTACACTAGTTGTAAAGCCTGTGAATCTATATTGGACGGACTTAAAAACTTCTGACAGATAACCATGGCTTTGGGGAACAAATTTGTTCTCTTCTGTGACTTGTTAGAGAAGCTGTTGTATTACAAATCACCATTAGCCTGTCAGTGACATAAAGTACGGGCACACAGAAGGAAACCTTTTGGTTGGTGAATTAGAGGGACAGAAGAGGAAAAGTTACTATAGTCCTGGAGTCTAGCCTGTCAGGTTTACTTTCATCTGTGTTATTACAGAATCAGAGACTGGTGTGGGTTGGAAGGGGTCTTAAAGATCATCTAGTTCCACCCCCTGCAGTGAATGAGGACATCTTCGACTAGATCAGCTCAAAGCCCTGTCTGACCTGGCTGGATGGCTTCTGGGTGCCTTTTTGCTGAAATAAATGTTAACTGGGGGTCTCTATCCTTCATTAATGGCTGGAAAGTTCCAGGACTTTGTTTCTGGTTTCTTGGAGTTTCATGCTAATGCTCCTTGTCTAAAAGCCAAGGATAAGAGAGACAGAATTTCACTTGATCTAGGAAATGGCTCGTAACGAGCTGAAAGATGATTCCTCTTGGCATCTTGTTTCTTATCTTCCAAGAACAGAGAAGGTATGGGTGAAAATAGATTCCCAAGCCCATGGGCAACAGTGCTTGCTGGGCTTTAAAGTGATGGCTGCCTTTTTTAAATGGAAATTTAGGAGGATGGCTACAAAGCACTCTTAAAGACAAGGTCATGCAATGAGATCCAGGCCTGAGCTCTGCAAGTCCTCCCTTGGCAGAACTCCTCAGGAAGGCTCAGGAAAGCTCCTTTCCTTGATCTTGACTGCAAAAAACAGTTTGGTATGTTGAAAGAGAACTGCTTTGTGTGTTTTGCTGACCCAGGCAGCAGCCTGGCCTGGAATCATGACAGCTTAAGTGAAGATTATTTCTAAGTCAGTATAGCCAAGAGTTGAACATAGACTCAGGCCCAAGCTACACGTGGTTCTCTGTTCCCCAGCATCTATGCCTGTGTATTAGGAGGGATGTTGTAGTTGATGCTGCTGCTGGAGTTGATAATGCTGGTCTTTTCCAACCAAAATAATTCTGTGATTCTATGTGGCCTGAAATTGTACCAGGAGAGGTTTAGGTTGGACAGGAGGAACAATTTCTTTGCTGCCAGAGTGGTCAGGCATTGGAACAGGCTGCCCAGGGAGGTGGTGGAGTCACCATCCCTGGAAGTATTGAAGAAATACATGGATATAGAAGTTGGGGACATGGTTTAATGGCCATGGTGGTGCTTGGTCAGTGGTTGGCCTTGATGATCTTAGAGGTCTTTTTGAACCAAAACAATTCTATGATGTTATAATTCTACACATAGGTTGCCACAGTGTTTGTGAAAGCAAGAAGGGTACAAAAGGTACTTTGTGGTTTTTTTTCAGCTGTAGGGTTGAGCGCTTGAGGCTGGAACCCCATGGCTGCAAAGGCAGAAATGCATTAGTTGAAGGGAGAGGCCAGGGTGAATTAATTTATACTTTTTTTCTGTTTTTTAATCCCCCTTCTTCTGATTTGTGAAATTTCCAAGTCGTGTCTTCAAACACAAAAGCTGAGTCTTGTGACTTTGCTTTCCAAAAGCTGGATGAAAACATGAGCTATCACAAGACAGAGGACAGGAGCTAGCAGGGCTGCACACATCATTGTATACGGCTGTCGTGGATGGCTGCTGTTTGTGCCAGTGAAATCTGGCAAGTGGAGGGGAAAGAGGAAAACAAAAGCTACAGCTCTGGCTGCAGGATCAAAAGGTTTGATGAAATGGCATTGCATCTATGCTCCACTTTAATAAAGTTGTATACGGAGATGATGGAGAAAGAACAGTGCCGTGAAGGGTTGTTGTAACTGAGCCTTCTGCTCTTTGCTTTTCTAATTACAGCTGGCCTCTGCCAGAGTTTGACCCGAGTCAGATCCGACTGATTGTGTATCAGGACTGTGAGAGAAGAGGACGGAACGTCTTGTTTGACTCCAGTGCCAAGAGGAAAATCGAGGACGTTTCGGTGTCGGTGAGCATTCTCCTAACTTACACGGTTTATAGTCTGTGGGCTTGGAAATGGCAAGACTGAGACACCCCAGATGTTCTGGTTTATTTACAGTAATGTTTAAATGTTGGTTATACACAGAGCTATCTAATTTAATGACTGAGGGAACCGGGGCTGTTCAGTCCGCAGAAAAGGAAGCTGAGGGGAGACCTCATTACTCTCTACAACTCTCTGAGAGGAGGTTGCGCTGAGGTGAGGGTTGGTCTCCTCTTCCAAGTAGCAAGCAACAGGATAAGAAGAAATGGCCTCAAATTGCACCAGGGGAAGTTTAGGTTGAATATCAGAAAAAATTCTTCACTGGAAGGGTGGAATGGCACAGGCTCCCCAGGGAGCTGGTTGAATCCCCATCCCTGAAGGTGTTTAAAAGAGACAGAGCTGTGGTTCTGAGGGACATGGTTTAGCCCCAGACTGGGTAGAGTTAGAGAACGGTTGGACTAGATGATCTTAAAGGTCTTTTCCAACCAAAACAGTTTTGTGACTCCATATTTAAATGCCTGTTAAGTTGCAAATTACTCAGGCTTCAGTGCTTTTACTTGTGAGAGCTTTAAATGCTGTGGCAGTCTCTTTATTCCTGGGCTTATCTACTTTCTGCTCTTTTAAAGAGAAGGATTCTTTCCTGGGGCTGCATCAGGTAGTGCTGGTGGAGCTGAGGCAGGGTGTAAATGGGTTTTTTGGGATGTGCTTTTATGCCACAGTGGGGTCTACATTCTCAATCAGAAGCTTCTCCCAGCCCTGTGTCTTCTTGCGTCCTGTTTGGTTAGCTTTTGCCAGTCATTTCTATGCAGTGCTGACAGATTTTTCATACCAAGTGACTTGAAAATTTTTTCTCTGTTTTCCCTTTTGGCATAGTCTGTGTGGTAATCTGTTAATTGAAACTGTAATGGATGCAGTCAGAGGAGGATACTTCTAAAGGCTCTGGCCAGAAGATTAATTTCAGGCCACAATGCTATTGTAAGTGGTTGTGTGAGGCTGGACAACTTACCGCACTGCCTTGAACTTCCTTTTCACCATCCCTAAAAACACTTGCAAACCATTTCCAATTCTGCAAACAGAAAGCACTGTGAGACCAGACATTTAGGATCCCAGTTGCCATTACCCATAGGACCTACTAAGTTCTGTAAGTAGGAATAGACAAACCATGGTTACTCCTAAGCCCTGATGTTCATGTTGAGTGTTGGAGTACAGCCAGAAGACTCTTCATCCAGCATTGTAAACTCTGAGTGCTGCCAGCCTGATGCTTCTCATCATGGAGAATGACCAGGGAGTCCTGGTAGACAAGTTCACCATGAGCCAGCAATGTGCTCTTGTGCCAAGAAGGCAAATGGCCTCCTGGGGTGTATTACAAAAGTGTGGCCAGCAGGTCAAGAGAGGTTCTCTTCCCCCTCTATGATGCCCTAGTAAGGCCACATCTGCAGTACTGGGTCCAGTTCTGGGCTTTCTAGTTGAAGAGGGACAGGGAGCTACTGAGAGAGTCCAGTGGAGGCTGCAAAGATGCTGAGGGTCCTGGAGCATCTCTGTGAGGAGGAAAGGCTGAGAGCCCTGGGGCTGTTGAGCCTGGAGAAGAGCAGCCCCAGAGGGGAGCTAAGCAATGCTCAGCAAGAGATAAATGGTGTGGGCAAGAGGCCGGGGCCAGACTCTTGTCTGTGGTGCCCAGTGACAGGACAAGGGGTAATGGGAACAAACTGAAGCAAAAGAAGTTCTGCCTAAGCACAAAGAAAAAGTTCTTTGGTGTAAGGGTGTTGGAGCCCTGGAACAGGTTGCCCAGAGGGCTTGTGGAGTCTCCTTCTCTGAAGAGATTCCAAACCCCCTGGCCATTGTGATCCTGGGCAAGCTGCTATGGGTGCCCTGCTTTAGCTGGCAGGTTGGACTGGGTGATCTGCAGAACTCCCTTCCAACCTCCACTATGCTGGGGTTTTGGGATCTTGATCCTGAGTACTTCCTATGTCCACATATCCTCACCTCTAGCACCAGTTTGTGTCTTTCAGGCTTCTCCATCACTTACTCCAAGGTTTTTATGGCCCTGATCCAAGATCCCAATTTCCTAGTTCTTTTGGGGAACTTTATGCAGTAAAAAAAGTTTCACAAGCCTGGAACAAAATGCATCTTTCCTTTTAATTTTAACTCATTAGAATGGCTTTAGAATTTCTAAGTTCTTGTTCTCCTAGGTGTTCTTGCCAGGATAATAGGTTTTTAAAGACAAGAGATCTTTAGAAGTGGTTTGTTTTTATGAGTGGTTGGCTGTGCTTATTACTATTACATCATTAATTATAAAGTATTACTTCATTAATGAAAAAGAAGATGTACAGTATAAATCCTCTTGGCCATATCTCAATTGATTTATTGAAAGCCTGAAAGCTCTGTAAGACAGATCTGCTCTTCCACAGTGAGCTTGCAAACTTCACAGTTTTGGTTTATTCCAGGAAGATCATTGACTGTGGCAGCTCAACAGCAGCAGAATAAATAGCTGCTAGTGAAGCCTGTATGGTTCCATATTAACCTCTCCTTTATTTCCTTTGCTAAGGTGGAGGTGAATATTCACCAGCTCTCTGAAATGAGTGGGTGAGACTGGTGGAGGAAAACTGTTCCCAGGGTATATGAAATGACCAGGACTCATCTCTAGTAACTTGATACAGCTCTTCTTTTTTGTGGTATTCATAGAGTCATGGAATGGTTAGGGTTGGAAAGGAGCTTTAAAGGTCATCTAGTCCCTCCTTGCAGTCAGCAGGGACGTCTGCAACTAGAGCAGGTTGCTCAGAGCCCCAAGCAATCTGACCTGCAGTGGTTCCAGGAATGGGGCTTCTCCCATCTCTTGAGAAACCTGGACCAGGGTCTCATCACCCTCAGTGTTAAAAACTTTCTTCCTCTTCTCCAGCCTCAATCTCCCTCTTTTAGTATAAACCATCACCCCCTGTGCTGTCACAACAGATCCTGTCAAAAACTCTAGCCCCAGCTTTATTACAGGCTTCTCAAACTACTAAAAGGCCACCACAAGTTCTCCCTGGAACCTTCTCCAGGCTGAACATTCCCAGCTCTCTCAGCCTATCCTTGTAGGAGTGGTGCTCCAGCCCTCCGATCCCTCTCTATTAGCAGACTTTGAGAGCCAATACATTGAAACATTCCCTTCCCATGATATCTGCCTTCTGCAGCACTCGGATAACCTCATGTCAGGCAGAACAAAGCTTTGCAAGAGCAGGATCCTGGCGCAGGTAACTATGTGCAGGAGAGCCCTGGGCTCAGCTTGCTGGGGGTTCAGAGCAGGCCTGAGCAGCCAGCAGTGCACACTGGCCATGTCCAAGGCATTGTTTATTTTTCTTGCTCTTTATCACCATGTTCATTAACACAGATACACCCTGCCCTGTACAAAGCCAGATCTTGGCTCTAAGCACATTCCAGGGCATTCTCGCCCTTTTGCAGCAAGATGTGTGTGGGCTGGGCACTCTCCCTTCTGAAAGGGAATCTGTTCAGCACCCCACAAAAGCCAACAGCAATGAGGAGCTTTGAGTCTCCTTCCCACTAGATACACACACAAGTTATACACACAGCACTCTGAACACATCTGGAACACAGTTCACCCAGTGTAGTGTTTGTTGATGTCTTAGAAGGAAGAATGAGCTTTTTACAACAAGTAACAAGTCTGTGAGATTGCCCAAGGTTGTTTTATTCACAGATTGCATTGGGTTGGAAGGGACCCTCAAAGGTCATCTTGTTCAACCCCCCTGCACTCAACAGGGATACCTCCAACTAGAGCAGGCTGCCCAGGGCCACATCAGGTCTGATCTTGAATGTCTTTGGGGACAGAGCCTCAACCACATTGCTGGGCAACCTGTTCCAGTATTTCACCATCCTCATTGTTAAAAACTTCCACCTAATGTCCAACCTAAATCTCCCCTGCTCCGGTTTCAAACCATTGCCTCTTGTCCTATCACTATAGGCCCTAAACAGTCCCTCCCCAGCCTTCCTGTAGGTCCCCTTCAGATACTGAAATGCTGCTCTAAGGTCTTGCCAGAGCCTTTTCTTCTCTAGGCTGAACAGCCCCAACTCTTGCAGCCTGTCTCCAGGGGTGCTCCAGCTTTCTGATCATATCTATGGCTTCCTCTGGACCCACTCCAGCAGGTCCATGTCTCTCTTATGTTGGGGTCCCATAGCTGGACACAGTACTCTAGGTGAGGTCTCACCAGTGTAGAGTGGCACCTCTCTCAACCTGCTGGCCACACTTATTTGTTAGGTAAGATAAATGAAGTATAAAACATCGTTGTAAGAGATTATGAGAAAAGGACTGTGCTGCTCGGGAGAAAAAAGGCAAGAGTTGCTCGTTCACAGAAATTACAACCACTTCCCATGTACTTAATGAGAAGACACCATGTTGCAATATGGGTGGCTTATGTAAGCCCCTAAAGAACGTTGCCACGTTAGCCTACATGGACTGATGGAGACTCTTTCTTAAGAATTATGGATTGGGCATCATGGTGGAGTGAAAAGTAGCATGAGTGGTGTCTCTCAAGGAGGCTGCAGTTGGAGCAAATGCTGGGGACAATCTTTTTAGCAGGGCCTTTCGTGCCAGCAGAAGGGCTGAGGGTTTGAAACTAACAGAGGCAGATTTACGTTAGGCAGAAGGGAGAAGTTCTTCACTGTCCCAGGTCGCCTAAAGAGGCAGTGGATGCCCCATCCCTGGAACAGTTCCAGGTCAGGTTGTTTGGAGCTCTGAGCAATCTGCTCTAGTTGCAGATGTCCCTGCTGACTGCAGGGTGGGTGGAGGAGATGACCTTGGAACATCCCTTCCAGCTCAGACCATTCCATGACTCCATGACTAAGCACTGAGAAGGCTGTAGAAACTTCTGCTTTCTTGGGCTACTTGAGCTTTTCTGGGCTAATACACCACAGAACCTGACCACTTAGTAACTGGTACATTGCTGTTTCTTCCAGTTTCTGCATCTCCCTTCCCCTCCCCACCCCATTTCCCAGTGGGATTTATACCTCTGGATTTATAAAGAACACAGAATGGAGGTTTGCAGGAGGGCCTAGCAGAGGCCAGGCTGTTCTGGTTGAAGTCTGTTCAGCTTAATGCAGAGAACCCAGAGGGTTCCAGTTCGCTTTATGTTGCTGTGCTCTTCAGTTCCCATTTTCTGTTGCTTGTGAGACGTGGCAGCAACTGTCATTTATGAGCTGGATGCCTGCAGCAAGGTGAGCTCTGCATTGCTCTGCTTTATATAACTCATCTCTACAGATGGCAAGAGTTACGTGTGGTGGACCAAGGCTGAGCATGGCTCAGTCACTGGAATTGCACAAAATAGTAGGGGTTGGAAGGGACCTCTGGAGATCATCCAGTCCAACCCCCCTGGCCAAGGGAGTTTCACCTCAAGAAAGTCACACAGGAGTATGTCCAGTCTCCAGAGATGGAGACTCCGCCACCTCTCTGGGTAGCTTGTTCCAGTACTCCACCACCCTTAAAAAGTTCCTTCTCATGTTTGGATGGAATTCTCTAAGGGAAGATATGGTTATAAAAATAAAGGAGAATCCAAGCAAACTTTCCCAGACACAGATGTTTCAAGACATAAAACAGTAGGCTCCAACTGTGATGAGTGCAAACTGCAGAGTTAGTGCTCACACCAAGCTGGGTTCTAATTATTAAAGCATTACTAGGTTCATATTATCCATGAGGGCAATGTGACTACAGCACAAATAAGGATTTTGTGTTTCCATTGGATATTAAATCAACCTCTTCATGCTTTCAATAAAGTTCACTGTGGTGGCTTGAACTACCACACTCAATACCAGCTGAACAAGAACTTTGGGAAGGTATTGCCCAGAGACGGACAGAAGGCAGCTGAGAGTTTGCAGTGTGGCCTTTAAGGTATTTTAATTGTGCAGGAGGTGTGATGTTTTCCTTGAGCCTTGCTAGAGTTAAAGTTGGTGAGCAGAGCCAAGAGTCAGCAGCCTGGTGACTGGGAGGGCTGGCAGCTGCTCCACCGGGAATGTTGGCCGAGGGCTGTGCCAGGCGCTTCCACTGAGGCCGGCAGCAGATCTGCCTTGGGCAGCTGTGGGCACTTGGCTTGGGGGAGGCAGAGAGATCCCCTTTGTGAGTCCTATACCTTTTTTGGTGCTAAGCAAGAGGTTCTTCCTTGGCTTTCCAGGGGATGGGCTATTGATCAGCCAGGCTCTGTGAGCAGAGAGCTGGAAGGCTGCTGCCTTGTGAGCATCAGAAAACTGGGGAGCTTCCCTGCCTGAGCTCTGTCAGGATATGCCTGCAGAGCAGAGGGTGGCTGTCTTTTCCAGCCCTGTGGCAGGTCATGAGCAAGTGTCTCAGAAGAAGCATCTGCATGTTGAGTCTACCATGACAGCCTGTGACATGAGAAGAAGAGGTTGCTGTTGCCTTGGTCAACACCCAAACATCCACATCCCTTTGATTTTTGAGTATCAAAGTGCTTGGTGGGTTTGATCCATTGTCTCCTCTAGAGAGTTACTTCAGAGTTTCTTCCTCATGCACATAAAGAACGCTCAGGGGACACCTTATCACTATATTCCAGTAATTATAGGGTGGCTACAAAGAAGCTGGAGACTCTGTTTTTACAAGGAGGCACATGGAGAAGATGAGGAGTAACTAATACAAGTTACTCCTGGGGAGATTCTGATTAGACTCAAGAGGAAAATTCTTATCAAGAACAGTCAGCCATTGGAATCATCTCCTCAGGGAAGTGGTGAAGTCCCCAACATTGGGCACCTCTGAGATTCAGCTGAACAGGGTGCTGGGCCATCTTGTCTAGGTGGTGCCCTTCCCAAGAAAGGCTGGACCAGATGATCCTTGAGGTCCCTTCCAACAGGGTATTCTGTGATTAGCAAGTGTCTAGTTTCTAGTGAGGCTCTGTTACTTGACCTGCAGGTGAGAGTGTTGTGTCCTCTTACTGATTTGTACTAGCAGACTCATTCCTGTGCTTGTCTGCTCCTTGTTCCTCTAACACCTCCTGGTCTGCTTTCCACTTGCAAGTCCTACCAGCCCCACTCACCTCCTTGGGTGGTGCCTTGTGGCTGTGTGAGGTCCGGCCACCTTGTTGGGTTGTACTGAGTGTCCAAGCCAGGAGCTGTGTGTGAACACAGATCTGTTCCTCAAAGAGCTGTGATAACTGGGCCTGGTTTGAATTTCAAGTCAGGCACAACAAGCAGCTCCTTTTCAAGCTGCAGATGGCCCAGCCAGTGCTGAGCTTTCAGCCTTAACTCTGCCTCTCCTGCCCACGGTGTGCTTGGCTTCTCAACCTTGGCACTGCATTCAGGCTAGCCTAATGTGCAGGCTGTGCTGTATTTTGCTGTGCTGCTGCTCTTGTGAGGGACAAGTTGTGTCTCCAGAAATGGCAGTGTGCAGAGGCCAGCTGAAGTACAAGGGGCAAGCAACTGGGATAAAGACTCCTACAGAAATGGAACCATGAGGGAGAAGTGAGGAGTAAACCAAAGAAGAAGCTGGGAAGGGGAACCTTGTGTCAGGGCTTTCCTTAAAGGAGGCTGAATAAGCTCAGGGACGGGGGCTGGTTGTCTTCTTTAACTGCTCATTTCCCTTTTTATGTTGTCCACTGGTGACTTAACACGGCAGTTACCGTTCAGGATTTGACTGAAGTGCTGATGGGCATGGAAGAATCCAAAAGATTTCCTAAGTCTAAAGATCAGCCTAGAGGAATGCATGGAATCACAAAATCCCAGCATGGTAGGGCTTGGAAGGGACCTCTGGACATCATCAAGTCCAACCTCCCTGCTAAAGCAGGGTCTCCCACAGCAGCTTGCCCAGGATCACAATGGCCAGGTAGTTTGGAATCCCTTGAGAGAAGGAGACTCCAAAACCTCTCTGGGCAGCCTACTCCAGGGCTCCAGCACCCTCATACCAAAGAATTTTCTTTTCCTCTTCAGATGGAACCTCCAGTCTGTTCCTGTTGCCTCTTGTCCTGTTGCTGGACAAGTCCAGGGAGGAAGAAGTGGTGTCAGGGAACAATGAGGAAGAGAAAGGAGGAAAGAATCAAGAACCAAGCTGCGCACTGTGCTGAGTTTGGGTGGTTTGGCTGGGAAGGTGCAAGGGCAAGGAATTGAAGGGCAGTGGCTTGTTCCCAGGACCCAGAGGCAGAAGAGGGTTTTCAGAGGCAGTTTATTGTATTTTTTTGAAGAGTGGCCCAGGGTGCAGAATCTGAGCTCTAGAGGTGCAGCAGTGGACTTGGATTTCGAGAGCATGAAGTTCACTTCTGCCATGTAACCTGGTTGTGTTTTCTCCTTGGGGTCATTTCGCTGAAAGCTTGTTTGAGATTTGATCCCCCTGTGCAATTTCTCTCCCTCCAAATGCCATTTTTAGCCCAAAGCAGGAAAATGGCATGCTGCTCCCAACAAGCCAGGATTAGCCACGTGTTCTAATACACTTCAGCCCTGGATAACTGTTGAACAGCAAATTGCTTTGAGGGATTAGTAATTGGATAGTGAGCCTTTTGCTTTTAGGTGAGTTGTGTGAAATGGAGACTCTGGTCTCTCCCTGGCTCTCTGTGGACAGGTTTGCAGTGAGCCAGGCTGAGCAGATAAGGCTGTAAGCACGGAGCCCAGGTCCCACCTTCTTAGCTCTGCTTCTTCTCTCTGAACAAAGATGGAAGAGTATAGTGGAGTGGGGGAGCTGAGGGGCATCTTAGTTCTTTCCCTGACCTCTGAGAGGAAGTTGAGACCTCTGGAGATGAGGGCAGAATGTTGCACTTGGCAGCTGCCTTTTGAAAAAGATATTTGGATGGTCCCAGGGAAGGGGAGAATGCTTCTTGAGGTGACTGTCCTGTCAGAGGTGAGTGCACACATTTAATTGCACATGCAGATAAAGCAAAAGGGTTAATTTCTTTATTTGGGAATGATTTTTCAGCACGGCAGAAAAACCTGTTCTAGAAATGAGGTACAGAGCTCTTGAAGAGTAGCAACTTGGCTTGGAGATAGATTTTGCTGTCACTGCCACCACAGTGGTATTTGAGCACCTGCTGGTGCAGAGAGGTAGGAAAGAGCAAAGCAGATGATGACATTTCTCTTTCCTTCTGTCGCTCACATGTGCACAGGCTGCATTTAGTCCAACATTCCAGGCTGCTGTCAACTTTCTTACTGTCCTCAACTTTCCCCTTGTACTTGGCATTGGTGAGGCCACACCTTGAGTACTGGGTTCGGTTTTGGGACCCTTACTCCAATAAGGACATTGAGGGGCTGGAACAGCTCCAGAAAAGGGCAATGGATTTGGTGAAGGGTCTGGAGAAGAGGTCTGAGTGAGAAGCAGCTGAGGGAACTTAGGCTGTTTAGCCTGGAGAAAAGGAGGCTGAGGGCTCTCTACAATTCCCTGAAAGGAAGTTGGAGTCAGGTGGGAGTTGGTCTCTTCTCCCAAGGAACAAGTGATAGGACAAGAGGAAATGGCCTCAAGTTGTGCTGTGGGAGGTTTAGGTTAGACATTAGAAGAAACTTATTCACTGAACCACTCAACCACGGGAACAGGCTCCCCAGGAAGGTGGTTGAATGTCCATCCCTGGAGGTGTTTAAAAGAGATAGAGATGTGGTGCTGAGGGCCATGCTTTAGCACCAGCCTTGGCAGAGTTAGAGAATGGTTGGACTGGGTGATCTTAGAGGTCTTTTCCAACCAAACCCATTTTATGAGTCTATAATTATCCTGAAACCAGAACTGGTCCAGCAGAATTTTTTCCTCCTTTGGACAGGACTGGGCATGTTCTTTCCAATTACTGATGAATTTATGGACCTTGTGGGAAAGAGTTAAAAGTCTTTGCTGATAGAGATGGAGCAAAGAGACTCCAGAAGCAGAACTGTAGAAGAAAAAAACGCCTTTATACCCTGTTGTGTACTATAAAGACATTGTACTCTTAAGTTATCCTCAGTACTACCTGATAGGTCTCCAAGACTTTCAGCAGCTGATGACCTCTAATGTAAGATCTGTGACTGCCGGGAAGTCTTTGGAGCTGGGCAGTATCTGCAGCGAGCTGGCAGAGAAAGAACAAAGAGTGTGACCACAGCAGGGAGAGCAGCCTGGCAGGCAGGAGCAGCAGCTGCCCGCGGCGGCATCCTTCCAGCAGGCCTTCTGCTCTCCAGCAACAGTGGGTGTTGTGCAGGACTCCAGCAGAAGCCTTGCTCTAGGGACCTGTTTTGTTGCAACTCTTGTCTTATTTGGGATGAAAATCCACAACTTTGAAGCTTTCCCCATGTACAGTTCTTAAATAGTTAGGTTAGCTCTTTATTTTTGGAAACCTGGCTTGAATGTCTTTTGGAGTATTAGGTAGGAATGCTGGTCATCCCACTGCTTTCATGCAGCATACCTTGAGATCTGTAGTATCTAAAATGTCATTGGTATTTGGAGTCAGAAACCACAGAGGAGAGAGAGGGGCATCGCAGGTGTTTGATGTCATTGTCCAACAGGTTATTCTGAAACATGTGCTAAAGAGCAAACACCAAAATTCAGCTGTGACCTGCCTTTTAGGAGGCATTGACTGCTCTCAGGGTGCTGGAAAGTGTTATCTGAAAGATCCTGACCTCCTTTGTAGGCTCCTTGCAGGAGTCTTGGTTCATTAAACTCCGCTGCAAAGACCAAACAGCCCTGCTCCTGCTTTGCTATTTAAATGAGGCAACTTTTATTTCAAGATAGTAGACTCCCCAGTGGATCTGAGGAAAGTTGCTGTGCAGGGGGCAAAAAAACAAGAAGAAATGATTTTAAAGTAAGTAATTTGTAACCTCAGCCTTTTATTTATTTATTTAGTTAGTTTGTTATTGGTTAAGGCACAGGCCTTTTTTTATTATTATTTGTTTGTTTGTTTTCCACCTGTAGAAATGCATTTACTGGCTTGCCAGTCTGGAGGAAGCTTTAGTTAGAAGGAACTTTCAACATCTGATGGAAAGCACAAGCTGAAATGCGGTTTGCCTGCAAAAGCTTCTGTAACCCTGTGGATTTTATGTGGTTTTATCACATGATGCTTGCCTAGCCGAGGACATTGTTGTTTGTGTCAGAGATAAAATGAAATTCTAGTTCACGAGTTCCTGCTGCAGTCATATGATGATCATTCACATGTTCCAGCCATTGTGTACTGTGCTCCAGCCATTAGCAAATCTACACACTGCATGAATTCAGCCTCCGAGCCGCCAGGGCCTAGCCAGAGCAGCCTACTACGGGAGGCTCCGTGGCACTGAAGCCCAGGACTCGGCAGCTGCTGGATGCTTCCTTCCCCTCTTGCCACAGAATTCCTGATCTGTGTGCACATTTTTCCTTGAGGCTTTCTGTGGCAGCAGCTCTCTAATGGGAGCAGCAGCACAGGCTGCTGAGTGGTGCTCGATAATCCCTGATGATTTTCTGCTGCTTTGCTAAACCTTGCCCACAGTTAGGGCCAAGTAAAAGTCACCTGCCCCAACTGTGGGCAAGATTTAGTCAAAAAAAACCCACCCAGCCAAACCCAAAAAGTAAGCTGCACAGCTGAGGACAAAGGCATGGGAATCGGGAATAGTTTTGGTTGCTAAAAGCCTCCAAAAGTCCAACCTTGAACCTAAGCACCACCGTGGCCATTAAACCATGTCCCCAACTGCCATGGCCACACATCTCTTGAACAGCTCCAGGGATGGTGACTCTACCACCTTCCTGGGCAGCCTGTTTCGATGCCTGACCACTCTTGCAGGAAAGAAATTCTTCCTAATCTCCAACATAAATCTCACCTGGCATAATATGAGGCCATTTCCTCTCATTCTATTATCTGATAGTAGTGAGAAGAGAGCAACCCCCACCCGGCTCCAGCCTCTTTTCAGGGAGTGAGTTGTAGAGAGCAATGGGGTCTCCCCTCAGCCTCAGCCATTCCATGTCAGACTTTTTTTCTAGACCCTTCACCAGCTTTGTGAAGGGTCTAGGTCCCATCTCGTCCCTCATCAAAATCCCACCACAGCAGCATGGGCAGTTGTTGCTGATTGAGCAGAGCTGATGAAGTTACCCCCCCTTTTCCTGATGCCTTTTCCGTTTTTTGGTCATAGCTATTAAAGCTCGAGACATACTTGAATGAAAGGGGAGCTTGTGGAGTGAACCTGTGAGTCCAGAGATGAAGCTGTGACACACAACAGTGCTTCTGCATTTCCATCTGCCCCTTGAACCTTGCTTCCAGCAGGGTTTGCCTCCAGCTTGCTCTGACTGGTTTGGTGCTTGTATAGGAAATGGTAGTGAAGGAAGTCCTAGGGCAGAGTTAGTATGTAAATTTGAGCAGTGTTGAGACTATTTCTGTCTCCTGGTGCTGCCCACCAGCAGATGTAAATAAAGCCAACCTTGCGTGGGTGTGCTGAAGTGTAACGAGCGTATGAAAAACACGGTGACAGCTGGAGGTGAAGAGGGTTTGCCTGATGCCGGTGTGAATGGCATGAAGTGAGGTGGATGCTGGGACTCACAGAGGAAATCACTAATGGTTTGGAACAGTCAGCAGAACCATGGTGGAGCATCCCCCCTGGCAGTGGCTGATAACCACACAGGTCCTACTCATTCTGTAGGTCAGTTCCAGCTCCACCTGAGCCCTCCTAACTCCCTTTTTCCCCCCAAGTTTTCTGTCCCAATCTCTATCAGAAATCACCCCTTGGACCAATTTGCCATCATTTTGTGAAACTTTCCTGGCTTCTCTGTTACACTAATTCCATTTTCCAGCTTTGTCCATTTTCAGGCTCACAATTCCCTCATACTGAGAACAAGAGGAACATGTCACCTCTGTGCCACTCTTTGGAAAGAGTAGGGGATAAAAATAGTGTATCTTTCTCTCCACTTATCCTTGTAGCATGAATCTCTTGAATTTTTGCTCCATTATTCCCAGTCAGTGTGTTTTCCTGTATATCAGGAACTGCTCCTTGCCATCAGCTGGCTGACATGGTCGCTCTGGATGTCTGTGTCCATCGTGCTGCTTTGTCACCTCTGTCCCACTGGGCAGAGGGTGCAAGATGAGGACAGCTGGAACCTATTTTGTCATCTTGCCTTAAAACACTTTGGTACCATCATTTCTCATAATCCTGGCTCTAAAACTGTAATTTCTACAGCTTCAGAGAGGGATGAGGACTTAGGAAAATGGGGTTGGAGTGATCTGTTAGCTCCTGGTTAATGGGAAACAAACCAGCGGAGCTTTCTTTGGTACAGCCAGGCTATGAGAGACATCAATAAATGTTGTGTTTTCCTGGGGCACAAGCCCTGCAGCTATTGAACAGCTCACCCAGACAGGTAAGTGCAGTGCTGCTAAACTGTGATTTCAGGTCACGGGTCTTACTGTGTCACCTCTGGTGTTTGTGTTTCAGAAACTCTGCAGCGATGCTCAGGTGAGAGTGTTTGGGAAATGCTGCCAGCTGAAGCCTGGAGGAGACAGCTCTTCTTCCTTGGATAGTTCAATCAATTCCTCCTCATCCTTCTCTGACCCAAAAGAGCAATGCCCAAAATACCAGGTGAGTCACTCTTCCTTTTGTTTTTCTTTGGTGCAACCCATGCCAAATACTAGGTGAGGTACTCAATGTTTTAAAATGCTTGAAACTAGAGGCAGGTTTCAGTCAAAATCAGACTTTGGTTCTGACTCAGAAATGTTTAATTCTGTAGCTTTGGGTCTGAACAAGTTGGAAACCAACCAGGTGGTTCTCTCAGGATGGGTCTTGAATGGCAGTGACTTCTGCAGGGCGTTTGTTCTGTCTTATGACCTGGGCGGTAACACTCATTTGGTACGGTCAAACTGAGCATAAATATCTCATCTTGGTATAGATCAAGTGTTTTATTGTACTTTATTGCTAAATGCCAGGGAAAGAACATAGAAATGTGAGTCTGTGTAAGAGCTTTGTAACAAGGGATTCAGTGCACTCGAGTTAGGTTTTACATAAGAGAGTTTGGCCATGAGAGTAGCTGGAGTCATCTGACACGGATGTATTTCTGTCATCTCTCCTTCCATGGATCACAAGTGTTTTATATTAAGCCACCCTAAAATAGAACTAAGCCCTTCCACTCTTTGTAATGAAGTAATTGTGTGTTTGAGGGAGCTGCTATCTCCACAACCTGTTCTGGAGTACAGTACTACTGATGCCTTGATCTACCGTAGATAGGAACGAAGAACCTCTCGGAGCTGACTTCCCCACTGTCACATTAGCTCTTGCTATATTTGGCAAGCTGTGTATTCTTGTTTTCTCCTTCTCATCACACTCTTTTCCACAGCTTTAGTAAGGTGGCTGAGGATCTGTTTTTTCCATTCCTCCCTTCCTGGAAGGGCATTTAGCTGTGGTTATGAAAGGAAGAGACATTTCTGTCAGCAGCTTCCTTCCAGCACAAAATAACCTCCTTCGTGCATTGTGTGACCAAGAAGAATGATGGTGCCCCCTACTATCCAGAAATTGTCTCTCCTACTGGGCAGGCTCTGTGCAAACAATGGTCTACATTATTCATGGAAATTAATTTTAATGGTTGGCATGACAGTGGGTTTTAAAGCTGTGGAAAGTTTTCCCTTTTATGTCCTCCTTTCCTCACGTGTATCACTCAGACAGTCATCCAGAGAAGGGCCATGAAAATGATCAAAGGCTTGGAAGAGCTGCCAGAGGAAGAAAGGCTGAGAGAACTGGATTCATCCAGCCTTGAGAACAGAAGGCTTTGGGGAGACCTTATTACCATGGAACAGTACATGAAGGGTGGCTGCCAAGACAGAAAGGGTTCTTCCTTTTTGCAAGGAGTCCCATGGAAAAGGAAAGGGGTGATGGGGACAAGTTATTGCTGGGGAGATTCTGAGGAATGCAGAAGATGTTTCCCCAGGAAGAATCATCTCCCAGAGGAAGCTGTGATTGGCCTACACTGGACCGTTACAGGACTGACCTTTGACATGGTGCTGGGCCAGCTCATTTCAATTACACTCTTACCTAGAAGGGTTGGACCAGATGAGCTTTGAGGTCCCTTCCAACCTGGCAGTCTGTGATTCTGTGAAATGATGTGTGGCTGCATAACCAGTTCAGAAAACAGACAAGAAACTTTCAGCTTAACTTGATCTTCCACAGTGTATTTGGTGTAAGCCCTCTGCTGTGTTCCCTGTGCTCCTTCCAGGCTTCCCCAGCAAGTGAGCAGAGGGCCATAAATACACAATTTCTTTACTGCACCATAAAACTTTGTAGCATGTGTGCAGAAGAGCCCAGAGTAAGTCTGCCCTCACAAGTTACTGAATGTATCTGAGCCTTTACAAGTTCTTGTGTTTGATTGGTTTTTAAAGCTATAAAATGGAAGCCCAAATAATACAGTACTACATGACCTTAAAAATACTTCTTTATGTTTCCTTGTTTAAATCCACCAACCTGATGATCTCAGAGGTCTTTTCCAACCTTAATGATTCTATGGTTCTATGTATGAGCAACTTTAACTGCAAGGTGAAATACAGACTCTAGTTCCAGGCGTCCATATCTTTAATTGTATCCTATCCAGATCCCTCCCAAATGTGATTAAGATAAAGCTGAACGTGGTCCTAAGCTTGCCCACCATGATTTGTACATTAGGACAGCAGTGTTACCTCTGTACCTGCTTGTCTGTGCAACCAGGACTGTAAGTCTCTCTGATTCATTGGTCATGAGAAGGGCCACGAGGATTAGAGGGCTGGAGCACCTCTGCTGTGAGGACAGATTGAGGGAGTTGGGGCTGTTCAGTCTGGAGAAGAGAAGCCTCCAAGGAAACCTAATTGTGGCCTTCCAGTATCTGAAGGGGGCTACAAGAAAGCTGGGGAGGGACCTTTTAGGGTGTCAGGGAGTGATAGGGCTAGGGGGAATGGAACAAAATGAGAAATAGGTAGATTCAGATTGGATGTTAGGAAGAAGTTTTTCACCATGAGGGTGGTGAGACACTGGCACAGGTTGCCCGGGAGATGGTGGAAGCCTCATCCCTGGAGGTTTTGAAGGTCAGGCTGGATGTGGCTCTGAGCAACCCGATGTAGTGTGAGGCATCCCTGCCCATGGCAGGGGGGGGTTGGAACTGGATGAGCCTTAAGGTCCCTTCCCACCCTAACAATTCTATGATTCTATGATGTTTGACATTTCTTTCTGTGCTGCCTTTTTAATTTCCACCCCTACTCAGCTATTGACAGGACACCAGGTACAGTAAGTGGAATAGTAAGTGCTGTAAATAGGTCCAGAAATGCAATTTCCAAATCATGCACATGTTAGCACCTCTAATATGCTAATGTGCACTAACAAACACTTGTGGGTGGTTTGTGATCAGTTTTTATGTCAGCTTGTAAATATACCAATAAGGAATCGGTTTAGGTCCAAGCTGTCAGTGCCTCAAGTTCTGCCTTTTTTGCCAGATGCAACTTGGCTGTTTTATTTATTTATTTGTTGTTTGAGGTTTTAATATGTAACCCATTTCCTCAGTTGATTGCACTCTACTTTGGTCTTGAGTGAGCTTTATTTTGCAGCATTAAAGACCCAAAGACTTGAGATGCAGCAGCATTTCCTTAGTAAATGCAGTACAGTATCACAGAATGGCTTCCCTGCCTGTGCCCCACACCCACAGGGAGGTATCCTGTGCCTTATGTGACACTGAGGGTGTTTGCTGACACCTAGGGAAAGTCAGCCTGGAAGAATCAGGTGTTGCAGTGATGACTGACCAGCTAAGGAGGGAGTCAGATGAGCTCTGGAGTGCTGAGCTCACCTTCCTATCCAAAGAGAAGAAAGAAAGGCTCAGAGAATGGTAGGGGTTGGAGAGACCTCTGTAGATCCTCCAGTCCAACCCCCTGCCAAGGCAAGGTCACCCAGAGAAGGTCACACAGGAATACATCCAGGCAGATTTAAATGTCTCCAGAGAGGGAGACTCCAGCACCTCTCTGGACAGTCTGTTACAGTTCCTCCTTAAAGTTTCTCCTCCTGTTCAGATGAAACTTCTTATGTTCAAGTTTGTTCCTGTTGCCCCTTGTCCTGTCACAGGCTACCGCTGCAAGAAGCCTGGTCCCATCCTCCTGACACCCACCCTAAGTATTGATCAGCATTCATGAGATCCCCCTCAGCTTTCTCTTCTCCAGACTGAAAACCCCAAGTCTCTCAGGCTTCCCTCGTAAGAGATGTATTAAAGATGTGCCTCTTCTGCTATGCCTGGTAACATTATTGCTATTAAGAGCAGACAAATTACAGACTGAAAGAGTCCAAGGGTGCATCTTGCCACGCTCTTTGCCTTCAGCACAGCTTGTCTCTGCCTTCCAGAGAAAGAGAAACCCCTATAATTAAATTTGAAAGCAGCTGATTTTCACTTGCTTTTTTAAATCTGCTTGCTTGAGAAAGAAAATCAGTATTTTATCTTACGGTGTTTCTCCTCAGCTGTAGAATCAGCTTTTCACAAGAGCAGAAAATCAAAACCAAAACCAGCCATCAAGGGCTTGACCTTTACCCAGAATGAGTCCTTCAGCTGGAGATCCGCAGCAGATTTCAAAAGAACAGCCCTAACATTTGGCTGTAGTAATTTGCAGTGTCCTTACTGCAGGATTTCACGATGCTGCCAGACCTATCATTTCCTAGCACCATTAAGGTCTGTGCTCATGTTTCCTTGGAGCTGCTGGGTCATCCTGACTGCCCAAGTCTGGTTTTTCCAGTGCTGCTTCCAGTGCATCCTGGCAGTTTGAAATCCCGGGAGGGGAAGATGGAAATGCCTCTGAGACCCAGCTAATGATCAGATTTTGCCCTGTCATATGAACACCAACAAACCTAGCAATCGGATCCTCATTGTTCTAACTGTGGTGGCTCCTCTTAGTCATCCCTTCTTCTCCTTGCACTGCTGGCAGATTCCTGAGGTTAATCGTGTGGCTGTTAAAGTGTCATCATCCTAATTGAGAGTGCTTGAGGAGAGCTAAAAACTGAGAAGTGTTAGAAGTACTTTGCCTTTTGGCTGATTAGCATTTCCTTGTTCCTGCCCTTGTTCTGCAGGCTAGCTGAGCAGAAACCTCCAGTGACCATTTTCATACCACTGCTTACTGCTGGTGTGGACACTGTCCTTGGTGGTGCTCTGAGCTCACTGCTGCTGGCCAAAATCCTGGTATAGCTGCATATTCTGGGCTCCCCAGCTCAAGAGAGACAGGGAACTACTGGAGGGAGTCCAGTGAAGCCTATGAAGATGCTGAGGGGCCTGGAGCATCTCTGTGAGGAGGAAAGGCTGAGAGCCCTGGGGGTGTTGAGCCTGGAGAAGAGCAGCCCCAGAGGGGATCTGATCAATGCTCAGCAGGAGCTAAAGTTTGAGGGTAAGAGGATGGGGCCAGACTCTCCTCAGTGGTGCCCAGATACAGGACAAAGGACAATGGACACAAACTGGAATCCAGGAGGTTCTAGCTGAACAGGAGGAGAAACTTGGAGGCTGCCCAGAGAGGTTGTGGAGTCTACTTCTCTGGAGAGATTCCAAACCCACCTGGACACTGTGATCCTGGGCAAGCTGCTGTGTGGGTTGGACTGGATGATGGCCAGTGTTCTCTTCCAACCACCACCACGCTGGGATCCTGTGATATTCCAAACCTGTGCATGAATCTGGTTGGGGATCCTGGATGTTCAGAGCTTGGATAATGAAGACTGAGATAAAACACTTAGCTTTTTCCAAACACAATAATGTTTCTGGGACTGATTTTTAGGGACCTTTTGGAAGGATTATTCCAAGGTAGTGTTACGACTTACCATGCACCTCTTGCACAATACCTAAGTACCTCACTGATGATCTGCCTGAGCAATGTGAGTGATCAGGGCAATGATGTAAATGATACACAAATGGAGAGTGGAGCCAGCACTGATGCTCTGCTAGCCTAGAGGTGAAACAGCCCTGGATAATGGGACAGTAATCTTAGACACTGGAAGAGCACCAATAAGATGACTGTCAGCTGAGCAGTCATCTGCAGTTGATTGCCCTTTAATTTTAGGGTTTGCTCTGCAGTGTTTGGTCTAGACTGTGATGCAGCTCCAGGATGTTCCTGCTTATTTAGCCAGTGTGCCTCACAGCAAGCTCTCACCACCCAAGGAGCAGGAACTGCACAATTTGAAGCCTGGCTTCATGGTGCTACCTGGTGTCATCACAGGAGTACCAGGGAAAGATGCATCAAAACTAGAATAACCATCCATGGATAAGTTAGTCTGGAGAAGAGAGGGCTGAGGGGCCATTCCATTGTTCTCTATAACCTGAAAGGAGGTTGAAGTGAGCTGAGGGTTTGTCTCTTGTCCCAAGGAACAAGTGATAGGATGAGAGGAAATGGCCTGAAATTGTGTCGGGAGAGGCTTAGGTTGGACACAAGGAATAATTTCTTCCTTGCAAGAGTGGTCAGGCATTGGGACAGGCTGCCCAGGGAGGTGCTGGAGTCACCATCCCTGGAGGTATTCAAGAAAAGTGTGGACGTGGCAGTTGGGGACATAGTTTAGTGGCCATGGTGGTGTTAGGTTGACAGAGCAACTGGATGACCTTGGAGGTCTTTTTGAACTGAAACAATTCTATGAACCAGTCATTGTCTAGAAAGGACTGATCTGGATTGACTCCAATGCGTGGTCTGCAAGATCTCCAGAGGAGCTGGGATTCTTCTTGTCAAGCACAATCTTAATGATTCTTCAAGTGTGTTACCACACTCTAAACTTCATAGTCCCCTGCCTCAGTGTGCAGCGACTCTGCTTCCCCTCAGCCCTGTGTATAGGTTGGGTTTGTTGGATGGAGTTAGTGATTTAGCTCACACCCATATGAAGATCACTTTCTGTGCCAGCATTCTCTGTGGTGAGCTGGTCACCACGGCACGTGCAGATGCTTTGCAGGTTTCTTTTTCAAACAAGGACTATTTTCCTTAGTTGTATGTTGCCTGAATAGAATTGTGCTTCTGAAATGCTTTAAAACAAATGTTGTTGGGTTGGGGGTTCTTTCCAGGGCTCTCGATGCTCCTCAGATGCTAACATGCTGGGAGAGATGATGTTTGGCTCTGTGGCCATGAGCTACAAAGGCTCCACGTTGAAAATTCACCAGATTCGGTAAGAGGTTGTTTGGTTGGTTGTTTGTTTGTGGTTGTGTTGTTTTGTTTTGTTTTACTGCTGGCCTTTTCAGAAGGCTTCCTGCCTCCTGCTGATCTGTAATGAACTGAATGCCACAAGTGCAGAGATAAAGGAATCTCTGGGTTTGCTTTCAAGTTATTCTGAGGTCACTTTTTGACACAAAAGGCTGCTAGGGCATATTTAGGTCTGCAAAATCTGGAGGGCTGGGAAATGGGAAGCAAAGCCTCTCTTGACACTGTGTTGCTGACTGACAGCATCTCTTTTGTCCTCCAGCTCACCTCCTCAGCTCATGCTCAGCAAGGTGTTCACAGCTCGCACTGGAAGCAGCATCTATGGAAGTCTGAACACGTGAGTCCTGTACAAATTGTGTCTGTTGCACACCAGATGAATGAAAGAACACAGAAGACTTTTTTTGGACCTTCCAGATTCTTTCTCTGGAAAAATAACTTCTTCTCCCCCAATCTGTTACATCCTGTCACTAGTGTCCTCACCTTTCCCTTGCACTTGCCTTCACCTCACTTTGCTCTATGTGAATGAATGAACCAATCCTTGAACTCTGATGAGGTGGAGCTTGATATTGTAAGGTAGAAAAGTACCTGCCACCACCGAAGGAGAAGGGATGAGGAGTGGTTTTGGGCAACTGAGTCATAGAATCATAGGACAGTTTGGATTGGATCTAGTCCAAGATGAAGAAGATTTTACACAACCATCTGGCTTTAGAGGGTTCAATGTTTCACTTCCTGTGCACTAATTAACCTGAGAACGTGGCTTAGGCTCTGAAAGCTTTTTCTAGTGGAAGCCTGAGTTCTTATCTCCTCCATTCCATTTGGGCTGTAATGAAGCATCAGTGTCTTCGACTGAAATGCAAATCACTGCTTGTGTTGTGTGTTCTGTGTTGCAGGTTGCAGGACAGTCTTGAGTTCATTAATCAAGACAGCAACACGTTAAAGCCTGACCACAGCACAATTATGAATGGACTTCTTGGGAATATAGGTAATTTTAAAAAAAGATTTTATTTCCTGGTATCTTTAACTGAGTAATCATAGATTCTAGAATAGGGAAGTCTTCTAAAGAGAGCAAATGAAATAACAGAATCACAGAATGGTTTGAGATTGAAGGGACCTTAAAGATCATCCAGTTCCACCCCCCACACCATGGGCAGGGACACCTTCCACTGGACCAGGTTGCTCAAGGCCCCATCCAGCCTGGCTTTGAACACTTCCAGGGTTGGAGCCTCCACAGATTCTCTGGGCAACCTGTTCCAGTGCTTCCCCACCCTCATAGTGAAGAATTTCTTCCTAAAGTTGTAATAACCTATTCTCTGTTAAACGCTTCCTGAATTTAAGTCAGGAACGTTCATAAGATGGAGCTTTCTAAACATTCAGCATTCCTTTCAGACCTCAGTTGTGATGTTTTGCAGTGCATGACTGAATAAGGTGCCTGATCTACAATAGGGGAAACTCTCTTCATCTACTTTTAGGTTTTTGCAGTGGTTTGCAAAAGATTTCTGTATCACATAGAATCCCAGAATGCCAGGTTGGAAGGGCCCCCAAGGTTCAGATGGTCCAAGCTTCTCAGACCTTATCACTACTCTGATCCAAACTTGCAAGTTCATATTCAGAGAATGCAGTTGTCAGGTGTGGGCTCAGCATGATTTAGGGGTAGCTAGGTTCATCTGTGTCCAGCTCTGTAGCAAGTGGGGTGACTCTTCCCTAGAGCACAGAAAGGATCCCAGCCCCAAGAGCTGGCCAGGAGGTGTGGGCACGTGGGTACTGCAATGGGATGTGAGGGGATCATCTGCTTGCTAAGGATGCTGAACACTGCTTTGTAACTGAGCTGCTCAAGTTTTCAGTGGGTTCAGCAGTGCCCGTTTACAGTTCCCCTTTGAGCGCCACAGGAACCATGGGTAAAGGAGGTAACCAAGTTAAACTGTAACTGCAGCATTTCTGAGCTCAACAGCAGCACTTGCTCCTGAGTCCCTGGCTTTCACCAGCCCATGACAGGAGGCAGCTCTATGTGTTTTGGTTGGGAACTATTTACAAGCTGCTTTTTTTAGATATGCTGCTTTAAACAGAAGGGGGAAAAAAAAAACAACACCAAAACAAACACCACTGGTCACGTCCTTCCCCTTAAGGAGCAGGGACCTACGAGAGCAGCCCATGGTTTGTGCAAGCAGGAAACTTGGAGTGAGCACTAGCTTCACATTTAGAAGAGGGACTGGCAATTAACTCATTAAAAATGCACTTTTCCTGCCTCTGTGTACAGTAAATACACCTTTTCTCACTGGTGTATCTATGATCATAGAATCAGAATTATTTGGGTTGGAAGGGACCTTAAAGATCCAACCCCCCTGCCATGGACCCCTCCTTCTAGACCAGGTTGCTCAAGGCCCCATCCAACCTGGCTTTGAACACTTCCAGGCTTGGAGCCTCCATCACTTCTCTGGGCAACCTGTTCCAGTGCCTTAACAGCATGGGAAAGAATGTCTTCTAACATTTAATCTCATACAGCTCCTTCCAGTTCAAGCCCAGTATTAATAAAATAGACTGCTAGCATTTGTTTTCTCCATGATCCAGCAACTAAACTCTTCTTAGAACAACCCCTTCATCCTATAATTTTCTGTTGGTCCTCCTAAGATCAATTCCTGTCTACCTTCTCTCCCCCCCATCATCTCCAGCAACAGTGTTCCTCAGCCAGGCCAGCAGTGTGGATATTAAAACCAACATTGTACTCCCTGATGAATCTCTTGCTTGTGATCAAGTTAGGCACTGAGCCTGCATAAATTACTCATTTTTCAACTTGGAGAGAACTCCCAGCCTTGTATGGGAGACAGTGTAAAGCTGGGTCTATTATTTCTGTTCTACAAACACGCTGTAGTCCAACCATGAGTCCTATCCTGGACTCAACCTTCTCGTTAAGCGAAAGAGCTCCTCTCCTGCATACCTTAGTCTGCATTTACGTTGGTTTATATCTTCTCCCTGCCCTGGCCCACTCCCTCCAGACTGTTCTGCTTTACTAACCTCATTCTTTCATGTGTATTTTGCGTTTTGCCATGTAGGTCTTTCACAGCTTTGCAGCCCTAGGCGGGCATTCTCAGAGCAAGGTCCGCTCCGCCTGATCCGGAGCGCCTCTTTCTTTGCAGGTTTGCAGTGTGCTGTGTGCTGTGTGGTTAGTCTAGCTGGTGTGACAGCACTTGGGTGGGTTTGTAGTTCAGCCCTGGAAATAAGATTTTAACCCTTTATTAAAATTTTTTTGCAAGCCCAAAATGGAGACTGCTGTCTGCTCTTCCACCTTTGGGCTACATGCTTTAAATCCCCAGGGGACAGCAGGCACTTTAATAGTGCTCTTCGGTGTTGGTTGTGTTGCACTGGTTTGGAAACATATAGTTACTGGAATTGATTGAATGGTGGGTTTCATGTTTCTAGAGGTCTGTTGGGCTGGAAAAGACCTTTAAGATTGAATCCAACCACTCTCTTACTCCACCAAGGCTGGTGCTAAACCATATCCCTCAGCACCACGTCTCTGCCTCTTTTAAACACCACCAGGGATGGGGATTCAACCACCTCTCTCTGGGCAGCCTGTTCCACTCTTTGAGAACTGATTCAGTGAAGAAGGTTCTTCTAGTGTCCAATCATAGAATGATTTAGCTTGGAAGGGACCATTAAAGGTCATTTAGTCCAACCTCCCTGCAGTCAGCAGGGACATCCTCAACAGGATCACGCTGCTCAGAGTCCTGTCCAACCTGACCTGGAATGGTTCCAGGGATGAGACATCTCCCGTTTCCAGCTCAAGGCTGCCCAGAGGTCTCACCACCCTCAGTGCAAGAATACTTCAATATTTCATTTCATAATATTTAAAGCTATTTTGATCTGGACTTGTTTCAACCAAACTGAAAACTAAAGCTACCGCAGGTTGGTTTAAAATGGACATTCCTTGCTCATAGTACCTGGGTCTTATTTCCATGGCTGAGTAGCTTTGATTTCACACACAAATTTAGAAAATCTATCACACTTAAAGGGTATTGAGCCTGAGAGACTTCTGATCTTGTGTCTGTGCAGACTGTGAATCTGGACAGCTTCCAGCTTAGTTGAACAACCAACACACTGCTCACCCTTTCAAAAGTATTTACTTTCTCTCAAGACAGCACTGTAAAATCGTTTTCAAATCAGACATATAACATTTGAACAATCTGGTATGTGAATAAAGTCATGATCATACTGTTGGGTTTGGGGTTTTTTTTGTCTATACCCTGAGTACTACCAATGTGAGCAGTACCCTTTTGGTATATTAAAATTTAATTGACAAATATCTGTGCAAAGAAACAAAATGTGCTGGGTTTAGCTTGTGCTAAACCCCATGGATCTGAGAAAAACACACACAGAGAAGTGTTTTGGCTTGTTCAGCTAGGCAGCCTTTCTTGGTGATGGCCTTGTGCAGTGCTGCTGATCTGAATTAATGAGCATGTTTTTGTGTCATTAATTACATGGAGGTCTGCAAACAAGAAAGGAACTGTATATTCCCCTGCTAATTGGTATTCCTTGTTTTACAGTTCACAGCAACCCTATGGATATGCCTGGAAGGGAGCAGAATGAGGACAGAGACAGCGGTATAGCAAGATCTGGTAATGGCAGTTCTTGTGTTAACCCTGTAGACTCCAAACTCACAGGATGGTTTAGGTTGGGAGAGACCTTTTGAAGATCATCTAGTCCAACAACCTGCAGTCAGCAGGGGCATCTGCAACTAGAGCCTGCAACAACCAGACCTGGAATGATTCCACTTCTTGGGGCAACCAATTTGCAGCATTTTTAAACCATACTTTCTCCTTTCCAAATGGTAATGTTAAAACATGACTTTGTCTCCACAGTAGCCCTTTCCTCCCCTAATTTCAGGATATTGAGCACTTCAGAGTAGGATTTGAAAGGTTTGGGTGCTTTGGAGAGGCTTGAGCACTTCTGGTTGGGATGGGAATGGCTTGGGCACTTTGGGTGGGAATGAGAATGGCTTGGGCACTTCAAGCTGGAATTGGAAAGGCTGTTAAAGGCAGTGATTAACATTATTCCTCTCCACAAAGAATTTCTTTCCCGATACAGAGGGCTGATGATCAAGGTGCAGCCTGTATGTTGCCTATTATGTAAAGCTGCAGGACTGTCCCACCCTTGCAGTGCTTGTATAGCTTGTAATGTTACTATAAAGTGGTTATTTTTAGATGTGAAACCTAGATAAGCAAAAGAGAAGGCACTCGAGAAGCAACACCAATCTATCTTGAGGGGCTTCATTTAGTTGCTGGGGTTATTTTCCAAATGCTTTTTCTTCTGGAGAGATTTTTTTTAAAAAATATTATTTATTTATTCCTATTATTGTTACTATTCCTGCAGCATCTCTTAGCAGTCTGCTCATCACTCCGTTTCCATCTCCGGGCTCCTCGTTTAACAAAAGCTGTGCTAGCAGCTACCAGCGGCGTTGGCGGCGCAGCCAGACGACCAGCTTGGAGAACGGAGTCTTCCCTCGATGGTGAGCTGGGGATGTGAAAATGCTGGTTGCTGCCCATGGATTTTCCACCACTGTCAGCTTGATTTTGTTCTTGCAAATGTACATCTGCTCTCGCTGTTGCTGTCTGTGGGGTGCTTGCAGAGGTGTAAGCCAGGCGGCACTTCCACGCCTGATCTTTTTCGGTATCTTGTTTTCTCCCTGGCATTCGTTGTTTGCACTCACTAGAAATCCTGCAGCAAAACAGAAACCTGGGGGCTGTGCTTGGGAGGATGAGAAGGCCTAAAATGCTACTCAAAGCACAAATTCTTGGCAGAGATGGGAGAGAACTAGAAAACCACGTTCTGATCCCACCAGCACTTTGAATCCGGTGCCAGCTTCTGCGACTGCAGGATCAGTTGATGGTTGCTCGTGAAAAATTGGGAAGTGGCTGTTATCAAAGGTGACACTTTGACAACACAGGCAAACAAAAGGTGTTTGTTGAAGCTAAGTGTTCCAGAATTGCATCAGACAGGAAACCAAGGTACAACTTTAAGCAGTGGGTTACATTAACTTTCTATTTATTTTTTTTCCATGCTTCAAGGTCCATGGATGAAAGCTTTAACTTGTCAGATGACAGCTCTGGGCCTAGCCCAGGAATTGTCAGGAAGAAAAAGATAGCAATTGGAGTTATTTTTTCACTCTCGAGAGATGAAGATGAAAACAACAAATTTAACGAGTTCTTCTTCTCACACTTCCCTCTTTTTGAGAGTCACATGAACAAACTGAAGAGTGCAATAGAACAGGTAAACACAGGCTCTCTTGATTCTTGTGTTTGTATTGCTCCGTGTTCCCTCCAGCCCTGGCAGATTTAATTCCTGACTCTTGTTACTCGTTTACAAATGTGGGATCAACTTGCTGCTGGGTGTTGGAACTGCACCAGAGAACAGCTTTGCTCCTCAGCATCTCAGATGATGTTTCTTTTTGCTAGCAAAAGCACAACAGGGTGAGGACACTGCGCTAGAGGGATTGGTGGGAGCTGGAGCAGTCACTGGGCTGTGTAAGCTCCCAGCCAGGCCTGGATCATCAAGGGTGAAAGGTGCTTTTAAGGCCACCTCTTACCTCCCTGCCTCAGTTCCATGTCCCATGATCACAGGGGCAGAACCTCTCTCTAGGCTACTCCAGGCTGTAAATAAATAGCAAGCTTTCCTCTTTCTCTTGTATTTTTTAACCCCCGATTCTGATGTGTAGGAAATTTTCATGACCAAAGTGTCAAATGTGTGGTTAGATTTGCTTCAAATCTCTCTTCTAGGAAATACTTAGTGGTTACTCTGCCACTGCGCTGAAAACTTTGACCCTTTTTATGCCTTGATGCTGAAAAGCACAAGAGAAGCAGAGGCTGCAGATACATGTGCCTCACCTATCTTCCCTCAGATATGAAAGCTGGCACTCGTAGCATCATTTTATCACTTGAAAAGAAAAAGAATTATCTGCATGAGTGGTTACATGGAAGATAAAGTCAAACACATGACTTTGTTTTCCAGTTTCTGTGCTTCTGGAGCCCTGTGTTACTTATCTGTTTAATGATTGTTTTCAAGGCTATGAAAATGAGTCGCAGATCAGCTGATGCCAGTCAGCGGAGTTTGGCATATAACAGAATTGTGGATGCCCTTAATGAATTCAGGTGAGCACTCTTTGTCTCCTGGCTTTTCTGTTCTGGCCCTTCAAAAGCACTTGGGGCTGGGTTAGAAGGGCCTTCTCTTTAGTGCAGAATAAGTAATTTAAAATATCTGAAGTCTTCTGCAAAATTAAGCACAGCAAAGGTACTGGTGAGAGCTAGCTGCTATAATCTGTTTGTGTGTTTGGGTTTTGCTGAGTGCCTTTATCCATCAGGGCTTAATGTGAACAGGACACAGAGGAGCAAGAGTTTCTGTACTTCCGATACATAGAATGGTTTAGGTTGGAAGGGACTTTAAAGATTACCTAGTTCCAAACCCCCTGCCATGGGCAGGGACACCTCCCACTAGCCCAGGCTGCTGAAGGCCTCATCCATCCTGGTGCTGAACTCCTCCAGGGAGGGGACATCCACAATATCCCTGGGCAACCTGTTCCAGTGTCTCACTGCCCTCACTGGAAAGAATTTCTTCCTAATCTCCAGTCCAAATCTGCCCTCCTCAAGCTTCAGTACCAACCTTCTCATCCTATCACTACAAGCCCTTCTATAAAGGCCTCTTCGGGTACTGGAAGGCCATTGCAGGGTCTCCCTGGAGCCTTCTCTTCTCTAGGCTGAAGAACCCCAGCTCCCTCAGCCTGTCCCATAAGGGAAGTTCTCCAGTGCTCTGACCATCTTTGTGACCTCCTCTGGACCTATTCCAGCAGTTTCATAATAATGAAGCTCCCAGAAAGCTCTTTAATTATACTTTTAGGCCCATTGAGAGATGGGGGAAAGAACTGCAAAGCCATGTTGTGTTTATCCATCAGGGCTTGATGTGAACAGGACACAGATGATAAGATTTTCTGTACTTTAGGTGGTAATGAAGCTCTTAAATTAGCCACCTCTTACATTACCTTTTAAGACCCATGAAGAGAAGAGGGAGAAGAATTGCAAAGCCATGTCAGGGAAATCCTCCTCCTCTTGGGAAATCCACCATTTTTCTGGTGTATGAGCAAAGCATGACTTTTCCTGTGTCTGAATTCTGCTCTCAAGGCCTTTCAGATAGCCAACAACTCCGAGGGACTATCCTTCTCACACAGTAAAATGCAGCATTGTAATCTCTTGCTATCAGTACCTGCAGAGTGTCCCTGTTCAACAATTAATACACAGAGTAATGCAGATAAGCACATCCCTGGCATTTAACTGTATTTTCTTCCCATACTTCAGTCATGAGGAGGGAATTAAGATGAAATCCATCTGTTTCAAGTGATTCATCTTGCAGATGGGAGTGGCAGGGTGCTTCCTCTTACAACCAGCACAGAGCTACTTTTTAAAAGGCATTATAAAGACAGTGCTCTGATGTTGTAAAAAGAAAAAGCTGACATCAAGGTGTGCATTTCACCAGACAGCGAAGGATCTTGAGGGCTCACTTGTTTTTGGTTTTGTTTTTCTCCAGTTCCCCTCACTACCTGAATGCCCAGGGTTTAGCTGGTATGGCAGGATGAAGGCACAGTCTACCACAGAATCATAAAATAGCAGGGGGGTTGCAAGAGCCTGTGGAGGTCATTGATTCCAACCCCCTGCCAAGGCAGGTTCACCTAGAGAAGGTCTCACAGGAAAGCACATAGTGGGGTTTTGAATGACTCTAGAGACTCCAGCATCTCTCTGGGCAGCCTGCTCCAGTGCTCCATTACCCTTAAATTAAAGGAGTTCCTCCTCATGTTCAGATGGAACTTCTTGTGTTCCAGTTTCTGCCTGTTACCCCTTGTCCTGTCACTGGACACCACTGAAAAAAGCCTGGTCCCATCCTCTTAACACCTACCCTTTAAGTATTGATCAGTGTTGATGAGATCCCCTCAGTCTTCTCTTTTCCAGACTAAAAAGGCCAAATTCTCTCAGTCTTTCCTCACAAGAGAGATGTTCCAGTCCCCTCAGCATCTAATTTATTTAATGCTCTTTAATTTACTAGAACCTGACCCCAGGGCAGCTGTGAGGAAGGGCAAAGAGTATGTTGAGCAGGGATGGGAGGCAGGGAAGAGTGAGCACGTGGGCCCGTGGTGAGAGGTGGATGGGATGAGCTGTGCCAAGGCAGGGAGCAGAGCTCGTGACTGCTGGGAGCCGCCGAGCCTGCCCAGGGGCCTGAGACGAGTTCGGCAACTCCGAGCAACCACCATGGGTCTTCTCCTCCCCTCTGCTCTGCCTCTTCTCCCTGCTCTCACCCACAGCCATTTCTCTGCATTCCCACCCCCTGACCGCAGCACCTCCCCAGCTCTTTTTTCCCTAAGCTTCCCCCAAAACATTCCCCCTCAAGATAGGCTCAGCGGACTTCGCCCCTTCTCCTTTGTCCTTCCAAGTTAAATAGTTGCCGAGTGCTGGGGAGGCCCCGGCCAAACCTGGCTAAAACAGCCCTGAGAACACAAACCACGTCCCCCTTGCTAACTTTTATTTTCCCCTTGGAAGAAGGGGGGCAAAAAAGAGAGGGAAGCTCCGTGGTGGGATGAGGAAGGCTGCTTTCCTCTGAGCAGGAAAATCGTGTCCCACCGGAGCTGGGAGGCTTGGCAGCGCCCAGCTGCTCGCAGAGCGATCGTTCACATGACACAGCCATTGCGTAACCAGCACTGGCAGCCTGTGTCCAACCACCAGCTTCATGCAGAGGTTTCCATGGTGATATAAATATTACTCTTCAGTAGTGCAAGAAGGTCAATTAAATCCAGTTTAATTTCATAGACATGAATTTCCCAGAGCAATTCTCTGGCCGTTTGTGGGGTGGGGGGTGCTTCATGTTGTGATTTTTAAAGTGAGTGCATTCCGCAGCCTTGCACCATTCAGTGCCCCCCAGCCTGGGCAAGGTCCTTGTGGTGTTCTAAGGTGACAGAGTGTGCTGCCACTGAGAAACATGCAAGAACCACTTGCTTTTCAAAGCAAGGCAGTGTGTGTCTGGTAAGGAGCAAGAAAGGAAAAACAGTAAAGCAAAGGCATATTTAAATGGTGAGGGCTGGATGCAAAGATGCTTTGGCATGGGTTCAGCAATCCCATTTAGGCCACTATTATCTCTATAGGCGTCTGCTTTCCCACTGAAGTCACGGGGAAGTCAGGAGCTTGAGTCCTTTGGTGAACCTGAGACTTATGTTGATTCCTGCCCTCTTTGCAAATTCTGCTGGAGGGAAGAAGGGTGCTGACTTCAGTGGGTTGGTGTTTCTAAAACATAATCCTGAGCTGGTTTAACTCATTGCAGTCTTGTCTTCATTTTTGTTTGTTTGTTTTTAAGGAGAATGTTATTCTTTTAAAGCCCCAGACTCTCGGAGGATCTGAAGTGTAGCTGATCTGTGCTCCTCTGGTGATTAGAATAGTCTCAGATCACTGGGGCATGGGTGACCAGCTACAGGCTGCCATGCTGATCAGAGGAGGCACTATGACAGTTGGTCCTGCCACCCGAAAGTCCCCCTGGGCAGGAAAGGTACTGAGGTGGTAGGCCAGCCCGCTAGCCTTCAGCAGGGTTGTTGGAAGGAGCTGCTGCAGGTTCAGCCAGGCATTTAGAGGCATTTATCTGCTGGTACTGCAGGTTGAGGGGGACTAAAACAAACGAGCCCTGCCTTTGCTCTTGTCATCTCGTTCTGGGGAAAAGCTGCCTTCTCTGAAGGCAAATTGATCACAGAATCACAGAAGGATAGGGGTTGGAAGGGACCTCTGGACATCATCAAGTTCAACCTCCCTGCCAAGGCAGATTCACTTATAGAAGGTCACACAGGAACACATCCAGGTGGGTTTTGGACGTCTCCAGAGATGGAGATTCCAGCACCTCTCTGGGCATCCTGCTCCAGTGCTCCATCAGCCTTAAATTACAGAAGTTGCTCCTCATGTTTAGATGGGTTTGTGGCCATTACCTCTTGTCCTGTCCCTGATGCTATTGATAAATTTGTCATCGATTTGGTGCCTAGCTCCAGGCCTGCCCTTGCATCATTCTTTACCTCACAGCAGTTTTTCATTTTCTAAAGCGCTGGTGGATTTAACCATTAACACTTGACTTAGAGGCTTAAACCTCTCTTTGCATGTCAGCTGTGCAGACACATGACTTGTGAAATAAGCCACGGTACTTGCATCGCTGCTTCTGCTCCCCCGGCCCCCGCGGCCAGCGCAGCACAACGCAGCAACACTGATGCTGTGTCTGACTAATACCTGTGTGGCAAACGCACAGGCTGGCAAGGAAACGCCGAGTACAAGGCCCAGGGAAACACCTCTCTCTGGTTTTTGGCAGCCAGATTTGATCCTGTTTTGTGCCAGTGATTTTTAAGCAGCTTAGGCTGCTGTGAACTGAGCAGTGAGTCCTGCCCAGCGGTGCCAGCATGGGCACAGGAGCTGTGTGGGCTCCTTGAAGTTACTGCAACTATTACTGCCTTGTTATTTTTCCTTTTTGAGGGAAAAATCATCTAGATATTAGGAAGGAATTCTTTACAGTGAGGGTGGCTGAGACACTGGAACAAGTTTCCTAGGGAGATTGTGGATGTCCCCTCCCTGGTGGTGTTCAAGGCCAGGTTGGATGAGGCCTTGCAACCTGGGCTAGTGGAAGGTGTCTCTGCCCATGGCAGGGAGCTGGAACTAGATGATCTTTAAGGTCTCTTCCAACCCAAACCGTTCTATGAATAAGGAGCAAAATTTTTACAGCCCACTGATCTGTGTTCTGTTTTGAATCAGTCTCCAAAGAAATGCTGAGCTTGGCTGTTACATTTCAACCCTTCAGGAACAGAGCAGCACAGTGCCAAGGGTTGGAATCTCTGTATTGCAGCCTGGTGAGGTTTGGAAGGGACCTCTGGAGATCATCTACTCCAAACCCCTGATAAAGTAGTCACCCACAGCAAGTTGCCAGGATTGTAATGTCCAGGTGGGTTTGGAATCTCTCCAGAGGAGGAGACTCCATAACCTCTCTGGGCAGCCTGCTCCAGGGCTCCAGCACCCTCACGCCAAACAAATTTCTCCTCCTGTTCAGATGGAACCTCAAGGGTACCAGTTTGTGCCTGCTGCCCCTGTCACAGGGCACCACTAGAAAGAGTCTGGCCCCATCTTCTTGCCCCTCACCCTTCAGCTCCCTCCTGAGCATTGAGGAGATCCCCAGGTGCTTCCCTGAGGAGGAATGCTCACATCCAGGAGGCTCCTTGGGTTTATGCAGCACCAGGTCAGCTCAGAGCAGCCTCAGAGCTGCTCTGTGTTACCCTTTGCTGCTGAGGAAAGCACAGCTTGGGACAGCACAGCTTGGGACTAAAACTCAGGCCAAAGGGCGGGCGAGTTCGTGGGTGTGTTGGGTGCGGGAGAAGCGGGGAGCAGCACAACACTGTGCCATGCCAAGGGCGCTGCCCTGGCACCGGCGTGTCTGCAGCCAGCCGTGCTGCTCTCCTCGGTGCCACCTGTGCCTGCAGAGCAAACAAACCCCAGGGGGTTTGCATGAGGGCTTTGCTCAGGTCTCCATTTTTGTTCAGCTGAACTGGGCTTTGCTTGGTTTCAAGCCACTGTTGGCTGCAAAGATGTTTCCTGAGGAGCAGCCCCAGCTGCTGCTGCACCCATCACTGGTGCTGAGGTGCTGGAATCCATCCTCTGAGGAGCATTTCTAAGAAGAAACCATTTTAAATGTACTAACTCCTGAAAAAATGGAGTCTCACGTTAGCTGAACTTCCCCTTGCACGCTGCTGTGTGGTGCTGGTCTGAGCATGGGGAGCAGGCAGAGGGCAGGGGTCTGCAGATGGCTGAGAGGGGACAACTGGGTTGATTTTTTTATGACTATTTTAAAAATCCAGTGAACAACTCTGCAGCCTTCTGGGAATTTCTGTTTATTGAGAGCTTGTTTTTAGGTTTGAGTGGGGGGAGGTAGTGGTTAAGTTTTGTTTTTGTTTAATAAATGGCAGGGGAGCCTTTCCCTGCCGTGTTTGCAGAGCTGGCAAGCAGTTAATCCTTGCCCTTGGTTTCTGTGCCATTGCTGCCTGCGCTGGCATGGAGGGTTCCCTGCACTGCAGTCACATGCCTGCTGGCCGGCAGCCAGGGCAATCTGATCCCTCTCTGAGGAAACACTATCAGTTGCAGATGCAGCCCAGGGTTACCAGAATAGTAAATAACGAATCACAAGACTGGGTCTATCTTTTCAACGAAAACAAATAGTTTAATATGTTGGCCTTACTGCAGAGGAGCTTTGCTTTTTTTTTCTTTTCTTTTTTTCTGCCTTTTTTTTTTTTTTCTTTTCTTCCAAACTAGCCAAGCTGTGAGAGGCTCAGCTGGGGTTAGTTTGTGTAAGAAGGAGAAATAAGTTGCATTTACCTTCTCTGGTGCAGTTTATCTTCAGCTTCTAATGTCAGCTGTGTCCGCAGGGTGCAAGTTTCAGTACTTGTTTTGAGCTTTGAAGTCCCAGGACTTGGGGTTTCTCCTTTCTGGGGCCTCTAACATCCACTCCAGTTAATGGGCTGTGAACCAAAAGCTTTCCTCTAATTATCCCACTTCTAGTCTTTACTCCTGCTACTGAAACTCGGAATTCTAGAGCCCTAAAACCTCTGGTTCCCCCCACAAGCTCCGTGCGCTGCTCACCTGTAACCTGGCAGGACTCCTGTGCCTGGGTCTGCAACCAAGCTGTGCTTTCCTGCCAAGGGAGGACCAGCAGCAGAGGGTAACAGAGCAGCTCTGGGGCTGCTCTGAAGTGACCCAGCAAGCAGCAAGTCCTCTGGGTGCTGTGGGTCTGGTAAGCATAAAGGTGACTTGGCTTTCACAGAATCCCAGCATGGTGGGGTTGGAAAGGACCTCTGGAGATCATCCAGTCCAACCTGCTGCTAGAGCAGGGTCACCCAGAGCACACTCCGCAGGAAAATTTCCCCCTCTGCAGCCCACTGTTTTCTGGCTTTGCCACCATGTTGTCTGAGTTGTCTGAGAATGAAGCGTGTGACTGATTGTGACTTTTGAACACACGGGATGGATTTTGTGTAACGAAAACTGAGACGGAAAGTGCCACTGCCCCCCTCACCTCCTTTCTTCTTGAGCAGTCCTGCTGACTTCAGCCACCTTGGCTGCCCTTTGGGGAGCTGCTCTGGGGGCCTTGTTCCATCCAGCTGCTTTCTCCTCTGCCCAATAGCCAGGGGATAACCTCTTCCTCCCCTGAGTGCCCATGGCACCAGCACCGTCCCTGCTGCCCTGCTGCTGAGGGGGTTCAGACTCCAAACCGGAGCAGATTTGTTTGCCTGCCTGATCAGCACAGCTTTTGCTTTACTTCTGCCAGTGCCTAGAAGCTTTTAGAGCAAAATATCCAGAGAAGATCTTTATAAATCAGGGATTATATAAATCAAAAATACATCTTACACAGGAAGAGTAGTGCCTGAGGTGGGGAGAAACCTGAGCTGCTCAGTCACTTCCTTTGTTATTTTGTCTTGGGCTTTTTTTTCAGGCTTGCATTTTTCCTCTGATGCAAATACAGGTTCCCTTAGTGCCAGAACAGAGGCACAGTCCTTAAAGCTACTGTTTAGGTTAGAGTATAACAGTAATCAAGGAGTTTTAACCTGGGTGGGTTGTTTGTTTGTTTGTTTGTTTGTTTTTACTGCAGAACCAGACTTTTAATTCCCTGTAGAGCCAAAATGATGTGGGCAGGTTTATAGTCCTTGGAGCTGTGGGGTGGTTCCACTCTACTGGTGGTTACAGTCTATGTAAAGCTAAAGGAGGAAGCTGGTCCCCTGCTCTACAGGTCCACACTGGGGTGGATTTGGCTTGGAGATCCACCAATATTTTAAAGCACAGGGATGTTGAAGTGTTTTTTCTGAGTCAGATACATCTCAACCTGCCCTGGTCATAATGAGGCAGAACCATGGAGGAGTTGCCTGTTTTAAATGGAATGAAGAGAAAGCATAGAGATCACCACCACCAAAATTCACTTCATTTGGAGCAGGGCAGCTCCTAACTTTGGACAGTGGCTGTTGCTGTTTGTGAGTCCAGTTTAGGTAGATCCATGAAGAACCTGTGAGGCTCAGCTCTCCAAGGTGAATTCATGGAAGTGTTGGGGTTGGAAGAGACCTTTCAGAATTCAGACTCTTTAATGAGCAGTGTGATTTGGATACAATCATAGAATGGTTTGGGTTGTTAGAGACCTTTAAAGCTCATCTAGTCACCTAGTCTGCAGTCAGCATGTTGCTCAGAGCCCCATCAAGCCTGCCCTTGGACACAGTCTCAGGCTGTGCCAGGGCAGGTTCAGGCTGGATGTTAGGAAGAAGTTCTATACAGAGAGAGTGATTGCCCATTGGAATGGGCTGCCCGTGGAGGTGGTGGAGTCACCTTCATTGGAGGTGTTCAGGTGGAGATTTGATGGGGTGCTTGGTGCCATGGTTTAGTTGTTTAGGTGGGTTGGATTGGTTGATGGGTTGGACGCGATGATCTTGAAGGTCTCTTTCAACCTGGTGTATTGTATTGTATTGTCTCCAGGGATGGAGCATCTACCACCTCCCTGGAGAACCTGTTGCAGTGTTCCACCACCCTCACAGTAAAGAACTTCATTGCTTGGCTGAGAGAAATTTTACCTGATAGAAATGAGAGCAGGAACTAAACACGGGGTCAATTCTTTGGGTTGGAATCTCTCTCTTTTGGGGCTTTTTTTGTTTAACCTGCTGGATTTTATTTGTTTGTTTTGCTTTCTAGAACAACAATTTGCAACCTCTACACGATGCCACGGATTGGGGAGCCTGTCTGGCTTACAATGATGTCAGGAACACCAGAAAAGAATCAACTTTGCCATCGCTTCATGAAGGAATTCACTTTCTTGATGGAAAACGCTTCCAAAAACCAGTATGGTGGATTTCAGTTTTTAACTTCCAGATGTCTTGATATATTTCAAACCAAACTTTCAGTCTGTGGTTTGGTTGGTTTGTTTGTTTGTTTCTTAAATCCAGGTAATCAAAGAATCAAAAGGCCAGCCCTAAATACCTACTTTCTTAAACAAAAAGTACCAGGAAAGTATCTCATTAAATGCCTCTTTCCTCATAGTCCTCCAGCCCTTGGTAGAGGCTGAACATTTCAAACACGCGATGGGTGTGTATGTCTGGAAGGGGCTGAAGATACCTTCTGGGAGGCATTAATCTACCTTTCCAAATAGCTGTCATGTGATGAGTAAGGGTAGACATTCACTGAGAGCTGTGTCTGTACCACTGTCTGACCACAAATTCCTCTGGAACCCGACTTCTGTGAAATGCCACAAAAGAAACTGTGCTTCCTTAGGAGTCACGCTTCTGCCCTGGGGACAGAGCCATGAGGGGTTGTTAAAAATTGAGAAAGTTCCTGATAAACTTGGGAGAATCTGATAAATTTACTTTGTGGTGTCAACACTTCAGCCTCTTCCCTTCAGGGCACGAGTAAGGGAGGATTTCAAAGCCTTTGACTCCCTCGAAGTCCTAAAATGAGCACAAACCTGTGGAGTCTGAGTGGGAATGGCATGGAAAGATCAGCTAGTAGCTCCAGAGAAGCTGCTTTCTGCAGGGTGGGGAAGGGGCTGCTGCTCACCATCTTCCAGCTTTGCCATCTTCTTGTCCCATAGATGGGAAAGTGACAGTTGGTGGTCATAGGTTCATAGAATGGTTTGGGTTGGAAGGGGCCTTAAAAATCATCTAATTCCACCCCCCTGCCATGGGCAGGGACACCTCTCACTAGATCAGGCTACTTAAGACCCTTGTCCAATCTGGTTAGTGTGATACACCTTCTCCTGCCTCAGTGTGAGGGGAGAACAGGTTGCCCACAGATGTGGTTGAGGTCCCATTCCTGATGACATCCAAAGTGTGGCCCTGAACCCTTGATCTGTTTGGAGGTGCCCCTGCTCACTGCAGTGGGGCTGGACAAGATGGCTTTTGAGGAGGGTCCCTCCCAGCCCAGTGCATTCTGTGTGATTCAGTGAGGAAATGGAGGGAGTTGTGAGGGCTTCAGATATTATAATCAGTTCCTGCTGCAGTAGAATTTTTTTCCCCCTGGGATTAGCCCCTTTGGTCCCTGGCATTCTGAGCCCTCTGCATCTTGGTTACATTTAAATGGTCTCTCTTTGGGGTTCATTTGCTTTATTTTAAATAGAGTAAGATTTGCACTGGTGGAAGCAGGAGGAATATCAAGCCCCATATCCTTTGCAATCCAGTTTTTGATCTCCTTTTTCCTCCTTCGGCAGTCTGCAGTGAGGAAACAGCTACGTTGAGGGGTTCCTGATGGTTGTAAACTATTCAGACAGGCTTGGTGGTGTTTGACTGTCCTCCTCCTCGGCGCTGCAGCTGCTGCGTGGCCGCCAGCACCATCTGTCGGCATGTGGGAGACTCCTGGGCTGCACTGCTGCACGCCCCTCCTGCCAGCCCTGCCTCCATGGAGCACCAACCATGCTCCATTGTGACAGTAAATCATAGCTCTGTGCTTCAGAAGGCCTTTTCACCTTGCTTTGCTTAGCTACTGCAAGTTGGGCTGGAGGTACAAGGACACAGCCTTGATGGTGGAGCTCTGGGGAGGGGTTGTTTTTGATAAGGAGCAGCCATATGTGCTTGATGCAGGAACACACACAGCACCTGGTGGCTGTGATTATTGAGGAGAAGGAAAGCTGGTGCCAGCTTTGGTGGCAGGTTTGGTGGCAACAGCCTTTCTTCTCAATAATCACAGATCTTAGAGTTTGGGGTCTCCTTCCTGGAACAGAGAGGCCACACTGTGCTGCTGTTTCTTTACAGTCAACTAAATGAGTTGGGTTTGAGATGTTTTAGAACACTCAGCTTGCAAAATAGGAAGCCTCCTAATTATTGCCAAAGAGAGGAACTGAGGTGCCTCAAGGTTTAAAAGGTTTAATTTTACTTTAAAAGTGTGTCCTAACAAAGAACACTGCAGGGGTGGAAGGGAGGGTAGAGCCTTCCCTTCTCTTCCCAAAGAACCAAGAGCAAAGGGCTGAGCTCTGCTGGCTTCATTGGGTTGTATGTGCCATCCTTGATCCGTAGCAGTGCTGTCAATTCAACATCCCGAGTGTACTTGGAAAAAAATAAAGATGTGGAATGTTTTGCTTGCAGGTTTTTACCAGCTCTCCTAACTGCAGTCCTGACTAACCACTTGGCCTGGGTCCCCACTGTCATGCCAAATGGGCAACCACCTATAAGGATCTTCCTGGAGAAGCATTCTTCCCAGAGCGTGGACATGCTGGCCAAAACTCATCCCTACAACCCACTCTGGGCACAGCTTGGTATGTGGCAAACACCACTTGGGGTTTTATAGAACCAGGGAATTGTTTGGGTTGGAAAAGACCACCAAGATCATCGAGTCTGACCTTCACCCTAACACCACCATGGCCATCAAACCCTGTCCCCAAGTGCCGTGGCCACACATTTCCTCCTGAACACCTCCAGGGATGGTGACTCCACCACCTCCCTGGGCAGCTTGCTCCAATGGCTGACCACTCTTGCAGCAAAGAAATTGTTCCTAATCTTTAACCTAAACCTCCCCTGGCACAATTTCAGGCCATTTCCTCTCTTTCTATCACCTGATACTAGGGAGAAGAGACCAATCCCAACCTCACTCCAACCACCTTTCAGGGAGCCGTAGAGGTCAATGATTAAGGACACTTGTTAATTCCCTCCCAGGTTAATGGCTGGGGGGGTTAATGCAAAATGAGACAAAAGGCTGGATTTCAGGCTTAAAGATGGTCACTGAATTTTTTGACATGTGCTCTAATTTCTCAGTAGATTGCCAATTTTAAAATGGCAGCCAAAATGGGAAGCCCTCTTCAGCCTCTTAAGGTCTGTAGTCTCCTAAGGTCACCTGCAGTGATGATGAGGATTACAGTCCTGCTCGGCTCCTTCCTCTACAAAGAAAATCAATTTTTATTTGCTGGGATGCTGCTGTTGATAATCCTGCTTCTGAAGGGGATCCACCTTTGGATAAAAACCAACACACTCTCAATGCAACAGGCACAGTACAGGACATCCTGAGTATGCTCATCTTCCCCAGGAGGGTGGGGAGGCACTGGAACAGGTTGCTCTGAAAAGTTGTGTAGGCTCCAAACTTGGAAGTGTCCAAAGCCAGGTTGGATGGGGCCATGAACAACCTGGTCTGGTGGAAGGTGTCACTGCCATGGCAGGGGGTTGGAACTAGATGATCTTGAAGGTTTCTTCCTACCTAACACATTCTATGAATAGGTAATCCCGTGGGTAAGGTCTCAAAGCTTAGTCAAGTGAGTAGCTAGTCACACTCTCTTCATTTCGAGTCAGGCTGGACAAGGCTCTGAGCAACCTGATCTAGTTGAAGATGTCCCTGCCTGACTGCAGGAGGGTTGGACTTAGATGACCTTTTAAGATCCCTTCCAACCCAAACCACTCTGTAATTCTAATTGCTGAGTAGAGAAAAGTAGATGAGCTTCCTACTTTCAGACTGTCCTGGTCTGCACAAACTCTCATGGAATCTGGCTAGGGAAGGGAAAGTTGGTGAGGTCACCCTGTTCTGGTATAGGCAGTCATGGCCTGCCCAGTTTGTTGGCAAACAACAAACTCATGGACTCCATGTGGTTGTATCCCTTGTCCTTCCATCCTTGCACTCACACAGTGCCCCAGTGCCTCCAGAACAACACCTGCACAGGCACTTCCCCAGGTGAACCTGGAGCAGAGTCAGAACAAGGCATCCAACCCATACTGGAGCTCCAGGGGAGGGAGAGAAGGTGGTTGGCTTCAGCTATACAGCCGCCACTGTCACTTTTTGTCCTTGTTCTTGGCAAGGTTTATTTCTCTTTCCAGCTTTTCTCTTGGTAGGTTAAAGTTCAGCCCAGTTTCCAGACTCTCCTGGGTAATTCAGAGGAGATGCCTTCTCTTTGCCATGGCTATATAAGGAACCCAGGAGAGGAGCCTCCTGAGCTAGGCACTGCAGATAGGTGGTGTGAACACTCCCTAGGGAGTGAGATCAGATGTCTCCCTGAGCAGCGTATGACAAGAACTCCCTGACCTTCCACACGACACCAACAGCATCTTTGGGATTCTCTGTGTGGAAAACAAAATCCTAGCATAGCTGTCCTCACTATTCTGCCTTAGGATTTTTCTGTGGTAGTCCTGGCCTTTGAAAAGTGGCCACCAGGAAAATCATTTCTGGTAAAGCTGCAAAATAACTCTTTCATTTCCTCCTCCAGGTGATCTCTACGGGGCCATTGGATCACCCGTGAGACTGGCAAAAACAGTTGTGGTTGGCAAGAGGCATGACCTGGTACAGAGGCTGCTTTACTTCCTTACTTACTTCATCAGATGCTCTGAACTTCAAGAGACACATCTCCTAGAGAACGGCGAAGACGAAGCCATCGTCATGCCCGGAACTGTTATAACAACCACGCTGGAGAAAGGAGAGGTGGAGGAATCTGAGTATGTGCTCGTCACCATGCACAAGAACAGGGGCAACCTGCTGCCAACAGAGGCTGAAGAGATGAGAACATCAAACTGTAGCTGTAGATACTGCAAGTGTCCCATTTCCCTCGCACAGAACATAGAAGGAGTTGCACAGCAAGAGAGAGAGGACACACAGAACACTCCTAAGGTAGAGCTGGAATCTTCTTCAGATGAGAACAGGACTATTGTTCCTGATGACTGCCAGGAAGATGAAGTGAAGCAGCCCAGACCCTGCCTGGACAGCACAGCAGAGAGTGTGGTTTGCACAGGGGCAGCTTCCCCAGAAAAATGTATGGCGGTGGAAGCAGGCTTGGAGCCGGCAGCCAGCACCTGGAGGAGTGAGGAGCCGCTGGAGGCAAGCAGCCAGGCGGGCAGTGGAGCGAGGTCGCCTGGGATTGCAGTGGAGAAGAAGCCACCGGATAAGCTCTTCTGTGATGCCTTTCCTTGCAGTGCTGCAGAAGCTCAGACAAAGGTGACTTTCCTCATTGGAGACTCCATGTCACCCGACTCAGACATCGAGCTCCGAAGCCAGGCAGTAGTGGAACAAATGGCTAGGCACCACAGCCCGCCAGCGCCGCAGGAAGGAGTGTCTGCTGAGCAGAACTGTGAAGCCAAACAAACTGTTGAGGACCAAAATAGAGACTGTGGGACAGCCAAACCCTTTCCCCAAGCTGCTAGTGAGCACCAGAGCTGGAATCCAAACCCCTACAATGCGGAGAGCATGAGTCTGTTTGATGAGTATTTTACCGACGAGAGTTCAGTCGAAACCCGGACTATTGATGATATTCCAGGGCAAGCAGCTCCACACCTCCTCGCTCACACCAGTAGTTTAGAGTTTTCTACAAAGCTGTGCACGAAGGCTGGCAAAGCACCCAGCCAGTTTTGTAGATTTATGGACTCTGTTCGACAGGAGACCTACAAAAACTGCTTCAATGAGCAGGACCAAAGAGAGAAAATCTCTATTCGCGTCCCCCATGGGGACAAAGAAAACCTAGAGAAAAAGGTGGCCCCAGGAATTGATTGGGACATTCCAAGAAATGAGAGTTCAGACAGTGCCCTGGGCGACAGTGAGAGTGAGGACACAGGGCATGATCTAACTAGACCGAGTGGTAACTACTATGGAGGAGAGCAAGAAGACTGGGCAGAAGAATATGAGATTCCTTTTCCTGGGTAAGTGTTATTCATAGAATGGATTGGGTTGGAAAGAACCTTGAAGACCATCTAGCTCCAACCCCCCTGCCATGAGCAGGGACACCTCCCACTGGCCCAGGTCGTTCAAGTCCTCATCCAGCCTGGCCTTGAACACCTCCAGGGAGGGGACATCCACAACCTTCCTGGGCCACCTGTTCAGATTCTCACCACCCTCACTGTAACCCTCATGGTTTGAAAAGCACTTGGAAGGAGGTATATAATCAAGGAATAGAATCTTTAAGGTTGGAAAAGACCTCTAAGAGCATCAAGTCCAACATTCTACCCAACACCTTCATGACCACTAGTCCATGTCCTGAAGTGCCACATCTACTTGTTTCTTGAATGCCTCCAGGGATGGTGACTCCACCACCTCCCTGGGCAGCCTGCTCCAATGCCTGACCACTCTTGCAGGAAAGAAATTGTTCCTAATATCCAACCTAAACCTCCCCTGGCATAGCTTGAGGCCATTACCTCTTGTCCTTTCATTAGTTACTTTAGAAAAGAGGCCAACACCAGCCTCACTCCAGCCTCCTTTTAGAGGTAGAGAGCAGTGTGGTCTCCGCCTCACTGGAACCAAGTGCAACCTCTCTATAAGCTGAACTTGGTGTTTACTGCTCTCCATGTCTTCAATATCCCTTTCTTGCAGGTCAAAATTAGTTGAAGTGAACTCTGTCCAGCCCAGTATTGCCAATTTTGGAAGGTCCTTGCTAGGTGGCTACTGTTCATCTTACGTCCCCGACTTTGTTCTGCAAGGCATAGGAAGCGACGAGAAGCTGAGGCACTGCTTGGTGTCAGATCTGTCTCATGCTGTGCAGGTAATGAAGCTATATTTGGTAAATGTATTTGTCACAGTAGGGAATGGCAAATGTTTTGGAACATACAAACCTGCTGGAAGTGGAAATATTTACTGTCACAGCTCTCTTCAGGTTCCTTTAGTCCCAGGTCACCAATTTTGTGCTCCTCTCTCAGTTAAAGTGACTGAAGTTCATGGGGATTTCACTGCAGAGGTGCAGCTCAAAGGTTTAGGCTCCTGCTGAAGCAGCTGAGAGGCTCATGCCCTTGGGCAGGCCCATTGCTGTGCCAAGCCATGGAGGAATCATCATCTCCTGCAGACACAGCAGGCTGCTAATGATTGTGGGCCCACAGATGGGCTGATGTTAAACAAGACCAAACCCTGAGGTCACTCTGCATCTCATCCTGGCCATGGAATCTTGCTGCAGGGTTTGGCAGAAACTGCCTTTGCTCTTCCTGTGCATGTCCAGCCAACCTGCTGCTCCTGTGGGGCAGAAGCTGTGCTCTGTGGTGGAGCCATCAGGAATGTTCAGCAGTTTGGGGACGTTACTCAGGACTGCAGTCAAAGTGTCTGATAGTGCTGGCTTTATCTGAAAAGGAGAAACCAATACAGAGATAATTGTCCTTAAGGGGACTTCCACATGTAGTGTGTGCCAGAAATCATCTCTTTTCTACAGCAGCTTTTCCACACCTCAACTGGGGCATGACTGGAGAGCGTGGGATTTCCTCCCCTGCTTATAGTCACCAGGAGGAGTGGGAAGCAGGCTGCCACTTGCAAAGCCTCATTCTGCTCCCCTCTAGTTTATACTCCCAAGGGAATGGGGAAAGACCTACGCAGAGAGGGGTGAGCAGGCAGTCTGCTCCCAAGAGCCCAAACATGTCCCCTCCTTCCACTGCTTCTGAGGTAATAAGCAGCAGCACACCTTGGCCAGATCATAGAATCATAGAATTGTTTCAGTTGGAGAAGACCTCTACAACCAATGAATTCAGCCAACAGCCTAACACCACCATGCCCACTGAACCATGTCCCCAAGTGCCATGGCCACACATTTTTTTGAACACCTCCAGGGATGGTGACTCCACCAACTCCCTGGGCAGCCTGTTCCAGTGCCTGGCAGATGGGACAGCCCCCTTCCTACCACAGTTTTCCCCATGATTGTCTCCTTTCTTTGCAGGGGACTTCCATCCTTGCACTGATTTCACCTGTTGTGGTTTAGGCTTCCTTTTGAAGCCACTTGGGAAGTGTAGGTGAACTTCAGGCAAGAGAGGCAGCGGTGCAAGGCAGCTGCTGCTGTGAAACAGATTTATCTGAAATGTAACCTAATTGTGGTCTGTGTCCTTCAGCAGAATTAAATCTCAGTTGCACAAGTCAAAGATGGGGAGGATGTGAAAGGCCTGAGACTGATTTTCTGTGCTTATCTTCAAGGAAAAGTATCCCTGCGTCCCAGTCTTGTTGGAGTCCCTGGGGGACTTTTTGGAAGAAGATGCTTCCTAGCAGTTCAGCCAGCAAAAAATTTCTTGAGGAAGGACAGTGGGGCTCTGAATATGCCCTTTTTAAAGCCTCCATGGCTTTTCCGGAGGTGAAGCGCTGCTTGGAAAGGAGGGAGGAGCTGGGCGCAGGCTTGGTTCCTGACTCCCTCTGCTGGTCCCTCTGTAGAGGGGAAACCAGTGACAAACCGGGCATGAAATCCTCTTGGCTAACACAGCCCTGTGGAACAGGATTTTGGCTACTTTCAGGTTTAGGCCTTTAAAATATACTTTAGCCACGTCAGAACGCTGCATCAAATATCAAAAGCTATCACTGTCAGCCAGAATTGTCACTTTCTGAACTGGAAGAAAATGGAGTGTGGGGATTGTCCTTCCAGGGCTGTGCCTTGTTCCCAGCTGGATGCAACGTCAGCACAGACAGAATCATAAAATCATAGACTGGTAGGAGTTGGGAGGGACCTCTGGAGATCGAGTCCAACGCGCCTGCCAGAGCAAGATCACCTAGGGCAGGTCACACAGGAACACATCCAGATGGGGCTTGAAAGTCCCTAGAGAAGGCAACTCCCTGCAACCTGCGTCAGGACTCCATCACCCCCACACCAGAGGAGTTTCTTGTGTTGAGGTGGAACTTCCTGGGTTCCAGTTTGTATCCATTGCCCCTTGTCCTATCGCAGGACACCACTGCAAAGATATCAGATAGCTACAAACATGAATGAGAGCCCCTCTCAGGTTGCTCTTCTTCAGGCTAGACAGCCCCAGCCCTCTCAGCCTTTCTTCACAGTCAGATGTTCATTCCCTTCATCATCCTCATAGCCTCTGCTGGACACTCTCTGGTATATCCCAGTCTCTCTTGAACTGGGAGCCAGAACTGGACTGTCATGTTTTAGATGGAGCAGTGCCTGGACACTGTCCCTGCTATCCAGGACAGTGACATTTTGTGACCAGACCATTGTCACTTGGCATTCTCAAGGTTCTCCTCTGCATTTTTCTGTTGCTAGCATCCTGTGCTGGATGAACCCATCGCAGAAGCTGTCTGCATTATTGCAGACACAGACAAATGGACAGTGCAAGTGGCCAGTAGCCAGAGAAGGATGATTGATAATAAACTGGGGAAAGAAGTGTTGGTCTCCAGTCTTGTCTCCAACCTGCTTCATTCCACTCTTCAGCTTTACAAGCATAATTTATCTCCAAACTTTGTGAGTATGGATGCCAGGGTGATGTTGTTTAGAGCACCCTTTCACTTTGTAGGTTACAGGGGGTGTAAGGTTCTGCCTTGGTTATTTATCCACAGCCATAATTTCCTTAGCCAGCACATCCTCTCTTGGAGCTCTCCATTTAAATGCTGCTCTGAGACCAAGACAGAGCCTTCTTGGTTTTGATTTAATCACAGAATTGTTTGGGTTGGAAAATACCTTTAAGATCATCAAATCCAGGCATTCTCTAACCCTACCATGTCCCTCAGCACCACTATTTCTGCCTCTTTTAAACACTTCCAGGGATGGGGATTCAACCAACTCCTTGGGAAATCTGTTTCAGTCTTTGGGAACCCTTGCAGGGAAGAATTTTTTTCCAATGTCCAACCTAAAACTGTCCTGGTGCAGATTGAGTTGTTTTCTATCACTTGGTCCTTGGGAGAAGAGACCAACCCCCACCTCCTTTCCAGCTGCCTTTCAGGGAGTTGTAGAGAGCAATCAATGGCTTCTGCTCAGAAGTAAGAGTGTTGCCCCAAGTCTCTTGCTGGTTATTCACCTACCATGGCCAGGGAGCAGGCAGTAGATATTTGGGGTTGTGGGGTCTGTGCTGTGTTGCTGTGGCTGGGCTGGGTCTGGCTGTCACTCTGCCTTCTCCCTGACACAACTCCCTCTTGCTTTCTAGTGTGTTATGCACCTGGAGGACCGACTGCAGGAGCTCTACTTCAAAAGCAAGATGCTGTCTGAGTATCTCAAGGGCCAGATGCGAGTCCATGTCAAGGAGCTGGGCGTGGTGCTGGGGTATGGTCACACTCTTCCTCCGGGTAGCACTGCTCTGCGTCCCTTAGAGCCACATCCCCCACCTGGGCTTGTTCTAAGCCCAAGAAAATTATTCCTAATTGGGACTGGAACCACAGCATGGCAGAAAACACCCAGAGCTGCACAGGCTCCTCCTTAGCCATTTCCTGAGGGCTACAAAGATGCTGAGGGGACTGGAACATCTCTCTTATGAGGCAAGGCTGAGAGAATTTGGGCTACTCAGTCTGGAAAAGAGTAATCTGATCAGCATCAAAGCTGATCAATACTTAAAGGGTGGGTGTCAAGAGGATGGGACCAGACATTTTTCAGTGGTGCCCAGTGACAGGACAAGGGGTAATGGGCACAGACTCGAGCATAAGAAGTTCCATCTGAATGTGAGGAGGAACTTCTTCAATTTAAGGGTAATGGAGCACTGGAGCGGGCTGCCCAGAGCGGTGCTGGAGTCTCTGGAGACATTCAAAACCCACCTGGATAGGTTCCTGTGAAACTTTCTCTAGGTGAACCTGCCTTGTCAGGGGGTTGGACTGGAGGATCTCCAGAGGTCCCTTCCAACCCCTACTGTTCTCTGAGCCTTTCTTTCTTCTCTTTGGGCAAGAAGGTGAGCTCAGCACTCCAGAGCTCCTCTGACTCCCTCCTTGGCTGGTCAGTCATCACTGTGCAACGTGTGGCACCTGATTCCTTCAGGCTGACTTTCCCTAGGTGTCAGTAAACACCCTCAGTGTCACATAAGGCACAGGATACCTCCCTGTGGGTGTGGGGCACAGGCAGGGAAGCTATTTCAGGGGTGTTTATAGGAAGGCTCTGCATATCTGCTGCAGAAGAGTACTGGGTGAGCTGGAATGAACACGGAGCACATGTGGAGCTGGAGATGGGGGAGCAGCTGCAGCATGGTGCAAGGGCTTCCTTGCTTGCTGCAGAAGTAGTTCATAGAATCACAGAATGATAGGGATTGGAAGGGACCTTTGGAGATCATGGAGTTTGCAACCCCCTGGCCAGAGCAGGATCCACCTAGGCAGGTCATGCAGGAATGCATCCAGGTGGGTCTTGGAAGTCTCTAGAGAAGGAGAGTCCACAATCTCTCTGGGCAGCCTGCTCCAGGGCTCCAGCACTCTTACAGCAATGCTGTTTCTCCTCATGTTGAGGTGGAACTTCCTGGGCTCCAGCTTATACCTGTTTATGTACAAGCTCATATATATACAAGCCTACACTGGCTTATGCAGTTCAGCATACTCCTGTGCTCCTGCTTTGTCCCCCAAGCACTGCTCCCTTTTCTTGGAGGGAAGAAAGGAATCTGCTAGTTTCCCTTCCTCCATCTGCCCTCCCACCAGTTTTTTGGCTGTGTGAGAAAAACCCCAGCCAGGCAGGTAGGAGCTGAGGCAGTGCTGACAGGGCAGAGATGTTGCTCCTCAGCATGAGCAGGCGCTGCTGGAGGGGATGTTGGAAACAATCTGGTGGCTGCAGCGTGTAGCCCAGCTGGGAGTGAGGAGAGCAGCACAGTCAGCTGCTGTGTTACTTACAGAGCAGAAGGCTGGAAGCCCTCTGTTGTGAGGATGGGCTGAGGGCTGGAGTTGTTCAGCCTGAAGAAGAGAAGGCTCCAGGCAGACCTTCTGGTGGCCTATGAGGGGGCAATCAGAAAGCTGGGGATGGACTTTTCAGCAAGGCCTGTTGTGAGAAGACAAAGGGTGATGGTTTAATATAAAAGGGGAAAATTTAGATTGGAAAGAAGGAAGACATTCTTTCCACTGAGATTGGTGAGACCCTGGCCCAGGTTGCCCAGAGAGGTGGGAGATGCCTCATTCCTGGAATCATTCCAGGTGAGGTTGTTTGGGGCTCTGAGCAACCTCCTCTGCTTGCAGATGTCCCTGCCTACTGTAAAGAAGTTGGACTAGATGAGCTTTATAGGTTGCTTCCAACTCAAAGCATTCTCTGATGCCTGAGGACCACCCTGCCCCCCACAGCTCTGTGCACTCAGGGCAGAGCTCTTGTGCTCCAGCTGGCAATGTTGCTCCTCAGGCACATGTTCAGCCCAGCTAGGGTTTGGGTTGGGTTAAATGTGACTCTTCTGTTTCCTTCTAGGATTGAATCCAGTGACCTCCCCTTACTGGCAGCTGTAGCGAGCACTCACTCTCCGTATGTTGCTCAGATACTTCTTTAAAGTGCCAGAGGCCACAGACGTTGACTTTTTCTCCCTCTGGAAACAAAGTGGAAGACAACTTGTTCTGGCTTCTTTCTCTTGGAAGCAACTAAACCAGACTGCTCGCTGAGCTGCAGCACCTCTGTATGTGACTGCACGTCCTGCAGACACTTGGAGACTTGTCTCTCCCACTTGGTCCTTTATAAAACAGGATTAAGAAAGGAACAAAGAACAAGGAGCACGTCCGAGATTTCAGCCACAGGAAAGGAAGGATTTGAGGTTATTTTACCAGTTTCTGCCACAGTGGCTGACTGTCATTCGTACTGGGGAGCTCAGGGAGAACTGCTTTGAGACATCCCTTATGCTCACCAGCTCTGAACCTCACCCAAGAGTGAAGCAGCTGGCTTCAGACTGGCTTCCACTGGTTGGGACCCCGCTCAGATCCGTCATTCTCGCACTGCGATGATTTGTAAACAACTTCTACTTTTTTCATGTCCTAGTCAGTCTGGATACTTGCCAGAGGAAGAGCAGGGCTGGGGCTGGGGGGAAGGGGGTTGGGTTGTTTTGTACAAAGCTTCTTAATGACAGCTCTGAAATTTATTTATGATCGTTCTCCTGGGGAGAGGGAAGCAAGGGGGCATGGGGAGGGGACAGGGAGGAGGGAGGGAGAGGCCAGCAGACAAGCTAGCAGTGGAGATTCTCCTTCTTGGCCGGATGTTGTAACCAGTATTAAATGTTCCTAACGTTTCCATGTTGCTTTATACTACGTGATGCTTTTCTTCCACGAGCTAATCCCAATGGTGAGAAGTGAAATCTGGAGGACATTGGCTGAGGTTTCCCCGCGGGATGCCCGGAGCGCCGTGACGATTACCTCTTCCCTTCTTTATGGCACCATGGTGTCTGTTCCCTTCTGGACAGCAGGCAGCCAGCCGTGGAGATCACGAGCTACAAATAACTGTACCAAAGCGGTGGGGAGAAAGTGACCAGGCTGTTGCCCTTACTCGCTCAGGTGACTCGCTGATATCTTTTGTAAAACCATTCTGCACGACCCCAGGCTTGATTGCACCACGGACAGGAACAGCAGAATTATTTTTGGACAACTCTCTCCCATGTCACAGTTGACTCTAAGCCCTTTTCTACTCACTTGTGTAATTACCAGCAGAAAATGTTTGTTTATTCCCTTCCCCTTTACTCAGCCATCCCTCTTCTGTCGCTGTACACACAGCAGCTGTCCCCGTAGCTGACGGACCCAGGCTGGTGTCAGGGATGAGCACAGGCAGTGGGAGGTGGATCATATTTTCAAAGGCTCTACTACCTCAGTTTAACTGGACACTTCACCACAGGCTTTCCTCCACAGTCTCTGTCCTAGCAGCCAGTTCCTGTGGCTGAGTTTCAGGTTCTGTTTTCCTCAGTGACGATCTGTAGGTTGAGATTCCTGGGCCCTCCAGAGGAGGAGGAGGAGATCTGTTCTTGCTCGGTGGCTCCACTCTCTAAGCAGTTCTATAAATACATCTCTCCCTAATCATCCTCTCACCAGTCCCACACGCCTGCCATTGTTTGTGGAGTTATTTTAAACACAGATCTATTTTAACAATTTGATAAGCTTCAAAACAATAGGAGAGATCCCTGCCCCCTTGCTTCCAACAACGGACCCCCTCCCTCCCTGGGGCCAGGATTTTCACCCAGGGTAGTTTTCCAGTAATGTCTGACCTCTCATAACTCCAGACTCTGTTCCAGGGAAAATCTACATGGCAAACCCACCCCTTTCCTCCCAGGACTGTGTTAGTAAGCGAACCCAAGGCTGGTAGAGGCAGTGCCATTGGCAACTCTCTTGTCTCTGAGTGTTGACTGCTGCAATGGAGACCCTTGTTTAATATATCCTCTAAGGAAGCCTTTCTCGCCTGTTCTTCTAATACTCTTTCTTCACCCCCAAGTTAGATTACACCTGGCTTTTGAGATCAGCACAGAACAGGAGGGCCCAGCTGTGCAAACACATCTTTAGTGAGACCTGGAATAGAGCTCAGAAGATGACTCTTTACCTCTTGGCGATGATATGTTGGGTAGTTAAACCGTTCCAATTCTGAACGCTGTACTGGATTTGCAGTTGTGACCTGGGGATGTCAGAGATGCTGGAACCCCAAGGACACTCTTCTACCCTTCTCTGGGGAAGTCTCTTGTGTGGGTTCATCCATAGCACATGCACAAAGAGCTGGGCAGTGCTGCACCCTCATTCTGCCACCAGCCAGGCCTGTGCCTGTAGCGATCTGTGTAGGAAAATGCTCTGATCTCCTCCAGGTAACTACTGCTAGGTGAGTTCTGGGTACTGCTTTGAAACAGATTTGACTCCCAAGGGCCCAAGAGAGGCCCTTGAACAGCTTGGAATTAGTATTAAGGTGAGGAGACGCAGATGGCTGTTTGGTGCCATCCTTCTCTGCTGTCCCCTGCCAAGCAGACCCTGTCTCCATAGTGTGTTCAGCCAGTGCCAGGCGAAGCGACCACTGATGCAGCTTCTCCATCATCAGATTGCACTCAGATCCCCGACAGGAGGAACCTTTGCTGCCAGCTCCCTTTATTTTTTGGGTACAGAACCGTGTGGTACGTCTGTCCGTGTGCTTCAGTGATGCAAAAAGGGATGTTCTCCAGGCCTGGTGAAGGATACCACGATTGTTTTCCTTGACTAGAAACCTAATCTTTGATTTCTCCACCCTTACCAATCGCCATTAACGTCTTAATTTGCTGGCTGGAAACTGAAGTGCACTAGGCACACAAAAAATATCTCTCTTTTCATTGCAATTGGCAAGCACTGGGCTGCTAAGAACAACCAACATTCAAAGGAAAGGATTTTTACACCTTGCCTATCTTTTCTCTCTCAGTTTGTTCTGGATGTTTTATGACAGTTTTGTTTTGTTTTGTTTTGCTTTCTCTAAATTATTTAGATGGTGGTACTTGTAAAATGCTGGGCAAAATGTACATACTTGTTCTCTCTTCTGGTTTTGTATATATTTCCCAAGATGTGCACTTGTATTATAATAACCATTCCCAATTTTAGGGGAAATTTGTGCAATAAATACAGGCTGTCAATTTACCTCTGGTACCTTTAGTGTCTGGTTTTTACACTTGCAGTGCAGCTGGGTTGGTTTGGTTTATCAACTGCAGCCATTTCAAGTTCTCCTCTGTTCAGGACTGGTGAGGCTGCACGTTTAATATTGGGCTCAGTTTTGGGCCACTCACTTACAAGAAGAACACTGAGGTGCTGGAACATGTTCAGAGAAGGGTAACAAAGCTGGTGAAGGGTCTGGAGAACAGGGCTGGTAAGGAGCAGCTGAGGAACCTGGAGTTGTTTAGTCTGGAGAAGGCTGAGGGGAGGCCTCATTGCCCTCTACAACTCCCTGAAAGGAGGCTGGAGCCAGATGGGGTCCATTCTCTTCTCCTAAGAAGCAAGCAGCAGGATAGGGGAAAACTGCCTCAAGTTGCACCAAGGGAGGTTGAGGTTAGACATGAGGAACAATTTCTTCTCCAAAAGGGTTGTCAAGGCCCGGCCCAGGCTGCCCAGTGCAGTGGTGGAGTCCCCATGCCTGGAGGGGTTTCAAGCTGTGTAGATGTGGTGCTGAGTGACATACTTTAGCAGTAGGCTTGGTATTATTCAGTTAATAATTGGACTTGATGATCTCAAGGGTCTCTTCCAACCAAAACAATTCTGAGGTTCTGTCTCTACTGGCTGAGTGCTCCGAGCGGCTGAGGCGATGCAAAAGCAATCGGCAGAAGTTCAGTTGCCTTTTAAGGACTGTGCAGGGGTTTATTGCCTGGCCTGGTGTTCCTGTGCTGTTGTGAATTCCAGAGGCAGAGCCTGTGAGCCCACAGCAGGTGGAGGTATCGAGTAGGCTGCAGTGGAATCTGGAGTTGGCAGATCCTCCTGCAGCCTTGGCTGGTGCTGCAGACCAGGCAGGGGGACTCTGCCATGGGGTGCTGGTGACACGCGGTGGGGCACCACTGCTTCCAGTGGGCTGCCAGACCTCCTGTGGTGACTCCCAGCCTGGGACTGGTCAGGCTGAGGGTACCTCGTGGAGGGCAGAGAATTTTGTGTTGCTAGAGGTAGATGGTCATGTGGTGTCCTCCTGCCAGGGGATGCAGGAAGGGAGCTGGTGATCATCTGTTTGGGGTGTTTGGTCAGTGAGGCTATCAGCAGCACGTTCAGCGTGACAATCCCTGCAGCACCCAGAAAGCACTGATCTGTCCACAGCTGATTTCCTGCTTAACTCTCCAGGCACACAGCACTCGCCAGCCAGGATTCGTGATGTGCTGTTGCCCCTTTTCTGTGCTGCTCTTCATCTTCCTGAGGTGAGGGGCAAAGCTGATTCACTTCTGCCTGGGTACAGGCAGGAAGGAAGCCATGGGCACCTGAGTACTGCAGCATCTTTCATCCCTCATGTCATTACCAGGGGGCTGCAGACCAGCACTGGGACAGGCTGCCCAGGGAGGTGGTAGAGTCATTATCCCTGGAAGTGTTCAAGAAACATGCAGCCATGGCACCTGGGGACATGGTTTAATGGCCATGGTGGTGTTAGCTCAACAGTTGGACTTGATCTTAGAGATCTTTTCCAACCCAAACAATTCTGATTTTCCATGCAGCTTGGTGCAGAGTAACCATAGGACAATTTCTGGGCCCACAAGGCAGGAAGCAACTCAGTGTGTTGCTGGTGGCTGCACAAACACCCAGAGCTCATCAGCAGCTTGCTGCTGAACCAACGCTGGGAGCTACTCTGGCTGAAGAAGTGGCTTAAAACATGATCACTTCTAAACAGTGGGCTCGAGGCTGGAGTTAGAAATGAGCACACAGCCTGGAGGCCTCTGAGCTGTGGCTGTGCTGAAGGTAACAACGCCTCTGATGATGTGCTGCAGGGTGCACATTCCGTTCCAGCCAGCCCCTCGCTCCTGTCATGGGCTGCAGGAGCAGTTACAGGCTCCATGCACCGACAGGGTGACCTTCCTGTCCTGCTGGTGTACAAAAACATCACCTCTGCTGTTGCTACAGGCAAACCTAAACACAGCTCAGGCTGGAAGCCTTGCTGGTCCTTGCTGGAGATGCTGCTTCACTGGAATTGTCGCTTTCCAGCTCTGACAGTCGGAGAACCACAAGGTCAAATCCTGGTGGCATCCAGCCAGGCTGCTAGAGCAGAGCCTGGTTCCCTAGCAACGTGGGCTTTGCTTTGAGACCTCTTCCAGCCGAGGAGTTAGAAGGTAAATTGGCTGTGTCTGATGTACTGGGGTCTCCCCAAAGGGGTGGTTCATTCTCCCTCTCCCTGGGGGTCAGTGGGAAGGAATTGAGGTGTTCCCTGGTTTCCCAGCAAGTTCTGATGCCTCCTGGGGTGAAAGCAGGAGAAAAAGGAGCAGTGTTTGGATGGAGTAACACCAGAGGCACTGCACAGCTCCCAGCCAGCAGAACAGAGCAGAGGGGTTAACTGCTGCACTGGGATCTGGTTCCATCACAAACCTGTCCAGTTAAATTTATCTCCCCCAGCTTTTAGCTATGCTGTGCCAGCTCTGCCAACCTCCCTGCAGGGCATGCAGCTCAGCACCACACTGTGAGGTCAAAGAACCATGGAAGAATTGCCTGGTTGGAAAAGATCATCGAGTCCAACTGTAACCTAACATCTCCCCATACACAACTGTTAGACCATGGCCCTAAGCTCCTCATCCAAACACCTTTTGAACACCTTCAGGAAAGGTGACTCCACCACCTCGCTGGGCAGCCTGTGCCAGTACCTGAGAATCCCTTCTGGGAAGAAATTTTTCCTGATACCCAAATCGAACCTCCCCTGGTGCAACCTGAGGTTGTTTCCTCTTGTCTTATCACGTGTTACTAGAGAGAAAAGACTCACCCCCACGTGGCTCAAACCTCCTTGCAGGGAGTTGCAGAGAGCCAGAAGATCTCCCCTCATCCTCTTCTTCTCCCAGCTGAACAACCCCAATTCCCTCAGCCACTCTTCACAGGACTTGTGTTCAAGACCCCTCACCAGCCCCATTGCCCTTCCATGCTGCTCCTGCCCTGCCTAGCATAGAAAGCACCAAGACAGAGCTCCCCACGGAGCTGTGGATCCCCATGGGATGGGCTGAGGAGCTGGCAGGAGGGCCTCTGCTGGATGCGTGCTGTGACTCTCCTCTTCCCCAAGGGACCGCTGCTGGGCAGCTTCTTTTGCCTCAGCAATGTCTGCTGGCCATCCTGCAAGGCTGGACACAGGGTGTGGCCTCTGGAAATGGACAGCTTTGTGTGAGCTGTCACCTGCTTGTGTCCCACAGAGGTGGCCTGCTGCCTCGCGGCCCTCTGCTCCCGGGAAGCGCGGTAGCGGGAGGCAGCGTGTTCCTGCCCTGCCTCTGTTTGTTTTCATTACGGAAAATATTTGTACGGCAGCGGAATTGGATTTCTAAACCTCTGCCTCTTCCAGCTGTTTGTTCCCAGCTGGAGCTTGAAGACATCTGCTCTTGGGGTGGGAGCCACGGCCTGAGCTCCTGCCTTCAGCTGTGCTCCTGCGAACCTGCCGCAGGGGGCCCAAGGGCTCTTCGTGGCAGTCCCTGGTAATTGCTGAGCAGCAAAGGTGCAGAAGGTGGGCAGGTGACAGCACGTGGCTGGTCCTGAGGTCTGAGGTGTTACTGCTGAAGGAAAGACTACTTGAAGAACATCACAAGTGGTGGTGAGGCACCTGGTAACAACCCGGTGTTGCTGCCTCTGCCACCAGTTCCTGTCTCCTGAAGGAGTTCAGAGCCACAGCAGGGTGACATGGGCTGGGACATCAGTGCACGTCAGCTGAAGGCCAGCACGTGGGCACTTCCTCTGCCTGGTCCCTCTTGCTCAAAACCTCTGTGGGTTTGAGCAATACCCAGCATTGGGCAGGGCAGCTTGTGCCATCGATCAGCCCATCAGCACCCATGGGAGCCCCACAGTTCAGCAGGCACAGGGCTGAAGAACCAGCCCCGGTGGTTTGTGGGGTGAGCCCAGCCATGTGGCTTCTTCATGTTGCAGTTTGCATGCTCCAGACAGGAGCAGACACTCATTGTTGTTTTCCAGGCTGGATTTCCACCAAAGCTCTACATACATTAGAGCTCTGCAATAGCTCTGGCCAGCTCTTTGGGTGCTCAAACACCCCCAGGGATGAGGAAGTTAACTCCTGTCCTGGGCAGATGTGGGGAGGATAGAGGAGCTCTGTTGCTGTTTGGCATCAATGAGGCATCCCGGACCAGCTGGCTGGTCCTCATCATGACATCCCAGAGGAAGTGTTTGGGCTGAAGGTTGGTCCTGGATTTCAAAAGCACCACAGGAGATAAGCAGCTGCCTGGTTCTTGTGACACAGCTGCTCTACCTGTGCCCCATCTCCAACCAAGGGCAGGTAGAGGAGCACCAGGCTGGGAGCTGGTGGGGTGTGTTGGGGTGATCCACCCCTTGCTCCCTGACCACCTTTGAGCTTTCTGTTTGCTCATTTTTCTTAAGGACTCACAGCCTGGCTCCTCTAGTAACACTTCTGTCAATGTATCTTCTCAGAGATGATGTTGTAGACCAAGAAAAGCCTCCAACTCTTGTTATCTCAGGGAAGGGGGTGGCAGGACTGTTCTGCCCTGGCTCATCTTTTTCCCATTACACAGTGAACACAGGAGTCAATTCCTTGGATGCAGATCACAGCTCACATGCCCCAGGGACCCTAGGGCCAGGAACAGGAGAGCCCCCATGGTGCTGCAGATGCCAGAGGCTGGAACCATCTTTGGGCCCATACAGATGCTGTTCAATGCTGGTGGCTTTTTGTTTCAAGATTTCATCTGTCCTGTGCTTTCTCAAATGCTGAGAGAGAGGAACATTCTCTGACCACCATGTCTCTGGCTGCTCTTCCTGTTCAGCTCCCAACCACCGTAACCAGAGCATCTGTTTAATCTGGAACTTGCTTTTTCTCCTTCATTGACTCTTTAGCATGAGTTCTGTGGGACAGACCCAGCTTTTTCTCTTCAAGAAAACCACTAAGGGGATGTGGGATGTGGTGGTGATGTCCTGTAATGGCTCTGCTGTGTTGGAGCAGTTAAGATACAGGAGAGGCAGGGCTGCTCTTGTTATTTTCTTCTGAAGAAGGATGGGCTGAAGTCACAGCTCTGAAACACACTGAGGTGTCACTTGTGGCATTGCTTGGGGCTGGGTGAGAGAGCTGAGGGGTGTAGGAAATCAAGCTGATGTTTGTGGAGTTGGGCTGAGAAAGATGGGTGAGAAAAATTAACATCTTGCTTGCTGAATGTATATTCCTTTACGTTTCTTGGCTAACAGAATGAGTTTCTAGGATGTTTCCACTGATGTTACCAAAAGAAAAGTGGCTTATAAACAATAGCACAGAGTCAGCACAGAGGAAGCTCAAGTCCATACAGAATCACAGAATCACAAAGTGGTTTGGGTTGGAAGGGACCTTAAAGATCATCTAGTTCCAACCCTCTGCATGGGCAGGGACCAGGTTGCTCAATGCCTGGCCTTGAACACTTCCAGGCTTGGAGCCTCAACAATTTCTCTGGGCAATCTGTTCCACTGTCTCACCACCCTCAAAGAGAAGAATTTCCTCCTAATGTTTAATCTAACCTAGCTTCTTCCAGTTTGAAGCCATCATCCTTGTCCTGTGACTCCATGCCCTTATAAATATCTCTCTCCAGCTCCCCTGTAGCCTGCTTCAAATACTGGAAGGCACAGGGTGATCACAGTGTGTCACTTGGTCAACACTTGGACCACTGGTGGGACTTCTCCTAAGGAAAGACCCTGGTTTAAGAGCTCTGGTGTGGGGACTATGAAAGAAATTATTTACACTGAGGGTGGGGAGACAAGACACTGGAACAGGTTGCCCAGGGAGGCTGTGGATGCCCCCTCCCTGGAAGTGTTCAAGGCCAGGTTGGATGAGGCCTTGAGCAACCTAGGCTAGTGGGAGGTGGAATTAGATGACCTTTAAGGTCCCTTCCAACCCAAGCCATTCTATGCGTATGTCTGCAAAGGTGTTGCCAACAGTGACTTTGGGGAAGGAGGTACCAATGGGTTTGTGCTCTTGATTTTCCTGCCAGAGATGCTTTTCACTTTGGAGAACTTTGATGGTTTTGAGAAGCCTACATTCAGCAATTCTGCTGTAATTACTTCCAAATTACAGCCATGAGCAATTACATTTCTCAGTAGCTTATTGAGTGCACTGATTCCTAAGAAATTACCAAATTTTCAAGGAGCAGGTTTATTAATAGCAGCTGTAACTACAAATCTGGTCTAATTTTGATCACCACCACAAAGAGGAGGGAGAAGGTGGCCTCCTGCTTCCATCTATTACCAACCTGACTGATAAAATTTGCAGGAGCCATGCCAGCGAGCAGGATAATTACAGCTGCGCTGCCTGTGCCTCAATAATTAATGAGCGCTGGCTCTTGTTTGTCTTGTGCAGCTCCAACAGTTTAAAGAAAGGTCTTGATCTCTGTCACTGCAGCTGATGTTGTTCTTGAGCTGCTTGGGCTGCAAAAGCCATCAGCCCCGAGGCAAATGGAGGCTTCAAAATACCATTTCTGAGAACCATTTCTGAAATTATAGGTTAGTGAAAAGCAGCCTCCTGCCATGGACACAAACACAGGTTTTGAAGAGCCATGAGCTTGAAGTGATTTAGTGTTACAGTTGTCCTGGGTTGGTGGGAAGCCTCACTGCTCCAAGCAACTGCAGCTCTTCACAGCTCTTCAAAACTCCTGGGTTTAGGGAGGGAATAATCCTTAACCTAAATATAATTTGGGTTAGAGATCTACTTGAGAGGAGACTTCATGGCCTTCTACAACTCCCTGAAAGGAGGTTGGAGCGAGATGGGATTGGTCTCTTCTCCTTAGTATCAGGTGATGGAACAGGAGGAAGTGGCTTCAAGTTGCACCAGGGGAGGTTTAGGGTGGACATTAGAAGCAATTTCTTTCCTGAAAGACTGGTCAGAGATTGGAACAGGCTGCCCAGGGAGGTGGTGGAGTGCCCATCCCTGGAGGTGTTCAGGAAATGTGTGGCCCTGGCACTTGGTTTAATGGCCATGGTGGTGTTAGGTTGACAGTTGGACTTGATGATCTTAGAGGCCTCTTCCAACCAGAACGTTTCTATGATTCTATGACATACATGGTAGCTGACTGTCATACACTTGTCTGTTTTTCTCAGGCTTGCTCACTGGGAAGCTGCTGACCCCATGGGATGCAGGTTCCTGAGGCAGGTGTCAATGATAAGGGCTGGGCTGGCCACCATATGAGTGACAAGCACCTTCTGTGAGCCCCTCTGCTTCCCAAAGGGAAGAGAAAGGGAAGAAGGGAGGGAGAGTGATGGGGTGGGAAATAAACTAAACCAGCTGGGATGGAAATTAAAACAATCCAATGAAAGACAAAGAGACACAAACCCATATGGAAACCAACCCCTGATGGCAATGACACTACTGACACCACTGATGGTGGTGGCAGGCACTGGGCAAGTCCCAGACTGAACTCAAGCAGTAGATGGGAACCGGATTCAGGAGCTGGATTCTGGTACTGGTTTCAGAAACACACAGATCAGGATTGAAGGCAGAACAGACAGAGTCCTCCTGGGACACCAGTCAGTGAAGAAGCAGCTTGACCCTGGTGATCCCTCAGCTTCCTCCTGAAGATGCCATCCATGGGCTGCAATCCCTTGTTGGGCAGTTGAGGGTCACCTGCCCTGTCTGCTCCTCCCTGTAGCTGTCTCCTCTGACCTCCTCTGACTTCCTGCACCCGGAGGTGTGGCACAAGCTGTGGCAGTGCCCTTGGTCTGCACAGGAGCAAGTCTAAGGCAGAGCCTTTCTGCAGCCCAGCCCCTGGCAGGAACTCTCCCCATCAACTTCTCCCTGCTAGAAGCAGCCCCTGGCTGAGCAAACCTGCCCTGAACTGCAGCAAGTGCCTCCCTGAACAGAGCCTGAGCTGGGAATTCAAATCTCTGAACAGAATCACTTCTGGTCCAGCTGAAACCAGGACAGGCAGGTCACCTTTTACTGTGTGAAAGAAGCACCAGCTTGGGCAACTGGGCAGGACCCCACAGCATGAGATCAGCCTTAGAAATAGGGGTGAATTCCCCCTTCTTCAGAAAGTGTCCAACACAGGCAGGCTTACAGGAAACGTCTTCCATCAGCAGTGCCTGTCCTCCGCCCTCACCACTTACAGTCAAAGCATGGCAGCTCATTAAGTGTTTCTAATTAATTTGTGAGTCGGCTGCTTCCTGTTCAGGCTGTCAGCTAAAGAGGCAGCTGAGCATCATTACTGCAGCATGTGGTGGCCTTGCTACCTCAGCGAGGAAAAGACTTCTGCCAGCAGAACTGTAACCCCCTCCTTGCCCGTTCTGTTACCAACACTTCCAGCTGAGGGACCACCATCCCTGTGCAACCATCACCACTTCATGTCTGTGGGGTCTCTGGATCTCATCTCCACCCACAGTTAGTCAGTGCCGGCTACAGGCCAGACCCCTGTGGATGCTTCTTTAGCAGCTGGTGATGCCCATCCAGGGGACAGGCTTCTGCTGAGCTCTACTCTCCTTTTTTATTGTTGTGATATTTGTACATTGTTGTGATATTTTTTGTTTCAGATTCTTTGCCATTTCTGTGCACATCCTTTTTTCAGACCACAGCTGGAAAAACCTCTGGGGTGTTCCTGCTACTGCCTTGACTGCAAGCCCACAAACAGTTTCCATTTCTCTTGGTACCTTTACAAAGGGCAGCACATTTGTAATACCCTCCTGGAGACAGACCAAATTAATAGCTCACAAACCAGCAACTACTACAGCAGCTGTTTATACAAACTTCTACTGCAAAGGCAATTTCACCTTGGATAAAAGCAGCAATGAAACCCAACTGTTTAAATGCAATGCAGACCTTTATGGAAAGAATCTGCCCACTGGCCAAAGCTCTGAGAGAAACATCAGTCACTAAAACAGTTTGGAAAATTCAGATGTTGAGAGGTCTGCTGGTACCACCCATGGCTTGTAGCACACTGGTATGGCACTGAGAGTAGCACTGGGCACAGGTAAGGTTGCACCTCAAATACTGGGTTCAGTTTTGGGCCCCTCACTACAAGTGCTGGAATGGGTCTAGAGAAGATCAATGAAGCTGGTGAAGGGTCTGGAGAACAGATCTGGTGAGGAGCAGCTGAGGGAACTGGGGTTGTTTAGTCTGGAGAAGGCTGAGGGGAAACCTCATTGCTCTCTACAACTCCATGAAAGAAGGCTGGAACCAGATGGGGATTGATCTCCTCTCCCTAGAAATAAATGGGGACAAGAGGAAAGGGCCTCAAATTGCAGCAGGGCAGGTTTAGGTTGGACATGAGGAGCAGTTTCTTCATAGAAATTGCTGTCAAGTGCTGGACCATGCTGCCCAGAGCAGTGGTGGAGTCCCCATCCCCAGAGGGATTTCAAAGCCATGTAGATGTGGTGCTGAGGGACGTGGTTTAGCAGCAGACTGAACAACTGTGTTCCTCTTTTGAATGGAAATTGCAAATGTTTCCAGAGACAGTTCTGCTGACACCCTGACAGCAGCCTCCATCACCTCTTTGGTATTTCGAACCAGGGAACATTTGCACCTCAACTTTCACCTAGGTGGAACAAAATGTCTAAAAACCTAAAGAAATCACTTCTGCCTCAGTACCATCACTGCTGTCCTACCTGACTGATCTTTTCCTGACCTGCAAATTCCCAGTATCATTGTAAGAAGCCAAATAAAAGCAGCCCAAAGAAATGCCTTCCACATGGGGTAAGTGTTGGCAGGTGAGTGCTATCTGTGTGCTTAGGTGGCAGCTGGTTTTATTGGGCGGTGCTCTGGGTAACTTGCATCAGCACGTGATTCATAGGATCATCTGACCTTCAGCCAGCTGCTCTTCTGCTTTGATTTCCTTTGCTCCCTACAAGTCACAGCAAAGGAAACTCTTCCGGTGCTGTGTGCAGAAGGCTTCCTTTCGTTCAGCGAAGGCTGTCAATGGGTGTGCTTTGAGCAGTTAAAAACCCAGCCAGTGCCATCATCTACTAGAATAGCACAGGATGGAGCAATGCTTCCCTCTTCTCTCATGTTTCCTCTGGCCACCACCATAGAGACTCCAGGATTTGCCGTATTTCACTCATGTCCTCCCCTCATGGGTGAAATCCCTCCTAGGAGATGCTCAAAACCATGTGTTGGATGACAGTTTGCAACAATGGTTCCTCCCGATGTTGTGTGCTGAAAGCAGGAGTGAGCAGGTCATCCAGGAGGTGTCTAACTGGTGGTGTACCTTCCGCTTGGCTCCACGCCCAGCAAGGCCATTCCTCCCTGCTCTGCATTCATGTCCTTCCCCTGCAACTAGGGAAGGATGGACATTGTCCCTGGAGGTCTTGGCTTTTTTTGATGAATGAAGGTAAAAGAGTCTGAGGGTCAGCAGGAGTATCTCAGCTGTCCACTGTGGGAGAGCTTCTAGGCTGTGGGAGGAGTACTGTGTCCAGTTTTGACCTCCTCAGCTAAGGAGAGACAGAGAACTACTGGAGAGAGTCCAGTGGAGGCTGCAAACATGCTGAAGGGCCCGGAGAGTCTCTGTGAGGAGGAAAGGCTGAGAGCCCTGGGGCTGTTGAGCCTGGAGAAGAGCAGCCTGAGAGGGGATCTGAGCAATACACAGCAAGAGCTAAAGGGTGGGAGGCAAGAGGATGGGGCCAGGCACTTGTCAGTGGTGCCCAGTGACAGGACAAGGAGCAAGAGGCACAAACTGGAACCTGGGAAGTTCCACCTCAACACGAGGAGAAGCTTCTTTGGTGTGAGGGTGCTGGAGTTCTGGAGCAGGCTGCCTAGAGAGGTTATGGAGTCTCCTTCTCTGGAGAGATTCCAAATCCACCTGGCCATTGTCATCCTGGGCAACCTGCTATGGGTGACCATGCTGTGGCAGTGGGGGGTGGACTGGATGATGTCCAGAGGTCCCTTCCAACCCCTACCATGCTGGGATTCTGTGAAGAGGCCACTACATTCTCTGAACACTGCAGTGGATCAACATCCCCTGTAATGACATCCACCATGATACAGAATTAGTGTGAAGTTACCAGGGCCAGGGCCTCTGGAAGGAGAGGAGGAAGGGAGGAAAACCACAGTGAGTGGAAGAAGAGTCATCTGCAGATCTTTTTCAAGTTAAAAATAGAGAGGATTTTGCCTGAAGAAGACAGTTTGTTCTGTTGTGCTGCTGACATCATGTGAGCAGGCCTTACACTTCTGCATCTGAAGGTTAAAAGTGACATGCTGAAAACAGGAACTTTCTGGATATTCTGCATGCCTGAGATTTAATGGCTTCAGTGAGCTGCTTGATATCATCTCATCCATATGGTTGTGCTTGGGTGGGGGAAACTAAACATCTCATTAGCTCTGTAGGGTCATTAAAAGCCAGAGAAGAGATCATAAGGAATAATAAGGACGTATGTCGTCGTGTGAAGACAGATGATAAAAGCAACCGCCTCTGACACCCAGCTTCCATGAGAGGGGACCCAGTTTGCCAGCGTGGGGGGGCTGAGCACTTGTTAACTCACTAATGCCAGCAGGAGCTGTTTGTTCTCTGCTCATCAGAGAAATCAGATCGACAGCATCAAAATGTGACTAAAAGCAGAGGGTGATACAGGGAATTTTGGCCTACATAGCTTTGCAATGAGTTCACTGAGCATTGCTGGCTCCCAGGCCTGAGCTGAGCCTGCTGAACTGTGCAACGTTTCTTCGTAATCAAATTATAGTTTATAGCCACAGAGAGAAACACAAACACAGACCTGGGTCCTCCTAGGGTGGAAAGCTGCTGCGGTGCTACCTGAATGCTTGCACCAGGTTTGGCTACAAGAGCAATGCTCGTGGTTGCAAGGGACCCCAAGACAGACACCAGCAGCAAGAAAATGGTCAGAACTGTAAGTTTTCTCCAGCCTTGGTCTTGAGTCAAAAGCTGTAATGGTTCTGGTAGGATTTCACAAATAAATAGCATGTATGTGGCTGCTTAAAGCAGGTGTTTATTCACAATTTCTTAATCTAGCCAGTTAAGAAAAAGTCTAGACTGGTGGCCTGTTATTTGGCAGCAGGGAGGTTGTTTGTTATTTCTCCACATGCTCAGAGAATTACTTCATTTACCTAAAAAGAAGAAGGACTGAAATCCTATTTACTTTAATCTTTATCATATTTAAACTGGCTCCTCTCTGCAGGCATGCCCTGTTCTCTTACCAGCTCAACGCTGTCAGCCAGGGGGTTGTCCACTTCCAAATGTCATGGATACAGGGAATGGTAATACTGAGTTATGCAAGTGTCTGGCTCTTTGCCTCTGAAAATAGCTCCTCAGTAGAAAAATACAAACACCATCACTGCTTGTGCTCTCTGGGTTATAACAGGTCACAGCCACAAAATCCCCACTGCTTGTGAAATCATCTTGCAACTCAGAATTGTACAACTTTAAACAGACCCCAAATATTAATGAGAGAGACATTAAAATGGTTGGTTGACAGCCAGCTGCACATGAGCCAGCGTGTGGCCAGGTGGCCAAGAAGGCCCACAACATCCTGGCCCGGATCAGCAATAGTGTGGCCTGCAGGACTAGGGCAGAGATCATTGCCCTGTACTGGGCTCTGGTGAGGCTGCACCTCAAACAGTGTGCTAAGTTTTTGCCTCCTCACTCCAAGAAGGATATTGAGGGGCTGGAGCTGGCCCAGAGAAGGGCAACAAAGCTAGTGAAGGGTCTCAAGAGGAAGACTTGTGAGAACGAAACTACAGTTGTTTAGCCTGGAGAAGGCTGAGGGGAGAGCTCATTGCTTTCTACCACTCCCTGAAAGGAGGGTGGAGCCAGGTGGGGACTGGTCTCCTCTCCCAAATAACAAGTGATAGGACAAGAGGAAACAGGTTCAGGTTGCACCCGGGGAGGTGGAGGTTGGGCATGAGGAACAATTTCTTCCCCCAAAGGGTTATCAAGCCCTGGAACGGGGCAGTGGTGGAGTCCCCATCCTTGGAGGGATTGAAAAGCCATAGAGATGTGGTGCTTAGGGACGCAATTTAGCAGCAGATTTAGTAGTCTGGGTTAATGGTTGGACTGGATGATCTTAAGAGTCTTTTCCAGCCTAAAGGATTCTATGGTTCTAAATGTTTGGAGTCACAGGTGCTGAATTGGTTACTGATGCCAGCTGACTGCTGGGGAGCTTCCCAGCAAGAGTGTTCTTTCTTTTTGGTTGGGGTTTCTTTGGCTTTGTTTTGTGTTGTTTTTTCTTTCTCTAGTCTTCATCTTTCTCTGTGCCCAGCTTATTCTTTTACCCACCTTCCTCTTTCCAATGGTTTTTGGCATGAGGTTTCTGTTGTGGTTTAGGCCTGTTTCCTATGACAAATGAAAAAATCTTGCAGCTGAAGTTTAAACCTGATTATAACAACAAAGAAAATGCAAATGGATAGTCACTAGACTCCAGATTGCCTCCTGTCAGGGCAGGTTTTCCCCCGCCACCCCCAGCTTTCATTTTTTCAGGCTAGAGCTTGGACATCTGTATACTGTTGCTGGATACCTCCAATATCTAGACAGGTCCATATGCTCTTATAGCTTGTGCCAACAAAGTGCTGGGGCTGGAATCAAGTATCTGTAGGTTGTGCATAGCAAAAATAAAACAGCAGAAGAGAGACAAACCACTTGATAAAAGTCTGTTTTAGACAGAACTGTTCCGATGCACAGTGTGTGTCTGTTTGGGGCTACAACTTCTGCCTTTGGGCAAACTGGCTGGTTTTATTTTAGCTGGTATTTTATAACGATTTTGAATGTGTTTGTCAGTTTTTACTCTGTTTTATCAGACACTTGTGATAATGTTGTTCACTACACCATGCCTGGGGCAGGCTGCATGATTTGGCAGGAGTTCTTCCACTCCTGATCCCTCTCGATGGAGCTTGGTGACTCTGCAGCAGGTTGGTGGCAGGCACAGGATGGACCTTTCCTCACCTCGCAGCTTTTGTGTCACTCAGCAGCCAGCAAGGGAGAGGAATGTCCTTCTTGATATGTGCCAGTTCACATTTGGACACAGAAGGGAAATGAGGCAGATGAGGACATATACGTAAGTGTCACGGGGCAGCCAGCGCTATTTCAACATAAAGTGCTTTCACTATCCTCACTGGCAACTTTCTGAGTCTCTGTCAATGCACCTCTTTGTTTTCACAGCAAATGAAGAGCAAATAACCTAATTGGCTGTTTGCTTTAGCAGACTGCTCCTAACTTGGGAGCGAGGACTCCAGAAGTGATCTGGTGCTGTGGAGCTGGCTGAAATTACCCAACACGGTAGCCAGGCTGCAGTGCTCCTAGCCCCACTACACGTCCTCCAGCGTGAAATATTTGTTAGTTCAGAGTTTCCACCTGTCCTCCATGCAGCCCTTGCCGTGGACATCCCATGAAGTGGCCTGAGTTGAGAGAGGTTCCCTTCCCTTGGGAGCTAAAGGTAGGGAATCGTTAATCTCCGCAGCCAGAGCTGTGGTTCAGTCTGCTCCAGGCAGCAGCTGGGGCTTGTCATCCTCCTCTCTCTGCATGTTAATATAATCCTAAAACCTTTCAATGTTAAGGCTCACCGCATTCACAGCACATTCACACCAGCACTCAGCACATTAGAGACCGTCAAAGATGTGTGACAGGGAACGTGAAAAGCAAGGCAAATTGCCACTGAAGGTGAAGCAGGAGTAAAGAAAGCATTGCTTCCCTGCATTGAATATGCTTCCCATGTGCTTAGGTCTTGTTGATTAAGGCTGAAAAATAGGGGGGTGACTGTCATGGTGACCTCTGTAATTGCTTGCAGGCACATGGCTTTCTAGTTCCACCCTTCAGGAAAGGTCTGTGTGTGGAAGGAGAGCCATGCTAGCCTTGAGCTAGAGGATAAAGATGGAGATTCACTTTTAAAAATTGCATTATGATAGATCAGAAAAGTAAAGACTCACATGCTTCACTCCTGCATGCTACCACTCCTGAAGCTCTAGCAGCATGTGCAGTAGGGAGCTTTGCCTCAGAAGGAGCAAAATTAGTGGTACAAGACAAAGCAACCACTTGCTTCTTGTTTTGAGTTTGCCATTTCACATTTTCTGGGACTTAACTTCAGAAATTGAAATTTTGAGCTGCAAGATGCTGCTCTAGACAGCAATGTTCTTATCTCTGTAGCTGATCAACGTTGGGCCATTCACAGAACCACAGAATTGTTAGGGTTGGAAGAGACCTCAAGGATCATCCAGTTCCACCCCTCCTGCCATGGGCAGGGACACTCTCCACTAGACCCGATTGCCCAAATCCAGCCTGGTCTTAAAAACCTCAAGGGATAAGGCTTCTACCACCTCCCTGGGCAACCTGTTCCAGCGTCTCACTAACCTTCATGGTGAAGAACTTCTTCCTAACATCTAATCTAAATCTCCCCTCCTCCAGCTTGGATCCCTTCCCCCCCAGTCCTATCACTCCCTGACACCCTCTAAAGTCCCTCCCCAGCTTTCTTGTAGCCCCCTTCAGATGCTGGAAGGCCACAAGAAGGTGTCCTGGGAGTCTGAACTGAACTGACCAATCCCAACTCTCTCAGCCTGTCCTCATAGGAGAGGAGCTGCAGCTCATCCTCGTGGCCTTTCCCTGGACGCTAATATGTCATTTCCCTGCAAAAGGAAAACTTTCCCATTTGCACAAAATGATTAATTATCTTTTTTCCTCTCTGATTTCACACATTTACTGGACCATCCCAAACATGTCCTGCTTGTGAAGTTAATCATCAGAATAAGCATATATGGTAAAAGAGCCTGCAGAGTTTCTTCCCATTGAGGGATCCCAGAACATTTTGTTTCCCTCTAGCCAGGCAGAGAATTAGTTTGTGCATCTTCCTTGTGGTGTGCTAGCCACACACTTAGCTAGCAGTTGGTGCCAATGATGTGAATGAGTCTCTGCAGGGGATTTTTGTTTTCTTTTCCAAAGCTAAGAAATCAAACCCAATCATGTAACAGTTCTATTGGAGAACAGGGGGAAGGAAATCACCAGGCTGCAATAAAACTCACAGGAATAAGAAATATATAGAATACATAACATGCAAGTAAAAAGTAGTTCAGTGGATGAAGATTCCGTATCACTCCCACTGGGAGAGGTGAGGAAGTTGAGTTTTACCCTGAAGAATCTGGGATGTGGACATGGTGGTGAAAGGCATGAGATTAAAAGACATGTTTGGGAGTGTCAGTGAGGCAGAACAATTGAGGGAACATACCAGGAGGAGGAGACGTACTTTGTAATTCAGCTGATCTATTCCAATTCACGGATGTTTGAGGCAGCAACTTGTAATCTCCTGAGATTGCAGCTCGGCTGTATAAAAAGCAAGGCACCTTCAGTTCTTCTGTGAAACCACAGCTAGTGCTATTTTTCAATAGCCAAAAAAACTAAGCAGTAAGTAATGATACTTTATTTGGGCAGAGTGTTACAATCCAGACAAAAAGGAAGCAAATTTTCCCCTCCTCACAGACAATAGGCATCCTGCTTGGCCACATCCTTTAATCCCAGCCCTGAAATTACTCACTTGTGAAAGCTGCTTAATTGTGTTTAACTACGTAGGCTTTACCATGGGAGACACAGGCTGTAACACCAGTGAGCAGTTTGGATCCTGACACTCGTTTCCATTGTTCTCCAGGTATTTGGGAAACTAAACCTGACAGCTAAAATCGCCCTTGGAATAATTGCAGCTATTAGAGCCGTTGCCTACCCAAATTCAGGTATTTTTGGAGTGAGGAAAGTCTGTTTTTCAGGGGTCAGTTAAGACAAGCAATTAAATTGGATACCAACTTTGATTCCTGCTTACCCTCCTGCTCCATGCATGTCTGTGGGCTGATGTACAAGAAATAATTTGTGTTCAAAAGAAAAAAGGAAGTCTTAGGCTGGTGATTTTATTTCCATGTAGAGTGCCCACTTCTGTGCTGAGTGCAGGAATGCAGAACAGCAACAACAGGTGGTAGAGTTACCTCCTAAAAAGTAAGATTGGGATTAAATCATGACAGATCCATGAGGACTGCCATAAACACAGATTTGAGTTATGCTTTTTATTCTAGTGCTCTAGTAAGTTTTTTTTTCCTGCTCACCTCCACTTGAGGAGTGTCAACTACCCTTTTATATGATCTTCAGCTGTAAACTGAGCTGATAAAGAAAACACACTTAATTTGCTATTACATCTCTACTAAAAACCATGAAGGAAAAAAATAACCAGAATCTCTTAATAAAGAAGTATTCATGCTTCAGTTCTTTTCTACTTGCTTCCCTTCAGTTACTCAGGAGAAGTTTTTATCCGATTTGGGTTCCTGGCAAGGGATCTCAGAAGATTCCCACACTACTGGAAATAATATTTGATGTACTCAAGTTGAAGAAGGATAGCATGTTCTGCCAAATAACCAGTACAAACTCCTGACCTTTGGAACAATAATAGACATGATATTTGGAAATGTTAATTTTACCAGGGAAGTTCAAAATGAAGCAAAATAAATAAAATATTAAGACTTGATAGACTGTATGGGACTGAAACCATCTCTTGATTGTATTTTTAAGGGCTTCTTATACTGTCTCTCTAGAGAGATGGCTTTTAAGATCCAGGCTATCCATGGCACTGTTGCTGTGCCTGCAATGATACTAGGCACAGAACCAAAAAAAAGTCCTACAGCTGAGGAAATGTCAAATTTCCTTGGGTTTTTCTTTTAAGGAAACACTAGAGATATTATAAACCAACTTGGAACGGCCAACGAAGTCCTTCAGGACAACAAAGACAATTGTGCTGTAAAGGACAAGTGGTAAAGAGAACGGGAAGGAATAGCTGGAGAAAGGGAAGACACAAGCTCACTGTTGTTTATTAGGAAGGAAAGAGAAAAAAAACCACCACAACAACAAAGCACAAACACTATCTGTGTACTTGCAGAGCTTTGATCTCTTAAATTTACAGAACTGGACGTGAGGGAAGGAAGGAAGAAATCTTCTGAGGCATGTTTGATACACGGCTGCTTCCTGATGTCCTTGAGGGTCCTGGAAATCCAGGTCCTGAGATGACTTGAGAACTGGCCCAGGTCCACTTTGTAAAAAACCCACAGTACTTCTGAGCCATGCAGCTGCTTTTTATTTAAGGCTAAGATATAAATTGGGTAGGTTGGGCTTTTCACCCTTGTGCTGCTGAGACCTTGGTGAGCAAAGTACGGCTGGGGTCATACACCTGGGGAATCTCACAATCCCACAGCTCTGGGCCTGAAGACTTTCAGAAGCTCAAGAACCAAGAAGGTAAATGTTTGATGGACTCTAATAGTGAGGGCAAGGTGAGAATGCATGTGAAGTACAGGATTAACAGTGAACAAACAACATCCTAATGTCTGATGTTATGACAAGAAAGTTATTCCTGCCTGTGGAAACTCTAATTGGAGAAGTATAGAGGCACAGAATCATTTAGGTTGGAAAAAACCTTTAAGATCATTGAGTCCAACCAGTAATCCAGCACTGCCAAGTCACCACCAAACCATGTCCCTCAGCACCACATCCACACAGCTTTGAATACCCTCCAGGGATGGGGACTGCACCACTGCTCTGAGCAGTCTGGGCCAGGCCTTGACAACCCTTCTGGGGAAGAAATTGTTCTAGTTATAGAATGTCCAACCGAAACCTCCCCTGGTGCATCTTCAGCCCATTTCCTCTTATCTTACCACTTGTTACTTGGGAGGAGGGACGAATACCCTATGGAAACACAATTAATGCCGAAAGTAAGTTGTTTCAGGTGTGAAGGCAGACAAGAAGGTGTTTCCAGAAGGACCCTGGAAGGTGCTCTGTGGGTGACAGCAGGCTGTGCGGGGCCAGCAGCTCGTGAGGAGATGGCATTTCGTGTGGGCACAGCAGTCCATGAGCGCACAACTCTTTGCGAGCGAATGGCCGTTTGTGACGGACCCCCGCCCGTCACCACGCCCCCGGCCAGTTGCTCCTCGGCACCCACCCCACTCCCCCACCGCGCATGCGCGGGCCCCTCCCAACCCTCGCGAGCCTTCCCTCGGCGCGGCTCCTTGGCCCCGCCCTCTCCCCACCCTACCCACCGGGGGCGGGGCTCGCCGCAGCCCTTCCCTCCCCTCCGCCACGCCCCTCGCCGTGCTTGCTGATTTTCTGTGTTAAAGAGCCCGCGCTCGCACTTTTCCATCTAGGGGGGATGTGGGGAAGGAGATCGGGGTAGGGAGTCGGGACGGTGGTGGTGGTTGTGGTTGTTGGCGGCTTGAAGGGAGAAGCGTGGCCAGGCTCCGGGCGCGGAGCGAGGCGGAGGATCCTCTGGAGCACCGTCTCGAAACTCCTCACCCGCCCGCATCGCTTTGTGAGGCCCCGGCGGGCGGAGCCGTTGGGTGCTGGGGCCGAGCGGGCGGGCGCAGGGAGTCCCGCTCCGGCCGGTAACTTCCCGCAGCCCGCCCGGACTTTATCTCCGCACGGCGGGGCCGCTGCTGTAGCCACCGTCTCCTGCGCGATGGGGAACGGCGCCGGCCGCCGGAGGAACGCGGCGGTGGGAGCCGGCGCCACCTGCCCCTCACGCCGCTGCTGAGCCGGCAGCCGGAGGCTCGCTCCGAGCGCCGCGGAGGAGCCGCCCGCCTGGTGAGCAGCCAGCCCGGCGGCGGGCACCGCGCCCGCCCCGGCCCGGGGCCTGCCCTCCCCGCCGGGCCCCGCTCCCCTTCTCCCGCCTCGGCCTTCTCCTTTCCACTCCCCTCCCTGCCGCCTGCCCCGCGGCGGCGTGCGAGGCCACCAGGCCTTTCCCCCGGTCCTCACCGGGCCCCCGGCGTGGGGAAAGTTTCGGGGCGCGTTCCCGGCCCGCCACGGGGGCAGCGGCGGGGCCGGGCCGGAGCTGCCGAGCGGGGGCCGCGGCTGCTCGCTGTGTTGTTGTGTTCCTGGAGGCATCGCCCCCGCCAGCGAATTCCCAGGAGTTGCGGAGCTGGAGGAGCAGGGCAATAGAATGAGCGCTCCTGTGGACCCCAAGGTTAAACAGGCTTTGCGAAAGAAACCAGCAGAAAGGACTCCGGAGGTAAGAGGTGGAGGCTGCAGCTCACTCCCTGCTGGGGTTTTTTATTTCTATGTTAATTTTTCTTTGGTGTAAATCCGTATCCTGACAGGTTTTCTGCTCGGCGCTGGGGTTCACGGTGTTTGCATGCTGCACAAACGCGCTGCTCGCTCACAAACTTCTGTTTAGAGTTTGGTTGTTTCTCTCTTTCTTTCTGCTTTCCCAAGGTGGACCTCTGGAGACTGGCAGTGTTTAAACACCCTGGATATAGGTACGAGGTTCTTGAAGAACCACTTCAGGCGGGCTGTAGGAAGAAGAGGAGGAGGCAGATGGCTGAAAAGGAAAATTAGACATGTTTCAGTGATGCAAAACTTCTGGGTAAAGTTAGGGAGCTGAAAGACTTTCCTTACCTGCACAGTGATGCAGATTTAAACAAAACCAAGCTAATTATGCTTCCCAGAATTCATAAAGGGATGCTTCTCCAGTGAGTGGGAGGGTAGAAATGTGCAAGGCTGGTTAGCTGCAATAAAACACGTTTTCCAATGAACTACCTTCTCTGTCCCTTCCCCGTGAGCCAGTCTGTGATCAGCCATGGAGTGGTAATGGCATGGAGCATTAATTTAATAACATAAAGTGATAGCATTTGCATTTCACTGATTGCAGTTTGCCTACTCTATTTTTTTTTGTTTGTTTCCCTTACAGTGATTTTTATGTACTCAAGAATTAGTGATATGAAATGATACACTCTTGACGTTGTCCCTCTGAGACTGGGAACCATCTGTTCTCCCTTGATACTTGTTGGAGAGCAGAATGTCCTGCTTGGTCTTCCTTATAAGTTAATTATCAAAGGGTTTCTCAGGGAGAGCTGCTCCAGCGGCTGCTCTAGAGTAGTCCCAGCAGGACAGAGATCCCGGTTCCACTTCAGGTCAGCCCTGTAAGTGGCTAAAATAGACATGTTCAATCCCAGTGTTTACTTGCCTTGGGACATGGGATACATTCCTCCTTGTCTCTGCTCCCTAAATTAATAATGAGGCAGTCTCTCTGTTCTTTCTATTCTCTTACTTTTATTGCTTTTCTCATGCTTCAGACCTTTCTTTCTCTTCAGCTGTAGTCTTCACTTAGCAAAATTCATTTACCAGTGTGGTTTGCAGTGTTGGGCAACTGGGTTCATCAGAGAAGTGTCATTCGTGAGCTGGCATACCATGCTGGCTCGTCATGGGTTGGCCTTTGGGGAGCAGGTAATGTGGCCTGCCCCAAACATCTACCCACTGCTCCTTCATGCAGTACTGACATCTCAGTCATCTGCAGGGCTTTTTGTTCACTTTTGGGGTTTCTAGGCATCCCCAGTTTCCCCCATCAATTGTCATGTCACCTGCATTTTGGCTAAAACTGCCTTAAAATAAGTATTTCACTTAACCTCATAGCATTAAACTGTCAGCTGTCATGAAGGATATGTGTGGGTCTGTGCAGATTCCCATTGGGGCTGACATCACAGGTGTGTGCAGGTTGGAATTTGCTAGGGTATCTCAGTTGTGGAAAAAGGAAATCCACTCATTTCTAATCTAAGGAATAGTATCTCTAAAGCGATTTAAGAAAAATAATCTTAATTCCCTTGTTAATCTGGCCCTTTTTTGGCAGGCACATAGAGACACTGCTCAGTAAGACTACTGGTGATTAAAGTTAAACCTGTACTTAAAACTTGGCAGAATCAGGGCCTCTGTTCTTGCCTGTTGCCGAGTGGATAATTAAAGTCAAATCACTTTTGATTTTTGGGGGATATTTGTTTCTATATATCTAGAAATAAACCTGCTCACGAAAAGCTCTTCCCTCCTTCAGTAGCAGGATGTATCTGGGGGTACCCTCTGGATCTGTGCTACCTGTTTAGACACAAAATGAAAAGGTGAACCTCCCTAGCACAGCCAGATTCCCTAAGCATGTGCTCTGAGAGGTGATGACAGATGGATATAGAGATAAGGGAAACAGAGGAAGCAGTCACAGTGGTATGTATTTGATTTTATATTTTAAACCCTGCCGAGCATCCCAACTCATCAGCGTTCTTCTGCAGGCAGCAGGGCTCATCTCAGGGAAGTCAAAACCTGCTCAGCACAGCCCTTGGGGTCAGACCCCAGTTTCAGGTGTCCCTGAGCTGGATGTACGAGCTGGTGACTCCTGTCTGGAATTACCCAGTTGTGCACAGACAAAAAGTGTGGCTTCATTTCTCCCCTCCTACTCTCCTAGAAAGGTATCATCAGCTCCTCCCACATGAAATCAGCTGCATGGGGCTGCTAGTGCCTTTTGCCTGCATTTTTATACAGGAAACCCCCCAGAATTCCCCAAACCACAGTTGGTATGTTGTGATAAACCAAAGCTGCTTGACCACATGAGTTTCAGTCTTTTTTCAGTCCCTTTCTGACCCCCTCTTTTTCATGTCCAGCAGTTTATGGGAACACTTTACCTGAGCATTACAAATTACAGGGTTGGGGCTGTGCTGATTTAGTAGCATCATCTGGTGCTTCATAACTATCATCTGTGTATTACACTGGAAAAATACAGATAAATAATGCAGATTTCGCTTACAAATGATAGAAACATCCACATTATTTATTTATTTGGGGACTTTCTATTGACAAACCATTTTAATTTGGAAGGTCTGAGGAGCTAAGCAGGGAGCTAGTTAAATGTTTTAAAAATTTACTTATTTGGGAGAGTTCTCTCTGGCTTGCAGAAGTAAAAGTTCTCATTCTTGATGCTACAAATATTTTTGTTTGGGGGAAAAAGAACTATCTCTGTTAGGGCAAGTTTTTAGTGTTGTGGTAACATTCCAATGTGTGCTAATTGTTAGAGTGTATAAGTTATGCATATTAGACATGTACACACTTGATTTTTTTTTGGTTGTTGTTGCTCAGATGCTTTATGCCTTTAAATATTTAGTTTGTTAGGTGAGGGGGAATTATGTTGATGAAGTCAGCTTATGGCTGACATTTAATGATGTATATACCTTTTTTTAGATAGTTACTCTTCTCTTACTCAACTTAGAATCTTTCTTTGGTACAGTCTAAATCTGAAAAATCTTCTGAATTTGTTTCTTTATTGTGTTATCATAGCATAGAATCATAAAGGTTAGAAAAAGGCTCCAACATGATTAAGTCCAACTGTTAACCCAGCACTGCCAGGTCACCTCTAAACCCTGTCCCTCGGCCCCACATCTCCATGGTTTTGAATGCTTCCAGGGATGGGGACTCCACCACTGCCCTGGGCAGCCTGTTCCAGGACTTAACCACTCTTTAAGTGAAGAAGTTTTTCCCAGTGCCCAACCCCGACCTCTCTGCTGCAACTTAGCCTGTTTCCTCTCATCCTGTCGCTTGTTTTCTTTCCACCCTCTGCCCTGGTGCATCATAAAACTGGGCGGATCGATGATGCAAGTTGGCTTTTCTTGTGAGAATTCTTTCTAGAAGTCTTTCAGCTTGTGGACTCATGCCTGTGTCTGTGGCATGTTTGCCACTCCAGGGTGCAAGTCCCACTTCAGTAAAACTTAGGATTCGTTGGTTACATCGGTTGACTGTGACCACGTGCTGACACTCAGTATGAATCTGTCTCTCGGGTTCAGCCTGAAAGTGCAGAATTTGCCAGAGTTCTCTCAGATCTTAGTTTGATAACAGATTATCCTAACAAATCATCCCTTCTGTGTCTTGTCAGATGGGGGAAACCCTTGCAGTAATTGGACACTTGATCACTTTAAAACCCAACAAATCAAAACCTCTCTTTAAACTGTAGCATTTCATGCATTTGCTCAGTATTTACATTTGTCTTCCAGGGTTGTGCTGCTGTCTGTGTGGTGTTAAAGGTGTGAGGATTTGTACGCAGCAGTTCTTGCAGGTTGGGAGCGTGGGGTTAATGTGCTCCCGTGCAGTGTTATAGGTTTGTCTTGCACGTTGTCCTGCTTCTTTCTTGTGTGACAAGTCGGGGTATTAAATTAGTAATTTGGAATATTTTAATAAAGGATATAGTTTGCTCAAAGCAGTAGGGGGGCAGGAAGAAATGTTTATCCCACCGTGTGCGCGCTCATTACAGGTTTAATTTTCGGAGGCTCGGAATTCCTTATCAGATCCGTACAAAGCCTGTGATGTTAGTCTTTTGGGGAGCGGTTTCATGCCTACCACAGATAAGGTCTCAGTGGCTGATAGGGCAACGTAGCAAATGATTATGCTCCTTTTTCTTTCTGTTTATTACAGTTTCCCCCCTTCCCTCTCTCCTGTGAGCTTGCTCTCTTCCATTTTCAATGGATCCTTTTCCCAGTGTTTTGCTTCTTCATGACTTTGTTCTAGACACTATTTCCTTTCTGTGCTTCAGAAAGCTTTGCCTTTATAGCACTTCAAAGAATTAGGAGTTTATACTCTAAGCTTTTTGTGTTTTCCTAACTTTGTCCCATGTCAGTAATTGTTGATTAATGTTAATTCATCTTTATTTGGCAATTCTAACTCTTCCTTCTCTTCCTGTTCCCTTTTTATTAATACAGTGGGAAGGGATGGCAGGGGGAACCTAATTTGCACCATTGTGTCATACCAGGGTCTGCTCTTTGGAGTGTGCATGTGCTGCTTCTGGATGGCTTCTATAGGGAGAAATAGATCTGCATGGCTCTAAATCATGCACAAATAGTACATTGATGGGCATTATAAAATGGCTGTAATAAATAAAATAAATTATTGCTGACAGCATAACAAAGGCACTCTTGTACTGTAGCACAGCTGAGCCAAACAGAGGAGAACATCTGCTTCTTGTTTCCAGAAATAACTGGTATTTTGAAGTGGTTTTTTTTCATCCTTTTAATAATTTTCTGTAAACTCAGTAGGTGAAACAGGGGATTAGGCTTTGTTAAAATCCATCGTTTCTGCAGTGAGCTTTCAGCAGTGTTCATGTCACAGTGGTGTTGTTTTTGGATAGCCTCTTAACATTACAACTGCAGTATTGCTACAAAAAAACCCAAACAAACCCAAGGTCCATGCTTGCAATGATCTTAAAGCTGAAAAGAAATTTGTATTAAATGAAGTGGCAGATGCTGGTTTGTATTTAATAAAAATTCCTTACTGTTAGTATGTGGGCCTCCAAAACAGGGGAAAAGTGGTGGAAACCTGACTCCTGCTATAATTTTCTGCTACCTAACCTCTGTCTTATAATTTAATTCCTTTTTTTTTTTTTTTTAAGTGATAGGTTCTTTTCTAGCTGATGTTTTATAACTCTTCTGGAGCTCAGACTGAAGATAACCAGCAGGTACCTGATCTAAAATACTCCAGGCTGTTCTGTAGTTCTGTGCTTTGGTATCTTTGCCAGAGAACCTCCCCAAATTGTGTATGCAAGATGAACTGACCAGTGCTATGGAAATTTCATCCCTTGCACTGCAGAGTCTTGGTTCTGTGTTTGCATGTGACTTGTGCTTGGGAGATGTATTGGTTATCACTGGCTGATAACCAGAGTGATGGGGAGCACGTCCTGACATGCCTGCAGTTCACTACTGATAAATTCCTGCCTGGTTCATTGTGTACCTTATGCAGATTGCCTTTCTGTGCTCAGAGGACAACTACTATTATTTGCACTTACATAATAATTCTTATAATAATTCTGCATATTTTCTAAGATATCATAGAACCGTGGAATGCTAGGGGATGGAAGGGAGCTCCAGAGATGGAGTCCAACGTTCCTGCAATGCAGGACCACTTAGGCAGTTAAAATGACTAAAAAAACCCATAATCATCTGGAGAAAAATCAGTTGTTTCAGTAGCAAAGCTGCTGAGGAACTGCAGCTTTAGAGAAGGACTTGAGAGTATGTACACTTGGTCCTCTGCACTGTCACGTTGACGTGATGTTATGTCAGGGTTTTCCTAAACCTTCAGGTTTTTCTTGATTATTAGATTAGTCTCTTCAAATAAAATGTGTTGTAAAGCTTTCCTCTTTACAGCCCTTGAGTAAAATTAAAGTTCAGAGTAGTGGTACCTGGGAAGTAACACAGTGGATATCATATGGGTGGCTGATAGTTCTGGAGTCTAATTCAGCAGCAGAAAATAATTGGTAACGGAGCAGGGCTTGAAATTCTTTATGACTTTTAATGAAATAGTAATAAACCTTCTCTCTTCCTCCTGTGCTTCCCTGCTGCATAGCTTTCAGTTGAAGGTAAAACAAAACCACATTTATTTTTTTTTTCCAAGCTGCTCATTACATTAATGTGTTTAAGCTTGTGATAAATACAGCATTGACAATCCTGCAGGATTGTTCGGCAAGCCTCAGAGCTTTGGTAGAGCTGCATCTCTTCAGCTGTCAGCTTGGTGGGTTGAGGTTTTGAGTGCTTCCATTTTCCTCTGTTTTTGTTCTGTAAGGGTGCTTTGGGTGGGTGATTCATAGAATCATTATATGGTTTGTATGAGAAGGGACCTCTAAAGGTCATCTAGTCTAGCCCCTAGTCAGCAAGGACATCTGCAACTTGAGGAGATTGCTCAGAGCCCCAGACAACCTGACCTGCAATCATTCCAGGGATAGGGCATCTCCCACCTCTCTGGGTGACCTGGGCCAGGGTCTCACCACCCTCAGTGTCAAAAATTTCTCCCTTCCCTCCAGTCTGAATCTCCCTCTTTCAGTTTAAACCATCACCCCATGTCACAACAGGTCCTGTTTGAAAGTCTGTCCCCAGATTTCTCATCAGCGCCTTTAAGCACTGAAAAGCCACCCGAAGGTCTCCCTGAAGCCTTCTCTACTCCAGTCTAAAAAACTCCAACTCTCTCAGCCTGGCCTCACAGCAGAGGGCTTGCAGTCCTTGTTGTAGCCTCCTCCGGACCTGCTGCAACAGGTTAATACCTTCTTGTGCTGAGGACTCCAGAGCTAGCTGTCTCTTGCTGTTCTGTTTCTTCATCCAATGTAGTATTGTGACTCTCCATCTCTGTTAGACATGTGGTTTTCCTGTAATGAAGAAGCCAAGCATGCAAACTCCTGTACTGCCTCATGAAAATGTTTGTTTTAGCATTACTCATAGAATCATGGAATGGCTCAGGTTGGAAAGGACCTTACAGATCATCTGCTCCAACCCTGCGTGCCATGGGCAGGGATGCCTCTCAACTAGACTTGCTTTCCCAAGGTCTCATCCCATCTGGCCTCAAATACCTCCAGGGAGAGGACATCCACTGCCTCTCTGGGCAGCTTACTCTAGAATCTCCTCGACGAGCTGCTCCTTCCTAAGATCCAGTCTAAACCCACTTTCAGTTTAAAACCATTCCCCCTTGTCCTGTTGCTAGACACCCTTATGAAAAGTCCCTCTGCAGCCTTCCTGTAGGATTCCTTCAGGTACTGGAAGGCAGCTCTAAGGTCCCTCGAAGTCTGTTCTCCAGGCTGAACAACCCCAGCTCCCTCAGCCTGTCCTCTTAGCAGAGGTGCTGGGGTTTCACCAGAACAAAGTAAAGGGGCAGAATTCCCTCTCTTGCCCTGCTGGCCACACTCCTCTTGATGCAGCCCAGGACATGGTTTGCCTTCTGGGCTGCATGAGGGTACTGCTGGCTCATGGTGAGCTTCTCATCAATCAACACCCCCAAGACTCTCAGGGCTACTCTCAACCCACTCTGCATCCAGGCTGGGCTTGTGCCTGGGGTTGGCCCAAACCAGATGCAGGGCTTTGCGCTTTGACTTGCTGAACCTCATGTAGTTGTCACTGATGCCCTTCTCAAGCCTGTCAAAATTTTTCTGCATAGATCCCTTCCCTCAAGTGAGTCCAGCAAACCAGAAAGCAATCTCAGGCTTCAGTTCACAAAGTCTTAAGCTGTGGAATTTGGCTGCTCCAGTGCAGTTGTTCTGATTCCCGTGTGGACCCATTGCTGTACCTCTTTCTTGGCCAGAAGTACTCCACAACCTGAATTATTTGGGTGCTGAAGCATATGCCAGATTATCACTAGTTGCAACCTTAAATCCAGCACACTTTCTGAAGCTGCAATCAAGCCTAAATTAGTTGTTTCAAATGCATCAGAATACAATATTGGAGCATGTACCAGTTTTTAACTAAACATTCTTATGTTAATATTCAGCTGTAAGTGCTTCAGTGTAAGTCTTAGGAGCTAAGTTTTAATTTATTTTTCACCAGTTTTATGAGCTTGTTTCTGTTGTGCCTTCAGCAGGGAGACTAAATGTATTGCTCACGTTGGTCTCTTTTTGATTATTTCTGTCTCAAAGACACAAATAACATTATGTTGTGCCTTGGACAAGGTACCCTCTTTAGAGAGGAGAGCTTCTAGTTTGGCTGTTCTGCAGCTGTTGTCTGGCTTGGAATACCTGGAAAGAAACTTCAGTGGTGGTTCACAGGAGGAAATTTGTTTTTTATTCCTCCCCAGGTTTTTTAACAGTTAAGTCCTGTTGACTTCAGTCAAATAGAGATTCATGGCTCCAACCGAATAAATCAGGTTTCAGAGCACTGTTTTAGCTTTGAATATATACACTGGTTTTAGTGAAGGGTTGTTAGCAAACAGACTTTTCTTTAAATTTAGAGTCTTGTCTAACAAAGTTTCCTTGTTGAAAGACTTTAATATTAAACAAGTAGAGAAAATAGCATGATTGTTGCTGGCTGGGTAGATTTTGTTAGAGTCTGTGTCTTCCCCAGATTTGAGGGGAAGGATGTGGAAGGTTCTTCTGGAAAGGAAAATTTGGACAGGAGTGGAAAAAAACCTCCTGGAAACAGGGAAACATTGTGATGCTTAAAGTGTCCTAAAGTAAGTGTATGAATTCTCCTAATTAATGATTTTTTGGAAGAGCTTTATGAACCAAAGCTGTAAAAGAGTTAAACCCAAACCCACCAAAAATCCCTCCCCGAACCCTTTTCTTTCTCACTTTTCAGGTTGAGTGAAGTGCCAAAGAAAAACGTGTAATAAAACATTAGAAAAAACAGATTAGGCTGAACATTTGTTGTTCATCACCTAACTTAGTGTTAATGACACACTTACAGTTCTTCCATCTAATGGCTCTGACTTTATGGTTTCTCATCTCCCTGGTAGCTGAGGTCCAACCAAGGCTTTTTTATTGGTTAAATAAGTGTCTGGTGCTTGAGTCATTAAGGTGTAAAGTCACCAGTATTAGGCCTGGAAGTGTCCCAGTGGTTGGCTTGGTATCATGTGTTAAAAGTCATTATGGTCACAATGGTTTCTAAAGCATCACTCTTAAATACGGGTCTGTGAAGAGTTCTTGGTCATAGAATCATAGAATGCACCAGGCTGGAAGGGACCTTTAATGGTTGTCTAGTGCAACCCCTTTCAGTCAGCAGGGACATCCCCAACTAGATCTGGTTGCTCAGAGCCCCATCAAGCCTGACTTTGAGTGTCTCCAAGTCTTTCCTAGGCATGGACAGAGCTATGGATTTTTGTCTGCTTCGGCCACTCAGACCCGCTTCTCTAAACCAAACATCTCAGTACCTGCTGGTACAAATCTCAGCGGAGTTTCTAGCCTCCACCTGTGCTGATACTGTGCTGGGGAGTGTCTTTATGTCTATGGTTTGGTGCAGATGTTGCCTCTGTGACAAGTGTGTGTTTTGGTTTTGTGTGCAGAATTGTACAGAACTGGCAAGGAATGATGGTTTTAAGCTAAAGGAAGGGCGATTTAGACTGGATATGAGGAGGAAATTTTCAACAGTGAGGTTGGTGAGACCTTGGCCCACGTTCCCCATGGAAGTATGAGATGAACCATCTCAGGTCAGGTTGTTTGGGGCTCTGAGCAGCCTGCTCTAGTTGCAGATATTCCTGCTGACTGCAGGAGGGTTGCACTAGATGACTTTTAAAGGTCTTTTCCAACCCAAACCAGTCTGGGATTCTATGAAATGGAAGGGCTAATATAAAGAGGAGACTCAGGGGTGACCTTATTGCTCTCTACAGCTACCTGAAGGGAGGTTGTAGACAGGCAGAGGTTGGTCTCTTCTCCCAGGCAGCCATTACCAGAACAAGAGGACACAGTCTCAGGTGGCACCAGGACAGGTTTAGGGTGGATGTTAGGAAGAAGTTCTATACAGAGAGAGTGATTGCCCATTGGAATGGGCTGCCGGTGGAGGTGGTGGAGTCACCTTCATTGGAGGTGTTCAGGAGGAGACTTGATGGGGTGCTTGGTTGCATGGTTTAGTTGTTTAGGTGGGTTGGATTGGTTGATGGGTTGGACACGATGATCTTGAAGGTCTCTTTCAACCTGGTGTATTGTATTGTAAATTAGGCACCCTGGTGCTTTCCTCCTTCCTGTTTTGTTCTGCTCAGTAGCCAGTGAGAACCAGCTGAGTTCATTCATTTTCAGTTCCCATCTCTTGGGTCATGAGTAATGCAGATTCCTTTGTGTAGTGTACACTCTGCTGTGGATAACATGGATGTATTAAAGAGAAGATGAAATTGCAGTGTGCTAATAGCTGTGGACAAGGGTTGATGTGCATTGCCATTGTTTGCAGAAGGTTCAGGGTTTGTGTTGAGTGAGTCACTCAGTTAAACATGACCAGGTAAAAAGCCATTCCACTGTCCTTGTTTGTCTACTGGATGTAATTTCATTTCCAATTCTGATTCATTAAAATGAAGTGGTGAGTAGGAATGTGGTTCTGTTGTGCACTAGGAGTGAATGGGTATCTTCAAGCATGGTCTTGGCCTCTTGAAACTTGTAGTCCTGTAGGAAAGGCTGAGAACCCTGGGGCTGTTGAGTCTGGAGAAGAGCAACCTGAGGGGGGATCTCGGCAAGAGATAAAGGGTGGGAGGCCAGAGGATGGGGCCAGACTCTCTTCAGTGATGCCCAGTGATAGGGCAAGGGACAGTGGGCACAAAGTGGAACCCAGGAGGTTCCATTTGAACAGGAGGAGAAACTTCTTTGTTGTGAGGGTGCTGGAGCCCTGGAGCAGGCTGCCTAGAGAGGTCGTGGAGTCTCCTCTGCAGGGAGATTCCAGAGGTCCCTTCCAATCCCTACCATACTGGGGTTCGGCAATCTCAAAGTGCTAGTCCAGCTGACCTGAAGAGTGCACAGGTAGGTCTCGCTGTGCTTGACCTCCAATGAAACCAAGGGACACAGCTGTGTGCTGTCTGGTCTTGTAGTTTTAAGCACTTCTTGTATCTCAAAAAGGGTGGAATTGCTGAATCTAAACATCCTGATCAGTCACACTGAATGTGTAGTATCTCTTGTGTGTGTAGTTGCACAGGAAAGTCAGAGTCTGTTGCCTCATCTTACTTTCCCCTGGGTGTAGGGCGTCATTCGAAGGAAGTAGGACCACAACAAAAGCAGGAACAAAATGGTTTGGCTTTGTAATTTGTGTGTCAGTGTCACTTTCTTTGGTCTGTGGCAGCATGTGCTTGTGTGTGGGTGTCTAGGGCACATACTGTGTTTTAGGTATCTTTCTGAAAGATATGTATGTATGAAATAAGGTTTTTAATGGAAATTATATCCTAATGGAAATTATATTCTAGACTCTCTTACATCACAGAATCATAGGGGTTGGAAGGGACCTCCAGAAACTGTCCAATGCCCCAGTGAAAGCAGGGGCACCCACAGCAGCTTGCCCAGGATCACAATGTCCAGGGGATTTGGAATCTGCAGAGGTGACTGCACAGCCTCTTTGGGCAGACTGCTCCAGTACTCTGTCACCTTCTTCCCTTCACCTAAATTTAGAAAGTGCAGTCAGGAGATTTGGTGTTGGAGCCTGAGCTCTGACAAGGGTCAGTTGTGTCTGGAGAAGCTGGTGCTGCTGCCCATAATCACCGTGTGCAAAACCCTCTCACTGCCTCATGCTTTTGGTATATCTCAGCAGTCCCCAGGAAGAGCTCCCACACTGTGGCTCACTTTGGCAAGGGGTTCTGGTGGTCTGTGGGAGACCTGTCCTTCTGGGCTGCTCTTTCTGGTGGCCTTTGTTTTGACATGGGCTTTGACAACACTATCATGTCTCAGCTTTGGGATGCCTTGGTGTGCAGCCCCTCTCTCTGTAGCAGAAAGTTTTCAGGGGGGATATCAGGATGTCCTGAAAGGGGTGTGCATTCTTCCTTTTCTATTTACTTTGTTGGTCCAAGAAGCTGGCTTTAGAAGATGCAGTTGGTGGTTCTGGGGTTTTCTGACCTGGCAGTTTAGTTGTCAACAAGGCTTTTGTGTCTGTGAGGTAACTGTAAAACAGAAACTCTGTTTTCACTGCGGGGTGGCCAGAGCATGCTGGAAGCTTACACAGATAGTATTTACAGATCCTTTTCAAGCTGTTGGCCAGTGTAACTAAAGAGCAGAGATCACAGCAGCTTGCTTCGTGATAATCTTCACTGTAAATTCAGGATTTAGGGCTCAACAGATGTCATTTTGCAGATTAGGTCATATGTTATTGTCCATCAAATATTCCAAGGCATAATTCTCTAAACTGTGACGATGGGGTGGTGGTGAATTTGGCTTGTAAAGGTTGAAAAATGGCTGCTGTTTTTTCAGTGTTGCTGTCAGGGGAAGATTCTTATTGGTCTGGAATGGCTGTGGGGATCTAGCACTCTGGTGAGCCTGCTGCTGTAGTCACCAGTGAGCAGCTAGTGACTGCAGTGTCTCCTTGTTTGTGCTCCAGTCTGCTAAGGTCAGGCTGGTGACCAGGTCATCTAGTAGCTGTGATTTGCAAGTGTCAAGCTTGGTTTGTTACTTTTCAGAAGGTAATAAGACTTCTGCTTCATAAATACCTTAAACCGTGTTCAAGGAGCAAGTCAAGCTGGAGAGAGTTGATGGTGGTTTCCCAGTCACCTTCCAGGGAGTGTGTGAAGTCTTTCTGCTCCAAGATTCCTTTTCCTATCCTTGCTTCCAATTACTCTTCCTGAAAAACTGGTTTTTCATTTCAGTGGCAGCTGTGACAGCCCTGAGAGTGAAACCAGGAATTATGGTGGAGTCCTGGAATTCTTTATTTGAATTTATTTCCTTTAGTAGATGCCTTTCTCTCATGCAGTAGGGTCATGCACTTAGTTTTCTCTGCAGAGTGATAATTCAGCTTAAGGTTTTAACTGATTAATTTAAATGTGTAATGTAACTTTTTCCCCCCTTAAAAACCTATTTTCTATTGCAATACTGTATTGTTTGCTATTGTATTATGGTAATACTGGATTGTTTTCTATTGTATTTTCTAGTTCTAGTGGAAGGTGTCCCTGCCTGGGGCCAGGGGGGTTGGAATTAGATGATCTTTTCAGGTCCCTTCCTACCCAAACCATTCTGTGATTCTATGGTCTGGATTTAAACAGTGAATTTCAGGGGCTTAAATAACTTTGTAAAACACACCCTTCATAATTATCTGAGCTAAAAACAAGCCCAGTGCCTTGTTACTGACCCTGCAATAGGAACTCCTTGGAGATAGTAGAATAGTGAGGAAGGGTGTGGAGGGAGGTGGGGGAGAACTGCAAGTACACTTGGCATTCAGAGAAGATGCCAAATGGAAGCAAAACACATTTCTGCTTTTGTTCTCCCAAACTGCAATGGGTAGAGGGCAAGCAGTCAAGATGTGTAGGTGTTAAATTCCTCATAGAAAGAGTGTTAAAGCCCAAAATACTCCGAGTGAATAGAAAGTCACCATTGAAAAGAAAAACACATCCAAAACCAAACCAAGAATAATTTGTTGGGAAGAAAATATCTCCTTTTTTTTTTTTTTTTTTTTTTTTTTTTTTTTTAATCAGCTTTCCAGAGGAGTTTTTCTGTGCCCCTGCTTTTGACAAACCTGATTTTTGTGTCACTCTGTGTGAAGAGATCTGGATGCCTGTTTGTGGCACAAATAGTAGGAAAATAATACTCAGGCTTAACGGACTTGGGTGTATCTAGGCTGTGGGAGGAAACTGGGGTGAAAGTGCCCAGGTTTTGCCCACTTGTTGCCAGGCACCACTTCTGAGGAACGGAAGGAAGGAAACCAAGTACCTCTAAGCAGTTGTCTAAGTGTCCCTGATGTGCTGCTGTTGCAAGCTTTGATGACGTGCTGCTGGTGTTTGCTCCATGACGTGCCACTGTCTTACAACTCCTGTATGCAACTGTGCTGCTGGTCCCATCAGAAGTGTATAAAGAGCAGTCTTCAGGTGGAAATGAGTCTCTTGGCATTAAAAGGTGGCTTGTGATTGTCTTCTTAATGGTCTTCTCAAAGCTTCATGCTCGTGAAGACTGCATTTTTGGATCAATCTTCAGTTTGCAGGGTTTCTCCTTGCTCCCCCAACCATGTGCAGAGATTAGTTGTCATCTAGAAGTGTATTGGAGAACAGATCCCTAAGAATCCATGGACCAGTACATAAAGGGTGGCTACCAGGAGGATGGAGACTCCCTTTTTACAGGGAGTTCCATGGAAAAGGCAAGGGGTGATGGGGACAAGGACTCCAGGAGAAAATGTTTCCCCATGAGAACAGTGGATTGCCCTCCACTGGACAGTTTTAGAACTCATTTTGATAGGGTGCTGGGACTTCTTATTTCAGCTAAACTAGTGCTTAGAAAGATTGGGCCAGATGGTCCTTGAGGTCCCTTCCAACCTGGCATTCTGTGAAGATGCACAGAGCTCTCATGTCCTTGCTTGTTAAGAGCCCTGCTGTTGCCATGAAATAGTTTTTGCTCACACTTAGTGTTGCTAGACAAGCTGTGTCTAAAACTAGGAGATGGTCTTCCAGTGACCTCAGGCTCAAAATGTAGAGGGTTTTCCTTTGTCTGCTGAAACTGTGCTACACCCTACTTCCTCTTTTGATGATTTCAATACAGTATTTTGGAAATACCCTCAGTTCAGGGAAGCACAGGCAAATTATTTAGTGTTCTGCATCTGGTTTCTCTGGGTTCTGTAGCTCTGCTAAGTATTGGTTATCTTTTAGCATGTTAAGAGAGTCTAGCAAATTCTTGCTATAGAGAACAAAAATAACTGCCCGAAGGGCTTCTCTTGGTAATCTTTTTGTGCCTGATTAAAGCATTGACATTTAAGCAGTCTGCCCGCCAAAGACCGATGAATAACGAGCCTCAAATGTTGGCCCTTTTGGTCTGGAGGGAAAGAATTCTTGTGGTGGTGTGTTGTGTTGCACCCACAGTTTGGTCTTTTGGCCAAATATGAATTCCTACTGAGAGATAGGTCCAGAGGTGGTGTAATGGTTTTCACCCTGACAATTTGCATTTGAAAGAGCTGGAGAGTGAGGTCTGCCTTTGTAAGCTCCATTGTGCGTTTAAGGTGATGGCATCTGCTGCACCTTCAGTCTGAGAGGGGTTTTATGTGCTTGTCACAGAGGGTTGTGCTTGGTGGTGGTCACTAGGTGGTGTGGGCCCTCTAGGGGGGATATTCCGCTTACTTCCAGCTTACTTTACCCTATGTTCTCAGGGTTCTGTGGAACGTTGTCCAGCCTACAGTAGCCTGCATTGGTTTGGTTAAGTCAAAGTGGCCTTTCCAAGGGTTTCAGAAGAAGTTTCTGTTCCTGTTTCCCATTTGAAGCAGGAAGGAAGCTGGCAGTCCTATGCTAAGCTGCTGACCTCACGTCAGATACATTTGTTGCTTCCATTTTTGCTGGATGATAGGGCCTCCTTCAGCAGACTCTTTCTTAGATGCTGTTATATGTGACTTAGAAGGTGCTTGATGAAGTCTTCAGGATGTCTTGGTTCTTCCTAACAGATGGTCAGTTGTCCTACAGGAATTAAGGGGCAGAACGGAGATGGTGTGAGCATTAAGACAGATCTCTTAGCTTCTGTGCCTGTGCTAAATGACTGTCAGCCTGACTCCTGTGCTGTTGGGCCACACTTTTGGGTAGAATTTCCAGCTCAAGAGTGGAACTTGTCTTGTTTTATTTTCCCCTCTGTACACATTAGCTAAGAGGGGATTAGCTAAATCCCCTTCTTTTAGCTTATTAGCTAAATGAAATTGTGGAGTTTCCTTCTCTGGAGACTTTCCAAAGCCACCTGGACGTTGTGATCCTGGGAAACTTGCTGTGGGTGACCTTAGGGGTCAGTGGGGTTGGACTAGATGATCTTCTAAGGTCCCTTCCAACCTCCATCATGGTGTGCTTATGGACTATAACAGACTTACAGGTAACATGCTGCATAACCAGTCAGAATTGATCACAACCACCTTCTTAAAAGCTGAGAATTGCCCTTGCCCATGCTTTGGGTCTCTCAAATCCAGCAAGTCAACAGCTTAGGCAACATTCAAGGTGTCTGCTCTAGAGTATCATAACCACTTATTTTCACATCTCTACCTGGCAGCTCTGCCTAGTAGGTACTGGGTTTATCTCAGGCTGAGTACCACGTAGTCCAAGTACTGTGTAGAGTTAGGTAATGGTTGGCTTTGATGAACTTAAAGGTCTTTTCCAACTGAAATGATTCTGCGGTCCTAAGGAAAATGTGGCTACCCAGAATTTGGAGGTTGTGGAGTTTGGTGTTTCATGGCACGAACAGGGCTGTTTGATTTTTTTTTTTTTTTTTTTTTTTTTCCCCCAAGCTCTAATCAAACTTTTGTAAATGTATCTTTATCTGAAGTAGTTATGTAACTCACAGCCGTGAATGCTGATGTAGTAAAGTGAGAGTAGATAACAGCTCTCCCCTACTTCTGACACATGTCCAGAGTGCACCAGAGTGAGTGGTACAGTGGAGCAGCTTCTGGAACGAGAGGCTGATTCACTCTAAGCACTTTGCTTTCCAAGGAGACCCAGCAGTGACGTCTGCATTTTCAAATTATTGTGCAAAGTGTCTGAACTGCAATATCAGATCTTTCCCTGTCTCCTAGGAGGGGTGGTCTGGGACCTAGAATGTGTGTTCTCCATAGCCACAAGCATGACTGTCCAGAGATCATGGTGGTGTAAGCTGTTACTGTAGCATTCTGCTGCCAGGTCCAGACTTTGCCTTTCATCACTCTTCACCAATCTTTTCCTTTAATGTGAGCTGATGAGTCAAAAGTCTGAGTCTTAATTAATTGCATTGCTGTTTATGAATCTGACTTTGATACTCAAGATTAAGTGCAGTTTTAGGTTGTTGGGTTGTTTTTTAATCTTCAGTGAATAATGGCAGTCTTGCTGATTTGTTTAATAGTGGGTTTACTACACCTCCATGAAGGCTGTGGTTGAATAACACTGCAAGAGTGAGGTGTTGAAGGAGTCTCTGGTGTGTTGCATTACAAATTAGTGTTGATCACGGTTTCATAGGAATGAGAAAGTTGAGATTACCTTGCAATGCAAACCCAAGACAAGTCATTAACAGCCTCTAAAGGTTCTGGTGTCTCCTAAGGAATGGCTGGTTGGAGTAGAAGAGGTTTCCATGTCATCCTGTATTCTGCAACCCAACTGTAGTAGCCCACGTCTCATGTGGAATGGATTAGTAGCTGTTTGATGCAGTATGGAGGTGGAGAAGGCAGTTGCTCTTCATCTTGTCTGTAATTCAGTGGATGTTAGGTTTGTGGCACTTTGGGAAGCTGGGTGCCTGATGGGCAGGCTGCAGGATTTGGAGCTAGAATTCCTGAGTAGCAACCTTATCTCTGGTTGCCTCAGTCCCTGGCTGTTCAGTTGCCTGTTGTTCCTCCTAATGTTGGAGCTGTTAATTGAAATGATTCCCTTTGTAGCATGCATCAATGATCAATTGTCAATAGTAGAGGTGTGTACAGATACCTGCACTACTGATGTTTCTGTTGATTTGATTTCAAACTGGGAGCCTGCTACCCTAGATATATGAATGTATGTATGTAACATTACTCCTGGGCTTGGATCCATAAGCTTCTCTGTGGTTTATGGCACAGGTGGTGCTGAGAAAGGCAAAAGCAGATCTTTAAGCAATGGCAGAGTGTCAGCTGTTGAGTTTTGCTGTGGTGGGTTGTGCTTAAATACAGCAGTAGGGCAAATCTGGCTTGGGTTTTTGCTGGGAGTGAGGATGCTGAGAGCTGCTAATTATACTTCACTGCTTGGTGAGGGACAGGTGTATGGACAGATATACACAGGGCTGCTAGCATTCCTCTGCGTGTCAGGAGATGCAGCTGTTGTGGCAGTAGTAGAATTTAATTGTGGGAGTCTTCATTGAGGTGACTTACAACTCTAGGGCCACAAAGAGGCTGAGGGCCCTGGAGCATATCTGTGAGGTGGAAAGGCTGGGAGCCCTGGAGCTGTTGAGTCTGGAGAAGAGCAGCCTGAGAGGGGGTCTGACCAATGCTCAGCAAGAGCTAAAGGGTGGGGGGCAAGAGAATAGGGCCAGGCACTTGTCAGTGGTTCCCAGAGCCACAAGGAGCAAGGGGCACAAACTGGAACACAGAAGGTTCCATCTGACAATGAGGAGAAACTTTGGTGTGAGGATGCTGGAGCCCTGGAGCAGGCTGCCTAGAGAGGTTATGGAGTCTCCCTCTCTGCAGAGATTCCAAACCCACCTGGACATTGTGATCCTGGGCAAGCTGCTGTGGGTGACTGTGCTTTAGCAGGAAGGTTAGACTGGATCATCGCCACAGGTCTCTTTTGACCTCTACCATGCTGGGATTCTGGGATTCCCTAAGGGCTGTAACCTTATTGCAGCAACTTCCCTGGATGGCTCTGCTTGGTAGTGCTTGGCTACCCTCACACCAGGAAGCAGGAGGAATAGCCAGTAAACATATTCCTATTGTCCTCTGCAGGAATTCCTTTGTAGTTCATACTGACATGATTATGAGAATATAATAGCTGGAGCTTTTTTGTGTGTGTGTCCCCAATTGTTTTATTGAGAAATGTCAGAAGAGAGCTTTATTTCTTTTATTCTCCAATTATAATTTTCTCATTCCCATGTTTTTTTTCTAATGTGCTGGTGCATTACCATTGCTGGTGAATGAAAACACAGAATGTTTTAGCTAGAAGCAGTGTGTGGCAACTGTAATACTTTATCGATGGACCAAAACTGTCTTGAGACATTTTGCAGGGCTGGGTATGGAGTAGGTAACGGAAGTCATAATATTGATAGGACAACTCATTTGGCCTTGGTGATTATTTAGTAAGCAGGGCTCGGTTTCCTGGCAGATGTGATCTTTGCTGGAATTCACTCAGAAGTGTGAAATTAGGCACTGCCAAACCATAGAGGTGTCATTAAACTAACAATATTCTAATCTGAGTAATGTGGTAGAAACTGAGTGAAGTGTTCCTATACTCTTAGTCTTTCTCTGCTTGCGATACTCCCTGATCAGGAGCTGTAGTTGTGGGTCCTTAGCTTCCTGCAAAGGTTATGTTGGGCAAAGCAAGATGAAAATGAGCAAGGGAAATCCTTACACCAAACATGCATGTGTTTGCGTGTTGAATGTGAAGCAGCAGTTGCTTGGTGCTTTATTTAGGAGGAGAAACAGGCAGAAATGGCTTTCAGAATACCACATCTTCTTGCCTTTGGGTGTTTTTAGGTGTCTTATCTACCTATGTCACTGTATATAGTTCCTTCTATCCTTGGCACGTCTGTGGGACCAGTTTGTGTTGGGTGGAAGTTACCTATGCCTCTGTGCCTTCTTGCCACACCTATCCTGGAGCTCATCTTCTGCAACAGAAGCTCATTTAGAGGTAACTGGATTATGTTAATCCTGAATCTCCATTAGTGGTTTATGGAGCTGCTCTAGTGCAAGGAGGAGGAAAGAGGATGAAGAGTAGTGCATGGTCTACAGTAAGAGTAAAGTCATACAGAGGTGATGAACTCAGATGTTCAACATGACTGAGTTGCAGATAGGCATACTTCTGAGTTGTCATTACTAATAAGCACAGAATTGACCTTTGGATTTCATCTTCCACCTCCTCTCTCCTCATCTCCAGGTTTCAGTACCAAGTTTCTTCTTTAATAGTCTGTTTTTCCTAGTGTTTCAGTGTTCTGACCTTTCCTACCACAATTCCCTTTTTTTCCCCTTCAACAGAGATTTCAGACTTTGGTACTTTCTTGTGTGCTGCAGGGATTTTGTGTGAATGAGACAAACTGATGGTTTTTGGAGCTCCCACACAAAAGGCTTAACCAAAACATTGCTGTTTGATGGATGCTTGTCCTCTGGAAGGGTGATTCACACAGTTGGAGTACTGCACTGTGTATGGTTACAAGCTCTTTAGGAGAGACAGGTGAGGGAGAAGAGGAGGAGTGGCCCCATATGTTAGGGAATCTCTTGATGCCACAGAACTTGAGGTGGAGGATGAAAGGATTGAGTGCCTGTGGGTTAAAATCAGAGGGAGGGCTAACAAAACTGACATCTTGATTGGAGTCTGTTATAAACCACCCAACCAGGATGAAGAGGTCGATGAATTATTCTATAAGCAACTGGAGGCTGTCTCAAGATCATCAGACCTTGTCCTTGTGGGTGTCTTTAAGCTGCCAGACATCTGCGTGGAACTTAATTCAGCACAAAGGAGGCAGTCCAGAAGGTTCTTGGAGTGTATGGAGGACAGCTTCTTGATAAAGCTGTTAAGTGAGCCTACCAGGGGTCAGGTCTTGCTTGACCTACTGGTCTCACAGAGGGAAGGGCTGGTGGGAGATGTGATGGTGGGAGCCTGTCTAGGGTGCACCAACCATGAGATGTTGAAAACTCCACCATGCAGGGAAATAAGGAGGAGCAATAACAGAACCCTTACTTTGGACATGGGGAGGACAGACTTCAACTTGTTTAAGCAACTAATTCAGAGAGTACCCTGGGTAGCAGCCCTTAAGAGCAAAGGGGTCCAGGACGGTTGGACCTCCTTCAAACAGGATCTCTTGAAGGCACAGGAACTGGCAGTGCCCACGTGCCGAAAGATGAGCCGGCGGGGAAGGCGACCAGCCTGGACGGGCAAGCAGCTCTTGCTTAAGGGAGGCTGTAGCCAGGTGGGGGTTGGTCTCTTCTCCCAGGCAACCAGCACCAGAACAAGAGGACACAGTCTCAAGCTGTGCCAGGGGAAGTTTAGGCTGGAGGTGAGGAGAAAGTTCTTCACAGAGAGAGTTGTTAGCCTTTGGAATGGGCTGCCCAGGGAGGTGGTGGAGTCACTGTCCCTGGAGGTGTTCAAAAAGGGATTGGACGAGGCACTTGGAGCCATGGTTTAGTCATGAGGTGTTGGGTGATAGGTTGGACTTGATGATCTCTGAGGTCTTTTCCAACCTTATTGATTCTATGATTAATTTTGACAAGCCATCAGCTGCTTGACTAGCAAAGTGTTGATTGAACTGGAAGGCTGGAATTGCCCATTTTGCTTGTTGAATTCAGGTGATTTTTCAAGAGCCTGGGTAAAGAGACTGCTTTTGCAGTCTTTGATCTCTTACTGAAAAATGTTTGATATAAAATTGTACTCTTTGATAGATTGAGATGAATTTTGGTTGTTCTGAGCTTCTCATCCTAGTGAACTCCAGGAGCTCAGTGTTTTCAAGGCAGCTTGCTTTTGGTTTCAGCACAAGTCTGGAAGATATTTTATAGCTAAGTAATGAGTGTCTGGGAACTTTATGGTAATGTTTTACTTGCAGATCCTTCCTTATAGCTGTACTTCTGTTCTGAACCATGATAAGGCCTGAACTGTGCTTCAGATATTCAAGTGTCTCCATGAGCTGCTTGCTTTGAAGCAATAACATTTGATGTTCCTGTCTCTCCAGTTCAGGGCTCTTGGTATTTCACTCTGCAAAATCAGCTTTTCCAAAGGAAGTTTTTTTCTCCTGTGAAGTCAGGGTTCCAGAAGTGCTGACTCTGTGATGAAACAGCAGTAAAAATAATACAAAATTTCCCCTCCCTCATTCCTTTAAATGTTTTTCTTTCTATCAAAACCTTATATCAACATAGTCCAGGGTGCTTAGGTGGAAGGTGTTTATCTGTATTGGGTGTGGGGAGCTATTGGTGAGTAGAGGAGCTTTTTGTTTTATTTTCATTTAGAAATACTTTGCTTTTGTTTTTTTTCTTTTCAGGAGCATTCTGCTGAATGGAGGCACTTGCAGTCTGTAAATAAACTCTGCTAGTAGATCTAGGGCTTCTGTCCTTGTTTAAGATCTGGCTTTTTCAATTTTTATTGGGGATACTTCTGGTCCCAGGAGGGGAATATAATTCTCGAGTCTATGTCTGTATCCCAGTGTGCAAGTTATAGGGAAATATAAGGAAATGGCATATAAGGAAACTGTATGAGCCCCATTGACAGACTTGCTAATTTTCTGGGGGGTGTGGGGAGAATAAAATCCCAAGTGTGTGAATATTACCTCTGACAGTCTGCAAAAACATAAGCCAGATTTTAGTTTCCTATTTGTGGCTGCACTGTTATTAACTGATGGTGTCAGTTGTAATTGCGTCCTGGATTTACAAGAGTGAAATCAAGTCCCTTTTAATCTCTTTTCTCATGTATAAAGGTACTGTAATAACTAGACTGGCGTGTTCTGTTTTGTAAAAAACCAATATTTGCCATCTAAATGGGGAAATGTCTTAATACTTAAATATTAAAAATAGAAACAATATATAAATATTGTCAATAGCTAAAGGGGGGGGGGGGCAAGTGGATGGGACTAGACTCTTGTCAGTGTTGCCCAGTGACAGGACAAGGGGCAGTGGGCACAAACTGGAACCCAGGAGGTTCCATCTGAACTGGAGGAGAAAATTCTTTGTTTTGAGGGTGCTGGAGCTCTGGAGCAGGCTGCCCAGAGAGGCTGTGGAGGCTTCTCTACAGAGAGTCCAAACCCACCTGGACATTGTGATCCTGGGCAAGCTGCTGTGGGTGACTGTGCTTTAGCAGGGAGGTTAGACTGCATGATCTCCAGAGCTCCCTTTCAACCCCATTGTGCTGGGATTCTGTGAAATACAAAGTTCAGAGAGGAGTCCTCTGCCATGGTCGTAATACGGCTGCAGCTGTCTGAGGGGACATGTACAGGAGGAGGTTGTGGGCCTATGAAAGATGAGAAATCTAAGCAGTCAAGTTCTTGGTCATTTGCAGTTGTCCAGTGGATCAGATAGAGTGATTTTTAGCAAGCCCCTAGGAAAACTCAGAACTGTTTAAAATGCCTCTAGCAAGCAGTCTGAGAACTGAGGCCAGGAAATAGTCACCTGTTACTGCAGACAGAAAAATTCTGTATGGAAGAGGGGTTTTTTTTTTTTTTTTTTTTTTTTTTTTAAGTCCTGAATAATAGAATCTGGCTCCAGAGTAGCTGGACCAGTTTATTTTACACAAATATTACTGAGTGCAGTCTCAAGCAGCTGTTGGAGATCAGGCAAGAGTTTGCTGCTAGTGTCTTCTACGAGAGGTACTTGAATTAGACTTTTTGAGTCTGTGGTATGTCTGCCTGCCATGATAGAATCATGGAATAGTTTGGATTAGAAGAGACCTTTGAAGCTCATCTAGTCCAACCGCCCTGCACTCGGCAGGGACATCTGCAACCAGAGCAGGCCGCTCAGAGCCCCAGACAACCTGACCTGGGATGGTTTCAGGGATGAGGCATCTCCCACCTCTCTGGGCAACCTGGGCCAGAGTCTGACCACCCTCAGTAGAAATTTTTTTTTTTTTTTTTTTTCTTCCTTCTCTTCAGCCTTAATCTTCCTCTTCTAGTTCAGACCATTACCCCTTGTTCTGTCACAACAGGCCCTGCTAAAAAGTCTGTCCCCAGCTTTCTTACTGGCCCCATCAAGTACTGAAAGGCCACATCGATGACGACGCCTGGTTCCTTATGAGGGCTACTTAAACCATGTTCTTCTTTGCAGTATACTTTTGAGAACATTTTTGATTCATCTGACTAATCCATCTTTTCTCCTCCCTGGTAGTGCCTTAGTGCTTGTATTTAAATGTTTGGTGGGGTTTTTGGTGTTTTGTTTGTTTATTGTTTGGGTTTTTTTTTAAATGGCCTCTAGCTAAAAATGGAGGATACTTCAAAGGGAGTTGTTTCTTCTACATGAAGAATCCAGAACTAATGTTCTTTTGCACCACTTGAACTTTATTTTGAAGTCAGATGTTCATGCTGCTGACCAAGGAGTGTGAATCATGAAGGTGGAGGAGTTGCTTTCTGGTTCTTCTCCTCATCTTCCTTCTTGTCAAGAGACCATGTGCTTTGCTCCACACATTGAAACGTAGGTGACTGCTCCTTCTGCAAACACCAGGGGTAGCTGATGGTGTGTGCCATCTGGCTCTGGCTGTATGAGTTGGACTCCTTCAAGCAGCATCACTAAAGCTGGTGAATTTGTGCTGTAGATACATGAGTACGTGAAAGATGGATGGGAGAAATTCAGCATGTTTCTGTGTTTTCATTTCTGGTATTACATGATCAGGAAAGAATTTGGGAGTACTATTTTTACAATTGGCCTTCAACAGAGGAGAAAGCAGCAGTGTGGATTCCAGCCTTCGATGAAGTAACAGGAAGGGAAGCAATGAAAACCATAAACTGTGCTGAGTAACATTTCCTCTCTCCTGCTACACCCCCGAAGGGTGACAAAGTCTTTATTGAGCCTGACAGAATTCCTAATAAAAGATGCATTCAGTCTGGGGAAGGAGCCTGCTGAATCACTGGGAGGCAAGGAATGGCAGTGGGCTGGAGGAAAGCCTCCTGCTTACAGCTTACACAACCTGCTCTCCGTGCTCCAGAAATGACTTGTGTCTGCTTTACTGTGATCTAAGCAGGTTAACTCACAGATGGAACAGAGAGAAAACCAGCCCCTGGCCAGGAATGTGTTAAGATCCTTGTCCTGATCCCAAGTGAGTCCTTGGTTCTGCTGAAGTTTCACAGAATCCCAGAATGCCAGATCATCTGGTCCAACCTTTCTAGGTACTAGTCTAGTTGAAATGAGCTGGCCCAGTACCCTGTCAGGCTGAGGCTGAAAACTGTCCGATGGAGGGCTGCTTCCCCTGGGAGATGATTTCAAGGTCTGGCTGTTCTCATGGGGAAACATTTTCTTCTGGAGGACAGTGAGAATCTCCCCAGCAGTAACTTGTCCCCATAACCCCTTGTCTTTTCCATGGAACTCCTTGTAAAAAGGGAGTCTCCATCCTCCTGGTAGCTACCCTTTATGTACTGGTTCATGGTAATAAGGTCTCCCCCAAGCTGAACAAACCCAGCTCTCTCAGCCTCCCCTCATGATGGGTCTCTGTTCCTGCTTGGTGCTTTCTGGTTGGTGCACAGAGGAGAAGGAAGCAGCACTTTCTAAGCAGCAGACAGGGAGGTTGTGGCAGCTTTCAACCATGCAGCTTCTTTCCCTGGAAAATTTCCTACCTGATGGTCTTTTTGAGTCAGTGGAATTTGGGAAGCTGTTGCCATATGGTTTAACTGGTTTCAAAGGCAGAAATGAGTGTCTGTTTCAGCTGCATCACAGCTAAAATACTTGAAAAGAATCTGTAACAGATCTTTAGATGATACTGAGGTTTTGGTTTGCTCTAAAGGATATAAAATACACATCTTGGCAGCTGTCTTGTGTTACCTTGAAAAAAGCAGAGATGCAAACTCCCGTGGGCCACCCTTTGAGCTTCTGTATGAAGCAGGTCCTTGTACATGACCCAGGGAATCCTGGGTGGCTTGGCAGCCTGTGTGGGTGGGGTGTAGGGAGGCTGGAGTGAGCCAAGCATATGTTCCTGCGACAGGCATTTCATGTGTTTGGGGTGGAATTGAGAGACAGGTTTTGCGTAGCTCTTTGGGACAGGTTTGCATGCGAGAGCAATCTGTCTGGAACTTGCTGACACAGCTGCTTCTGCTGTGTGGCTTTGAAGTGCTGCTTCTGCTATGCAAGTTTCTGCTCTTTTCTCATTCCCTGTGCAAAAAAAGGCTGGACTGACTGAATACTACCTGCTGGTCTGCATTCTTTGTGAGACCCTTTACCTGAGGGGTATCTCTGGAGGCCAAGCTCATGAGGATCTGGAAGAAGTCTACTGGAAAGCTACTCAGTGGATAAGGAACTAGTAGTGGTGGTTGATAGCTAACTGGATATGAGCCAGCATGTGCCCAGGTGGCCAAGATGGCCAGCAGCATCCTGGTCTGGATCAGCAATAATGTGGCCAGCAGGATTAGGGAGGGGTTTTCCCCACTGTACTCGGCACTGGTGAGGCTGCACCATGAACACTGGGATCAGTCTTGGGCCATGCACACGTCTTGTGAGGAGTGGCTGAGGGAACTGGGGTTGTTCAGCCTGGAGAAAAGGAGGCTGAGGGGAGACCTCATTGCTCTCTACAACTCCCTGAAGGAGGTTGGGGCAAGGTGAGGGTCAGTCTTTTCTCCCAAGGAACAAGTGACAGGATGAGAAGAAATAGCTTCAAGTTGCTTCAGGGAAGGTGTAGATTGGACATGAGGAAGAATTTCTTCCCCTGGGGGCTTGTCAAGCCCTGGCCCAGTCTGGCCAGGGCAGTGGTAGAGTCCCTATCTCTGGAAGGGTTTCAAAACCATGGAGCTGTGGTGCTGAGGGACATGATTTAGCAGTGACCTGGCACTGCTGGGTTGATGGTTGGACTTGATGATCTTAAAGGTTTCTTCCAATCCAAATAATCTTATGATGCTCTGATCTCTGATTCCCTGCCCTACTGCAGTGAGCAGCTGCCCCATGGTTAGTGCAGGGTGGCTGTGGCTGGATGCAGCTTGTGGGAACTTTGCTGCCTCTCCCCTTTCATATGACATAATGTACTGGGCAGTGTTAAAGGGATTCTGGGGGGATTTAGGGTTTCCTCAGCTTCCTTGATCCCTCAGTGCAGTTGCTGAGGATGGGTTGTTTTGAGATGTATGAGAATTTGCAGCTATGAGGTCATTTTGGAACTATTTATTTTCCTTTAGAAATAGAACAGATTTCCTGCTTGGGGTATTACAATAATCCTGTGTCACTGGAACACCTGGCTGGGGTCACATCATTAAAGCATCAGGTTTTGATTTTATATTTGCCAAGAGCAAAGTTGCTCTTGATGATGTAGTGATTCCACCCTCATTCCAGAGCATCACACTGATTTTGCCCACTTTGAACACTGCAGGAGAATTTGTCTTGGACCTTACTTCAGTTGATGTGAATCTCATTTGTACTGGCTGGATGTGGTGGTGGTAGTTGGAAGACTTTGTGTTGGGAACTCTGTACTTGAGGTCACCTTTGGTTCACTGGATCTTGAATGCCAAGCTTTGTAAAGTTGCTCCTGCGATTAAAGGCTGGTAGTGCTAGCATGAGGGGCAGTGGCTTTGAGTTGGAAGAGGAGAGACTGAGACTGGAGATGAAGAAATTCTTTCCACTGAGGGTAGGGAGACACTGGAACAGCTTACCCAGGGAGGTTGTGGATGCCTCCTCTCTGGAGGTGTTCACGGCCAGGCTGGAGGAAGCCTTAAGCAACCTGGGCTAGTAGGAGGTGTGCTTGCCCATGGTAGGGGGATTTGGAACGTAATGATCTTTAAGGTCTCTTCCAACTCAAAACTATTTGATGATCTGTTTTGCTTCATGGAATGAATTTTCAGTTGATGTTGCTTTTATTTTCCCTTATGCTACAGTAATGGCATCTTGTGGTGATCTCAGAATCCCAGCATGGTGGAGGTTGGAAGGGACCTCTGGAGATGATCTAGTCTGACCCACGCTGGTAGAGCAGGGTCACCCACAGCAGGTTAGCATCAGGCAGGCAGAACAAGGGGTGGTCTGGTTGAGTGGCTCGCATGATAGCTCAGTGAGGTGAGGATGTTTCCTTAAAAGAAAGCTGCTCTATGTAGTGTTATACTGCTACTGAAATCTCCATGGTTTGACAGTGCCTTTGGTTTAGCAGCTGGTGAAGCTTTTTGTCAGAAGGATAGGAGTGTCAGGGGTGATAAAAGCTGCTGCTGGATGGAACTGGGGTTGCTGGTGTTGGCACTGGGCCACACTTTCCTTGTGGATAGCATGGATATTCCAAAGAATATTTTGGAGTAACTTGTCACGTTATCCTTCTGTGTGTTCAGTAATAGCAGTGCCATCCCCAAAGAGAACCCTTGGTATCTGGTCTTCTCCTTAAGCACATGTCACTTGATACAGTCTGCTCTTTCACCTGAGGAATGTGAAGAAACAGATGTGCTTTGCTTTTTAAACAGAGCAGCTGAGAACACCTCCAGTCATGGACCTGCTGCTGTCAGAACTGCAGGCAAAGAAAATAAGCCATTGCAGGCAGCTTTGTGCAGGATCACTGTGGTTGTGGTGTTCGTGTTTCACAGAATGGCAGAATGGTTTGGATTGGAAGGGACTTGAAAGATCATCTAGTTCCACCCACTGCCATGGACAGGGACATCTCCTGCTAGACCAGGTTGCTCAAAGCCTCATCCAGCCTGGCTTGGACCTCCTCCAGGGTGTTAGGCTGATGCCTCAGTGACCCTTTGGCTTCCAGCAGTCATCCCTTACAGCTTGTGGTGTTCAAGCAGGAGGTGTTTGGACTCTGATTCCTAGCTGGTGCTCTTTGGTGTTTCGCTAAGAAAATCAGGTTTGTGACAAGTCACAGTTGGGGGATTAAAATGAGATTGGGCTGTGTGAAATGGGTGCTTTATGAATACCTGTGTTCAGCATCATGGAAAGCTACAAGGGACTACAAGGGCTTGTAGTGATAGGATGAGAAGAAATGGATTGAATGTTGAGGAGGGGAGATTTAGACTGGAGATTATTAGACCAAAATTCTTTCCAGTGAGGGTGGTGAGACACTGGAACAGGTTACCCAGGGAAGTTGTGGATGCTTCCTGCCTGGAGGTGTTCAAGGCCAGGTTGGATGAGGCCTTGAGCAACCTGGGCTGGTGGGAGGTGTCTGCTCATGGCAGGGGAGTTGCAACTAGATGATCATTAAGGTCCCTTCCAACTCAAACTATTCTGTGAATCTATGAATAATGACATTACCTGAAAGAAAGCAGTTTTACTGTTTTTTAATGTGGCCTGCCATGCTGTCTGACCTTTCCTTTGCTGCAATGCTCCATGGCTGTTGGATTTCCAAACAGTGGTGATGAAGCCAAAGAACTGAAGTCAATCCATTGTAGGTCCTGAGGCCAGTGTGCACATTGATTTATCTTTTGTAAACACAGTGTGAATGCAGCACTTGAAAATCCAGAACATATTTTCCCAGGCCGAGCTGGAGGGAGTGCTCTGAGGAATAGAATGATTTTGTTGTGCCTGCGTTGAACGCTCACAGCCCACCTGTTCAGGACAGAAAATGCAATGATGAATAGCCCCAGTGAGCTGTGCCCTGGCATGTGGTCTGCACCAGCAGCACAGATATTTTAGTGACTGAAGAGGATTCTGTGTAGTGAGGAGCTGGAACAGCTGTATCTCCTGATTACAGCTTGGGCAGCAAGTCCAGCTTTTAAAGTGAAATCTTCTTCATGCTTCATAGAAGCTGTTTGCTTCTGTGGCTGCTAATGGGTGGCACTGATGTGATACTGAGTCTCGGTAGCAGGAGGTGGGAGACAAATTTTAAACTTTGTTGTCTCCGCAGGACAAGGGGCAGTGGAGTTGAAGTAGAGCAGAGTAGATTTAGATTGGACATTGGGAAGAATCCCAGACTGCATTGGGCTGGAAGGGACCTTTAAAGGTCATCTAGTCCAGTTCCCTGCTGTCAACAGGGACATCTGCAACTGGAATAGGTTCTCCGAGCCCCAAGCAACCTGGCCTGGAATGGTTCCAGGCATGGGTCATCTGCCACCTCTCTGGGCAACCTGGGCCAGGGTCTCATCACCCTCAAAGCATAAAGCATTTCTTCCTACTGTCTAGTCTGAGTATCACAGTATCACAAAGGTTGGAAGAGACCTCGAAGATCGAGTCCAACCTGTCACCACAGACCCCATGACCAGGCCATGGCACCAAGTGCCACGTCCAATCCCCTCTTGAACACCTCCAGGGACGGTGACTCCACCACCTCCCCGGGCAGCCCATTCCAATGGCAAATGACTCGGTGAAGAACTTTCTCCTCACCTCGAGCCTAAACTTCCCCTGGTGCAGCTTGAGACTGTGTCCCCTTGTTCTGGTGCTGGTTGCTAGAGAGAAGAGGCCAACCCCTTCCTGGCTACAACCACCCTTCAGGTAGTTGTAGAGAGCAATGAGGTCTCCCTGAGCCTCCTCCTCTCCAGGCTAAACAACCCCAGCTCCCTCAGCCTCTCCTCATAGGGCTTGTGCTCCAGGCCTCTCCCCAGCCTTGTTGCCCTTCCCTGGACACATTCAAGTGTCTCGATGTCCTTGTCTTTTAGTCTTCCTCTTTTAGTTCCTCCTCATCCTGTCACAGCAGGCCCTGATAAAAAGTCTGTCCCCAAAGCTCTTTACTGTGAGCGTGGTGAAACACAGGAATTAGTTGCCTAGAGAAGTTGTGGACTCCTCGTCTAAGACCTGGCTGGATGTGGCCTCGAGCAGCCTGGTCTAGTGGAAGGTGTCCCTGCCCATGGCAGGAGGTTGGAACTAGATGATCTTCAAGGTCCCTTTCAACTCAAGCCATTTTATGATTCCTTTTGGCCAAAGAGTATTTTGGAGTAACTTGTCATGTTATCCTTCTGTCAAAGATTGGACTAAGTTAGAAAGGCCGTAGGGTGGAGTAGAGTTTGTAGTAGTGCTACCGGCTGGATCTGAGGTAGATATGAAATAGCTTTTTCTCTCTAAACATAACACTTTTACTATGAAAAGATCCTGTGGTTCTCTGTTCCATATATACTGGCTAGACTGTGGTTTAGGTTTTCAGTAGGCTTCTGTGCTATTGCTGAACTACTTCTGCAGAATTTCCTCTTTAAAGAGGTGTTAGAAGGTTTCAGCCGTTTTAGGACAGTCCTGTTCATCTGAGGTCAATCTGTTTTTTCCACACATTGCTTGCTGTTGTATCCTTTCATGTAAGTAATATTTTAAGAGAGATTTAAAATAAACTTTAATTTCAGGTAAGTGTTTGTGCATCACTTGAACTTTACTCTTTTCACTGCCACAGCTTCAGTGTGGACAGGGTTCTTCAAGCCTGCATGCATCCTGACCTATCTGCTCATGTGGGCTTTGTCTCTAAAACTATGTTTCCTAAGCCTGTGTAGATTACTGCAGAACCTGAGAAGGTAATGCTGAAGTGATTAGATGTTGTGAATGAAGTTTCTCATGTCTCTTTTTTTTTTTTTCCCCTGTTTTTTTTTTAGGACTTAAGTATTATCTACACTTTCCTTCATGGGCTGGACATACTCTCACACTTCAGGGAACATCAGCTAAGGTAAAGTAGAACCACAGAACTGTTTCAATTTGAAGAGACCTGTAAGATCGAGTCCAACCTTCAACCTAAGATGATGGCCACTAAATCATGCCCCCAAGTGCCATGTCCACACATTTCTTGAACACCTCTAGGGATGGTGACTTCACTAGCTCCCTGGGCAGCCTGTTCTAACACCTGACTACTCTTTCAGGAAAGAAATTTTCCCTAATATTCAGGCTGAACCTCTCCTGGTACGATTTCAGGCCATTTCATCTCATTCTATCACCTCATTCTAGGGACAAGAGACCAACCCTCACCTGTCTCCAACCTCTGCTCAGGGAGTTGTAGAGAGTAATGCCGTCTCCCCTCAGCCTCCTCTTCTCCAGTTTGAATAACTGCAGTTCCCTCAGCTGCTCCTCATCAGACCTGTTCTCCAGACCCTTCTTTGGAGCTGTTTAGTGTTACTCAGCACAGCTGGTATCTGTGACTGTGCTTTTGGGGAGATGAGCAAAGCTTTTGTCTGCTCTCACTTCGAGGTGGCCAAGTCCATTGCTGAGTGAAGTCATTGCAATAATGTGGTGTGGAATCTGAACTAATTAGCTTTGCTGAGAACCAAGGCAGAGCTTGCTCCCATTTGTCTCCAGAGGGCTGTGGACACAGTGCCCTATGTTAACTCCAGATTACAAAAGCTTTTTAACGCTTCAGAGGATCTCAGTAGACATAAAATGGAAGGGCAGCAAAGCACAAAAAAGTGCGTTGGAAGTCTCTGAGTTGCTTCAGTTCTGTTGCTATGGGTAATTCCAGCGTGTGGGAGTCATTTCAACTCGCAGAGAACATGCTGTATGCTATCTGTTTGGATAATGAAGAACACCATAATCATTTTAATTTTATGGTTAAGCACATCTTTTGCTTAGAAAAAAAAAAAAAAAAAAAAAGAAAGAAGTTGAATTTGAGGTCTTAGAGCCTTAAAAAGTGATTCTAGTGAAATGTGGTGATTAATGGCTTGTGATCTTTGAGGATTAAAATTGAAATGAAACTTCTCCTCTTCCTTCAGAATAATGTCATCAAGTGCCCGCTACGAGAGGTACAAGGGCAACCAAGTTCTCTTTTGGTAAGTGCACATCACCCATTGGAGTTCTTGAGTAAGTGTAAACAAAGCCACTGTGTTGCGTGTTGTAATACAGCTCTTGTGTTTGCAGTCGTTGTAAACAGAAAGATTTACAGCGTGTAAGCTTGGCCAGGCTGGGTTAGAGCTCTGACAGGAGGCGGTTGTAACAGTAGAACAGTGTGGACATTGGAGAGGTGCCCGTGAATTATCAGCACGGCTCCCACTGACAGCAGAGGTGTGTCTGTGCACACACAAGCAATGAAAGTGCAGGTTGTCACCTCTGCTGGCGGTGGGAGCTGTGGTGACAACTCAGTAGGTGGCACTCTTCCCCTGGAGCTGGCACCAGCTGCTTTGTAGGAGAATCTTGCATTGGAGGAGTGATGGAGCTCAGACACCATCTCTTCTTCTTAAATTGCTAGAATTAATACTTTTTTAGCTCAGAGTTCCGTTTTAGTTCTTGCTGGGAGGCAAAGTATACCTTTTTTTCCCCCCTCATATTTTAGCATTACTTGTAGTGTATTTATCCTGTCAAAGCTAATCCCAGCTTTCAGAGTGAGGCACATCTTCCTCTACACCTCAGTCTCGGTGAGATGCCACTGCTTAGTTCATGTGGTGGGTATGTGTGACACAAACCTGCTGCATCACCAGGCTGAAGTGTCTGTTTGAGGTGGTGTGCTGGAAGAGGAAGAGACTGTTGGGCTGTAGCCGGGATGTGTTTGGGAACTCTGCTGCCATAAACCACAGTAACTGCTGTGCAGGGCTACAGGCTGAAACGTTGGCCCGTGTCCTGTCTGTCTGGGGTCAAGCGGCACAATGGGGAACCATCCTGCATCTGTCTGTGTGCTGCAAGTGCAGAGCTGAAGGAATGTGAGGCAGGAGTCAGATGTACAGGGCTCAGATTTTATCTGTAACACTTGACAGGTCCCTGCAGTGCTACTGCCCCTGTTGGATTGCACATTGACTTCAGCATGGAACGAAAGCTTTCCTGCATTCCGCTGCCACTGAAGTGAAATGGTTTTTGCTGACAATTAGTAGTCTCATTTTAATGTAGTAGATTTTTGGGTTGACTTAAATGTCAAATTGTAAAAGCAAGAAAACATTCTGGATGTAGATGTTGGAAAGTCTGTTCTTTGTAGTGCTCAATACAGTTCTTAGGTTTGCAGCCCACATAGCAAACTGGTAGAGTGATTATTAAACTGGTAGGTGACTATTTTACTCCAGTAACATTTTGGATCTGTTATATGTAGTATATTTGGATATAGATTGCTCAGTGGCTGTAAGAAGACAATAGATATCAATGATTTCTCTCCTTCCAGCTCTGAAACTATTGCAAGATGCTGGTATATATTGCTTTCTGGGTCTGTGCTCATGAAGGATTCCATGTTTTTACCACCTTGCAGGTATGTACAGTTACTATTATTTAAGGTAAGGCAAGATCTCTCTATTTCAATAATTGCTTCCTTGTAGGGTAATGTTCACAATTTTTCACAATTCTTTTGTTTCTTTCTGAAGTTTGGTAATGGACGAAGTGTTTGCTACTTTGATTTCAATTCCCTTTCACTTTTTCTGCACATTGAAATCTCTGAAAAGCTTTGCTTCATGGGTTTTAAATCTCATTTGGCTTTTTAAGTTTATGAGAGAATTTGAAGTTAGCTTAACCTGGGGGCTCTTTGAGTACTTCCTGCTGGGTAACTGGGTAACCACTAGATGGATAAAGAATTGGCTTGATGGCCGCACCCAAAGAGTGGCTGTCAACGGGTCCATGTCCCAGTGGAGGCCAGTGACAAGCGGAGTCCCTCAGGGATCAGTCCTGGGACCTGTCTTGTTCAACATCTTTGTGGGTGACATGGACAGTGGCATCGAGTGCACCCTCAGCAAGTTTGCTGATGACACCAAGCTGTGTGGTGCAGTGGACACCCTGGAGGGAAGGGATGCCATCCAGAGGGACCTGGACAGGCTGGAGAGGTGGGCACAAGCCAACCTCATGAGCTTCAACAAGACCAAGTGCAGGGTCCTGCATCTGGGTCGAGGCAATCCCAGGCACAAATACAGGCTGGGCAGTGACTGGCTGGAGAGCAGCCCCGAGGAGAGAGACTTGGGGGTGCTGGTGGACGAGAAGCTCGACATGAGCTCTCAATGTGCGCTTGCAGCCCGGAAAGCCAATCAGATCCTGGGCTGCATCAGGAGAGGTGTGACCAGCAGGTCAAGGGAGGTGCTTCTCCCCCTCTACTCAGCTCTGGTGAGACCCCACCTGGAGTACTGCGTCCAGTTCTGGAGCCCATATTACAGGAGAGATGTGGACGTGCTGGAGCATGTCCAGAGAAGGGCCACGAGGATGATCAGAGGGCTGGAGCACCTCTCCTATGAGGACAGACTGAAGGAGTTGGGGCTGTTCAGTCTGGAGAAGAGAAGGCTCCGAGGTGACCTCATTGTGGCTTTCCAGTATCTGAAGGGGGCCTACAGGAAGGCTGGGGAGGGACTTCTCAGGATCTCAGGTAGTGATAGGACTAGGGGGAATGGAATGAAGCTGGAAATGGGGAGATTCAGGCTGGATGTGAGGAAGAAGTTCTTTACCATGAGAGTGGTGAAGCCCTGGAATGGGTTGTCCAGGGAGGTGGTTGAGGCCCAGTCCCTGGAGGTGTTTAAGACCAGGCTGGACGAGGCTCTGGCCAGCGTGATCTAGTGTAGGGTGTCCCTGCCCATGGCAGGGGGTTGGAACTAGATGATCCTTGTGGTCCCTTCCAACCCTGACTGATTCTATGATTCTATGTTTTGAGTTCTCTGTCTCAAATGAGGTGACTGAGGATCACATAGCATCTACCACTGGTTAGAGGCTGTATTTAGTGGCAGGTATGATTTCTGTGTGAAGCAAGAAAAGAGGCCAGCATCACTGGTTACAGACAGTGTGTGTCGGGAGTCTGACTGCCTCTCACAGCTGAAGCAGTGAATGTTGTGATGTGATTTAACTGAAGCATACTGTGACTTGAGATGGACCTTGCTCATGTAATACAATGAGTAGTCAGAGTAATTATCTGCTTCACCTTGTACTTCATTCATTTAAGATCATCCAGTCCAAACGTTAACTCAGCACTTCCAGGTCACTGCTAAACCAGTCCGTCAACACCACATCTCCAGAGCTTATCAATCCCTCCAGGGATGGGGACTCCACCACTGCCCTGGGCAGCCTGTTCCAGGACTTGACAATGCTTTGGGGAAGAAATTGTTCTTCATGTCCAACCTAAACCTCCCCTGATGCAAATTGAGGCCATTTCCTCTTGTCTTATTTCTTGTTCCTTGGGAGAAGAGACCAATCTCCACCTGGTTCTAACCTCCTTTCAGGGAGTCATAGAGAGCAATGAGGTCTCCCCTCAGCCTCCTTTTGTCCGGGCTGAACAGCCCCAGTTCCTCACAAACTTGTGCTTAGTTATAGGCTGGAAGTTAAATCTTTGTGCTGAGGAGTGACTGAAGTTTAGCAGTGCTGAAGTGAGGATATGGCAAGTTGATATTTGCATAGAACCTAACTAAAATCAGTATTGTGCTAAATGAGGAATAAGTTACTTAAGAGTAAGGTTAAGATTAAGGTTACTTGTGCTTTTATTCTACAAGGAAAAAAAAGACAAAATAGAAGCAAAATAGCTCTGTTACTGCTAGCTCAGAAGATTACAGCTGGTTTTGTTCTGGATAATGAGGAAAAATAGCTGCTAGATGCTGAAAGGGTCACAGAGTTCTGTTAGATTAAACTGCTGGCAGGTTGCAGTATGGATAGTGTGGTTCCTGGGGTGATTGGCCCCTTATTTAGCAAGATCACATGAAAGGGAAGAGAATTCCCTTCCCTGCTGGCTAGCCAGCTTGTTCCCTGTACAGGTCTTCATTGCACTGGGGGAGAAAAAAAGAAAAATTCAAATGTCAGAGGAGCTTTGATGTGCTGAAGGTTTGAAGGGGAAATGCACACATGTACAATTAGATGAACTAAAATTGTTGCTAATTAGTTAGGAGTTAGGAAGTGCAGAAGGATGTTGAAAATCTTTGAACTTTTGGGGCAGTGAGGATTGATGCTTGGACACGAGAACAGGTGAATCAAAGTAATTTTGGTTGGAAAAGACCTTTGAGATCATCAAGTCCAACCATTAACCCAGCACTGCCAGGTCCCAAGCAGCTCACTTCCCATTTTGTTCCAATGAACTTCACTCACTGTCACCCTCCAAGTGACAATTTAAAATATAATGCTGTTTTCTCCTCTTCTTGTAAGTACAATGGGGTAAACTGAAGTTACTTTTCCAGGTTTGAATTCCTCATAGAACACATTTTTTCAGTCAAGGGAACTGTACACCAGTCACGGAGAATTTTCGTATGAAAGAGTGCCTTGGATAATTCAGTAGTGTTCTTTCCTAATTGTAATTAGCACCATTTTAATTACATTTAAAGTAGTATTTAATGTTATGCATTATTCCTTGTCCCCAACCATGTTCCTGATTATGTGAGTCACTCTGAAAGGAGACTTAAAATACCCATCTGGAAGGATGAGGCATTCTCAGTGCCTCAGGTTTTACAGAGCTGTTCCTTTTGATAAGAAACAAGAAGTAGTTACTTATTGGAGAAGACTCTGGGACGACCTTAGAGCTGCTTTCCAATACCTGAAGGGCACCTACAGGAAGGCTGGGGAAGGACTTTTCAAAATGGTGTCTAGCAATAGAACAAGGGGGAATGGTTTTAAGTTGAGGGAGAGCAGGTTTAGACTGGATCTTAGGAAGAAGCTCTTTAGTATAAGGGTGGTGGGACTCCAGGTACTCAGAGAGATTGTAGGTGTCCTCCCCACCCCCTGGAGGTGTTCAAGGCCAGGTTGGATGAGCCCTTGAGCAACCAAGTATAGTTGAGAGGCATCCCTCAATTTATAAACAAGTTAGTTTTTAAAGTACCTACCTAGCAACTTTTCTTTGATCATTCTGTGAGAAGCTCCTGTTACAACTGATTGTTAGTGAGATACTATCAGCCTTTGTAAATCGACTGGAAGGTGGTGATGATTTGATGGCAGTTTCCTGGTACCTCCTCACAGTACTTGTCCTTTCTGTCATCTGTTCCATGATTACCTTAACAGATAGGAAGAGACTTGACTAGAAAATTGTAAGCTTAACCTGTTTAAGGTGTTGGGTGAGCTCTCCTTCTCTTGCATACTCTCCTTCTCTATGCCTCATTTTATCCACTATCTACCATTTGGTAGTTTCAGTCAACAGAGCTTTTGGGAAGCCCTAATTGTCTCCTGCAGATCTTTTGGAAATAAAATACTCTCTAGATTCAAGCCTGAAAGAGGCACAGCCCCACAGAAGCATGAGAAGCTAGTCAGTCACTGCTGTGTTGTAACAATCTGAGTGAGTAAAGGTGTAAGCTGTGGCTCGCTCTGCTTCAGAAGGGCTTTCTGTACAACCTGGATTAATGTGTGTGCAAGATGTAATTCAGAAATTGGCTTCAGAATTGGAGGGGTAAGAGTTGCATCCAGGTACAATGAATCTGTTCAGTATTCTGACACTGACAATCATGATGAGAAAAGCCCTGTGTAAGATATATTTTGGGGTTAAGGTAAAAAGCAGATCAGTCCATAATACCAGGTACAAAGATGACCTAACCTTGCTTACTCTGTTGCCTGGAGAATGGATTTATCAATAGATTTGGCATAGTAGTGAAAGAATTTGCTTCTAATGTGAAAGTGATGGCTGGAACAAAAGAAGAGGATTGACAGATTTTTGTGGAGGGAAAATCATGTCAGCAAGTTAAAGAGTCTTTGTGTTAACCTTGCTTGTTAATCAAGATAATTCATGTGAACAGGATATTTGAAAGAGATTACTCACAGCAAGATTAGCCATAGGAAATATATCAAGGGCCTGGAGGAACTTTTGAAGCCAATTATGTGGATGACAGCCTCCTACAGCTGTGAGAATTGAACCTTGGAGGGGAAACTACAAAGTCTTGAAACATTTAAAATGTAGTCTTGTTAAAAACAAACACTTCTCTTTTCTGAGCTCTTCCAAGAAATTGAGGAGCAGCCCTTCCAGTCTCATGAGTGGAGAAAATGGGAGTCGTTGCCCTGCTCAGGTAGTGCATTTCTTGGCTAAAAACACCACCACGAGTCTGTCTTGACTGGAGTGTTGTGGTATCTTTCATGAGTGGTGTAGATGCATCAGTGGCTCCAGAAACCATTTCTCTTTCTCTTCCTGAGGAAAAGAAGGTGGCACAAGTGCTTGGATTGAAAAAATTTGTCATAATGAAAGAACGGTGGCTTGGGTTAAAATTATTGTAGCTGCTGCTTCTACTAAGTTAACATTTGTGAATGACTATGAGTTTAGAAATGCAGTAAAAATGAAGTATTTCAGTCTATTCTGTAGACTCATGGAATTTGTTTAGTTTGGAAAAGAGCTTTAAGATCCTTGAGTTCAACCATATGTGAAGTACCAGAAGCACAGAAAATTCTGTGCCTTTACAGACTGTCAGTGTTGGTAAAGAAGAATGCAAGCTTAAAGACCTGCATGACTTAACTTCCCTGTGTTTTAAAAATTTTTGAATTTTGCTGGATGCAGCTTTCTGTTTGCAAATGTATTGAGAGCTCAAATGTATAATCTAAAGCCAGATCTTCTTACTTCTAAAACCTGCAGTGCTGTTTTCTGCAAACTCTTGTGAATTTGTGCCATTCACTGAAAAATGAAATGAGCAGCTCAGAGCTGCTGCATTCCCCTTTTCTGCACTTTTCTTCCTTCCCAGATTTAACTTCATTAACTACTTTCTGCTTGGACTGCACCTGCTGTAGCCATGCTCTGTCCCAGCGCTCCTGAGTGTCCTGGGTTACCTTAGCCCACTTTCACTAGCAAGCCCCCTGCCCCACACACAGACAGGAGGGAGTCATACAATGGCTTAGGTTGGAAGGCACCTTACAGATCATCTACTCCAACCTCCCTGCCATGAGCAGGGATGCTTAACTAGACTGAGCTGCTCAGAGCCTCATCCAGCCTGGCCATGAACACCCCTAGGGGCATGAAAAACCCTGTGAGCTGAGATAAACTGTTTACTGAGCTCCCATGCTGTACCTTAGCAAAAGCAGCATCAGCAGAAGCCAGCAATAAAATGGTTCCCCAAGCACACAGCAGCCTGCACAGCAAAGACTGAAACCCCGAACCCAGAAACCAGAAGCAGCAACTGCAACAGGAAGCCTCTGATGTTACAGTCTGAACTTCCAGCCCCATGATACTTTGCTCCAGCCAGCACTTCTGTTTCAGAGCTGGCATGATGGCAGCAGCATGGGATTAAATATCAGCAGCAAATTCAACTCAACCCATGGCACCGAGCCTCTGCTCTTCCTGTGCTTTCCATCTCCATCCTGGTCTCCGCAGTTTAAGTCCTGCTGGCTGCAGCATGGACATTACTTTCCTCCATCAGATGCCAAGCTCTAGACACATCTGTGTGTCTGGCATACAGTAAATGTAATTTTGGACAAGTTTGCAGTTGCCAGTAAGGTTCTGAATTCTGATACAGTTTGAAACAATTGGTGGGACAGTGGAACAAATAGCTCAGGGAAGTTGTGGACACCTCATCCCTGGAAGTGTTTCAGACCAGGCTGGATGAGGCTTTGAGCAACCTGCTCTAGCAGGTGGTGTCCCTGCCCATGGCAGGAGGATTGAAGCTAGATGATCTTTAAGGTCCCTTCCAAATCAAACAGTTCTATGGATTCAGTGATTTAAATTTCTTGATGTGACTATAAACACCAGAGAGGTCTTAGGGTAATATTCCATTAAGGGTTTGCTTCACATTTGAAGACTCTTTGCAACTAACTGTTGTAGATTGTTTTTCTGCTTTCAGTAAGACACCTCAAGGCTTACATCCCTCTGCTTATCCAGACTAGTGAGATTTTTCTACTCAGGGCTGGGTGAGAAGCAATGGTTCTTCAGTGCATTTGTGGCTCTAGATGAGGTGCTCTTTTCCCTGGGTATTTCTCTAAGTGGTAGCTCTAAGTTGTAACATCATTTGACAGCCAGCAAGTGAACTAACAACGTGGGAATGCTACCAGTAAATGTATTTTGTAAAACTAATTAATTCAGCTGTGCTTGTTCATAGTGAAATTCTTCTGGCAGTGCTAGTGCTCTGATGGAAATACTCTGAGGAAAAAGGGAATGTGGCTGAGAAGAGTCCCTGTGTAGTGAGAGGCCATGTGTCCTGGTCTCCTGAAGGGTAGATCCTTGTGCTGGAGGTTCTGCTGTTAAGGACTGGGAAGATGTTTCAGGCTAACAGCAGGTTTTAGCATGAAACAGTCTTCTAAGACAGCCAAAAGAATATAGACAGACTGTAGTTGTACTTGTCACAGCTCCATCACCAAATAATCTTGTCTATAGTTCCCTCCATCCCAAAATCTCATTTTTTCCTCTATACATAGTTTCTTACAGCAGCTGCCTATGGAGGTTTTCTAGGCTGCAAGGGATGCTGATAGCACCACAGACATAATTATTTATTAGCTAAACTAAAAAAGTCCAAGAGAGATGAAACTGGAATCAAAGGGCAACGTGGTTCATTTATATCCAAATTACACTTTTGCTAAGGCTTAAGCACACAGCCTGGAACAGTTGCAAAGCTTCACAAAAAGTGGTAGGTAAGATACAGGCTTCCTCAAAGCTTCATGGTGTTCAGAGCTTAAAGTAATTAGTGTGACATCTAAAGCTTGCAGCCTTGCAAATCGAGCAGCGTGTTAGGCAGCCTCCAAAATCGTTCCCAATTAAAACTTTCAGCTGAAGAGATAAACCTGCTAAATGTTGTTGTTGTTGAGAGCTAATGCAAAAAAATGGGTTTTGATGACTGGGTATTAATTGCAGTGGGTGTTTTGCATCCAGCCATCTATCTTGTGGTCTCAGGTTTCTTTGAAACCATTTTCCACTGGAGTTAAGTGTTCTGATCTTTCCATAATTAAGTTACTTTGAAATGCCCAGGACTTGTGCAGCATAAAGTATCATGAAAGCCCTGATGCATGCATTGCTGAAACTCTTGGTCAGCCTCCACACATCCCTCCCCCTCTCCCCCGCCATTTCCTTACTTTATTTTGCATTTAGAGGGTGATTTGAGCTGCTCAGTGGTTTGCAGTGCAATGGGAAATACTGCAAAGGCTTCTGATGGGACTGTGCTGACTGGGAGACTTCCCAGCAGCCCAGTTTGTCAGATGACCACAGAATGATTTGGTCTGGAAGGGACCTTAAAGATCATCTAGTTCCAGCCCCTCTGCAGGGACATCTCCTACTGGACCAGGTTGCTCAAGGCCCCATCCAACCTGGCTCTGAACGCTTTCTGACTTGGAGCCTTCACATCTTCGCTGGGCAACCTGTTCCAGTGCCTCATCACCCTCATGGGGAAAAATTCCCTCCTAATGTCTAATCTCAACCCAACTTCTTCCAATCTGAAGCCATCACCCCATATCCTGTCACTCCATGTCTTTCCAACAAGTCCCTCCCCAGCTCTCCTGTAGGCCCATTGAAATACTGGGAGGCTACTCTAAGGTCTCTCTAGAGCCTTCTCTTCTTCAGGCTGAATAGCCCCAACTCTCTCATAGGGAAGGTGCTGCAGTCCTCTGGTCATCTTTATGGCCTTCTCTGAACCTCAACTGACAGTTCTGTGTCCTTCTTGTGATGTGGGCTTCGGGGCTGGACACAGTACTCTGTGTGGGGTCTCATGTGAGCAGAGTAGAAGAGGAGAATCCCCCCCCCCACCTTGACCTGCTGCCTGTGCTTGTTGAAATTAAGAAATTGAGGCCTCCATGCAGACAACCAGAAAATCAAATTATTCCTATGAGGACTGTAGTGTTGATTACATTCCTGTGTCGTGGCTGTCCTGTGCAACCTACTCTAGGTGAACAACCTGCTGTGACAGAGGGGTTGGGCTAGATGATGTCTAGAGGTCCCTCCCAACCCCTACCATTTGGTGATTCTGTAACTGCAATGCAGAAAGCTCAGATTCTGCCTTCTCTGCCTGCAGTCAGTGTGTCTGTGTTAATACCAGTAGTGCAACTATGCAGGTTTTTCCCCCTCTTTGTCACTTCCCAGACAAAGACAAGGAATTTAAATGTAAAGTTCCATTTTTTTAAAGAGTATTTAGATTGGGGTTTAATAATGCTGATTACTGGTCCAAGCTGTTTATAGTATACTTGTGTAGCACACTCAGTGGTAACTGAATGGGTTTTATCCCGGAGCTGAGCAGCAGCTACAGAATCCCAGAGTTGTTTTGGTTGGAAATGACCTCTAAGATCATTGAGTCCAACCATGGGTGTCCTGGGTGTTGCTGGAGCAGTTGTTCTTCACAAAAAAAAAAACACTTTTTGAGGAGAGGAAAAATGAAATGCAGTTCAAATCAAGAGTAAGCCCTGACTTGGGGGGAACACCCCCACGCCTCCTTTAATCTATTAAAAAACCCAAACAGCAAGTCCATTTCTTATGCAACTTTTCTCTGCCAGGCCAAGTTGTGCACAACATGTTTTTGCTTTGGAGAAATCCAGGCAGGTTATTGGATGTGTGGAGGTCACAGGGTTCTCTGTGCAGAAAAAAGTACAATTTGTCTTCATCTTTCTGTTCCTAAGAGCAGTCTGACAGGCAGAAAGGCAGTTTGAGAGACAAGTGCATTCATAAGAACAAAAGACCTGCAAAGAACTGCAACCCTTTTGTTTGTTCTGCTGATATACTGGTGTATCAGTGTCCCAGCCCAGTCCTACATGTGATCTAGCAGCAAGTACCTGCAGATAGCTTTATGGACAGTCACGGATAAGGATGTGCATTATTGACACCAATTCATACAGCCAGGATAAGATCCTGATTTTGTAGTTCCTGGAAAACACAGAACAAATCTTTAACTGCCTGGCATCTCCTCATTGAATCTTTGATGCATGAAACATCTGAAAATATTGTTTCAGGATATAGTGGAAGACTGGAAATGTGAAGATGCCTGCTAATTAGTGTTCAAACAAATACGGAGTTAGCATTCAGTCTCGGTCTCCATCTGTTTGTAGGCTGAAAGCTCTTCAGGGCAGGCTGTGTTTTTACCTTGAAAGTAAGGGCTGCATTTTGAGTATTGCATAAGGAGAAACCATCAGTGATGAGTAACTTGAGTGTGCAGATATCAAGAACATCTCAAGTTAAATATGTCTGCAATTCTTTGAATTTGTCAATCCTGACATATCAGATGTAGTCCAGCACCAAATGGGTCAGGTTGTATAACATCTGGGGTTGAAGTATCTCTAAATATTTGTGTTTAGAGAGCTGGGATTATTTGTGTACATCCTGTTTAAAGAACTACTTCATTATATTACAGAATCCCAGCATGGTGGGAATAGGAAGGGACCTCTGGAGATCACCCAGTCCAACGCCCATGCTAAAGCAGGGTCACCCACAGTAGCTTGCCCAGACTTAATGCCTGGTGGGTTTGGCATCTCTCCAGAGGAGACTCTACAACCTCTCTGGGCAGCCTGCTTCAGGGCTCCATCACCCTCGACATCAAGAAAGTTTCTCCTTGTGTTTACAGAATCACAGAATGTATTTGGTTGGAAGAGACCTTCAGGATCATCCAGTCCAACCTTTGACCCAGCACTGAAATATCAACACTAAGACGTGTCCTTAAGTGCCAGGTCCACACACTGCTTAAACACCTCCAGGGATGGTGACTCCACCACTGCCCTGAATGTTAGGAAGAAACTCTTTACAGTGAGGGTGGTGAGACCCTGTGACAGGTTGCCCAGGGAGATTGTGGATGACCCTTCCCTGGAGGTGTTAGAGGCCAGGTTGGATGAGGCCATGACAGGGGGCTTGAAATTAGATATCTTTAAGGTCATTTCCAACCTGACCCATTCTGTGTTTCTGTGATCCAGCCCCTCTGTCAGTGCACATTTAAGATTTTGGAGTTCAGCTCTGCAGTCAAGGAGGTTACATTAGCAGACCATGCAGTGGAGAAGGGACAGATGAACCGAGGGAAGAGCGTTCTTGGAGCCATGGTCTTTTCCATTTCAGTAGCTCTGATGTGATCCCATGGCCTGAGCACCATTAGTGGTTGGTGTATGATACTGCTCCGGTTGAACTGACATTCCTTCCTCACATGATGCAATTGCCTAAACATTTTCAATTACCAACAGCAGTGAATCAGGAGGAAAAGGAGGTTTCTTGCAAATGAGGCATCCATAAATCAAGGGTAAACAAAGGTGCCTTTGCTATGTGGAAGACTTTTTCCTCCCCTATGACAGTGGTGCACGCCAGTGAGTGAGTGTCTGCAAATTAATGATGCAGATGTAATAGATGAATATTAAGTGGCAAGAGCTTACAATAAAAATACTTAAAAAAAAAAAAAAAAAAAAAAAAAAAAAAGAAGGCATAATGTACTTTATAGCAGTGACTTTTCTGGGCATCCAGCAGTGGGAAGCTATAAAGTAACGATGTTAAATTTAAGGCCCCGTTAAAACATGCAATTAAATGTAGGGATCCAGCAACACTGCAATTGTTGGAGCGTTCAGGATGTTACACCTTTGGTTGTATGTCCTTTGGCATAGTTTCTCCTGCAAGCAGAGCTGAATTGCCATTAGTTTCATTTTTTCTCACACTTCAAATATTTCTATTAGTTTAAATTCTTAATTGGATTATTTTTCCCACTCTCTGCTTGAAAGCACTAAAGCACATGCAACATGCTGCACCTTAATGAGGTTTCCCTGCTTTAATTCCTTATCTTGCTGCCTACAACATCAAAAGGACTTGGCATTTAGGGATGTGTTGGGGTGAGAGAAGCTGCTGTGATGGTTTGTAAGCAGAGCTCCTGGTGTGAAGCTGAAATGGGCTTGGTGGGTCTGCCCTCCCCAAGGTGCAAGCCTGTCCCAGTGAAGTGGCTCCCGTGGTCGTGGTATCACAGTGATGTGGTGGTTGGCTGAAGTGCTGAGTTGGGTGACCAATAATGGGATGCAGATTTTGCAAGCAACTTCACCACCACAAAGGATTGATTAGTCCCAAAGAGAAGGTTGCCCTGTCTCTCCCAGAATTAGCTGTACAACTCCTCAGAGTCTCCTCTTTGAGAAGCAGCATGTTTTAAGTTTGGGTGAAAGTAAGTTGTCATGAAATGCTACTTCTCCTTTGGAAGAATGCTGTACACAAAAGCTTACTCCTGTCTTCCTAAGCAGGATTTTATCTCCTCCATTTCCAAAGCTTTGTTCCAATTAATCTTTTCCCTTTCCTAATGGCCTGTTAGATTTTGATACTGCAATCAGTTAATCTCCTAAGCGTTTTCATACCTTTGTAAATACTCTACTGTGTAGTTCTTTTAATGTAAATATTTACTAGCTAGAAGATGGCAGGTTTCATACCAGACATGAATAGGTGACTCCAGAGCCTAATTATTCTCTTCTTCTGTTACTATTACAGTGCTTATTAATTAATTTAATGCTTGAAATATTCTTTAAAAAAACCAACCCAAACAGTAAGTGCTGATTACCTAAAATTCCCACAAAGACTTTAAACCATCACTTCAAAGCAGCTTTAGAAGACTCTGGGACTGTCACACTGCTGCTTGCTCCTCCCCAAACCTCTTCTCTTTCCTGGTTTCCCTGGTGTGCACACCCCCTGGTTCTGGCTGGTTTGAATGCGTCTTCACTTACTCTCCTGAACTTTAGTGGTGGCTAATGGTCTTTAGTTCAAGTAAGGCCAACCAAACAAATTGTGACCAATAGTGTGCGTTTCCAGCTTCTTGGAGAGACAGGAATTTACTGGGGAGAGTCCAGTGGAAGCTATGAAGATGCTGAGGGGACTGCAGCATCACTGGGAGGAGGAAAGGTTGAGAGCCCTGAGGCTGTTGAGCCTGGAGAAGAGCAGCCCCAGAGGGCATCTGATCAGTGCTCTGCAAGAGAGAAAGGGTAGGGGGCAGGAGGATGGGGCCAGGCACTTGTCAGTGGTGCACAGTGACAGGACAAGGGGCAGTAAGCACAAACTGGAACCCAGGAGGTTCTGTCTGAAGAGAAGAAAATTCTTTGGTATGAGGGTGCTGGAACCCTGGAGCAGGCTGCCCAGAGAGGTTGTGGATTCTCCTTCTCTGGTGAGATTCCAAATGCTCCTGGCCATTGTGATCCCGGGCAAGCTGCTGTGGGTGCCTCTGTTTTAGCAGGGGATTTGGACTGGGTGATCTCCAGAGACCCTTCCAGTCCAGGCTCTTCACTAATTCCGTCAGTTAGACCAACACGTGATGTGTCTTTGCTGATGTGTTTGCTCATGGTGTTTTCTTGTTGTCTGTTATTAATATTAGTGGATGTTACTACTGAGGAAAGAATTTTCCCTGGTCAGTGATTCCAATGCTCAGTTTGTTTATTCTAAACATTTCATTGTGCAATTTTACAGGACAATTAAGAATGAAAGTGGTTCTAAAGCTTTGATTAAACTTGACAGATGAGTGAAATATACTGGCGTTAGCAAACCTCTGGACTGGCAGAGAAGCTGCATGTGTGTTTTCTAGAGCACAATATGGATTAAGTCATTAAAAAAGTTAAAAAGCCATGTTTCTAAAACACATTGGGTGTGTTAATTAAGAGGAATGCGAAAAAGTGGTGGTTTTAAAACACAATGATGGTTATGGCTGGGGAAAACCATATGATGCCTCGTGTTTTTAAAGGAGCTCTGTTGTGGTATAATCAATAAAACATCTCATGATGTGCACCAGGAAATAATTAAACTTGACCTATTGACTTCTAAATATGAGGAATTTATTCTTTAGGATGGGTTTTATCTTTGCAACCTAATCCTTTAGTGAGTATTGGGTTGTTGTAAAGTGCTTGATGGACCAGAAATGATAGTGCAAAGAGCTTGACCTTTGTTCCCAGCGCTGTTCTTTCCCTTGCATTACTGTTTAGTGCCATTACTTAATTAGCAAATGTTGCAACAGAAGCAGAGGGGAGCTTGGCAGTAGCTGAATTTCACAGATGTGTTTATGTAAAATAAAACAAAAAGTAAACAACCCTCCCTCAACCTCTATTAGTTTGGTAAATTGTTGTTAGGTAATGAAAACACTGGGCTGGAACAACCTGCAGCAGAACATTGTAGCTTTTTCCTAACTACTGGGGATATAGAGATAGTATAATCTCAGTATCCCAGCATGGTGGGGGTTGTAAGGGAGTTCTGAAGATCATCCAGTCCACCCCCTGTGAAAGCAGGGCTCCCACAGCTTCTTGCCCAGGAGCACAATGACCAGGTGGGTTTGGAATCTCTCCAGAGAAGCAGACTCCACAACCTCTCTGGGCAGCCTGCTCCAGGGCTCCAGCACCCTCACACTAAACGAGTTTTTCCTTCTGTTGAGATGGATCTTCCTGGGTTCCAGTTTGTGCCCATTGCCCCTTGTCCTGTCCCTGGGCACCACTGACAAGAGTCTGGCCCTATCCTCTTGTACCGTGCCCTCTAGATACTGATAAGCATTGAGAAGATCCCTATAGGTTAATCTATTTTGTGAAGAAAAAAGCCTCAACCCAGCACCAGAATGATTAATTCTGTTTTGAAAAGCTGTAGAAACCAACATCCAGTTGCACCTAATTCTGTTAGAACTTTGTTTGGGAATAATGAAAAAAAACAACCCCAACCTATTGTCTTTAATGAAACAGAATTAGGGCTGTTTAACTTGCAAAGGATACCTTAGGAGGGTTGGTTTCACTTTGCTGTTTGCTTTCTGGAGAAATCATAACCTGGAATTTCAGTTCACCTCTGAGTTCAAGCATGTACTGTGCTGAGGTTAAAAATGACACTTTTATGTTTTCTGAACTAAATTAACTTTGCTGCGTGTTTGGCTACTGTTTTTGATGTACTGCAGATACTCCAGGCTGTCACGCCTGGGTCACATGCGGTGTGGAAAAGGCACGAGAGGAAACATGAGCATTTTAGCTATGAGTTGCTTACTATAGATGTGTGAAAACGCCAGCTTTCTGTGTGAAACTTGTGCTGCTCTGGCCTGCTTTAGAATGGGGTGAGAAAATTTCAGCTGTTGTTTCTGACTCCATGGTAATCATATAAATTAAAGTTTATGGGTTTGTTTTCCAGTAGAACCATTAGTAAAATCAGGCCTTGGTAGTTTAAACTGGCATGCTTGCTAATTGCAGTACTTTTTCCTAGCTGGATTACGTTGGGAATTCTTTGTTGGAATCATTGTAGAATCGTAGAATGGTTTGGATTGGAAGGGACCCTTAAGATCATCCATTCCGACCCCCTGCCATGGGCAGGGATGCCTCCTACTAGCCCAGGTTGCTCAAGGCCTCATCCAGCCTGGCCTTGAGCATCTCCAGGGAGGGGGCATCCACAGCCTCCCTGGGCAACCTGCTCCGGTGTCTCCCCATCCTCCCTGGAAAGAATTTCTTCCTAATCTCCAGTCTAAATCTCCCTTCAATCCATTGCCCCTTCTCCTATCACAACAAGCCCTTGTAAAAAGTCCCTCCCCAGCTTCCTTGCAGCCTCTTCAGGTACTGGAAGGTTGTCCTAAGGTTGCCTTCTCTTTCCCAGGCTGAACAGGCCCAATTCTCTCAGCCTGTCCTTGTAGGGAAGGTGCTGCGGCCCTGTAATCATGTTCAAGGTCCTTCTCTGAAACTTCACTTGAATAACTTCACAGTTCAGTTGCTTAGATGTCTTCTCTGGAGTTGCACATAGCCTACACATTTTTTCTGCCCTCCCCTGGCATGTGTCTTTGAAATATTTTCTACAAAAGTAATCATGTTTCACTGGTTATTTGCTGTTGAGATAACCATGTGCATACCTCAAATGTTCTGTGTGCCTGAGGCTTGAGCTGTACATCCCAAACCTAACCTTAGTGAAAACAAATGGAGCTGACCCACTTTTTAGGATTTGTCTCCACACTTGTCTTTAACCTCCTCATAATTCACACTTTACTCTCTGCTTTGAGTTAGCTGCTTCTGCAGTTACTTCACCTGCTGATAGGTGTTAAAATGTGATTGCTGCTGACAGTCTTGAGTTTGTAACACAGCAGCTACAACTCCTGAACTGCTAACCCAGCCATGAGGTCGTTCATCACATTGGTCATCTTTTACTTTGAGGTCTGTATGGGATCACTGGAGTTTAAGCTCAGTTGAGTGTGGTGGAATGAGCGCATCTAACTCAAGCTAGCAAGTCTGTAGTGAGTCATAGAATAGCTTGGGTTTAAAGGAACTTTAGAGGTCTACTCCAACTTCCCTGCCATGGGCAGGGAAGCCTCTCAACTATACTTGGTTGCTTAAGGCCTCATCCGTCTCGGCCTTGAACACCTCCAGGGAGGGGGCATCCACGACCGCTCTGGGCAACCTATTTCAGGGTCCCACCACCCTCATACTAAAGAACTTCTTCCTAACATCCAGTCTAAACCTACTCTCCCTCAGCTTCCAACCATTCCTTTTGCCCTATTGCCAGACACCCTTATGAAAAGTCAGTATTACAGTACAGTATTACAGTATTACCAAGGTTGGAAGAGACCTCGAAGATCATCGAGTCCAACCTGTAACCACAAACCTCACGACTAGACCATGGCACCAAGTGCCACATCCGGTCCCCTCTTGAATGCCTCCAGGGACGGCGACTCAACCACCTCCCGGGCAGCACATTCCAATGACGAATCACTCTCTCGGTGAAGAACTTTCTCCTCACCTCGAGCCTAAACTTCCCCTGTTGCAGCTTGAGACTGTGTCCATCTACAGCTTTCCTGTAGGATCCCTTCAGGTATCGAGAGGCAGCTATAAAGTCCACCTGGAGTCTTATCCAGACTGAACAACCTCACCTCCCGTATTGCAGAGGTGCTTCTTTGTGGCCTTCCTCTGGACTTGCTCCAGAAGTTCTATGTCTTTATTCTGATGGGGACACTAGAACTGGATGCAGTATTCAGGATGGGGAGCCTCGTGAAACTCTATTCACCTGTTTTGAAGATCATAGAATCAATAAGGCTGGAAAAGACCTCAAAGATCATCAAGATCATCTTTCATTCTAGGCACTACTACAGTTGCAGATTAATTTAAGAGGCTGTTGGTCTGTAACAACCCTGCAGCAGCATCTAGCTCAGCCTTACACACACACACACACACACACACACCCACCCCCCCCCCCCAGGTTATTCTGGCAATCTCAGACCTGCTTGCATCATGCCAGGGATTCCCCTAAAGTTACCTCTATTCCTGGGTATCCTGAAGGCTGTGGCCTTCTGGAGTCCATCAACTGAGGCATATCAAATTGCCTCTTTCCTTAGCCACTGCTCATCACACTTTGTTGCATTTTTTGGGTTTTTTCTTGTTTCTTAGAGACCTTAAAGCTGCCTTTCAATACCTGAAGGGACCTACAGGAAGGCTGGGGAGGGACTGTTTAGGAGGGCTTGTGGTGATAGGATGAGGGACAATGGTTTGAAACTGGAGCAGGGGAGATCTAGGTTGGACATCAGGAAAGAGCTCTTCAAATGAGAATGGTGAAATCTTGGGACTGGTTGCTCAGAGATGTGGTTGAGGTCCCATCCCTGGAGACATTCAAGGTCAGACTTGATGTGGTCCTGAACAACCTGATCTAGTTGGAGATGTCCCTGGTGACAGCAGGGGTGTTGGCCAAGATGGCTTCCGGCTCAGTGGAATCTGTGAATGTGTGGTTTAGAGGATCTAAAAGTAATGACTTTACAGAAGAACATTCTTTGCATTTAGACCTTCCCTGGGCACTGATGGATGAGACGCGCTGAGTAAATAAAAAAAAAAAAAGAAATCCAGATTACTGATTTTTCACACAACAGTTTTCATCAGTTCTTCCTTGTCCTTTTTTTTAATTGTTTCTGAGGACATTGCCATTGCCAATCATTTTTATTCCTGAAAAGGTTAAACAGGCTGCTCATCTCATGTTTGGTTTTTTTTTAATTATTATTTTTTTTTTCATTTGCCTTTTTTTCCCCCCCCCCATCCCACTCTAGTTTTGGCAAGCAGTCTGGAGGAAAGCGAGGATGCGAGTGTATCATATTGGAGCCTTCAGAAATGATTGTGGTAAGACAGATTATTAATTTTGGTTGGGGTTATTTTGTGTTTCTTTGTTTGTTTTTATTTTTTTTCCTTCCCCCCCCCCCCAAATGTATTTAAAGCTATTGCTGCTTTCAGCAAATTCTTTCTGTTTTATAGCAGGAGGCACATTGTAAAGCATTCCATAAAATTGCAGCAGAATTGCCTTGATTTCAATTATACCTATGGTTGCTATCAGAGTGGCAATAGCTATGTAAATTTAATCTGGATGGGTAAATGATGATGATTAGGTCATTCTTTCTCAAATTATGCTTACTTGAGTTTCCAAAGCCAACCAGTTACGGCTGAGTTGAGCATTCCTGAGTCAGGAAACGATAAACTGTGAGCCTGAATACTTTATTTACACCCCCGTCACCCATTTCACTGCTTTTTATTGCCCGTGCCAGCCACACTGGATCTGGTGGGAAAGGCTCTCTTACTCCTAGGCTTTGCACTTCCACGCAGTGTGAAAGCTTTTAGGTAAGAGGAGAAGGACCATAAGAATGAAGGATCAGATTTTCAGCTCAGTTGTCACCAAACTTTTCCATAGAATCATTCAGGTTGGAAAAGATCCTTGAGATCATCTGTTCCAACCATTACAGAAACATAGAATTGTTAGGGTTGGAAGGGACCTCAAAGATCATCCAGTTCCAACCCCTGCAATGGGCAGGGACACCTCACACTAGATCAGATTGCTCAGAGCCTCATCCAGCCTAGCCTTAAAAATCTCCAGGGATGGGGCCTCCACCATCTCCCTGGGCAACCTGTGCCAGTGTCTCACCACCGTTACAGTGAAGAATTTCTTCCTAACATCTGATCTGAATCTCCCCACTTCTAGTTTTGCTTCATTCCCCCAGTCCTATCACTCCCTGACACCCTAAAAAGTCCCTCCCCAGCTTTCTTATAGTCCCCTTCAGATACTGGAATACCACAAGAAGGTCTCCTTGGAGCCTTCTCTTCTCCAAACTGGACAACCCCAACTTTCTCATCCTGTCTCCACAGGAGAGGTGCTACAGCCCATTTAACCCTGCTTTAGCAAGTTTACCACTACACCATATTGCTAAGTGCTGCAATTTCTTGTGCTTCTTCGGAGCATGTACTTACATCACCAAGTTCATGGAATCACAGGATGCACTGAGTTGAAAGGGAGCTCTAGAGGTCATCTAGTCCAGCTTCTGCAGTAATCCGGGACATCCCCAACTAGATCAGGTTGCTCAGAGCCCCATCAAGCATCAAGTGCTTGCAGATAATAACTCAGTCCTTCCCAGGCTGATGTTCACATACTGTCAGTAGCTGTAATATTAGGGGTTGCTTAGTGCAGACCAATATTGTGCTCTAGTGGTGTGGCTGGGGAGAGGAGGATGTTGCTCAGCTTTGATCTTAGGAGATGTTAATGTGAGCTAGAACAGAAACAATTGTAGTTCCAAGAAGCCACATGTTGGTTAATTAGGCTCGGATCTCTCTGCTATTGATTTGATTCCTTACATCTCGATATGGTAACATTAAAACTAGGATTTGATGGAGTCTCTTCCTCATTGAGTGTGTGAATGTTCAGCTTCTATGAGCAATGTTTTTCACAATACACTGAGGATGTCAGCAATGTCCTGTACTGAGTTAAGTTTGCTGTCCTTCGTGCCATTCTTTCTGTGCCGTGTCAGCCTGATTCTGCACAGAGGCTTTGATAGCATCAGTAACATGCTTGTTGCTGCAGCAGATGTTTTAATCTACAGTCTCCTATGTCATGAAGGAAGCACAGGTAGGAGTGCAAGAAGCCAATCTCAGCCTTGCAGTGAGAGTTCATTTGTGTATTCCCAGTTATCCAGTCTCTTAAAACTGGAGTTTTGTGGAGGAGATTTGGGTCTCAAGGGACACCACAGGACTGCTTGGGTGAGGAGATGTGCAGCCGCGTCCATGCCCCAGGCACTCTGCTTTGCCACGTCTGCTTTGCATTTTTCCTCTTAACTGCTGCTGCCCGATTTGGTGTGCTGAGCCCTTGGGTAATGGAGACTCTGAAGATGCTGAGGGGCCTGGAACATCTCTGTGAGGATGAGAGGCTGAGGGACCTGGGTCTGCTTAAGCCTGGAGATGTGCAGCCTGAAAGGGACAAGAGGATAGGACCAGACTATTCTTAGTGGTGTGGACCTGATTATGTCCAGGTGGGTTTGGAACCTCCCAGAGAAGGAGACTCCACAACCTCTCTGGGCAGCCCGCTCCAGGGTTCCAGCACCGTTACATCAAAGAAGTTTCTCCTCCTGTTCAGATGGAATCTCCTGGCTTCCAGTTTGTGTCCATTCCCCCTTGTGCTGTCACTGGGCACCACTGACAAGAGTCTGGCCCCATAGTCTTCACCTTTGCTTTTAAGATATTGGTAAGATCTCCATAACTGGAAGAGTAGCTTCTGTGCAATCTGTGGTACCAGTGAGAAATTGACTTTATTTAAACATTGTGTGAAGAAATTACAGCTTTGTGTATGTATGTGTATTACACACAAGTTACTTGAGGAGCTACAACTGTGATGAATTTTTTTAGAGCACACTGTCACAGCCTTTGGAGAAGCCAATGTTGGCCAAGTCAGCAATATCAAACACTTTTGGGTGGTCCTTGCAACTAACAGCCTGGACAATTTTCCTCTGGATTTTAAACATCTTGAAATTTTCTGTGATTGTAATTAACTGCCAGTGAAAGTCACTTAAAAGTATCTTAAATCCTTTTCTGGAGCTTCAGTATATTTTTTCGGTAGGAAAATCAGGGAATTAAAAGTGTAAAATTGCTTCTTCACTATTTTCATGTTCATGTTTTACAGCTAAATGTAGCTGAAGGTACTATTACCTCTCACTTTCCTAGGTAGGACTTCAAAGGGGGTGAGAAAAAAAGCGTCAGTGAGGTGGTGTGCACCTTGCTAATGATCTACACTCACACAAGGTGTACTTGACTTTTATTTCCTTGATTAATTCTTATTAATTTATCTTAATTCTTTTATTTTATCTCTTTTTAATTTGCAACATACTAATGAGGTTTAATACATAATGAATATTTATCTTCAAGCAAAAGAATTAGCTACTTTAGTGCAGTAAAAAAAACACCATCCTTTCCTGCTACTGACTGATATTTTTTCCTACTTTTCTTCCACCTTTTCCCTTCTCCTTTCTGTTTAGGATGTAAATCAGTTTTGTAGTGGGAACCCTCTGGGAACTGACCCGTTTTAAAGGCCATAAAATGTGGTCAACTTAAGTTAATGAGGATAACAGATAGTGTGTGAATGGGCATTGTAGCTTATATTTTTGGAGGCTGAGCAATCTATTGAATTAATAATGGGTCCATTTATCACTTAAGAAAATGGCCCAGAATTGCAGCATGTCTCAGTGTCCCTTCTGCTGTTCCTTGGTGCTTTTGTTTTCTTCTCAGATCTAAGTATAAGATTTCAGAAGAGCAGCATAATACTTAGAGGTGGAAAATACTTTAGTGCTGGCAAGGGCTGCAGGCTGGAATTGAGGACAGTGCAGTGATCCTCCTTGGTTTTTGTGTGGCAGCAAGTGCTGTGGGTGAAGCTGGCTGTAGGGAAGCACTCTGCTCCTACTACTATTCAGGGTTAATAAACCAAACACCCTTGATTAGAAACCAGCCAGTTAATCCTCTGCTCTGGGCTTCTTGTTACATACTGGAAATTAAATAATAGGAAGAGCTCTTACAGAGCAGCAATCTCCATCTGACCTGGTAGCCTGTGAGCATGTTTATCAGCCTGGTCTTCCCTGCTGCTTTAATGGCACAGGGAATCATAGAATAGATTGGATTGGAAAGGATTTTAAGATCCTGTCTGCAGTCAGCAGGGACATCTGCAACTAGAGCAGGTTGCTCTGAGCCCCAAACAACTTGACCTGGAATGGTTCCAGGAATGGGACTTCTACCACCTCTCTGGACAGCCCCCACATCTCATACTTTGCTTCAGGTCCATAGTCTGACACTTAAGTATAGACTCTCTGACTAGTTTGGGTTGGAAGGGACCTTAAAGATGATCTAGTTCCAACTACCCTGTCATGTTCCTCCTGCACCTCCTACTAGACCAGATTGCTCAAAGCCCCATCCAGCCTGACTTTAAACACTTCCAGGCTTGGAGCCTCCACAGCTTCTCTGGGCAGCCACCTTCATGGGAAAGAATTTCCTCCTAATGCCTAGGTTAAATCCATCTTCATCCAATCTGAAGCCATCACCCCTCATCCTGTCACTCTGTGCCTTTGTAAAAAGTCCCACTTCAGCTCTCCTGGTTTTGTTCATTGTCCTGTGCCTTTACAAACAGGTAGTAAAGCTCTAGTGAAAACTAAGGTTGTCTTGCAGAGCTCTGCTTTTCTGCTATCTATTTTGACAGCCCTGTGGTGTGAGGTTCACTCTTCTTTTTTAACTGTTGTATCTTAACGGTGTCCTTATACGTTGTTCTCTGTGGAATTAAAAATAACCCACAAAGTAAACCCAGGTGCTTGCACCTTCCTCTGACCTCAGACAGACTCAGATGCCTGGAAAAAGTGGCATGGAAAGTAGATGTGATCTTGCTTTTGTGATGGTTTAGGTATTTTGGTTACTCTCTTGTGCCTGTCAGTTGAATCTTTCTGATTTTCATTCCTTTGTACCTTTTTGAATTTTAGTTTACACACAATCCCAGCATGGTGGGGTCTGGAAATCATCCAGTCCAAGCCCTCTGCTACACCAGGGTCACCCATGGCAGCTTGCTGGTGATCACAGTGTCCAGGTGGGTTTGGAATCTCTCCAGAGAAGGAGACTCCACAACCACTCTGGGCAGTCTGCTCCAGGTCTCCAGCAAAGAATTTTCTCTTCCTGTTCAATTGGAACCTCCTGGGTTCCAGTTTGTGCCTCTTGTCCTGTCATTGGACACCAGTGATGCAAGTCTTGCTCCATCTTCTTGCCCTCCACCCTTTAGCTATTGATAGCTTTGAGAAGATCTCCAAATGTTGAAATAATTTACCCAAGTATGTGAAGTGAGGGCTGTGTAAGACCACACAGAGGTGGTTCTCCTGTTCAGTACTCAGGTCTGGTGTTTAGGTTTCTCAAGTGAAATCTGGGTGGCAGGGGAAAAAAATAAATCATTGAGGTCAGCAGAAACTTTTGTACAGTAAATGTGGTGTGGAGTCTGCAGCCTGTTCAGATGCATGTCTGCTCTGCTTCCTGCTAGGAGGTATTTTTCCAAAACATCAGAAGGAAATGGGAAAGGATGAGACTGCTTTTTATAGAAACAAGGAATTGCCAGTAAGATACAAAGGTTTCCCATTTGCTTTTCCTAACCAGATGCATTCACCTTGTTTTTGAGTATATAGTCATAAATCATATTTAACAACAAGATAGGAATTTGTTTCCAGTTGTGTTATCGTAACCTGCTGGGAAGTGAAAGAATTCAGGGCTGCAAAGATGAGGAGGGGACTGGAACATCTCTTATGAGGAAAGACTGAGAGAATTGGGGATTTTTCATCTGGAAAAGAGAAGTCTGAGGAGGGATCTCATCAATACTGATCAATATTTAAAGGATGGGTGCCAGGAGAATGGAACCAGGCTTTTTCATTGGTGCCCAATGACAGGACAAGGGGCAACAGGCACAAACCGGAACATAAGAAGTTCCATCTAAACATGAGGAGGAACTTCATTAATTTAAGTGTGATGGACCCCTGGAGCAGGCTGCCCAGAGAGGTGGTGGAGTCTTTATGTCTGGAGACATTCCAAACACAACTGGATGCATTCCTGTGTGACCTTCTTTGGGTGGTCTTGCCTTGGCAGGGGGGTTGCAGGTCCCTTCCAACCCCTGCCATTTTGTGATCGGTGAAGTAACTCTAAAAAGCTGGAGTATTTCAGCTTGTTTTGCTGTGAGTGGTACCAGAAGTTAGGCTTTTTAAGGTGACACCAGTGCAAGCAGGTTGTGATTCAATACCTTGGTCAGGTTATGAACACTCAGAGAAATATATCTTCTGTGGTGAAGCTACACTTGAAACAAGTGGGGTGACTGCTGCTGTGTGACCTGTGTGGGTGCAGCAGGGTTTCTGCTGGTGAGTGACATTGTTTAGAGGATATGTGTGACTCTTTTTTTTTTTTCTTTTTTTTTTTCTTTTTTTTTAAACTTTAAGTCTGTTTCCTGGAAGGAAGCTGTGGCCTCCAGCTCATTGTAATAACGTAGTTCTGAGACATGCAGCAGTGGTTCTCTGAAACTTCTGCGTCCGTTTTCTCAAGAAGGCTTTAACTGCTCTGAGCTGATGTTTGTTCCTTCCCCATGAGCTTCATTCGGCTCCATCGCCTGTCGGTGATATGGAAGAACTGGATGTTTAACCAGGAACCTGAACATGTCTTTCAGGTGGAGAACTCCAAAGACAATGAGGAAAATATCTTGCAAAGAGAAGTCCCTCTCAGGCAGTCCCGACGGAGGTTTAGGAGGATCAACCAGAGGGGCGAGCGTCAGACCATCACTGACAATGTGGATTCCAGTAGTTATATCTCGGTGAGTCTGCTCTGCCTTGGGCTAGCTTCTTGGCACCATGGCATTTTATTTTACTGAGAAAAGCTGGTGAGATGAAATAGTCCATGTTTGTTGCTTTGGAGAACACTCTTTGCCTTGCTGGGAAGCGGTGGAATGCTTTGGATTGGAACACCTTAGGTGGCAGGGGAGATTTAGGTTAGAAAATAGAGAATTTTTTTGGTGTAGAGGTTTTCAGTTGAATACTATAAATGAATCTTAACATGTTGGCTGGAGAGAGAAATGGTCATTCTTGGGTTTTGGTAGGGTGTTTTGGAGGCTTTTGGTGGCTCTTTAGTGAATTTTGTTGGATTTCAGTGGGTTTTGGTGGATATTTTTTGGTAGATTTTGGTGGCTATTTTTGGTGGGTTTACCTACAGTTCTTTTGGCAAGATGTAAGAATTGGTAGGGTTTTTTTTTTGTCATTAATAACTTCATAAGTAAGGTTTGCAATCAAGTCAATAAGAAATGCAGTTTAGCACAGTATTGATGCTCTTGTATTTGGTTTATCTGCTTAAAAATAGTAGCGTGGTAATGCAGGCATCAGGAGAGTAACGACGACTAGTGCTGAGGCACGTAGAGCTGCGTTTTCAAGGCCACAATGCTTTTATGAAGGCTGCTTTTTACCATTATTTTTCACCTACAGACTTCCTGCCTGGCAGCAGGATATCCATCTGATCTAGACAAATTATTTCATTGAAAATAATTGCTTTGGATACTTGGCTTTGGAAATGGAAGGTTAAAAACCAATACAAACTTTGAAATACATAAACCTTGAGTAGTCTGTGCACAGAAAAGGAAACAACAAAATCATTTCCCTCCCCCCTGATTTCCCCCTTTTTTTTTCTGTATGCTGCTTTTCATCTCCACCAAAGGTATGAAGCTTCTATTAGCTGGTACACTTTAAAATATCTGTGTAGTTAGCTATAAATTAAAAGATGTCCTCCTTTTCAGAGTAAACTGTTTTTTCTGCTTATTGGTAGCTGTTGGCTTGCAGGTGGTTTTAGACTCTTCACAACATTACCCTGTCTGTGAGCAGAGATTATTTCAGCATTTCTCTTGCAAGAAGAGCCCCTGTTGCTGTGACAGGAAGAGAAAATGCTGCCTGAAGTTTAATGTCCTCTGCCACCTCATTTTGAGAACTGTCACATGGGTTGGGTTTTATCATTGGGAAGCTGTTGAATTAGTTACTGATGAAATGAGATGTTGGATGCTTGTGCTCTGGGCAGTCGTGCAGAAGGCTTTATTGGGAATTAAATTCCAATCTGTGCATGACAAAAATCTGTCTCTTTCTCTTTGCTGTTTGACAGTGAACAAGCAGGAAGAAAATAATTCTCAGACTTTATTGCTAAGAGGAAGAGAAGCTGGTGCGTGCTGTGCAGCTTGCCTGGAAGGGCACGAGGAGGGACTCAACATCTTTGGTCTAAGAAAGACCAAGTTTTACAGCTTCTTGGGTTTCAGAGGTTACCAGTTAGTGTTGGCAGGAGCCAGTGTGGTGCACTCACAAGACTGTAATCAGTCAAGAAGTGATGTGCTCCTTAGGATTTTTCTTGATGCTGATTTACTTCTTTGTCACCCATGACACAGAGCCCATGTGTATCTCTGCACGTAGAGCTTCTTGTTGCAGATCTCTTGGATTCCTCAGATTTACAAATATATCTGTGTTTTCATGGAATCACAGAATGCCAGCTTGGAATGGACCCCAAGGATCATCTGGTCCAACTTTTCTAGGTGAAAAGGGATGGCCCAGCGCCTTGTCAAGCAGAGTCTCAAAACTGCCCAGTGTAGGGGAATCCACTTCTTCCCTTGGGAGATGATTCCAATGCCTGACTGTTCTCAGGGTGAATCTTGCTCAGTATTTGATGGGAAATGATAGAAGCTTCATAACTAAACAGCACATTCCTAAATCTGCCTTTATGGCAGTTAATTAGGAATAGATAAAAAGAGTCTTGTTAACACTGCTAGGTGTTTCCTGGATGAGTGAGTGCTAAGAGGCAAGGAGTAAGCAACCACCTCTCCAACAGAAAATCTGCAAGCTGTTGGGTTTTCAGCAGCCTGAATTGAAATACCAGTCCTGGCTTTGGAAGACTGTAAGATCCTAATTGGGAAGTGTCATCCTCCCAGTACTTGGTATAGCAAAAAGCAATTTGTAACTGAACATATGACTGAGAAATCAAAACACAATAAGCAGCTGCCTGTTTGACAAGTAAGTAAAAATGGGGCTCTGATATTTTCCTGTATTTCCATCATTATCTGGTAAAAGAATAAATTTTTCTGAGGTACTGTTTGTTCTGTGCCTAGATTTGACTCTTACCTGGGTGAGTCTGATCATGCATGGCTGTTGGGCTTGAACCACAGGCTTTATGGTGTAACCGTTCATGGGCAGAATAAGGAGGAAGGTTCTTGAATTCAGTTTCTGTTTGACAAGAACTTGCAAGAACCTTGCTGCCAGAGTGGGAAACTGTTTACAAACTTGCTGGCAGATTTCCTGTCTGGCAAAAAATGAAGGAATAAGTTGTATTTCACTCTCCAGCTTGTTGCTGAATGCTCTCTGACAGATGCTGAATGTAGCCTGATGGACCTTTTGTTAGCCCTGTGTATTCAGGGAGGGCTCAGTGCTTCCCAGCCAGTCTGTGGGGACTTCAGGCTCCAGTGGTAGGGTATTGGAGTACTCAACATGGCACTGTTTCAAACTTCTAATCTCTCAGACAGGTAGTTTTCTGCCTTCTGAATAAAAGCAGCTATTGAAATTCAGTATTGCTTTATCCCAGCTCAGAATTTTTTTGCCTTTTGTGATTAAATAGAAGATTTCTTGTGTTTGCTTTTAAGGGGAATTATCTGTGCAATCTCCATTAACTCCTTAAAATGTAAATCTCTGAGCATTAAATAGACTGTGATTGGTATTGATGATTAAGGTTAATATTTGGTTTTTTATAAAACATTACCCATGAGCTTCCATCTACTTCTCACATGGAGCTGTTTGCTTGTTACTGCTGCAGCTCATTCTGTAGAGATCCCTGTGATGGGCCAAGTTCCACACACAGGTATTTTAAATTACTCTTACCATCTCTGAAGCTCATCTTTTCTTTTATGCCTTTTACTAAAGTAAAGGAGTCCTAGTACTTAATCTAAGCCTATATCTTCAGGATAGTAGAGATTTAAATTATGGTGGGTACACTAGTTTAGTTTCTTTCCCTGCCTTAAATGAACTGACGTTAAAAATGAATCCTATGCTTGGTTTCCCTGGTGAAGAAGTTACCATTTAAACTCCTTTACTATATTTTTGTGGTTCATAGAGCAATGTTGTTTCACAAGCACTGCTCTCCTGCTGAATAAATATCCAGAGATGAGAAAATTTGTGGATGGTTTTTTTCCCCTTTTTTTTTTTTTTTGTTCCTCCTCTTTCCCTCCCGCCCTCCTTAAACATGAAGGGTTGGAAAAGACCTCCAAGATTATCAAATCCAGCCATCAACCTAACACCACCATGGCCATTAAGCCATGTCCCAATGCGCCTTGTCCATACATTTCTTGAACACCTCCAGGGATGGTGACTGCACCAACCCCCTGGGCAGCCTGTTCCAATGCCTGACCACTCTTTCGGTAGAAAAATTGTTCCTAATATCCAGCCTAAGCCTCCCCTGGTGCAACTTGAGGCCATTTCTTCTTGTCCTATTACTTGGTACTAGGAAAAAGAGGCCAACCCCCATGCTGTTCCAACCTCCTTTGCAGGGAGCTGTAGAGAGCAATGAGGTCTCCCTTCAGCCTCCTCTTCTCCAGACTGAACACCCCCAGTTCCCTCAGCTGATCCTCACCAGCCCTGTTCTCCAAATCCTTCATCAGCTTTGTTGTCCATCTCTGGACTCTTGTAACTTCATGGTTTAGATGCCATTACTGTGCTATTGGTGTTAATTGTTCCTGCTCTTCCTTCAGGCCTGATGTGTTGGTATGAGTGTGGATCTCTTTGCAGATAAGCACTGTGCATATTGCTGTCTGTAGCATAGATAAGGATCCAGACAGGAAACAGTCTTGCAGTGTGGTATTGTCATGACTGAGATAAAAAATAGCCTAGGCCTTAGTCTAGTTCTCAGCCCAATAGGTAATGCAACTGTAGTTCTTAATTACAGAAGAAATGATTAGACAGAAATTCTTTCTAGTGAGGGTGGTGAGACACTGGAACAGGCTGGCCAGGGAGGTTGTGGATGCCCTCTCCCTGGAGGTGTTCAAGGGCTGGTTGGATGAAGCTTTGAGCACCCTGGGTTAGTGGAAGGTGTCCCTGCTCATGGCAGGGCTTGGAACTAGATGATCTTGAAGGTCCCTTCCAACACAAACCATTCTATGAATCTATAAATCTTTGTTTGACTGTGTCCCCAGCTTTCATCCAGCAGGTGCTTGTAGCCTGACTAACACCAGATGATTGTTTAATGTGAATGCTTTTAGGGAATAAAAAAGAAAATAGAAGAATAAAAAAAAAGAAAGGTAATTCCGGTGCTTTTATCAAAGTGAATTTGTCTTTTCATCTTAGATCAAAATCAGGAAGTAAATGGTTCACAATAAAATCACAGAATCACAGAGTCACGGAATGATAGGGGTTGGAAGGGACCTCTAGAGATTGAGTCTAACCCTCCTGCCAAAGTACCTATGGCAGGCTGCACAGGAACTCATCCAGGGGGCTTTGAAAGTCTTCTGAGAGGGAGACTCCACAACCTCTCTGGGCAGCCTGCTCCAGTGCTCTGTCACCCTCACAATACCGAAGTGTCTCCTCATGTTGAGGTGGAACCTCCTGTGTTCTAGCTTGTACCTGTTGTTCCTTGTCCCATCACTGGGCACCACCAAAAAGAGCCTGGCACCTTCATCTTGACACCCACCCCTCAGATATTTACAGACCTTGATAAGAAGGTTTCTACTTACAGTTCTTTCAGTGATCAAACCCACAGGAGGTTTAACAATGTAATACAAATGTCCATACAGCCCTCAAGCCTGTAAACAAAAGGGTTGGGGTTTTTTTCCCCATTTATGTAAGGTGGATTTTCCTCCCCACACACTAATTCATTGCCTATGTACATTTTTGACAGTTCTTTCCATGATTTTTCCTTTTTTGTGACTTGAAGAATGTTTCTGCTTCAGAAAATAGCCCATGTATGATGTAATGCATATTTCTTGTATATTTCTGTGGAGTTGTGACAACCTTTTGAATTCTTTCAATTGTTGGTTCATTTGTAGAACAGGATAAAGAAACCAGTACCAAACTTTGAGTGGTAATCCCCTTCCTCAGAGATGCAAATGTACTTTTTTTAAACACTTGTAAGAGGATGAGGAGCTTTAAAAGATTTATTATAATATTAGGTTTTATGGACAGTATCTTAATACTTGCATCATGTAAAAAAAATAATTCCTGGAGCCTTGTAGGAGCATTTATCTTCAGAGAAGTCTGTCATTGAAGACTGCTTGAGTGGCAAGTTTCTTGTTCTTTGATCATTACTTAATGTAATCCTGTCAGAGGCTGGAGTTAGCATGGGGTAGCTCACGATTGTAGGATGTTAAGTCCCATTTCAATATACTGGATCATACCCATTAGGTTCTTTACCATCACTAATCCTTTCCATTTTCAATGCTATAAAACACCTTGGGTCTCTTAAGCTATTTTTGACTGCCAGGTAGACTTGCTGAAGTGGTACCTTTCGTTGAGCTAAAAGAACTTCAGAGTGCCTTCCAGTGTGCCTCCCGTTGCCTTTTGTTAAACCTGGTTGCAGCACCAGCTGGCTTCTGTCTGTTTATATAACAAATTAATACATTCTTCATCTATGTTTATTTAGCTGACTCTGATTCTGTTTGGAATATTGATAGATTCTGAGGAGGCTGTGGCTGATCTGCAAGTTGTTAAAGTCACTTGGTCTTGCACTGGAGGATGATTCTCTTTGCAGCTCGTTGCTTTTTAACGTGTTTATGTCCACACTTCCTCTTTTTGACATCTTTAAAAACTGCTTGACAGAATGTTAGCTTTATTAGCTAATGGATCAGAAGAAGATTTGGATCTTGCTGCAATCCATGAGTCTTGCTGTGTGCTTAGTGGGTAAAGAAGTTCATGTTGTCGATAACTAACTTTCTGAAGGTGCCGTGTGATGCAAAGAGAATGCAAATTTCCCTCTTCCTGACACTGTTTTTACAACACTGTTATATCCACCTCAAATTTTGCATGGCTTAGGTCAGATCCTCACAAGTTGTGTGAGCTCAAGAGCAGAGCAGCAGTATGTGCAGGAGCCTCCTGCGCTGGGCAGGACAGGACTCCTGTGAAAGCCTGCGTGTACCGTCGGTTGTTTGCAGCTCTGTTGAGCTGCTGCCATTTCAAGTATTTTTCCACTGTGAGCAAAAAGAAGCTGCACCTGCAGAACGTTCGCTTCCTGAGCAGACGACTTGCAGGGTTGTTGTGGCTTGCACCCAAAGATGAACCCGATGGGGTGCATGTAGGTGTAGCAACAGCACCTGCCACACACCGGTGGAGGAGATGTGAGGAGGTACAAGGCTGGAGCCTCTGGCTTTCTGGAATTGAAAATTATGCCAGATTGCTCTTTGGGGATGAATCTTAAAAATTACAGAATCATTTTGGTTGTAATAGAGCCTTAAGATTATTGAGTCCAACCATTCTCTAACTCTGCCAAGGCTGGTGATAAACCATGTCCCTCAGCACTGCATCTTGGCCTCCTTGAAACATCTCCAGAATTCAACCACCTCCCTGGGCAGCCTATTCCAGTGTTTGAGAACCCTTTCATGAAGAACTTTCTTTTAATGTGCATCCTAATCTTGACCTGGTAAATCTAAAGGCTGTTTCCTCTTGTCCTATCACTTCTAACTTGGGAGAAAAGACCAACCCTCACCTGGCTCCAACCTCCCTTCAGAGAGTTGTAAAGAGCAATTTAGTCTCCCCTTAGCCTCGTTTGCTCCTGAAAGCTGAGCAACCCCAGGTCCCTTAGCTGCTCTTCACCAGACCTGTTCATCAGACCCTTCACCAGCTTCCTTGCCCTCCTCTGGAGCTGCTCCAGCACCTCAATGCCCTTCTTGGAGTGAGGGGCCCAAAACTAAACCCAGTATTTGAGGTGTGACCTCACCAGGGCCAAGTACAGGGGTGTGATCATGTCCCTACTCTGGTCACACTGTTGCTCATGCAAGCCAGGATGCTGCTGGCCTCCTTGGCCACCTGCTGCTCGCTCATCTTCAGCTCACTGTCAACCAGCCAGATGAAGATGATGTAGAAGTTAAGCATCTGTGTTTCAGAATGATGTCAGAGATGTCTGCTTCCCTTGCACAACGTTGCTTCATTGGTGGAGCTGGGAACAGCCTCTCTCCATCATGGGAACCCATGCTCAGCGTCTGGAACTCCCTCTGCTCTACCCAGACAGGTGCCCTCGGGCACGTCCCTTTGTGTTTTGAAGCCAGGGGAGCAGTGCCAAGCGCATGCTTGCTCGTAATTTATTTTACATATTGATCTTGTCTGCTCGTTTTGTCAGCAGTGCTGCTCTCAAGGACTCCTTGAAAGTCTGTCGCTGGTCCTGATGGTCATTAACAAAACACCAATCCTCAGGGTGCTGCACATTAAAAAGCTTCCTAGGAATTTCTATAGACCACTGGTGCTTCTCCAGCTGATTGATTGAGCATCTGTAGTTTCCAGAGAGTAATGACTTGGGTAGGCTGTGCACAAAATCAGAAAATACTGCAGATGGTGCCTGTTGGATAAAATCATTGGTTTTCAACTGAAAATTTTGCAGTAACAACCTGTGCAAGCTGTAAGCCCCAGTAAATCCCAGTTTATAGATAATGGAAGTGGTTGTAGTTGTTCAAAACTTGTAGTCAGGAGTTTCCCTGAAGATTTTACAGACCGGATATGAGCAGTTTATGCAGAAACTGTGAATTACAGAAATCACATCTGCAGCTGCTGAACAGCATTTACAAGTGATGCACAAATGAAACTGCCCCAAACTGAAACTAGGGAGGTTTTATTTTAAGTGAGCACCTGTGTTTAGTCAGATCTGGCTCAAGTCCGGGCTGGTTAGCCTGGAGAAGAGCAGCCTGAGAGGGCATCTTCAAAATGCCCTTCTTGTGTGCCTGGCAACAGACACAAACTGGAACTCAGGAGGTTCCATGAGAAGAGGAGAAACTGTACTATGAGGGTGCTGGAGCCCTGGAGCAGGCTGTCCAGAGAGGTTACGGAATCTTCTTCTCTAGAGAGATTCCAAACCCAGCTGGACATTGTGATGCTGGGCAAGCTGCTGTGGGTGCCCTGCTTTGGCCGTGGGGTTGGACTGGATGATCTCCAGAGGACCTTCAAATTCCCACCATGCTGGGGTTTTGTGAAACCTGGCTGCTGGCAGTAACGTGCAGCCCGTATCATTGCCTATGGAAAGCCTTTGGTGGTGGCATGTTGGGCTGTGGGATGGATGGACAGAGATCTTCCTGCTCTGCCAGTTTTGGTCCTGGAAGAAGATTTTGAGTTGCTGTGGGGACGGGCTACATTGCTTGCCTGTCTTTCTTCAGGGCTTCATCTTTCACCTTTATACAGCTGAAGAAGCAGCTAATTTTGGCCATGTGAACACACACATATTCTGCCAACTGCTTTAAAGACATTTTTCTCTCTCTCTCTTTTTTTTTTTTTTTTTTTTTTTCTTCCCCTACTAATGCTCACAGTAATTCTTTCCTTTTCTGTTCTTGGCTCAGAGGTATTTTTTTTAAAGCTCGAGTAAGAGGAGCACTCAGTTGTACAGCTGCTCCCTCCCCAGGTGTTGGTGAAAGGTGGCTTGAGGATGGGCCCCATGACCCTGCTCTCACAGCAGGTTGGTGTCCCCCCCTCCCCTTGCTCAGCAGAATTCCACTTGTCTGGGGGATAATTCAAGAAAAATATGTGGATACTTTTACATTTATTTCCTGCTTGCAGTCCAAACACCTCAGTGTTTCTACAAGTGATCACTTTCACCAGGAGGCCTCAAAGTGTTTGGAAGGAGATCCTCAGCACAGTATTGTCCTTTGCAGAGAAATGTCTCCACTCTGTTGGCTGGGACTGAACTGGAGAGTTGCTCAGACCCTGACCTAAGCTGGTGCTGCAAGTGCTGGGCACAAACTTGAGCATAAAAAGTTCCATCTAAACACGAGGAAGAACTTCTTTAAGGGTGGCAGACCACTAGAAGAGGCTGCTCAGAGAGGTGGTGGAATCTCTGGAGACTGCTGGTGAATGTCTCTGGAGACATTCAAAACCTGCCTGGATGTGTTCTGCATGACCTTCTTTAGGTGACCCTGCCCTGGCAGGGGTCTTGGACTGGGTGATCTCCAAAGGTCCCTTCCAACCCCTACCATACTGTGATGTCCTGTGGTGCCTGTTGCTTCATGGCAGCTTGTGGCAGAAGAACCTTTCAGAAGTTCAAGATATTTGCAAACAAACATGCAGAAGCAGCAAAAATTCAGGTCACAATAATCAGTTTTCTGTTCCTTCCTCCTCACCACATAGACAAATTTACACCATGATGGAAATTAACTCAGTTCCTTGGAAGATGCCTGCAAAAATATTTTATGTTCAGAGAGTTAATCTCCATTTTGATGGACCCTAAGGGGTTGGGTGGCAGTTCCAAAGTCATTAATTGTTTATAAGCAGCCTCTTATGCAAATTAGATGGAGAATGATGTGGAAGAGTTGTGCCCACTGCTCCTAACTGTATCGTGGCAGTCGGGTGGTTCACGGTAAACAGATTTCAGTCTTTTGGGGGACTTGTAAACCCAGACTGTTTGAGTTGCAGTTCTTTGTCAGATCCTTCTTTCTGACACAATTGTTTCAGGCTTTTGAAATGGCATCTTGAGTGGCTCCTTGTGGAAAACCAGCAGGGTAGTAGCCAGCAAGCTGGTCGCCTGTATGCAGGGAGATGGTAGCGTGCATGGAGCTGTGCTTTATTTCCTCTCTTCCATCTGGGCTGTTTCTGTTCAATATGCTCTACCAAAGGCTAGCCTGGTTGTGTTCTCGTTTGTAGGCTGCTCAACCTTTCACTTAGGCTTAGGTTTATCATTCCTCAAGGAGAAGCAGTTGTGTGAAGGGTCAGTTTGTGTTTTAGCCTGAAGGGTTACGAGTTTTGAGTCGCTGAGTTGAATGTCACATAACAGTGAAGAACTTTAAGGGTTGTTGTCTTCAGCTTTGTATCCGAGTTAAGATGGCTCTCTAATTTGGAGTGTGGGAATTTGCATCAGCTCAGTTGGAAGCCTTCTGGGGTCGAGTGAAGGACTGAGAATATCCTGAGGAATTTTCAGTTAAAATCACCATCAGAAAATGTCAGTGCATAATGCAAGCATTTGGATGCCCTGTTTTCCTTGAGAAACTTGGCATGAAACCCACTGTCTGTGCGAGAGAGTAGCTAGGAGAGCATCTCTGGGTTTGGCATAGAGCTGATCGTTATCTAATGACATTTAACAGCATTTGTAATTTTACATTTGATATGTGGAAATTTTCTTAATAGGGATCTATTTGACAGATGAAATACTTGAAGTGGGTGATTCAATGAAGTCTCTGGCTAAGTGGGACCATCACTGGAGCTTAATTCCTTGTTGATACTCACTTTGTTCTTGCCAGTGTGGCCAAAAGAATAGGGCAGTGATTATGCCCCCGTACTGGTGAGGTCACACTGTGAATACTGGGTTCAGTTTTGGACCCCTGCCAGAAGGACATTGAGGGGCTGGAGCATATCCAGTGAAGGGCAACTAAGCTGGTGGAGGGTCTGGAGAACATGGCTGGTGAGGAGCAGCTGAGGGACCTGGGGTTGTTTGGTCTGGAGAAAAGGAGGCTGAGTGGAGACCTCATTGCTCTCTACAAATTCTTGCAGGGAGGTTGGAGTGAAGTGGAGGCTGGTCCCTTCTCCTTAGCATCAGGTGATAGAACAAGAGGAAATGGCCTGAAATTGTGCCAGGGGATGTTTAGGTTGGAGATGTGGAACTATTCCTTTCCTGGAAGAGTGGTCAGGCACTGAAACAGGCTGCCCAGGGAGGTGGTGGAGTCACCATCCATGGGGGTAGTCAAGAAATGTGTGGCCATGGCACTTGGGGATGTGGTTTAGTGGCCATGGTGGTGTTAGGTCGGTGGTTGGACTGAATGATTTTAGAGGTATTTTTCCACTGAAAACGACTCTGTGATTTGAAGTCAGAGTTGATTTTTGGCACTGAATATTGAAATTTTATTCTCTTAGGCAATTAAATTTTTGCTGGAGGTAATGTAGACACAAAGTAGGTGCCTGTATTGTCTTTCTGGTTTGTCAGTGTGGCGTGTGCATGGCATCTTGGCTTTATGTGTTCATACCAGTTTCTCAGGTTGGGTGACAGTAACTGGGCTTTGCTGCTCTTCTGCTCTCAGTGAAGGCAGTGACCCCACATGATACTTGGGAAATATTTTGAAAAGCATGCTCAGCTTTCCAGGTTTCACAGCAAGAAGAGCTGGATCAATCCAGAAAGTGAGGAAGCTTGGAAATGGCATGGAAATGTTTCATCATCAGTGCTGTGAAAGGCCTTTTCCAACAGAAATGATTCAATTGTTCTATGATCTGCAGAGGGAAATTCTGCAGAGCTGCTCAAGGCTATGTGCTGGGCTTCTCCAGCATGGCAAACACGGGGATCTGTGTGTTGTGCAGTGGTCACCTGGCTGGGAACTCCCATTGAAACAGTTCTGCTGGTGACTTACCCACCTTTTATCTTGTGGTCATGCTGCCACCAAGCTCAGGCTATGCTATGCCTGGCTGGTCCCAGCCTCTGTCCAAGGACAGCTGAGAGGGATGTTACACCCGAGCCTGGGCAAGTCTGTGGGTGTAGACTGCCCTGTGGTGCCTCCAGACACTGGTCTGCTCAGGGAGAATGCCATGAGATGACATGGCTGAGATGAGACTTGTGTCACATCTACTCTTGGAGCTGGCTGCCCTGACCACTGGTAAATGGGAGCTGACTGTTCAAAATCACCCTTGCTTTGAGAGACATTTTGGTATTTGGGAGAAGGTGTCAGATCCATCCCTCCGTGCTGCTTCCAGTTTGAAGTTAATCTTCAAGCAAAATGACAGAAGAAATATTGCAAGTGGCATTTAAATGACTTTTAACCTCATCTGTGGAGTTAATGCGGTATTCTCAAGGTCGTGCTTGTGAGAGGTGTGCTGGTACTTTATGTTTGGTTTAACTTGAGGTAGTTTCTTTAAACCAGGGAAGAAAATGTGGTCTCTTGTCCTGGCTTTCCTACCAACTTTTAAGAGGTGAAGATGAATATGTACAGTGGTGGGGGTTGCAGTTTCCAAATGTGAGGTTCCAGCTGGCTTCTGAGGTGGGTGACAGCTGCAGAAATTATGACCAAGTCTGTGTTAGGTTTGGGTTGTGATTTCACTTTTGAGATTAGATGATAGTAATGTTTTAGTGAGCAAAATTCTGAGTGTGTGTGGGACATTTTTGCTGTGGGACGTTAGAAGTTTCTGTCCTTTCAGTACCTCTAGGTGGATTCAGTGCCACAAACTTCACCCTTCTGAGGTTGGTGTCTACTCCTCCTTCTCAGCAGGGATTTTCAGGTTGCAGACCTTCCCAAAGTCCCACACCTCTTGCTGAAATGAGATGTCAGGAAGGAAGGGAGGAGCATCCTTATGAATCACATTGCTTCAAACTGTAGAAATGAACTTTTTGTTTGAGTCTGGAGCAGAGGGGGCTTCCCCTTCCCCCCGTGCTGGTGATGTCCCTGTTTGCGATGCTGATCATGCTGCTGCCCGATGCTGCAGAGAGCCTGTGCACCAACAGAGAGAGATCTGCAGGAGAGAGAGCTGTCATTTAAAAACATATTTAAGGAAGGATTATAAACCAGCTAAATCTGAACGGCTGCAAATAGGAGATGACCTTTCCCTGCTTAACACAACAGTTGAAGAAAGATGGTCAGGGTAGCACGAAAGCGATGGTGAAATTGAATCCATGGTGCCTTTTTATTGTTCCTTCTGTATTGCTGGTGCTATATTTAGAAGCTTACATCACTTCAGGGATGATGACAGTCTCTGCCCTCCCTCTCCCTCCCTCTCTTCCCTTAGGATGGATCATGTTTTCATACTACTTATGAGTCCTATAGATCTTTGGGTAGGATTTTTCTGCAGCCTGTTAGGAGGTGCTGCCGTGGGAAGCAATGTGCGTGAGGATGCAATGGCACCACGTAATGTCACCCTGAAGGGGACTGGGAGCTCAGGGTGCTCCTTTCCCTCCCTCTGCTTCCTTAAAGGGTCAGGAATAGGGCTGTATTTTTCTCCCTTTTCTCCTTTCAGCAGGAATTCCTGAGAAGCCCTAATGAGGGGCTCTCCTTGCCATGAAAATACAATGATTGGTTTATGATGCTGATGTGAAATGGTGAGGGGAAACCTTTGCCAGTGACATTGAGGAAGTGATGCCAGTGTAGCAGGGTCTGCATCCAGCTCATGCTGCAGCTGGCTCTGCCTCCACCACCCCAAGCTCCCCATCGCCTGCCTCTCCAAAAGGATGGGAAGTGCTCAGATGGATTGAGATCACCTCTTGATGCAGGTGCCCTTAATACTAAAATATTTCTGCGTCCCGCTGCCGTGTTTGGCAATTCCCTCTCGCCAAACTGCATCAAAATGAATTATTTTAGCCCGAAACAGCTTTGGCCGAGCGTGTGCGCTGACAGATTGCTTCTCAGGCAGCTGGGCTCCTTCCCCAGCCCCCACTGTTGGCTTCCAGTCAGGATGCTGTGCTCAAAATGGGGGAAGCAAAAGAAGGTACCTGCTCGTAGCTGAGCTCTGCCGCAGGGGACAGCGTGGCAGGGCACAGCGTGGCAGCGGTCGCCTGGCTCTAAGGACAAAAGGACAGAAGTCTTCGAGCCCAACCCTCAGAGCCAGGTTCCTCTCTGCCTTTTCAGGCAGTGCCACGATCGCTTTGAGAACAGGGCTCGTCCTCCCCGCCGGCTCTGCACAATGGGCTTTTTCTTTCTGTGATTGATCAGGGAAAAGTGTAGTGACAGGGACCTTCTGCTGTCAGCTGCACAACTTCCATTTGTGGTGGCCTTAAATAGGAGAAGGCTCCAATCCTGCCGAACTGAATGTGTGTTTAAATTATGAAAGGCCTCACTATCCTTTTAAAAACATCCCATTTTTCAGTGACTGGCTCTTGCCAGACAATTAGAAGGTGCAGATTTATTTAACAGTCGGGAGGATTGAGGCAGTGTTATAGGGGCTGGCGGGGGGGAATAAAGGGAACGATGCATAAAAATGTCTGGAGTGGTATTTCCAGCGTGGGAAGAAATCAGCATTAAGAAACAAAGACCACCTTTAATGCAGAGACTGAAGACTATAAAGGGATTTTTTTTTCCTTAAAATTCTCTGAAAACTTGGAATCTGCCTTAAAATGAGTCCTGTGACTGACTGTGATGCTGCCTGATGCTGCAGTTCTCCACCAGTATTTTCATCATGGTGAAACTATGGAGCAGCCTTTATATCAGGTTGTTTGTTTATTAATATTTCCCCCCGATCTCTGTGTTGCTTTGATTTTGAGATTTATCATCAAACAGGCAATTTATCAAAACTTACAGCCTTGTGTTGCAGGGAACCGGAGCTGCAGAAATGCAGCATGAAAAAGAACCACCCCCAAACAAAATGGAAAAAAAGAGCAGAGGGAGGGAGGAAGGGAGGAGGTGGGATGCCCCAAAAGCTGGGGTGTGGAAGTAGGTCAGGTTTCCCCCCTGCTCCAGGGCTGTGCAGAGCTGGCTGCAGCCCCCCTCCTCCCGGGACCACCGCCACGCTCATTGGCAGGACAGCCAGAGCGATGATGTCATCTTCACTTAAAGGCAAAACTAGAAGGAAATAGAATTTGGTTCCCATTATTGAACTGGTGTTTACAGGAGTTGTGAAATAATGGCACCCACGCCAAAATCCTGAGCAGGTTTGGATCTCCTGCACAATGCAGCGGGGTAAAAAGGCAACTGGCAGATGAATATCTGCCCAGCTAGCCCAGAGATGGAGTTTGTTGCTATCGGCATGCATGCAGGCAGGGAGAGGTTTCCTTTAGCTGGGTGGTTTTTTCTTCTCTCCTTCATAGAAATGTGATGGTGAGAACTAAAATACAGGTAACACAGCATCAGGAAGCGTTTGGATGGTCATTGCTGTAGCGGATTTCTCAGGGTGGTGTTGGATTCGATGTTTAAGGTGCTTCTGAAGGCAATTTTGGGGGTTATTAGAGAAGATGGAATGCAGTCAGATGCAAGGTGAAGCTGACAGCTCTGAGCCTATTGTTCAGTATTGAAGCAGCTGTTTGTGTAGCTGGTGGTGTGCTTTTAAAAAATCTGAAGTAATTAATCTAAATTCTATCAGCTTTTAAAAATCCAATAGACTTTGTGGCTGCACGTTTTGCACATGCAGGGCTGAAGTTCAGATTTCCCTTTATGTTTATATACAAATTAAACCCAGTAATATTTATGCAGCCTGGCTGCAGCTAATATTCTTTTCATTGCTGGATAGAAGTAATCAGACATCAATATCTTTTTTTTTTTTTTTTTTTTTTTTTTTTTTTCTTTTTTTTTTTTCTTTCTTTTGAAGACAGTTTTGGAATGTGCTAGGGGAAGGTTTTTTATTAGTTAGGGTCCTGTCACACCTTGGAAAGGATTCCACTTCTGGATGGCTGCTGCGAGGAGCTGTTGGGTTGAGATGGGGTGGGGTGTTCTTGGATTCCAAAAGATGAGATGAGGTGGGATGAGATGTCCTGTTGGTGCAACTTGGCTTCCAGATGGTGAGAATCTTCTTGCACATGCCCCTTGGCACAGTGGATGAAAAAGGGCCTTCCGCGGATTGCCTCAGACCACCTGAGTCCACATTCAAGAATAAGCAAAGAAAGAAAACATAAAGGGATTTTTGGCCCTCAATGCCAGCAGGCTGCTCTTGGAGGCTTCTCTTCTCTGCAGGAGCTTTGGCCACCAAAAGCTAGTTTGGTTTTGGAGAACTACCCTCAAGTTTGATGAAAACTGGGAATACTGAGAGATACGGCAATGAAAATTCTTTCCAAAGAGAGGAAACGAGACACAGTGAGTGCCCCTTCTTGCCGATGAAGTGAACAATCCAGGGTACTAAATGATAGCTTTAGCAGAGCCAGCACCTTCTGTCCCTCCCTTTCTCTTCATGCTTCCCTCCCTTCTTGCACAGGAGCAGAAGTCATTTGCCTTCTAGGAATTGAAAGTGTCGCGGCAGTCCCAGCTCTAAGGTGTGGGATCTCATAGGTGCTTCCCCAGAGCAGCTCTCCAGCAGGCTGGGCTACCATCCAAGACACTGAGGTGCTTGCAAGTATTTAATTTTTTTAGCTGCAAAACAAATGATAAAGCTAAATTGCTGCAGAATTCAGGCAGTTTTGGTTAGAAACAGAATTGGTCTTGATCGAGGGGGCGGGGGGGGGAACCCCACCCACCAAAACTTTTCACTTGGTTTGAAAGCCATTGAAATGCTGAGAATTCTGAACATGATGAGAAATTTATTTCTCATTCTAGACAGAAATCTCTTCATGAGTGTGCAGGAGGGGATGAAATGTTGAGGTTCTTGTGTGACAGACACATAAAGGCAGAAATGATTTTATTGTGAAGCGATGCTGTGCATGCTCGTGAATGCAGGTATTTAATTAGCCACTTAGAAATTCAGATGCAAAGAGGAGCAGTAATCCACCCAAATACTGCTGAAAGCCTTAACAGATACATGAAATTAATAAAAAAAAAAAAAAAAAGGGGGGGGGGAGGGAAAGAAAGGATTCAGAGTTGCAGTGTATGGATGAAGAGATGAGCAAATGCTCTAAAGCATAACATGGAGCAGGGGTGTTTTGCTGAGCAGTTGTAGCGAGATGTGTGTTCATATTAGGTCAATAAAGATGCTCTGCTGGCTGCATCTGCAGATACAGTAGCCAATTGATCTAATGCAGTTTCTAAAGGCTTTCTATCCAGGTGATGTCATCCTTTTAGCTCGCTTCCCCTCCCACTCTCTTTCCTCCTTATTAGATATTTCATCTTGCTGCGGAGCATCCAATCGATGGGAGCTTCTCCTGAGGGAGCTGCTGAGAAGCGAGCAAAGATAGTAGGAATTAGGACTCCAGCAGACAGGCTTGCTGTAGCCATGGACCTTCTGTTTTCTTGGGCATTACCAAAATGTTTTAATTGGAAAAGCTGAGGCGTGGATTAAGCAGGGGGATCGGACTGATGCATTAGAATAGCAAGTAACACTGCAGAGTTGTAAACTGCATTAAAAACAAAAAAAAAAAAAAAAAAAAGGAGGAAAAGGGGAGGGGGTGTGTGTGTATGCCTGTGCGAAAGAGAAAAGGGGTTGTATTGCAGAGGCTTTTAATGCATTCCACAGTGCAAACCTGTTAGAGCATATATCCTGGAGCTGCAGTCCGGATCCTAATTCAATTCTTGCAGTTGTGATGGACAGGAGTATAAAGAAGAAACTTTAATATCCGGGGTGTGGGATTCCTGAATCCTTGAAGATGCTGAAGAGCTGCTGCAAAATGCAATCTGCAATATGAATGGGAAGTTTCCGAAAAGTGGACTCGAAGATAAGCTGCTTGCAATTGCATTTTAGTGAAGGGGGGGGGGGGAAAGGGAATTTGAAGAATTGATACCTTACCTCTTCGTGTGTTGTTGCTTTGCTTTAACCTGCAGTTCTTATCCATTTCAGAACTAATTCCAATTTTTAGCAGCACTTCTTTTTCCGTCCGTGCCTCTTGCCTGGGGGGAACGTCTGGATATTTGTATTTCAAAAACTAGGAAACCTTTTTGATTTGAATTGATGTGCTTGTTAAAACTGGAACGTTTTGGTAGGGATTGCTGCTCCTGCTGCTAACTCACTGCAATACAGAAAAGTACTCAAGAGAGGAAGCTGTAATCAAATTCAGTGTGAAATTCAAGCCTGAGAAGTTGCATCCGTGTGCATTTGCTGCTTTGCTTTAAGAATTTGTGAAGAGAATCCAGAAGGAATTTTACTCCCTGTGTTTCTTCTGTGGCTTTTACTTGAAAACAAGGAAACTTTCCCCCCAACACTCAGCCTAAGAAATGGCTTTTCTTGTTCGCTGTTATGCCAACTGCCTGCAGCCCTGGGCCTCCAAAGTAAGTAAGATTTTGTCTGTGCTGCATTTCTCTGACAGCTATCGGCGGCCGCAGAGCCGTCCGAGTGTTCACTTCTCAGGCTCTGAGATGCTGGACTCTGGCTGTGCAGGGGCTCTTCTGGTGGAGTCATTTCCAAATGGTTAGGAGGGGAACTTTCAGATCTGGGAATTTATTTTATGTATAACTAGATTAGAAATTAATGAGAAGTCTTTGAAAATGCCATTTGCTTCTGAAAAGTGTAAGTCTTGCTTGGTAGCCTATTACCACTTCGGTACTGCTGTGTAACGTTTATTTTGACTCCTTGCATATATTCTTAACTTAAAAATACTGCTCTAGAGACCCAGTAGTGTTTGAATGTTGAGGCTGTAAAGAAACTGCGCTGCTTGTTTCCTTTGTGCAGCACTGTGGAATTGGTTAATTCTTTAGCTGAACTGTGTCATTGCAATTAAAGCACGCAAATTATTTTGTCTGGCTGAAGATGTAGCACGTTGGAGAAACTGGGGAGGGAAGGGGGGATGAAATCTAGAACATCTGAACAAACCCACCTATTGAGATAAAAACCTTGAAAGGAACTAAAAAAAATACGCTGTTTGTCAGGCTCTTACTGTTTGATGTGCTCAGTCAGAAAATGATCAAGTTGCTGGTGTTTTATTAATGCTACTGCCAGGAAATCACCTAAGATACAAGAATTGTTTTATAAATCCAGAGCCAGGCATAAATTTATTATTGTTTATTACAAGTCTGTATTTATGTTGCAGCTCATGCAAAGATTGTGCAACTTTGTTGCTTGTGAAAGGCTGCGTGGTTTGGAGGCAGTCAGCAAAACCCTTCTGCTGATGACATCATGGGAAACAATACTGACTCTGGAGCAAGAAATTTGCTCTTGACTTTGATTTCAGTAACTTCATAGAATCTGAGTGACATGGTGTGGGGGAGAAGAAGGGAGGAACACAGTCCCTGTACAGGATACTTTTCTCTCTTTGGTTTTTACTACTGATGAAAGGAGAGGGCAGCTCACAGTGTGTGGGGGTGAAGACTTTATGTCTACAGATGCCAAAATCGGTTTTGAAATTCATGGGTATGTGTGTGGTGGAATTCTGGCTGTTTGATGTGTGTTGAGTCCATCCCATCACTGGGCGAAGCAGAGCTGCAGGTCCTCATTGCCTTGAAGGGCAGATGAGCTCCATGTCCTCAACCAGGTAATTGTGGCTCCTCACCTTAGAGCTCCTGCTGGCCATCACTGGTCTCCAGTGTACGTGTTAACTTTCTTGCCTTATCCCTTCCTGCTCAGTAGATACTAAATACCAAAGGATGAGTTTACTTCAACTCAGCTTCCCTTCACCTCCCTTGTTATGGAGATCAGGACATGTAACAGTGCTTCAAACTGGGAATGCTTAGTCACCTTGGCACTTGAGCTGAAAGTGCTCTTTCCTTATAGAGTTTGGGCTGAAGTGAGAAACCACAAAAGAGAAACCCTGCGCTCAAATAAGGACAAAATAACAATAATATAAACCCAAAGAAATTGTGAAGGCTTTTGGCCCCCTGTGTCTGCTCTGGATGATGCCCGGGGGATTGCTGCCATACCAGCCAAGCCATTTATTCTCTCATTTGCTATTCACAAATGAGAGGGTATAAAATGTTGGGGAGGGGGAGGTTTGGAGTTTCTTTCTTTCTTTTTTCTTTTCTTTTTTTTTTTTTTTTTAAATGCTTGATGAAAACCAATTAACTGGTTTTTACATTCCAATCCATAACTGCAAGTTCTTTTAAACCACAAAAGAAAAAAGCACCTTTAGTCCCCTTCTGGAAAACCTCACAAAGCCTCTAAAACTCCTACAACCCTCCCTCCAAACTTTTAAACTGATAATTTCGTGATGTTCTGCCACTCTGAAGAGAAATGTACAGAGAATTAAACACACCCATGAGCTGAATTATCTCCGAGTTTATTCCGTTTTTCTTTTTACCTGAGTTTTGTGCCACAAAGCTGTTTCTATACTGGTGTCTTATAAGAAGCAAAGCAAAACTGATGTCAGATTTTTAAATGTGCAAGTTTCTAACTTCTAACCTGAAAATGTCAAGTATTTTATGGTACTGTTTTGAAACTAGAGCAGTTTCTTACCATGAAGTTGAAAACGTCTGATTTTTAATTTGCTGTCTCAGTGATTAAATTAAACATTTCGTAGATTTAAGCAGGTGCCTGTCCCAGAACCTTTTTAATGTGTTGCTTTTAAACTGGTATAGGACAGTATTCTGCAAATGGGCTGTTGACTCAGTTGTAATTATAGCTGTTCTGAGTGTGACAGTGTATAATGATACATCTATTTAATCAGAGCACAATGAAGTCATGTTTTGTGTGACTAATCAGAAAGGTAAACTTTCCTGAAGGTAGAATACTTCTGAAGGTCAACCTTACCCTAAGGGAGGTTAATTTATGTGGCTGTGGAATGACCCTCAGGAGGAACCAGCTTTAGTAGCTCCATCACCTCCCAGAAGAGATTCCCTGAGTATAAGGGGATGTCCACCCCTGTTTGCATTGCACATCCCCCTCACCTCCCAGAGGCTTTGTGGCTTTTGGCATCCAAAAGTAAAAGGGATGGAGGATGTGTCTGTAAATAATCAATGCAGTCTATTTTCTTGCGTGAAGAACTACTGGAAAGCGGAGAGCTTGGAGCTCTGTGGGTTTCTGCAGCGCACCTGGAGATGAGCTGTAGGAACCTTGCAGCCTGTCCATGCAGGCTCTGCTAGAGGTCAACAGTATTCCTCAAGACTCTGCTGATAACTTGGCAATGCATCCAAGAGAAATCACCAGCTCCTTGGCAGGAAGATGATGGTTGTTCCTCTGTCAGTTGTGTCTGGGGATACCAGCACAGGGGCTGAATTGCATGTCGTAAGAAGTGGTCCCTGCCCTGGGGACCGGCTGCTTTCTGGAATGACAGACTGCAGAAGATGAGATAATAGATGCAGGCATCCTCACACAAACATGGTGACTATGATAAGCAGCGAGGAGTGTGGCGAGCAGCAATCAAAGCAGAGCCAGCTGTCAGGCCACTGAGACTCTGGAGGGAGATGAAGGAAGGGAAAGGGCTTTGCATGGGTTCTGTGCAGATCTTCCACAGACTGCTTGTATTTGTGAGGGCAAGAGGCATTCAACTTCTATGAAGTGAAATTCCTCTGATGCTAGTGTGTATTATTTTGCATATTTTAGAGAAAAAAACCCACTAAAATGGTAAATAATTCAAAGGTATCTTGGCAAGCTTCTATTGTCTTTGTGATTCTGATCACAACTGTCTTGGTGTCTGTTAAATTGTCTGTAATGCACTTTGTGGTATTAGACTCTTAAACATGGATGGGTTATGAAGTCACTGTGAAAGAGAGCTCTAAATGTAACGATTTAGATGTAGATAGTTCTCCTCTAATAGAAATTTTATGTGCATCCTAACAATTTCCCAAGCCCAGAATCCATCCACAGTTACCCTGTTTGTGTAGCAGGAGGGACTGATAGGGGAAAATAGGGAGTGATTGGGTAATGTATCCATAGAGGATATTTAAAAAGGGATGGTTTTGGAGATAGTGTGCTGTTTTTATAGAAAATAAGAGGTTTTGAATTAACATTTAAGCTTCTAAAATGTTTTTTCCTGCAGGAAAACAGTTTCATTTAAGATCCCAGGTGCACATTAAACTTGTCTTACAACAGTAGGCACTAATTTATTTTCTCCAGGCTTCTGTGTTCCTCTTATCTTTGTGCTGGTTAGATAAAATCTAATAATGCTGAGCATAATAACAAGATACACTGGCTCTGTAGAACTTGGTGTTTGGGTTAGAGCAGAAGACTTGGAGTCATTTTTCAATCCCATTTCTATTTCTGCGGTTGTCTCCCAGGGATGTGATGCAACTTTTAGCTCTCGGTAGCTAAACCCAGGGTAACATCATCTTCTGTTTCCAAAGGGCATCAGTTTAATTTCCAAGATCTTGAGTTGAAGCCTTCATGCAATTTAAAGATTTTCTTTCAGCTCCTCAGAAGAAAAACAGCTTGGATAGTGTGTCCTTGATTTGATTCGATGTCATCCTTGCCTAGTTTGCTAGTGCACTGATATGGAAAGTGGCCTTGGTAGTGTGAATTTTAAGTGTTTTCAGTGCAAATAGTGGCTTTGCTTTGTTTTTCCTTCAATTTTGACAGCATCTTTCTCTTCTTCCTAACCTTGACTCTCCCTCCGTTCTTTCTCCATCACTGTAGCTTCCAGCCCAGTTTCCAGCATTGTGGAGCTCCTTTCATGGCTCTGAGTGGGACCTGTGGGGTGCTCGCTGCAGGCACAGGCATCAGGTGATTTGCCCTGTGAGCTCCTCTCTTCTGGGTCCTGATGGTTCTCTTCTATCCTGTGAACTGTGGTTTACATGGTTTAGTTCTCTTGAGTTTTGGGGAGTTTCAGCCAGCTCCTCAGTATTTCTGGCCTCTTCTGTTTCATATTACCTGATCTTTTTCCTCTGTATCATCAGTACAGGAAGGGGACCACCTTATTTCTGCACTTAAATTGATCTCTAGGAGCACAGCCCTTTGGTTACTCAGTACTCTGATCCCTGGGTGCTTAGAGAGTGAGTGTTTGGGCCAGCAAATTTTCCTTATAAAAGGAGAAAAACTTCTTTGTTGTGAGGGTGCTGGAGCCCTGGAGCAGGCTGCCCAGAGAGGTTGTGGAGTTTCCTTCTCTTGGAGAAGTTCCAAACCCCTGGACATTGTGATCCTGGGCAAGACTCCTGTGGGTGATCCTGCAGAAATGATACCCAGAGTTCCAACCCCAGTATGCTGGGATTCCTTTTGCTTAGTTAAAAGTTCAGCTCTGTTTTCTACACCAGCTTGCAGGACGCTTTCTGTCCAACTGTTTGAATGCACTTTTTGCTTGATAGTTTCTGGAGAGAAGAGTGCTGTAGTAAGCTCTGTGTGGCCAGTTACTCTAGAAAGCTTGGATTTTTTTCCCCTGTGGTAAATGTTGAGGTTAAATGCAAGTACACATCATACTACTTTCCAACAGACAAAGCCTTTTCCTGCAGTATTGTTTTCAGGGGAAACTGGCTGGGAACAAGCAAATAAACACCTATCTGTTCCTTGATTTCCTTTTAGACCGTGTTTGTTTTAAACTCGCTTTGTTACAATCCTGCTTCCAGCTGCAGCCTAGCTCAGGACCGCCCTGTTCTGCTCCTCTCACTTCCACGAATGCATTTCTTGATGAATACAGAAAGAAAACGTAGATGGGAGATTGGTGCTGCTTTGTGTTTATCAGCACATACAGGATCGGAGGGCCTCATTACGCAGCCCTTGGCTCGGAGGTGATGTGTGGCTCAACGCTGCTCGCGGCAGTCGTGCTTGCCCTCCTAGGCACATCCTTGGAGCCCTTCTGTGTGCATCCTCATGGCCCTGCTAGGTGCATCCCTGGAGCTGATTGTCACTTGCATGTCATTAGAGTAAAGTGAGGTTGTAGCAGCCTGAGGATGTATGAAGAGGGACTGTCATCACCGTGGTATTTTACCAATCAGTGTATATAAGAGTTTATAAATTATTCAGCCCAGATGAAACTCAAAGCAGATTTGGAATTTCACGTGCCCTGCAGTGTTGTCTCAAGATGAGAGCTCCCCAAACGTCAGGCTGCTGTTGCCTGCCTGCTTGCAGGATTTTTAATGACTTGTGGAACTTCAGCCCAAACTCTATAAGGAAAGAGCACTCTCAGCTCAAGTGCCAAGGTGACTAAGCATTCCCAGTTTGAAGCACTGTTATGTGTCCTGATCTCCATAATAAGGGTGGTGAAGGGAAGCTGAGTTGAAGTAAACTCATCCTTTGGCATTTAATATCTACAGAGCAGGAAGGGATAAAGCAAGAGAGTCAACATGTACACTGGGGAGTCACCATCACTGGAGGTGTTTAGGAAGAGACTTGATGGGGTGCTTGGTGCCATGGTTTAGTTGATTAGATAGTGTTGGATGACAGGTTGGACTCGATGATCTCAAAGTCTCTTCCAACCTGGCCTGGTCTGTTCTGTTCTGTTCTATTCTATTCTAACATCAGGCCAGTGATGGCTAGCAGGAGCTCTAAGGTGAGGAGCCGCAATTACCTGGTACAAGACATGGAGCTCATCTGCCCTTCAAGGCAATGAGGACCTGCAGCTCTGCTTCACCCAGTGATGGGGTGGACTCAACACACATCAAGCATCCAAAATTCCACCACATGTACAGCTATGTATTTCCACATTGATTCTGGCGTCTGCAGACAAGCCCTGGAGCCTGGCACCTTCAGCTTCTCACAGAACTCCTTGCATCCCTCACTGCCATCATAGTTTTTCTACTCCCTCAAGTCCTTCTCCTTGAGACTGCTCTCGACCCACTCCTAGCCCAGCCTATATTTGTGCTTGGGATTAGCCTGACCCAGATATAGGACCTTGCACTTGGCTTTGTTGAACTTCATGAGGTTGGCTTGAGCCCACCTCTCAAGCCTGTCCAAGTCCCTCTGACTGGCATCCCTTTCCTCCAGCGTGCCAACCAGACCACACAGCTTGGTGTCACTCACAAACTTGCTGAGGGTGCCTCAATCCCACTGTCCACGTCACTGACATAGACACTGGTCCCAGTACCGACCCCAGAGGGATCCCACTTGTCACTGGTCTCCATTTGGACATTTTGCTCTCTGGTACAACACCAGTCTGTTTTTTACCACGGGTGCTTTTCTGAAGCTTGGAAGTTTCCACTCCTCCTCCAAAGCAGAGATGTTTGCATGTCAGGCGCTTAGTGTTATCAGGAGTTAAGGCATGGCAGTAATCTATAATTTAGACATAAGAAAACCAAATTAAAATTGCATTACGTGTGTGGTTTAAGGCAACACCAGAATTGAGTTTGAAATTCTGTCCTCGTGTCACCTTACTTTAACTGAGGCATTGTAGCACTTCAGAGGGTTGTATTTTCTACGCACGAGAGGAGCCGTGAAGACCCAGAAGCTCTTGCTGGAAGCATGCAACAACCCCTGGGGATTTTTAATTCTTTTAGACAGTTTTGTTGTTGTTGTTGTGGTGTGGTGTTTCCTTATTTTCTGGGATTTTGTTGTAAGCCTGGAGTCGCTTTAGGAAGACTCAAGCATAGTTTCTGGCACATTGCAGGGCTGGAGTGAATGGTGTCAGCTTGGTCCTTATTTCTTCAGGTTCCTGGGTGTGGGACTAGGAATAACTGGAGTTAAGTGTGTACTGCAGGGAGATAATTTAGGTAGGTTTGGAAATAAATCATCAAGTCCATCTGTGGGACATATTAAGAAGGAAAAAGCTCTGAAGTTTGTATAGTGGATTAACAGCATTTTTCTTTGCATCATGTTGTTGGAGATTCAGGGTTAGGATGCCCACTTCAAGAGAGACAGGGGAATAACGGAGAGGGTCTGACAGAGGGCCATGAGGATGCTGAAGGCCCTGGAGCATCTCTATGAGGAGGAAAGGCTGGGAGACCTGGGGCTGTTGAGCCTGGAGAAGAGCAGCCCCACAGGGGATCTGATCAGAGCTAAAGGGTGGGGGACAAGAAGATGGGGCAAATTCTTCTCAGTGGTGCCCGGTGACAGGACAAAGGGCAACAGGCAGAAACTGGTACCTAGGAGGTTTCACCTGAAGATGAGGAGAAAATTCTTTGGTGTGAGGGCGCTGGAGCCTTCAAGTAGGCTGCCCAGGGAGGTTGTGGAGTCTCCTTCACTGGAGAGATTCCAAACCCACCTGGGTGATCCTGAGCAACCTTCTGTGAGTGCCCCTGCTTTAGCAGGGGAGTTGGACTGGATAATCTCCAGAGGTCCCTTCCAACCCCACCACACTGGGATTCTGGGATTTTAACCTGTTGGGAAAACATTTGATCCATCAGTTGACTTTAAATACTTAAAAAAGGACCTGATTGCTCCTCTTTAAAAAAATAATCTTTTGTGCCACTATTGGAAGGAACCTCTGTGGTCTTTAAGAAGGAAATATGTGTGTTTGCATTAAGTTAGTTGAGGACTGATGTCAGCATAGGTAATTCACTGGGCTCATCTTACCCTCTCTGTGGATACCTAAGTGGCCTCTTTCCATATCTCAGAGGAGCAGTTTCTCCTCTCCCATTAACACAGCTCTTAGTGTATTTTAAACTTTTTTTTTTTTTTTTTTTTTTTTAAACTGGAGCAGAAAATGTCTTGTATGTAAAAGGTGAAGATCAAGCAGGGTGAATTATACCAATCCTGGGGAAAACGGCTACAGAAAATTCTGCAAAAGAACTTCAGAGAACTGCAGTAGGTTTTGGTGGCTTCTCATGATCTTACTGACAGGATAAGTAAGATAATTAAAATGATTTCCTTACTGATGCCAAGAAAAAAAGTCAGGTTTGGGCTTTTTGTTTGTTGGGGGAGAGAGGGGGTGGGTGGGTTTTGTTGTTAGGTTTTTTTTGGTTGGATTTTTTGGTGTTTTCCCCCCCCTCTGTTTTTCTTAGATGGAAGGAATGTGATGGATAAGAGCAAAAAGTGGGATCCAGAAGGGTTTGCTTGGTGAGAGACTGACTGTGTGTCAGTGGGAGTAAGCATTGCTGCTCTTGTTTCAGTAGGTTGTAGAAAGACAAAATAGAACTAATTAAAGAAATTAGTTATCTTGTGAAAATGAATGAGCCAAACAGTGCTGCTGAGCTGAGCAGAGTTTGTCAACTGCTTCTTGACAGTTGATACAGATCTTGGAAATGCCAGGTTTGAGGAATTTTTTTTTCTCTGCATTGATACTTTCATAGAATCATTAAGTTTGGAAAAGACCTCCGAGATCAAGTCCAGCCATCAACCTAAGAAAATTAATGGGTTCCAGCTTAAAACAGTGGAAACCTTGTCATGGAAAACCTCACACAATAAATAAAATACAAAATATATGTGCCTTAAAATTGGGATCCTTGGAGTTTGGAAGCTGGTTGTGAAGGTGAGGTGGCTTAGGCTGGTGTAGTGGTGAGGTGGTTGGGCTGCAGCAGTGGTGAGGTGCTTACATTGGTGTAGAGGTGAGGCGGTTCAGTCTCAAGTGGAGGTGAGGTGGCTGGGTTGATGTAGAGGTGAGGAGTTTGGGGTTGGAGTAGAGGTGAGATACATTGGTGTAGAGGTGAGGAAATTGAGTCTGGGGTTGCAGCAAGGGGGCTGGGGTAGTGGCGAGGGGGCTGGGGTAGCAGTGGCCAGTGGTTTTTGCTGTGACACAGCAGAATGAGGTGAGCAGCAACACTGCAGGGCTGTGGTGTGCTTACCCTGGGGTGTTGGGTGGCAATACACCCTGTGTTGTTTCTGAACGTTACTCTTGCTGGCAGCATTTCAGGGAACTTCAGAAAAGCAAATAAGGGATAAGGTTACTGACAATCTGTAAAACCCAAGGACAGAAAATGTGCTTACCCAGCCTAGAAGAGGACAGACTGTTCCCTCGGAGGCTGATGCTTCTACTGTGTCCAGACTGGATCGATGGATTGTAAACATCCATCCAGGGACCTGGGAAAACTGATGAAAAACTTTGTTATCAAGGAGTATCAAATAAAGAAGGAGGCCAAACTTCTGCTTCCTTATTGCAAATTTTCTTTCCATTAATCTGAGTCTGTAATGGTCTCCATACACCAGGAGAATGATGTGGGCTGTGCTTCCTTCAGTAATTTGGTTTCTGATGACGAGTCCTTCGGTTGCTGCACTCATTGCAGGATGCTTCTGAACACGTTATGCTGTTTACTGCAGCGTGGAAGAGCAGGGTGAAGCTTCTTTTGTGCGTAGAAAAAAAGTAATTCATAAATCTTGTGTACCTCTGTGAAGAGTATTTTGCAAGATCATGTTGTCCGTGCCTTTGCAGGATGTGTTTCCCTGATGTCCAGACTGTACCAGGAAACACTGATAATTCTTTTCAAAACATGTGGCACAAAGGCACAGGTGTGGCCTTTCCATAGCGAAGAGATACCAGCAACTCCCAAAGCCGGTCATGAAGAGCATGGTCCCTGTGCTGGAAGAGATTCTTATGGTTCCTTTCCCTGGAGAGAATGGGGAATAGGAAAACAAAAGTCTCAGCGTAGCCCTCCTCTGACATAGCTTCACTGATGACTTCTGTGTTTGTCTTTCTCTAAACTCTGCAGTGACTTTCCTATAGCCTTATTTTTTAGCAAGTCCTGTGAGGAGCAGCTGGGGGTGCCAGGGTTGTTGAGTCTGGGGAAGAGGAGGCTGAAGGGAGACCTTGTTGCTTTTTACAACTCCCTGAATGGAGGTTGGAGTGCAGTGGGTATTGGTCTCCTAAGTAACAAGAAGACACAGCCTCAAGTTACACCAGAGGAGGGATATCAGGAAAAATGTCTTTCTTGCAAGAGTGGTTAGACATTGGAACAGGTGTCCAGGGAGTCTGCATCTCTGGAGGGGTTCAAACAATGTGTAGATATGACACTCTGGGACATGGTTTAGAGGGCATGGTGCTGTTTGGTTTATGGTTCAAGCCAATGATCTTTGAAGTCTTTTCCATCCATACTGATTCTGTGATTCTATGCAAACTGTTCTGGGGAGCACAGAAAGGAAAGTGACCCTCAGGCAGTCATCTCATCAGAGATCACCTAACATGCTCTGTTGTCCAGGGCATGTGCAATCTCAAAGATCTGTTGTACTAAAATTAGCTTCTAATTGAATTCCCAAGTGTTCTGTGTGACCTCACTGCTGAGAGTAAATGGTGCCTACGTAGGATGGAAATGTCACTGCAGACGCACTCTGCTTGGGCTTGTAGAAGGGCTCTGTTAGCTTGTGAGATACACCCAAGGCATGGAGTCACAGATTGCACTGTGTTGGAAGAGACACTGGAAGGTCATCCTGTCCAACCTCCCTGCGGTCAGCAGGGACATCTCCAACTAGATCAGGCTGCCCAGGACCACAGCAAGTCTGATCTTGAATGTCTCCGGGGCTGGGGCCTCAACTACATGCATGGACAACCTGTTCCAGAATTCCTGCAGTCTTTGCTCATGGTGTAGGTTCTCCGACCTACTCCTACCTACAACCATCTTTGTGGCCCTCCTTTGGACCATCTTCAGTCTGTCCACTTTGTGAATTTTAAGTACCACAGAACTGGACATAATACTCAAGATGTGGCCTGACCAGTTCTGAGTTGGATGATCATGGCTCTATCTCTGCTGGTAAAACCCTTGCAGATGCAAGCCAAGATCTGATCTGCCTGTCTTGCTGCAGCAGCACACTGACAAATTTGGTTTGTTGTCCACTAGGACTCCTCAGCAAGGCTGCTCCTCAGTTACACAGATCCCAGCCTGTACTGGGGTCTCTGGGTCTTCCCTCCCAGGGCCAGGACCTTGCATTCATCTTTGTTAAACTTCCTACAGTTCTTGCTAGGGAATGGTTGGTAACCTCAGCAGTCTCTGGAGAAGTCAGCACATCATTGGTCTGCCCTTGTGAACAAACTAGTGTTAGAAAGTTGGCAATTCTGTATTAAACCAACATGTCTGGAGGTGGAACTCCTGTATTCTGAGGATAGGCTGAGAGAGTTGGGGTTGTTCAGCCTGAAGAAGCTCCTGGGAGACCTTCTGGTCACCTTTCAGAACTTCAGGGGGCTGATCAGAAAGCTGGAGACAGACTTTAGCAGGGCCTGTTGTGACAGGACAAGGGGTGATGGCTTAAAACTGAAAGAAAGAGATAGAGACTGGACAGAAGGAAGAAATGTTCTCCATTGAGAGTGGTGAGAGCCTATGCCAGGTTGCCCAGAGAGGTGGGAGATGCTGCATCCCTGGAACCATTCCAGGTCAGGTTGTTTGGGGCTCTGAGCAACCTGCTGTAGTTGCAGATGTCCTTGCTGAATGCGGGCAGGGTTGGACCTGTAAAGGTCCTTTTCAACCCATGTAATTCCATAATTCTAGGTCCTGATTGCCTGTTAAAAGGAAACAGTACTCAAATCAAATGCTCTTTGCAGGGACCTTGTTGAAAGGTGTAGAGATGGAGTGGTTTACTCTACCAGCCCTGTTGCTTTCAGGTGTAATCCTGAGTTACTGCTGCCAGTTCACCACATACTGTTCCAGAATTCTTCTCATTCAGGCTGTTTACAGTCAATAAAAGAATCTATTAATGTTCATTGCATGTTTTGAATGGTTAATTAGTAAATCAATAATTTTAGAATTTTGGATGTACAGTTTTTCCTGTATTTGACACATTTATTGGCTCTTGGAGGTTAAATTGCTCATGACTGAAGTTTGCAGCCTTTTTTCTGTATTACTTGGTTTCACCAAGTCTTTGGTGGTTCTTTTCCCTATATCTATTTTGGTCTGATAATTTTGGCTAACCAAAGAGTGTCCGTGCTGATTCAGACCAGCGTGGTCCCATACATGCCCCTTGGTGTCACACAAAACACTGTTGGAGCAGTTTTCCCTGGGACACCTTTGGTCAGGGCTGGATGCTGTAGGATCTGTGTCCTCTTCTGGTTTCTCACTTGTCATTCAGATTCTTCACCTCCCTGCATGTCATCTATTACCCCTGACATCCACTGATTTTTGCTACATCATTCCCAAGGATCATCCTTTTTCCAAGGATGCCCAAGGACAAATGTGAACAGAGATTCTTCTCTCCCACACTTCATTGGTTTTACAGTATCCTGTTGCTGAGGTTTTATGTCCATCAGCTTCATTCAGCCATTCAGAGCTGCTCCCAGCTCAGTCATTCCAGCTCTATCTCTCCACTCAAACCAATAAATCAACGTCTTGATGCAATTTATCTTCGACAACATGTGAAAGTCATGAGTGTTCTTTCTGTCTAGGTAGAACAAAAAGCTCTTATGTACACTGCTCTTCATGTTTGGATAATGTGAGAGGTTCTGCACTGTATTGAGCAGTAGGAGGAATGACATGCTTGGGGCTTGTAGAAATTTGGGGGATTTCTCTGGTTTAATTGGGTTTTTTTCGAGTTTTGGGGTGTCTCTGGTTTAGCAGCAGGAATGCTGCTCCCCTTGCTTCAGCACTGGGTGGCTGCACCCATGAAACCACCACAGAACCCAAGCTCCTGGTGGAGTCTTCACTTCCTGGGTGTTTTTAGGGTGCTTGTGGCTAGAGTTTAGGATTCTGTGGGTATCGTTTTTTATTAACTGTTACTCAGAAATGGCTTTGATGTTCTCATGTCTGCTGTCCTCAACTCATGAGCCAACCCCAGCTGCATCCCAGCAAGTGGGACCACCTTCAGAAGTCTCACAGACCTTCAACAAGAGACAGTCCAGGCTGCTGTCACTTGAGGGGCTGTGTGACAGGACAGATTGATTCTGCCTTTAGGATGAGTTTCTAGAGGATGTTTCCAATATCTTTAAAAACTACCTTCCTGATTAAGGTTTTTTGGTGTAATCACCAGCTATGTCTTCTGACTGGGTGGGAGGGCAGAGCAGTAGGTGGCTGTGCAGACCATAACTTTTCTTCCTTGGACTTCCTTTCCCATCCAGTTCTGAACCACAGCATGGCATTCCAGAGTGGGTTTGGTGCTGAATATTCCTTTGTTGGGAAAGGTCAGTCACAAGGATGTGCTGGCACTGAGGTAGGGCCTGGCTGTGCCAGTGTGTGAGGTGGCCTCATGTTGGAATTGCAGATAATCCCTTTTTGTGAGAGAATGGAATTGTTCCAGGTTAAAGTGGCAAGGAAGTGAGCTACTGCTGTGGAGAGTGCTTAGCAGAAGTTTATGGATGTTCAAGGTTTTTCTGTCTGCAACTGCTGGGTCACACAGCTAGCCAGAAGACAATCCCTTAATCCCAGCATGGTGGGGGTTGGAAGGGATCTCTGGAGATCATCTGGTCCAAGCCCCTTGCTAAAGCAGGGTCACCCACAGCAGCTTGCCTAGGATCCCGAAGTCCAGGTGGGTTTGGAATCTCTTCAGAGAAGGAGACTCCACAACCTCTCTGGGCAGCCTGATCTTGTGTTTTGGTTTGTGCCTGTTGCCCCTTGCCTTGTCACTGGGCATCACTGACAAGAGTCTGGCCCCATCCTTTCCGCTACCCTTTAGCTCTTGCTGAGCATTGATCAGATTCCCTTTCAGGCTGATCTTCTCCAGGCTCAGCAGCCCCAGTGCTCTCAGCCTTTCCTCCTCACAGATATGATCCAGGTCCATCAGCATCCTTGTGGCCCTCTTTCAGACTTTCTCCAGTATTTCCCTGTCTCTCTTGGACTGGGAAGCCCAGAACTAGACCTAGTATTCCACATGTGGCTTCACTCAGATGATGCAGAGGAAAGAGAGGACCTCCTTCAACCTGCTTGCCGTAGTCTTCTGAATACGCCTCAGCAGACCATTTGCCTTCTTGTCCACGACGGCACATTGCTGGCTCATGTTGAACTTGTTGTCCACCAGCACACCCAGGTCCTTCGATTTTTCATGATACTGCTGTGACTGAAACCACAGTTCCTAAATTTTTCCCACAATAAATTTCATAAATAGGGAATCATTGCTTACCAATAGTGAAGGCAATGTTAGAGCACTTCAAACAACTTCACCCCCAACATCCAGCAAGTCCTTGCCATGTCTGCTGTCTCGTTGTTAGAGAAACACCTTATCCATGGATTGCTGCTTAGTGAGCTCTGAAAGAAAGAACAATCAGTTTGGGTCATAAAAACGACATCCAAAAGACAGAAGCTGTGATTTATTTTGGGAGATTGAGTCGAGTGGCAAGCAGCACTTTAAAGGTCACTTGTCTCAAATAAACCTTATCTCTCTCTCAAATTTAAAGACATATTGCAAGGTTTCCTTGCATCTAACCTGCATTAAATGTCTTTTACAAGAACAGATTGCAGAGTCCACCAGGAGCATGGGACATGCCCATGTGTTTTAGAGGTGATGGAAATGAATGGGAGTGCTGGCAGGGGGAAGAAGCTCACTGGTAAATGATTAATGAGTTGATAGGAAATGCTCCTTTGGGAAGGCTGGTGGTGTTCTGAGTTGGTCTTCATTGTGTGGTTGGGAAAATGGCACACAGAGGACAGTGTATTTTATCTTGCCTTGCTCCCGCAGAACTTCTCAGCCTAGGTACAGGGAATGGTCTTTATCACAAGAACCTCAAAATCTGAACTAAATTAGGGAATAAAACCTGTGGCAGTGTGTATCTGTGTGTCTTTGAGCCAGAACAGGCTTCAAGAGCATCACGTTTTGGTAGAGAGCAGGTGTCTGCCCTTGTTCTCCTGGTAATTCCCCCAAGTCAGTTCTTTTTTTTGTCTTTCTCAGTTCTTTCCCAGAGACTTTTGAAAGTTTGAAAATCATTGTGAATATGGATAACAGTGAGCTTAGATGAAGTTTCCTTGTGTCTGTGTTATCACAGTCAGTGTGGGACTTGTTCATGGATAGAAAGAATAATCCCAGAATCTCAGCTTGGTGAGGATTGGAAGGGATCTCAGGAGATCATCTGGTCCAAGCCCCTTGCTAAAGCAGGGTTACTCACAGCAGCTTGCCCAGGATCACAAAGTCCAGGTGGGTTTGGAGTCTCTCCAGAGAAGGAGACTCCATGACCTCTCTGGGCAGCCTGCTCCAGGTCTCTGGCACCCACCCAGCGAAGAGGCTTCTCCTCCTGTTCAGATAGTGCCAGTTTGTACCTTGTCCTGTCACTGGGCACCATTGAGAAGAGTCTGGCTCCATCCTCTTGATGCTGATGAGCATTGAGAAGATCCCCTCTGAGGCTGTTCTCCTCCAGGCTGAACAGCCCCAGGTCTCAGTCTCTCCTCATCAGAAATATTCTCCATTCTTTTTCTTAATCCCTTTGTGATTTCCCTGTGTCTGTAATATCACAGCTAGCATGGAACTTCCTCAAGGATGGGAAGAAATATGACTGCAGCTGAACATGGACCTTGTTGTTTGGATCAGGAAGGTTATAAAGGTGTGGACAGGCTGAGGGGCTTGCAGCAAACCCATGTTCTGGTTAGGCTGGGGTATTGAATCTGTATGGTTTGGTTTGTTCCCTATTGGACTAAAACTCCTGGTTTTGCAGTTCCACTCATCTTCAGCATGTCAGGAGCTGCCAGCAGCCGTGCCTAGTAATTAGCAAGTGCTGGGTCATGCTGAATGCTGTCCTCTGGCAAACGCTGTGCTGACCTTGCCGAGATGTGCCTCTCTTCTCCTGGACGTTAGCACTGCAATGTGCTTGCAGAGGAGCTGACTGACGTCTCAAGCTCCAGGAGCAGAGGAGCAAGTGTCACCCTGCAGCACAGCCTGCTCCAACCACAGCTCGGTGCCAGAATGGAGGCAGTAGATGGGGAGAAGCAGGGAGACACCCTCCATCAGCACCACGGGCAGTGAAATAGCGATGGCTTAACTGATGCCCAAAGCACCGCAGGCAAGAGGGAAGCTAATGTAGCACTTTCTGCCTGGTGTCCATTAGTGGATGGATAGTGATTTCTGAACGTGGCACAAAAACATGCCCTGTGCACCAGTTTATTGGGATTTTAACTGTAACCAGCTAGTGCTGCAGAGTAGAATTAGTTCTCCCTTCCCTCCGTGTTTTTTTTCATTGCTAAGTTGAAGAGGTTCCATCTGAAAGGGTTATCAAACATTGGGATGGTCTGCCCAGGGCAGTGATGGAGTCACTGTCCCTGGAGGTGTTTAAGCAGTGTGTGGACCTGGTGCTTAGGGACCTGGTTTAGCGCTGACCTTGCAGTGGTGGGTCAAAGGTTGGACTGGGTGATCTTGAAGGTCTCTTCTGACCAAAGCTATTCTGTGATCTCGGTATGTGTCAGCTCTTACCCCGTGTGCTGACACACAGCCAGTGTACCTTTGGGCCATGGGATTGAATTCTGTCAGCTGAGTGCTTTGACTTTTTTTTTTTTCTTCCCCCCCTACTTCTTAAACCCTGAAAATAGAATTTTCTTTTTCTTTTCGGTGGCTGAACATAGGCTTCAAAGTGTTGTGTTCTCTTGTGGTTGGGCCAAGTTTGCTGTTTTATACTTCCTGCTTCCATGTTTTATTTTTATGGGACTTTGTGAAAGTTTAGCAGTCCCTAACTTTTCACACTCTGTCCTTCTCCAGATCCATGTGAACCCAGAGATTAATCTTCTAGGTTGGATGGTTTATGCTTTCTTTTTGTGAGTGAAATGATATACAAAGATAGGATAATGTAAGTGTTAGGATGGTGGAAAATAGTTTTGTAGTCTTTAAATTCCAAGAGTTACTTTACAAGAGGATGGTCAGGCCTGATTAGCAATTGGCAAAGTGAATGCCATTGAAAATTACATGTGACACGACATCCCCCATAATAATTTTGATAATCAAAATCACAGATTTGTATAATGGTTTGGGCTGGAAAGGACTTTAAGGGTCATCTAGTTCTAACCCCCCTGCCATTGGCAGAGATGCCCACTACTCCAGGTTGCTTAAGGCCTCATCCAGCCTGGCCTTGAACACCTCCAGGGAGGAGGCATCCACAACCTGCTTGGGCAACCTCTTCCAGTGTCTCACCAACCTCACTGTAAAGAATTTCTTCCTAATCTCTAGTCTAAATCACCCCTCTTCCAGCTCAAAGCCGTAACCTCTCTTCCTATCAATGCAAACCATTGTAAAAACTTTCCCCTTGTGGTATCACTTAGAAATAAGGGCTCTAGAGCTGGATCATTATGTTACAGTATTCTGTGTGGCTCTGATTCTTCAAAAGCCTACCACTGACTATTTGATTTTTTGAGTATGAAGAACATGTTTGTGGGCTCTAATCGTGCACTAAGATTTGTGTATCTATATACATGTGTTCATTTCCAGACAGATTACTGAAACAGAAGAGTTGCTGTACCTGCTTGGACCAAAACTGCGCAGTATTCTTTCTATGTACTCATTATCCTAAGGGAAACTGAAAGCATTTTATGGTCCAAACCTACTTCTTGTTCTATATTGATGTTTTTTAAAGTCTATTCTGGAACTGAGGCATGAATTGAATTTATAAACAAGAGTCTTGCTTCACATGCAGAGGGACCTCGACCGACTGGACAGATGGGCACAGTCTAACGGCATGGCATTTAACAAGTCCAAGTGCCGGGTGCTGCACTTTGGCCATGGCAACCCCATGCAGAGCTACAGGCTGGGGTCAGAGTGGCTGGAGAGCTGCCAAACAGAGAGGGACCTGGGGGTGCTGATTGACACCCGCCTAAACATGAGCCAGCAGTGTGCCCAGGTGGCCAAGAGGGCCAATGGCATCCTGGCCTGTATTAGGAATAGTGTGGCGAGCAGGGAGGTCATTGTGCCCCTGTACTCTGCATTGGTTAGGCCACACCTTGAGTACTGTGTCCAGTTCTGGGCCCCTCAGTTTAAGAAGGACATTGAGACACTTGAACGTGTCCAGAGAAGGGCAACAAGGCTGGTGAGAGGCCTTGAGCACAAGCCCTATGAGGAGAGGCTGAGGGAGCTGGGATTGTTTAGCCTGGAGAAGAGAAGGATCAGGGGTGACCTCATTGCCCTCTACAACTACCTGAAAGGTGGTTGTAGACAGGAAGGGGTTGGTCTCTTCTCCCAGGCAACCAGCACCAGAACAAGGGGACACAGTCTCAAGCTGTGCCAGGGGAGGTTTAGACTCGAGGTGAGGAAAAGTTCTTCACTGAGCGAGTCATTCGTCATTGGAATGGGCTGCCCGGGGAGGTGGTGGAGTCGCCGTCCCTGGAGGTGTTCAAGGGGAGATTGGACATGGCACTTGGTGCCATGGTCTAGTTGTGAGGTCTGTTGGGACAGGTTGGACTTAATGATCCTTGGGGTCTCTTCCAACCTTGGTTATACTGTGATACTGTGATACATGGAATTGCTTCATAAGATGATCTTTAAGGCTGCAGGCCGGCATGATCAGTTTGTCATTTTGGATGCTCTTAATCCTGTTGGTGTATACCCATTAGCTGTCCTGAAGGTCAGACCTGGCTTTCATGGAACAATGCATCATTTTCTGTATAAAATCTGAAGGTGACTGGGGCAACCTTGGTCTGAGTCAGCTCTTCCTTGAAACGTTCATCGAGTTACAGATTGGTGTTCAACTGTTTAACAAAAGTTTTATGAATTACTTTGTCTCCAGATCAGATTTACACATCTTGTTTTCCTTTCTTTTTTCTCCCTATCCCCAATTTCCACTTTATTTCCAGCTTCCAGCTGACCTTACCAAGATGCATCTTACGGACAATCCCCATCCTCAGGTGACTCATGTCCCCTCCAGCCAGTCAGGATGTAGCATTGCCAGTGATTCTGGGAGCAGCAGCCTCTCTGATATTTACCAGGTAAAACTGCATTTGGTCCTTATTTCTCCTTCCTTCTTTCATGTCGTATCCAATTCTGGGTTCCCTGGTTCAGGAGAGACAGGGGAATACTGGAGAGAGTCCAACACAGGGCCACAAGGCTGCTCAGGAGCCTGGAGCATCTCTGTGAGGAGGAAAGGCTGAGAGCCTTGAGAAGAGCAGCCTGAAAGGAGATCTGATCAATGCTCAGCAAGAGCTAAAGCATTGGGAACAAGAGGATGGGACAGACTCTTGTCAGTGGTTCCCAGTGACAGGACAAGGAGCAGTGGGTACAAAGTGGAACACAGGAGGTTCCATCTGAACAGGAGGAGAAAATTCATTGGTGTGAGTGTGCTGGAGCCCTGGAGCAGGTTGCCCAGGGAGGCTGTGGAGTCGTCTTCTCTGGAAAGATTTCAAACCCACCTGGACACTGTAATCCTGTGTAAGCTGCTGTGAATGCCCCTGCTTTAGCAGTGGGATTGGACTGGATGATTTCCAGAGGTCCCTTCCAACCCCTACCATTCTGTGATTCTGTAAACCAAACCAGTGGCCCTTTATCCAAGGAAATCTTGATCTTCCGCCTATCCCTGTGATCTCATGTGACTTGCCACAGCTACACAGAAAGCTCTTGTTGTTGCTTTTCAAATCTTTGTATACCAACAAGCATGTTGTGGCTTGTAAGAGTCACATTTGATGATTTATGGGATCATTTTCCCTGTTTCTGAAACAAATTTCATGAATCATTCTTGTGTTTCAAATCCCTTCCTTGATTATTTGTATTTATTGTTCGTAACAGATGTTCTGTTCTGCAAACAAAAGCACGGTAATAACCTTACTCCCTGCACTAATTGACTGTGGAAATTCTAGTGCTGCTTGCTGAGAATAGAACTTGTCTGTAATCCAGAGATGGCTTTCATTTTTTTACCAGTAATACACTTAAGTTACCTGTCTCATAGCAAATTGTAGAGGTGGGATTTTGTCATTCTGGTTGCTGATGGTGCTCATCCAGGGTTTGTCTTGATCAGTGATTTCACAGCTTGTCTCCTGTCAAGTTGAAATCAGACTGCAAGACTGCGTGTAGAACAAGTGTTGAGCATGATCTAGCATTCTGGTGTCCCCAGAAGGAGGACATGGAACTGCTGGAGCAGATTCAGAGGAGCCAGGAAGATGATCAGAAGGTTGGAGCACCTCCCCTGTGGGGACGGGCTGAGAGAGTTAAGGATGTTCTGTGTAGAGAAGAGAAGGCTCCTGGCAGACCTTAGAGCAGCCCTCCAGTATCTGAATGGGGCAATGGGAGAGCTGGGAGGGACTTTTGACAAGGGCTTGTGGCGATAGGGCAAGAAGGAATGGATTGAAGCTTGAGGAGGGCAGATTTAGACTGGATGTTAGGAAGAAATTCTTTCCAGCGAAGGTGGCGAGACACTGGAAGAGGTTGCCCAGGGAGGTTGTGGATGCCACCTATTTGGCAGTGTTCGAGGCCAGGCTGGATGAGGCTTTGAGCAACCTGGGCTAGTGGGAGGTGTTCCTGTCCATGGGAGAATCTCCCATGTAGATGATCTTTAAGGTCCATTCCAACCCAAACCATTCTGTGATGTAGGGGTAACTTCTTTTTAGACTCCTGTTCCCTTTTCTTGGATACTGTCTGGGTACTATTTTCCACACTAGAATCAAATCAGTGCTGTAGCTATTTATAGCCAAGTAACTTTAGAAATAAGGCTTTAAAAGCTAAAATCCTTTCAGACCGTGAAGTGTCTCTATGCATTTTTGTCCTATTTAATCTGTTATCTTCCTGCTTCTTCAGATTTGCTTGCTGCTGGCTAGGTCAGGAGTAGCTTGTATCCCTGAGAGGGTATTTTCAAAGTCACAGAAGTATTTTGGTTGGAAAAGACCTTTGAGATCATATTCTACAACTGTTAACCCAACACTGCCACGTCACCAATAAACCATGTCCCTCAGCACCACATCTACACAGCTTTGAAACCTCTCCAGGGATGGGGACTCCCTGGGCAGTCTGGTCCAGGGCTTGACAACCTTTATGGGGAGGAAATTGTTTCTAATCATAGAATGGTTTGGATTGGAAGGGACCTTAAAGATCATCTAGCACCAACCCCTGCTGCATGGGCAGGGACTTCTGAGCAAGACCAGGTGGCTCTAGGCCCCATCCAACCTGGCCTTGGACACCTCCAGGAGGGGGATATCCATGAGCTTCCTAGGCAACTAGTTCCAGTGTCTTACCACCTTCATTGTGAAGAATTTCTTCCTAACATCCAGTCTAAATCTCCCTTCTTCCATCTCAAAGCTATTCCCCCTCTTCCTATCAATAAAGGCCCTCCTGAGCTTTCTTGTAGGCCCCCTTCAAGATAGTATCCTACTTGAAACAAATATTCAACCTAAACCTCCTCTGGCATAACTGGAGGCCTTTTCTCCTCCTATCATCAAGCTGCTCTGTGAATTCTCTGGTTTCTGAGAGGCATTGCTTGCAGATGTTTTGTAACTTGACTTTAAAAAAAAAAATTTGTAAAAAAAAAGTTTTCTAAGTCAATGGAATTGATTTAATTAGTCAGAGTCACCAGAACTAGTCTGTGCATTGTACCTTAACATCTCATGTCTCAGGATGCTGATGGGCAGTTTTCCTGACCACCGTCTGCCAGCCCCTCTACCTGAGGAGTTTGGAGAGCTTGCTCCGAGTGAAAAGCACTTAAAATATATTATTGATAACAAACATGAGTGAATACTCTCATCACATGTGGTTAATTGCATTTGAAATGCCCAAAGAGCATAATTGCTAACCAAACAAGAATGATATAGGTAAAAGAAATGATGGAATAGTGTATTTATATACACTGGAGCATATAAACAATGGTGAAAGGTATTTTTGTACCCGAAGGAATTAATAATTTATTAATGTGGAAATGATTTTCTATTAATTTTGAGGAGTGTGGACCTTTCAGGTAGCATTCTCCTTCTCAGTCACATTAGCCTGTCTGGCTTTGCATCCCAAAGGGAACACAGCTGACAGTTTCCTGGCTGGCCAGGATGATGTCTGGGGCAGGTCACCTCTGTTAGACTCATGTGGGGTCCTCAAAGATGATACTGGAGCAATGTATGATCATAGCCATGGTGCCAGTAATCCTGAAAGAGGACAGTGGAGAATCTAGCATCTGATCAGCCGTGGGTGAAGATAACAGAATAGAATCATGGAATTGTTTTGGTTCCCCAGAAATGTAAAGCATTTTTGCTTGGAAGAGTGTTTTAGGTTTGTTTGTTGTTGCGTTGGTTGGGTTTTGTTTGTTTGTTTTTCTTCTCTGTTTTGCTTTTTCATTCAGCCCATTTCTTACGGCACCATTAGATTCAGAGCTGTGGTGTTCAGACAGAAATAAGGGAAGCTCTGTGGTTACACATAGAGAAATTCCAAAGAGGGATTATGACTTCTGCAAACAACTGTTTTGACCTGTAATAGCTATCCTCAGGGAAAAGTAATTCAACAGGCATTAAAGAGTGAAAACATCTTTCTTTACCCTTCCATGGGACAGGCTTTGAGGTGTCCAGCCAAGGGAACACAGATAATCCAGATGAGATCTCTGGATGTAGTTGGAAGGGTCTCACTTCTGCCCTGTATCAGTAGCTTGCATTGCTGTTCTGCTAATGACCAACCAATTTAAGTCTATTTTTTCCCTCATCTGTTTGGTTCTGTGTGCTGTGATTAAACTTCCTTTTTTTTTTTTAAATTTTCTTGTTTTCTTCTTTAAATCTTCATTTCTCACTTTGTCACTAAGTACTGGTTGTGGACAGCAGCATCATTCCCCAGCAGTAATTCCAGTTGTGGTCAAGGTTTTGATGCTAAAATGGATTATCTATAAAATCTACAACAGGGATGTAGACTACTGAGATAATTTTTTTTTTAATCAATTCTGGGAGAAAAAAAATTAAAAGAAAAAAATAAAGGCTTAGATATTTTTCTCTTGACAGAATTGACATGAGGGAAAGGGGGGAAAAACCCTTGTGTTCTGAATAGCAGGTGGCATCAGAAGTCATGAGCACTGAATTAGGTGACCACATGGAGTCTTATGGCACAGGAAATCTTTTGTGAGCCATATTTAGTACTTTTTTTTTTTTTTTTCTTTTTTCTGTCAGTGTATGTTTTTTGCACACATTGTAAAGCAATAATTGCTATTAGCACCAGAACTTGGCCAGTTCTTACACCATTGACTTCTAAAAGTGTAGGCCAGTGTGCAGGATATCAGCATCTGGCAAATCTCGTAGAATGGTTTGGGTTGGAGAGCACCTTCAACATCATCTAGCTCTAAGTCCACTGTCATAGGTAGGGACACCTTCCACTAGACCAGGTTGCTCAAGGCCCCAGGGAGGGGCCATCCACAACCTCCCTGGACAACCTGTTCCAGTATCTTACCACCCTCACTGTAACAAAATTCTTCCTAATCTCCAGTCTGAAATGATTTGGGTATTTGATAGCAGAAACAGCTGGGACATCATGCTTGGGAAGAGCAGCTACTTCTGCAGACAGCTTTATGAGCAAAAGCCTTCCTGTTCCTTCCAGCACTGCCTGACCTGCCAATGCTTTGTTGAGTGTCTCCATGTGATCTTCAAAATACAGTTGGAAGACTATCTCTTATTTCATAGCTTGATCAAATCATAACTTAGTTATCAAGAAAAGAGAAGATCTGTTTATTTTCCTATCTAGGGTATACAATGATTTCTCTGTAGAACCTATAGCCTGAGCTTTGTTATCTTAGCTCGAGGTTATCAATTAGTACTGTAGTCTGTCTGCCTAAAAAATTTGATATAAATTGTGGTATTTAGATGAAGAAATGCTAGAAAAGTCCTTGAATAAAAGGCTGCACTGATCATGTGCTGCTGAGACTCTCCAAGCACAATTTGCACTTGGGCTTCATTCCAAAACTGTTAATGTGAGCTACATAAGCCAGTAAAATGATGTAATATAAAACAGATTTAACCCTCTATGTATTGTTATCCTACTCTGAAAGAAACATGTTAAGTCATTTAAGCTTGATTGATTAGTTTTGCTGACTAATTATTGAAATGAGGACAAGCTCAAGGGTCTAAGGTTATATTTGACCCCGTATTTTTCTGTCTGGGCTGTCAAAGTGTTGGGGCTTGCATTAGCTGATCAATGCAGAGCATGTAGGAAGATGCAGGCAGAGAGTCTGCTGGCATTAAATCACCTAAAACAAGGGGTGCTTTTATGAGGCAAGGAAGGAGAGCAGCATGGCTGAGTAAGGGCCTACTGGTCCAGCTGAGGTGTAAGAAGGAAATGCACACAGTGGAAAGAATCCTGGAATCAATCATGGAGGAGGTTGGAAAGAACAATCTGGAGATCATCCAGTCCAACCCCCCTGTTAAAGAAGGGCACCCACAGCAGCTTGTTCAAGATCACAGTGTCAGGTGGGTTTGGAAGCTCTCCAGAGAAGGAGACTCTACAAGGTTTCTGGGCAACCTGCTCCAGGGCTCCAGCACCCTCATACCAAAGAATGTTTTCAAAGGCAACCTGCTGGGTTCTGGTTTGTGTCCCTTTTCCTGTCACTAGGTGCCACTGAAAAGAGTCTGGCATCATTCTCTTGACACCTGCCTTAGACTGGATATTGGAAAGACAATTTTTTGCAGGGAGGGTGGTGAGATGCTGGAACCAGGTGCCCCAGAGAAGTTATGGATGCCCCATCCTTGGAAGTGATCAAAGTCAGGTTGAACAGGACCCTCATCCTATTATTTTGGAGTTTTTTGAACACTCAGAGTGCTTGATGTGTTGGTTTGTGCAGTGGCTTTGTCAAATCTCAAGGATTCCTTTTGAAGTGAGCGTGGTTATTGTGAACATGTTCATTTAAAACAATCAACTCCATTTTCTGCAGTTCTCTATAGAATTGCCTTACACTTCTTGGTGACACATCTTGTTGTTCAACTTTCTGAATCTGGACAGAAAAATCATTTGCATGCTGGCTTAAACTAAAATGTGCTTGAGCATCTACTCTGGCAATTGAAAATTTAAAACTTTTTTTTTTGCCTTCCATCTGCTTGTAAAGTTATTTTCATGCAATTACATCATTTCAACTTTACACAAGGAATTATTGCAAATGATTCCTCTGTGATTCTGCTTTTTGTTGCCAGTGTTGCTTTCTCTTTCTTGGTTGCCTGGTGTGTCTGCTCAGTGTGGTGTCTCTATTGCCATCTATTGATGACAGCAGAAATGAGTCTACAGGCATTGGGTAGCCAATGGTGTTACTGAATTATGTTTTTATGTTCTGAATAATACACACTCTTGAGCTGTGGGGAAAAAACCCATTTGGTTTTCACATGAATTCACAAGAAGTAAATGCCATAAGTTGAAGAAAGAATAATCAATACCCCCAATTAACATACTCCACCTGACACACTCTCTCTAAACCAGGATTAAAATCTGTGTTCTAATACTAACATTAAAAGTGAGCTCAGATCCCTTTCATTCTAGCTGCTCAAGCTGCTTTGGTTTTTCCTGTGTCACCCTGCTAATATTTCCTGTATTTCATCAAAGGTGAGGAGTGAGAAAAGTGAAGCCAGAGAATAAATGTCCCAATATGGTAAATTTCTTTTGAGAAGTTGTGATCATAATTCCTGTAGGATGATGTTGATTTGATTTATAGTCTCACAGAAGCATAGAATTGTTTCATTTGGAGAAGACCTGTAAGATCATTGAGTTCAACCTAAGGCCACTTCAGCCACTAAACCACATTCCCAGGTGCCATGTCCACAGGTTTCTTGAACACCTGCAGGGATGGTGACTCCAGCACCTCCCTGAACAGCCTGTTCCAATGCCTGACCACTCTGGCAGGAAAAAAATGCTCCTAATCTCCAACCTAAACCTGCCCTGGGACAATTTCAGGCCATTTCCTCTTGTTCTATCATCTGATACTAGGAAGAAGAGACCAACTCCCACCTCATTCCAGTCTCCTTTCAGGGAGTTGTAGAGAGCCAGAAGGTCTCCCCTCAGCCTCCTCTTCTCCAGACAAAACACCCCCAATTCCCTTAGCTGCTCTTCCCCAGACCTGTTCTCCAGAGCCTTTACCAGCCCAGCTACCCTTCTCTGGACCTGCTCTAACACCTCAATATATTTCTTGTAGTGAGTGGCCCAATGGCTAATGGTCTATGTTTGTACCATCCTGTAGCTGGAGATTTCATCATAAAATGGTGTTTCCAGAAAGGGACCTGTAAGAAACTCTGTTTTGAACTGTTGGTCACAGTTTCTTCTGTTGTATGAGCTACCCAGGATAAGGCCATGAATCTTACAGCTGAAGACACTGAACTCTTTGTCTGATGAATGTTTTCTTTGCAGGCTACAGAAAGTGAGATGGGAGACGTTGATTTAACAGGTCTTCCAGAAGCGCCTGTAGACTCTGAAGATGAAGAAGAGGAAGAGGATGAAGATATTGACAGAACTTCAGATCCACTTCTAGGGCGAGATGTTGTACGGGAGTGCCTCGAGAAAGAGCCTGCAGATAAAACTGATGATGATATTGGTGAGGAGAAAAAAAATCCTAATTGTCTTTACTGTGAGGGTGGAACTCTGGAATAGGTTGCCCTGGCAGATAGTGGAGGCCCCATCTCTGAAGGATTTCAAGGTCAGGCTCGATGAGGCTTTGAGCAAGTTGGGGATGTCCTGCTTACTGCAGGGGGGTTGGACTAGATGACCTTCAAAGGTCCCTTTCAACCTAATGCATTCTATGATTCTCTGTAAAACCATATCATACAACATCTGCAAGGAAAGCACATCTCAAAGCTGTTTAATGAGTTAATGCTAAATAGACATCCTCCGAATTATGAATGAGGCCTTCCAGAGATGACTTCACTCTGGTGAGACTGTTAATTGAATGATTTCTCCTCTTGCTATCTGAATGAGTATTTGTTCTGAGAAACTAAGTACTTCAGAAAACAGCCTTGGAGATGCTTAAGATTTTAAGTGTGACAATCATGGGATGTGTTGATAGAAGGGAGGAAAAGGTAGCAAACTAATTTTGACTGCCTGAAACTGCTGAATTAGCTCAGAAATGTCAAAGAGAACACACCATGAGTGTGGTGTGGATGTGCTGAACTGTAACCTGCAGCACATTTCAGATAAAAATAATTTACTGCAGGGTTTAACTAGAAGCTGCCATTAGTGTTAACAGTATAATTTGCATTGTGCTATACTTGGCTTTATTCTCTAAACACTGGAAAAATCATTCTGTGCTCCTGCCAAGCCTAGAATTCCTGTACTATAAAGGTATTTTGAATTGTTCTAAATGTTAGAGGCTGAAGAGATTTTGCACTTTAGCTAGGCTGCTGCTGTGAATCAATCAAGACACAACCAGGACTGTAGAGCCCAGTTCTGGTTGCTGATGAAAAATGCATACTGGACTCATTTAGCTGCAGGCTCTGATGAGGATGGTAACACCATGGAGTGACTTCTTCATGAATGTAACTGAGGCTTGATACACCAGCAGGGGTGAGGTGTCTAAGGAACCCCTGTGCCTTGCAATCTTCATACCAGTGTTTCTTTTGTCTGACAGAGCAATTAATGGAATTCATGCATCAACTCCCTGCCTTTGCAAACATGACTATGTCTGTGAGAAGAGAACTTTGCTCAGTGATGATATTTGAAGTTGTAGAGCAAGCAGGAGCCATCATACTTAAAGACGGCCAAGAAGTAAGTCACTGCTCACAAGCTAGTCCGAGTGCTGGAGGCAATGGCTTAGCCAAGGGTATCCAAGGGTGAAGGGCTGGAAAATCTGTTTCCCATCTTCATACTTGAAAGTTAGAGAGTTCTCTCACTGTGACCCCTATCCAAACCTTAGCCCACCCCTTTTGCATATTCTGCCTTTTTCAAGACTTCAGCACGGCCAAGTGTAGACACAAAGCAGCATTCAGTAGGGATGTTGTGATCAAGGAAGTGCTGACATCTTGAGGAGTTTATTTCAAAGATTGTTTGTGGCATAGAGGAATGCCTCATCTCCACTGATAAAACAACTTCTTTATAATGTAGGGGCTTTTAAATACTAATGTGGAGAGGTAACTGTGCCCAGCAATGTAGGTATTACAATGTAATACCTGATCTTGAATGTTTCCAGAGAGGTGGGAGATGCCCCATCCCTGGAACCATTCCAAGTCAGATTGTTTGGGGCTTTGAGCAACCTGCTGTAGTTGCAGACTAGAGCTGACTGAAAGGGGTTGGTCTGGATGACCTTTAAAGATCCCTTCCAACCCAAACCAGTCTGTGATTCTATAAACATCGAAATTAGGAGCAGTTTTCGGACATAATCAGTGGGAGAAGAGACATGTTCAAATTAGTCAGTGGCCAGGCTCCCAGCATAGGTGCTTTGGATCGTTATCTTGAAATCTTTCCCTGCCCTTGGATCAGGAATAGCCATAGCAGGTCACTCTTCCATGAAGTCTAGGTGGACTTTTGTCCCTGGTAGTGACCAAATGGGTACCCTGGAGAGGAGTGTTCCTTCTCACTAAGTGGCATAAATACGTTGTAGCAATTAGCCCACTGATTTAAAAGCAATCTATTCATCAGCATTTCTCCCTGCTGAATTAGTGCTGAAATGAATGAAGAATGCTGAAAAGGGTTCTTGCTTCACTCATCTTCACTGCTGCTTGCCTTACAGGGCACATTTTTAGTGAATTAAACTGTGGTGGCAACAAACTGGAGTCTGCAAGAATGAGCTTTGCTAAGAGCACTGGAAGAGCTTCTAAAAGCTGTTGAATTAGCTTCACTTCTTACATTTGTTTTTTACTTCCTCCAGCTTGATTCGTGGTATGTTATTTTAAATGGCACAGTGGAGATCAGCTATCCTGATGGGAAGAGTGAGAGCCTCTGTATGGGAAATAGCTTTGGGATTACTCCCTCTCTGGACAAACAGTACATGAATGGAGTGGTCAGAACAAAAGTAGATGACTGTCAGGTAAGATGACAATTCTATACATGCAGCCTATGTTTTTAGGTGTGGAATAAAAGAGGCTGCTTTCATCTTAAGGCATGGTCATTATTCCAGGAGCAGAAAAAAGGAGGTTGGTATTTTGTGGGTCAAGGGCTCTGCTGATGCTGTGTTGGTTTTACAGTTTTTAGCAGCTGAGATGTATTTCCTACTGCTGTTAGGTGAGGAACAGGAGCTTCTGCTTTGTGCTGAGATGTCTGTTTAGTCCACCCTAGTCGTGCTCTGTGTGTGTAAGAAGAGAGAGATAGAAAATAAACAGTTGTCACTTCTTAGAGCCTTTGTCCTCTGCATTTAACCCATTTAAACAAACTTTTTGGGATGACAGAAGTTGACCAGTTCTGTTTGTCTTCTATTTCAAACTTCCACGTAGTTCAGCAGGACAGAGTGGGATTGGTATCAAATACTGTGCTATAGGGATCGTATCAAAGCAGCCCAGAGATGGGGCTACATACACATTTGGGATGTTTATTAACAATCCTGTGTTGTCTGGGGACAGTTTGTGTGTATAGCCCAGCAAGACTACTGGAGGATTCTGAACCATGTGGAAAAAAACACTCACAAAGTGGAGGAGGAAGGAGAAATTGTTATGGTAAAAGAGCACAGAGAGCTGGATCGCAGCGGGACCAGGAAAGGACACATAGTTATCAAGGTGAATTTCTTTCTTTGCTTTCCATTGGTCTGTTGAACCTTTCTTTATTAGTAAGTGTGTGTTGATTCTAGAACACATGCTCAATTTTGTCTGTCTCAGCTCAAAGGAAAAATAATTATTGGAGGGAACTTATATTGTTTAACAAATTAACTTTTATCCCCCTTTCAGTAAAGTTAGAGCTGTTCAGCACATACATTGAGTCTTCCACTGGGAGCTCCCTTAGTGTGTCTTTATGTATCAACCTGTGCTTTGTAATCTGGGAAGAGGACCTGAAACTGTGTATTAAAAACAAAATGAGGCGAAGTTGCTAATTATTTTTGCCAGGTGTTACCTCTAGAAAATATTTGGGCTGAGAGAAGCACGAACATTTGATTTAAGAACATGTTGTTATATTGATTTAAAAACACATTAGTGTATTTTCTCCTCAGTTTGCCAGTACTGAATTGTAAAAGAGACTGTACAGTCCACCTGGGTTTATGTTAGGGAGCTTTCTAGGGAGAATTGGTGGCAAGAGAGGTTTGTTATTTTTGGTGTTTAATTTTGAAGGCAACACCCGAGCGACTCATCATGCACTTAATAGAAGAGCATTCTATCGTGGATCCAACCTACATCGAGGATTTCCTTTTAACATACAGAACATTTCTCACCAGCCCTCTGGAAGTTGGAAATAAACTCTTGGAATGGTTCACAGTGGACAGCCTCAGGGATAAGGTTGGTTTGAGTCAGAGAGATTAGTATTTCTGGTGAAGATGTCTCGATATTGCTTCCTGTTTGTATTGTTGATGTGCTGGGATCATGTTCCAGCTGTTTTACATCAATTAGTTTAAAGCAAAGTATTTTTCAGTAGTGTCAAGAAAGATTCTCCAGTCAGTTGTGTATGTGTGTAGCGAACTCTCCTAAATTAGGTCTGACACTGCTGCTCTTCTGGAGAAGGATAAATAGACCTTCTAACCACACTTCCTTATCTGAAGGGGACCTACAGGAAGGCTGGGGAGGGACTGCTTAGGAGGGCCTGTGGTGATAGGACCAAGGGGCAATGGTTTGAAACTGGAGCAGGGGAGGTTAGGTTGCACATGAAGTTCTTTACAATGAGAGTGGTAAAATCCCAGAACAGGCTGCTCAGGGTTGTGGTTGATGTCCCATCCTTGGAGACATTCAGTGTCAGACTTGATGTGGGCAGCCTGACCTAGTTGGGGATGTCCCTGCTGAGTGCTGTGGGCTTGGACAAGATGACCTTTGAGGGTCCCTTCCAACCTGATGCAATCTGTGAACCTGTAAATGCTGTTTTCTATTGAATTTAAAGGTGTAAATGGCAGTCTCTGAAATCCTGTTTCACTAGAAATGCAGGCAAATTGTGTTCATGGTCTCTTTCTGTTCATAACAGCATTATTCTTGTCTTCCATGACTTTCTACTGTAGAGATTTTCAGTGCATAGAGCACGTTTTATTTGAGCAACTTATTGCAAACTCAGTACTTAAAATAAACTCTGTTGAAGACAGGTGTAGTCCATAAAAATGCTTCCATAAATAGGATGAGGTTCCACTCAATGTATGCACATACACATGAAAAATGGTCATCCTCTGGCACTTGGATCCATGTCCAATTTGTTGCAAATTAGGGCAGTAAAATTCTTAGCCAGTGGTTTTATGTGTCCAAGCTTTGAGCTGTAGGAAACCAAACAGCCACTCAACAGCCTCTATTTTCTTGCCTAAGAAATTGGCTGGGGTCTTTTGCTGTGGTTATTCCTTCTCTTGTTACCCTCTCTCATGCTGTTCATTTTGGCAACTGCTGGCTTTCAAGAAAAGGAAAGTGAAAAGACCAAACTGTCTCAGTGAATAAAAGAGGAAATAGTTTATTTTTGGGGATGAGACTGCTATAAATTCACCTTTCTTTATAACATGGATGGATAAAATAGTTGGCAGACCAACTTCATCATGTATGCTACTAGCACACAGAGAAGCAACCTGAAGATTTAACTAAAAGTTCTTAAAACAAATCTTTTTATTACCACAACATGGTTCCTAGAACTGTAAGGATATCATAGAGCCATAGAATGGTTTGGGTTGGAAGGGACCTTAAAGATCATCTAGTTCCAACCCCTGCCATGGGCAGGGACACCTTCCACTAGACCAGATTGCTCAAGGCCTCATCCAGCCTGGCCTTGAAGACTTTCCAGGCTTGGAGCCTCCACAACTTCTCTGGGCAAGCTGTTCCTGTGCCTCACCACCCTCCTGGGGAAGAATGTCTTCCTGATGTCTCATCTAAATCAAACTTCTTCCACTTAGAAGCCATCACCTTCATCCTTTGTCAAAGGTCCCTCTCTAGCGCTCCAGTAGGCCCCTTCAAATACCGAAAGGCTTCTCTAAGGTCTCCCTGGAGCCTTCTCTTCCCCACCTTACTCAGTCTGTCTTGATAGCAGAGGTGTTCCACCCCTTGGATCATCTTCATGGCCCTCCTTGATCATTAGGATGCTTTAAAGAATTAAGTTTGACACACAGCATAAGAGTTAACCAAAGATGGATTTGTGAGTACCAGTGATGTGGGCAATGAGGTATAGATATGTTTGGCTTTATATTTTTCATTTGTTTCCACAAATAAAAGAGAAGATTTCAAGTGTAAATGTCATGGGCATGGGCATGAACAAGTGCAGGAGCCTGTCCTTCATTGTTCTGCCATGTCCTTGTACCCTTCTTTGCTTGTAGATTAAAGCCTATAGGAGAAGAATCGTGGGTACCTGTATTGTATAAACATAATTCTTCTGTTTGTTTTCCAGGTTACCAGAGTGGTCTTACTGTGGGTGAACAATCACTTTAATGACTTTGAAGGGGATCCTGCTATGACTCGATTTCTGGAAGAGTTTGAGAAGAACTTGGAAGACACGGTAAGAACAGCAGAGAGCCCCTTGTCAGACTTCCTCATCTTGCACTTCTTTGTTCTCCAGTGTGTTACCAGTGACTTAACACACACATTTTCAACACCAGTGACTAATACATTGTAAATCTCTAAGTCTTAACAGTTAATAGATGGCTTTTTAACATGGACGTTTGTTGTTAGATATATATGTGTCCAGCTCTGGGCTCCTCAGTTTAAGGACATGGAGATGCTTGGATGTGTCCAGAGAGAAGGGCAACGAGGCCGGTGAGAGGCCTTGAGCACAAGCCCTATGAGGAGAGGCTGAGGGAGCTGGGAATGTTTAGCCTGGACAAGAGGAGGCTCAGGGAAGACTTTATTGCTGTCTACAACTACCTGAAGGGTGGTTGTAGCCAGGAGGGGGTTGCTCCCAGGCAAGCAGTACCAGAACAAGAGGACACAGTCTCAAGCTGCACCAGGGGAAGTTTAGGCTGGAGGTGAGGAGAAAGTTCTTCACAGAGAAAGCTGTTGGCCATTGGAATGGGCTGCCCAGGGAGGTGGTGGAGTCACCATCTCTGGAGGTGTTCAAGAAGGGATTGGACATGGCACTTGGTACCATGGTTTAGTAGTCATGAGGTCTTAGGTGACAGGTTGGACTTGATGATCTTTGAAGTCTTTTCCAACCTTATTGATTCTATGATTCCATAATTAGGTCTGAAGCCACTATTAAATAGCACTCATTGACTTTTCTGCATTACTGCAAAAGAGAATGAGGTTTATTTAGTAAGATTTGGATATATGGCACCACAAATCTTTTTTTTTTTTTTTTTTTTTTTTTGCTGGCACTTGGCAGTGATTTCACAACTATTTCTTTACATTTCTGGTAAAACAAACATTGCACTCCATGTTGTCTTCTGTCTTACAGAAAATGAAAGGGCATCTCAGACTGCTGAATATTGCCTGTGCTGCCAAAGCCAAATGGAGACAGATCACCCTGCAGAAGCCTTCTAGAGATTCACCACTGTTTTTCAGCCTCCTGGGAGGAAGTGACAAAGGGTTTGGTATTTTTGTGGAGACTGTGGAAGTGGGCAGTAAAGCAGCAGAAGCTGGGCTCAAGCGTGGTGATCAGGTAAAAAAGAATAGAGGTCATTATTTTAGTGATTTTTTATTCTGCCTCAACCATTTGTTGTGCTGTCAACAAAAGATGATGCTGGTTACTAGAAGCAAACAACTAGCTGGTATTCTGTTGTGAATGCCACAGTTCAGCTTTACTTGACATGTGGTAAATGAGTTTCTATTAAATAGCTGTAAAATATTGAAGTATTTCAAAATCCAAATTGGGTAAAAAAAAAAAAACAAACCCAAACAAGTTGTGGTTATTTAGGCAGCTTTCTGATCAGAAATATGTTGGACTTAACAGGCTGCCCAGGGAGGTTGTGGATGCCCCCTCCTGGGAGGTGTTCAGGGCCAGGTTGGATGAGACCTTGAGCAACCTGGGCTCATGGGAAGGTGTCTCTGCCCATGGCAGGGGGTTGGAACTAGGTGATCTTTAAGGTCCTCTCCAGCCCAAACCATTCCATGAATCTGTGATTCCCACCAAGTGTGAGTCATTCCAGTTCACTGAGGCTGGTGGAGCAGTAGCAGTTCACACCAGCTGAAGATCCAGCCTTTGGTGTAGTATCAGCTCTACCATGCCCCACCACTTTTGATTCAGTTCTTGATTGCAAGGATGCTTGCAATCAGAAAACAAATCTCTCTAAATCCTTTGTCAGGTGGAGTGAAGGTCCTGGCATGTCTACAGGATCTCTCTTCACTGACATGATTAAAGTAGTTATTTTAGAGTGAACATTTTCATTCTACAACTGCTCTGAAGGTGATGAGATAGCTTCTGGACAGTTCTTTCTGTTGCCTGTATTATCACCTTTGTATTTGTAAGCCAGGTGCTCTTCTAAGAGTCCATTTTTTGTTTCTTCTTAAAGATAATGGAAGTAAATGGACAGAATTTTGAGAACATTACCTTTGCAAAAGCTCTGGAAATCCTAAGGAACAACACTCATCTCTCCATTACTGTAAAAACAAACATTTTTGGTGAGTAGGCTTTTATGTATGATGTATTTAATGGATGTGAAGTAAAACTCCACTCTTTCTGGCTTTACAAGTGCAGTAAAATCCCCCCTTGTTTTCCCCAACATGCACTAGGAGTGAAAATTGGTGCAGAAGTCCCCTCGTTGTGCCTCCATTTGCTCAGATAAGTCCCTGTGTGCCAAGGGCTGCATGCTGAGTGGCACCAAGCCAGCACAGGCAGCTCTTCGCTCCCTGAGAAATCCTCAGATGACTGTTTAAGCAGCTTTAGTGTCCCTTCATGCGATATGGCTGATCCAGAGCCAAGGGAGCCGGGCCAAAACATTTTCTGCCAAGAAACAGCAAAAAATGTCAAACTGGGCTTGTGTAAAACTTTTTCTAATGGCTGTGAGAGCCGTAGGATAAATTGCCTCTGTAGGTGACGCTGTAAAGGGGATATAAAACCTGGAATGGCACATAAATGTCGGCTTTTAATTGTCAGAGTGAATATAAACACATAAATACCTCTTTAAAATCTCAGTCAAATCATCTGTTCATTTTCCATAATCCTGTTCAGGCAACAAAATAACCACAGCTACAGAAAGAATGAGACTGTGCAGGGGACAGCTCCTTCCTCTGGAGCTGTGTCTGAGACCTTCTGTGGGTCTCCTCTTCTTATTTTTCCCCCTCCAGTTGCCTGCCCTTGTTCACTATCGATTTCCTTTGCAGTCATCATTTTCTGCTAACACTCTGCAGGTAAAAAGTTTCTGAGATTCTAGAAGCTGCTTAGCAGCATAATTCCCCAAAAGCATGAAGCAGCCACACTTAATGGGCGGTCCAGCCTTACGTGAAATGACATGAAATAAAGTGTAACTGTAGCTGAGACAGTGACAGATCATTCATTTGCATTATAAATGTAAGCAATGCACATTTACAAGTAGATTGTAATCTCCTCCTGCTGGCTGATACACTTTCAAGGTGGTTTCTCTGTTGAATTTGAATAAATTCATGTCTGGAAGCATCTTTTTTGTTTTTTTCTTTCCAAAGGTGATACTTATTATCCTGCCTTTTTAATTGAGTGCTGAGCATCTGGTGCTGACAAGGAGCAATTCCCTTTCTTATAATGAATCTATTCTGTGAAGGCTTGTAGCCTTAGAGTTCATTATGCAACAGCAAAATGTAATTTGACTGGATCTTTCTATACAGAAAGTCCTGGTTACCTTGCTCATAGGGATAATCTTGGCCAATTTGCTCTGTATCTGAGTAATTTGCTCTGCATTTTCCCACTATCCTGATGTTCTCAACAGAAAATACTGAAGTTTTTTGACTTGAGGGATTTAAGAAGATTGGAAAAAGTGTTTTAACACCCTTTTAAAAAACTACTTTTTGATAAACCAATTGGAACAATTAATTTTCACCTTTTGTATGTGGGAGGAAACATAAAGAACACAAACACTGTCTTTTCCGTGGAATTACATCTTTGGCAGTGTCAGCCTTGGTAATAAACTGGCTCAGTTTGATAATTGCAATAGGAAATTTGATGCAGCTTCTGTTCAGTAATATTACTAGAAGCAAACAAAGGCACTTTGGAAAATATCAGTCTGTCTGGAAGTTATTTTTGAGGAAGCAGCTGCACTCGATTACCTAAAAGATGCAGACCAAAAACCTCAATAAATACATAGAGCTGGTGGCTGTGAAAGCAATGTTTCACAGAATCCCAAAATGCCAGCATGGTGAGGGTTAGAAGGGACCCCTGGAGATCATCCAGTCCAACCCCACTGCTAAAGCAGGGGCACCCAAGGAAGCTTGTCCAGGATCACAATGGCCAGGGGGATTGGAATTTCTGCAGAGAAGAAGACTCCACAACCTCTCTGGGCAGCCTGCTCCAGGGCTCCAGCACCCCTAGCACCAAAGAAGTTTCTCCTCCTGGTCAAATGGAGCCTTCTGTGTTCCAGTTTGTGCCCATTGCCCCTTGTCTTGTCACTGGGAACCACTGGCAGCTCTTGCTGAGCACTGATCAGATCCTTCTCCAGGCTCAACAGCCCCAGGACTCTCAGCCTTTCCTTCTCACAGAGCTGCTCCAGGCCCCTCAGCATGTTTGTAGCCTCTACTGGGCTCTTTCCAGTAGTTCCCTGTCTCTGTTGAACTGGGGACCAACTCCTTGTTCTGGATCCCATAATGGTAAGCTGGGTCTGTTAGATGTGCTGTGATTTGTGCTAATTTCCACAGCAGTTGGGAGAAGTGTGCTGTGCAGGATGTTTGAACATTTAGGGGTTACCCTTTCTGCCAAGATAATCAAAAGCAAAACTCATAGTATCACAGTATATTAGAGGTTAGAAGGGACCTCAGGAGATCATTGGGTTCAACCCCTGCCAAAGCAGGATCACTTAGGGTAGTCTGCACAGGAATGCATCCAGATGGGGTTTGAAAGTCTCCAGAGAAGGAGACTCCACAACCTCCCTGGGCAGCCTGTTCCAGTGCTCCGTCACCCTCACTGTAAGGAAGTTTCTCCTCATGTTGAGGTGAAATCTTCTATGTTCAAGCTGGAACCTGTTGTTTCTTGTCTTATTACTGTGCACCACTGAAAAGAGCTTGGCCCCATCCACTTGGCACTCACCCCTCGATATTTATACACATTGAGGTCCCCTCTCAGTCTACTCAGGATTAAATAGCCCCAGGCTCTCAGTCTCTCTTCACAAGGGGGATGCTTAAGTCTCCTTATCATCCTCATGGCTCTCCATTAGATTCTCTCCAGCAGGTCTCTGTCTTTCTTGAACTGGGGAGCTCAAAACTGGACACAGTATTCCAGGTGTGGTCTCACCAGGGCAGAGTAGAGAGGTAAAAGAACTTCCCTAGACCTGCTGGACACACTCTTCTCGATGCATCCCAGGGTACTGTTGGCTTTCTTGGGCACAAGGGCACATTGATGTTCCATGCAGAACTTGCTGTCCACCAGCACTCCAAGGTCTTTCTCCGTGGAGCTGTTTTCCAGCAGGGCAGCCTCTAACCTGTACTGGTGCCTGTTACTATTCCTCCCCAGATGCAGGACCCTGCACTTGTCCTTATTAAACTTCATGAGGTTTGCCTGCACCCAGCTCTCCAGCCTGTCCAGGTCATGTTGGATGCTGCACAGCCTGACATGGGATAAGTCCCAGTTTAAAATGCAATGTGTTGCCTGGTTTGGAACTCTTTGGTTCAATTTTCCAGCAGGGATGTGGAGAAGGAAAAGGCTTGAGGGGAAGGAAGAATTCGCTGTACTGTTTTAAGTGTGCAAAGATGAGTCACAATAATTCTTTCTTCTCTTGCAGTGTTTAAGGAGCTGCTCTGCAGGATAGGACAGGAAAAGAATGGAATTCCACATATTCCCAAAATTGCAGAAAAGAAAACCAACCGCTACTCCATCCCAGATATGCCTGGAGATGTGGAACAGATGTTTCCCGTGAAAAAGGAAACAAGAAACTGAAAGCAAACACTGTGTCTGGCGGGAGAAACAGAATCAGGAAAATCTTAGACAAGACCCGATTCAGCATCTTGCCTCCAAAACTCTTCAGGTTTGTCAAACTCTGCTGGCCAGAAAGTGTTGCTTCCTTAGTAAGCTGTCATGTGTTACAGTATCACAGTATCACTAAGGTTGGAAGAGACCTCGAAGATCATTGAGTCCAACCTGTCACCACAGACCCCATGACTAGACCATGGCACCAAGTGCCACGTCCAATCCCCTCTTGAACACCTCCAGGGACGGCAACTCCACCACCTCCCTGGGCAGCCCATTCCAATGGCGAATGACTCAGTGAAGAACTTTCTCCTCACCTCAAGCCTAAACTTCCCCTGGCGCAGCTTGAGACTGTGTCCCCTTGTTCTGGTGCTGGTTGCTAGAGAGAAGAGGCCAACCCCTTCCTGGCTACAACCACCCTTCAGGTAGTTGTAGAGAGCAATGAGGTCACCCCTGAGCCTCCTCTTCTCCAGGCTAAACAATCCCAGCTCCCTCAGCCTCTCCTCATAGGGCTTGTAGTTGCTTGTTAGTTGCTTAGAATCCTCAGTCATCCTGTTATTTATCTTGTTAGGAAAATGCAGCAAATCATAGAATCCTTCTGGTCGGAAAAGACCTTCAAGACAGAATCCAGCCAAATCTGACCCATAAGTGCAGAACAAGGCCAAAACATCTTTTCTCTCTCAAAAAATTCTTTCAAATATGCTTTTTCCTATTTGTTTTGAAAGCCCATCTGTAACAGGTGATGAAAACATCTGAGTGCCATCATATGATGACAATCAGAGGGCTACAGCACTTCTCCTAAGACAGGCTGAAGGAGTTCTGTCTGTTCAGCCCTGAGAAGAGAAGGCTCTCGGGAGACCTTAGCGCAGACTTCCAATACGTGAAGGAGGCTGCAAGAGAGATGGGGAGGACTTTTTTTTGTAAGGGCTTGTGGTGACAGGACAAGTGACAATGGTTTGGAGCTAGAGGAGGGTAGATTTAAGTTGGCCATTAGGAAGAAATTCTTTGCTGTGAGGGTGGTGAGATACTAGAATGGGTTGCCTAGAGAAGTTGTGGATGCCTCATCCCTGGAAGTGTTTAAGACCAGGCTGGATGAGGGTTTGAGCAACCTGCTCTAGTGGGAGGTGTCCCTGCCCATGGGGTTGGAACTAGATGATCCTTAATGTTCCTTCCAACCCTACCCATTCTATGATTATTTGCCTTCGTTTCCCTCATCCGAGATGCTCCATGCCCCCCACTGAAGCACTCCTGTTTTGCAGTGATGGCAGCATGAGCCAGTCGCAGGACGACAGCATCGTGGGGACGCGGCAGTGCCGGCACAGCCTGGCCATCATGCCCATCCCAGGAACGCTCTCCTCCAGCAGCCCAGACCTGCTGCAGCCCACAACCAGCATTCTGGATTTCTCTAATCCTTCAGGTAAACCATCACCTTCAGCTTCATTTGCAGGATGATGACAAAGACAGATTCCCATCTTTTCTCAGCATCAAACATGCTGACTGCAGTTACCTGCTTAGCTTGTGACTCTAACAGGGCCAAACTGGAGTCACTGAAAATCCAGATCTGCCTGAACCTCTCTTCCCTGATTTTTGGTAATGTGACACTTAGCTTGTGTTTATGAAAAGATGGATTTTGCCACTTCTTTGATTTACTGGAGTTTACTAGAGCAGATTGTCCTTGTCTGCACCTTCCTCTTGTCATCTCTTCCCAGTACCAATGCTCCTGGTGATTTGACTTGTCCATCCACCACCTTTGAATATATGTTTCAAGCAATATTTTGGATAAACTTGGGCTGCCATGGTACCAAGGCAGTGATACTGATGTTTAATAGCTCACAAACATGTATATTCAGCTGTATAGAAGAACTGAAAAAGGTTTTGAGATGTGCAGTCTGCGCTTTCCTTGCTGTTGCTGGAGGAATACATTTCTGGGTGGCTGCAAGAGGCATTTGTTGTTATGTGCAGCTGCCTGTAAACATGTCAAATCAGAGTCATGGTTTTTCATTTCAAGTGTAAGTTCAGTGCCTAATTACATGCTCTGTAAAGTGCCTTGTGGCTTATTTTTATGTAAACTTGCAGATTTCCCCTTTAAAAAAGATGCATGCAGATAGATCCTATCAACAGCATAAACATCCATAGCAGTAAGTTCCCTTTTTGCTGCAAAGCCAGGTTCTTGCTGCCTGCCTGAGAGCTGCACATGTGTTCTGTGAGAATCTTCACCTAATATGACAGCAGTTACAATATGAAATGCTGGTAACTAGTTCTTCTTACCTTTAAGTTCACTATAACTCATCTGGTGTCACCTGGCATGGCAGAGAACATCAAATTGTTTATTCAGTGCACTGCATACACTTGATAAGTATTCTAAGTATCTAAATCTTGATTTGGTGTTGACAGAGTTGTGTTTTTTTCCTTCTCTTTTTTTTTTTTTTTAATTTTCCTGCTGGCAGCTGTTGGGTTTTACTGTAAGTATCCCGATGTATGGCACCTGTGGACCTTAATATTGCATGGCTTGCCTGTTAAGCTTACCCCTTCCATTCATTGCATTGACGTAATTATTACTGGGAGGGCATTAAATAATTCTGTGCCCTATAATCTAACCTTTGATGAACCAAATCTATCGGTTCTCTTCATGGGCACTGTGCTGAGGCTGAGTATTGCATTTTATTGCCACTTCTGCCACCGACACAGAATGACCTTTGGTAGGTTACTTTGCTTCTCTCTGACCTCGATTTAAAGGAATGAAGTTGCTTTCACGTAGAAACGGAAAGTGTAAATGATAACATAGCCTGGCATTTAGTTTCCTCTTCTGTTGAACTTTACAACTAAAACTACTTGCATGCAAACTTGAAACGTGGCTTATGGTGGCATCAGAAACTGAATAATCCATAAGAAAATGATTGTAACTAATATTTACTTGCTTAAAAACAAAGACCTGGAAGACATTCATGTTCTGTCACCAGATACCTGAATTTCGGTTGCATGGTGGTTCTTTGGTTTTCCTTTTCTCTCTCCCTTTTTCCCCCCAAGTTACACTTCAGTTGTTGGTTCTATACTTTGAATATGTTTTGAGTTTAGGTATGTTGATACCAAGGTGTAGATCTTTGCCTCTTCTCTTGATCTGTTGGGATTTCATCAGTGCAAGCATTTCCCAAATGGCTCAGTGTGTCATTTTCAGCACTTTTCACTCCGAAATAAGTACATAACATTTATTTTTAGCCTTTACTGCCCCCATTCCTGTATACATGAAGCTTTTCCCGTTCAACTAGTCACCAGCTATTGGTGAGCCCATTCTGACACTGCTAGAATAGTTTTCAAGCAGATTTTTTTTTTGAACACGCCGTTTCCTCCCGACTTCCAATTTATTTGCATCTGATATTGAAGCTTTCTTTTTTTTTCCAACAAACAGAAACTTCAGATGTTGGGTCATAAATTACCTGCTTGCTTTTTGCTCTGAAATTTCAACTGCTTGCCCCCCATGACATAATTAAACCCTGATGCAGGGAAAAGTAACCCCCAAGTCATTGCTGTGTTAAAAGAGATCTTAAGTTCTTCCTTAAACAGTGAGTTTTGAGAGAGAAAAATAAGTGTATAGGGTGATGGGGTAAACAAAACATAAAAGGTTGTGCTGGAAGGAGCTGGATGCCCAGCAGATGATTCTCCTTCACTCCCTCTCTGATCCCCCGCGCGCCAGGGGCTCTCCTGTCACGGCAGGTCACAACCCTCCCTCCATCCGCAGGTTTGTCTCTTATTGCTGAGGCAGTTTAAGGCTGGTCAGATGACAGTGAGAGAAGTGAAGCGCTATTGGGAGGTTGTACTGTAATAACAGCCCTTTGTGTCTCTCACTGGGACTCTCTGATGTGGCAACTAATGGCACATCAACTTCTAAAGTAGCTTTCCAACAGCTTCAAGATCTGAAGAGGTGGCTGAGGGCTCAGCGAGATCCTCCCACCTTCTCAGGACTGCAGAAAACTTGTGAGGTTTTAGTCTTCAGAGTTGAGTGAGGGGCAGAACTGTACTTTCCTGACTTTTTAATCAGGGAGCACTCTGACTCTTGACTTCTCCCACCACCCTCCTTCCCCCAGTCAGTTTTATTTTGAAAACCTTTTGTAATAACTCATGCAGCAAATAATTTCCAATCATCGAGCTGTAGCTTAAACGTGTGCTTCTTTAGATATTTATTTCCTGCTGTAGGCTACTTTGGATAAAGTTGTTCTCTAGTGCATTTATAATACATAAAATGTGCTATAAATAAGTACAGTAGCCAAAGAATTAACTGCTGGCAGCAGCTTTGTTCCCTCAGGGTGACAGAGCTAGTGTAAAAGCTTACAGCTACTTATGGGAGCAACCAAATCTCCTTTCTCCTTTACATCCTCCCACCCACAGCCTATCCATGCATGTTTACAGCTTCCCGTCCCCAGGAAGGATGTCCTGGCACACAGCTTGAGCCTGGCTCTTGCAAAGACACAAGAGCCAAAGGAGGGATGATGCTGCTCAAGTTTGAGACATGCCAAGAAGGGCAGTCCACAGCTTAGCAATCACAGAGAATCACAGATGGTTGGGGTTCAGAGAGTCCTCTGGAGATTGAATCTAAGCCCTCTACCAGAGCAGGATCACCTAGGGCAGGTTGCACAGCAATGCATCCAGGCAGGTCTTGAAAGCCTCCAGAAAAGGAGACTCCCACAACCTCTCTGGGCAGCATGTTCCAGCACCCTTATCTCATGTTGATGTGGGACCTCCTGGGCTCCAGTTTGTGCCTGTTGCCCCTTGTCCTATCACAGGACGCCACTGAAAACAGCCTGGCCCCTTCTTGATGCTCACCCCTCAGATATTTATAGATGTATTAGTAAGATCCCCTCTTAGTCTTCCCTTCTCCAGATGAAACAGCCCCATATCTCCAAGCCTCATAAGAGAAGTGTTCCAGGCCCTTATTCAGTGTCTCAAGATGTCTTGTACTTGGATTGTGATGGTGGAATGAGTATCATCTGAAGTACAATGAGTATCAGTTCAACTGGGTTGGAAATGGAGAGAAGAGAAAAGTTCTCTTCTTTTTCCTCTAAAACTTGAAGGAAATTACTATTTTAATGGCTACTTATCACATCCAGCATGGCTCTTTTTTGTCTTGCTACCTGTTTTTTGTTTTCTGGCTCTCAAACAAAACAGTAATTGACCTTGTGGAAGAAGCTTCATCTCTGAAGGGTGTCACTGTGTTATTTCAGATATTCCAGATCAAGTCATACGAGTTTTCAAAGCAGATCAGCAGAGCTGTTACATCATCATCAGCAAAGACACTACAGCCAAAGAAGTGGTGAGCCACGCTGTCCACGAGTTCAACCTGACAGGAGCCCCAGAGACCTACTCCTTGTGTGAGGTGTCTGTCAGCCCCGAGGGAGTCATCAAACAGAGGAGACTCCCAGATCAGTTCTCCAAACTGGCTGACAGGATCCAACTCAACGGAAGGTAAATCCCATTTGTTGTGTTTTAGTTTGGATTATTTGGCTTTTAGGAGTGAGACATCTGAAAGAATCATCAGGGTGGGATGATTTAATTGAATTAGGCAGATGTCTATTAGAACTAGTAAGTAAGTGTTAGTGACTTACAGAATCCCAGCATGGTGACCCCTGGAGATCATCCAGTCCAACCCCACTGCTAAAGCAGGGGCACCCACAGCAGCTTGCCCAGGATCTCAGTGGCTGGGGGGGCCTGGAATCTCTCTAGACAAGGAGACTCTACAACCTCTCTGGGCAGCCTGCTCCAGGGCTCCAGCACCCTCTCTAGCAAAGAAGCTTCTTCTCCTGTTTAGGTGGAATTTCCTGGCTCTCCAGTAATTTCCTGTATCTAGTGAACTGGGGAGCCCAGAACTGGATCCAGCATCCCAGCTATTACCCCACGAGGGCATAGTAAAGGAAGAGGAGAACCTCTCTTGACCCACTGGCCACACACTTCTTGATGCACCTGGGGCACCATTGGTCTTCCTGGCCACGAGGGTGCATTGTGAACTTATTGTCCACCATCACTTCCAGGTCCTTCTCCACAGAGCTGCTTACCAGCAGATCACCCTTCACCTGTACTGGTGCAGGGGGTTCTTCCTCCACAGGTGCAGGATCCTACACTTTTCCTTGTTGAACTTCATGAGATTCCTCTTTGCCCAACTCTCCAGCCTGGCCAGGTCTCACTCAATGGCAGCACAGCCTGAGGGGGTGTCAGCCACTCCTCCCAGTCTGGTATCATCAGCAAACTGACTAAGGGTACACACTGTCCTTTATCCAAGTTGTAGATGAAGATGTTGAACAAGATCTCTTCCTTCTCTTTTCTTCTTTGTTTCACCCTCTTCTTCTACACCCAAGAAAACCCTCCCCAAGGCTATATCCAGCTTGCTTGATGACAACTAAATTGAGCAGATCAGGTTAATTTACATAGTGGCTTACTCTTAGGAAGAAAAAAGTTGCATTTATTCTGACACTACTCACATACCTCAGGGCTACACCATACAATTAATTCTATTCTCAACAATGTCACATTGCAGTGAACTGATGCTAACCTTCCATTTTTATGTAAACTGTTATGAATGTTTCTGAAATGTTAAGTGCTCCAGTTTTATTTGATGACCTGATCCATACCAGAAGGAAGTTTATTAAATAAAGAATTCTTTAGGCTTCTTTGCTAGGCGACAGAGGGAATTTATGAGGAATAAACTTGGGTATATCTGAAAGTGATCTGCTTGGGACCATGGAAATGAATTTTCCAGATACATTTTCATTTCCTGAATCCTCTGTGCTTTGTGTCAGTATTAATGTGCCACACTTAAATATATGTACGAATCCACACTAAGTTTGTGTAAGAAATGGAGAAATACATTAGCAAGAGATTTCTCAGGACTAATGTGTATTTAAAATGTTATTTCACTGCTGGATTTACAAATGGAAAAGTGAGTGACCTTTTCCTGAAGGTGAAAGCTGCAGTGTGCTACAGCCACAGAACAGAAGGTATTAGCAAAGAGGTGGATTAAACCAGCTCTTGAAATGTTCTCCGACTTCAGTAATGATGGTATTTTGTGCTAGCTAGAGTACAAGGTTATGCTGTCCCTTCTTTCTACTCTCTGTGCCTCTTCCTCTGGGTTGTTAACAGCAATGTGGCAATGCTCTCTCATAAACACCCCTTGAGTGTCACTAATGTCCACGTTGATTGGTGTAGTTCAATGTCTTTGTGTTCACAAAGCCTCTGAAGAGCGTCTCTAGTGTTTCATTGTAACTCAATTATTCTTTAGGTATTATCTAAAAAACAACATGGAGACAGAGACCTTATGCTCAGATGAGGATGCTCAAGAGCTCCTGAGAGAAAGCCAAATTTCCCTCCTCCAGCTGAGCACCATTGAGGTGGCCACTCAGCTTTCCATGAGGGACTTTGAGTTATTTCGTAACATTGAGCCTACCGAGTACATCGATGACCTTTACAAGCTGGACTCCAAAACAGGAAACGCTCACCTGAAGCAGTTTGAGGATGTCATAAATCAAGAGACATTCTGGGTTGCCATGGAAATTTTAGCAGAGCCCAACCAGCTGAAGAGGATGAAGATTATTAAGCATTTCATTAAAATTGCCCTCCACTGCCGAGAATGCAAGAACTTCAACTCCATGTTCGCTGTCATAAGGTAAAACTCTTCCCAGCTGTCAGGTCTGCTTTGTGCTGCCAAAGGCAATTGTGATTCAAAATGGAAAGAAAACGCTGTATCCTGAAGGGATCCCCCCATGGTTTGAGGGAACTGTCAAGCTTTTAAAAAATCCAAGCTGTGTACAAAGACCTGTGTTGCCACCACAATCTCTACCTTCCTCAACCTCCCAAGTTCAGTCTGTGGTGGTCGATGCGACTGTCTCTTCTTTACCCATTACCTAGCAGGGAAAGAGAAGATTAGGCCAAAACCACTGTTTGATTGGTGAACCTCAGAAATCTGCTTGAACATTGCTGTCATTTCCCTTCTCTTTTCAGTCCTTACTGCTTTTTTTCAGTGTGCACTGAGTCATATGTGCAATGAGGAGATTACTGTATTTCTTCCTTTCATTGTAAGGACTTCCTCAAATCACTCTTGGTTTAGTTTATTTGTCCTTTTCATTCTTTCCTGTCACCTGCTGGCTTCTTTTTTTTTTTTTCCTTTAGTTTTTATTTTATTTTTAGAAGACTTTCTCTTCTGATTTATACCAGACACTGCTACTTTAACAGCATTAGTTCAGCATTTTCTTTGTTGGCAGTTTTCTTACACCCTGCTTTTCTAGAGTCAGAATGGAGTCCTTTTGGTTGGAAAAGATCTTTAAGATCATCTAGTCCAACCATTATCTAATTTTACCAAGTCTGATGCTAAACCATGTGCCTCAGCACTGCATCTCCACAGCTTTTTCAATCCCTCCATGGACAGGGATACTGTCACAGCCCTGGGCAGCCTGTTCCAGGGCTTTACAACCTTTTTGGGGAGTTGTTGTTCCTCATGTCCAACCTTAATCTCCCCTGGTGCAACTTGAGGCTGTTTCCTCCTGTCCTTTACTTAAAACCAAATAAAAAAGGTGCTGTGAGTCACAAGCCAAAGATCTATTTTCATGCTGTATCCCAGCACTCTCTCAGAAAATACTATTTCAAAGTATTTTCATCCATGTCTAGCCAGTTAATCAAATGGTTTTGACTTCTGTTTAGTCATACATTAAAGAATTCATGAATTCCCTTAAAGGATGCTGGGCAATCATTGGGGCTGTGGCTCCTCATTACATGGTGAATACTGAAGCTAATTCCTATATTCTACTCCCTAATTTCTCACAGTTTATTGTAGGTGAATTGAGAAACAGCTCTTCCTGCTTCTCAGTTTGATCTAATCAGGCCATAACTGGAGTAGTCAAAACAAAAGGCAAATAAATTAGCTTTTGTTTTACCCTTCTTTCCAAGGGAATATGTTTTTGTAAGCGTATGCCACAGGGATTCTCTTCCTTGCCTTGCCCTGCACTGTATATCAATAGGTGCCATATGTTCCATGAAATGGGAGGAGAACCTTTCCTAATGCAGCATGTGAAAGAGGAGCTGTGGGGTGACATATGTTGAATTTTCCATGTGAGAGAAGGCTTTGTTTGCGGTTTGACAATAGCATGAGGAGAGATCTGCATGAAAAAAGTAAAATAAAGACCAAATCAGGTTCTGAAGGTTTCCAGTTGAAGCCACCTTAACCCAGCAAATTCAGTAATGCTGTGGTTGGGGATTTACTGACGAATGCTGGGGAATATCACTTTCCAGTTCTGCAGCTACAAGGGCTTGACAATCATTGCAAAATTTCTGGAGCAAAGTTGATGACAAATTATGACATGGAGGATGGATTGATTTAATTTATTGCATTTTTTTATTATTATTACATGCAACTAATTCTGGATATTTTTTTCTTGATGAGAGTAAGGGCTCAACAGCAAGTTCTAGCAAATCTGCTGCTTCTAATTGCCTGTTGGTGTTAGTTTACAGGTGCTCTAATGATCCTCATGTGAAATCTGGCCACTTGTGCTTGGGATAAGCTTTGTGCTGTTCTCACTTCCTGCTGTTACCTATTAATTTTCCAGTTTGTGCCCGTTTCCCCTTTTACTGTCACTGGGCACCATCGAAGAGTCTGGCCCCTTCCCCTTGCCCCCCACCCTTTAGCTTTTGCTGGGCATTGATCAGATCCCCTCTCAGGCTGCTCTTCTCCAGCCTGAACAACCTCATGTCTCTCAGCCTTACTCCTCACAGAGATGTTCCAGTTCCCTGAGGATCTTCCCAGCCTCCACCGGACTCTCTCCAGTAATCCTTTTCCCTGTCTCTCTTGAAGTGAGGAGCCCGTAACTAGACCCCATCTTCCAACTGTGGCCTCGCTTAGGCAGAGTACAGAGTGTGGAGAACCTCCCTTGTCCACACTCTTCTTAATGCACCCCCGATACCAATGGCCTTCCTGGCCACAGGAGCTCTTTGCTGGCATGTGGTGAACTTGTCCTCCAAGCTAATGACATCTCTCTGCCTTCCAGCGGGTTAAACCTGGCTCCAGTAGCACGTCTCAGAGGCACGTGGGAAAAGCTCCCCAGCAAGTATGAGAAGCACCTCAGAGACCTTCAAGATCTTTTTGATCCATCTCGAAACATGGCGAAATACCGCAACATCCTCAGCAGCCAGAGCATGCAGCCACCAATTATTCCTCTCTTCCCTGTTGTCAAGAAGGACATCACATTTCTGCATGAAGGTAAGTGGCAGAGAGAAATAAGAAACTCAGCCTTGCAGGTGCCTTAGCCCTTTTTCCATGACTACAGAAGTCAACCAGTATCTAAAAGGAACTGCCACCAGTAGAATGCTTTAGATTTGTCCTTTGTAAGAGGTAAAATGAAACAGAGCTCGGATTGTGTAATGGAAGAGTCTGCTGCTAGGCAAAAATCAAGAGTTAAAGGCATGGTTTGAATATTTTATAAGCCATGTTTAATCTCCCCTCAGCTGCCCTGAGGTTTAGGGTGGAGAGTAGGTGAGTGCTAACTGATAGTCACGCTACTTCAGGTCTATTTTCTCTTACAAAAACTTGTTGCTGGAATGTTTTGAGATTTTTGTTGTGGCTTTCAGACAGCTCTGATGCTGTCACACCTCCTACTCTTGCTGTCGGTGTTTTCAAGGGGTTTTGTTTAATCATCTCCATTTTGTTCCTTTTACACAGAGCTCTGTTCACAATCCAAGTTAAAGTTAAGCATTCCCAAGTACGCCCAGTTCTTGGTTGTGATGTTTCAGAACTATTTGAACTCATTTCAGGATCACAGAATCATAGAACTGTTGTGGTTGGAAAAGACCTCTAAGATCATCAAGTCCAACCATTGACCTAACACGTTGATGTCAGTTCTGTATTTATATTTATTCTAGCATCAATGCCAGTGACCTTGGACATAGTTCACTTACTCCCTTTTCCTCCTACTAGTTACTTTAGGAATAGATTCACAGAAGCAATGCTGGGCAGTCTGAGTGGATCTGACTTCTGCCAGTTTCCCATTTCCTTGCTGTTTTCTTAGAATCATAGAGTGGTTTGGGTTGAAAGGGACCTTGCAGGTCATCTAGTTCCACTCCTCTGCCATGAGCAGGACCACCTCCCACTAGCCCAGGTTGCTCAAGGCCTCATCCATCTTAACCTTGAACACCTTCAGTGAGAGGACATCCACAACCTCCCTGAGCAACCTGTTCCAGTGCCTCACCACCCTCAGCATAAAGAATTTCTTCCTAATCTCCAGTCTAAAACTGCCTTCCTCAAGCTTCAGTTCATTCCCTCTCATCCTATCACTACAAGCCCTTGTAAAAAGTCCTGTCCCAGTTTTATTGTAGGCCCCCTTCAGGTACTGGAAGGCCACTATAAAGCTGTTTTGTGACTGGAGGACAGGAAGGAAGGAAGGAAGTATGCTGTGGGGGGACTTAGATACACATTTCTGACTCTCTTTTTTTTTCTCTGTGTTTCCATTCTGCAGGAAATGACTCTAAAGTGGATGGCCTGGTGAATTTTGAGAAACTCAGAATGATTGCCAAAGAAATTCGCCAAGTAGTCAGGATGACCTCAGCAAACATGGACCCGGCTGTGATGTTCAGACAAAGGTCAGCAACTTAGCAAGCTGGTAGGATCGAAGGTGTTTCAGAGTGGGCAGGGATCTGGGTTTGTGTCTGCATCATTAATATTTCATTGTATAACTTCCCATTGACATTTTCCATCAGAACCATCATCTTTATCAAATTAGGGCAATACAATCAATGCTCCCAAAAGCTGCTTTTAATGACAACTAAACCAATTTGTCATCTTTAAAGAGCAGTGAAGAATAGGTTCGACTTGTGACTGTTCCTATTTTTTGCTAAATAAAAGGTCAGTGTCAGCAGAGTTTTGAGAGCTGCAGTATTAGGGAGAAAATCATATATAAAAACACTTAAATCACCTGTGTATGAATTTGAAACTTTGCTTCAGAACTAGCCCAAAGCCTGCTGGTAACATCCTAAACCCAGACAAAATAGTTATCATTTGTTCTAAGCACAGCTTGCTCCACCTACAGAATGGCTGATATGTTCAGGCTGTGAGCAGGTGGAGGATGTTTGCTGGTTTTATTTTGTCATTGTGTTTTGGTTTTCTTTTTTCCTGATGCATAATAGCATCAGGATCTGTGTTAACTAACTGCAGAATAAAAACACCACAACTTCTAATCTGGTGCTGATTAGCTCTACATTATATTTAGTGCAACTAAATAATTTCCTGCATCTATTTGCTGAGCTGAAAGCATCAACAATTCCATTGTGTCCTTGCAGAGCCCTGGTGCTTGCAGATCCCTGCCAAGAAAGGGCTGTTGTCCTGCCCTTCCACCATCAGTTTGCTCTTTCAACTGATGGGCCAGACAAAAACCCTTGACAAGATTGAGTTTAGGGGGCAGTTAGTGACAAGATGATCATATAATCACAAAATTAATTATGTTGGAAGGGACCTTTAAAGGTCATCTAGTCCAGCCCCCTGGCATGATGTCCTGTGCTGAGTCACTACATCTTTTCTACTTCACAAAACAACAGAGTAGTCTCTTGAGCTGTCTTTTAGGTGTGTGTGCCAGCAGTGGAGGGCTCTTGGCACACCATGGAGTGAGCAGAGCACAATGAGAGGGAGCTTAGTGGGCAGTTGCTTGGATGAGGTGAGCATTGTACTAGCCCTGATTAAATCCCAGTTGATAGCTCAGCTGGGCATCTGGAAATGTCTTGGATTTATGACTTCACAGGATCCCAGCGTGGTGGGGGTTGGAAGGGGCCTCTGGAGATCATCCAGTCCAACCCCCCTGCTAAAGCAGGGTCATCCAGAGTAGGTTGTCCTGCATCACAATGTCTAGGTGGGTTTGGAATCTCTCCAGAGAAGGAGATTCGACAGCCTGCTCCATGGGTTTCAGCACCCTCACACTAAAGAAATGTCTCCTCATCTTCACATGGAGCCTCTTAAGTTTGTGCCCCTTTTCCTGTTGCTGGACATCACTGAGAAGAGTCTGGCCCCATCCTCTTGTCCTCACCTTTTCTCTCTTGCTGAGCATTGATTAGATTGCCTCTCAGCCTGCTCTTCTCCAGGCTCAACAGCCCCAGGACTCTGAGCCTTTCCTCCTCTCAGAGATACTCCAGGCCCCTCAGCATCTTCATAGCCTCCTCTGGATTCTCTCCAGTTGTTTCTCTTGAACTGGACCCAGTACTGCACATGTGGCCTCACTAGGGCAGAGTAGATGGATAGGAAAACCTCCTTCAAGCTGCTGATTGTTCATGTGTGTACAGTGGAAGGAAATGGTGTATGCAGGGATATCTAAGTGTATATGAGTCCAGAGGGTTGGTTCCATGTAGTCTTCAGTGGTCAGGATTCTCAGACAGTCAAGAACCCTGTCTGGTTTTTGTTTTCAAGGCTGAGTATGCTCTTTGTTTTAGAGTTGGTCTAATCTAGTTTTGAGACAAAAATAACCACTGCCTTGTTTGTGTTATTTAAGGATGGATTCGTTTCAAAGGGAGATTCACCTTCACACTGTTGGATTTGAATTTGCAGCATTTCCCTTTTAACATAAAGTTCTAACACTGCTTACTGAGAAGTGATGCTTGCTTGTCAAATACTTTGACATTCACAGACTAAATCAGTCTATAAATAAACTTCCCTGACGCCCCGTGTGCTTTCTAAGACCTAATGAAGCCTGATCATTAAATGAATTTAAGAGTAAATAGTTACCTTTATGTTTCTCAGCATTACAGAACAGACTTTAATGACCATAATTTAAATTATACACACTGCCATAAAATGCTTAGGCATCTAATATTAGAGATAGTGCCAAAGATTAAAAGAAAACAATTCCCTGTTTTCACATCATTTATATTCATTTTCATTGCCCTCTGGTGTTTGATCTATCAGTTTGTGTTCTGAAGCACCACTAAATGCTTTTGAAGATGAAAAATGAACAGGAAAAGATGTTTGTTAGTGAGGACATAAGACTTGCTAGCAACTTCATTACCCATTAATAAAGAGCATCCAGTTCTTCAGCCTGTGTTGGGCAACTAGCTTGTTTTCCAGCAGGTGAAAACAACATCTTCAGCTTGAATACTGATTTCTCATATGCTTGCTGCAGCCCTGGTGCAAAGAATAACTTAATTGAATCACACTTTCTGCAAAACGAATAAAAGCAAAACCCATTTTACTTCTGAGAAATACTTAACAAGAAAATTTAACTTGAGTTTGATTTATAAAGTCATAGGTTAGACTTAAAAATAAATAAAAAACTGATAGATGTTCTTCCATACCCAAGTATCTGAGCAAGTCCTGCCCTTGCATTCCATTTAAACATTGTGTTATTGTTTGAGAAGAATTGTGCTGTATAGAAAGTTTTTTCTTTTCTGTTCTTTCCTGTCTACATCTTTCTTCCTGACTCTCAACTGTTTTGTTTTTTTCCTGTGCTTTTCTGTTCAAATACATGCTTCAATGTATATGGCTCTTGCTTACAGGAAGAAGAGGTGGAGAAGTTTGGGGTAAGTGTAGAGATGAATGCAACTAAGATAAATAAAGATTATGCAACTCTTAACATACTGCATCCTCCTCCTTAGTGCATGCATCTGAAATACAGCATGCATTTTATTAACCCTGCAATACCTATTTTTTGGACAGGAATAAGGGGTTACAGTCAACATTATACTGCAGCTATACAAATCCTGAGTTGCTTTTTTGTGTACCAGATAAGTTGTTTTGAGTTTTGGCTTCATGCATAAAAAAAAAAATCCTGCTGTGCAGTTGTACTGGAAGGCAAAATATTTTTGGGAACTCAAGATCTTGCATTTGAACATGTAACAGAAAAGTTCAAGCCACTGTGCTGTAAAGTATAAAGACACTTTGATTTGTGATAATGATACAGGAATTTCCCACCTGAAGTTTGAGTTCAAGCTTCAAAATATTTGGTTCTAGTGTATATTTAAAATGTATCTCACATTTCATAGCCCAAAATCCTCAGTGATTTCACTGGGAGCCTTGCAAGGACTGAATAATGAACTGACTATGAATGGGCCAGGACTGACTGACCCATAGCAGGGAGTTCCAGATAACATTGCAGCCATGTTTTATGTCTTCTCATGTGTGGTTTTGCCTATAAACTGTTATCTTTATACCTGAGTCTATGTGCTGGACCTGAGACTTATGCTAGGCAAACAGGGCAGAATAGGTTTGCTACTAGTCCCTGATGGGAAAATGGCAACATAAAATGGTTTGATTTGGAATGAACCTTAAAGATTCATAGATTGGTTTGGGTTGGGAGGGACCTTAAAGATAGCCTAGTTCCAACCCCACTGCCATGGACAGGGACACTCTCCTCTAGGCCAAGTTGCTCAAGGCCTCATCCAACCTGGCCAGCCAGGATCATCAAGTTCAACATGTGGGTGTCCTTGGTGCAGGAGACCTTGCTTGATGACATTGGGTAGTTGATAATCAACCACTTTCAGTGCGGTTCATGGGGAGAAATGCCTGGGACTCAGGGGGACCCGCTGTAATTTCTAACCTCTGAGATTGCCATGAACACAGATGAGTAAGGAAGAATCCTTTTTAAAGGAAGTGGAATTAAAATGTGTTAAAAAGCAAGTCCGTACTGGAAAGAAAAAGTGTGTAGATAAGCAATAAAGTATTTGTGTCATTAAAAAAGAACACGATGTAGTTCTCTGTTTCAATACATAGTAGCTATTGGCTTAGCTCTTGCCTGGAGGAGACAAGAGAGGACATCCCTTGCTTTGAACAGATGTGAACCCATTGTGCCTTTTGCTGCTTCTTGCCTACAATGGCATTAGTTGTTATTTAATTAAAATATAAAATTCTGCCACTTTTCAAGCTTCTGTTTTCTCTTTGATTTGTTTAACATCTGAAAACCTTGTGCTCAGCTGTTTCCCACTCTTTCTGAGTTTTCTATGCTCAATGTGCTCCATTCTCTAAACTTCCTCAAACAGCGTGTTTCATTCTGAATCTATGTTTTTTCCAGCCCTTCTGTGCTGGAGATTGTTTCTCCTGCCACTCGTGGTTCTGTAAATGCATCCAAGATCTTCATAAGCATCTTTAACTTTAGTTTAAAAGTCTAAAATTATTTATAATCTTCTTGACTGTTTAAAGAACCCCACAAACAAGCAGCTTTAAACAATTTTATTGACACTTTCCTTTAGCATTTATGTGTAACATAGGCAGTGATTTCCAATTAGTAAAAATGGATTAGAAGTGGTGCGACCGTAAGATTTTGGAGAGTGGAAACCAAGGTGATGTGTGTATTTGAGCTACTCCAAGATCTAGGAGTGGCTGTCAGGAAGGGTAACTGCTGTGCAAGAACCATTTGGGGATTGTTTGGTTTTGTCTCAGCTGCTAATAGAGTTGGCAGCTCAAAATTAGAAGTATTGAGGAGCATCACCTTTCAGAGATGCAAGCCTGTACAAGTCTGGGCATCTGTGTATTCTCACTGCCTTCTGGACCTCTGCTGGGAGACATTTTTGAATGAGCTTCTCTTCTGTGAATGTTTTTAATGGGAGAAAGAAGTTGAGTGCATAATAACATGGACTTTCCATACTGAATAAAATCTTCCCCTTACTTAAAGAAGGTCAGAAGCTCAGTTTTCTAAGAGGATTACACCAGGTACTTCTGTGCTCAGCTGAGATGAGTTTCCGTTGTAAGGCTGATGCAAACTGGGCACCATGTGCCTTAAAACAGCAGAGCCATCCAGTTTGTCCTCTCTTACTATCTGCAGTTGAAGCAGCATTGGGGTCTGCAGCACAAAGCCATTCATGAGCAGAGCTAGATGGGTCCTCCTTGCAGCATTGTGCCTCATCCTTGCTAGTTCCACACTTCCATATGCAATCCTTTTCTAGACTCCAACTGCTGCTATTGATTTACCAGAGTATTTTAAGACAAGTGTTGTTTTTAATGCTGTTCATCTCTTTAACTCATTTGCATCAGCATGCACTAGCCCTAACTGAAGATGATTGGTATTAATCTGCTTTGCTATGTGCTGCTGTAGCTCCTCATTGCTGTCAAGAGCTGAAAACTGACCACCCTGCTCTTCTCTTTTCTAGATCCCTGAGCCAGGGCAGCACAAACTCCAACATGCTGGATGTACAGGGAGGTGCTCACAAAAAACGTGCCCGACGCAGCTCACTGCTGAATGCCAAGAAGCTCTACGAGGACGCCCAGATGGCCAGGAAGGTGAAGCAGTACTTGTCCAACCTCAGCGTAGAGACAGATGAAGAGAAGATCCAAATATTGTCACTTCAGTGTGAGCCTGCCTATAGCACTTGTAAGTACAGTGACATAAATCAGTGTCATGATCTAGGACGTTTGTAAAGATCTTGTTTCTTCCCTGAAAGTACTCATTTAAGCTCTTTCTCTTCTCTCGTCAAGGAAAAAGTCCTTTACTAAGTGCTTGTTTGTCAATTCATGTGCTAACAGCTCCAGCAAATCAGCATTTATCTTCAGATCTTGGTTGAGCTCAGAAAACTTCAGTGGTGTTTTCTGTTTTGACCTTTAGTTCTGAAGCTGTGTGTCTTTTCATCAGTCTGGAAGGAAATTCAATAGTACATTAGCTCTGTTCTTGCCCTGCCGTCCTTGGACAGAATTAAGAAGGATAAAAGTAACGTTTACCATATGAAGAGCCAGAAAATGAAAAGAGACAAAATCAATATAGAAATGGCAATGGATTACAGCTTGGAATAAACGAAGATTGTGGAAAAGTTAGGTCAATATTGACTGATGGGATTGACATGGCTTGACAGTCAAAAATTGAGGGCTGCAGCAGGACAGTTTCCAGAACTTGAACTCCTGTGCAGCTGTCTCACTGAACAAACTGTTGCCTGACCAGCTGTCCTACACAGTCAGGAAATTCTTCTTCAAAAATGAGACCTGGTGATTGCAGTTGATTTTGATCCTTATAAATTTTCACTTCCATGAAAGGTAATTTGTTTCAAAATTGGCACTGGTGAGAGCACACCTTGGATACTGGGTTCAGTTTTGGACCACTCACTCCAGGAAGGACATTGAGGTGCTGAAGCATGTCCAGAGAAGGGCAATAAAGCTGGTGAAGGGTCTGGACAACTGATCTGGTGAGGAGCACCTGAGGGAACTGGGGTTGTTCAGTCTGGAGAAAAGGAGGTTAAAGGGAGACCTTCTGGCTCCCTACAGCTCCCTGAAAGGAGGTTGGAGCCAGGTGGAAGTTGGTCTGCTCTCCCAAAGAACACGTGATAGGACAAGAGGAAATTGTCTCAAGTTAAGAGGCTGTTGTTACAACGTTGGTTTTCAATTCTTTTAAATCAATCATTTAAAATCTTGGTTGTATGGTGCTAGGCATCTCCAGATTAAACACTCCCAGTTTCCTCAGCTGCTCCTCACCAGCCCTGTTCTCCTGACCCTTAACCAGCCTTATTGCCCCTCTCTGGACATGCTTCAGCCCCTCAGTGTCCTTGGCATGAAGCGCCCAAAATTGAACCCAGTATTTGAGGTGCAGCCTCACCAGTGCTCAGTACACAGGGGTGCTGTCACTTCCCTGGTCCTGTTGACTACACTGTTGCTGATCCAAACCCAGGATGCTTTTGGCCTTCTTGGCTACCTGAGAAAGCACAGTGATGCAAATAGGTTATATTTTGCACATACCTAGAAAAGCAGGAGGTGCAGCCCCCACCCAGCCTTTCCTCAGCAGTAAGATTCTCATGGCCTTCCTTGTGAAGGAGTGAATAATGCTGCAATCCCAACTTTTTCAGGGCAATTTCAGGAGAAGTTAGGTGGCCCTAACTCCAGAATATACTAGTTGCTGGGTGATTAAAGTAGAAAGTGACTCAGGGCTTCAGGTTTTAAATCAATTGTGCCACCTAGTGAAAGGCTTGATGCCAACTGCAGAACAGCTGCCTTCAGCTTTGGGTGTCATGATGTCATTTTGAAGGAAATTCTGTAATGCTTTTGCACCTTTTGTACAGACCTTGATTGTGGTAGAAATAAATCACATTTTTTCCCTTTTGGTAAACCTCTATGTGAGGTTTTTTTCCGTGCTACTTCATGTAAGAGCCTCTTCAGTGTAACAAGATGGGTGTGTTTGGAATGGAAATGGTTTCAAATGCATTTTCTCTGCTTCATACCCTGGTTGCTTTGTCTGGTTACCCAGAGTGCCTGCAATAATCCTGCAGTTCCAAGTCCAAGATATTTGTATTCAATTTTTCCATAACAGTGACAAAGAATTTAAGTGAGCGACGAGGAGGGAAATCCTCCGAAATGTCTCCAGTACCCATGAGATCAGTTGGCCAAAGCACCAAATCCCATCAGCATCAACAAAACAGGATGAGTCAAGTTCTTCAGGTTCCAACTGTGAATTTATACCCCAGCAGGAAAAAGGGACTGACAAAGGATCATGTCACATTCAGTGAGTATCTTCAGCTCACATGTCTTGAGAGTTTTGTAGAAGTAGTAACTAGGAGGGAGGAGCTATTTGTAGCTGGGTGGGTTATTAGAGATACTGTTGTGCTTCATTGACTTGATTCATTTGAAAATAGCTGAAGGCCATGGCTGTGGTTTTAGAGACTGTGCTGGTTATTTAGTCATTTGCTCAGTTTTTAATAACTTTTGTTAATACAGGTAATTATAAGGTGCTGGCTCCAAATCCGCTCTTGCTTTAGTTTCATTCCTTGTAACTTAGCACTTTAGAAGGGGACTCTACTCTGGGCAGCCTGCTCCAGGTCTCCAGAACTCTCACAGCAAAGAAGTTTCTCTTCCTGTTCAGATGGAACATCCTGGGTTCCACTGCCCCTTATCCTGTTGCTGAGCACCACTGCAGAGAGTCTGACCCCATCCTCTTGCCCTCTGCCCCTTAGATACTGATTAGCATTGAGATGATCTGTGTGTTTCAACATACATCAAGTGAGCAGCCAGCAGTAGAGGTGACCACTTAGATGTGGTTTAAGTTTGAAACCGATACTCCTTCACATGCAGAACTCATCTGAGCACCTGCTTCTATCTTTGCTGAACACTCAGGTGGTTGACCAATGTGATGCTTATTTGTTGTTTAAACAAACTAACCCCAGAGAAGAATTACAAGCAGTGAATGATTCTGTTGGTTTTGTAGGTACAGGCTCCCCCAGAAGTCATTAAGCTTGTCTGAGGAAGTAAGTAGTAAGAAACAAACAGATGACACTATGTCCATGGCATCTTCTTTGCACTCCAGCCCACCTGCTTCTCCTCAGGGCTCTCCACGCAAAGGTAGGTGTGAGGCATGAATGTTGACCTTGCACGTGTCAGCATCTATCCTGGGAACTGTGTTGTACAAAGACCAGGGTGGGCAGTGGTGGAAATATTTGTTGGTCATGACATGAATCAACATGGAGTATTGCTTGGTGATGACCAGACTGAGGAGGTCATTTACATGAGTGCGATTCCCAAACCTAGGGATGTCTTGAAGACACCAGTGTTGTACAGAAACTGTGGCTGTTGAGACAGCTGATGTTTTTACCTAAGGCAGATGGAATATCAGGTTCTTAGATGGAGCTGGAAATAAAATGGTGTTGTAGCTCTCCAGAACAGATGGTTTTGATAGCTGCAAAAGTACTGAATCCATCTAAATCCTCAAGTCGCCATTCATATTTGTTGTTCTTGTGCACAGGGCTTTGTATACACCCCTGTCTATCATGATGCCCTGAGAATCCCTTTATTTTTGATGTCTTCGTCTTAAATGACCTGCATCACTTCATCTTTAGTCAACCTTGGATGGGAATTCATTTGAAATCTCTTAACACCACTTTGTAGTCAGCCAGTGTGGTCAGTGTCCAATGGCGTAAGGCATTTCCCTCCCTTCTGTGCTGCTTTTGACTCACAGCTCAAAGCCACTGGGGTTAGCATGGCATGGCACGGTGACCTACTGCATCTTCTCACCCTTCTCAGTGGGAGATCATGCTGGTCTGTCCACTTCTGCCTTCACAAGATGCTGTTTCCTGTAGGAGAATGCCACTTATTTTAGTTCAACACAGCATATACCTATAAGCTTAATTACTAGGGTCACCAAACAGCTCCACTGAGATGGGGTTTTGAGCATCGCTTACAAACATGTTATTTTTGTTAAGTTGCAGCTGGTTCTTTGGGATTATTTCATTAATTCAACTTGCTTTCAGCATATTTTTAGCACTGATGTAATTTGATTGAGGTGATCCATGCCCTGTTGTGCTAACAGCTCATGGGACTAAAATTAGGTGCTTCACAGACAGCAGCCAGACAGCATTTGAGGCATGAACACCTTCCACTTATTCTTAGATGTCATTTTCTTTTGAGCTGTACCCAAGTGATATGCAAATAGGATTGAAGGGGGAAAAAAAAAAGGCTTTTAAAATAGGACATTATTTTTTTTGCTGTTATTTATCTCAGCACTACTCAAGATCTGCCTCTGTGTTCTTGGTTGTAGTTGGCAACATCCAAAGGTCGGATAACTGCAGTCAGATGAATCTCTCTGGCTCGTCCTCATCGCTCGCCAGTGAAGCCAGCAACAAGAACAGTGGACAGCGCAGCTATGGAATAGGTGGGGCTTACTTACAAAAGAAAATTTGGATGATTGTCAAAGCAGGAGACAGTTCTGACATAAAGGAGAAGGGAGAAAGAGAGGATGAGAGTGGAAAGGCAGAAGCCGAGTTTGAGCGCAGGAAAACGAAGGAACACCTGTTTAGAAGACTTAGGGAAAGGACCTTCTCCAGGGAAAGAACAGCATTTACTGCAAAAAGGAAAGCAGAGCCCATTGAAGCCTCAGAAGGGAGTGAAAAGCAAAAGGAGAAAGACAGTGATGCTCTGAGTTCAGCAAGTATCATTAGTAACAGCAGTCTGCAGACACCTTACTGCCTGTGCATGAAGTCTAGGAGGAGAAGGAAGACCATATGATGTATTTTGAGAAGAAAGACTGTGATGTCCACTTTGTGTCAGAGAGACTGGTTTTGTCTAAGTTACTTCAGCCTAGTTCATTTACATGTTTAAGCTTTGATGTGCTTCCCTTCCAGATATTTGTGTCAGTTATTTATAGCCACCCTTACAGTGCAGTGAAGGCAGTAATGTGAAGTTTAGAGAGCCAAGGAACAGGTACAGTGACAGTTCTGTTATTGTTTCCCAAATGCCAACCAAACAGTAAGTTCTAGAACTCTCTCTTCATTAGACTCTAGGTAGTCCCTAATATGATGGAAACCAAATGCTCACAGCATTGGTGTAGTTCATAGAATCATAGAATTGTTTCAGTCGGGAAAGACCTCTAAGATGATTAAGTCTAACTATCAACCCAACCCCATTACACCATGTCCCCAAGTGCCGTGTCCCCAGGTTTCTTGAACACCTCCAGGAAGAGGAGGTGTTGGATATATGTGGCTATGTACATTATTTGTGTTTGAAAGAAGTGATGTGAGGGTAGGAGTAAGCCAAGCAGAAAAAACACATTATATATATTGCTCTGAAAGCAGAGAGGTCTTCAGCTGTTTCCTTCTGCAATGCTGGCGTCTGGTCCAGCTCCTGCCAAAGCTCAATTTCCCACTTTTGCCGCCTTCTCTGTTAATTTTGGAGCAGAGAGTAAAAATGAAAAAGACCATATGGCTAATCCCTGAGAGCTAATAGCTGGCTTTTACCTTAGTCAGCATCTCCTTGTCCACTGCCAAAGCCTTTTCTGAGTCTCACATGATGTGTAAGGCAGAGGGACAGTGGGAAATGCACAACATTTATGGTAGGCGGCTTAGCTCTTGGAAAACTGAAGAGACTTGGATCTGTCCACCCATTTTGCATGCTGTTTATGTAGGTTTCACTTTCTGGTCTTGAGGATAGTGGAGTTGCAAGCAGGTTACTGGTGTCACCATACTTGCATTAATACATTGCAGAGCTAGGTGCTGATAGATGCTGAAAACTTCAGTACCCTAAAAACCTGAGCGGCCTGATTGTGTGCAAACAGGGTGTGACTGAAGTTCCTTAAATGTGTGTGTCCTGACTTCATTGTCATACCTAGTAAACTTCAATTGCTCTTTGACCAAGCTGTTCTTTTCTCCTCTCCTTCAGGCTATGCCCTCATACCTTCCACTAAATCTGATAACTTCTCAGACTCCAGTCACAGTGAGATTTCATCCCGGTCCAGCATTGTGAGCAACTGCTCGGTGGACTCGATGTCGGCGGCACTTCAGGATGAGAGGAGCTTGTCCCAGTCTCTCATCGTGGTGGACTCAGCAGGCGCAGAGAGAAAAGAGCTTCCTCAGCCTCTGTCTGATTATGGCCAGCCATGCCCAGGGTAAGACACAACTGGTTTGGATTTGGGTTAGACTTAGTGTCCTCGTGTCACAGAATCATAGAATGGGTTGGGTTGGAAGGGACCTTTCAAGTCCCTCATCTAGTCCAATCTCCCTGCAGTCAGCAGAGATATCTGCAACTAGAGCAGGTTGTCCAGAGGTCCCTGGTAACCTCAGCTGCACTGGGTCCAGGAATGGGGGATCTACCACCTCTTTGGCCAACCTCTGGGCCACAGTCTTGCCACTGTCAGAGGAAAAAAATTCTTCCTTCTGTCCAGTCTAAATCTCCCTCTTGTTTTAAACCATCCCCACTTGTCCTGTTCCAGCAGTCCCTTCTCAAAAGTCTGTCCCCAGCTTTACTTACAGTACTGAAAGGCCACCAGAAGGTCTCCCTGGGGCCCTCTCCAAGCTGAACAACCCGAACTCCCTCAGCCTGGCCTCACAGCAGAGCTGTGATCATTTTTATGGCTTCCTTTAAACCTGCTCCAACAGGTCCATGTTACCCCAGAAGAGGTAACAAGCTTTGGGCAGTTATGGACTCTCCTGTGGTCATTAAGCTCTTGCCAGAAGCTGGAGAACTGGCTGCTCTATATGAGAAGAGCCTGTTTTCTCAAGACATTTACTTCTTGCCTGGGTAGGCTGTTCCTATCAGTGGTGTTCAGATGGGAATCTCTTTCAGGAGACTGCAGATGTGTTAATAGCCAGGATGTTGTTTAACAAATCAGTGCAGTCGTGAGAGACAGCAGAACAGGAACAGGATATTCTCAGCTCTTTCTGAGTCAGCAGTGCCAGTCACTTAATAGAATCTAATGTCATTTTAAAGGATTTTCCTTATTATCTTTTGCTGCCTGGGTGAACTGGAAGCTTTCTGCCACGGTCTTCCTCAGAGCTTCCACACGCAAGGTCTTGTTGATTTAATGCAGTGAGAATGTGTCTGGAGGTGTCAGTCTGAAGCAGAATTTTTTTATTTGGTCTTACTGGACATTAAGCCATTAAGGATTTCTTGGGATAATGTCTTCTGCTCTTAGTTATGTAGGTTCATGTGAGTAGAGTTGCTCCTCACTAATTCTTATAGCTCAAGTCTAAAGCAATGTAAAAGCTGGATGTTGTTGTTCTCCGTCACTGACGATGACACAGCATTGTTCTGTGGTGCTCTCTACACTCTACAAAACCTTCCTAGGGTATGTTTAGCTGAAGTGCTGGAGCTCTTCAGCAATCAGGGATGCTGTTTATTTCTGTGGGTTAAAATAAGAATTTGGAGGTGTGTTTCATAAACAAAAATCATTCCCTTTTGTGAAAAGCATAAACACACAGCTGAGGGTTTGGTCAGGACAGTGACAGCATGCTGAGCAAAATGCCTCTTCGATGGCCATGAGAAGGCTGTGGTTGCACCAAGGACCTCTGCTGCTCTCCAAATGCATTCCTCTCTGCGAATCAAAAGCAGATTGTTCATGTTTTGTGGTTGTTCCTTTGTGCCTTCGTTTCAGTGGAGGGAAGAAAGACATTTTTATGGTAGAATGTAGAGAAAATCAAGGAAAAAAAACCAACGTTGCTTGCACATTTCTAAGATATGTTCCTCGATTTCACAATGTGTCAGTAAACTGCTGAGGGATAGTGTGGCATTTCAATGTGCTGCCCATGTGTCATAACCAGAAATAGTTGAGAGATTTGAATGATGTCTAGCAATCATAATTTCATGTATTCTAAATTCGTACAAACCTGGCTTTAAGGGTTTTTTTCCCCCCTTAATTATGCACTGACAGTGATTAGAGCTTTCAGCAGCCGTTTCTTAAACAAGAAATTGTGTACCGGGGCTTTCAAAATCTGTCACTCCAGATCGTTTCCACAACTGTTATTTATGCCCAGTATTTCCAAATGTTCTTGAAAAACAGCTATCTCCAGTCAGTCTAAACAGCTTTATAGAATCATAGAATGACAGAATTGTTTTGGTTGGAAGAGACCTTTAAGATCATCCAGTCCAACCATTAACCTGGCGCTGCTAGGTCACCACTGAACCATGGCCCTCAGCACCACATCTACACAGCTTTGAAACCTCTCCAGTGATGGGGACTTCACCACTGCCCTAGGCAGCCTGGTCCAGGCCCTGACAACCCTTTCAGGGAAGAAATTGTTCTTCATGACCAACCTAAACCTACCCTGGCACTGCCAGTTCTGTTGCTGCCAGTGAAGGGTTTGGGTTTTTTGTTCCGAATATTTTGTTGTTACTGTTTCTGCTTATAAATGTAGAGAAAAAGGTGGTAGCAGCCTGAAACTAAGGGATCACTCCTCCTCTGCTTCAGTCCAAACACTGTCTCACTGTAGGTTATAGAGCACAGCCTCTGGGGACCAGATTTTTATGGATCTGGGATCAAGCTTGCAAGCACCAGGATACACACGGACATGGCACTTCAGGATATGGTTTAATGGCCATGGTGGTGTTGGGTTGATTGTTGGACTTGATGATCTTAGAGGTCTCTTCCAAGTGAAACAATTCTATGATTCTGTACCCCTTGCAGACTTGTTGCTTCCTTGGGAATAACTTCCCTGCTGCCATGTGCAGTTAATGACTTGGGAATAACAGTGTCTCTTGTCAGTGCTCCATGTGCCTCGACCTTACTACCTCCCTGCTTTAAAACCAGAGTTCCTGTGTCTTTCAAACCAGGTAATTGTCTCTGACTATGTCACTTACATTTTTTTCCCTCTGGTTTGTGCTGTTTTCAAATGCAGCTGGTCAATCACAAGGCCTGCTCTCATCAGAGGGATGGCCTTCACCTCCTCCATGAGCAGCGAGGAGATCTCCCATGAACATATCACGGTAGAGGCAGCAGATAGCGGCCGGGGAAGCTGGACTTCATGCTCAAGTAGTTCTCATGACAACTTCCAGAATATCCCAAACCAGAAGAGCTGGGATCTCCTCAATTCCTACCGCCACACGCAGCTGGATGGACCTATAGCTGAAGTTGACCCCACAAACTGTTACTCTGAGGAGGCTTATCTGTATTCTGAAGCCTTTTCCAAAGCCAACAGGCAGTCGAAAGGCAGCGCGGAGCTCGATCAGTCCCGGCAGAGCTGGGCCTCTTCCAGCTCACTCTCAGACACCTACGAAACAAACTATGGGACAATAAAACGCAGGGGGCTGGAGAACTCCACAGCAGAACAGGCAGAGGTTTTGGACTCTAAACCTGGCACTGATACAACTTACAAAACTGTCACTTCCAGCACGGAGAAAGGCCTGATAGGTAAGCCATGCCAACAGCTGGGGGAGCTTCTCTAGCTGCTTTCATGTTGGTGGTGGGTCGGTAAGAAGTGACATCAGCAGGTCTGGGGGCTGGGCAGCATGTTAAACTAGGCTTGACTTGTGGTTTTAAACACAGCACTAAGCAGGCTCTGTGTTTTCAAGCCCCCTGCTTTTGCATTAGGACAATTGAAATAATAAAGCAACCCACATCCCAATCACTTCATGGCTCTGCAAGAAAGCTGTTGTCAGGAGAATGCCAGGCAGCTCTCCTCTGTAGTACGATCTTTTATTGTTGTGGATGTTCGTCTGGTAAGGAGCAATGAGCATGGCTTCTTGAAGTCCCTAAAATACAGATTTTCCATGAACCAAAGAGGGAGGAGCATGACTGCTGTGTGGTACTGAGCTCTCCCGCCTCCCTGGGCCTTGGCCACCTTTCCTCCACAGGGCTTTGGTCTCTGGAAGCTCAAGGCAGATTCCCTTCCTATCTTTGTTGAAGTGCCATTTATTCAGTTACACAGCTGCAGGTTGGCTATATTTGAAAGGAGAAGCATAGTTCTCCCAAGCAAGATGTGCCCCTGTCCCAGTAAGTTCAGCAGCCAAACCTAAAAGAACTGGCTTAGGAACAAGATGAAAGAGAGTGCAAAGCTTTCTAGACTGCAAGTCAAAGGATACAGCTGAAATATAATTTAATTACCGACTAGATTGCTGGAGGGGTTTATATTATCAAAGGTAATTGCCTGAATAAACATAACACGTAGGGTAGATGTCTTGGATGGCATTCCTCCTTCCTTGGCTCTGCAGAAGAAAGGCAGCATGGTGGAGCTTTGCAGAAAACTTGCTTAGAGCTCACTTTGTGTGCTTGTGTTCTGCCCTTGTAGCCTTCCTAAGCCGCTTGTGAGCCCCGAGCTCACAAGCTTAGGAGATGGTGTGGTATCTATTCAGTAGGTGCTATCTTTGCTGTGAATTCTGTGAATTCAACTTTCTTTTTCCTATAAGCCCAAGCATGAACCATCAGGTGTGAACCAGCTCTTGTTCTTGATACCAGCACCAAGATCTCCCAAATCCACAACACAACAAGAAATACTCCTTTATTTTCACCCTTTCATGAAAGAACACAGTACAGTTGCTGCAATCAGTGACACTGTGATGAACAGGCACCCAGAGGAAGAATGCAAATTCACTCAACTAACAGATGTTAAAAATTACCCTCACTTTGAGACTCTCCTGTTGCAACACGTACGTGGCAAAAGCCCAGTTTAACATGCACGTGAGCCCCAGACCTGTGGGTGGGTGGGAGGGGAGGGAACCTAAAAGAAATCAAGCCTGAATTTGAGAGACTGTGTGGCCTGAACTGCTGGTGATGAAAGGGACATGGGAAACCACTCTTGATTTGTTAAGAGAACACTGAATGCAGGCTCTCTGTACAGTTTGCCTCACAGGAGCAGTTTTATGTGATGCTGTGTTTCTTCCCATCTATAGCATAGCTGGATGGATGGCTTAATGTCTGATTACCCATCAATTGTTACAGTGATACTGTGCTATAATGAATTTCTCTGAAGCCTCTGATGGGTGATGAAGGGGATATTGTTGATGTCAACCAACAGCTCTTGCTATCAGTCTCTAACACACTGCACACAGAATTTGGGGCTTGCTGCCTTAATTTCTCGAGTTTTGATATCCCAACCTGTAACAGAGCAGGAGCAGGCTCAGCCAGCAGCACTGCCCTGCTGGCTCTCCATCCATTCCACAGAGCAGGAGTAGGGACTATAATGAGTACTACAGCTGCAGGCTGAATGAAGAGAAGGTTCTAGTCTGTTTCCACTCCAGCTGGCATCTTGCCTAATGAGTTCACAGGTGCTGCTGCTCCTCTGACTTCTTAAAATAAGTAGAAAACATCCAATGAGAGGGTGAATGCCTGCTGCTGCCGTTATAACCAGTGTTTCTGCATTTGCATTTTGTTATCAGTTTCTGTTTTGCCATTGTAACATTTCATGATTTTGTTAACGTTTTGTTTTCCTTTGTTTTTCTTCTTTTAACATTTCCATTGCTTATTTCTTGTGCCCAGTGTACTGTGTCACCTCACCTAAGAAGGACGATAGGTATAGGGAACCACCGCCCACCCCTCCGGGATATATGGGGATTTCTTTAGCGGACATAAAGGAAGGATCGCCCCACCACCCACACCTAAAACCTCCAGACTATAGTGTGGCAGTGCAGAGGTCAAAGATGCTGCACAGTGACCTCTCTAGACTTTCATCAGCATCTCTCAGTAGTGAACCTGTGGCCTGTATCTCATCGAGGATGCCTCAGTGGCATAGCCGGCAGCCGTCCAGCCCCAAGCTAGCAGATATGACTGACGCAGATAGTGAAGAGGATGGTATGTGCAACACCTGCCTCGGGAGATGTGAAGTGAACTTGCTGTGTGAATCTGCTCTCTGCCTTCCCAACCCATCTTCTGGGCTTTCTCTTGGTCATTCTTGGAGATTACATCTTGGGTTAATCTCTGGAGATACAACTCTTGTTTGTATGGCTGTATGCACATGTATATCTGGATGTATGCATGGATATACACCTCTGAAAACAGCAAAGAATGCCTTCCCTTTAGAAAAGCATGTTGACATCCACCAGACTCTAAATTATAGAGAAATATATCTATATATAAACATACATGAGATCTCCCAAAGCACAACTGAGACACTTAAGAGCATGTAGATATGATTATTATATTTTTCTTTTTTTGCTTTATAATCTGTTTCCTCTCAGTGGTGATGATGGTTTTAAAGGACACTGCCAGGCTATAAATCTCATGTGAAAAGACTGCCCTAGCCTCTCTGGGTTGATGAACCAATGTCCTGCTGGTTTAGGCTGGCATCAGCATGATAACCTGAAAAGGACTATTTTAGAACAAGTTGTGGATGCCCTCTTCCTGGAGGTGTTCAAGGCCAGGCTGGTTGAGGCCTTGAGCAACCTGGGCTAGTGTAAGGTGTCTCTGCCCATGGCAGGGGGTTGGAACTAGGTGACCCTCAGGATCCTTTCCAACCCAAACCATTCAGTGAATTTGGGTTTTGTGGGTGCTGCACAACAATTAATTCATTTCACAACTGTGCTTTCAGGTTTCAGCATTAAGCTGCCTCATTCCTCAACAGAGGTTCCTGGAGAAGGAGTTTAAAAAACGCTGAACAATGTAGTAGTGGATTCCTGTTCTCTTGAAAAAGGCATTTGCTAAAACCTGACTTCTCAGCCCCACTTAGCCTGACAGTGTCTCTCCCACTTAAATTTGTCATGCTTTTGTGTGAAGCAACAGCCAATGCTCTGAGCACGGCGTGCCCAAAATGCCAGAGATTGCTCTAAACCAGACTGCTCTTATATTGTGTCAAAACTAACTCCAAGGCAGGAGAATTTCTGCTGTTTATCTGCTGATTTGCTTTCAGTACCTGTGCACTGATGTGACCTCGCTGTACCTTTTGCTAGTAAACTCAGTTTTTATTATTAGAATATTGTGGTCACTTCCTTCAATTTCAGTCTGGCCTCAACATGAGCGTGGATTTAGATGAAAACCATTCCTCATGCAAAATGATCTTCTCCTGAGCCTTTAAAACATGCAAGCAGCATTTAACAGATACATGAGTACTGCAGTTCAAAGAGGGAAACATAAAAGTTACCCAGCAGTAAACCAAGTTGTGGTATTAAGTGGTTTTGATGGAAAACCAAAGAATTCGTTGCTCCAAATATTTTGATCTGAATTTTTCTTAATCCAGTTGTGATGTTAAGTGCTTTGAGGGGACAAAAAATGAAAAAAGAAGTAACTGCCTCAAACATTTTAATCCAAATTTATCTTCATTCACTTCTGATATTAAGTGGGTTTGATGGAAAAAAGAAGGAATTCATTGCTTCCAACATTTTAATCTGATTTTTCCCCCCTTAATTCGGTTCTGATATTGAAGTGGTTTTGATGGGGGGGAAGGAAGAATAAGTCATTGCTTCAAACATTTTAATCCAAAATTTTTTGAGCCAAATTTAGCCTTACACTTTCAGACACCTGTTTTCCTGTTTTTCCAGATGCTTGGTTGATTTTGTTTGGATTCTAATGCTCACTGCATGTTGGCAAGGAATTTACTGGCTTTTCTCCCAAATCTGTAGTGTTTGGGATATTGGGAGCTGCATGCATGGTAATTTTTGGAGGATCTGGGATTGTTTTGCAATATTATCTTTATGGTGGGACTATAATCCCTCTAGATGCTTGAGGATCTGATCAGTTGTGGTAGTGGATAATGGTATGGTCAGTGATTGAGAGAGTGAAAACATCACGCCGAGCCTTTGCCATCAGATAATGTGGTGCTGCTCTGCACCCCTGCATCTGAGTCAGGGCAATGATGGAAGAATTAACTGTCTTCTCTTTTCTCTCTTGTTTTGCAGAAGATGAACAAGTATCAGCAGTTTAACCATTGGGTTACAGTCTCGACCACTTCACACAGGGGATGTGGGGAGATGGACCACAGGCCACAGGATTCTGTTAGCGAACGCTAACAACTTGCTGCTGCTAACCTCAGACGTTGCGTTTGCCTCTGTCACAAGACAGAATGGGTTGGGTCACCTCTCTCTACCTTCCTTCACTCTGCCACCTCCTCAAAGCTATTTCTGCCCAGATACCCACCACACTGGTATCTGGAGATGGACCAGGCTTCATTCATTTAGGGAGGACCAGTTGTCACCACCACTTGGACACATTCTTCTGTATGATACCATAGTATTTGGTACTTCGGTAGTTTTCCATCGTTGTTGTTTTCTACATGACCATTTGAAGAGTGTTATTTTATGAACTTGAAAAGAAAAAAAGCAAACACAAAAATCTATCAAAAATGTCAGCAAAAGCAAAGGACATTGCTGAGGTGTCTGAAAAATAATTTATTAATTTAAAATGGTTGGGTTTGGGTTTGTTTTTTTTTTCCCCTTTGATGGGAATTTCCTTTGTTTGTGTCGGCAGTGCTCTGGTTGGCTAATGGAAATGCTTAGTGGGTGTGATGGTGAATTAGATCCACACAAAGTGTTGTGCTCTCAAAACAAGCACAGAAAAATAGAAATGGGACATTATCAGGTGCAGAAATAACCTTGATTTTAGGGTGATCTTAGATTAAATAGAGCACAAAGCCCTACAAAGCAGCGTGTGTCATGTCCACTGCTCCCCTCCTACCCTCCTACACACACATAATAAAACCCTCTACCCCTGAAGGATTTCTGGACGTGTTTTGGCTGCCAGCCAACTAAGGCAATAGTTGGTGTTCTCCTCCCCTGTGAAGGAACTATTTGAAATGTGGAAGCTGTGTCTTGCAGGGAACTGGGGAGGGATAGGTTTAACGCTTTCCCGAAAGAGCTTTCACCACCAGCTGTTGCCCTGCAGAGCTCTGCATGCAAAGCTGAGCCCTTGCTAGAAACCAAAACTTCAACCTGTGTGTTGTGGGCTTTAAGATCGTCCCACACGTCCTGGCCTTTTGCCAGAGCTGCACAGGATTTAGGTGCAAAGGTTATCTTAAAAACAAATATTAAATTACTTCCAAATCACCTCCATTTCACAGTCAAATGAGTGGAACTGACTGTGACAGGACATGAGGCTTCTGTAGGGGACAACACGTGTTACCATGGGTCAAAAAACCCCAACCCTGGTGTTTTCAGCTGGAAAATACAGATTGGGTTTAAATCCTCGGTAAAAAAATCCTGCTGGTGTTGATGTCAGTGGCAGTTTTGACTTGCAGCCAGCCAGTGTTAACACCTGAGCCTCTGCTTTGACTGTGGTCAAATAAATTGCTTGTTGGATTTTGTTTAGCCAGCCAGAGCACAGAGGGGTAGAACTGGAAATACCTGAAGTTTCTTTTTTTCTTCTCTTTTTTTTTCCCGTCTTCTCCCCCTCTCCCCCATTTTTCTCATTTCTTTTTCCCTCTTTTTCCTTCCCTTTTTTCTTTTTTTCCCTCTTTTTCCTTCCCTTTCTTTTTCCCTCTTTTTCCTTCCCTTTCTTTTTCCCTCTTTTTCCTTCCCTTTCTTTTTCCCTCTTTTTTTCCTTCCCTTTCTTTTTCCCTCTTTTTCCTTCCCTTTCTTTTTCCCTCTTTTTCCTTCCCCTTTTTTCTCTTTTTTTCCCTTTCTTTTTCCTTTTTCCTTCCCTTTCTTTTTCCCTCTTTTTCCTTCCCTTTCTTTTTCCCTCTTTTTCCTTCCCTTTCTTTTTTTCCCTCTTTTTCCTTCCCTTTTTCCCTCTTTTTTTCCCTTTCTTTTTCCTCTTTTCCCTTTCTTTTTCCCTCTTTTTCCTTCCCTTTCTTTTTCCCTCTTTTTCCTTCCCTTTCCTTTTTCCCTCTTTTTTTCCTTCCCTTTCCTTTTCCCTCTTTTTCCTTCCCTTTCCTTTTTTCCTTCCCTTTTTTTTCCCTTTTTTTACCCCTTTTCCCCCCTTTTTACTGTTTATCTGTTTTTTCACTTTCTTTTTCTCTGTTTTTTCACTTTTTTCCCCCCTTGTTTCTCTTTTCCCCCTCTTTTTCCTATTTCCCCCTGTTCCTTTTTTCTCACTTATACACTTTCTTTTCATTCCTTCACTCCACACGTGATGCCCCATCCCAGTGTTACAATTGGACATGAATGTGTGAATATGTATTTAAAACATTTAATTGTAAATCTCTGTTGTGATGTTTACAGCATAAGCTAGAACGAAGATGTTTGTCCCTTTTCCAGTGCCTCAGAGATGATTTCTATATCCATAGTCGTGAAGAGCTTTAAGGATTTATTTTGTTTTCCTGTATGTGTGCAGGGGGTGCAAGGTGAATGCAACAACATCTTCTGAAAATGACACAAGTACCAAAAAGCAACCCAAAGCCTTTTCATGTGCTTACCCCACAGCAGCTTGGGGCTGACGTGCAGAACCTGTGTCTGCACTCCCAGTAGTGCCAGATTCAGTATTCCTGGGACTTACCTGTGTGGATTGGAATAAGTGACATAAATGAGCAGTGTTGCTGAGGGAGGGGTGTCCTCAGTCAGAACTCATTGGCTGGCTGTAGGAATTTTTTTGGCACAAGTATCTGAGGAGAAAATGGTTGGAAAAAAAATTATGTTAGGAATCAGTTGAGGTAAATCACAATAAATGCATTTTGCTTTTTTGAGGCCTTAATGAACCTGCACAGGCCTTAATGAGTGAAGGTTAATGTGTCAGACCAAGGCAGGGCAGAGGGATGGTTTTCAGCACATGTATTGTTGATCATATGAGTGTTCAATTGATGTTTTTGTGGGATGTGAACCCAAGTCCTCCCAGTCCCACTGTCAGCTGTAGTTGCTCGTTAACTTCCCCGTGGAGTGTGTTCTGTCAGAAACTCCTCTTGTCTTGTCACCTGGCTTCCATCGCCTCCAGCTGTGGTTTTATTTCAGCCTGTTGAACAAAAAGTACAAGGGGTGAGGGCTTGTTACTAAAGTGACTTCTTTTTCCCCCAAAACACTGATAGTGCTGTCTGGGAGGACATCCTAAAGCTCCTCCAAGGAGCAGGGCTGGGGTCTCCCCTCCAGCAGCCATAGGAGCAATGACTCAGTGACCCATGGAAGCGTGGTGTTTGCACATCAACAGTGTCAGGACACTGAGAAGGTTTGGAAGTGAGGGAAGTCTTGCTAATGCTATTTTCCTACTAGCCAGTGCAGCTGGTGTAAATAAATCATGCCTCAACCATGGACACATGAGCTCCTCCTCTGCTTCTCCTGCCTCACATGGTGTGGTTTGCCTGCCCTGTCCTCGCTGGGCTCTTTCTTTCTTGCTTCGTTTTTAAATCAACCGATCACATTGATCGGGGCCGATCGCCGAATGTAGTGTGTCTGGTGTGGATTTGAAGAGACATTATCCCTTTTTTCAGGAATCTGGATGGGAGTAAGCTGGTGTTTGCTACCTGCTGTACTCCCCTTTCTTGAAGTCATGTCTTCTGGATTGCAGAACCTGACTTGGTCCCTCCTATAGGTTCCTCTGACTCGGGCTCTGATTTTGATGACCGGTTAAAATCCCTCACGTCATGTTCTTCCACTGCCACACCTCAGTGTGCTCCTTGCTGCTGTTGATTGGCTCTTGACCTGCAGGTGAAAGCTGTATTTCAGCTATTTAACCACCCAGCATTTCCTTATCCTTTATCAATCTCAAACTTCCAAGTGATTCTCCAAAAATCAGCGAGGTTTTGTAAACCCTCATTGGCCTTTCCAGTGGCAGAAAGGGGGAAAGGAGATCACTGAGCCTCTGAATACTGTTTTTATCTCCCCGGTGCACAAGGAATCGGGAAGGCACCATCTGCAGATGTTTGCAGTGTGCCCTTGAAGGAGTGGCTGGATGTTTGCAACCTGCAGCTTCCTAAGCTCCTTGGTTTTGCCTTTATCCCCACCGGGAATTTCACAGAGGTGATTGATGCTTCCCTGGGAGATGGTCAGAGCCCACAGCTCAGGGTGGAGTGCCCCAAGGGCTTCCTCTACCCATCAGAGGTGGAGGGACTCCCCAGTCCCCAAAGGCTTAGCCTCCTTCAAGGAGCCTCATGGCCTCAGTGCTGTTGCAAATCCTCTTCCAGCATCTCCCAGGTCATTTCGTCGCAGGTAGTGGTGGAAGTAGGAACCTGCCAGTTTAAGTATTAATAAACCATGAGAAACTGAATATTGCTTTTTAATGGATAAACTTCTCAGTGCCCTCAAAGACAGCAGAAAAAAGGGATTCTCTCTCTTTAGAGAAGCTTTACACATTATATTTTAGAACGCTTGTACAGAGGGTAATCTACCTTGACTTCCCAACCCAGCTTCGGCTTCTGTTGTGCTTTTCATCGTTTCCTCTTTATTTTTGATATACCTGGAATGCAGTTTAGCTTGGTATTCATGAGATGCTAAACATGTGAGCATATTGGCAAAACTGCACAGATGTAATGATATTCCAATAGCAATTGTACTGCACAAGTCAGTGATTGTAAAGTATTCTGTAACAAGCAATGTTTGTCTCCTATTTTTTGATACCTCTTACACTTATGTCTTTTAGAAAGACAGTGCCTCTGTATGCTTTTTGTATTTTTACTGAGTGATTGTAAATATTTGTTATATTTTTGGTTAAGAGAATGTTTAAAAGTACTGTTTATTATCCAATCTATTAATATGTTGGAATCAATAAACAATCGACATATATTAATTGTTTGGAGCACAGCTTTTCTGGGCAGCCAGCAGAGGAGGGGGCTGAGGTGGTGCAGAGCTCCAAGCAAGAAGCAGCCACCAAGTGACTTTTTGTTCTTGCAATGAGCATGTCCTGAGAAGGGCAATGAGGCTGGTGAAGGGTGCAGAGCACGACTCTTGCGAGGAGTAGCTGAGGCAACTGGGACTGTCCAGCCTGGAGAAAAAGGAGGCTGAGGGGGAGACCTTCTGGCTCTCTGCATCTCCCTGAAAGAAGGTTGGAGCAAGGTGGGGGTTGGTCTCCCAAGGAACAAGCAACAAGACAGGAAATGGCCTTGTGTTGCATGAGGGGAGGTTTAGACTGGAGGAAGGATAGTGAGGTACCAGAGGAGAAATACAGAGCACCAGGGGAGAGCTGTGGAGCACTAAGCAATGGGACCTGCCATGAGCAGTGGGGGCCCAGGCTCTGAAGCTGCAGCAGCTGGTCCATTGTCTTCCTGCAGTCTCCCTGCCTGTGTAGGTGCTCTGCAGGTAGCCCTTCACCTTCCTTCCCTCCCCTCCAGGTTCTCTGTCCCCAGATGCCAACCCCTCCCACCTGTTCAGCTCCATCCTTCCCAGTACTATGCTGGAGCTTTCACTGGGATGTGATGCAGAGCATCATCTCGGGCATACCAAAGGCTGTGTGGACCCACAGGGAGGCTCTGCTCACAGGGACTCGCATCTTCCCCTTTTTCCCCAGGTTCTGTGGTCCTACCTCAGACTACAGAAAAGAAGACTTCTTGGCAGGACAAGGGAATGGATGGCATCAGACTCTTGTCAGCGGTGCCCAGGGACAGGACAAGGGGCAATGTGCAGAAACTGGAAACCAGAAGGATCCATCAGAACAGGAGGAGAAACTTCCTTGCTGTGAAGGGGCTGGAGCCCTGGAGCAGGCTGCCCAGAGAGGTTGTGGAGTCTTCTCTGGAGAAATTTCAAACCCCACTGACCATTGTGATTCTGGGCAAGCTGCTGTGGGTGACCCTTCTTTAGCAGGAGGTTGGACTGGATGATCTCCAGAGGTCCCTTCCAACCCCACTGTACTGGGCCTCTGAAATGATGTTTTCTTCTCTTTTGCAGCTTCTTTCTCTGCAGCTGTAGAGCCAGATCAGATGGGGGTGAGCTTCATCTCCTTCACCATCTGATTTCCCCTAGTGAGGCTTTTCAAGTTTATTCTCAAGGATTCCAGGAACTTTCTTGGGTGGTGTTGGGTTTCCTCGGCGTTTTTTGAGCGTTTGAAAATCACCGTTCTTAAACCAGGCGCAGAGAGAGGAGCTGCCACAAGAGGGCAGCATTGCCTGGACTGCGACCACCGCCTCTGCCCAATCCCTGGCGCAGAGCGCCGGCTGCTGCAGGTTGCTCCCTGCGGTGCTCACCCAGCGCCCTGGGGGTGGCACTGAGGACATCTCGGGTTTTGCCCATTGCTCCCCAGCCGTGAGGATGCTCCTGGACCCTCAGCGGTGGCTGGGGGGCACAGCTCCTGAAGCTGTGAGGCGTGGGAGGGCATGGGGCCATGCTTGACTTAAAGCAGGTTACTTTGAATTTAGGACTCTCCAAGACTGGTACAAGGTCTAGATTTCCTCCTCTCTTCTCTGTATGATCTGTTTGCATCCCTTATACTTATCCACTCATCTCCACCTGTCCTCAATCCCTCAGCACACTGTTTCAGGGTGGGAGGTTGTAAAGCTTTTCTTCCTTCAAATGTGTGCAGCAGAAACATCAGCAAGCTGGTGGGACAATCTGTGAAGGCAGCAGGTAGCACTCAGGTTTTATTGGGAAGTGCAGAGTCATTATGGCCATGCTGCAGTGAGCAATTTGTGGTGTAAAATCAAATTAGGGAGAAGCAATTCCATTAACGAGCCTTCCTGCTTAATGAGTCATCTTCATTTCAGGCTTTTCTTCTACTTTTTCTTTGGTTTATGTTATTTTTATTTTTTTTTCCCTCCTTTCAGTGCCTTTAAAAGCTCTTTAGCACAGCTCAATTTGTTTGTGTGTATCTGAGATGACTTTGAACAGGTAAAGTGGGCACCTTGACCCCTGATTTGTTTTCAGCCTTGCCCAGGTCCGACGCTGTCCTGTTTTCACCCCTGTGCCTGAGTAGTAAGGATGTACAAAACTTGGGCTGCAGGCAGACTGTGGAAAAAAACCTCTTTAGCAACAGGCTTCAGTCAAAAATTCACCCTCCTCTGTCCTGGGTTCAGCATGAGGGAAGCATGGTGGAGGTGGCTGTGGGTGGCCACCCATCCAAAATAGGCATTGAACCTGGAGTGGTTCATGGGACCTATATCTGGGATCTTCAACCCCAACCTTCAGTCTGAGCTTCTGTGAAGGTTTCCATCCCCTGCTGTGGAATGTGAACACCTCACTGCATCTCTCCTCATCCTCACCTCTCCCTTTCCAAGCCTTTGAATCAGACCTGCTAGTGAGGAGCTCCTGGCATTAACAGAGCTTTGCATCCAATGTGTGCTCGAGGTCTCCAGGTCACCTGAAAGAGCAGTTGGAGCATCATATAGCTGCTGACCTAAAGCTGAATTTCATTCACTGAGAACATTCAACCAATGTATTTCTGTTCTGGTTTTCTGCTGAAAAAGTGCCAACCAGATTGTACTGGGAAGAATAAGCAGCTGACTCTCAGGTTGCAGTGATGCCAGTAATTATGTGCCTGAAGAGAAGTCAAGAGTTGTCACTCTGAAGTAAATATGAAGAGAGGTTGATCCCATGCTGCAGCACGGAAGATTGCTCAATTAGCAGATGGTGCTGCTAGAAACCTGCTTTCTCTTTGCTCAAGGAGGTGTGAGGAGACCTGATAGTGGTGGGACCAGCAGCCTGAGCTGTCCCATCCCCTGGAGGGTCATGACATGGCAGTGGAGCTCTGCAGGCATCATCAATTTGACGAGTTCAGCTATTTGCCATTTCTTTGGAGAGTAAAATGTGCTGGAGAGGCTGTGCTTGAGAGCATCAGGAGTGCTGAAACCTGCCTCTGCACTGCTCTCTTCTCTCTGTCAGATTCCTGCACCTGTGAGGCTGAAGATAAAATGTTTCTCCTCACCCCACCTTGATTGAAGAGGAGAACTTAGAGCCTGTGATAGTTTCACCGTGTCCTTAAAGGGCTGTGCCATCAGCCTTTGTGGCTTGTCCCAGAATTTGCAGTATTTTTAGCTTTCCTGAAGATCCTGGAGGCACGTGGTGACACAAACTGACGACATTCTTGGGGGGTAAGTAAAGAAACTCTTGTTGCTGTGTAGAAAACCTTGAAAAGGCAAACTCTGAAAGGTATTCTTCAAAAATAAGTGGCAAGCACATGAAGGTCCATAATTATTTAACCTCCACCTTGGTCTTCTGGTGCTGCTGCCTCCCGGTTCTGGCTTCCCACAGCGCCACCGACCTAAAACCTCGACGTCTTTCCCCAGAGTATTGCCTTAAGATGTTGTGAGGTTTTGGGTGACCCAGCTTTACTGGAAGAACCAAGTTATTTGTTACAAGATGAATGTTAAATGAGCTCCACAAGCGTCCCTGCTCATTTCCTTGTGCTCATCCAAGGAGCAGAGCAATTACCAGTGTGACAGTGCCACAAGCCAGGCTTGGCTTTGGGAGAGATGGAGAAAAATGGTGAGAACTGAATTCCAAATGTAGATGTGGCTGCATTTAACACTTCTGAGCAGCAATAGAAGATGAAGGCAGTAATTGTGCCTGCAATTTCAAACTTCATGACTTTTGTTTTATCCACTCAAACATCTGGTTTAGGATCTGAGCTGAGAGGGTTTCGGGTTTGGGGGGTTTTATTTAGAGCTATCAGTTAGGCCCCATCAAGTTTATTTTAAATTCAAACTCATTTATTAGTAAACACAACTTGGGTAGAACAGGACCACAGTGCAAGGCTCCTGGGGATGGTGTGTTTGGAGCAGGATGCTGATACCTGGGTATAAGTCATGGCTCCCTAAGGGAGCCAGCTGACCATCTGGAGAAGGTGCTGGTGTTTTACTTGTCCTCTGGGAATTCTGACATCAGGGAAGGTTTCTGCAAACCTAGGAAAACTCTTCTGGGATATTCTGTATGGAGACCAGCCCCGTGGAGAAGGACTTCTTGGTGCTGGTGGGTGCAAAGCTGGACATGAGCCAACACTGTCCACTCCCAGCTCAGCCCCAGCCATATCATGGGCTGATCCCCAGCAGCATGGGCAGCAAGGACAGGGAAGGGGATTCTGTCCCTCTTGCTGTGCTCTGCTGAGAACCCACCTGCAGTGCTGGGGCCACCTCTGGAGTCCTCAGCAGAGACATGGACCTGTTGGAGAGGGGCCAGCAATGACAGGAGGGCTTGGAAGCTCTGCTGTGAGGCCAGGCTGAGGGAGTTGGAGTTGTTCAGCCTGGAGAAGAGAAGGCTCCAAGGGAGACCTTCTGGTGGCCTTTCAGTGTTTAAAGGGGCTGGTAAGAAGGCTGGGGAAAGACTTCTGAGCAGGGCCTGTTTTGACAGGACAAGGGGTGATGGTCTAAACTAAAAGAGGGAAATTTAGGTTAGGTGATTTTTTTTTCCATTGAGAGTGGTGAGACCCTGTCCCAGGTTGCCCAGAGATATCCCAGGTGAGATTGTTGGGGCTCTGAGCATCCTGCTCTAATTGCAGATGTCCCTGCTGACTGCAGGACAATTGGACTTGGAATGTCCCTTTCAACCCCTGCCGTTCCTGGACTCTGTAACTATCAGCTAATTACAGACTTTAAAATGGAAACTCTGGCCTCTGGTGATGGTTTAGTTTTCAGAAGTGCAGGAACCTGGTCAGTCAAAAAGTAGCTGATTAAAAAGACTAAATGTGGCATAAACAAAGGTCTTCTCAAAGCTAGGGGAAGTATACAGCAAAATAATCAGTGGCTGCTGCTTCCTTTACCTGTGCCCTTTCCTGCTACCTGGAAATGTCACCTGCAGCCAGCGAGAGCTCCAGGGATGGGGATGGGGACATCAGTACTGGGTTTCACTGTCAAGAGCCCTAGGATGTTTGAACTCATGAATGTCACCCAGGAAGGTGTGAGATGGACCCTTGTGGGGTGTTAAACATGGAAGCTGAGAGGTATGTGTTACCTGCAGTATTTATTATTGCATGGCAATGGAAGAGTCCAAACTTGAGAGCAGTGGTGGTGCAGAAGGTTTGCTGCAGCAAAGGCTGCAAGGACTGAGAAAAGCTTTGCTTTAGCTTTTTAATCTTAATTATTTTTCCAGAGATGGTTATCCTGGCAGTTGAAGAAGTTCAGTGCTGTGCTCTGTGCACCGGTGTTTACATGGGGCATGTGTGTGTGGTACTTCAACCCACCACAACTGGTGAGGCTGTACCTCAAATTCTGGGTTCAGGTTTGGGTCCCTCACTCCAAGAAGGACACTGAGATGCTGGAGCAGGTCCAGAGAAGGTTCATTGCAGGTTAAGCAGCAGCAAGTAAGGTGCAGATATGTGAAGGTTTTCCTGGTTTAGCTTCTCTTTGGCGGGGCAGGGTGGGGAGATAGGTGAAATGCACCAGTTTTGGGTGAAGACTGCAAGGAGAGGAGACCTTCTGGCTCTATACAACTCCCTGAAAGGAGGTTGGAGTCAGGCGGGGATCAGTCTCTTCTCCCTGTTAAGAAGTGATAGGACAAGAAGAAACAACCTCAAGTTGCCCCACAAAAGGATTAGGTTGGACATAAGGAACAATTTCTTCTCTAAAAGGGTTGTGAAGCTCTGTTGTAAAGGAGAATGAGAGGCTCTGCTCAGGTTGTTCCTTGAGGCATCAGGGTTAGTTTGGCTTTTTTATTGGAGTGTTTTCTTTCTCCTTTTACACAGATAAGCTCACCCAGGGAGTTTCCTCTGACCTTGGAGACGTTCTGACTGGCTTAGCAATCATCTCAGATTTTATTCAAGCTCTAAAAGTGAGCAGCAGTGTTTGCACAGACATCACTGGGATATGGAGCTGGCTTCTGAGATGTTTGTCCTATAAAGACTCTAATGACATTGTGCTGCTTTTACTACGGCTACAAGGCTGCACCCTATCACAACCAACAGCAGATTTCTGTGTCAGTAACAACTGTCATCTGCCAGCCCTACCCTGTGCCTGATGAGCTTCCTTAACCTTCACTTCCCTGCAATTACAAAAAGCAGTATTAAAATTCCTCCCCAGACCTCTCTTTCCCAAAGACAACAATTTGAGGCCTGAAAACCACCAGCAGCTGTGTGAGAAGAAGAGAAATCAGAAAAACTCAAATGCAAAAGGAAAGAGAAGCAGCTCATGGTGTTCATCAGGGTAGGAGGTTCAGTCTTCCTCAGTACCTCCATCAGTGACCTGGTTGAAGGGACAGAGTGGAGCCTCTAATGATAGCAAACTGGGAGGAGTGACTGATGCTCCATCAGGCTGGCCACCATTCAGTGAGACCTGGGTAGGCTGCAGAGTTGGGCACAGAGGAACATCATGAAGTTGGATGCTAGCAAGTGTAGAATCTGCACCTGTTCAGGTGTGGGGCTGACCTGCTGGAAAGCAGCTCCATGGAGAAAGACCTGGGACATCTGGGGGACAACAAATCTACCATGAACCAGTGATGTGCTCTTGAGGCTAAAGAAGACAGTGGTTTCCTGGGGTGCATTCAGAGGAGTGTAGCCAGCAGGCTGAAGGAGGTTCTTCCTCTCCCTCTACTCTGCCCTAGTGAGACCACATCTGGAGCACTGGGTCCAGTTAGGGACTCCCCAGTTCAAGAGAGACAAGGAACTACTGGAGAGAGTCCAGTGGAGGCAACAAAGATGCTGAAGGGCCTGGAGCATCTCTGTGAGGAGGAAAGGCTGAGAGCCCTGGGGCTGTTGAGCCTGGAGAAGAGCAGCCCCAGAGGGGATCTGATCAATGCTCAGCAAGAGCTAAAGGGTGGGGGGCAAGAGGATGGGGCCAGATTCTTCTCAGTGGTGTCCAGGAACAGGACAAAGGACAATGGACACAAACTGGAACCCAGGAGGTTCCATCAGAACGGGAGGAGAAATTTCTTTGCTGTGAAGGTGCTGGAGCCCTGGAGCAGGCTGCCCAGAGACCTGGAGTTTCCTTCTCTGGAGAGATTCCACACCCACCTGGACATTGTGATCCTGGGCAACCTGCTGTGAGTGCCCCTTCTTTAGCAGGGAGGTTAAGCTGGATGATCTCCAGAGATTCCTTCCAACCCCCACCATGCTGGGATTCTGTGAAACTCAGGCTACACCCAGGATTTAACCATTTCAGGTATCTCTTGTTTGTTCTTTGGCTAGAAAAGTCAGAGATGTTTACTTGTTCAACACCATTTAGAAGATGCAGCATTTAAAAAGCAGCTCCACTGGATTAAATTCATGACCTGGAATCAAATCCAAAACAACTCCTCTCTAAGCTCTACACAAACTTTGTGCCACAGAGGCTTTTTGCTCGACCCGCTGTGCATTTGAATTTCATGAACACGAATGTGAGAGGTGTATCTTCTGGGGGATGAAAAACACCCCAGATAGAGATCAAACATCCTTCTGGTGCATGGCAAATATCATCAGCCTAAGTGGAAAAGGAGCTTATGGTGGATCCTGTCCACAAGGCAAGCACATTCCCTGCAGCTCACAGATGATGTTGCAAAGTAAAAGATTGCATTCTCTATCCAGGGCTTATTTCTCTAGGAGTAGAAAAGATACTCTTAATAGCTGCTGAGGTCCTCCACCACTTCCAGATTTCACATTTACAGCTCTCACGCCTATGACCACTGACAACTAGCAGCAAGGAATGAAGAATAATGGCATCTCAGCCCAGCACCAGCATGTGGGAGCTCTCTTCCTCTTCACTGAAGAAAGCCTCTTTGCAGGCAGCAAATGCTGCTCACAAACCTCATCACTGAGCTACATCAGACTCTTGTCTTTTAATAAAAGTCCTACTTAGAAAGAGGAACATTAAGAATGGGGTAACACATCTAAGTAGCTGTAAGAACCTCAATTCCCATCTTCAGACATGACTTAGTTTCAGGGCCAGAAGTGCTGAAGTGCCTTAGGGTGCACATAAGCAACAATACTGATGCAGAAATCACCATCCTCCCACCAAAATCAAACCTGGCAGCTACCAAGACCGAAGGCATTTTGGAAACCCACTGTGTGCCCCAGAAGACCTGGGCTCGTGGCCATGGGGCTCAAACACCATGGAGAAACTCGATGACTTTGTTGCCTTGGGAAATGCCTCCAACACCTGACCCTTAACGACCATCCTCATGCCTCCCAGGAGACTGGCCAGGCTGGACACCAAAGTGCTGTCAGGTCAGTATTATTGCTCCCAGTTCCAAATTCTCCATCAAAAGACAGCAACAAGAAGGGCTTTCTCTTTTTGCTGTACCTTTTATTGTCTTATCACCTTCCCTGGCTGAGGTCTGAAACTGACATAACAAAATCAAAGTGTGGGGACACAACCCAAAGCCCTGTGATGTGTCAAACCAGATTTTATTTTGTCACTGAAAACACTGTTTTGTGAGATGCAGGAACAGGATTAAAGTGCCCCATAATGTCCAGCTGCTCTAATTCTCCTTCACCACAGAGCTTCACAATCCTTTGAGGGACTCTCTTCTCCCAGGCAATCAGCACCAGAACAAGAGGACGCACTCTCAAGCTGTGCCAGGGGAAGTTTAGGCTCGAGGCGAGGAGAAAGTTCTTCATAGAGAGAGTTGTTAGCTGTTGGAATGTGCTGCCCAGGGAGGTGGTGGAGTCACCATCCCTGGGGGTGCTCAAGAGGGGATTGGACATGGTACTTGGTGCCATGGTTTAGTAGTCATGAGGTCTTGGGTGACAGGTTGGACTTGATGATCTTTGAGGTCTCTTCCAACCTTATTGATTCTATGATTCTATGACATTGTTCTTCATGCCCAACCTAAACCTCTCCTGGGGCTACCTGAGGCTGCTTCCTCTTGTCCTATTGCTTGTTAATAGGGATAAGAGACCCACCCTTACCTGGTTCCAACAAGGAGAAGCTGGAGGTTAGGAAGGAATTCTACACAGAGAGAGTGATTGCCCATTGGAATGGGCTGCCTGGGGAGGTGGTGGAGTCACCACTATTGGAGGTGTTTAGGAGGAGACTTGATAGGGTGCTTGGTTGCATGGTTTAGTTGTTTAGGTGGTGTTGCATGATGGGTTGGACGCGATGATCTTGAAGGTCTCTGCCAACCTGGTCTGGTCTATCTATTCTATTCTATTCTATTCTATTCTATTCTATTCTATTCTATTCTATTCTATTCTATTCTAAGTAATCTGCTCTCATTCTCCTTCACAGCCTAGCTTAACTGTGAAGGAATATGTTTGTTTTTGGTTTTGTATCCCTATGGAATAAGAACATCTGTACCAAGCTCAGCTGCTGAAATGCCTCTATTTAAATCCATGCTGGTTTTTGTCCTTCAACTGTTCTGTCTTTAAGCTGTATCTGTAGGTATATCTATAGAATTCAATACATATTTATTTGTTGAGGTACTTGGGGGCCATTTAATAGATGTCACCTGCCTTTGAAGGGTGATTTTCCTTGGCGCTGACTCTCCACCAGCAGCCTTTGCTGACTAATCAAGATGTAGCTTTGTCCTGCCCTCGTAGCTGGAGGGGATTTTTGCAGCTCTGTAGGGTTTTGTCATTCATTGGGATGCTTTGCCAGTGTGTTGTGCACCTGCACAATGTCAAATACATATTGCCCACAGCAGCATTTAATACACTTCCTGATGTCACTGTAAAGTCAATAACTCGAGATCTTAATTGCAGGACTTGTCTGGATGCTGCCTCACCTACATTTCCTTCCCCCTCCCCCCGCCCCCTATTTTTATTTTCTGTGTCAAATAACACCCAGCCTTTGGAACACAGCTAGAATATTGTTTTCTCTGTGACCCTAGGAAACAAAACCAACATTGTGCAATGATTATTGGTCTGGAGAAAGCACTTCAAAGTGTGTTGTCTTCTCTGTCTGCTAAACGCTCACCACAGTGCTCCAACAAGGCAGTTTCACAGAATAAAAAGGTTCTTTATAGAACTTCTATATTCTTTACAGAATCAAAAGGTTAAGGGTGGACTAGATGATCCTTGGGGTCTCTTCCAATATGCCATTCTGGAATGAAGAATCACAGAATCTCATCATGGTGGGGGTTGGAAGAGACCTCTGGAGATTGTCTAGTCCAAACCCCTGCCAAGAGAGCTATTTGAAGGCTCTCATTTGTTAGTCCATAAAGGTAAAGGCAATGTATAGGCAAAAATACTGCTTAAAAGCTACACTTCTGAGATTAATTCAAACTATCTCAGTATCATGTGCTGTGCTTTGGGAGCATAACCTTTTTATGTAGCTGATTATTGAGCTGCTACTACCCTTAATCAGTCAGCAATTGAATGTAGAGCTGAGGCTCAGATTCTCTCCCTTGATTTCCAAAGCCCTGCACTGGAATTAATCCTGGCAATTTGTCAACCCTGGCCGGAAAATGAGCGGTTTTAAACCCTCTGAAGCTGGTTTCTTGGTGTGGAGGCTGTGAGGGGTGCTAGATAGTCTTGTCAAATAGATGGGAAAGCACCTGGCTGGCTGGCAGGAGACCTGGGCAGGCTGGAGAGTTAGGTGGAGGGGAATCTCCTGAACTTCAGCAAGGGCAGGTGCTGATATCTTCACCTGGGGAGGAACAACCCCCTGCCCCAGTGCAGGTGAGGGGATGACCTGCTGGAAAACTTCTTTGCTGTGAGGGAGCTGGAGCCCTGGAGCAGGCTGCCCAGAGAGGTTGTGGAATCTCCTTCTCTGGAGAGATTCCAAACCCCCTGGACTTTGCAACCCTGGGCAAGCTGCTGTGGGTGCCCTGCTTTAGCAGAAAGGTTGGACTGGATGATCTCAAGAGGTCCCTTTCAACCCCCATTATGCTAGACATAGAGATGCTAACAATAGAAATGATAGAGAGAGATAGGGAGAGGAAAAACCTTTGGTATGTATTTAATCCAAGTGATCTTTTGCCCCAAACACTTATAGACAGCCGTTAGTCTTTCCATTCTGCTCAGGAGCCGACGGAATTTGCCCTCTGGGTTTACATTGGAGTCTCAGTTATGTGAGATCCCAGGGAGAAAGTTTGCTCTCCCATTATTGCAGTGCTTTTTGAGCACAGCAACACATAGATGTCTAAGCTATAAGTATGGATGCAGCAGAGAGAATGAAGAGCAGAGCCCTGACCTCCAGGGTGAATGTTCTTTGCTTTGCATATCTGCTGAATCCAGACGTTTTTGTGCTTTTAGGAATAATCAGACTTTTTTCAGACAGCACCAGCCAGACATAAATGCAGCTGCTGAGGTGACAAGAGGTTTTGGGTGTCTTGACACCCAGCTGGGATGCTGGCAGAGCTGGAGAGCCCAAAAGATGGCACTGTTTTCCTGCTGCACTGTAAAGCAAATCCCTTCTCCAAAGCAGATTCATTCACTATTGAGCATCTCTCAAAACCCATGCTTTTCTCAAGGCTTTACATACAGTAAAGTCCATTATTGTGAAGGCCAAATTGCTGCCAAAAGAGAAAAAAAAGGGGAAAAAAAAAAAGAACCCTTCAGCTAAAAAATATCTTTCTTTGAACTAATAACACACCAGTCTGATGAAAAATTACATGCATGCAGGGAAGGAGTTTTTCTCAGTTATTAATGGCTGATGTTTGTTATATTGTTGTGTTTAGTCCACGAAGCCTTGATGGAAAGAAGCAGCTTTTCAACACAAATGAGACCTCATCTGGTATTCAAATGCATTCTACAAAGTGTCACCCAATCACAGGATGTTAGGGATTGTAGCACAGGCTGTCAGAAGTTGGAAGAGACCTCCAGAGATCATGCAGTCCAGCCTCCCTGCCAAAGCAGGATCACCTAGAGCAGGCTCTGCAGGAACACATCCGGGGTGTGTGTGTGTTGGAAAGTCTCCAGAGAAGGAGACTTCACAACCTTCTCTGGGCAGCCTGCTCCAGGGCTCCAGCACCCTCACCATAATGAAGTGTCTCCCCATGTTGAGGTGGAACCTCCTGTGTTCTAGCTTGTGCCCGTTGTTCCTTCTCATACCACTGGGCACCACTGAAAAGAGTCTGGTAGAATATTTAAAATTCCTGCTGAGAGTGAAGATGGGAAGCTGCATGCTGTGAGAGGGGGTCAGCCATGGGTACCGCCCTGCCCAGGCAAAGCTCAGCTTGTATTTGGGTGCTACCAGGGTGGGAGCATCCCCAGCATGGCCTCTGACACCTTAGCATAAAGAAATCCAGAAATTGGCTAAGATAGACATTGGTGGAAGGAGAAGGCTCCTAACCCTGTGGTCATTGTGAAAGATTTTTCCCCTTCTGCAAAGGGCAAGTGTCTTCCTCAGAGCTGGGCACTGCACCTGTGGCTGCTCACCTCTTGGCTCTTCAGCTCTGACTCTGATGACACAGTCAGAAGGTGATTTAAGCACTTGATCACAGCATGTTACAGTTGGTTTTGATGCTATTTTTGGCTGTACTTTTCCTTGTAGTGGAAAAAGTCAAGATGTGGTGTCTGCCCAGAGTGGGACCTGCCTTGAACATCTCTGGGGGTAGATCCCCAGGAAGAGGATCCCATTTGAAGGTAATTGTCAAAAGGAGATTCAAAATACTTTATTTTTAATCTCTCAGACTACTATTGACTAGTAGACTACATCTTCTGGATGCTTTTTGCCAGCTTTGACTCGGCTCTCTTTGATTGACAGACAGGACTTGTGCTGTGTGGTGGCTGGAGACCTTTAGAGACCAGTGATGGTTGCTCCTGCATGGCTTAATATTCCAGACCAAGCTCTGTGCTGTGCATACAGATCTCTGGTGGAGGACTGGAATGGTCTGGTTGTGTGGGTTATTTGGAGAAGCAGCTATGCCATACCATGAGTTTCCTGCAGACTGGTCGGGCTGGTGTTGCAGGGCTGTGAAACTCTCGTGCCCCAGCCTCTGGCTGGGATAACTGATGGCAATATTTCTGTCTAGGGTAAAATTCCTGTAACTGGCTGTGGCAACCCAAGGAATGAGCATTGAAAGCTGGAGGGAGCAGAGGCACCAGGCTGAGAGATCTAAAGGAACTTCTGTTCCCTGGAGAGCTCACTTAGCCTGATTGCTTAATTGTAGGTGATAATGCAGCATTTGTTTGATCTGACAACGTCTGTACTGCAGCTCCAAATGGGCTGAAAAGCTTGAGAATAACTCAACAGGAGATGAAAGACCCCAGCAAAGATGATGGGATGAGAACAAAGTTATTTCATTAAGAAAATGCAGGAATAAAGGAATTGAGCTTTTCAGGCCAGCCTTGTTAGGAAGCTAAGCAAATGAGGTTTGGGTTTATTAAATAGCATTATGTCCAGGAAAAAAACACCCTCCTGCAGAATGCTTCCAAGAATGAAATGAAAATAAAAGCTAAGAGAAACTGTTGTCTCACTTACCTGCTGCCATTTCATGCAATTCTGAGATCTCTTGTTTTAGCTTTTAAAAACCCAAGGCCACTTATTTAAACAGCAACCTGGAACTGAACTTCTGTGTGTTAAGTGTGTCCAGAGAAGGGCCACAAAGCTGGCAAAGGGTCTGGAGAACAGGTCTGGTGAGGAGCAGCTGAGGGAGCTGGGGTTGTTTTGTCTGGAGAAGAGGAGGGTCAGGGGAGAGCTCATTGCTTTCTACAACTCCATGAAAGGAGGCTGGAGTAAGGTGAGGGTCAGGCTCTTCTCCCAAGAAACAAGCAATAGGACAAAAATAATGGCCTCAAGTTGCACCAGGGGAGGCTTAAGCTGGATATTAGGAATAATTTCCTTCCTGCCAGAGTGGTCAGGCATGGAATAGGCTTCTCACGGAGGTGGTGGAGTCACCATCCTTGAAGGTGTTCAAGAATTGTGTGGACAGGGTACTTTGGGGCATGGTTTAATGGCCATAGCCATGGCTTAATGGCCATGGAGTCACCATCCCTGAAGGTGTTCAAGAAATGTGTGGACATGGTACTTTGGGGCATGGTTTAATGGCCCTGGTGGTCAGGTTGACAGTTGAACTTGATGGTCTTGGGGCTCTATTCATCCAAGACAATCCTATACTTTTATGAGAAATCTGCACCTTCCACCCAATGATCTTGGGTGGTCTAATAGCTTCAGAATAACAAAGTCCATGACGATGCTTTCCAAGAGCCTCTTTGTGAGGAAGAGACTCAGACACTGACTGTATTTTCCTTTCTGAAAGCTAATTTGAAGTGGTGCCTGTGCAGAAGCATGCCTGTGGATTTTACTAAGGACAATGAAGAATGTGCAAATTTGCCTGGGTGGAGACCAGTGGGTAGGGAAGGGAGGGTTAAGCACACTTAGCTTTTCTGTTGTTTCCATGCTCAGGATTCTCTGTACATCATGGCTGTGTGCCAGCCCTCTGATTGGGATTCAGGGCTCCTCACTGCCTCCCTTCTACCTCTAGCCTGTGGCACAATTTGTGAGGAAGATGAGACAGAAATAAATATCTTTTGGCCAGCTGACTGGGATGCAAACTCAGAATCCTTTGACACGGGCCCTGTGAGGCACAGATCTGGTGTCAACTATTAGAAAAGGGCTTGTGGATGCAGATGCCTCCCACGAGGGAGTTGGAAGGGGTTGGAAGGGACCTCTAGAGATCATCCAGTTTAACTCCCTTACTAAAGCAGGGACACCCACAGCAGCTTGCCCAGATCACAATGTCCAGGCATGTTCAGATTCTCTCCAGAGGAGGAGACTCCACAAGCTCTCTGGGCAGCCTGCTTCATAAGAAGCTTCTGTTGAAGTGCCTTCAAAGATTTCCATTTTGCAGTGACAATGGCCTCTCAGGGCATGTCCTATAGAGATGCTAAAGCTCCAGGACTCTACTGGACATATGCCACGTTCCTGTTTTTCTATATTGTCCTCAAGCCACATAGCTGAAGGATCAGTTCTAGCACCCAGGCTGTGCTGAACATGCAGGGATGTGGCTGTATGTGGGTGCTGGACTGTCTGTGTTGGAATGTGATGGAGACATCAGTTGTGCTGCTGGCTGTTACAAAGCCCAAATGAGTTCTTACAGAGACTGACAGAAATAGTCTAGTTCCCATTAATTTCAAATCCCATGAGATGCCTGCCTTCATTTTTAGGCACCTAAACACTTTTGCACATCTCCCTCTCCGTGCTTCGTGAGCTGGGGACTGATCTGGCACATCAAACTTCAGCTCAGATGTTTCTAGATCTGAGCAGCTTCTAAACTGAGAAGCAGAACTTCTCAGACCTTATGATGAGGTCAAAATTGCTCATGCCAGCGACAAAGTGATTTGTGGAGGCTTGCAGATTTTTTTTCTTTTGAAAGCATGTCTTGAAGGGCTTTTGTTGCAGTTGCTTTGGTTTGTTGTATGTGGGCTTGGTTTTTATCCCCCCCGACCCATTTATGCTAAAGTGAGAGGCAGGAGCGATTTCTATCAACACATAAAGCACATTGGGAATTGCTTGGGTCAAATAATTTTGCCCTTTTGTAAAATGATGCTTTAGGAATATTATCCCAGCCATTGGTTGTATTAGCAATCTGTTTATCCAGGTAACTGAGAGGCAAATGTAGCCTGCTGGCTTCTCAGGAAGACAAAGACAGAGTGGAGGGTGTTTATACGATCCTGCATATAAATGACTTATTTATTTTGATAAGATTTTACTGGAATCCAAAACAGAGTTTGGACATATAGCTGTAAAATACTTATCAGCAGGAAATAATGTTACTTTCCCTGCCTCATGTGCTGCCTAGTTGGTAATGCTGATCTAGATGGATGGCTTTGGTGGAGAGAGAACCTGTATCAGAATGGCACTATGGTTAAATCCTGACCCTTCCACTCTGGGTATGGGGTAGTGAGGGTGCTCAGGGGCAGGTGAGCTCTCAGGTGCAACAGCACTGTAGGGGGGTGCTTCTGCTCCCCGGGTTTGGGGCTCTGTCCTACATGGCATTTATCACTAGTACAGCAGGTAGATGAACATCTGGCACCTTTCTCCAAGAGGAGGTTTGGGTGGACATGCTAAATGGTCATGTCAGCATGCAGAAGGGAAGAAAAGGCGTGATAGGAGAGCCATGGTGGACTTACCCAGCCACCCCAGCAGGCTCCTGGGTTAGCCCTGTGGTGTTTGGCCATCTTCTTATTGCCGGGGTTTTATCCTGTTTTGTCCAGCAGCATAGTTGCTTGAGATCAGACCTGAACTCACAGAAGTCTGATGGAATGCAGAGCTGGTTGTCCTTGCTGCAGGTCATTCCCATCCAGGCATCTCAGGCTGAAGGAGTTGGGGTTGTTCAGGATGGAGAAGGGAAGGCTCTGGGGAGACCTTAGAGCAACCTTCCAGTATCTGGAGAGGGCTACAGAAGAGCTGGTGAGGGAATTCTTATAGGAGCATGTGGTGACAGGACAAGGGACAATGGATTGAAACTAGAGCAGGGTAGGTTTAGTCTGGACATTAGCATAAGATTCATTGCTGTGAGAGTGGTGAGACACTGGAACAGGTTGCCTAGAGAAGTTGTGGATGTCTCATCCCTGGAAGTGTTTAAGACCAGGCTGGATGACACTTTGAGCAATCTGGTCTAGTGGGAGCTGTCCCTACCCATGGCAGTGGAAGTTGGAGCTAGATGATTTTTGAGGTCCCTTCCAACCCAAACCATTCTGGTATTCTATGACCTCTGCTTTGGTGAGTACCACAGCAATGCTGGTAGAGATCTTCCCTTCAATTGTTACTGAGTGTTTTGGGTGGTGCTAGAAGCCATGTAGAATGGGTTATTAGGTTTGTCTAACTGAAAAAAAAATATACAAGTAGGGAAGGAAAGGGAAAAAAACTAATCTCCCTGCGAATGAAAAATTGCTTAGAATCTGCTGTCAAAACAGCAATGCTACAGTGGCACTTCTGCAATGACAGGGACTGTGCATGCAGGAGTGACAAGGCTGTTACATATATGAGAAATGAGAAAAAGGCCTTTCAAATCACACTTTGTTTTACTTCATAATTATGTGGATCCAGGACGATGCACCACAGAGCTTCCGCGGTGCCGGAGTGTGAAATTGTTTGAACCTTTGTTTTTATCCAGAAGCGGTGCCGTGAGCAATACCTCAGCACAGTCTGGATTGACTGGAATTCTATTAGTCATGTCTCTATTAAAAGAGGCAGTAATTAATTCAGGAGATTTAGAAGGCTCTGATTTTCATCTCCAAAAAGCTGAAGGTTCAAAACACAAAGTGGGATAGCACACAACGGTGCTGAACATCCAGGCTGTGTAAGTACTCACGGTGCCCAGGTGGTTCAGTAAACTGCTAGAGTGTGTTGTATGGAGTGGAGAATTTGTACACCTGGGAAGAGAGGTCATGGAAGAAGCATGGAGGAATTAAGGAATGATATTATGATGATAAATGAAGGATATATACTGGGTTCAGTTTGGGGCCTCTTACTTCAAAAAGGACACTGAGGTGCTAGAGCTGGTCCAGAGAAGGGTGATGAAGCTGGTGAAAGGTCTGGAGAAAAGTTGTGATGAGGAGCAGCTGAGGGAACTGGGGTTGTTTAGCCTGGAGAAGAACAGGCTGAGGAGAGACCTCATCGCTTTCCACAACTCTCTGAAAGGAGGTTGGGGCCAGTTAGCTGTCAGTCTCTTCTCCCGGGCTGAAGTGATAGGACAAGAGCATAGGGACTCAAGTTGCCCCAGAGGAGGTTGAGGTTGGACATGGGAAACAATTTCTTCCCCTTGGCCCAGGCTGCCCAGGGCAGTGGTGGATTCCCCATCCCTGGAGGGGTTTCAAAGCCATGGATGTTTGGTGCTGAGGGCCATGGTTTAGTGGTGACCTGACAGTGCTGGGTTAACGGTTGGACTGGATGATCTTAAAGGTCTCTTCCAATCAAAATGATTCAACAATTCTATGACTCTATAATTTATAATGTTGGCATGGGAGCCTGAGCCACAATTTGGCATTGCAGCTTCTCATTGCTGTGGGACACCATCACTATCCAAAGAAGTTGAGCACAGCTTTTGCCTCACCTGTCTGTAAAGGAATGGCAAAGTATCCCATGAGAGGGACTTTTAAGAACTGCTGTTTGCAAGAAACTTCAGATTCTTCCTATGAAAGGTACCAAAATGCATAAAGAGTGTCATTATTCTGCATACCACTGTGCAAAAGCTGCAAATTGCCTTTTGTCTGGAGTGTAACAGGCTGTACTTAACCACTCACACCTGCTGACTGCTGAGACTCAACCTGAGCATCACTGTCCATAATGGAAATAATTAATCCCAGGGAAGAGGTATTCCAGGTAAGCCTGAATTTCATGTATTGTATGCAGTGGCATAAAGACTTGATAACCTCTAATAATAATTTTCTGTTGTTACTCCAAGGAGTAGGCTTGAAAAGTTTCAGGTGCTTGATGCTGAGTGGTTGGGCTCTTCAAAGCAGCCAGAATGGTCACTCCTGGGCTGTGTGATCAGGAGCCAAAAGCACCACATGCAGCATGGCACAGCCACACACATAGAATCACACAGTGTGGGAAGGGTTGGAAGTGACTTCTGGAGATCATCAACTCCAATCCCCCTTGCCAAGGCAGGTTTACTTACAGAAGGTCACACAGGAACGTGTCCAGGCAGGTTTGGAATCTCTCCAGAGATGGAGACTCCACCACCTCTCTGGGCAGCCTGCTCCAGCTTCATCACCCCTAAATTAAAGCAGTTCCACCTCGTGTTTAGATGGACCTTATGTTCCAGTTTGTGTCAGAAATCTTTTGTCTCTTGGGTTTCTTGCCATGTATCATGTTTGGTGGCTCATTGTTTCTGGGGCAAGCACAGCAGATGTGGACTCTCACTAAAAGATACTGATTTGGTTTTATTTTGCTCTTGTGCAGATACTACAGTGTATTAAAATGAAGGATTTCAGACAAATGATAGATGTGCAGAGGAGAGCCACAGCACTGCTTTTCCTGGTGTGAACAGGGGACTTGTGTATTTTGGGAAGTCAATACGTAGGCTGGAAGCTGTCCTGCTCTTTTTGGAGAAGTCAGCTGTTGCTCATGCTGAAGGATGTGAGGTATTTCCAGGTACAGCCTCTACCTACTCTCCTCCTTGTCCCTTCTCAGATGCTCTCTTGCTCTTCCCAAGTGCATAGTCTACCTTTCCCCTTTTCTACCTTCTTACCTATGGACTTACTAGCTCTTACCCACAGACTTCTTTGCTTTTCTGACACCAGGTACAAGTTTGGGATGGAGGACAAACCATAAACTCCTGGCAGGCAGCACAGGACAGTGGTCCCCCTGCCTCTTCCTTGGCCCTAGCAGCATCCAGAACAGAATACAGAGGAGCTGAGCAGCCTTATCCTTCACCCTAAGCTTCCTGCCTCCATTTTCTCCAATGGCACCTCTGTCAGAACCTGTAAGCACAGCTGGAAATCCTCCATGACTCATGGCTTGAAACTGTGCCAAGGGAGGTTGGATATTAGGAATGACTTTATTTTTGGTCAGGCATTGGAACAGGCTGCCCAGGGAGGTGGTGGAGTCACCATCCCTGAAGATGTTCAAGAAACCTGGGATATGGCACCTTGGGATATGGTTTGATAGCCATGGTGGTCTTAGATTCACAGAATCACAGAATATTGGGGGTTGGAAGGGACCTTGAAAGATCATCCAGTCCAACCCCTCTGCCAGACCAGCATCGTCTAGAGTAGGTCACACAGGAATGCATCCAGGCAGAGGAGGAGACTCCACAACCTCTCCGGGCAGGCTGACGGTTAGACTCAATGATCTTAAAGAAACAACTGAAACAACTCTATGATTCTGTGACTGAGACTGCTGCAGTAGATGTTCACATTGTTTGTCCTCTCCCGGGCTCTGCTGACACAAAGATGTGAAGACAAGGGCATCTGAAAAGCACAGATTGCTTACTGTCGCTATTGGATTGCTTGGTAACCATTTGCTTAGGGCAATTACCACTAATTATTTAACAGAATTGGAAAAGCAGAAAAATAATCTATAAAGGGTACCAGGGACACATTACTGTGTGATAATGGGATTTTACAAGATAGCCAAAAAAATACCCAGCCCTAAATGTGTCTGTCTTGGTGCACATTGCTACTTGTGGTATTTGATGACAAAAAAGGAATGATAAATACTGAACCACATCACACAGAGCATGAGATGAAGTTTGGGCAGATATTTATTTGTGGAATGAGCTCTTCTTGATAATTTAGGAAGTACATAAAGTGCATCTAATTTTATTCCCCCAGATACAGGCAGAAGGTTCTGTCTAAGCTAAAATTAGCTGGGGGTGGTGGTGGTGGTGTTGTGTTGTGGTTTTCTTTTCTTTTTTTCTTCTTCTTTTTTTTTTTTGTCTGAACCATCTGTAGATGTAAATTTGTCTTGCAGAGTTACATGCACACCCAGTCGTAGCGTGTAATGACTCAAGCCTCTTGTCCCTTCTGAGGGAGCAGGAAGGAGAAACGTTCCCATCTCAGAGCTTGCAATCAGATTTTTCCCTCCTCCTCGGTCAGGGTTTCTGCTTTCGACTCCAGCTGCCCTTCTGCCAAATGATCTAAGCTGAGGTCAGGCTTATGGGGAGTTGTGACTTTATTTTATTGTCCTTGCACATTTCATCTGTACAAGGAGTGTAATGAAACCCATTTAGATCTCACAGTTGTGAAGGTTATTAAATTAAAAGTGATTTAGGACTATTGGTTGAAAGAAAGTCCAAGTATTGACTACCATTAGTTCTAGGTTTTTCTCAGTTTCTGAAATCAATTAAGATGACAATGTTATTTGGGACAATGTTTGGGGGCCAGAGGAGATCACAACAATGATGGGAGGGATGGAAGCCCTCTGCTACGAGAACAGGCTGAGGGAGTTGGGATTGTTCAGCCTGGAAAATAGAAGGCTCCAGGGAGACCTTCTGGTGGCCTTTCAGTACTTCAAGGGACCAATCAGAAAGCTGGGGACAGACTTCTTAGGAAGGCCTGTTGTGACAGGACAGGGGGTGATGGTTTAAAGTAAAAGATTCAGACTGGAGAGAAGGAACTAATTTTTTACTCTGTGGGTGGTAAGACCCTGACCCAGGTTGCCCAGAGAGATGGTAGATGCCCCATCTCTGGAACCTTTCCAGGTGAGGTTGCTTGGGGCTCTGAGCAACCTGCTCTGGTTGCAGATGTCCCTGCTGACTGCAGGGGGGTTGGATTAGATGGTCTTCAGAAGTTCCTTCCAAGTCCTGCCATTCTGTGGTGTCACTGCTTCTACTGGCTGCAATCGCTTAGATGCGGAAAGCGAAGCAAAAAGGTGCAATCCAATGGGATGCCCTGAAGAAGTGGTAGCTCTTCCGTGACTTTTAGCTAAGTCAGATTGCTCTCTTGCCTGAGAACTCCTTGACAGAGGGATTTAACAGTGTAAATGTGATTTCTTTGTTTAAATATCCTGTAATTAGAGATGCAATTCAATCAGCTGAGAGTATCAGACATTTCCTAGGTAGCACTGTCAGATGCTGTCATCAGTCAGCATACGGTCAGGCTGCTGCTAGTCACTTCAGAAAGTTATGCAAAGCAACTGCGCTACCAAAAATAAGACAGCTGAAATGTTAAAATACTGAGTTTGGGCTCAGCTCCCTCAGGATGAGACTCTAAGATGCTTTTTATAACCTCCTGCTTCACCAGCTTCATATTGACTCACATGGTTATGCAAATGTCACAAATTGCAATAAAGTCAATTAAAGTGCTATCAAGCCTCATAAAAATATGTACCCACCAGTTTGTTGCTGAGGCACTGCCTCTGCTCTGCTTGCTTATGGCCAAGACACAGGACGGGTGTGCAGCGTGGGGGTGTCCACTGGGATCAGTGGGGCATCTTCTTTTCATAGTGCAAGAGTGTGGGTGGCCAACATCTGCTTGCATCCTATGAGTGGACATTGATAAGAGTAGTGGTGGAGTCCCCATCCCTGGAGGGATTTCCAAGCTGTGGAGATGTGGAGCTGAGGGACATGGTTCAGTGGTGACCTGGCGGTGCTGGGTTAATGGTTGGATTCAGAGAATCATTGCAGTTGGAAAAGATCTCTAAGATCATCAAGTCCAACTTTCAGTGAGCTTAAAGGACTTTTTATTTAGTGGCTCTGAAGGACTTTTAAAACCCAAATTCTGTGATTGTATGATCATCTGCTTTTGTGCAGCATGCCTGGGAGTCCAAAGAAATGAGGAAAAGGTGATTTCCATCCCTGCTCCAAAGCCAACTGTGCGACCCAACCTTTTCTAACCATGAAGCTGCACCTCAGGGAAAGGACCCAAAGCACCCAATACCAGCCACAACTGGACAGAAAATATAGTCTGAGAAGTAAGTCTTTAATATTAGTGTTTTCTAAAACTAATTGTAATATGGCTTTGCTTAAGGGTTTGTTCTGATCCCCATTTTGTGGTACTTTTGTCACAGAAATCCCTGATTAACTTTCTAGGCTCTCCTTAGGTTTTGGGTTTCTTCTGCCAGCTTTGCTAAAAAAAAATATCCTACCTACAAAACAAGAGGGTTCTGCAGGGTGCTGAGCAGCATCTGGGTTCTGCATTGGTTAGGGGACCTCTCCTCTGGCCAAAAATCTCCACTACCAGGCTGGGAAGGCTAACACCCTTTCCTGCAAACCATAAGATCTACATGACAACAATGATGCATCAAATCACTGCAGCTCTCTGCAGTGCAGAACTGGTGCCATTTTTTTTTCTGTTCAAATTAGATTTTCATGGATCTAGCTGGTACCTGAGCTCACAGAGCTCCTTTGACTAACTCTTTATATTCAGTATTTTGGTGGGAAAATTAGGGAGTCTGGTTTTGTTGTAACATTATGAATATATAGAGATCATGGGAGGGGGTTATTAGCCACCACCCCAAAAAAAGAGGGGAAATATTGGATGGTAAAAATCATGTTGAAGGGTAAGAACAGTGAGTAAAAATTTTATTGAAGGGTAACTGCAAAGGGGAAAAATATTTATTGCAGTCTTTAGGAAGGGTAAAGATTTTATTGCAATTTATGGTGTTTGCATGATGATGTGAGTCAATATGAAGACAGCGAAACAGGAGGTTATAAAGTGGAAGGGTAAAATCCACGTCTGCCCCTCACCTGAGAAGTGAATACTGCCCTTCTCTGAGTTCTGCTTTGGAGGAATTTTATTGAACACAATTTAGTGTAAAGCTGGGATATCTGCACTGATGGATACAGCTTTGGCTCCTTTGCCTTTAACAAGACCTTAATGGGAATGTCCGAGGCCTGACCCATCCGAAGGGTAGTTCAGGAGGAAGTGCAATTGCACTATAAATAATTCACTTCGGTGCCTCAGCCACCATTCAGTGTAGCCCTTTTAATACCCCATAAACTCAAATGTACCATGCTATTTCTCTCTGTTTCAAACTGCTCTCACAGGGCCAGCAAATGGAATAGCACCAGCAGACCATATGCTGTGGAGACCAGAGAGCGGATGAAATTGCAGTCCTGCCGACAACGTGCTTCATTTCTCTGCCTGGAAAGTTCACATGCTGAAATGCAGCTCTTTCCTTTGCCTCTCTGTAATATGCTTTGAGAAAGTCTTAATGTCCCAGCCCCTACACGGGGTGCAATATCCTCTGGACCAAGAGAGTGTTTTGGTGAGCAAAGACCATGCTGATGCTTGTCCTTCATCCATAGCTGCTGTGAAATGGGGGAGCCTGTCCCACAGGATGGGCAGCTGTCCTTGGCTGAAGAACTTCTGTGTGGTTATTTCTGAAGTGCTGGTCTCACAGATCTGGCAGAAGTTTGTGGGAATCATAGAATGGTAAGGGTTGGAAGGGACCTTAGGATATCATTGAATTCAACCCCTCTGCTAAAGCAGGATCACCCAGGGCAGATTGCAGAGGAAAGCATCCAGCCAGGTCTTGAAAGTCTCTACAGAAGGAGAGTCCACAATCTCTCTGGGCAGCCTGCTCCAGGGATCCAGCATGAGGCCATTTCCTCTTGTTCTGCCATTTGTTCTTTGGGAGAGGAGATCAAACCCCACCTCACTTTAATCAGGGAATTGCAGAGATCTGCAAGGTCTGCCCTCAACCTCCTTTTCTCCAGACTGAACACCCCCAGTTCCCTCAGCTGCTTCTCACCAGACCTGTTTTCCAGACCCTTCACCAGCTTTGTTGCCCTTCTCTGGACACATTTCAGGACCAAAATGTCTTTCTTGTAGTGAGGCCCCCAAAACTGAACCCAGTACTCAAGGTGTGACAGTGGTGAGTACAGGGTCACCCTCTCTGCAGACCCCCAAAGTTCTCACTGTGACCTGGTTTCTCCTCACTTCTGCTTTCCTTTCCTCCATATAGGCTATCAAAGTTATTTCCAATTTATGCCTTTGTAAGGGAGAGGACAACCTGGCTTGTGGGCACCTTGAATTTGCTGATAAAAATCCCAAATGAGTTTTTCCCAAGTTATGAAACACTTGATACCTCTAAGGCTTTTGTCCCAGCTGGGAGCAGAGTTGGAATCTCCACTCTGCCTTGTACAAGTCTCCATTAAGCAGTGTGAAATTGGTCCATTTATAATTCATTTTAGGGTCTAAATCTCAGGATGATGTTGAAATGACTAGAGCTTCCTGGAAGGCAGCCAGGATTTGTCCTGCTCTTTTCTTGTTCCTGCAGAAGAAACGTATTTTCAGCACAAAAACTCAATTAGGACAGCCAAAGTGTGCTCGAGCCAGGGAGGGAACACTGCTTCTGGGCCGTGACCTCTTCTCAAATGCTTTGCAGACAAGAGGCTGGGCTTAGGGTCTGGTGTAGAGGAGACATCATCAAGGATGAATTGGTTCCCAAATCCCAACTCCTTTCTGCCTGGTATTGCTGCTCCAAGTCCACAGTGGCCTGCCGTATCTTAGTGTCTAATTAGCTCTTGTTTTCCCAGTTTCACAAGTTATTAATTATTGATAAAATGAGTTGTGAGACCAGGGCTCCACGTGTGTTGTCTGAAGGCAAATTCCTGGGTAAGCTGAAAAGTGATTTCCCACCTCAAGGAGTTCCCAAATATACCAGCAACTTGGTTTCTTCAGTTTGGAACAATTTCAGTCTGAAGTTTCCCATTGCAGATGATTTTCCTCTGTTAATGTTCTAAGCAGCCTGCAAGTTCTTCCCCCCAAACCCTGAAAATCACAATATTACACCCCTGGGTCCACTCCTCCTTCTAGTGCAGCACCTGCATTTAGTGCAATTCTCTCCAGAGCTATTTGCCTTGGTTATGACTGAATAGAGCCCTCTTCACCACCAGCTGCTTCTGCTTTGTTTTGGGGCTGTTTAGCCTGCAGAAGAGCAGCCTGAGAGGAGATCTTCTTAATGTTCAGCAAAAGCTAAGGGGTGGAGGCTGTGAGGATGGGGCTAGACACTTTTATGTGGTGCTCAGTGATAAGACAAGGGGCAATGGGTACTAACTGGAGCCCAGGAGGTTCCAACTGAGCAGGAAGAGAAAATTATTTGTTGTGATGGTGCCGGAGCCGTGGAGCAGGCTGCCCAGAGAGGTTGTGGAGTCTCCTTCTCTGGAGAGATTTCAAACTCTCCTGGGCATTGTGATCCTGGGCAATCTGCTGTGGGTGACCCTGCTTCAGCAGGGGGTTTGCACTGGTTGATCTCCAGATGTGCCTTCCAACCCCCACCTTGCTTGGGTTCTGTTCTGCCACTAATGACAATCCAACATTTGTAGTGCAGCTCCCATGATCTGTGGTTTCACAGAGGCAAGATGGCAGCACCACTGACTGGAGCCAAGAGGACTTGGGCACTTTGGAAGGAAAATGTGTCTGTTTGCAATCAGCCAGGTAATCAGAAAGGATGATGATGAAAATAACTTGGGATTTTAATTGTCTTGTAGTGGGGGGAGTATGGAAAAGTAAGTCTGCACTCTGCTATGGGGTTGTGCTGCACGTTCAGGTTTGGTTCCACCACTGAGATGGTGCCTGACAGCCCTCTGGCTGATGGCATGCCCAAGGCCACCGTGGACATGACTGTCACCTCTGAGCAGTGACTCCATGGTTGCCTGCACCGGGTTATTCAGCTCATCCTGGGAGGTTGATGCTTTTTAAAGGAAAGCAAATCCTGGGATGACTGCCATCCCTGTAGGGACACCTGAATTCTGTAAAGCACTCTGTCCTGCTTTCTAACAGCATGACTTTTTAGCACTTTGCTTGCTTTCCTGCAGTTTTCCTTTAAGTTTTGGGGTCAAACAGGTCCCAAATGTCCCTTGACCCAGCATGCTTCCCTCCACTTCTGTGTCAGAAGCCCTGAATGTCACATCCTTTTGTTGCAGAGTGATAAATCACTGCGGGGATGGTGGGAGGCAGGATTAATGTCCTGTCATTGCTGGATGGCAGCAGGTTTTTGGCATGTTGAAGGAAGCCAGTCCTGTAATGGCTTAATGCCCCTTTGCTCATAAGCTTAACATTAACCACATGCTTAATAAATTTGTTCTCTCAGAGGAGGGCCTGGAGTGAGTGACTGAGAGCTGAGCTTTTCTAGGCTCTGTACCTTCACCAGCTTACTGTGGAAAGTCATTTAAATGTCTCTGGTATGTAAGGTTACCCAGCTGTAAAATTGGGTATAATAAGGCTTGCTTACTTTACAGCTCAGGTTTAATTCAGTAGTGTTTGTTGTGTGGTGCCAGACCTTGTCTAGCAGGTATAATAGGGAAGGGGTTACAAATGAGCAGCGGGGAGGACCTGTCCATTAACAAAGTCATCGTTAGAAGACAAATCTGGCTGGAATGAAATGCAGAAATCCAACAGCTGCTGACAGGATCAGATAATTATCTTTCCTGTAAAATGTAACCTTCCAGGTAAGGAGATGAAGGTGTTAGGAAAGGAATGGGTGTAGCAGAAGGACAAGTGCTGCCAGCTGCCTGGAGCTCTGCAGAGCCCTGCACATTAGGTACCACCCCCAGCCCCACCACCTATCGCTGGGTGCATGGCACCTGCCTGGCTGTTTGCTCTCTGCCTTTATTCCAGCTGGTGTGGAGGGGAGATCTTGAAGAGCAGGATCACAAAATCATAAAGGATGGAAAAGGCCTCTCGGATTATCAAGTTCAACCATCAACCAAACACCACCATTACACTAAACCATTTCCTGAAGTGCCACATACACACTTTCTTGAACACCTTCAGAGATGGTGACTCTACCACCTCTCTGGGCAGCTGTTCCAATGCCTTGCAGGCAAGAATTTTTTCCTCATGTCCAACCTAAACCTCCTCTGGTGAAACCTGAAGCTATTTTCTTGTGTCCTATTGCTTGTTCCTTGGGAGAAGAGTGACTCTATCCTCCTTTCAGGGAGTTGTAGAGAGCCTTGAAGGTCTCCCCTCAGCCTCCTTTTCTCCAGAAGACTTGTGCTCTAGACCCTTGGTTGCCTTTCTCCAGATCTGCTCCAGCACTTCAATGTCTTTCTTGTGGTGAGGACTCCCAAACTGAACACAGTATTTGACATGTGGCCTCATCAGTTCTGAGTGCAGGGAGTACACTTCCCTGGTCCTGCTGGCCACACTATTGCTGATCCAGGTCAGGATGCTGTTGGCCTTCTTGGCCACCTGGACACATGCTGGCTCATGTTCAGACTGCTGTCAACCAGCACTTTCCCACCAGGGAGGTTCAAGCCACTCTGCCCCTGAGCCTGGAGTGTTTATGGGGTTGTTATGGCCAAAGTGACACTTGACCTTGTTGAACCTCATACAAGTGGCCTCAGCTCAGCAATCCATCCAGACCAGATCCCTTTTCAGAGCCTTCCTACCCTCAAGCAGATCTTATTTCCGCGTAGTTTGGTGTCATCTGTAGAAACGGAGGAGCAGAAATGGAGCAGTGGGTTGGGAAGCCCTGGTGCTGTGCACTCATCTAGACCACAAAAACCCCTGCCAATACACTTACTTTAGCTTTGCTGCCCTCAGGCAGCTTTGCTGTGCTCAACAGCCCCATTGAGCAGAGCATGTGTTTGCCTTTAAGTGCACACATTTATCACCTGTGTGGGTGATTTATCATATGAAGCACATTCAAAGAATATGGGACATGGTTTGTCCTGCCATGAGACTTTTTGTTTGGGTTTCTTTTTTTGCCTGCTTATAGGAATGAGATGAGGGTCACTTGGGTATTTGTGGGCAGTGGGGTTTCACTGTAGGTTATTGGGGTTTATTAGACTTCTCCCTATTATGTTAAAGGCTGTAGAACCTAACCTGCCCCCCATCTGATTGGCATGTGGAATAAATCCTCACCTCAAGGTGCTGAGAGCCCCAAAAGAAGCAGCAATGGGGTGATGAGGGATACATTGCTCTGAATACAGGGAAAAACAGAGAAACATGAGGTGTGGACATGGGCACTGGGTGGAATTTGGCTGTGTCATTCACAGACAGATAACCTTGCACTCTAGTGTTTGCTTTCCAGCACAGCCAAGCAAATGCACTGGGAGCAGTTGGAGTTGCTAGTGACCAGACATCCTTTCTTTCCTGCAAGGTAAGATCTTCAAATCTCACTAATGAAGAAGTCCATATGAAAACCCAGTTTTGATTTCACCAGGGATGGCATGGAGGGAACACTGCCCAAGCTACCACCTGAGCCACCCATGTTCCCCTCTGCCTGGAGAACGAACAGCTTTTTCAAAGTGTTTTAACCAAAGATATTCTATCTCTGATTTGGTCAATAAGTCAGAGGTTGGACTAAATGACCTTTAAATTGCCCTTCCAACCCAGTGCATTCTATGCTATGGAAACCTTGAGACCAGGTAGGTCTTATTCATCCCTGAACACTTCTGTGGTTTCCCTGCCCTTAGCATTTTATTCCTTTGCCTGGTTTCCTCAGAATAATGCCTTAGTCCAACAGAATATTTCATATTTGTGAGCCATGTGATGTTTGAATCACTTGGTGTGAGTTGTAGCAATGTCCAGAATCTGCAACTGTTTAAAATCACATGTATCAGCTCAATCAGGAGGTCCGGAGGAGGCATTCCCAGAGGCATTCTTCTGGCTCTGCTTCTCCAAGGATTTCAGTGGCTGCTTGCACTTACTGTATAGTATGATTCTTCTTTTGAGTGCTAAATTTCATGCTTCCACTACAGAGCTCTTGTGCTAGGAAAATGTGGCCCACTTCTCAAAACTGAAGGGCTTCCAAGGACTTCAATTAAATCTGACTTACTAAAGAGTCTCCTGTGCTAAGGGTCATCTCCTACGTTTTGCTTCTTCAGCCTTCATAGGTGGAGAGTTCTGCTGGGAAGGAGCAGCAGTGCTGACTGTGACAGCTCCTATTTTAACCCTTTAAAATGTCACCTCCTTATAACACACTTCCTATCACACACTGATGTAATCTGGTGACTGATATAATCCCAGGATGGAGAGGAAAGTCCCACCAGTGCCCTGTTTTTCACAGTGCTGTGATGGGGACAATGCAGAGTCCTGAAAGCTGCTGGCAGGCACATACTGCAGGGCTGGGCTTGGACAAGCTCAACAGATCCTGAGTAAATGACCTTCAGGCAAATCTCCCTCTCATGTGTGCAGCCAGGTAGGAAAAAAGATGGGGAATGGATAAGAAAACGGCAGAGTAAATAAGCAGACCTAAAGAACAAGTTTAAATTCAGTCAGGGCTCAGATTTCTATCTGTGAGCACAATGCATTTCATTGAGCAAAGGGCAAGGTAAAGAACAGGGCTGTTTTATTTTTGCAAGCATAGCACACTGGATGTGGAAATCAGTCAGCAGCCTCTTGAGCATGAGAGCAGGGCTGGGTGAGCAGAGAGGCTTCCTCTGGGAAAACAGGAAAAGATTTCTTAGCAGGACCTCTGCTACAGGGTCCAGCTTCTTGTGCTCACAAAGCCTTCTCTGCCCCATCGAGATGCTGCTGATGATACAGTGAACAAGGGGCTTCAGCTATGCCCACAGGCATGGAAACAAGCAGGGATGCCCAGCCAAGGTGATGCCCAAGAGCTGGCTTAAAATCAAGGATAATGCAAAAGTTATGGACCCTGGGAAAGAGCTGATTAATACTGCAGTCAAAGGGAAGAGCCACGGAGCTCTGACCAATGCTTCCTTACAGCATTTCTCCCAACATATTACTTAGAATCATAGAATGGTTTTGGTTGAAAGAGATCTTTAAGACCATCCAGTCCAACCATTAACCCAGCACTGCCAGGTCACCACTAAACCATGTCCTTCAGTACCTATATGGTATATAAACCCATCCAGGGATGGGGAATCCACCACTGCTCTGGGAAGCCTCTTCTAGGGCTTGACAACCCTTTCGGGGAAGAAATTGTTTCTCATGTCCAACCTACACCTCCCCTGGAGCAACTTGACACCATTTCCCCTTTGCCCTATTGCATATTACATGAGCAGAAAGACCAATCCCCACCTGGCTCCAACCTCCTTTCAGGGACTTCTAGAGACCCAGAAAGTCTCCCCTGAGCCTCCTTTTGTCCAGTCTGAACAACCTCAGTTCCCTCAGCTGCTCCTCATGAGATCCTGTTTAAAGCTACTGCTCTCCATGGTTTCTCCATCCTTATTTATTTTGAACATTGCTTAATGTTCATCTTACCATCCTACTGACCTTCCACTTCTCTGAGTTTGGTTTGTCCTTCACAAGTGGTGTTTGAAAGCCCACTCCTACCTCCCAATCTGTCCATGCTGCTCATCTCATTTCCTGGAGCTTCCCGGAGCGCTGCAGAACCTTTGGCCAGACTCAGCACCGCGTCACCAGCCCGGCTGTTGCCTCCTGCCAGCCCAGCAGGGACCAGCAATGCCCAGGAACAGGTTGTCAGAGGTGAAACCCAAACTTTCCTGCACTCTCTGTAAGTGTTAATGAACCTTGTAAAGCAAATGCTCACCCAAGTATGTCAATCCCCAGCTGTTCTCCCCAGGGATGATAACCTGCCAGAAACTGAACACCATGTGCTGAAGAACTCTTTGTTTTCTGGAGCTCCTGGAGATATACAGGAGGGGGCTGCAAAGGGACAGGCTTGCAAAGAGATTGCTCCCCCTGGGGAATGAGACTCCTTCTAACAGAGTGCAGTTTCCTTTACAAAATATCTTTTTTCTTTTTTTTTCTTTTCTTTTCTTTTCTTTTCTTTTCTTTTCTTTTCTTTTCTTTTCTTTTCTTTTCTTTTCTTTTCTTTTCTTTTCTTTTCTTTTTTTTCTTTTCTTTTCTTTTCTTTTCTTTTCTTTTTTTTCTTTTCTTTTCTTTTCTTTTCTTTTCTTTTCTTTTCTTTTCTTTTCTTTTCTTTTCTTTTCTTTTCTTTTCTTTTCTTTTCTTTTCTTTTCTTTTCTTTTCTTTTCTTTTCTTTTCTTTTCTTTTCTTTTCTTTTCTTTTCTTTTCTTTTCTTTTCTTTTCTTTTCTTTTCTTTTCTCTTCTTTTCTCTTCTTTTCTCTTCTTTTCTTCTTCTTTTCTCTCCTCTTCTCTTCTCTCTCTCCTCTCCTCTCCGAACCTCTCCGAACCTCTCCGAACCTCTCCTCTCCGAACCTCTCCTCTCCTCTCCGAACCTCTCCTCTCCTCTCCGAACCTCTCCTCTCCGAACCTCTCCTCTCCGAACCTCTCCTCTCCGAACCTCTCCGAACCTCTCCTCTCCGAACCTCTCCTCTCCTCCCCTCCCCCTCCCCCTCCCCCTCCCCCTCCCCCTCCCCCTCCCCTTCCCCTTCCCCTTTCTTTTTTTCTTTTTCCTCCTAATGTCCAACTTAAGTCTCCCCTGCTTCAGTTCCAAACTATTGCCCCTTGTTTATGACCACAGGCACTTCTAAACAGTCCCCCCCAGCCTTCCTGTAGGTCCCCTTCAGATACTGAAACATGCTCCTGAAGCCTTCTCTTCTCCAGGCTGAACAGCCCCAATTCTTTCAACCTGTCCCCACAGGGGAGGTTGTCCAGCCCTCTGATCATCTTTGTGGCCTCCTCTGGACCCACTCCAGCAGGTCCACATCCCTCTTGTGTTGAGGGTCCCATAGCTGGACACAGTACTCCAAGTGAGTTGGACATCTTCATTTGGGGTTGTGCTATAGGAAAGGGCTGTCCTCATACAAGCCACCTGCTAGCTTCACCCTTCAGAGGAATAATTCTCATGATTCACTGTGATACTTAAGACAATGGGAAGCATTTTGCATCTCAGAGCAAAAACCGCTCCAGCTTTACATTTCATTTTCGTTTGGCGTTACAAGAGATCTACGATCATCAGCGACTTGTTCACAGTTATGAACTGCCTTTGTTGTCATCTTTACTGTGGGTATTGCTGCAAAAAGCGAGGATGTGCCACTTGTTTTGTGGGTTTGTTTTGCTTTAGTGAATTGCAAGCCATGATTTAAGTTTCTGCTTTCAGCGTTATTCCTGTCTCCCAGTAGGATAATGCAATCAACAACACCTACTACCACTTCCAGTTTTAAGACAGGATGGATGGAGCAGCTCTCCTGCATGAAGTGAAATTAAATACATATTTTGAGTGTGGTAGGGTCTTTTTTTCCTTTAGTAGCAAATGGATATTATTTAAAACTAGAACTCAAGATGAGAAATCCCAAAGGTGAGTTACTGACTGTGCAAATTCCCAGACAGAAAATTAATGAATACCCTTTCAATGAGGTACATGCTAATCTTTCTCCTGTGGATGGAGTGCCCCTGGACTATTTGTGAGCTTGAAAAGGGCACTGAGCTCCTTTGTCTCAGAAAATCTGATGTAATATCTGACTGGGGATCACTGAATGGGCTTTAACACAGCTTGAATGCATTTGATAGCTCAGATGTCTAAAATTTGCTCATGTAACCATATGCTGACAACTTCCCCAAATGCTCCTTTCTCTTCTTTTGGGGCTGTTTTGAAGCTGTAAGAAAATGACAGTCTAATGGTATGACCCCCAACTACTCCAGGCTGTGCCAAACACATTGCAGCCAGTTACTTGGTGGTGACATGAAACACACGGAAAGAGTAGGAGTAAACATTAGCAGCAGAGAGAAACTTGGCAAGTGGCTGCAGGGAGAGAAGTGAAGAAAGGCATTTGGGAGATGCTGTGACTCTTCTCTTTTAACTGAAATGAAGTTTCCTCATGTTTTCTGAGCTGCTCCCTTTACTGGGTATTCAAAGGAACTAAGCCTTGGCTTAGTGAGTCTGGTTTTGTCTCTACAGTCTTTGGAGTTTCTAAGTGGGGGATTCCCACTGGCCATACTTCAGTATAGAGGCTGGCTGAAAAGACAGGATATGGGACTAATGCTGGCCTGAATGACTGCCTGCTCTAATCCTTTTCTTCTTCAATTTGCATCTTCAGTCACAGCAGCCCTGTGCAGTGCTCTAGGCTCGGGGCAGAGTGGCTGGAAAGCTGCCAAGAAGAGAAATACCCGGGAGTGCTGGTTGATAGCTGGCTGAAGATGAGTCAGCGTGTGCCCAGGTGGCCAAGAAGGCCACCAGCATCCTGGGTTGGATCAAGAATGGTGTGGCCAGCAGGAGTAGGGCAGTGATTGTCCCTCTGTACTCAGCAGTGGTGAGGCTGCAACTCAGATACTGAGTTTGGTTTTGGCTTCCTCATTAGATGAAGGGCATTGGGGTACGGAAACAGGTCTGCACTGAGGCTTAGGCCCCTGCCACAAGAAAGACATTGAGGAGCTGGAGCAGGTCCAGAGAAGGGCATTGAAGCTGGTGAAGGGTCTAGAGAACAGGGATGGTGAGGAGCAGCTGAGGGAAATAGGGTTCAGCATGGAGAAAAGGAGGCTGAGGGGAGACCTCACTCTCTCCATCTGCCTGAAAGGAGGTTGGAACCAGGTGGATGTTGGTTTCTTCTCCCATGTAACAAGAGGCAGGACAAGAGGAAATGGCTTTACTTATGTAAAAATCCCTTATGTAGATAATAAAGAAGCTGGTGCAGTGTAGCTCCAACTCCCTGTACCATCAGCCCCTGGCAATAGGAACTGCTCAATATCTTAAAATAGATGCTTGGGCAGTCCCTGTCATGCCCAAAGCTTTTGTCATTCCAAGGTCTTCTTGCTCGCATGTTGGCCTATCTGCTTCCCACCCATGTGCTTTATCAGTGGAGAGATGCATTGCTGCTTCTGCAGGCAGGAACTTCTCATCAATCACTGCTCAGCACCAGAAGAAATGAAGTGGAGCAGAGAGCTCTTGATTTTCCTCTCAGTTCTGGGCTAGTGGAATAGAGAAAATGTTTCTACAGCCCTAGCAGAAGTGTGTGTCAGATGTATGGGTTCAGTTCTGTGTGGTTTGTTGATTTTTTCCCCCACATTTTTATAGTTTTGATAATGACATCTATGTGCTCAACTCAGAAAGTAGAAGAGTTGGGTTTTTTGTAATATGCAGACACTTTTCTCCACAAAATCAGGTCCCTGTTACTTTAAAACCATAAATTTGGAGGAGTTTATTGATTAAAAGAAGGAAAATGAAGAGCTGTACTCAGATTTGAATCCCTGCAGCACAAACATTTTGCATTAGCCTGCTCTGAAGTTGGAGTAGCTCCTTGTAGGATAATTCAGAGTTTTCATTTTCCTCATTACCAAGCCACTGAACCCTTCTCAAAGCAGGCATGAACACGACTCTGCAGCACCAGCACCCTCCTTAGACCAGACCTGAGACCAGCTCTGTGGTTTTTCACTTTCCCACAGAGAGGTTAGTGCACATATTTTTCATTTTCTATCACTAACATGCTTGGAACAACCTAAAAATTTTACATGCTGAGTTCACTTCCCTCAAGCCTTGGAAAAGTTCCTTTCCTCAGCCCTTTGAAGAAGTGAACCAAGATCTCTTTACCCTTATCTCTAGTTTTCCTTTCTTTTGTTCCTCTCCAAATTGCCTCACACTATCAGAGAAATGTTTATGCAATCAGGGTAACACAGTGTTGGGTATCAGGCTCTGTTTGCAAATGTCTCATAAAGGCTTTTTACCCCAAATAAAGTCATTTGTAAAGGAGAAGTGAAACAGGTTATACAGCAGAACTGTAGCCCATCCAGCAAAGAGATTCCTTTCTCTTTCATTGGCAATAATTGGACAAGCCTTTTCATTCAGGAAAAAAAAATCCTGCCAGGAGGATATTTCACTCTCTGTACAAAATATTGTGGATCAGGCTCAGGGCAGACCTTATTGCTGTCTACAACTACCTGAAGGGAGGTTGTAGCCAGGTGGGGGTTGGTCTCTTCTCCCAGGCAACCAGCACCAGAACAAGAGGACACAGTCTCAGGCTGCACCAGGGGAGATTTAGGCTGGATGTTAGGAAGAAGTTCTTCACAGAGTTATTGGCCATTGGAATGGGCTGCCCAGGGAGGTGGTGGAGTCACCAGCACTAGAGGTGCTTAGGAAGAGACTGGATGGGGTGCTTGGTGCCATGGTTACTTGATTAGATGGTGTTGGGTGATAGGCTGGACTCGATGATCTCAAAGGTCTCTTCCAACCTGGTTAATTCTATTCTATTCTATTCTATTCTATTCTATTCTATTCTATTCTATTCTATTCTATTCTATTCTATTTAATTCTATTCTATTCTATTCTATTCTATTCTAGTCTAGTCTAGTCTAGTCTAGTCTATCAGCAGAAAACAGAAAACCCTCTTCATATGCACCAGTCTCATTTTATATTTCTTTCTTTAGGGCTGCTCCTGCCCTTGTAAGTATTAAACCTCATTCTGTAGAAATGTTTAGATAGTGGGCCTCTTTTAGGGCTCTCACCTTCCTTTTGCACAAAGGAGATCTGATGTGAAACTCATGAATAATCAGTCATCCATCCCAAAGGGACCATTCACTGGTGAGCCATGCTGGACCAACTATAAGATCATAGAATCATCATAGAATCATGAATGGCTTGAATTGGAAGGGACCTTAAAGATCATCTAGTTCCAACTCCCCTGCCATGGGCAGAGAGTCCTCCCACTAGACCAGGTTGCTCAAAGTGTCATCCAGCCTGGTCTTAAACACTTCCAGGAACGAGGCATCCACAACTTCTCTGGGCAGCCTGTTTTGCCACTCTCATAGTAAAGAACTTCTTCCTAATGTCCAATCTAAATCTGCACTGCTCTAGTTTCAAACCATTGCCCCTTGTCCTGTCACCACATGCCCTTATAAAAAGTCCCTCTCCAGGTGTAGGTCAAATGACTATGGGGCCTAAGAAGACTGTGATAAGATGAACAGATAATTAGGAGCTCCCTCCCACACCCACTTGTGTCTGAAGTGGGTTTCAAGAGCAATAGCTGAAGCTAAATGAATAATGCAAGGTGGAAAGCATGTTTTTCCTTCTCCATTTTCTGCTCGGGATTACATTACCTGCTCACATTGCTGGGAAACGTCGTTCTCCTCATCTCTGTGCAAGAGCTAAGCAACTTTTGCTGGAGCTGAAAGGCAGCAATCCAACAGTGTGCAAAGGAAATGGTTTTCTGACCCCAAATATATCAGAATGAATGTATATAACAATATGAAATGTCTAATCCCCCCATCGGTGCTGAGTCCTTAGTCTAAATGTTAAGTGGGTATGCCACAGCGAGGCATTGAGGCTGAGGACTCCAACCTGATAGAGGGATTAGCCACCTGATACAGCAAAGAAAAATATCCAGAGTGATGAGAGCTAACAGCAACAAAAACTTGCTCATGCTCCTGAATTTAAAGCAGCATTTCCCCAGGCCAGCAAATGCTGTGGGCTTGTCCTCACCAGCTGGTGCAACGAGATGTGGTGCTGTGAGAGGATGAGTTGCCTTGCTCTGTTGTGCATGGGCTTTGAACCTGTCTCCTGGAGACTGGAGGATCTTTCCTAGGACAGAAGCATCCCACATTGGCCTTTTTATATCTTGCTTATAAGGAAGGGTTTTTTTGTGATAGAATAGATAGAACAGAATCATAGAATGATGATAGAACAGAATCATAGAATGCATTGGGTTGGAAGGGGCCCTCAAAGGCACAGTATCACAAAATATTAGAGGATGGAAGGGACCTCAAGAGATCATCAAGTCCAACCCCCTGCCAAAGCAGGATCACTTAGGGTAGTCTGCGCAGGAATGCATCCAGATGGGGTTTGAAAGTCTCCAGAGAAGGAGACTCCACAACCTCCCTGGGCAGCCTGCTCCAGGGCTCTGTCACCCTCACTATGAAGAAGTTTCTCCTCATGTTGAGTTGAAACCTTCTGTGTTCAAGCTTGAACCTGTTGTTCTTTGTCTTATTAGTGCACACCACTGAAAAGAGCTTGACCCCCTCCACTTGACACTCACCCCTCAGATATTGATAGGCATTGATCAGATCCCCTCTCAGCCTTCTCTTCTCAAGATTAAACTGCCCCAGGGCTGTCAGTCTCTCTTCACAGGGGAGATGCTCAAGTCCCCTAATCATCCTTGTGGCTCTTTGTTGGATTCTCCCCAGAAGTTCTCTGTCTCTCTTGAACTGGGGAGCCCAAAAATGGAAGCGGTATTCCATGTATGGTCTCACCAGGGCAGAGTAGAGGAGAAGAACCTCCCTAGACCTGCTGGACACACCTATATGTGTGCATCTCATCAGAACTCCCCCTGCCCCTCAGTGAGCAGAGACATCTTTAACTGTAGCAGGTGAATGGATAGCAAATCCCAGACTCCCAGGCTCATAGGGATGGAAAGAGACCTCTGGAGATCCTCCAGTCCAGCCTCCTGCCAGAGCAGGGTCACCCAGAGCAGGTTGCACAGGACAGTGTCTAGGCAGTTCAGGAGTGTCTTTGGAGATGGAGACTCCATCACTTCTCTGGGCAGCCTGTTCCAGTGCTCCATCACCCTTAGAGTAAAGAATTTCCTCCTCATATTTAGGTGGACCTTCCAATGTTCAGGTTTGTGCCTATTGCCCCTTGTCCTGTCACTGGACACCACTGACTAAAGACTGGTCCCATCCTCCTGACACTCATCCTTTGAGGATTCACAGGCATTCATAGGTTGCCCTCTAAGTCTTCTCTAGGCTAAAACGCTCCAAGCCCCTCAGCCAGGCCCAGGTTCCCTGCTGGGAAAGGAGGGACTGCCTGATGCTAGGGGTGAGTTCCAGATGTGTTTCCTTCCACCCACAGGTTTCCATTGTTGCTGGCTGGATAGAGCCATCAGTACAGGGCTGTGTGCCCTGCCCTGTGTGCTCTCTGCGCTGACCCTTGTGAGCAAATTCTCTGTCTGGCAAAGGCAGGGTGAAGGTAAATTTTCAGCAGTGATTTAGAGCTACCACAGCATCATTACCAGACTGACTGTGACACGTCAAGGCCTCCCATGTGCTAAATGTTTTGCTGTTTTGCTGCCAGAAACAAAGTTAATGTCAAAATACATTTTTTGATGCTCAGGCACGTTCCAAGCACCCACCAGCAGCTGACTGCTACATCTTAGCAAACAGAGAAAGCCATTTATAGAGCTGTAAGCAGAACTGTTTGGGGAACACGTTTTATCTGTTGTTTCCTACAACAGAGAGAAGCTTTGCATGCTCTCCACCACACTGCTCTGTTCTGGCCACTCCAGGGCCGCCTGCCCAGGGTTTGGCTGCCTGATCCTGACAAAACTAAGAAGAATTCTGCTTTTAAACCCAAATATTTATTTATGATAGCTTTCTAGGAGGCTCTGGGGGACTGTTCTGTGGTTGGAGACTTCAAAAAGCCCAGAATCACAATTATCTTCCATTTACTTCCATTAACATTAGTCAAATTATGTGAAGGACATGGTTTAGTGTTGGTTTGGATTTTTGTGCTGTAAAGACTCCATGCAGAAATCTCTAGCAAAGAAAAAAATGTTTCAGCTTCTTCTGTAGGTGAGCATATGTTCAGTACCTGCACCAGTACAGGTGAGGGATTGACCTACTGGAAAGCAGCTCCACAGAGAAGGATCTGGGAGTGCTGGCAGACAAGTTCACCATGAGCCAACCATGTAGCAAGGAAGGCCAGTGGTCTCCTGGGATAAATTAAGAAGAGTGTGGCCAGAACATCAAGGGAGGTTCTCCTTCTCCTCTATGCTGCCCTAATGAGGCCACATCTGGAGTACTGTGTCCACTTCTGGGCCCCTCACTTCAAGAGAGAGACAAGGAACTACTGGAGAGAGTCCAGTGGAGGCTGGATGATGAATGAGTAGCTGCAGGCTGGACCAGGTTGGTGGAAATTGTTTGAAGTGTGCTCAGCAATTGTTTTGCAAGCCTCAGATGTGAGGAAAACCCTCTCCCGTGGTGGGAAAGGTTGTTCAGGGCATCGTACATTGGAATAAATATACATATTTTTATGTGGCTCCTGAACACCACTTGACCCCAGGCAGAGTTTGAGCTGAGAACATCTCCCACGGATAGCAAGTTTGATCTTATACTTTGGAGATGCATCACAGCACAGCAGGAGCTCTGGTGGACCCAGAAGACATTTTGCAGCCTCTACCCTCCTTGAGGGCACATTGTATGGGACAGAGGTCTGCATGTAGCCCCTACTCATGTGCCACAAGGATTGTCTGGGAGCTCTCCCATCATGCACTTCCCTGCTTCATCCCTGCAAAGGCTGGAGTAAAGTCCTTTAATATCTCAGGCTCAGTTTACTCAGGCACAGGATGTATCTAATGCCAGTTTGAGGAGGTTAACACCCAGCATCAGGAGTAGCTTCTGCAGCACTCTGAGATGAGAGGTGCCATGCAAGTACCAAGTATTTCAATTACAAAGCATTAAAAAGTAAATTGTGCCTCTGGGAGGGGAAAAGCCAAGAATAACTCTTTGCAGTGGAGAGGGCACTTGGGGTTTTATTGCATTCACTGCTCAGTGAATACCCCAGAGAGGTGTTTGAAATGAGTGTGATAGCTTCCAGGGAGATCCATGTACTTCCAGAGGGATTTTGCTCAGAAACCTATGAAGCTTCTCTTCCTACGACTTTTGATGGCTTATAGCCTCCTCTATTTCTGTCATAATCCTTCATTAGGCTTTGTCAAACTGCTCCAATTGCTATAGCAACTCTAATGAAATCTTGCTCCCTAAATAGCCACACCAATTTCATCAGGTCAAAATCTGCCCTTTACAGCTAATTCCCTACCTTTGGACTGTACCTTCCCCCCCCCACCCCACCCCCGAGTAGAGACTTTGCTAGGAGAAGGAGCCCAAAATTATTAACTCAAATATTTCTTTCTCCTTTTATCAGCTTAAACCAAAGGGCATCTTTTGAAAATCATGTGTGTATTCAACTAATGTGTGCAGGAAAGACCAACTCTCTGGAGGTCTGGAAAGACCAGCTTTCAAGCTGGAAAGACCAGCTCTCTGGAGCTGCAAGCTGGAAAGACCAACTCTCTGGAGCTGCAAGCTGGAAAGACCAACTCTCTCGAGGTGCAAGCTGGAAAGACCAACTTTCTGGAGATGCAAGCTGGAAAGACCAGTTCTCTGGAGGTGCAAGCTGAAGCCTGCCTCTTGCTCCATTGGATGCTCTTGTTGGCTGACCTGTGCATTTAGAACAAGGTAATGAAAGTTCATCATTGTCACAAAACAACAAGCATGGGATTCCTCTAGACAAGGGAAAATGGCCTCAAGTTGTGCCAGGCGTGGTGGGCTATGCCCATCCTGAAAACAGGGCCAGGAGGGCTTGTGAGAGTTTTTGCCCTCCTTGGAGGGTGTTTTCCCCCTGGGAAACCGACTTGGTCTGTTCCACTCCCCCTCCTTGTCCAGCAGGGGTATAAAAGAGGAGGACATTGCAGCCATTAGCAGGCTTGAACCTGCAACCTTGACATTAAGAGTCTTATGCTCTACCAAATAGGCAGAGGGTGCTGACTTTGGAATGCCACCAGAGCAGACAGTGACCTGTGCTGAGGAGGCTCCCCCATATAATGATGTCCCTGACAATGAGAAGGGCTATGCTCTATTTACAGATGGGTCCTGCCGGCTTGTGGGAAGCAAGCGGAGATGGAGGGCAGCTGTCTGGAGCCCAACAAGGCAAGCGGCGGAAGCAAGGGATGGAGAAGGCGAATCCGGTCGGTACGCAGAGGTAAAAGCTGTCCAGCTGGCCCTGGATATAGCAGGACGAGAGAACTGGCCAGTGCTATACCTCCACACTGACTCCTGGATGGTAGCCAATGCCCTGTGGGGAGGCAGTTAGCTCAGCTGGTAGAGCATGAGACTCTTAAGGTTGTGGGTTCAAGCCTGCTAATGGCTGCAATGTCCTCCTTTTTATACCCCTGCTGGACAAGGTGGGGGGAGTGGAACAGCACAAGTCAGTTTCCCAGGGAGGGAAAACACCCTCCAGGAAGGGCAAAAACTCTCACAAGCCCTCCCTGCTCTGTTTTCAGGATGGGCATAGCCCACCACACCAGGGAAGGTTGAGGATGGGCATGAAGAACAATGTTTTCCCAAGAAGGATTGTCAAGCCCTGGAACAGGCTACCAAGGGCAGTGGTGGAGTCCCCATGCCTGAAGGGATTGGAAAGCCATGTAGGGGTGGTACTGAGGTACATAGTTGAGTAGTGGACTTGGTAGAGCTGGGTTAATGGTTGGACTTGATCTTAAAGATCTCTTCCAACCAAAATGATTCTATAATTTTATCATTCTAAATAATGTGTTGGGAGAAAATGGTGCAAAGAAGCCTTGGTCAGAGCTCTGTGGCTGTTCCCTTTGGTACTAAAGGTCTCTTCCAAACTGAATGATTCTATGACTTCTTTCAAATGCCCTATAAATCTGGGGGAGGATGTGGTGTGCATTTTTGTGATAGAATTTCTGCTGTTTCATTGCAGTGAGATCTGATCAGGCTTGAATTCAAGCCCCCAACGAGCCAGTCCATATTATGCTTGCAGCACCCCAAAGCACTCAATCTCCCCTTTTGCCCAGTGATCCGAGGCTGCATTTTGCAGCACCTTTGTTGGCATGTGAGCGGGTCTGCAATTGAATAGTCTCTTCTGCCACATCCCTTCTGGAATAATATCTTCTCTGCAAGCAGGAAATATTCTTCTGACTGTTGCCAGTGAATGAGCTCTTTAGGATGGTTATTTTAAAATAATTTGTTTAACTTTCTGTGTTGGAAGGGATTAAGATGAATATCAAAGATGGGTGGCACGCTCTGCCCCGAGCCCCCAGCACTGTTGGATATTCCCCAGCTGGACGGAGATGAAATTATTCTCTTTGGCTGGACAAAGGGGGTTTTTGCTAAATGAATGGCTGAAGTCAAACCTATAAATGACAGTGCTCTAATCATAAAAACACCATATTTCACAAGTTTTGAGCAGAAAGTAGGGAAAAGCAGAACGAATTCAGCAGCTGAAATAGTCTTGCCCTGTGTGTATTAAGGTGCTTTGAAAGGGTATTGTGAAACTTCCATTATATCTTCCTACATTTTACATGAACTCAGACCTTCCTCTTGCCTAGATTGTATATATTCCTCCACAAAAGGAAATGAAAAAAGCATTTTCCTTGCTATTGGAGAAAAATGGTTAAACCCCCTCGAGGTAGCACATATGTCCCCAAATCAGAGAACTGCCTCATAAGCACAATGCTGTGGAGTCTGGAAAACGAATATTTCCCTTTTGCTTGCAGATCCTCATCAATTCCAGCACCTCAGTTTCATTAGGGATGGGATTTTTAAAGCTGTTTGAGCAGTGGAGAGGAGACAGACTGACAAAAATTGCTAATACTCAGTGCAAGTTTCATGCTTAATGTTATGCTCTGTTGGGTGTCATGCCGTATTCCTGGGAGTCTTCCTCTGGCACCTTTGGTGGTAGGTTGTGTTTCACTGTCCTCTTAACCCCTGTGCTGGGAAACAGCTCTCAGCATGATGGATTTGAGAGTATTGGTAACAACAGATCTTGCAAATAAGATCCAAGTCTCTTGGGACAATGCTTTCTGTGTGAGGTAACTGCTAGAAAGGCAACAGAGGTCTTGCAACCTTCAGTTTGTACCACCATTTACATTATCTTTGGCTCCTTCACAAGCCCAGAGGGTGGCATAACCCAAAGGTTACTCCCATCCTCTGCAGAGTCTTGCTTCATGCTCCCAAATAGCCATGAGGACTTTGGGAGGCAGGAAGAACACAGGCTTTATAATTACAAAGCAAGATCAGAAAGCAGCAGGGGTGTTTCTGTGATGGACTCAGTAACAAATTCTGTTGGGTATGAGAAGTGTGGGAGTGTCAGAGGCCTGATGGAAATGGGGAATTTCATGGTGTAGCCACTTGATCTATCTGGTCTAGTGGATAGTGTCCCTGTCCATGGCAAGGAGGGGGTGGAACTAGGTGATCTTTATAGCCCCATCCAATCCAAACCATTCTATGAATCTTGCCTGACTGGAGGAAAACCCCAAACTGACCACTCGATAAAGGTGCTCTTGGCACGGCTCCCACTCACCATCTCCTTGCACTGTCTGATGAGATTTACATCACCTGTCCACAGTCCCATATGGAAATCACAAACTGAACCCACACTTTCTGGAGATGAGGATTTTACCTCTTTGGGGGACACACCAGGTGAATACCTCACAGAAGCACAGTCTCACTTCACACAAGGTGGTGAATTCAATAGGAAGATGATGCAGGTGAACTCTTTGTGTTTTGTAGAAATCAACAGTGTGAGAATTGCTGGAAACAGTATTATTTTACATGGCAGGCTGGTAGCAGCCACATCAAACGAAATGGGAAGGCTGGAGGCAGGCATGCTGAGAGCTCTTTGAGAGGTAGCGGCTGCAGAGAACAAGGTCTGCAAGGCAAAGTCAGGGGGAGAGTGTTTGAAATCAAAGCAGGGTCTGATTAAAGTGGGAATATTATGATACCAGGGGAACTGAAGTCTAGTAGATGACAGAAAGTCCAAACACCCTCTGCTATCTCCAGAAGCAATGTGGATTCAAGCAGTGATACTTCATTGGCTGGGAAACAATATCCGCAGTGGAAGAAGAGAGGCTGGTTCCAACCTCGGCAGCATTGCAGTGCAAATAATTATTGACTTGGTTAAGCCAAATTGAAATTCTTCTCAGAAAGAAAAACACTGTCCTAAATTATTCCCCCCCCCCCCCAAATACTCATGTGTTCAATTAAGTGCCTGTTCACTTTGTAATAATCACTTTATGATAATCTCGTGTCACCTCTGAGTCTTACAGGAATATTCTGGTACTTAGAACCTCTCCTTCCCCACATTACAGAATTGTGATTCCCTTTATCAGTTGCCTGAGCTCATTATAAATTTAATAAGCTGCTGTGGCCAGCCACATTGTCTCAGTTCTCTGCAGTTAGCAAATGCTGCTTTGCTTTAGCTTCTGCTAATCACGACAACCAACCTACTCACATTACTTAAATCACTAATCCCATGAAATAACTTCAGTGTCACTCTCTGGAGCAGATAAAGAACCAAAACAAAGCTCTCATCTCAAAAGGAGTGTCAATCACAGAGAACAGTTACACAGTAAATGTTAGCTGCAGGGAAAGAAAAAGCCCAAACCTCTCAGTTTTGTTCATAACAAAAATCTCTTTAGTTTTAGCTTTTCACAAAGTCTTGTCTAATTCAGTGCATTCACTAAATCAAATTGCCATTTACCTTTAACTCTCTCACTACCCATCATAATTGAAGCCTCCTCATCCTATGCCAACCTCAGCTGGTAAGAGGCAGGTAGCAGCTCTTGATCTGTCACCCAGAAAACAATACCTTCTTCCCCCACTGTTTTTTTGTTCTGAGAAAGATACCATAGAAGAATTGAGACATCTCCAGTGCTGAAGACTACCTTAAACTATACATTTTGCCATCTAGAAGAATTCCCTTGATATTTTCCCTTTGCCAAATGCCATTTGCATTCCTAGCCCTGTTTACCTAGCAACTTTCCCACATCTTTTCTGGGAAATCAAGGGTTCATATTCTTGAAATTGTACTTCTGGAAGCAGCTTCCAAAATGAGGAACCTCACCAGGCTGGAGGATTCTCCCTGCTGTGCACTACCCTTTCTCTCCAGGACCCCTTTGGGATGTAAAATCTCCCTGGGGACAAGTTTCTCACTGGCAGCATTTCAAGGGACTGGTGTTTAGCTTTTTTACTTCTTAAATGGTAGCAGCTGAGCACAGGTGTCTGGACTGGCAACAATTATGAACCCAATTAACCCAGTTAATGGCACCACAGCCTTTTGTGAAGTGACAGATTATTGCAAGCAGAAGTGGTACAGCCACTCACCCCTGTCGTGTGCCCTTGTGTCACTGAGGAAATGAGTGGAGGTAGGAGCCACCAAGTGATTAGCCCTTCTAATGTTGTTAATTAAGCACCAGTAGGAAGTTTCCATCAAAACAGAACTAATCTTCTTCATCTATTTTCCCTATCCTTTGGCACAGTGTTATTAGATCACATAAAATCATCTTAGTCCAGTATCTGGGTGGCAACTTCAGAAGAAAATGTGAACTTGAAGCAAAGTGAGAGACTCAGGAGGTACAATCCTGCCATGAAGTATTCATTGAAGTGAATGAATGAAGCAAATTTGGATCAAACAACTGAATTTCACTGAGATCACACATTGCTGCATCCCTCTGACAAGATGTAGTGTGTGTCAGGTGATAGAGGAAGAGGAAATGGCTTGAAATTGTGCCAGGGAGGTTTGGGTTGGAGATTAGGAACAATTTCTTTGCCGAAGGAGTGGTCAGGCATTGGAACAGGCTGCCCAGGGAGGCGGTGGAGTCACCATCCCTGGAGGTGTTCAAGAAATGTGTGGCCATGGCACTTTGGGACTTGGTTTAATGGCCATGGTGGACTCAGATTGATGGTTGGACTTGATGAGCTTAGAGGGTATGCCAAGATGCAAGCTTACAGGTACAACCTGCTTGTACAACCTGCTTTTGCAGAACATGAATGGTTTCTTAGCTTCACAACTGCACAAAGTAAGTGAATGCAAATGGCTCATTTTTTTAGGTAAGTTTTCCTGGAATCTCTTCTGTTTCTTGTCAGCAGCAGCTTCTGTCTGTTACTGGTGAGTGGATTAAGATGGTGTGGGCCAGCAGCTTGAGGGATGTTTTCCTACCCATCTACTCTGCCCTAGCAAGGTCACATCTGCAGTACTGGGTCCAGTTTTAGGCTCCCTGGTTCAAGAGAAACAACTGGAGAGAATCCAGAGGAGGCTATGAAGATGCTGAGAGGGGCTGGAGTTTCTCTGTGAGGAGGAAAGGCTCAGAGTCCTGGGGCTGTTGAGCCTGGAGAAGAGCAGCCTGAGGGGGATCTGACCAACGCTCAGCAAGAGCTAAAGGGTGGGGGGCAAGAGGATGGGGCCAGGCACTTGTCAGTGGTGCCCAGTGGCAGGACAAGGGACAATGGGTACAAACTGGAACCCATGAGATTCCATCTGAACAGGAGGAGAAACGTGTTTGGTTAGAGGGTGCTGAAGCCCTGGAGCAGGCTGTCCAGAGAGGTTGTAGTCTCCTTCCCTGGAGAGATTCCAAACCCACCTGGACACTGTGATCTTGTGCCATCTGCTGTGGGCGCCCCTGCTTTAGCAGAGGAATTGGCTGGGATGACCTTCAGAGGTCCCTTCCAACCCCTACCATGTTGGGATTCTGTGATTTTTGTGGATCTCACAATGTCTTACACAAGTAGCTCATACAATTTTTCCTCAAGTTAACCAGCTCAGGACTTCTGCCACCCAGTTCACCAGCTCAATTTCTCCTCTGAACTAAACTATTTTTGCCTGGGCTCTGTCACAAGCTATTCCTGCAGAGGGTTCAACCAAGCAGCAGAAATGACACAGCTGGGGGCAAAGTGGCCAGTGCTGAAGAAAAGCTAAAGCTGTGTTTCAGGGGAGACATTAAGAAAACTTCAGTTAATATCATGTGTTGTGTTAGCCATTCAGATTAAATTGAGTGTAATCCCTACCCCTATCACTACACCACTAAATGCATTGAAAACCAGAGATTTATTTCCCTTCCTGTTATTCTCCCTTTCTCCTATCTTGCACTCCATGCTGCTTAGGAGTTCACAAACAAATAGCTTAGCATGAAACTTCTGCACTCTTTGTCATCTCTGGGAAATTTCTGGGCTAATGTTCATCTATTTCAAGTCTGTCTTGCACCCCACTGCTATTACGATTCAGGACTTCAGGGATCCATTTCATAGGCAGACTTTAAAGGTTACTCTTTTTAGTACCTTAATACCTCTTACTCTAAGGTTATTCTGCCATTTTCACACTGAGAAGTCCTCAATTTTTGTTTTAAATGACAGATGTCTCTTCCTTTTGATGACAGCTCCTCATTTTGCGCTGCCCTTCCAGCTCTTTGTCTTAGCAGGTCCCGTTTTTGACTGCAAATAACTGCAGCAATTCTCACAAGTTCTCTGGCAATTTGCAGCCAGCAGTGAAGTGGTGGCCACGGCCATGGAATCATAGAGACATGGAATCAAAGAGCAATAGAACCATAGAATCATAGAGCCATGGAATCATTATAGAGCCATAAAATCATAGAGCCATACAATCATAGAGCAATAGAACCATAGAATCATAGAGCTATAGAACCATAGAGCAATAAAACCAGAGAATCATAGAGCCATAGACTTGTAGAATCATGGAGCCATAGATTCATAGAGCAATGGAGCAAAAAAATCATGGAGCCATAGAATCATAGAGCCATAGAATTGCAGAATCATAGAGCCATAGAACCAGAGAATCATAGATCCATAGATTCATAGAGCAATGGAGCCATAAAATCATGGAGCCATTGAATCATAGAATCTTCGTAGAGCCATAGAACCACAGAATCATAGAGCCATAGAATCATAGAGCTATAGAGCCATAAAATCATAAAGCCATAGAACCATAGAATCATAGAGCCATAGAATGATAGAATTATCATAGAGCCATAAAATCATAGAACCATAGAATGATAGAATTATCATAGAGCCATAAAATCATAGAGCCATAGAACCAGAGAATCATAGAGCCATAGAATGATAGAATTATCATAGAGCCATAAAATAATAAAGCCATAGAGCCAGAGAATCATAGAGCCATAGAATGATAGAATTGTCACAGAGCCATAGAACCATAGAGCCATAGAATCATAGAGCCATAGAATGATAGAATTATCACAGAGCCATAGAACCATAGAGCCATAGAATCATAGAGCCATAGAATGATAGAATTATCACAGAGCCATAGAATCATAGAGCCATCGAATCACCAAATGGTTTGTGTTGGAAGTGACCTATTATCGAGGTCCAACCCTGCTGCCGTGGGGGTCTTTCTGCATTGTTGTCTGTCTGAATTCAAGAGCAAGTCTAGGCCTGACCTCATTCTTGCTGTTCTGAACTATTTTTGGGGAATAGGTGGGAAATTGAGTCTTGCCAGGACCACCACGCTTGTTGTGCAAATTCCAGCTGAGAAGAGGCAGCGTCATTTGGATTTTGAGTTGACATGTTTCTCTGCTTCTTCACTTTCAGGACAACCTGCCCCTGTGCTCCTGCTGAGCTGAGCTCTCTGTATCACTTCTCACAGTCAAAAGGGCAGGATGTGATGAATTCATTATTTAAATCCATGATTTGTTGCTTAGTTACTTACGCCACGAAGGGAAAGCAATAATACGACATGATTTATGTAACTAACTGGCAGTCCAAATTTGAAGGCTTGAATGCTGAATATTCATACTGTGTTTATGCAGGTTATTATCTACAGGGGAGAAATGTCAGGAATAAACCCAACGTCTTCTCTTGAACATTCAAATAAAAGACAAATAAAAGAAACATGACAAATAAATTACTGGGTAGGCTGAACACTTGGGTGAGTTTCACAATTACATCTCTTAAGTAGGGTTGTGCAGAGGACAGCTCTGTCCCCAAAGGTGGACAGATTTTGCTCCTTACATCCTGCTGTAACACACTCTGTGTCTCCATGAAGGTCTGCGCATGCTTCAAGAAGGGAAAGACTTACCTACTGAAGCATAATGCCTCCAGTCCCTCAGGGAAAAGTGAAAATGCCTTTCCCCTTGCCTCCACTCTGTACAAAATATCCCTAGGACAGTAAGAGACTTTCTTTTTCTTCTTTTCCAGAAGGGGATATATCTGAATGAGAAATGCCTTCCCCCTGACAAATGTACAGCAGCATTTAAAAAGTGCTGTCTAGTGAAATAAGGAGATTTGCAGAGTAAAGAATAAATTCATCCCCCATTACTTCAGACGAAGAGGTACGAAGATTTTCATTTTCAATTGAATGTGATCAATTCCTCATCTTAAGAAATAATCTATAAATTTAAAAGATTTAGACATTTCTCTAAAATGCACTTTGCCATCTGTCCTGCCTTGAGCTGGACCAGAGCTGATTCTGTTCAGTGCTGTCACTTCCCAGCTCAGGCTCTGTTCAGGGAGGCACTTGCTGCAGTTCAGGGCAGGTTTGCACAGCCAGGGGCAGCTTCTAGCAGGAAGAAGCTGATGGGGAGAGTTCCTGCCAAGGGCCGGGCTGCAGAAAGGCTTTGCTTTGGACTTGCTCCTGTGCAAACCAAGGGCACTGCCACAGCTTGTGCCACACCTTGGAAGGAAGGAAGTCAGAGAAGGCACTTGCAGGGAGGAGGAGACAGGACAGGTGACCCTCAACTGCCCAGCAAGGGATTGCAGCCCATGGCATCTTCTGGAGCAAGCTGAGGGATCCCAGGGTCTAGTTGCTTCTTCAACAGCCAGTGTCCCAGAAGGGCTCTGTCTGTTCTGCCTTTGATCCTGATCCATGTGTTGCTAAATCCAGTTCCAGAATGCAGCTTCTGAATCTCGTTCCCTTCTGCCGCTGAGTCCAATCCGGGACTTCCCCAGTGCCTGCTTAGGGGCTGGGTCCATATTGGTTTGTATCTCTTTGCATCTATTTCATTGGATTGTTCTCATTTCCACCCCAGCTGGTTTAGTTTCTTTTTCACCCCATTAGTCTCTCTCTCTTCTTCCCTTTCATCTTTGGGATGCAAAGGGGCTCACAGCGAGCCTCTGGCACTCATCTGTTGGCCAGGTCAGCCCTGACACTTGGCTCTAATATGTCTGTTCTGATCAGTAATCGGAGATAGAAGCAGTAGTCCAAGGGTGTGATCCAACATGTACCAGAACAAAAGGACACAGCCTCAAGGCTTGAGGTGAGGAGAAAGTTCTTCACAGAGAGAGTTGTTGGCCATTGGAATGTGCTGCCCAGGGAGGTGGTGGAGTCACTGTCCCTGGAGGTGTTCAAGAGGGGACTGGACATGGCACGTGGTGCCATGGTTTAGTAGTCATGAGGTGACATGACCTGTCATTGGGCGACAGGTTGGACTTGATGATCTTTGAGGTCTTTCCCAACCTTATTGATTCTATGTAGTTAATTATAACATTCCCATGAAGTCTGTAGCAGACCTTTAAACACTAAATACAGTCTCTAGAACTCTGGGCATTTCTTTTCATTAATGTTAAGCTTGTTCTGTCCTGCATATTGAGAAGGGATTTACACTAATCCGACAAGTACTGAGTGATCTGGTTTAAATTATTGGCTGCTGTTGTCAGGGCTGGAAGGAAGACAAACCATGTCAGCATTGTTCTGTCATGGAATTCAAAGTCTGGAATTTAAGCAAAGTCCCACCACTTTTGTTGTGATTCTTCTGTGTTTGCAAAGGAAAATACACCAGTGCCTATCTGCAAATGTAGAGGGATACAGCACAAAAGCTTCTCTGAGCCAGGTCACCAAAGAGATTTACTTTATTTGTATTGCAGGGTGATGCCTTGAGCTTTTTGGTGTATGAACTGGAATGCGTGTTTTCAGCCAAATTTCATTTGAAGAACTAAGAGTTCTGCAACAAAACACAGAACAGGGAAGGAGAGAGGGAGAGATGGAGGGAGGGAGGGAGGGATGGATGGAGTGAGCAATGGTAGTTAGGCAACCATTCATGGCCTTGAATGGGCACAGCCTCCAAGCCTTGTGGGAGCAGTTCTGGTCTTTCATCCAGAGTTCACAGGGAGGCCTGAGGTCAAGTAGCAGCATCAAGGGTTTTTCAGAGATCAATGGCCAACTTGCCTGAAGAGTTAAGACCGCAAGAATCAGACTTCATATTGACTTTGTGATAAACAGGACTCTGTCATGGGAGTGTAAACAATCTAGGAGCTGATTTGAACAGATGAGCTCCATCATGGCTCAGCAACAAGAAAATATACTTCACCTGTCAAAATATATCTTTGCACAATTTATGAGCTGAGAGCATTCAATATGAAGGAAGATAAACTTGTTATAGGGGCAATGATCTGCCCTCTGAGAGCCAGAGGAGCAGGGGCTGGTCTGCACTGCTCAGTCAAGCGGATCTTGAGCATGATCCGTAGCTGGGTTGGAAGGGAACTGGAGAAAGGAGATGGACTGTTTTTACTGGTCTTATGGGGCAGGGAGGGAAAGGAGGGGTTGCCTTTGAACAGCAGGAGGTAGGGAGGACAAACACATTTTGGGTGTTATAACTTGTGGTGGCAAGATATAGTGGTAAGCAAAGTCCACCCCAAGAGACTCATTCAGTCCCTGTCCATCTGGGGGATATTGCTTAAGGCTTTGAATCAATGGAATCTCCTGTGAGGTTTCATTACATGGAACGAGTTTCAGATAGCTAGCCTTGAGCCTAGAGTAAAGACATGAAGAAAGTATAAGTGCACCCAAGATTTCCAGTCCATCCCTAAACCAGCTGAAGTGACTGTCAGGCAGAAGAATGTTCTGGGCACTGTCAATCAAACTTTTCAGCCTTTTTCTGTCCTCTCTCAAAATAATTGCTTGCAACATGAAGATATCCATTAATTCTACCTGTTGTGTAGCTATCACCTGCTATATGCTGATGAGGGACTTGTTAGGGTGTCAGGTAATGATAGGACTAGGGGGAATGGAACAAAACTAGAAATGGGTAGATTTAGAATGGACATTAGAAAGAAGTTCTTCAGCATGAGGGTGGTGAGACACTGGAACAGGTTGCCCAGGGAGGTGGTAGAAGCTTCATCCCTGGAGATTTTTAAGGCCAGGGTGGAGCAACCTGAGTTAGTGTGAGGTGTCCCTGCCCATGGCAGGGGGGATGGAACTGGATGATCCTTGAGGTCACTTCCAACCCTAACAATTCTATGATTCTATCTGTGTGCTCTGGATACAAGAGGATGCTTGATGCTGATGTGGTGATGGAGGAAAGCTCTTTAAGGAACATTCATAGTCATAATGTATCATGAAGAACATTTCTTCTTCATCTGGAAGTGAAAGACCAGGCTGGCTTTGCTATACTATTGTGAGATTCTGGGTTTAGTTTCTTACAAGGAAATTCACTGTCAGTCATGGGAGATGGAACCTGGCCTCTCTGGGATGTTCCTTAGACAGTTCAGTATGTGTTTTACTCCTGTGAATGAAAAAGCCAAGGTCCAGCTCCACAAAGGAAGTTTGCCATCATGAAGGGCTCCTTCACCTCTTGTGCTGGAGATAGTGTTCAGCTCTATCTCCTCAGGGCTCAATTCTACCTTCTCAGAGCTATCTCAGGGGCACTCTAAACTAAAGAGAAAGAAAACATCTGCTTTTAGAAAATGGTGCCATCTGGATCCCACATTTCTTGAGCTATGTCAATGTGTTAGGTGCAGCACTTTCTTGTGGAGACAACAGAAATCCTTTTAAAGGCAGAATTTTTGGAGCAGAAGCAAGGCAGAAATTCTTCAGGAAGGAAGATCAGAGAAAAGGTTCTTTATTTCACCAGTCTCCTGCCACACCAAAGGTGCTCTTGAAGGAGAATTGGTATTTAAACCACATTTTTGTATTTCAAATAAAGTCTTTCCACCTAGGGAAGAAGTCTAACCAGAACACAACAAGACAACAGAAGACAAGGCATTTTAGCATGTAAGTTCTGGATGACAGATTGTCAATAGCCATTGATGCATCCAAAGTGAGGGGTTTGAATGGGAGTTGGTAATGGATTTAGTACTTACAAGGTTTCTTCTGTAACCCATTGCTGTTCCAGGAAAGAATTGATCATTTTCACACATTAGAAATAGCTAAAATAGTTCTTGCTCCACTCTTCTATTAACATTGGCCCATGGATCCAATCTATCCACGTCCCTCTGCAGAGCCTCCCTACCCTAGTGCATGTCAACACTGCCACCTAACTTGGTGTCGTCTGCAAACTTACTGATGACACACTCTAGATCTTCATCAAGGTCATCAATAAAGATGTTAAACAGAAGTGGTTCCAACACTGAGCCCTGAGGAACACCACTTGTGACCAGCTGCCAGATGGATTGAACTCCACTGACCACTACTCTGTGGGCCCTTTCATCCAGGCAGCGCTTTATCTGGCAGAGTCTGTGCTCATCCAGGCCATGAGCAGCCAGTTTGTCCACAAGAATGCTGTGGGAAACAGTGTCAAAGGCTTTTCAAAAGTCTAGGTAGACAATCTCCACAGCCTTTTCCTCATCCAACAGTTGAGTCATCCTGTCATAGAAGGGATCAAGTTGGTCAGGCAGGACCTGCCCTTCATAAAGCCATGCTGACTGGGCCTGATCCCCGGCTGTTCTCTATATGGTGTGTAATAGTGTGTGAGATGATCTGTTCCATGACCTTCCCTGGTGCTGAGCTCACACTGACAGGTATACAGTTTCTTGTCCAGAAACCTACAGAGTTTCCTACAGGGAAGGTTTAGACTGGATGTTAGGAAGAAATTCTTTATAGAGAGAGTGATTGGCCATTGGAATGTGCTGCCCAGGGAGGTGGTGGAGTCACCATCACTGGAGGTGTTTAGGAGGAGACTTGATGGGGTGCTTGGTGCCATGGTTTAGGTGATTAGATGGTGTTGGATGATAGGTTGGATGTGATGATCTTGAAGGTCTCTTCCAACCTGGTTTATCCTATCCTATCCTATCCTATCCTATCCTATCCTATCCTATCCTATCCTATCCTATCCTATCCTATCCTATCCTATCCTATCCTATCCTATCCCATCCCATCCCATCCCATCCCATCCCATCCCATCCCATCCCATCCCATCCCATCCCATCCCATCCCATCCCATCCCATCCCATCCCATCCCATTCTATTCTATCCCATTCTATTCTATTCTATTCTATTCTATTCTATTCTATTCTATTCTATTCTATTCTATTCTATTCTATTCTATTCTACCTCACCAGCTGTGCTTTCCATTCCTTATGCCTCACTGCCTTACGCTTTTTGGGCTCCTGTTGAAGCTCCATTCCTTCCTCTCACTCAGCCCTTTGCTGCTCTCCCTCTTCCAGTGCTTGATTATCAGGGACTAAATTTGTGAAGTATGTAGAAATGGTTAAACCTTTTTTTTTTTTTTTTTAAACACCTGACTAACTATCTTTTCCCCCCACTGTGATTAAGATACAGGCCTAAGTGACTAATCTGTCTTCTTGAATAATGACAAAAACATTGCATCAGCACGAGAGGGTCTAACCTTTGACAAATTCCCCCAGGAACATCCTTTTCTGCTGGGGATTTCACTGACAGTCAGAGCAGTTAATAAAAACAGGAAAGCCAATAACACTGCCAGAAGTTTTTGCCATATAAAAGTCACAGAATCAGTTAGTGGCTGTCAGATGTAATGTATGACATTATTAATATGAAGGATTTCAGATCAAAATGGGACTTGCTGTCCCAGTTACCGGGTCATGTGGAAGTGGCTGAGGAAAAGGGGAGTCTTCAAGTGGAACATCCGGAGGAGAACACTTGGGCAGACTTTGCAAAGTCATTTATTTTTGTGTTTCAGGAAGATGAGAAGATAAGACAGAGCAGAGGAGATATCCCAGTTGTAGTTGGGTGTGTTTTAGCCTTTGGTCTCAGAGCCCTACAAGATGTAGGAAGCCTTTCCTTCCTGGGAGGCAATGAATGCCTGGACAATGCTGAGTCATGAGAAAGGAGTTCATCCTGTTGCCCACCAAGTCATCTTGGCTGGTCACAAAGACCCGTTCTGGGCTCCCTAGTTCAAGAGAGACAGTGAACTGATGGGGAGAATCCAGTGGAGACTACAAAGATAGTGAGGGGCTTGGAGCATCTCTGTGAGGAGGAAAGGCCAAGAGCCCTGGGGCTGTTAAGCCTGGAGAAAAGCAGCCTGAGAGGGGATCTGCTCAATGCTCAGCAAGAGCTAAAGGGTGGGGGCAAGAGGATGGGGCCAGACTCTTGTCAGTGGGACACAACAACAGGACAAGTGGCAACAGGCACAAACTAGAACCCAGGAGGTTCCATCTGAACATGAGGAGAAACTTTGGTGTGAGGGTGCTGAATCTCTGGAGCAGGCTGCCCAGAGAGGTTGTGGAGGCTCCTTCTCTGGAGAGACTCCAAGCCTACCTGGACATGGTGGTCCTGTGCAATCTGCTGTGGGTGCCCTGCTTTAGCAAGGGGGGTGGGCTGGATGATGCCCAGAGGTCCCTTCCAACCCCCACCATGCTGGGATTTAGTGAGGCACTAGCACCACAAAAGGTAATTTTCTCAGACTTGCCCCAGTGCTTTTTCTCCTCATTTTTAAATGTCACACTCTGCAAACATCAGTTCAAGCCATGCAGGAGCTCGCAGTGCCTGGGAAGAAATGATTATGCAGTCACCATGTTTTCATAAAACCACAGGCTGTTTATTTGTTTAAATATTTGTCTCATTTGTTTCATGTAAATGATCACAACTCTGATTATCTAAACACACTATGCAAATTCCACTCACATCTAGCGGGACGATGAGCTGGTACAGCTGGGTGGAAACCAGGCTGCTTGGAGAAATATTCATAAGGCATCCTGAGCCTACAAATGGTTTGGTAACCAACAGAAGCCTTTTAACAGCTTCTGTTTGAGTGCATGATTTGTTTGACAAATCTCATCTTCCCTATTGCTTGTTAATTATCCATCACAGAATTTGCTGGGTTTAGGCCTCCATTAGATTGAAATGATTCCTCAAAGCTGCATAGACTTTCCCATGGATGCCTCATTAGAAGGTATTTCTTTGAGTGAAGAAAGGAGATGTTGGGCTCCATGGTAAAGCTTCAGACCTCAACTGACCATAAGCATTGGAAACATGAAGCTTTCAGCCTAAAATGTCCTTTCTTTGAATGTATCTGCCAATAAACAACTTTGCTCAAAACCTGACAGATAATAAAGGCTATGAGGTTGCAGACGGTGCAGATTGTTGAGAGGCTGCAGAAAGGTAGGGGTTGTTCTCTTCTCCCTAGTATCAAGTTGGCAGCCCATGGATTGGACAGGAGCACACTGCATTGGGTTAGGAACTGGCTGGAGGGCCGAGCCCAGAGAGTAATGGTGAATGGCACCACATCCAGCTGGCGGACTGTCACTAGTGGTGTGCCCCAGGGATCAGTACTGGGCCCCATGCTCTTCAACATCTTTATTGATGATCTGGATGAGGGCATTGAGTCCATCATCAATAAATTTGCAGATGACACCAAGCTGGGGGCAGCAGTTGATTTGCTGGAGGGCAGAGAGGCTTTGCAGAGGGACCTCGACAGGCTGGACAGATGGGCAGAGTCCAATGGCATGAGATTTAACACATCCAAGTGCCGGATTCTGCACATTGGCCACAACAACCCCAGGCAGTGCTACAGGCTGGGGTCAGAGTGGCTGGAGAGTGGCCAGGCAGAGAGGGACCTGGGGGTGCTGGTTGATGATAGGCTGAACATGAGCCTGCAGTGTGCCCAGGCAGCCAAGAAGGCCAATGGCATCCTGGCTTGCATCAGGAACAGTGTGGCCAGCAGGAGCAGGGAGGTCATTCTCCCCTGTACACTGCACTGGTTAGGCCCCACCTTGAGTCCTGTGTCCAGTTCTGGGCCCCTCAGTTTAGGAAGGATGTTGACTTGCTGGAATGTGTCCAGAGAAGGGCAACAAAGCTGGTGAGGGGTTTGGAACACAAGCCCTATGAGGAAAGGCTGAGGGAGCTGGGGTTGCTTAGCCTGGAGAAGAGGAGACTGAGGGGTGACCTTATTGTTCTCTACAACTACCTGAAGGGAGGTTGTAGCCAGGCAGAGGTTGGCCTCTTCTCCCAGGCAACCAGCACCAGAACAAGAGGACACAGTCTCAGGCTGCACCAGGGCAGGTTTAGGCTGGATGTTAGGAAGAAGTTCTACACGGAGAGAGTGATTGGCCATTGGAATCGGCTGCCCATGGAGGTGGTGGAGTCACCTTCACTGGAGGCGTTCAGGAGAAGACTTTATGGGGTGCTTGGCTGTGTGGTCTAGTTGTTGGGTGGGTTGGATTGTTTGATGGGTTGGACGCGATGATCTTGAAGGTCTCTTCCAACCTGGTGTATTGTATTATTGTATTATTGTATTATTGTATAAGTGATGGAATGAGAGGAAATATCCTGAAATTGTTCCAGGGGAGGTTTAGGTTGGATATTAGGAAAAATTTCTTTCTTGAAAGAAAGGGGCTGGCATTTGAACAGGCTGCTCCAGCGAGGTGGTGGAGTTACCATTCCTAGAGGTGTTCAAGAACCATGCGGACGTGACACTTGGGGACGTGGTTTAATGGCTGTGGTGGTCTCTGCTTGACACTTGGATTCAATGATCTTTGAGGTCTTTTCCAACTGAAAAAAATTCTATGAACCTATGGCAGTCCTTGACTGAAAAGGTTCTCAAACAGTGGAACAGGTCCCTGGAAGTGTTTAAAAGAGGCAGAGATGTCGTGCTGGAGCACATGGTTTAGCACCAGCCTTGGTAGAGTTAGAAAATGCTTGTAATGGATGATCTTTAAGATCTCTTCCATCTAAAGCAATTTCATGATTCTATGACTCCATGATGTTATATAGACAATCTCTCAGCAACTGATGGGTACTACTATGGCCTGCATGTGTGTCTCAGACCAAGTTCCTTAACCCTTTCTTTGCAAGGGATCATTTGTAAGACAAACAAGAAAACTTCCTTTCTCCCTTTGGAAGGTTTCCCAGCTCCTGTTGATGAAATTTTTTCCTCATTGCCTATCATAAGCTGTTCATCAGCTCCTGCCTGAACTGCAGAGTGATCTTGAAATGTCTCAGTGACTTGCAGGCAGCATGCCCTTGTATCAGGGGAAATCAGGGAGTATTTACTTGCTGAGGTGCTTTCCTCAAAATATAAATGTGGAGCTTTTTCAATGAGGATTTGAAACACTTGTTGACATGGCAGGGAAGGTCTACTCTGCTTCTCATCCTGGTAGTGTTTAGTGTCTTTAGGGACCTCTGTGTTCCTCTAAACTTTCTAGTAGTGTGATTTTAAAGCTCTTTGCACAGATAATATTTGTCTTACAACACTATTAAAAAAGGTGAAGGTGAAACATTGTGCATGGGAAAGGTTGTGCCTGGAAGATTGGTTCTGCTAAGCAGCCAAAGTACTGCTGTTCTTCATGGTGTGAGGACACAGAACCAAAGTCTGAGGTGGCATATTACATTAGATTTCCTCATGCAGCAGTGCTTTTTGTGATGTCTTCCTTTCAGCAGCATTAGAGCATCACAATATCACTGCCTGCTGATAGTCTGATAGGAAATAACCAAATTGCTTTGAGTGAGAGAATATGGAGTGCATGGAAATGTTCCTGTTTTCAGCAAACTCTGCTCATGATGGAAACACTAATTTGGTTGCTTTAAATTTGCCTTGCACTTTTTGATTGCAGTGAGGCTTTGACAGAAGGACCAACACAAGGTGCTTCAGAGGACTTATGCTTATATTTAAATTTATGTCTTGAAGTAATCCTTCTACAGACACCTACCTGTGGCTCAGGTATTTGATTTGCATAGAATTTTGGGTGCAGTGTTCTCACAGGAGTGGCTGAGGGAACTGGGGTTGTTCAGTCTGGAGAAAAGGAGGCTTAGGGGAGACCTTCTGGATTTCTATAACTCCCTGAAAGGAGATTGAAGCCAGGTGGCTGTTGGTCTCTCCTCTCAAGCAACAAGCAACAGGGCAAGAGGAAATGGCCTCAGGTTGCCCCGGGGGAGGCTTAGGTTGGACATGAGGAACAGTTCTTACCCAAAAGGGTTAGCATCAGGCTTCCCAGGGCAGTGGTGGGGTTCCCATGCTTGGAAGGATTTAAAATCCCTGTAGATGTGGTGCTGAGGGATGTGGTTTAGCAGCAGACTTGGTGGTGCTTCATTAAAGGTTGGACTCAATGATCTTAAAGGTCTCTTTCAGCCAAAACTGTTCCATGCTTTTATGATTCTATGATTCCATGATCTGCTCACAGTCTTTTCAGTTAAAAACAGATGAGATCAGGATATTGTGCTTCAAAGTGGACTGCATCACATAATACTTGTGTTGTCTTCTCCAGAGCAAGCATGTGGTGAGGATGATCCCTATTTCTGAAATCCTCATTCTAGGGAAAAGATTAAAACCTAATTACTGATAGCATTAATAAATGAATAAATTTCACTTTTCCTAGTTTAGAAATGCATATTTTGCTTCAGGCTCTGCTGTTTCTTGGTGTGTCTTGGCTCCAGCCAAAGATGATCACTCTCTGCACAAGATGGCTCTCATGATGTGAGTCCATTCTCTTCAAGATCTCCATCTGAGTTTTCATCTGTGGCAATGGCTTAGGTGCAGGACTGAGCTCATCTTCCCTGGTTTGGTATCAAAATTATCTAGATGATGTATGAACACATTGGGTCAGCTCAGATCTGTGTGCTAGCCTGGGATGGCAGAAACAAGACCACCCCAGGATGTCAGCATCATGTGAAGAACCATGACTACAGACTGGGTATGTTCAGCCTGCAGCTGGTAAGAGCTGTGTTTAAAACAGGGGGGTTGACAACAAGGATTGCTTGAGCTTGAAATAAATATTGGAGCCATGACTGGAGAAGTACCTGAAAAAATACCTCTGGTGTGACTTTGTGTAGGTAGAGGATAATGCTCAGAAAGAACAGGGATGTCTTTTTTGTTTTCATTGCTGTTCTTTCAGGTGTTGTGGAAAGCAGGACCAAGAAGCCAAAGATGGAGCCATTAAGGCTTTTGCAGTTTATGGAGCTCTACAGCGAGGGATGGAGAGAAGCTGTTTTCACTCCTAAGGTAGAATACCCCCAAAAAGGTAAAACTTGCCCTCTGAGCACAGTGCTGAGGTCTGAATCTGTGCTGTTACAGTCACAGCACTGCCCACCACTGCAGCAGGTCACAGGCATCCTCAGTTTGTTAGAAGAAGAGACAAATTGCAGGATTTTTTCAAATCCTTCCAATATATCTGTGAGAATGAATGGCACTGCCTTTATCTCACTGTGTTAACAGCACTGCCTTTTTTGGATCTCGTGGTTTTCAACTGCATCTCTTCCTCTGAGCAGAGAAATGTTTCCAACACACAAGTATGCAGAGATAAACCCTCTGTTTCTCAGGTCTGTATGGATCCTGGAGGTGCTGGTGTTGCTGGGAGCCTTCTCTTCCTTTCTAATGTGCAAGCTCTATTTTTCTCTGAGGGTGACTGTTTAGGTTAGATATTAGGAACAATTTCTTGCCCAAAAGGGCTGTCAAGTCCTGTGACAGGTTGTCCAGGGCAGTGGTGGAGTCTTCATCCCTTAGAGGGCTTTCAAAGCCATGGACATGGGGACATGGTGGTGACCTGGCAGTTAATGGTTGAACTTGATGATGTTAAAGGGCTTTTCCAACCAAAACCATTCTATGATTCTATTTAGAAATCTGAATTAACATGTGCTGTGCAGGCAAGGAGCAAAGGAAGGAACAGAGTGGCCAGGAGGACAATGGCATACTGGTGTGTATCAGGAGTGTGTCTAGGAGGTCTAGGAAGGTTGTCCTCCCCTCTACTCTGCCCTGGTGAAACCACACCTGGAATTCTGTATCTAGTTTTGGGCTCCCCAGTTCAAGAGAGACAGGGATCTGCACTAGAGAATCCAGTGGAGAGCTATAAGGATGATTAAGAGACTTGAACATCTCTCCTGTGAAGAAAGACTGAGAGAGCTGGGACTGTTTAGTCTAGAGAAGAGAAGGCTGAGAAGGGATCTTATCAATGTCTGTATTTGAGGGGTGGGTGTCAGGATGAAGGTGCTACTCCTTTTTTCAGTGATGCCCAGTGATAGGAGAAGGAACAATAGGTACAAGCTGGAACACAGGAAATTCCACCTCAATATAAGGAGAAACCTCTTTCCTGTGATGGAACACTGGAGCAGGCTGTCCAGAGAGGTTGTGGAATCTCCTCTCTAGAGATTCTCAAGACCCATCTGGATGCACTTCTGTGTGACCTGCCCTAGGTGACCCTGCTTTGGCATGAGATTGGATTGGATGATCTCTGGAAGTCCTTTCCAACCCCTAACATTCTATGATTCTATGATTCTTCTCCTTGGAGATAATGCTTCAGATTTGGGGAAGGGAGAAGTTACACCCATAGCAATGGGAACTGTGACCCAGTGTGGTTCAGCAAAGAGGACTGATGATGAGGCTGATGCGAATGGGCAGGGGACAAGAGTAAACAGTCTTCACTGTGGGCAGCTCAGAGGCACAGGCTTGGTTACAGGCTGGCCTGGTGGTCAACTTCTGATGCAAAATATCAGGATTAAAAGAGGGAGCAGAATTAACTCCAGATCAAAATATCAGGCAGCAAATTAATCAAGGAAGCAAACTATCTGGATTGATTACACTGAGCACAAATTCCACCTGGCTGGTATTGCTGAAACCAGATGAGGAACTGGGTATGACTGGAATGCTAAAGTCATGGTTTTGATGATTTATTTAGCAAGTTCTGAACAGTCCAAAGGAGAGGGGGAGTGACACTGTCAGACATGTCATTCTTTGCTGGAGCTGGTGACAGCTCAGATAGAAGTGACCTTCTGGGACTACGGGTTAAAATATGAGCAGATGAAGTGCAGCATCAGGTACTTGTTAGAGCTGCTACTGACCCCAAATTATACCCTCAGAACAAGAGAAAAAAAGACCAGTCACATCCTCCTGACACCCACCCTTTAAGTATTGATAAGCATTGATGAGATCCTCCCTCTCTCCAAACTAAAAAGCCCCAATTCTCCCAGTTTTTCCTTATAAGACAGATGTTCTAGTCCACTAATCATCTTTGCAGTCCTTTGCTGTACCCTCTGTACTGTGTCCAGTTCTGGGCCCCTCAGTTTAGGAAAGATGTTGAGTGGCTGGAATGTGTCCAGAGAAGGGCAACAAAGCTGGGGAGGGGTTTGGAGCACAAGCCCTATGAGGAGAGGCTGAGGGAGCTGGGGTTGCTTAGCCTGGAGAAGAGGAGGCTCAGGGGAAACCTTATTGCTGTCTGCAGCTACCAGAAGGGAGGTTGTAGCCAGGTGGGGGCTGGTCTCTTCTCCCAGGCAACCAGCACCAGAACAAGAGGACACAGTCTCAAGCTGCACCAAGGAAGGTTTAGGCTGGATGTTAGGAAGAAGTTCTTCATAGAAAGAGAGATTGGCCATTGGAATGTGCTGCCCAGGGAGGTGGTGGAGTCACCATCACTGGAGGTGTTTGGGAAGAGTCTGGATGGGGTGCTTGGTACTATGGTTTAGTTGATTGGATAGTGTTGGATGATAGGATGGACTTGATGATATCAAAGGTGTTTTCCAACCTGGTTAATTCTTATTCTAATAATTCTAATTATCTCCAAAAAGTCCCTGTAATTTTTAAGAGACCTGAATAATTGGATCCCCAAACTGAGATTTACCACTAGTTGAATATAAATTGTGATAGTTTTGCCCCTTCAAAGCTGGAGTTTATGGCATGAACACAAACCCAGCAGCATACACACATGTGCATGTGCATGCAGAGCACACATCTGTACCGTGGATGCAGTGACACACAGCACACGTTCACACACACAGAGTGTATTGGCATAGCCAGGCTCAAGCTGGAAATGACCAAATCAAATCAATGAGAAGGAATTTAAACCGCTCCAATTGTCACCATTCGCCTGCCTTTGATTTCAAACCCATTAGCAGACACCAGGCAAGTAACAATTAGGTGTTAAAAGACTGAAGGCCAGGTTAATTTAGGAAGAAACAGGTTGATTTTCCAGCCAAAGATATCAATGGAACCTCATTTAATCCAATTCAGATGTTTCATTTTATCAGAGGGATATTTGCTGTGGTACAGATCTTCTATTAGCCCTATAAAAGCCACATTAGGGGCATTTTGCTGTTAAGTCCCTAAGGGAGGATGAAATTGAGACTAAAATCCAGGAATGCCCTCTTGGAGTTGTTTCATAAATCCCAGATATTAGTTTATATAGGCCAGGAAGATTCACGTGGCTATGAGGGATGTCCACAATTGCACCTGATGGAGGCAAGCACTTAGGGAAGGTTTCAAGCTTTGTTTTTAAGTTAAGAGAAATTGAATGAAAGCAAATAAGAGCAAGGACAGAGTCCTGCATATGGAAATGAACAATCTTATGGACCAGTATACCTTGGGGGCTGAGCACAGCTGGTGGGCAGCTGTGGGGAAAAGGAACTGAAAGTCCTGGTGGACAACAAGATGGCCATGAGCCAGCAATATGCCCAAGAAGGCAAATGATATCCTGGGGTGCATTAAGAAGAATGTGGCCACCAGGTCGTGGAAGGTTCTCCTCCCCCTCTACTCTGCCCTGGTGAGGCCACATTTGGAGTACTGGGTCCAGTTCTGGGCTCCCCAGTTAAAGAATGACAGGGAACTGCTTGAGAGGGTACAGCAAAGGGCTGCAAGGATGGTTAGGGGACTGGAATATCTCTTTCATGAGGAAAGACTGAGAGAATTTGGGCTTTTTAGTATGGAAAAGAGAAGACTGAGGGAGATCTCATCAATGCTTAGTCAAGAAGATGGGACCAGGAGGATGGTGCCCAGTGAGAGGACAAGAGGTAGTGGGCATATACTTGAATGTAAGTAGGAACTTTAATTTAAGGACGGCAGAGCACTGGGGCAAGCTGCCTGGAGAGGTGGTGGAGTCTCCATCTCCGGATACATTCAGCCCCCACCTGGATGTGTTCCTGTCTGACTTTCTTTAGGTGAATCTGCCTTGGCATGGGGGTTGGACTGGATGATCTCCAGAGGTCCCTTCGAAACCCTGCCATTGTGTGTGATTCTCTGTGTGATTAGGAGATCAGGTGAGGAGAATATAGGGAAATATCTGTGTCCCCTCCTGTGGAATTGCTACATCTGCACACTCTCAGGTACTATCTGAAAAAGGGAGATCTTGGATCTGATCTGAAGATTTCTCTGTGCTGTATCCAGTGGCCTCTATGCACATTGCCCACACTCAGGACAGAGCAAACCAGTTTGCTGTGATATACTGCTGGGTCTTGGGAAGGGTCTGGGCTTAGGGGCTGATTGCTGGAGGGTACTGTTGGTCTTGATGGTACCGCATGGTCTTGGTGATACCACCTTGACTCTCACCATGCAAATCAAGTAGAAAAGGTAATGAGGTTGGTTCTTTTGAACCCACAGAGTGTCATCTCTGGGTTATTTCTACACAGGTAGAACCAGATCTGGAGAGGAAAACCTGCTGCAGGGCCAATGGCAAAGGTCGGTGCTGAGCTTTACAGTTTCCTACAGGTTTTAGCAGGCTGGGTTTATTTTGTTGGGTGTTTTCTTTTTGTTTGTTTATTTGTTTTGCTTCCCAATAACAATATCTTCATTTCCTGAAACATGTTTCTGCTCAGTGATCACAGCCAGCAGTGTGCTGCTGCAGTCAGGCTCTGGCAGCCTTCCCTTCAGGTTATTGTTTCAGCCTGAGCAGGTTTGTGTCGACTCTGCTTGCCTGGCCCAATGGCTTAATTGGATTTCTTATCATGCCTGTATCTGCTGCCAATACATGGGTGAAGATCATTTGTTCCTCAAAGTGGGATATTGTGTGGGAAAAATCTACAATAAACACAGCTGCCTTAGCCTCAGGAAGGGCTATAGAACCATAGAATTATTAAGGTTGGAAAAGACATCTAAGATCATCAAGTCCAGCTGTCAGTCACCATGCCCACTAAACTATAACCTGAAGCATTGGAATGGGAGGGAGAAAAAGGAAGAGGCTGAAGATGATGACAAATCCAGGATCCTCAATAATCTCCTGGTAATAACAGTCGATGGGCAATGAGTCTGTAAAAGTATTGTGTCTGGAGGTGGTGAGGAGCAAGGTTCCATCCCATTTATGCCAAGCGAGGTTGGACAACATGGTCCTTGAGGCCCCTTCCAACCTGGTATTGTATGGTTCTATAATTCTATGATCTGCTCTGGCCCTTCTCCTGGGCTGGCAAGATCTTAGTTCCTCAGTGGCTCTGGAAGTTCTTGTTCCCCCAAAAAAGTGTCCTAAGAGCAGCCCATGCCTCCCATCACGGTAAGCTGGTATCCTCATTTAAGGATTTCCAGCAGGCAGAGCTCTCTGAATCACTCTGCAACCTGTGGAGGTTAGGAGGAGGTGCAGGATCAGGCCTTGCCCCAGTTAGACCATGCAAGGGCTTGAAACTGGCTCCTCCAGAAGTAAGACTGATGGTATCAGCTAATTCAAGGGTAGTTTCATGCCAGAAAGGAGTTGTCAAACCAGAATGAAACCGAGGCTGGTGAGTTCTTCATTGGTTGCAATAGATAGGGGTACACAGAAAGGTATATTTATTTTAAAAGGTCATATGTGAAAGGGATAGATGGATGGATGGATGGATGGATGGATGGATGGATGGATGGATGGATGGATGGATGGATGGAGGGATGGATGGGTAGATAGATAGATAGATAGACAGATAGATTAGATAGATAGATAGATATGGATAGATGGGGAAAGAGAGAGAGAGAGAGAGAGAGAGAGTGAAGGTTTTGTGATGTTATTGTTATGGTTCTCTGTCCAGTCCTACTCCCCCAGGTCCCACCAGTTCCCTGAGCTAGCTGGGATGTGATTACAGCCCTTGTGCTCAGCTCAGTTCCCCCGGGGCTCAGCCATGGGAAATGCTCTCATGCACTAAAAATTGGGTTTTATGTGACATTTATTTCAGCTGTTTGTTCTTGTTGTCCTCATTTTCATTAATGAGACTGCACACATGAGCCCATGTACAGTTCTGCATCAAACGTGAGCTGGCAACTTGGGAACACAAAAGGCTTTCTAATGTGTTATCAGTTTCTCGAGCTGGCTATTCCTGTTTCTATCTTCAGCTTTAAATATTTGCATTAAGATCCAGATTGCAAGTAACTGGTCTCAGAATAGCATATGAAACAGGGATTTCAAATGGCACCGTGGAATGGAAAACGTGGCGTTCTGGAGCTGGCCTTATCTGAGGGCGCAGCAAAGATGTGGCAGCTAAAGCAGCTCCCACCACTCAAAAGGACATTCAAGCAGGGCAAGTCAGGTGATGATTTTTTTTTCCCCACCTGATGTGAAAATGCAGGCTGCCTTCCTGCCATCGTTTTCTTCATAATGCATTTTAATCAAGTCACAGGACGGAGACTTTGCAGTCAACCCAAGCCAGGAATCTCTAATCTCATCCTGAATTACTGTATAAATAGAAGCGGTTTAATACTTTTGTACAAATTTATGTCCACTCTGTGGTTTGGGTTTAAGATGAAATGTGTTTTCCATGCACCTGGATGCAAAGTGCATCAATAAAAGCTGTGGGAATGATTCAAGCTCTGCTTTCTCTGTCGTGTGGGGTAGGTTAACCCTGTTGATTGCTGCTCGCAGAGAAACCACTTAACAAAGAGTTTTCTCTCACCTTCTCCACGGCAAAATCACAGGAGTTAAAACAGCTTGCACACACCTAGTGGTGGGTCATAAGTAGTGAGGAAAGAGAAGGGCATCAAAGATGCTGAAGGGTCTGGAGAACAGGGCTGGTAAAGAGCAGCTGAAGGAACTGGAATTGTTCAGCCTGGAGAAGAGGAGGCTGAGGGGAGACTTCATTGCTCTCTACTACTCCCTGAAAGGAGGTTGGAGTGAGGTGGGGGTTGGTCTCTTCTCCCAAGTATCAGGTGATAGAATGAGAGGAAATGGCCTGAAATTGTGCCATGGGAGGGTTAGGTTGGAGATGAGGAAAAAAATTCTTTCCTGCAGGAGTGTTCAGGCATTGGAGCAGGCTGCCCAGCAAGGTGGTGGAGTCACCATTCCTGGAGGTGTTCAAGAAATGTGTGGACATGGCACCTGGGGACCTGGTTTAGTGGCCATGATGGTCTTAGATTGATGGTTGGACTCAATGGTCTTAGAGACCTTTTCCAACTGAAACAATTGTATGTATTGCAACAGAGGAGATTTAGGTTGGACAGGAGGAACAATTTCTTCCCTAAAAGGGTTTTAAAGCCCTGGAACAGGCTGCCCAGGGCAGTGGTGAGGTGCCCCATGCCTGAAGGGATTGAAAAGCCGTGTAGATGTGGTGCTGAGGGACAGGGTTTAGTGGTGGACTTGGCAGTGCTGGGTTAAGGATTGGGCTTGACAATCTTAAAGCTCTCTTCCAACCAAAATGATTCCAAGAACCTATTCTATGATTCTATTTTCCCTGTGTGATCTGTGTGTTTATGATGCAAGCTGCAAAGTTTTGTGCATGGCCACGTTTCCTGGGGGCATTTTCCTGCAGCCTTGCCAGGGGTGATCACATTGCTCCTGCACATCAGCGCTGCTGAAAGATGCAGACATGCACAAAACAGACTTGACACAGAGCACATCTGGCCAGGAGCAGCAGGACCTGCTGCCACCCAGCACCTTCCACTGCAGCCTCTCAGAGTCAGAGAAATTTATGAGGGCTGTGGAAAGCACAGAACATCACTGGTGAGTTAAAGGTCAAAATTAGGGCTGGGGATAAAGGATGGAAAACTCATGGTAAATAAAAGAATTGCTGACAGCAATGGGAAATGAGCAATTTCCTACAGCAGCTATTGCTTAGGGCTCTTCCAAAAGACTTGGGGAATTACTCACTTGATGCTAATTCAAAGTTACCACCCCAAGCCCTGTCAAATGCTGATAAGGGTAAGATTACTACAACTTGCTTCTTCATGAACACGTTCAAAGGAGAAGCAGAACAGCAACGAGATGTAGGACGTCCTTGGAGATATTCAAGGTCAGGCTTGATGGGGGTCAATCTAGGTGGGCATGCTGCTGCTTACTGCAAGGGGGTTGGATTAGATGACCTCTAGAGGCCCTTTCAGCTCAAAGCATTCCATTGTTCTCTAATTCCATGATCATTTGATTCTCTAACACTGGTTCAAACAGCTGTCACCCTCCTCAGTGGCAGCATGGTGCTGGGGGTCAGTGGTTTGGTTGTACAGCGTGATCCCTTCACGGGGATCCATGGGCTATGTCACTTGGCTGGGAACTTCTCTTTGTGCTGGTTTTGGTAATGAAGACCTTCAGAGGAAATGCCCAGCCTGTCATTGCAAACAGCTCCGTGTTACTACACTAGATAATATCTTTAGGTTTTATTTAACTGATTTAGGTTTTATTTAACTGGTTTTAGGTTACATTTAACTGATTTTTTAGGTTGCATTTAACTGATTTGCTTATATTTTGGCAAGTTTTCCACTGTTCCTTATCAATAGATAAGTACATTTATCATATCACAGCATCATAGAACGGTAGGGATTGGGAGGGATGTCTGATGACCCCTGCATGTGTGCATGTGTATCTTTATGTATTTGCATGCACACATTTTATGGAAGCTATTTTGAAGTGGTACATAGATTTTTTTCCCTGTTATTCCTTTTTTTCTTAACAACACAACTCAGACCGCTACTGCAATCCAGTTGAAGATGCTCCTGCTCATGGCAGGTGGCTTGGACTAGGTGATCTTTAAAGGTCCCTGCCAACTCAAACCATTCTCTGATTCTCTGATTCTGTGTTTCTGTGATTAAGGAACTTAACAACAACAGGCAATAGGACAAGAGGAAATGGCCTCAAGTTGCACTAGGGGAGGTTGGGGTTGGATATCAGTGAAAATTTCTTCCCCAGAAGGGTTGTCAAGCCCTGGAACAAGTTATTCAGGGCAGTGATGGAATCCCCATCCCTGGAGGAGTTTCAAAGCTGTGTTGGGACATGGTTTGGTGGTGACCTGGCAGTGTTGGGTTAATCATTGGTCTCGATGTTCTCAAAGGTTTCTTCCAACCAGAAGGATTCTATGAGTCTATGGTTCAGTCTCAAGCTGTGCAGCCTCAAGCTGCGCCAGGGGAGGTTTAGGCTGGATGTTAGGAAGAAGTTCTTCATAGAAAGAGTGATTTGCCATTGGATTGGGCTGCCCAGGAAGTGGTGGAGTCACCAGCACTGGAGGTGTTTAGGAAGAGTCTGGATGGGGTGCATGGTGCCATGGTTTAGTTGATTAGATAGTGTTGGATGGTAGGTTGGACTTGATGACCTCAAGGGTCTCTTCCAACCTGTTTAATTCTATTCTATTCTATTCTATTCTATTCTATTCTATTCTATTCTATTCTATTCTATTCTATTCTATTCTATTCTATTCTATTCTATCCTATTCTATTCTATTCATTCTGCACTCTGGTTTACACTATGTATTAGTAGATACTTTAGTAAAATCAGGTATTGTGCTTGCAAAGACAGAGGCTGTCAGAACATTTTGCAGTTAAAGATGCAGGAAGCCCAGTGTAAAAAGGCAGAGCTGCTCTTTCCCTTTCATGTTGTCTGTAGATACTTATTTGCTGAACACAAAGAAAGATGTAGGCAAAGCTGCATTTTTATTTAAAGCAAATACAATAGCAAAAGCTATATTCAGACTAAAAGGCAAGCAAGGAGGAGCATTTCTTTTCATCTGAAACACTATAGAAGCCTGGGGACATCTTTTTGGAGGTTATGTCACCCTCCCCACATTTAATCAAGGATTTATGAAATGGAGCAGGATTGGGGGCAGAGCTTTTGTTTCATGTCTTCGTGTTGGCTCTTTTCATCCTTGTTCATGCTTCAGCAACCTAAATTTTATTTCATTTTCAGAGCAGTCAAAGACAGAACATGGATTAGAGCCCTGAGAGCAACTTAAAATGCAGCTGAAATCTGCACTTGGGCAACTGCACTGAGAGCAGAAGTGTCCTAATTGAGGAGATTAGTTGAAATCTAAGTAGACACCTGTGAAAAATACAGCTCTGCAGATGATAAATCAATATTGTAAACGTTGGTTAGTTTTAATTTAGGTTGTTGGCCTTTCAAGGGAACTTTGCCACCTAAAGTTGGATGTTAGTAGGTAGTGCTACGTGGAGGAGGTGTGATTGTGAATGAGGTTTGATTGTATGGGAGTTATTATACAGAAAAAATGTGAAAAACATATTTAAGGTGCACTGATTTTCCTTCTTCTAACCAAAAATTGATATTCAAGGCAAGATGCTTTCATTACTAAAATGATCTGTGTTTACCTCCATTTCCCATGATATACTTAAGGATTCTGCAAAGATGATGAAACTGTAGATACTTCCAAAGACAACATTAATTCCCTGCTCAGTTTAAAAAATACCAACAGCAACACCCCTCCCAAAAAAAAATCCCCAAAATCACAAGAACAAACAAAAAAACATAAATAAGAGATGCATATCTTTGTAGTATGGTTAGGTTCTGGCTGGGTGCCTTAGGCTTTGCTATGGTGAAACACACAGAATCCCAGCAGGGTATGGGTTGATAGACACCTCTGAAGACCACCCGGTCCAACTCTGCTGCTAAAGCAGGGTCACCAGCAGCAGCCTGTCCAGGACCACAATGTCCAGGTAGGTTTGGAATCTCTCCAGAGATAGAGACTCCATAACGTCTCTGGAAAGGCTGCTCCAGGGCTCCAGCACCCTCGCTCCAAAGAAATTCCTCCTGTTCAGGTGGAACCTCCTGGATTACCCCTTGTCCTGTCACTAGGCACCACTGGAAATAGTCTGGCCCCGTCTCCTTGCCCCCCACCTTTTATCTCTTGCTGATCATTGAGCAGATCTGCTCTGGGGCTGCTCTTCGCCAGGCTCAACAGCCCCAGGGGCTCAGCCTCTCCTCCTCACACATATGCCCCAGGCCCCTCAGCGTCTTTGTTGCCTCCATTGGACTCTCTCCAGTAGTTTCCTGTCTCCTTAAAGTGGGGAGCCCAGAACTGTCCCCAGGACTTTAGATGTGGCCTCACTGTGATGGTTTCCCCAGAGCCTGCACAGATTACCTGCACCGAGGTTTGACAGTGAGTGCACTTGCCTGGTAAATTAGTTTTGCAAGTCTCTAACCTTTGATTTTTTTTTTTTTTTTTAAGTCACTTCTCTTCATTATCTTCATCACCATCAGACCAACTACATTTGCATTTTGGCCTGGGAATAAAATCTAGACATTTATTTTCATTAGGAGGATTATGTTGTTCTTGTCCAAAACAACGCAGCAAAACATCACCATTACTCCAAGTGATCATTGCGAGCGTAGCCAATCATTAGTGACTCATTGGGGAGGGGGTGGGGGGTGGGGGTGTGAAAAAAACCCCACCCCACTTGGGAAGCATGCTAATTGCCCACATCTTTCTTCAGGGTCAGGCAGTCATGTTACATCGAATGTTAGATTCATTCTTCCATTTATATCATTTTGAAGTAATTAAAAATTGTGTTGTGCATCTGACTGAGCAGATCCCGAGTACCAAACCATACATCTAAATTAGGAGCTGGATGGAGCACTGCTAGCAAACATGGGAAGTGAAATATTTTTCTTACTCCTGAGGAAGGAGAAGAAAAAAAATAGAGAGAAAAAAAGAGGAGTAAATATGTATTTTCTACATCACCATACTTCAAAATAATTATGTTTTGTTTCCATTTGTTTTTCCTGTCTCTGAAAAATGTGCTAAAGTGAAAGGAAAGTGCTAAAATGCAGCTCCAAACAGTACTGGGAGGATTTCAGCATCTCTAGCTATGCTCAGAGATAATCATTCTGCCAGGCACAGCCTTGACTGACTGTAGCACTGCATGAGGTTTAGGTTATTAATATTAATAGATATAATTTGATATTAATATCAAAGCAAGGCTGGATTCCTATTGAGTGAGAGCTACCAAATATGTTTGGTCTCATACGGAGCTTCTGTATTACCAGAGAGCATCCAGGCGTTCTTGTGTCACCTCCCTGAGCATGAATTCTTAGGAGTAAAGTTCTATGGGGTCTTATTTCTGTACTTCCAAGGGATAAACCTGTGTTAAACTCAACAAAACATTTGCAACCCAGCACCTCCATGACTAGCAGACCATGTCCCCAGGTGTCACATCTTCTTATAGTTTGAACACCTGTTGGCATTAATTTGACATCACTCTGGAATGTGTCCCATATTTCCTGCATAAAGAACACCCTCTTTACTATGATGGTGGTGGAATACTGGAACAGGCTGCCCAGGGAGGTGATGGAGGCACCCTGGAGACATTCAAGATCAGCAACCTGATCTAGCTGGGGAAGTCCCTGCTGTCTGCAGGGGTTTTGGACTAGATGACCTTGGAAGGTCCCTTGCAATCCAAACCATTCTATGATTCTGTGATTTTCTTTTGCATTTTCTTCCTCCTCAATATACAGCGGATCATCAGAAGATGTTTCTATAAGATATGTATTTTATTGCTGGGTTGCATCCAAAGAGCTGGAAGCAGAAGGTTTTTGTTTTGCATTGCCTTCAGTGGAGCTGGTATCAGTAGCATTGGCAGCAGAGTGCATGCATAGCGCTTAGGGTGTTGTAGTATTTAATTGTTGTTCAATGATGGTTAAAATCATTGGGATGGAAAAATTAGGGATTTGCAAGTGAATGAAATGGAATGAAAGAAAAGTTGAGAGGAATGTGGTTGCTTAAAAAAGTGGCAATTTTGTGCAGAATTTGATGATTTCTCTAAGGATTGAAAATTATTTAAATTACTGCTTGTAACGTGTGTGTGTTGGCAAGTGCCACTGGCTGTGTTCCAGGGCACACTCTGGCTTCTCCCCTCCGTGCACACACAGCTGTAACACTGGAGCTCTTTCCATGGAGCACAGGGAAAGGGGGTTTCTGCAGCCCCAGGGGCAGAGTCACCTTGAGGCAGCTCATCACTGTTTTTCTCCTCTCAGTGAAAAACTGAAGAATTTCCAAGATGCCTTGGTAATGAGAGGAGATCCAAACAGTGGTCCAAGAACTGCAATGATTTAAAGGAGGAAGATGAGACCTTAGCTGAGCTATGGGAGAGACAGGGATGGCAGAGTGCTTTATGGTTATTTATTGGCATGGAATCAGACTCAGAACCGTTGAGGTGAGAAAAGATCTCTAAGCATGTCAACACAAACCATTCTGTAATTCTATGCTCCTAGGGAACAATCATTTAAAAAAGGGGTTGATGGGGTTTCAACCATAGTGAATTTTCCTTTGTGTGTGGACCTGACAGGAAGATAGCATCTCCCTTGGGAAGCTGCAGCATGACGCTGGAGCAGCAGGTAAGAGGTCTCCAGGGATAACAGCTGCTGAGGGTGTCTGGGACTGAGCTCAGCAGCCCCAGCAGCCTCCAAGTCAGGAACCTTAGCAAGACTTTTCTTCAAGACAGCTGAGCTATCTTTTTCTACTTTCTGTGCCTGCATGCAAATCTTTTCTGCAGGGCATCAGATCTGTTTGCATGAAAGCAGTGGACAGGACTCACTCTGCAGCACACAAACCTTACTGCTGTTCTATTTAATTTTCTCCTTTTATGTTTGAGGGAAGCAGATTTACTTCTCACAGAGAAAATATTGGTTCAGCTCACAGAATGTCAGCATCTGGCAAAATATTTGCTGGGAGGTGATGAGAGGGGGCTGTATTGGACAAAGCCAGAAGAGCAATGAGATCTTAGAATCATATGATGGTGGGGTTTGGAAAGAATCTTTGGAGATCATGTAGTCCACCCCCCCCGTTAATGTAGGCACACCTAGAACAGGTTGCACAGGAAGGTGTCCAAGGAGGTTTTGAAAGTCTCCATAGAAGGAGACTCTCTGATCAGCCTGCTCCAGGATCTTCACAACAGAGAAATTTCTGCTTGTGCTTGTGGGGAGGGAACAGCTTTAGCCTTTATATCCACCTTGCCTTCTATGACCATAAAATCAAACCTATCTTCAGAAATTTTCTTCAGAACCTATCTTCAGAGCTAATTTAAATTAGAGAAGAGTAGATTTAGGCTGGAGGTCAGGAGAAAGTTCTTTGTTGTGAGGGTGGTGGAACACTCTAACAGGTTACCCAGGGAGGTAGTGGAGGTCCTATCTTTGGAGATATTCAAGGTCAGGCTCAGTGGGGTTCTGGGCAATCTGATCTAGTGGAGGATGTCTCTGCTCACTACAGATGACCTGTGGAGGTCCCTTCCCTTGTCAGTAGACAAGCAAGAATCTAGGCAGAGGGATGGTGTGATGCGAAGCAAAAGCCAGCACACCACTGCTGGTCACCACAACCCATCTACACGTGTCCCCCCACCAATGACCTCTCTGCTCCCAGGTCTATCCAGAGAAAGACACAGCACATCCTGCTCCCAGTGGAAGTATTTTGAGGCTTGTTTCCCCCCTTCCCAGTTTCTAGCAATTCCACTGTTCTGCTTCTCCAGGATTTTTTGCTGACAGGACAGAACTGCTGGTAGCAAACACATTATTCATTGTGATTGAGTGCCTAGTAATTACTTGATATATTTTTTCAGTCCTCAAATTAAAACCATTTACTAGTCAGAACAGATGTTAAATTCAGGAATCTTGTTGATTGTTAGTGTGACACACACATGAGATGTTTTAAACGAGGGGGCTGATTGAATTTTAAATGTGCTGATCATACCGGTGGAAATGAAAATAATTGAAACTGGGAATAACTGAAATGCTTCCAAGGAGAGAAGACAGAGGTGGGGTTTGGCTTTCAAAGCCCTGATTGCATAAATCATGGCAAATTCCGCAGACTGAAGACAATAATTTGCTGTATGTTAGAGCAGCAAACAAGAGCCTAGCTGGGTTGTTACTGCAAACCGGCAGGAAAAACAAGAATTGGAGAAAATGAGGCAAAAATCTGTTCACAAATCCGTACTTCAGGTGTTCTCCACACACTTCTGGGGCTTGAATTTATTGTTTGCTTATTGAGTAAAATTACATTTTTCAGGACATCTGACATTATTGCTTACCAAGGGATCATCAAGGCTGAGCAAATCTCTTGCAGTCCCTTTGCCTGTAGAAAGCTCTAAGTCACTTTCCCAACCTGGAGAGGTGATGGTTTCATTCTGTGGTAAAACCAGCAGTGGGCAGCAGGCTGATATTGGGTTGTGATTGGACTCAGTTATCTTGAAGGTCTTTTCCAGTCAAAATGATTCTATGCTAAATGATTCTGAAGCGCTCAATAGAGGAACCAAATCTCCAGGTTGGAGCTAAGGCAAATGAATCACTGTTGAAATGAGAAAGATTTCTGGTGTGTGTCTGTGCCTGTATTTTGCATAAGAAAAACAAAACCTCATCAATATATTTATGAGAAAAATGTCTGCTTTAATTAAAATAGAAGGCTTTACAGTGCTCTATTTTCTAGTGACCATGCTGATGGCCAGGTGGGCATCTCTGGGATGTTCCCAGGAAGTGCGATGTGAGTTCTGCTCCCTGCTTGCTGTGAAACCTTTGGGAGTCTGAAATGAAATCTGCTATGTCAGCTCAACCAATCTATAAAGTGGGTTGCTTTCCAGATCTGTGGAGGTGTTGAGAGACTTAATTGCTGTCTGCAAGACACTTTCCTATACTTGAATAAGAGAATATGTATATCTTGTAAACAGAGTGTTTTATCTCTATCTCTATCTCTATCTCTATCTCTATCTCTATCTCTATCTCTATCTCTATCTCTATCTCTATCTCTATCTCTATCTCTATCTCTATCTCTATCTCTATCTCTATCATCATCTCTATCTCTATCTCTATCTCTATCTCTATCTCTATCTCTATCTCTATCTCTATCTCTATCTCTATCTCTATCTCTATCTCTATCTCTATCTCTATCTCTATCTCTATCTCTATCTCTATCTCTATCATCATCTCTATCTCTATCTCTATCTCTATCTCTATCTCTATCTCTATCTCTATCTCTATCTCTATCTCTATCTCTATCTCTATCTCTATCTCTATCTCTATCTCTATCTCTATCTCTATCATCATCTCTATCTCTATCTCTATCTCTATCTCTATCTCTATCTCTACCTCTATCTCTATCTCTATCTCTATCTCTATCTCTATCTCTATCTCTATCTCTATCTCTATCTCTATCTCTATCTCTATCTCTATCTCTACCTCTACCTCTGCCTCTACCTCTATCATCTCTACCTCTACCTCTACCTCTACCTCTACCTCTACCTCTACCTCTACCTCTACCTCTACCTCTACCTCTACCTCTATCTCTACCTCTCTGTCTCCCTCTCTCTCTCTCACCTCTATCTCTATCTATCTCTAACTCATCTATATCTATATAATCTATATATCATCTATATCTATATCTATCTGTATAGTTTTAATAACCTGACTTTGCAGGATTTACGGCATACAAAGAATGAAAATTTGCCCTTGGAAAGTAACACAATCACAGCTGCAATTAACCCCCACAGCCTCCAGGTAACCCCCCCACCAGAGGTTGGGTTTAAATCTCATGGCTTTTAATTAAGTTTAGTGGTCAAGTACTGCTTGTTCCAAACCATTTTACTGGCACTTCTTCTGCAACAAAACTCTTTAAAGCCTGACTGTTGTGCCAGCTTGACCCTGCGTGAACTGATGCCAAAAGGCAACGACGCAGGGATAGAAAAGATGGGTTGAAAAAAGCAGTTTCTGGGCAGGTACAACTTTTATTTGTTATAAAACACTTCGGTGTGTATGCACTCTCCTCTTCTGTCTGGTATAATTTACAGATTTATAACACTGGCTGAACTTCTCAAATTGAGAAAACTCCCACGGAGGCAGTAAATTGTTGTTGCGTTGAGTGATCCTTGACAATCTATTGTCACAATATGTGCCACATGAAAGCAGCTTGGCACTGGGGCTGGAGAAAGCCTCCTGACACACGGCCTCTTCTGGGGCTGTCATGCTTTATTACTCTCATGATCCATGGAGGAAAGGTTGCTAATAGCAGACGTTGACCCACACGGGTGGTAATTGCTGTGAAAACATTATTCAAGCTGATTATGTTAATGACAGAAGGATGAGGTGCTTCCTAAGAAGTTAGCGTGGCATCATCCAGAGATGCTATATTTATTTAGCTGATTGATCTTTTAAAGGTTTATAAAATGCCTTCTCTGGATAATAACACAGAGTAATCATGTACAGACAAATCAAACAAGCCACAAAGCTGAAGGCAGAAGGGCTGTTGTAGAGCTGGGTTGCATGTAAGAACTCAAGATTTTTATGGGCTTATTTACATAACAAGTCATGGTCTGGTCTCCTTTACCAGCCATGGAGTTGGCTTCAGCTGTAAATGTTAATGTTTTGGAGCTAGTGGAATGTAAGAGAATGGTTTGCATATTTTAGTGAGTTAAATCCCCCTTTTTAATGGAAGGAAACAGTGTGGATTTCTTCCAGCAGAATGAGCTCTTTCCTAAAAATCTTGCTGTTTGCACACTTTCCCAGGGCAAAGTTATGACTTTTCTCCTCCCAGTCAGAGCCTGCATTTTGCCCCCTCTGTGTGCGCTCTCCTCTCTACCAGAAACAAACCTGCTGCAGACCCCCAGGTCTAATCCTCTGGAGCTGGGAGAAAGTAGAGCTCCTCCTGCTTTCTGACTGGTTAAGACAACATAGATAAAAAGATCTTCACAATGCTGAGATGTAGGACAGATTTATCCTCCAGCTGGAAAAGTGTAGCAGAAATAATTGATATGGTATCAATTTCTCCATTTAAATGATCTAACCAAGGGGTCCTGAAGGTCTGTACAAATTTTGATGACAGTGATCTCGAAACCAGCCATGGCTGAGCCAGTGAGAAAATAGCCAAGTGGAAGCTCCAAGACACAGTCTGGAGGCTGATGATGTTCTGTCAGCAGAGCAGAAGGAGAGGTGGCCAAGAGCAAAATGGTGGCCAAGTCTCTTCTGCTTTTACATCTGGATCAACCCTCTGTATTTCCTCTAGGCTCAGCCTTCAGGCTTTCAGCTCTCCTCACTTCACAATGACTTTACTTGGACTCAAGGGACAGTGCTAGCAATTTCATTTGTGTCATCTTAAACTCATTTGACCACAACCAGAAAAATGGATTAGTAGATGTTCACATTCAGAAGAGGCCATTTCTCATTTAAGCCATTCATCTGCTGCTACGGAACGTCACATCTTTGGAATCTGCTTCAAGACTTGGTTTAATGGACATTTTCAGTGTTAAGTCAATTGTTGGACTTGATGATCTTAGAGGGCTTTTCCGACCAAAACAATTCTATGATTCTATGAAATCTGACAAAATGGCTAAATCCAAAGGCAGCTGAAGAATTCCTTCTCTCTTTCTTACCTTCCTGATCAGAAAGATGCACTTCTGCTTCCTTTTGCTGTGCAACTCAGGGCAAGTTTTGCACTTGCAACCCATACTAGGCTGCATAGACGATGCATCATAACACAGCCCCATTGGACAAGCTCATTTGTCAGCCTGCATTAAATCAGTCCTGTCTTAACAGTTCCAATTTTGAACCACTACATGAAACAGAAACACCAGCCCCTAACAGGAGAAGCACATAGCTAAATCTTTGCTTAAACATCCTTCAGAGAAACCAGGGCTTTGCAAAAGGTCCCTGCTCACAATCCTCACTCATGTAGTGGTAAAAAAAAAAAACCCAAACAAAAAGGGAATAAAAGACAAAGCCAGATGTTTGCCATGTTATTTAATGGCTGGAAGAGAGAGTAGCTTTACTACCCTGTTTTCCAATCAGATGGACTGATAAGTTTCCATGGCTCTTTTTGGTCTACAGCCTGCAGGGGTTAGCATCTGTTTCTCTCCACCCTTTTCCCCTCCCTGAAAGGGAAATTAAATACAAATTACAAAATTAAAGTAACCTAAGGAATTAACTTAATTTAAAACGAGGATGTTGATGCTTGAGTCTCTTCACGCTCGTCCTTTCGAAGGTGATGCTGCTGGAGATGAGCCGGTGAGATGCGGTCCCCTTTGTGACCTCCCTGACACCTGTCATTCTGACTTTGCATCTCCAAAGCTATTCCAGGGCTGTCAGCTGCTGGTGCTTGAGCTGCTTTTGATATTGCTGGTGGTGGTTGATCGGTGCCAATCAACTTCATTGCTGGCTTTGAAAATTCACCGGTATGGTTGCAGCTTCCCCAACCAGACCACTGCATGAATACAGATAAAGAACCCTCATCTTAGGCAAGAGTCATTAAAAGAGCAGCTGAAATGTTACTAATTCAGGTATTTCTGGGGAGAATGTGGTGTTCTGAACATCCCCGTGTGAGCTTCTGATATTCAGAGCACACAAATCATCTCTCTGGATAGAAATTCAATAGCTCTCTCCAGAACTACCTGTTAAAATTCAGACAGTCGATTAAATATTTACTTGTTCCTTCTTAGGTACTTCTGGTTCACCAGGAGAATTTAAAGTGGCACTAAATGCTGAAGAGCAGCAGGAGGGAGTCCAGGACTGGGGCTGTGGGCATGGGGGTAGTGGTGATCCTCAGGTGAGCTCCAAATGATCAAGGCACCCACATCCATGAAGCCACTGGAGCATCCCCTCATGCACTCTTTGTGCTTAGACATTGTGGATGTTGCTTAGACACTTTCCTGGGATTTGACACTGCAGCCTGTGGATGTCCAGAAGTTCTGCTAAGAGCAGAACCATGACAGCAATGAAGCCTGTGTCTAAATTCCCTTTAAAAATCCCTGCAACATGAATGAATGCTTGGTGTTCAGGATATTACAGGACCTTTGTGATGAATGGGTTTAGGTTTGAGCAGGGAGATATACCTTGGGCTGAACTGCTTTGAATCACACCCTGGATAAGTTAGGGTTTTATAGACTTGAGACATGAGGAGTGTGCTGGCAACTGAACTAGCAATTTTGCTATTTAAAGATTAAATGAACCAGGATTCCAGGCTTTCATGCTTTTCCTCACTTTATTCCTAAGTAATCTCTGTGCAACCATTGGACTTGATGGCCTTTAAGGGTTGTTTTTTTTTTCAACAAAAATGATTCTGTGATTCTACAATTCTATGATTCCATGATTCTATTATCCATGATTCCATTATTCTATGTTTCCATAATTCCATGATTCCATAATTCTATGATTCTATAGTATTTTGTTGCATTTAATTTCATTAGGAACCAATGCAGCCAAAAGTCTTCTGGTTTTACTGTTGTTCCCCGCTGATGTTTCCTTTTAGTTCATTATTCATTCCATTCACTTGGCCTGAAATAGATGCTTGATTGTCATGTAAACTATGTTGCAAAAGCACTTCTGAACCGCAAAGATACAGGAGCAGTGGGGACAATGTATTCCAGGGATGTCAGTCCAGAAGACACGACAGGGTGGTTGTTAATGGGGTAGCTTTCAATGGTAACCCACTCAAGTGATGCTTTTTCTTTTGTGCAACTTGTAAAGGTGGATTCTAAACACATCCAGCCACAGTTAAAAAAGCAATTTAGTCACAATGATCCTATTTCACTCAACCATATGGACTTTATCTCTCTCACATCCTTTATTCCACGTAAAGTTTTTGTCTCTCCTGAATGGCTGCTTGTTCTAACAGCTGTGCAATAGATGGAAAAGCCTGAAAGCTGAGCTAGGCAGTGCCCTGAAAGTGCATTTCCAAATAGATAGGAGTTTACTGCAGGAGCAAGGGATAATTGTTTTGAGGTTTGGAAATGACTGGCAGAAGGTCAGTGAATATATGGGGAGGTAACAGGAGAGAACTTTGGCAGATCTGCTTTGCAATTTGTACTTTTCACATATTCTCTTTCATAAAAGACCAAAAAAAAAGAAAAAAAAAAAAAAAAAGAGCTTCAGTGCAATTTACTTGGGAAGTTAATTGGAGCAGACATCCAAGTCTTAAGTAAATCAGCTCTATATCATTTGACACACAACATTACTTCAATTAGTATGACTTTCACCATTATCTAGACAGAGGAAAAGATGTACCATGCTAATCAGGATATTAAAGTGACACTAGCATTTATATATTATGAATATTTACTTAACAAATGAATGCATGATAAATGAGATTGGTCCAGAAATCTCTTTCAGTGGAGAAGACATGAATTTTTTCCTCCCCCCTCCAAGGAAATTCTTTCTTGTCTCTAATCCAGTCATCAAATTTTCAGTGCATCTTAAATTGATGCCTCCTTCCCCACACAGAACAGTTCGTGCCACAGCTTGCACAGGGTTTGCTGCACATATGGAAATTCTATGCAATTTTCTGAGTGGCCTATGAGGCTGAAAGCTATTTTGAGGAAGTTCTTTGACCTGTGTTCCTATGCCAGTTAACCCAACCACTCATGATAGCTCCAAATCTGGAACAAGAAGCCACATACTCAGCCCAGCTGTCACAGGCAAAGCACTGTGATTGCAAGGTTCAGAGGTTAATATGTGGACTATCTAAAGCAGAACAAGTTCCAGGTCTAATGTCAGTACAGATGGGCCTGTGCCTAGGATTATGGAGATACATCTTCTCTAAGACTCTCCCGGTAAGACCCATGTGTTCTTCAGAGTATTCCCTCATGGCTGTTTTTGAATCATGCAGGTGAAGCACAGATCAACATCTGTATGTAAGCCTCGGCACACAGCTGAGATGAAGAAAGGCTGAGAGAGTTGGCTCCTGGTAGAACTTATTGTGTACTTTCTGTACTTGAAGGGACTGATCGGAAAGCTAAGGACAGAGTTTTGAGCAGTGCCTGTTGCGACAGGACAAGGGGTGATGGTTTAAACCAAAAGAGGGAGATTTAGACTGGATAGAAGGATGAAATGTTTTAGCCTGAGGGTGGTGAGACCCTAGCCCAGAGAGGTGGGAGATGCTCTATCCATGGAGCTATTCCAGGTCAGGTGGTCTGGGGCTCAGAGCAACCTGCTCTAGTTGCAGATGTCCCTGCTGACTGCAGGAGGTGGGACTAGATGACCTTGAAAGGTCCTTTCTGACCCAAATGATTCTGTGTGCACTGAACTTTAAACTCATGGTCAGAGTCAAAGTGAATTGTGTAAATCTTCCTCCATCTCCTGTGACTAATTGCCTGGAGAAGGGCATAGAACACACAGACCCTTCCCATCCTCTGGCAAAGGGTAGAGAATACACAGTCCTGAAAGCCCTGGAATTTTTAATATCTCCTTATCTAGGATGGAATAATCTTCAGGAAGTAAGAAAGGAGTCTTTTTAAGACCTCATTTCTGAATATAACAATGAGGGGCTCTGGAACATCAGGGCTACATCTTCCAAGGATTCAGTGCTCCTTTTCCTGCTCTTTCGGACATCACAGGGCCTTGTGCTACCTGTTTAAGATGCATTTAGCTCCAAGGCTGGTGTACAGCAATTCTTACAGTAACCTTGTACTTGCATTGTTATGATCATTTCCTGGCCATCCATCATGCCAGTATCTCTATGTCCTTATGTAGAGCAAGTGCCACCTTCCAGCAGAGAAGGAGCTTTGATTGCATCTTATCTAGAGCTCAGAAGGGAGGGTAGCTCTACAACAGCTCTGTCTAGAAAGGCAAATCAGCAGCCTTTGCTGGACTTTTCTCCACATACAATATCTTATGAGGGGACATTGTTGTGTAGGTGACTGTGATGTGGCTCCTGTGATTTTGCTTTATTTCATGACGTTCAAGTTCATTCTCCCCATTCTTCCCACTTTCTGGAAGGAAGATGTTGAAAGAAGAAGCCAAAAGCATTGACACAAACCAACCCTATGCCCAGTGATCCTCACCGAGTCTTGCCTCAGACTCTAAAAAGAAGGAAAGGGTGAGTCTAAGGGCTTACAACTGCTTGTGGCAGTGCAGATATGATGCTCTTTCTTCCCAAAGAACCTGCTGTGTGCCTCCCAGCAGTTTCACCCACAGCAAGCACATGGATGATGCAGCCTTGTGGTGGTGCCAGGAGCTGGCTCTCTTTCTCACCAAGACAGATAAGCTGTGCTTATTACCACACTCCTGCCCATTAATTCTACCTTGTTGACTTCTCCTTAAGCAGAGGAAGTCAGCAACTACAGCAGCAAGCAAGGCTCTTGGAGTGTGTTATGACCATTGACAGGGTTTGTATGTGTGACTGGCATGGTAGATTAATTTACAATAAAAAGCCAACTTCCACCCAAATGACATCAGGAGATATCTTCAGTGCTATGCTCATCTGCCTGCAGGGACAATGTGGTTTTCCATTACTGCTGAGATGCACAATAGCTCTGCTCAGCTGGTTTGGTTTGATTTTTATGTTGTGCTGCCAGTTCAATTACGAACACAGAGAAGCTGCATCATTAGCAAGAGAGCATCCATCTTCCAAAACCCAGGTTGCTCTCCCTGGAGAAGGTTCCTCTACAATGAAGCTATGAGGATGACTAAGGGACTGGAACATCTGTCTTAGGGGGCTGTTTAGCCTGGAAAAGAGAAGGCTGAGAGGAAATCTTGTTAATGCTTACAACTATCTGAAGGGTAGGTGTCAAGAAGGGGCCAGTCCCTTTGCAGTGGTGTCCTGTGATATGACAAGGGGCAACAGATGCAAACTGGGAACCAGGAAGTTCCACCTTGATGTGAAGAAAAATTTCTTTACTGTAAGGGTGTTGTTAGCCCTGTAGCAGGCTGCCCAGAGATGATGCAGAGTCTCCTTCTCAGGAGAGTCCAAAGACCTATCTGGATATGTTCCTGTGTGAGCTTCCCTAGGTGATCCTGCTTTGGCAGGGTGGTTGGACTCAGGGATCTCTGGAGGCCCCTTCCAACCCCATTCCATGATTCTATGAAGCCACCAAACAAATCACTGGTCACTTTTGAAAGTGTGGTTTCACTACAACTTTGAAGGAGACAGGTGCTTGTGTTGGTATAGTCCCTTAAATATGTTATTTTGCCCAGTTGAAATATATTTCTTGAATGTTCATAGCACTCTTCAGGTCTGGAATAGACATGTTGTGGCGTAAGTGCTGATTTCTTTTTTCAAGAAGATCCCTTTCTGTCACTTCTATTTGCCCTCTTTGTCAAGTTTACAGACCTGTTGGAAAACTGTGGCTTGCACATACTCAGTTGAGACAGTTGAGCTTTTTTAGAAGTCCTGTTAATTCAGGGTTTGGCTTCCACCGGGCAGCTGTGGCCTGGGAGAGCCCCACCAATTGTAGCTCTGAAGTCAATTTATACTCATGGCAGGCTGTATGATGAAACTGTTTGATTTTTTTTTAGGGGTTGATATGACCACAGAATCATAGAATCATAGTTAATAAAGCACTCTAAGTGCATTGAGTCCAACTGTCAACCTAGCACCACCATGGCATGGCCACTAAGCCATGCCCCAAAGTGCCACGTCCACATGTTTCTTAACACCTCCAGGGCTCGTGACTTCACCACCTTCCTGGGCAGCCTGTTTCAAAGCCTGACCACTCTTGCAGGAAAGAGATTGTTCCTAATCTCCAACCTAAACCTCCCCTGTTGCAGTTTCAGGCCATTTCCTCTCATTCTATCACCTGATACTAGGGAGAAGTGACCAACCCCCACCTCACTCCAACCTCCTTTCATGGAGTTGTAGAGAGCCACAAGGCTTCCCCTCCACCTCTTCTTCTCCAGACTTAAATGTTCCCAGGTCCCTAATGACTTTAATGATCCTCTTTCAGCACAGCCTCTGCCTTTGGCCATGCATGGGGTTGAAATGATGTTTCCTTTGCCATGTGCAGAAGTGACCTCACTCCCACACTCCATCTCACCCTTTTTATTAACATTGTCTTGCCACGGGACAGGGGCTGAATGCAAGAGGAGCTGAGCACAGGTTGATTCTCCTGGTCTCTTATTGTCTGCAGTACATAAATCTTGAAAAGTGTGCTTGGAATGGGGAAGGAAACCAACTTAATGATACATTTACTCTAACTACGGCAGGGTGTGCACAGCATCCTAATGCCTGCTGCAGACCCTGCACGGGAGCAGATGTTGCTCTCTGCTTATGAAGTAAGTTTATTGCATTAGCTGCCCGTAAGCAGTTTTCTCTCTAGAAGATTCATAAAGTAAATTAAAATTATCTAATTATTTGTTATCTAATTTAATAAAGAGATGGTCTTGATCTTCAGATATTACATGTAGATTATTATATTACAAGCCAGGATGGCAGAGGTCCCTTTCGGAGCTCTGAACAGCTACTGAACATGAAGACAAACCTCTACTCCCATGCCTGGAGATGGGCTGCAAGAGCTTTACCAAGGACAACTCCCTGGACTATGACTTTTATTTACAGATATTTTCCTAGGGACACTTGTGCCTCTGTCTGCTCACCTGTCACCTTGCAGAGTCCTGCTGCTCTTGGCAGCTTGCTCTGTGGTTGAGATGACAGCTCTGCTGGGATGTCTCTGATTTGTCCTTTCTTGCAAGGTTCATGTTCTGCTAGGTCCACGGTGGCACAGAGCAAACAGGAATGCTCCAAGCAGACCACAGTACTTTGTAGGCTTAGCTGATGGCTGAAACAGTATCTACTTACTAATTCTTAGGTAATCCTTAGGCTCTTCTCAGTTGCACTCTGTGATAGGACAACGGGCAATGGATACAAAGTACAGCACAGAAGGTTCCATCTCAACATGAGGAGGAACTTCTTCACTGTGAGGGTCACCGAGCACTGGAACAGGCTACCCAGAGAGGCTGGGCAGTCTCCTTCTCTGGAGAGTTTCAAGACCTGTCTGGATGTGTTCCTGTGGGACCTGTGCTGGATTCTATGGTCCTGCTCTGGCAGGGGGGCTGGACTTGAATCCCTAACATCCTGTGATCCTGTAATTGCCCTCGCCACACTTAAATGACCATTTTGCTTCCAAACCTGAGGAAATGTCACCTCCCTCCTTCTCTCTGAGCTCCTGGCTTCTTTTTATTCACTAGCACCTTTGACCTCAGTTGTGTTGACCCTTTTACAAGCTTTACAAACTCTGGCATGGCCCATTGCTTTGTGTTTCATGTTCAGCATGGAATGAGAAGGGCCTGGGTCTGGAGCTTGAAGGGGAGAAGTGAGCCCTGCTTTTATTGCCATACTGATCTGTATATTTGATGCTGTAATTTTATGAGTCATTATGACAAATTGCTCATGCTGATGTCACTCATCTCCCCACAGATCTCTCAACTCCCAGCTCAGCATCTAGCAGGCTGCAAATGTTATTTCAAAATGAAAAATCACAGGTGTTTTGTGGATGTCATCCAAAGAAAAAGGAGCATGGACTTCAGGCAGAAAATAAAAAGAGACCACTTGAAAAGATCTCCTTGAATATCTCAGACAGTCAGCAGAATACAGTTGTGATGGTAAGAGGCAACCTTCTCACCTGGGAAACTCATGGCCATGAGCAGCAAAAATATGCATTAACTCTTCTATAAAAAGCTTTCAAATGAGGAAGGGCCGAAGCAGCAGCAATGCCACATCACAGACCAAGAGCTGTGGGAGATTCATAGAACTGTAACACTGGAAGAGATTTTTAAGATCATCAAGTCCAGCTCCAAGGCCTTTAGGATCATGAAGTTTATGCTGAAGGGCAAAATTCCCCCTCTGCTGTCCCTTTTTCTCTGCAGTGACTGCAGCTGAATTCCTGAGATCTGTGTGTCAGCTGGGAAAGGAGTCACAGGGTGTCCTGGCTTTAATACTCCAAGAAACACAGATCCTACATCTGTAGGAGAACACTTTGTGTTTGAGTTGGCAAAAAATAGCTGCAGGGGAGCTGTGGTGCTGGGTTTTAATGTACCATGTTGGTAATGATAACTACTTAATATTTTACTTGCCTATTCCTTAGGGTTCCGTTAAGCAGCAGCTCTCCTAAGCACTGCAGAAAGATGTAAAATGATAAATTAGGCTGGGTCAAAGAGGAGAAATTATTTTAAATGAGTACAAACATCTAATTTGTCTGGACTTTTAATGAATTGAAACACCAGTGTTGCTAGAGATGACAGCCCTGCAAATCCTATTTATCTCTACTAACATTTCCTTATTTTCCCCCACTCTTTCTTCCTGCACTCATCCATCACGTCAACAGAGTGAGACTTGCTCTACTGAACTGGAACCAGAAGTCACAGTTTCCAGTCCACCTTTGGGTAGTGCCTTACTGGGCCATACTGGGATTGTGCAGACCATGGCACTGGAGGGTGTGGTTGCCAAAGTGTTCACTGGATTTATTTACATTTATAGATGGCTATTTTTAACTGGTGATCCTGGACTGCCTCTCAAAGGGTATGACTCCAAGCAACCCGAAGATGTGCCAAACAACCATAATCCACTCTTTGTAGCAGTAAAGGTACAAGAGGAATAATTTCTTGAGATTTTTATAATCACAGGATGCTTTCCACACATTCTTAAGAGCATAAATTAATGCATGTGATCCATATGACTTCTCTGGTCTATCAATGCATGGTAGAGGCTGCTGCATTGCCCTGCCATGAAATGATTAAATCATGTGATGGCACAATCAATATTGTAGGAAATAAAATCATAGTGTCATAGAATCAGGGAATGGTTTGGGTTGGAAGGCACCTTTAAAGGTACTCCAGTCCAACCCCTTGCAGTCAGCAGGGCCATCTGCAACTAGAGCAGGTTGCTCACAGCCCAAGACAACCTGGCCTGGAATGGTTTCAGGGATGAGGCACCTCACACCTCTTGGGCCAATGTCTCACCACTCTCACTGCAAAAAAATTCTTCTTCTCATCTAGTCTGAATCTCCCCTTTCAGTTCAAACTATCACTCCTTGTTCTGTCATAACAGGCACTGCTCAAATGTCTGTCCCCAGCTTTCTGATCGGACCCTCTAAGCACTAAAAGGCCACAATATGGTCTCCAAAATGGGACAAGTGACTAAACAACTCAAAATTTGCCCTATAAGATGTTTTAAACATGATTAGTTTGTGAATATTTATCATGGGAATGACAAGTTTAATGAAGATTTTGACACCATCTTCACTGAACTGATGCTCCTGGAGGCAGATGAAATTACATGCTGCATGTAGTGACCATAAGCCTGGTTGAAATGGATTGGTTTGCAGTTAGCTACAAAGTGGTGCTGAGCTGATGCTCTTTGGGCTCAGCAGCACATTCCAGGAACTTATTCACCTCTGAACCATTCAGGTCTTGGCTCATGGGGCATTGACACTGTCCAGGAGAAAGATGTTTGCATCACATCTGAGCAGGGATCTACCTACCCTGCATCAGCTTCTCTTTGAAGAGATTTAAGGGCATCAATCCCCTTATGCTGGATTGATACCATCAGTGCTTAGATCTTTAATGTTGCTAACAGTCATCTTAAGGCTTGCACGCAAAAATAGTTTGTCTTTATTCTTCCATGTTGAAAACAGCTTTACCAGTACCAGAAACACTGGCACACACAGGATGTCTGTTGATTGCTCCATGTTCAGAAGACCTCTGCTCATTCCCTTGACTTTTTTGTTGTGCCAGTGGCCAGTCAGGGCTCTGATCCTTTGTGTTCTGCATGCTGCACAGAGAAGGGAAAGCAGCTTCCTGCCATGAAACATTGCCCAGCGAGGCAGAAGGTGGAAGGACCTCTGTGCTTTGTACATGGAGCAGCTGGAGTGGCAGATGCCAATCCTGCAATGAGCATCACTGCTGCTGTTTGTTTCCTGCTTCACTTTTCCTTGTGGCTGTAGCAGGGATTAACACCTCTTGAGCACTTTTGCAGCAGAGGTATGACCTTGTCCCTCCTCCCAGCCCACTGAAGTCCCTCTGTGAGGTGGCATTACTTGTGTCAGCTCTCTTGTTGAGGGATCCAGTCCTGAACCCAGTCAGCAAAGGGCTCTGATGGGTGTTTCTCATGTTTAGCATGTGAAGGGACACCTGCAGTGCTTTGCTGCCTATGGCAAATTTTCTGCTGCAAGTCCTTTGAGGTTGAACTCTCGATTGTGTGTTGAGTTTCATCCTACAAACTTTCTTGTCTTCCATGAGCCATCTGGCACTTTGACTGAATCTAACTTCAAGAGCAAAAGTTAATAGGGAAACAAAAAAGGGGGGGGGGTTGCTGAAGCAGCTTGCTGGAAACCACGAAGTATGGTCTGGTCCGTTAAAGGATTATAACGAGGTTCTATTAGATTCTGATAGGATGAGGGGGAACAGTCTCAAATTGCACCACAGGAGCTTTAGGCTGGACATGAGGAAAAATTTCTCCCCTAAAATGGTTGTCGAGCCCTGGAACAGGCTGCCCAGGGCAGTGGTGTAGTTCCCATCCCTGGAGGGGTTTCAAAGCCATGTAGATGTGGTACTAGGGCCATGGTTTAGTGGTGACCTGCAAGTGCTGAAAGATATCTTCTATCCAAAACCATTCTATGATCCTTACAGCTCATCCTCTGTTCAGCACAGCCCTAGCAATCAGATGATGTCCTGTCCCTGTCCCCTGCACAGTCCCACCCCAGGTGAACAGTGTGGTTCTGGGGTCCCTGGAGAGGCTGTGCTCCTTGGTGACACATGCAGTGCTGGGCTCTGGTTCCACCCTTGGTGCTGGAGCCACTTCCACAGCAGCCCCACTGGTGGGTGCTGCCAACATGTCTCACCCCTTCTGCCCACTTCTACACCAGAATTCTGTTCCTCACACAGCCAAGCAAACAATGCCAGTAAATAGCGAGCGGAAGGTGTCCACCTGTGATGGAGCACCAGACACAAAGCACAGGGCAGCCCAGGCTGCTGGAGCCTCAGCTGCATGCAGCAGCCTCCAAAATTCCAGCAGCTGAGGCTCCCCTGCTCCTCCAGCTCCCACCTCCGGACCCAGCAGACAGCTCACTACAGCCATCCATCAAGTGCACCTAACAAATGTTTTCCCCTCTGACAAGAGGAAGGACAGCAGGTCCTTGAAGAGGACGTATTCACTTTATTGAAGAGCTAGAAACCAGCAGCCTGCACCCAGGGCTGGGTGACCCAGGGTTGGCAGTGAATTTTCAGCAATCTCACAGCACGTTCTGGACCACCCCAGCCTTCCTGAGGAGGTGTGATAGTGACTGTAAATCTTCCCAGCTCTCACTCGCCCATCGATCGCCAGGCACTTGGCAGCACTCTGAATGGCTTTGTGAACAATACCTGCTACACAACCACCATCCATTACCTGCCTCTCTCCTCCAACACCACAAATACATTATTTGCCCTTAGTGAGCATCTCCTTCCAGCCTTGCATCAACACCGTTGCCACCAGAGCCCCTAATTTATTGGCCAGAGTGTGGTTTCCAAGCATATTTACAGCCTGCCTTAATGGTGTGTCTGGATTTTGTTTGCTGCAGAAGATAATTTAGGGATTTGTTTGGCTGCCTTATAGACACACTTTGAAACAACTGCCAGTGGGGTTGGTTTTGTTATTGGAAGGATTTAAATAAACACAAATTCAACTTGTTCTGGATCATCCCTTAATGTTTTGTGAAGACTGGATCAGCCTCTATCCTGACAGGAGGTTGTAGTGAGGTGGGTGTTGGACTCGTCTCATTTGCATCAAGTGATAGAATGAGAGGAAATGGCCTCAAATTGTGCCAGGGGAGGTTTAGGTTAAATATTAGGAATTTTTTTTTCTTCCTGCAAGAGTGGTCAGGCACTGGAACAAGCTGCCAAGGGAGGTGGAGGAGCCACTATCCCTGGAGGTGTTCAATAAAGTTGTGGACATGGCACTTCAGAATACGGTCTAATAGTCATAGAGGTGTTGGATGGACTTGATGATCTCAGAGGTCTTTTCAACCTTCATGATTCTGTGTTTTGAAAGGTTGTTGGACACAAACCTAGTTATAGCTCCCCAAGTCTGTGACTTATCCAGTCCATTTTATCTGATACTGTGATCACTGGACTCTATGCCAGCTCTCACTCACAAGATGTCAGAAGAAGTTGCTGATCAGTGTAAGCCAAGTTATAAAAGACCTGACTTGCAGCAGTCTGGCTGATTGGAGGCTCAGTGGCCAGTTCTGCTTTCAAGAGCACTGTAGTTTCAATATAATGCCAGGTAGGTGCCCCTGCTCATTTTCCTTCCCCCCACCCCGTAATGATTACTTAGACAAGTGCTTGGGCAGGTCCTGCAAAGCAGCTGGATTCACACTGCTCCCATTACACCCTGAGAAACTGTGAGTGAGCAGCAGGAGTTGGGAGTCAGCCTGGAGTTGAATCATGGAATGGTTTGGGTTGAAAGACACCTGTAAGATCATCAGGTTCAACCACTAACCCACCATTCCCAGGTCACCACTAAACCATGTCCCTCAGCACCATATCTACACGGCTTCTAAACCCCTCCAGGGATGGGGACTCCACCACTGCCCTGGACAGCCTGTTCCAACCCTCTGTTACCCTTATTCTTCCCACACTTCCCCAGACCACCCTGCCTTGATTAAAATGTGTGTCTGGATGGATAAATGGATGTGCCTATTAATATTGACCCTTTTTTGTCCCTGCTGACTTCCAAACATTGTCACATACCAACGAGCAGGAGCTTTAGGGTGTTTATTAGAGCATCCTTCAGTATCCCAGGCTGCTGCACCCCAGGGTCTCTAGCAGAGAAGCTGCCTTTGTTGACTGTAACACAAATTGACTGCTACTTGTGCTAATGTTTTCAGCATAATTCATGGCAGCTTGAACACATTGACTATCTGCATAATTTCTCCTTGACTAATTTTACTGCCTTGTGGGACGCTGCGGACCTGGAGCTGCCGGCTCTGTGCGGAATCCCTCCATGCACTAACGAGTCTCACTCAAGGAGTGCTGCACAGCAACCTCTGCATCCCTGGGAATGAGTCCATGGATTTGTCTTGGCTTAACTAGACCAGAACTAACTGTGCTCAGCCTCTGCTTCAGAACTTTCTGAAGTTCAGGGCAGCTTTGCACAGCCAGGGGCTGCTGCTAACAGTGAGGACACTGATGGGGAAAGTTTCTACCAAGGGTTGGGTTGCAGAAAGGCTCTGCCTTAGACTTGCTCCTGTGCAGATCAAGGGCACTGCCAGAGCTTATGCTCAAAACTGGGGTGCACTAAGTCAGAGATGGCACCTGCAGGGAGGAGCAGACAGGACAGGTGACCCTCAACTGACCAACAAGAGATTGCCACCCATGGATGGCATATTCAGGAGCAAGCCGAGGGATCACCAGGGTCAAGCCTCTTCTTCCATGGCTGGTGTCCCAGGAAGGAAATGTCCATTCTGCCTTTGAACATGATCCATGTGTTCCTGAATCCAGTTCCCATCTGCTGCTGAGTCCAGTCTGGGAATTCCTTATTTCCTGCCCCCAGCATCAGTGGTGACAGTGGTGATGTCATTGCCATTAGGGCTTGGGCTGGATATTGGTTTCTATGTCTGTGTCTCTATTTCATTGCTTTGTTCTTCTTTCCATCCCAGCTGGTTCATTCTCTTTCCCACCCCACCAGTCTCTCTCCCTTCTTCCCTTTCTCTTCCCTTTGGGAAGCAGAGGGGCTCATAGAGAGCTTCTGTCACTTGTCTGGTGGCGAGCCCAGCCCTGACCCTTAACAGGTTTCTGCCCACGTCCAGTGCAATACTGTCCGGCTGATACAGTTGCACAAGGGATGATTTGCCAACTCCCATCGTGGTTCAAGAAGCACTCAGGAGTGCTGACAGTCCTGCTGGCACCACAGGCTGCATCACTCCAGGATGCCAGGGCTCTGCACACCTTGGGGCAGAGCACGCAGATCATCCTTTTGTGCTGAAATGAATTTTTAGGGTGCAGAGAAGATTTTTTAGCCTCCAAAGCGGTCATGTAGGGAATTTTGATCAGCACTGATCTGAGCTTCTAAAGTAAAACAGTGTTCAAGAAAAATGGCCAGCTTAGCCTTCCTACACAGGAGAACTTCAGAAATTCCTCAGCAACTTCCTGTCCTTTTCCATTTAGCCTTTATGCAAAGCATAACCTCTGGCTGTATGTGCTGCAGTTAATATTGTTGACAAGCTAGGATGTCTTTCAGCGCAGACTTCATGTCTTAATTAAATGGGATTTGTTTCAGCAAATAATGCTTGTCAAAAAGTGGGGCTGTTTTTTTGCCTTAGGACAATTACAAAGATGCTGTTAGACACTTTGATAATCAGCCATCTGTGTCTCAGGGTTGCAATAGCTCCACGTAAAGACAGGCTCATTTTTCCCAGGTCAAGATTCTAATTATAAATTAAATACACAGCCATGGCAGGCTAATTCTCTGTATAAACCCACAGAGCTCTACAACACTGTGCAGGAGAAAACCAGATCACCTGTTCAGGAGTCTCAAACACTGGAACAGGTTCCCCTGGGAGGTGGTGGAATCCCCATCCCTGGAAGTGTTTCATAGTCCCAGAGATGTGGTGCTGAGGGCCATGGTTTAGCAGCAGACTTGGCAGAGTTAGAGAACGGTTGGACTTGGTGATCTGAAAGGTCTTTTCCAACCAAAATGATTCTGTGATTGTATTGCTGTCTTACTGCTTCTAGGGCAAGGTCTGCCACCACAACACTCTGCAGAGGAGCCAGTGCCACATGCTTGGTTGTGCCTTGCTCGCTCTGCAGCATCAAGGAGAAAGGCTCCTGGAGAAGTGTGTGGTAAGATGTGCAATCAGCCCAGAAAGACAGACTGACATCTTTGAATCAATCAGCAAGGGTGAAAAGCTGCCCTGGTTTACCCTCTTCACAATCCCATAAACTGATGAAGGACTGCACAGGGCTCGTGCTGAGTTTTGCAGTGAGAACACCCTAAAATCATAGAATCAATTTGTTTGGAAGAGCTGACCATACAATGGTAGGGGTTGGAAGGCACCTCTGGAGATCATCGAGTTCAACCCCCCTGCCAAAGCAGGATCACCTAGGTCAGGTCACACAGGAACGCATCCATGGGTCTTGAAAGTCTCCAGAGAAGGACACTCCACAACCTCTCTGAGCAGCCTGCTCCAGAACCCTCACAGTAAAGAGTGGTTTTTCCCCTGTGTTGAGGTGAACTTGCTGGGTTCCAGTTTGTATTTATTGCCCCTCATTCTATCACAGGACACAAGACCCTTGAAAAGAGTCTGGGGCTTTCTTCTTGATACCCACCCTTCAATCTTTCCTCAGATCTTTTCTCATTCCTCTTATTTCCAGACCAAACAGCCCCAGGTCTTTAAGACCATTGAGTCCAGCCATTAATTCAGCACTGCTGGGTCACGGCTGAACCATGTCCCTCAGCACCACAGCCACACATCATTTAAAATCCGGAGTAATTTGGGCCATGGGACAACGATGGCATCTTGCGTGCCAACAGTTGGCTGCTAGAGCCAGCCAGCTTCAGAGCTGCAGTGGTGATTAACACAGAGCTGACTTTGTGCTGAGCGAGCCTGGGAACTGGAAAGCTGCCGCGGGAGCTGGGCTCACTGGTGCTTGCTGTCTGTGTCAGGATGTGGTGTCTTCCTGGAGGGCTTCAGCTGCACTCCCCACAGCAGGGAGTTTTATTTGCATTAGGACTAGATGTGATGATGATGTGGATGAGGAGAATAGCCTGAAGCTTAGCTATCAGGTGGGATGTGGACCATTTCTAATCAGCCACTTCAAAGCAAGTGATGCTAGAGAAGGTAATTAATACATATGCCAGTAGTTAGCCTCTGTGATCCACCTATATTTTTGACACTGTAGTTTAAAGGAATTCTCTTGGATTAGATGTAAAAACAAGATAGGAGTCCAATGCTAGGCTCCAAATGGAGGTGAACATAGCTGCTCCTATTGAATTGTCTGCACACCAGGGTGTTCCGGGCTGATCTTAGGAAAACTCTGCAGTCTTAATGCTCAGAAACACCTGACAGCAGCTACAGTAGGTTCTGATCCACAGGGTGCAGCTGTGCTGCTGATCAGGCCTCCCTGATAGGAAATAATACAGTTGAGTGAAATAAAGGTTACTAGTAGATGCCTCAGTACTCTTTTATATCCTGGTTGGACCTGCCTAAAGAAAAGGGAGATGAAGTCACAGAATCACAGAATTGTCAGGGTTGGAAGGGACCTTAAGGATCATCTGGTTCCAACTCCCCTGCAATAGGCAGGGACACCCTAGATACAAACTACAGCCTATGGATATAAACTACAGCACGGGAGGTTCCACCTCAACCTGAGGAGGAACTTCTTCACTGTAAGGGTCACAGAGCACTGGAACAGGCTCCCCAGAGAGGTTGTGGAGTTTCCTTCTCTGCAGACTTTCAAGCCCTGTCTGGATGCATTCCTGTGTGACCTGTTCTGGATTCTCTGGTGCTGCTCTGGCAGGAGGTTGGACTCCATGATCTTCAGAGGTCCCTTCCAACCCCTAACATCTGTGATCCTATGCTCCTGTGACCCTCCACTGGATCAGGTTGCCAAGTCCAAAGTGTCAGCCTGGTCTCCCTGCCTGATACACTCAGATCAGGCTTTGAAAACCTTTGAAGCAAAACCTCTGCAGAAATGGTGCACTTTGCTATGCAGAGACTTTCTGGAAGTCAATTAACACTGGAGTTTACTATGGCCTTACATAAAACATTAACAGCTCTCCCTCCACAATACTCCTTGTAGTGGAAAAGACTTCAGGTGGTGCTCCACTCTCTGCTCTGCTGTGATTACAGGGTGATTGAAGTGCCAGCATCATTGCACACTCTTGTTGTAAGTGAAAGGTTAACTGGAAAGCACATCCCTCTTGTGATGGGCACCTGATGGCCAGCAAACCATGCACAGCATCACACACATGCAGCTGTGGGGAGAAACCTTAGCTAGTGCAGGGATTTGAGTTTTATTCCTGGAAATACCAGTGCTCTGACCTTTGTAAACTGGGATGGGTTTCTTGTTTGATTTTAGTACTTGTCTTGTTCACCAGACACAGCTGGCTGGCTGCTCTCTGCTGCTCTGACTGCCTTTAGCTGATGGCTTTGGACAAGTGTCAAAGGCACCATAGAGCGCCAAGGGTTAGATGCTGAAGCACTTAATTAAACAAGCCCCTAAGCCATGGCAATTTGCATGGGAGAAACACCACAGCAGGGCTCTTTTTTTGTGTGCTGTTGTTTAAAGTTAGTATTGGGAACTATCTAAAAAACATAATGACTTTAATTTGGTCATGTGTTTTGCACTGCAACTACAAGGGTTTGGAGAATATGACCCACAATTCACAGGGATGATTAGAGGGCTGAAGCACCTCTCCTATGGAGACAGACTGAGGGAGTTAGGGTTGTTCAGCCTGGAGAGGAGAAAGCTCTGAGAATACCTTCTTGTGGCCTTCCAGTATCTGAGGGGGCTACATGAAAGCTGGTGAGGGACTTTGTAGGGTGTCAGGGAGTAATAGGACTAGGGGGAATAGAAAAAAAGTAGAAATGGGTAGATTCAGATTGGATGTCAGGAAGAAGTTCTCCACCATGAGGGTGGTGAGACACTGGCACAGGTTGCCCAGAGAGGTGGTGGCAGCCTCTTCCCTGGAGGTTTTTAAGGCCAGGCAGAATGTGGCTCTGGGCAACCCAATCTATTGTGAGGTGTCCCTGCCCATGAGGGTTTGAACTACATGATCCTTGAGGTCCCTTCCAACCCTAACAATTCTATGATTCTGTGTTTCCCAAATGAAGGTGGTGGAACACTCCCCAGGTTGCCCAGAGAGGTGGGAGATGCCCCATCCCTGGGGCGTCAGGTTGTTTGGGGCTCTGAGCAACCTATTGTAGTTGCAGAAGTCCCTGCTGACTGCAGCAGGTTTGGACTAGATGACCTTTAAAGGTCCCTTCCAACCCCAAACGTTCCGTGATTCTATGCAATAAAATCCTTGTTCAGCTTTGAGTTTTGTGCCACTAACAGGAGTTTTCATCCCCTTTTCATTTTTTTCCCCCTCACAGTAAGGGCCAAATAAAATTACAAGCAGGAAGGAGATTAAAAAGAAACCAGAGATTCATTATCTGCCAGTGACATCTGTGAGGACTGCAAGTCAGCCCAACCTTCATGTGAAGGTGCTGAGGGTTATTACCAGCAGTTTGCAAAGGCACTGGGCCATCTTCCAACTAGGTAGGCTGTGTGGAGCTGGCCTTTGGTACCATACACACCACTGAACTGACTTATGAGCATCAATTCAGCTGATGCAGAGAGCAGACTGGGCCAAGAACATTGCAAGTTGCGCTGGTCATGCTCAAATCATCCTGCCCTGTTTGTATGGGCTGTAAATCCCACCTCATCACACTGGGCAGCTGTGGGATTGCAGCACCTGAGGTGCTTTTGATGAAATAGGCTGAGCTGCCGCAGCCATCTCACATCGTGTGAAGGCTGAAGCTCTGGATTTGCAGTTTGTGTCATCCCACAGCCCCAGCCTGGGCTGCAGCTCAGTCCCACCACTCAGCACAAGCCCTGAGCCAGCATCTTTGCATTTTGGCAGCATTCTGGTTTTTACCAGCTGTGAGCAGAAGTGAGATTCCTGCCTGCCCCTTTTCCCTCTTTTCAGGGTAATTTAGAAACTTCTCATAGCCTTGTGATTCCATTCTTTATTTTCAGATACCAGTGATAAAAAAGAGCCAACCCCCTTGTTAAAAAAAAAAAAAGAAAGGTGACATTTCAGGCGTCCTTTTCTTTCTCTAGCAGATGGGAGCATGACATTCCTGGGCTTGCTGTGCCTGGCTGGGAATTTGTCCCATCCTCAGCACTAAGTATCATTGAAGCTTCTCTTACCCAAAAGAAACACACAGGCTATTCCTAGTCTGTACATGTATTTCCCTGTGTTTTTAATGGTTTGGGCTGGAAGGGACCTTTAAAGGTTATCTAGTCCAACCCCCCTGCAATCAGCAGGGACATCTGCAATGAAAGCAGGTTGCTCTGAGCCCAAACCAACTTGACCTGGAAAGGTTCCAGGAATTGGGCATCTCCTATCTCTCTAGGTGACCTGGACCAAGGTTTCACCACCCCCAGTGGAAAGAATGCCTTCCTCATATCTAGTAGAAATCTCTCCTTTACATCCTTTCCAGGAATCCCCATTCTCAATTCCTCCCCTGGGCAACCTTTCCCAGGTCATTACAACCCTTTTGAGGAAGACATTGTCCCTAATGTCCAACCTAAACTTCCCCTGGCACAACGTGCAAAGCAGTGAGTTAGGCAACAAATGCAGGTTTCAGATGGAAGGCAGAGTGGGAATTGTAATCCAGCATGGAAAGCAGGAACTGTGGGATGCTGTTCATTAGAACAAATAGGATTTACCTCCAGGTTTTCTAAGAGAGAAGTGATCCAAGCATGAGGTGGTGAGTCGTAGGGTAGGAAATCCCTGGGGCTGTCTCATCACATGGGTTAGATGAAGAGAAGCACCAGCTGCGCCAGGGACGCTCACTTAAAACAAAGCCCTGGTGGGGAGGGACCAAGGTGGTCTTAAGAAAAAAACAACAACCCTCTGCAGGTATCATGGCATGCCTGGATCTTTGCTGAAAATCCAGGTTACTGCACTCATGTCAACTCTGACATCTTCTCCAGCCTTCTGTTCCCACTTTCCTGATCATTTTGTTGACCTGCTGTATGGTCATGGTGGGGAATTGGCTGTTACCTCTTTATAGAATTGAGACCTTGGCCTTTCTATCTGTTTGATGCAGCACCTAACACACTACTGGGAACTGCAGCAATTAAGGCCTAATCATGGTATAAATCAAGTAAATAAGTACTTGTCAGCAGGTCATCTGGACTCGTGTGTCTCCCAGGCAGAGCTATGTTTGTGGAGGTTATGGCACTGACTGGCCCAGCTCCTCTAAGGTGGGTGCAGTGTTTTCTGACGTTCCCCATTGCCAAGCCCCTTCTGCAAAGGTGACCCAGCAGCCCTGCCAGGTTTTTACCTCCTACCTACCCGCCAGGCAAGACCACATCTGCCTACTGAAATCTCTTAGGACTTGTGTTCACAGAATCCCAGCATGGTGGGTGTTGGATGTGACCTCAGGGGCTCAACCAGTCTAAGCCACCTGCTAAAGCAGGGCACACACAGCTGCTAGCCCAGGATCACAATGACCGGGGGGTTTGGAATCTCTCCAGAGAAGACGATTCCACAACCTCTCTGAGCAGCCTGCTCCAGGACTCCAGTTCTCTCCCAGTAAACAAGTTTCTCCTCATGTTGAGGTGGAGTTTCCTGTGCTCCAGTTTGCATCCACTGCACCTTGTCCTATCACAGGGCACCACTAAAAAGAGACTGGCACCTTCCTCTTGACACCCACCTTTTAGATATTTACAAACAATAATATCTCCTCTCAGTCTCCTCCAGACTAAACAGCCCCAGGTCTCTCAGCCTTCCTCATAAGACAGATGTTCCAGTCCCTTCATCATCCTCGTAGCCCTAACACAAAGGGAGCGGGGAAGAAACTGCAAAGAATGAAGCACTGACAGAGTTGAAAGGCAAAATTGAGTTGAAGCATTTTTTGAGTATCCACAAAATTTCCATGGCAGAAAAGAAGTAAAATCAGAGTAACAAATGTGCAGCACTTTAATGTCAGGTTTGACTGTCATTGGAACTGTTCACAAGGAGTGTGGACAATCTAAGTTGTACTTCCATTTTTCTAAGTATGATATATAACCATTAGGATAATTTAGAAAACACATCACCAGAACTTGGGCTGAAGAGGGAAGAAAGGGAACATCTTTGGAAGGTTCCAAGTGGGGTTCTTCAAGTGAACACTATTCCAATGGTTTGCAACAAAGAGGAAAAAGTGAGGTCTGTTACACATCTTTCACAGCCTATATATAAACCAGCCTCAAGGATATTTACCTGAACAGATATATACACCTCTCTTTAATACCCTTAAAAAAGTAATATTTGCTTGATCTATGACACAATGAACGTCTCTACAGGGAAACTTACCAGAGGCATAATAAAATATTCCAGAAGTCATAAAAGAACACGAGAGCAGTGTTTGGCCTTGGTAAAACACATTTAGGATGGCCGCGATGGATGGACACAGCGTTGTTCAAGAAAGGAGTTGTGCATATTTAAAGGTACTGACAAAGCTGGTCTCCTCCTTTCCTTGATATGGGTTATGTCTCCTAACCAGATGAGTAGAAAATCAAGGACACCATGCATTGCTAAAGGAAGGCTATGCCAATCTGATATCTATGTCTCTGTTGCAATGATGGGATCGTCTCTTCTAACTCCTATGGCTCATAAGTGAAAGGAGATGGAGGTTTCAGCCTATGGGTGTGGAAGGGCAATTTCAAGGACTCCATGTTTCATGAATTCATAGGATTCAGCTCCCCTTCTTCATCTGTCTGAACAGATCTGTATTATATTTTTGACAGAACCAAAATGGTTTCAGTGACTTCAGGTCTACAGCCATGGCAAAATGCGACTCTTCTGGTAAAGTTTAGCATTTAAAGCAAAGATTACCAGTGCTAGTCTGCATCCTTCTCTCTCAACATCCCTCTGTGTGCCTTGTGAAAGGGGTGGCTTTGAGCATCCATGCTGGAAAATAATGAACATGCTATCTCATGGCAGTGGATGCCTCCAGCAGCTGCTGTGATACAAACCTTGGGCAATCAGGTCACTCACAAACAGAACTGGGTCTTCCGAAAGGATGGCGGGTGGCTGGCTCTGATGCGAGATGTTTACCTTCAGTTAGAGTCTTCACCCACACCAAGAACACACTTTCCAAGCAGTGTGTGAGATCCAGCTGCCTGGGTGGTGGCAGTGGTGCTCACCTGGTTTGCATCAATCTAGGAGTCAAAACTGTTCTTGCCCTGATTCCTTCCTGGTGATGGATGTAGAAAGTTACAACTAGAAAAGTTTTTATCTCTTCCAAATGGGTAAATGCATCTTTGTTGGTTTTTTTTTATGGGACCTCAACTCAAATTTCTGCAAGCCAGCTGTTGCATTCTAGGGTAATTCAGCTGGTCTGACATGAATGTCTTAGCTCATAACTAAAAGATAATTGTCTATAAACAAGTGAACTATAAACAGGAAGAAGAAAATGGCAAAGAAAAATTGTTTCCCAGGATGTCTGGAAAGAAATAGGGAAATTAAGGCTATGGCTAGAAAATGAGTGAGTTTTCTACTAAAAAATACCCTCTGTCAGTTTATGAAGAACCAAGTGACTTCAGTGCCACTAAGTATTTCATGAAAGAAACCAACAGTCTCTAGAAGTGTTGCTGTCTCCTATGGGAATAACCATAACAAATTCTCTGCCCCCAAAGAGCAGATTTTGCATATTGTGCCCAAGCTGAGGGCACTCACAAGCTGCTGAGAGACTCATGCCCCCTTCCCAACAACATTTTTACAAACTCTGAACACCCCTCCAAGTGTTTCCTGGCTTTACCCACTCTAATGGCCTGGATACTTCACACCAAATTTCTCAAATGCAATCACACAACTATGCAAGAGAAGGGGAGGACGACTCAGAACGTTGCCTTCAGTAGTACCCAGAGCAAAATGAAGCATAGAAGACAGTGAGCTGACAGTTACTATTTCTGCTGTGTCTTCCTCCTGAAACCACATCCCTGAATCCTCCCAAAGCCATCCTGCAGAAGAAAGGATCAGTTTTCATTACATCACTCTCCTCAGTTTCAGAGGGTTGAAAACTGCTGGCTGATCTTGGTTTCCCTCCTCATTCAAAGGTGGATTTAGCTGTGGTCCCCACTGCTGCAGTCCCTCTGGGTTGGGGTTGGGTAGTAAGCACAGCTAACAGGCAAGGTAAGGACAGCAGAGAAAACTGATGGCTTGAACACAAAGTAAAAACTCCTCAGGATGGAAACTCGAAATTGGGTTTGTTCTACAGGGTCACTAGGTTTCGTGGCTTCTACAATATCTCAGTGGAGATATTATTTGCTTCCCAGTGTTTTTCCCCCTCATATCCACATATCATCCCCACAAATAAAAAAACCTCCCTTCAAAACCACTTCCTATTAGCAGAGCACACCTTAGCTTAAAAAACTTGCAAGTAGACCAGTGTTGTACCATGAAGCCTATACAGGGGATTTTTGTTTTTGCTTTTTTTTTTTTTTTCCCTTTTTTTTTTCCTTTTTTTTTTTTTTTTCATCTTCTTTTGTTTTGTTTTGTTCCCAGTGTAAAAATATACAATGCTACTGCTCCTTTGCTGCAGTGGAAAGGTCCAACTGGTACTTGCCTGCTGAAGGCTCTACTGCTCTTGCCTTTTCATACCTCTCCAACCCACACCACTGTGTTACCCCTCCTTATCCCCGAAACCTCACAGCGTAACGTATTTTGCCTCCCATTTATAACAAACAACGAATCTTTAGCTGGTGTAATGAGATACTGTCCAAATAATCCACTGTCCTTCATAATTCTGTTGTAGCTGCTCCAGGGCCAGTCTTTGGATGTGATAGGGTCCTTTAAATTCTTCAGTACATTCATTTTCCCCGTTGACAGCTCTACAAAAAGCACATCTGTTTGCAAATCTGAAGCAGCATATATATAGTACTGATTGCCTTCAGTGAAAGAGGGCTGAAATGTCAGATCAGATACGTGTATGTTTGTTTGTAAGTCATAAATCAACTTGATTTCCCCTCGGACAGTCAGAGCCTGCACTTTGATCCTGCCACTGTCTTCATCCGTGCTGACCAAATAGCGTCCGTCCGGCGAGACATGAGGCGTGCCTGACACCTCCCCGTTGGGGCCGATGACAGCATCTGTGACACTGTCAATAATCAGCTGTGGGGACACAGCCATTGACCTGCTCCTCCTGCACTGGACAAAGAAGTAACCCCCAGGTGGGTGTAGGCCATGGTCTGTGGGATGCAGCTATGGTTCTTGAAGTTGATAGTCTTGATGTGGGTCACAGTTTCCAGGTCAATTTTGTGAATTGCAGGTTTCGATTTGTTAAAGATGAAGCCAAACCTGAAATAGAAAACAGGACACTGAAGTCATCTCCAGAGGCACTGTGATATGCTTGAGAAAAGACAGGAGTCAGCAGAACTGGGGAGCTCCAGCCTGCTGCTTTCAGAAGTGTGTGCAATGATGCTGTCTGTTTTCTGTAAGAAAACTCTCCTTTTACTGCTTCCAAAAGGTGCTAAAAGAGGTATAGTTCAAATCAGCAACCTGATCCTGGAAGCTGGAATCATAGAATGGCTTGAGTTGGAAGGGACCTTAAAGATTGTCTAGCTCCAGTTCCCACAGGGTGTGCTTGGGTATTTGAATAACATTTTCAAGAGCTGAAGCCTTTTATTGGGAAGAACAGTTTACAATGGGAATAATACCATTTCTTGGGAAGACCAACTTGCAAGGGGAATGCCATCAAGTCTCGGGAAGACCAATTTACAACAAGAATGCCATCAAGTTTTGGGAAGATGTGTTTACAATAAGAACACCATAGAATCCTGGGAAGGCCAATTTACAATAGGAATGACATCGAGGCTTGAGGTGTTCCGTAGCCCACTGTTGACCAGTTTGGTATTTAATCTGTTTCATGTCTAGAGAGATGTAATTCAATATTTAATCAAGACTTTTTCAAGTCCAAAATAGAAAACCATTCAAAGCAACTCCCTGCCAGGTTGGAGCCAGACAGGAACTTCGAGCTCTGTGTGTTATAAGCACCGAGTGAAGGCCATGTTCAATCTCATCTCTTAAATTCTAGCATCAGGGGGGATGCTAGAAGCTGTGATGTGTGTTTGCTACCCATAGTGCCTGAGGAGCACTGCAGGAGCTGGCAAGGCTGGTGTGGAGAGCAGACTTTGATAAGCACCATGCCACCATCCCAGGGAAAGTGTAAATCATTTCTTGAGGAGCACAACCAGGCAGGATGCTCCGAAAAGGGGTCTTTGCTTTCTGTCTTCAGAGAGGGCATACAGTGAGCAGAGCATGAATGTTCTGTAACAGATATATACTGCAACACATCTGACCTTTGCTGAAGACAAGAAAAGGTCAAGAATAGCCAGGAAAGGTTTCTGCTTAATTTGAGAGAGAGCCCATAGAAGCAGCCTGTCTGTGTTCCCCTGGATTCACAGGTCACTGATACTGACTTAGGAAAACTCATTTCACATCGAGCACCTTTTCATCCATTCAAAGCAGCCAGAAGGAAACGAAGTGAGTGCTTAGTTCCGGACCTCTTCCCTGAACGATGCCAAATTGTACTCTGCAACGCAGAGGACAACGTGCCTGCGTGCAGGTGATAGGTATTTTGCTTAAAACACTGGGGTTATTGCTTTAGCCTTAATTCACCTGTCAATTTGAGACTGAGCAATGATTTCATCCCTAAAGAAGGAGCCAATGTAGTGTGTGATCCCATGAAAATCGCTGGGCTAAGCCTTTCATTTTCCCATTACGCTCACATCCATTAGAGATGTGAGGAAATATCTGTAGCGGAGGCTCATAGCGTGCCGTGTGTGGATATGGCACTTGGATTGTTCCTGGATGAATGCATTTTAAGTACACTTTCAAAAATGCTCTTCCTTACAGCATTTTTCTTTTCCCCAAGACTTCCTTAATACTTGGCCAAATGCCTGAAGAAGTTAAAAAAATGGTCCTTATCATCAGTTTAATTGAAAGAAGTGGGTCAGGAGGGGCTTTATGTGCACAGGAGCCGCAGAAAAGGAGCAGGGCTTGCACGAAATCTGTGATCTGCAATCTCAAAGAAAACCTTGCACTTGGAGAGGCTTTAATGGACAACAATCTACCCTGGGAACCAATAAAAATGGATGTGTTCCTAGATATCCATCTGAAATAACAGGCAGCTGAAATGCATACACAGGGACATTTGCATACAAATATTTTTTGGCTCGAGGAAGAGCTTGCTTAAACATTCCCCTTTCCTGGGCAATGCTGCTGTTGTCAGTTACTGCTTCTGAGTGGAGAATTTCCAACATGATCTCACTAAGCCTCATTAGACTGTGAGCAATTATTTTTCTGTGCTGAGGGTGAGAGAGTACGGACCAAGATCTGGCCCTGAACAAATGAAATCGGAAATTAGGCACAGCACTCTCTGCTCTGCACGTGGGAAACGGGAGGCAATTACCCACATTTAATATTTCTTAGGCAAGATCATCTGTATACAGTCGATTAATCACACTGAAGCAAAAAGACAATAAAACAACAACAAAAGAGTGTAACTGTTCCACCTTCCTGCCTTTGAACCGGGACCAAACCTTCTCATCTCAGCCTTTCAGACCCTTGCCTCCTGCCACTACTATTAGTCACAGTGATACTTTGAAAGCAAAGGGGAAAAATGAGGTAGGAAAAAAATTAAGAATAACAGCCTTGAAGTATGTCTCATTACTTCGTGTTTCAGGAAGCAAAGTTCTTTATTTTGGATCAGACTCAACACATAATCATTGAAGTGTGACCCCCTCTGTCCTGCTTGCTCACTGCAGTGAACTTAAGATTAATGCAAGGAGTTAGGTGAAGATTTTTGGAGTGTTTGACTTGGTTAAACTACACTGGGGACAGAAGATGGTTAAAGACTTGCTATGTTGTGGTAAGAATAAAGTGAAGTGCTGTGCAGTTATCAATTTTGATAATGTTAATGGGAGGCTTCCTGTGCCTGCTGGGAAGCAGCCAGTGTTACTCCACGTTATTAGTACATTAGTGATACAACCTCATTAACCACTTCATCACATTAACACTCAAACCTGATGGTTCACAAAGGCCTTTCTTTTTAAATATGCACTGCATCCCATTTTTCTGCTCCAACCATACACCTCACACAGAGATCCAGTCCTTGAACAAGTTGGAAACATGTGGAAGAACCATGTGTTGTTCAGGCAGGATGAACTTTTACCGCTTCTGGCAATGAATCTTTGACACAGCATTCTGCCCGGATTCATGAAGAGATTTTGAGGTAGAGAAAGAACGTTCTGGCCATCAAATTCCCAGCACAAGAATCCGGGCAGTGTGTGATACTTTGCTGACCAAGCTGGGATTGGAATGCCCACGCAGGGTCTATGGCAAGGTTTGTTTCTTTCTGTCTCATTGCTTTGCTGAATGATTTTTGGTAATTTGCTCAATTGACCACTCTTGCAGGAAACCAATTTTTCCTCATTTCCAACCTACCCCTCCCCTGGCACAATTTCAAACCATTTCCTCTCATTCTATCACCTGATACTAGGGAGAAGAGACCAACCCCCACCTCAATCCAGCCACCTTTCAGGGAGTAGTAGAGAGCAATGAGGTCTCCCCTCAGCCTTCCCTTTTCCAGACAGAACATTCCCTGTTCCCTCAGCTGCTCCTCAGATGACTTACTCTCTAGATCCTTCACCAGCTCCAGCAAGCCCATGTCCTCAGTTTCTGCATTTCACACACAAAGATGGGGCTAAAAGCAGTTACCTTGATCATGAATTGATTTATTCACATTTATAACATGCTGGAAGATGACTAGAAGAATGCCCCCTGGAAGAGAGCAGCATGGTCACAATATGGTGGAGCTTGGAAGGGACCTCTGAGGATCATGCAGTTCAGCCCTCTTGCCAGAGCAGATCACCCTTGCTATTTATTAAGACAATTTCTTACCTGACATGATTAATAATGAGATTTGTAGGTGGTATAAAAAAATCCTCCACTCCTTGGAAGGGCGTGCGGATCACACGCTGCTCTTCCCCGGTGCTTGCCTCTGGTATTACCTACAACAAATATACACAAGGCTGAGAAGAGGAAGAGCAGTGAGTCAGGCAGAGAGGTAAACACAGATTACACAGTCAGACATGGCACTGAGTGGCTTCTCCCAGGGATGTGGTAGACTCAGATTGACTGATGTCTACAACATATTGTTTGGTGTGGCTGCCTTGAAGAAGGTGTGCTAATAAATATTGTTTGAGGCTTGACATTTGTAAGGTAAGTACACAACTTGGATTTCATAAGATGTTTTTATCTCCAGGAACAGCAGTCATGCAGGAGCTGAGGCAGTGTGACAATGCTAACACCACAGTAATTTATTCCTCTCTGTCTAAAACAAACATTTATTTCATGGTCATATTTATTAATCTCACTTAAATGCACAGAGTTAACTTGCCAACTTGAAGGATCAAACACTAACTCACAGCAGTTAATTATCACCTTGAAGGAGAAGAACTCGTCATCCATCCACTGCACCATGGATGCTTCTCGGAAAGAAACAAAGGAAGGCCCCCGAGGTGCTGCCCTCCAGCACAACACACATCTCCACATCCCCAGAAACTCAGCTCCTCCACTGCTCCCAAAAAGGTGAGGTGCAAATTCGCAATAATTAAAATGTTAAAAACTCAATTTTGTTTTGTTGGTCACAGAATCCCAGCATGCTGGACATTGGAAAGGACCTCTAGGGATCATCCAGTCCAACCCCCCTGCTAAAGCAGGGTTACCCACAGCAGTTTGCCCAGGGTCACAAGGTGGGCTTGGAATCATTCCAGAGAAGGGGACTCCACAACCTTTCTGGGCAGCCTGCTCCAGCACCCTAGCATCCCCCACTGCAAAGAATTTTCTACTCCTTATCTTCATAAAGAACCTCCTCTGTTCCAGTTTGTGTGCATTGTCCCTTGTCCTGTCCACTGGGCACCACTGAGAAGAGTGTGGCCCCATCCTTTTGTCCCCCAGGCCTTTAGCTCTAGCTGAGCATTGATCAGATCCCCTCTGAGGCTGCTCTTCTCCAGGCTAACCAGCCCCAGCGCTCACAGCCTTTTCTCCTCACAGAGATGCTCCAGGCCCCTCAGCATCTTTGTAGCCTCCATTGGATTCTCTCCAGTAGTTCCTTTTCTCTCTTTAACTGGGGAGCCCAGAACTGGTCTCAGTACTCCAGATGTGGCCTCTCCAGGGGCTTCCCAGGTGCAGGACTCTACTCTTGCCCTTGTTGAGCTTCATGAAGTTCACCTCTGCCAGGCTCTCCAGCCTGTCCAGGTCTCTCTGAATGGCAGCACAGCTTGACAGCCACTCCTCCCAGTATGGTGCCATCAGCAAACTGGCTGAGGGTCCACGCTATCCCTTCACCCAGGTTACTGATGAAGATGTTGAACACAACTGAACTCAGTTCAAAATGACTTTAGTCCATTCATTATAAACTTCTGCTGCTCTAATGTGCAACAGTAGTAGCTTTGAATTTATAGCTACATAATTCATTAAGGAAATGCTAAAAGCCTACAAGGCTCAGTTCAGAGAACTCTTCTGGCTGTGCCATTTAGATTTCTTCCAATTAGATCAGTCAAGAAGGATGTCCACTCTTGCAAGCTGCTTTCATGAGGACAATCATTTGCTTCCCACAAGCCTGTAATGGCTAAACAACAGCACCCCATTAGTTGGCTGCTTGATAAATCCCTGACTTCCAGACAATGGCTGGGAATTCAGATCAACCTCTGCAGCTGCATCTGTGTTCAAAGAGATGTTTTACTGCATATCTGCAACTAACCACCGCAGGCTGGAAGAATCAACTGTGCCATATTAGTCACTGGCCACCTTTCGGGAAGGAAGGTTGGAGGAAAGCAAAGATCTGCTGATGCTGATGCTAATCTCCCTCCCTACATGTGTAGCTGCACTTCATAAAGATAACAAAAAGGACTGTATCTGAGAGCTGAAGCATTACAAGAAGTCTCCAGCTGTGCAGATGGTGTGATTTCTTCTTCATAATCACATGCTTGTGCCATCTCTCCTTTAATTACAGAAACCTCGCACAGCTGGAGGGCAGAAATTAAGTCAGAAAGGGTAAAGAGAGCCCATTTAGTCTCCTTATAGCCTGTATAGCAAACTGCTTGTCCCCAGGTGAGACAACCTGCCTCAGGAACCTTTGGTTATTTGCCCCCATTCTGTTTCTGGAATCTATTCCTGAGAATGCCCAGGTTGAGTTGTTGTTTGTTGGTCCATCCCTGATCACCGAGTCTGCAGGCTGAAGCTGTTACCTTGGATGGAGCATGTGCCTTGTGTGGATGGCTTGTCCCACCATCACAGAACAGCACCTCCAGTGAAGCCTTGGGCAACCCCATGACTAATGTGGCCTGAGCTGTGTGGGTTTTTAGAATCATAGAATCATAGAATCAGTCAGGGTTGGAAGGGACCACAAGGATCATCTAGTTCCAACCCCCTGCCATGGGCAGGGACACCCTACACTAGATCACGCTGGCCAGAGCCAGCGTGATTAGATTAGATACCTAATAGCCATATGGCCACTCTTCCTCTCTTCCTGCTAGGGAATGCTTCAGTGTAAACTTAGAAGCAAACACTTGTGGTAGAAGGAGTACTCACATGACACCTATGTTTCCAGAAAAGCTGGGCAGCAAGTGTCAGAAAATAACTGCTAGAGAAGGTTACATCTGGATGGATCAAATCAGCTTTGGTATCATCTCTGTTGTGTGACATACAGCATCAGCAAAATGCCCAATTAGATGCCTGCATTTACTGTTTCTGTACCATCAACAGAAGAGTGAATCCTGCAGGGCAATCCAGAAATGGAAGCTAATTTAATTGTCCTAACTTTACTGTGCCCTAGAGAGCCCAGTATCACTGGGGGTCTGATGGTGCTGAGTGTGGAAAAGCTCCAGGGACTTCACGGGCAGCCTCCAGAGAAATCACTGGCACCTAAAACCAGATTTGTCCCTGAAGTTTTACTTTTGCTGCTTATGCTTTTATCATGCCCTAGAGAGCTCTTTTCTGCATTTTACTATGAAAGGATCACTATACCACATTATCATAGAATCACAGAATGCTTTAGGTTGGAAGGGACCTTTAAAGCTCATCTAGTCCAACATCCCTACAGTGAGCAGGGGCATCTGCAACTACATCAGGCTGCTCAGAGCCCCAGACAACCTGACCCGGAATGGTTCCGGGGATGGGGCATCTCTGGGCAACCTGGGCCAGTGTCTCACTACTCTCACTGTAAAAAATGTCTTCCTCATATCTAGTCTGAATCTCCCCCTTTCAGTTTAGGCCATCACCCCTTAGAATCATAGAATCAATAAGGCTGGAAAAGACCTCACCTCCTGACTATCTAAACCATGGCTTCAAGCGCCATGTCCAATCCCTTTTTGAACACCTTCAGGGATGGTGACTCCACCACCTCCCTGGGCTTGTCCTCTCACAACAGGACATGCTAAAAGACTGTCCTCCATCATCACCCAATAGGAGGATGAAGGCTTGTGAGAGATAAATGAGAAAATGGGTTTAAGGACAGTAAGCAGCAATTGCTGCACTGGCTGAAAACCTGGACTTCTCCTTCGTGGAAGACAGGGAGAGGTAAATGACTTTACCAAGCTGAAGAACAGGTTGTTTTTGCTTGCTGCACAACAGTAATTCTGACAGGCACAGCACAATTCATCCACTTTTTAATGCTTCTTTTGCAGGGAATGTCAAAGTATCAGTGCCTCAGTGTCTTGACCTCTCAATGGTTCAGTGCCTCAATGTCTCCAGTTCATTGCAGACAGAACAATTCCCAGGTCATTAACATCTGAGGAGGGTGTGCTGCAGCTCTGCACTGAACACACACTCAATCCCTACCTTAGGTTTATCCTTTAGCATGTTGCTTGGCCTGACTTGCACCTCTGTTGAAACACCACCAAAAACCTGAGGAAGCAAGAGATCTCCACACAGAAAGGATGATCTCTGTGGCTGCTTGGTACCCACTGCTTTGAGCCCTCAATCAAGTTAAAAAGCTCACGCAGGCTGCACAAATGTCCAGGAGCATCCCAGGCTCATCCTGCTCACAGTCAGCTGCCAGTCCTTGCTGTATGACTTTATGGCACTTGGCTCTGTCCTCAGCCTTAAAACAAACCAGAGCTTGGCAACAAAGCAGTCCTGCTGCCTGCCAATGGCACAGTCATTGCTCAAAACCAAATTAAACAGCAGGAAAAATATGTGAGGAGGGATGGAGGAGGGATGACTAAAACGTGCTGGATACGCAAATGGGAGAGCATCTTTATATCCAGACCATTAAATGCTGTTAATTACCTGCAACCAACCAGCCACCAGCTTTCTACTGATGATGCCATGCCAAGCAAAGTCAGAGGCTCAGGCAGCTAAGGACTTACCTGCAGTGTTGGAGAGGACTTCTGCATGTCACCCCAGCTAAGCACCCAGACTTGGTCGTGGGACTTGTCATAATGCAATTTAGTTGGCAATGGGTCAACATCCAAGGTCTTAAAAAAAAGCAGAGGTGGGTATTTACACAGAGCCCCAAATGCACAGGATGACTATTGTCTCATTTACCGCAGACATTCCCACCACCACCACCATCTCATCCCTTTGTGCAGTGTTGCACGATAACCTTCAAATCAATCGGACAGCAGCACCAGGACAGAAAAACCTGGCTGCTCAGTGTTGTTTCCCAGCTGGAACATCACTCCCTCTCATGCTGTTACTTACAACCAGGAGATCAGGGGCCAATTTCTGCTTGAGCTGTACCCATACCAGTTCATACTTCCCAACCTGCTTATAACAGAGGTCAGGCAGCAGGTGAATATGCCTAAGCCAGAAATTTGTTGTAGTTTTATTTTACCACACTGGCTGCAAGCATGGCTGCAGGTACAGCCCCATGATGATGATAAACTGGCTGCAGTAGAGTTTTTTCCCTGCCAGTGAGGTTATGAACAGTGTGACCCCACGTGTGAAAGTGACCCAGACCCAGCTTTTTAGTGCTGTCAGCAAATCCACCGGGCAAAGAGCTGTTTTGTCCCAGATCAAAGTCTTTTGCCATCACTGGATAAAGCATTCCCCTTGTCAGTACCTGCACGGCTTTCTGAGTCTGGATATCAATTATCATCACTCTGTTCTGCTTAGGCTGTGTCACATAAATGTACTTGTCTCTGACATTGACCGCTGAAGCCCAGAGGCAGGACTGAGTGCCTTCACCTTCCATTCTAGGACAGATCTCTTCCTGAGGGGTAAAAAAAAGGGAGAATAAGTTTAATTTCTACAAATCCAGGGTCTGAAGCAGCAAGAAGCTTGGCCTTGAAAACCAGAGAGAAAAAAATTCCAAGGGGATTCCATTAGGATGATTTCGGCCCTCCTCCCAACTCCCCCTTTTATTCCCTGGAAAACATGAAATCAGTATTTTATCAGGAAGCATGCTGCAGCCTGGCTCTAGCCAGTGACATTAACCAGCTGGACCTCCTGCACAATCACATGGAATTCAAATAACCACACAGGCTACGGATCTGTCTTTTGAAGCATGCTGTAGTTCATTACTTGCAGTGCTGTCAGCATTTATTAGTGATAGAAATATCACTCTGTGCTTGGAAAAACCAGAGATTTACACTAATTGAATCACAGCTTTGTATTTTTAATGAAGTCTTCACTTTCAGCTCAGGAGAGCATGCTCTAAGATGCTTGTGCTCAGGGGAACAGTACAATCATAGAATTGTTTAGGTTGGAAGAGATCTTTAAGATCACTGAGCCCAACCTTCAACCTCAGACCACCATGGCCATTAAACCGTGTCCCCAAGTGCCATGGCCACATGGTTCTCGAACACCTCCAGGGATGGTGACTCTATCACCTCCCCGGGTAGCCTGTTCACTGCCTGACCACCCTTGCAGGAAAGAAATTGTTCCTAATATCCAACCTGAACCTCCCCTGGCACGATTTCAGACCATTTCCTCTTGTTCTATCACCTGATAGTAGGGAGAAGAGACTGACCCCCACATCACTCCAACCTCTTTTTAGCAAAACAAGTAGGGTCCTACAGTCTACTGTTCCAACACAGAGATTTCCTCCTGTTCCAAAGGAACCAAATCCTGCCTCTTTGCACCAAATTCTGTTTACAACTGTTTGATGCCATATTTTGCCTCTGATTCTCCACTCCCAGAGTGAACTTAGTGACAAACTGTATTGACTTTAGCAGGATCTCCCTGGTACCCTGAGTTTGAAGAGTCAGACATGAGCTCACCCACAAGCCTCTGTGTGTGGGCTACTCTTCATCACTTTTCCTTCTGTCAAGTTTCTTTAAGTGAAAGAGCATTTGTGTGGGACCAGGCTGTGGTGTGGAACAGAGCGGGAAGCTAAATTAACACAGTGAGCACAACTGGAGGTTGTCCATATAACAGCTGGGACACTTTAAATATCAGCTCAACCTCCCTAAAGGAGAAAGAGATTCAAGCAGCAGAGGCTGTTCAGGCTAAGAGGAAATACAAGCAAAAGCAATGCCAACACCGGGTCTGCATCAGTGATGGTCATAGATTAAAAGATTTCACCTCTTAGCAGCCCAGCACTTTGGTAGAGACCACCTGTAAGGTTTGAAGATACAAGACTGAAGACCTTGGATTAATTTTCCTTTCTGGCCCTTCAGCTAAGATGGGGATCTATGCCACTACTATCTAAAACATGGAATCAGAGAATTGTTTTGGTTGGAAGAGACCTGTAAGATCAAGTCCAACTGTTGATACAGCACTGCCACATCACCACTAAGCCATATCCCTCAGCACTACATCTCTATGGTTTTGAAACTCCCCCAGGGATGGAGACTCCACCACTGCCCTAGGCAGCCTGTTCCAGGGCTTGACAACTCTTTTGGGGAAGAAACCGTCCCTTGAACCCAACCTGAATCTTCCCTGGCACAAATTGAAGCCATTTCCTCTTGTCTATGCTTGTTCTTTGGGAGAAAAGACTGACCCCCACCTCACTCCAACCTCCTTTCAGGAAGTTATAGAGAGCAGTAGTCTCCAGACTAAACAGACCCAGTTCCCTCAGCTGCTCCTCACCAGACCTGTTCTATAGACCCTTCACAAGCTTTGTTTCCCTTCTCTGAACATGCTCTAGTATTTCCAATGCATGGCACAACATCCCAGACTTGGGCTTCCAGCAGCTGACAACCTCCAAACTGCCTTCCTTGTCCTCAGCTCTGTGCTTGGACTCAGCCTTTCACAACATGAATCTGCTCAAAGCAAGAGGAGCAGGGAAAGGTCATTGGCCTTTCTGTTACCATGCTCAGTTGTGGCTGCTCAATCTGCTTTTGTGTCCTCTAACAGCAGATAAGGAACCCTTACTGTTGAAACCTTCCTAGACTTGCAGGTGGTGCTGCTGTATGGGGCAAACATTCCAGGTACTAAAAGGGAAAAAAGGAGGAAAAAAAACCAGTCAGTCCTCCCTACACCAAGGCAAAAAGCCCTATGATGTCCATAGGAGACCCTTAAGAGGCCTCCCTGAAAGGCAGCCAAGTTAACAATGTTCAAAATCCCTCTCATGCCCACCACTGTGCTGACATTATTTCCTAAAGTGCCCTCTCTCCTTTGTTCTCTTCAAGCTGTTTCTCCAGAACCACCTCTTCAATATTTACAGCTTTTTGGTAAAGAAACACAAGATTTCTCTCTTTGAGTAGCAACAGCTTAAGTGTGGATTAATACTATTAAGTCCCAGCTAAGGACAAGTCCTGGGCTGAGCATCAGTCTGGATATCTACTGCAGTATATCCAGTGGGAAAAAATAGACCCAGAATCAAAGCAAAATGTACTGAGATTTAAAAAATACTGAACACAGACTCGTAAGAAGCTCTTGACCCATGGCAGCAGAGCCTCACTCAGCCTTTGGGACTCATGACAGTGATTCTCCCAGTTTAGTCCTCCCCAGACTGAAAGCAAGGCTCAGAAAGAAGCCATGTTCTCAGCTTGCTCTTTTAATAAAAGCTAAAGAAAGGAGTGACTAAAAAAGCATTTCTGCACGTCTCTCAGAACCTGAGTTTCAAGAGTATATACATGGTGCATGCTACCACTCAGGAGTACACAACACATGCCACTGCAAACCTTGGTTTCACAGGGCCTCCAGGCAAGTGTTATCCCACTTGCCACATTGAGCTCCACCACCTCCAAGCCAGTGCTTTATGTTCACTGACACTTGGACAAATTTTCCTTGTGATTTCCTACAGCCAGGGCTAGGTAAACACAGTGCTGGCAGAAAATGACAGAGAGAAAACAATGACAAAGCAGATCTCCCGTTCAGAGGCAGAAGATGCAGAGGACCAGTATGGGACAACCATCATCCATGCATTCCTATTTGCCTCCATGCTGTGGTTTAAACTAGGAAACTATTTCTGATGAGCAGAAAGTAGCCCACTCCACTGTCTATGAAGCCATCAGTGAAAGGGGCCAGTTAGCACCAGTGAGCGCTGTGAGCACCTCTCTACTGTTGACTTTTGTACTCTTTCCCTACAGCTCCGTTAACAACTTCCGAGCATGGATATGGAAACATCACCACAAAGAGTACAAGTGGTGATCTTCGCCTGCATTTGGACAGGGTAAGTAGCCAGATTCTCTGCAGCATGTCAGTAATCCTCCATATCAGACTTAGAACTTCTGTATCTCCCTCAGTTTTCAAGAGAAGAAGATGATACACCTCGGGGATGCCACGTGAAGCCCACCAAGCTCCAACATCACTGTGCCAAATGGGTCCTTTAGCAGTAACAACCTTTGAAGAGATTAAGAGAAAGTTTCCCAGCTGTCAGCTATAGCTGCTGGGTTTAGGACTTACATAACTTGTGAAAATCCTCTCTTCAGGCCTGATGTGTCTCCGGATTTCACATTCGTTTGGCTGAAGGACTGTGATCCCATCATCAGAAAAGACATAGAACATATTCCCAACACTCAAGCCTTGAAGGGGGATAAAGCAAAAGGAGTAGGAGTTTTAGTCGGTATGTATCCAGAGCTGTTAGGGCTTCCTTTAAGAACTCTCCCTCCTCCCCCAGCAAACGACATCTGCTTTACATAAAAGTTGGTCATTTGGATGCAGTCGGTGCATTCACAAAATCAAATCTCATGTCACAACAAGGGCTTCAAGGAGTGAAGAGGTACAAACACGTTCAAAAATGCATTGCCTTGGTGGCAGCAGTTGTGGGCAAATAAGTGTGTCCAGGTCTTAATTGTTAGCTCCTTAAGATTATGACTTTGTTTTTTCTGTGATTTCATTAAAGATCATTTAAGAACTGAGAAAGAACTTCAGTGAAAAGGAACTGGAAGGTTGTCGTGTTACAGGTGTCTTGAATTCTTGTAGCTGGGATGCAGAATGGGAGTGTTTAATACCTGTTCCATGAATATAACTACAAATAATTCTCTATTTTGTTCAAACTAGGGGGTGAATGAACTATAGCCACCAAAACAAACACATTTTTGAAATCTTGCAAACTGTAATTCACAAATGTGGAGTAGTTTAGCATCGCAATAGCACTCATTTATCCAACTGGGGCATTCCAGGAGATTGGAAAACTGGCTGGCTGGCATTGCTTTGCTGTGAGGAGGTTGTATTTTATCATTTCTGTCATGCAGAAATGCCTCAAAACGCTGAGAATTTAGTTGTTCTTCAGCTACATGCAATCACAGTAACGAGCATGGTCAAGAAATGCTCAGGATCTTCTCCAATGCTCTAGTCAGAAAGATCCAAGCATCATCTCATCTTTGTCATACCACCACCAGGACGTGTTTGCAACGACCACTGTCACCCCCAGTAATGCTGATAGTGTACTTATCTGCCAACCACGTGGTGATGTGATAATTTGTAAGCTCTAATTAATGACATTTTACCCATGAAGAAGTAAGGTCCTGGTTCTACAGATCTGAACAATGTTCAGCATGACAGTTCCCTCAGTAGCTGCTGTGGTGGCAGCTAAATGCTGCTCACATCTCAAGCTTCTCACATCTCTTAAGGGTCTAAATCATTACAAGACAATTTCACACTAGAAGCATCCATAATTTGGATAAATGCATTTTGGGAAAAATTTGTACAATAAAGCATGTTTAGTAAAGCTAGAAGGGTTTTTTTGTGTGTGTGCTAAAAACCCCTCTTTGGGTGCCAAAACAAGTGGCTTCAGAGTACAACGACTCAAGGCATGGTGTTTGCTGTACTGACAATGTTCAAGTTGAGTCTCTCCAAACCATAGCACAGAAATACCCCAGTTAGGGCATCAAGTGGGTACAGGAGCCGTGAACCTTAAATGTGATGCCACAGTGAAGGAGATCATGCATGTAGGAAAGAAAAAGCTTCCAAACTCCCATAGGGAACTACGTTATCTCTACAGACTAAGGGCTGTTTTGAAGAGTATATTGTGAAAACATCTCATTGGGGCACTTTGGACCAAAATCTGCGCTCGCAGCACGCACACAACTCCCACCTGCTCCAGTGGGATTTGAGTGATGACCTCAGAGGGCAGAGTTTGACCCTGGCTGGAATGAGTGCATATATTGTCATGAGGAAAAAGGGTTAAATCCTAAGAAGTGGAAACAGGCAGGCAACAAATTATGACCATTGAGAAGATGCTTACTATTATTTTCATGCACAATAGCAGCGTGATTTTGTCTGATGATCCTACTACAATGAGGGTGTATTTCAGAACTTAAGTCCTTAACTAGTGGTAAAAATACTTGGATAATAATTTTACTCCAGCAGGTTTAGAGCCAGTGACTTGGCAGGTCCCACAGCTTATTTTACACTAAGATGAGTATTTTTCTGCTAACTGGTTAAAATATGATGCAAACAACTAATAGCATCAGGCACTCTCCTTTTAAAAGCAAAGTTTACCAATTTACATTAAAATGCTTCTTCAGAGAGTAATCTTCACATTGATTTTTGGACAAAGCAGGTGTTTTTACTAGACAAAGTAGGTGTTTTAATGTGACTTATGAAGTATTTGCCAAGTCTTGATGAGGGCACACCTCTAAAACTCTCATGGATGTTGGTAAAACAGACTCATTCGTGATTATATTGCTGCAACTCCTCAGTTTGGATATTACTGCAGTGCAGAGGTGCAAATGGGGAATTTCATGTTATTTATATGAGTGAGGCAGGTACTAGACTAGGAACTGGAGGACTAATGAGGGGATGTTTTCTTTTTCCCCTTTTTAAGTGAAGACGTTTCAGGTTGGATGACACAACCAGTTCAAAAACTAATTATAAAAGGCAACACACCTCATCTGCGTAACAAAAACTCCTAGTATAACAAAGACTCCATTAAAAATGGGAAGGGTCTCCTAAACATAACAGTCCTTATCTGAACCATTTCAGATGAAGGTGATTCTAACATCTTTTTTTTTAATTAAATCTTCAGGAGGACCCCTGATGACAAGAAGAGTTTTCTTTATTTGAGGAAGACAGTCTCCATCTGAGCATACATTTGTATTTCCCTCCTTGGAGATCAAAGGGCAAACTTTTCATGGTGGAATACTCTGATCTGCTACTTGAATAAATTTCCTCAGTTTAATCTAAATGCCTGGAAGTATTTTAGAACTGGAATTTGATAAAGAAAAGGCTTTTTAAGTGCATACATTCATGTGGCTGATGACTGCCTGCTGGCATGACTCGCTCCCTTTATGCAGATATAAAGAAAGCAACTGGCATGAAACCAAGATCTCTAGCTCCCATTTGTGCTACTTGTAGCTGTTCTCTGTGCAAAATTAAGAACTAGTTTGTACATGGAGTAAATACTGCATGTGGTTCCAGTTCATGGTTAACTGGCTGGTCATGCTATGTGCACTTATTTCTGGAGGTTCCACTGAAAGGTCTGAAAGGTTTTGAGAAGAGACTGATAGACGTTTAAAATGACCAGCTACTCATGTTAAAACTTTGAGTTGTTCTACATAATATTCTGCCAAGGCATTTCCCCAACAGCTTCAGTTACTACAGACCTTGTGGGCAGCAGGATGTGATCATTTAAAAGGAGCTCAAGTCTACATTTATTGATGTCACTACTCACACATAAACTTTCATTTTAATGGAACTGAAAGAACACATTAAAATACAACCCCCCAAATACAATTCCTCTCTTCTCCAGCTTTCACTGGGCCAAGACTTCACAGTCTTTAGTATATTGAATGGATTGTTTGTCTACAATGAATGTGCTGATCAAACACTATAGAACAGCAGAGGCAGTGGAATAAACTTGCTGTGAAGATATCCAATTGCTTAGGGACATCACTGGTGAATCTGCTTTTCTTGCCCATGTTTTCCCCTGTACCTTGCTCATGCTTGTATTTCAAACGTGCAAGGCTGATAAGCTGTAAGCCCATATAATTTAGCAGAATTAGAAGACTTTCTGCAACCAACTTCTTAGTAGTTCTTTAAATGCTCTACATCTGGTAGGTTTATCCAACTACCTTCTTTAAAAAGGAGCATAAGGGATGAAGTACATAAACAGCCACATAGCATCATGCAGCTGATGCTGGACTGATGCAATGCACTAGAGATTTAACTTCTGAGCAGAAGGGAAATAACAATTCTTAGTGGCCATAATGCCATAATGGAACTGAGAATAAGTGCAGGAGAACTTTCTTAGGTGGCTGTGAATATCTCATGACCTCCAGCAAGCTGTACATGTCTGCAGCCAAGAGTGGATACTTTGTACCGTCACAGAGACCTTCTCCGTATGGCTGGAAGGACACCAAGATCCCAGCTCCCTCATATGCAACTGGTAGCTGCAAGAACTGCTTTATGCCTGGACCTTCCTTCAGCAAGCTCACAGTGCCAGGAGCCCAGGGCTGAGAGGTTCCCCATTCATGCAACCATGTACCTAAAGAAGCTGATGGGCAACCTGCTAAGAAGCTCCCTGGGCCTCTAGCACCATGTGTCTCTCTGTGAATTTGGGAAATGGTGACAGCACGAGTGCACACAAAAATCAAATTAATTATCATTTCAGGAACCTCCATAATATCTTTGAGCCATTTCACTCTTTAGGATGGCTTGGGTTTTTGTATTATTTGGCTTCCAGGATACACAGATGCTGACCTTGTGCAGGGCACGCTACAAATTTGATCAAACCGGAGATCTTAACCGCCAGTTACAACACGGAGAAATGGGGAAACCTGTACCCTGCATGGATTGAAAGAACTGAGGGAAGCAAAACCTGTTGTGGGTGGTTTTTTCCTGCCTAACAGTCAAGAAGACAATTTTTGTTGCTCACCTGGTAAACATCGATATGTGCTGCTGAGGAGGAAGAGCTTGAATTGCTTGCTTAAAAATGCAGCATATTGAATTTATGTCTGACTTGGTCAATTATGGTAATTTGGGAGCACTTCTGACATTTGTTAATGCAGCGTGAGAAGGCTCAGGCTGCTCACACTGGTGGCAGTTTATAGAAAATTCTCATTTTTATACATTTTATGTTCATCTATTATTTCATAGGGGGAGAATGTGAGAAGTTATAGGCCCAATTTGTACTACGAGAGTGACATTTCTTATTTGAATAGTTTAGCTTTTAAATGCCTGGTCTGTGCTTAATCAGATAACTGTGAAAGTTGATAGAGTTAGTGGCAAGTCAGTGGAGAATGGCCCATCATGGAGTTATTAAAGCAGACAAGCACATTATCACTACACAAAAGAACTTTACTGCAGTACCTTCCTCTCGCCACAGTATGTTTGCAACTGCAGCATCAGAAAATTGGGGAAGCCAGAAAACAACCAGGAAAAGAAAAAAAAGAAAACAAAACAAACACAACAAAACAATGTCAAAACTTCCATTGTAGCAAATCAGTGGATTAGCACTCATGTTTACATGAACTAAATGGTGAAAACTTTGTAACAGTCATTAAAATGAAATATTAGGAAAGATAGATGGTTCTAAACACATTTGATCCTACTGGAGACCATTCTGAAACACTGACATGGGAAAAGTCCTCCCTAAAATAAAGCACACTCCAGCCTGTGAAAAGACCAAAGTCTTACTAAAGAGAAGACATTACTTCCAAAGGCAATTTGAGTTATGGGACAGGATGTGATTTCCTCTCCAGGTTCAATCAGAAGCCTGAGACTTGCAGTTTAGAGCAGCCATAGGTTGTGCTGCATTCCTTCTTGGATTTTCATGTCACTACATTCTCTTTTAGGGTTCCAATCCCCTTTGAAAGTGCATCTACATTTGAATTTCATTTTAAGAAACATCCAATTATTTCTCAACACTGTGCAATTCCCCTTGCTGAAGAATTCAAGGGAAAATGACCCATATTAACAAGAGTACATAAATCTGGTTAATGAGGAATAGAATATATTTTCCAAAGAATCTCCATGAGAGCACAGATTTATGGCTAACTTCCTTTTCAATTCTTGCTCTACATTAACAGCCAGAAAAGCAGCAAATAGCCCTTTTACACCTAGCCTTTCCCTATCACCATCTACCCATGCAGTCTTCAAGGTAGTTAAGACAGCAAATTTAGGAAGGATCAGGCTTCTGAGAGCTGTTCCACTTGAGAAACTAGTCACCTCCACCACTAATTGTGTTTTGGGGACACTGTGGTCACTGCTGTATCCTACAGGAGGCTGGGAGAATATTTGTCTTGGAAGCAAAAGATAATTTCACACTGAGGGAAACCCATATTGCTAGCTAGTGATGTAAATACAGGTAAAATACTGAATTCAGTCACTATTTTTCAAGCATCTACATATTTGAGAACTTCACCTCATAACTAGCTTTAAAAGAAGAAGTCTTGGATAGAAATCAGTGACATTTGTTTCCTAAACCCACATATAATTCAGTGAAATATTAGATTTGGGATTCCGTGTTATCTAAAACTCTCACAAAGTTGTAACTTTAGTAAAAACGTTACCTGTACCACATCCAGAACACTTCTGACACATAGAATCATTTTGGTTGGAAAAGACCTTTAAGACCATCGAGTCCAACCATTCTCTAACTCCACCAAGTTTGGCGCCAAACCATGTCCCTCAGCATCACATCTCTGTGGCTCTTAAAGGCCACCAGGGATGGGGATTCAACCACCTCCCTGGGGAGCCTGTTCCAGCGTTTGAGAACCCCTTCAGTGAAGAAGTTTCTTCTAGTGTCCAACTGAGGAGATTTTACCATCCTCACATGATTCCTTCCCAAAACAAGTCAATAACCCTCTGATTACATTGCAGACTAAACTGTCATTTCCTTATGAGTAAGAGCCCAACACACCACATGCAGTGGACTGACCTACAGAATTCCATGTGGACCATCAGATTTAGACTCTCTTCAAAGAAATAAATAGGTGGAGAATGGCACTTACGGGTCTTTCTTGCTGAATCTTCTATGAAAAGTGAAGATATGTCCTCATCCACTCCCACCTCATTTTTAGCAATGCAGGTGTAGGCACCAGTGTCTTCATACCGCACACTACTGATATGAAGCTCGCTTCCGTTTGCTGTAAGAAAGACACCCACAGTGTTCCTCACTGCTGCTAATTGCTTTTCCTGCCCTTAATCACCTTCCATTGCCACGAAAGGGTGGCTTCACCACACACAGTTTCCCCAAACATAACTAGAGGTATTGGGGGACTTTCATGAGAGCTGATGTTTTGTTTCTTTCCATTAGCACAGACATGCTCTGTGCCACAAAGAACAATCCCAAGTGCAAACAATAAATTACATTTCATCTAGTTGTTCTTGTTAAATAAATTGCTTTGGCTTTAGTGGAGAGAAAAATAACTTTGATTTTGAAAACTGTTTCTCATCAGATCACCAAAATCTTTGGGTTGGGAGGGGTCTTTCTACAATTCCTCCTGTAATTTTACTTTTTCAGCTTTGCTGCTTAAGCCCTTTGGAAGCTTTGGAGATATCATACCTAACTACACAGGGACACCTGTGTGGCCAACACTGGTTGAGTGTTGCAATGCACCACAGCCAGATTTTGGGGCAGGTGTTTTTGAATATTTTTACTCAGAAAATTGCCAAGAAATGTTTTTGCCTTTCATTGTGGCTGGTGCACCCTCATTGGAACAAGGACCAAGAGGAGTCAAGCGCTTGATTTCCTCTGCAAAGGTGGGTGGGAGGAGAGGTGAATCACAGATTGATTCTCCACTAACCTGCATCCTATGTAGTAGATCTAACAAAAAAAAAAATCATAGAATTGTTTCAGTTGGAAAAGACCTCTAAGATCATAGAGCTCAGCCACCAACCTAAGACCACCATGTCCATGAAACCATGTCCCAAAGTGTCATGTCCACATGGTTCTTGAACATCTCCAGGGATGGTGACTCTACCACCTCCCTGAGATGCCTGTTGCAATGCCTGACCACTCTTGCAGGAAAGAAATTGTTCCTAATATCAAACCTAAACCTCCCTTTGTGCAACTTGAGGCCATTTCCTTTCATTCTATCACTTGATACCAGGGAGAAGACACCAACCCCCACCTCACTTCTTTAATACAGCCATACCCAAGAGGCAGTGGAGAACCAGCCACTGCCTGTCTTTTAAGAGAACACCATTACCACGATATCAATCAATACTGTGTTTCCCTAGAAATTCACAGGGGGCAAAAAGATCAGAAGACAGACCAGAGGGTTTAGTAACACGATTTCCAACAACTGCGGCTTAGTGCGAGTACAAGAACTTCTGGTTTAAAGTGCAAAATAATCCCCCTTAATCCCTGACTACAATACTTTAATTAATCAGAATTCTGCTCTTACCTAGCAGTGTGAGTTGTTTGGAGAGTTTTGGCATGATATCAATGCCGTTCTTCAGCCAGCTAATCCGAGGATTAGGGATGCCTTCGGCATGACATTTCAGGCTGGCCGACACACCGGGCTCCTGCGCCTGAGTCTCGGGGTAGACACGAATCACCGGCGGCACTGCGGAAACAAGGAATTGGGGGCTTGAAACTCCCCTGGGAATTGAGGAACAGGTGACTTAAAATTCCCTGGGAAACAAGGAACTGGTGCCTTGAAACTCCCCTGGGAAACAAAGAACTGGTGTTTAAAATTCCCTGGGAAACAAGGAATTGGTGCAGCTTGAGTATCAACTCCGAACCTTCACTGAATCTAGTACAGAAGGGACTGGCATTCTTGCCCATTAGAAGGAGCAGAATATTCAACATTTTAATTCAGTACCCATCAGGAAATAGCCTGAACATTCACTGCCTGCTGTTCTGAACAATAAGGAGCTAAAGGGTGAGGAGCAAGAGGATGGGGCCAGATTCTTTTCAGCAGTGCCCAGTCAAAGGACAAAGGCACAAACTGAACCCAGGAGGTTTCAACTTATGGTAAAACTTCTTTGGTGTGAGGGTGCTGGTGCTCTGGAGCAGGATGCCCAGAAAGATTGTGGAGTCTCCTCCTCTGGAGAGATTCCAAACCCACCTGGCCATTATGATCCTGGGCAAGCTGCTGTGGGTGCCCTTCTTTAGCAGGGAGATTGGATTGGATGACCTTCAGAGGTCCCCTTCAGCCCCAGCCATGCTGGGATTCTGTTTCTAAATTCCTCCTCCATTTTTCTCTGTGGCTTTCAAAACATGACTTACCTTGGTTCAGGAAAGCCCCTCTGAACTATTTAATACACTCAATTGGCAGAACTACTCATTATAGTACAATTACAGACAAGCTAATTGATTTTCAATCATGTTGCCTTCATTACTGAAATCAACAAGGCTTAATATCACCTATTAGCTACTTCCTAAAAATTTACTCACATAACTTAAGAGAAAATTGGCAATATTGCAACATCAGTAAAAACTCCCAGTGGCACCCTCCTTCCTTTCACTTCAAGGTGAAGAAAAAAGATGTCCTCTCAAGGAAGGGACATGCATAAATGGAAATGTAGGTGTGCTGTATCATGACTGATGGTATTTGAAGGGTGGGCAGAGAGTGCTCTGTTTCAGAACCAAACGATCAACTTTCCTACCAGATGAGGACATTTTGGGACTCATGATGTAACCGTTGAAAGGTGTAAAGCTTTCTAAGACCATGGTCAGAGCCAAACCTGGATGTGATATGTGGGTGTTCAACTTCCTCCTCAAGTAAAAGGAACAACCTCTGCTGTCACTAGTGTAGGACTGAGGAAAGTTTGTGGTGTTTCTTCCTTCAAGAAAAGTCTGAATGAATTAACAACAAATTTCTACTGGAAATCACTTGTTTAAGGTAGCTAATCCACTACTGTGGTTTTATCTAGTATGCCATTAGGTGGTTGCAGTGAGGTGGGGGTTAGGCTCTTCTTCCTAGTATCAGGTGACAGGATGCGAGGAAACGGCCTGAAACTGCAACAGGGGAGGTTTAGGTTGGAGATTAGGAACAATTTCTTTCCTGCAAGAGTGGTCAGGCACTGGAAGAGGCTGCCTAGAGAGGTGGTGGAGTCACAGTCCCTGGTGGTGTTCAAGAAACCTTTGGACATGGCACTTGGGGACATGGTTTAGTGGCCATGGTGCTGTTAGGTCGACAGTTGGACTTGAAGATCTTAAAGGTCTTTTCCAACTGAAACAATTCTATTTTTCTGTGACAAGACTGGCAAAATTAAATTGTCTTAACAGTTGCTTTAGAATAAAATGAAATCTGTGTTTGCAGCTTGCTTTCTGTTTATAAATCCATATGGGGACAGTTTAAATAATTCCATTTACTACACACACTTTCCATCCTTCTATTTCTAGTTTTTCATGGGCCTTACCACAGAGAGCTGGATTTTACTTCTGCTTTACCTAGCAGCTGCCAAGCATTAACCAGAGCTGAGTCATCAGCTTGGAAGGAAATCAGCCATGACACAAAGCCCTCAAGACTCCTTGCTTTTATAGCTTTAAAAGCAAGAGATTGTTCAAGTGTAATCAGAGAGGAAATGCCAGGGGCAACCGGAGAGACAAAGAAATGGGAACTTCTAGCAAAGGAATGGTTTTAAACTACACCTTTGCACTGGACATGTTGTGGATTTATATCCTCATCTTCTATTCCCTTTACTTGAGAAGAAAATGTGTTGTAAGATATTGGAGGAAGTTCCTTTCACTGAGGGTGGTGGAATACTGGAACAGGCTGCCCTGTGAGGTGGTGGAGGCTCCATCCCTGGAGACACGCAAGGGGAGGACTAGATGAGCTTTAAAGGTCCCTTCCAACCCAGTGCATTCCATGATTCTATTCTATGCAGGACAGCAAGTAAAAAAACATCCAACAGCTTTTTAGCCAGGAGATTGCAAAAAGACAAGGTTTGCTTTATTAAATTGAGTTTTCATATTCTGCATTGAAGCATTCACCAGCTTTTTATCTTATCTTCCTTCCATTACTGTTAGGGTTGGTGCTCCTCCTGATTTCAGGAGGTGCCAGATCAAGCAGAAGGCAAGCAAAGGCAGTGATCTGCTGTTTGAAAGGGCTGGCAGCTGTCAGAGCCATCCCTGTGTTTATTTAAGAGACAGTGCCCAAGCAATTTGGGGAGTAAGGCTGAGAGTAAGGAGCTTCTCATTCCACCTGCACCTCAGAAAATTCATTCAAATTTCTCTGAATCAGTGTTTCCAGGCATGATAGGATAAAGATAGTAATTTCTGTCCACGTTGACAGAATGCTATGAAGGTCCTGCACTCAGTGCTTGTCTCACCTATGATTTGCTTGCTACTAGTAACATTTTTAGAATGATTTACCAACTGAGGTCCATTGACAGCCTGTGTGATTTATTCTGACTCAGAGATGAGAAGTGGTTTGTCTCCTACAAATACATAGGGAAAAAAAGCACAATACCCAAGGAGGCTAGATGCCCAAATCCTGGCAAAATCAGCTGACAGGTAGCACTTAGTGTCATAAAATCACAAAATCTTTTTGGTTGGAAAAGACCTCCAAGATGCCAGGTCAACACTAAACCACATCCCCCAGCACCACATCTACATGGCTGTGAAACCCCCACAGGAATGGGGAGTCTACCACTGCCCTGGGCAGTCTGTGCCAGGCCTTGACAACCCTTTTAGGGAAGAAATTGTTCCTTGTGTCCAACCTCAACCTTCCTTGGTGCAACTTGAGGCCGTTTCCTCTTGTTCTATTGCTTGTTCCTTGTGAGGAGAGACCACCACCCACCTGGTTCTAACCTTCTTTCAGGGAGTTGTAGAGAGCCAGAAAGTCTCCCCTCAGCCTCCTTTTCTTCAGTCTCCACAACCCAAGTTCCCCCAGCTGCTTCTCAGCAGACTTAAGCTCTGGACCCCTCACCAGCCTTGTTGCTCTTCTTTGGACCCACTCCAGCACCTCAAAGTCCCCAGGCACAACCTGCCATCCCCTTGCTGGACTCAAACCCTTCTCTAATACGTCCTAAACAGACAGAGGCATCAGAGCCATTTTACTCCAAGCTCAGTGGCTTTTTCTCACCCACCAGCTCTTAGAGGAGACAAAGCCCATCCCAGACATCCACTTTTTAAGGCTCCCAAAACCAGTCTGAGTTGATATTTTCTTATAATGGTCTTCTTCAGACTTGTCCTGTGGGCACTCATGTTAGCACTCCCAGTGACTGCCACAATGACCGTGTTCCCTAGAACAACTCCAGAGAGCAGAGTTGTATCTCTCAGCTTTTTGCCTCACCCCATGTTAATCTGCATGTGAGCAATCCCCATATTTTAACTGCAGGGCTGGAAGAACATAAGATTTATTCCGCAGGAGGTAGCTCAGGGTCCTAAACGCTGAATCACTGTTCTGCATGAAAATTAGCTTAACACGAAATTATAGCAAGGTGTCTTTTCAAGAGTGATTAATAAGGATTCTGTGTTTTCACCCACAAAAATATGTGTTGCACCTCCACTCCTGCTCTCTTATAATTTTCCTGCTCCTTCCATTTTTAAACTTTTTATTTCTCCTCCCTTGCCTTACATAATTCATCGCACAGGTAAATTATTGCAAGCAACTGCCTTGTGATCACAGCAAACTACAGAATGCATTTTTATTGTCCTTGCTACAAATTAATACATTCCAAGTAAGCACATTTTACTTTACACTTGCAAAGGTTTCAGCTCCAAGACTTTGGAATATATGGATTATCCTTTGCTATTGCCCTTGGTGAATATATATCATTGCTAACCATTAATGTGCCTGCAGCCAAGGGCAATATAAAAATGCTATTATCTTAAGCAAAAGAGGAAAAAAGAGGCATTCAAACAAGTATGAGATGGGGTAGATTGCCTTCTACTGCATACTGAGCAGCACCTTCTTTGTGAGCAGACCAATTCATTCCAATAAACCAGCTGAGGTGATAAAGCACAGATGGTGGAACCAAGCCCCAAAGACATACATTGCTGCTATAGGACCTATATCCTCCAGAGCTTAGTGATGATTAATAGATTAATCATGTCCTTCAGATGCTTTAATCTTTCCATTTATGAGTTGAAAGCAGCTTGCAGCACTATACTTTTTCTCTTGAAAAGCCACACTAACATAACATCTGTGTCTAAACCATCTCTCTGTTACTGGGAAATGTGTCCTATTGGACCCTTCTAATTGGGCTGAGGATTGAACAGCTTTTAAACACTGTTTTCAAGGAATACAATATTCTGATTTATGCTGATGTTTTCCAGAGTGCAAGGACCAAGGAAAATGATGTCCTGCACTCAGCAGTCTCTTGATTTCCACCTATCAATTTTCATAGTTGATTACGATTTTATGAGATTCTTTATCCTCAGCAACTCTTTTTCCTCTTGAAAGTGACAAATTGCTTTTCCTCCCTACAGTTAGCACATGCTGTACACATTTCCCAAGCAATATCCATAGGTAGGAGAGAACATAATTTCCCTGCTGTTCTTGGCTTCTTCTGATCAAAGATACCAGAAAGATGAATTCTGCATTCTTCAGCTTTGTGCTGCCGTTCAGCACGTTCTTTTTCTCCAAAGACATTAAGGGCCAGCTGTACAAATACACTGACTTAAATTTTATCACAGCTGTGCATCCTAAGGCTGATGAGCTCAACCCAAACCTACTCTGTCAAGGGTCTGGGGAACAGGTCTTGCAAGGAGCAGCTGAGGAAACTGGGGTTGTTTGTTCTTTTCCTCTTGTCCTGTCACTTGTTCCTTGAGAACAGAGACTGACCTCCCACCTGGCTCCAGCCTCTTTCCAGGGAGTTGTAAAGAGCCAGGAGGTTTCCCCTCAGCCTCCTTTCCCCCAGACTGAACAACCCCAGTCCCCTCAGCTGCTCCTCCAGACCATTCACCAGCTTTGCTGCGCTTCTTTGGACTATCACCTAACTGATGAGCTGTTAGAAGCCAGTGTCATGGTCTAAAAAGAGACAATGGAGAAAGCATGATAAAGAGAATGTGTTCGATAAAAGTATATAAAGGGAGTACATATAATTAGCAGCACATTCTTTTAAGGAGAAAAAGGCAAGAAAAGGGAAATATTTTATAAGCTGGACTGATAGAGCTCACTGGGAGCTGTAAACCATGGCCCAGGTTTAGAGGACACTGGAAGAGCTACTGCAGCTTTGAAAACACTGAATTAACTGAAACACAGTCTAAAAATTTGGGCCTGCTTGTATGAAAAGAGTGAGGCTGGGAAGGGTTGAGGATAAACCCTTTCACTTTTAGTTGGTTCTTTTCTCCCTACTCTTTCCTAGTAGAGAAATTTGGAGGTCTGTCTATTAAAAAGAAAAGAAAAAAGAAAACCAACGCACAATTCTGATTGCTTTCATAGAACAAAGCTCTGTGTTTTTGATGCTAGAAGTGTACCAGTGTCTCTCTGGAGGAGGCAGGTGAGCAGATACATCTGAGTTCTGGCTGACTTGGTTCTGTCACATTCTCTTATCATTTTAGTCCAACACAGAAAGCAACAGAAACCCTCCCGTTCTGAAGATGGAGTTTTCAGTTTTACATAGACAGACAGAGACAATCTCCAGTGCTGAACAGAGCCCATCAACTACTCTTGGATTCTCAGCATGCTCACTCAATTCAGCTTTCTTCTCTCTAATCCTGTCAAGAGAAATTCCTCAATTTGTCCTTTAAGCTACTAGAAAACAAGAAGGATTTCCTGAGCAGGTGGAACCCCACCATGCAGGTGAAGGTAAGCAATGCTGACTTGTCATCAGTGCTCTAGCCCCAGCATCAGTTGCTGCAGGAAATCATGACACAGGCAGGAAAGAAGAAAATTTTGTGCTGTTTGCAGCCGGCCAGCCATGTCAAGAACTGCAAATACCCAGCTCTGCAAAGCCTAATGGCTCACTGGGGAATATCAGATGCTATAAGATGAAGATTTCAAGACCCATCAGTGCTTTCTAGCAGGTCAGGTTTGATATCAGAAGACAGAGAAAGAGAGGGAATTACTAAAGAGAGTCCATTGGAGGCTACAGAAATGCTGAGGGGCCCTGGAGCATCTCTGTGAGGAAGAAAGGCTGAGAGCCTTGGGACTGTTGAGGCTGGAGAAGAGCAGCCCCAGGGGGAATCCGATCAATGCTCAGCAAGAGCTAAAGGGTGGGATGCAAGAGGATGGGGCTAGACTCTTTTCAGTGATGCCCAGCAACAGGACAAGGGACAAAGGACACAAACTGGAACCTAGAAGGTTCCATTTGAAGATGAGGAGAAAATTCTTTGGTGTGAGCCTGCTGGAGCAGGCTGCTCAGAGTGGCTGTGGAGTCTCCTTCTATGGAGAGATTCCAAACCCACCTGGACACTGTGATCCTGGGCAAGATGCTGTGGGTGACCTTGCTTTAGCAGAGGGAGTTGGACTGGATGGTTTCCAGAGGTCCTTTCCAACCCCCACTCTGTTGGGATGTTGGGACTCTATGACATGGCATTTTTTACAGTATTTAGTCACTGTATAGCAACATTAAAAAGCCAACACTAATAGTGAGGGTGTTTTGCACGTTCTTCTATTACTAAGAAAAACCACATACAGCTGTGGTGTGAAACTTCCATTTAAAAAGAAAATGGGATCTTTCAACAACAAGTTAAATCTAAGTGGCAGGCACAAGTACAAAACAAATCACCCCCTCTCCACACTCGCTCTCGCTTTGCTTTCATTCTGGGTTTAGTTTCAAAGCCTTTGGGCCTTCTATTCTCAGTGATGATCAAGCCTACATTGCTGTCTGCCAACTAAACTCCATTCAGACCTCATAATATATCACATAATATACACAGGATTAAGTTGTTAGCTCCCTTTTCTTTCAACTGCCATTCATCAAACAAATAGCACTTTGAGGAAGGAAACCTATTTTCCCAGCTGCAGCACACACAATCTAGTTATCCACATTGCTGGGACTTTGCAGTTTACTGTCTCAAAAGATGACAAATTATTATGTAGAAACATTAAGTCACTTTTCCCTCAAATCAGCTGGATGCTTTGTGCTCTCCCCCAGGTACTTGCTGCAGGTGGGGAGCACTTAGGTATGTCCAGAAGACCTGAGCTGCAGTCAAACCTAAACCCCACATCCACCGTGGCACTTCTAAAGTGCATAAATCTCCCTTTTCACTCTTTCTCTTTGTGTCAGCCTCAGTCTGTTCAGCTGCATGTAGTGATCTGCTCTTGCCAGCTGAAAGCTCTTGTTTGTAGAGGTCGGTGTGAATCAAGAGAGAGAACTAAACATTCATTTTCCTTATAACACTTTGAAACATGAGCCAACGTGTGCCCAGGTGGCCAAGAAGGCCAAAGGCATCCTGGCTATATCAACAGTTGTGTGAGCAGCAGGACCAGGGAAGTGGTTGTCCCTTTGTACACAGCACTGGTGAGGCTGCATCTTGAGTACTGAGTTCAGTTTTGTGCCCCTCGCTCCAAGAAGGACATTGAGGTGCTGAAGCATTACCAGAGAAGGGCATCAAAGCTGGTGAAGGGTCTGGAGAACAGGGTTGGTAAGGAACAGCTGAGGGAACTGGGGTTGTTCAGCCTGGAGAAAACAAGGCTGAGAGAAGCCTCCATTGGTGCCTACAATTCCCTGAAAGGAGGTTGGAGTTAGGTGGGGGTTGGTCTCTTCTCCCTAGTAACAAGTGACAGGACAAGAGGAAGATTAAGTTGGCTATTAGAAGAAATTTCTCCACTGGAAGCATTCTGAACCACTGGAACAGGCTCCCTGGGGAGGTGGTTGAATTCCCACTGGAGGGACTGAAAAGCTGTGTAGATGTGGTGCTGAGGAACATGGTTTAGCACCAGACTTGGTAGTTGAATAATGGTTGGACTTGATGATTTTAAACTGATCGAAACAATTCTATGATTCCATGATAATAGATCCCCTATAATAAAATTAAGGAATTTGCCTGTAAACCTAAATATTTTCAGAAGAGAGTACATCATAATCTGCCCATAGTGAGCCATGTGTTACCCTGTTCCCTAGTCTGGAGATACTGCTGGTCATATTAGCATGTGTAAATACAGTCAATTTAAAGCTGGACAATTTGCTGCTGAAGAGGTGGATGCTCTATGGGCTCATTCCTCCATGAAATGCCAGTTTAAGTTAATGCAATTTTGAACTACATCCAGCTGACTGAGTCTGAGGTCAGAAGAAAGATAGCAAACGCCTGAATATAAGTTCCACCAGGTGCAAATGTGGTCCAGAGGACAGAGGTGAATGAGAAGGCTGGAGTGTGGCCCATCTGATTCTCTCACCTGTAAAATGGTTTGCCCTCATTTTGCAAACCAGTGGGTCATATCCTCATGCAGTATAAAGAGCCCTCAGCAAACAGAGTGGACTACAACTGGCTAATAATCTGATATGCAGCTGGGAGTGGGGGAGCTGCCTTTGGAAACACTCTGCTCTATTTATTTAAATACCTGTGGCTATTTCATACAACAGATATGATTTCCTGAAGGAAGACATTATTGAAGCGAGACTTCTGCTGACAAAAGTAGTAGCAATTAGTCTAAGAGATGCTTTGAAACACTGCTCTTAACTGGATGGAAATGGTGCTGACAGCTTGTTCTCCAGTTAGGATACTTGAGAAGCCCAGGTAATTAGACACATTCTTTCTTAGGTCCCTTCTTTTTTGGTTGCCTGTGTGATGGAATGAGTGAGCAAATCCTGAGCTCCATTCTCACTCAGTATGGTCCAGTGGAAGATGTCCCTGCCCATGGTGGGAGGGTTGAACTAGATCTTTAAAGTCCCTTCCAACCCAAACCATTTTACAATTCTATGAATTCTATGGTTCTATGCATCTGTGAATTGTATTCTATGATTCTGTGAATCATAGAATCATAGAATGGTAGAGATTGGAGCTTACCTCTGGAGACCATCCAGTCCAACCCCTTGCTGACACAAGTTCACTTAGATCAGGTTGCAGGGGAACATGTCCAGGTAAGTTCGGAATCTCTCCAGAGAAAAGAGACTCCATAACCTCTCTGGGCAGCCTGCTCCAGTGCTCCAGCACTCTCACAGCAACAAGTTTCTCCTTAAGATCAAATGAAACCTCTTGTGTTCTAGTTTGTACTCACTGTCCTTTGGCCACTACCAAGAAGAGCCCAGCCCTACCCTAATAACCTCCACCCCTTATATGCACTCATGCAGAGACACTTTGGTGCGTGGCTTTTCAGATCTCTGTGCAAAAGAGATGAACACACAGCTTTGCTTACAGGAAGGTTTTTACATGGATTGTCACACATGTCATTTACTAACCATTCACCTGAAGGATGTGGGTCTGATACAGTTCTTCATAGCCATAGGCATGACAGGTGTAATTGCCCATGTGAATAGTTGTTACCTTGGTGATGTAGAGGGAATCATCTTCTCCAAAATCCTGTATGTAACAAAAAGACAGGAAAGGTGCCTTATTAGTTAGCAAATAATCCTTTTAAACCCCCACCACATGAAGGAGGCAACCTGCCCAGTGGTTCTGATAGCGGTACAGCTTGGGAACACAGCTGGAATAGTGAACAGTCAGTTTTAAAGTGCATAAATCGACGTGCAGGGAGAAAATGAGCAGCAATTGGAGAGTAAAGCAAAGCAACCCGTCTGAGAACAGGAACTTTTGTGCTGGTTGCTAACAAGGTGCTCTCTGCACATATATATATAAAAAAAAGATGGCAATTTCCAGCTGTTTAATTTATGGGGGAATTTAATATCTACCTGCTACACTCAGATGAATAAAATGCTAACTTCTGGGTGGGTGATGGCTTCTTTTATCTAACCCAGCTCTCAGAAAATGCACTCTAACCTTCAGACTTGATGGGAAAAAACTGAAACTGTTTGTCACTTATCTCAGACAATATTCAAGGCAGGAGACAAGGAAGAAGACAAAAAGCTTTTTCTCAAAGAAACCTCTTTTGATCTGTAACTGCTTGACAAGTATCTTCCTTCATCTTCCCACATCTGCTCTTGCATTACTTCAATTTTTGATTATAGGTGGGAAGAACAGGACTTAGAGAGGTTTTGGTACTCGAATGTGCTGTGCATGTGGCCTGCTTAGGAATTGTAGTTTATAGACCCATAGCACTGATAGGTGCACAAAGCAGCTTCTCTTGCTATTCTGTTAACATTCAGGCTTCTGCAGCTCCAGAATGTTTGTACTTCTATGCAAACCCAGAAGGATGCATATAAAAAACCAGTTCATGAACTCAAAGAATGGTTTTTCTTTAATTAGCTCCATGCATGAAGCAAGCTAAACTAAACTCTTTGCAGAACTATGGTAAAATTCAGTGTATGCTCGGGGTGGCACATATCCAAGTGCAACAAGGTGAGGTGTTCTGCTTGTGAAAACCCAAGGATTTTGTTTCAGATTTCCAACGTGGAGGTAGACAGCCAGGTGTGGAGGAAAAAGCCTTCCACAAAGCCATGCCTCCTGCCAGCTTTGTCTAGCAAGGCCATCAGCAGTAAAACTGGACATGCAGTACTGTAGTGCAGTCAGGAGGTGAAAACTCACAGCCAGGTGAAAACTCTTCCAGCACAACTTGATTGAACCTATCAGGGTGAATGGCAGGAAGGGAATCCACACACAGAGGTGCTGCTGCTGCTCCCTTTCCCTGCTGCATCCTGTTATTGCCAGCCCCCCTGCCAGGTGCTCAGAAATTACAAGCAGAAGTTGTTTGATCATAGGATGGGCTGGTTTCTAAACTAAAACCATTTGGGGCTTCTCATATCTCACATTCCTGCCTCTTCAGGGTGCATCTGCTTTACAGTTTGAAGCTTTTCTTTCCAGCCATGACACTTTGAACATTTTTTGAAGGAAGCTATGATACTGAAGCAGACTGGCAATGCCAGCTGGCACCCTTCAAGAAAAGCACAAAGTAGCCCATCTCTTGCAGGATGGGATTGATCTAGCACTACTTTTGCTGGCTCTTAAAACTTCTCCAGTAACTTCTGTCTGGCACCAGAGAAATGTTATCATGTCTCTCCTCTCAGTGGCAGACTAGTACTGGCTGGGGGAAGGGAAGCTTGAGTTCTTGTCTGGGCTTTAGACACATTAAAAGGCAGACTGAGATGAGCAGTGAGTTTACAAGCAGGACAATAACCCTTCCCAAAGCACAGATCTTGACCTGAGAAGGTATAAACATAACCACTCTGGTTCTCTCTGCTACTCTAAGGCATGTGCTGTCCCAGCAAGCAAATCATAGAATCACGGAAGGATTCCAGTTGGGAAAGACCTTAAGGATCAGAGAATTATTGAGGCTGAAACAGACCTCTGAGATCATGAAGTCCAGTCTGCGACCTAACACCACCACACTGACCAGACCATGTCACTAAGTACCACATCCAATTTTTCCTTAAACACCTCCAGGGATGGTGACTCCACCACCTCCCTGGGCAGTCCATTCCAGTGTCTAATTACCCTTTCCACGAGGAAGTGCTTCCTAACATCCAACCTAAACCTCCCCTGTAGCAGCTTCAAGCCATGCCCTCTCATCTTGTCACAAGTTATAGAATCATAGAATCAATAAGGTTGGAAAAGACCTCAAAGATCATCAAGTCCAACCTGTCACCCAAGACTTCATGACTACTAAACCATGGCACCAAGTACCATGTCCAATCCCCTCTTGAACACCTCCAGGGACGGTGACTCCACCACCTCCCTGGGCAGCCCATTCCAATGGCGAATGACTTGGTGAAGAACTTTCTCCTCACCTCGAGCCTAAACTTCCCCTGGCACAATTTGAGACTGTGTCCTCTGTTGCCTGGGAGAAAAAATTGCCTGGGAGAAGAGCCTGACCCCCACCTTACTACAACTTCCCTTCAGGTAGTTGTAGAGTGTGATAAGGTGCCCCCCGCCCCAAGTCTCCACTTCACCAGGCTCAACAACCCCAGCTCCCTCAGCCCCTCCTCATAAGACTTTCTCTCCAGTCCCTTCATTAGTCTCGTTGCTCTCCTCTGGACTTTGCTCCAGCACCTCAATATCTTTCTTGGAGTAGCCCAAAACTGCACACAGTGCCTGAAGTGAGACCTCACCAGTGCTGAGTACAGGGACAGAATTACATCCCTAGCCCTGCTGGCCACACTTCCTGATACAAGCCAAGATGCCATTGGCTTTCCTGACACCTGGGCACACTGCTGGCCCATGTTCAGCTGGCTGTCAGCCAGCACTGCCAGGTCCCTCTCTGCCAGACTGCTCTCCAGTCACTAGTTCCTACCTCCCTGGCATGGGCAGGGCCACCTTCTACTAGACCCAGTTGCTCAAGGCCCCATCCAGTCTGACTTTGAACACTTCCAGGGTGCAGATGTATGAACAATTATAAACAAGAGTAGTAAATCCATAGATTATACTGAAATGCATTATCTATAATCAGAAGCATCTCTGATAATACTGTCACCTTGGGCATCAGGAAGATTTGGCATCTACACCACGGGATAAGTTGGTTAAGCTACCCAATACATGACAAATACCTGCTCAGAAATTCCCATGTCAAGCATTAGCCTGTTCTCGGGCCAGCTACATCTTTCCTGCCCCAAAGCACAGAGGCATGAGTAACTGCAAATGGAAAAGATATCAACCCTCCTCAAATGATATTTGCATGAGATACAGAAAATGCTTGCAGTGGAGGGGACTTCATAACAGTTTTTAAAGTTAATCCCAAAGCAACTCAAATTGAGTTTAGATCAATAAAAGCGGGATGGTTACTTTTATGGAATGATTTACAAGGAGCTGTGGAAAAACAGGACAATAAACTCTTCTCTCTTTTAAGTATGATGCTTTCTTTAAGATATCTCAGGGGAAAAAAACATATTATGAATGCTTGGTTTGTGCTCTGTAATTGTCTTTTTATGGGCGATCTGTTTTTTTCCAATGCATACAAATGTATTAATGTAAGTAAAGCCCCTTGCAAAACCCAAACTGATGCAAGAGTCTAGGATTATTCTCCCCATCTCCAAAAGCATTTTTCTTGTAAAGAAAAGCTTATATTGGTAAAAGCATGGTTTATGACTTCTGAAAACTATTTTCTGGCTTCTAGCACTTAAAGAAGAGTATCCAAGATAATTTAGGTTAACACTGTATCATTTGTGTCAGGCATAGAAGGAAATTATCCACCTTGGACTGAAACCTGTGCACACACAGTAAATTCACATCAGGCTACATTATTAGGAATGAAGAGTATTGGATGTGGGAAGGAAAAAGGGATGATGACATTTAGACTCAGACTGATCCTTTTGTTGCTAGAGAAAGGATACTGAATTCTCTAACAAACGACTCTTGCTGTGTGTTTACAGCAGCTTGTGGCTTATCCCTGTGTTTCCCTGTGGATATAATTAGTACATTAAGATTTCACAGTTACACTTTATCTATATGCATACAGCGTTATGCATAAGCACTCTCCCTCTGTATTTTACAGGGGGTGTTTGGAAGTGCTGTAAAACCCCAAACCCTAGAGCATTAGGAAATGAGGAGTCTTTGATTTCTTGATAGCTTCTGGCCCTACATCTTACACTCACACAATCCCAGCACGGTGGGGGTTGGAAGGGACCTCCGTGGATCATCCAGTCCAGCCCCCTGCTAAAGCAGGGTCAGTGACAGCAGCTTGCCCAAGATCACAATGTCCAGCTGGGTTTGGAATCTCTCCAGGGAAAGATAATCCACAATCTCTCTGGGCAGCCTGCTCCACGGCTCCAGCCCCCTCACACCAAGGAAGTTTCATCTCAGGCAAGTGTCCTGCAGCACAGTGGGGAGCTCCCTCCTCTGGGAGCTCTTAGGAGGTGCTTCAGTGCATGTCATGCCAAAAACTTTTATCAGGCAAGCGGGAGCTCTTTGAACAAAAGTTCTCAGAAACTGCTTAGTGCAGAACATTTTTAGAGACTCAAATTCTAAGCTCCATCTCTCCATCCAAACAGGCACACATAAGCTTGCTGGGTGAACTGGCAGGTGAGAAGCTGGGCTAGGAAGAGGGAACAGGAGTAATTCACAATGGAAAAGGGCAGAGGGAAACATTTCATGTGCTTTGACTTCTTTCAGATGGTTTTTGCTTCCAAAGCCAGGTTTCCAAGTCATCAAGAGCCTAAAATCAGAGGGAACCATAAACATCAGTAAAACTGATGCAAGGAGGATCCTGTTTGGTGTGAGGGTACTGGAGCCCTGGAGCAGGCTTTCCAGAGAGGTTGTAGAGTCTCCTTCTGAGATTCCAAACCCACCTGGACACTGTGACCATGGGCAAGCTGCCGTGGGTGACCCTGCTTTAGCAGGGTCCTGGACTGGATTAAGGTCCCTCACAACCCATACCATGGGATTCAGGGATTCTGCAATATAATCTTTCTCTGCCCAGAACTATCCCATCTTTAAAGCAGAGATCTAAGGACTGTGCAGTACTCCCAGTGAGTGCTGCACCCCACCAGGGACTGCCCTACTCCCCACCAACGGCCAACCATGACCTGGAAAAAGCATTTTTATTTGGCATCCCATGAAAAAGGACAGGAAACCAGAAGAGAGGGGGAAAAAAAGGTAACATCTGAGACATGGTTTTCTTCAGTTACCACTGAAGGTGAATTTTCTTGTGAAGAGGAAGCAGGAAAAGTGATGAAAAGGGAGGCAGAAACTTCTCACCCTACAAACCGACGAGCCTCTCATCAAAGCTAAGGATAAGGTGTTTATCACCTCTATTTTATATCATTAAAAATAATGTTATGCTTTTAGGGAAAAAAAAAAAACAAACCAAAAACTATCCAGCCAGCTATGTTTATAATTTCCTGTAATTGATAAGGTCAACCAGCAGCAGATGATAAATAGACTTTTCCAACACTTTGTCTCCTCTTTTCTCTCCCTTTTTCAAATTAAAAGTTCTCTGCCCATCATGAGCTTTTTTATGTCTTGCAGTTGCCCTTCAAATAAAGGACTGATTAAGTGACCTCAGTGTTTTAACTTTTCAAGATTGAAATATGCACCACATTGCATTTTAATTAGAGAACAGCTCAATAGCCCAACAAATAATAATAAAGAAGTTGCTACCGCAGCCTGTCAGCTCCAGAGCATAACAAAGCAGATCCTGGAAAATGGGTATGTACCTTTGTTTTGTGTGCTGTGCCTCCTTTCCATCACTACTGATTACTCAAGGCATTGCTCTTTCCAAAGAGCAGATTTTTCATATTTATTTATCCCATTTCTCCCTTTAATGCATTCCCTGGTCGTGCAGTCTGGAAACATCACACTCAGAAACGTGTAAAAAATTGCAGATTGCCTGTAAATCTCTTCCGTGTTCTGTCTCAAGTGAAATCCAAGGTGTGATAGGAACACCACAAATCTCCTGCACTGACACCAATGGATGCAGCTGGTGTGAAGGGAGCCCACTTTAACCTGGGGTGATGCTGGATCATGTGAGGCACCTGCTCCCCCCTTTTTTGCCCTTTAATTAGATGATTGGGGACTAGAACATCTGCCTTATGAAGAAAGTCTGTGGAACTTGGGGCTTTTTAGCCTGGAGAAGAGAAGACTGAGAGGGGATCTTCATAATGCTTATAAATACTTAAAGGATGGGTGTCAGGAAGGTGTGGCCAGGCTCTTTGCTGAGTGACAGGACAAGGGGCAACAGGCACAAACTGGAACACAGAATGTTCCATCTAAACATGAGAAGGAAGGTCTGTACTTTGAGGGTGGCAGAGCACACAAACAGGATGTCCAGAGAGGTGGTGGAGTTTCTATTTCTGGAGTCATTCCAAACCCACCTGGACATTGCAGTTCTGTGCAGTCTGCTCTGGGTGAATCTTCTCTGACAAGTGGGTTGGACTAGATGATCTCCAGAGGCCCCTTCCGACACCCATTATGTTGGGATTCTGTCATTTCAGATGGTTTTCCATGAAGCCTTCTAGCATGCCTTGTTCCAACACAGATTGGAAGCATATTTTAAATCCTTTAATATTTGGCAAGGTTTCTTTTTTTCCAGGAAGTTTGAAGAGCAATTAGTATAGAGTAGATTCAGTTGGTTTTTTTTTTTTTTTTTTTTTTTCAGGACCACTTCCAATTACGTGAGAAATAAAAGGATTTGCCTTGGAGCTATAAACAGAAAGAAGCAAGTCCCACAAGTGACACAAAACCAGACAAGCTCCATATCTCTCCAGACACCATCAACCATTGGCACATGTCACGTTGCACTGCGGCATTATGGGGTCTATGTTCCCCAGGCAGCAGCTAGTGCCCAGCCCATGGGATTTTAAACCTACAGAGTGATTTCAAACCCCCAGCTAGGTACTGGAGGCTCCTCAAATGTACTTTTGGTGTGAGTCCCAAAGGTGGTTGAACTCCCTTACCCTGCTGATTTAAAAGTGTCCGTAGCTGAAAAAATGACAGAGGGAGTGTTGAGGCACAAAAGTTCACCATGAGCCAAGAATGTGCTCCCGTAGCCAGGAAAGCACATGGTCTCCTGGGGTACATCAAGAAGAGCATCAGGTCAAGGGAGGCTCTCTTCCCCCTCTACTCTGCCCTAGAGAAGCCATATTTGGGCGAGTTTTGGGGTGCAAAATTCAAAAGAGAGAGGAAACTACCGGAGAGAGTCCAGCAAAGGCTATAAAGATACTGAGGGGCCTGGAGCATCTCTGTGAGGAGGAAAGGCTGAGAGCCCTGGGGGTGTTGAGCCTGGACAAGAGCAGCCTGAGAGGGGATCTTCGCAAGGCAAGAGCTAAAGGGTAGGGGGCAAGAGGATGGTGCCAGACTCTCTTCAGTGGAGCCCAGTGATAGGACAAGGGATAATGGGTACAAACTGGAACCCAGGAAGTTCCATCTGAAGATGAGGAGTTCAAAATTCTTTGGTGTGATAGTGTTGGAGCCCTCGAGCAGGCTGTCCTGAGAGGCTGTGTTGTCTCCTTCTCTGGAGACTTTCAAAACCTGCCTGGATGCATTCCTGTGTGACCTGCTCTAGATGATCCTGTTTTAGCAGGGTGGTTGAACTGGATGACGTCCACAAGTCCCTTTCTAGCCCCACTGTACAGGGATTCTGGGATTCTGTGAATGGAGAAGAAACCACTCTGAAAGAAGCCACTGCCCAAGTGTTTTCTACTCTTGAGAGAATCCTGCTGGTTGCTGGGATGTCTTCCTAAATAATAATAATAAATACTAATAATACTAACAACAATAACAATAACAACAATAATTTGCTGTTGCTGTTATTCATGTAATTGTAATAGTAACAATAACAACAGCAATAATAACATTATCAACAACAATAACAATATTAATAGTAGTAGTTATTGTTGTTGCTATTATTATTATTTCAGCTCACTTTAGGATCCTTCCCTTCCAGCCTTTCCCACCAAGGCAAGCTGGGAGTCTTCCCCATGTAGTTTCAATGCCTACTGTCAAAACCAGTCTCAGCCCTTGGGCTAGCTGGTGTCACTGGTCAGAAAGAAAACCACCAGCACACAAAAATGTATGAAGCAGCCCAGGTTAACAAAGCCTGCCCGGTCCTCAAAGTGGTAGAAATCTTTCTCTGATGATATTTACAGGATTTTAAGACAAAATGTACTCAAGCATTTAATGAGATCATTGTTATGCAGAATCTACAACAATGGCTATCACTTTGGAAATGATTTCTCCTCACTAATCAAATGTCTCTGCTCTTTTTTTTGTGTTCTTTTTTTCTTTTTTTTTTGTTTTACAATAGATCCATGAGTGATTCATATAAAAATAATAAAAACTAAATTAGTCATGGGCTCTTAAATCACTTTCTTTGGTGCTTTTAATAATTCATTTCCAGAGACAAGCTGAGAACTTATGCTTCATTAATATTATTTGTTCTGGGCTTTACACATGCTATCACTTTAGTGATTTACATGGAGGAAAACTCAGCCTTAAGCAAACACAACCTGATGGGGTGTTCATTTATCTTCTTTTTCTACTCAAAAATTTAGCACTACATTAAGACTTTGCTGGTGAGGGGGAAAAAAAAAGTTTGGAGGTTGAAAATGCGGAAATGAACTTTTTAGATGGCTGTGCAATTATAACATAGGTAAAAATGGATGACTTTTGTACCATGAGCAACGCAAGACACACCACAACAAGGAAAATCAACGGGAGGTCTTTTGCTGGAGCTGTTGGAAGGGAAGAATTGGAATCACAGAATCACAGAATGTATCAGGATGGAAGGGACCCTCAAAGGTCATCTTGTCCAAACCCCCTGCACTGAGAATGGACATAGAATCATAGAATTGTTAGGGTTGGAAGAGACCTCAAGGTTCATCTAGCTCCAACCCCCCTCCCATGGCCAGGGACCCCTCACACTAGAGCAGGCTGCTCAGAGCCCCAACAAGTCTGATCTTGAATGTCTCCAGGGATGGGAACTCCACCACCTCTCTGGGCAACCTGTTCAGTAATTCACTACCCTCATTGTAAAGAACTTCCTCCTAATGTCCAAACTTCCTCTTAATGTCCAAGTCAAGATAACAGAATGGAGTGAATGAAATGTTTCCATTCCTCGGATCTAAAGGACAATTCAGAGGAGCACACTGACCATGACTAAACAGGCAAGTACCTATCTTGGGAGGAAATTGCATTCATAAACTCCAACTTTCCTCCTACAGCACAGAGGGAGGTAGCTGAGATTGGTCTGCAATTCAATTATCAGTTCCAGCAGTCAGAGCAGGTATAGGAAAGTACAGCTGATTTTAGACCCTAATTTACCTCCTTCTCAAGTTCTTTTCTAATGCATTTTTAAGTGTGTCAGTGTACCTGAACACCCCACAGCAGGTGGGTTGACTCCTTTCTTCTTGTCCATTTGAGATCCACACTGCATTCATAGTTCTGCTTTTCTGCTCTAACACCCAGACTGAGCACCTGCAATTCATCTGCATCTAACATGGGTGGGGGTTACATTTGAAGATCTCCAGAGGTCCTTGCCAACCCCTAACATCTTGTGATTGAATCATAGAATGGTTGGGGTTGGAAGGGACCTGGATGATCATGTCTTTCCAAGAATAACACCTTCCTTCACAAAAATAGGCTGCTTAGGAAGATGAAGCCTAAACCCCCAGCAGCTACTTAGGACCGGGTGAACAGAGAGAAGAGCTCACAAATATTTACCAATAGCTGAAGGTTGGGGGGCAACAGGATGGGGCCAGACTATTTTCAGTGGTGCCCAGCAACAGGACTAGGGGTAATGGGCACAAACTGGAACCCAGGAGGTTCCATATGGACGTGAGGAAAAACTTTTGCTGTGAGGATGCTGGAGCCCTGGAGCAGGCTGCCCAGAGAGGTTGTGGACTCTCCTCTCGAGAGATTCCAAACCCCATTGGCCACTGTGATCCTGAGCAAGCTGCTGTGGGTGCCCTGCTTTAGCAGGGTGGGGGCTGGACTGGATGATGTCCAGATATCTTGTCCATCCCCCACTATGCTTGAATTCTGTGATTCCATAATATTTGTTCTCTTATGGTAGTATTCCCTGTTGTCTGTGTAGGCTTTTACCACACTTCTGAAGGAATTACTGTTGTTTATAAATTTTCCTTATAAATTTATGTACATTTCTCAGGAGATAATGTCAAATCATGTGAAACAACATCCCATAAATATTGTATAAAGACATTTGACTCCATGAGGGGTTTATTCTATCTTCAAACTGAGGAATGTTTTCATAATCACATCTCTCTGGGAAAACAACCTGCCTTTTCCTAGGGGGCTAAAGTGTGTTATTTTGAAAGATGACACATTTTAACCACTCCACTCTGTGTAGTCAGAAATCAATTTAAAGGCATCAGAATCTTGCCAGTTGCAGCTACATTATAGTAATTTTCTGCATGACAAAAGTTGAGGTGACTTTTGTAACGTATAGCCGCCAAGGGACTTGTAATGGAGAAATAATATGGATGGGTAATTTATGGATAAATAATATTTTTATGCTAAAAAAACATCTTAAATGTTCGGAAGAAAAATTGTTTAATTACATGTACCATTAAGATGGCTCTTTTGCAATAGCTATGTGACAACTCATTAACGGAGTCCTTCCCCGGCAGGACAAGACAAATTATCACCGTGTCGCTTACAAAGGCGTCTGATTAAGTGAGCAAGGAAAAGTTATTAATATTTTGTTGCCAATCAAGATATCACATAAAAATGATTTAAGTAATGCACTCAGACAAGCAGGCTTTGTAGTAATCTCCAGCCTTGGAGCTCTGCACAAATTTAGGATTACCCAGCTTTTTGTTGACCATCTTTGTAAACTTCTTGCATTAATCTGGGCCACGATCGACCTTCTCCCTGCACATTTGTCAGGAATTTGGAGAGAATAAAGCCAGGAGTGGCTGAGGGAGCTGGGATTGTTTAGTCTGTGGAACAGAGTGCTGAAGGGAGACCTCATTGCTCTCTACAACTTCACAAAAGGAGGTTAGAGTCAGGTGGGGGATTGGTCTCTTCTCTCAACAAACAAGGGCTAGGACAAGACAGAATGGCCTCAAGTTGCACCAGGGGAGGTTTAGGTTACATATTAGGAAAATTTTCTTTACTGGAAGAGTGGTCAGACATTGAAACGGGCTGCCCAGGGAGCTGCTGGAGTCACTATTCCTGGAGGTATTCAAGAAACATGTTGATGTGGGGCTTCAGGACATGCTTTAGTGGTCATGGAAGTGTGGGGTTGACAGTTGGACTTGATGATCTTAGAGAGCTTTTCCAACCTCAATGACACTATGAAGAACTGTGCTGCTCTCATACCTAGTCGGAAGGATGCTGTTTGCCTTCCCTCCCCCCGCCCCCGCCAAGAGCTGGCTTTCTGTTTTCATCTGATTCCCTGAATTAGCATTTAGAAGAGGAAGAGTTTAATTGAAATATAATACAAGGATTTTTCCAATCCTGTAGTTTTGTAGGTGATTACCATTGTGCCAGGAGCAGGGAGGATTTTCTTGAAGTTAAAAAGGTACAATTAATCTCCTGTTGCACTTCCAATTAGCCAAATTGCTAACCTTATTGTGAAAAGCAGAAATGCAATCGAGTTCCTGCTCGAGGCGCACAAAAGAAAACTGAAGTAATTTAATTAACTGACTTCAAGTATATTAAGAATCACACTGCCTTTACTTTCCTGCTGTCAATGTCTTTAAATAGATTATTGGTTAATGTGAGTTTCTGCACACATGAAAAGCTGAGGCTTTGAACTGCCTGCTGCCACCACCCCCACCCCATGCTGTGGAGATACATGGCTGCACACCTCAACACGAATGTTGATGCTGTTTCCATGCTACATGCAAGCATCGATCCCAAGCACAAGTGTTCATGTTTCAGGGGAACATGGCTCACACACCAGAAGTACAAGACTTCTAAAACTTGTAATGAGTCTAAATAAAAAGACTGGCTTGACCAGCTGAAGGACCATCTCTTCCTCCCTGCTACAAACAAGTGCTTCACAGAATCTCAGAATGGTTTGGGTTGAAAGGGACCTTTAAAAGTAATCCAGTCCAACTGCCCTGCAGTCTGCAGAGACATCTGCAACTAGAGCAGGCTGCTCAGAGTCCAAGACAACCTGGCCTGGAATGGTCCTAGGGATGGGGCATCTTCCACCTCTTTGGGCATCCTAGGCCAGCATCTCACCACCCTTATTGTGAAAAATTTCTCCCTGCTTTCCAGTCTACATCTCCCTCTTTTAGTTTAAACCATCACCCCTTGTCCTGTCACAACAGGGCCTGCTAAAAGGTCTGTTCCCAGTATTCTGATTGGCCCCTTTAAGTACATAAAAGCCACCAGAAGGTCTCCCTGGGACATGCAGATGCCTGTCCTTACTAGCCCTAGAGGAGACACTCCTGAGGTCAAGAGTCCTACAGAGTGCCCATAGTGGAAGAAGGAAATTAAAAAGATGGTAATCCCCAAACTGTGTCACCTCAAGTAACCAGACCAGGATACAGATGGCAGTGATACATCTAGAACATTAACACTTTAGTGTTTAATTAAAGATGAAAAAGGTGTGGAGGTGTTTATTAGATTAAAAAAACAGCTGATGAGTGCTAGTATCATGTGACAAGGTGATACAATTCATAAAGTGACATGTGAAACACTGAAATTGAGGCAGAAATCCTGGTTTTCCTTCCTGTAAGAATCTCCTTTGATACAGTTTCTCAGTGGTATACTAGTTCACACAGATCAAAAAGGGATGATTTTTTTTTCTTGCTGTATTGCATGGTCCTGTCCTAAGGGGTGCTGAATCATTCAGGAACCAGTCAGTCTACGTGCACGGACATAACTCTTCCTCTTAACATTTAATAGCCAACGAGAAAAGAGAATTCCTTATAAGCAAACCAGAAATCCACTTGGGCCAGCACAAAATTAAGGAGCAATTGGAATTTCAGCCTGAAAATGTTACTCCTCCAAAAATTCTATTTCAAAGAGTAGGAGTTGCAAAAGAAGCCTCAGAGCCATGTGGTATATCTGTCCTTCAGGGGTGTATTTCTACTCCAACTCACAAAATCACAGAATGATTGGAAAGGACCCCGGAGATCATCTAGTCCAACCCCCCTGCAATTTCTGGACTGTTTTTCTGTGCCCGCTTCACACATGAACTTTGATCTTTTAAGGGGAAGGTGACCCTAACAAAATTTCATAAAGGTGTGAGAAATATATGGACTTTCATTATTTTGGGCCCCAGAAAAAAATTCTATGACCATTCTTGAGCCTTCAGAGTGTGTGGAAATAAGATTTCAGAAACTCTTTTCTATCCCCACCTCAACACTAAACCCAACAAAACTGACCCTAAAATCACCATCTTGGGAGTAACCAAGGAGGAGAACTGCCAAAAGAAAAGGGTCTTCCTAGACTCTGGGCACACAAAGCTGTTGAATTTGCTCACTACAGAGAAAGTGTAAATTTTACTAAAATTAATATGAGTCAAGAAATAGAATCCTAGAACCACAGATCCATGGAATTGTTTCACTTGGAAAAGACCTCTGAGATCATTGAGTACAATCATCAACCCAACACCACCATGCTCAATAAACCAGGCTATAAAGTGCCATGTCTACACATTTCTTGGACACCTCCAGGGATGGTGACTCCACCACCTCCCTGGGCAGCCTGTTCCAGTGCCTGACCACTCTTACAAGAAAGAATTTTTTCTTAATATCCAGCTCAGCCCTCCCCTGGCACAACTTCAGGCCATTTCCTCTCATTCTGCCACTTAATACTAAGGAAAAGAGACCAACCCCACCTGACTCCAACCTCCTTTCAGGAAGTTGTAGAGAGCAATGAGGTCTCCCCTCAGCCTCCTCCTCTCCAGACTAAAATAGATAGAAGAATACAGAAGAACATTTGCACGAGGTAGTACAGGCAGCAAGCTGCCAGGTCAACCACCTGCCTGGTTCATCTGCCACGCTCCTGCTACAGCAGGGAATGTCTGACTTTGTGCATTGCAGCTTGGCAGCTTTCCCTGGACTTGTAGTGCCAGTGACCTGAAGGTCATTATTCCAACCCTGTCTGTAAGAAATCTGGGCAGGTCCAGCAGCTTCAGGCTGGCTGTGCAATTCTGCACATCCCCATCACGCTTCCTGTGCCAGTCCTGCAGTGGGGTGTTTGCTGGTGCTGTGTCACATTTCAATGTCATGCTCCAAATGGCAACAAAAAAAGCATTTTAAAAGGGTGATGCTGGCTTTGATGGAAAGAAATAAGGGTTTGGATGGTTCTAATTACCGAGTTTGTGCGCACAGTCATCACCTATAGGCAATGCACACCATTCTCCAGCCATGGTAAGAGTCAAAAAAACCCACACTGAGCTGCAGTGTGGATTTCTGTCCCATGTGCTGTGATTTTCATGCACTAAGGCAGAGGAGTAAAACAAAGATAATTCACATATCAGCAATCCTGGATGCACAGCAATTTAGGGAGCACCAGTACTGACTGTAACAACCATGAACTGAGTGCTTATCAAATTAACAGGAGCCCAACAGAAAAATAAATCAACTCTTGCTGTAGTGTAATTAAAATAAAACCTGATTTACTGTGTACTTTAATGCAAAGAGAAATGAAATACAGACCATATTTTTTGTACACTATTTCCCACTCTCTCTGTAATTAAATGTTATTAAATCATTGAGTAAGTTTATACTATTATTCAGATATTGTCTTTACTACCAGCTATGAATCACACATCAGAACCGGTGCCGCGAATTATAAGAGATTCATCTTTCTTCAAGCAAAGGCATCGCCCCACCCTGCTGAACAACCCCATATTTTACCCTGCTCAGAAAGAGCAGCTGAGGAATGAGAGATGAGAAGTGAAACAGGAGGAACTGAGATAAAAAAAGGTATTATTTGATTTAGACAGAGGAGAGATTTCATTGCAAACCATAAATGCCTTGTTCCATGCTTTCGATGAACTGGCTTCTTTCTACCAGGGAAGAGATCCCTGAGGAATTAGTGGTCCATAGAGCAGCTTTCTCCTGGGTTCCCAGGGCTGTTAGCCATGGACCACAGGATGAACCAAACTGAATGAACAACAAGGGATGAAGCAGCAGTGCTATTTAAGTGCTGGGATATTATATCACTGAGTTTTAACTTAATAAGATATTCCAAGTACCTTGCTCTCAGTTGCATGGATGTTGTTTTGCTTTTCCTCCTGAGACATACCCACAGAAGCCCAAAATATCACACCAGCTTCCAGTTTTCCATGGAACCATCACCTGTTAAATGAAGCCATATTTGATGCCCTAAAAAGAAAGTGGTGTGAGTAATTCAGGACTTACATTGATGTCCTCCAAGTCAAGGAAGTTGAGGATGACTCCGTTGCGTTTCCAGATGATGGGAGGTCGCAGTGCCCCGTGGATGCTGCACGTCAGGACTGTGCTGAGGCCAACGGTGATGGTGGTAACACTGATCTTCTGGTCCTCAGGCAGGCTCAGCTGAACCACCTCTGCAAAAGGCAACAACACAGGAATGAAAACAAATACTACAGAGGGAAGCTGTTCTGTTGTTCCTCTTCTCCCCTTTCTTACTCATTCCAGGAATAACTCCAAAGAATCAATGCTAATCAATACTGATCCCATGATCAGTCTCTTTTTCAGTGGTGCCCAGCAACAGGTCAAGAGTTAAGGGACACAAACTTGAAAACAAGAAGTTAAATCTAAACATGAGGGGGAGCTTCTTTACATTGAGGGTTGCAGAGCACTGGTACAGGCTGCCCAGAGAGGCTATGGAGTCTCCTTCTCTGGAGTCATTTGAAACCTGCCTGCACACAGTCCTGTGCAACTTGCTCTGGGTGAACCTGCTCTGGCATGGATGCTGGATCAGAGGATCCAGAGGTCCCTTCCAAACCCTAACAGTCTGTGATCCATACCAGGTCATGGGTTACCTGTGCTATAAAACTTCCCTAAACAGTAAAGTAAGAGACACAGATGCAGGATCTGCCACAATCAAATTTGCTGTATCATTTCCTGAGGGATCTAGCAGTAGCTGTGGCATTAGAAAAATAAAACGGGTCCTCTGGCAAGCAATAGTTAAGTCTACAAAGCAGTCAGCAGCAGAAGGACAAGTAAAAGCTCTCCCTGCTTGACACCATCTGGGTTTGTTTCTCTAGAGGATTCCTGACAAGGTCCTTTGAAAAGACACAAGAATGAGTCAGCTTCTTTCCTTGCAAAAGCAGAATTAAGCTAAGACTGCTCTCGCTGAAATATAAATAAACCCAATTTTAAGTTGTCTCAATAGTGGAAGTCACCAAGCATGAAAATTCCTTTATGAAATGCAGCTACATATGGCATCTAAGATAGAGATGTTGTAACAAGGACTGAGAGTCTTCTCATATTTTATTTAAACAAACAAACAAACAAATCAGTTATTTTATCTTAAACGTACCCCACAGAAGAAACACCTGAGGCAGCAGTCCTTACCGAAAATCACAGCCCCATCTCCTTGAGTTCACACCACCATGGCCTGAAGTGGTCTCAAGTTACATGAGAGGAGGTTTAGATTGGATATTAGGAAAAATTTCTTTGCTGCAAGAGTGGTCAAGCATTGGAACAGGCTGCCCAGGGAGGTGGTGGAGTCAGTCCCTGGTGGCGTTAGAGAAATGTGTGGTCATGGCACTTTGGGACATGGTTTAATGGGCATGGGGGTGTTAGGTTGATGTTTGGACTTGATAATCTTAGAGGTCTTTCCAACTGAAATAATTCTATGAGTCTGTTTTCTTCTCTGTGTTCCTTCTGACCCGTGCTCACAAGATGATGTCTGTGTATCTCATCACATGTGGCTACACAGACAGGTAGGACATTTCATACCAGAATTACTGTGGGTGCAGGTTGTCATTATGAAGCGTTTCAGCAGCAGTAAGGCAGTGACAGGGCAATCAGGCCACACTGCCAAAGCTCCTGCATTCACCATGTCATCACAATGGTTTTTACTCACTCTCGGTCCCAGGCTCTGCAGCAAGAAACTCTGACACCATGCTGTATCTAAATGCTGAAAACTGCTCTGTCAAGGTAATGGTCCTTTGAGATGAATGTTCACAGCACTTTGGTGTTATGTCGCTTCAAACAGCTCAAAACATGGACTGGGGAATGAAACATGCTCTCCTGGCCCCAGTCCCCCTCCTTCCCCATCACCACTGGAAATAACTGAGGTGCTGGAGCATGTGCAAGAAAGGACAACGATGCTGGTGAAGGGTCTGGAAAACAGATGTTGTGGGGAGCAGCTGAGGGACTGGAGTTATTCAGCCTGCAAAAAGGGAGTCTGAGGGAAGACCTGGCTCTCTACAACTCCCTGAAAGGAGGTTGGAGCCATGTGGGGGTTGTGATCTTCTCCCAAGGAAAATGTGATAGGACAACTGGAAAGAGACTCAGGTAGCACCAGGGGAGGTTTAGGTTGGACATGAGGAATTGCCCAGGGCAGTGGTGGACTCTCCATTCCTGGAGGGAATGAAAATCCGTGTTGATGGAGAGACATGGCTAAGGGGCGACATGGCAGTGCTGGGTTAACGGTTGGACTTGATGATCTTAAAGGTCTCTTCCAACAAAATCAATTCTGTGACTCTGTCTGCTGGAGGAAACCAGAGAAGACCACTCAGAACCTGAGACAGTGGCCCATAGGAGTGCTGATGTCCCATCCTACCACCCTCACCCAGCACCCAGGGGCTAACAGCAGAGTTATTTTCTGCATAACAGAGAGCTCCTTTTAATGAATAAAATATTTGGAGCACACTTGACAGGAAGAAGAACTGATAATTACAATAATTTGTAGCATGGAGCAGGGCTAATGAGGACATCTTTTCTTGAGAAGAAGTAAACAAAGATTCAGTCATTTACAAGAGATTTGTTGTGGGATTTTTTTCATCTTTCTGTTGTTTTTCTTAATTCCTTCTGCTGTTCCTCATACTGTCTTCAGTTTCCTGGCTCATGCTGGGCTCCCTTTTTTTGAGTGTTTTGTGGCAGGCTCCCTACCCATCTTCCCAAGGACAGCAAAAGAGGCTTTGCTTTTAACATTTTAGTAGCACACTAATGAAAAATATAGTAACTTTTAATTAAGAAGACACCTTGCATAGCTGCCAGTCATGGATGTACAACATCAGGCCAAGAGATGAGTTTTCATGTTAAAGCATGTAATCGGTGCAGACTACCTTAAATGCTCACTCTGCCCCAGTGAGGTCATATCTGGAGTACTGGGTCCAGTTTTGGGCTTCCCAGTTCAAGAGAGACAGGAAACTACTGGAGAGAGTCCAAGAGAGGCTATGAAGATCCTGAGGGACCTGGAGCATCTCTGTGAGGAGGAAAGGCTGAGAGCCTGGAGAAGAGCAGCCTGAGAGGGGATCTGCTCAATGCTCAGCAAGAGCTAAACAGGATGAGGCCAGACTCTTGTCAGTGATGCCCAGTGACAGGACAAGGGGCAGTGGACACAAACTTGAACCCTGGAGGTTCCACCTGAACGTAAGAAGGAAAAACCTCAGTGGGGTGAGGGTGCTAGAGCCCTGAAGCAGGCTGTCCAGAGAGGCTGTGGAGTGTCCTCTGCAGAGATTCCAAACCTACCTGGACATTCTGATCCTGGGCAAGCAGCCCCTGCTTTAGCAGGGAGGTTGGACTGGATGGTTGCCAGAGGTCCCTCCCAAATCCTACCACGCTGGGATTCTGTGAACACACTCCTCAGTGTTTCTATGAAATATATTTGAGGGCATCTCATTAACCTCTAAAGGTCTTTTTACTAGTACAGGATTATTTTCTGTGGCTTTAGTTATTGCTGTATTGTTACCAATAGAAAAGATTTCCTCACACAACCAGATGCATTGAGGAGGAGACAGAAACTCCCTAAGAGGATGCAAGGTCTGGGCTTTAAAAAAATCTTATAAATCCCTCAAACTCTTGTAGCTAAGTAATAGAGCTTAGACACAGTGATGCTACTTGGATTATATGCCGAAATTATTGAAGTCACCAGGATGTTTTTTGTGTAAAGCCTCTATATTCAGCACTGAACCCTTCTCACTCAAGTTTTAAAAACCTTGAGGAGATGAAAGGATTTTTAGCATCTGTGTAAAACTGAACAGAACAAATGGGTAATATTCAAAGCGCACTCACTCCCAGAACACAGCCTGCAAATGGAATCTGGTCCTAAAATTGAGCAATTTGGTGTTCATTTGGAAATTCTGCAGGATGATGCATGCAAAACAGCTTTCTATATTCAGTAGATTCAAGCAGTATCAGTCCTGGCTGATTGTATTTATCAAGTCATGTCAAACCTGGGCCTCTTCTTGGGGTTTCAGTGGCAGCGAATCCTCAGTCTGTTCCAGCTGGAAAGTAAAAAGGGTTCCTGCCAATTGCTCTATTTTCAGAGAGGTGCTGTCATCAGGTGCTGGACTAGATGACCTCTAGAGGTTCCTTCTAACCCAGCATATTCTATGAGTCTATAACCCTATAATTCTATGAACGGGATGCTGTCACTGTTGACTCAACTTGTAACTGTTGAAGATTGGGGGGGGGTAAAGCTCCCATCAAGAGTACATTATGTGTAACCATCACCCTTAAGGAGGAAGTGGGGGAGCTGTGTCTTCCTATTAGAGGTCCAGGAGCAGAATCATAGAATGCATTGAGTTGGAAGGTCATCTAATCCTTGAGTTTCAAGGTCATCTAGTCCAATCCTCCTGCAGTATGCATGGACATCTGCAACTAGATCAGGTTGCTCAGAGCTCCATCAAGCCTGACCTTGAATATCTCCAGGGATGGGGCCTCCATCACCTCCACAGGCAACCTGTTTCACCCTCATAGTGAAGAACTTCTTCCTAATGTCCACAGTAATCTTCCATCAGCTACTGCACCAAATGCAAACAAGACCAAGCTCATCACTGACTCTGGAAACCCTCCTTTGGTGATGGTAGCTCCAGAAAACTGTGTGGCTTTTCAAACCCATCTCCTCCATCCAGAGAGAGGGCGAGGGTCACCTCCTGTGTGCAATGCCTGGTGCCAAGAGGTTCTTGAGGGAAAGGATCTTTCTGCCCTGTCTCTCACATCTTTTCTCTCTGCTGTTATATTCAGTCCGAGAGAGATCTGTGGACCTCAGGTGACCCCGGTGTAGCCATTCTGATGTTCTTACATTAAATTTCTTGCAATGCCAGGTCCCACAGTGGCACATTTAGAGAACGTGAAGTCTGACTAATTCCTTCTCTTGTTAAAAATGTCAAGATCTTGTTGAACATTTTCCTCAGCCCCTCTGCTCCCATTTTCTCTTCTGAAGGCGCTGAGCTGGCGTTGCTCTGCACCTTTGCAGGCTGTGCATACTAATACCAGCGGGTATTACTTGTTGTGCTGGTTTATCATGGAAATCTTCTCCTCTGCTGTCATTTGCAGCCTGCCAAAGGCAATCATAATTTCCCAATGAAGACATGTATAATTGAGGTCATTACAGGGAGCAACCTGGAATGAGCATCTATGGAGAAAACCTCATTGATTTAGCACTGCATGAAGATAATTGATAATTTACATAGTAAATGTCGGTGCCTGCCTGCCTTTGCTCATGCTACACTACCTACCGAAACAGATTTCACACCTTAAAAAAGGGCTTAATATCATTAATTAGATCTTTTCCCTTCAATCTAAAGAAAACATACTTTGCAGTATACTGTTTCCACCCTTAATCATTGTTACATTTCTTCATGGATATCTTGCCTTGCTAAAACAGAGTATGGAGCAACCGGCTGTATTGCTTAGGTTGTGCTTAGGGCACGAGGCAATACCTTTTTAATCATGGAATTATAGGTTATGGTTGGAAAAGGGCTTTAAGAACATCCAGTCCAACTACTAACACAGTACTGCCAGGTCACCACTAAACCATGTCCCTCAGCACCACATCTACACAGCTTCGAAACCCTTCTAGGCATGGGGACTCCACCACTGCGCTGGGCAACCTCTTTCAGGGTTTGATTTTTAGGGGAAGAAATTGTTCCTCATGTCCAATCTAAACGTCCCCTGAGGGGTCCTCTGTGGGGAGACACTGAACCCAAGTAAGCCCTGTTTGAAGCAATGGGAGGATGACTTTCAAAGAAAGGCTGAAGCACAGATTCTTGTCCTCGAATTAATGTTTCAAGGACTGTCCATTACCCAGCCCCAAAGAGTATCCTCACCTAAGCCCAAGGACTGTCCACCACCCAGCCCCAAGGACTGTCCATCACCTACCTCCAAAGACTATTCATTGTCCAGCCACAAAGCTCCATTTTCTGAACACCAACTCAGAATTACAGGAAAGTCAGTCATGCTATTAAAAATGTTTATGTTATTAATTAACAACATTAGAGCTGTTAATGAACATGATTAAAATTGTTCACAATTAATTAACTCAGAGAATTCCTACAGCTCCCACATCAGCTCAGAGGAGGATATTGCGAGGCTTCTGGCTTCATAGCCTATGAACAACACCATCAAGAGCTGGCTCTGCCTCAGTCCACCTTTGGTGTCACCCACTGCTGTCCAGCTGTCCTCCATGGGACATCTCAGGAGTTTGGTGTCCCTCAAAGAGAGGTACCACAATGCAGCATTCCTCTAAGGCTTGTAAGCTTAATTAATGTGAATAATAAAATGATTTTTAAAGCTAGGTAGAAATGTTCATCTCTCAGCTTTATTTTGTGACTACAATAATTCAAGTCCTTAATGTAATTTATACATCCTCAGGACCTTGGGCATGCTAGTACAGGAAGTATTTTATTGTAAATTCCCTGCTAAATTAATAATGCTGTTTTCGAAGTCATAAAAAGGCATAATGATATTTCTAGCAGTATGAAAGAATTTAGCACCTCAAGCCCTCTCCTGTCATTACTCTTGAAGGCCACAGGCTATGTCTCCCTGAGGTAGGTCCCAACCTTCCAGTGAAAGCAGCTATTAAAATAACTAAAAATTACAATGTCTTTTCTTCAGCAACTGAGACATTTTGTGCATTCATAAGATACTATCACTGTTACACCACTGCACAGGTCAGGTTGGAAGGGACCTTCATGGATCACCTAGCCCAGCTCCCTGCAATGGGCAGGCACATCTTTCACTAGATCAGGTTGTTCAAAGTAGTTGATTATTTAGATCATGAGGATACACAGAATAAATCAAAGCTTAACTTGAAGGGGAAAAAACCAAAACACTCATGTTAGTGTGGTCCAGTATCTAAGTAAGAGGGATTAAGACTTCAAATGCAGACTGAGCTGCCCTTCATCCTGTAAACACCTAAGGACTCTCCTGAACTCCCTGGAAGAGTGAAGAATTGCCCTCAGGCAGGGTGTTCTATAATAAGTGTCCTTCCCAGCTGCTGGATTTGAGAGCAGCCAAGGGCATTTCTTTCTCATTTCTGTGAGGATGGAATGAGAACTCTTAAATTTCAGAGCTCTGAAGGCTGGTACTACCTCCAAGCTGGTGCCTCAATCCCCTCCAGAGCCCACACTGCACCCTGGGTCACCATGTTTGTCTTGGCCACGGTGTGGGAAGCGGTGATTTAGTCACAGGAAGACCAATTCCTCACACGGACTATAGAGAAACTGCAGCTGAGTAGCTCCAACAGAACCGCCTGCATGGAAAACTCCACATCTGGCAAAACAAACTCTGCTCAAACAGCTGCTTAGATTTTTAGCTAAATTATACATAAATTTAATCCAAAAATAATGCAAGAAAAGGATCCCAGCTTTTCTGTATGAATTTGTCTCCAGAATATTCACATAGCTGATAAAGTTGCTAAAAAAATCACTTTTATTGACTTTGAACCAAAGGCTGCTTCTTTATGTACTGGAGTGTAAAGATCAATTTCTTGTCTGTTTTGTTTTGTTTGTTTGTACAGAAAAGCAGCAACACTTTCCATCACAAAATCCCATCACTGCCCTCCTGTTACTAATCAGGACAACATTTAGTGTGTGCAGAAAGGGATGATTCATTCATTCTTGGAAGTACATGAATAAATATAAGTTGTTCAGTGCTTAATTATCTAATCTCCTGAGGGTGATAAGTGATGGATTCATTATGTAAATAGGCATAAGTAGTCTGTTTGAGAGAATAGTTTACATAAATGCATTTGTTTTTATTTTAAGTTCCTCTTTCCCACAGATTGAGAGCAATGTTGGTATGATTAATTTTTGATAAAACAGTCCCATGTTGTGGCAACAGTGTCCTGCCTGGATTGTGACAGTCACCTGTTTTCCCACTCAGCTTACACATTTGAAAAGTAAAATTGCTGGTGGTCTAATTGGCTTTTATACTTACTACTGGCAGTCATGCCAGTTACACATGGCACTCAGAAGATTTGTCTCTTTCTCTTAAGATGAGTCAAAAGTGTACTCCTGTTATCACAGAATCCCAAAATCTCAGCATGGTGGGGTTGGAAGGGAGCTTTGGAGATCATCCAGTTCAAATCCTCTGCCAAAGCAGGGTCACCCACAGCAGCTTGCCCAGGATCACAACGTCCAGGGGCATTTGGAATCTCTCCAGAGAAGGAGACTCCACAACTTCTCTGGGCAGCCTGCTCCAGGGCTCCAGCAACCTCACTCCAAATAATTTTCTCCTCATCCTCAAATGGATTCCAGTTTGTGCCCATTGCCCCTTGTCTTGTCACTAGACACCACTGAGAAGGGTCTAGCCCCATCCTCTTGTCTCCCACCCTTTATCTCTTGCTGAGCATTGAGCAGATTTCTCTCAGGCTGCTCTTCTCCAGGCTCAACATCCCCAGCTCTCTCAGCATCTTTGCAGCCTCTCTTGGACTCTCTCCAGTAGTTCCTCATACCTCTTCAACTAGGAGCCCAGAAATGGACCCAATACACCAATACACCTCACTAGGGCAGAGTAGAAGGGAAGGACAACCTCCCTGAACCTCTTGGCCAGACTTTGCTTCATGTATCCCAGGAGACAATTGGTCTTCTTGGCACCAGAGCACATTGCTGCCTCGTGGTGAACTTGTCCACCAGCACTCCCAAGTTCTGCTCCACAGAGCTGCTTTCCAGCAGGTCATCTCCACACCTGTACTTGTGCAGGGGGTTACTCCTCCCCAGATGCAGGACTCTACACTTGCCCTGGTTGAACTTCATGAAGTTCCCCATTACCCAACTGTCCAGGCTATGCAGGTCAATACAAACTATACTATATAGATACTATATATATATATATATATATACACACACACACTATACTACAGTGTACATACTTTCCAAATAACTATGGGGGTATCAAAATCTCTTACTCTCTATCCTATTGGAATGGCAAGAATTAGTTGTTCCACTGACATAAAAGCAACAGTTGTCTCTTCCAAAAGGTTTCTTTCAGCATTTCTAGGGCTTTAAAAGTTTTTCTGAAGGAAAATACCTTAGCTTTGAAATGGAGAACTCTTCAGCATGGTTCTTTCAAAGCAATGAAACTTTTAAGAACTGTATTTCAAGTACCATATTTCAGAGTTTCTGAAGCTCCAAAATCCATATGAAACCCTAAACTATATATATATATATATATATTTTTTTTTTTTTTTTTTTTGGTAACTCCTGTAAGTTACAGGAGCTGAAGTGATTTATACCTGATTTAAGGCAGAAAAAGATAGCTTCTGGTAGAGGCTCTGGCATGCCAAGTTTCTCCCCGGAGTGAATTTTTATGGCTGCTCTATAAACCCCTAGGGTTTATCATGGAAATACTGTCAGACCATTAAGTCCAGCATGACTTGTGGGAACTGCTGTAATGTGTACGTAAATTACTTCAAAAATAGAGACAAGCCAGGCCATGGGGGTATGTGGGGTTCAAGGAGCATTCACATATAGTTTAAAACCACTGAGACATCAAAAAACGGTTGCATCAAACCACTCCAACCCCTCACTCCCTGTTCATTTCACTTGGAGCTCCAGGCCAGCTTTATGCATTGAATGCAATGCACTGAAAAATGCATGAATCAGGAAACAAGGAGCTGAGAAAACAGCCTCACATTGCTTCTAAACCTCAGATTAAGGGGTTGCAAAAGACACAATCCCAAGCACTTAAAATCAGGTGTATTTCTTTATTTTGTATTCCCACCTTTGCTGCGTTCATAACCACCCAGCTGAGTGCCAGCACACCTTCTGAGCTGTAAATAAGCACTAGTAAGGCTTTTCATGGGGTTTTCATGCCTCTTTCCATGGATGACTGAAAAGTTAGCTGTGGCAATTATACAGATTTTACGTCTTTTCTGACTGAAGCTACTCTCAAGATACTTAATAAATGGAAGGACTCTGTTTTCCTGCATTCAAACCATCCCAAGCCATGAGCTACTCCATCCTCCACCTTCATCTTCAGCCAACTCACAGTTGGGGTTTGCCTTGTTAAAGGAGGAGTTCAGCCTCTCTCCAAGGTTTTTTGGTGATTTTCTTTACAAACAACTTCCTGAGTCCCAGGCCAGCAGCACTAAACCAGAATAGATTTAATTTGTAGATTAGAGTTATACAAGGAGGGGAAAAACAATGCAATAAGAAGTGAGTGGCTCTAAGGCAGCTCCAGATACTCCTGCCATGTAACCCTGGCTGCATGTGGGACTTGGGTAACATCATTCAGAAATCATGGAATTACAGAGTGGTTTGGGTTGGAAGGGACCTTTCAAGGTCATCTAGTCAAATGGCCCTGCAGTCAGCAGGGACATCTACAGCTGGAGGAGACTGCTCAGAACCCCAAACCACCTGACCTGGAATGGTTCCAGGGATGGGGCAGCTCCCACCTCTCTGGGCAACATGGGCCAGCGTCTCATTGCCCTCAAAGTAAAGGAGTTCTTTCTTCTCTCCAGTCTAAATCTCACTCTTGGTTTAAACCATCACCCCCTGTCCTGTCACAACAGGCCCTGCTCAGAAGTCTGTCCCCAGCTTTCTGATTGACCACTTTAAGCACTGAAGGCCACCAGAAGGTCTCCCTGGGGCCTTCTCTTTTCCAGGCTGAAGCAGCCCAAGTTTCTGAGCCTGGCCTTCCAACAGAGGGCTTCCAGTCCTTGGATCACTTTTGTGGCCTCCTCTGCATCTGCTCCAGATTCTGCCTCCTGGACTACAAAGCAGGATTATGGATATAAATTCCAGCTGCAGAATCACAGAACCATAGAAACACAGAACTGTTGAGTTTGGAAGAAACCTTTGAAATCATCAGGTCCATCCACTTGCCTAGAGCTCACAATCCCACAACTGCTCAGCTGCTACCATTAAACCATGTCCCTCAGCCCCACATCCACACATCTTTTAAATACCTCCAGGGATGATGACTCCACCACCTCCCTGGATGGCCCATTCCAATGTCTGACAACCCTATCTGTGAAGAAAGTTTCCCTAAAGCTGAGGCTCAGCTGAACAGGCATTTTGATGATGTATTTCCCAACAGTGCTGCCGGTCCTGCCTTGGAGGGTGAGTCTTTGGACAGATCTGGAAGTGGTATGGAAGGTGCAAACTTGGCTGGGGGGGGATGGGGGGATCATGGACATCAATATTTTAGAGGTCTTTTTCAACTAAAACAATTCTATGATTCTATGAAAGGTTACAGCAAGGTTGCTCTGCAGCAATGTTTTTCCAGATAACATCTTGTATTTTAACAATACATCAGTTGATAGAAACTTCTGCATCAGCACTCTTGGCCATGTCCTTGCCACATTCAAAACTACCTAAAGTTTAGGAGAAAGTCAGAAATGTGCCAAGGAGCAGCAGCAGAGAAAGACGCAAGTGAACTGCAGTTCTTGCTGGAGAGGAGGGTGAAGTGAAGGCAGAAAGCAAAGAGCACTACCTCAAGCAAATCCCCTGGCTGGTGCTATCAGCACATCAATTGTTGTGGACAGGTTTTCTGCTGGTTAAACCTTTTCAAGCCCAATCCCCGCAGTTAAGAGCCTTTTAGCAAGGGTGCAGAAGGCACTGGGTAATTCATCAGCACTCTGGCGTGGTGCCTGGCAGGCAGCTGGCAGTTTGGAGTAAAATTTGGGATCAGCACTTCAAAGCTGGCATAGTTTGGTGCTTCTGTGGGTTTAGTCTCAGTGGGGAACTGAAGAATGGACAGAATAAGGATGGGAAGGAGCAGGGAAGGGGTAAGTACAGACTTCATATGGCTGCCAAAGCGGCTTCTCTGGTGGACTGGAAACCTCTGCAGAGAACTTCAGAGATAGGGACAAGCAATGGTCACAGCAGGAGATTCCCAGAATCCCAGCATGCTGAGGTTGGAAGGGACCTCTGGAGAACATCTAGTCCAACCCCGCTGCTAAAACAGGGTCATTCACAGCAGCTTGCCCATGATCACAATGGCCAGGTGGGTTTAAAACCTCTTCAGAGAAGACTCCACAACCTCTCTGGGCAGCCTGCTCCAGGGCTCCAGCACCCTCACAACAAAGAGATTTCTCCTTAAGTTCAAGTAAAACCTCCTGGTTTTCAGTCTATACCTACTGTCCCTTGTCCTGTCACTGGCCACCACTGACAAGAGTCTGGCTCCATCTTCTTGACCCCCTCCCTTTAGCTCTTGCTGAGCATTGATCAGATCCCCGCTGCGGCTGCTTGTCTCCAGGCTAAACAGCCCCAGGGCTCTTGGTCTTTCCTCCTCAAAGAGGTGCTCCAAGCCTCTTCCTCAGCATCTTTGCCACCTCTTTTCAACTCACACCAGTAGTTTACTGTCTCTAACTGGGGAGCCTAGAACTGGACCCACTCTCTCTTGAGCTGGGAAGCAGATTTAAGTCCTCACTCAGAAGGACAGTGACTCCTACTCTGCCTCAGTATCCCTCATGTGAACAACATGTCCGGGTCATTCCATGAGTAACATGCTTGAAAAGGTTTCTCAGCAGCCATGGAAACAGCAGGCCACACAAACACCCACAGGTGTGCTGTGTCTGTGGCTTTCTAATTAGAAGCCCTCAGAGGCTCACAGATAAAATCCAAGTATAAACCCTGAAATTTAATTACACAAAACCACTTTGACGCAGCGATTTGCTGCTACTGCTGTGAGAAACTTAAATTCCAGTCCTACAAGAATGATAAATGCTGCATCCTTGAAAGTAACAGGAAAAACAAATCACCCAGACTATCATATTAAAAAGTATATTGAAAAGCAAGATATGCTGGCAAAATCCAATGGGGCCCGCCGTACTGCGTGTACCTGCCGACAGTCGCTTCTCCCAACTTTTAAATCTGCAGAGCAGCATGATTTATAGAAGCTGTTCTTTATCATTCAGCCTTATAAGTCTTATGTCACATAAAACCCTTTGGCATTAGCAGAAGGTTCAGCTTGCCAAGGGAAGCAGGAGAGAAGAGCACAGAGAGCCTGCACCACTTGGGCTGCATGCACGCCTTTCCTCATTCCATCAATGCTGGGCTATTTTTGCACGGAGCAGACAGGACTTATTGAGAGAGCAGCAATCCAATGTTTTGTTTTTCTTATCTTATATACTCAACCTGCTTTTCAGACAGTCAAATGCAACTCTGAAGGCAGAAATGATTCATTTCCCCTCAATTTTCCTGTAACACCCTTCACCGTTAAATCGGCATCAGAAATGCTAGTGAGCAGAATACAGAATACACAATTAAGCAGGTTGGAAAAGACCTTTGAGATCATCAAGTCCAACCTATCACCCAACACTATCCAATCAACTAAACCGTGGCACTAAGAGCCTCATCCAGTCTTATTTTAAACACTTCCAGTGATGGTGACTCCACCACTTCCCTGGGCAGCACATTTCAAAGGCAAATCACTCTTTCTGGGTAGAATTCTTCCTAACACCCAGCCTAAACCTCCCCTGGCACGCTTGAGACTGTGTCCTCTTGTTCCGGTGCTGGTTGCCTGGGAGAAGAGACCAACCCCCTCCTGGCTACAACCTCCCTTCAGGTAGTTGCAGAGAGCAACAAGGTCTTCCCTGAGCTTCCTCTTCTCCACGCTAAGCAACCCCAGCTCCCTCAGCTTCTCCTCACAGGGCTGTGCTCCAGACCCCTCCCCAGCTTTTTTGCCCTTCTCTGGACACATTCCAGCATCTCAACATCTTTCTTAAACTGAGGGGCCCAGAACTGGACACAGGACTCTAGGTGTGGCCTAACCAGTGCGGAGTACAGGGGCACAATGACTTCCCTGCTCTTGTTAGTCACACTCTTCCTGATACAGGCCAGGATGCCATTGGCCTTCTTGGCCACCTGGGCACACTGATGGCTCATGTTCAGCCTACTGTCTACCAGTACCCTCAGGTCCCTTTCTGCCTGGCTATTCTCCAGCCACTCTGACCCCAAACTATAGTGTTGCATGGGGTTGTTGTGGCCAATGTGCAGAACCTGGCACTTAGATGTATTAAATCTCATGCCCTTGGACTCTGCCAATCTGTCCAGCCTGTCACGGTCCGTCTGCAGAACTCTCCTACCCTCTGACATGCTTGCTCAAAGTGAGGTGAGTGACCTTGGAGAGGGATTATTTGGCACAAAATACTTCCGAGCCCTTCTGGTCCCAGCTCCAACCTGCCCCTGCCAAGCTCCACTCATTCTATGCAGGGCTGGTCCCAGACTCCCCTTGCCATTAGAACAATAGAATCATTTTGGTTGGAAAAAGACGTTTAAGATCGAGTCCAACCATCAGCCCAACACTGTCACGATCACTAAACCATGTCCCAAAGTACCACATCCACACATTTTTTGAACACTTCTAGGGATGGTGGCTCCATCATCTCCCTGGGCAGTCTGTTCCAATGCTTGACCACTCTTTCAGGGAAGAATTTGTTCCCAATATCCAACCTAAACCTCAGTCAACCATTCCAACCAATGGTAATTAAAATAATGGACACATTTCCATTCCTTCTTCCAGTGAAAATGACCTTTTTCCCTCCCCTACTTTTTAATTGTTCCCTTCTCAGTTTCCACCATCTCGTTGCACACGATGTTAAACATCTCCATGCTCACCTCCGCTGGTGATTACTGATCACATCTCAGAGATTTCTCTTGTGCTAACAGAACACAATCTCAGATATCACCATTTTGGTAATGGCTGTTAAATATTGACTCTTCTGGGGGCTGATTGCAGCAGGTACATGCCCTGTTTACATCTAATGATCACAAATTAAAACCAGCTCAATAAACTGAACATCTGAGGCACGCAGGTTACGCTACAGAGAATGAATTATTGCTGCTCAAGTCTGTAACTTAAGCACAATCTTTAAACATATATTTCATTTAAAACAGCTCAGAAATTGAGGGGGGCAAATGAAAGCTTGTTTAGGGCTAAATTATTTGCCAGCATGGCCACCATATGCCAAGTGCCACAAACAACATTCATCGCAATGAGAGTCTGGGGATGATTTCTTTTAAGATCTTCAGCATGCTGCTCATCACAAATATTACCAAGCAGATGCTGTTTTTCTAACCAGCAGTTCACTCTGAATTTGAACAAAAACTCCACAAATTCTCTCAGACTACAAGTCCATGTGCACATCACAACCACCTCATCACAGAAATGGATAAAGTCATCTCCCTCCTCAACAGATGGTTCCTCCTTCAACAAAAGCCTTCATCTCCTGCTGCAGGCAGACCTTCCTCCCCCTCAACTTTATGCAGCAGACACAGAAACAACATCCACAATGTATTCATTCACCCACTGAAGGTCAGGTACAAATTAGCACATCATAAAAAGCCACTATTTTGAGCAGAGCATCAGCTCTGATGGCTCTGTTGCTACTGCTAATATCTCCCCTAAATAATAACTGTAAGAGGAAACCTGCAGAAAACAGAATGAAAGTGCAGCTATGAGACCATCTCTGCAAGGAGGGGCTGAGAGACCTGGGGCTGTTGAGCCTGGAGAAGAGCAGCCTCAAAGGGGATCTGAGCAATGCTCAATAAGAGCTAAAGGGTGGGGGGCAAGAGGATGGGGCCAGACTATTTCCAGTGGTGCCAAGTGACAAGACAACGGGCAACAGGCACAAACGAACCCAGGAGGTTCCATCTGAACAGGAGGAGAAAGTTCTTTGGTGTGAGCAGGCTGCCCAGAGAGGTTGCGGATCCTCCTTCTCTGGACAGATTCCAAACCCACCTGGCCATTGTGATCCTGGGCAAGCTGCTGTGGGTGACTCTGCTTAGCAGTGGGGGTTGGACTGGATGATCTCCAGAGCTCCTTTCCAACCTCCTCCATTCTGTGATTTCATGATATTGCCCATGATGATAACACCAAAGTGAAAAGTGTTCAACTTCAAACCTGCAACCAATGTAAGTAATATCAACTGTTGGCTTGTCCAGGTCAGTGTCAACTCTCCAGTGTGTAGATCACAGCTTTGAAAAGGAAAGGATTCTCACAAACCTAATGTAACGGTCACTCATCAAGATAGAACCCATACCTGCAGGGCATTCACTGACAAGCTTCTGCAGTGTTTTAATTGATGCACAGTCCTTTGTGGCTTTCACCCCTTCTAAGGAATCTCAAATTCTACAGTTTTAATTGGCTCAATTGTGTTATTATTAATTTGGGTAAATAATTATTAATTATCATTTAGCTGGTCTGTGACCAGTTTAGGTCTGCTTCTCCGGCTGAGTTAGCTGTGGATTCTTTTTGTGTGTGTGGGGGAACCTTCCTACTCCACCACACTGGTCCCAACACTGTGGCAGCACAAGACACGATGCCTGACAAGGTTTGGTCTGAATTTTAGTGAGACAAAACCCATCAAATGATGGGTCCAGACTCTTCTCAGTGTTGCCTATTGACAAGACAAGAGGTAATGAGTATGAACCTGAACACAGGAAGTCCCTTCTAAACATAAGAAAGAACTTCTGTACTTTGAGGATGACAGAGCACTGGAACAGGCTGCTCAGATAGGTGGTAGAATCTCCATCTCTAAAGACTTTCAAAACCCATCTGGATGTGTTCCTATGTGATCTGCTATAGGTGACACTGATCTGGCAGGGGGATTGGACTTGATGATCTTCAGAGGTCCCTTCCAACCCCTAATATTTTGGGATTCTCAGAAAAGGGGCAAATCATAACCAGGGATTCATGGGGCAAAGCTTAGTTCAAGCATACACTAAAAACCCCAGTTACTGCTCTAGAAAGGTATGATGGAAACTATTGTGCCAGAAGATGGCATGGGAAACCAAAGCATAGTTAGATAACATGACTTGTGTCAAGCAGAGCAAACCTTGTCTCCCTGCTCCTGAGTGGTAGTGCCAAACTCCCTCAAGGTGTCATAAATGACTGTGGGAAGAGTTGCTTGCATCTTATCCGTGAATTCTGCTGTCAGATGTTTTCACTAAGGTGACCAGCTCAGCCACAAGTATTTGGGACTTCTCTGTCTCTGGCAAGACCCCAGATGCATGAGTGAGTGTTTCTGGCAGTGATTAATCCTAGGTGGAAGGGATTTAATAAGCATTAGCTAAATGATGCCATTTGACCCAGGTGACATGGAAACTTTTCCATTTCTTTTATGGTTACACTTCACCTTTTGCCAAACCTCTGATTTCTCCAGCTTTTCTCCTATTTTCATCCTTCCCTTTACTCAGGCAACATTGAGCAACTCAGCAAAATGCCAGTTTGTAGAATTGAGATTGCCTCTGCTCCTATAAAAAGAGCATCCCACAAATGAAAATGCCTCTAAGCAGTGCCAAAAGCCAGGAGACACCTTTCAGTCCAGGTCAGATCAAGGAGGATGGTAATTTTCCACCTCTGTTGTATTAAGAGCAGAGGACAGCAGTGTTCAGCACTGCCATGAGCGAGGCAAACCTCACCTCTAACCATAGGCAACACAAACTCTGCAGAAGTCCTTCAGACCAGCAAAGTGGTGATGGGTTGGCTCCTTGCATGGGCTTACAGCACAACAAAGGCCATGGGTGATGAACCTCACCAAACAGACTGAAGCAGAAATATGGAATCCTGCAACTATCCAAGCTCTCTTTGAACTGAATCATACATCCATGCTTTGGCTGTCCTGCAGCAAGCCACTGAATGCACCTAAGAACAAAGAACTTCAGTGGTGCTTCAAGGTGGGCACCAAGGACTGACTTGCACAGGCATCTCCATTCTTTGTCCCAATTTAAAGCTACAACTGTAATTTTTACCTGCCCCCTCCTTGAAGAAAGGGCTATCTCATTATACTTCATGCACTGCAAATCATTAACTCTCTGTTGAAATCAAGAGTGATGCTTATATAGAAATGTCAAGGATGAAGTACTGAAGTCAGGCCACACTGTGAAAAAAGGCTCTTAATGACTCACAGTAATATATTTCAGATGTTTGAGCAAACAAAGCATTCATAAAGCACTGCAGAACAGCTCCTTTCAGACTGAATGGAGCCTTTATCCCAAGCTACAGAAGGAAGGAGAAAAGCCAAGGACACAAAGCCAGGAAAAGCAGTGCTCCCTGATATGCTGCTGCATCCCCAGAGCGTGGGCAGCATAGGCAGGGAGGGGATTTTGTCCTTCTGCTGTGCTCTGCTGGGACCCCACATGCAGTGCTGGGACTAGCTGTGCCCTCAGCACAGACAGCGACTTGTTGGAGCAGGGCCAGAGGAGGCCACAGCAATGCTGGGAGGACTGGAAGCCCTCTGCTGTGAGGCCAGGCTGAGAGAGTTCGGTTTGTTCAGCCTGGAAAAGAAAAGGCTCTGGGGAGACCTTCTGGTGGCCTTTCAGTGCTCAGAGGGGCTGATCAGAAAGCTCCCCAAAAGGGAGATTTGGACCGGAGAGAAGAAAGACATTTTTTCCACTGGGGGTAGTGAGACACTTGCCCAGAGAGGTGGGAGATGCCCCATCCCTGGAAGCATTCCATGTCAGGTCATTTGGGGCTCTGATCATCCTGCTCCAGTTGCAGAAATGTGCCTGCTGACTGCAGGGGGTTTGGACTAGATGACCTTTAAAGGTCCCTTTCAACCCAAACCATTCGATGATTTTATGATTCTATGATATTTTCAAGCAAGGAGGCACAGAAATATTTCACATTGTTCTGCCTACTGCAGTGTGAAAGCTTGCTTAAACTCTTTTTTTCTAGCTTCTTCGTTTAGTAACACCTGAGGGTATGGACTGCTCCTCAACATTTATGCTACTTGTTGAAGGGAAAAGCATGCTATCTTCTGGAAGGTTACAGAAATTGGAAGATAAAAGTCAGGACAGCTCTTCTTTTGAACTACAGCAGGAGAGATTTAGGTTAGACATAAGGAGGAAGTTCTTCACAAGGAAGGTAGTGGAACTCTAGAACAGGTTGCCCAGTGAGGTGATTGAAGCCCCATCCCTGGAGACATTGAATGCCAAATTTGATGGGGCCTTGAGCAACCTGCTCTAGTTGGAGATGTTCCTGCTCACTGCAGGGGGTTGGAGTAGATGACCTTCTAGGGTCCCTTCCAACCTGCTGCATTTATAATTTTATGGTACTTCCCAGAATCCCATGCATACTTGGCACAAAGGGTCTGCACACCAGCTGTGTACATCCTTGAAGACTAGCCTCAGGAGAAGCCTGGCTGTCCTGCTTGCCAGAGCACTGTGAGTGCACTAGAGGAAAAACTTCATGGGATGCAGACATAGTCTTGGGAAAACTTTATTTCTGAAGTGGCCTCACTCCAGTACTATATGAAGCTTACAGTTAGCTGCAACTTGCAGTGGGAGATGCAAACCTGCACTTGAGGCAGCAAATGTCCAAGCAAGCAAAAGGTATTTCATGGCAGAGGAGGAAGTGAGTAGTTTACATCTGGTGACCACTCCAGAGTGGGAGAAGCTGGCAATTGTCCAGGATGTCAAGGTTAACAACAACCCCTCTATTACAATAAATGTTATGGGTGAATCTTAAATGACTACAGATGGTCAGGTGTTGATTTTGCATGTCCTTTGAAAGACAGTGCTGTCAGCAAAACAGTGCCTTCTAACCAAATTTTGAAGTTCAATACACTGTCAGCAGGAAGAGTGCTGGCTCTTTAACTGACTCATCAAAATATTGCACTTTTAGTTGCCTCCAGTGACTTTTCATTCAAGCACTGCTCTGTGGCTCCTTCTCCAGGACAAGAATATCTGCACAATTCATAGCTGGTTAGGTTTTTTTCCCCCTCCCCAGTAATAGTGCTTTTATGGCAAGGATGTAAAACCCTTTGCTTTACAGATAGTAAGCTGAAGCAGAGGCAGAGGTTGTTTAGCTGCAGTTACACAGCATACCTGAACCAGAACCAGATACATGCCTGCTTTCCCAAGGTCACTCTTCTAGCCTCCTCCAGATTACGTTATAATCCCATTATGGGTGGAATAGCTCCACACACACAGCTGCCTTCTTGGAGCACTGGTCTTAAAATGTGAGCAAGGTTTGAGGTCTCAGTGGTTATCATGCCTTGCTTTGATCTTGGATTCTGCAAGGGTTTGTAGAAGGGCAGAGTGTGGACAGATTCACAGATTGGATTGGGTTGGAAGGGACCCTCAAAGGTCATCTTGTCCAGGACAAGAAGTTACCACCTTGTCTGTGCTGGCACTTTCCTTGCTTCTTTTCTACTTCAGCTAGACTGGGTTGGGTTGGAAGGGACCTTAATGATCATCTGTTTCCAATTTCCCTGCCATGAACTGGAACACCTTCCACTAAACCACGTTGCCTAAGGCCTCATCCAGCCTAGTATTGAACATCTCCAGGAGGGAACATCCACAACCTGCCTAGGTAAATTGTTCCAGTGTCTTGCCGCCCGTACTGTAAAGAAACTTTTCTTCATCCCCTTTTCTGACAGAGAAGATGGCCCTGCGTCCTAGTCAGGGCTGGGGTGCTGGTAGCGCTGCTGCTGGGTGCTCCCCTCCTCCAAAGCTCCCTCCCAGTCTCATCATCCCAACATTGCTGTCACATTTATCATCAGGCAACGCAGGCAAACAGAAAATACAATAGGCTAACTCATTTATTTCCACTTGTTATTGATGACCTTTCATGACTTTCATAACTCCGCCTCGCTCCACCACTCATGAGTTATGAGGTCATCTGTAACTCAGGGAAATAAATGAAGTTTCCCATCAGCCTATTGTATATCCCCATTTATTACCTTTTTATTACCAACCTTTAAAGTTTTATCCCCCAGTATCTTGTTTTACAGTGGCATAACATTCAGATGCAGGGATGTAGATGAATCAGACCAAAATCAGTTCAGTTTGTTGGGTTTCACGGGAGGAAGAGCTATGCTGACCCACAGATACAAATGCCATTTTTTCCCAAGTCATCAGCCCATGTCTGAGCTTCTGCAATAAAATTCTCACAGAATCATAGAATCATAGCATGGTGGGGGTTGGAAAGGATCTCTGGGGAATATCTAGTCCAACCTCCCTGCTAAAGCTTGCCCAAGATCACAATGTCCAGGGGGGCTGGAATCTCTCCAGACAAAGAGACTCCACAACCTCTCTGAGCAGCCTGCTCCAGGGCTCCAGCACCCTCACTGCAAAGCAGTTTCTCCTCGTGTTCAGGTAGAACTTTCTGGGATCCAGTTTGCACCCTTTGTCTCTTGCCCAGTCCCTGGGCACCACTGAAAAGAGCACTCAGGATCTTGTGTTTGTAGTAAATGAGGTACAGTATTTCCCTCTAATTCATGCTAACACCATTTGCCACAGAAATAAGACTTAACATAAAAATCACTGTCTCAGAGGTCTAGGGAAGCTGTCTGAGGGCCAGCTGCTGGAGGGTATGAGGGCTGTACAGCCTTGCATACAACAGGCTGAATCCTTTAAAAACCTTCAGCTGCAGCATTTCTGAGCAAGTGCCGTGCTTAACGGAATCACTTTTGTCTTTGACCTGTCAGTAAAATGCCAGAAGAGTTACATCAGACAGAACAGTGAGCCTCGAGGTAACACTTACATTCCTTGGCTGTATTTATTGTGGGAGCTCCCGAGCTCCAGATGCTTTACTGACTGCTTTTGCAGGTCACAGTGGCCTGTGCACGCATCTCCACAGCCATGCTGCTTCTCATGGAAGTGCTGCAGCTCCCTTGAGGGCCGCAACTTCACTAATCACAACATGACGCACGACCACTGCTGCCCTGGGGACACCTCTCTATGGGCAGGGCAGAAATGTGGACCTCTATGCTAGGGTTGGGGGAACTGTGGTGCCTTCTCATAGAGTCATAGAATTGTTTTGGTTGGAAAAGACCTCTGTGTTCAAGTCCAACCACCAGCCCAGCACCACCATGGCTGTTAAACCATGTCTGCATGTTTTTGAACAGGGATGGGGACTCCACCACCAAACTGGGCAGCCTGTTCCAATGCCTGACCACCTTTGCAGGAAAGAAATTTTTCCAAATGTCCAATCTAAGCCTCCCCTGGAACAAATTAAGTCCATTTCCTCTCATTCTATCACTTGATACTAGGGAGAAGAGACTGATCCCCATCTCACTGCAACCTCCTTTCAGGTTCCATGCAACAGAAAATCATAAAGAGGCTTCCTGGAGTGTAGAAGCAGAGCAAATCATGAAGAAGTCTAGAATTGTCTTCCAGAAGTTTTGTATGACTCAGGAAAATGCAACAGGAGAAATCAGCTGCTGATCAGCATGGACAAACATGAAGTAATTATCCCATGAGCAGAGAACTTACCAAGGGAGCAGCTGCTAACTGCTGCAGGCACGTGCAACACTCAGCAGGATGTGAGCATTAATTTATTCATCTATTTATTTTGAACAGAACACTCTGAGACCACCATATAGTGTGCAGCAAGAAAAACAAAGCAAAGCTATTCTGCCACTAGAAAACAAACAAACCATCATGACTTCTTGCCTTGCTTACTATACCTAGTTGGTTGTGGCAAGGAGTAAAGTGTCACTACCCTGTGAAAGGGCATCCTGCAGCCCCAGAACTGGCCCAAGACCAGAAAGGTTGAGGGTTGGCCATAAAGTCTTCTCTACTTTTAAGAGGAAAATATTGGGATTACTCACTGAAGCTTTCCAAGTGCAAGAGGACTGGAGACCTGGTAATAGTGACCTATTGCCACACTTCCAAGGAGTAAAAGAGTGGCATGATAAGGAAGAGCAAGTAGACTGGAGAACTCAGAGCAGCTTCACCATATAGACAAAACAAGTATTCAAAAATACATTTGTCATGCAATTAACTGAAGTCAACATGCAAAGAACTACAGAGTCATGGTGCCCTTCCTGAGAGGATGTTCAAACCCAGGCAAATCCGCTCTGGACATGGAATAACCTGCTTAAATACCCACTGCTCTTGGGAAATAAGGAATATGACTCTCTGCTCTTCACAGAACAATTTCCCATTGCACATCACACTTGGTTTTATTTTTAATGGGATGCCCAAGTATCCCTTCTTTCCATAACTCTTCCTTGTTTCATGAACCAGCACCTTCTCAAGTAACTTTTCCCTGCAGGTCCTGGTAAGAAGGGCATGGAGGAGCTGAGCAGCAGAGTACACAGCTTGCAGAAGACTTTATTTGCAGTAGGGTAGAAATCTTTCACAATCCTTTACAGGTGAATGGGGAAAACTCAACAATGTTCATTATCATTATTGAGTATAGTTCTCAGCTTTGAACATTTGCTAAAAATAAGCCTGTCATTAAGACAAACATTTTGTTAATGGGAAGAATTTCCCAAATGAAGCATTAAAAAAACTGCAGTGCCTGCATCATTAGCTGCCTCAGAAAGTTCCTCTACTCACCCCAGCTCCATGTCACAACGGCCAGTGCCACCTTCTGCTTCAGTCAGAAAAGACCATTAAGATCATCAAGTCCAACCATCAACCCAACACCACCATGGCCATTAAACCACGTCCCCAAGTGCCATGGCCACACACTTCTTGAACGTCTCCAGGGATGGTGGCTCTACCACCTCCCTCAGCAGCCTGTTCCAATGCCTGACCACTCTTTCAGGGAATAAATTTTTCCTAATGTCAAATCTAAACCTCCCCTGATGCATCTTGAGGCCATTTCTTCTTGTCCTGTCACTTGTTCCTTGGTAGAGGAGACCAATCCCCATCTGGCTCCAATCTCTTTTCAGGGCATTTGTAGAGAGCCAGAAGGTCTCCCCTCAGCCTCCTATTCTTTAGGCTGAATGACCTCAATTCCCTCAGTTGCTCCTCACAAGATCTGTGCTCCAGACCCTTCACCAGATTCATTGCCCACCTCTGGGCATGTTCTAGCAGAGGTATGGCCGAGACTCTGCTCTGACAACAGCATGTGGCACCATCAAAAATCACGCTGCACTTGAAATGACCTTGGCAAAGCGACTTCTATTGGAATAACTGAGCTTCCCCAGTCCTTCTCAAAATAATAGAAATACATCTTCTGTAATGTAATTTAAGAACCAGCTCCCAGGCTGAGGGCAGTTTTGATTTTATTGATATTAGTTTAGTGAACGCTGTATATTGTAAAACTGATAGAGTGGGAAAATGACTTCACTAGATAGCAAATTTGATGGAGCTGACTGCAAACCTAAGTATGGGAACCATCACCTGTGGAGGTAACTCAGTATTTCACTGTGGATTTTGCAATGTTTCATATTCAGACTAACCTAAAACAGTGGCCCTGAAAACAATAAAATATGCTTGTGCAAGGCTGCCATTTATGTGCTGTTCCACTTCATTATCCCTGTAATCTAACATGGTGGCTCAAAAAGGAGAACACGAACGTTTTCTGAGTGATTTAGCAGGATGCTTTAATGATCTATTGAAAATGAACATTGACCCTATGTAATAGGTGCTAAACTGACACTCTTAAAGCACTCCATCCGTTTCACTCAGGCTGCCTAGCCTTCTTAAATCATCCCCATGTCACTTTTATGATGCAGACCCATCTATTGAGACCACAGGACTGTGAAATGTCATTAAAAAAAAAAAAAAAAAAGGAGGCAATAAGAAAAAAAATAAAATTAAGTCACAGGTGGCAAGTATTAGCATTTCAAAACTGTTCTGTTGCATTACGCTGTTGTTCCAGCTCTGCCAAGGGGCAACAAGATTCAGGTCTCCCCTTAAAGAGCCTGTGCTGCTGAATGCATTAGCTCAGGGTGTAAGGAGCTCCTGTGCAACTGAAGGGCATTTCATAATAAAGTTAAAGTATATTTAGACCTAAATTTGATGGGACACAAGGGCCAGCCTCCCCCTCAGATGACAAAGCCACGACTGCTTCTTTTCTACTCCTTTGAGCTCCTTCCCTCCCAGGCTTTTCACAAATTAAGGCATTGTAACTTTCTGCCCACCAGAGGAGCCAAAATGAAAAGCAGGGAGGTGAGGGAGTTAATTGTAACCCCAAAAGGTCAGGCTCTCTGAGCTGGCAGGGCTCCTCTGAGTGTAGCCTGAGCACATTTTGTTACAGAAACCAGCATGAAAGTGGTTCCCTTCAGCTTATTTCTAACTCTAGAGCTTTAGAATCAATCATAGAATGCTGGGTGTTGGAAGGGACATCTGGGCACCCTCTAGTCCAACCCCTGCTTTAGCAGGTTCAGCTATAGCAGGTTGCACAGGATCATGTCCAGGCGGGTTTTTTGTCCCTCCAGGGAATAGGACTTTGAAAGTGTTTGGGTCATGGCACTTACTAAGACATGGATATTTTAGTAGAATTGTGTTTTGGGGTACTGTGTGGGAATTTCTCTGCTTTTGGAAATGCAGGTAGGCTGCTGAGATCCCCTTTCTTCTTCTTCCCTGGGTACAGTAAATAGACAGCAAAGTTTATGAGGTGCTCATACAGAATCCCAGCATGGTGGGGGCTGGAAGGGAGCTCTGGGAACCAACGTCTGGGTGGGTTTGGAATCTCCCCAGAGAATGAAATTCCACAACCTCTCTGGGCAGCCTGTTCCAGGACTCCAGCACCCTCACAGCAGAGAATTTTCTTCTCCTGTTCAGATAGAATCCGCTGGGTTCCAGTTTGTGCCCACTGCCCCTTGTCCTGTCACTGGGCACCACTGAGTTCCTGTCTATATGGATGCATACAGAGTTAAACCCCCCTAAAGCACACTCCAGTGTACACGCTTCCCCTCCAAACCCATTTCACTCCAAAATGAAACTGCACAAGAAATACTTTTTCTCTGACAAGCCTGATATTTGTGCAGTGAGTGGATTGGGAGTGAATCACCCCTATGGTAAGGAATTTGCAAAACATATTCTAACTGTTTACTGTATCAAACAGTTTAAATGATGGCTGCATTTTATCTTTCTGTTCACAGAAGGCTGGGTTTTTTCTTTACAGGCATCCATCTAATGGAATCCTGCCTGTGCCAGTTTCCCCTGGGACTGGTAGCTGCAGTCTTCACTTCAGCAGTTTCCTGCGTGCAATAGGTTTTATTTCAGTGGGTTCTGGCGTATGTGTTGCTCGGCAATAAATAAATGCTAACCAAGCTGGGACGATTAAAGATCAATTAAGGCATAATAAATTTTATAATAGATTGTGGCAACAGAAGGTTGTTGTGCTCCTGCATCAAAAGCGCTGTGACCAGCAGGACAATTGAGGCAATTCTTGCCCTCTACTCTGGTCTCCTGAGACCCCATCTGAAGCACTGTGTCCGGTTCTGGGGGCCCCAGCACAAGGACATAGAACTGTTAGAGCGGTCCAGAGGAGGCCATGAAGGTGATCAGAGGGCTGCAAAGCCTCCCCCTGTGAGGACAGCCTGAGAAAAAAAAAAAAGGGGCTGTTCAGTCTAGAGAAAAAAGGCTCCAGGCAGACCTTAGAGCAGCCTTCCAGTATCTGAGAGCTGGGGAGGGACTTTCTACAAAGACTTGTAGTGATAGGATGAGGAGCAACGGACTAAAGTTTGAGGAGGGCAGATTTAGACTGGAGATTAGGAAGAAATTGACAGCGAGGGTGGTGAGACACAGGAACATGTTGCTGAAGGGAAGTCATGGATGTGCCCTCCCTGGAAGTATTCAAGCCCAGGTTGGATGGGGTTCTGTGTGACCTGGTCTAGTGGAAGGTTTCCCTGCCCATATCAGGGGTGTTGGAATGAGATGATCTTTAAGGTCCCTTCCAACCCAAACCATTCTATGATTCTATATAATTCTATGGTTCTCAGCCCAAGGACTGAACTTCATGCCACTGGAAAAGCTAAATGAGGGACAATTTCCCTGCTTTTCCAGGATTACTCAAGGGAATTTAATCTTTTTGGTTAAAGACTGGAGAGAATAGGGAAAGAAGGAAGGTGGAGGGTGGGAAGAAGCTGGGATTCACCATGCCAAGCCACCAGCAGGGCATTGTGTATTGTCCTTGAGTTACTTAAGGGTGGAGCTATAGTTGCGCTGTTTATAAGGGTAATGGTCTGATACAGGAGCAGGGTAGATTTAGGCTGGACATCAGGAGGAAGTTCTTCACAATGACAGTGGTGAAATACTGGAACAGGTTGCCCAGAGATGTGGTAGAGGCCCCATCCCTTGACACATTCAAGGTCAGGTTTGATGGGGATCTAAGCCACCTGATGTAGTTGGAGATGCCCCTGTGCACTGCAGGCTGGTTGGACAAGATGACCTCTGAGGGCCCTTTCCAACCCAAATCATTCTGTTCCTATGGAAGCTAAGCAGGACAGTCCATGCAGGACTTCATCTATATACTTTATATGTACTTGGCTTTGCAGGCTGTTGCCTTTCTGCTACCAAAAAGCAAGCTGGCAAGTAACTAACACCAAGAAAGCTCTATGGGCCAGTAAGGTATTGTTTCTACCTGCAGCTTTCACAGTGAATGTTTTACTTGCTAGCAATTAACCTGATGGGTGATGGGATTGGATGAGTTCTACAGAAGCATAGGATGGATCTGTTTAAGTGATTCATCCAATCTCCAGGCCAAACAAAAGTAATTTATATCACACTGGAGTCAACCTGCTTCCTAACCATGTGTCCCATACATGGTGTTTAGGAAAGCCACCCAAGGAGAGCCACCAATCTTCAAGGCATATAAATTAGCTAGCTTAACTAATTCACTAGCACCAAAACAAAGCCTCTCACTTGCTCCAGGGGACTTTGGCTCCCATGTCAAGCATCCAGTCCTCTCCCAGAGGAAATGGGGAAGAAGCTAAAGCTTTTATACACAGATATAAGCCACATATTCTGACATAAGCAAAATAGATTTTAGCTTATGCTTGCACTTCAGGGAGCCCCCTGGTACTGCTCTTGTCAGGATAAAACATTTAAAACTGACAACAAATAGACCTCAAGCACACATCAGAGAGAAAATCTATGACAGTGCAGAACCAAACCCCATCAAATTACCTGCCTGTTTTTGAGATTCAATGAGGCATCATGTTCAGAGCAGGACTACATGAAGAAGACTCAAGAAGTGCCATATGAAGAAAGGCTGAAAGAACTGGGTTTGTTCAGCCTTGAGAAGAGAAGGCTTAGGGGAGACCTTCTTATCATGCATCAGTACGTGAATGGTGGATACTCTTTTACAAGGAGACCCATGGAAAAGACAAGGGGTGATGGGAACAAGTTACTGCTGGGGAGATTCCCATTGGACTCCAGAAGAAAATTTTTCATAGAATCAATAAGGTTGGAAGAGACCTCAGAGATCATCAAGTCCAACCTGTCACCCAACACCTCGTGATTCACTGTGAGAATAGTCATACACTGGAATAATCTCCCAAGGGAAGTGGTAGATTCCCCTCCATTGGTCAGTTTTCAGACTCAGCTTGACAGGGTGCATCTCATTTCAACTGTACTATTACCTAGAAAGGCTGGACCAGATGATCCTTTAGGCTCCTTGCAACCTGGCATTCTGTGATTCTATGACCTGTACATCTTGTGCCTTTTACCCAGCATGGTGTGTCAGCACTTCAGTTGGCTCAGGCTTTAAATATATTTTAATCATCCTAATATTCTTATTATTGTAATCTATTACTGGGATATTAGATTGCAATTCAATTAAAAAATGTCATCTGCAGAAAAGTTATTCCATGGATTTATTAATTCCATTTATTAATGGAATACTGTAGCCTTTCCATACAGTGACATAACTCGTTGTACTGCTCCAGACAGAGATGAATTATATTCCATCCCTTAACAGCCACTCGAAAAGGGAGTCACATCTTCCTTTGCATTTTCTCCCCCTCACTGCTGGGGGTAGCTTTAGGCAAGGTTTTGTCTGTAAACCCAGCATCACCTCTTGGCATAACTGGTGATGCACCCAGGATCAGCATAAGGGTAGAAGCAGAGCAGTTTACCTCTGGGCTCTCTGCAGTCAACTCACATCCATAATGACTCGAGGGAACAGTATGTGTAGGCGATAATAAGAATATTAGGATGATTAAAAGGTATTTAAATATTAAATGCTTAAAAGCAGGGTTGGACAAAAAGCCTTCAGCAAGTTATTCCAAGATTTTCACAAGTCTTCTGGGTATAGAGTGGGCTGAGGGACAAAGTCTAAACTGAAGCTAGGCTCCTGCTAGAAGTCTGCTGACAGGTCCAGCAATGATAAGCTACAGCAGCAAATCTGCCTTGTCCAGATGCCATTTATAGGGGCATAAAATGAGCTTTGCTGCTCCAGCTTACACCAGCCCTCAATGAAACACCTGCTCCAGCAAAACCCCTGTGTGCTGAGTCCAACACACTGGGGTCATTTCAGGTATAAAAATATTACAGAAAGCCTTCCACCCCTACAACCTTCTCCAGAGCAGCTCTGGGCTTGGAAGTGATCATGTTCTGCTGTGTAGAGATGCAAAGCAAGGTTCAGTATATGGCTACCTGGCAGGGACATGTCTGAGCTCTGCCTCCCAGCCATGGCTGAGTCTGGCAGCTTCACATGGCAGACACAAACAAGGATACCCATCACACTCACAAACTACTGCTTATTCCTCGCTGGAGTACAGATATGTTGTCAAAGTGCCCCTTGGCATGGCAGGTGGCCCCCAAAGAGGGGGTTAAAGTAATGTGTGTGTGAGGCTCTCTGCTCTCATCTCACACAGGGATAAGGCCAAGCAAAGCTTAGTGTGAGAGAGGTCCCCCATCTTCCTCATCCCACACCACTCCCTGGGTGGAACATCCATTGGATCCATCCCTTGCTTCTCCTAAAATAGGGAGTGCTGTCAAAAAGAAGTACAAGCTTGGCTCATGTCCCACCCCACTGATCCCTGCAGTGCAACTGATGCTCAGATTGCTAAAGCACACTCTTGGGTATTTTTTCTCTTTGTAGTTATGTTGGCTGAAATAAATTAACAAATCAAATCCTGTTCCAGGAATCTCTCAAAATATTTAAAACCCTACTGGCTCCTGTGCTTCCTTCCCATCTGAGCATCACTCAAGCCTGCTCTGCTCCCTCCAAATCCAAGTGGACACAGGAGTGCCATTTCAGGAGCTTAGGTTTTGATCCCAGGTAAATGCACAGCTGGGTGCTGGATACACAGGGCTTTAAGGCAGACATTTTAATGCCTTCCTGAATTGAATTCAAAAGCTGTTTCCTTCCATAGTCTCATGGATAACATCTATTTTAAATAGCTGTTCAAACTCCTGCTTCGACCTTAAGAAAGGATCTCCAGCAACATTGCTGCTCTGTTCTGATGTGAAAGCTTCTGCTTCTCTCTACATGGGGAAGTCATTACTTCTGAAATGAAATGAAAGAATTGGGGTGAGCCAACCAACACCAGGGTAAGCCTCTCTCTGCACACATGAAGCCACAGAATCCCAGCATGGTGAGGGATGGAAAGGACCTCTGGAGCAGGGGCACTCAGCAGTTTGCCCAGGATCACAATGTCTCTGGGCAGCCTGCTCCAGGGCTCCAGCACCCTCATGGAAAAGCAGTTTCTCCTTATGTCCAGATGGAAGCAGAGGGCATGTCTGCAATGCAGGACACCATGAAGATGCTTCCATGACAAGATGTTGCATGATGCCGCAGGCCATGCTTGCAGCTAGACACCTGCTCTTACTATCATTCTCACTGCAACAAAAAACAAACAGAATTAGTTCCTGTACCTAAATGACTGCACAGCAATTACGGGTAGGAAGAAGCAAAGTGCTGTTTCTAATTCTCCTTGCAAGTCAGTGGCATCAAGGTCAGGATGGATGGGGCTCTGAGCAACCTGATCTAGCTGAGGATGTCCCTGATTACTGCAGAAGAGTTGGATTAGATGTCCTCTAGAAGTCCTTCCAACCCAGTGCAATCCATGATTCTGTTGCAGTGTGTCACTCCACATTGAATATTAGGAACAGGCTGCCCATGGAGGTGGTGGAATTGCCATTCCAGGAGGTGGTCAAGAAATGTCTGGACATGGCACTTGGGGACATAGTTTAATGACCATGGTGGTCTTAGGTTGACAGTTGGACTTGATGATGTTAGATGTGTTTTCTAAAAAAAGCAATTCTCTGATGCCCTGCTGGTGGACAGAGGGGAATAAAAATGTCTTTTGCCTCCAGGAGAATTTCAACATTACAATCACCCAAAATTTCCATTCAGGCATCAGCAACACAAGCTGCCTCTTGTTCCTGGAACGAGCGCCTCATGCAACCACCATCTTGGTGGAATCAAAGCCTAAGGGAGGAGCAGAGAGCCTGGATTGTCCCACAGCCCTTATGGAGACATTTCCAGAGCTTGAGTAACAAGATGCCCACACTTACTGTTTTTAACTGATGAAGAAACTTCATGGTAATTTGCATCAGAAATTTACCAAACTGCATTTTAATGAGTTTCTGTTTGCTGGTAGGTGTGAGGAGAGAGTCATTCAGACCGAGCAGGAAAGTGTTATTTCTGCTGGTAGGGTTTATAGGAGAGGTTAACCACCACCACCACCACCACCCCCCAGCTCATGGTGGTGATTGAAAGCCATTAGATTCCTTTGCTCTTTCCTAATTAGAGGCAGATAATCACTGTGACAGTGACAAATGATATTGCACACAGTAAATTTAATATTACAAATATTACTGTGTGTTTTTTTTTCCTGCGGTGCCAAAGCCCTTTGAAGCAAATTCTCAACACTTAGATTATGAAGGAAGGTTTTAAAGATTTTAATTTTTTTTCCCCCTTGTAAAAAACCTCCACAAAACCCCCAGCCAAGGTTACTTCAAGGCTCAGAGATTTAATTAGCAGACTGCTGCTTGGGCAGAGCATGCCCTGAATTTTCTGGTTATGGGTCGTGCATAGTGTTCAAATTCCAGCACTATATGGAAAGCAGCAACCCAGCATTAATGCTCTGCTGGATATTACAGCTTTATTTTCATTTAGTTCGTGTGAGTAGAGAGAAACCCCCAGTCCAGGAAGGAATATTGCACATTTCTTGGTAGGTAAATTACAGATTTTAGACTTCCCCCCAGTTGCAGTCTTGAATAAAATGGTTTTGCAACAGAAAGAGGTCTAAGATCCCATAGTGTGAGAGTAGCACCGACGTTGCTGATAGGTTGCACTGGTGTTCTACACCCTGTGGGATGTTTCCTAAAGATAAACTTGAAGCAGACAAGAAGGGCAACAAAGCTAGTGAAGGCAGTGACATAGGGGACTGAGGTTGTTTAGCCCTGGGGAAAATGAGGCTGGGGGAGACCTTCTGGCTCTCTACAACTCCCTTAGGTTGGAGTGAAGTGGATGATAGTCTCTTCTCCCTAGTAAATAATGATAGAAAAAGAAACAACCTTCTCCAGGTCCTAGGACAGAAGAAAAGCCAGGTGCAGGATTGCATAACCCAAAGAAGACTGGACAAAGTGCACATGAGAGCAAAATGAAGCAAATCTCCAAAGTAACAGCAGGATATGGCACCATGGGACATGGTTTAGTGGCCATGGCGTTGCTGGGTTTGATGGTTGGACTCAATGGTCTTAGTGGCCATTTCCAACCCAAATGATTCTAGAATTCTATGGAATTATCACCAGGCATTGTGCGGTGTGGATGGGAATGGGACATAGGGACAACGGTCACATAAGGAAATCGTCTCAAGTCCCTCCACAGGATACAGAAAACAGGATAAAAAATGGTGTTACTTCTACAGAAGCCTATGACCCAAACTTCCCCAGGAGGGATCACTAATATTTTGTTAGCTATTCAGCGTTAGAACTCCAGAATTATCAGTTAAGGTTTGCCTCTAATTTTGGGAAAAATCATTCTCACAGGAGTACAACACTTTGCACTGCTTGATGTTCCCAGCTTAAATCCTCACACTTAATATTGCTAAATATCCACTTTTCCATTAAAATCACTGGGTACTGTTGGACAAGAAGCTGAGCCAATGGGGTGCACTTGCAGGCCAGAAGGCCAATGGCATCCTGGGCTGCATCAAAAGAAGCGTGGCCAGCAGATGGAGAGAGGTGATTCTGCCACTTTGCTCTGCTCTGGTGAGACCTCACCTGGAGTACTGTGTCCATCTATGGGACCCCCAACACAAGAGAGACAAATACCTGTCGGAGAAGGTCCAGAGGAGGCCATGAAAATCATCAGAGGCTGGAGCACCTCTGCTATGGGAACAGGTAGGGAGAGTCAGGGCTGCTCAGCCTGAGAAGAGAAGACTCCAGGGAGTCATTAGACTACCCTTCCAATCCACGGGAAGGCAGGGAAGGGACTATTTAGAAGGGCTTATGGTGGTAGGATGAGGGGAAACTGGAAGTTTGAAACTGGATGGTTTGAAACTGGAGCAGGGGAGATTTAGGTTGGACATCAGGAGAAAGTTCTTCACAATGAGAGGGGTAAAATACTGGAACAGGTTGCCCAGAGATGTGGTTGAGGCCCTGTCCCTGAAGACATTCAAGATCAGACTGGATGTGACCCTGGGCAGTTTGATCTAGTTAGAGACCTCCCTCCTGACTGGAGGGAGGTTGGACAAGATGACCATTAAGGGTCCCTTCCAACCCAATGCAATCTGTGAATCTGCAAATTCCACCTGAGCACTGATTAGGGGAACAATTTACTCTTTTGTACCACACTGTGCCATGTATTAGACCCTGGGAAGAGCAAGGAAAGTTTGCTCAGCATGTCCTCATACTCTGCAGATCCTAAATGCAATTTTGATTTCTGAGACCCTGAGCAGTTAATTTCCTCTGTCCAGGACTTTCCACTAGGTTTAGCAGCAGACCCCTGAAAAGGTCTAATGAAGGATCAATAGAAAACCCACATAAAATCTTAATGCTAATTTCCTTTCTCTCTGTAGTTACATGATTAGTGTCACACTCCTTGGAAAGGACCATAGATGCTACTTGAATGGACAAGTAATAAGGTAATGAAATTAAATTAACAGCTCTGTGTGTGGCTCTAATAGATTAGAATAGTCTCATTTTAGATTATTATAATTTAATCTAGATATCAACCAAGCAAGCACCACATTTTATAGGCATCACTTCACCTTCAATTACTGCACGGTAACGTGTGGAGATGTTAACCAGATGCTACATATAACAAAACATCTGGATAAAGGCAGGAACAACCCCCTGCAGTGGTACAGTTCAGGGGCTGATCTGCTGGAAAGCAGCTCTGTGGAAAAGGACCTGAGTTCTGGTGGACAACAAATACACCACCACGAGCCAGTAATGTTGTGCCCTGGTGGCCAGGAAGGCAAATGGTCTCCTAGAGTGAATTACAAAAACTGTGAGAGAGTCAAGGGAAGTTCTCCTTCCCCTCTACTCTGCCGTAGAGAGGCAACATCCTGGAATACTGGGCCCAGTTCTGGGCTCCCCAGTTCAAGAGAGACAGGGAACTACTGAAGAGAGTCCAGTGGAGGCTACAAAGATGCTGAGGGAGCTGGAAAGACTGAGTGCCCTGGGGCTGTTGAGCCTGGAGAAGAGCAGCCTGAAAGTGGGGAGCAAGAAGATAGAGCCAGATACTTCTCAGTTGTGCCCAGTAACAGAACAATGGGCAATGGGCACAAACTGGAACCAAAGATGTTCCATCTGAATAGGAGGAGAAACTTCTTTGGTATGAGGGTGCTGGAGCCCTGGGGCAGGCTGCCCAGAGAGGTTGTGGAGTCTCCTCTGGAGAAATTCCAAACCCACCTGGCCATTGTGCTCCTGGGCAAGGTGCTGTGGGTGACCCTGCTTTTAGCAGGGCAGTTGGACTGGATGCTCTCGAGAGATCCCTTCCAACCCCTACCATGCTGGGATTCTGGGATCAGAATTATGGTTTGCATTTAAAGATCTAACTCATTTCCCTGTTAAGCTATGCACATTTAAAACACACCAAAACCACATGACTAGACTTTTGGAATGAAAGACAGCAGCGAAACCAAATTGTGGCAAGAAAGCTAATGCAATTAAAAATAATGCCATGCAATTTGTTGTGGAAATTCAATATTCTATCCATGCCTTCCTTACTCCACTGGAAGTGTTCTGTTTTGTGCTTTTTTTCTGGTGTTTTTTTCCCCCCTTTTTTATTCAGATCCAGGTGGCAGGTTTGTAAATCATCCAGAATACCCAGCACTGGTATTTTGTTAAATAGCATGATACTGAAATACTGCTCTGGGACCATTATTAGTGTTGAAACAATCATATTAATGTTGGAGTTTCATTAACATTTTCTAGAATGTGTTAACAATTTCAAGGTTGTCTGGGGTTTTTGTCTTCTTTTTTTGTGTTAACTACAGCTGTGCCACAGGGTAGATCATACACCTGCCCCTGGTGAAGTCCCTGCCCAGCACAGAAACATGCTGCAGAGTTCATTTAGGATGGAATTTTCCTTTCACTGCAAAAGGAGCAGAATGGCCAGGACCATCCTCAGACTGAGGTAACCTCAGGACAAGAGGTAATGGGCACAAACCTGAATATGGGAAATTCCATCTAAACATGAGGAGGAGCTTCTTTGAAGGTGGTAGAGCGCTGGAACAGGCTGCCCAGAGAGGTTATAGACTCTCCATTTCTGGGTCATTCAAAATCCACCTGGATGCTGTCTTGTGCAACCTGATCTGGGGCAACCTGCTCTGGCAGGGTGGTTGGACTAGATGATCTCCAGAGGTCCCTTCCAACCCCTGCCATTCTGTGATTCTGTGATATGGACTATCTCAACTCAGAGTGTCATTTTTCATCCCATCACTGACACTGGCAGAAACTCTCCCAAGTTTATAACATCTGTAGTGGTATAAAGATGATGGATCCTGTTCTAACTTCTCTTCTTTCCAATGTTGCTCACTCATACCAATATGTTTATTCTAAGACAGTGCAACTCCCCCCTTTACTTCAAATATATCCTTGAAGAAGCAGAAGTTTCTAGCAAAGCAAATACACCCCAAAGATGCATTAGGGCATGACAATCTAAACAGCAAGAGAAAAAATAAAGTGTTGTGATGTGATTTGAAGAAGTTTGATTACCACAAGCCAGATTTTACTCTGGTTAGAAGAGATTTTATGAACTGTATGTAGGAACCTTGACATGCTGGAGAAATGGGCCAAGAGGAATACTATGAATAAGCTGAGCAGAGGGAAATGCCACAGATGGGCAAAACCATGTTCATTCGTGCAGCTATGGGCTCATGGCAGCTGCCTACCAGCTCTGAGACCTTGTGTTCTTATTCCTGCAGGCAGCTCTGCCCACATATGACCCCTCACTTCACCAGCAGAGAATGATGGTTTTGTCCAGGCTTCTAGTGAGCTGATCTGGTTAAAAAAGAGAGGACTTGTATCTTAATGCCTCTGCACGCATTTCAGATGCGCATTAAATCTCCCATCAGTGACTCCATCCATCTCTCACTTGCCATGGAGCACTGGGGATTGTTTACAGATAAATGAGAATGAAATGTAAACGCTTTTCAGATGAGGAAGATCTAAAGGCCGTGTCACCAGGGCTCTGCAACACACATTTATATCAAACAAGAGCCTGTGTGTGCATGGAAGAGCAGCTACTTCTATTTCATGGGGACACTCATCCCAGTTTGATACAGAACTGTCATTACAGCTGGCCCCAGCTGAAGCCCTTCATAAAGTGCAGGGGTTTATTTCAAGTGCTCCAGTCTAATTTCTACTCATGTACACATGAGTATATGAATTTCTGCAGAGGTGCAATGTGAGCCTGATGATAGTGTGTTTTATTAAAGAGAGGCTTGGAGATTGCAATTTCATTACTCCCATTTCTGCAGGAATGGCAACAAATTTTATCCACATGGCTGGAATCAGTCAGTTGATCTGCAGGGGTTTTGCCAACTGAAGAATCAGGGAAGAAAATGAAAATGTGCATCCTCACCTCATCTGCTGGGTTATTTGGTCTCCTCTGCTTAGCACCCACTTAGCACCACCAGATGAATGTGGGCAGCTCCAGGCACTCCTGGTTTTGGGAAGATAGGTCTGGAGAAACCGTGAGGAGAGCCAAGGCCAGGCAGTTCCTCATCAGAAAACAGGATGCTGGGAGGGTGTCCAAAAAGGAAATGCCAGGATGACCAGAGGGTGTTTCATGGCTGGGCTAAAGAGGATACTCTGAATTCATATAAAATTCATAAGGGGTGAAGACAAGACTGTTCCTACAGTCCCAAAGTACTTGGTTAACCTTACTGCATGCTAACTTGCATGTGCAGAGATTGCCACAGAAACAGCCACTGCCAGGTGGACTCTTCTTCCTTGGATGGGGAGAGTCTGAGCTGGTAATACATTTTTCCTCCTACACATTCCTGATAACATTATTCTGTTCTTCAAGACAGCTATGGGGGCACAAAGAAGTGGAGTTCTTGTGGCACATTTTCTCTGATCACAGAGAAAAAATTATGCAATGTAATGATTTAGATTCTATGGGATCATCCAGTCCCCCCAGGCTCTCTCCTCTGCCATCCAAAGCTTTTACCAGTGCTGACTCTCCATTCAGACCAGAGGATTTTTAGGCTTTCCAGTAAAGATCAACACTCTTGAGCACAACTTCAATAACCAGCAGTCATGTTCTTCTCAGAACTGCTGCAGAAAGACAGGCAGGGCACTAAATAACCACACTGCCATCTTCCCACTCTTAGAGTTGCAAATTGAGAGCTATCCAAGACAGCCCCATTATTAATGCTATAAATCTGTTACACATTTTATTCAAACATGCAGACAGGGATCCACGACCCTCTGACAGGTAATTTACTTTAAGGGACTTAGAGGAGAAACCTTGTAAATCAGTTTGCTGGTTTTTAAAAGGTAAAACTCTCAGCTTGAGATGAAATAACTTGAATTATTTTTCTCGCTGTGTAGGATGGGGAAGAACCATGGTTTTAAGAAGAATGTTAAGGTTTTACCTGAGGGTAAAAACAGCTTCATGGGTCTTACTTGAGTGCTTCCTCTGCGTTGTGAAAAAAAGATAGCTGAAATAATTTATCATCTGCAATGTTTGCACCGGGCATTTGTTCTCATTGATCCCTCTCTTGCACAAATGAAAAATAAAGATGTGAATGCATTTTTCTGACATGCACATTTTTTTTCCCCTCCTACCCCTGAACAAAGAACTCTAATTCCTCTTTTCAGCCTGCAGAAGAAGCCCCTGAACACCCGGATTTCATGTCTGAAGATGACACGGCTCTTTATCATGGGCTGGGTGCAAACGCTGCCCAGCTCTGGGTTTATTCTCCCGGGACCTGCCTTTGATTTGCAAATTCAACCAGTGAACACACAGCCACACCTCTGGGCCCATCTCCAGGTGTGACAAAGCAGAAGATCTCTATATTAAACCCTACGCTGGGTTTTATGAATTCGCCACAATTCATCAATGGCTGAAAAACGGGCAGGATTTTGATGAAGAGTTATAAATTAGGATGCTCTACTCTTCCTTTTGTTCTAGATTTGGTTGCTTATTCTCATTTGGTTATTTATTATTATTTATTTTTCATTTCTTAACATTGGTTGGATTTATAAGCATTTGGACAAAAGACTTCTAATGAACTTGAGGGATGGCCAAGCAAATCCCTACCTTTCACTGACAAGCCACTGAAAATCTCTTGCGCTTCTAAACTCTCACACCACATGCTGATACTGTTCACTGCAAAGTATTTCTGTCCCCCAAACAACTCCCAAAGGTGTCATCAGCCAGCACCTAAGGTCAGGATCCATTGCAACAGGATGAGGGGGATGGTTTAAACTAAAAGAGGAAGGTTTAGACTAGAGAGAAGGAAGAAATTTGTGACACTGACCATGGTGAGACTCTGTTGCAGGTTGCCAAGAGAAGTGGGAGATGCCCCATCCCTGGAACCACAGTATCACAGTATTACCAAGGTTGGAAGAGACCTCGAAGATCATCGAGTCCAACCTGTAACCACAAACCTCACGACTAGACCATGGCACCAAGTGCCACATCCAGTCCCCTCTTGAACGCCTCCAGGGATGGCGACTCAACCACCTCCCCGGGCAGCACATTCCAACGGCGAATGACTCTCTCGGTAAAGAACTTTCTCCTCACCTCGAGCCTAAACTTCCCCTGGCGCAGCTTGAGACTGCGTCCCCTTGTTCTGGTGCTGGTTGCTAGGGAGAAGAGGCCAACCCCTTCCTGGCTACAACCACCTTTCAGGTAGTTGTAGAGAGGTCATAGAGAGGTCAACCATTCCAGGTCAGGTTGTCTGGGGCTCTGAGCAACCTGCTCTAGTTACAGATGTTCCTGCTGACTGCAGAGGATTGGTCTAGATGAGCTTTAAAGGTCCCTTCCAACCCAAAGCATTCCATGTTTCTATGCTATGTCAGTTCAGGCCACTAGAGAGCATCCTTTTTCCCCTGCTACATAACACAAGGGGTAGGTACACATCAGAATCTTAGCCAGAGAAATCCAAAGCACCTCGCAATAAATGAGAATAATTTTAATTTAATTCATTAATTTTGCATGGCTAAATGCAAAATGAAGAAGTGAAACCTGCCCTATGTTGGTGTGTGCCAGCACACAGCTCTGCTCTCTGCAATGTCATTTCACATTCATGAAACAAATGAAATATGTAATTGGAAAACTCAAAATTAATTTTAAGCCCATTAGCAACAACACAGTATTTACCCCCAAATGACAACATTTCTCATGAGATAAGAAAAACACACAGGGTGCTACAGCAGCTGTAATGTCCTAGAATCACTGAGTAGCCTCTCACCATCAGGGCTCGGATGAGAAGGAGAAAAGAGGTTGCAATCTACACTTGCCAAAGAATTCTTACCAAATAAACTAACCATTTCTGCTATGAGTTCTACAGCAGTCAACTTGTGAAATGACAGTGCCATCAGAGAGGGCTTTGAGGAGAGGGTTTCAAGTGCACAGTTCTTGCTTCTACAGCACCAGAGGTTTTCAATGGGGCAGACAGAATCACAGAATTGTTTTAATTGGAAGCAGAAAGCCAGAAAGCATGTTTCCTAAACCTCCAGTCCCATGTTTACTCTCCTACTGAAAGCCACCTGCTGAAGTTCCCCAAAAGTACTGTATAAATACCCTCATCTTCTAACACAGAAGTCTTCTGTGAATGTCCTGTGTGGCATCACCTGGTTCACTTTGCAGGTCCCAGTGACACACAGATAATGCTGAGTCCTTTCAGTGATGCACTGAGCATCCAGTTTCCCTCCTTCCCCTTCACGCTCATAAATCCTTTCACAATTTGTGAAGAATATGCTGCTGCTGGGACTTCCACTAACCACCCTTCCTTATTCTTAGGAGATTTCTCACACTATGCAAGCCACTGCCACAGCATTTATCTTCCACAATCATTACAGTGTAAAAAAGGATGGTGTCATATTGAACGAGCCAGGATTTGAATCTGTATCTGGTTTTCAGGTGCAATATACAAATCCTTCTAAGATGCCTTCCCTGTAGCTTCATAGGCATCTTCTTTCATGTGAAACATTTGCACAAGAACCCCACATGCTGCTTACTAAATATTATCCTCCACTGAATCGAGGCATTCAAATAAGCCTTGTGGTATGGTTGCTGTGATCACCCAGCTCTGAAATAGCTTCCATTGTTGTCATCCAAGGAAAGAACTCACAATCCCACCACAGATTAACTACCTTATCTAAAAATATCCACAGCTAAGTACTGTGGTGTTTTCTTTGATGGTCAGGCGGCCAGATCACCTGGGAAGCAAGGGAGGATATCTTTGCACTTACTGGGAATGCTGGCATCACCTAGCTGGCGCTGAATAATAGAATCATAGAGCTGTTTCAATTAGAAGAGACTTCCAAGGCCCTCCAGTCCAACTGTCAGCACAACACCACCATGGCCACTAAACCATGTGCTGAACTGCCATGGCCATACATTTCTTGAATGCCTCCACGGATGGTGACTCCACCACTTCCCTGGGCAGCCTGTTCCAACGCCTGACCTCTCTTGCAGCAAAGAAATTGTTCCTAATCTCTAACCTAAACCTCCCCTGGCACAATTTCAGGCCATTTCCTCTTGTTCTATCATCTGATAGTAGGGAGAAGGGACCAACTCCCACCTGACTCCAGCCTCCTTTCGGGGAGCTGTAGAGAGCCAAGTCTCCCCTCAGTCTCCTTTTCACCAGGCTGAACAACCCCAGTTCCCTCAGCAGCTCCTCACCAGACCTGCTCTCCTGACCCTCCACCAGCTTTGTTGTCCTTTTCTGGACACACTCCATCACCTCAATGTCTTAATAAAATAGTGCACACTTAGAGCATGCCACTGGGCCTGCCCCTCAGTATATCTCTCTACACACCATCTCACACCATGAGAGGGAAGGTCTCCAAAAGGTGTGTGAAAGGATGAGCCAGCTCCAGCAATGCCAAATAAATGTTAATTGAGCTGTGAATCACAAACAACCCTGTGACACCTCATTACCAGCACCCCAACCTGGAACTGGAGGAACCCTCAGCTCTGCCTTACAGAAGTGAAAGGTGGACCAGTCTTTATGTGAGTCTTTAGGTGGCTATTAAGTCATGTAGAAATGACACCTCTCTCTTCTGAAAAGAGCATTGACCTTTTAGAGGAAGTTTGGTTGTTTAGGATGGATGTAGAAATGAGGAGACACTAAGTGTATGTTTGGAGTAAGAGCTATGGATAGCAGAGAAAAAGGGAAAGGTTAACAGCCACATTTGTAAAAAGAAATGGTTATTTTAATTAAAATACATAGATATTCATCTTCTGAATTAAATGTTTTATGGGTGATGGGCAGTCAGTGATGTACACACATAGTAACAAATTGTCTGCGATAATCATAGAATCATTAAGACCTCCAAGATCAGCAAGTCCAACTGTCAATGTAACACCACCATGACCATTAAATCATGTTCCAAAATGTCACATCTACAAGTTTTTGAACACCTCCATACACAGTGACTCCACCACCTCCCTGACCACTCTCTCAGGAAAGCAATTGCTCCTAATATCCAACCTAAACCTCCTCTGGCACAACTTGAAGTCAGTTCCTCTTATCCTATTGCTAGTTATTAGAGAGAAGAGACCAACCCCCACCTCACTCCCACCTCCTTTCAGGTTCAATGTTTAAAGAGAAGGAGGAACACACGTGCTCTGTGATTGGATCTGGATTTCTAACATTATTTGAGACCAATTCAGTTGTATGTTTACAGCAATCGACTCTTTCCTGGAGGGGCAGAAGTGTTCTGCTAAACCACAGCTGACACACATAATGAACAATCTCATTTCTTGACAATTCAATAAACCATCATCTGAAGGGTGAAGTTCCTTGGTGCTGACAGCTGCCAGGTGAGAAAGGAGATTTGTTTTATTAAAGACACATAAAGAACCAATAGGTTTTTAGTTTGCTAGGTTGTAAGCAAATATATGCTGACAAGTTCAACAGTTTGGGCTTTTTTTGTTGTTGTTGTTTAGTCTTTGATTATTATTTCTTTCTGTGAGGTTAGAAAATGCCTCTGCTGCTTCTAGTAATGAGCTGCTGTGCACGACAGATCTCACAGCATTTGCTACAGGTGTACAACTTGGATCTGTCATATTTAATATTGTCTTAAAATGGAACTGTAGCCATTTCCACACAGGTAAGCCCATTCCAGGTCTACATCGAGCACTAACTTTATACAACCAGGAAACACATGCAAGCAGTAGAGTTTTCATATAACTGTTTTGGTTGGAAAAGACCTCGAAGATCGAGTCCAACCATCGACCTAATGCCACCATGGCCATTAAACCGTGTCCCAAAGTGCCACATCCACAGTTTTTAAATGCCTCCAGAGATGGTGACTCTACCACATCCCTGGGCAGCCTGACCACTCTTTCACTATAGACATAGTTCACATTTTTCAACCTAACCCCCTGGCACAATTTGAGGCCATTTCTTCTCCTACTATCACTTTATGCCAGGAAGAAGAGACCAAGCCTCACCTTACCCCAACCTCTCTTCAGGGAATTGTAAAGGGACAGAAGGCCTCCCCTCAGCCTTCTCTTCTCCAGACTAAATAATCCCAGTTCCCTCAGCAGACTTGCTCTCCATACCTGTCACCATCTTTGTGGCCCTTTTCTGGACACACTCCAGGAACTCAATGTCCTTCAAAGACTTCCTGTCTCTCCATGGCCATGCTGGAGAAGTTCTCCTTCACCTCAAATGGTTGAGCACATCCCTGCTGAGCCAGAGACCTGCCAGCTGTGCTGCTGCCAATACCCACAGCAAAGAAATAAAACACCATGGTGATGGGCAATGTTGAAATCTGTTATGCTGTTATGCTAAGTCCGTGGCAAATCCATGAAGTCCTGTAAAGTTCCGTAAATGACTTGCCATGCTGGAAGTAAGAGCAGATGACAATCCTGCTACCTTGTGCAATAATTTCTGCTCCTATGGAACAGATTTTGTTTTGTCTATGTGCTCAGCCTGCAACTAGAATGATGTAAAATTGGGTGAGAAAATAGTGGATGAGAAAATACACTATGTTCTTCCCATTCCAGAAGGACTAAAAATCATGTTTATAAAGGTGTTCATCTCTAAGAAAACAGGCAGATCTTTCAAGAGCTCCCCAGCAAAAGCTGCTTCTACAGCGAAAGATAAAAGCCCCACAATCAACCAACCAAACAACCAACACCAAAACACCACATTGAAACTCTAAATGTATAAGAGCTGGAAACTGGCACTTCATCCTTTTACTCAAGATATTGCTGGATATCTGGAAGTTATTAGGTTCAGTAATAATGTCTACTTTGCCTCCAGTCTGCATTTTCCCTCTGGGCCACTTATGAAACATTTTAAATCCTGTAAAGTAGAAAACTAATTCAAAAAGCATTGATTCCAGGTATTGGATAGGGATAGAGAGCAGTCCTGAGGAGAAGGACTTGGAGTGTTGGTGGGTGAAAATCTGGGCACAAGCCAGCATCGAGCACCGCCAGCCCAGAGCCAGCCATGTCCTGGGCCGATCCCCAGCAGTGTGGGCAGCAGGGGCAGGGAGGGGAATCTTCCCCTCTGATGCACACTGCTGAGGTCCCACCTGCAGTGCTGGGGCCAGCTCCAGAAGCCCAAACATTCTAAGAACATGGAAATATTAGAGCAGGTCAAGAGAAGTCCACAAAGATGATGAGAGGGCGGGCACCTTTACTATGAAGGTGCTGGAGAAGAGAAGGCTCCAAAGAGACCTTAGATCAGCCTTCTGAGATTTAAAGTGGGCTACAGGAAAGCTGGAGAGGAACTTGTTACAAAGACATGGAGTGACAGGACCAGGGGTAATGGCTTTAAACTGGAAGAATCTGGATTTAGATAAGGCATTAGGAAGAAATTATTTCCTGTAAGGGTGGAACAAGTTGCCCAGAGAATTTGTGGAAGTCTAATCCTGGAAGTGTTTAAGGTCAGGGGCCTTGAGCAACCTGGTCTAGTAGGTGCCCCTGTCCAAAGTTGGAACCAGATGATGTTTAAGGTCCCTTCCAACTCAAACCAGTCTGTGATTCTATGATCTTTCTATCTTTTGGACTTCAAGCTCCCTCTCAGCTGGGTTGATTGATCTCAGATGCACAAAACATTACCCATTTATACCACCCCAAAAAATTAACTTCTCTGAATTATCACCCCTTAAACAAACATGGAGGTGACCTTTCACAGCCACAGAAATATTTGTTAGAAGGTAAAATTTAAAGGTTGGTGTCACAAAGAAGTCCTATGGCAGTTCGACTGTATCAACAATGAGTGAAAGGCAGGCCATCATCTTCTGGATGAATGGAGAACTCAGGTAGTTCTCAATCAAGTGTAAATATTAAAATCCTCATAAATCTCTTCTCAGTCCAGGTATAAATTATGGCTACTTGGCCAAACTCCAGCTTAGTTAATTACAATCTCACATAAAATAATATCCTGTCCAATTTAATTGGAGTATGACATAATAGGGGATTTATATTAATCAGAAATTTCCTGGATAATAATTCATTTAAGGAGCAATTTTATTACAGACATCTACCTATTAGTGTGAGTTTTCACTACAAATGTTAGCTGTAACCACCAGCTTTAATATATATTTCCAGTGATCTCTCTTAGGGTTGTATATGATTGGCATCATTGTAGTATGTGAGTATCTCCTGCGTGAAATCAATAGCAATATCAAAGCCCATAACAGGATAATGAAGTCTCTAAATTGACAATGGAGCTGAAATCCTCTTCTCTCCCACCTTTATTCTCCCATGCTGTCATTTTAATTTCAGGGTTCTGCTTGCAGGAATGGTTTTTGATGTTGTCAGGTTTTTTGTTTGTTTGTTTTTCTTTACAACCACGCAAACACTTGTAAAAGAACTTGCAGAATCTGACAGCACATCTGACACCTGGAACACGTTGGGATTTTTTGTCACAGTGCTTTCTACACGTGTATCAGATCTTTAAACCACGTCTCAGCCACTGAGCCTGAGAACAGAAGATGCTGGAGTAAGAGAAGAACAAATACTGATGACACAATACTGGAAATTAGCTCACAGCGGCAAAACTAATTTGTGCAAGATGCTGTCTGGCATCACTGCCTGTGACAGTGGTGGCTGTGGGGAGCACAGCATCCCAGAGTTTCATTTTAGACATACACTGGCTGTACATAGCACTTTAAGTCATGGTTTAGTGGGCATGGTGGTGTTGGGCTAGCAGCTGGACTTGATAATCTTAGAGGTTTTTTCCAACCTCAATGATTCTGTGTTTCTCATGATTCTACATTAAAAACATTCCACTAACTCCAGCAGTGTCACCAGCTTCACTGATGTGAAATGCTCCCTTTGCATTTCATCCTTTCAAAGCAGCATCACTGCCACCAGTGGCAACTCATGCTCTTTGGGCTGGAGGTCAAAGAGGTGGACACCAGCCTGGCCACAGGGGCAGAGCCTGCCCAGAGTATTTGACTCCCTGACATCAACTCTGCTGCTGAGCTGCACATAATACACCTAACACACACACAACAGGGTCTCCAAGCTTGAACTCTGATGCATGTGAGGTTATTACAATTTAATATACTGGGTTAGGAGGCACTAAGTGCTCTTGGGCAGTTTGGTTCTCATTATGCCCAGCACTGGCCATGGCATCCAGTCTGAATGCTGCACAAGCCACAAGCTGGGTAAGAAAATTTAAAATAGAATGGAATTGAAGAATTGGTTTGGCTGGAAGAGATCTTTAAGGTCATCAAGTCTGACCACTAACCCAGCACTCCTGGATCACCACTAAAACACATCCCTCAGCATCTCACCTGCACAGCTTTCAAATACCTCCAGGGATAGTGATTCCTGGGCAGTCTGTTCCATGGCCTAACAGCCCTTTCCATGAAGAAACTGTTCCTCATGCCTAACCTAAATCTCTGCTGGTGCAACTTGAGGTCATTTGCTTTTGTTCTATTGCTTGGAAGATGGGACCAACCTCCTCCTTGGCTCCAACCTCCTTTCAAGGAGTTATAGAGGTCCAGAAGGCCTCCCCTCAGCATCTGTTTCTCCAGACTGAGCAAACCCAGCTGTGTGGCTCATATAAATAAATGCAACCCAGAAGAAAATGCTACCCCAGACAGTAATGCAAACGTTATGGGAAGGTTAGAGGTGAAAGGATAGCTGGTTGAAGCAGGTATCAGCAGGGAGCATGCTGGGAGTGGCACATATCCTGCCCCAGACACCCATCCTCCCCTTTTATTTAATACTGGGAAAATACATTTTATTGTATCAAGAAGTTTAGATAATTTCTTCAGTGAAGGTAGATGCTTCTTCAACTATGCTGACTGCTCCCTCCAGCAATAATGCCTTAAATCTCCCTAGGCAGGGTTTGATGGCACACTAATAAAAATGTCTGTGCCCTGTTTATACCTCAGATGCTTCTCCTGCAGCAGCCATGATGAACAACGTGTTTGATTTCTCCTACTATGGAAACACCCTTGCCTGTCATCCCTCTTTGCTCTCAGTTTCTCTCCTCCTGTTTATTGCAAGAAAAAACAGATTCCAAGTTTTCCTGGCATCTTTCAGAGGATTTGCTCATCAGCCATCAGCACTTTTGGGTCACCTCTACAATACTGGTTGCATTTTTGCTCACCTAAGGGCATTCAAATCATGGCTCTCCAGTGAAGAACCCTGCACATCATTTCTCCATCTTGATTACACAGCTCAAATGCCCATCTCATTCACATCAAGTGAGACAAGGGGCTTCTTGCCCACAGGGAGCACAGAGCCCTAATTTCATTTCATTTAGCCTGCAGTCACAGGACTACTTTTTCTGATGAATTATTACTAGATAGCTTTAAGATGTATGGCCTGCCAAATGTGTTTAAATGACTTTTTGGTCCCCATCATCAGCAGGAGAAAGCTAACACGATCTGTCCAATCTATCTAAATAGAGATGGGAGGGAGCTGGGAGGAGAAGGTGGTATTTAATGAAGCAGTAAAAGAACTGAGGCTTTCAAAAGTGATGATAGACCCTAAATAAGGGAATGGAAAATGGTAACAGTGGCTTGATAGCCTGTTTTCACCATATGCCTTTTCAAAAGAGTTGTGTGTATTTATTGTCTCTGGTTTCTAGGCAGATAGAAGCAATCCCTAAATGATGCAATCCTCTGACTAAAACAACAGCAAAAAAGTATTAAAAACATAAAAATCCACAAACAAAGCTGCACAGGCACACAGGCTGCTTGTTATCTGCCATCAGAGCAGAATGGTTCATCTAGAACACATGATGGAGGATCTGGCTAAAGAAATCCCACCTCTGCCTCAGGACATGACACATCTGCAACACACTGCACAGGTTTTCACCATCTTTTTCATCATCTCACAAATCTCACCCTGATGTCCAAAAGCACAACCAGTAAGTATTTATTTTTGGCAAAATGTACAATACAATACAAGAATACAGTACAATACACCAGGTTGGAAGAGACCTTCAAGATCATTGCATCCAACCCATCAACCAATCCAACCCACCCAACAACTAAACCATGCAGCCAAGCACTCCATCAAGTCTCCTCCTGAACACCTCCAATGAAGGTGACGCCACCACCTACACGGGTAGCCGATTCCAATGGGCAATCACTCTCTCTGTATAGAACTTCTTCCTAACATCCAGCCTAAAGCTGCCCTGGCGCAGCCTGAGACTGTGTCCTCTTGTTCTGGTACTGGCTGCCTGGGAGAAGAGGCCAACCTCTGCCTGTCTACAATCTCCCTTCAGGTAGTTGTAGAGAGCAATATGTATTCCTCAGATGATGAGTAAGAGCCAAAAACTTGTTTAGCCTGGAGAAAAGGAAGCTGAGGGAAGACCTCACTCTCATCACCTAAGAGGAGGTTGGGGCAACATGGGGATGGTCTTTTCTCCTTAGTAACAGGATGAAAGGAAACGGCCTCGGGTTGCACCAGGAGAGATTTAGGTTGGAACTTCTTCACTGAAAGGGTTCTCAAAGATTGGCACAGTCTCCCCAGGGAGCTGTTGAATCCCCATCCCTGGAGGTATTTAAAAGACACAGAGATGTGGAACTGAGGCACATGGTTTAGCACCAGACTTGGCAGAGTTAGAGAATGGTTGGACTTGATGATCTTAAAGGTCTTTTCCAATCAAAATGATTCTGTGATTCTAAAACCTAAGTGGGAAAGCTGTTACAGTTTTGGAAGGGATGCTTGGAAGAGACACAAAAGAGAGAGGAAATACTAATTCCTTAACAGCTACCATTGATGGAATTCCTACAAGTGATCTAATCAAGAAGAAATATGGAAAGTGTTGTTTTATTTTGATGTGAAACAGTGCTGCAAACTGCTCACACACCCATTTAGACAGACTGAGTGTGTTCTTTACCAAAACATGCGCTGAGACCCTGTTGTTAGAAAAGGCAAGCCTCCAAAAATGGATACCTGAAAGCAGGAAAGCACAGAGAGCAGGTTTACATGAAGTCATTCCAAATGGCTGGGTTTAGGGGGAAAAAGAGCTTCAAGCTGTGAGAACATCCCACACTCTTACTCAACTATCATATAAGCAAACCAAATAATTAAATAAGAACTGCATTATAATAATTTAGATGAGTTCTTGCAGCCAGACAAAAATCTACCTGAGAGGTTCAAGGAACCAGATTGTAAATGCATTGCTAGAGACCACAAACAGTGAACAAATTTACATGACTCAAAAATGCTTTGACTTCCAAGAACACAGGATAGCATCTGACTGCAATGTAGAGTTTATCTGAACACCACAATATCCAAAACCAGCAGGTTTTCCTAGGTCCAAAGATCCTATACTCTACAGGAACATCTCACAGCACAGTTCTTGCCCCCAGGATCCTATGGTATGAAAGATCTTGCAGCAATTTAACACGATTCTGTTGGGTTTGATTTATTCTACTTCTGTCTTTGAGGAGAGAAAAATATGGAAAACAGCACCAAGAAAAAAAAAGAGTCTGAATGGTATTTTTATGCAAATACAGTAAAGATAAACTTTGTGTCCTCTTTTAACATATTTCTGCTTGCCCATAGATGCCATAAAAAGCAGCCTACTGAAAGCTTTTCATCCCTCCAAGAAAAGAATAGTCTACAAGAAAAATGAGTATTGCAAACAATTCTAAGCAGTCAATTTGTTAAGCAACCATGCAAGTTACTTCTGCTTGGAGCAACGAAGCAACGCCAACAAGAGTTGCAAGCTGCCACGTGAGCTGCATCAGGATTAATTATTTGATATTGCAGTGTCTGCAAGGAAGGAGAGTAGAAAAATGAAATGGAATTTTATCTGTTTTCAGCCAGCAAGGAACCTGATTAGGCTTCTTAAAGGCAGATCAATCAAGCTGCTTCCCACCTTGCCAGATGCTGATTTAACCTCTTTGAATCTGAACACTTGAGGATGAGCACAAAGCAGAGGGGAACGACTTGAAGTCGGTGACAGAAGTTTAAACTGGGCTGGGTGAATTGCTTCAACTGTTACTTTTGAAAAACATTCATGAAATAAGAGATGAACCAGTCCAGGGATGTGATTTTCCCCTCTACTCAGCACTGGCGAGGCCACACCTTGTATACCGGGTTCAGTTTGAGGCCCCTTGCTGCAAGAAGGACACCGAGATGCTGGAGCATGTCCAGAGAAGAGCAATGAAAGCTGGCTTGGCTGAGGGAACTGAGGGTATTTAGTCATCAGAAGAGGAGGCTGAGGGGAGATCTCATCACCCTCCACAAACTACATCAAAGGAGGATGGAGAAAGGTAGGAGTCAGTTTCTTCTCCCATGCAACAAATGACAGGACAAGAAGAAATGGCCTCAAGTTGTGCCAAGGGAGGATCAGGTTGGATATTAGGAAGAATTTCTTCACAAGAAGGGGTTAACTCTCTAGTGGCTGCAGTCAGCTACCAGATGTGCCTGGAGCAAGACTCACCCCCAGTTCTCAATGGTGTGGTCCAGCTCTGATCCAACACATGCCTGGTCATCTGTGGAGCCTAGGATCTTCTGCTTCACCTTCCTCCACACAACCATCCTCTCCATGCTCCCATCCCTGTCTTGCTTATGTCCCTTGCCCTACCCAGAAGGTTGGTTTGGGTTGGAAGGGACCTTTAAAGGTCACAGACTCATAAATTGCATAGGGTTGGAAAGGATCCTCAAAGGTCCTCTTGTCTGATGTCCCTGCAGTGAGCAGGGAGGCTTTCAACTATATCAGGCTGCCCAGGACCACATCAACTCTGATCTTGAATGTCTCCAGGGATGGGGCCTCAATCACATCTCTGGGCAGCCTCTAGTCCAAGCCCCCGCAATGAGCAAGGACATCGTCAACTAGGGCAGGTTGCTCAGATCCCTGTTCAACATGACCTTGATATTTGAAGGCAGCAGCTTCCTTGTCCCCTTCAGCTTTCCTAATCAGAGAGATATGCCCTAACTCTTGGTATCCACCAGCCAGCACAAATCACTCCTTATCTTTCTGCATGCTCAGGAAAATGGTAATAAATTTCATCTGTCCCCCCTGCCAGTATCAGAGCTGCTCAAACCCAACACATGGTGAAAAGTCTGTTCTTAACTGCAAAAATGAAACAATATTTTATTTTCAAAAAACTTTTTTTCCTGGTCCAGGATCCTCTAATTTTTAAGACCACAATTCAGTTATGTTTCCATATTACAGTGGAATGATGGCCTTTGAACCATGGGAAAATGAGGTATCTGTGTCCTATGGTTTCTTTCTCTTTCTGGTGAGAGGAGGGGGACTTTGAATGAAACCACCTACAGCAAACATCACTTTCAAAATCCAGAGCGTGATCCTTAACCCGCTTCGTCAATCACACACTGTTGCAGTCATCTCAGCTTTCAAGTGACTCCAGTGCTTGAGTGTGATACACAAGGGTGGCTGTCTCAGACTGTTACACTTCAGAGAAAGATAAATAGTGGCTAGTGGCAGCGATTCCCCTGGACCTCCAGCTCACAGAACAAGAGCATCGGGTGCTGACGAGGGAGCGGTAATGGCAAGGTCACATTCTGGGGAAAAGCCACCCTGAGGCATGCTGAAAATGAAGCAAAGGTAAAGTTTTCTTCAAAAGTTTCCATTTGAACTAGCAGGCAGTTGTGGTTTTTTTTCTAAGAGGGGAGAAAAAAAGTGATGTTCAGCAAGCAGCAATGGTACTGTGTTTGCAAGGGCCATGTCCAGCACTGAGAAGTGTAGGCAAAGCTCTGGCACAAAGCTATGAAGATCTTCAGGCACTTGTGTGGCTGCAGATGTAATGTGTGGGTCCTAACAACTATCCATCTGATGCTGGCTGTAGGAAAAATGTCTTGAAAGACATAAAGTACCTAGAAAAATGCATCTCTGGAGGGTAGAAAAAGCAAAAAGCTGATCACTATTAAAAAGCTCCACCCAAGAAATTACATCTTAAAACCAGAATGCAATTCTAAGGAAGTCACCCAGGTAGCTATTGCTTTTTCCAGTTCTTCAAACTCATTTCAATGTATTTGCTCAACAAACTCAGCCTCTGACCATTTTTTTCAGCTGCTGGGTAAAGTCTGAGGAAATTTCCTGTCATTTTGATTTAACTAAACCCAGGGATCTGAGGAGATTATGACGTTGACATTGTAGCATTGTTCAAGCATATGAAATCATGAATGCTTTTGTTAATCCATGGATGGTTCTCTCCTTTGCCTTGCAAAGGACACACACACTGCTGGGGAACACCACTCCTACAGCTACAGCTCAATTAACACCCTGGTAAGAGAGATCTAATTGGCCAGGCCCATTTCCACACAGGTACCACCAGTCCCCAGGCAGCACTGGACACACTACCAAAGTCATGAGCAGTTAAAAACAAAATGGAGACATGAAATATGGCTCTAGTTCTTGATTTACTGCTCCCCAACAAGAGAGAAAAGAAACACCTGGAGCACTATCATGGCAGGGACACGTTGTTCATCATGGACACCTCCCATCAGCATCCCTTCTTTGGTGTCTAGAGTACAAGTTCTATGAGGTTTTTCAGCCTGGAGAACAGGAGGCTGAGGGGAGACCTCCTCTACAACTCCATGAAAGGAGGTTGGAACCAGAAGAGGGTTGGCTTCTTCCCTCAAGTAACAAGCAGTGGGACAAGAGGAAATGGCCTCAAGTTGTGCTGGGGGAAATTTAGGCTGGACATGAGAAACAATTTCTTCCCCAAAAGGGTTGTCAAAGCCTGGAACAGGCTGCCCAGGGCAGCGGTGGAGCCCCCATCCATGGAGGGTTTTCAAAGCTCTGTAGATGTGGTGTTGAGGAACATGGTTTAGTGGTGAACTGGAAGTGCTGGGTTCATAGTTGGATTTGATGATCTTAAAAGTCTCTTCCAAACACAATTATGCTAGATTCTAAACCAGCAGAGCTTGCAATATCTAATTCACTCAGAATCACACCATTATTTCCACTTCTCCATCTGCTACAACAGGAAGAACTAATGGACATGTCTAAGAAGTTTGTAGCACAGGAATGAGTAAACCTGCAACCTTTTTCATGTATACTACTAATGCATTTCATCCTGCTCTGGAGAGGACAGGCACACTGGGGACTGCCCATGATGAGAGGAGGAGGAGGATGTGGCAAGTCCTGCAACAGATCGGGTTAAGAAGGGTTTAAATGGTGACAAAATTGGTTTCTTTCTCACTCTGGCTAGCAACATACCTGTGAGGAAAAAAGGCACACATTATTTTTCCAAATTTTCAGTGCCTGTGAACTGAAAAAAGATGCTATAGCCCCTGACAGCTGAGACCCATCTGCTATTGACCCAGAATAACTTCTAAGCATCAAAAAAAAAATTCTTGGGAACATCTCTTAGACACTGACAGTCAAATTTGTCAAGTGTTATGCAAGGAGGAGGTTTAGAAATGCCTTAATTTGCCAATGTGGGAATTGTTCATGTTCCTCTGGTGCCTTCATTTGAAAACCTTTCCCTTTATTCCTGCCAGCGTACAAAATGGAAGGTATAAAAAAAAATGGACATAATTGAAAAGAAGAAATCAGCAAGTGAGGCATCAAGGTGGAGAGTCAGATCACAACTGAAGGCAGCCACCTTCCCACACTCCTGAGGCTGCTGGGAACTGGCGAGGCAGCAGCACGGCTGTGGTACGCAGTGGAACGACTCCTTATTGCTGGACTTTATTAGGCTGCTGAAAGCAGGGAGGGATTAAAAATAACCAAATTAGCAGCTTCTGTTACTCCTCATGCTGTTTTCCCTCCCAGGCTGTCACTGGCTTATTTATTTACTTATTAATTTCTAAGGTGGGCTGCCCAGATGAGAGGTGTCTAGGTGATTTTATGGAGCAGGAGAAGAAATGGATCGAGAAGAGGCTTCCTAGCACCTGAGGCTGCAAATATTTATGGCTAGGTGTGTTGTGACACATGGGCAATTCCACTTAAAGTAAATGAGCTTTTTAAAAAATGATTTAAATTTACAGGCGTGTGCAAGGGGAATTGGATAGCCAGAGGCTGTACCAGCTTAAAGCTGGAGCAGGCAAAGACCACTGGAGTATGCAGAATTTGCATTTCACACACAAACTTGATACAAGAGATAGCAGATTTACAAGAAATTACATCCTTTGAAGCTGGACACTGCTGGCTTTGCAGGAGACTGGGTGCTGGGCATGTCACAGAGTCACACAGAATCACAGAATGGTGGGAGCTGGAATGGAGCTCCAGAAATCATCCAGTCCAACCCCCATGACAGAGCAGGTTCACCTACATGGGGCTGCACAGGTCAAATCGGGGTGCAGCAGCGCAGCCCTGCATAAGCTGGGGCTCACCCAGGCTCCAGGCAGCCACACATCCTCAACAACTAATGAAAGAGCACTTCAGCACAGCAAAATCTTGGTTATTTTGATTGATTAGTAGGCAATTCTCCATGAGATGATTGCTAGAGAAGCAGTAACGCTAGGATACCACTGCTGCTATCTCCATCCAGCGATCACAGCTCCTGTAACGTGTACTCAGCTACAGCACCAGTCACCTCCACCATGTCAAATCTAATCTGGTACTGCAAGTGACTTTAAATGGTTCTCATCCAACAACTTTTGAAGGTGGAATTTGAAATTAGCTGGGCCTCTGCAACCAGCTCCTATGGGACACTGGCCACAAAAACTAATAACAACAACAAGAGCAGCAATAATAACTACAGGAAACCAAACACCCCCACCAGTGGTGTAACTGCTTCATCTGATATTTCAGCCTCTTCTATGAGCGACTTGAGTCTAATCCTCAGAGCAAATTATCCAGTGCACCGCCAAGGAACACCTAATGAAATTGCTTTGCCACTGGCCTTGTTGATTTCTTCAAAGTTTCTTTTATTATAGGAAATTAGGGAGATCAATTAACACTTATTGAAGTGCTTGTTGGTGTTTGGGGTGGTGTTTTGTGGGTTTGTTGTGTGTTTTTTTTATGGGCAGAATGTGTGCAAAGCCTGATGGAAGATCTGTAAGTTGGAGAGTTAAGGTTAGGATTCAGTACCATGTGGTAACAAGACACAGAATCACAGCATGGTGTGGCTTGGAAGGGACCTCTGGAGATCATCCAGTCCAACCTCCCCTGCTAAAGCAGGTTGCCCTAGAGCAGGTCACACACAAATGTGTCCAGATGGGTTTTAATGTCTTGGGAGGAGACTCCACAACCTCTCTGGCCAGCCTGCTCCAGGGCTCCAGCACATCCAAAGTGAATCAGTTTTCCTTCATGTTGAGGTGGAACTTCCTGGGTTCCAGTTTGTATCCACCGCTCCTTGCCCTGTTATGGGGCACCACTGGAAAGAGCTTGGCACCACCCTCTTGCTCCCCACCCTTTAGCTCTTGCTGAGCATTGTGAAGATCCCCTGTCAGGTTGCTCTTCTCCAGCTTCAACAGCCCCAAGGCTCTCAGCCCTTCCCCCTCACAAAAATGTTCAGTTCCTTTAATCATCCTTGCAGCCTTCCACTGGACTCTCTCCAAAAGTTCCCTGCCTCTCTTGAACTGGGGGGCCCAGAACTGAACACAACACTCCAGACCAGTGCCCCAATTTCCTCTTCCCTTCCATCTTCCTTTCTCCTTAAAGGAAATTACACCTTTCAAGTCTCCCCTTGCCGAATGCTTCACAAAAGGAGAGCTGATCAATGATCACTCAGAGCTGCTGGGCTTCTCCCTGGAGCCAGAAGAATGAAGCTAATCTGCCACTCTTCTTTTTTCTTTAAAAAAAAACAAAAACACAACAACAACTTTTAAAGCTGTTGGACATATGATGCCTATTGCAGGGAAAAAAAGAAATCTTTTATTCTCCAATGTCCTCTGTTAAAGAGCTCTTACAGAGAAGGAATCCAACAGTTCATTACTTCTATCTGCTCCACACACTTTGGACATAATTGTATTAGTGCCTCAGTGCAGGGCTTGAACGGTGAGAGCTGCAAAGCAGCTTTTTGCCATCCCTCCATTTATTTGCTGAAGCACTGGCTCTGTGCTGGAATACAAACCACATTATTTGCACTTCATATAATTTGTTTAATGCTTTATGTTCAAGAGGCCACCTGTGCTAATGCATCACAGGAGTAAGTGGGTTACTCTCACTCCTTTTAAGAAGAGAGAAAGCTCTTTTCTGAGCCAAATCCCCATCAACGCACTTGGCTTGCACCGAATTAAAGTCATGGAGGGTGTGGAGTAAGGGAAAGGTGGGAAGGGAGAGCAGGAGGAGACACCAGCAGTGCTCACCTGGATGGTCCTATGCAGGTAAAGGGAGTTTTCTCCTCTCTACTCTGTCCTGGTGAGGTCACAGGTGGAGTGTTGTGTCCAGTTCTGGGCCCCCCAGTTCAAAAGAGACAAGGAACTACTGAACAGAGTCTAGGAGAGGCTACAAAGATGCTGAGAGGCCTGAAGCATTTCTGTGAGGAGGAAAGGCAGAGAACCCTGGGGCTTTTGAGTCTGGAGAAGAGCAGCCTGAGAGGGGCTCTGATCAATGCTTACAAATATCTAAAAGGTGGAGGTCATAAGGATGGGGCTGGGCTCTTTTCAGTGGTGGACAGTGAGGGACAAGGGTCTACAATCACAAGCTAGAATAGAGAGGTGTCATTCGAACTTAAGGAGAAAGTTGTTTGGTGTAAGGGTACTGGAGCCCTGGAGCAGGCTGCCCAGAGAGGTCATGGAGTTTCCTTCTCTGGAGATTCTAAACCCACCTGGACACTGTGATCCTGAGCAACCTGCTGTGGGTGACCCTGCTTTATTAGGGGATTGGACTATATGATCTTCAGAGGTCCCTTCCAGTCCCTACCCTGCTATGATTCCATGATCCCAGTCCTTCCCTGGATCTAGACAACGCTGGAGAGACGTGCTTCTTTCTGGAGGAGACACAGCATTGGCAGCTCCTGCAGCACCCACAGCTTTGTATTTCTACCATGTCCAAACTCCTGCCTGGCAAAGAAAATGCATTTCCATTCTCTTTGAAAGCTATCCGACTTGGGTGTCCATGCAGCACTGTGAGATGAATGCCTGCTATGTCCATTACAAATTGCTTTCATCTCCCATTCTGCTTCAGTTGCTGGATGTCAATGTATTAATTGCAACCCCCGCTGCCTGTTCATCACATTACACTGAAGTATTCAATAAATTCCAATTAACAGATTGGAGTCTTTCCATGAATGTATCTTGCCTGACTCGGAGTGAATGGGTTCATAAAAATACATCTTAAAACAAAATAAAGGGGGATAATGGCAATTCTGCATCAAATTTAGATTCATGTACAGCTCATATTTTAGCAGAGGATTGGTTAGTAAATGGCATTAAAAGCAAAGCAACTCTATTAGCCCTGCCAGGAGATGCATTGCACCTCACAGCAGACTCCAAACCAGTGTACCTAGCAGAGCAATGCATATTTTTAATGATTTTGTAGCACTGAATATATACCAACAGTGTTAAAAAACCCCAAACAAGCAACAAAACCCCAAACAACAACCCAGTAATAATTAGTGGTCGAATAAGTGGAGATGTGCTCTCTAAAACTGTCAGAACACAGGTCTGGTTTACACCTTCTTAAGCCCATAAATTACCACATGGCCTTGTTCCTGGGGCTGGAGATGATTTTGGTGGCTACCACAGTGTTACATGAATTAAAGATGGACAATGCAGTCTTTTACCCTGCTCACTGCAGAATAATCAGACACAGAGCAATTCTTTTTGCTACAATAAACTGCAGTCCCCTGAAGAGAAGAGACTGAAGGCAACCGCCTCTGGTATCAGCAATGACCAAACACAACCACATGTTATCACTACTTCTGAAACAACTTTGCCTCCAGGTCCTACTGGAATATAAACCCTGTCTAGTGATGCTTGCGTATCAGCTACAGTTGTCAGGACTGCCATGCTCTTGTTGGTTTTAGGGCAGAAAAAGGAGTTCTGAGTCACAGAATAGTCACAGAAGGTTGGAGGTCTCTTCCAACTGGAACAATTCTGTGATTCTATGACCTTTAAGATCACCCAGTCCAGCCATCAACCCAACACCACCATGTCCATTAAACCAAAGTGCCACGTCTCCATGTTTTTTGGAACACCTCCAGGGATGGTAACTCTACCACCACCCTGGGGAGCCTGTTCCAATGCCTGACCACCATTTCAGCATTAAACTTTTCCTAGTATTCAATCTAAATCTCTTGGGGTGAAATTTGAGGCCACCTTTTGGTTTCATCTGGTTTGGTGTAATCATGAATCTGAGTTGCCCTGCTGCAGGAAGCCATGTAGGATGGGAGGGGGATGCTTGATGTTAGGAAGAAGTTCTTCACAGAAAGAGTGATTTGGCATTGGAATGGACTGCCCGGGAAGGTGGTGGAGTCTCCACCACTGGAAGTGCTTAAGAAGAGAGTGGATGGGGCACTTGGTGCCATGGTTTACTTGATGAGATGGTGTTGGGTGATAAGTTGGACTTGAGGATCTCTGAGGTCTTTTTCAACCTGGTTAATTCTATTCTATTCTATTCTATTCTATTCTATTCTATTCTATTCTATTCTATTCTATTCTATTCTATTCTATTCTATTCTTCAAGAGGCAACCACAGCCCTTCATTGAAGGACTAGCACCCTCAAGAAAAAGATGCAACTGTTCCTCAGAAATGAGATACCAAGAGACACCAAGCTCATTTTTAGCTTCATGGCTGTACACTGCAGGAAACTGTAACTTTACATGCAGACTTATATCCACAAATCAGTTGTCAGAGATCCCAGGCATGGAAACCACCGGGTTTGGGGAGGATGCTGAGCAGTAGGCAACACACCATGTCCAATTTCATCATAAACCATTAGATTAGCAACTGCTTGTCCTCCAACCCCCAGTTTTATTAAGGAAGCTCAAGAAGGCCATGCCAATGAAGATAGGTGAGATCCTCAGAACAATATTAAGCCTGGACCACCACAATTAGTGCTGCATTTCCTCTCCTCAGATTGCCAAGGGCTCCATATGCAGCTCCTGAATTTCCATGGCAGAAATTGTTATTTTTTTATTTATTTTAACCCTCCCAGCAATGGGTTCCTCAGATCAATAGCCTTTTGGAGGTGAGCAGAATAGAAAAAGGAGACATCTGAGCAGCAAAATTTTTATGAGTCTGCCTCTAAGAGCTGTGAGATTGTGTATGAAAATGTGCACATAGTGACTCTGCTGTAGAAGCAAACAGTGCCCTGGCCCTGCCTGAACTTGCTGATATGCTGTCACACCTGGCAACAGGCTCTTGGGTCTTCACAGACCAGGGTCACAGAATCACAGAAACCTTAAGGTTGGAAAAATCCTCCAAGATCATGGAGTCCAACTGTTAACACAACAGTGCAAGGTCACTACTAAACCATGCCCCTCAGCACTACATCTACACATTTTCTGAACACTTCCAGGGATGGTGATTCCACTACTGCCCTGGGCAGCCTGTTCTGGGGCTTAAACACTCTTTCAGTGGAGAAATTGTTCTTAATGCCCAACCCAAACCTCTCGTGGCACCTGTAATATGGCTTGTTCCTTGGGAGAAGAGACCAAACCCCACCTGGCTCCAGTCTTCCTTCAGGGAGCTGTAGAAAGCCAGAAGGTCTCCCCCTCAGCCTCCCTTTCTCCAGACTGAAGAGCTCCAGGTCCCTCAGTCACCTATTCACAAGTCTTGTGTTCTAGATCCTTCACTAGCTTCATTGCCCTTCACTGGACCTGCTTCAGCCACTCAGTGTCCTGTTTGGAATGTATAGCCCAAAACTGAACCCAGCATTTCAAGTGTGGCCTCACCAGTGCTGTGCACAATTACTGATGCAAACCAGGATGCTGCTGGCTTTCTTGGCTACCTCAACTGCTGACTAACACCCCCAAATCTTTCTCTGATGGGCATCTTTCCAGTCACTGTTCCCAAAGCCTGAAGTGTTCATGGGGTTGTCGTGACCCAAGTGCAGAACCCAACACTTGGCCTTGTTAAACCTCATGCAGCTGACCCCAGCCTATCTATCCAGCCTGTCTGGCTCCCACTGCAGAGCCTTCCTATCCTCAAACAGATCAACACTTCCACCCAACTTGGCATCATCTGCAAACTTACTGAGGGCCAAACTAATCTAGATATTTTCTTTTCTTCCATGTGTGAACGCAGGACAGCAATCCAGGCTGCAGATATGGCTTCAGCCAAGGGGCTGTCATGGACAACTCTACTTGGTGCTGGCACCAAATGCTGGGGAAAGCTGAATTTCCCCCACTATTAAAATAAAGCATGAATGACATGGAGAGCCAGACAGAAGAACAAAACCATAGGAAAAGTCACTCTGGGCAGTGTCTTTCAGAAAAAAAACTTCAAAAGTCTGTAAGATGAAACTGATTTCAGCAACAGCTCCATCAGGCCTTGCACTGAAACTACATGAAAGCAGGTGGTGGGAAAAACCTGTGAAACACAGTTCATGCCAAAACACAGCCTGAAAGTACATTCTGAATGTTACCCTCGTCTCCCATTTAGTTTCCTATTTAAAAGGTGCATATATATTAAAAGCTGAGGATATTTTTCGTCTGTCTTTTCACCCTTCTCCTCTTTTTTGTGTGTGCTTTGCTATGAAATTCCTGTCATTCCCACTCCTTTTCCTGTCCTTTCCTGCCCTCCATCACTACTCCAGCAGTTTTTGGGGCTGTGATGCACAATGCAGCAAACTGATGCTGGGTTTCAACTGGACAAAAGAGCAGTACAATGCTCCAAGTGTTTGAGGTTCCAGGAGGGTACCCATCACTTTTTATAACACATTATTGAGGGTTGTATGATGAACAGATAATAGGTATGACAAATAACAAGAAAAAAAAAGCTGCATGTATTTAGTATATTTCACAGGATCACAGGATATTAGGGGTTGGAAGGGACCTCTGGAGATCATCAAGCCCAAGCCCCAGCCAGAGCAGGACCATAGAATCCAGCACAGGTCACACAGGAACAAACCCAGACAGGTCTTGAAACTCTCCAGATAAGGAGACTGCCCAGCCTCTCTGGGCAGCCTGTTCCAGTGCCCTGCGACCCTCCCAGAAGCTTCTCATGGCTATACAATAACACAATAAATAAACCAGGTTGGAAGAGACCTTCGAGATTATCTTCTCTAAGCAGCAAATTTCTAGTAACACTGGTGGGATGTCAGTGCCCAGACTGTGGGGGAAGTTAAAGGTTCTAAGCATGGCTTAAAGCCAGAGTTCAGCAGGGCCTGTGCTTGTGGTTTGTAGAGAGAGAACCACACATTCTGCAGATGTACTTCATGTACTGCAGAGGGAAAAGCTGAAGGCAGAAGCAGTGTTTTGGAGACATGGCAGGCCTGAGCTAAGAGTTATTTATTTCTGTGGATGGCTCTTGATGTTCTTCCTGAAGTTTTCATCATCAAGAAACTTGAGAATGAGCTTTTTATGATGGTGCTAAAGACAGGATTCGAGTTTCACCTCAAATCCTGGTGCTACTGAAGCATCCCCGAAGCTTTTTATTTTTCTCTATAGACTAACACCTCTCGTTATTCTTTTTTTTGGAAGTATTAAAGCAGAACCAACCTTTTTCAGCTTATTTAATTTCCTACTGCTCTCTCTTTCCACCCCACCCCTACCCCCCCCCCAGTTTCTATCTGGACAGCCTGGATTTGTCAAGGATATTTTCTCCTACGAAGAACAAGAAATAAAAACATCTCAGCTGTGGCTCTACATAACTGGTATCATTGCACCAGGGAGATGTACTGTACTTGGTAATTTTCTGATGGCTGCTCCAGTAGTTTGATTAAAAAATCAGCACTGTGGCTCTCTAGTGCTGTACAATATCGATAAAATACATGCTAAATGATCTAAGACCTGGCTGATGGACAGATCTAGAAGAGCATTTCTCAGAAGGGACCACTCAAATTGGGCTGTTTCTAGTGGTGCTGCATGAAGAGTCATCCAGAGCCCAACATCTCCACTGAGATCTGGAACAGACACAGAAATCCCAGCTGACACTGAGCAGCAAAGAGCGATGGTGTGGAAGGCAGGACTGATGTGCTGAGCTTTTTGGGTTGCATCTGTGCACAATAAAGCATTTTGATATCACCACATATAGAGTTCTATATAAACACATTGCCCACATGTCCAGGGGTGAGAAATGCAGCAGAGAGCTATAAAATGAAAATCAGATGAGGTAACTAATTCTGCTTCCACCATTTGCAGGGAAAACTGCCATTAAGTGACAAAACACACAACAGTGGGCAAAGACCAGTGAGAGATCCCAGCCTGGATGGTGTGGAAGGGTAATACGGGAGAAGGGAGATTTTACCCCCTATGAGTTACACAAGACAAACGCAACATGAATCAGGAGCAGCAGCTCTTGAGACTGGTTTTAGATAAAGATTATCTGAGACATTAAAGGATTATTTTTGGCCTTAAAAGCTATGAATCTGCTCAATGAAGGAAAGATGAAGAGCATGTAGATATGAAGAAGCAGGTCAAAGGGTCCATGAGATACCTGAAAGGGCAAAGAGAGAACATCCACAGCAGCTTTCTTTAGATGACGGCAGGTTTCAAAAGAAAAAGAAGCAACTACCCACTGGGAAAGACAAGCAGAGAAAACAAGGAACAGGAGGAAAACAGCAGCTGTTCTAGTCTGTATGCAATAAAACAAGAACTAGGGAAGCCTGCCCAGGACACTACCGTATGGCACCTTTGACTTCACAAAGACTCTTGAACTCATTTTAACTATGAGCGCCCCCATTTTTAGTAAAGAGTGATTTTTGTTTCACGACCATGCTGCATTTCCTTCACAAAATTCTCAGAAAAACAGACTTTGGCTGAAAAATAAAAGGAAATTTAGAAATGTTGGGTCCTTTTTTCAGAACTGGCTTCTGTTTTTTCAAGACCAGAAGCGAGCCTAAGGAAAGCCTGTGAGTCTTCATTCCCAGCTCACTGAAAATGCAAATTACACTTTTTAGATCACAGAATCATAGAATTGTTTAGACAGGGGAAAAAACCCTTTGAGATAATTGAATGCAACCATTAAACAACACTACCAAGCCTGCTGCTAAACCATATCACTCAGCACCATATCTACAAATCTTATAAATCCCTCCAGCGATAGAGATTCCATCAGTACCCTGGGCAGCCTGTTTCAGGGCTTGACAAACCTTTTAGTGAAGAAATTTTCCCCAAAATCCAATCTAAAGCTTCCCTGGTGCAACTGGAGGCCATTTCCTCTCACCCTGTCACTTCTTACTTGGGAGATGAGATCACCCACAGCCTGCCTCCAACAACCTTTCCTCCACAATCTGAAGGTGCACATTAAATCTAGGACTAGCAGCCATTTTATGACCTCACCAACATTTGTGTTTATTGTTCACTGACGTAATTTTGTGTTTCCAAGCAGCTGAGAATACTATGATTTGTGCATGGGAAATTGCTTCAGTGAACACTGCCGGTACAGATCAAATAATTCTCTGAGAACTGGCATTTGCCTGGTTTAATGCACCAGTGAGTCACTCCTAAGTGCTTATAAATATTTAAATATCCCACTCCTGCAAGAGTCTGTGTAGACATGTGATATGGGTTGTACTATATCACCTCTGAAGCACTACTCCACCTTGCAAATTCTTACATTTAAACCCAAGGTTAACAAATCAATGCCCCCTGAGAAGCGATTGTAAAATCGCCAGCACGTTGTAGCCAAGTGAGTTTTCTCTGTAATTTGTAGACAATAGATTTCCAATAACAACTTGTAATTAGTTCATTTTCTCTTACTCAGTTGTTATGTGTTAAACCTGTTGACATTTTGCAGATGGTATCTTTGGAAATCAGAGATCCCAGAATCCCAGCATGGTTGGGGGTGGTGAAAGAAACCTCTGGAGATCATCAAGTCCAGCCCCCTCCCCCGCCGCCAAGGCAGGTTGACCTAGAAGATGTCACACAGGAACATATCCAAGCAGATTTTGAATGCCTCCAGAGATGGAGATTGCACCACCTCTCTGCGCAGCCTGTTTTCAGTGCTCCATCACACTTAAAGAAGGTGTTCCTCAACTCTTATGTCCAAGTTTGTGCTCATTAGCCCTTGTGCTGTCACTGGGCACCACTGAAAAAAGATTAGTCCCATCCTCTCGCTCTCCACCATTTCAGTAATTTGTAAGCATTTATGAAATATCCCTTAAGTCTTCTCTTTTCCAGTTTTAAAGCCCAAATTATCTCAGTCTTTCTTTGTAAGAGAGGTTGCAGTCTCCTCAGCATCTTTGAAGTTTTTTGAACGTGTCCAGAGAAGGGCAACGAGGCTGGTGAGAGGCCTTGAGCACAAGCCCTATGAGGAGAGGCTGAGGGAGCTGGGGTTGTTTAGCCTGGAGAAGAAGAGGCTCAGGGAGACCTTATTGCTGTCTACAGTGACCTGAAGGGTGGTTGTAGCCAGGAGGCGGTTGCTCTCTTCTCCCAAGCAACCAGCACCAGACCAAGAGGTCACAGTCTCAAGCTGTGCCAGGGGAAGTTTAGGCTCGAAGTGAGGAGAAAGTTCTTCACAGAGAGAGTTGTTAGCCATTGGAATAGGCTGCCCAGGGAGGTGGTGGAGTCACCGTCCCTGGAGGTGTTCAAGAGGAGATTGGACGTGGCACTTGGTGCCATGGTTTAGTCATGAGGTCTGTGGTGACAGGTTGGACTTGATGATCTTTGAGCTCTCTTCTAACCTTGGTGATTCTGTGATAAAACACTAGAGCAATGCAATTCACACTCGAGTGCACGGGTTCTGGTGTGCAAATAAAATATGTCAGAAAGAAACAGCAAAACCAGTGTCAGATACAAAACCTGTGTATCCCTGGGCAGCAGTTCTTGACTGAAAAGCAGCAAATCACACTCATTTCAACCGTGTCTACATTTGCCACTAATTCTACCAAAATTTTACTTCACGAGACTCTTCCATTCAAATCTAAAGACCAAAATATAGAAACTCAGCAGAGTACAAAACTGCAAATCTGATTAGATGAATTAATCATAAAATCTCAGACTGGCTTACGTTGGAAGGAGCTTTAAAGGTCAGCTAATCCAAACTCCTTCTGTAGACAGCAGGGACATCTGCAACTAAAGCAGGCTGCTCAGAGCCCCAAACAACCTGACCTGGGGTGGTTCCAGACATAGGGCATCTCTCAGCTCCCTGGGCAACCTGGGCCAGTGTCTCACCACCCTCCCAGTGAAGAACTTCTTCCTTCTCTCCCTTCAGTTCAAACCATCACTCCTTGTATCACAAGAGACCCTGCTAAAATCTGTCTCCAGGTTTCTTATAGGTCCCCTTAGGCTTGAAGCTCAGAAGACTTTCACAATGAGAAAACAATCAAAGCAAGAAAATCTTCCATATTCAAAAATCATCTGGCCACTAAGATGGAATAAGGATTAACTCATGTAGGTATCTTCCTCTTAGGCATCCTACCACTCAAACATTGCATTTCCAGGTACAACAGGATCATTCCTACTGCTCAAGCCAGGCATCTTGCGCTCCATTTATGGCTAAGGCAAAGAGATAGGTGCTTCTAAAAAGTCAAAAGATATTGAGCAGGAGATCCCAAGAACTGATCAACAGCACCTGCAATTTAGAGAATGGACCTGGAGCTCAGCCCTGTGCTGTCTCATGGACTTCAGCCCACACAGGGAGAGCCCCTGAGCACTGGTCTTTGTATCTCCAGTTTGCCAAGCTGCTGTGTCTACCTACAACTCCTCACTGCTGGCTTGGTCCGAATAAAGCCTGAAAACCGAGTGCAGGACCATGGCTGTGGTGTGGAAAAGCTGCTTACTAAATGCTGCTGCAGTGACCTGGATGCTTTTCCTGTCATCCCTGCTCAGACAGCCTGTATCTGCTCCAGAAATCAAGTTGAAGAGTTTTAATTTCTGATTTTTTTCCCCTTGACTTTTAACTTTCAGTTTAGTTTTTGCTATAAGATTGCACCATTTAATTAATCATTCCAGAAAATGCCCAATACCTTTATTTCATCCTCAGGAACACAGCTGCACATCACTCCAGAAGGCAAGTAGGAATGGGCTGCTTTGGCCAACTAAAGGAAACTTCATTTCTTTCCCCAGTAGTTCACATCACCTCTAACACTGCCTGGAACCAAAAGCAGAGGCTGGTGCTCCCCTGCTAGCTAAGACATTTTTGAAGTTTAGATACTGCATCGCTCGCAGGAGGGGCAAATCAATGTTGGTAAGCTAATGAATTATTTCCAAGTTTGTACCAATATCTGCAACAACATGAAAGAAAAATCACATCCCAGGGAGATTACAGATGAAGAGGCAGAACACGGTGCACAAACTGTCAATATTTTAGGGCTATGATTTGATCCTGTAGATAACTGTGGCTACAACATTGCTTAGGAGAACACCTCCAGCAAAAGCATTTTATCTCACAATGTAGTTGTCCAATAGAATTAACTGGACTTGACCAATCTAGCTGGAAGGCAGCAGTAACAAACACCCAATCCTCCGTGCCATGTCATCAAGGAGAACAAACAGCTTTGTGAAGATGAGAGTAAACACCCCATCTGAACATGGAATTTACAGATGAAATTCTTGCTGGAACAGCTGGCTCAGGAGGTTTTTGAGGAACACATACATTATGGACATATTTTTCCCAACACAGGTATTCATTTACCTCTCACAGAATTTATTTATCACTTTCCTTAAGATGAGATAGGTATCTATTCCTGAAAACTTCCTTCCTTGCTCAACAGGTCCCTCTCCCACTTGACCCAACAAGCCCCTTTTTAGGTCTCATTCCATTTTCCTCAAAAGGATGCTTTTCTGTGGCAATCATAAATCTCCAAGCTTTTGGGACAAAGTTCTACCCTAAAGAGATTCCAGTGAATCAAAGACATGCACACCTGAAAAATAAACCTGGTCTATACTCCACACTTCCAATAAGCCTCCAGAAGATGCATGGAGTAGTCAGGAGTGGATGACCTGCTCCTCTGCACCATGAAGCTGCATTTTCTGGTGGGGAATATAGATACTAGAGATTGCAGGGTCAATTGCAGTCAATCTGGAGTCAGAGCAATGCCTTTCAATGCTGTCTCTCTTGCACTGGCAGTGATTTATGCAACATTCATGCCCAGCCAGGCTCTCCAATGCATTTTTTCACCCAGTTCGCTCAAACTCATGCTTTTTTCTGGTTTCCCAGTCTGTAGTTGCAGATGGGAAAGCCTCAAGACTGCATGGGCTGGTACCATCCATCCTCCCTGGCTGCTGTCCAGCATTCCCCTTATCTCCCACTGCAAATGCATCTATGCCATTTTTGCTAAATACTAGGGATAAGCAAAAAAGGAAGGTCTGAACTAAAACAGGATCAGAGAAGAAAGCAAACTCCTTTTGAAGAGTATAACAGTATTTACAGGCTGCCCAGGGGTCTCCTGATTCCAAAGCCACCTGGACATGGTGATCCTGGGCAGGCTGCTGTGGGTGACCCTGCTATAGTGAGGGAGTTGGACTGCATGATCTCCAGAGGTCTCTTCCAACCCCACCATGCTGGGCTTCTGGGAACAGCATTATAAGATGAAGTTTAACAGAGGAGCACTTGATCCTGTGTCTCTTTTGCATTCATTCCTGCATGAAATATGCTCTTTCTGAAATATATTTGTGTTCTTTAGATAATAATACATTCAGAGATGACAACATAATCTCTCATCTCAGAGAAACACCAACGTTCTGTCTACACATAACATATATGCACAAATGCTTGGGAAATAACAACTGGACTGAAAAATAACAACTCAGTATCTTCCTTTCAAGCCTTTGTGGGTGGTTTCGATCCAGGTATGACACCGAGGATCTCAAAATGTCACTGCAGAGCCATTAGAAACTATGTGACACAGCAGCCTTGGAAAGCCACACTGGGGTGCACTGGATATGCAAGGTCACCTCAGGAGATCATGATAGCATCTAGAAGGGGAATTATTTTGGGTTTTAATTTCTAACCTGACCTAGTGAAACACTTCAGGCCTTTTATGCAACCTCAACCAAACTGGTTTCTAAACCCAGAATGACCTCCTGGGAAGAGCTGCTGTGGGGTAGCAAAGTGCCTTCAAAACTCTAATGAAAAGTGAAGGCAAGCTGTAAGAAGATGATGTTGGTTAGGAGAGGGCTCTAATTGGCAACGAGCTAGAATTTAAGGGAACTTTATCACAGGGTTAATAACTTCTTATTAGCTAAACAGTGTTGACAAGATGAAGCCATTATGATGGAGTGCATGTTTTCCCTCTCTTTGACATGTCTGCATTACAAATTGAACTGTCCACATTGATGATGATATAGATCCAGAGGATTACACTGATCTTCCCCCCTCTTTCTTTCACATCTGCCAACTTGCTACTTTCCCATTAGGGAAGACAACAGGAATGCCAAAACTGACAGGCCTAATTCTAATGACCTCCAGTCAGATACGGTTCCAGAAGCTACATCCAAAACCCACTCATCTGAGCATATTTAAAGTCTGACTCAGCTGGGTGATGTGCTTGCCAATTCACCAGGCTATCTCCATGCTGATTAATTAGATCCATGCCCTGCTTTAGCAATTTTGACAACTAAGCCTTTAATTTCTTACTCATTTATTGAATCTTTGTGACAATACAAAGAAAAGACAGCAGAGAGATATACTTGCTAGTACTCCACTTTTGGGATGTGAAAATCTTGAGATCATCATCTCAATAATTATGGTTTTAATTATCATAGAATCATTTTGGTTGGAAAAGACCTAAAAGAGAATTGAGTCCTGAGACTGCTTATCTAATAAAATCTATTAGTGAGAAATCAGAAGACACCTACGAGTTGCTCTTGCCAGAGATGACAGAGGAGAGAATTTCATCCCTCTCATGCGTCACTTACATATGATTAAGGAGATCTGAAAAGTGGTACTTTAATCCGGTGTTAATAGACATTTCTATTCATCCTCAAACATACAAGCAGGCTTCTAAAAGTTATATGCTTGGAATTCAGAAACAAAAAACCCAAACAACATGAAAACCCCTTTCAGAAAATCAGAAGAGAAATGGTAGGGAAGAGGGAGGCCGCTGCTTCTGTCCATAATCCAAACCTATGCATTAAGATATGTATTTGCACAATGAGAAATGATTATTTAAAAAAGCACCTAGTAGCCGCTTGCAAGGGTGAAATCACACTTCAGAAAATCTAAGAGCTTGGATTCAGCTTGGAGAAAGCTCCAGAGACCTAATGGCATCCTTCCAGTATGTGAAGGGGGCCTACAAAAGGGCTGCACAGGGACTGTTCACAAAGGTCTGCAGTGATAGGACAAGGGGCAATGGTTTGAAATTAGAGTAGAGGAGATTTAGACTGGATGTTAGGAACAAGTTCTACACCATGAGAGTGGTGGAACACTGCAACAGGTTGCCAAGGAAGGTAGTTGAGGCTGCACTCCTGGAGATAATTCAAGGTCGGGCTCAACAAAGCTCTGTGCAACCTGATCCAGTGCAGGATGTCCCTGCTGACTGGAGAGGAGTTGGGTTGGATGACCTTTGGAAGTCCTTTCAACCCAAACCATTCCATGATTCCACAATTTTTCTTATCCTCACACTTTTCATTTACTTAGAGCTGATCAACATGGATGGAGATTAAAAATTCCCTTTGAATTTCTGTGGTCTTGGAGGGAGATGACAGATCAAGAGAAAGCAAGAGACACATGGAGTGAGAGAAGGAGACCATTTGGTGGTCTGTAAGCTACAGGAAGGTAATGAGACTCTTTAAAATGAAATGCAACTTCTAAAGCAGCACAGGAATGACAAACTGTGAAGCTCTTCACATTCTAAAGGTAATTTTCAGACCTTTGCAACACTGCAACACCATACCAGAGTACAGCATACCAAACCCAGATGTAACTGCATTTGAGAAGCTAAATTAGGTTGAGATTTTTGATCTCACTGAATTCTGGTAATGATGTTCCTCAGCTTGCTGATGAGCCATCCCCACAGTCTGCTGCCAACAGGCAATAATGAGTGACCTGGGTGAATTTCAAGCAACAAAGGGATCATGCTAACAGCCTGAAAATATGAAAACCATGCAAGGATGTTGCAGTGTGAAGATATTACTGCAAGACAAATTCTGGCTCATAACAAAGCAGACATTTCTGAAACACTTAAGAACTGCAAGCCAAAGCGTGTGCTTAAGACAAGTGTTTGAAGTAGTTTTGACATCTCTGCTGAGAAAGGAATGGGACTGTTTAGCCTGGAGAAGAGCAGCCTGAGAGGGGATCTGATCAATGCTCAGCAAGAGCTAAAGGGTGAGGGGCAAAAAGAAGGGGCCAGATGACTCTTAGTGGTGCCCAATGGTAGGACAACAGTGTAATGGCCACATAGTGGATCCCAGGAGGTTCCATCTGAACAAGAGGAGAAAATTCTTCGGTGTCAGGTTGCTGGAGCCCTGGAGAAGGCTGCCCAGAGAGGTTGTGGAGTCTCCTCTGAAGAGATTCCAAATTCCAAACCCACTCGAGCAAGCTGCTGTGGGTGACCCTGCTTTAGTAGGAGGACTGGACTAGACAATGCCTGGAGGTCCCTTCCAAGCCCCACCACGCTGGGATTCTGTGATTTTTCCCTACATCATGTACACACTTTCACCAAGTACTAAAGTTCTCTTACAGAGGCCAGAAAACTTGGAAAGTTGCAGCAATGAACTTTGTTTTCAACCGAAAAGCTGATGAGCCATTAACTGCCCTGGATAAAAGCAGAGATTCAGGGAAAACTGAAAATGGACAAATCAGTCTGATTTTCAGCTTCAGATGGAGCACAGTTCTCTTGATACACAAAACCCTTTTGACAGGCACTCACTGTTATGCCTTGGGTTTTGTTCGAGTATTGTTGCAGTTTATCGATTACTGTCTCTACTCAGTGGCTAATATTTTGTACTTGTCTTATTTTCATTGCCTACTTAAAATTCACTGAACCGAAAACCTCATACAAATGACTCTTGGAACTTAGCTCTCAGTTGCTGTGACTTTGAGAACCTACTGATCCAAATATGCTCCCAGCTAACCATGTGTTAAGGCTTTATAGCTGGGTTAATTCACTTTATGGGTTTCTTAATGTATGAGGTTTTATGTTTTACTGTATATCTGCTGGTTTGAGTCTGTTGTGTTGAATTAAATGCATATGTGGTTCAAAAAGGTCCAAGGTGACAACTGGGGCTAATTTTAAAACACTTTAAACATTATTATCCAAAGTTGGGTTTTTCAAACGAGAAGCCAGAAGTCAAGAAAACAGAAATATTCTTCAGAGAAGAGGATATTTGGCAAACATAGAGGTTCTTAATTATCATCACAGCTTGCCAAAGAGCATCATCAGTGAGGCATGTGCTGGCACAGGGCACATGGTGACTTACATGCACACCAAGTTCTTCCCACTGAGCAGCCACTGAAGCAGGGTGCTCTGGTTTAGAAAATTAAATCAGGATCGACTGAAATGATTTGTCTAGGAAAGGCCATACCCAAAGATTTGAGGATCAAAATCAAGAGGTAACCAGCTTGATACCAGCCTTCTGTCTGCAACTCAACAGCACAATGGTTGAATCCCGCTCTTGTGTAAAGAGCATTAACCACACACAGGTACTCTGTAGCTCACTATCCTGATTATTGAATAAACCCCTCTATTTCCTGCCTTTCTTCCCTGGTATCCCAATGGGACAGGCATCAATAAAACCATCTATCATCCAGGTGAAGGAGACAATGTGGGCCTTTTCCAGGGAAGGACTTCAATGAATGCTTAACTGCAAGCATGGACATAATGTTATGATGATAAATGGGATAACACAAGCAGTTATGTCCTCACACTGTTTAAGTAGCTCAGTGATCTAGGGATCCTTGCAAATGGTGCTGAGATGTGTACTGTGATTGCACACCATAATCCACTTACTAACAGAGAACCAAAGTGCAGAAAACATCACTCCCAGGAAGAATATTCATGAAAACACCATCTCCACAGCAAACTAACTCACATTACCATCACAGATTTAGACAAGCCTCGACCCTCTTTCCTCAGGGTTACTCAGAAACCACATACTCAGGGCTACAGGCCAGCCAGTTCACCACCATCTTTCCATTGCCATCAACAAGAAGCAGAACAAAATAGACAGGAGGACAACAAGCCCCACACACTTTTACCAGCCTCCTAAGTTCACGCTTATGCTTTGGAGCACAGCAGCCTTTAGAAAGAAGCCTTTCATTGTACTTTCATGACCTTATCTCTGCTGACCACACCTGGGAAGCCAGCATTGCCATTACAGACATTCAGGTGCTTTCACCACCCAGGATAGACAAAACCATCAGGACTCACGGAAGGCTGTGTAGAGCTCCTGCAGGGTTAAGCGGCCATCGTTGTTGTAATCATCAAAGCGGAGAAGGTCTTCTAGTGTACAATCCAATAAATCATCTTCCAGGTCCTCCTTCTTCATTAGCTGTGGCAAAGAGGACAGGTAATCTTAGACAGAAAGTAAAGCTACAGACTGTGGTCCTGGCTCACCCACCATATTTTCCATTTAATGACCTTTGGGGAGATACACTGAAATATATTGCCTTAAGCTGCACAAGGGGCAGTTTAGGTTGGGTATTAGGAAGAATGTCTTTGCTGAAAGAGTGGTCAGGCATTAGAACAGGATGGCCAGGGAGGCTGGGGGTCACCATCCCTGGAGGTGTTCACAAAACTAGTAGATGTGGTGCTTCAGGACGTGGTCTGGTGGTCACGGTGGTGGTGGGTAGATGGTTGGACTTGATCTCAGAGGTCTTTTTCAACCTTGATGATTCTATGATTTTATATACATCTATCAGTCATGTGTGCTTTGCATCAATATTTAATTGATAATCACATTCTCCAAGCTTCATGGGTTTCCTAGTGAGGATGGAGATCCTCTTCAGCAACAGCACAGAAATGCATTTTCACTTGTCAAATGTATTGGAAAAAAAATATTCAACAGAGAAAAAGGGAAGAACAAAATTGTATTCCTTACTTTTAGGATCAGAATGGGCAAGAGTGGATAGTGTTTCCATCACTAATGTGTTTTTCCAGCCCCTGACAGTTTGTTCCTTATGGATTCTAAACATTCCACATATTCTACATTAAAAATGAAGAGAGCCTTAGAAGCCATTCATCCAAGTTAGTAAAGAGCCAAAAATCAGACCTAAGCATAATGAAAATGTTGAATTCCCTGAATTTATTGTAGAACACAAAGAAAAGTGCTGAAATGTTGCATCTTCCAGGCAAGAAGCTTTTTGCTGTAGTCCAGGGACTCTTTTATTTACTATTCTAGCCTTGGTCCATTATATTGGAGCAATTTAAAGTAATAATGCTAAAAAAATGACCCTTCACCTAGAAAGCAAAAATGTTCAATAAAAGTGAGATCAACCATAACTTCCAAGATCAATCTTCTAAAGATGGAAATTTCCTTTTGTGTACCATTGTATTGAAAATTGATTAACTTTTCATAAGACTGACAACTTTTTACTAGTCCTTTTGATTTAATGTCAGGGGAAAAAAACCACAAAGCCCAAACCCAGCACAAAGCACTTCAGCTGCAGCACATTCAGTAGATTTATGAATCTGACTTTAAAAACACATTAAAGTTTTAAATGAAAATAACATTCCAATTACGACCATTGTTAATTGACCTGCATTCCCATGGCTGTAAAACCACACAGACATTTCAGACAGCCAGAGCTGGAGGGAAACTATTTACTGAGATCGGCCAGGAGGCAAAGCAGCTCCAAATAGGGGGTACGGACTACCTGCTGCTACTTCTTTTGCTCAAAGCAGTTTTATTGTGGAGAATACACAAGTGGGGGAAGATTCTCGCCAACTCTCAGTGCTGGGTGCTGCCATGGTGTAGGACTGTCCCCTCCAGAAGAACTCTACTTGCAGTTTCCCCTTGGGGGTGAATCTCTTTATAATGAGCCTCCTAAAGATCATAGAATCATAAAACAGTTTGGGTTGGAAGGGATCTTAAAGATCACCTAGCTTCAATCCCAATGCCATGGGCAGGGACACCTCCCACTAGACCAGGTTGCTCAAGGCCTCATCCAACCTGTCCTTCAACACCTCCAGGAAGGGGGCATCCTGGACATCCTGTTCCAGAGTCTCACCAACCTCACCGTCAATAATTCTTCCTAATATTCAGTCTCCCTCGACCTTAACACAGCAGTCACAAACCCCATCCTCCTTCAGGTCTTAAAAATGACTTTTTTTCCTGCAGCAATGCACATTACCTGCCTCAAGTTTTTCCTTGCAGACAAGGCTATAGTGCTCTAGAGACTATTCCTCTCTTAAATAAAACAAAGAACATGCACAGCAGCAGCTCATCCAGCAGCCAGAGAAAACAAGATCCCAGTGCATCACGTCTTCTACCCATGGGCAATGAAATTCTCATCTTCGGGGGAATCTTCAAGTTCCAGAGAACTTCAAATTATAAGAGTCAACAGACATCAATCACAAATCTACCTAAGGAGGCAGGAAAAGACTATAATACAAGGAACTAAAAATTGCTCATTACATAAAAAAAAACCCAATACCTTGAAAACTGGGTGAATAAACTGGCCATGTAAGAGCACATCTGGTTGTTGGAGCTAACAAGAAAAATAAAGAATTGACATCCTGCTTGTAAATTGTGAACCCTGCCACTCTGAAAGCACCAGAGCTGCCCTGCAGACCTGTCTGGGATTTAAGATCAGTGTCCCCCTCCAGCCCAGGATTACAAGTGTTCAAGGATTATCTATATTCTGTATTAACTGCAATTATTTTGTCTTTTGAGATGCAATTGTGCTGTCAAGTCAGCAAGGCTGATGGCAAGCTTTTGTGGAGGATGTCTGGGTGAGAGGGCTCCTAGCTGAGGGCTGAATTTAATCTGGTGCATGAAACTGAAGTGGGCTCCAGATGTACGAGCATGTTCACTGACCTTGATAACCTAAGAAGAATTAAAATAACAGCATGATTTTAATACTTATTACAGGTCATAGAATAGAATCACTTTGGTTGGAAGAAATCTTGAAAATCAAGTCCAACTGTTAACCAAACACTTCCACATCACCACTAAACCATGGCTCTGAAACCCATCCAGTGATGGGGACTCCGTCACTGCTCTGGGCAGCCTGTTCCAGGACTTAATAACCCTGTCCAATCTTGATCAGCTCTATCCTTGCCCATTAGCAAGAAACCTGGGCTCCAAGTGTGTCTGCAAACAAAGCCTGCAGTAACTTTGCAGCAGACCTTAAAACACTGAATTCTGCTCCTTTAGAACACAGGTCACTGTTCCTTCCTAATTGTAATGGCTTGCAGGCTGCCAAACCTTTATTTCCATGTGAGCTGAGTTTTAATAGCCTTACAGAATAAGTTTCATGTGAAAAGGAGGAAAAAGTGGGAGAGCAGAACAGACACTTAGATGTCACTATGCAAAAGGTGGCTTTGAATTCAGATAAAAGTGCTTTCTTATACCTACCATGTCTTTATAAAAAAGTCATTGCATTTAGATGAAGTATTGTTGATATTCATAGCCCTGAGATCTGAGTGAATTTACTCTGACACTTTGCATTATGCAGGGAGGATCGTGCATCATGTCAACAGCCTGAGGATAAAAATTCAGTGCAGACTGTCCTGTAGAGGAGTGAGCTTGGGGAGGAGCGAGCTGGTGTCTGTCCTCCTGCTTGCTCACAGCTTGCACTGACATGCTGGAACTGCAGCGTGCTTCATGTTCACTGAGACGTGTGAGCACAGATGAGACGCTCCTGCAGAGCAAAGGGTGAAGGGCCAGCTCTGGAAACTGGAACACGGCCCAGGCAGGTACTGGCTCCCAACAGGCTCTTGGTGTTTGCTTCTAATTCTTCTCACGGATGATGCAATGAGATGGAAAAGATCTTCCCATATCTGGCACAACGTGTTCTCTCAGATTTACAGGACCTTACAAATGCTGGTCAAAGGGTAGAGGTCATGAGGTGGCCAGTGATAGGAAAAGGGACAATGGGTACATGTTTGGTTCACTTGACCCATCAGATGCATACCACAGCACAGCATGCCCATAATTAGGAAAGGTTTTTTCAGGCTTTTGCCTTTTCCATGAAGTTCTGCTAACCAACATATCAGCATCTGCCTTGTGTTTTGGGAAAAATAAACCTGCTTAAAAATATCCCAACTTTGCTGTCAAGTTCCTGCACACTAATGCATGGTCCAGAAGGCAGGGAGGAACTGAAGAGATTTCTCCCCAACTTACATACACCTAAAAAGTCTAGATTAGTTCTCCCCCATCATCCAGCTGCCCTTTCAGAGATGAGCAGCAAAGCTGGTGAAGGGTCTAGAGAACAGATCTGGTGAGGAGCAGATAAAGGAACTGGGGTGGTTCAGCTTGAAGAAAAGGAGACTGAGGGGATAACACATTGCTCTCTGCAACTCCATGAAAGGAGATGGGAGTGAGGTCTTTTCTCTTTAGTATCAGGTGATAGAATGAGAGGAAATGGCCTGAAATTGTGCCAGGGAAGGTTTAGTTTGGATGTTAGGAACACTTTCTTTCCTGCAAAAATGGTCAGGAATTGGAATAGGCTGCCCAGGTAGGTGGGGGAGTCCCCATCCCTAGAAGGGTTCAAGAATCATAGAATTGTTAGGATTGGAAGGGACCTCAAGGATTATCCAGTTCCAACCCTCCTGCCATGGGCAGGGACACCTCACACTGGATCAGGTTGCTCAGAGCCACATCCAGCCTGTCCTTAAAAACCTTCAGGGAAGAGGCTTCCACCACCTCCCTGGGCAACCTGTTCCAGTGTCTCACCACCCTCATGGTGAAGAATTTCTTCCTAACATCCAATCTGTGACCAGCCCTTCCCTATCGTGAGAACAAGGTCCAGCATGGCACCTTTTCTTGTTGGCTCTTCTACCACTGGGAGGAGGAAGTTGTCATCTATGCATTCCCGGAACATCCTGGAAGGCTGGTACCTAGCTGTATTGTCCCTCCAGCAGATGTTAGGGTGGTTGAAATCCCCCATGAAGACCAGGGCTTGTGAACATGAAGCCACTTCTATTTGCCTGTGGAGGGCTTCATCTGCTTGATTCTGCTGGTCAGGTGGCCTCTAGCGGATCCCGACAGTAACATCACCTTCCCCTGCCTTCCCTTTAATCTTCACACGTATGCCCTCAACCAGCTCATCATCCTGCCCCCCGGGGAGCTCCACTGATTCCAGCTGGTCACTGATATAGAGAGCAACACCTCCTCCCCTCCTACCCTGCCTGTTCTTCCTAAAGAGCTTGTACCCAGTCATGGGAACCATCCCACCAAGTTTCTGTAATAGCCACTGTGTCATAGCATTCCAGCAGCGCAGTGGCCCTTAATTCACCCTATTTGTTGCCCAAACTGCATGCATTTGGATAGAGGCATTTCAGCTGGGCTGGCCATGCCACCCTCTTAGGTGAAACCCCCCTTGATTCCCTTGTGGTGTCCCAGTGCTTCATCTTTGGCTTGCCTCAGGGTAACAAGTTGAGAACGCTTGCTAGCAAGAAACATGTGGACATGTTGAGAGCCCTTGCTAGCAAGAAACATGTGGACGTGGTTCTTTAGGACCTGGTCTAATAGCCGTGGTGGTGTTAGGTTGATAGTTGGACTTGATGATCTTAGAGGGCTTTTCCAACCAAAAGAATGCTATGATTCTATGAAATACTTCAGAAGATGATAGTTATCAGCGAGGATTAGTATTTATCTGCAGAAGCATAGATGGGGCTGGAAATCGCCACATGTTTTGTTTGTACAGAAGCTTCAAATGGCTGGGAAACCACCATTTCCCCAGAGGTGGAGAAACTCACACGCTGCAGTAGGTTTTCCTCCTTTACCTGCTGCCAGCTGGACAGTTACAAACGACTATTCTCACCAGAACGCTGCTGTGTTACATTCAACTCACACTTCAGATGAAAAATGCAATCCACTTCATAATTCCATTTTCATTGAACAATAAACCCACCTGAGCCAGTTCAGAGCTGCTGAGATGCCCATCACTGTTTAGATCCAAGTGCTTAAACAGATCTTCAACTAAGAAGCGCTTCTGGGATACTCTGTCCTTGGCCAGGCTGCTCGGTGGGCTCTGCCGATGAGCCTGCAGGTCCAGGAGGATGCTTTTGAGCCGACTGTAGTCTGCCATTGTACAGGTGTCACCTAAAAGATAAGAGCATTACTGCACCATCTACATCTGCCTTGGTTTTCGGGTTTTGTTTGTTTGTTTAAGCACTGAACTCCTAGAAGGAAAAATAAGGCACAGCCAGAGACAGGTTGTCTGCATATACAACACCGCTCAGCCCTGCGCTTGAGGAGCTTCTTAGTTGTTACCTTTTGTAATAGCTGGCAGATTTTCTAAATCCTGCTGTCAAGGATGCCCTTCAGCATGTTACCTCCCAGATTATACAGCTTCAGTTACAGACTTCCACACTCAGCTCTGTAATCCCCACCCACATCAAACTGCCTCCACGTTTTCCCAAAGATAAAATGAATTAATCTACAGAAAATAAAGCTGGGGAAGCTGATGTTCTGAAAGTGCCAGAGCCATAAATAAATGGCACCCCTTACTGTTACCCTGGGCCAAACATGGGGCTGATCTTAAGGAACCTGTAAAGGCAGCCCAAGGTGGTAGGATGGTTAGATGGAGGACATGGAGGAACCCTTGTCTGTTGCCGGTGCCTTGCACGCTTCACCCTGCCGCAGACTGACATCCATGCTTTCCTCAGTCCCTGCCCAGGGAAGAAGCTTCTCATCCCAGAAAAGCCCTCAAACCACTCACTCTGAAGCAGCACCAGCTTGGCTGGAGGAATCAGATCAAACCTTCATGACCCAAGAACCTCCTGCTTTGCTCACAGCAGCCAGCTTTTCTGTGATTCTCCTCCAGGGAAAGCCTTGTTGTGATTTAAGCACCTTCTCTAGGATGCTTGAATACCAGAGAAAAAACCTTTCCACGTGCCCAAGGTGGATATAAGATGTTATGGCCCTTTTCTGCTCCACTGCTGTCTGGCAGAGCTTGGCAGAATGAAGGATGGCACAAATCCATTTGTTTTAATGCAAACCACAGCGGCTGGTGCCTTGTGGGAACCCGGCTGACTCTGCCCTGGAGGAGACGCTGGAGTACCCTCATGATGGCCATCAACCATCAACATCATCCACACATTTATCTGTCCCTGCCAGATGCCCCTTTCTCGGTATTGTATTTCCTCTATAAGGTAGATACCCTTAATCTCTATAATGGTGGTTTTAAAACTCCTTTTGGAGTCCCATCAATAATCCTGCTGGACTAAATATAAGGGAACCTGGTCTGAACACAGTTGAATGGACAATGGTTTTGTAGATCAGCTCCTCAAAGATTCCAACCACTACTCCTCTGAAAAATAACGGAGGACTCTGGCATCCTGACAACTAATGTTCCTGCCCTTTTCTTGCTGAACTGCATCACTTTTGGTCTTCTAGTCCCACTCCAACTGGAGCCCAATTAAAACACCAGGTGCAAGGCACTGCTCTGACAGCAAACCCATCTACTGTCAAGATTTGTTTTCACCCTTTATATTTCGTGCTCACAACTTCAAAAGCACCATGACTTGGGAAGGTGAGAGAGGACACGGATTCTGGGCATGACTTCACCAGGCAGGACAGTGCCCTATTGCTCCACAAGCCATAACTGCACCACAAATTTTATTTTCCATCCTGAACTCAGACCCTTCTAGTTTGCAGAGTTTCTCACAGCTCAGGGGTATTAAGCAGCTGCTAAATTTTTCTTTCTCTCTAAACAACCTCCTAAAGAGCCCTTGTTCCCACATGGGATCCATTTTTTTTTTATGGAAAAAAATAAGGGTACTCAGCTACTCTCAGGCTTGCTTATTATTTCTGATTTTTCCCCCCCCAACCACCTCATTTGATGGCTATTGTGAAGGCAACATGAAGAAATTCCTTTCCCCAGTCATGTGCTTATTTAAGAGAAAAATTGATTGCGGTATCCTGTGTAATGAAGTAATTTTGTAATCCTGTTGTAAATACCATTTCAGCTGCTGCAACAATAGTTACTCCTGAGCTGGAGTTTTCTCTTCAGTCAAATATAAAACCCAGGAAAATGCATCTAAGGCTAATGAAGACAGGGAAATTTATTTGATTTACTTCCACCTCTGTTCTGCTTTGTGGCTTCCATTCATGAGCACAAGCCACACGGGACCTTTCTATGGTCCTCTGGAGACCAGGTCTGTGTGTGCATCACAGCCACCAGATCTGCTCACCCTCACAGCACCCTTTAGCCCTTTTGACTTTTCACTTCTTCCTCCTACCAACCTCTGCCAAAGCAGCTCTTTCTTTATTCTGCAGACCTTGTCTTTTCTGCAGTTGGGTGGGTTTTTTTCCAGCTATTCCCCAACTGCTGCCTGGGCAGTGCTGTCCCCCAGCCTTCCTCCCTTGCTGGCCCCATTTGTACCGATTTAACTCTGTACAGAACCGGGACATTCTGTCATTAAGTGGCAGATTTTGACTATCTGTCATAGAATCATAGAATCTTTTCAGTTGGAAAAGACCTTTAAGATAATTAAGTCCAGCTCTCCCAAGGATGGTGCTAAACCATGTCCTTCAGCACCACATCTCTGCCTCTTGAACACCTCCAGGGATGGGGATTTAAACACCTCCTTGGGCAGCCTGTTCCAGTGTTTGAGAACCATACTTGGGAGAAAAGACCAGCCCCCATCTGTCTCCAACCTCCTGTCAGGGAGTAGTAGAGAGCAATGAGATCTCCCTTCAGCCTCCCTCTTCTCAAGACTAAACAAACCCAGTTCCCTCAGCTGCTCCCCATCAGACCTATTCTCCAGACTCTTCACCAGTTTTGCTGACCTTCTCTGGACACGTTCCAGCACCTCAATGTCTATCTTGGAGGGAAGGGCCCAAAACTGAACCCAGTACTCAAGGTGTGGCCTCACCAGTGAGAGTACAGGGGAAATCTCAGCTGAATTTTGTGGTGGCATATATTGTACAGGAAGATTAAAATAAGAAAAATCCAACTATTATTTTGCAGACCTCTTTAAGTCCTACAATGGAGTAGTTTTAACCTCATCAAATTCTGGAGGAGTAAGTACATTATCACTTGTTGTAAATGCTTCTCTTTAATCTGTTGTTGGACCAATTCACGAGTCTTCTGTATGAAGTTGTTTAGTCTATTTTTACATTAGAAGTACTTTGCCCCTCTTTGTGCATGTTTTCCTCTTTAGAAGTTAACATTTTATAATTACAGTAATGACCTTTAGGGTGTACCTTATGATCCACTAATGAGATGCCTGAGAGCTCTCCTAATGATATCTGAACCACCACCACAGCACATCGTTATTAGACCATTACACATCCTTAACAATAATAAATACTCCTGCTTGCTGTAATCATATTGTCCTTTAGTGCTTAGCAAGAGGACTGAGGAGACTTTGCTGTTCCAGTGCAAGGTGGGGAAGAAATCAGCAGCTGCTTTGCAGCGGGTTACTCTGCGAATGTGTTTGATTGCGAGCATGTGGAAGGACACACAGCCTGGGGAGAATGACGGTGTGTTCTTCCTGCAGTTCTATTGAAAATGTCACGAGAACTCATTTCCAGCACAGAATCATGGAATTGTTTTGGTTGGAAAAGACCTCTAAGATTGAGTCCAACTGTCAATCCATCTCCACCGCAGCCATTAACCCAAAATGCTATGTCTACATGTATTTTGAATATCTCCAGGGACAGTGACTCCACCACCACTCTGGGCAGCCTGTTCCAATGCCTGACCCCTCTTGCAGGAAAGAAATTGTTCCTAACATCCAATGTTCATCTGAAAATATTTTATAAACAGTCATTTTTTTTGTTCACTTACAGTTTTAACAGATGCTTTATCAGTTAAAGATCACACTCTCTCCTGAGCTTGATGTACAACCTGATGTAAAAAGTACTACATTACTAAGTTTTTAAGCTTAATGTAGTTTAAGCATAGATAAATACCTGTTAAAAATGTATTTCAGAGGCTTAATAGTGCTTATTCTGTAGATAAAACCTACCCAGAAACTCGGGTTGTTTGACTGTGGATGCCTCTTCCTGGAGATATTTGAGGCCAACCTGGTCTAGTGGGAGGCATCCCTGCCATTGGCAGGCTGGATGGCACTAGATGATCTTTAAGGTCCCTTCCAACCCAAACCATTCCATGATTGTGGTTGTCTAAACTTGAGGCCATGCATGTGTGTGTGCCCTCTGCTCTTCCTTTCTGCAGAAGGAGACATAAAGTTCCCACACTTTCTGAGCTGAGCTGTCACTGATACATAGCTTGTGGCAATGGCTGGCTGAGAATTGCTTAAAAACTGACTGTGGTAGAGGATGAAGCCATCCCAGGGCAGATCCTGAAGTCTCATGATAGAAGTGTCTCCAAGCAGGCAGCATGGAAGACTCTTTTACACAAACACCCAAGAAGCAAATGTCATGTTCTTGAGTCCACCCATCCCCAAGGATGCCACACAGTAGCCTTTATCATTCACACTGCTGGTCCCTCCTGCCATGTGCACTTCATGGTACAAATAAACAACCGGGCCATAAGAAGCAAAGCACCTTTTACCACGAAGTCAGATTCCCAGGATCCCTCATATGGAGTGATGGGGAAGTGCAGTGCATTGTTTGGAAAGGTGCTCCAGAGCACCAAAGCAGCAGTGAAATTTACATAAATGCCAGAAGACTTTAAAGTTTGCTAAAGCTTCCAAATACTACATTTGCTATCTAAAGGTATCCAATCAACCATTTAAAAGTGAGCATTGGTTACTTCCTGGAGGAATCCAAAAAGCATTGCTTTCTCCAATAGGAATAAAGTAGAGGATTACAAAATGTCAAACAGCAGATTGTGCAGCACCATCAGCTGAAGCAGGCAGAAGGAGCAAATGCACCGTTTACCTGACTAAAGCCTGTTTGGTTTTGTTAATTTAAATTACAGGATGGCTGAGTTAAAGTTGTGAAGAGATTTTCCACTCAGAAATTATCACCGTGAGGCGGCCGCTCTGAGAAGGTAGCCAGGGCTTTCTGGTCACTTGGACCTGTGGACCAAGACTTTTCCTTATGGAAATCCTGAAGAGTGAGCTAGGCTAATCATTGCTGTGTGAAAAATAACTCTTCCAGTTCAGGCATTGCAACAGGCTGCCCAGGGAAGTGGTGGAGCCACTGTCCCTGAAGGTGTTCAAGAACCATGTGGATGTGGCACTTTGGGACATGGTTTAATGGCCATGGTGGTCTTAGGTTGATGGTTGGAGTTGGGGATCTTAGGGATCTTTTCTAACTGAAACAATTCTATGATTCTACAACAAGTGGATGCGTCATAGATGAGGGATAGCAACACCAGAGCATCAGGCCTCTGGCATGGACAATTTGATCCCAGACAGCACAGAATCATAGAATGGTAGGGATTGGAAGGGACTGCTGGAGATGGCCTAGACCATCCTCCCTGCTAACACAGGTACATATAGATCAGGTTGCATGGATCACATGAATGGAGATGTCAGTCCTACACAGCAGGACTGCCTTTAATTACCTGGAATGAAACAGAAGTCTAAGTCCAGATTTGTGCAGAACATGCCTGGTTTGGGAACTCTGCCCAACCTGTACTACCCAGCAGCAGGACTTCTCCTTAATATTTCCCCTTCTTATATTGTTGTTTCTTTGTTTTAATTTTCACAGTGGAAGGTGTAATATGAAACGCCCTTTGTGGGCCAGACTGAGCATGGTAGAGCCAGGCTTTCATGGGAGGAAATACCTTGTATTCAGGAAGCAAACAGCTGCCTCCAAATCCCATGACAAGCTTTCTGAGGTACTTTGTTTCATGTTGCCTGAGCTCTTTGCCTGCTCTCCAACCTCTTCAGGGAGCAAACAAAAGGAAAGCAGGAAAAGGAGCCTCTCAGAACTCCCAGTTGTGTCTAGACTTGTGTGAGACTAAAGGGTGGAAGTCATGAGGATGGAGCTGGGCTCTTTTCAGTTGGATACAAATTAGAACACAGGCGGTCTCACTTGAACTCGGGGGAAAAAATCTTTGATGTGAGGGTGCTGGAGCCCTGGAGCAGGCTGCCCAGAGAGGTTGTGGAGAGATTCCAAACACACATGGACATTGTGATCCTGGGCAAGCTGCTCTGGGTGTCCCTGCTTTAGCAGGGGAGTTGGACTAGATGACCCCCAGAGGTCCCTTCAAACCCTTACCACTGTATGATTCTGAGCTGATCAAAACACCTTGCCGTGCATTCCTTCTGAAGTGCCACAGACCAATCCACCCTCAATATCTCAGGGAATTTGCTATTTGAGTCCTGCTGTCACCTTTCTGCATTCCATGTTCCCCAAGGCAGCTGGCTGCCACGCACAATTTGATCCTCTAAGCCTATGCTCTTCAGAAGATGTGTGAGCAACACAGACGCTTAATTATCCATACAAGTGCTGACTGCTCTGCTCCCATGTCAAACATCCTGGCTTCCAGTTTGTGCCCATTGTCCCTTGTCCTGTTGCTGAAAAGAGTCTGGCCCCATCCTCCTGCCTCCCTCCCTTCGGTTCATGATGAGCATTGAGAAGAGCCCCTCTCAGGCTGCTCTTCTCCAGGATAAACAGACCCAGGGCTCTCAGCCTTTCTTCCTCAGAGAGATGCTCCAGGCTCCTCAGCATCTTCGTAGCCTTCACTGGACTCATTCCAGTAGTTCCCTGTCTCTGTTGAACTGGGGAGCCCAGAACCGACCCAGTACTCCAGAAGTGGCCTCACAATAGGGCAGAGTAAAGGGGGAAGAGAACCTTCCTCAACCTGCTGGCACCTCAGAAGATTATTTCCCTTCTTGGGCACAAGAGCACATTTCTGGCTCATGGTGAACTTGTTGCTCACCAGCACTCCCAGCTCCTTCTCTGCAGAGCTGTTTTCCAGCAGCTCAACCCCTCACCTGTACTGGTGCAGGGGGTAACTTCCCAGGTGCAGGATCCTATACTTGCCCTTGTTGAACTTTATGAGGTTCACCTCTGCCCACCTCTCTAGCCTGTCCAAGTGTCTCTGAATGGCAGCACAGCCTGATGGGGTATCAACCACTCCTCCAAATTTGGTATCATCAGTAAACTGGCTGAGTCCACTGTCCCTCCATCCAGATTATTGCTGGAGATATTGAACAAAACCAGACCCAGCACTGACCCCTTGGGGAACACCACAAGCTCCAGGCTTCCTTCTTTCTCTTAACCTTTACAAAAGTCTTATAGTCTTCCCAAGCTAGTCCAATAGAATGTTTCTCAAGAATCCAATCAGTTCATTATGCTATGAATTTGTTTGGGGCTGGGATCTGAAGTAATTAAGCTGGTTTCGTTGTCACCGTTAACGACAGCTGCGCACGGCGCCTTTTCCCCTCCCGCTCCCCGCTCTGCAGCTTAGGCTGCAGCATCGCTCATTTAGGTTAATGGGTTTTGCTAAGAAAAACAATACAGTCTGAAGGCAAAATATGATTTGGAGAGAGTATGCAACAGGCACAGGGAGCTGTGTGTGTGAGATCATGTCTTGCGTGGAGCGATGGATTTGCAGCAGCGCAGGCTGTGCTGTGAATAAATGAATCACTGGACACAGGCAGCTGTCTGTTTGGGAATCATACATAATTCACCTGTCACTGCTGCTGCTGTAGGTGGTGTGCACACCACAGCCTTTGCATGAGGAATATAAGGGCTGCTTGTGAGTGGTTTGCCCCTGCCTGCCTGGTGTTCCTTTTTCAGCTGCTTTGATGTTCACTGCATTGTTTCCTCTCTCTGGTTTGACAAATATTTTTAATTTTTTAACATGAAAATAACAGCACTCAGCAGGCAGTGAGCAATAAAGCAGTGGTAGGAACAGCCTTGTTTGCTTGTGGTATCAGGCTGTTCAGTCTGTAGAAGAGAAGCTGGAGAGGGGATCTTCTCGCTGCTATGAATAGCTAAAGGGTGGGGGGCAAAAGGATAGGGACAGACTCTTTTCAGCAATGCCCAGCAACAGGGAAAGGGGCAATGGGCACAAAATGGAACCCAGGAGGTTCCATGTGAGTAGGAGGAGAAACATTTTTGGTGTGAGGGTGCTGGAGCCCTGGAGCAGGCTGCCCAAAGAAGTTGCAGAGTCTCCTTCTCTGGAGAGATTCCAAACCCAACTGGACATTGTGCTCCTGGGCAAGCAGCTGTGGGTGCCCTGCTTTAGAGGGGCCAGTGGACTAGATGATCTCCAGAGATCCATTCTAACCCCCAGCATACTGGGATTCTGTGTGGCTCTGTGGTGTGACATAGAGAACTTTCCCAGCCCACACACTGCTGTTAGTTATGTATTTTTTATGCTAAATAATATGTGGGTATGCTGGCTGAGTGCATCTTTGTGAGACATATTCTGGTGGGCAAAGAGCAGTAAGATCCCTGTCTTAGGAATGGGTTCAGGGTCTCCGTGGGTGATGGAGAATCACTTCATAGTACCACAAAGTGTCTGAGCCAGCTCAGGTGGTGGGCACTGAATTACGGTAGAGCCACTGGCTGCCAGCTAGAAGCCAAAGTTCTTGCAGACATGGCTGTGGTTGTTTTGTTGCTCATTGTGGGATGATAAAACTCCCCAGAATGAGATAAAAACCACCCTGTCATTTAGAACAAAAGCTGCCTTAGTGAGAGCTGCTCTATCCCACAGCTCATCAGAGAGGACAGGAGATATGAGCAGAGCCCAACCTCAATGCAAACCTGGGAAGATCATAGAATCACAGAATGGTTTGGACTGGAATGGTTTGGAGAGGTGGGCACAAGCCAACCTCATGAGCTTCAACAAGACCAAGTGCAGGGTCCTGCATCTGGGTCGAGGCAATCCCAGGCACAAATACAGGCTGGGCAGTGACTGGCTGGAGAGCAGTCCTGAGGAGACAGACTTGGGGGTGCTGGTGGACGAGAAGCTCAACATGAGCTCTCAATGTGCGCTTGCAGCCCAGAAAGCCAATCAGATCCTGGGCTGCATCAGGAGAGGTGTGACCAGCAGGTCAAGGGAGGTGCTTCTCCCCCTCTACTCAGCTCTGGTGAGACCCCACCTGGAGTACTGCGTCCAGTTCTGGAGCCCCTATTACAGGAGGGATGTGGACGTGCTGGAGCGTGTCCAGAGAAGGGCCACGAGGATGAGCAGAGGGCTGGAGCACCTCTCCTATGAGGACAGACTGAAGGAGTTGGGGCTGTTCAGTCTGGAGAAGAGAAGGCTCCGAGGTGACCTCATTGTGGCCTTCCAGTATCTGAAGGGGGCCTACAGGAAGGCTGGGGAGGGACTTCTCAGGATCTCAGGTAGTGATAGGACTAGGGGGAACGGAATGAAGCTGGAAATGGGGAGATTCAGGCTGGATGTGAGGAAGAAGTTCTTCACCATGAGAGTGGTGAAGCCCTGGAATGGGTTGTCCAGGGAGGTGGTTGAGGCCCCGTCCCTGGAGGTGTTTAAGACCAGGCTGGACGAGGCTCTGGCCAGCGTGATCTAGTGTAGGGTGTCCCGGCCCATGGCAGGGGGGTTGGAACTAGATGATCCTTGTGGTCCCTTCCAACCCTGACTGATTCTATGATTCTATGATTGGAAGGGACCTTAAAGATAACCTAGTTACAATCTGCCTGCTATGGGCAGGGACACCTTCCACTAGACCAGATTTCCTCAAGGCCTTGCTCAACCTGACCTTGAACACCTCCATGAAGGAGCCATCCACAGCCACTCCAGGCAACCTGTTCCAGTGTCTCACTCCCCTCACAAGAAAGAATTTCCTCCTAACATCCAGTCTAAACATCCCCTCTTCCAGTTTAAAGCCATTCCCTCTCATCCAATCACTACAAGCCCTTGTAAACAGTCCCCTCCCCAAGATGACATGTGGGATATAAGATTTAGGGTTTGATGTATCAGATAAATGCAAAACAAAATTCAGTAGATGGAAATTGAAGCTAAACAAATTAAAAATAAAATATGTTTGCCCACTGAGACTAAGTAATCATGTGAAAAATTACTCTTCTGCGCTTAAATCAGAGCTGGAAGCCTTCCTAGGAGGTGTGCTGTAGAGCAAACAAATTATGGAGCTGCTGCAGGGAAAATCTCATTGAATTCCGAGGAGGTCAGAGCATGCACATGATCCCTCCTGGCTCTAAAAATCCATAAATCCGTGGCACATTGCCTGGGAGGTGATAGGCACCTGATAGATTACATTGATCATGTGCTTTCCCACCTCAAGCTTCCTCCTGCCTCCCTCCCCTGGGGCTTCTCTTACCATCTCCTGCCTGTACACCTGCCTGCTCCTTCACAGGAAGGAAACAAACCTAGAACTTGTTTTTGGACTTGGCAAACCAAGGCATAATTCCTGGGCTTCCCTCAAAAAAGGGCTTCAAATACACCCATCTCTTTTCTTCTGCACTCAGGGCTATGGTGGGGGGGGGGGGGGGGTTCAGTGAGGTTTGTGCAGTTTGGAAGTTAACTGTTGGAGGTAGAAACACATTTTTTTTATTTATAGAAGAAGGAATTTCTCTTCTGTACATTTTTAATATATTTTAAGAGCTTGTAGAATAATAGATGGGGGCTTTTTCTTTTTTCTTGTAATAAAATGAAACACTGAAATAAATATCTGCTGAGGCAAGTTTTAACTCTTCCAGGTTGTAAATGTCTGCTGTTTAACAGTATCTACTTCGGAGCATATATTCCATTCCATTTCTGTGATGTATTTGGTGAGCTCCCAGTCACTGCTAAATTATATATGGCTGTCTGACAAATGTACATCTTATTAACTGAAACGTATCCCTAAGATAAGCAAGTTAGCTTGGGCTTTTATTGTTAATTGAATTTCGTCAGCAGCAGCTGCTGAAGGTTTCCTAACATTCATGAATTTGCATGATGTTCAACATCTGCTCCCCACGGCAGCAACTTCACCGGAGTTTCACTTCACCTGCAAATTCAAATCAGGACTAAAAGGGGTACTCAGCCTTGGAGGGTTTAGCCACGTGTAAGGTAGGTGAGCAGGTAGCACTGCATTGGCGGTGCGGTGCAATGAGCCCAGCTTTGCCTAAACGTCAGGTCTGCAGCAGGTGGTTTCCTCCAGGGACAGCAATGGTGAAAATCATAGAACCACAGAATTGTTTAGGTTGGAAAAGACCTGCAAGATCATTGAGTTCAATCACTAACCCATCACAACCTCATCTACTGCTAAATTATGTCCCTCAGCACCACATCTACACAGCTTTATAAATCCCTCCACAGATGGGGACTCTACCACTTCCCTGGGCAGCCTGGGCCAGACCTTGACAACCCTTTTAGGGAAGAAATTGTTCCTCATGTCCAACCTAAATGTCCCTGGTGCAACCTGAGGCCACTTCCTCTTGTCTGGTTATTTACTACTTGGGCCCAGAAACCAGCCCCCACCTAATTTAAACCTCCTTTCAGGCAGTTATACAGAGCCACGAGATCTCCCCTCAGCCTCCTTTTCTCTCAGCTGAACAAATCCAATTCCTCTGCCATTTCAGACTCTTGACCAGCTTCACCACCCCTCTCTGAACCTGCTCTAGCACCTCAATGTCCTTCTTGGGGTGAGGTGCCCAAAACTGAACCCAGCATTCAAGGTGCAATACCCAAGGCTAGATGGTCTTCAGTGGTGTTTAGAGACAGTTCCTTCTGTTACTATCAGACACGATAGGTACATTGCAGTACCTGCAGTGCAACGGCTGCCCAGCACTGCTGTATTACAGGAAAATTTCTCTCTGAGTGATCAAAAGTCAAGTGGTTGATAGCATGAATTAGAGATTAAGATTTAGGTTAACCTTTCTTCATCCTTAATCAGTTTGTTCAGCCCTAGTTCTTACAGCCTGTAAAAATCAAAGCAGGGCAAAAAAACCCACACCCAGACATCTCTAAATTGCAAGACATCTCTGAATATCATGAGGTTTTCTCACTATTCCACTCTCTTTTACTACAGCAAGCAGGTTTGCTTGCTCAGAGGAGTCTGTCCACACAACCTGTTGAGGAAAGCAGGGTTTTTCCTTCTCTTTTTTTTTTTTTTCCCCAACCACACAGGAAAAGTGGGTACAAAGTCCACCTAATACTCTCCATGGACATGCAATTAAAGAAGAGGAAGACAGATAGGAAGAGACAGATAGAAAATTTGCATGGAGGGATGGGGATTTGCAATGAGACCCCTGAAGAACCAAAGTCATCTTTAATTTTCTCATCCCTATGCAAACCTGCTCTGTCAAATCAAATGGGCCACGAGGCTATGGACTATTGGTGTAAAGAGTTCACGGAATCATCTCATTCCAGTTCAGCACTGTCCTGGTTTGAGGCCAGTCAGATCCTCTCTTGCCCTTGAAAGGGGCAAAGGAATGACAAACAAATGGATTGCAGAAGTGATGGAAAGTTTAAATGGAAAAGCAGTAAGTGTTTTACAGAAAGCTACAAGCATAGTGACAAAAGAAACCCAAAGCATACGGAGTCCCCTACAGCACACCCAAAAGCCTCCCAACACTTCCTTTCTCCCCACCTGAGGGTATACCCAAAACCCCCAGGGCTCTTTCTTCCCCCCACTGCTAGGCTGGTCTCAAGACTGGCCAGGTTTGAGACTGCCCTTCCCCCTTCTTCTCCTGGCATTAAGCCTAGCCAGGCCTAAGAGGCCTTGAAATAACTCCCCACCGTCACCCGATAGGGAGCATCTCCCACGGGAGCAGAGAGGGAAGAAAAAGGGAGAGAAAGACTTTGCAGATAAATTTACAGGGCACAAGATATTACGGGTATGAAATATGCTGTTTCTTGTGTCCACCTACTGGGCTGGACACTCAGGACACTGGAGAGGTAGCTTGTGTGGCAGGAACAGGAGGCACCCAGCCTAAACTGCCACAAGCGCTCTGATGTTCTGGAACCACACTTCTGCACTTAAGGCAAGCCAGAGCTTTCATTCTGCATGCATGGAAGCGGGCTGTTACTGATAGGCAATTTAGCTGCAAACAGCACAAGAACTAAGGAGCTGTGCTCATAAATTTGTATCCTGTAACATTTCACTTTAGTCCTTTTCTGATGCTTCCAACAGTACCAGATAGAGCCCAAGAGAAGCAGATGAAAGGATGGGCTGTATGAATCACAGAATTCCAGAATCCCAGCATGGTTGGGATAGGAAGTGACCTCTGGAGATCATCCAGTCCAAACCCCCTGCTGAAGCGGGGTCACCCACAGCAGCTTGCCCAGGATCACAATGGTCTGGTGGGTTTGGCACCTCTCCAGAGAAGGAGATTCCACAACCTCTCTGGGTAGCCTGCTCCAGGGCTCTGACACCCTCACAGGAAAGAATCCTAGAATTGTTTCTGTTGGAAAAGACCTCCAAGATCATTGAGTCCAACTGCCAACCTAACACCACCATGGCCATTAAACCATATCCCCAGATGCCATGTTCAAACATTACTTGAACACTTAGGTGATCACCGAGGTGATCCTGCTTTGGCAGGAGGGTTGGACTCAATGATCTCTGGAGGCTCCTTCCAACCTCTAAGGTTCTATGATTTAACATAAAACTTAAAACACCCAAACAAGCTTCCTACTGCACACACTACCTCACCAACTGTAACATTCAGCAAAATAACCTCCAGGGATGGTGACTCCACCACCTCCCTGGGCAGCCTGTTCCAAAGCCTGACCACTCTTTCAGGAAAGAAATTGTTCCTAACGTCCAACCCAAACCTCCCCTGGCACAATTTCAGGGGAGACAATTTCACAGTTTCAGCAAAGAAGCTTCTCCTTATGTTCAAGCAAAACCTCCTGGGTTGTAATTTATACTCATTGTCCCTATAGAAAACAAAACCTTCCTCAAATCTGTTTATTTTACCTGGAAATCTTATTTTTGGTAACCATGTCTCTTTTGCCCTGCGGAAAGGGACACAAAGACAAAGCTTACTGCTCCCATCTCCCACACCGAATTTCTTCCTGGAGCTAGAAAACAGCCACAGGAACAGCTGAAAATAACCACCATGGTGTAAGTGGAACTGTCAAATAAAATGACAGCCCTGGTGCCTCCTATCTTAGAAATGACACTCTTCAGCCTGCTCCAAACAGCTCTTTATTACCACATTTGGTGGTGGCTATGGGTTGCCATGAAAATGAGTGCTACTGGAGTTCACCTTTGGTGCTGGTTTATTTATACTGGGTTGTTATTATACCCTCCTGTGGTGGCAGATAGCAGAAGCATGCTCCTGCCACTGCAGACGATGTGTGCCAGCTTGCTGGCAGCTCAGTGTGGGATGCCCAGTGGTGATGTCCTGAAGCCTGAAGTGACAGCACATCAAGTCTAATGATGGGGTGAGATTGTTTGGATTAGCAGCATGACTGCATACTCTCAAGGCTGGACCTCAGAGCGCATGGGCTGCCATGGGTAGCCAAAAGGCCAATGGTCTCCTGAGGTGCATTAAGAAGAGTGTGACTAGCAGGTCAAGGAATATTATCCTGCCCCTCTGGTCTGTCCTAGTGACGCTAGTCTGGGCTCCCCAGTTCAAGAGAGACAGGGAATTAGTGGAGAGAGTCCAACAGAGGCCACACAGATGATTAAGGAAATTGAACAAGAGAAGGCTGAAAGATGATCTGATCAGTACTTTCAGGTGGGTGTCAAGAAGGGGCCAGTCTCTTTTAACTGGTGCCCAGTGAGAGGACAAGAAGCAACAGGCACACACTGGAAGCCAAGAGGTTCCATCTGAACAAAAGAAACTCCTTTGGTGTGAGGGTGCTGGAGCCCAGAGGCAGGCTGCCCAGAAAGGTTGTAGAGTCTCCTTCTCTGCAGAGATTCCAACCCACTTGGACATTGTGATCCTGACCAACCTGTGATGGGTGACCCTCCTTTAACAAGGGGTTGCACTGGATGATCTCCAGAGCTCCCTTCCAACCCCCACCATGCTGGGATCCTGTGATTCTGTGCTGTGCTCAGGCATGTGGAGATGTCACCCAGGTGAACCTCCTCCAGAGCATTCAAGAATTTTGAATCTCTATATAATCCTTCTGGTGTGAACAATCACACACTCTGGTACTTAGTCTGGATGCTAGACACCTCACAGCTTTTGTCATGCAGCTGCATGGTGCAGCCCCTGCAGCTGGGGGGAAAATAGCTCTGCAACCACTGGGACTCAAATCCCCTGAAGACTTCAGTACAGGTTTAGGTTCACACCTACTGCCAGGTTAGCTCTACAGTAAGGACTTCAGGACTGGTGCTCTGTAGGTGTTATCAGATCCATTCTGGTATTTAAAGATATAATCCTTGCATTGTAAGGCACTTTGCACAGCAGCATTTTACAGGGAGAGCAGTTTGCCCAGCGAAGCAAGCCCTGCATTTCCTCCCTTGGTTTTATGCTAACTGCATTCCTTTGAAGGACACTTAATCCCCAGATTTGCTGTTTCTCTGCTGTCTGCAAGGGCTCAGAGATGGGTTGAAGATTGCTCAGGGATGCCACTATAAAAACCTGATACAATTCACAGGAATCAGGAGTAAAATTCTTAAAGAGGGCAATTATTAAGGAAACTGGATTAATGATCTGTCATCACAATTTAGCCACATTCCCCACTGACCTTTCACAAAGAGGATGCTCTTGATAAATGCAGTTCATTACAGAGTTCTGACATGAAAACGGAATGGCACTCTATGTTTCTTGGCAGGCTGATCAATATTTTAGCTGCCAAAGCATGCAGAAGTGCTAAACAGGTTCGATTCTGCAGCTCCTGCAGAGCGCAGCAAGGACCAGCAGCGCTCAGAGAGAGCTGAGCGTGTGACCGTGACAGTCGCTAGCCACACTTTGGCAATCAGACCTTCATATGCTGCCTTTTTTTTTTTCTCCTGTCCTACTGTTTTCCTTTCATAGAATCATTTCAGTTGGAAGAGACCTCCAAGATGACCAAGTCCAACCATCAACCTAACATTACCACGGCCATTAAACCATGTCCCCAGGCGCCATATCCACACATTTCTTGAACACCTCTAGGGATGGTGACTCCATCACCTCCCTGGGCAGCCTGTTCCAATCCCTGACCACTCTTGCAGGAAAGAAATTGTTCTTAATACAAAACCTAAACCTCTCCTAGCACAATTTCAATTTCAGGCCACTTCTTGTTCTATCACCTGATACTAGGGGGTATCTTTTCCTGTCTGTCAAGGCTGGTTTGTTGGTTTGTTTTTAACTTCAATGGATTCATTGGTTTTGAAAATGCTGTAAATGGATAAAAAGAGCTCATTCCTGGTGTACAGGGAGAAATCCTGGGCTTCCCTGGCTGGGACTTTACATCATGGTTCCTCAGTTTCGCTATATCCTTCCTCATACAACCAGGGTCACTGCAGAAGATGAGCTTGGGGATGGAGAGCCAATGAAAGCTGCTGCCAGCGGATGTATTTAATTGTCCATTTCTGTTAAAGAAATTGCCAGAAATCCCTAGGTTTTGAACATGTCAAGTATATTCAAGTATTTTCCAAAGAGCACAGGAGGGAGCTGCACCTTTTCTGAGGTTTCATAGAATCATGAAATTTATCAGGTTGGAATGCATCCCCAATGATCATCTTCTTCAATTGCCTCTGCAGTGAGTACAGACACCCTAAACTAGATCAGGTTGCTCAGGGCCATAGCAAGTTGGACCTTGCATGTGTCCAGGGATAGGGCCTCCACCACCTCTTTAGGCAACCTCTTCCAGTATTCCATTACTCTCATTGTAATTCCTCCTGATGTCCAAAACACCAGTGACTTTTCTTTGAAAGTCCCCAGAGTTTTCTTCTTAGGCTACAAAGTGAAATGTTGAGGTCACAGGAAGGACCCAAGGTGATTTCCAGCAGCAGGATGGAGACAAAGATATCTCAGCTCGCAGTACCCTACTACAGGGCAAAACACCACGCAGCTTTTCCTGGGGAAGGCTTGTGTTTGTTGTGCATGGCATTGGTGTCATTAGGTTTGTGCTCAAAAAGTAGAGTGGCCATCAGCAGAAGTGACGGAGAGTCTCCTGAAATGGTGAAAGGGACACTTTAAATGTGGGGTATTTTATTAATGCCTAAGATTGAATACAAATATAGTGGTGTTATGTTATTAAGGTTCATATAAAAATCAAATCTCTCCTACAAGGGTAGGCTGAGAGAGCTGGGGTTGTTCAACCCGGAGAAGAGAAGGCTCCAGGGAGACCACCTCGTATTTAGAGGGTTAGGTAAGAAAGCAGGGCCTGTTGTGACAGGACAAGGGCTGATGGTTTAAACTAAAAGAGGGAGATTTAGACTGGATAGAAGAAGAAATTGTTTACACTGAGGGTGGGGAGACTCTGGTCCAGGTTGCCCAGAAAGATAGAAGATGCCTCATCCCTGGAACCATTCCAGGTCAGGTTGTTGGGGCTCTGAGCAACCAGCTCTAGTTGTAGATGTCCCTGCTAACTGCTGGGGGCTCGATTAGATGACTTTTAAAGGTTCCTTCCCACCCAAACCATTCTCTGTTTCTGTTTTCCACTACACATATCTATTTATATGTGTGTATCTGTTACAGTTTTAGTGCATTCTCCTTTCTCTCTTTTCATTCAGCCTTTAAACTGGGCCAAATTACTACTCACAGCCCTGGGACAGAAGTTTATTGCTTTCACTGGTGGCTTTGCACAGCACATGCTGCTGAGCAGCTGTAGAGTGCTGTGCTCAGGAGCGGCTGCTGCTGCGTCACTGCAGCCCTCACACATCTCAGATGTCAGGGGACAGTGTGCGAGACCTGTGGAGCCTATCACATCCACGCTCCGGAGGGATGCTGAGGGATCTGCTTCCAACAAAGCTGAAGAGCATGGTTTTCTCCAGAGGGAAGTGAAGGTAATTAGGTTTTGAAGGAGTTTTGACAGAGGCTGAGAGCCCTTTGTGACCTTCTGACTGTGGTGTGTTAGCAGCATTTGAAACTGAACTTAGTTGTTAAACAGGAAACATAATTTGTCTCATTGCTGGGTTTTGTCTTTTTGCGTGTGTGTTGTGTACACAGTGCAATGCCCTTATCCTGCCATGAAGCATGAGCCTCTGCTGGGTAGATGGTTCCTGACCCTGGCCACAGCAGCAGTGTGGTGAGGCAAAATGTACTATGAGTTTACAGCAGGATTTGGGGCTGGCTGCCAGAGGCTGTCACCAGCTCTGTCTTTCTGTGGTTTCCTTTATTTCACTCTTCAAGCCTATCATATTTGTCTGGAGCCACAGCACAGCTCTGAGCCTTGGAATGTGTCAAAATGGGGACACCTATCTTGGGCTGTCTTGCAGCTCAGATCAGTGTGGGAAAAAGCAATTTTGTGGTGGCTTTGGTTTCAAAGCATGAAAGCATCAAGGAGGGTTGCAAAGCAGAGAAAGACGACTGCAGTCTCCAGAATCATAACCCGCAAGAGCTAGGATGTGGCACCAGTAGGTGACCTAGACAAGTCTGACACATGCAGAAACAGAGATGCAATAGGTTGCTCAGGGAGATGGTGGAGTCACCATCCCTGGAGGTGTTCAAGAAGTGTGTGGACATGGCATTTTGAGATGTGACTTAATGGCCATATTGGTCTTAGGTTGATGGTTGGACTCAATGACCTTAGAGATCTCTTCCAATTGAAAAAATTCTATGATTCTATCTGCTCCTTGCACATATTACTTATACTTTCAGTAACACAGTTCATACTGGAAGTTGTGTTTAAACATGCAGTTGTGCTCTGCACACAGCACACTCACAGTGTGAGCTATCACACTCATCTAATCTTCCCAGCAGGTGCTATGGTCTCAGACTGGTGCCAGAGATAGCTGTTAGCCAAAGGAATTGTAAGTATTAGCTTAATAAAGTGAGAAGGGCTCTTAGAAGAGATGATGAGGGTTCAGAGCTGCTTCAGGTCCTTTCCAGTTCTGCCTTTTGTGGTCAGAAAGGGTTAAGGTGAAGGTGAGTCAGAAGGCCATGACGCTGGTTCCTAGTGCACCAACACAACCACAAAATTCAACCCAGCTAACACCTTTAAGTACACCTTAACCTGCCCATACCAAGGCAGTTAAAGCATCACACCTCTCAAGGCTCCAACACAGCAAGAAAAACCGCAAATACATCTCCTCTGACTTCCTATTTACAACTCAAACTCAAGACTGCTTTTCTTCCCACCAGAGCCCAGACAAGAGAATCACTTAGATTTGTATTTCTCCTTTAAATCTACGAGGAGCAAATTCAGCACACCAAGAAACAGGAAGAATAAATAAAAGTTTACTGATGCAACAGGCTGGATTTTGGGGATAAATTCCTCTCCTCTTTCTTCATTCCCTCCTCCCCCCCCTTAAAGTACTGTAATGATAAATGATGAATGGGGCAGTCATCTAAGCACTGGAAGTGCTTTGGTGCTGACAAAGCAAATAACCTTTCTGCAGTTCAACATAGCAGTTGTGGAGTAGATCTGCTGGAGGCCTGTCAAGATAACAATATGCCCACACTGAACCATCAGCAGTGGGATTTTTCATTATATATGTCACTAAGGTACAGAGAGAAGCTTCTTACTGCAGAAAGAATGTTTTTCCTGAAGATTGTAAGCACTGGGAGTGACAAATATTCCAGGCTATGACAAATCACTGCGTTTTGATCCACAAGAGCACAACACTGAGCCTCTGGAGAGAGGGAATTAGCGCAGTTTAAAGGCTGGGATGCAGGCAGTGATGGCCCTGAGGGAGCTGCTGCCCACCCAGGCATGGCTTGTTTGGTGCCAGCACTTTGGTTCTCACCCTGCAAAGCTTCAGCTTATGCTCTGCCCAAAAAGGCTCCCTGAAGACTCTGCTAAAGAAAAAGGCTCCCCAGATTTCCATCTCTCATTTGGATGAGGATTGCCTTCCCCATGGCAAACCACCACACTGCCTGTTTCAGCTGGAACACCCAAATCAAGACTATGCTGAGGAAGATAGATCAGAGACAGTTCAGGGCATCACCATCCCCAGCATCAGAGAGTATTTGGGGCTTTATAAACAAAAAGGAGAAAAGAAAGAAAGAAAAAAATATTCTTTACAGTGAGAACAGGTTGCCTAAGGAGGTTGTGAATGTCCTTTCCCTAGAGGTGTTCAAGACCAGGTTGGACAAAACCTTGAGTAAGCTGGTCTAGTGAAAGCTGCAACTAGATGATTTTTGAGGTCCCTTCCAACCCAAACCATTCTATGATTCTCTGATGGAAAAGACATCATCAGACTCTTCAAAAAGAAAGAGTTTAAGCCCTTTACAGCACAGCCTTCAGAACATCTTCACTGTCTTAACATCTTCCTGCCAAAACAGCACTAGAACAGAGAGCCCCAACTACAGGGATGAATTTGTTTCATACACCAAGAGCTCTCATTTCATTCTCTGCTCCATATTCACAATGCTCAGTATTTACTTCACAGGCATTAACTACAAGTGACAGGTACAAGTGATGGATCTCTTGGTTCCCAGGATGCTGCCACCACTCCATGCCCTCCTGCTCACAGCAACCACAAAGTGTCATAAGGGCTGGGGCTTACTCATGATTTACAGCCAGCCCTCATTCCCACAGAAATGTGAGAAGCAGCTGAGGGAACTGGGATTGTTCAGCCTGGAGAAAAGGAGGCTGAAGGGAGACCTCATTGCTCTCTACAACTCCCTGAAAGGAGGTTGGACTCAGGTGCATGTCGGTCTCTTCTCCCAAGGAAAAAGTGATAGGAGGAGAAGAAATGGCCTCAAGTTGCACTAGGGGAGGTTTAGTTTGGACCTTAGAAGAACATTCTTCACTGGAAGGGTTCTTAAGCACGGAACAGGCTCCCAGAGGAATGTTTAAAGGATGCAGAGATGTGATGCTGAGGGACACGGCTTAGCACCAGGCTTAGTACAGTCGGACTCCATGATCTCAAAGGCCTTTTCCTACCAAAGCAATTCTATGAGTCTACCAAATCCTTGAAATCCCACCTTGCTACGTCCAGACAGCACAGGACACAACTGAAACTCAAAGCAGCGAAGAGGATAAAGCTCTAAGGTTTATTACAGCTGGGAGATTACAATTCAATATTGCAGCAGGAAAGGATGTTACAACGCTGCGCAGATTTAGCGTCTCTTCATTCAGAGAGGCACTTTGATAACACTAAGTCTGGTTTAACATAGTTTTATTGACATAAATTCTATTTGTCGAGGGCTCTAAAGGAAAAAGCCATGCTCTTTTCTCATACTCCCAGCCACTAGGTACCCAAAATGATTCTCTTTCTCTGGCATGAACCAGAGGCAGCTTAACCTGCAGCTCAAAGCATGAGCCATTCACCTCCCTGCACATGCTGGGCATTTCAGAGCAGTTGTGTGGGCACTGCAATAAGAGCAAAGGTCTGGATACTGAATGCTCTGAAGGAGGGATGTAATTAAGTTTTATCTATGGAAGTCCTTCCAACACAGCAGGTTCCATAGGATAACAAGACTTGTGGAAAACAGACCTGTTTCTTCAGCAAAAACCTTTTCTAATCATTTCAGCATCATTGTAAAGCCCCCTGCAAGCATGCAAAGGCTCTGTGTTAATGAGAGTCAAATCAGTTTATACATGGTCCTGCTTAAAACACTTTTCTCTTTGTTTTCAGCTTCACATAAATTACAACAGCCACAGCAAACAAGTGGAAGCTTCTACTCTAGAAGGCAAGCCAAGGAATTTAACACCATTTACGAGAAGCAGGGTCAGGCCCTCAAGTCATGTCAGGTCCATCTTGCACGCTGCGTGGTTTTGTGATGAACAAACTAAGAAGGCAGCACCACAGGTTTCTGTTAAACCATTTGAAATGTTAAGAAAAAGCAAAAAGGGGATTCAGTGTTCAGGCTTTAATTAAAAATTAAGGCAAACCACGGGGCAGGAGATGAAAATAACGTGTACATCACAGCATCCCAGCAACCTCCTGCAGCCCCAAATGCCACAACATCACAACCAAGCACATCACAACAGCATCAGAAGTCTGATGGGTCTTCATCACCTTAAAAGCAAAAGCAGATTAAAGAGAATATTTTTATGCTGCAATTACAGGGCGACTGCATTTTTCTCTCATGAATTGCCCTTTCTGCAAAGGATTATTCCCACTTACAGAATCACTAACGTTGGGGAAAAAACCCCACCTAAGATCAACAAGTCATCACCCTACACCCAGCATCATCAACCCAACACCACCATGCCCACTTAACCATGTCCTCAAGTGCCATGTCTGCATTTTTTTTAACATCTCCAGGGATGGTGACTCCACTACCTCCCTGAACAGCATGTGCCAGCACTTAACCATGCTGCTCACCTCAGCTTCACAACGGGGGTCTATCAATGAGTTTGCAGGATGTAGCCTTCAGCAGAAGCACAGAAAAGAAAGGAAATCAAGATCTGTGCTTATTTAGTTCTGTATCTATTTTTAACCTGCAGCCAACAAACAAATAAATAACATGTATTTCCCATGTTTAATTTCCCACCCGTGTAACATACAAGCTTGGTTCTAGTAGGAAATGACCCTACCCATAACAAGGGGTGTTGGAATTAGGTGACCGCTAAGATCCCTCCAACCCAAACAATTCTTTAATCACAGAATCCCAGCGTGATGGGGGTTAGAAGGGACCTTTGGAGATTATGCCAAGTCGAACGTCCTGCTACAGCAAGCCTAAGCAAGACCCTAAACCAGAGCCTTTCTGCAGCACAGCCCTTGGCAGGAACTCTCCTCATCAGTGTCCTCACTGCAAACCTGCCCTGAGCTGCAGAAAGTGCCTCACTGAGCAGAGACTGAGCTGAGAAGGGACCAGAATGAGCTCTGGTCTAGCTCAAACCAGGACATACAGTAGAAGCCAAACATCTGAAAACTTTTAAAACTAATATCCTAACATTCTATGCTTCACATGCCAGAAATTGTAATATCACCAAATGTTTGGGGTTGCAGTCAGTCAAGCAGAAAATGTTTCTATGGCTGCCAGATAAATTTATTTTGAGCTGTGAAAAAATTATATTGCTATCTAACATAAGGCAGCATTCTGTCAGCCCAAAGATAGTAGCCAATGGCCTGCTGGCCTAATTCAGATACTGCAAGTGACCCATACACAAAATGTGATGGTGGCAACCCATGAGCAGGTTTGTACCAACAATGGAACCTTATTGCTCTTTGAAAAAAGAAATTGAGGAAGATTGTGTACTTGGATATCTGTTATGGGGTGCAGAAGATCAGCAGTGACCTTTAAGATCATCAGTCCAACCAGTCTCTAACTCCACCAAGTCCAGTGCTAAACCATGTCCCTCAGCAACACATCTCTGCGTCTACCCATCTATGAGATATGGAGGAAATAGAGAAATATGGTTTCACACAGTTGGTTCTTTGCAAATCACTGTGCCCAACATTTGTTATCTCCTGCATCCATGTGGAAAACACGGCATATGCCAAGGCCCTGAGCAAACCACCAGACGTCAGCAGAGCAACATTTTTTGTGATGCTCATTGAATTTTGATCATCGTTTCCTACAACACATAAAGAACCAAGACTGTTCCCTGGCTGTGCTGCTCCCCAGCTCATCTTTAATCCATGGGGTTTTAAACCTTATTTAGTTAGAACTGGCTTCCAGTTCATTCATTCCCTTCCAAAAGATGTTTTTGCTGTTCCCTCCATATATTCATGGAATCCAAGAATCCCAGCACGGTGGGGACTGGAAGGAACCTTTGTAGATCATTCTGTCCAATCCCCTGCTAAAGCAGAGAAAAACACTCCACAACCTCCCTGGGCAGCCTGCTCCAGGGCTCCATAACCCTTACAGCAAATAATTTCTGCTGCTGTTCAGATGGAACCTCCTGGGTTCCAGTTTGTGCCTGTTGCTCCCTTGTCCTATCACTGGGCACTACTGAGAAGAGTCTGGCCCCATCCTCTTGCCTCCCACCTTTTAGCAGTGGCTGAGCATTGAGAAGAGCTCCTCTCAGAAGGCTCTTCTCCAGGCTAAACAGCCCCAGGTGCCCTCAGCATCTTTATAGTCATGTAACTCTCTCCAGTGGTTTCTTGTCTGTCTTGAATTAGAGAGCTCAGATCTGGACACAACACTGCAGATGTGGCCACACTAGGCAGAATAGAGGGGAAGGGGAACCTCCCTTGACCTGCTGGAGGAAACCATTACGGGAGACCAAGCATTTGAACCTCTGAGAAGTTAACACCAGAGGTTTACAAGCCATGCAGTCCCCCAGAAAAGCTAGGCACGTCCCATCCTGCTAATGGACAGCCCTTCTCTGCAAGCATGTCTCAGGATCTTTTGTCTTGTGAGCTCTGTGGCATGTTATGGCAGAACTGCTTTCTCGGAGATATGCAAATGTCAAAACAGCTTCTTTGCTTCTATTAATTTAGTCTTACAAAAAAATTACATTTTCATGTCAGGTAGAAGATCTGCACATTTTAAGGAAGCTAAGCCTGAACTCAAGGAAAAAACAACAACAACAACAAAAAAAACCCACCCACATTTGGGTAATGCCATGTTCCCTGGTACGGCGCTTCCCACACGGTTCACTTAGCAGTTAGGCTGTGAGGGAGGAACACAACGAAGAGCAGAGGAGAACCCGAGATAAAACACGAATGGCACAGTTCAAGATGGTGATAATGGCACATTTAAAACAACACCTGGCAGAACTGTCTACAGATGGGACTCCTTCAAATCATAAAAGGAAAGACTGCAGCTATGGCATTCCCTTCAAGGAGTGAAATGCTGAAAAATTACAATTGCAGAAGCCTTGGAGATAAGAAGGTTGACAGATTACAACCATTTTGAAGGAAGGATGCCACCAGCATTGTTCTCTATCATTCCACCATGATGGAGCTGCTGTAAGACACCATCAAACCTTGCAGAGATTGTAGCAGTAAAAAATGGGAGCAGTCCACACATCAAGGCAAGCTTCCCCACACCACTATCCTGACCAAGGCAAGCTTCCCCACACCACTATCCTGACCAAGGCAAGCTTCCCCACACCACAGCACGAGCAGAGGGACCTCGACAGGCTGGACAGATGGGCAGAGTCCAATGGCATGAGATTTAACACATCCAAGTGCCGGATTCTGCACATTGGCCACAACAACCCCAGGCAGTGCTACAGGCTGGGGTCAGAGTGGCTGGAGAGTGGCCAGGCAGAGAGGGACCTGGGGGTACTGGTTGATTGTAGGCTGAACATGAGCCTGCAGTGTGCCCAGGCAGCCAAGAAGGCCAATGGCATCCTGGCTTGCATCAGGAACAGTGTGGCCAGCAGGAGCAGGGAGGTCATTGTGCCCCTGTACACTGCACTGGTTAGGCCCCACCTTGAGTACTGTGTCCAGTTCTGGGCCCCTCAGTTTAGGAAGGATGTTGACTTGCTGGAACGTGTCCAGAGAAGGGCAACAAAGCTGGTGAGGGGTTTGGAACACAAGCCCTATGAGGAAAGGCTGAGGGAGCTGGGGTTGCTTAGCCTGGAGAAGAGGAGACTGAGGGGTGACCTTATTGCTCTCTACAACTACCTGAAGGGAGGTTGTAGCCAGGCAGAGGTTGGCCTCTTCTCCCAGGCAGCCAGCACCAGAACAAGAGGACACAGTCTCAGGCTGCGCCAGGGCAGGTTTAGGCTGGATGTTAGGAAGAAGTTCTACACGGAGAGAGTGATTGCCCATTGGAATCGGCTACCCGTGGAGGTGGTGGAGTCACCTTCACAGGAGGTGTTCAGGAGAAGACTTGATGGGGTGCTTGGCTGTATGGTCTAGTTGTTGGGTGGGTTGGATTGTTTGATGGGTTGGACGCGATGATCTTGAAGGTCTCTTCCAACCTGGTGTATTGTATTGTATTGTATTGTACTATCCTGACCAAGGCAAGCTTCCCCACACCACTATCCTGACCAAGGCAAGCTTCCCCACACCACTATCCTCACCAAGGCAAGCTTCCCCACACCACTATCCTGACCAAGGCAAGCTTCCCCACACCACTATCCTCACCAAGGCAAGCTTCCCCACACCACTATCCTCACCAAGGCAAGCTTCCCCACACCACTATCCTCACCAAGGCAAGCTTCCCCACACCACTATGCTTTCCTTGGGTTTGTTAACACTATCAGTAGGTGCCATTAATGAAACTGATCTCGGCTTCAGAGTCAACAGCTATTGCTCATCTGCACTTCTGCTTTTGTAATACACTATGAGCTTGAAATATCTCAACTGATATCAAAGGCTTTGGGGAAGGAGGAAGAAAGAAAGCTTTGAGGTCACCTTTTAGTAGCACATTTCACAAGCTACTGTTAAAAATTCTCCCTAGTTTCACAATCACAGCCATGAATGTCACTACTCAGAATCACAGGAAAGTTCTTTTTTCCCCAGGGAGTGGACATCACCAGCACATCCTCCTCTTCCAACCCACCTCACAATATATAGATTGGAAAACACCATGAGAAATGCCTTTAGGAGACTGCAGTTGAAAGGTTTGATGACTAGCAGACTTAGAAAAAATAATCAATCAGCTGCATCTGGTGGATGGAACCTGGAGAACACACTGATCTGAATGGGTAGGATTGCTGTTACTCCTTAGAAGTTCAAATATGGAGCTTAATCAGAGGCACTGAAACATACCTTGTGATTCAGGCTATGAAGACGTTAAATAACATCCTTCCTCCTGTCAACTATGGCCAGAAGTGAGTTTGGGGAGAATTCAAAATCAAGGAAGTCTTTAATCTAAACTCTCCTGAACTTGCTGCCCAAAATTCAGGCAGGTCAGCAGGGCACATATATGACATTAATACCTTTATAGGCATTTATGCATGACTGCACATATGCGAATATGGTGCAGCAAGAGTACGGGTCAGACTTTCTGTGGGTCTGAGATAGGAGGACAGAGAGGAGCTGCTTGCTGGCTAATTCAGTGCTGGCATCCTCACCACCATAAATTATACCCTAAACTGTCTGAGCTGGCTGCTGCATCCCTAACAGGTGGGAAACTCCAGACATACATCTGTTTTTGCAGTGAACAATCCCTGCATGTCAAAGTTTAAGATCATAGAAAAATACAATCTAAATTACAAATCCTAGGAATGGAACTGCAGTGTGAGGCTATAAATTTCTCTTCCCTTTGTGCTGTAAGTCAGGCTGGGAAGGCAATAATAGTATTTTCTGCAGGGGGAAAAAAAAAAGGCATCTAAAGAGTCAAAGCCAACAGGTTACAAAATACTCTTATCAAATACTCTTATCACCTTTTTTGGACTTCCTTGCTTAATTATTTTCTTTTCCTTTTGCAATCTGTATATGGGGTTTTCAGCAGGAATCCATATCTTTCCAGCTCATCCAAGCATGATGCTCTGTCATGCTATGGAGAGCTGGTCACACCATGACCCTTCCAGTTTAAAGCCATCCTAACCTGGTCTAGTGAGAGGTGTCCCTGCCCAGGGCAGGAGCACTGGAACTAGATGATCTTTAAGGTCCTTTCTGACCCAAACCATTCTATGAATTCTATGAATATTTAGGTTCAGATCACAGCAGATGGAACACCCAGATATGGGTGTTGCTTTTCTATGTAGTCACCAGGAAGACCCCCAGACCAAGTGTTGTTGGATGCCTTCTAGGCTTGTGAAAGCAGGTCCAGGACAGAAAGAGGTGCCTGAGGGCACCTCATACTGGCTTGGGATAACCGACCTATTGCTAAGCATCAAAGGTTCTGTGGCCCTGGGCAGCCTGATCTAGTTGGAGGTGTCCCTGCTGACTGCAGGGGTTGGACAAGATGACCTTTGAGGGTTTCTTCCAACCTGATGTGATCTGTGAGGTCACATCAGTGAGTCTGTGAACCTCAGTGTTTCACTACCTGGCAATTAAAGTATCCTGGCAGAAGAACTTTTTACATTTATACTCATTATTTTAATGCATAGCCAAAAGAAGTTTCCTTCCATTAAAACATGTAATTAGGGGTCCTGTTTAAATGTTAGGGAGAAAAAGGCTGCCTTGGTTGACATGAAGAGTTTTTGCTGCTTTTGACTTGAATCAAAAAGTATCTCTTCTGGCAATCTCCCACCAGGCTCATACATCTGCTGTTAAAAACATCTTGAAAGGTACAAAGTGAAACAAATCACATCTGGCGATGACTTGGACATGTATTTGTTTTCTAAACAATATTAAATCCAGTAAAGTACCTGGAAATGCTAATATAAGCATGTTAAATGAGAGAAGAATATTGAGAAATCACCTGACTCACACCATGCTCACTGTCTGCATATTCTTACCAAAACAACTGTGATCATACCTCCTAAATCACTCGACAAAGCTAACAGATCACTAAACCAGATCTAAATTAAAATTAAATATAAAAGTAAGTACTTCAGTGCTTAGCTGCCCAGCCTGCCAGACACCAATGAATCATAGAATTGTTCTGGTTGTAAAAGACCTCTAAGACCAAGTCCAACCATCAACCCAACACCACCACAGCCACTGAACTATTCTCCAAAGTGCCATGTCCACACATTTTTTTGAACAACTCCAGGGATGGTGACTCCACAACCTCCATTGGCAGCATGTTCCAATGTCTGCACTCTTTCAGGAAAGAAATAGTTCCTAATCTCCAATCTAAAGTTCACCTGGCACAATTTCAGGCCATTTTCTCTCATTCTATCACCTGATACCTGTCTCTAACCTCCTTTCAGGGAGCTGTGGAGAGCCAGGAGGTCTCCCCTCAACCTCCTTTCCTCCAGACTAAACAACTCCAGTTCCCTCAGCTGCTCCTCACCAGCCCTGTTCTCCAGACCCTTCACCAGCTTCGCTGCCCTTCCCTGGACATGCTCCAGCACCTCAATGTCCTTCTTGGAATGAGAGGCCCAAAACTGAACCCAGTATTTGAGGCATGGCCTCACCAGTGCCAAGTAGAAGGGTCCAAAGAAGTGCAGTGCCTGTAAGAGGTATGATATCTGAACACCCACCCAAATCATGACTACTTGGACCAGACAGGAAACACACTGTATTGCTGTAAAATCTATAGGTTATTGATATTCCTTAGTGCAATTATTCAGAGACAGCAAACATGCCAGTCTGTAAAATCCACCCTGTGCAGGTGGCTGTGGAGTTGTGCTTGTGGCCACAGGCAGAGCTCTGTTTGCACAGCCCTCAAGCTTCACACATAAAGAGTTGTTTATTTGATGCTGAGGGCAGCACAAAGGCAATGGCTCAGCAGGTGATGCCTGCCAGCACTTCAGCATTACCATTCCCATCTCTGATGCTCAAGTCAACAAGAATGTACATTGCTCCAGAACAATTCCACTCTCCTCCACACCACCCTTCTCAACATGCTCATGTGCTGAGAAGTAGGAGGATGCAATTGGTGCCACGGTAGAGCACTGAGACACACCACCATGTTTGTGCCCATCCACACAGCCACTGCTTCCTCCGGCTTCAGCCTTGGGGCACCTCCAAATCACCAGAATTCCCTCAGAGAGATGCTTTTGGTTCAAATCACAGAATCATTTCTGTTGAAAAAGACTTTCAGGATCACCGAATCCAACCATTCTCTAACTCTACCAAGTCTGGTGTTAAAACATGTTCCTCAACACCACATCTACACAGCTTTTCAATTCCTCCAGGGATGAGAACTACACCACTGCCCTGTGCAGCCTGGTCCAGGGCTTGACAACCCTTTTGGGGGAAGAGGTTTCTTCTAACGTCCAACCAAAACCTCCTCTGGTGCAACTTGAGGCTATTTCCTATTGTCCTATTTCTTGTTACTGTGGAGAAGAGACCAATCCCCACCTTACTCCAACCTCCTTTCAGGGAGTTGTAGAGCACCAGGTCTCCCCTTAGCCTCCTTTTCTCCAGGCTGAACAACTCCACTTCCCTTAGCTACTCCTCACAAGACCTGCTCTTTAGACCCCAAAAGTAAACCAATAGTAACCTCAAGAAGGGCAAAATTTCAGGTTAAGATAACAAGGTTTTGGAAAAAATGTCTGAGACTGTAGGAAGAGACTCAACAGAAATAGCTAGTATCACCAGTGGCACTGTCCAAGTTGACTGGACACCTCAGTGCTTTTTCCTGTTGCTCACAAATAGAATATTAAATTAACAAGAAGAAAAAGACACAGTTCAATTAAATATCTGCTCACATAAATCTAGGTAGTTAAGACTCTCATGGATTCTAAAGATCTGTGTGGACCAACGCAAACTTTTCCCAGCAGAGAAGCTGGAATAAAATGTATAAAGAGAATGCTCCAGTGTTTCCAGGTTACAAACTTTCCTACAGAAACCTTTTCCTCCTAATTTTCCCCCAGGGATGTGAGGCTTTCTCTGGTAAAACCAGCCACAATCAAAAGCTAGAGCATTGCCCCGACCTGGTCCAACATCTGCCCACCTCTGTTGGCATCGCATTCCCACCAGAGCAGATGGTTTTACAGATGCCAGAAACAAGAGAAAGGTTGTACTGAAAGAAAGCAAGATCAGCAAGATCAGCAGTATCTAGTGACTTACAAAAGAAAACTTCAGGAAATTCTGGTGTTCTCCCACCATTATTTCAGAGTCACAGTATCACAGTATAACCAAGGTTGGAAGAGACCCCAAGGATCATCAAGTCCAACCTGTCCCAACAGACCTCACAACTAGACCATGGCACCAAGTGCCATGTCCAATCTCCCCTTGAACACCTCCAGGGACGGCGGAGCACTCAAGAGCACTCCTTTCATCTGGACAATGAATAAGGAGCTACAGTAATTTGCAGCTGCCCTTTCTGACCTCTGAAAGAAATCAGCTATTAGGGAAGATCAGGTGGTGTCATCCAGGGTGCTTACTGGCAGGTGAAGCACAGAAAGGAAAACTCTGAGTGGATAAGTATGAAGGTCCCAGGACCTGGTAAGCTTTGAAACAAGCCCTTCTTGCTGCAAGGAAGGTGCTGGCACTTGCAGCAAACCCCACAGCAGGAGAGCAGAAAGGAGGAACTGATGCAGGTAGTGTCACACACAGGACTAGATACTCCTGGTACCCCCATGCCAGCCTCACAGAAACATGCTCCATGCAGTTCTCAGAGGACCTGGAATCTCTTTCCTGGCTTGAAAAAGTATTAGGAATATGGAATCTAAAACCACTTACCTCAACCCAATTCCATTTTCTAAATAAATTACTGAAGTGTGATGAAAGGAATGTTTCTGCGGGGCCCACATTTCTCAACCGTGAATCAAGCTGCTGACATCTCCCTCACGGGTAGATGATCTCCTCATCAAAATAAACCCTAAAGACAAGATCTTCATTTTCAGAGGACACAGGGCAACATCCTCAATGTCATGAAGAATGAAGAATTGAATTTGGGCTGAAGGGAAGGTAACAGATGCTACTTCTACTGCCTATTCATTGATAGCCAGATGAGCATGAGACAGTGTGCACCCAGGAGGCCAATAGCATCTTAGGTTTTATCAGGAATAGTGTGGCCAGCAGGTCTAGAGATGTGACTGTTGTCCTCTGTTTGGCACTGGTGAGGGCATACTTCAAATACTGGTTTCAGTTTTGGACACTGAGGTGTTGGAGCAAGTCCAGACAAGGGCAGCTAAGCCAGTGAAGGGCCTTGAAATTAAGTCTTGTGAGGAACAGCTGAGTGAACTGGGGCTGAGGGGAGACTTTGTTCTCCACAACTCCCTGAAAAGAGATTGGAGCCAGGTTGGGGTCAGTCTGTTCTCACATGCAACAAGTGACAGAACAAGAGGAAATGCCTTCAAGTTGTGCCAAGGCAGGTTCAGGTTGGATATTCTGAAAAAAAATCTTCAAGAGAGGGTTATCAGGCACTGGAACAGTCTGTCCAGGGTCTCACCATGCTGGGATCACCATTCCTGGGAGTATTTAAGACAGGTGGATGTGGTGCTGAGAGATGTGGTTTAGTGGTAGCAGCTTAGCAGCAATGGTGGGACTGTGAGCTCTAGGGGACTGGATGGACTTGATCAGAAAGGTTTCTTCCAACCTCAACAATTCTATGAATCTATGACATGCATGAAGTAAGGCCAAACACAGCTTTCCATTTGACTTGAGACAGCAAGACTGCCACAGCTCTTTTGCAGCCTCGCTTGAATGCCACCTGTTGCCCAAGGTCCCACCTGGACCAAGAGCTTCACCTTAGTGGCACTCAGATACTTGCTTTTGTCACAGGCTGACAAAGCTCTGTGATCCTGGTGAGGGCTGAGGGCTGAGGTGTTAAGGGTGCACAAAAAATTACAGAGCAGATGGACAAGAGAAGGTGCTAAAATGAGCAATAAACTGCAGGAGGGAAACCTGAAAATCTTAAGGGTTTCCTATTAATTAAGGGCTGAGAGACACCATAAATCCAAGCTGTACAGATCTCTGATTAAGGTTTGCTGCATGGTATCCTGCAGGAGAATGGAAATGGTGATAGTCTGCAAATGCACTCCAAAGGTGATAACACAGTTTTGCTTTCAGAGATAAAGTAGAAAATAATTCAATTTAATGATCCAACAGGAGGTAGGGACCCACTCTGGGGGTGCTGTGGGGGGACAGAGGCACCTGGCATGGGCACTGATGTCTTGGAAGAGAGATAAAATAATAAAAAAGGACCCAGTCCTTATGCCTTAAAAAAAAAAAAAAAAAAAAAAGAGAGTGAAGTCCATATTTCCTCAGCTATGGCTGCCAAGATGCCAAATCTCCTCTACAGCATCCATAAGTCAGCAGCACAAAGGCTTAGACTTGGCCTCCATCCATCCTTCAAACTTCTCCTACCCATTACCCTAACCCAACCAAGCAGCTAGAATAGACTGGATCAGGGGACAGCACACTTCAAGCGTTCTTCTATAGGGACTTTCAAGAGGAGCAGAGCCACTCCAGCCCTCTGCTTGTAAGCCCCGGCACAGCAGTGGGACAGCTCCTCCTGCCTAACTGCACAGAGAAGTTGTTTTCAGAGCACTGGGACTTACTAAGCTAATTTCCAGTATTTTCCATACATAATGGCTCCCTCTTGTGTTGCATCTCCAGTGTCTCTTTCATCAAGTTTGGCTTCGGCCTCAGCCTCCTGTGGCTAACTGCAACAAGGTCTCAAACAGTCATGAAAACCATCACCTATTGTTGAATTAGGTTGAAATTAGTCAGAGAGTTGAAAACACATCTGAGAGAACAGGTAACTAGCAGAGTCATCCAGTTCTGGCAAACCAGCTTCTGGTCCATGATTTAAGAAGAATTACCCTAAACCTGGTCACTGAGAAACCCCACCCCCAAGGGCAAACCACTCCAAGTCCCACCTAAGGGCATGGAGCAGGACTTATTAAGGCACTATTCCACGCTGTTGCTTGTGCTGGTATCTGCCCAAGGAAGCCAGTGACATGAAAAGCCCACAAGGATACACTTACTGGTTTCTGTATCAGCATGTGCATTACCCCTGTCTGCAAGGAGCCAGCTATTGCTTTGGCCTTCACTTAATCCAGAGATATCATCAATAGCTTCATCTATTTGTAGCATCAGAAAACAACGGAGGGTCAGCCAGGGCTAACACTGAGCCTCTGCCATTGATTATCTATTCATAGGATTGGGAAGAGAAAGCCATGAGGATGGAGAACAAAAAACACTGCTCTGGGTTTGAGTAGAAAAAGGCTGTTTTCAAAATGGCTACAAAACTGAGTAGCAAGAGCAGACCTCGATCAAAGAAATAAAAGCAATACCTCTGTGGCCATTAGTTCAGTGTTTCAGATCTTATTTTATTCACTAGAGGCCACGGATTCTCCAGGGATTACACAGGCAGCCTTTACACTTGCACAACTCAGATAATCAGACTCACAGAATGGTAGAGGTTGGCAGGGACCTCTGAAGATCATTAAGTCCAACTCTCCTGCCAAAGCAGGATCAGCTAGGGCAGGTCACAGAGGAATGCATCCAATCTAAAAGGTCTGAAGACATCTTCCTTAAAAATAAACCTGACCTGTTTTGTTTTGTTGTTTTTCAAAGCTTTACACCCACTGAAAGCAGCACACAAAGAGCTGCTGCCTCCACCCCACCAGTAACACACTGCAGGCAAAGTTTATGATGCAGCAAAACTGAGTTAAAACTGCGATTCTTGGAAGACAGAATCACTGAGGTTGCAAGAGCCCTCTCAGATCATCAACCCAACACCATCATGGCCGTTAACCCATGTCCTAAAGTATCATGTCTGCAGGTTTCTTGAACACCTCCAGGGATGGTGAATCCACCATCTCCTTGGGCAGCCTGATCCAGCATCTGACCACTCTTGCAGGGAAGAAATTTTCCATGATATCCAACCTAAATCTTCCCTGCATGCACCCAACTCTCTCTTCACCCAGCATCAGCACTGGCATTCACTGAATTGATGCACCCAAATCTCCTCAATAAAAATCCAAATGGGTGGTAGGTATTTACTTGAGGGGTGTTATGCCTTTTTCTGAATGTTAATTGGTGTTTAGAAATGTGAGACAGCTCTAAGGCAGAGCACAGCTAGAGACAAGGAGCTGTTCTGAGCACACTCTGAATTTCCAATGAAGCATTTTAATTAACCCATGGGCAGTAATTGTCCTCAGAGTTATTTTTTGTTTTGCTTTGTTTTGTTCAAAGTGATAGCTTCCTGTGAGCAAGGTTACTATTTAAGAAATAAAGATACCATCAGACTTCTGATATATGCATAGATTTCACTAAACAAAAATGTGCACATTAAAAAAAAAAAAAACACATATAAAAATTGGAGGCAAAAATCTTTGGCTGTCACAAAATATTTTACAAGGTCAAAGAAACTTCGAGTGCTCCACAATAGAAAACCCTTCTGAACTATACTTTGTTTTGCAAACAAAGGGAACCTGCTGAAATCATCTCTAGTCACACTGTCAGTAAAACCAGACAAGATTCTGCAGTCAAGACAACAGGCATTTTTCCTCTTAAAAGATATCAAAAACTAGGTTACCTCACTGTTCACAATCACAGAACAAGCCAGCACAATCCAACTTTCTCCACCTTAACCAGTACCAATAAAGGTATTAACAGTTTGGATGATGACTAAAAACAACAAGAGAGACAAATGATTCAGATCATCCTGCTTTATAAAAGTCCCTATCACAGAATCCCACCATGATGGGGGTTGGAAGGAAACTCTTAGGATCACCCAGTCCAACCTCCCTGCTAAAGCAGGGTCACCCACAGCAGCTTGCCCAGGATCACAACGTCCAGCTGGGTTTGGAATCTCTCCAGAGGAGACTTCACAACCTCTCTGGCCAGCACCCTCACACCAAAGAAGTTTCTCCTCATCTTCAGATGGAACCTCCTGGGTTCTAGCTTGTGCCTGCTGACCCTTGTCCTGTTGCTGGGCATGACTGAGAACAGACTGGCCCCATCCTTTTGCCCCTCACCCTTTAGCCCGTGCTGAACACTGATCAGATCCCCCCTCAGGCTGCTCTTCTCCAAGCTAAACAGCCCCAGGGCTCTCAGCCTTTCCTCCTCACAGAGATGTTCCAGGCCCCTCAGCATGTTTGTAGCCTCCACTGGACTCTCTCCAGTAGTTCCCTGTGTCTTTTGAACCAGGGAGCCCAGAACTGGGCACAATACTCCAGATGCAGCCTCCCTGAGCAGCACTAAGTCTGTTACGTACATGCTGCCTGCATGCTCATGTATGCTGTAGATGCTTCAATGCCAGCTGGGAAGCCCAGGACCCTGTACCAACAAAGAGCAGGGCAGACACCTCCCCACCCAAATCAATTCAGGTATCAATGCATAATTGATCCCCTGCACCACTCCAAAACAACTTCCTAATTCTTTCACTTTAGGGTTGTCCTACTTCAAATGACAAAACTCTGCAGCAAGCCAGCCTGCAGGCACTGCCCACAAGTACAAACCCATTTACTGAAGACACAGCATCGATCCTGCCAACAGCTCCCAGTCTGACATTCACAGCAGCTCCACGTGCCCATCTCACAGGGACCAGAGCATCACCGCTGCCCTTTTCATTTGGATAGGCTTTGATTCAATAAGACCTAAGAGCCAAGGAACAACTTTATTTTTTCACTTGGTAATATGATGAACACAGGGTATTTGCTCCAAGGCAGGTTGGGAGCCTTTCCCTGAGCAGAGCAGAGGGTAGGGATTATGTGCTAATTGCAGTTGCTCTCCCAGACGCGCTGCAAGACAAATCTTTGTTACTAAAAGGTTTATTTTTGTTGGCAGCCTTGAGAGGGCTCATTATAAGTGATCACCAGATGTCACCAATTCTTCAGAAAAATACAACAGAAAGAATGTTTTTCCCAGGGAAAACAAACAAACAAACAAAAACCTACTACCATCAAAGTGTACAAGTTATAAATACACTGGTCTGGAGTATTTTTAGCCACAGTGTAGCTCCCCTTTTGCTACCTACTGGAACAGGAATAAGGCATCCTGCTAATGCCAGCACTAACAATGAGCTCAGCCCAGCCTCAGGGGAGGGTTAGAGTCAGGCATTGGAAAAAGACTGCCCAGAGAGCTGGTGGAATCACCATCCCTGGAGGTGTTCAAGAAACCTGTGGACATGGCATTTGGGGACATGGTTTAATAGCCATGGTGTCTGAAGATTGGAATCAAGTATCTTAAGGGTCTCTGCCCCCTTGTGTGGGTTGGAAGAGACTTCTGGAGACCATCCAGTCAGGAATCCCTGCTAAAGCAGGGCACCCACAGCAGGTTGCCCAGGATCACAATGTCCAGGTGAGCTTGACATCTCTCCAGAGAAGGAGACCCCACAGTCTCTCTGGGCAGACTGTTCCAGGGCTCAGCACCCTTACAGGAGAGATGTTCAACAGATCTACAGCAAAATACCGCTGTTTTTCAGCTCAAGCTTCTAGCACTCAAGAAGTCCATGCCCATAGAAATAACCTGACACTGGAACCTAGCAAGCAGGAAGACAGCTGGGACCAGACAATACGTTGTCATCTCTCTTTAAAGAAAACAGGGGAAGAGTCAAAAAAGGGATGGAAATCAGGTTTGTCACAGAAGGCTGTGAGTTTTACCAGGAGAATTACCCAAGATGAAAGTGTGTCACACTGGGGTGAATTAAAGGCTGACTGCCCCTGAACTCTTGTAGGCATGCTCACAGCTGCAGCCCTGCTTAGATCATAGAATCATTTGGGTTGGAAAAGACCAAGTCCAACTGTTAACCCAGCACTGCCATGTCCACCACAAATGCCTGCATCTCTCACACAAGGAGGGGGTTTGAAGACTGGGAGGTGTTTTCTATTGCAGACCTTCCCATGGAAATCCAAGTGAGGAGACTTCCAAAGGGAAACGCTACCCTTCAGCTGTTGTGTTGCTGCTGTGTTGCTTCCCTCATTTTCAAGGCTCAAATCAAATGCAGTCACTTTGTTTTCATTATCAGCATACAGCAGTATCTGAGTGACTGCCATCCAAAGTGTATTAGGAGGTGTCACTCATCTCTCATGCAGAGACACCTGGGTTTGCACAGTAGCACTCAGAGCATTTCATCTGCTTTTACCTCTGGGTTGCTAGGAATGAATAATATTCTGTGCACAAACTACACTTTGCAACTTGCAGATCACTTGTCACTTGTATTTATTTCACAAGCAGTTTAAGTCATGACGTGAGCTGAGTTGCTGTAAGATTTTACTACAAGCTATCAAAGTCTTAAGCAGACACCATCTATAACTCTTCACTTCCACCCATTGACTCATACTCCCAGTACTGATGGAGAATACACCCTGAGCTTCAAAACTCCCCCACCTCCCTTCAGAGCCATTTTGGGGGGCATTCAGAGGAAGCCAGACTCATAAGGAGAAATGTTCAACTCAGGATGTTCAATGGGCAAACCCAGAAGGGAGCCTTTGCTCATACTACTCCATGAGACCACACAGAGAACGCCTAGATCCAAACCCTTCCTCCACATGGCAGCTTTTAATTGGTTTTGGTTTGGTTTTTTTTCAGGCTGTAGGCAACTCAGAGTGCAAAACATGGATGCTTCTCCACAAGCTCCTGACCTGTCCCATGTGAAGCTTCAACATCATCCACAGCTCTGGCAAGCAGGTTGGTTTGCTAGAGCTTTGCTGCAAACCTCAGCAGCTGTTGCCCTGTCCCAAACAGAGGGAAAATCCTTGGCGAATGTATTTTGACTTAGGTTATGACCCACACCCAGTATTTTATGGTAGCATCAGGTCCTCAGAAGAATGAGGGAAAACTGCTTTCAGCTGTGGGATGTGAGCCATTAAAGCAGGATCCATTCAAATGACAAGGCATTAGATAGAGTGCATGGCCCTGTAAAGTTACTTTGTATTAGGAATAGATTTGGCTATTGCTACATGAATATCCAGAAAAAAAGATGAATCAATTTAAAACGAAGGCATTTCTGTAGAGAGTGTTTAAAAGCAGCCACTTAACAATGTGAATTTGCCTACAAGATACCAGCACACACTTTACACAAATACATAAAATGTGCATTTTGCTCTCTAAGTTTCGCTTACAGTCACTTTTCCAGGTATTTATTACAGTGCAATTGTTGAAAGCCTCAACAATTAAGGCCTCATCCAGCCACCAGAAAAAGCAAAAGCAAGAAATTAAACCTCAACTTCAGCAAAAGCTGTGCAAGGCCCCAAGAGCCCAAGTTCAATGAAAAACTTCCATCATCACAGAATCCCAGCCTAGTGAGGGTGGAAGGGACCTCTGGAGATCATCCAGTCCAACCTCCCTGCTAAAGCAGGAGCACCCACAGCAGGTTCCTCAGGGTCACAAAGTGCAGGTGGGTTTGGAACCTCTCCAGAGAAGGAGACTCCACAACCTCTCTGGGCAGCCTGCTCCAGGGCTCCAGAACCCTCACAGCAATGAAGTATTCCTGTGTTTCAGCTTGTGTCCATTGACCACTGCCCTGTTGCTGGGCCCCATTCTATTAACCCTCATTCTTTAGCTCTTGAACAGCACCAAAAAGATCTTAGCCTGCTCTTCTCCAGGCTAAGCCCAGTTTTATTACAGTACATAAAAATACATTTATCTATATCACCTTGCTTCTCTTACTCACATGCTCAAAAGCAGCACCTGAGATTCCTACAAGTGTTGTACAGATAAAATTTTGGGTGCAATCAGCTGGTGTGTGCTGCAGGAGATGGGTGTAGTAAAGAACCAGACCTCCTGAAGAATTAAAGCATCATCTTCTATGGTTTAGTGGTGACCTGGCAGTGCTGGGTTAACAGTTGAACTCTTAAAGCTTTCTTCCAACCAAAATGATTCTGTGATAACACCCTACTCTTGCCCTGTACATCTCACTTAACTTCAGCTGGCTGTGGGAAAATCCTCATCTCCTTCTTCCATCGTGTGGTTCCAGCCAAGACACTTCTGTAGAATCATAGAAGACAGTCACAGAATGGTTTGGGTTGGAAGGGACCTCTAGAGGTCATCTAGTCCAACCCCTCTGCAGTCAGCAGGAACATTCCCAACTAGATCAGGTTACTTAGAGCCCGACCATGCCTGATCTTGAATGTCTCCAGGGATAAGTGCTCCACCACCTGCCTGGGCAACTCATTACAATGTTCCACCACCCTCATAGCATGGAACTTCTTCATAATGTCCAACCTAAATCTACCCTTCTCTAGTTTAATACCATGACCCCTTGTTTTATTGCTACATACCTTTATAAACAGTCCCTCCCCAGCTTTCTTGCAGGCCCCTTTGATGTACAGGATCTCCCATAACACTGGGATTAAAAAGACAGATGTGACAAGAAGGAGCCCAGCAGCAGCCTCCCTTCCAGAATTTTGGAGATCGGAGTCTAAGCAAAACATGTGCACTGTCACCAACACCAGAATGACTCTTCCCACAGCCCCTCTGCCAGAGGCAGGGTACACACCAGCTTCTTTCCATCCTCAGCACACACCTTTGGCAAGACACAGGCAGAGTTTGATTTCTGAGCTTGACAGTCAGCACCCTGCAGATGAGCTCTGGGTTTTCCTCCTACACTGCTCCAGCTGCCACCACCCATCTATCCCGAGGCTCCACACAGCCCTGCTCGACTGCTCCCAGCAGCAGTCAAACCTCTTCTGTTGCTTGCTGAGCACTGACAAATTTTGCTGTGGTGAGCTTGGCAAGGAGCTTTGCTTCCAGCTGAGAAGCCTTCAGCTCTTCTTCAGATCACAGATTGGATTTCCTGTTGCTCAAGAGTCAGCAAAGCTCATTGTTAAGCTTCCCAAGAAAAATATGCAGCCTCTTGAGTTTAACAGAAAAAAAAAAAGAAAGAAAGAAAAAAAGAAAAAAAAATAGAAGGGGCAAATTTTTTCTCTTTCTCTTAAACTTGTACAAAGGATCCTGCTGGCTTTGCACTATCTGCTCCAACCAGAAGTTCTATCACATAGCCTCCGCTTCTCTATTTCACCCTCTGTGCTGTTTCTTCATGGCTTTCTGATACAAACCCACCTGAATTCACCACAACTTCACAAGCACCTTCCTGTTCACAGACCTATGTACTCAAAGAGTTGCAGCAAGGTACACACAATGCTCTTTCCCATCTCTATGTGCCCCGGCCACAAGAAAAATGAGCTCCCTCTTGCACTAATGCCCAGGAACTTGAAGCTACACTAATCACATTTGGGGTGGGACTATTTCTTTTTGGTTGACAGCTTTACAAGCAAAAGCCTGGGACAAAGAGGAAATGCTGCTCTAGGCTGGCTCCTGTTCCTTTTCTACTCCAAACATCTTGGATGAGTCTTCTGGTAGATGAAATGATTGATGTAGATCATTTCAGGATGTACAAGTAATCCCTGAGGGACCCCTTGTACATGGCCTATGGGGCTACATGTGAGTTTGAACCACCTGGAAATTGTCTCCCTCAGTAAGTAGTTGAGTAGTTGCACTCTAGGCACTACTCTTCACATATTCCCCATACTACCATGGTTTCCTACCTGGAAATGTTTTACAGAAGAGATGTGTTTGTCCTTTTTAAGGCTGTTATCAACAGATGGCAGAAACTTGGGCCAACTGCCAGTATTTTCTTTCCAAAAGCTGGCTACTAAAGCTTCACAGCTACTAGCATCTTTGTTTGCAACTGTGGCATAAAGAAACTGCACAAAAGGTGCATCAAGATGGTTACTGAAGCAATCAAGCTTTCCATCTGATGGAGAAAGATGTGCTTGCTAAAGTGCTTGCTCATCACGACAACAAACTGGACACATCTTGAGCAGCAAAATTCATGGGGTTGGTTTGCAGTGTTCACCTGCAGCCTTTGGAATGCTTTTCACTGGCATGAAAGGAGATTTTGCATCCTTCTTCCTTGCCAAAAACTCAAGGAAATTTCAATTTCTGCCCCAAGAAGAGGATTAATGCCAAAGGTCCCTGCTGGGCTGTGCATGCTGGAGCTCTTCCACTAAAGCACACGATGCTAGGAAATAACCAGTGGAAAAAAGAGATAAAACCCCCATGGAGATGGGGAAAAGATGCAGCAAGGGGGCAGGGCTTTTCCATGGCAAGCAGCACACACCTGCCCACCAAGCTGCTGAACACTTGCCACCTGTCTGCTTATATAAAGCTTCTTCTAGTTCTGAACAGCCAGCATGAAAGCTGGTACAGAATATCAAACTCCAAATCAGCACTTCACGCTGACAGACCATATGCCATCGTCTGCTTCCAGAGTCACCAAAAGCCTTAACAGCCATTATTTCAAAAATTATTACAGTTTATCCATGCAGAGAATCCCTTCTTCCATCCACTCAGCTCCTCCAAGCTGAGAATTTCTTTACAGGCTGCATTTCCCCCACTAATTTTCAATCTTCTTTTACGCTCTTTAACACTTTTAATTTTATTTTGTTCTCCAACGACAGACTTGATTACTGAGGTATTAATTTTACTGTGGTGTTTGGAGGGGAAATTACTTCATGGAACTAAAATTAAAAGGTGTGAGCGACTCTCCTTCATAAACTTTCTCATTTTTTTATGGCTTAAAAGGGATTTAATACTTTATTGAAATTCTGAACATCAGAACCTCACCTGAACACGGTCTCCCAGCAGTAAATTCTCCTAAATGTTCCCTGTTTAGTTAAGGATTAGACTCTTTGTCTAACAGTAACAGCTCACCACAGTGTGCTTACGACCAACTCGTATCAATTATTGATCAGGGCTGGGCTGCTTTCATCATTCCTATGCTAATGTACAGGATTCAAAGAGCTGGGCCTTTTCCTTACAAAACCAAATAAAATGGCAGAAGGCCAGCCAGAAGGATGGACTGAACAAGAACAAAATATCTCAAGGAGTGGATGGAAATGTCTGGAGCTGACCACAGACCTTCAACATTGTCTTCTAAACACAGCAGAGAGACACAGGAAGAAATCACAGAATCATTAGAGTTGGAAGGGACCGCAAGGATCATCCAGTTCCAACCCCTCTGCCATGGGCAGGGACACCTCAGACTCGATCAGGCTGCCCAGAGCCACATCCAGCCTGGCCTTAAAAAAACTCCAGGGATGGGGCCTCCACCACCTCCCTGGGCAACCTGTTCCAGTGCCTCACTACCCTCATGGTGAAGAACTTCTTCCTGAATAGAAGAGATTATGCTCTTGGACACATTAATGGAGAACATGTGGCCTTTTTGGAGGGAATTTCATCACAATTGTATAAGAGCCTGCAAAATAGGAGAATGAGTGGAGCTGGAAGAGAGCTCCAACAAGAGGAACTGCCAGAATAGGAATGAGGATGAACCCTCTCTCATCTCCTCTGAGACCCCACCAGCACTATTCTGTTCAGCTGTGGGGCCCAGCATCAGTAAGACATGGATCTGATCAAGCATATTCAGAGTAAGCCAAGAAGATGATCTAAAGACTGGAACCCCTCGGCTGTGAGGACAGACTGAGAGAGTTAGGGTTGCTCAGTGGAGGGAAGGCTCAGGGGAACCCTTCTGGTGGCCTTTCTGTGCTTAAAAGAAGGATGAGGAGAGAATTTATCAGGGACTGTAGTGGTAGGATGAAGGGTAACAGTTTCAAAATGAAAGAGTGGAGATTTATATTAGACATTAGGAAGGATTTCTTTATTGTGTGAGGGGTGAGGCACTGGAATAGGTTGACCAGAGAGGTGGCGAATGTCCCATTCCTGGAAGAGTTCAAGGCCACGTTGGATGGGGCTTTAAGCAACCTGGTCTAGTGGAAGCCCATGGCTGGGAGGTTGGAATTGGATGATCTTTAAGGTACCTTCCAACCCAAAGCATTCTATGACTCTGAGAGATAGCATCATAGAACACTCCTACAATCTGGGAACACTTTCTCATCCAGCTCATCCTTGGGCCCTCTAGAGCAGTCGCAATGCAGGGGACTGCAAAAAGCAACTTTCAGAGGGAAGGGAGCTTTTTTGTTGTTGTTATTATTGCAGATTTCATCACCCACTGCTGAACTCTGCAATACATAAGCCCATAAAACATATTGAACAGAGTTCAGCTGAAGTGCTCCAAATATCTAAATTAATTTTTCACACTCAGAAGATAACCAGACAAGTTCTGTGACCCCAGTCTTCACTGAGAGCTTTTCCCTTCTCCTGCAGGCTAACATTAACACCTAGAGCCGAGCAGCTGAGGTGCTTTGCACTGTGGGAGTCTGCAGGTGCAACCAAAACTGCTCTGAGATCAGAGTGGTCAGTGATGACACTTTCTGCCACCTTCTCTACAGGCTCACCCCAGACCGGATGCCTCTGCCCAGCTTTGCTTTCCAGAGCATGCAACATGGTTTGTCTTGAGGGGGTTGCAGGAAAGGGCACAGCGATACAGTGCTGCTGAGACCACACAGTGTAGTGATGGTTCCCTGTAAGACCTTATGCTCAAAAACGACCTCTGCAACATCCCTCATCCTGGTCTCCAAAACCAATCCCCATTTCATCCAGGCTTTTTCTCCTGGATCAGCCATTCAAACCCCTTGAGGTCAGCTCAAGGTCTTTTTAAACCCAGAATAACTGATGGCTTCTCTCTGAAGGATGCTCTTAGGAGTGCTACACAAGCTCCTTCTCCTGACCCAGCCTCTGACTGGCTGTCCACCCAAGCATAGCATCTTCTCAGTGTTTCCTTGGTTCAGCAGAACCAAGAACACTCCATCCTGCCTCCTGGTACTAGTGACTGCTTAGAGTACTTGACCACCACACCCACCTGGGAATAGCACCCACAGAAAACCAGTCATGGTACAATAGTCCCTCGGTGCCCTCAGGCCTTTCATCAGAGGACAACATGGACAAAAATCTGCAAAGCAGAGCTGCTTTTAGCTCACTGTTAGGCTAAAGCAAGGCAATGCATGAAGGCTTGCAGCACTCAGTTCTGGAAAACTCTTTTTAAATGGATGCAGATAAGTAGATGCATAAAGAAAAAAAAATAGTTCATAAACCCACACAAAGAGCTGAAAATAAAATTAAGGGAGCAGAAGGGAGAGCCTGTTCCCATGGATTGTCTCCAGTGGTAGATGGAGACCTGGGAGGCTGCAATCAGCACCAACACAGGCTCTCTCTTGGATGAAGAAAGCATAAATAAAGGAAAAGTAATTAATCAAGTAAGAAAATATTAACAACTAATTAAAATACCCAATTAATCATAACTTCTTCAAAACAGTCTGCTAAAAATGGGCCAGTAGTGGCCAGGCAGAATATTAACAGCCTAGTTTGGGTTTAATTCCTGTCTTCTGCTGTATGGCCAATGCCACCTGCCAGGCTGCTTATCTCAGCTGGGTCCACAATGCATCCCTGGACTGGATGTCAGATCCCTTGAATTGAAATCCAAGACTCCATGGATCAAAACTGCTGAGAAGTTCCATTGTTGCACAAACAATATATAAAATGTGTATGTCAGCCTGAAAAAAAAGGGCAAGTCAATTCTCCTCCCTGTTTCACACTAACAAATCCACTTCTCTGCGCCATTTGCTGTATCCAGCAGCACAGAGCAAAGGCTGGGGCAAAGTGACTTGTTACAGAGTCAGTGTGAGCAGGGAGCTGTGATGTTAAGTGTCACTGGCTTGACAAACACCTGCTAAGGTCATCTGTCATCCTTACAGCTTCTCACTGTTATGGAAATATGGGAAGAATCCATGGTACTAACAGACAAAGGGAGTGAAAAACAAGCTTCTGACTTCTAGCTGTTACAGATGCTGGATTCCTGCAAACAGCCCTTACTGACAACAGAATCAGAATCCTTTTGGTTGCAAAAGGCCTTGAAGATGATCAAGCCTAATTATTATCTTACTGTACCAAGTCTGGTGCTAAACTATGACCCTCAGCACCATATCTCTGTCTCTTTGAGACACCTCCAGGGATGGGGATTACACCACTTCCCTGGGCAGCCTGTTCCACTCTTTGAGAACCCTTTCAGTGAAGAAGTTTCTTCTAATGTCCAACTTAAACCTCCCCTGGTGCAACGTGAAGCCATTTCCTCTTGTTTATAGTTTGTTACTTGGAGGAAAAGACCAACCCCCCACCTGGCTCCAACCTCCCTTCAGGGAGTTGTAGAGAGCCAGAAGGTCCCCCCTCAGCCTCCTTTTCTCCAAACTAACCAACTCCAGTTCCCTCAGCAGCTCCTTGCAAGGCCTGTTCGTTCATCAATTCAACACTGAAATAATAAATAAATAGGGAAACCCACAGAAGTTGAAAAAAAAAATAAATAGGAATTTCCATAGGAAACTTATACAATAATTTCTTTTTGTTCCCACATCAAAACACTTCATGAAGCATTTTGCAGACACAGCTCTAGGCTGTTTTCTGATCCAATGAATGTTATGAGCTAATGTGAAGGAAATGTCAGTAAATACATTAAAGATATTTAGAGAAGCAGTAATTCTACCTGATTACTTTGAAATGTCAGAGATCTCCAGCTCCTTGCTGGGGATGATGGCTTTTTTCTGGAGCCTTTCTAAGGCACAGGGAGACAAGACTTGGGGATTCAAGTCTGCTCCTGTCTTAAGTTAGGTTCCCACTTTCCGTCAACATGCTGGCCACACTCGTCTTGAACACATCCCCACTGGACTTCTCTGACAAGAACATGTTGCTGGCTCGTGGGGAACTTCTTGTCCACCAACACTCTCAGGTCCTTCTCCACAGAGCTGCTTTCCAGCAGTTCACCCCCTCACCTGTATTGGTGCAGAGGGTTATTCCTCCCCAGGTACAGGACTCTACACTTGTTCTTGTTGAACTTCATGAGGTTCCCCCCTGCACAGCTCTTCAGCCTGCGCAGGTCCCTCTGAATGGCAGCACAGCGTGAAGGGGTGTCAGCCGCTCCTCCAAATTTCCTATCATCAGTTAATTGGCTGAGGGTCTACTCTGTCCCTTTACCCAGGTCAGTGATGGAGCTGTTGAACAAGGCTAGACACAGTCCTGACTCCTGGGGAACAATGTGAGCTACAAGCCTTCAACTAGACTCTGCACCACTGATCACAACCCTCTGAGTTCTGTCTTTCAGCCACTTCTCAACCCACCTCACTGTCTGCTAATCTAAACCACACTTCCTAAGCTTCCCTAGGAGAATAAGCCCAATGTGGAGAATAAGGAAAGAACCAAGGAAGGCAGCAATGTTCCTGAAAGCACAAAAAATAACCCTTTGAAGAATTCCTACCCATTAGGAAATTGCTAGCAATTTAACAAAGTGGTGAAAACCGACCTAAATCTGCCCCATATCCCTTCAGGACAGAAAGAGGATGCACCTGGGAGGAGCAGGACTGGTGCCTGTCCAGAGCTCATTGTGACTGAAGCAGCCCCATGTGCAGCCCATGCCCACACCACCTCTCACTGAGGAAAATTAAACTTTTTAGTTTTAAGAGAGCCAAAAGAATTAGCTATAAGTGATGAGCCCAAAAACTGCAGCCTGCAACCTGTTCCCATTTCAGGAGTGAACCCAAAGTAACTGTACTCTGATTTTCACCACCTCATTATGTAAAATAAAAGCCAGCTGAAAGCCAATGTGGGGCCACAAAATGCCTTCATTATCTTTCAGTCCTGTTCCAGTAAAAATGCAGCCAAAATCTCATGGGTGCAGCAGGGCTGAGGTTTTTGTCTTAATAGCCTTTTCGTTCCTTGACACTGTACAGCTTCAGCAAGATTTTCTGCCAGTTTGTTTGGACCTAACAAGCTGTTTTGCCATTAAACCAAAACACAATCTGTCTGGGACTATTAAACATTTTCCACAAAGGCCCGTTCTACAGCTACTCCAAGAATGACAATGCCAAATGATGGGTCTGAGACAGATGTTTTCCAGATGTGCTGAGCATCTCATGTATGTGTTGGATGTGGAGCTCTTCAAAATGCTACCCAAGTTGTACCTGCTGCATTCAGATCAGTTGACCATTCTTATTGATACTTCTCTCCAGAAAATGGCCATGCCTCACATGCCTAGAGCAGGGTGAGGAATAAATGCTGATGATAACCACTGAATGGAACAAATCAGAGAGTAAAGGGAAGCTGTGGATGGAGAGGTGCAGCACTGTGAGTGTGACTTCCCCACCACACACCCTGGCTCCAGGTCCCAGACAGCTGAGCACAATGCATGAAAAACATCCAGCATCAGAAGCCTGCAGATGATGCAGGGCTGCAGCAGCCTCATGGCTTGTGAACACAGATTGCTCTGTTCTGGGCACTGCGAGGACATACACAGGAGGGTGATGCCAGCCAAGAGGAGCAGGAGCAGCCCCACAGCACCAGCATGAACCTGTCCTTCAAACAAGGGCTGGGCTTGCTGGAGTGGATGAACAAAACCACTTGGCTCTCATGTATATGATCTCAATAGGAAATATACCTTAAATCCAACCTTTCTTCCCCTAATCAGTTATCCCAAGGGCTGACTTGCCAATATCATGAGGCCCATGGAAGAGGTCTCTCACTGTGATACCTCTGTTCAGCTTAAATCACAGAGACTTTGGGACAGAGACAATCTGCTATGCTGACTGACCAAATAGCTCTACTCTTATGCAGCAGCACCCTTGAAATCCCTGCCCAAAAGGACCTGAGCATGAAAAGTCCACTTCGTGGTACCATACTGCTCCAGCCATTTGCACAGCTCACAATGAGTTCACAAAATCACAGAAGGTTTTGTTTGGAAAGGTCCTTAAAGATCATCTAGTTCCAGCCCTCCTGCCATGGGTAGGGACACCTCCTATCAGACCAGGTTACTCAAAGCCCTATCCAGCCTAGCTTTGCACAATTCCAGGCTTGGGGTCTCCACAATATCTCTGGGCAACCTGTTCCAGTGCCTCACCACTCTCATGGGGAAGAATTTCTTCCTCATTTCTATTCTCAATCCAGCTTCTTCCACTTGGAAGCCATCACCCCTTATCCTGTCACTACATAACTTCTTAAAATGCCCTTCTCCAGCTCTCTTGTAGCCCCTTTTCAAAGCCTGGAAGGCTGCTCTAAGGTCTCCCTGGAGCCTTCTCTTCTCCAGGCTGAACAGCAAGTTCCCAGCACTTGGAGTTCTTTAGCTAAGAGGGTTTTCATGGCACTTGATTTTTTTTTTCCCATGTAATTTTAGAATTCAAGTATAAATACTCCATCAGTGGCCATATGAAAATAGCAACATGGCAATGTTCTTTTACACTGTTTTGTAGCTTGAGCCAGATGAACACAGCAGAGCCCAGAGTCTAGCTACCCTTCAAAAACTTTCACATTACATGGGACAAGCCAACCAAAAATACTTATTTCTAAATCTTTCCCTCAGAAGAGCCTGGGCACAGCCCTGAACCAAAAAAACCTCAGACTAAATATTAGAAGTTCCTGCAAGCTCACTGGAGATTTTGCTATGCTTACCAGTTTACCTGCAAGGCACCCAGGTGCTGTGCTGAGGGGCAGCTTTCCACAGCTGGTCCAGAGTTTTGCCAGTCTTTCACTGAGCTGATTCATGGGCAGGTTCTGAGAATCACATTTCCAAACAAGATTTGCTTTCATTTGCCACACTGGCCCTCCCAGAAGAGCACTGAGATGAGGCTTCCGCAGCAAGTAACTGAAAATACCAAATTAAATCCCAGTTTTTTGTTCCAAATATTCAGGAACATTTGCTTGCTGGCAACATTACTGTTAGGAAACCAATTTGGTAGAATATTCATGAGCAGCAAACTAAAGGGCGATGGATGCAGCCAAAGTGCTCACACACAATTATACAACTGAATGTTCACCACAAATGCTTGTACCACATTTGGCTTGCTCTAGATTTAACAGGAGAAAACCCCAAACCTATAATAACACCTGGCACTGTGGCTTCCACTAGAAAACCTCTGGTGTGCAGATCAGGCAGTGCTGGAGAATGGTCCCCAGAAATGATCTGCACCTACTTGGTTCTTGCAACGTCCTAACCCACCAGCAGAGATCGGGGGTTGACATGCTGGAATGCAGCTCTGTGGAAAAGGACCTTGGAGTCCTGGTGGGCAGGAAGTTATCCACGGGACAGCAATACACCCTTGTGGCCAAGAAGGCCAGCAGTACCCTGGGGTCAAGGAAAGTTCTACTCTGCCTTTGTGAGGCCATCACTGTAGCATTGTGTCCAGTTCTAGGCTCCTGAGTTCAAGAGAAGGTAAGAAATACTGGAGAGAGTCCAGTGGAGGCTATGAAGGGCCTGGGGCATCTCTGTGAGGACGAAAGGATGAGGGCCCTGGGGAAGCTGAGCCTGGATAAGAGCAGCCTGAGAGAGGAACTGAGCAATGCTCAGCAAGAGTTAAAGGGTGAGAGACAAGAAGATGGGACCAGACTCTTGTCAGTGGTGTCCAGTGACAGGACAATGGGCAATGGCCTGGAGCACTGGAGCATGCTGCCCAGGGAGGTTGTGGTTTCCTCTGTGGAGACTGCAAATCTGCCTGGATATTGTGATCCTGGGCAACCTGCTGTGGGTGCCCTGCTTTACCAGGGAGAGTGGACTATATGATCCCCAGCAGTCCCATCCAATCCCTACCACGCTGGGATTCTCTGGTTTTGGTGGTCATTGTGCAGTCCAGAGCTGGCTCATTAAGTTGCAGGTCCCAACTGCTTGACTACCTGACACTGGCACCTCCCAATGGTGTCTGCTCCGCTGCTGGAGTGTTCATGTAAATCCCATTACCTCTAATTGAGTGGGGATCAATGACAAATTAAGGAGTAAGAGGAAGGTTTCCAGGTGAGATTTAAATGGGAGGCTTTTACTGATAATATTTTGCATTTTCCATCAAAGTGTCCTTGAATGCTTTACAAAGATTAATGAATTAGACCTCACAACACCCCTGCATGCCAGGCAAACAGCAATCCAGCCATTAGAGAGGAGGAATTGCAGTCTAGGAGAGGGCCTGTAACTTTCTCAAGGTCACAGAAACGACTCTCAGAGCTTTTGTTAAACCATCCCAATTCTAGGCTTCATGGCCTGTGAAATCTCCTGGAATGTGCTATTTTACCTCCATGTTTTGGAGGGGCACAGCTGGGACTGCTGAATCCAGAATGTCTGATCAAGAAGGTTTGCAACGGGCAGTGGTCAGTAAGCATGGAGTTGTGTGTCCCTGCCATACAGGACAGCAGGTTTTGAAACCCATCCAGCTGCTGTACTTGCATAAAAGGTTGCCCTATGCTCAGGCTGGGGGCTCCGGGAAGGAAAAGAGAATATTGTAGTTTTGTAAATAAAATTGCAGCCTCCACATCCAATAACAATAAAATCAAAGTGTTTTGGTTGGAAAAGACCTTTAAGATCATCTTCCTGAATGAAAAAAATTTCCATGGCAATGAACAGACATGATGGAGAAAACCACAGCTCACAGAATCACAGAGTGGCAGGCAGTTGGAAGGGGCACATTGCTGGGTCATGGTGAACCAACACTCCCAGGTCCTCCCAGGTGGAAGGATGTTGACTTGCTGGAGCGTGTCCAGAGGAGGGCAACAAAGTTGGTGAGGGGCTTGGAACACAAGCCCTATGAGGAGAGACTGAGGGAGCTGGGGTTGCTTAGCCTGGAGAAGAGGAGGCTCAGGGGTGACCTTATTGCTCTCTACAACTACCTGAAGGAGGTTGTAGCCAGGTGGGGGTTGGTCTCTTCATCAGAACAAGAGGACACAGTCTCAGGCTGCACCAGGGGAGGTTTAGGCTGGAGGTTAGGAGGAAGTTCTATACAGAGAGAGTGATTGTCCATTGGAATGGGTTGCCTGAGGAAGTGGTGGAGTCACCATCACTGGAGGTGTTCAGAAGGAGACTTGATAGAGTGCTTGGTTGCATGGTTTAGTTGATTGGGTGGTGTTGGATGATAGGTTGGACATGATGATCTTGAAGGTCTCTTCCAACCTGGTTTATTCTATTCTCCACAGAGCTGCCTTCCAGCAGGGCAACCCCTTACCTGTACTGATGCAGGGGTTATTCCTCCCTAGAAGGAATCAACACTAGGTAAAGGGACGTGTCACAGATATTGATGGACATTGCTCGGAGCCCCTCTCAGGCCTCTCCTCTCCAGACTGAACAGCCCCAGGGCTCTCAGCCTCTCCTCACCAGGCAGTGCTCCAGTCCTTTCAACATCCCTGGAGCTGTTGGGTAGAGGGTTGGACTTGATGATCTTAGAGGTCATTTCCAACCTTAATGATGCTATGCTATGACTCTAAACCCCACCACCACTGCAGCATCCATCCCTCACAAGCAGCGCAACGGTTACGTCTCTAATTAACTGCACTTTATGATTCAATTTTTCCTCTGTGACTCAGCTTTTTATCACACACAAAAAATGGCGAGAAGTTTCTACTCAAAGAGGCTTTGAGTCACCAGCAGACAGGCCCAATCTGCAGATCCTTCATTACCTCACCAAGTTTTAAGGTTTGTGGGAAGAGTTTAATTTCACGTGGGCAAGGGAAGGAGATCACCTAGCCACCAGCACTTTGTGCGCCTTCAACAGGAAGACAGCTCCAACACAACACGCAAAAAACGCAACCAGGGAATTACAAAGGGCTTTATCAGTACCTTGTGCTGTGAAGCTCCAGCACAGTGCTTATTTTAAGCAGTATTCCTCTGACTTCCCAAAACCCCTGATAAGATTCAGCCCTTTCAAGCAAAAGTGCCTGTGAAATCCTTGAGTGGAGAGCCAGAAAGAGGGAAGCTCTACCAGCTTTACTCCTTGCAGCCACTTAATTGAATCTGCAGCATCCAGCCTGTTGGTATTCCCCAGCACTCTGGATTTCAATTTACCCCATGGATTTTCTTTATACTGAGCGCCCAGGAAAATTAGCATTTGTGCTGAACAGCTTTAAATCAACTATTCTCCAGTGTCAGTCCTTTTTCTCTTTAAAGCACTTCTAAATCTCCTTGCCCAAGTCTCCCCACCCCTAACATTTATTCCGTACATTTGTTTTCCTCCAGTTTCCAGCATCCTTCACCACAATCTAATCATCTTAATCTTTAATGCTCATCTCTACCTTTTAACCTTCTTAGTCTGCTTTTTAAAGCTATCTCTTGGTTTCTCTCAGGGTTTGTTGTTTGCTGGTTTTTTTTTTTGGTTTTGTGTTCTTTTTTCCTTTTAATAAAGGTTTTCCCTGGCTTTTGTATCAGCACAGAGCTGGAGGCGTCCCACAAAGAGCGATCTGGCACCAAACTGCAGGTTACCGCTCTAAAAGATAACTTGTGAGGCCTTTAGTTAAATCAGTAATCTTCCTCTGAATAGAATTTATGCAATTTTAGAGAAAATTAGGGCAACTTCAAGTGTCACAAGTACATTGAAGAGCTCATGCATTTGATGCATGAGATATACTCCAAATTATTGTAGAAGCAACAGAAATGTCAATAAAGACACAAGGGAAGAGGGAAAAAATCTTGTTGGTTTTGTAGTGTTAATGCAACCAGAGAGGTCTGACAACTCAAATGTGCATGGGGTTTGCAGGAAAAAGCAATACCTTTTATTGATAGAGTCACAGAATCCTATTGGTTGGAAAACATCTTTAAGGTCATCAAGTCCAACCAATCTCTAGCTCTACCAAGTCTGGCACTAAACCATGTCCCTCAGCACCACATCTCTGTGACTCTGAAACACTTCCAGGGATGAGGATTCAACCACCTCCCTTGGGAGCCTGTTCCAGTCTCTGAGTACTCTTTCAGTGAAGAATTTTCTTCCAATATCCAACCTAAACCTCATCTGCTGGCTTAGATTAATATTAGACTAACAACATTTGGGAATAAAAGCAGGCAAACTTTTGAGCATTCAAGCTCTTTTCAGGACTAGAAGAGATTCAGCAATGCAGAGGCTCAGCAAATGTGTCACTTTTTAATCACAACTTCATAATATCATGCCCCACTTTGCTGGCATTTCTTCAGTTTATTCACTACCTGGAGCAGTTTGGAAAATTGCTGATAGAACAGTGAGAGCAAATATTAAATTTAACAAAACAAAAAGAAGCAAAAGGTCTCTCTAATGTTTTCTGCACAGGGCTCTTCAATATTTAAGTGTGATTTGAGCTTCTGAATTCATGTACAGTAACTATTCACCTGATGTGCAAGAGAAGAAAAGCAAGGTGGGCACAGTGGGTCCAGACTGTCTGAAACAGTGACAAGCATAGGTCAGGTGCAAACAGAACACAGAAATAGGTAAAAATGAATGACAAATATCCCCTGACATGCTGCAGTACCACTAAAGTTTGCACAGTAACTCCAGCCAGTGAATTCAAGCCACATCCCTGTGTCTCTTCCCACATCCTTCACTTGGATTCTCCATCCTCCTCTGTCCTCTTCCTCTGCTCTCCTCCCCCACTGCATGAAAAGAAGCTTTGCTAGCACCTCTCAGCTCTCCTAAAATGGCTGCAGTGAAGGTATACCAGCACTAGGCTTTGAGCCAGCTGAGCATATGCCTCCCTAAAGAAGGAGCTGCATCTCATTTATCTGCCCTCAACAGCATCAGGCTGAAACTCTGGATGGTTTAAACTGAAACCGTCTCATCCTATGATTGTCTTCTTCCACACCATGGAGCTTTAGGCAGACTTTTTCTATTTTTGATGGATAAACACAATCCCTTAAACTCCTTTCTTAATCACCTATCATACTTTCTTTTATGTCCATCATGCACATCAGGCATGGTCCTGCAGCAAGGTGCACACGCTGTATATTTCAACTGTGGGCTTTGGTGACTGCTGTTCAACCAAGTGCACCCTAACTTGTACAGGGGAAGGAAATCAGAAAGAAGAAATCTGGCTTTTCAAGGTATTAACACTGCTGCTGAAATATCCTTTAATTCCTTTGTTCACCGGTTGATATATACTACAGAGGTGTCTGGTTTTATGGGAGATATTATGGCCATCCACACTAAAGAGTGGCAACTGGAGTAGGTAATAGACTGGTCCTTAAATGAGATGAAAGAGATAACAGTCACCAAATAAAAGTGCTCACGGGGGCCCCAGTCATGAGCACTGTAAAACCCAAACTTTACACAATTTGATATTAAAAACAGAAGGCCACATTACAGTTACTTCTGCACTCCCCAGACAGCCATTGCCTCAAACTGGAGCTATAAACCCACCAACAATGCTGGATAGGGATCACTTCAGATAACATCACTTCTCATCACTTCTTGCACTAGCTTCACAGCCAAGGTATGTTTCTCTCTATTTCAGCTTTACCAGACATCTCTGAAAACTGTCTGTGAAGAGTTGTAGCATCAGGGAAACAGATTTGGTTTTGGTGAAGCAGAAGCAGGTGACACCACTGAGTGATGAGTACAGGGGACAACCACGTCCCTAGACCTGCTGGTCACACTATTCCTAATTCAAGCCAGTATGCCATTGGACTTCTTGGCCACCTGAGCATATTCAGCCAGCCAGCGATCAACACCCTGAGGTCCTTCACTGAGCAGCTCTCCAGCCACCCTGCCCCAAGCCTGTAACGTTGCATGGGGTTGTTGTGACCCAAGTGCAGCACTCAACACTTGACCTTGTTGAACATCAGTGTTGGCCTCAGCCCATCAATCCAGCCTGTCCAGATGTCTCTGCAGAGCCTTCCCGCCCTCTGGCAGATTGACACACCCACCCAACTTGGTGCTGGAATCCCTTCAGTATTCAAATACTAAATACTTCATTATTTGAATCCCTGAAGTATTCAAATACTTCACTATCCCTGAAGTAACCAAGAACCGTATCAGCTCTGCTGAGAGCAAACACACCTCCATTACATACAGCACTTATCTCTCTTTGTAACATTGGAAACTGCTAATATATTTACATTGGACACTGAAAAGATCACTACAGGCCAGACCTACAGGCCAAGGATCCCAGCCTCCTTCTCAGAGGGATTAATTGCATGTCTCCCAACAGCTCCCAACCCATCGCACTGCCACCGAAGCAGCCTGTCAGCACTCCTGCAAAGTTCAATCAGCAAATATTAATTGCCAGCTGGGAAATGTGCCATTAGTTCACACTCAGATTTATTCTTTTCTTTTTTTTTCTTTTTTCCAGCTGGAGAGAGAGAGAGTGTTAAATGGAGCAGATTTCTTTGCACTTTGCAAAGAAGCCGACGGGAGCAAGTTTGTCTGTTCTGCAAGCATTAAATGAGCAAAACATTCAACACCTTCACAGAGATGTTTTGAAGTGCTATTCTCCAGAACAAATTACTTCTGGAAGTAACAAAGCACTAAACTAACACATGGACAACAAATAAAGTACAGAGGAAATAAACTACCACCACCACCTGAGGCTGAATTGATATCCGTGTGAGATTACTGCAGTGATATGTTGCCGGTTATTACCCTGCTTGGGTTTTGTTTGTTTTTTTTCCTCCAGGTTTGCAATTTATTTACATTCATGCATAGAAAATGTTCTGTCAACATGCAGAAGATGATTGTTTCCCATAATTAGAAAGAAACTTTTTCAGAACTGGAAGACAGACAGATGAGAAGTTGAAAATTAATTCAGGCCATGAAATTGTAAAATTTTGATGAGGAGGAGGGTTGGAAGAATTCCTGGCATTTAAACATTTAGTTCAGGGTCTGATCAGGTTATTCAGGTCTTGAAAACTCCAGAGATGGAAGTGGCACCTGGGCAGCTTGCCCCACCACTCAGCTACCCATCTCCTTACAGCCAGGCTGAACCTCTTGTTTCAGCTTTTCACCTTGTTTCTCATTCTCACCCCATACAGAGCCAGACTCCATCCTCTATGCTACATGTGCATGAATGTCAGGAGAAAAGTTCTTCTGGCTCTTTCAACATGCAGACATGCTTGCACACATATGTCTGCATGCAGCACAACCCAGCACATGGGCATGCATGCTCTGGAACACTTTAAGTTTATGGCATGAAATACAGTGAAAGGCTCAAGTTCAGCAGTGTGGCTGTGTGTGCCATGGAGATGAGAAAGGCAGGTGGTTTTCCATAAGGATTTCTTCCCAAATTCTGCATCTATATCAACAGCTACACAAAAATATAGATCAATGTCTGTACAAAAATAGAGAATGGGAATTGGCCTTGTATGAGGAAGAAAACTGCTTTCATGCATTTGACAGAAAGAAATTTAAAAGACAAATATTTTAAGCAATGGGATTAAATTATTGACAAAACTACCAGTGACATTTTGGGAGAGACTGGAGAAAGGAGAATGGGATTGGAATCACAGAGTATTAGGGGTTGGAAGAAACCTCTGGAGATCATCCAGTCCAACCCCCATGATGATGCAGGGGCACCCACAGCAGCTTGCCCAGCATCAAAATATCCAAGTGGGTTTGGAATCTCTTCAGAGAAGGATACTCCACAACCTCCCTGGGTAGCCTGCTCCAGGGTGCCAGCACCCTCACACCACAGAAGTTTTGCTTCATGTTCAGACAGCACCAAATACCAGACATGAACGTGCTTTTACAGCACCCCCCTCTCTGGTCAGATCTCATAAAACTAGAGCTTTAGGACACATTGGACTGAATGAACAAAATAAGCCAACAAACAAAGTAAGGGGCAGAGCTACAGTGCATTTACATAATGGAAAGGTCAGGAACGCGGTCAGCTAAATTGGATTGAATTAATGCCAGAGTACAAACTAAATCTGACCAGCTGCAACATAAAGCTCTGACAGAGCCCAGCAAGAAAAGCTGAGCTTTTGATAAAATACCCAATACACCTGGATAAAGGGAGGATGTCAGAACTGGAGAAAACACAAAATGAGCTCAGGCAAGCAATGCCGCTGCCTTCATCTAGCAGGGGCTTGGCTGATGCAGGGGAGCTTTAGGATTGCTGATCCCACAGAAAAGAGCAGAAAGGGAAGGAAAGAGGGAATAAAATTACTCCTAAATCCTGAAAATGGAAAAGCATAACTCTAAACTGAAAAACTTTCTTCTCTAATGTATGTATACTGCTAGAGAAATGCATTGCTCTGATGTTTGTGGGGGAAGGCATGAGGGAAGGGAAGAAAAACTGTTTGGAGTGGTGTGTGCAGCTTTTAGTGGCCAAAAATAACGTGAGAAAAATGAGTGAAGAGACTGAGTAGGTGTAAAAAGTCAAAAGGAATGAAAAAGGAACAAAAGTAGGAAAAAAAGGGGACTCCTGCACCTGCAAAGCATAGTCCAAATCACTGCATTAAAATGATGTAGCTGCAGGATCACAGGCTTTTATCCAAACAGGGACATTTCCAGACCAAATGCTTGTTTCAGACATCTGTGGGACAACTGCCCTTATGAGCACAGATACCTTTCTGGTTTTCATGGATATTGGGAGTGATCTGGGGAAAGACAAACTTCTTTTTTATCCTCTTAGGCAAAAAGAAAAAGCATTTGAGCCTCATGTATTTTGCCAGTGGGTCAAAAATACCAACACACAAGGCAAAAGACTATGGAAACTGAAAAATCAAATATATACACCCCAAAACCCCTGTAACATAGTAGAGAAATCTTAAATAGCACATTTTCCTATAGGAAACTCAAACTATGTTTCATGCCAGTTCAGGGAGAATCTGAACAGCTATGAGTAGAAGTGACATTTCTCCTGAGACCTCTGGATGTAGGGCTTCTGCTTTACGGTGTTTCCCTTTGGGCTTTGTACTCCAATTGAACTTTTCCACCTATTTGTCATTTGCTTTGTCAGCTGAGAAAAAGGGATGGCATTTGTGGTTTTGTGCATGGCAGCACCAGGGAACCGTGTTGTACCAGCAGGTGCAGAATGAAGCCTGGGGAGATGTCTCCTGCTGGGAATTCTCAATGCTTCACTCACATTTCCATGTGCTTTCATCTTGGATATAATGTCTAATCACCAGCCCAATCCTTGGGCATGGTCACCAGTTCTGCACACAAAAATCTGCACAGCAAGGACTTAAACCCTCCATGAAATCTTTCACAGACACAAAGCTGAGGCAATCGACCTATGTTTGCTGACACCAGAGAGTTGATATCTTCACAAAGCTCACCCTCACCCAGCAAGCCTAAGTGATTTTCCTGACTGTTCTCAGAGACATGTATTAACATCACAGGAAAATCTGGATGTCTGAAAGCACACAAGTTTGTTTTCACCTTCTTGGGCTCCATGAGGGTGAGGAGGCACTGGAACAGGTTGCCCAAAGAAGTTGTGAAGGCTCCAAACCTGGAAGTGTTCAAAGCCAGGTTGGATGGGCCCTTGAGAAACCTGGTCTGATAGGAGGTGTCCCTGCCCATGGCAGGGAGGTTGGATCTTTTCTATGCCTCTCAAGTTTTCAAGGAGCCATTTCATTCTAGGCTGGGCAAAGAAGAAATTGGTCATTCTCCCAAGGCCAAACTCTTTTCTGTTCTTCCAGTACTGGTGGTAGTACAGAATGAGATGCTAGTGAGGTACCACAATCAAGCAATGCTTCTTTTCACACATGAGTATTTGCTATACACCAGTATTTACAAAGCACTCCACTTGATGAATGTATCAAAAGATGAAAAAATATCCTTTCCCAAAACACACAATCCCCCCCCAGAAGACCTTTGCTTTATTAGCAGTTTACTGTGGGCAGACCTCATTCAGTCAAAGGGGAATCAGTCTATCTGATCTCTGTCATACTTCAAGGCCTTCCAGTTTGTCACTGATAACTGGGTAAACTGGCAGAACACACAGATGCAATCTGTGGCATCCCTCAGCTCTACACAGGGATTTAAGTCTTAATTGAACAAGTCAACTGGGACAAAAAAAACCCACAAGAAGCAGCCCACTCATCAGCCTAACTGCACTCAAATAATTAAGCTATCTACTTGAGACAAACCAAACAGAAAGCACGTGCCTGCTGGCAGATGTATTGGTTCAGCTGGATATTAGTGTAAGTTTTACACCTTTAGGATTTTCCTCCATTCATAAAGTCTTATATTCGATGTTACCTTTATAATGTTGCTTACAAACCTGCAACTTAATTGCTTACTACAAACTAGAAAAAACATACTACCACTGTTCACTATGGGTGAGGAGTGGCTGGAGAGTAGTCTTGAGGAAAGGGACTTGGGGGTGTCAGTTGAGGAAAAACTCCGCATGAGTCAGCAATGTGTGCTTGCATCCCAGAGGCCAACTTGTCATGGGTGGCATCAAAAGCAGTGTGACCAGCAGGATGAGGAAGGCACCTCCACCTGGAGCACTGAGTCCAGTTCTGGGGCCCCCAGCACAAGAAGGACATGGAACTGTTGGTTTCTGGATGAAGCCATGGAGATGATCAGCAAGCTGGAGCACCTCTCCTATGGGGACAGACTGGGAGAGTTGGAGAAAAGAAGGTTCTGGGGAGACCTTAGAGTAGTCCTCCAGTACCTGAAGGAACTGAGAAAGGTGGGAAGGGACTTTTGACAGGGGCTTGCAGTGATATGATGATGGGTAATGGCTTTAAGCTGGAAGAGGAGAGATTTAGACTGGGGTATTACAGTGAGGGTGGTGAGACAATGAAATAGGTTGCCCAGGGACCTTGTGAATGTTCCCTCCATGGCAGTGCTCAAGGCCAGGTTGGACAGGGCCTTGAGCAACCTGGGCTAGTGGAAGGTATCCCTGTCCACGCAGAGTAACTGGAACTAGATGATCTTTAAGGTGTTTTCAAGCCCAAATCATTCTATGATTTACAAATAAAATGTGAAGAAATGAAAAGACACAGGTTACTCAGGAACTGCATGGAAGAAACAAAGGTTCAAGTAAAATATTCTTCTGGAGCCCCCACTCTGTGGAATTATCCTTCCCTTCAGGTAAAGTCTTTTTCCTATATTTTGTCTCTGCAGACAGTGGTGTGAAGCACTTTTTGATTTATTCATGCAGGAAGAGAAGTGAGTTTGTTTCTTTCTTCCCTGCCACAAAGCTGCTATTTTGCTGAAAAGCAGATTTAAGCAGGGTTCTGTGGCAAGAGTTTAGGGGTTACTTTAAACTGGGACACAAAACTACTACTTTCTGACATCATTTCATGGTGTGTTCAGGGAAGTATTCAAGCGTGACATTGTATCATTAGGTATAATACAGCCATTGCAGAGGCACTGATTACTGCAATGAGAATTCATTTTCTTTAACACTGTATGTGATAAGGAATGAATAAAACCCAGGCCAGGAGCACCACTGTAAAAAGGTGGGCTACCTACAGCAGGGAAAAAACTGAAGATGCTTTTTGGAGAGTTGGAGGAATAAAACATCAAGTAGGGTACAGGGGCACTGAGCGTATCTGAAATTAAGACTCGCCCTTTCTTTAGATGTTTTTCATCCTGCAGCCCCATGTGCATCCTATTCAAAGATGAAGACAGTTTCCAGCCCTGATCAAACTCAGTACTCAGAGGCAGAAACATCAGCACTAGGACCAAGGCACATGTATTCTTTTTAGACACTCCTTTTTAAAGTGACAAGCAAAAGACACTTTTCACCTTGACCTGCTCAAAGTATGCTTTTAGGTGACCCCTCTCCATGATTAGTTTCATACAAGGTTTATTAGTCCTTGATCTAATGAGTTGCTTTGGTAAATTTAGAGCACACCTGTGACAAACCCAAGCCCAGCTGGTGTTCACCAAGTCAATCCTTTCCCCAGCTCCCACATCCCAGCCACAGCCAGACCTCCAGGACAAATGAGGCTTTGCAATGCTACGCCAAGCAGTGCTTAGATAACTCCAGAAATTTTGGGTTCATCTCAGTCTCCAGGCCTCTTCTGAAGCACAAGAACAGTAACTTGATGATATATTAATACAACTCCGCAAATGGGCTCCTCTAGCATCATGTTAGTGCAGGAGAATCTGTGATGGATAGCTCTGTCCACAGCCAAGCTCCTCAGGGGCTCAAGTGCCCACTGAGCTGAAGAGAAAGGAATTATTTCCATATCTGATCACACAAATATCACTGGATAGATTTGCACAACCCACTCCAAACTTTCTGCAGGTAGATGGAGTCACATCTGACAATCAGTTTTCAAAACATACTCAAGTGAGGCCTTTATAAACTTCTCATTAGAAGTACAAATTACGACTTCTTCCACTCCCTGCCATTTTATCACACGCCTCTGATTCGGCAGCCTCACTTGATTTGTGGCAGGATGCTATACAGCATACAAAGCATTAATAGCAAAGACACGGGACTCCAGCCCTTTGGTAATTTGGTGCCATGATGATGATAATGAAATTATGCTACTGAGCCAGTAAACCAGCTGAGGATATACGGATGCTACTGGCAATCACAGCTTTTTTGCAGTTATTTAAAACTCTTCTGCAAATGCACCTCCTACTCTTCTTAGTTAATCTAAGCAGCTCCTTTCCTTCGTCCATGTCATTTGCCTAAACAGGTTTTTGTTTCTCATTTTTGCAACAAACTTTTGTAATACCATATACTTTATCTTAATGTCATTGTCTTGTTCAAAGCCTTCCCAAATGAACTGGGTTGTAAAAAGTTATTACAGTGGCAGCTGGAAGTACTGAGCAGCACAACTACAATGCATACAACAATGTCAATTATTTACCAGTTCCCAGTTTGATTACATTTTGGGTGATGATGACACTCAGGGGCTTAATAGGCACGTAACACATTTGTTTTACATTCTACAGGGTCCTAGAATAAATCAGCCTTAAAAAATGCTGTCTGGTAGAAATAGAACATAACATTCAGCAGGATTACAGTAAAATGACTGATGGAAGTTCTATAGAAAGATTGTTTTGTCATGATCTCCTACCTTTGAAGAAACAGTCCTTGCTATGGATAATGTAGATTTTTTTCCTCTGCAGGCAGGAGGCTTGATGCAGCTGGCAATGGTTTTCATAGAATTTGCCATCAGATCCACACACAGGCATGTAGCTAGACTTGCAATTCTGTATGCATCTGCACTCAGGCTGGTTGGTGTCCTTGTTCACCACACACTCACTCCCCCGGCCACAGTACTTCTTCTCGCACGACGCATGGAGCCCATCCTGCCCATAAAGCACTAGGGAGAGAAGAAAACATCAGAGTGAGCAACATGTGCCTAATGAACCACACTCATCTGTTAGAACAATATAAGCATTACTTGAGCAGGATCTACAATAGCAATAGGACAACAAGAAACACCCTCAAGTTGCACCAGAAGAGGTTTAGGTCAGATATTAGAAACAATTCCCATCACAGAAAGGGCTTTCAAGGCCTGGAATAGGCTGCCCAAGGCAGTAGTAGAGGAACTAAAAAGCTGTGTAGATGTGGTGCTAAGGAAAATGGTTTATTGGTGATGTGGCAGTGCTGGGCTAACATTTGGACTTCATGATCTTAAAAGTTCTTTGCCATCCAACACACTTGCTGTACGTGGTTTCTGGGGTGAAAAGTGCATCTTTTGAACAGCAGCAGTTTGAAGAGTGCCTTTGCATGTATGCTGCCACACCTCCAGCTCTCACTCAGTATCACAGTATCACAGTATAACCAAGGTTGGAAGAGACCCCAAGGATCATCAAGTCCAACCCGTCCCAACAGACCTCACAACTAGACCATGGCACCAAGTGCCATGTCCAGTCTCCTCTTGAACACCTCCAGGGACGGCGACTCCACCACCTCCCCGGGCAGCCCATTCCAATGACGAATGACTCGCTCAGTGAAGAACTTCCTCCTCACCTCAAGTCTAAACCTCCCCTGGCACAGCTTGAGACTGTGTCCCCTTGTTCTGGTACTGGTTGCCAGGGAGAAGAGACCAACCCCCTCCTGTCCACAACCACCCTTCAGGTAGTTGTAGAGGGCAATGAGGTCACCCCTGGTCCTTCTCTTCTCCAGGCTAAACAACCCCAGCTCCCTCAGTCTCTCCTCATAGGGCTTGTGCTCAAGGCCTCTCACCAGCCTTGTTGCCCTCCTCTGGACACGTTCAAGTGTCTCGATGTCCTTCTTAAACTGAGGGGCCCAGAACTGGACACAGTACTCAAGGTGTGGCCTAACCAATGCAGAGTACAGGGGCACAATGACCTCCCTGCTCCTGCTGGCCACACTATTCTTAATACAGGCCAGGATGCCATTGGCCCTCTTGGCCACCTGGGCACACTGCTGGCTCATGTTTAGGTGGGTGTCGATCAGCACCCCCAGATCCCTCTCTGTTTGGCAGCTCTCCAGCCACTCTGACCCCAGCCTGTAGCTCTGCATGGGGTTGCTGTGGCCAAAGTGCAGCACCCGGCACTTGGACTTGTTGAATGTCATCCCATTGGACTCCGCCCATCTGTCCAGTCGGTCGAGGTCCCTCTGCAGAGCCTTTCTACCCTCTAACTGACTAACGTCTATTCCCAACTTGGTGTCATCTGCAAACTTGCTGATGACTGACTCAATTCCCTCATCCATATCATCAATGAAGATGTTAAAGAGGATGGGGCCCAACACTGATCCCTGGGGGACACCACTGGTGACTGGCCGCCAGCTGGATGTGGCACCATTCACCACCACTCTCTGGGCTCGGCCCTCCAGCCAGTTCCTAACCCAGCGCAGAGTGTTACTGTCCAAACCATGAGCTGACAACTTAGCCAGCAGTTTGCTGTGGGGGACGGTGTCAAAGGCCTTGGTGAAGTCCAGGTAGACCACATCCACAGGCCTCCCCACGTCCACCAGACGGGTCACCTGATCATAGAAGGAGATCAGGTTGGAGAGGCAGGACCTGCCCTTCCTAAATCCATGTTGGCTGGACCTGAGCCCTTGGCCATCCTGCAGGTGTGCAATTATTGCCGCCAGGATAATCTGTTCCATCACTTTCCCTGGCACTGAGGTCAGGCTGACTGGCCTGTAGTTTCCGGGTTCCTCCATCCGTCCCTTCTTGTGGATGGGGACCACATTGGCCAGTTTCCAGTCATCTGGGACCTCTCCAGTGAGCCAGGACTGGAGGAAAATGATGGAGAGCGGCTTGGCCAGCTCATCTGCCAGCTCTCTCAGCACCCTAGGATGGATCCCATCTGGTCCCATGGACTTGTGGATGTCCAAGTGGCTCAGCAGGTCCCGAACTAGTTCCTCATGGATTTCTGGGGTACTACACTGCTCCCCAACCCTACTACCCAGCTCAGGAGGCCACTCATCCTGGACTCCTACCTTGCTGTTAAACATCGAGGCAAAGAAGGCGTTCAGGACCTCAGCCTTTTCCTGATCTTCGGTCACCGTGTTCCCCTCCAGGTCCAGTAAGGACTGGAGATTCTTCTTGCCCTTCTTTTTAGCATTGATATATTTGTAAAATTGCTTTTTATTTTCTTTCACAGAGGTGGCCAGTTTCAGTTCCAACTGGGCCTTTGCTTCTCTAATTTTATTCCTACATAATCTAACCACTTCCGTGAACATACCTCGAGAACTCCTCACAACACTAAGCATGTGCTGCAAACAATCCACTGAAAAATGATGGATGTATGGCCATTTCTTCATTCAGACCTTTGCAAAACTAGACCCAGGAAAAAAACCCAGTGAGGGTATTTCTGCACCCAAACTTTGCCCATGAGCTACACTTGGGAAGCAATTCTGAAAACTTAACACTCCTCCAGATGCAACACTCGCAAGGAGCTTCATTTTGGGGCAGCAAAACGACCAAAGTACCAGACTTCAGCTTCTGCACCAGCTATATGCATTCAGAGTCTTCCACCCTGAGAGCCAGAAGTAGAACATCCCCAAAGCTAAAGTTCACACAGGTTTCACCAAAAGCTCAGAGGGACAATTGCTGAGAGTTTTTGATAAAATAGCCCCTATGGAAGAGTCTCACTGAAGTCAAGGGAAAGTTATGGGAAGATGCTTCTCACTGCAAAATCAACCATCAGTATCTCTCCTCACCCTCTGAATAATGACATCTGATGAAAAAGAACTTACTACCACATTCAAGAATTTACTGGATGTAATGTTCACAACATTGTTGTGCTGTTTGATGCTATTAAAAGGTTTAGGAAGTTGTGCTTGTGCCGTAACATCTTCTGCTTCTGAAGCTTCCTCACTTAAATGCTTCCACCAGCACATTATAGTAACTCATACAGGACAAGGTGCTTCCAAACAAGCCACTACTCAGAGCAATAATTACCATTATACTCAGTCAAGAGAGTTCCAGGAAATTAGAGTATTCTCTGCTAATTGGAGTACACGAAATTGAGAATCACTAAGGGATGCTGCAAAAGACATAATTAAAGCAGGAATAAACATTTGGTGGTGCACACCCTGCTGCCAGCTTCGCACAGCCTTCCAACAGTGGCTGCCCCCAGCTGCACCATGCCAGGCACTCAATCTGCACCAGCAAGTCCACATGGAAGCAAATCCCTGCTGTCTACATTTACTACATGGAGGTTTGGCTCTCAAAAAAGTTTCCACTTTATGAAAGAGCTCAAGTAGAAGCACTGCTCCAGGGGTGCTTCAGCACCGAAAGACAAATCCTACAGCAACTGCAGCACCACATTAATCCTCCAAAATGCACACAAGGCTCTTTCCTTCAAAGAGTGCCTGAAATCATACCAGGGGACATTTAGTTGGGAGATCAGGAAAAATCTCTTTCCTGAAAGAGTGGTCAGACATTGGTACACACTGCCCAGGGAGGTGGTAGAGGAACTGGAGGCATCACTGGAGGCATTCAAGAAATGTGTGGGCATGGCCCTTAGAGACATGGTTTAGTGGCCATGGTGATGTTAGGTTGATGGTCAGACTCGATCTCAGAGGTCTTTTCCAACCCAAACAATTCTATGATTTTACAATTGAAGTTTCTAGTTTGGGCTCCAGTCCTGATCTAACCTCTAAACTTCAGCAGTAGAACTGGATGTCCAGCTGCCTGCAGGAACTCTCTGTTAGTTGAAGACAAAGTGGCTTTTTACATGTAAATGTAGTAATTCCCATTCCTGCAGTGTAGAAGCAACTCTTTATGAGTAGCAATATGACAAAGCTATTTGGTTTTTGGTTTTGCTCTGTGTTATGGGTTCATCTGTTTGGTCTTAATTAAAGCCAGTGCTTGTCATGAACCCAATCTACCCTTGAACTCTTTTGGAGTTTTGATGAAGTAAGGAATAAGGTTGCATTTAGGAGTAAAAAAAAAAAAAAAAAAAAAAAAATCTGACAGCCTTCATCCTATCTGTAACATATTCAGTGGTGTGTAAAAGGTAGAGGAGGTCTCTGTCTTTATAAATGACCAGCCAGAGGACACGTGCTCCAGTATAGCAATATCATCTTTATTTTCCTGTTAAAGTCTTCCTTTGAGATGAAGGCAGCCTTTAAACAAGCATTTGCATAATTTTATTTTGTTTTCCACTGGAATCCCAAATTTCTCAAGGGTAGCCAGAAATCAGTTTAAGAAGTCAGGTGTTTCCTGGGTGTAACAGTGAGTCCAGCTGTTAACTCCGCTCTGGACTCCACTAACCTCACAGGAAATATTTTTCTTCCAATGTTCAAATAGAACCTCCTGGGTTCCAGTTTGTTCTTCTTATGCCTTTGTCCTGTCACTGGGCACCACTGAAAATTGTCTAGCCCCATCCTCTTGTCCTGACCCTTTAGCTCTTGTTGAGAAGCAAGCACTGAGAAGATCCCTCTCAGGCTTACCCTTTTACCCAACTTAGATGTGTTTAAATAGGAGTTCTCCATCTGGGAACACAAACCCAAACTGTAACAAAAGGAATGAAGCGAAAAGGCAATCAGGCTTTCTGTGGCTTCTCCACAGTAATCAGAGTGGATCTGGAAAAGATTTTTATAAGCTGGTGCTTAAAAAAAGCTTTGTTATCATTAAACCCTTACAGCAGCAGGCACAGCCTTCGACTTCAGTAATGCCAAATTCATGTTAAAAATCAAAATACCAAAATCTCCTGAGGCTCCATGAGGGTTTCTGTTACTGTTGGTACTTGTGGTAGGTCACATCTAGGCAGGATGCAGCTGTGGCCCTGTCCAAATGTGACTTGAGACATTAAATCAGGGCGGCCCACCACGAACGAAGAGGCAGGACTCAGCTTCCATGAGATGCGTGGTGCTGCCCCCAGCTGGTGCCAGCTCTGAGAGACCAATTTTGAGCCATGCAGACAGCACAGGAAGTGTTTGTTATAGTTGTACTTGAACTACATTTATACAGACAATAATAACTCCTGAATTTTTATTTTTTGGTACGTTTAGCATCAACAGCAGCTTTCAAAATAAGATGTGTGGACATGGCACTTCAGGACATGGTTTAATGGCCATGGTGGTCTTAGGCTGATGGTTGGAGATCTTTTCCAACTGAAACAATTCCATGATTCTATGTTGTGATGGATAAGCCAAGTGCATGCAGAGGGGAAGATCCTGCCACTAAGAGGAGGATGCTTGACCAGGCCTTCCTTAAGCCTTAATCCTTCATGCCTCTCTGATCTACAACAGACATCATAAATGCAGATGGCTTTGGCAGTGACATCTTCCAGAGGCCACATAATGAGCATTCCTAAGAACATTCTCCAGAAATTTGGGAGTAATTAGTAAAGTAAATAAAGAATATTCAGATACTCCTTCCAGGAGCTGCAAGTTTTGCACTGCTCAGAGATGCTTTGACCTTCTATTTTATTACAAGTCAGGAAAAGTCAATATTTCTGAGCTTGCCAGGTTGAAGGAATTTTAATGAGTTATTGAGTCAAAGAGTTAATCCACCAATAAAATACTTCATCTTTTTTCCCCTTCCAGATTTACAGTGATAAAAACAAAAGTTTATCAGGGACCAGGAAAAATGATGTTTTGTAGAGACTTTTGCTTGACATTGTGCACACACTTTAACCCCTCAATGACTGGTACATGAAATGTAGCTTCAGCACTGGGACATTTCATATTGGCATGAAATGCTGGGCAGGCAGGAGCTGTGCTGGTGTTAGGAAGAAATGCTAAAAAGGATTGAAGTAGTGAGTGCTGGTGCTCCTCTCATCTCTATTACATGTTATGAGGGAAGAAGATTTGGAGGAGATCTGGTCTGTTCTCCTATACTGAACTGCCCTGCTACTCAAAAAATCATAGAACTGTTTCAGTGCAAAAAACCCTAGGATTATTGAGACCAGCCACCAGTACAAGACCACCATGGTCATTAAACCATGTTGCCAAGTGCCATGTCCATACGTCTCCTGAACGCTTCCAGGCATAGTGACTCCACCACCTCCCTGGGCAGCCTGTTTCAATGCTTGACCATTCTTTCCTGAAAGAAACTTTTCCTAATAGTCAGCCTAAGCCTCCCCAGCACAATTTAATGGGTCATTAGGGACAGGCATAACTTGGAGCTTCTGCTTCAAGTCCTTCAAAAATAATGTTGCACATTACAAATATTCTAACAAAGTGAAAATAACATCAAATCCTCTGAACCATGATAAAAACATTCACTCTCTACATTTAGATAGAACAGAACAGAACAGAACAGAACAGACCAGGTTGGAAGAGACCTTCAAGATCATCACATCCAACCCACCTAACCAACTAAACCATGGCACCTAGCACCCCATCAAGTCTCCTGAACACCTCCAATGATGGTGACTCCACCACCTCCCCAGGCAACCCATTCCAATGGGCAATCACTCTCTCTGTATAGAACTTCTTCCTAACATCCAGCCTAATAGTTGTTGCTTCCATCAGGTAAAGGGGTGAAGTAAACTGATCATGAGCCATTCCACCAGCATCTTGACATCAATTTCTCAGCATTCTTCCTTTCCTAGATGAAATAATATTCTATGGTCTAAAATGTCACACCTGTAAGCACTGTTTACTGATGGAAAATACATGTTGCCACCACACACAACACATACACACAGATGTATCTGTCTCAGTGTGCATTTACACACATCTATTCATACACAGATGATGCATGTTCACACATGGTGGTTCCCCACACATTTCACTTGCCATAACTTCACTTTGGCCAAAGATATGAAGTCAGAATTTGCAGCAGAGCACCTTAAACCTTCCATCCACAGCACAACTTTACTAAACAAGTCATGGTTGGAAGTAAAAGTTCAGAGGCATGACTGCTGCACCTGGCTTCTGCTCGGTAGCAAATTCATGTGCTAGGTACATTGTCAGTATGCAATGAGAAAAGAAACATGAAGCAGGGATTTTATAATCACCTGCTCTCCGAGTTCCTCAGTTTTTCATTGCATGCCTGTTATGAATTTGGAGAGGGAGAAAAGCCACAGTAAATCACCTGGAATAGGGGCATGCCACCAGTGCATTCATTATCTCCATTACCAGCCTTTGGAGCTATCATTTATTTATTTTTATAAAGCAAAAGCATTGACTTATCCAGAAGAAAAACAGAAAACGAGATCTGCTTCAAGCACAGGTTTTGCTGTGGACACAAGGCATTCTTTTTTTTTTTTTTTTCAAGGTCCAGAAGATAACTGTGGCTCTGTATGTGTGTGCACATCTTTGAGCTGGATGGAGAGAGATAAAGCAGCCTTGGAAGAAGAGGCCAGAAAATCAGTCACTTTTACTAATGTAGATATTCTACACAAAATAAAAGAGAGGATGACAATGGAAAGCCTCACAGAATCCCAGCATGATGGAGTTCGGAAAGGACCTCTGGTGACCATTCAGTCCAAAACCACGGCAGCTTGCCCAGGATTACAATGTCCAGCTAGGTTTGGAATCTCCAAGAAAAGGAAACTCTACAACCTCTGTGGGGACCCTGCTCCAAGACTCCAGAACCCTCATATCACAGAAGTTTCTCTTCTGTCTTCAGATGGAACATCCCGGGTTCCAGTTTGTGCCCTTTGTCCCTTGTCCTGTGGCTGGGCACCACTGAAGAGAGTCCGGCCCCACCCTCTTATCCCTGCTCCCTTCAGCTTTTGCAGAGCATTGATCCCCTCTCTGGCTACTGTCTGCAGGCCAAACATCCCCAAGTCTCTCAGTCTTTCCTCCTCACAGAGATGCTCCAGGCCCTTCAGCATCTTCATAGCCTCCATTGCACTCTCACTGGCAGCTCCCTCCCGGGAACAAAAACTAGCAAACCTTTCCAGCTGGCCACATTATGTCAGGAGGATTCTGCCATAGTTTAAAAAACAATATAAAATCTGGAAAAGAAATTAAAATCTGCTCTAGAAAGGAGTCCTGTGACAAATAGTTACATGGACAACACCATGGGGATGGTTTAATCTGTGTTTGGGTTTTAACAGCAAATACAAAGTGGAATTGCTGAACCAAAGTTCAGCAAGAAATTGTGGTTGTTCTGCAAATATCACCAAGGAAGCACTCAAAAAATCAGGAGAAAAATTTTCTACATAATTTTTTACATCTAAAAATGAGGATTAATGTTATTTGCTCTGTTAGGACTATGAAAGCCATTAGAGATGATAGCACAAAAAGGCATTCAAAATTTTCCAGTAGCTATGCTGGCCTAGTGTAATTAGCCTTATTTTAGTCCTGTTTAAAATCCATTTAACCATTATGAGATCAAAAGTTTCATTAAATATTGCTTTTGGAAGCTATCATGACATATGTGGGCACTGAATGAAGAAATAGGCAACAGGCATGCACAAATCAAAAGATCCCAACTAAAGCATGCAGGCAGATTACTGAGAAAGAAATGCCAGACAATATATGAGACCATGAAATTCTACCATGCACAATTCGCTTGATTGTTCTCTTCTTGGAAGAGCTACTAAAGAGGACATTCATAAAAGTAGCTCTTTATTAAATATTTATCTAATATTACCTATGACAGGTACTATGTAGTGAAGGTAATTTTAGTACATTACACAAAAATGATCCAAGAGCTGGAAGACCTCTGCTGTGAGGGCAGGCTGAGAGAGTCAGGAATGTTCAGCTTGGAGAAGGCTTCAGAAGACCATCTGGTGGCCTTCCAGTGTTTAAAGGGGCTCCTCAGAAAACTGGGGACAGACTTTTTAATCGCAGCATGTTGTGACAGGACAAAGGGTAAAGGTTTAAACTAAAAGAGGGAGAATTAGACTGGAGGGAAGGAAGACGTTCTTCACTGTGAGGGTTATAAGGCATTGCAATATTTGCAATCTTTCAAGAACAAAAGATGCTAAGTTTGCACAGTATCCTACAGTCTCACAGAAACCTCTCCTTTATCTTTGACTCATTAATTTGCAATAAGGCCATTTATCAGAAAATAATTGCATTTGTTTGTTGTAATCCTCTTTTCCCCTTACATGTACACAACTCAAATTTTATCTCAGAATGCACAGAAAGATGCTTGCAGCTTCCTATTTATTTTCTCATCCACTACAGTTTAGAAGGCTCATTGAGGAAAACCAACAGAAACAGAAAGCCAGCTCATCATCATGGTTGTCTCCAGGAAGGAACACTATTCTGATTATTTATTTGGGGTTGGAAGAGGAATAGATAACAAGCTTCTATAATTAATATCCATTCAGCTTCCTTATTACATTATTCCTGAATGCCACTCTTCAAAAACCACCAAACCCAAAACCTGATTTGCACCAAACTGTACAAGTGCCACTGCACAAAGTTTGAAGGTGACTGATTGTGGAGACCTCAGCCTCATCACAGTGGTGCCTGGGTCAGCACTTCCATTAGCATTTCCTTTGCAGAGGTGCCCATTGCACGCTTGAGCCTTACAAATTATGTCCTTAGAAAAACACATTTAAAGCTGTGTTCAAGCGCAACCCCAACATGTAACAGAGGTAGAAACACCAGGCTCTGACCTGTCTCCCTCACTGCTAGGCAACAATGGAGGCTGGCATGGGCTATGACCTAAATATACACAAATTAAATACCAGATTTTCCAGTAACTTCCTAATCCACCTAGTGATTACTGTTACTTGGAAACACTTTGTCACTGGGAAGAATGGGCTTCATTCTGCTCCAGCATCAGAAGCATTTAACTGTGCAAACAAGGCACAAACTCAAAATGTGACTATACAGCAGGAACACCTCAATGAGCCCCTACATGCAGCACATATCTCCTCCAGCAGCCAGCACTGAAGTTCTGAAGCCAGTCTCTTTCCCAGAGAAAAGCTCTCCTCCTCAGAGGGAAACAATCATGAAGATGCAAATCCACCGCCATGAGCCAACTCACTTTGGGCTGGTAAGACAAAATTGCTCACTGCAACTCCCTGAAAGGAGGCTGGAGCCAGGTGGGGGTTGGTCTTTTCTCCCAAGCAGCAAGTGACAGGACAAAAGGAAACGGCCTCAAGTACCACCGGGGAGGATTAATTGGGCATTAGAAGAAACTACTTTTCAAGCACAGGCTCCCCAGGGAGGTGGTTCAATACCCATCCCTGGAAGTGTTTAAAAGCTGCAGAGATGTGATGCTGAGGGACATGGGTTAGCCTCAAATTTAGTGAAGTCGAATAATGTTTGGACTGGATGATCCTAATAGTCTTTTCCAACCACAACAATTATCTGACTAATAAGTCTATGGAACCTTTTACAGTCCCTTTTTGCATATCCTTTCTCCCAACTAGGTTAGTTTTCAAGGATCAAAGTTTCCAGAGGGAATCTGTAGCTGCATATCCGTACAATCTGCACCTCTACCATTCAGCACTAGCCATAAATGAAAGCAGACAGCTGGGTGAAAATTAGGGATTGGATTCATTTTGTGAGCCTATTTCCAAGCACTGATGTTTTCCTGTAAAAGCTGCCATTTGCTGGGAATAAATGAAGGGGGGGGAGAACAGAAAGAAAGTATTAAAGCTATTTAGTTGTAATGCAGTTTGTGTTAGTGCAGGTGGCTTGTATTTGGGTGCTTTTCACTTCTGCATGCTTGAATCATGGCTCCTTTCCTTGATGGAAGAGGATTAGTGCCATTCCTGCATCACCTCTAAAGCAGCATAAACCTCCAGCTGGAAACTGTTGAGGTTGCAAAGTGTCTTTTCACATTATTTTTTTTTTCCACCCCCAAGACATTTCATTTATGTTTCCCAAGTAGATGCCTCAGAGCCTCATAGATTACAAGCACAGGAACGTTACCGTATCAGGAACTGTGAGGCGAGAGCCAAACAGGTCCATTACAGGGAGAATTACAATCAGGCAACCACTGAAGAAGGATGCATGACATCTGTGTCAGGATGCAGAAGAAAGGACATTTTTGTAAATCACCTTTGAGTCATTCTTCAGAAAGGGAAATAACTGGTGGAGGGAGCTTCTTACTGACTCTGTGCCACCAAGTTGTTTGTCTGTATGTGCCCTCTTGTCACCTTTAATGAATCGTTTCATAGAATCGCAGAATGGTAGGGGATGGAAGGAACCTCTAGAGATCAAGTCCAACCCCCCTGCCAGAGCAGGATCCCCTAGGTCAGCTCACACAGGAACACATCCAAGCAGATCTTACTCTCTGGGCAGCATGTTCCAGGGCTCCAGCACCCTCACAATAAAGAAGTTTTTCCTCACATTCAGGTGGAACTTCCTGTGTTTCAGTTTGCATCCATTGCCCCGTGTCCTATTACAGGACACTACTGAAAAGAGCCTGGCCCCTTCTTCTTGACACCCACCCTTCACATATCCATAAGCATTAGTAAGATCTTCTCTCAGTCTTCTCTTTTCCAAACTAAACAGCCCCAGGTCTCTCTGCCTTTCTTCATAAGAGAAATGCTCCAGTCCCTTCATCATCCTTATGTCCTCTGTTGGACTCTGTCAGTATTTCCTTATCCCTCTTGAACTGTGGAGCCCAGAACTGGATGTGATACTCCAGATATGGTCTCAACAGGGCAGAATTGAGAAAGAGAACTTCCTTTAACCTGTTGATCACACTTCTTAATGCAACCCATTTCATTTTAGGGCATCACAAAATTGTAGCATGCAAATGGTCTGAGGAGACAAAAGCCACAGAAGGAACCTGCAGTAATGGATCAGCAGCAGCCCAGCTGCTGCCCTCACATCATCTCCAACTCTTTCTCCTTTGATGGTTCAGCGTTGTAAAGAAAATTAGCAGGGAAAAGATGAAGCCCTGAAGAGTATCAGTTTGAAGAGTCATCAGCCAGTAGTGTGTAAAATAAAAGTTTCCTAGATGTTGTCTACAACCCTGCTGTGATCTCCAAGAGCATCAGAGCTGACCTGCTGACCACCCATGGTTCACAGCAGGATATTCTGCATATTTTATGTTTGACCTGGGTGCATGCTGCAGTGGCTGAACTGGTGAGTAAATTCCTTCTAAGGGAGAAAAGTAATTTTGGTGTTTCCCATCTATGGTGGTCCCATGGAAGAAAAACCTCATTCTTCTGAAAGGCCAGTGTCTCCTCATTGGGACAGGGAGAAAGCAATGAGCATTTTCCTACCACCAGCTGCACTGGCACAAGAGAGGGGAGCCAGGACAGTAGATGGAATACCAGCTACACATCCCACCAGCTACCCCAGCAATGACCTAACCATTTTCCAGGTGAAACTTCTTTGAAGCTGCTGGAACCATCTCCTGGAAGAAAACTGTATGTGTTTTTTTACTTTTATTTGATTTTTTTAAAGACAACTACTGCCAGAAAGACCCAACCATTTCCAATCACAACATGAAGCAAACCCCTCTCTGAATACAAAAAGCGGTGGAGCAAAGCTCTGCTCAAACCTGCACCCAACCAGGTTTCACACAGAGCTGAAACTATTTTTTACAGCTGCTCTAAAGCAGAAGAGAAACTTGAACTTCAAAGTGCAAAGTCCCAGCCTCACTCACCCACATCTCCTCTAATCTAGAGGTGAGATCTTTCCTCCTCAACCTTCTTGTCAAGGAGTCATCCTGCCAAAAAAAACCACAACACACTGCAAGAGAGAAATTAAATTTGCTGCATAAACAGGAGCAGAAGGATTTCTGCCTCACTGCCTGCAACAAGCAGGGATGCACAGGAGACCAAGGCATCCCACATCTCTGTCCCTGCGTCCAGGATTGTGTCCCACCTTGGGAGGGACAAGAACACAAGGGGGGGGGGGGGGGGGGGGGGGGGCACAGGCAGAGAGCCAAAGCATCACAGAGCCAGCATCCACCCCAGCTTATGCCAAACATTTCATTACTTGAAAACCTGCCCAGCTTTTTGAGCCCAAAGGGAAGCTTTCAAAATTAGCCAGTTGCTAGAAACTGCTTTAAAATTAGTGAGAACAGGATGTGTCTTTAAAGTATTATTTTTGTATGTGTTATGCAATGCTTTTCAGACAGGGTTCATAAAATCCCTATCAGGAACAAAGTACATTTGATTTAAAGTGATAGTAAATGAAAACTAAACCAACCCTGCCAGTGAAATAGTCACAAAGGCAAACGTACACATTGCACTGAGACTGCAAATCACAGAATAACCTAAATGATCAACAAGTGCAGAATCCCAGCATGGTAGGGTTGGAAGGGGCCTCTGGAGATCATCCAGTCTCAACCACATGGCTAAAACAGGGTCATCCACAGCAGCTTGCCCAGGATCACAGTGTCCAGCTGGGTTTGGAATCTCTCCAGAGAAGGAGACTCCACAACCTCCCTGGGCAGCCTGCTCCAGAACCCTCACACTAAAGAAGTTTCTCCTCATCTTCAAATGGACACCATCATACTCCCGCCCTCCTGCATTTTGTGGACACTACTTTGTGTGTCTGCCTGCTGCACCTGGGGCCAGTGTTAACACACAGAAGCCTCCATCTCGTATAGGACAGCATCTTGACATTTTGGTCTCTGGCAGCAAATGCATCCCTATAGTGAAGAAACTGCTGTTCATACCAAGCATTTGAGGCTCTGTCTTGAGGGCACATCTGTTTCTCACCCCCCTTCTGAGCATTTTACTTTGTCATCAATAAAAGAAATTACCCCAACTGTGATTGAGGATTTATCTCCTTAGAATGACAGAATTCTTCTGGTTGGAAGAGACCTTTCAGATCAGTGAGTCCACCTACTAACCCAGCACTGCCAGGTCATCACTAAACCATGCCCCTTGTAAGACAGTTCAGTGCTATCTCCTGGAAAGTCACTCCCATCTACTAACAGTTTGATCAACAGTTTGGCTTCTGAATATCAGAATTCAAGATCTCTTCCTATTCCTGAGTAAATATCCCCAGTACACACCCAGTCCTGCCACACTGCCTCAACCTGCACCAAGCAGAGACATGGTTTCATGGCCATGATGATGTTAGGTCAACAGCTGGTCTCAATCTTAGAGGTCTTTCACAACTGAAACTACTCTATGATTCTATAAGCAGTTGGAAATATATGCATCCTAAATTAAATATATGCTCCTAAATTAATGGCTTTTTTTTTAGCCTGCACTTACCCTCCAGCAGTTATTTTCTCTCTGCTTCTTATACAGAGGACAGAAGAATCAATGCCATTTCTACTGCATTAGAAGCCTTTTACTCCCTCTGTATTTGCTCTGTGCTGAAAGCAGCATTTTAACATGCATTTACCTGATGGAAGAGTCACAGGCTACTGAAAGGATAACACAGTAAAATGAAAAAAAAACCCAAAAAACTAAAAAGCCACATTCAAAGTGAAAAGCCTTTACACTTCACATGCTGTTAAAACTGGCTCAGAGGGCATCCTTGCAGAAATGGAGCATTGGCATTGAAACACCAACATCAGCTGCCTTTGAGGTTTTTTTTCGTTCTGAGCAGAAATATCATCAGTTTCTCAGGCTGAGAGTCACGACATAAAAAGATAAATCCAGAAGAGGTGAAAATAGATTCATAGAATGGTTTGGGTTGGAAGGGGCCTTAAAGATCATCCAGTTCCAACCCCCCTGCCATGGGCAAAGACTTTCCACTAGACCAGGTTGCACAAGGCCTCCTGCTACCTGGCCTTGAATAACTCCAGCGTGGGGGCATCCACAACCTCCCCGGGCAACCTGTTCCAATGTCTCACCACCCTCACTGGAAAGAATTTCTTCCTAATCTCCAGTCTAAATTTGCCCTTCTCAAGCTTCAATCCATTCCCTCTCATCCTATCAATGCAAGTCGTTGTAAAAAGCCCCTTGTAAAAAAGATAGAAATCAGTAAGAAAATCAAGGCTTTCTGCAGGGGATGTATTTTTGTTGCTAACGTTTTTAACATAATTCGAATTTTCTGACTTTGCATGGCTGGGTATCTTGTTTGGCAAAACTGCCCAGTGGGACAGAGCCCTGCAGCAACCCACAAGGAGCTTTACCCCCTCACATGGCATCACTGCCATCCACAGCTGCACAAAGTCCATGCAGGACTTCTCTTGGAGCCTGCACGCAGGGTGGTGGGAGCACCGTTCATTCATTCATGCCAGGAACACAAGCAGAAACCCAAATCTGAAAGGGAAGATGCGAAATGAGAGGAGATGTACAAAGCACTTTCAAAGGATAGTTCTGAACACAAGAGAAAAACAAGCCAAAGCTGATAAAAATCAACAAAAGAATGTTTCCTTCCAAGTACAAAGGCACCAAATGAAAACAAGAGGGTCATGTTTAATAGCAGAAGAGGAAATGTTTGGGATAAAAAGCAGGAATAAGCTGCAATCATCAGTCATCAGCATCAGAGTATTCTTGGTAAAAGCAGCATTATGGAGCCTTTTTAAGAAAGAGAAGGGAATAAAAAGCATTTTGGTGCAGGCCATACTTCACAAATTTCACTAATCCACACAGATAAGGCAGAACTACACAGAGTATACTACAGGGTGTGCACAGACACCCTTGAGGCGAAGGCAGTGCTTACATCTCAACACAGGTTAGACCAGCACCATGAATGCCCCAGAAAACCAGAGCCACCAGTTTAAAGACAAGACAACATATAAAGGCGACCCAGCATGAAGATGGCAGCTTCAGTATTTCAAACTGAAAGCTGGAATTTGGCTTTTCTACCAGCTTTTGCAGTTCAAACTCCTTCCCTGGTCCCTTAGAAAAACTACATAAATAAAGTCATTCTAGAACTATGGGACAATAGAAGAAACTCCCCAGTTTGTCTTCCCAGTCTCAGCAATTCCTTTGGATTAGCACATGCAGATCCCTGACAATTTTGGAATAGCTGGAATAGCCTGAGGTAATGTTTACTTTCAGAAACATTTGCTTTGCAGACAAGAAATTGGAACAGGCTGCCCAGGGACATCATGGAGTCACCATCCCTGGAGGTGTTCAAGAAACCTGTGGACATGGCACTTCAGGATGTGGCTAAATGGCCATGGGGTGTTAGATTGAACTCAATCTTAGAGGTTTCTTCCAACCAAACCAGTTCTATGAGTCTATAAGAATTGTGTTCATTCACTGCCAGCCTGTCCCCTTACATCACACCACAGCTCAGAAAGGCCTGACTGGTAGCCCTCAGCCATGGCTGAACAGTGCAGCCTTCCTCAGACTTTTGTTTTCTCCACATGTGGTTGCATCTGATCAACTGCAGCACAAACTGACTTCAGCCCATTGGTAATGGGAGAACACATCCAGCAGGCAAAATCCAGCTGGCATTTTGTGCTCACAGTAAATAGGATTACTGGCAGCAGCAAAAAGTGCAGTCCTCTGCTGAACAACACACTGGGGATGGCATCTGCTTTCCAGCCTTGGACTACAAATGCCATCCTGCCAAAGCTTTCTGTACTAATGGGGACTATTTTCTCTATAGGAAGGGAAAAGGCAGGGAAGAATTCAGAGAGAATTCAATTTTTATGCTTCCGAGTCTCCTATTGACGTGTGTGTGTTCAACTGCTCCCGTTCCCATTAACGCCCAGCATGGGGAGATCCAAACAGCTTCAGAGCTGCTACAAGCTGGGGCTGTCCGACAGATTGAGGAAATGCTTGAAATTACTTGGAATTTTTCTGTGCTAAATAGCATAGCACAGCTTTGTTAAGTCAAGAAAACCTGCACTTCTCCACAGAAATATTAGTCTCCAGCTAAAACACAAACCAGAGCTGCCAACTGGTCCAGTTCATAATCCTCACCAATGCCAATGGGAGCTACATTTGCAGAGCAGGTCTCCACAGGGATCCCAGAGCGTGATTTACCGACTTCAACATGACTTGCAGGCACTAAATGGCTGCCTCCAGGTTACTCAGGTGGAAGAACACGCACAGTGCCCATTTGGGGGCAGGGGGTGGAAATGGTTCTGAAACTGTCAATGAAAAGAAATCTCTCAGGACTCACCATGAAATGGAGAGAATGACCTGCCAGTAAGGAGGGGAGATGGAAGGAAAAGGGAAAATGAGCAAGAAACCAAATTGCTCTCAGTGTGCGATGGCAAGAGTGATCCTGAACTTAAATAGATTCCCAAAAGTTCACATTTAAAGTCGTGACTGTCTCAACAGCACTTACTGGAGTGGCAAAAACACATGAAAAATTAAAAATTACAAGATCTCTTCCCATTAACTGCCTCAGCTATAGGAACAGGGCTCAGATTCTCAGGGACAGAGTTTAGAGCTGAAAACAGGGATAAAAACATTTTTTACTTTCTAATGTGAAAACCCAAAGCACATCCCTGGATCAGCAATATAGGTGTGACCACTCAGGCCAGGGGCAGTGTCCCTAAGCTGGCACAGGCAGCTTTGTGAGCTAAAAAACCCTTTAAGGGGGACTCCAAAAGCTGTGGGACTTTCTGGGACTTTCTCCTGCTTTATTTGTTCTGCATGTGTGTTAGCCACTTCAGTTGACTGGATATTGCAATATTTCTATGGGATTAGCCAGCATCACATGAGGTGCAGATGTGCTGAACACCATTAGCAGCAAACACACAGTTATTAGAAGAATGTAAGAATCTGAATTATTTCAGTTGGAAAGGATCTTCAAGATCAAGTCCAACCTTCAACCCTAATCCACCAAGCCCACTAGTAAGCCATATCCCCAGGAACCACATCTACACAGCTTTGAAACACCTCCAGAAACAACTCCACCACCTCCCTGGGCAGCCTGTTCCAAAGTCTGAAAACCCTTTCAGGGAATTTTTTTCACAAATATCCAGCCTAAACTTCCCCTGATGCAACTCTTGTTCTATCACTAGTTACTTGCCAGAGAGACCAACACCCACCTGCCTCTATTCTCCTTTCAGGGAGAGAAGGCAGAGAGAGAGACACAGAAGGCCACCCCTCAGCCTCCTTTTCTCCAGGCTAACCACCCCAGTTCCCTAAGCTACACCTCACCAAGCCTGTTCTCCATAACCCTCATTAGCTTTCTTGCCCTTCTCTGGACACGCTCCAGCACCCCAATGTCCTTCACAGGAAGGACAAAGAATTTTGACCCAAGTTCTTTGAAGCCCAAAGATCTGAATATTTTGACAGAATAAGAGGAAATGGCCTGAAATTGTGCCAGGGAAGGTTTAGGTTGGAGATTAGGAACAATTTCTTTCCTGAAAGAGTGGTCAGGCATTGGAACAGGCTGCCCAGGGTGGTGGTGGAGTCACTGTCCCTGGAGGTGTTCAAGAGATGTGTGGACACAACACTTGGGGACTTGGTTTAATGGCCATGGTGGTGTTGCATTGACAGTTGGACTCAATCTTAGATCCAAGCTAAACAACTCTATGATTCTGCTTGAGGGGCAGCCTTGAGTGAAAGAGTGAGGGGTTTGGAACACAAGCCCTACGAGGAAAGGCTGAGGGAGCTGGGGTTGCTTAGCCTGGAGAAGAGGAGACTGAGGGGTGACCTTATTGCTCTCTACAACTACCTGAAGGGAGGTTGTAGACAAGCAGAGGTTGGTCTCTTCTCCCAGGCAGCCAGTACCAGAACAAGAAGACACAGTCTCAGGCTGCACCAGGGCAGGTTTAGGCTGGATGTTAAGAAAAAGTTCTATACAGAGAGAGTGATTGCCCATTGGAATCGGCTGCCCATGGAGGTGGTGTTCAGGAAGAGGCTTGATGGGGTGCTTGGTTGCATGGTTTAGTTGTTTAGGTGGGTTGGATTGGTTGATGGGTTGGACGTGATGATCTTGAAGGTCTCTTTCAACCTGGTGTATTGTATTGTATTGTAACCCTAAGTCATCACTCTTGCTTAAAGCAAATACTGCATTTTGGAAGGGAAAGCAAGGATCACGTTTCTTCCCTTCCCTTGCATTTTTCCCAGCACAACTACTTCACATGCTCCACCTAAATAAATGCCTGAATGTCTTTGAAGACATAAATTGGGATACAGCAAAGCAAGCTGCTAACACCGAGCTTTGTAGTGCACGGTCCAAAGGGAGTCCACGGCAGGGACAAGGCAGAATGCATTAAATCTCAATTAGATCATAGTACACAACAAAGCACACAACATTATCATCAGATTTGCTCACCCAAGGATTAAGTGCTTGCCTTTGGAGATGTCTGTGCTTGCAAAGTGTCTTGGGGACTGAGCAGCTCTTTGTGAAGAGCATGCACCAGTCTGCATTCTTGTAATGAACTGCACCCATTAAATGCAGCTCAAAACATGGAATTTGACATGTGTGTGTCTCAGAGACAGGCAGCAGGCTGTGAACAGACACAGCTCAATTTTAGAAGCGCTTCCCAAATATTTTTTAGCTAACTTATCTTATTGATGACTGGCTGGAGATGACTGTCAACAATAATCAAAACAAAGAAAGAAAACCAGAGCTTAGATGGCACACTTCAAACCAGCACAACTCTGCTAAGGCAATGCTCTAGGCCTTTTTAAAGCAATGGGAATGTTATTTTCTCATAAAATCATTTTGGTTGGAAAAGACCTCTAAGATCATCCAGTCCAACCCATCCTCTGGCTGTCCCAAGCCTGGTGCTTAACCATGACAGCAACACATCTCTGCATCTTTTAAACAACTCCAGGGCTAAGGATTCAACCACCTCTCTTGGGAGCCTGGTCCAGGGTTTGAGAAACCTTTCATGGAATAAGTTTCTTCTGAAGTCCAACATAAACCTCCCCTAGTGCAACTTGAGGCCATTTCCTTTGTTGCTTTTTACTTGGGAGAGGAGAGCAACCTCCAACTCACTTGAACATCCTTTCAGGAAGTTGTAGAAGATCTCCCCATATACTTCTTTTCTCCAGGCTAAACAAACCTCCAGCCCCTCAATGTCCTTCTCAGAAGGAGCACTTGGAGTATTTGAGGTGTGGCCTCATGATTGCTGGGTAAAAAGGAACAATCACTTCACTCATCCTGGCCACGCTTGCTGATACAGACCAGGATGATGGTCGCCTTCTTGGCCACCTGGGCACAGGCTGGCTCATATTCAGCTGTCAGTCAACATTCCCAGGTCTTTTTCTACAGGGCAGCCTTCCAACCACTCTTCCTCAAGACTCTTATTAGGCTCCAACCCTGGAAGTGTTCAAAGACAGGGCAGATGAGACCTTGAGCAACCTGGTCTAATAGGAGGCGTCCCTACCCGTGTCAGGTGGTCTGGAACTAGGTGATCTTAAAGGACCCTTACCACCCAAACCATTCCATGATTCTGTGATTATGAAGTCATTATTTGCAAATGTGTTTGCTATACAATGCTGAGTGTTAATAAGCCTTCATAATTAAGCATGCAAACAGTTTACCTTCAGAATTATCAACATCAGCAGCTGAAGTGCAGCTGACAGACCAGCATGCAGCCATGGGCAGGCAGGGCAGGCAGGCAGGACCACCCAGCCTGGGCTCTTGCTGGCTTCTGTGTGTCAGTTCTGATGCACCAGCTGCTATGTCAGCACCTACCATAGGACCTGCAGGAGAACTTATTTGACCATTTATAAAGATTTTTTCAACCTATCCTCATCTTTTCCAAGCCAAACTAAGGTTCATGGCCATACAACTTCACAGCCCTGAAAGGCTTTTTCAACCAAATGCTGTGTTTATTTCGCTATACCACAACACCTGAGCATACTCATTTCTTCCACCTAGTCACTTCTCCACTGAAAGAGTGGTCAGGCATTGGAACAGTCCGCCCAGGGAGGCAGTGGAGTTACCATCCCTGAAGGTGTTCAAAAAACAAGTAGATGTGGCACTTTGGGACATGGTCTAATAGTCACAGAGATGTTAGGTAGAAGGTTGGACCTCATGATCTTATAGGCTTTTCCAACCTTAATGATTCAGATTAAGGGTTATCCTGTTGGATAGCAGCTCCCTGGAGAAAGACCTTGGAGTCCAACTGGACAGCAAGTTATGCACAGGACAGAAATTTGCCTTTGTGGACAAGAGGGCCAAGGGCATCCCGGTGTGCATTAAGAAAAGTATGTCCAGAAGGTCTAGGGAGGTTCTCCTCCCCTCTACTCTGCCCTGGTCAGAGTATGCCTGAAATATTGTATCCAGCCATAGACTCCCCAACTCAAGAGAGACAGAGATCTACTGGAGACAGCCCAACAGAGAGCTACAACCATGACTCAGTGACTAGCACATCTCTCCTACGAAGAAAGACTGAGAGAACTGAGGCAGTTTAGTCTTGAGAGAAGACTGAGAGGAGATTTTATTAATTTCTATAAATACCTGAGTGGTAGGTGTCAAGATGAAGGTGTCAGTTTCTTTTTGGTGGTGCCCAGTGACAAGACAAGGTTTGATCTGGAGCACAGAATGTTCCCCCTCCACATGAGGGCAAGCTTCTTTACTGTGAGGGTGCCAGAGCACTGGAGTAGGTTGCCCAGAGAGGTTGTGGAGTCCCCTTGTCTAGAGACTTTCAGGACCTATCTGGATGCATTCCTGCGTGACCTGCCCTGGCTGATCCTGCTCTGATGGAGGGTTGGAGTCCATGATCTCTAAAGATCCCTTCCAGCCCCTAACATTCTGTGATTCTATGATTCCACAGCTCTAACCTCTGCTGGCTCCACTCTGAGCACAGCTTCTACCTAAAATCGTCCAGCACTGGGCATTTCAAGTACTATCAGCAAGGACTGACCTCACCAGGACAAACAGGTTGCACTTCACTCACTTAATGAAGTGCAAAACTCCAGGGCTGTTTGATTAAAGAGCTAGCACATGTAAAATCAACATACTAGAGAGTGAAGCTTGCTTCATATTCAAGCATGGGGGGAAAGAAAACAAAAAAAAAAAACCAAAAAAAACAAACTAAGTCTTACATTTGATGTAGGACCCAAATGCAACAACAGGAGCACAAACAGACTGACAGGGCCCAGTTTACATAGTTTACTAACACCCGCACACCTTAAATCACACATGATTCAGTAAATGCTGCAGAAAGTATCTTGAAAGTGGCAGCGCCTTGACTGACTTCTGCCACACACTGCATTAATGTCTTTTAAAAGATTTCCCTTTCTATGGAGCAGCATGAGGAGTCAAAAATTACAGCAACACCAGCAGCTTCAGCAGGGGGCCAGTAGCTCTGGAGCATCAGACTTTAATTTGCACCAGTCAAACCTGTTTCCTGCCCACAGGAGAGTATTCAGTCAGCTAAGTGTGTGGCTTGATGAACACGCTCCACTGCCACACAGACAGGCTGGAGAACATCAAAGCAAGGCAATCATAATATTTTCATTAAAACCAGGAGCTATTATTCCTCCCCACAATAAAGCCTGAAAGACAGGCTCTAATCTCCACAGTGGAGGGCTCTCTTGAAAAGGGACATCACGTCGGCTTTCAAAAGCCCACCTGGGACACAGAGTTCACAGCTACAAACCCTCCCATCCTTGGTGAGTTGTGAGGGTTTTTTATTGCACAAACCTGGCATCAAAGCAACCACCCTGCCCCAAAACAGCTCTGAGCTTCAGATGTCAGAACTCCCTCAATGGTTAGGATACAAGCTACACGGTCACAGCCCAAGTTCTATTCTGCATCCCCCTGACTGCACATGGTGAGATTATGACTGCTCAGTGCACTCGGCACACACACGCACTCACAAGGGAACACTAAAAGCAAATTCTGGCCCTGTCTATCATCCATAATTCAAGAGAAATCAGGGTTAGAAAAAGTGCATGAGCAATTGACATAATTTATATGCTGCAAGTGGGAGAGAGTTGGCAGGCTCTCGCACCATAAAGTTTAAATAACGGTAGTTTAACACCAGATGTAGCTGCAGCTGTCCTGAGCAGAACACCATTAGCTCCATTACGGCACCCAGTAAACCCTTCCTTAGCCCACACCCCCTGCCTTATCCCACCAGCAGCTTGCATAACACAGGATTTCACCAGGAATAACCAGCCAAGCACACACTACTCAGTACTAACTGCATGACAAAAAACAGGAACCAACAAACAACGCACCTTGAAGAAGCCCTTTACTGTGAGGATGGTGAGACACCAAAACACGGTTGCCCGGAGAGGTTGTGGATGCCTCAACCCTGAAATGCTTAAGACCAGGCTGGATAACGATTTGAGCAACCTGGTCTAGTGGGAGGTGTCCCTGCCCATGGCAGGGGGGTTGGAACTAAATGATTTTTAAGGTCCCTACCAGCTCAAGCCATTCTGTGATGGTTGGGACTTTTTACAAAGGCTTGTAGCACTAGGACAAGGGACAATGGCTTTGAACTCAAAGAGGAGAGATTTAGACTGGAGATCAGGAAGAAATTAGCATAGTGAGACAGTGGAACTGGTTGCCCAGAGAAGTTGTGGATGCCTCCTCCATGGAGGTGTTTAAGGCCAGGCTGGGTGAGGCTTTGAGCAACCTGGGCTAGCGGGAGGTGTCCCTGCCCACAGCAGAAGAGTTGACACGGGATGATCTTTAAGGTCCTTTCCAACCCAAACCATTCTATGATTCTGTGATGCAACTCATTGTGAAACATGAGGAAATGAAGGATAAAAAGCATTGGTATCTCTCTGCAAATACAACTAGTCTTCCAGCAACAGCACAAAGTTCTGGAGAAGCTGTTGTGAATTTGCATTTTGATCGATATGGTGACATCTACCTTTGGAGGATAGACTTTCTTCCTATTATAAACTAACAAAAATTATTCTTCTTTCCACTGACTTTACACAAGGGATTATCAAATTAATTCAATGTGTGCACACACTGAGGAGTATTAATTGATTGTTCAATCTAAACCAGCTTCCAGTCAATATTCCTTACTGAAACAAGAAAGCTGGAACAGGCACTGCTTCCTTCCACCATACTCAGGTTCATCCACAATATATTATAGAATCACAAAATCACTTAGGGTGGAAAAGACCTTTAAGACTGAGTCCCAACATTAATCTAACACCACCAAGTCTGCTGCTAAAACATGTCCCTCAGCACCAGATCCACACAGCTTTTAAATCCCTCCAGGGATGGAGACTTCAGCATTTCACACAGTATCACAGTATTGCTAAGGTTGGAACAGACCTCAAAGATCATCGAGTCCAACCTGTCACCACAGACCCCATGACTAGACCATGGCACCAAGTGCCACGTCCAATCCCCTCTTGAACACCTCCAGGGACGGTGACTCCACCACCTCCCCGGGCAGCCCATTCCAATGGCGAATCACTCTCTCAGTGAGAGAGACAGGTCTACAGGTCATTTCCTTGGGGAGCCAGTTATCCAAAGCTTTACAACCCTTTTGGGGAAGAAATTATTCCTCATGTCCAACCTAAACCTCCCCTGGCACAAGCTGAAACAGTTTCCTCTTGTTATGTCACTTGCTACTTGGGAGACCAATCCCCACCTGGCTTCAACATCCTTTCAAGGAGTTATACAGAGCAATGAGGTCTCCACTCAGCCTCCTTTTCTCCAGGCTGAACTACCCCAGGTCCTTCAGCTGCTCCTCACCAAACCTATTCTCCAGACCCTTCACCAGCTTTCTTGCCCTTCTGCAAACCTGCTCCAGCACCTCAATCCTCTTCTTGGGCTAAGGAGGCCAAAACTGAAGCAAGTATTTCAGGAGTGGCCTCACGAGTGCCGAGTACAGGTGGCCAGCAGAAGTAGAAAGGTGATTGTCTGCACTGTTGCTGACACAGGAGAGGATGCGGTTGGCTTTCTTGGCTATCTGGGCCCATGCTGGCTTATAGTCAGACTGCTGTCAATCAACACCTCCAAATCCTTTCCCACTAGGCAGCTTTCCAGCCACTCTTGCCAAGCCTGGAGCTTTCATGGGGTTGTTGTGACTCAGGTGCAGGACCTGCCACATTGCCTTGTTGAACCTCATACAACTGGCTTTGGCCCATAGATCCAGCCTGTCCAGGTCCCTCTATAAAGCGTTCCTACTCTCAAACAGATTTTCAATGGAAAACCTAAACTTCCCAGAAATTAAGGATCTGATGAACCCAAGAATATGCCCAGGCACTGTGCATTGGCTGCCAAAATTCCCACTTCTAAATTAGCTTTTTCAACTGATTCATTCTCTGCCTCATCAGTCGCTCTGCAATTAGTCATAGGCTGACTCCAAAGAGGCAAAATATAACTGATATCATCCACAAATGTAGAACTATATTTGGTGAACGCCTAACCTACAAATCCCAAGCCAAGCCTACAGACTGGCAACAGTTCCTGCTCTGCAGCCAAACTCTTGTAAGCAGAGGAATTCTGCAGAAATCACATGAGAACTCAAAGACAGAGATCTCTTAACCAAAAGAATTAATAAAAACCATTATTATCCTCTTGATTTCACAGTTCCCTCCACTTTCCAGGATGCCACCATGCCAGTATAAGCCTAAACACCACTTTTCTGCAGTTAATGCTCTAATACCAGATTTGCAGAGGTTTATTTCCTTCCCTTGTGCCGTGCTCAACTGACAATTAGAGCTAAGCTGTGTTAAAGTCAGCATCAGCACTAAGCCTGAAGCTCTGGTCGAAAAGTCCCTTTTCAACATCTCCTGTGCAGATTCAGCACCTCCACGGTACAAAGATGAGACACTTCCTGATCTATTCTTGACACACCATGCTTGGTGAGCACACAGCAACAACAAAAGGTGTTTTTCGCCTCCTCTGATTCAGCCAACAAGCCTAAGCAGCAAAGTAGAGCAGGTGTGATGGGAAGTGGAAACACTTAGATTGGACATTAGGAAAAATGTCTTTATTGAGAGCAGTCAGGCATTGGAACAGGCTGCCCAGGGAGTCACCATCCCTGGAGGCATTCAAAGAACATGGAGACATGGCACTTTGGAACATGGTTTAATGAGCATGGTGGTGGGTTAATGGTTGGACTTGATGATCTTAGAAGTCTTTTCCAACTTATACAGTTCTATAGAAATTTAGCCAAGAGCTGAAGTATCATAAACCAGGGAGATGGTGGAGTCACCATCCCTAGAGATCAGGGAATGTGGACAGATCACACTTCAGGACATGATGGCCTTAGTTTGAACATTGGACATGATGATATTAAAGGTCACTTCCAACCAATATGATTCTATAATCCAATCAAAATAACCCAAAAGGCCTCAATCCCTCTCTTATTTTCAGCCTCAGCAGCTCCAGCACTTTCTAATTGCAGGGCTTCCATGGAGTTGGGTCTCCAGCCCAAGATGTGCTGAGCGGGTCTCCATATTATCTGAGGGAACCAGGGTCCTGGAGCTGTGGGGGCTTTTATCCCCTCTGCTTCTTTTTCTTCTGGGTCGTGATCTAATATTCTTATTGGAGCTTGCAGAGTGCCAAGTCTAGACAAACTGCTGGCTCTCTCCCCAAGTTGCACCCAGGAGCACACTTCTGTGTGGAAAATAAAAGGTGGAGGGTTGAAATACGGCCATGAGCATCCCTTTTAAAGCAGCCACATGAGCTGCCAGTGCAAAGCGCTTCACAGGGGATTTACAACATGCATTTTTCTACCATGGGGAGGGGAGGGGGGGAGAAGGTAAAACATAATTTAGGTTTATTTATGATTTATTTTCTTTCTTCCAGTAGCTGGAGAAGAATTTAAATTTGGTATTTCCAGCCCGTCTCTGAACAACTGAACCTCCACAAAGTTCATTGAAAGCTCTGGACCAGGTTATCTTCTGACTAACAAACAACAATATATGGCATCCTTGCTGCCACCTTATCCTGACATAGTGTTGAAATTAGTGGCACATCTGGAAGCAGTGAACATTTCAAGCAACTAAGTAAGATGAGTGACTTGCTAAAATCTCTTTTTCTGAGCTACATAGCCTACAGCTGAGGAATGAAAATACAGAGGGGAAAAATCCACCAAAAAATCCCATACTATGACCTCAACAGCCGAATGCAGGACTTCTGCAGCTTTATTTCTGCACCAAAGGGCATCTCTGCATGAAGTCTTGTCCCTTTGATTTCTTCCCAAATCATGTGGATGAGCAGAGCAATGGGTGCCTCAAAGAAACAACCAACCTCAGCAAAATCAATCATTAGGGATGTTTTATATTAGGGTCAGTGTAAGCAGCAGTATCAGAAGGGCTTATCCAGTACAGGGTTGAGGCTGCTGCAACGATCTCTGCATGCTCTTAAGGGACTCCGGATGGTAAAGAGTTATCCAAAAGCACATCCAGCAGAGGACAAAGCACCCCTGCCACAGAAGTGCTTCTCTACTGATCTGAAGGGGAAGAAGTTCCTCATTGCAAGTCACAATTACTCCTTGAAGTACTTTGATGTGCCTGTGCCTCACTTTCCTGATGAGAACAGAGGAGCACAGGCCAGGGCATGCAGCTGCTCCTCCAGCAGCTGGAAGCATCCATCACCCAGCATGAACCTGCCCAACGCTTATTTTGTTTTCCTACTTTAGGAGGAGAAAGAATGATGTCTTCTAGCACAGGCATCCCACTTCTGTTTTCCTCTGCTGCCATAAGAAGCCTCACACTCTGTCTCCTGGGTCACAGCACCATCATGCACTCAAGCCTACCCTGCCATACACTCTGGGGGAGCACCAGCCCCCAGAAGGGACTACGTGGGCCACACACCCAGCAAGGCCCTTCAGATGTAATCTGGAAACAGCAGCCAGCACAGAAAGGACATCACTGCTCAGCAAACATTGGCCAACTCACTCAACACTTCTCCAAACCATGGAGGCTCAACAGAACTATCTCACAGCACTCATGTCTCAGATGGCCAACCTCCTCTCTCCCCAAAGCAGACCAGATAGTATCCTCAACAATAGGAAGGAAGCCTGATGTTGAGGCATGCCAAACATCAAACCACATCCGTTGTCTGGTCTAACACTCCAGAGTTTGCTTACCTGGGACATCCATGTCTGGCTGGCATTTTGCCTCCTGCTCATTATTCCCAGTTCTCTTCCACACTACATACTTCCATACTGTATGACTACACCAAGGAACAGCAAGGAAGAAACTGGATTTATCAGGATTGAAGGCTCTCCCCAGCTGCCTCCAATCAGCACCACCAGGTGCAATGTATTATCTCTCACCCCCACCTGAGCCCCATTGTGTTCACACACCTGGTTTCTATTGCAAAAGGAGAAAGTGTAATCAGGCTACAGGGCAGAAATGGATTTCTCACTTCAAATGAAGTACCAAAAAAAGAAACCTTAGATGTTTAGAAGCACATGGGGGCAAAATTTCAGAGTGCAACAAGAAGTGCAGGAGAATCATCCACCTCACCCAGAGAAAACACTACAACAATTCTGACCATTTCCACAGGACTGCATTAATAGCTCTGCTCATCTTCAGCTGCATTTTGCCTCACATTTAGTATTGCTGAATTTAATGAAACTGGGGGTCAAAGTGTGAGTGTGGATGGCAAATGCTGTTTTTAGCACCTACCACAATGAAAGAGAAACTAAAAATCCCTTTTCATTTCCTGGAAGCATCACCAGGGTCCCACCCTAAGAGCAGTGGGCGCCTTGCTGTTGGTATCAGTGGGAACAAGAACTCCTGGTTGCATTTATTCCCTCCAACCTGCCAAGCTACATTTACATCCCTTTCCCCAATAGGAAGAAACTTAACCAACCTGGAAAACAACAAATCAATGCTACTTGCATTGTTTTTCATGTCTGACTACACATTAATGCTGTGTCAGACGCGATCAGCATCAGAAGAGGCATCAGATTTTGCCAGAACTGTAGCATTTTCTGAATGGAAAAAGAAAACAAGGATGAAGAAAATTATTAATTGCTGAGGACGTTCTTTTGTGCTGAACCTTCCCTGTGATTTGAGCAGGGCTCCTACCCCTGAAAACAAGAACTGGGAGATTTTCCCTGCTGAGAACAAGGCTTTCCTTACAGCCCAACATGTAGATGGAGAATTGGTTTCTTTATGAGTTAAGATGATACTAAAGGCCCAGCTGGATGACCCTGCTCTCTGCACTGAATCAAGAAGTTTCTAAGCAATAATATTGATCCAGAACTCAACATTGTACTGCTAGATAAAACTCTCATTCTTGTAAGTACAGCAGCCACCTTCCCACCACCATCAAACTGACAGCTTCTAGTATTTGCTTGCCACACTTTAATCAGCTATGGTTAGCAGGTGAGAATTGTTCATAACATTTTCATGTTCAGGTTCACAGAATCATCGAATGCTTCAGGTTGGAAAGGACCTTTAAGGCTGATCTAATCTGACCCCCTGCACTCAGCAGGGACATCTGCAACTGGAGCAGGTTGCTCAGAGCCATAAACCACCTCACCTGGAATGGTTCCAGGGAAGGGGCATCTCCCACCTCTCTCGGAAACCTGCAACACAGTGTCACCACACAGTGCAAAAAAAATGTCTTCTTTGTATCCAGTCTAAATTGCCTTCTTTTAGTTTAAAACATCAGCCCTTGTCCTGTCACAACTGGCCCTGCCAAAAAAATCTGCCCCCAGCCACCTTCTTGGCCACTTCAAGCATTGAAAAGCCACCAAAAGGTCTTCCTGGAGCCTTCTCTTCTCCAGGCTGAACAACCCCAACTCTCTCAGCCTGGACTCACAGCAGAGGGATTCCAGTCTTCCCAGCATTGCTGTGGCCTCCTCTAGCTCTGCTCCAACAGGTCCGTGTCCTTCTTGTGCTGAGGACTCCAGAGCTGCCCCCAGCACTGCTGGTGGAGTCTCAGCAAAGCACAGCAGAGGGGCAGAGTCCCCTCCCTCTATGTGCTGCCCACACTGTTGGGGATCAGCCCAGGGCAGTGGTGGAGTCATCATCCTTGGAGATATTCAAGGCACTAGGGGACATGGTTTAGTGTTGCCCCTTCAGTGCTGGGTTGAGGGTAGGATGATCTTCAAAGTCTCCTACAACCAGATGTATTCTGTGATTATGTGACACTGGCTCTGGGCTGGGAGTGCATGGTGCCAGCTCATGTCCAGCTTTCACTTATAAGTACCCCCAAGTCCTTCTCCTTAGAGCTGCTCCAAAATACATCTTCCACCAGACTGGGATTGCTTGAAACCAAGTGACCTTGCTCTTGGCCTTGTTGAACCTCCCGAGGGGCACACAGGCCCACTTCTCATGGCAAACTCATTTTAGAAGAAAAACAGCTACACTTACAAGCAACCCTCAAGAACATACAGCAAAAATACACAGACTTGTGCCCATCTTTTCCTTGTGTATTTAGCTGCATTTCAAACTGCTTCTAATTCATGATTCTATACAGCTCTGTGTGCTGGTTGCTGCTGGGCTCCCCAGGAATCCTTCAAGCCAAAGGGACAAGGCAAAGTGTCACAGTCAAGTATTTAGAGACAGAAACCAAGGAAGCCAGGTCAGTGGAAAGATTTAATTCCTTACCCCTGAATGCAAAATGGATATAGAAAAGGAGAAAACATATACAGCTGTATGCAAAGCAGGCTGAGTATGGAAAGGCTCCAAAACATTTGGGTAGCAAGCCATATCCCACTGAAAGTCAGAAAAGTCAGTAAAATTGGTTTATGTCTTCCCCAATAAAACTTTAGAAGGACTATGGTAGGATATAAGGACTAAAATTAATGTCTCTTTTATTTCTTTTTTTTTTTCCAAGAGAATATTTAAATTTATTTTACTACTAGAAATTTGCACAGCTAAGAACTTCCAGCAAACACTGAAAAGACTGTTCACAGAGAGCACTTAACATTACAGGAGACAATAAAAAGATGGGGGAGATTTGCAGACCAAGGCTGTCTGTCCTATTTAAATTAAAACATAAACCCCCCAGTAATGTATTCTCCCTGTCAGCTCTCCTGAAACACTAACTGCGTTATACTGCCACAGGCTTTGGAGAGGGAAAGGGTCGCATCTTTAAGGAAACAAAAATACATCTCCTCAAGGACAGGAAGCTCATGGCTCTACAAGATCCTTGAGATTCTTAACAAGCTTTCCTGCACATTATAGATCTTAAAAATACTGATATTTAATAACTCTTAAGGACCAATAATGTCAAAAAATCCTTTATTAAACTCACCAAAATGCCTTTTGGATACCCATAATCAAAAAGTCCTTGAGATTCTCACAAGAGCAGTCCCACAGGTACAGCACATCAGCTTGGCTGTGAGCAAAGGGGAATCCCTCTGGCCATAACACAGAGCCCTATCCCATAGGGACAGTGTCAAAGTGATGCTCCCAGGTCCTTTTCACAGATTGCATTGGGTTGGAAGGGACCCTCAGGGGTCATCTCGTCCAACCCCGCTGCAGTCAGAAGTGAACCTCCAACTAGATCAGGCTGCCCAGGGCCACATCAAGTCTGATGTTGAATGTCTCAAGGGACAGAGCCTCAACCACACCCCTGGGCAACTTGTTTCAGTATTTCACCACCTTCATTGTGAAAAACTTCCTCCTGAGGTCCAACTTACATCTCCCCTGCTCCATTTTCAAACCATTGCCCCTCACCTAGTCACTAAACATTCCCCCCCCAGCCTTCCTAGAGGTACCCTTCAGGTATTGAAATACAGCTCTAAGGTCACCCTGGAGTCTTCTCCAGGCTGAACAGCCACAATTCTTGCAGCCTGTCCCTGCAGGGGAGCTACTACAACCCTATGATCATTTTTATAGTCCACTCTGGACCCGCTCCAGCAGGTCTATGTCCCTCTTTTCCTGAGAGTCCCATAGCTGAAACCAGTGTTCCAAGTGAGGCTTCACCAGAGCAGAGTGTCTCTCTATTTGCTGGCCAACGCATCCTGCTGAACAAGAGACCCAGTAGGAGCTGAATGCTGCAGCAGTAGGTTCACTCATGACACAGCAGGGATGTGTTACAATCTGGCTTGGAACTGCACTGGCAGGCTGTAAGTCCCCTGGGGCGCCCGGTCCTGCTGGCAGTGACACTGGCATTAGCACCACCCAGACTGTGCCAAAGCCCAGCTAAATCCAGCAACTGGGAATGTGTTTCAGATGGGTTAAGCTTTAATCATTTCCTTCATCAAAGCTTTGCAGCCCAGTCATGTTACAACAGTTTATAGAATATCAAAGCTCTACATCTGAGCTACAGTATTAGAAGACTGAGAGCAGCCATTTCAGTAATTAATTTATTTTTGGGTGGCATTTTTTTTTTACTTCTGCATATTTGAGCAAAGCTATTTTTTCCATCAGATATGGTTTTCTAGCTGGAAAAAAAAATAACTCAAGTGCACTACAGCATCTTTAATCTTTGTTCACACGCCACACTGAACTTCTTTGAAATATTCAGAGTTCAAGTGATTGATTTTGCTTCGGGCAAGTCTCACTTGCATGTAGCTCTTCTGAGTGTGTACACTTGGACTCAGAAATCTCTACTCATCTACCTGATCCATTTACAGATCACTGCACCTTGGATACAGAGTTCAGTTTTGAGGCCTTCACTCCAAGAAGGACACTAGGAGGCTGGGGCAGGTCCAGAGAAGGGCAAAGCTGGGGAAGGGTTTGGAGAACAGGTTTGGTGAGGAACAGCTGAGGGAACTGGGGTTGTTCAGCCTGAAAGGCTATTTCTCCAACACCCTGAAAGGAGGTTGGAGACAGGTGGGGTCAGTCTCTTCTCCCAAGAGACAAGTGATAGGACAAGAGGAAATGGCCTCAAGTTGCACTAGGAGAGGTTTAGGTTGCGCATGAACAATTTCCTCCCCTGAAGGGTCGTCAAGACCTCGAACAGGCTGCCAAAGGCACTGATGGAGTCCCTATCCCTGGAGGGATTTGAAAGCTGTGTTGATGTGCTGCTGAGGGACATGCTTTAGCAGCAGACTTGGCAGTGTTTGGTTAATGGCTGATCTGGATGATCTTAAAAGTCTTTTCCAGCCTAAAAAAAAATCTGACTCTACCTAAGAAGGAACAAACATCTATTAATACAGATCTAAAGCCCAGAAGACAGAGAGCAATCAGTGTGAAGTAAAGAACAGCTGACAGGAGGACCAGGGATGGACAATGCTGAGGCCCATCCACTTTGTCTTGTTCGTGACTTGTTTCTTTTTTTACCCCTCAAGGATTTAAAATTAATTTTATCTCTGCAAATCATATGGAATTTATCATCATGCTCCTTCAAAATGCCATGGAAATATTAACCACCCCTGTTGGTTTTATCACTGTAGGAATTAATGAAGGTTATTCTTGATGCAGAGAAGTTTCCATAAGCAACCAAAGTGAGCGAATCCTTCTAAAGCTCTTGTATTTTCCTGTCACATCATAACTGTTGTACAGGACTGTGCCAGAAAAAGGTGGAGGAGCAAGACCCAGGCCACAGCAAGGAGTGCTGAATTTTTGAGACAAGAGACTTATCTCCCAGCCTGGTGACTAACCATCTTATCAAAATGCAGTGCTTAATAGCAAATGGAGTCTTGGCACAGCAATGAGGTTAGAAATCACCATCAGAAGCACTACGCTTGGATTACTTCACTTCATCCCAAACCATTCCAACACCCAGATTTCATATGCTCTTTACAGACAGAGAAAAGCACTCTTGACCATAAGTGAGCTCAATGAAATCCTGTGTTGAAAGCACAGCTCCCCACACCTCATTTTCTCTTAATTCTGTAAGATTCAGCTGTGCTCTTCCTGCCTTCCACTCTGCCCAGTGACAGCAAACAGTATGTCACGTAACTGACACTGCTGGGTCCTGCCACTGCAAAGCAAGACGGTCAGATTAAACCTTCTGCCAAAGGCATGCACAGCTTCCCCACTGAGTTTCGGGGGGATGACTGCCGAGGCAGAGCCTTCCCTGCTGCCTGGAGCTCAGTGCACAGCCAGACCTCCTGTAGTACAGGTGCCATTCATCAGATTCGTGTCAGCAGCCTTGGTGCAAAATCAGGACACGTGTCCACAGAGGGCACAGCCACATCACTGGATGTGGAAATGTTCAGAAAGGGAAAAGTATTCAAAAACCCCTAATATAACATTTGTTCTTTTTACTATGGTCTTCAGAAGAAAAAATGATAGGGATTTCTTTTTCCTTAATAAAAACAGAGATGCATGAAGACAAGAAGCAATAGTATTCATACTTATGACACCTTAAACAGACCCTCAAGGTTTCCTGTCTTCAATCTAACTCAGCCTCTAATAACCTATTAGCATGAAAATGACAGTTGAGTCAACGTCAGCTTAGATGCCTTTTCATGATACAATTTCCTTTCCCACTGCACAGAATCTTCACATCAAGTCAAGATAGAGGAAAAAAAAAAAAAAGAAAGAAATAATGCAAGCCACCTCTTGAAGTGTTCTAGAACTTACTAAAACATTTGAATGCTTTCCAAAATAAATCTTGGCACTTCTCTCTGAATGCAATTAATACTTTTCTCCTTAAATTACACATGCTGGTGCATATACTGAAGCATAAAATAACTAATCCTTGCATGGACTGTCCTTTTCTGAAGTGTATTGTCCTTGCTCTGTTCCTCTGCCCTCCTTTGTCATGTTAAGCTTGCATTTCTATTAGTGGGAATTATCCCTCCAGTTTCAGTGACAGCAGTATTTACTTCAATATGGGCACCTCTTCCATCCCAGACTGGGTCCTGGGGGCTCCTGGTTACGCTGTGCTTTAGGTCTAACTTCCAGCAGAGCCAAGATCTGTGGATCCTCCCATCACAGCTTCATCCACTCATCCAGGACTGCTGCTCTTCACAGGACAGGAGAACACATGTGGCAGGAGCTGTTCACAAGCCTCTCTGTTGTGCTGGCATGTCCACTTCTAATTCTCACTATTTTGATGCAGCTCCTGGAGCGCAAAAGGAATTGATTCACAGCTCAATATATTTCAAGGTTCACAGCAGCAATAATTTCTATATCTCCTGAAAGGCTTTGAAATAAACATGGTGCTCAAATGCTGATGGGTATGAATGATCCTAATTTCAGGCAGAATTTGGCTCCACTTTAGTAGATGAACCAAAAACTTACAGAATTACCTTTTCCACAGCACTCAGCTGGCACTACTGTAAGTTGCCATCCTTTTTGTCCCTGAAAGATGCAGCAGATGGAGTTTATTCAAGCCACACAGAGATGGGCTTTGCCTTCAGGCGTTTTGGCAAACTGTAAACCCTCACCAAGAAGCACCTGCTGAAGCTGCTTACAATCTGCCCAAGTTGCAGCTCTGTCAACACCATGAACAACAGATCTACCAGACTTCTGGCATCACAAATGCACCTTTCCCTTTCAAGGGCACTGCTTCATATGGCAAACCAAAATGTAGGTTTAGCCCCCAAGTCATCACCTGTATCAGGTACCACTAGGACATCTATGCTGGTTTGAGCTGGACCAGAACTGACTTCTCAGTTCAGTCTCTGCTCAGTGAGGCACTTTCTGAAGTTCAGGGCAGGTTTGCACAGCCTTGCAGGAAGAAGCTGATGGCAGGAGTTCCTGCCAAGGGCTGGGCTGCAGAAAGGCTTGGCTTTAGACTTGCTTCTGGGCAGATCAAGGGCAATGCCACAGCTTGCACCACACCTTGGGAGCAGTTTAAGTCAGAGGTGGCCCCTGTGGGGAGGAGCAAACAGGACAGGTGACCCTCAACTGGCCCAATAAGGGATAAAATCCCATGGATGGCATCTTCAGGAGAAAGCTGAGGGATCACCAGGGTCAAATCTGCTTCTTCAGTGCCCAGCATCTGGGGAGAATTCTGTCCCCTCTGCCTTTGATCATGATCTGTGTGTTCTTGAATCCAGTTCTAGAATCCAACTCCTCAATCCATTTCCCATCTGCTGCTAAATCCAGTCTGGGACTTGCCCAGTGCCTGTCCCCAGCATCAGTGGTGACAATGGTGACATCATTGCCACCAGGGATTGGATTTGTGTCTTTGTGTCTCTTTCATTGGATTGGTCCCATTTCCACCCCAACTGGTTACATTTCTTTCCCACCCCATCAGCCTCTCTTTTATTCCCTTTTTCTTCCCTTTGGGAAGGAAGAGGGGCTGTTAGAGCGTGTCTGTCACTCATTTAGTGGCTGGCCCAGCCTTTGACAACATGCCAGACAAGTATGGCCCAGAGAGCTTTTTTCTCTCACCAGAGGAATCCACACAGTGGGCACAACTTCAGCAGAGTCTCACCTAAGATTTCCCAAGATGCACATCCAGACATACTGCTACACACACTGCAGTTTGCTCTATCAAGATCTTGGATCTGTGCATGAAACTCTTGACACTATTAATGAGCAAGAAAACATCCATGTGTCAGCTTCTCTAATTACTTGAAGAGCTGGTGCTGTCTCTGATGGAGAGGGGAAAAACCTCTAAGTACCACCAAAGAGAATAAATGATACATTTTCAAGCATGACACCATCCCCTATCAGCTCTTTGAATGCATTGCAAATTTAATTGCAATTTCCTCTGTGGTTCTCTGTTTTTGAGATTACAGACAGGTCCTCTGGGCCTGTGAGGAGCAATGCTGGGTATTTACCTAACAAGAACATTGGAATTCAGGGACTGAAGTAGCTTCATTAGATTACTTCACGCTTTCCAAATGATCAAAGCAGATCTTAATTTTTCATGAAGAGGAAAATTGCACCTTTTTGCATGGTAGAGCAACTGGGTTAATTGTCAACATTAATGTTGTATTTGTTTCTCAAAAAGCCACCAAGCCATTCTATCATAGCCTAATAAATATGAATCAAGGCATAGTCCCTTCAGAGAGCAAGGAGGGCTACGCTGGGTCCTTCCTTCAAGCATGTTCAGGCACCACGCAACCAGTTTGGAGTTGGTATTCCAGTCCTGCATTTTGTATGCTCAATCTCCCACCTGCTCATTTTTGCACGGAGTGGGAAGCCTCAGAGCACTGCAAATAGGAGAAGTTTTATTGGTAGGAGGCTGTTGTCTGTTTTTCCACATTCAGCTTGATTTTTTTTTTTTTTGTTTCAGAGAAAAATCAACTGTCTTCCTTTCTAGCTAAAAACATACAGCATGTTTTGAACATTCCTGAAGCCTTTAATGAAATCTAAATGTTCTCCCAAGAGTTCCCTTAGTAGTTCAGTAGCCTAAGGGTCATAGCATTGGCATCCAGATTTGAAAAGACACTACAAGAATCATCAGGTGAGGTTTCACAGACAGGATTTAAGCAACACACAACTAAAAAAGCCTGCCACTGTAAATATGTACTGAATTTAAAACCTGCCTTTGATGAGGTGACACCCATGGCTGCTCTCAGTCAAATGGAAAACATGAGTATGGAAGAGAAGGATGTTTTGGCTTCACAGAACCCACTATTTCAAGCTCAGCTGCCTGGTACCAGCCAAAATCGCTGATAGCTCTTCATCTGTGGAGTTTTAATCTGGACCTGAATCAACTTCTGCAGTGGGAAGGGACCATCAGACAATTTGCTGATACCACCCTTGTCTTTGCGAATCTACAGCATCAAGCAATAATGCAACCACCCCATTCCTCCAGACACCCTTCTCACTTGAGCAGAAGTGACAAATTACATCTGAAAAAGGAACTTTAGTGAACAGAAGTAAATCTCTAATGAAGGCAGTATTGATAAAAGGTCAAGTGCAGGGGATCTGCTCCCAACTAATTTAATTTAAAAAGGAGGCTGAATGGAAACCTTATTGCTCTCTACAGCTACCTGAAAGAAGGTGGGAACCAGGTGGGTGTTGGTCTCTTCTCCCAAATAACAAGTGACTGAAGAGAAGAAATGGCCTCAAGTTGCACTAGGAGAGGTTTAGGCTGGTTGGATTTCAGAAGAAACTTCTTCACTGAAAGGGTTTGCAAACACTGGAACCAACCCAGGGAAGTGGCTCAATGCCCATCCCTGGAGGTGTTCAAAAGTCACAGAGATGTAGTGCTGAGGGACGTGGTCTAGCATCAGGCTTGGTAGAGTTAGAGAAGGGTTAAACTCGATCTTAGAGGTCTTTTCCAAACAACACAATTCCATGACCCTATGAAATACACAAGGAGGGAAAAACAAGCAGTTCTGCTTCCCAGCTTCCTAAGGGGTGCGGTCTGCATTCCCTCAGCCCAGGGGAACAGCAAGGAGGGAGAGCAGAAAAAGAAATTAATTGCTGGGCACAAGATCTGTGCTGTGGAGCATGCAAAGTCATGTGGGACAGTTGAAGGTGCCTGAATGGGGACAGTGCAATGCTGCCACCTTCCTGGCAGGGACATCCACCTGGCAGCACCCTGCATCTTTCATGCCCCAAAAAAAAAAAAAAAAAAAAAAAAAAAAAAGGAAAGACTAGAAAGGCTGAGCCTGCCACAGAAGGTGTCATGGGGGAAAAGGCTGATAAAACCGTAAGGCTGCAGCAAAACATTGCTTTATTCGAAACCCCATTAACACTGTTACAGATGGGGACCTGCAGTGAGGGATTTTCATGTACTTCCACCAAAGCACACTTCAAGAGTCTGGGCTCTTAATGGCCTCTGGTTTCATCTGTCTGCACAATGTAACTTGCTGTTCTCAACTCCTCTTCACCTCATTTTATGAGGAAAGTGCTCCAAAAGCAGAAAGTCTGCACTGAGCAACCTGGTAACTTCCTAACTCCAAAACCTCTTCTGTGAAAGCTGACTTCTATGATCCATTTTGCATGCAGTAAGAAATGGGGGAAGAATTTTCTGATTAACATGGTGCCCTGTAGACTGCATATGGGCCTTCCATGAATTAGGCACTGGTCTGGTTTGGAAAGCAGCAAAAAACCATAAAGATGCTGCTTTTGTTTGCACCAGGAAAGGCAAATGCATTCCAGAATCAGATTCATTAGTGAGCCTTGAGCAGCTCCCCAGTGGTAACACTGGAACTGACAAGACAACAACAGTTTGTCCAACAGGAAACTGGAATCTGAGCAGGATAGACTAGATAGCCTTCAAAATAGACTAAAAATAGGACAGAAAGAGAGGGAGGGATCTAAAGGGAGACAACTGAGTAATATAGCATGGTGGAGACAAGAAGTAAACTACTGCAACAAAGCAGAAGTCTTCGGGATGAGTTTTACCAGCTATTCAAAAATACACATCCCACAGGAATGTGTCTTAGAGAAAACTTCCTCCCTGTGACACAGAAGGAATCCTCCTCTATTCCAGCAATTTCAAAATAAAACAGGCAAATGGAACAGAACCACATCAGCAAACATAGGAACAAGGCTGAGTGCAAGGCCCTACACCTGGGTTGAAGCAATCCTCAGTATCAATCCAGGCTGGGGGAATGAAGGGATAGAAGGAATTCTGCCCCTCTGCTCTGCTGAGACTCCTCCTACAGTGCTGGGTTCAGGTCTGGAGTCCTCAGCACAGAAAAGACATGGACCTGTTAGGGTGGGGCCAGGGGAGGTCACAGCAATGATGCAAGGGCTGGAAGCTCTCTGCTGTGAGGCCAGACAGAGTTGGGGTTTTTCAGCCTAGAGAAGAAAAGGCTCTGTGGAGACCTTCTGGTGGCCTTTCAGTGCTTAAAGGGGCAAGTCAGAAAGCTGGGGACAGCCTTTTTAGCAGGGCCTGTTGTGACAGGACAAGGAATGATGGTTTAAACTAAAGAGGGAAATTCAGACTGGAGAAAAGGAAGAAACTGTTTACACTGAGACCCTGCTACAGGCTGCCCAGAGATGTGGGAGATGCCCCATCATTGGAACTACTCTAGGTCAGGTTGGTCGGGGTTCTGAGCAACCTGTTCTACTTGCAAATGTCCCTGATGACTGCAGGGGAGGGGTTGGACTAGAAGTAACCTTTGAAGGTCACCTTCCAACCCAAATCATTCTACGACTCTATGAAAAGGTATTTTAATGTTTTTACTGAAAAATTCAAAAGGACAAAAGAAGCCATCCACAGAAAAAGATTTACTACCACCAAGATCAGAATAGTCTGACATGGGTGACAACACACTCATCAATCCTTCTAATGCAAACTCTGTTTTCATTTTATAGAGCTGTGGGTATTAGCCAGTTTCCTCCTTATGGAATACATTCTTCACTTGCAATGTTTCCACTGAAAATAAGCAGCACAACAGCCCTGACAGAGGCTGGGCGAGGTGTTATGGCACTTGGATGTCCTTGAATCAATCTGAAAGCACTCACAGAGCTACTGAAACATTTATCAAAAGGACATAGTTAGAGATGCATTTTAGAGTCCTAACTGTGGTCTGCCAACACATTAATTTTCTGTTTTCACTGGCAGTGTTGTGATGTTTACAACACTCCTTCATTCAGTTTAATTAAATGTCTCCCATCATATTTACTCCAATCACACCTTATTTAGAGATCAGTAAATAAATAGCTGGATCTGGTTATTTATGACTATGTTTAGTTTTACTCTAACCTCATCCCTGGATGTGTTTTACAGCCTTCTGTCTTACAAATGATCAAACATAACTGCTGCAATATTACAGACCAACTAAAATTAATACTCCCTTTTACTTCTGATCCTTCTTTATTAACCACCAGGTTTTTAAGTTATCATCCAGACACTGTACAAATGCACAAGTTAACCTGGCTTTAATCACCTGCTCTGTGCTTTGGGGAAAAAAACAACAAAATCCCACACTTTATGCCAGAAACCTAGAATCATAGAATTGTTTTGGTTGGAAGAAACCTCTAAGATCAGTATGTCTAACCATCAACCTAGCATCACCATGGCCATTAAACCACGTCTCAAAGTGCCAGATCCACACATTCCTTAAACACCTCCAAGGGATGGTGACTGCACCGTCTCCCTGGATAACCTATTTCAGGGTCTGACCACTCTGCAATGTCACTAAGGGCACTGACTTGGCAGGTGAATTTTAAAGCCTGCTTTCCCCTCGCTGCAAAGACTGCCAGATGTACTCATTTCATGCTGCTATTGGTTTTCAAAGCCACTATTTAAATGTCTGGCAACATCCTCATTCCTTCCAGGAGACATTTGGGTGCACAGAGGAGTTTAAGTCATTGATTTCAAATGCTCTTGATGAAGATGCTTAAAAGGGTAGAAAGAGGCATAACAGGAGTTCCTCTGTTTTAAAGAGTGTTAAATCATTCAATCACTTCACACATTGTATGTGCTTGGAAGTTTTTAACTTTCAAATTATTTTAAAGGGTTTCTAGAGGAGTGAATGGGCTCCACATGGAGCTGCAGAGGCAGGTTAAGGGCAAGGAGACTCAGCAGCCACACCGTAAACCCTTCTTTCTCTGCAACTTGGGCATCTCCAAGTTCAAGTGGAGATTTGCAGACAGCACTATGGTGAAATTCTTACAAAAGAAACTCCCTGCTTCTCCAAGGCTGAACAGATACAGCCTGCAAAAGAGTTACTAATGACTAGTGGTTAAACATTTGGGGGAAGAGAATGTTTCAGCCAATTCCACTGCAGGTGTCAATGAAGTCTATTAATAAAGTTGACCCTTGTAAAATAACTAAGTTTTGCAAGTGTACAAAACAACCTCTACTTTTCTCATTAATTATCTTTTCACAAATAAGAAAAGTTTAAGACACCAAGCTCACAAGTGGGTTGAGCCCCTGTAAAGCCAGCAAACCTTAAAGAATCTTTCCAACATGGGCAAAAACCTGAGGTGTCAAATTTACTCAAATTATGAGTTTCTCTTTTCTGTCACTATTTTTGCTTGTGCTTCTATTTCCACCCCCCAAAAAAGGGACAATAAATCTTAAGAAATCCTCACTACCTGATCTTTTCAGAGGGTTAAGAGGGGACTCAAAAGACAACTTTCAGGAGGATTTGTAATCTCTCCAGAGAAAGAGTTTCCACAACCCCTCTGGCCAGCCTGCTCCAGGGCTCCAGCACCTTCACAACAAAGAAGTCTTTCCTCCTGATCAGATTAAATCTTCTGGGTTCCAGTTTGTGCCTGTTGCACCTTGTCCTGTCACTGGGCACCAAAGAGAAGAAGCTGGCTTCATCTTCTTGCCCCCCACCCTTTAGTTCTTGCTGAGCATTGATCAGATCCCCTCTCAGGCTGCTCTTCTTCAGGCTCTCAGCCTTTCCTCCTCACAGAGATGCTCTAGGCCCCTCAGCACCTTTGCAGCACTCCGTTCGACTCTCTCCAGTAGTTCCTTGTGTCTCTTAAATGGAGGAATCCAAAACTAGGCACAATACTCCAGATGTGACCTCACTAGGGCAGAACAGAAGTGAAGAACTTCCCTTGACCTGCTGGTCACACTCTTAATGCACCCCAGAAGACCATTGGCCTTGGCCATGAGAGCGCATGGGTGGTTCATGGTGAACCTCTTGTTCAACAAGACTCCCAGTTCCTTCTCATTTATAAGCAGGCACTACACAATCTACACCTTCCTCCATTTTTTGTGCCTTTATTTATGTGTATTTGCCTTGCTGCTTCTCTATCAACTGCACTTTAAACAACTGTGAGAACGTCCCTGGGCCACCACATCCAGATCTTCTCCCAGCACTGCTGAAAACAGGAACCGTCTTTATAAAAGTCAGCATCAGAAGGAGAGGGAATTGAGGTTATTGAAAAAATTAGGTCTTCACAAGCTTAAGATTTGGATGCATTGGGTTTGCTTTTAGTGGGTTTTATTCTAATAGCCCAGTTTAAGATCAGTTGTCACAATAGCCAACAGCCCTATACTTTGAAAATCCAAACCAGGATGAGCTGTTCTTATCAGTTAAAAACACTCTCACAGCGACTTCTTGCACAATTGTACAATTTATCTTAAAATCCTATTGAGGAAGCCCTTCATGAAGCTAAATTTTCAATCACCAACACCAGAGAGACCTTTTTTCCCCCCCACACACCTTACCCAAGCAAATGAGAGGTCAGAGCTGCTGGACAGCGTGACCTGCTATCTGGGGCTTAAAAGGGAATTTGGACAATCTTTTGATGAAAGTGTCAGGATATGTTTACTTTTCTATTTCATGCTGAAAATATCATTGATGCAAATCACTTTCTCGGGTCCTTTTGAGTCAGTGTGGTTATTCCCAAACCGATTGCACAAGCAAGTACTTTGCCGCACCAGTAAACTCCTGCGCACGTTGTCAGACCATTTTTCAAATCGATCATGGGAAAAACCTGTCATTTTCCAGCCATCTGAAGAGGACCTTCCCAGAGCATCACAGGGGAAAGGTAACACAATGCCCCCAAGCCCCCCAACAGGATGCAGAATGAATTAGGTACGTGCATAATTAAACAAACATTTGCAGGAATACACAACGGCAAACAGCGGCAACTAATCCCACAGACCCCTCTGAGACAACAGGAAGATTTTTCACTCCCTGAAACGTGATAATGAAAAAAACAATTCCCAGCTGCTCCCACCAGATGAAATCATCTTGTTTGAAAGTTTATAATTATATATGTTAAATGCATCAGTCCACTTTCAAGATTAGTGATAATGATCTTACAATTTTAATAGAGCCCTTCATCCCTGCGGATTCGTCAGGAGCTTACTTAGGCACTCCAGGACTGCTGCAGCTACCTCTGGCTTGAGATGTGGCAGCTGTTTAATATCCCTGCACATGCTGTAAACAACACAGCCTAGTACAGAATAAAAGGTATTTGTCAGAAGGAGAAGGTTACAGGAAAGCTTCCCTCAACAGTTCATTTAGAATCATAGAACTGTTGAGGTTCAAGAGACCTTTGAGATGAAGCCCAACCACTCACCTAGAGCTCACAGTCCCACCACTACTGCTAAGATACTAGCACTAAATCACATCTCTAGGCACCACACCCACACATCTTTCAAACACCTCCAAGGATGGTGACTCCACCACTTACCTGGACAGCCTGTTCCAGTGCCTGAGAACTGTTCCCATGAGGAAATCTCCCCTGGCACAACCTCAGGCCATTTCCTCTTGTCATTTACTCTATGGTAGAAGAGACTGACCCCTGCCTCCCTCCAGCATCCTTTGAGCTAGTTGTAGAGGGTGATAAGGTCTCCTCTCAGCCTCCTCTCTTGAAGACTAAACCCCAGATCCCTGAGCCATTCCTCAAAAGACAGGTGTTCAAGACTTCTCCATAAGAGAGTTCAAAACCAGGAAAAAGAATGACCTACACCTCCAGGAGGCAGGAGAGCCACAGGGACTTGCAGCATATCTGTTGGGAAGCACCACCTTTGATGCAAAGATGTGAAACTGCAGCTGGCCAGATCCAACACAACAATCACAATGCTGAACAGAGCCCTCAACCTCAACTGGGTGGGCAGCAGCAACCTGGCCACCACAACTGATCAGTCCCAGGACAGGTTTGGACCTGGCACATGTTAAACTGGCTGAGTGTGAACCCAATGCCGTTGCTGTGATGGCCACCTGATAAGAGCCCCCAGCTTTTCACTATGTCAGCCTTCTTCACTTCTGAAGAGAAGGACTGTGATCAAAAAAGGTACTGTAGGCCAAAGGAACTGGCACTGAAGTTTTCAAGATGATTGTATGAGTACCTCCTCAACATGGAGTGACCAGAGAAAAGATCACAAGATCCCATCGGTAACATGAGATAAGTTAAATGTTTCTGTAATGTAATTCAAAAGACAGAAAGACCACACAGGGGCTCTAACAACAGACCATACCCCACCCATGAGCAACAAACTGCATGTTTATCTTAAACCCTCTTGCTGAAGTTCTCCACCCCACCACTGCTCAGATCAGTGCTGCACCATGGCAAATCTTCATGCTTTTAAAGACAGGCTCACTTCCTCTTCTTTTGAGGCTCTGTTTTACAAGGTCATGACAGGACAGCTCACCAAATCCAGCACCATGCTGATGTCAGACAAAATGCAAACTGTGCCACTGGGGTATGAATGGAAAAGCAGGATCAGCCATGCTCCCTCAAAAACCTCTCTTCAAGTTGACCTTGAGCTATAATTTACAAACAGAACCTTTGTCTTCCGCTCTCAAGCATAGACCTTGAGTTTTCTTGCAGGTAACCAGAGATGGTGGAAGAGAAGCTGTTTAACCTCTTAGTCTTTTAAATCATGAACAGTCAGCAGAATGTAATGTCACAGGGAAAAGCTAGTAAGCCATTACTGGAGACACGGTATGAAATAAAGTACAAGTGAAAGAGGAAACCTCCCAATTGATTTTAATAGGTTTCAAATTAATCTCTTCAAATTGGAGAGCAGACCTTAAGAGATACACAGCCTTGCAGACCAAATTTCACCACTACGGATGTTATTACTAATCCACAACACAAAACTCTGTAGTAAAGGGCAAGCCTGAGTGCTGTGATTGAGGTACAAAAGCAGGAGGTGGTATTGCAGTTCTCTTCTGCGTCCTTTATTCTTTCCTATAAAGAGAAGCTCCAGCCACAGAAATCAAGGGACCTGCAAGCCTTCAACACACATTCCAACTACTCCAAGAAAATGTACTTTAACTTGCTGCTAACTCTCTGGTCTGAAGGCTTAGCATGGCATCCAGCCACTCTTTCCTCCATGCACAGTCTGAGGCCAAACTAATCAATAACAGGTTGTTAATGCCAATGAATTCCAACCAGCAGTTTGTTTTTAAAATGAAAAGTTACTGAAACAGAACTAAATATTGCCCAAATCAAACCAGCTGCAGGAGTAATAAATAATTAAAGCAATGCACTAGTTCATAAATAGAGAACACAATGCAATTAATTCCCCCACCACACAGAGTAATATCAATACTGTGGATGGAACACGGGGAGCAAAGGTGCTTCTGCACCCACAGCCACACACAAGCAGCACAATAGCAAAATGATTGTGAATATATACACACACACAAAAATCAAATCCTAGCAGTAATAAAATGCTTTGAAAGAATAGGGAGCTGTTGCAAGCCAAATAACTGTTTCAAGCAGGGAGACATGGCATATGTGAAAAACTCATTTTGCAAAGCTTAGGGAGAAGTAGGAAGGACAGAGTAGGATGAGTTATTTGATGTAAAATCTTCACAAGCTCCAGATAAGGAGCTGCGCTCATGATGTATTCCTGTTCTTGTCACCACATGCCCCTCCCCGTATTTTCCAGGACCGCAGACAAATCCATAAAGGCTTAACTTTTCTCTCACCTCTTTACAGGTGAGCAACTAGGAGCTAAATCCTGTGCAGGCAGTATTGGAAATGCTTTCCTCAGGTGGGGTTCTGCCATGTCTTCCTGGCTCAGACATTACTACATGCAAGTGTGGGAAAGTTCCTGATCCGTGGCACACTACAACCTGGCTCCTGCATCTGCAGCATTTGGGGTCCTTCAGCTTAATGGAGGAATGGAGGAGCACAGATGCCATGAAATTATACCCTCTTTTTGTATCTGGATCTCCCCTTCATAAGATAACAGCAAGTGTGCATACCCGTGGTCTTCTTTCACAACTCTGGGTCACACTCCCCTGCTTTTCATAGAACCATTTTGGTTGGAAAAGACCTTCAAGATCATCCAGTCCAACCATTACTGAAGTCTACCAGTCTGGTGCTAAACCATGTCCCTCAGTGATGTCTAACAGGCAGAAGGCTGCTGATCCTGACTGAGATACTGAATTTTGTTGCTTTTCCTTTAAGTCTGCCCTTGCTCCAGCAGAGCCTCTGTAACACAAACACCACAAAGGCTGCCTCTCAAACCTGGCTTGAGCGAGAACACGAAATCAGCTCTAAATAATTATTCATTGCACACAACCACATCCTTCTGTATGTTCTGCATGATCTCTCCAGCTGTCAACAAAGCAGGAGTCCAAGCAGCTAAAGGCCAAATTTGCAAACACAGCCAGGCACAACTCCCACTGCTGTGGCTGGAGAGGCAAGACAGGGCAGCAAGTAGCATGGGCTGGGGGAAGCAGAGGAAGCTCCACCAGCAGGTCTGGCCCACAGCAATGCTGCAGGGTGATGGGAAGGAGGCGAGGGCTTCCAGGTGACTTGGGGGCAGAAGGACAGGCTGGTAATACCCTACAGACCAGAGCACACAGCAGTCCTTCAGCTTTGAAGGGACGCCAACATCTCCCACAGCATGCCCATGCTAATATGCCCTGGGCTGCTCTTAAGATTTGCTCTGAGGAGTGCACCTAAGGATGGCAAGCTTATATCTGCAATAGCCAGAGTTCCTCAACAGGAAACCCACCTGCTCCAAACATGCACACAGAAAAAGCGCTGGACAGTGCCAATAAGCACCAGCAGCTGCCCAGTAAATAACTTCTGCAGAGAGCAAATCCATCTCTTAGATTCCTGGCCTCCTGCAGCCACTGCCCTACCTCCATGAATGACTCATTCAATGAAGATTTAAATTGGTAATCCAGACTAGACCTGAGGCTTTCTTTCTGTCAAAGCATTTGGCTCTCTTTTGTTCCACTCCATACTCCCTCTCACCCTAACTGCCACAGGACAGAAATTTTATCTCCACAGCCCTCCTGCAGTTCCTGTCAGCTTTCCCTTCCCAGCAGCAGAAAGGCTCCCTGGCAGCCTTTCCATTCTGCTGCTGCTCCTCTTCCACAAGTGATCCCACTCAACTTTCCTTCAGCCAGTAAATTTACTTCCAAGAGAAGAAAGCCTTGAAGCTCTTTCTTGAAAGACTTGAACTCTTTCTCTGCCCATCCCCATATGACTCAACATTGCAGTACAAGCTTAACAGCAACCAGCACTTCAGAAGGGTCAGACTCTGCAGAAGATGGAGTACCGCTGTGGGCAGACCCTGCAGTGGAGGTCTCTCTGCTCCAGCCTGGGTCAGATCCAAACAACCTCCAGAATCACTTATGGGTGCAATGCAAAGCCAGAAATAAACAGCTTCGTTTTTTCATTCTAATTAGGTTCCCAAGGGCCTAACGTCTCCATTTAATTTTGCATTTAATGTCTCTCAGTATCAGTCACACTGCAGTCTGGAGCTACGCCAAGAGAAAGAGCTCTGTTGGGTGAAGGACCAGAGGAGCACAGCAGATGATTGACCTCACCCAGTCCCCCAAGTGGAAGGGTCCCCACAGGACAAGGAATCTCTCCAGGCCTCTGATGGGTAAATCATGATCCTACCACATGTACTTCCTTCTGCACTTCCATCAGTGGGGGACAACAGTTGTAGCAAGAGCCCTTCCAGCCCCTCTTGTTCCCGTAACTTAAAATTAAGAGAAGCGTCCCCAAGATATCACAAAGGCTGCTGCAGCAGAACATTCAAACCTCACACACCCTTGTCACACAAATGCTGGCCCAACCATCCTGGTGGTCCCCAACTCACCAGCAATTGTAGCAGCTTGCTGCATCTGCCTCTCTGTCAGTGACCCACAAAGTGTCATCTGCCGAGCCTGGGCGGAAAGCTGCTGCCTGCCAGAGTGAAGTGTGTGGCTGGCACACATGCACATGGTTTCTTTCACAGCTTTATTTTAAAGACACCAAAATACTTCAAGCTCCCCACGCAATGTTTCTAAGTTTACTCACTGTTATCCCCATTTCACACATGAGAAGGAGAAAGGTAATCTGCTGCAATTAAGATAATACAGCAGCTTTTAGGGTCAAAACCCAACAGTCAAAAAAACTCAAACACCAAAAATCCATGCAAGAACATATATATAAGCAATATGAAGATACAAGAAATACTAATTAATTCCTGCTATTTTCAAAATTGCTTGAAGAGGAGTTAAATTATTTCCAAATCCAAAACATTCAGCTCATCATAGTCAAGATGTATCTTAAGGTCTTCATTAAGAACAAATGGGAAGGTTTACTGTTCAGTTACAGCTTAACTTGGCACAGTAAAGCAACTTATTGATGAAGCAACTGACAAATCCATTAAACCAATACATTCAGCACAAGTAGAAACTTGGGACCAGAGGAAATGGCCTCAAATAGCACCAGGGGAGGTTTAGGCTGGGCATCAGAAGAAACTTCTTCACTGAAGGGGTTCTCAAAGACTGGCACAGGCTCCCCAGACAGGTGTTTGAATACCCATCCCTGGTGTGGTTTAAAAGACACAGAGATACAACGCTGAGGGCCATGGTTTAGCACCAGACATAGCAGAATCAGTAAGTTAGGTTGCACTTGATGATCTTTTCCAACCAAAACAATTCTATAATTCCGTGATTCTGAGTAGTGCTGATGCAGGACAAAGCATTGGAGCACCAACATCCCGGAGGAGCCAGCATCTACAAGGCAGTGCCTGTTTTCCCACGTACAACTTGCATTAGGTCAATTGATGTTACTTTCCTTTTAAATTTGCCTCACTGAAATCATGACAAAGGCACAAAATAGCAACCAAATGAGGTTTGCACACAAAGTAAAGTGTAGCAAATCACTCAGACTAATATAGCTCTGGGAATCAATAGGGGTATTTTTAACTACTCCCATAAATTCCTCCTTTGCTCCTGCAACTGGAAGTACCAGAATAGATGAAGCTGCTCAGGCACCAATAGAGACTAATTCACAGTGTTTTTGTTGCATCCACAAAATCTTTACAAAAATGGGGACAAGGCCACAGTTTACCGCCTCCAACGTATCTACTGGCTACTTTGCCGTGCCCTGGAAATGTTTAAGGCCAGGATGGATGAGGCCTTGAGCAACCTGGTCTAGCGAAACATGTCCCTGCCTATGGCAGGGAGCTGGAACTGTATGGTCTTTAACATCTGTTCCAACCCAAACCGGTCTATGAATCTGTAAATCATCTTCATCTTAAAAAACAAAGATAAACAACAGGCAAAAATGGCACCAGAAGCTTCTTCCTGTGCATTTTCCACCCCTGGAGATACACTAAAAACACAGTACAGATTAGTCCCACTTGGGTAGAAGAGCTATCTTCACTCCATGTAAGAAGCCTTTCTCTTTTTTTCGGCAAGTAATCACACAATTACACAAATAATTGGGTTGCTGCATCTCCCACTAATACTAGCCTGTCTCCCTCAGAGGCTCGCATCTTTCTTGCAAACTAAACGACCCCAGTTACAGGGGAAAAGAATAAATGCTACACTCCAGTTTTGGGGAATATTCTGCTTGCTGCTACTTAAGTCTCTTCCCTTCCCCCTCCACCTTAATACACATGTACCATTTTAATCATTTGGCGCTCAGAGTCAATAAGGTCGGATCAGCAATGCCAACAGACTGCCACTGGCAGGCAGTAACATAAACCCTAACCAAAACCTAAAGGATTCAGTACCACACTCGAAGGAAAAAGTTATGTCATGACTATTGGATTACATGAGATTGACATTTCTGATTGTACTATGAAGTTAAATATTATGATAATTACATTGGAGTTGATTTTATCTCAGAAATTGTACCATCTCTGGTAATGTTCACACTCCAGTGATCTGTATTTCCATGTGATTCTTCCCATCAAAGGGAAAAATACCCAAGAGCATGACTGCAGATTATTTTTTTTTTTACTTTTTCTATCAACATTAATTCCTACTAAATCCTGAATGAGATCTTGGGAGAGGAAAGAAGTAGAGAATTGTAGATAAACCACTCTCAGCTTGATAGTGGCTGGCTGCACCATGTCTGCGGGCAAGGCGCTGGGATCCGTGGATGCAGCATCAGCCCCAGACAGACACATTCTGGTCTGAGTATCTGCTCAGTGAATTTTCAGTTCTAACAGCCTAGCTCTCAGATCAGATCTAACTCTGGGTGAAATAACACCCCAGAGTGCTAACGCAGAGGTTGTGCTACACATTGGCTGCTCAGCTGCAGCATTCACAAATGGAGCAGCCCCATTTTGTGTGACAGCAAGAAGTCAGCAGCACTTAACGACTCCTTATGGCACACATCACCTACAGATAGATGAGAATCCTGCCCCCACGGTCCAGAGAACTTATTCCTCAGCCCTAGAGAACACTTAGGGCTCCTTATGGCACACATCACCTACAGATAGATGAGAATCCTGCCCCCACGGTCCAGAGAACTTATTCCTCAGCCCTAGAGAACACTTAGGGCTCCTCATGGCACACATCACCTATAACTAGGTGTGATAGATTCTCTCCCACTACTCTGCTCTCATGAGACCCCCACCTGAAGTACTATGTCCAGCTCTGGTGCCCCCAGCATAAGAGGGACAGGAAAGTGCTGGAATGAGTCCAGAGAAGGCCACAAAGGTGATCAGATGGCTAGAGCACCTTCCTTATGGGGACAGGCTGAGACAGTTGAGGATGTTCAGCCTGGAGAAGAGACAGCTCCAGGGAGACCTTACAGCAGCTCTCTAGTACCTGAAGGGGGCCTACAAGAAAGCCAGGAAGGGACTTTTTACAAGGGCTTGCAGCCCAGGACAAAAGATAATGGACTGAAGCTTAAGGAGAGGGGATTTAGAGTGGATGTTAGGAACAAATTCATTACAGTGAGCATGATGGGACACCGAAACAGGCTGCCCAAGGGGTTTTGTGGACATCCCCTCCCTGGAACTGTTCAAAGCCAGTTTGGATGAGGCTTTGAACAACCTGGTTTAGTGGGAGGTCTCCCTGCCCATGGCAGGGAGTTGAAACTAGTTGACATTTAGCTTCCCTTCCAAACTAAACCATTCTATGAATCTACAAACCCTGACCCAATGTTCCAGAAGACGATATGAACTTATTCCTTGACCTCAGAGAACACCCATAGCAGGGTGGCCCTGTCCACACCACCAGTAAAACAAAAATTGTAAAATGCCAAGTCTGAATTAAAAAAATATAAATAAACCAGAAACACACCAGCCCCAGACTCCACTGATATCCCACCATAACAATACACTCCCAAAGCTTCTGCTGCCCAATCCCAATCTTACGTCTCTCCACCAAAGTTGTATTTTTCACCCCAAAGGGAATTTTATTTTTCTTTAAATATCACCCAAACCCCTCCCCCCAACAAACAGACAAGGGAGATGAGGATGGGTGACCTGGAAACCATTTTTATCACAATAGCTAGCAAATAAATAGATTTTGATAAGAAGACGACCACTGTGTTCACAGTAGCTTTAAAACCAGCAAATTCTGTTCAAGAACACAGGGAGTGAATTGGGTACCTGATGATTGTCATTAACATTCTGGACCTGACCAGCAGCTCCTGTGCTCAAAGGATTCCCAGGATTCCTTCTATCGCAGCTGGCCTAATAAAAGATTCCTTCTACCTACAAACCTTCCGTTTTCATCTTCTAGGGGCTAATAAAGCACAGCAGAAAAAACACAGATTTTTATCTGAATTTGAAAAAGAAAGTCTGTGTGTTCTCTCCCAGGACTAACTGAATCTTGTTAAACAAAACCCAACCCTTTGGCTTTAGAGAACCCTTCCAATAGTTCATGGCTATATTGCTGGCTACCTCAGATCTAATTTTTGCCACAGGGCATGCCTGAAAGGAAATTAGGGTGGCAACAGCAATCCTTCTAGTAATTAAAAAGAATTACAGAATAGTCCAGGCTGGAAAAGACCTTCGAGATTACACAGTTCCACTGTTAACCTGACACTACCAAGTCACCACTAAACTGTTCCTCAGCAGCACATCTACAGACCTTTTAAATCCCTCACGGAGTGCGGATTCCACTACTGCCCTGGACAGCCTAGTCCCATTTTTGAGAACCCTTTCAGGGAAGATGTTTTCCCTTATGTCCAACCTAAACCTCTCCTGACACAATCTGAGGCCATTTCCTCTTGTCCTATCACTTGTTCCTTGGGACAAGAGACCAACCCTCAGAGCCAGGTCTCTCCTCAGCCTCCTTTTCTCCAGGCTGAATTAACCCATTTCTCTTCGTTGCTCCTCACAAGACTTGTGCCCTAGATCCTTCACCAGCTTCGCTGACCTTCAATGGACCTGCTCCAACACCTCAATGTTCTTCTTGGAGTGAGGAGCCCAAAACTGAATCCAGTACTCAAGCTGTGGCCTCACCAGTGCCAAGTACAGTAGGGCAATTACTTCCCTGGTCCTCTGGTCACACTATGGCTTATACAGGCCAAGATGCTGTTTGACTTCTCGGCCACCTGGGCACTCACTGGCTCACCTGGGAAATACTCCATTTAATTTTACAGCAGCATATGTAGCTTCAAACAGTGTGGAATTTGTTTCACTATGAATCCAGACAATGCTTAGGTTCATCTCTGTTCATGAAGAAGCAAAATCTCACCCCTTCTCATCAGAAATTAAAACTAACAGAACTTTACAGTATTTAAGTCACCAGCTATTAGCTCTATTAGTTCATCCTAATGTTGCTTATATGGACTTCAGCCATAGTAAGTCTACAGGTGCCTCTTTACACATTGCAGACTGGATTTTGCATGGATAAGCTAAAAACATCTAGGTTAGAGCTGGGTTCGGTTTTTTTTTTCCAGTTGAAAAGTCAACAGAGCAGTTCTGACTACCTACCTTTAACTACTTTGTGACCTAAAGCCCTCAGAGTCACCAAGGCCACACAGCCCCTTCCCCTCAGCAGTGACTTCACAGGTCAGCAGGGCTTCAGGTGCAATCTCAAAGACCCATCATCTTCTCCTCAGAGCCCTCCCCAAGAGAGAAGATTTGCAGACAAAAGCTCTGTCTCCAAAGCTGCAGAGGAAAATTTTAAGCTAGCAAAGGAGTGTTTGTTTGTGCCAAGAAAAAAGATTTAATGTCTAAATTAAATAAGTGCACTATGCTCAGCTCCCAGTGGCAGAGTGGCTGGATATTAATGGCTCTCCTGCTGGAGCTGCCTCTCTCCAGGGAGCACCATTAGCATCAGCCACTTGCTGATGGGCACATCAGCAAAGGGGACACGCACACAGGGAGCCAAGCTCCCCCCTCCGCTCCCCGTTAGCTGCTCAGAAGGAACTGCGTTGCTGTTTTGACAGGAACCCTGCTGTCCCGTGGGAAGACGCTGAAAGAATCTGCAACGGCTTTGCTTTAAGGAAGGTCTGAAAATTACTGCTACAAACCCACCAAAGTCAAATGGAAAAACTCCATTAGAGAACCAAGTCAATACTAGCTTCTCCATACACAGGAAAATAAATTGGATGGTTTTAATAATTTTCCTCATGTTCCTACGGTTAAATAGGAAGTTAAGTTCTTTACTGTGAGGGTGATGAGGCACTAGAATGAGATGCCCAGAGAAACTGTAGAGGCTATGAACCTGGAAATGTTTAAGACCAGGCTGGATGAGGCTTTGAGCAACCTGGTGCCTGTCCATGGCAGTGGGGTCAATTATAACTCAAGCCATTCTACGATTCTATGAAATGAAGACAAAACGCGTTTTCCTTATGTCACTTTCTGCTATCAACAACTGTGATATCCAAATCTCTCCAGAGTTCCCAGAGAAAAACCACAGGAAAAGTCCATGTTTGAGCACAGGCATTTAGCAAGGCCAGCAGCACTGTCCCCACAACAAGACCACTCCACTGAACTGAATGTGAAATAATCACATTAGATCTTCTGCCTTATGGAAAGGCAAAGAGATGAAAGCAAAGATGAAGGGCTGTAATTATTCTTCCAGGTTTGAAATACTAGAAGGTGCTCAGTTAAGGACACCTGAAAGATGATGGTGTCATCTAATCAGAGGGAACAGAGCTCAGCTCTAATAAACAAGCCCTGAGGAACTCCCTCCCTTTGAAAAAAACAACTGCAGTGCCTGGCACACAGAGCAGCAAGGATTTGTTCTTCTGATGTTATTTATACTGGGTGAACATTAAAAGGTGACAGAGAGTCCTTTCCAGCACTGTCTCACATTCAAACTGAAATCTTCTTGAAGTTCACTCAAAGCCTGATTACTTTAACAGCATCTCCACACTTCCTAGAGACACATTAGGACATTTCAGTGATAATTGCCAACTCTGACTTACTGAAAATGCCTTTAACCTAGCAGATATGTTCTTAACATATTTAGAGGTGTTGTCCAAATGTGGGAAGCATTTATTCCATTTCCAAAAAGACAAGAGAAGGCTTTCTGCTGTCTGTGCTATTTTACTGCTACCTCCATGTGTGATTTCCCTCTAATTAAGATGCCTCAGAGTGTAAAGGAACAGCCAGGGCTTCCAGAATAATTTTAATGTACCTGTAAGGGCTTTGACTTATTCTCCATGCTGTGCCTTACAGTAAGGAGTTGCTCCTTACTGGTTTTGAGATCAACAGACCACCGTAAGCTGTGACAGCACTATAGCCAGCAGATGTTCTGCAGCCCAGGGTGGACAGTTCAATCTGTCACAAAGGTAGAAACAATCTTGTTTTCACAAGAGCAGCCTGAGCCTTCTCTTCAGCTTTTCTACAATTTTGGCTGCACACTCCAGTTCCCAGTATCAGTTCCCAGTCTAGCCCCCTGAGGAGTGTGTAATGGAGCAGAGAACAGGCTATAGCCAAGAAGGCTAACAGTATCCTGGGGTGCATTTAGAGTAGTGTGACCAGCAGGTTCAGGAACACTGGACCAGGCTGCCAAGAGAGGTTATGGAGCCTCCTCTGAAGACTTTCAAAACCCACATAGCACTCCTGGGTAACCTGCTGCAGGTGACCCTGCTTTAGCAAGGCGGTTTGGACCAAATGACCCCAGATATCCCTTCCATCTCCCACCATTCTGTGAGCTCTCCCATCAGACCCACTCATGGACTCATGCATTAATTCAGCTCGATTATTGGCTGCTGCAGAGGTGCATTGCTTAAAGAGTGGTTGCATATTTAGGACAAAATAGTTCTTCCTTGTTTAGTGATTTTTACAGATCACAAAGTTACTTAGTTGAGACATAGCCTGGATCCTGACTCCTACATGAGGCAAGTCCCATCACCATCACAGGGTGCAGACATGGTCACCTCACACATTCTGCACTACATCTGCTCTAATTGCAGCAACCCTCTGTTTTCACAAATTGTTGTCCTCTGCACAAATGTCCCTGGCAATGGATCATCCCTCATTGACATGGGTGCCAACAGAGTTGGACATGTTGATAACAGCAAAGAAGCTGCACAGGGCTGCTTCCAATTTCTGGCTTCACTGACTATTCCCAGAGAATAAGGTTTGCCACAATGATGATTCTGCTAGAAGCAGTTGATGAACGTCTGTATTTAATGGGCAATTGTCCTGGTTGGAGCTTAGAACAGAACTAAATCTATTCAGTGTTGTCAATTCTCTGCTCAGTCACTGCTCAGTGAGGCACTTTCTGAAGTTCAGGGCAGCTTTGCACAGCCAGGAATACTTCTATCAGGGAGAAGCTGATGGGGAGAATAACTGCCAAAGGCTACACTGAAGAAAGGCTCTGCCTGAGACTTGCTCCTGTGCAGACCAAAGGTGCTACCACAGCTTGTGCCCCAACATGGGGGGCGTGAAGTCAAAGGTGGCACCTGCAGGGAGGAGCAGCAGGAGGAACCCAACAAAGGATTCCATCCCATGGCCAGCATCTTCAGGAGAGAGTTGAGGGATCACTAGGATCAAGCTGCCTCTTCACTGTCCCCTGTCCCAGAAGGACTCTGTCCCTTCTGCCACCTATCCCCATCTCTGCATTTCTGAATCCTTTTCTAGACTCCAGCTTCTGAATACCATCTGCTGCTGAGTCCAGTCTGGGACTGCCCTAATGCCTGCCCCCAGGCATCAGTGGTGACAACAGTGACACCATTGCCATCAGGGGTTGGGTTCCATACTGGTTTGCATCTCTTTGTCTCTGTCTCAATGGATTGTTCTTATTTCCATCCCAGATGGTTCAGTTTCTTTGCCACCCCATCAGTCTCTCTTCTTCCCTTTGGGAATCAAAGGGGTTCACAGCCTCTGTCACCCATCTGGTAGCCAGCCCACCCCTAACTCTGGACAGCAATTCAAGTTAAATCTAAATACAACTATTACATAATCTAAGGAAAACTAATCATTTTGGAAAAGTAAACGTGGGTAAAGAGAAAAAATACTATGAAAAGCAAAACCTGAAAAGAATTAAAAAAATCTAACAAGTAGGTTAGAGAAAGATTCTTTAAAACATTCAGACAAGAAAAGAAAAATCCTATTCTAGGGAACTCACATCACAGAATTTCAGTGGGAGAAGCAAAACAAACAGAAGCAGGGGCTCTGCATGCCATTGTTACAAGCTTTGTCATTGCAATGAGAAACTAAATTGAAACCTTGTAAGAAGTGGCATTTTGAAAATCTTCCAATTCTGCAGATGAAAAACATGACTTTTTTTCCTTGTACTACTTATTTTCCAAGCAAGGGTCTACCTTTATGCCATTATCTGCTAGTTGCACAAGGTGGATTTCAGCTATGGCCTTCCCACTGTCTACTGCACACAACAAACCACAGGAACAAACACACATTCGTAACCTCGACAAAGATGGATCAATGTGCTGGATACATTTTAAAGCCAAAATCCAGGTTATAACTTTGGAAGGAAGAAGCTTTGGAGCCTTTAGGTCCAGAAGCACTTTTCACACATTTATTTTATCCTGATAAAAACATGCTACTAGATGAGTTTTGTGTGATCTAGTTGGGAGATGTCCCCTCTTACTGCATGGGAGCTGGGCTACATGACCTCTAGGGGTCCTTTCCAACCCGGTACATTCTACGACTGTGTCCATCAGGTTTACACTCAATTAGAAAAAGCATCTAGGTTGAGATGCAGCCCTACTGAATGTCACCTCTTTGGGGTTACTTCAGCAACCAGGGATCAGAAGTTCAGCAGAAAGAAGGCACATTTTAACCTCACCAAACCTGAAGGAATAAAAGGAGTGACAAAAAGGCATACTGCCTGTGAGAATAGAAAGATGACCGTTGTGCTACATCACAAACACATAACACTTTGCTACATGCAAACTAACAAACTTCTCTAATATTCTTCAAAAGTTCTCATCAAACAACAAACAAGGAGCACAGCATGGATAAATAACTACTGCCTGGTGACAAACAAGGAAATATTTACGGAAGGCTGTTAAACTTGGATTACTTATCTCAGACACTGGAGCAGTTGCAGAGTCGCCAATCAGCTCAGCTGACTAAATACATATTTATACATGTTTCTAGCTGGTTTATTTACCCAGTGGACCTCAATGGCTTATTCATTCTGTTTCTGGTTTTATTTCAGTCCATCAAGTACAGCAAATGTGCAGTTAGGTGCATAATAAAAACTCCTTTAGAAAAGTAATTACGTTACCTTACACACAATAGGTTTTCCTTTCCCAAAGAACAACTGGACCATTTCACAGGCTCCTAAGTTCTTATTAAAAAAATATACTGACACACACTAATTGCTGAGCTGAGATCTCATTTGGAAATGTAAAGCCCAAAGGAAACACAAGCAGAGCAGAATCCCCTGGAAAACCAGTAGTGACAGTGAAGTATTTGCTATGGCAACATAGGGACATGGGTATGGAACCAGCCACCCGAACACAGGATGAGAGGACATGACCTCAAGTTGCACCAGTGTAATTTTCAATTGTTTATTAGAAGAATTTTTTTCACTGAAAGGGTTTTCAAACACTAGAACAGGATGCCCAGGGATGTGGTTGAATCACCATCCCTGGAAGTGTTTAAAAAAGCTCAGACATGTGGTGCTAAGAGACATGGTTCAGCACCAACTTGGTAGAGATAATGGTTGGGCTTTATGATCTTAAAGGTTTTTCCTGTGGGGTTTGGTGTGAATTGGACACAGTAGAAACTGGTTATGGTGGAAGAAGATAACTGACTGCAAGGACCACTGATGGCTGCCTCTTTGCCACCACCCTGGGAAAGTGAGGCACCTCCAGAAGAAGACTAAAGAGCACCATTAGACCTTCCTCTACCTTGAGCAACAATGCTCCAGCTGGGCTGATCCAAGCAGACAGCTCTACGTGGTGTATTTGTCACACGTAGAAGCCCAGTTTTAAGTGCCTGAACTAAAAGAGCACAAAGAGGATAATTTATCTTATTTTATCTCATATTTGGGCAGTCAGTTGAAGCTCTGAAAATATTAACCTAATAGCTCTGCCTTATGGTTAGAGCTCCGCTCAGGAAGAAGTGGCATGCTGAAATCTAATTAGTCTCTAATTGATAATACACTATGCTCTTACACATCAGGTGGACTTGCAGCACATTCAGAAATCATGCCTTCAAAGTCCTGGCTGAGCCCATCAATGATCCTGGACACTGGGTTTTCTGCTAGCATATGAGCTATGCTGGGTGAACTGTACTGTTGGAGAGTTTTTGCATATTACATTATCCTGCTGTATTGGGTTGAATTGAGATGGAGTTAATTCTCCTCACAGCATCTTTCTAGTGCTGTGGTTTTTTTGCAGCAGTAGTTGATAACACAGCAGTGTTTTGGCTACGGCTGAATCTAGTATCCAGGCTGTGTCCTTTCAACATTTGCCTGCCCCAAGAATGGATCGAGGGGCAGGCAAAATCTTGGGAGGGGACACAGCTGAGCCAGCTGACTCAGACTGGCCAAAGAGGTATTCCATACCATATGACATCAGCTCAGGTATAAGAATGAAGTGGAAGAAGGAAGTGTGGGGATTCGTCCATGGCGTTCATCCTCCCAAGGAACCACCAAGCTTAGAGAGCCCTGCTTCCCGAGACCGACCACCGTCCTGCTGATGGGAAGTAGAGACTAACATCTCTCGCTCTGTTTTTTTCTGCTTCCGCGCGGTCTATTGCCATTTGCTTATTAGTGTTATTAAACTGCTCCTATTTTACTCTCTGGCTTCTGTTATATTTTCCTTTCCTTCTTCCCCTGTTTGCTTAAAGAGGGGAGTGATAGAGCGGCTTTGGTGGGCATCTGGCCCCCTGGCCAGAGCCAAACCAGCACAGTCCTTTTTGGTGAATTGGCCGGGAAACGAAAATATAACATAACCGTAATTTCTGCAGTTTTTTTTTCTTTATCTTTATATGCTTGCCTATGATACAGGCTTCTGTGCTGGTCACGTGGCTTGTTGATAACTTCTGCTTTGTTTTGGAAATGCTTCATTTGTTTAGGAACATGCCGAAGCAGATAATGGCTATGTGTTTCTTTATCCTGCTTGTAGGGCTGCTGATTTGTGGGAGCTATGCTAGAGAGGTCATAATTTCTGTCTCCCCACCTGAAATGAATGTGGAGAATCTTATTACGCAGGCCCCCAAGATTTTGATTCATCCTTATGTGAGCTCTCTAGTACTGCTAATCAACATTACTGGCATGTTGTGGGTTTTATGGAGTTTGATTCCATCATGGTATGAAAGGAGACAGCCTATGGGTGGGGATATATTGCAGTATGCCTTGAAGCGGTCAGTCCCTGGGTGGCAGGGTGTGTGGAAGGACTTGGGCAGATTCCTAGGACAGTTATCACCTCCCATAGCCTGGGACTTTACCCCAGAAGAGGCGAGTGATCCTACTAAACTGACTCGCCGTCTGATAGAAGGGTGCCTCACTTATCCCAATGAGAACAAACAACTTCTTGCTCTCTACTGGGGCCTGGCCTGTGCTTACCGAGCCACAGTTCAATACTCTAATGAAGACTATGGCTGAGGCAGGCACCCAAACACTACCTGAGGATACCACGGTGGAGATGGGGACCCAAACAGCAACCATAGAGATTGCCCCAGTTGTAAAAAAGAAGCAATGGACAAGGAGGTCAACAGGTCCCTCTCAACGATTGGTAAGGGATGAGGAAGATTATGATCAAGAGGCTGGTCCATCAAGTGGGAAATTAGAGGGAGTGAGTGAGATCAAACAAGAAGCAGAGACTACTCGGTCCTTAACTTCAGCAGAACTGAGAGACATACGTAAGGATTATAGTCGCCAACCAGGAGAGCGGATTGCTGCTTGGCTGCTCCGGTGCTGGGATAATGGGGCTGATAGCCAATTGCTGGAAGTGAAAGAGGCCCAACAATTGGGACCCATTGCTAGAAAACAGAGGTATTGAGAAAGGCATTGCAAAAGAGACAGGCATATGCAGCCTCTGGAGACGACTCCTGCTAAGTGTGAGGGCCAGGTACCCATGCAAGGAAGACCTTATGAGTTCTCCAGGGAAGTGGAATACTGCAGATGAAGGAATCCAATACCTAAGAGAATTAGCGGTGTTGGAAATTATCTATAGTGATTTAGATGATCAAAGTGTCTCCACAGATCCAGAGGATGTCCCATGCACACGGGCCATGTGGAGGAAAGTGATCCAAGGTGCTCCAGCATCGTATTCAAACAGCTTAGCATTGATGTACTCTGTGGATGAGGATGCACGGTCAGTGGAGATTGTGTCAGCCTGGCTCCAGAATTTTGAAGATAACCTCTGCACCAATTCATCTCCACAAGCCAGTGCCCCATCGACTAGGTACACTCCAGGAAATCCATCCCCTCCTGGCTTAGTCGGAGGGAAAGGGAGCCCGGGACACACACCACGTGCAGTACTCTGGTTTCTTCTTCGTGACCAGGGTGAGGATATGAGGAAGTGGGACGGTGAACCCACTTACAAATTGGAAGCTCGGGTGTGTGAATTGAAAGGGAAAACAACAGCTAAAAAGCCATCATTTAAGAAAACAGCAAAGGTATCTGCAGTAAAAAGCCAAGAGAGTAATCAACCATCTCTCAGGAGAAAAAGAACAGAGGTTATACCCCTTGACCCTGATGAGGAGACCTCTGGCCAGGTACCACCCAGATCAGATAGTGAATGCTCTGATGAAGACCAGGAGTAGAGGGTCCCTGCCTTCGGCCAGGAGGAGGAGAGGGACGACAGAGTGTATTGGACTGTGTGGATTCGATGGCCTGACACATCAAAACCACAGAAATATAAGGCACTGGTAGACACAGGGGCACAATGTACATTAATGCCATCAGGACACAGAGGTGCTGAATCTTTTTGGATTTCTGGAGTGACGGGAGGTTGCCAGGAGCTGTCTGTATTAGAAGCTGACGTGAGCCTAACAGGAGACAAGTGGGAAAGACATCCCATTGTGACTGGTCCAGAGGCCCCTTGCATTCTTGGTATTGATTACCTCAAGAGGGGGTACTTCAAGGACTCAAAGGGCTATCGATGGGTTTTTGGCATGGCCACCGTCAATACAGAGAAGATCAGACAGCTGTCTACCCTTCCTGGCCTTTCAGAAAGTCCCTTTGTTGTGGGATTGCTGCAGGTTGAAGAACAACAGGTGCCAATTGCTACTAGAACAGTGCACTGACGGCAGTATCGTACAAACCGAGACTCCCTGGGTCCCATTCATGAACTGATTCACCAGCTGGAGATCCAGGGAGTGATCAGCAAAACGCATTCACCTTTTAACAGCCCCATCTGGCCAGTGCCAAAATCTGATGGAGGATGGAGATTAACTGTGGACTATCGTGGCCTGAATGAAGTGACACCACCACTGAGTGCTGCTGTACCAGACACGCTAGAGCTCCAGTATGAGTTGGAGTCAAAGGCAGCTAAATGGTATGCTACTATTGACATCGCCAATGCATTCTTCTCAATTCCATTGGCAGCAGAGTGCAGGCCACAATTTGCTTTCACCTGGAGGGGTGTTCAATACACCTGGAATCGATTGCCCCAGGGGTGGAAGCATAGCTCCACAATTTGTCATGGACTAATCCAGAGTGAACTGGAAAAGGGTGAGGCCCCTGAACATCTGCAGTACATTGATGATATCATTGTATGGGGCGATAAAGCAAAGGAAGTGTTTGAGAAGGGAGAAAAAATTATTCAAATACTCTTAAAGGCTGGGTTTGCTATAAAGAAGAGTAAAGTCAAAGGACCTGCGCAAGAAATTCAGTTCTTGGGAATAAAATGGCAGGATGGACGCCGTCATGTACCTATGGAAGTGGTCAACAAGATAGCAGCAATGTCTCCACCATCTAACAAGAAAGAGACACAGTCCTTTCTAGGCCTTGCGGGGTTCTGGAAAATGCGTGTTCCAGGCTACAGTCAACTTGTCAGCCCTCTTTATCGAGTAACTCGAAAGAAAAATCAATTTGAATGGGGTAGTGAGCAGCAACAAGCTTTTGAACAAATCAAACAAGAGATAGCTCGTGCAGTGGCACTTGGGCCCATCCAAACAGGACCATCAGTGCAGAATATCCTTTACACCACAGCTGGGGAGCACGGTCTCACTTGGAGTCTCTGGCAGAAGACACCAGGTGAAACCCGAGGTCGACCATTGGGATTTTGGAGTAGAGCATATCAAGGATCAGAAGCCCACTATACACCAACTGAGAAGGAGATTTTAGCAGCCTATGAGGGAGTTCGAGCTGCATCGGAAGTAGTGGGTACAGAGGCACCTCTCCTCTTAGCACCCAGGCTGCCTGTGCTGCATTGGATGTTCAGAAGAAACATCCCTTCCACTCATCATGCCACCAGTGCTACATGGAGTAAGTGGGTAGCACTAATCACACAGCGAGCTCGACTGGGAAAACCAAACCACCCAGGAATTCTGGAAGAGATTATGGACTGGCCAGAAGGTAGAGATTTTGGAGCATCGCCTGAGGAAGTGGTTTGTGCCCAAGAGGCACCACCATACAACGAGTTACCTGAAGATGAAAGGCCTTATGCTCTGTTTACTGATGGATCATGTCGTGTGGTAGGAAACCACAGGAAGTGGAAAGCTGCTGTATGGAGTCCTACACGACGAGTTGTTGAGGCTACTGAAGGAGAAGGTGAATCGAGTCAATATGCAGAGGTGAAAGCCATCCAACTAGCTCTTGAGATTGCTGAAAGAGAAAAGTGGCCGGTACTTTATCTTTACACAGATTCTTGGATGGTGGCTAATGCCTTGTGGGGATGGCTACAACAATGGAAGAAGACCAATTGGCAACGCAGGGGCAAGCCTATTTGGGCTGCCTCATTGTGGCAGGACATTGCTGCTCGGGTGGAGAACATGACTCTGAGGGTACGTCATGTTGATGCTCATGTACCTAAAATTCATGCTAATGAAGAACATCAAAACAATGAGCATGCAGACAAGGCTGCCAGAATTGATATAGCTCAAGTGGATCTAGACTGGGAGCGAAAAGGTGAACTGTTTGTAGCTCGATGGGCCCATGAAACATCAGGACATCTAGGGAGAGATGCTACATACAGGTGGGCTCGTGACCGAGGGGTGGACTTGACCATGGAAGCCATCACACAGGTCACACATGACTGTGAAACCTGTGCTGCAATCAAGAGGGCCACGAGAGCCAAGTCTCCCTGGAACACAGGGCGGTGGCTGGGTTTTCGCTATGGTGAGCCCTGGCAGATTGACTATATTGGACCACTGCCACGAACATGCCAAGGCAAGCGTTACATCCTCACCATGGTAGAAGCAACTACAGGCTGGTTGGAAACATATCCTGTAAATCATGCTACTGCCCAGAACACCATCTTAGGCCTTGAAAGGCAAATCCTGTGGCGGCACGGTACCCCTGAACGGATCGAGTCTGACAACGGAACTCACTTCAGGAACAATGCCATCAGCTCTTGGGCCAAGAAACATGGCATCGAATGGGTGTATCACATTCCCTATCACCCACAAGCCTCTGGGAAGGTTGAAAGATACAATGGACTGTTAAAGACTATGCTGAAAGCATTGGGTAATGGGGCATGGAGGCATTGGGATGCAAATTTAGCAGAAGCCACTTGGCTGGTTAATTCTCGAGGATCTGCTAACCGTCCTGGTCCTGCCCAAACAGAACCCTTGCACACTGTGGGGGAGATAAGGTCCCTGTAGTACACATGGGAAAATGGCTAGGAAAGGCAGTGTGGGTTGCTCCTCCCATGGGGAAAGGCAAACCCATTCGTGGGATTGTCTTTGCTCAGGGGCCTGGATGTACTTGGTGGGTAATGAAAAGAAATGGGGAGACTCAGTGTGTGCCTCAAAGGGATCTAACACTGGGGGAAAGGTAATTTGGAATGTGAATAATGTGAGTTGCATGTTGCAGAAAGTAGCGAAGTAAGAAGAATCCAGACTGATGAAGGTTTGCAAGGATCAAGAGTGACACAATGGTTGAGACCAGCTGGAGTTGGTGTTCAAGAACAGAATAACAAAAACAACAAAGCAAACTTTCTTTAATAGGGGACTGAGATATTGATATAAATCTCTATATGTTGGAGTATTGAGATGGTTTAAGTATGTAGATCACATCGTGAATGTAAGCAAGAAATTATTGTTTTGAAGAATCAAATGAGATTATTAAATGTATTGAAATGTGTAGAACCTGAGCATAATGCAAATGGTATGGAATAAGGGGTGGAGATTGTATTGGGTTGAATTGAGATGGAGTTAATTCTCCTCACAGCATCTTTCTAGTGCTGTGGTTTTTTGCAACAGTAGTTGATAACACAGCAGTGTTTTGGCTACGGCTGAATCTAGTATCCAGGCTGTGTCCTTTCAACATTTGCCTGCCCCAAGAATGGATCGAGGGGCAGGCAAAATCTTGGGAGGACACAGCTGAGCCAGCTGACTCAGACTGGCCAAAGAGGTATTCCATACCATATGACATCAGCTCAGGTATAAGAATGAAGTGGAAGAAGGAAGTGTGGGGATTCGTCCATGGCGTTCATCCTCCCAAGGAACCACCAAGCTTAGAGAGCCCTGCTTCCCGAGACCGACCACCGTCCTGCTGATGGGAAGTAGAGACTAACATCTCTCGCTCTGTTTTTTTTTCTGCTTCCGCGCGGTCTATTGCCATTTGCTTATTAGTGTTATTAAACTGCTCCTATTTTACTCTCTGGCTTCTGTTATATTTTCCTTTCCTTCTTCCCCTGTTTGCTTAAAGAGGGGAGTGATAGAGCGGCTTTGGTGGGCATCTGGCCCCCTGGCCAGAGCCAAACCACCACACCTGCCATTATCAGAAACATCTGCTGCCAGTTTTTGATTCAGCCTTTACAAATACGTTTATTTTACAGCTGGTCTCAAAACTCTGGGTTTCCAATGCAGTTGGCAGCCCTTCTGACTGAAAAAAAAAAAAAATAAATCTCTCCTTCTCTAATTCTTAAAGACAGCTTTTCTTAACAGACCATGGAGTCATCAAATGCTTCAGGTTAGAAGAGACCTTTAAAGGTCATCTAATCCAATATCCCTGCAATGAGGGACACCTTTAACTAGAGCAGGTTGCTCAGAGCCCCATTCAACTTGACCTGTATCATAGAATTGTAGGGTTGGAAGGGACCTCAGGGATCATCTAGTTCCAACCCCCCTGTCATGGGCAGGGACACCTCACACTAGATGTCTCCAGGGATTGGAGCATCAACCACCTCTCTACAAAACCTGTGTTTGTATCCAGTGCAAACCAGTCCTGCTTCACTGCTCTGGGTCAGTGGAAACAAGTTCAGAAGGTGAAGATGCAGTCAAGACAAGGTTTGTAGGACAAAGTGGTATCTTCCATTGAACACTCCAATTGAGATGGAAAAAGTAGCTTGTGGAGTCAAGGGATGATGGGAAAGGGAAAAATGTTAAATTGGTTATCTCTTGGGGATAGACAGGTAATTTATAGGCTGTGGAGCACAGAGCGATTAGAGGAAGAAGTGAAAGAGAGAGAGATAGCCCTGTAGGATAAAACTAATCTCTCTATTAAGTCTTCATCAACATTTGGCATTCAAGTTGGCAAAGAGGTCATCCATCTCAGGCAGGAGCAGGCAGCACCACCTGCACAACACAACCTGTTGCGACTGATCTCCTCCCTGAAAGCAAGGAGAATGCTCTCGGTTTGCCATGCTGGGGGACAAAGGCATGGTGCAGATACTGCCAGAAGTGCCCCAAGAGGCACAACTCTTGGACTGTACCAGAAAGGAAAAAAAAAAAAAAAAAAAATCTCACTTTTTAACTCCAGGAAATCTGCTCAATGTCTCCAGATAACATGAACTGATGAGCAGGAGGAATTTACCTTCTTGGCTGGACACTACATGGTTCCTTCTGCCTCCCTCAACATAGCTGTATCTTTTCTTCCATACTTTTGACTTCAAATTCCTGCATAGCCTGAAGCCAGAAGTCTGTTCAGTAAACTCTGCCTTGCTGTTAACTGTTCCAAGAAGCTGAGCTGATGAAGTTGGCTTCATGGTGTGTATTTTGGTCACAAGCTTTAACTCAGCAATTCAAGTGTGATGTAATTGGTTGTGAAAATCCCTGAACATCTCAAGCAATGTAAGTTTCCTAGACATGAAGTAGTTGAAGGAGTCTTCTTGACCATGCCAGCTACTGCTGCAGGTCAGTGTAAGGTTTCACACTGTTATCTGCAGTAAATGAGCATCACTGAAGGACAACATCTTCCACTATCCCACAGTGGAGCTAACTTGAGATTTATACATGTCTGGTTTTAGGATATGATACTGCTGTGCAATATCTACCCATGGATGCCAAATGTAAGGAACACAGGACATGCTTTTGGGAATATCCAGACTCAGAACTTTGCATTGGGTGTACCTATTTATGAAGTATGGCAGCACAGAATGCAATATGTGGTATTTTTGTGCATCCCTTAAAAACATCAGTGTCTTGTAGTTTTCTGGCTTATCTACATCTTCTCCCCTATCCCACTCAGGAAACTGAAGCCTGGCTACTTCTCAAGCTTACCCACAAGTTCCTTCCTCAGACTTGCTGCTGGTAACAGCTTGCAAGTTTCCTGGTGCACAAAAAGTTTTTGTGTCACCTCCTTTGGGTCCATCAATCTGCTACCCTAACAAAGCCATATATTATTGTTATTTACTGACGAAACATTCATGCCCATTCTGGCATGAACAAAATTCATCCCTCCTCCTGCCCCAAACTACTTAGCTACAGAAACTGATATCTCAATTTACAAGAGCCTTAAACCTGAAAAACCCTTCAGCCTCCACCAGTGGGAGAGCTGGGCTGTCTGCTTCCTATGCCAGCTGTTTCCTATGTTTGCTGGCAAAGCTGGGTTAAACCATGGCTGCATTCACATTTTCAGTAGTAATCCATCTGAATGAGAAAACAGGTATTTGGAAGCCAATGTGACCACCAGGACCACCACTTGGGTTACAAAACCACTTAGAAACTCCCTGGCTGAGCTGATTCACTACTCAGTGTTTACAGCTAATAGTTCTTATCTGGAGTTCCACATGTCTGTGTGATACCAACAGCTTTAGTGAGACTGTCTAGGAGCAGCTATATTGATGCCTAATTTACTATTTACTACTGTGCCTAACACTGGCTAATGAGTTATTTGGGATTCTTCCCCCTCCACATGGTTTTACTTCCTCTGTTAACTTTGATCACTTTAAACCACAAAATATGTCAAGTTATACTTAAACAATTTTGCTGATAGATACATAGGAGTGATTCATTTTTCTCCTTTCCCCTCCCCAATTGGAGTTAGCCTGACTCTAAAATAAAATCCAAGCTTAAAAAAAAAAAAAAAAAAAAAAAGAAAAAGTTTAAAAAATTTGCCTTGGGCAGCTCCTTGAAAGTATTTTTGCCTTCATTATTTCTGCCTAATCCCCTGCCAACACTGCAAAACCGGGCATCCCCACTGCAGCACGTGTTTGAAGAATAAACGTTCACAGGGGACGAGGTACAAAACACAAATAAAAATGCAGAAACTGCAGTTTCCCAAATTCAGAAAACCACTAGGTTAATATTCTGACCCAAAGATCCTTCTCTAGGTAACAGATCACCATTTGCTCACAATATATGCCCTGAAAAAAAATATGAGATAATGTAAATTCCCGTGAAAACAAAGCAGCTAAGATGGACACAGGCACAAGCCTTGGGTTCAGGTGAAGACCGAGCAATCCAATAAAAATCACTATAGTAAACATAGAAATATATCCCTACTGGTGATCCTACAAAAAAGGGGGTTTTTAATATAAAACTTATCCTCTGTACTTCTGAAGCATGCCCTGAGGATCCAGCCAAATACATACATAGCATATGCACACAGAGGATAGAATCATAGAACTGTTGAGGTTGGAAGAGACCTTTGAGATCATCAAGTCCAACCACTCGCCCACAATCCCACCACTACTGCTAAGTAACTGCCTCCAAACCACATCCTTAGGCACCACAGCCACACATTTTTAAAATGCCTCCAGGGCTGGTGACTCCACCACTGACCTGGAAATGTGTATTTATCTTATCATACGATATAGCTGTCACTGGGATAACCACACAAAGATCCTGAAGGCACAGTTGCTTCTGATGGGCAACAGACACAGCTACCCATTTTTGGTGGGGTTTGACTGGGGCATAAGGAACAAAACCACATGTCTTGGAATGTAGCAATAGAAGAATAGTTGGAGCAGGTCCAGATGAGGGCCAAGAAGATGATCAAAGGGCTGCAGCACCTTCCTTATGGGATAGGCTATGAGAGTTAGGGTTGTTCAGCCTGGAGGAGAAAAGACCTCATAGCTGTCTTCCAATACCTGAAGGGGGCCTACAAGAAAGGTGGGGAGGAACTTTTACAAGGACCTGTAGCAATAGGATGAAGGGCAATGGCTTTAAGCTGGAAGAGGGGTTATTTAGACTTAGTATTAGGAAAAAATTCTTTCCAGTGAGAGTGGTGAGACACTGGAACAGGTTACCCACTGAGGTCATGGAAGCCCCCTCCCTGGAGATGTTGAAGGCCAGACTGGATGAGGCCTTGAGCAGTCTGGTCTAGTGGAAGGAGTCAATGCCCACAGCAGGGTTATTGGAACTAGATCATAGAATCACAGAATTGTTGGGGTTGGAAGGGACCTCAAGGATCATCTAGATAATCTTGAAGGTCCCTCCCAACACAAACCTTCTACACTTACATGAAAATCAACAGGATTTCAGGTGATTTACTACGACAGTAATTACAGCTGATCACTTCATTGTGTTCATGAAGGGTGTGAGGAGAGTAACTTGCCATTCCTGCTCAGTTTTGCAAGCCTTTCATCTTCCATGGATAGGTGAATGTTTCAAACATGCAAAAAGAGTGAATAAAATTTCCAAAGGACATTACAGCTTTATAACAATCAGTAAGTTTTTCATCTAGGACATAAGAAATGATAGCAAGTGGCAAGTAATGAAATATTTCTTAGGCTGTTGGCTAAATCCTCCACCACTAACCAATGCAGCCCCAGAGGTTTTTCAGTAAAACTGTGGCAAATTGGGAAAGCTCTACATGTGCTGAATTCTAGTGCTCCTCCCCGTGATTAGGAACACACTGTAACAATGAGGCTTGTGTATCCTTAATAAATACATACAAATATAAATAGGACATCCACAGTGCAGAGCTTGTGAATACTTCAGAGAGGTTTCAGCCTTTTAATGCAAAGCAGACAGCTAAAGTTCATATCTTTATGCTAGTGTGATGTCATGTGTCTGAATAAATCTGGGGCTGCATCTCATTTAGTAAGATTATATGGTCAAACAGAGTGGAAGCAATCTGCTCCAGCATTTCTTGGCTGAATGGTTTCAAAAGCATCTTTTGACACTAATTTGTTGAATAGATGATTAAGAGCAACATAAAAACAAATTAAAAATTTTAAGTGCTTGGGCTAGATTCTTAGCTAGTAAAAAGAAAAGGTGGTCCATTAAATCCATAGAATCCCAGCATGGTGGGGGTTGGAGGGGGCAACAGACACCAACCCCCTGCTAAAACAGAGGCACCCTCAGCAGCTTGCCCAGCATCACAATGGCCAGGTGAGGAGATTCCACAACCTCTCTGGGCAGCCTGCTCCAGTGCTCCAGCACCCTCACACCAATGAATTTTCTCCTCCTACTCAGATGGAAGATCCTGGGTTCCAGTTTGTGCCTGTTGCCCTTTGTCCTGTCATTAGGCACCACTGATTCTGGCATCATCCTCTTGCTCCCACCCTTTAGCTCTTGCTGAGCATTAAGATCTCCTCGCAGACTACTCTTCTCCAGACTCAACATCCTAAGGGCTCTTAGCCTTTCCTCCTCACAGAGATGCTCCAGGCCTCTCAGCATCTTTGTAGATTCCATTGGACTCTCTCAAGTATTTGCCTGTCCTTCTTGAACTGGGGAGCCCAGTACTGGACTCAGTACTTCAGATGTGGCCTCATTAGGGCAGAGTAAGGAGACGACAACAACAACAACAGGTAAGGGCCACACTGTCAAGCTAAACACTAACAGGTGCTCCCTTCAGAGCCTGGTCCAATACTTCTTCCAGTTTACCACAAAATTTTAATTTCCTCATTTTCTGCTGCATCCTGTTCTCCATCCTTTTCACTACATGCCTGTTGCTTCCATCATCTGCACAAACAGCTTTTCCTGGCTCCCTGCTCCTGTTTTGGTCTTCCCTATTTTCATTACTTCAGGGTCCTCGGCAGATGATGTAAATATGCAGGTTATGGATATCTCTGCTCAGTTTCCCTTACCTGTGCACTCAGGGCAAGTAGTGCACAAGAATCAGCAACAATGCTAACACCTGAAGCCATATGTAAATATAGGGAACAAAGAATGGGAAAAGTAGACAGAAATGGGAAAAGAACAAAGATTGGATAAGTGAAAAGGAGGAAAAAAAGAAAAAAAAAAAAAAAGTGTGCATGCTCTATTTTAACCCCAAAATTTAATTTTAAAGAGCAATATAAAGAGATGGTATTCAAATCCTGTGATTGCTTACCACATGCTGGGTTTTCTTGAGTGTGTTTTGTTTTGAGTTTCATTTAAAGCTAGCAACAAATTCTGGCACCTCACACCATACTTTCTTTTATTACACAGGCATAATGTGGATTGAAGCTGCAGCAGGTCATATGCATGACCCACTGAGAGCAAAATTTCAATTTCATGGACATAAACAGTGTGGGAAAACATTTTTCTAGCTTCTAATCAAATACCATAATGAGTTGGGTTGTTTTGTTTGGGTGGGTTTTTTTTGTTTAAAAGATAATTTTTAGCCAAAAAGGGTAGTATTTGAACACCAGTTAGACATCCTAGACCAAAATGGGTCTGCAGCCATTTTTATTTTCATTTTAATTCAGCAGGAAATCAGTCTTCATACATCATGGTAGAAGGTGGCTGCCAGCTGCAGTCAGGGAAACATCTCCCCTCTGTACCACAGCAATTAAAAGATCATGTAATTATAGTTGATCTAGAGCCCACAGAAGTCAAAGGAAAGCCATTCATCGACTGTAATGGGCTTTGGAAGAGCTTCAACATTTCTCCAGCATATGTAACCCTGACACTTTGGAAACCAAAAGCCTCCCAAGTCTAACTACACTCATCCACAGCTAAAAAAAGGACAAAAGTGTTTTCACATCTTTCTTTCATCTAATATAAACACAACCCAGCACAACTGACCATCAACTATCTATTAAATGGACTGTTTGTTGCAGAAAATAAGTATGGCAAGTCAGGATTGCCCCTGGACCATTTGACAGCAATCAAAGCTTTGTTTCCTTTGAAAGAAAAGCCTCTGATTTCGGTCTAAAGGACTCAGTGCTTTTGTCCAAAAATAAAGACAAATTCTGAAAAGAGTAAGCCAGGATTGCTCCTCCTTTCAGCAAAAGCTCTTTTTTAATTATCCCAGTTCATCCACAAGCCTGGGATAATAAAAGCAGGCACAGAGCAAGTCTGCTGCAGCTCTCAACTTTGTGGTGGTTTCTATTAAATAATTTGAAATGTCAAAGATTTCCAGTTTTTCAACAGAAAGCCAAAGCTTCCACCAAGAGACAGGAACAAGCACACGCCCTCAATCATTTTCCAGTCATTCAGTTGTCCCCAGTAAAAACCATTATCCACACAGAACCACACCATTCTAGGGGTAAAAAAAGGCCTGAATCTTCAAAGTGGATCAGACCACATCACAAAATTTGTAAGAAATTATTTCATGTGCATAACAAACACTTAGACCCTCCTGCTATTTTTTTTTTCTTAGCACTGAGTGGTATCTGCTCTGCAAACATTTTAATACTAGAGAGGTTTCTGAAGGAGACTTCTGTTGAATTATTTTATAGGCACTATCAAGGACTAATTCCAGAGAGGAAGATATTTAATCATTGCTGAAAATCCCCAGGTAGCTCAGCAAATTCACAGGCTTTTGTGCCCAATATGTATTTACCATGTTTGTTAGCAGTTCCTTGACTTCTGAGGAATCTGCAGTTACTTGGACACGAGTTTTCACAGATTGAGTTGCTGGGCGCAAGCCAAATTTATCCAAACTGCTGTCCCCTTCTCTCCCCTCCACCTATGGATCTAAGAAGGCTTCTGACAGAAGTTCATGATATTGAACTCATTTGTGAAAAAAAAAAAAAAAAAAAAAAGGTATGGTATTACTCATCCAAATGGAAGTCAAGTCTCACCCACCCTGTGGAGAAAACAAGAAATCAGCACAACTGAGCCTGGAGATTTGGTGTCGAGAGGCATGGGTCTCAAAATTCAGTTACTTCTCTGAGGTAACATTTTCAAACCACCCACGTGATCCATAAACTCAGTGCTGCTTTCAAAAAGCCCATCCAAAAGCCTTCCTCACTTTGAGATCAACGAAAGCACAATAAAATGGATTTTTTTTTCCATGATGAATGGCAAAATTTTGACCTTTAGCAACAGCCATATATACATATATGGTGAAGGACCTTGAACACAAATCTTATGAGGAAAGGCTGAGAGAGCTGAGGTTGATAGTCTTCCAAAAAAAGAGGCTGAGGGGAGACCTCATCACCCTCTGCAAGTACCTCAAGAGAGGATGGAACCAGGAGTTTGGTTTCTTCTCACATGTGGTATGTGACAGGACAAGAGGAAATGGCCACAAGCTGTGCCAGGGGAAGTTCAAATTGGGTATTAGGGAAAATTTCTTTACTGGAAAGGTTACAGGCTGCCCAGGGCAGTGGAGGAGTCGTCATCCTTGAAGGTATTTAAAAGATGTGTGGATGTAGTGCTGAGGGACTTGGTTTAGAGATGGTAGTTTAGCAGCAGTGGTGGGACTGTGAGCTGTAGGTGAGCAGTTGGAGGTTCAAAGGCCTCTTCCAACCTCAACAGTTCTATGAATCTATATTTAATTTATTCAAGTCTTCCTGCTGCCTCAGTCTAACAAAAAATAAAGGAGATGTGCCCAGATGACAAGTTACTCTTGGACCTGACCTTTCCCATTTCTGTAGCAAACCAGTGGTAGAAACCACTTCTTCGCTATACACAGAATGTCTGAAGCAATTAAAGAAGCTGCTGGAAGAGAACAGGGGAATGCATTAAGCTGTGGAACAAAAAGAGTACCACCCTCTTCACATTCTACCAAGACAGATGAGGCAAGCAACTGCCTGATCCAGAAAACATCTGCTGAACAAAATCAAAATTAATGATCACCAGAATGAGCTCTTTGATAACCAATTCTTCCCCAGCTGCCGAGAACCATCAAAGAACCACTCACATCAGCAGCCAATTAGTTACTAATGCAAAAGAGTTTACAGGAGCATGATCTGAGCTCAGGGCACCATCACAACTCACATTTAATACCTTTGGATGGATTTGCAGTGTGCTGATGCATGGAAAGCCTTGTCTGGACCTTCCAAAATGCTCCAGGGTCAGAGTTGAGAACTTCTGCTGGCACTAAACAAACCTTGACTTGCTTGCCCAATACCATCATGCAGTTGTGTGCTTTTCCAGGGAAAAAGACCCAAATAATCTACCATTTGCAACACTGAGAACTGTCAGGCGAGCATGAGGAGGCACTCTGAAATCCCACAGCAGCTCACTCTTTGAAGTGTGTAAATTCATGCTTGTTTTAAACAGTTACTGCAAGAATACTCAACACCAACACATACATTGAAAGAAAACTATTTTTTCCTACCTTTTCTTCTTGTAACTTCAAACCTTCTGGAGTCCTATAAGGGAAAAGAGAATTTTTTGTGGTTGTTGTTTTTTTTTTTTTTCCCCCCCTCTCCTTTCCACACAAGAATTGTTCAAAGGCAGCAGGAACAGAAACCTCTAAAAACATTAGTCATTGTCCCCGAGAAGCATCTCTGAAGCTCTGCACAATAACTGAGCAGTAATTACAAGCATACATTTCAATTTGTCCGCAGATATTTAATGGAACAATATAACACCTAAAATGATTCATCATGCTGTGATAAGTTACATGGTAGAGCACAATATCTCTAGAGTGGATTTTTTTCACTCCTCTATTGATGATAAAAGGAGCAGCTAGAAGGGTTATTTTACCATATCAAGGATTTAGGGTTGAGGAGGGAGGAGCCATTACAGATATTTTTAGCAGCAACTTGTTCAAACCACTGAATAATTTCAAAGCCACCATACTACTCATGCTTAGAGCTGAAAGCTCGTTTCAATTGTTGCACAACTACATCATTTGCCCTATTTCTTCCAAAGCATCACTATCATCCCTAATAAAGAAACTTCTAAAATAACATTGCATCAAGCCTCAAAGGGTATTGAATTCCCAGACAACACTATCCACTAATGGTGAAGCTCCAGAGGAATAAATAATTAATTCTAAACAGTAACGTTATTGACGAGTTAATTTGATATAATTTCCATCCTTCCAGTTACCTAGAATCAGAGCATCATTTTGATTAGAGGAGACCTTTAAGATCATCAAGTCCAACAGTTAACACAGCACTGTCAAGTTGCCACTAAATCATGTCCCTCAGCACCACATCTATACAGCTTTTAAATACCTCCAGGGATTACCGGTGACCCCGTCATTGCCCTAGGTAGTCTGTTCCAGTACCTCACAACACTTTCAGTGAAGAAATTTTTCCTGGTGTCCAACCAGAACCTCTCCTTTTGCTACCAGTATTAAAAAAAATCATAGAAATGGTTAAAGTTCAATGGTGCAAAGTGCCACCAGTCCCCAGCACTAGCTCAGTACACCCCCCCACAGCACAGACCGGGAAGAGGAGCAAGCTCTCCAGATCCCAGATAAAAGCTCCTAAGGCAGGTATTTATTCTTGTGGATGTGCCTTGTTTAACCTCATTTAATTCCCCTAGTGCTCCCTGTCCTCAGATGTTTGTTTAATCAGAGAATGAAGCAACAGTAACATTTGTTTCTCTCCTCCTTTTGATAGGAAAACAACACAAGGCCTCCCTAGACAGCTGAGCTTTCTGACCCACCTGATGCTTGCTTTAGTTTTACTTGTGCTTTTCCACCTTTTTAAAATAATAAAGTCCCTCCCTGCAGACCACATTCAGACAAAGAAGGATGGTGCTACACATCTAATGAAGTATCTCCACCATTTTCTGCAGTACAGGGGAATTGAAAATACCAAAAGCTGCCACTGGAGCACATGATGATTTTCAAAATGAAGAAAGATAGGAATAACAGAAGTGAAAAACCAAATCAGCTTATGGAAGTATCAACAGTATCTGCTCAGCCATTCCTGAAGGCTTTAACTCCCTCACCCGAGTACATCAGACAGCATCATGTAATTCAGAAGGTGGTGTTTTATTCAACAGTGTTGCAGTTATTCATCCACTGCCCACAGAAATGCTCCTTTCTGCTCCCATCCTTCTCCCAGGACACCAGTGAGGACTTGGTGTGGGTCAGGGGCTGCTGGTCAACAGCCAGCTGAACATAAGCCAGCATATGCCCAGGTATCCAAGAAGGGCAAGAGCATCCTGACCTGTATCAGCAATAGTGTGGCTGGGCAGTGATTGTCCCCTTTACTCAGCACCACCACTCATGTCTGGCTTCAGTTCTGGGTTCCTCACTCCAAGAAGGACATTGAGGTGCTGGAGTGGGTCCAGAGAAGGGCAAAGCAGCAGGTAAAGAGTCTCAAGAGCAGATCTGGTGAGGAGCAGCTGAGGAAACTGAGCGTGGACAAGAGGCTGAGGGGAGACCTTCTGGCTCTCTACACCTCCCTGAAAGGAATTTGGAGCCAGATGGCAGCTGGTTTCTGCTCTCTCAAGGAGCAAGTTACAGGACAAGAGGGAACAGCCTCAAGTTGAACCAGATTGGATATTAGGAAAATTTTCTTTACTGTAAGAGTGGTCAAGCATTGGAAGAAGATACTCCACTTTGGGACATGGCTCAGTGGGCATAGGGGTGTTAGCATTATGGTTGGACTTGATCTTAGAGGTCTTTTCCAACCTTAAACAATTCTGTGATTATGACTGAGTCATTCCTCCATCCCAGGGCACCACATCACACTACACATTTCCTGGTCCAGCTGCAAATATGGTGTCAGTTTATACTTTGTCCATGGAGAACACTTTTGCAGGCAACAGACACTGCTGCTCCTTCCCACAAGTGACCAGCAAACTTTCTCAAAATTAAAGGTTTTACCAAACCCAGAAAGGATCAGAGCACCAGAAATAGTCTTCTTGGCACTCTCCAAGGCAGCAGAGGGAATAAACAAAAGAAAGTATTGGCTTTTTAAAAATACAAAGTCATTATTCCCTACAGGATGCTACCTCAATGATCTTGAGAAATATGTAAAATGGCATTCAGGATTAGTACAGACTTCAAAGCCTTTATCCTTTTAGGCAGCAAAGCTCTGAGCTGTGCAGACAGTTATACTCCAGAGACCTCTCAGAGGTTTTCAAAATATTAGTTTGAGAGGTGGGCCACGGGATAAAAAAAACCTTCAGCTACAGCCTGCTATCATTAAGGCTGTGTTCATGTAATATATGCAAAAGGGAAGAGTACGTTTAAAGTTCCCCTGGAGTCCCTCACTTTAACAAGCTGTATGAATTCTCTTCAGTTCAAAAGCTTAGAAACACTAAAACTAATTACAACTATTACATTGATCAAACGAAAAAAAGACAATCACGCTCTACTAAAAAAAATCCCAGTGTCAGCTCACTTGTATTAAACACCCTTTTGGTAGTTCCATGAAAGGACCTGCACAGACATGGGGGAAAACAAAGGCTGGGCTTCAAAGTTTCCCTTTTTTCACTCTTTTTCCCCCTTATAAATATCAGCTCTAATGAATGTAAACTACCACAAAAAAACCCAGATGCAGGATTCAGAAGAAAAGCTTGTCAGAAATGCAGCACGAGAACACGAGGTCAGGCTGCAAGTCATCAAAGGACATTGAACTGTTGCAGCAGGTCCAGAGGACGGCCAAGAAGATGATCACAGGGCTCGAGCCTATGGAGGCCCCATCCCCTATGGGGACAGGCTGGGAGAGTTGGGGCTGTCCAGCCTGGAGAACAGAGAGCAGCAGGGAGACCTTATAGCAGCCTTCTAATACCTGAAACAGGCCTACAAGAAAGCTGAGGAGTAACTTTCTACATGGGCTTATATATGATAGGATGAGAGGGAGTGGATTTAAACTGGAAGAGAAGAGATTTAAACTGGAGATTAGGAAGAACTGTTTTACAGTGAGGGTGGTGAGACACTGGAACAGGTTGTCCAGGAATATCATGGATGCCGCGCCCCCCCCACCCCACCCCCTCTACTGGTGGGGATGTTCAAGGCCAGGCTGCATGAGGCCTTGAGCAACCCAGGCTAGTGGGAGGTGTTCCCTGCCCATGGCAGGAGGGCTGCAACTAGATGATTTTTAAGGTCCTTTCCAACTCAAACCCTCCTACTATTCATCACTTCAGTAGCTGGGAGAATATCAGCATTTGGTATATTCTCCAAAACATCCCCATCGACAGTGAAAAGACCAACGGCATTGAGAATGCTCAGCCTTTCAAGAGAGCGTACAGAAAAATGGGGAAAACACTTGCAACCGTGGCAGGGCTTAAAAAGCAGCCACAAAGAGACACCACCTCCAGATAGGAAAAACAGTTGTGTCTCTATCCCTCTGGTAAAGTGAAACTATGGCAAGGACTCATTTTTCTTGGTTTGTCTCAGCCAAATAATTTTTCTTTCCTGCAGCACAGGAAAGAAGAAATGATGCTAATTTTCCTCCAGGAGGGCATGTTGAACATAAGACCTTTCTATTAGTGATCTAATATAGCACACTAAGAGACATTACCAGCAAGTCTGGCCACAGGCACAGCACCCTGCCACACGCTATGATTTGGGCAATCTCCTCACAAAAAGAAGCAGTCACCCTTGCTTTGAAGTATAACATCCTGCTCTGTAGTAGAAAAGAAAATAAAAGCACACAGAGCTTAGAATAGAACAGAATAGAACAGAATAGAACAGAACCAGACCAGACCAGGTTGGAAGAGACCTTCAAGATCATCACCTCCAACCTATCAACCAATCCAACCCACCTAAACAACTAAACCATGGCAGCAAGCACCCCATCAAGTCTCCTCCTGAACACCTCCAATGATGGTAACTCTACCACCTCCCTTTACTAGTAGAAAGTGCTACAGGCTGGGGTCAGAGTGGCTGGAGAGTGGCCAGGCAGAGAGGGACCTGGGGATACTGGCTGATTGTAGGCTGAACATGAGCCTGCAGTATGCCCAGGCAGCCAAGAAGGCCAATGGCATCCTGGCTTGCATCAGGAACAGTATGGCCAGCAGGAGCAGGGAGGTCATTCTGCCCCTGTACACTGTGCTGGTTAGGCCTCACCTAGAGTACTGTGTCCAGTTCTGGGCCCCTCAGTTTAGGAAGGATGTTGTCTTGCTGGAGCATGTCCAGAGAAGGGCAACAAAGCTGGTGAGGGGTTTGGAGCACAAGCCCTATGAGGAAAGGCTGAGGGAGCTGGGGTTGCTTAGCCTGGAGAAGAGGAGACTGAGGGGTGACCTTATTGCTCTCTACAACTACCTGAAGAGAGGTTGCCTGAAGAGACAGGCAGAGGATGGTCTCTTCTCCCAGGCAGCCAGTACCAGAACAAGAGGACACAGTCTCAGGCTGCACCAGGGCAGGTTTAGGCTGGATGCTAGGAAGAAGTTCTATACAGAGAGAGTGATTGTGCATTGGAATCGGCTGCCCATGGAGGTGGTGGAGTCACCTTCACTGGAGGTGTTCAGGAGGAGACTTGATGGGGTGCTTGGTGCCATGGTTTAGTTGTTTAGGTGAGTTGGATTGGTTGATGGGTTGGACGCAATGATCTTGAAGGTCTCTTTCAACCTGGTGTATTGTATTGTATTGTAAAATCAAACTATTTTGACAAGAATGACACTAAAGTTCTCGGATGCATTGCCTGAGGAATCCTTTTCTGCAGAAGCCATAAAGCAGATGGTTATAAATGAGACTTATTTCATGGGCACCATTTAATGACTGCAAATTCCTTTAACTAAACATCTAATTTTATCAGGGCATAAATCATATCCTTCGAGGGGGACAATTCTGTTTCAGATTTCTCATTCACTCTCTAAAGCTTTTTCATCAATAGTATTTGCAATACCATTTCATTAATGCAGTGCAACAGTTTTATTTGTCAAGGTTTGCTTTTAGAGCCTGTTTCCCTCCCTTTCTAACATCAGTTAATGGAATGCAGAACAAAAGGTCCTTCTGCTCTGTATCTGAAGAGCCTAATCATTGTTATGTGGAAATCAGTGTAGCATGTTTGCTCCCTATTGCTTTTCAGCAGACACGTAGCTACTGTAAAACCACATCTCCAAAAGACCAATCAACCCAGTGTCAGTGCATGAGAGCAGACAGTACTATCAAGTAAAATAACTAATCCTACCTGGATTAGGAAGGACAAAACCAAAAATCAAAATGAGAGATACAGTTCGGGCCCTGCTATCACTCCCTGTAGCTGCCGTGTGTTCACCTGCGTGAACCTCACACGGTTTAACAACTGGTTTGCACAAAGCCCTTTTCTGCTCCTAGAAAAAGGGAACACCAGTCTTTCAGCAGACAGCATCTAGATGTCCTGCCAAGGGATAATAGCTGGTTTGTGTTATAAGGCTCCTGATTAACGCTGAATCATGGGCCCATGGACAAGAACAACACTTCTGGAATGAAGAATCAGATTCCATTCAGAGCCAACGTGGAGGGAGGGGGAAAACTTCAGTGAGCAGAGTTAAAATACAACTACACAGAGGGAATACACAATGTAGTACAGTGCCTGGTGGCCTGTTCTGCAAATGCATTTACTGACAGTCATTACTGACAGATCCAAGCAGTAAAACCACTTGTCAGGTTGTCTGGTAGCAGTGAAAGTAAAATGATGCTTAAAGTACCATTCAGCCTGGTCTTGAACCCTTCCAGGGATGGGGGATCCACAACTTCTCTGGGCAGCCTATTCCAGAGCCTCACCAACCTCACACTGAAGAATTTCTTCCTAATATCTTACTAAATCAACCCTCTCTGTTTGAAACCATTGCTCCTCATCCTATCACTGCACTCTCTGATATGGAGACTCTTCACATCTTTCCTGTAGCCCACTTTAGGTACTGGAAGGCCACTGTATGGTATCCCCAGAGCCTTCTCTTCTGCAGGATGAAAACACCACACTCTTCCAGATTGTCCTCACAGCAGCAGTGTTCTAACCCTTTGATCATTTTCTGGCCCTCCTCTGGACCCACTCCAACAGGTCCATGTCTTTCTTAGAGTGGGCACCCCAGCCAGCCCACTACTAAATCAGCCCATGGTTTGACAACAATCACAACCATAGGTGGCTTGTCACACACATGGCTCCCCAGTTCAGGGCTGGATGTACTTGTTCTCCACAAGGCAGCTGCAGGACAGCCCCAGTGCTGCAAACCAGGCACAAGAGATAGAGCATGACACAAGGCTCCTTGCCTTAAAAGACTGCTCTGAAAAGCATGCAGAGTCAAGCACTTTTACAAATTCCAGTAGCTCCACAGCACCTTATACTTGGTTTGTAAGTGGCATGTGATGCACACAGACAGGGAGAAGGGAAAAGAGGCTGCTTCCTGATTTTTCTGTAACAGCTGTTCTTCCTTTTGTCCCTGCACATCCACATGTGGCCACATGTGAAAAGTGAGCATGCCTTGCAAGGCTAATAATTAAACAGTAGCAATTAGGCTTGAAAACAGAAAAGACAAGTTGCTGTCCGCTATTTCTCCCCAGTTTTTCCTTTGACTGAAGCCGAAGGATGAGTGCTTATAACCCAGACATGCTCAGAAACACAACACAAGCAATAGCTCAGTGTAGTATTTTAGGGTGTAAATCAGTGTCTCTTGCCCAACTTCCCCCATTTCCAGTCCAGTATTTAGAGATATTTATATATGGCTGTGCACTTGCCATCCTCATTGTTAGCAACCTCTGATCCCACAAAAGCGATGCTTAGCATGTACAATCACCAAGTTTGGTACCAAACAGGTACCAACGGCCTTGAAGCACAGCAGTTCACAGGATAACCTTGCAATGTCTTCAGCTTCCTGCCCTTTAATACTGATGTACATTTAGTCAGCAGGGTTCCCCTTTTTATGGCCATAAGTAAAGATAAACATAGGGGACTCTGCCCAAAACCAATAGAGCAGATGGAACAGGGAACACATCTCCTGTATTGCTGGACTGTAACACCGTCTTACAGATACAGTGTGGAGGAGACTGCAGTGCTTGGGCAAAGGGATAAATCAAATTCAGCACATGCAGCTGGGCTCACGCTGGGTCTATCACTAAATTAGATGTTACCTCTGCATACATCAAGTCTCCAGGGACCAGCTCTCAGCCTTGGCCTAACTGCGGTACAATTTCTAAATATTCAGCCCTGACTCCAGCAAATTAATAAAGAAGTGACTGCTGCTATTAATAGATTATCTTCACAGAGAATTTTCTCCCCTTCAGAGCATGCTCTTCCTTAGCTCAAGTAAGGGATCAAGAAAATTACACCAGTCCAGGGCTGTTTGAACATCCTGCAGACAGTCTGGAGCATCACAGAATCATGGAATTCTTTGGAGGAACTGCACAAAGAGCAGCTGAAGGAACTGGGTTGTTTAGTCTGGAGAAAAGGAGGCTGAGGGGAGACTTCACTGCCCTCTACAACTCCCTGAAAGGAGGCTGGAGCCAGGTGGATGTTGGTCTCTTCTTCCGAGTATCAGGTGATAGGAGGAGAGGAAATGGCCTGAAATTGTGCCAGAGAAGGTTTAGTTTGGAGATCAGGAAAAATTCCTTTCCTGCAAGAGCAGTCAGGCTGCCCAGGGAGGTGGTGGAGTCACTATCCCTGGAGGTGTTTGAGAAATATGCAGACATAGCACTTTGAGACATGATTTAATGGCCATAGTGGTGTTAGGTTGATGGCAGGGCTCAATCTTAGAGGTTATTTGCATCAGAGAATTCTGATTCTAGGTTTTGTTTGGGAAAGCCCTTTAAGATCACCAAGTCCAACTGCCAGGCTAAGACCACCATGGCCATTAAACCATTTACAAGGGTTATGACCAGTACACAGTTCATTCTGACAATCAGGGTTTTCTGTTTCCAAGCATGAACACAGAATACTTTCCCAAAGGAAAAGAGATGCTGGTAATGAGGCACAGCATATTCACTTTGTATTTTGAGCAGGCACAAGGAAAAATTAAAAAATAATAACAAAACCCAGATTTCACACTAGTGTTTAGAGAAAGCTTGCTATCAGTACTGACACTGGCAACTGAGGTTTGTCCTGTCTGCTATAAACACAGAGAAGCTCTGACATCACACAGTATCATCTACTCACCCATACGGCAGCTAATTGAGGTAATTGCTGCATCTCTAATTTCACTCACTACTATTTCTGGACTTCATATGAGAAACCCCAGGTATAGCTCCATAAATTTCCACCTTGTCATAAGGAAGCTCATGGGACGCCTGTTTTAGAAGCCCCACATTTGCAGACATACCCTGTTCCTAATCTCAGCCACGGAGAATTCCCCTGCTTAATGGTAGGAAGTACTTTAAATCAAAGTGTCTTCCTTTAAAAACTACTGCTACAGCCTTTTAAAGAGAGAATATGCTACATTTGGGGAAAAAAACCCAAACAGAACAACAAAAATCAGTCAATTTTTTGTCAATTAGTCAATATTAGTCAACCTTAGACTTTAAAGGTTACGCAGCTTCTCAACAGATTATCAGAAAGCATAACCTGCTACCACATCACAGCCAACTTAAAATAGCCTTAGATTTCTTTTTATTTGCAAGGTGCCTTACTCTGATCTTATTCTCTGCTTTGGGAACACAGCAACATTTTCCCACCCGGCTATGACTTTTCACAGCTGCTCAAATGTGACATGAGAAAAACCTACTGAAATTTGACTCCTGCAGCCAGTTTGTCTCACAGCTCAGCACAGAGCCAGGCACCCTGAGCCCATGGTCTCCATCCACACCATCCAAACTCTAGCTACCGCCAGCTACACCAAAATTCAAGATCATTAGTATCTGAGGAACCACTTTTAACTGCAGGGAGGGCAGCCCCGCAGCAGCTGGTGGTCCTGCTTGCCATCAGCTAGAAGGCAACAGCATGCAGCAGGCTGGGCAGTGCAGGACCACCAAGAGGTATCACACATCAGAAATTTAAAGGAAGCAAGATTTTTTTATCTGTAAGGGACTGCAAACACGAGGTTCCATCTTTAAGCTGTGCTGTGTGTGCATCCTGACAATTCCTGACACTGTCTCATATTAATCATTGTTATCCAGTAGCTCCATGCCTGGAGACCTGCTCGCATCATACAAGACAAGGATTTGGGTCTCCTCTCTCTCTGACAGGATCGTCCAGCCAACTCTTTCCTGTAAGTCCCAGATAATTGGGCAATAAAACACCTTCTGGGGGCAGGACCTTCTTCCAAGTAACTAGTGATAGGATGAAAGGAAATGGCCTCAAGTTGCACTAGGGGAGGTTTAGCCTGGATATTAGGAACAATTTCTTTCATGCAAGAGTGGTCAGGCATTGGAACAGGCTGCCCAGGGTGGTGGTAGAGTCACCATCCCAGGAGGTGTTCAAGAAACACATTGACATAGCACTTGGGGACATGGTTAATGGCCATGGTGGTGCTGAGATGACAGGTAGACTTGATGACCTTAAAGGTCTTCTCCAGCTGGAACAATTCTATGATTCTATCCCATGATTCTCACTGTTAAATCATAGCCATCCAATTAAAGTAAGTAAGAATCTTCTAATTTTATGCCATTATTTGAGCACACGGCACCTGTCTTGGTCCAAAGAACCCAACATTCACATTCTCTAGTACTTCAAGCATAATAGCAGCTCATAAGATACAGCATTTATTATACTCTGAGTACACAGAAAGGGATAGGTAGGGTTCAGGGATGCAGAGGAAGGACCCCAACATGTGTATCCAAATACTACAAAATATTCCACAGCACCTTGAACTCTGATTATCAGCACTCAGACCGAAAGCTTCTCACCTCCACAGGGATAATGAAACTGGTTACGATTTAGGATGGTCTACAAAGAGCAATTACAGCTTGTTAAGGACACCACATAAATGCAGGTAGCAAGGAGTGGATTATCAGTACATTGCAAAGTGATGGGAAAATAAATTTAAGTCTCATTTCCTTTTACCTTCATTAATACTTAAGAGGAGCAGGCCGTAGCTCAGTATAGATTTTAATTCAAATCTGATTCTTTCCTTCCTTTTTCCAAACTGACTTACAAGCAGAAAGAGCACACTCATGGCAGAGAATACATTACTAACAATAATTCTTAAAATAAATACCAGGATATTAGCTCTTCAACTGCATACAAAATTGATACACTGTGCCTGTCTTATTCCAAGCTCATGCTCTGAAATTATGCCTCTATTTGAATTATAAGCAAAAGCTTTTCTTAAAAGCCTTTGCAATTTTGTACCTTACTTCCCCAAGTACTGCTTTAGTAGTCTGTCAGATGAGGAAATACGACTTTGCTTGGGGAAAGAGCACAAAATCATCCCCATGACTCCTCTGCTGTTCGGAATAACCAACTGTGGTCTTCAGTTGCAGCAGTAAGGGAAACAATACTTCAGAATCTGAGGATAATTAGGAATTTCAGCATTAATTGATACTCCTAGACAAATACAGCTGAGGCTGGGTGGACTCACAAGGGATGCTTTAACCTGCTCAGGATGGCACTGAAGAGCTGGTATGACACAGTCTTGGTGAAGTTTAAGGTGACATTCATTGGAGATTTCAAGCCCTTCAAGTGTCATGCAAGTGTAACTAATGAACAAGTCCTATACACTCAATATCTGCCAAGAAAGTTACAGTACCTTAAAGAAATTAGCACATTTGCTACATTCCTTAGTGCAAAACTAAGCATGGTACAACTGCATGTGACACTTTCACAGAATCCCAGTATTGTGGGGGGTGGAAGGGACCTCAAGATCATCTAATGCAACTCCACTGCTAAAGCACAGTACCCACAGCATCTTGCCCAGGATCACAATGTCCAGAGAGTGTTGGAATCTCTCCAGAAAAGCAGACTCCACAGCCCCCTGGGCAGTCTGCCATAGGGCTCCAGGACCCTCACACCAAAGAACTTTCTCCTTGCCTTCAGAACCTCCCAGGTTCAAGGTTGTGCCCTTTGAGGCTGGCAATATGATTTAAGAGATAATCCAGACAAGGTAACAAAATAAGGGGTGGGGAAAAAAAAACCAAATAAACACAAACTATCAAGGAACTGAAATAACATGGACACAGCTTATCTAGTTTACCCTCAAACTGCTGTCACAGTCCAAATTCGACACACCACTGCACTCCAGTTTCTTGTTCCTTACAGGAAGCAAACAGTTAAGGTGCATCTGTGAGGTATGACCACCTTGCAGCATGCAGAGAAGGAAAGCAAATATACCAATGCGCAGATCTGCAACAGCCACTGGTACTCATGAGCACTCAGAGCATCACTTGTTAGCTTCACCCTGGAGGAGCCTCCCCAAGGAGACAGCTCTTCTCACAGGAGTGTAGGGTGCTGTGCACACGTGTTTCTGGTGTTTCATGAGACTTCTTATTGCTCTCTATAACTACATGAGAGGAGGTTGTAGAAAAGTGGGGGTTGGTCTCTTCTCCCAGGCAACCAGCACCAGAAAAGGACACAGTTTCAAGCTGTGCCAGGGGAAGTTTGAGGTGAAGAGAAAGTTCTTCACAGAAAGAGTAATTGGCCATTGGAATGTGCTGCCCAGGGAGGTGGTGGAGTCACTGTCCCTGGAGGTGTTCAAAAGGGGATTGGACATGGCACTTGAAGCCATGGTCTAGTTAGTCATGAAATGCTGGTGATAGGTTGGACCTGAAGACCTCTGAGGTCTTTTCCAACCTTATTGATTCTATGATTCTGGGATTCTTACAGAGCAGAGTAGGTGGCAAAACCAGAACAGGGCCTGAACACCAAATGAAAGCAGTCAAGTACTTCTACAAAACCACAGAGCAGTGCTGGTTCTATTGCCCCAGAACAGCTATCAGGATGCCCGACAGTCTATACTGTAACCACTCAGGAGCTGTTGGGGACATAGACATATTTACTTCAACAATCCAGCACAAAACAATTATACATGTACCACAACACAGGATTATTCTCCACTTTCACACTACCCAGCTAGGACAATATTGCTCAGGCTACCTGCCAGCAGTGCCCCAGAAAACACAATACAGAATTTAATTTCCAAGACATAGCACTATGCCAAATTGTGTTTGAGGAGCTCTGGGCAGCACACAGGAGAACCACTCCTGGAAGAGATGAAAACCTGCAGCACTGCTCTACTGCTCCAAGGACTAAGAAACTTGCCCCAGGAACCATGGCAAAACCAGGTTGGATTCAGCACATACACAAAAGCAGCCTCTCAGAGAGCAAGGAACAGAAGGAATGCTACCTGTCAAACTTCAATACTTAGTCAGATCCTTTTGTAAAAGGCTCCAGTACATTGAAAATAAATAATTTTTAAAAATCAGTCTGAGCTACCAGCATGGATTACCTTGTAGAGACTGTGGGGAATACTACCACCGGGTCTCCATCAGTCTCCTGGCCAGGTTTTCCATCATATCTGGACTTCAGGGTTATTTCAGACCCAGGTCATGCCTCTTCTGCTCTGCCCATGCAGGCAACTCCCTTCCCAGCCACTGCCAGTGATCTAAGGAGCTACATTTTCGAGAATTCCTTTCAAGACAGCAAAGATGACCCCAGATCATCCCATGCGGTGCTTCATGAGCAAATCAAAGTCTTTCTAAGCCAGGACAGAGCTGCCTAGGAAACATGGTCACTTCCAGAAGGTCCATCTTTAGCATGGAACAAGCCTTCCTGAAGGCAGAGGCAAAGCTTGTCCAAAACATGACCCCAGAGGAGTGGGCTCTATATGTTTAGGTATTTTGGCATATTGCACTCAGTAGAATTTAGTCCCATGATGGTTCAACTGTGGGAAGTTGCACTTCCTAGCTCCAGAGAAGTCCATGTGGAGCATTCAGAAGCTTTAAGAGCTTTCTGGTACTAACACTGTCCTTTTTAAATCAGTTTTTCCATTTCAGTTCTTCCTACACCCGTGGAATTTCAGACTGGAAGCACATGTTTATTAACTACTCAGGATTAAATGTATGTCAGAAAAACTTCTTAGGAACATCACCTATAAATTTGGGAGGTGGAAGCATGAGCACGAAGAAAACATGCACTATGGCTTTGTTAATTTCTCACACAGAAGGCCTGTGCATTGCAGTCTACAGCCTCAAGACTTATTTTTCCTTTATAAATGCAAAGCATAACTGCAATAATTCTACCACAGACCATGAAGAAATCGATTTAGCAATCTGAACATAAATTAAGCAATGTTTTTGATTCAGTAAACTTGTTCCTATGTAGATCAGAACAAGTAGTAGTGAGGGTCAGTGACCCATACCCAAGTATTTGCTTTGATGAAGTTCATAGGAATTTTAAATCAGAGCACACTTCAAATTATTTGACCTGTAAATCAACCCTTTACACTTTTTAAAAGCAATTTTAGTGAATTGCTGGGAGCATTTTTATTTGTGAGGGACCGGTTTCAACATGTGTTAACAGAATTACACATCAATCAAACTACAAACTTGGTAACTAACAAACTTCTCATGAATAAGGAGCTCTAAACTGAACAAAGCCCAAGGTCACCAGAAAAGGATTTCAGGTGATTTTTGTTATTCAACAAGTATTGTGGCTAAACTGCTTTCTTGAAGGCAAAATAAACACCTTTGGAGAGGAAACAGCAGTTATCTCAGTTCCCCTGACCTACCTAAAAGCTATGTTCAGGGCTTCCAGATTCAGCTTGGTGTTTGGCACCACAGCGTAAACACTGTTTCTTGTGGAGCAAGCTTTCCATGCAATTACTTTTTTAAAGACTGCATAATAATCAACATCCCTTGAAGCTATTTAACTGCATTCTTCCTACATCCCAAATGTTAATATTCGCTCCTGTTAAATTCTGCCCACATTTGAACAAATGCATCCCAAGCTTAGATCCTTTCACCTCAAGCAAAATCAAGTAATTGGTGCAATAACTTCACGGGCTTTAGAGGAAGATCAAATGAATTAACGTCCTTCAAGTAGTAAAATAGTTCTGAAATTTGTGTTAAAGTAAATCATTTAAGTAATGAATTTAATTCCTCAGAGAAACTTTTTTCAAAGAACCCCAACTAATGCCTTTGCAAGGAATGAGCTTTCTGAATGCAAAAGCCTGCAAAACATTTAATTAGTCTTAATTAAAAAGCAAAAATGATCTAATATATCACAAGCAGGTATCACCAGAGTGCCAGTGTACTACCCAAGTCCACACAACAACAAAATAGCAGTGGATGTGTGGTAGGCAAGCTCTTTTTCATCGTTTTCACAGAACAAAGGATGGATACCTGAAGGAAAAAATACACCCAAGACAGAACTCAAAACTGCAGAATCTTCCACTCCACTGAAATGAATCTTGAGTCCTGCTAGGCTTCAAAAAGCATCTTTTGAATTGGCTTCAATTGCTTTATTGAAATCACACATGGGTATTTGTAGATGGGATGTGACTGGGAGAAATGGGATTCTCCAGCTAGAGCAAAATCCTGAGGCTTAAATAGATCCAATTTCAGCTCATCATTAGCCTGGCACTGACTAATGTGGCTGCCAGCACATAAGTGTTCCAGGCAATGGCAGTTAAAAAATACCAAAGCCTCCTTCCCGCTGCCTCCCCTACCAGCTCCCACTTTCAGGCATTTGAGCAATCATTTAGCAAGCCTGTGATAATCAGGAACTAATTAAATAACTAAAATTGTTTCACCATTCATCATCTTTTCATGAAAGTCACATTTTTAGATTTTTATGGCTTTATTCTTATGCCTCAGACTCAGACATGAAAATCAGAGCCTACACACAGCCGTGCAGCAAGTCACACTGAAAGCCCCTGTCCCTGCTGGGGGAAGCCTGCACCTGATGGCTGTCTGCACCAACTGGGCATCTGCTTAGAATCATTTTGGTTGGAAGAGGTCTTTCCGATGAAGTCTAGCAATTAACCCAGCACTGCCGGGTCACCGCTAAACCATGTCCTTCAGCACCTCATCTCCATGGCTTTTCCATCCTTCCAAAGATGGGGACTCCACCACTGCCCTGGGCAGCCTGGTCCAGTGCTTGATATCCCTTCCAGGGAAGAAATTATTCCTAATATCCAACCTAAACCCCACCTGCTGCAGCTTGAGGCTGTTTCCTCTTATCTTATTGCTTGTTCCTTGGGAGAAGAGACCAACCCCCATCATGCTCCAACCTCCCCTCAGGTAGCTGTAGAGAGGTAGGTCTCACTTCAGCTTCCTTTTCTGCAGGCTAAACAACCCCAGTTCCCTCAGCTACTCCTCACCAGACTTGTACTCCAGACCCTTCACCAGCTTCATTGCCCTCTTTAGACACACTCCAGCACATCAATGTCCTTAATCCAGTGAGGGGCCCAAAACTGAACCCAGTATTCAAGGTGCAGCATCACCAGTGCTATGTACAAGGGGATGGTCACTGTCCTAGTCCTGCTTAATCCACATCACTGCAATGAAAGCCAACAGTGTCACCTTCAGCACTGAGAACAGGTTCATTTTGTCCTCCACTCCGACAAGCCCAGGGACTGAAGAGTGTGCTACCATCCTGCTTTAATACACAAGTCCCACCTACTCACCAAGCATCAGGGGTCTTCACCAGCTAGATGAAGATCACCACTCCTCACTACAGCCAGAATGATCTATCTTTCCAACTGCTCTGCACATCACAAAGGTTTTTCATCAGAAAGTCAGAAGGGAAGTCACAGAAATAGTAATTGCCCATTGAAATGTGCTGCCCAGGGAAGTGGTGGAGTCACCATCCCTGCAGGTGTTCAAAAGAGGATTGGATGTGGCACTTGAAGCAACGGTTTACTTAGTCAGGAGGTGTTAAGTATTAGGTAATAGGTTGGACTTGATGATCTCTGAGGTCTTTTCCAACCGGGTTGATTCTATGATTCTATGAATTGCTCTGAGCAGTAACTTTGCTGGTTCTCTCAGCACCACCTATGACTAAATCATCCTTTTTTTTTTTTTTTTAAGGCAGCAGAAGGACACTTTCAGGTTTCACCTGAAGGTCCAATGACCCAAATGAAGAACCAGGACAAGTCTTGCTTCTTAAATTCAGTTCCTTTGGTCCCAGCAGTCCTAGGACACTACATATCATAAAGCCTCTAGGGCAATGCCAGCATCTCCACACTGGCCAGATTCAATCTGACTCCCAGAACTTTTAAGTACACTGACATGTGTCAGAGCTTCTGCTTTACTGGTTTTTCACTGACCTCCTCAGCAAGTGTTTAATACAAATATACATGGAGAGGCCCCCACTTGTTTTCTGTTTTCACAGCATGGAGAGCCTGAACACAGAACAAAAATAGAAATACAAGAGCTAGAGCAGCAGCTGGTGTACAGTACCTCTTGATGCAACCTCTCCACATCTGAATACAGTCTTCTGTTTCTGTCCACATCCATCCATCCCCTTGTGATGGGTGGGAAAACCCCAAGCAATACGAGAGACAACCAAAAGCTTCTTGATTTCATCATTTCAGGTCTGTGAAAACAAGAACAGTCATGAAGCAATCATTTCACAGCAAAACTCAGCTCAGCTCCAAAACACAGAAGCAGCTTCAGCTGACAACACCCATCCACACTTGGTCAGTACTGGTGTAGTTTGCAGCTTCCCACAGCATATGGATTACACAGATTGTGCTGCTTTGTCCCATCAGCATACTGGCAATGAATTCCCACACTGGAGTGGTTTTGTGAAACATTTATCATAAAACTACCCTCCACAGAACATGCTGTATGGGAGCAGACTGGTAACAGCACCTACAGAACCTGGGATTTCTAAGCCTAGCTACCGAGGTCAAGAGCAAACCACATCAAAACACAGTTCTATGGTACGACAGAAGCCAAAGAGTGACTTCATCCCACCTCAAAACCCTAGCAGGACAGGGACACTCAGAGACTCACACTCATACCTTCACATCTTCAGGAAAGCCCTAGACACCTACTTTTGCATCTTTGGCCACTGAAGGCTTCCAGGAACATGACAGAAAAATGTTGTTAATCCACACGATTCAGAGGACGGCATTGCCTCAAGCAGGTACATTCACTGCCACCCCTTGACCTATGATCAGGTTTGGTGGTCTGGCAAGCCAGAGTCTGACAGCTGACACCCAGAACAGTCATTGTTCCCCAAGATGGTCACCAAACCCACTAAAACTTGCAAGAGCACCAACAAATTCTGTGCTGAAGAAGGCTGACATGTTTCTTCAGCCACAGTGTAGGTGCACCCCACTGCTGAGATATTCCTCCACTTGCTTGCCTCTGACCTAAGCACAGACACTTCCCATCCCTCCCAGACTCAGCCTGCTCAAAAGCAGCACCATCTTACTTCAGTGCCCCACCACAGCCCCACATCAGCTGTGAAGTGGGAAGATGCAAGGAAGGGTTTCTATGGTTTCTACCACAACTGCATCCACTTTGAGCTCAGTTCTTGCCTTGTGTGTTTTGTAGTGGATTTGGAAATAAAACCAATGCAGTTACTCAAAGCCTTGGCAGACAGAGCTACCAAATGTTTCATGCATGCATAGCCTGGTGCTGGTGCCCTGGAAGCTCAGCTGAGAAAGCTCTGTACCTCAATATGAACTTTTTGGGTTTTGTTTGTGTGCTTTTTTTTTTTTGTTGTTGGTGGGTTTGTGGTGTTGGTTTGTTGGTTTTGGGTTGGTTTTTTTTTTTTTTTTTTTTTTTTGTGGGTTTTTTTGGGGGTGGGGGAGGAACAGGCCACCAAATTGTGTCATTCCTTTTCCCAATAAAAATACCAAAGGAGCCTTCAGACCTGGTAGCCTTTCAGTGACAGCTGAGGGAAGCTTTGACCTTTCAGAGGATGCTAACATGGACCTGTAACGAAGCATAACGACCACTTAATGAAGCAAGCAATGGCATTTCTACAGCATACAAGTGACAGGCTGCTGCTTGGTTGGAGCAATACACATTAACAAGGCGAGATACCTGCTAATGGCAAAATTAAGCCTAGCTGAATTAAGTCCCCATGACATCCCTTGTCATGACGGGACTCATTTCACAGTGTTTTCCTGCCATGTATTTGCTGCAGCCTATATCCAAGCCTTGGTGTAGAACTAGGAATTTTGGAGCCCTGACCATTTACACCAGCACTGACCTTTGGTCTCAGCTCTGTCATCTGGGCTGCATCAAAACAAGTGTGACCAGCAGGACAAGTGAAGTGGTTCTCCCCCTCTATCCTGCTCTTGTGATAACCCACCTGGAGCACTATGTCTGGTTCTGGTGCCTCCAGCATAATGACACTGAACTACTGGAGTAAGTCCAGAGGAAGCCACAAAGATCAGAGAGCTGGAGCAGCTCCCAGAGGGACCAGCTGAGACAGTTGCTGCTCAGCCTGGAGAAGGGAAGACTGAGAGACCTTAGAGCAACCTTCTAGTACCTGAGGGTCCCTACAAGAAAGCTAGGACAGAACTTTTTACAAGGGCTTGTAGTGATGGAACAAGGGACAATGGATTGAAGCTTGAGGACAGATTTAGACTGGAGATTAAGAAGAAATTCCTAATGGTGATGGTGGTTGCCTAACAAAGTCATGGATGTCCCCTCCCTGGAGGTGTTCAAAGCCAGGTTGGACAAAGCCTTGAGCAACCTGGGCTAGTGGGTGGTGTCCCTGTCCACGGCAAGGGGGCTGGAACTAGATGATTTTTAAGATCCCTTCCAATCAAAACCATTCTATGAATCTTCCTGAAGACAGCATGCACAGATCAAGCAGAGCCTCCAGCCACCACACCCCACACAGTTCTGGTATTGCTGTTTCTCAGTGCTCATGTAAACACCCTGAATTGAGTGCTCAGGATGAAATCAAAATTTATTAGGCTTTCTAAATTCCAATTAGAAACCTCAGATGTAACATTACTGGGGCTACAAATAAATGTTTAATAAACCCAAGTCACTCTATCAATAAGTGACAAGTACACTGTTACCTTATGAATTGCTCCTGCACAGCAATACTGTTCTTCACATTTAATAGAGGTGCTTTGTATGCTCAGCTGATGCCATCACAGCAAATACAACTATTTCACTTTGCAGTTCTAGAGACCTCTGACTCATATGCTGCTTGAAATTGCAATCCTGGAGCAGAACAGTGGACTAGCCTGTTTAATGCATATTTAGTGAATAACTAACTGCTAGAAGACATGATGGTGTTTAGCTTAGGATGCCTTTAGCACTCCTCCACCTGCTAGAAACTGTTTGTTTTATAAATGCAATTTACAGAACATCTTTCTCCAGTCAGTCCAGAAATTACTTATTTTTATTGCCTGCTGACTGGCAGCACACTAATTGCTTTCACTCACAGTGAGAGAAGGACGCACTAATACACATTATATATATGAACAGCCCAAAGCAAGCAACAAATACACACCATAAATATCAAGTGAGGGTTAACTCTGAAGGTGTACAGCATTTTGGTGTCCTAAACCACAGCTCAGCATTGCCTTACCCTGAGCTGAGCAGAAGGATCCCTGCAGAATCTAGCTTGCAGTTGCATCATGCAATACAGCTATGGATTGCAGGGTAAAGTTCCCTGAAGTAAACAGAAAAATTTCCATCGACTGAATAGATCTGGACCAGCACTGTAAACTCAGACAGGTTTTACTACCAATTTCCTTTTCTCACTGTAATGAGCCACAGATTTGCAGGACGTGAGCCTAGAAGTCACCACCCAGACAAATCAAAATTGGCGTGTGAAAACGTCAGCATAAAGCAAGCAATTGCACTATGAAGAGAAAATAAATGAACAACATTTGTGGCTAAACTATTAGAAGTCTCTCAAGTTGAGGGTGGAGTTGAGAGGGTATCACAAGCCTGCTCTTAGTGGGACCAGAGAGGGAGATTTCAATCTACTCTCTAATGTAGGAATTAGTAATTGTAATGCAGAGGCTGGAATTAAAGCAGACTGTTTTAAAGTAAACAAAGTTAAGCATCATATCCATCTGTGACACCTTTCCTTTGGTTCCAAGGGACTTCTTTCTGAAGCAAGTTTGGTTCTTTATGTTAAAGATACTATGTAAAGCCTCAAAGTTTACCTAAATATTGTAGTTTCTCCCCCTGAGCTAGAACAGCATTACAGCTTTCCCTTCCCTGCAGCTGGTCTTGCTTTACCAAGAGGTGATCCTGCTCTGGCAGGGGGTTGGACTCGAGCTCCAGAGGTCCCTTCCATTCTATGATTCTCTGAGATACCTCCACGAGCAGAACACTATGCACCATTATATGACAAAGCCCAGATGTAAGAGCTGCTGTAATACCTATCCCAAGTTCAAATGGGTTTGTGCAGACCACAGCACAAACGGAGAACCTCAACTCACATGGACACCTCTGAATGAAGAGGAATAACAGCGAGCAGATGCAAGCCAAAGATGCAAGGTACAAGTTTTAGAGTACCAGCTTTAGAATTGCTCAAGCAAAAAGGGTCACCTTGAAAAAGGAAAGAGACTAACCACATTGACCATTTGAGAAGAGAACACTACAAATCATTTAAAGCACTTCTGTGACCTGCAGTATGAGCTGTCAGATTGCTGCCAGAGATCCGACAACTTTTTCCTCCATAACACAGAAGCTTTAAGGATTCGATTTATGGTCACTGTAATAACATAAACCAATTTGCACAACACAGCTACTGGGTTTATTTTCAGGACTACTTAAATTGTGTAGGGGTTTTGGCACTGAGAAATTAACAATCCACAATAGCTTTTAATAATTTCCAACAAGCTTCATATTAGAAACAGAAAGGTTGAATTAATTACCTGAAGCTATGACTGTTGCTATAGCAAAAGGAAAGCATTCAGACCAAACCCTTATGTCGATATAAACTGGCTCATTTAACACCAGATAAGAATCCAGTCTTCAACTCCTCTACCATCAACTGTTTCAATTGCTTCAGCCTTATCTAAACAGCATTTCTGTGGCTGGCAAAATAATTTTGATGTCCATAATTTCTTAAGTGCTACAAAATTTGGAAGAACTTTCCTTCTACAATAACCTTTCAGGGAGGCATAATGAAGCCAAACAATTTCAGCCACTACCTGCAGTATCTCCCATAAATACTTGAAGTTTTGATGCATTAAGAACTCCTGGGAATCAGCTGAAATGTTTAAGTACAAACCAGGCATTTCACCTGAACAGAAGAACACTTCTTTTGTTTGATCTTTAAATTCTCCCAACATACTTCTGCATCCCCAGGAGAATTCTGAGGAACATGACCCCAGCAGGGCTGAAGGGCTGCCAAGAAGCTCCTAAACCCCACAGACATTTAACCCTTTTTTCAACCCTGGCCTAATTCCTTCAGCCTTATCTATACAGCATTTCTATGACTGGCAAAATAATTTTGATATCCGTAATTTCAACTGTTACCTGCAGTATCTCCCATAAATACTTAAACTTTTGATGTATTAAGAACTCCTGGGAACCATCTGCAATATTTAGGTACAAACCAGATATTTTACGGGGGGGTGGGGGGGGGGGGGGGGGTGGGTGTGTCAAAACAAACAAAAAATCAAACAAAAACAAAAAACCCAACACTTCAGAATATCTGTAAGTTCTCCAAGGTCTTTCCATTTTGCCAAAAGAAATGTGGGGACAATGACTGCAGCAGGGCTGAAGGGCAGCCAAGAAACTCCTAAACCTCACAGACACTTAACTCTTGATTTCAAGGCTAGGTCCGTGACCCTTTGGTATGTTTCAGTCACAACTTTGCTCTGAGGTTTATGCTCAGAGAAGTCCCGAACCGCGTCTTCCAGCACCCTGCGATGAGCACCCAACTACTCAGCATCACCAAAGTCGTTTCACTCCCACATGTAGAAGCATTTCGGACACGTCGGAAATGGAGCTTATCAATAACACAAACCTCTCACTCCCAGCTGCAAACCCAATCAGCCCTTCGCGCCCTGATACACCGGAGGTTGCAAGTTCCCCACCCCACTCCGTTCCCTCCACCGTACGAGAAGCACCGAGGACAGCGGCGGGGCCCGACGGACGCTCCGCGGGGCCGGCTGCGGCCGCCGGCGCCACCTAGGGGCCACGGGAGGCAGCACCCACTCGCGATCGCGGCCGCTCCGGCTCCGTTACCCACCGACGGCAGCAGCCCCGAAACTCCAGTCCCACCCGAAGGGAGGGAGTATACAGCCCACAAGCCCCATCCCTACCTTCTGCTCCCCATGTTGTGGAACACGGGTGGGGAGAAACTGACACCATCCATGCCCGTCCCAACGCGCTGCCGGCGCCCACCTGTTACCGCGCCCAAGCCCAGGGCACGGAGCGGGCGGACGAGGGTTCTCGGGAGGTGACAACAGCGGCAGCAACAACCGGCAACTACCGAGCCCCACGGAGCGCACGCACGACGGAGGAAGACAGAGCGGTAGCGATGGCAGCGCGGAGCTGCTCCAGAACCGGGCGAGACGCGGGGCAGCGCGGAGCGCAGAGGACCACCCCCCCACCCCCCGCCCAAAACACATACACCAAGACACTCACATACAGAGGTACGAGGCGAGGGGGTTACACTGCGGGACGGTCCCCGGCAGCACTCACCTGCGGCGGACCCCGGGGTGAGCTAAGTGGGCCGGACTGGGCCGAGCGCAGCGCTGAACGAGTCCACGGAGCGCGCCGGGCCGCCCCTATTTCTGCTCTCTGGGGCCGGAGCTGCCTGACGTCACCGCTGCATTTGCATATTCCACCAATCGCCGCTACCTGTGCGGGCAGCGCGCCCCGCCCCCCCATCTCCCCGGTCCGATGGGGCCTTGGCGGGGGGCACGAAGCGGGAGGGGCCGCGACACTCCCACGGGGTAGGGTCAGCGGGGCCGCCCCCTCGGGCACACCGAGGTGTGAGCGGTGTAAGGATCTGCGGGGCAGCTGCCCTGAGGGGTGGTAGGAGCATGAGGAGGTCTGGAATGGGGGTGCTGGGGGTGCTGATCCTCAGAAGGGCTGTCAAGCGCTGGAACGGGCTGCCCAGAGCGATACTGGAGTCTCCATCCCCACAGGGATTGCAAAGACATGCAGATGTGATGCTGAGGGGACATGGTTTAGTGGTGACTTGGCAGTGCTGGGTTAGAGGTTGGGCTTGATGATCTTAAAGGTTCCTTCCAACCAAAACCATTCCATGATTCAGTGATCTGCCCTGGTGACTGGGATGCAGCTTGTGCTGGAGCTGAGTGAGACAAAACCACCAAGTCATTGTGATGTGTCTATAAATCAGGGGTGCCCTTATTATTCAGGTGCTCAGTGATAGGATGTTGGACCCAGGTGGGTTTGGTCTGTTCTCCAAGTAACAAGCAATAGGACAAGAGGAAGTGGCCTCAAGTTACACCAGGAGAGGTTTAGGTTGGACATGAGGAACAATTTCTTCCCCAAAATAAGTTGCCAAGCCCTGGAACAGGGAAGTGATGGAGTCCCCATCCCTGAAGGGGTTTCAAAGCCATGCAGATGTGGTGCTGATGGACATGGTTTAATGGTGACCTGGCAGTTCTTGGTTAAAGGTTGGACTCAATGATCTTAGAGGTCTTTTCCAACTGAAACAATTCTTTGACTCCATGGGGTGCCATATTGCTCTTGGGATTCAGTAACCTACCATGAGCCTGCAGGGCAAAACACAAGAGCATGGTGTTTTGTGAAGCGCTTCTATTTCCACTTATCCTACAGAAAAGGGAACATTGGAATTCATTCATTCTCCTCTTCACCATCACATCTGTTTAAAAAAAAAAATCAATAGAACCATTTCTCATTTATTTTTTAAGAAGGGATGGATGTTTACAGGAGAAGGCACAACCAGGCTGCAGAGCAGAGAGGATTTATGGGGTTTGGTTTCAAAGGCTATGAGGAGGATTAGGTGCAAACCGGACACATCATAACACGTACAATTTACAACAGAAAGAGATGAGCAGTCTAAAAGACCCAATAAAACATGCCAATTTGGGGGTTCTTCCTATAAAGAATCTTACAGCTGGATCCTGCTGAATTAAATTGGCTTTGTCATTGGGTTTGGTGTGAAAAGGACAGACCTTCTAGTTCAGATATTTAGGAACACACAGGCTACTCCTGAAAACTAGGTTTAAATCTGGAAAAAAACAACTTGCCTACTTAAGAATAATTGTGTAAAATTAGGCATGAGATAGCAGAAGAGGCTCTTTCACCTGTCAGCTTTTATTTTATTTTTTAATTTTCATCGCAGGAAATACCAAATGATCAGAGAGTTTGGTTTTGCAGATCTTTTCACAGAATCCCGTTATGGTGGGGGTGGGAAGAGACCTCTGGGGATCATCCAGTGCAAGGCCCCTGCTAAATAAAGCAGGGGCACCCATAGCAGCTTGCCCAGCATCACAATGTCTAGGTGGGTTTGGAATCTCTGCAGAGAAAGAGACTCCACAACCCCTCTGGGCAGCCTGCTCCAGTGCTCCAGCACCCTCACAGCAAAGAAGTTTCTCCTTCTGTTCAGGTGGAACATCTTGGGTTCCATTTTGTGCCCATTGCCTCTTGTCCTGGCAGTGGGCACCACTGAGAGGAGGAGCCTGGCCCCATCTTCTTGTGCTCCACCCTTTGCTGTTGATCAGCATTGAAAAGATTTCCTCTCAGGCTGCCCTCGTTCAGGTTAATCAGCCCCAGGTCTTTCAGCCTTGCAGAACACCTTTAGTTCTTGCCTGTTAAGTTCAACATCTCTGAAATATTTTCAGTCTTTAGAAAATATGAAGCTTATTCCACCCAAAGTGTGCACAAAGGCTTGTGGGGACTCTGTTTGTTTGTTTGTTTTGTTTCATTCTATACAAATGAAATTATCTGAATTTTCTGGTTTAAGGATTGGATTAGTAAAGAAAACACAAGTTTAATAAAACAAGGAGTATCCACTGTGAATTGTGCATTGGCAATGTAAAAATAGTCTTTTAGAGCATCCTAGAAGAAGAAATGAGTGCTTTTCACAGCTGGCCTATAGGTTTAAGAGGTCTGAGGGTTTAAAAAAAATTATAAAGCTGAAATCTTATCAGAGACAAATACATTGTCTTCAGAAAGAGCTTTTCTCTTTCCTGAGGGAAAAGAAAATTAGAAATAATATCAGTGGAGACAACTCTTCCCCATTTCCTGAAGGGAAGGAAGAAAAGGCGTGCTGCTTACCCACATCATTTATTCTATGGAAACGTGTCTGTGCTGCCAATCTGAGGTGTTTGGTGATCTGTCCGTATCTCGTAAAGACAGACATAAACACAAGATGCATTAGCAGACATCTGAAGTACCCGCACAGCCCTGACTTATTTATATCCACACATGCTACATGCTGGAGGATGCCGAGCAGGGAAGCAGTCGTGATTCCTCAGCACCAACAGCTTGCCTGGGTGATATCTGCCACCACACATTTGTTGATGTAGGCACATTTTTGCTCATTTAAGATCAGAATTGTTTTGTTTGGGAAAGACCTTTAAGGTCATCGAGTTCAACCATTCTCTAACTCTACCAAGTCTGGTGCTAAACCATATTCACCGGCCCCACATCTCTGCCTCTTTTAAACACCTCCAGGGACGGGGATTCAACCACATTGCTGGGGATCCTGTGCAAGCCTTTGAGAAACCTTTCAGTGAAGAATTTTTTGTCCAACCTAAACCTCCTCTGGTGAAACTGAGGCTACTTTCTCTTGTCCTGTCCCTTGTTACTGGGGAGAAGAGATTGATCCCCACCTGGCTCCAACCTCCTTTCAGGGAGTTGTAGAGACCAAGAATGCACAGGCTGGAGGTTTTTGTGTTACACCGGTACCAAGACAAAGGGGAGAGTATGGTGTGGCAGTGCCATAAGGCTGCTGCTGCTTTACTGTGCACAGCCACCCCAGACCACAGGGAGGGGCTGCCTGGTCCTTGGTGAGTCCTTAAGGTCACCCACCTCCCACACCATCAACACTGGGTCCTGCTGCTTTCATGCCTGTACCTAAACCCAAGCACCTTGCTCTTGACAGAATGCTCACCCTCTGCACTGGATGTGTCAGGCAGTTTGGCTCATATGAAGTGCCCATCTGCTCCTCCATCAGTTATCACGTGCCAAAGATGGCCATGTTCCTGATCCAGATATCTTAGAATGCCCAAATTTCTCTTTCCCACCATTGGCACAGCAGTCATTTTTAGTGTCTTCTCTTGCACACTTAGATCTTATGCAATTCTCTCATATTTTGGTTCAAAATGTTTGATGTTCTCCAGCCTTTTGAAAATATTATTGATGAAAAGCAACTGGCAGACATCCTTCCTTGCACCCTCCACCTCCAGCCAGCTCCACCCCCTCTTCTTCAAACACTTTACATCTGTCCTGAGACCTTCTAAAAGCCCCAGGAAAGGCTGGCTGTAACCCAAAGGGTGTTTTGGAAGGGATGCTGGGGTAGGAGGTCTGATGTTCCCTCCGCCCCACCCCCCCCCACCCCCCCACCCCACTTCTGGTTTACCCACTCACAAAGGCTAGGCAAAGCAAACAGCTCTTACAGACCTGGAGAAATAAACTGCTGCTTGCTCCAGAGTGATGGAAAACTGATAAATTCCTCATCTTCAGGGCTGGATGAGTTTGAAGCAGAATACTTGTTGGTTTCTTTTGAACTGGGAATTGCAGAGGCCCAAAAAACAGTGATTGGAGTCAGAAGGAAAAGAAAAATGGATGATTTTAGAGACAGACTCGAGGAGGAGAAGATTCTTATGCAGACAAAGGGGAAAACAACTTTGCAATTTTATTTTTTTCCATGAAAACACAGGATAACCTGTTCACTGAAATGAGAACTAAGCATTCTCTGCCTCCCTCAGTTAAGAAAAGAGAAGCTATAACCAGAAATCTCTGGAAGATTAGAGGAGCTGAAGCTGCAAGTGATAATACATTTAATATGAGATAGGCAAATACAAAGACTGTGAAGGAGGAGAGACTTGCACCAGTCCTGGCCTTGTGTACTTCAGTGAGAGGAGCTGGAAATGTGCAACCTGCTGTCAGCTTTGACTGATGCCACTTCAGGAATCTGATGAGGAATTTTAAACAGCAGATTGGCAAGGCAGAGCTCCGTGTCACTGAAGGTACGATGGCATTCAAGGGTGACCACGGCAGTTAGTTTAAGGGACAGAGTTTTGAAGAGCAGATGGTCACCTCTTAGTGAGCTTCTTTTTTTAATTCCAAAACCCCCACCACAACTGAGCAATGCACACAGCCAAGACTCCCTGGTTTCTACCAGCAAAGGATTTAACTGGTAACCACCTGAGCCATCTGAGGTATTTCCAAAATCTAATGAGTGAGGTTCAGAAGAGGAAGATAAGGTTTCCTCTTTGAAAAGTCCACCCACCACCCCCTTTGGCCAGTCTTGCTAGCTAAATGCAGTAATTAAAGACGAGTTTGTGAAAGAACATTGCATTCACTGGAAACAAGATGGTGAGGAGGTAATAAGGCAACAAGATTCATGCTCATCACTTCTAGTTATTTGAACCAAGAGCCTAAATCAGACCTGATTAAACTAGGAACTTGAAGCCCGATTCCAACAGAACTAGAGATATTAAACAAATACAAATGTGACAAGAGTCATGATTCAATTATTAGGAGTCCTTCTTTTAATTGTTTATTAAGATGACAGTGTGTATCTTTGCCTACATACACTTAGCAAAGCCTTTTCACTTTGACAGTGCATAAAATTATCCATGCCAACTGTATATCTCTTACTTTTTATGTCAACTTCAGAGTTGCCAGTTTTTCATTATCCTCTTGGTCACAAATTAATAAGGAGGAACAAATTTAATAGCAGCCTCAAATCTTCAGAGATTATGTCAGCCTTGTGTATCTGTGCCAGTTAAATTACCATTTATTTCTGCTTAAATTTAATGTGGTCATCTTCATACAAACACACACGGATTTAAAGCCTGCTCTCAACGTACAGCAGGAGAGGAAGGTACAACGTACAGCTGGAGTAGGGCAACAAAGGTGGTGAAGGGTCTGGAGAACAGGTGTTATGAGGAGAATCTGAGGGAAAAGGGATCATTTAATCTGGAGAAAAGGAGGCTGAGGGGAGACCTTATTGCCCTCTACAACTACCTGAAAGGAGGTTTGGGTGAGGTGGGGGATGGTCTCCTCCCTAGAGTTAGGAGACAGAACAAGAGGAAATGGCCTGAAATTGTGCCGGGGAGGTTTGGGTTGGAGATTAGGAATAATTTCTTCACTGAAAGAGAACTCAGGCATCGGAACAGGCAGGCCAGGGAGGTCATGGAGTCACCATCCCTGGAGGTGTTCAAGAAATGTGGGGACATGGCACTTGGGGACATGGCTTAATGGCCATGGTTGGGGTGTGTTGATGGTTGGACTCAGTGAGGGCATTTCCAAGTGAAACAATTCTGTTATGCTATGATCGGCACAGCAAGGGGCTGCCCTGAACAGCTGATGTGAAGCTCAGACTTGAACTCTTCTAACCACATCACCGCAGTCAAAATGCAGCAAATGGAAAAGATCAAGGTCAAGAGGTACAAGAGTTTTTTGTGGGCACCATTCTCCCGTGTCCTTACCAGCCAATGGATGAGCCTTCGCAGCAGTGGCATGTCCTTTGGGTGGACAAAAAGGGTCAAGGTCCAGATGTAGGGAGGTGTTGGACATCATGACCATCCTTTTCTGTCTTCATCGGGTTTTAGTAAGTGATTGGTCTGTTTGGAAAGTGCCTTCAGATCACAGAATCCCAGCATGGTGGGCATTGGAGGGGACTTCTAGGGATCGTCCAGTTCAACCCCCTTGCTAAAGCAGGGTCACCCACAGCAGGTGGCCCGGGATCACAATGTCCACATGGGTTTTGAAAACTTCCAGAGAAGAAGACTAAGAGAAGGAGATGCCGAGTGCTGGAACACAGTGCCTTGCCCTTCTTTCAGAGCTGCAGGCCCCAAAATAATAATAAAAAAATAATAAAAAAAAAAAAATTGTAAAAGATGTTTTATACCAGAGGAAATACTAAACGTAGAAACAGTGGCTTGATTCATTTCACAGCTGTAGTCTTTTTTGATTTGTTCGTAATTTTCTACACTACTGCTTCCAATTTGATAGTGTCTGGGGTTTGGATGACAATGAGAATGGGATAACAGATGATGAGCTCAAAATACTGAACACAATCATGCTTGCCCTACGTGTACCCACAATCAATATGTCACTGTGAGGAAGGGACCATCAGCCACTGGGCAAAGTTTGGAATAAGAAATGTTACAGGAACTCAAGGCACATTTCTTATTTCTTAGCAGTCGTCAGAGGAGCTGGCTGTGGAGAGGACATGTGGAGGGTTCAAAGAAATAGCCTCAGATATCTGAACTGAAATTGATGTGAAGTCGTGAGGTCTGTGGTTACAGGTTGGACTCGATGATCTTCGAGGTCTCTTCCAACCTTGGTAATACTGTGATACTGTGATACTGTGATGTGGCAACCTTTGGTGGCTCCCTCCTCCATTGCCCTGAGAAACCAAACACCCAAGGCTACCTGTAGAAATAGCAGTGGGCCAGCAGAAACTTGTCCCATGGCCACTGACAGAATGGCATCTATTTTCCTCAGTTCATCCAGCCCTGAATATTGTGTGGCTCTCTTCTCCCAGCTCCACAGAAAAGAAAAGGCAGTGGACAGTGTTTATCAAAAGACAAGACAGCACTTGATCCATAGGCATGGATAATAATCATAGAACGGTTTGGGTTAGAAAGGACTTTAAAGATCATCCAGTTCCAACCTCTTGGACACCTTCAACTAAGTCAGGCTTTAATAGTGACAAGGTGGTTAGATTTTTTTTTCCCAAGCTCCTTGGCTATTCCTATTTACAGTTGAGTCATTGGAAAGTCCTGGCACACATTTTGGATTGTATGGTGATCTTTCTTCTGAGCTTCTCTTCTAGAGGAGCTCTAGCAGAGCTGGCACACCAGGGGAATAGGCAGTTGGTCAGAGGTACTGGACTCCTGATATACATTGTGCACGGTCTCCGTGTTGGAGAGAAAGAGGCAGATGAATGAAACAGATGAAGATGAAAGTGTATGCACCAAAGCAAAATGCAGAGCAGCAAGAAACATGAGCCTGCCTCATCTGAAACATTCAGAGGTGTTTTTTCAAGCCATCACAGTGCTTTATCTCATCAATTAATAGCTTTTGCCTGTGCACATCTACGCTGTATATTTGCGTTCAAGACATGAACGAGGGTGAATTGGCTACAGGTTCCTTAAATTGCCTCTGCAGACAGATGGCCAGCATAGCTGGGAGGAAGAGTACAAGCAAGGAGGATGTTGTTCCTCGGAAAAAATTAAGAAATTTAAATGGCCCCATCAGTGCTAAGAAAGACAAACCCCTGCAAAGCATGAGCTGGGCTTGGTTCAACCAGCAATTAAATGATTTAGAACGAGACTGTGATCATTTACAATTCTTAAAGGTGAAAGGTGTGATTTTGGTAATACCTTAAAATTAAAAGGCCAGCCACTCCATCTTTAAAACGGTGGTTTCTCTCCTGGAAGACGTATCTCATTGTCAGTCCATTAGCAGCCAGCCAGAACCCATCCATACAAAAATAATTGGCTATTGATGTACGGTAATGCTGAAAAGTTATTCTTTTTTTTGTTCATTGCTACAGAAAGATGTCCTCTCCAGCCTACGCTTTCAATCATTATAAATGCTACTGTGAAAAACTAAAAACACTGCTCTGAGGTAGATTAAGATCTACTTCACAAATAAATATATTTTATCACTAAGAGAAGAGGCGAATGTCACTGGTACTGAGTGTTTTATACACAATAGAGACCACTTATACTGGAATTTTCTCCTCACAGGCAATTAATGCCACTGGCTATGCACAGTCCCCTCTCTGCAAGGGCAGACTCCAACTCAGGGGTTATAAATTCTGGAGACACATGAAGAATTGTCTCTGAACCACAACAGGAGCCCCTCCTTTTTCCTTGACTTGAGGTCCCATATTCTCCTTTACTCAGGAAACAGCCCCATAATCCCAGCATGGTGGGGGTTAAAAGAGATCTCTGCAGATCATCCAGTCCAACTTCCCCTACTAAAGCAGGGTCGCCCAAAGCAGCTTGCCCAGCATCACAATGTCCAGGTCGGTTTGGAATCTCACCAGAGAAGGAGACTCCACAACCTCTCTGGACAGTCTGCTCCAGGGCTCCATCAATGTCACAGCAAAGAATTTTTCTCCTCTTCCAATGGAACCTCCTGGGTTCCACTTTGTACCTGTTGCCCTTTGTCCTGTCACTGGGTAGCACTCAGAAGAATCTGTCCCTATCCCCTTGGCCCATGCCCTTTAGCTCTTGCTGACCATTGAGCAGATCCACTTTCATACTGGCAGCCCATGGCTTGGACAGGAGCACACTGCGTTGGGTTAGGAACTGGCTGGAGGGCCGAGCCCAGAGAGTGGTGGTGAATGGTGCCACATCCAGCTGGCGGCCTGTCACTAGTGGTGTGCCCCAAGGATCAGTGCTGGGCCCCATGCTTTTCAACATCTTTATTGATGATCTGGATGAGGGCATTGAGTCCATCATCAGTAAATTTGCAGATGACACCAAGCTGGGGGCAGGAGTTGATCTGCTGGAGGGCAGAGAGGCTTTGCAGAGAGACCTCGACAGGCTGGACAGATGGGCAGAGTCCAATGGCATGAGATTTAACACATCCAAGTGCCGGGTTCTGCACATTGGCCATAACAACCCCAGGCAGCACTACAGGCTGGGGTCAGAGTGGCTGGAGAATCATAGAATCATAGAATCATAGAATCAGTCAGGGTTGGAAGGGACCACAAGGATCATCTAGTTCCAACCCCCTGCCATGGGCAGGGACACCCTACACTAGATCACGCTGGCCAGAGCCTCGTCCAGCCTGGTCTTAAACACCTCCAGGGACTGGGCCTCAACCACCTCCCTGGACAACCCATTCCAGGGCTTCACCACTCTCATGGTAAAGAACTTCTTCCTCACATCCAGCCTGAATCTCCCCATTTCCAGCTTCATTCCATTCCCCCTAGTCCTATCACTACCTGAGATCCTGAGAAGTCCCTCCCCAGCCTTCCTGTAGGCCCCCTTCAGATACTGGAAAGCCACAATGAGGTCACCTCGGAGCCTTCTCTTCTCCAGACTGAACAGCCCCAACTCCTTCAGTCTGTCCTCATAGGAGAGGTGCTCCAGCCCTCTGATCATCCTCGTGGCCCTTCTCTGGACACGCTCCAGCACGTCCACATCTCTCCTGTAATATGGGCTCCAGAACTGGACGCAGTACTCCAGGTGGGGTCTCACCAGAGCTGAGTAGAGGGGGAGAAGCACCTCCCTTGACCTGCTGGTCACACTTCTCCTGATGCAGCCCAGGATCTGATTGGCTTTCCGGGCTGCAAGCGCACATTGAGAGCTCATGTCGAGCTTCTCGTCCACCAGCACCCCCAAGTCTCTCTCCTCGGGGCTGCTCTCCAGCCAGTCACTGCCCAGCCTGTATTTGTGCCTGGGATTGCCTCGACCCAGATGCAGGACCCTGCACTTGGTCTTGTTGAAGCTCATGAGGTTGGCTTGTGCCCACCTCTCCAGCCTGTCCAGGTCCCTCTGGATGGCATCCCTTCCCTCCAGGGTGTCCACTGCACCACACAGCTTGGTGTCATCAGCAAACTTGCTGAGGGTGCACTCGATGCCACTGTCCATGTCACCCACAAAGATGTTGAACAAGACAGGTCCCAGGACTGATCCCTGAGGGACTCCGCTTGTCACTGGCCTCCACTGGGACATGGACCCGTTGACAGCCACTCTTTGGGTGCGGCCATCAAGCCAATTCTTTATCCATCTAGTGGTCCATCCATCAAACCCATGTGTCGCCAGCTTGGAGACCAGGAGGTGGTGTGGGACAGTGTCGAAGGCTTTGCTCAAATCCAGGTAAACGACATCAGTTGCTCGCCCCTCATCTATTAATGCTGTCACCTGAGAGCGGCCAGGCAGAGAGGGACCTGGGGGTGCTGGTTGATGGGAAGCTGAACATGAGCCAGCAGTGTGCCCAGGCAGCCAAGAGGGCCAACCACATCCTGGCCTGCATTAGGAATAGTATGGCCAGCAGGAGCAGGGAGGTCATTGTGCCCCTGTACTCTGCTTTGGTTAGGCCGCACCTTGAGTACTGTGTCCAGTTCTGGGCCCCTCAGTTTAAGAAGGACATTGAGACACTTGAACGTATCCAGAGAACGGCAACAAGGCTGGTGAGAGGCCTTGAGCACAAGCCCTATGAGGAGAGGCTGAGGGAGCTGGGGCTGTTTAGCCTGGAGAAGAGGAGGCTCAGGGGCGACCTCATTGCTCTCTACAACTACCTGAAGGGTGGTTGTAGCCAGGAAGGGGTTGGCCTGTTCTCCCTAGCAACCCGCACCAGAACAAGGGGACACAGTCTCAAGCTGCACCAGGGGAAGTTTAGGCTGGAGGTGAGGAGAAAGTTCTTCACCGAGAGAGTGATTTGTCATTGGAATGGGCTGCCCGGGGAGGTGGTTGAGTCTCCGTCCCTGGAGGCGTTCAGGAGGGGACTGGATGTGGCACTTGGTGCCATGGTCTAGTTGTGAGGTTATGGTTACAGGTTGGACTCGATGATCTTCAAGGTCTCTTCCAACCTTGGTAATTCTATTCTATTCTATTCTATTCTATTCTATTCTATTCTATTCTATTCTATTCTATTCTATTCTATTCTATTCTATTCTATTCTATTCTATTCTCCAGGCTAAACAGCCCCAGGGCTCTCAGACTTTCCTCCTCACAGAGATGTTCCACACCCCTCAGCATCTTTGTAGTCTTCATTGGACTCTCTCCAGTAGTTCCCGGTTTCTCTTGAACTGGGAAACCCAATACTGGACCCAGTACTCCACATGTGTCTGAACACAGGAGGAGGACAACCTCTTCAATCAGCTGGCCACACTCTTCTTCATGCACCCCAGGGGAACATTTGCCTTCTTGGCCACAAGAGCACATTGGTGGCTCAGGGTCACGTCCTGTACACTACTGTGGATCCTGGAGGAGCCAGTGTCCTGGGAACAGCAAACCCCACCACCAGCATTAGCTGTTGGGCCCTATAAAATGTTCCTTGTGCACAGACTGGGAAGCTTGTGCTCAGGCTGTTAATGCTACAATGAGCTGGTGGCAGATGCTGTACTTGCCAGCTGAGCACCCCTCAACAACAGCTAATAAAAGCAGAGGACATTAGACTTGGTAATGCTGTATTTTAAAGATAGAGAGTCTCTGCTTGGAATCATGCTAAAGTTTGTGCTTTCTTGTGAGCAGCTCTTTGGCTGGGCTGTGGCACAGTCTTGAGATGACCTGATGGAACAGGTTATAAAACCCTGTCTGGGACCATATGCAGGGAGATGTGAATGGAAAAAGTGGGGAAATAAGTGAGTTTGACAGAGAACTTCTGAGATCAGAGTTTGAGCCAGTAGCTGAAAGTCCTCACACTGAAGGCTCAAACACACACCAATGAGAAATCAAGGTGTTGAATGGCTTCAACAAATCCATCTGGGGCCTTATCTAGACTGATTTTGGGTTGTTTTGCCTTATCTATGCCATTCACTTGCCAAAGTTGTTGATAAAATGTTTAAAGGAGTAAAAAATTAATCTTACATTTCTTTCATCTGCTTATGGAATAATTTTTCCATATGTATGTTTTCTGTATGGTTAAGTGCTTGGTGGTCAGACATTGGAACAGGTTGCCCAGGGAGGTGGAGTCATTCTTGGAGGTATTCAAGAAATGTGTGGACATGGCACCTGGGGACATGGTTTAGTGGCCATGGTGGTGTTGGGTTGATGGTTGGACTCAGTGATCTTAGAGGGCTTTTCCAACTGAAATGTTCTGTGATTCTGTAAATTTCTGCTGTAACTCTTCCAGCACAAACAGTTTTGGTTACGTTTGTGTTGCTGTTAAAAAATGTCACTTTCAGCAGCTACGCTTCTGAGTCTCTGTTCTCCCTTTAGCAAGTCTCTCCAGCAGTAAGAGGAAATGTTTTATTTTTGCCCCCTCTTGTCTCTTATTGTCCAGAATTACTCTTGGATATTAGAGTTGTCAATGTTTAGTATTAAATCATTTTCCTGCCAATTCATTGTAATCAAATCTTCCACAAAGTCGATAGCAATAACATTTTTATAAGGCATTGTCTCTCTCAATCTGCTAGGGGGCTTTCACATCTTCGAATTTTCCATCCTGAAAATAAAAAACAGTGACCTGGGAGAATGCATGAAATCAGTGAAAGTCACACCAGCAACCACACTGTTGCTCACAACCACCAAACCTTTGGGTCAGAGCTTTGACTAGTTCCACAGGTCGCTCAGTCACTTGAGGGACTTTCATTTCCTGTAGGAAAAAAAATGAGCTACCAGCCTCACTGGAACCAATACCAACATTTCTATGGTGTTTCATGGGAGCAGATGTTGGCTTTGCAGGGTTATGTGTGGTGTTACACTGAGCACATCTGTGCTGCAATGCAAATGCCACCACAATTCACAGAGAGACACTAAAGGTGGTTTAAAGAGCTGCAAGCACTGCAGACCAGAGCAGTGGGTTGCAAAACCCACCCCAGCCCTGAGAATTTACTTGCACTGTGAACTTGTGTGCTGTCCCAGTAAGAGTACCTTTGACACCTGCAGTGTTGGCTTAGCAGTGGTGCAGGGACGCTTGCATGAGCACAGCTGAGGGTGCTGTAGATTCCTCCTAGATGCACTACCAAAGGAGTGGGTGCTCACAGCCCATGGCAAGATACTGAGATACATCTTTGAATCACTGAATGGTGTGGGTTGGAATGAGCTTTAAAGTTCATCTGGTCAAACCACTCTGTAGTCAGGAGGGACATCTGCAGCTAGAGCAGGTTGCTCAGTGCCACAAACAACCTGAATGGTTCCAGGGATGGAGCATCTCCCACCTCTCTGGGCAACCTGGGCTAAGGTTGGAACAGGTCCATGAGATAAATCCCACCTCCTTCAGCAGCCTTTCTCTTGCAAACAGCTTTTATCTGCCTCTTAATCAAGTCCTCAGGATAACCTTCAGTTTCATTTTTTTTCTGTCTTTAGGAGGGGCAGAGTCACACTACTGTGGGTTTCTGTGGGTCAGAAGGAATTAAAACAGGTCACAGAAAAAGCCAAAACATGACAGGCCACCTTAATTGCAAGTGTACAGCTTGCACAGAAGCCAACAGAAGTTTTGTGTGAGGGGAAATGGCACAATTACAGCTTCCTACCATAGCTATTTACAAACACAGATGGAGAAAACAATACAATGACTGAAAAAACTCAGATTTCTCTATAGTTCTGCTGTGCTAATGACACTTGTGCTGTAACTCCATAAATGAAAGGATAAAGGCTTCTTTAAATGAGTTTGTTGAGCCTTGAGAGGGAAATTCTCAGGAGGGGACCTTGCTACTCTCCCAGCTACAGAGAGGCAGGGCAGTGAGATGAACCCAGATGCTCCTCATGGACACAGAGCACATGTGCATGGCCAGGGGTGCAACAGAGTGTGTTCTGGCTAGGTAGAAGGGTGGGAAAAAAATCACTCTGAGGGAAGTTAAAGACTGCAGCAGGGGCCGAGAGAGGTTGTGGGATTTTTCTTTCAGGGTGTTTAAAATTTGACTGGATAAGGCTCTGAGCAACCTGCTCCAACACAGCCTGCCTTGAGAGAGAGGTTTGGTTTGGTACCCTGCAGAGGTCCTGTCCCCCTAAGCTAGTCTACAGTTCTGTGTTTTTTATAAATAGCTTTTGACATCAGCTTGCAGAAAAAGGAGCATCACTCATTGAAGGCAAACAACTTATCCCAAGCTGGCTTTCAGACAGTTGGGCCAGTCTATGGATATTCTAAAGCTACTGAAAGTGACAAGTATCTAGCTTTCTTCTAACTGGAACACCCTCACTGGAAAGAATTTCATGCTAATATGCAGTTTAAATCTGCCCTCCTCAAGCTTCAGCCCATTCCCACTCATCCTATCACTCCAAGCTCTTGTCTAAACTCCCTCCCCAGCTCTCCTGGAGCCCCTTCAGGTACTGGAAGGCTGCTTTAAGGTCTCCCTGGAGCCTTCTCTTCTGCAGGCTGAACACCCCCAACTCCCTCAGTCTGTCCCCATATGTGAGGTGCTCCAGCCATCCAACCATCTTTGTGGCCTCCTCTGGACACACTTCAGTAGTTCAATGTCCTTCTTGTATTGGGTGCACCAGAACTGGATGCAGGTGAGATGAAGCATGGAAGTACTCTGCAAGCACTTCTTACCTGCAAGGATGGGTGAAAGGGCTACATCTGTGCAAACCACAGCCTGGAGTTCCATTGATTCTGATGGATAATTTATTTCTGACTGTGCAAGGCAAACCCATAGAGGCCAGCAGTCAATACCAGTAGAAGAGGATTAGCACAATAACGCATATTTCTGGGGTCAGTGGGCAGGCAGAATGGTTATTATTCCTATTAGCTCAGAGTCAGGTGGAAAAGGAAAAAGTTAGCCTCAACTGCAGGCTGTATATATCTTATTTCTCCTTTTTCTTTGACAGGGCTATAAAATCTTCCCCTATTCCATTTTTTTCTTTTTTTTTTTTTTTTTTAATATTGATGCATTTTAAACAAGAAGAAATAGAGAACAGGGACATTTCTAGTCCCTATTCTCATCTCACCTTCTTGATGTGTTCTGCAATTCCCTAATGTGTGGGAACCTGTTCAAAACTCCTCAATGTCAGCATGTTCACATCTCGAGGGACAAGCCCCACAGCTAATATTCAAGACAATGTGTTCCTGTCTATGAATAATATGAAGAGCTGAATCTTTTCTTTTTTCTTCCTCTCACATGGCAATGAAGCTTTTGCAATCCTCTCTCCTCAGGGGCACATGGAGACCATTTAATATCTGCATTTAAACATTCCCTCCCGGCCTCAAATCCCAAACTGAAATCTGAAAACCAGGAAATAGTTTGTTCCGGGCTTCCTGAGCAACATACAAACAAGCCTCTTCAAATAAGCAGAGCTTTAAACCTCAAACAACCTTTAAAACCTAAACAGGATAAAGAAGACCAAGTTTAGAGGTCTTTACACTTCTAGGGGTGCTGGAGTCAAGGCATGAACCTGATGAAACTTGAAATGAAAGACTTCCGCAACCAGGACAAAACCTATTTTTACAGCACCGTTCCCATGAGAAGTGGATAAAACACCCCATTTTCCTCCTGCCCCACTTTCCATGCCCCAAATGTCTTTTTGCCTCACATGAGAGATTATTTGCTCCATACTGGATGTATGTGAGCTTCATAGCAAGCTGTGTTAGGTCTGTGTGGAGAGGTCCTGGGAAGGGAGGAAGGGCTTTAGTTTAGCTCCCTCATTTTGCTCTCATTCATTTATAGAAGAGACAAGATGAAAAAAAATGCAACTCACCTTGAAATAATTTGACAGTCTGGTGACTTCTGTGCTCCAAAGTGCACCTGGAGTCTAGTTCTGAAGTTCTCCCTGGAGGGTATGTGCAGCCCCTGCACCAGCAGTGGTCAATCTCCACATCTCAGAGGGTCAAGTTCTCTCCAAAATGTTTCTGGGCATTTTGATCATTCCTGCATCACCTGAAAAGCAAAGCAGCAGCTTGTCCAGGATGGCTTGCATGGATGAGTTTTTATGTGGGGCAGCTGGTTTTGCTGGTGATGCCACGGGAATGTAGAATCACAGAATGGTTTGGGTTGTAAAGGACCTCTAAAGCTCATCCAGTTCAACCCCCTGCTGTCAGTAGGGACATCTGCAACTAAAGCAGGTTGCTCCAAACAACCTGATCTGGAATGGTTCCAGGAATGGGGCATCTACCACCTCTCTGGCCAACCTGTTAATTTGACTTCTAAATTCTTATTCAGATAAAACTCCTGATTTTTACGGAAGTGAAAATGAACAACTAGAGCAAGATTTGGCTCCTACTTGGACTGGCCAAACTGTGATTCAACACTGAGAGAGTGAAGTTGGCTGATGATGTGTGATGAAAGGGAAAGCGGGCAAAAATTACAAAGATATGCAGGAATAAATCAATCCTTTTCTCCTGTTGCAAATATTTAGAGTGATCATCAAAAAGCTCAAACTGACCAGATGTGAAATGTTCTCTCCCACAAGTAGAAATCATAGTCTTAGAATTCATTGAAATCATAGAATCAGTTGGAAAAGCCCTCCAAGATCCTATGATCCAACCATCAACCTAAAGCCATCGTGGCCATTTAACCATGTCTCAGGGTTCCATATCCACACATTTCTTAAACACCTCCAGGGATAGCGACTCCTCCTCCTCCCTGGGCAGCCTGTTCCAGCGCCTGACAACAGCTTAAGTGAAGACATTTTTCCTCATAACCAACCTAAACCTCCCCTGGCAGAAGTTCAGGCCATTTCCTCCCGTTCTATCACCTGATACTAGGGAGAAGAGAATGACCCCAGAGACCAGCCACTGGCAATCATCAAACCAAGGAGGCACTGAGAATGGGAAGACTATAAAAAACCTAACTCGCTGTCTGACAATTTTTCATCCAAACAACTTGGTGAGCACTTCTAAACAAGAAATACAATAGCACTGCCTGGAGTTGGCTTAAAAATTATCCACAATTAATAAATTGACCCATCCTACTCACTGTGTTATTTTCCCTGACATTTTCTCAAGCTACAAATCTGATAATACAATTACATGACAAATTCAATCACTTCTTTATTTCATGTATATGTGTATTATAATATTTTATAGCTGTTTCACAGCAAAGACTGTTTACTCATATTGTGTCTTCCCTAGCATAACTCAAGAGCTTTGCTTGCCTAAGAAATTACTTGTCTGCATTTTGATTAAAGAAAAAAAAAGGTAAAACCTCATTGTTCCTGTGGCAAAGGAATTCAGTCTTTAAATGAAACTCATTGTCACAACCTTTTCTGTGCAGAAGGTAAAAAAAAAAGGCATTCAGCTCCTGGAATGGTTTTAACCTCTAGCACAGCACTTTTGTTTCTGTATCTGATCCAGCCATGATTCATTTTTCTTCCAGAGCTTCGTCAGTTGTTTGGGCTCTGTACTTAGTTCTCAATGAACTGGCCATAACACAGTAGTTACAGCTCCCTGGAAAATGACACACAAGTAACTCTGTCAGGTTGTTTTTTATTAGCTTGGATAGGTCTTTTATTTTAGCAAGGTCTTTTATTACCTTGGATAGCTTTGAACTGGTTCTGACAGGGGTGAATGAAGACCCAGAGATCCAATTTTATATCAAGAGCCATTAATTCTTTTTAACCACAACCCCTTGATTATTGATAGGCTTTTGTTCTGTGCTGTCACCACACAACACATTGTTTGGAGTGAATCAGAGTGAACAAATTTCACAGTTACTTACTGGAGTTTGGATGGTCACAGCAACCAGCCAGCAGAAGTCCTTTGACTTTCAGGATGCAAAAAGCACCTGCTCTAGATCACAAACTGATCTGATCATTTTCATTTTTGTTCCATAACATGTGTCAGGAAGCATCACAAAAATGTTCTGGAGAAAGGAAGCATCTGTCAGCTTCAGGTCGTGGTGACTCTGTTGTCTGTTAACCCACGTGTATACACGAAACCCATCTTAATTTGGAGTACTTCAGCTTTCCACCTCAATAAATACGTGAGTCAACGGGAACACCATCAAAATAAATGAGCATGGAGGAGGCAGCTAGGCCAGGATCAAGCTGCAGAAGGGCATACACCTGGAAAAAAAAAGCAAATAAATTGAATAGCACTGAAAATGTTGGTCTCAAAAGCTACATTCTTGCCAGAATACCACGTTATTCACCCCAGTCTCCCTTCCTTTGAGTCTAGTCACCATTCTTTTCATGTGCACACTTTGAGTTACCCTTTTATGCCATCAGCAATTGTTAAGTTTGAACTGATCCCATAATCTGGATTCCGTGTCGAGAATGAAATAATAAATTATTTTAATTAATGTAAGTGTCCAGATGTTGCTAACAGATTTCCTTGCTTGGCAGCAAAACTGACTGGTGTTTGGCAGGATTTGCCTCAGAGTGCACAGTACCTGTGACCACAAGACATCCTCCTGGGTTTGCATTTAAATGGCAAGTTTGAGACGTTTCCATTTTCCTTATGGACCCTGTTGTCAGGATCTCACAGACAGATTAGACTGTCCTGCTAAAAAATTCATACCGTAGGGATCAGCTGAAGTTAAATCTAAGAGGAATAGTGCATTACCCTGGGATTAGACTCATATTTCAAACAGATTGTTCTCTGAGTAAGATCTCTCAGCGTGAGTACAGATAGCAGAATGGGGACCAAAGGCACGGTGCATGCAATGGGATGGAGAGGAGATGAAGAGCATCCCAGGAGCTGCAGATGCCCTGTGGGTGAGATTTTCCAAAGATAGCTCTTCCTCTGCTCCACTTAAAGGAAGAGAGGACAGATTGCTTTGGAAATGTTTTCAACAAAATATCCCTTTGAAAATCTGGAGGGAGATTATAAAATGTGGAAAAAGAGTCTGGATACGGGAAAGTTTCCATAGTTTTTCTGAAATAGGGCATTCTGTATGCGAGTTACAATGTGAAGGAAAAAAAAATCCTTGTTCAATCCTTGGTGATTCCATGGTCATTCTTATATCTAGTCTAAATCTACCCTCTTTGAATTTCAGACTAGATCTAAGGAAGAAATCTTTTACACTGAGGGTGGTCAGACACTGGCCCAGATTGCCCAAAGAGGTAGGAGATGCTCCATCCCTGAAACTGTTCCAGGTCAGGTTGTTTGGAGCTTTGATCAACCTGCTCTAGTTGCAGATGTCCCTGCTGACTGCAGAGGGGTTGAACTAGATGAGGTTTAAATGTCCTTTCCAACCCAGACCAGTCTGGGATTTCATGATTCCCCTGAGTAGGGAAGAGAAGAACCAAAAATTCTTCTGTACATGTTGGTGCTAATTTACTTATTCCAGTCTCTCTTATGTTTGCCATCTGGAAACACCTGAACACCAGCAGTTTTTGGCCTCAGATGAGAAAGTTTGCAATTTATTTCTCAGAACTGCTAATAAGTTTCTTTGCAAAAAAACAACCAACCAACCAAAAAACCAACAAAACCACAAAGGAACAAACAATGATTCAACAAAGCCTTCAGAGATCAAAGAGAAATTCAATGAATTTGGTAAAGTAGAAAAATACTCTCAATACCCATTCACAAAGTTGTGTTTGACCTTCTGCATTTCTCTGCTGAGGGGACAAACTTTTCACTACACCAGCAGGATCTTCTCTGCCAAGAGAAGTAAAAACCCCACACCACAAAGTTCATGAGACTGTGGTTTATGACACTGTATAAGATAATGATCATGTCCCCGTGCTTGCCCCTGCCGCTTACTCACCCAATCTCATTTAACAGCAAAGGTTCTAACAACCACCATAAACAGATAAGGCAGAGGATCATCTTGCTCTGTGTGCTCCAAGGCTGTTCAGGGATGGGAATATTGGGAGAGTGAAGGTACTGCTCATCCTGGGGGCCATCTAGAAGAGTGTGACCAGCAGGTCAAGGAAGCTTCTCCTTCCCCTCTACTCTGCTTTGGGGAGGCCTCGTCTGGAGTACTGGGTCCAGTCAGGCTCCCTGATTCAAGAAGCACTGGGAAGTGCTTGGACGGGTACAGAAAAGGGCTACAAAGATGAGTAAGGGACCAGACCATCTCTCTTATGAAGAAAGGGTGAGGGACTTGGGGCTGTTTAGAGAAGACTAAGAGGGGATCTTATCAATGCTTATAAATGCTTAAAAGGGTGGATGTCAAGAGGATAGGATCAGCCTTTTTTCAGTGATTCCCAGCAACAGGACAAGAGGTAGTAAGTACAAACTTGAACATAAGAAGTTCCATCTAAACGTGAGGAGGAAATTCTTTACTTTGAGGGTGGTGCAGCAATGGAACAGGCTGCCTAGAGAGATGGTGGAGTCTGTGTCTCTGGAGTCATTCAAAACCCACCTGGGTTTTGGGGGAAAAAAAAAAAAAAAAAAGAAAGAAAGAAAAAGAAAAACTAATCAAAACTGAGATGGTGTCCAATTTTGCAGATGATCCAGACAACTGATGTATAGGTAGGTATGTCACTTTGGCAAGACATAGAATGGAAATAGTTGAAGCAGGTTGTGTTAGTGATAGGAGATAGATGTTTTAGATATGACGATTGGATGAATTCTATCTCATAAAGAATTCTGTAAAAGCAGCAGCTAAAAATGGATTATGTTTGTTTTTAAGGAATTAACCTGGCAAACAAAGTCAATTTAGTGCCTACAGCACTGTGAGAGCTTTACAGTGAGACTCTCAGTTTCTCTGTAGCTTGGTAACAGTGATATTAGCAAACAGATGCTCTGAAACTGGTTTGATGTTGCTAAATTAATTATTTTTGTTGGTGTGCTCATCTTAATCCAAAGAGAACTGGAAGCACAGCAGAGTAAATCAGAAGTGAAATGCAATATTGTAGAAAGACCTCAGTGTACACAACAAACCATTCAAAGACCATCAGCCCACACAAGTGGAGCAGTGAGTTTTATGAGACCTGAAGCAAAGGGCAGAGCAATGGAGAAGGTTTTTCTCTCCCAGAATACCAGCCGCTAATTTAATTTTCTTTGTGACCTTAAGGAGCAAAAAGTTGATCTGATCAGTATGGGGAATTCAGGGGAAGGAACTGGACACTTCATACATCCATCAGTAAAAATAATAATAACACAACCCCATCCCCAATCCCACCAGCTAAATGAAAACAAACCCAACCATTTATTTAGGTTTTATATTTCATAGCATCATAGAATGGTTTGGGCTGGAAGGAACCTTAAAAATCACCTAGTTCCAACCCCCTGCCATGGACAGGGACATCTTCCACTAGATCTGGCTGCTCAAGGCTCTGTCCAACCTAGCCTTGAACACTTCCAAGGAAAGGGCATCTACAACTTCCCTTTAATATTAGATTAGAGCAGCTTTGCCCTCCTGACTTTGCCAGAGCCTCTGAGAAAGTGGAGTGTGGACACATGGGGAGCTAGCTCCTCAACCCTGCAAGAAGTGTCATAATCCTGCATCATCCCATGCCATCCAGCCTGGTGAGAGGCTGCTGTGTGCAACAACTCAAACTTGAGTACAATTCCTTAGTCTGTATCATGGGTTCTCCTCAAAACCCATAATTCATTCCCAGTTAGCTGGCCCTCTCTTCCTACCAACATCTCCTTCATTTTTGTGTTCATGCCTCACAACAGAACAAGGGACACAGATATACTAAAGAGTGTCCAACAGAGGGCTATGAGGCTGACTAAGGGACTGAAAGACCTCTGTTATGAGGCAAGGTTGAGACACCTGAGGCTGTTTAGCCTAGAAAAGAGAAGTCTGAGAGGACACCTCATTGGTGTTTATCATGGGTGGGACTGAAGAAGAGGCAAGCCTCTTCTCAGTGTTGTCCTGTGAGAGGACAAGGGGCAATGAATACAAACTGGAACACAGGAAGTTCCAACTCAACATAAAGAAAAACCTCCTTATTGTAAAGGGTGCTGAAGCCCTGGAGCAGGCTTCCTGAAGAGGCTGTGAAGTCTCCTGCTCTAGAGAATTTCAAGCCCCGTCTGGATTTGTTCCTGTGTGACTTGCCCTGGGTGATTCTGCTTTGGCAGGGGAGTTGGACTCAATGATCTCTGGATGTCCCTTCCAACCCCTACCATTCTATGATTCTATGATTCTAAAGCACACAGGCTGGTGGGAACTGCTAGTATGAAAAATTCATCCAACAACCTGCAATGTCACCAGCACAAGCTGGAAATAAGCATGTCTGGGAAGACAAATTCCTTAACTGCTGGCTGCTGAAGGACAGGGTAGGTAACATTAACTTGGCTAATTGTTTACTTGCTTAGCTAATCTAACATAATCTGCCTTGATTAGATTTTGATTTCATGCTGGATGAGTATACTGCTTCTGTGTGCCGTTGGCTTAATTTGTGGACCGTACCAAAATGTCATTTTTATCACGCATTTAACACTCCAAAGCTACAAGGGAATGGTGGGGAGAGAGAAGGTGGCCAACTCTGCTGGTATTAAAAGGGTCATTAAACTCAGCAGGAGATAAAGGTCTTGTTTCGGGTTGCTTAATTAAAAATGAAGCGTAAGCAAAAGACATTCCAGAGAAATACTCCGATGCAATGTAGAGGCTCATGTATGGAACCACATAGTGCTTATGGATGATGCTCCCTGTCTCTTGCTCAAGCTCCTTCCACCAGAAGTCTTTCAAGTTCACAAAACCTCAGTTTGTGGGCTACACACTCCAAAGGTTTAAGGGGGAATAAGTTCTAACAAGCATAACAGAACTGCCATTGGCTTGATAAATTCTAAATGTTCACATGAGGAGACCAGAGGTAATTTTAAGCCTAATGAAATGTTATAAATACATAATTTTTTGATCACTTTTTAGGGTTTTACTGCCATGAGACCAGAAACTTACCCCAGAGTTTATTTAAAGCCTTTATTGCTTTGATTAGGAGAGGGAGAGGAGAGCAGAATTTGGCCTGAAGAAAGTAAGTCTCAAGTTGGATGGAGGTAGTTCCCTGAAATGCAGGATTTAATGCTGAGGAATTTTTGCATATAAACAATACTTTCTGCAGCACAGGAGTACAGAAATACTGCTCTAGCTACAGATGAAAAAGCTGGGATGGCTTCATGCGCTTTTAATAGGTAGCAAAGTTCACAGCCTTCACCTTGAAGTCTCCAGTTGAAATTTAGATTGATTGTGACTAAAAGTAATTTCTGTCTGACAGCTCATGTGAAGAGAGTTTCTTCATTTCATAACAAATGTGTGGCCAACAGCCTAAAAATTATTATCACCATTTAACAAGTCCATTGGCAGTCCAAGAGGCACCACGGACTGGTGGAAGTCAATCCTGCCTGTCTGGGTCTCAGAGAAGCTGAGCTGGGGTAGGGGAAAAAAAGTCCAGAAGCAAATTATGAGCATTATAAGTCTTCCGTGGAAGAGTTCACAAATTTAATTGCTTAAGCCTCTCTGTAGGAGCAAAATTCACCAACTTCCTGAGACAGAGCTGCTACCTGGGTAATCTAGGTAGGGTTATTTATTTTTTATCCATAGAGCTGAGTTTTCTGGTATGGGGAAAAGGAAATGAAACATCCTAGGACACAACCACTTGGGAAGGAGACAATAATATGCCACTTTCTGTCCTGGGAGGGAGACACACATCACAGGGTGGTTCTGGCAAATGCCAAAACTGAAGTTCACTTGTGTCTCTTAGTTAAATCCCTAAACTTACTCCACTCTAATGAGGCCAGCCCTGCAACACCAGGTTCTGGTATTCTCTGGGCTTCCCAGTTACAGGGAGACAAGGAACTGCTGGAGAGAATCCAGGGGAGGCTGCAAAGATGCTGAGGGGACTGGATCGGCTTTGTGAAGAGGAAAGGCTGTGAGACCTGGGACTGTTTAGCCTGAAGAGGGCGTATTCTCAATGCTCAGCAAGAGCTAAAGGATGGAGGGCAAGAGGATGTGGGCAGACCCTTGTCAGCCATGCCACAGACAAGGAAAGGGGTAACAGGCACAAACTGGAACTCAAGAAGTTCTGTGTGAATAGGAGAAGAAAGTTCTTTGGTGTGAGGGTGCTGGAGCCCTGGAGCAGGCTGCCCAGAGGGGTTGTGGAGTCTCCTTCTCTGGAGACATTCCAAACCCACCTGCACACTGTGATGTTGGGCAAGCTGCTGTGGGTAACCCTACTTTAGCAGGGGGTGGGACTGGATGATCTTCAAAGGTCCATTCCACCCCCCAGCATGCTGGGACTCTGTGAAAATTAGGTGGGATGAGCTAAGGCACATTGACTCAGCTTGCTGTTCTGCATCTGCTGCATGACAAAGACTTTTCAGTACAGCTTCTATTACCTAATTCAATATACATTTTTCTATTTCAAATAAAACTGAAGAAGCAATGAAGCAAAGAAGCAAGCCTATATTCTTCCAAATTTTAAATTATTTTTGCTCATATCTGAGAAAAGTTCACTGCCTTTCCTGGGGTAATTGATGTATTTGTAGAAAAGGAATTTAAAGGATTCAGAAACCATGCTCAGGAAATGTGGGTTTCAATTCTTCCTGCATAAATGTGCCAGGCACAACGTTTGCAAACATTCCCATTCAAGGGCCTGAAATGCAAAGTGATTTCTCTGACCAACCGCAGCTAAAAGTATTCCTACCATTAAGCAATAATAATCAGCCATTAAACTTAAATAATAATAATTAAGAAGTAGTCATTGCCTATTAGTGACAGTCCTAGGAAGAGCAAGTGAGGGTGAATTAAGGCTACTGGCAAAGGATGCATTCAGCTTTACTGTTTTAGTTACATCTCATGTTGGCACTGCCTCGTGCATCTGTAGCAAACATACAGAATACGAGAGTTAATCAAATGAAGTCATGCTTGAAAACCTGTCTTTTACTGCTTGGGCTATTGTAGATCATATCTTAAAAAGGACCTAACAAGATGACCTTACATGGACAAAACCCAAGTCTTGGTAAATCATAGAATCATTGAGGTTGGGAAAGACCTCTAAGATCCCCAAGTGCAACCTTCTACCCACAATATCTCCACGACCACTAGACCATGTCCTAACGTGACACATCCACTCATTTCTTGAACACGTTCAGGCATGGGGATTCCACCATCTCCCTGGGCAGCCTGTTCCAATGCCTGACCACTCTTTCAGTAAAGAATTCTTCCTAATATCACAGAATCAGAGAATCACAGAATGTTAGGGGTTGGAAGGGACCTCGATAGAACCTAAACTTCCTCTGGTGCAGCTTGAGGCCATTTTCTCTTGTCTTGTTAGTAACTTGGGAGAAGAGGCCAGCACTGGCCTCACTCCAACCTCCTTTCAAATAGATGTAAAGAGCAATAACCTTTCTCCTCAGCCTCCTCTTCTTCAGGCTAAACAATCCCAGCTCCCTCAGCCTCTCCTCATAAGACATGGTATTCAAATCCCTCACCAGTTTTGTTGCCCTTATCTGTACCTGCTCCAGCCACTCAATGTCTGACTGTACACAGGTACAGTCTCACCAGTGCTGAGTACGGGGGCATGATCACTTCCTTATTCCTGATGGCCATGCCATTTCTGATACTGGCTAGGATGCTGTTGGCCTTCCTTCAAAGTAAATCATCACATTGACATGAAGATTTATATATTTTTAATATATATATATGTATATGTGTGTGTATATATGTATGTATATATGATAAGGGTCTAGGACTGATTTTTACCCCAAACCAGAGAAATAGTTTTATGCTAAGGAGAAACTGCATCTAATTGAGGACTGAATTATTTATAATGTCTTGGGGCAGCTTTAAATTATGAACTTTTCACATCTCATTTTTATGGCAGAGGAGACCAACCTTTTTCTCTCCGCGCAAGTCTCATCCTTTCTTCATCAGGTCATTTTTTCCCCCAGGTGGTGCATGGGACAAATTCTGTCCTTAGGTGAGGAAAGCAGCATTGATTTCAGTGACAAATGCATACATCCAAGGACTACGTTTTCTTCTGTGTGGAACGACCACTCCCTGATTTATGCCCTATATTTTCAAGAGTGCAATAACCTCATTGCATCATTTACATCAGAAACATGTAAATTATCCAAAAAGCTGAGGTATGCAGTTCCTGCAGGAGAGCAAAACACCTTTGATAGGTCAAGAAAAGTGATTATTTCCATGGCTACCAGCAACTCTTAATTGCCATAATAGGCTCTTGTTCAGGGAGAAGATGTTAGGTTGAAAAATTGCAATAAATAAGAATTTGGTCACAAAACCTTTCACTACAGAGAGAAGTTTTCAAAGTACAACTGAAACATGGAACAAAACATGCTTAGCATCACCAAGAGTGGTGCACACAGTGCCCTCAGCTATCTATGTCCCCTGCAGTGAAAGCAATGCAAACATCTTGTTAGAAATCTATTAATTCCCGTAATCTTCCTTGTTACCAACTCTATGTAAATAGAATTATTAAGCCTCCAGTTCCCTTCTTTTGCTTCCTAATGATTTTTTTTTGCTAGTTTACTACAACACTTACAGATTATGAACACCATGTTATATAAAACCAAGCCACTATTGCTGCTGAGACACTCTGCTGGGTTTGTCACTACTGGAAAGTTGTTCTATCGAGGACACATCGAAGCAACAAATGTCTGAAACTGTGACACTTGGAAGAATGATAGCTGATCTTCATGACAAATAATGCAAAGCATAAACTCATTTGGCCTGCCCTAGATGATGATTCATTTGGAATACTTCCCCTCCCAAGGCTAAAAGTATTGCAATTTTAGGCTAAATGCCTTTTCATTAATTTAGTTTTAGAGTTTTACAGTATTGAAGCATGCTACCTGAGCAAAGCATTTTGATGGGTGTTTGGTTTTGGTGGTCTCATTCTTCTTGTTGATTGTAACAAACTAAACTGCAGCTATAAAGGTGAGAAATAATCAGAAAGGACTCGCATTGAAGAGGACTGCACCAGCATCCAAGTCAGGGGTAAACTTGTCTTGAAGTTTGGAGAAGAGAAGGCTCAGAGGAGACCTTAGAGCTGCCTTCCAGTACCTGAAGGGGCCTGAAAGGAAGCTGGGGAGGGACTTTTTACAAGGGCTTGTAGTAATAGGGTGATAAGGAATGATTTTCAGTGGGAAGAGGGTAGAATTAGACTGGATATTAGGAAGAAATACTTGACAGTGAGGGTGGCGAGACACTGGAACAGGTTGCCCATGGAGGTTGTGGATGATCTCTCCCTGGCAGTGTTCAAAACCAGGTTGGATGAAGCTTGGAGCACCCTGGGCTGGTGGAAGATGTCCCTGTCTATGATAAGGTGGGAACTAAATGATCTTTAAGGTCTCTTCCAGCCCAAATCTTTTTGTGATTCAAAATGTTAGGGGTTGGAAGGGACCTCAAAAGATCATCTAGTCCATTCTCTGAGATCCCTCCATAGCCAGTCCCTGCTGAAAGCTTGATCAAGACAGATAATATGTAACAAATACTGCAACGGAATCACAGGCTGGTTTGGTTTGGAAAGGATGCTTAAAAGCTTGCCAGTCCAACACCCTGCAGCAAGCAGAGGCAACTAGATATGGTTGCTCAATAAAAGCATCCACCTTCTGCAGCGGTAAATATATGGAAAACATGTCATGAAAAGGCCAGTCAGTTATGGTAGTAATTTGTGGAGTGATTTAAACCTGTGCTAGAAAGCCCTAGTTTCTCACCATAGGGCCAGCAGCTGAGGACAAGTGGCTGTGGACCAGCCTTGGAAGCTCAGAGGAGAAACAATTTGCTTTAGATAGCAGGACTGTGTGTGTTACTGATTTATTTTTGTCAAGAAAATAGAGTTTTGAAGACTAAGAAGATATTGAGTTGTACAGAGAATCATAACATTTGAAGACTGCATTCCATCATTCTTTTAAAAAATCCATAGGTTTATGTGAGATTATTGAAAAACACAGTTATGCTTCTAGCCTCAGCACAAAGCTGTCTTTTCCTTTTAGCCTGTAGCTCATCAGAGTATCTGCTCTGCCACATCTGGAGGACTGCGTCCAGTTCTGGGCTCCCCAGCGCCAGAGAGACAGGGAACTACTGGAGAGAGTCCAGCAGGGACTATGCTCTTAGCTGAGAGGCCTGGAGTATCTCTGTGAGGACGAAAGGCTGAGAGCCCTGGGGCTGTTTAATCTGGAGAAGAGCAGTCTGACAGGGGAACTTCCCAATGCTCAGCAAGAGCTAAAGGGTGGGGGCCAGAGGATGGAGCCAGACTTGTCAGTGATGCCTGGTGATAGGACAAGGGCCAACAGGCACAAACTGGAACCCAGGGTGTTCCACCTGGACAGGAGGAAAAACATCTTTGGTGTGAGGGTACTGGAACTGCCCGGAGAGGGCAGGCTGCCCAGAGAGGCTGTGGAGTCTCCTTCTCTGGAGAAATTCCAAGCCTGACTGGTCAAATACTGTGCTCCTGGGAAAGCTGCCGTGAGTGACCCTGCTTTAGCACTGGGTTGGACTAGATGATCTCTAGAGGTCCCTTCCAACACCTAGTATTCTGTGATTTAATGTAGTTACTGGTATAACACAGCCTGGTTATTGATAACTACCCAGATTTTACCAAACTGAATAAATTGATAACTAGCAGCAGTGGGAGTTTTGTCTGTGAGGGTGGAGATTACAGTGAATGTTTCTGAGCTATGGAAGGTCAGCTGCAGGTGGCAATGGCCAACTTGTATGTAACTACAAGTTTAGACTTCACACTTTCTCTATAACAAATTTCACATCACCAAGTGGCTTTAAAGACAGAGGGGAAAAAACAACAACAACAACAAAACAAACACCCAAAAAACCCAACAACAAAACAGAGTAATTTTCATCATTGTGGAACAAAAGCGCTAAAGCTCCTTGTGACTGTAATATAGAGAAAAGGTGTTATTAAGTGACACATCTGTCTCCAAGGTCTGGAAAGGAAATAGAATATGCTTTTACTTACCTAGTGCTCACTTCAGGCATTCAATCTAAACAGTCATTTTGAAGTTTTACAGAAGACAATACAAAATGCCATGCAATCATGGACAGCTTTTGATGACAAAAAGCAAAGCAGCAAGGAATTCTTCCACTGTAGCGAGCAGATAAAAGACCATCTTTGTATTTCTGAATGATACTCCAGGCTCAGGTGTTGCAGACCAAAATAACTCAATATTGCTTACCTCCAATGCACTTTTACTTCTGGAGTTAGTTCACCTGTATTGAGTCACTGCTGGTGCTTATTCTCAATCAGCTTCACGCACCCTTTTTGTATGCGGTCAGCACACAATATAAAAATAACACTAGACCTAGGAGGAAACAAAGTAAGGATAGATATGAGACTAGAGCTGAAATTGCCTCCGTGCATCAATTAGCCCTTTAAGAACAGGAAAGAGGTGTTCTTTCATGCCTTGTTTCCATTGACCGTCCTGTCTGAGAACTTTTTCCCGAAGCAAATAAAACCCCACATCTGTTACCTTGACATTCTAATCAACTACTCTGCATATTGGCTGGGGAAGAGGAGAAAATGGAGGGAAGTAGAAAAAAAAAGAATAGAATCATAGGATTGTTGTGGTTGGAAGAGACCTTTAAAATCATGAAGTCCAACTGTTAACCCAGCACTGCCAGGTCACCACTAAACCATGTCCCTCATTATCATGTTTACACACCTTTTGAACCCCTCCAGGGATGGGGTCTCCACCACTGCCCTGGACAGCCTGTTGCACAGCTTGAAAACCCTTTGTGGTAAGAAACTGTTTCTAAAATCCAATCCAAAGCTCCACTGACACAAACTGAGTCTGTTTCCTCTTGTCCTATGACTTGTTCCTTGGGAGAAGAGACCAACCCCCACCTCACTCCAAACGCCTTTCAAGATGCTCCTGTCCAAGGAGCCTTGTTTTATCTCTGTTGCCAGATGTATGTCAGCTATTTTATTTCATTGTAAGAAGCTTCTCAGATTGGCTGCTTAGACTGTTTGTGAAGAGCATCTCACAAGACCCATCATCATTCCTTCAGCCCAGGCTCTTGGATGTAAGAGAAAGGCATCTTTCAGGAGTGTGAAACAAGAGGATACAAGTATCAGAAAATAGATCTGGTTTATAGAAAGACTTGAGTGGGTAAAGAATGAGACAAATATGCACTCAAAGTGGAGCTCAATATTTCACTTTTAACTAAAGGAATGTAAACATACCGCCACAGGGTGACTTCAGCCATCTGATTTTCAGAGGGTTTCCACAGCACCAATGCTACTCTCTTGTTTGTAAATGCTTCTGCTCCTTGGATCTCCAGTGGAAGACAACAGAAGCAGACCAGAAATTCCCCTTGAGCTGGACACCCTGATACTAACTGGAGATTTTGGTTACATGTCTGCATACAGATGACAGAGAAAGAAGTACCTTGTAGGCATTCTGGAGATATGCAAGGTTAGTCTTGATGGGGCTCTGAGAACTAGTTGGGGACATCTCTGCTTACTGTAAGGCAGCTGGACTAGATGACCTCTAGAGTTCCCATTGTATTCTGTGATTGCTCCTTCAGCTTTTCCTCTCTCTTTCTCCTCTAAATGCCCACATTTTATAGGTTCTCTTTTCCTTTTTTATTCTCCACAAAACCACTTTCAGGCCAGCATAATTTTCCAGGCAAATTGCACACTTGTCAGATCACCTGATTAAGAGCCTGGGACTCATTACGATAAAAACCAACATGCTCAGTGAATCATTAAAAAGCAGATTGGTCAGTAATAATAATCAGTTTTCTGCTAATAAATACAGCTCAGCATGCCTAATTCTGTGTCCTACTCAAATACCAATGCTGAAGAATTCAACTTTTTAAAAGTACATTACTGGCTGTAGTATTAGTGGATTGGTCTTGGTAAGGAGCATTTCTTCTGTCTTTAAAGAGCAGTTAGTTCATGTATTAATTATTGCACTCAACGAGTGCATTGATTTCTTGAAAATCTCTTCATGCATAAAAGCAGTTTGAATATTGTGTATGGTTAAACCCTCTCAATCAACTTGGCTACAAAGAAAGACCCAAGTCATACTTGAATTCAAGAGCTAGCATCAGAAATGGAAGCACAGTTAATCCTCACCACACACCAGTGTGACAAACACCCATGGGGACACAGCAAACCTGACCACTTCTTAGCTGACCAAGAAGAAAGATTTGAAATAGAGAAAGTGTGGGGAACAGAGCAAGACTGCAGGGGCTATTATGTGACAGCAGGATGCATCCAGCTCTGGAGCCCCCAGCACAAGAAGGACATGATTCTGTTGGAGAGGGTCCAAAGGTGATCAGAGGGCCAGAACACCTATCTTATGAGGACAGGCTGAGGGATTTGGGTCTGTTCAGCCTGGAGAAGGTTCCAGGGAGACCTTAGAGCAGCCTTCCAGTACCTGAAGGGAGCTACAGGAGAACTGAAGAGAAACTTTTAAAAAGAGCATGTAGTGATAGGACAAGGGGCAGTGGTTCAAAACCAGACCAGATGTAGTTTGGACATTAGGAAGGAGTTATATACTGTGAGGGTGGTGAGACATGGGAACAGGTTGCCCAGAAAAGTTGTGGATGCCGCATCCCTGGAAGTCTTTATGAGGCTGATGCTCTCCGCAGGGCAGGAATGGGCTTTATAGCTTGCTGGTCTACTTGCACCAACGGTTTTGTGCTCTCATTGTAGGGACCTGAACACTGAGATGGCCATCAGAGTGAAGTTCAGGACTGTGGGGGCTTTATAGTCATAGAATGGTTTGGCTGGAAGGGACCTTTAAAGGTCATCTAGTCCAACCTCCCAGCAGTAATCAGGGATATCTACCAGAGCAACACAGTAACTGGGACTCCACTCACAGCCATGAAACTACTGCTCTGGCCACCACAGCTCAGCCCCAACAACTCTTTCTACATTGGTAAAGTGTGGTAGTGAGGCCCTTGTCCAGCTCTTTGTGGTAAGGAAGAACCCAGAGAGGCCTTCAGCTGTTCATTCACATCCCTAATAGGTGCCTGCTGCTTCCCAAAAACCTCCCATTAGGTGGGTCTAGATGCACAGTAGATGTGGTGCTTAGTGACAATCTAGTGGTGTTAGGTTAACAGCTGGAGTCGATGACCTTAAAGGTCTCTTCTAGCCAAAATGGTTCTATGATTCTATCTCCTTCTGTAAGACAGCTCATCCCAGTTTCAGTCTGTGATCTGAAATTCTTTAGGAGATATTCATTCCTTAGAAGTGCAGATCATGAACCCTCTTTGCTGATACGATGTGGCCGTCTGATCTGTGCTTGCTTCTGCAACATTATCCCTGCACTGCAAGGCAAGACTAAATACATGACATTAAGCAGCACGAGGAGCTTATGGTATGAATGACAGGAGGCATTAGTAAGTAGGGCCAAAGACCTAACATGAGCCAAGTAAACCCACACTGGTAGCAAGGCTGGATTTACTGTTGATTTGCCTTCAATCCTCTTCATTGTGCTGTCCTAAAAGCACAGGAGTGCTGTGATTTATGACTTCAACAGTTTCTAATGAACCATTCTGAAAATCTGTATTTTTTTGGGTAAGTTTTAAAATAGCAAAATCCAAACCAGATACTGAGTTAATTAGAGACTTAAATCAGGGAGCAGAAAGATTGACAAAAACTGTCCTCTCATTAACAACACTGCACAACTCTTTTGCAGCTCTGATGCTGAGTATTTTTAACAGAACTTCATAAACAAGGTAGATCAGTGAGTTAATTTCCAATTGCATTAATAATATTGAGTAATTTGTTAGAACATTTGCAGTGGGTAATAAATCTCATGTTAGAATCCCATACTTATCTAGACTGTTGTCATATTTTCATTGCTTCCTAAACAAAAATCTAGATCTGATTTTTTGATTAACTACTGGACATTAATTCTTCTTTCTAGTGCTTTCAACCTGAGGTTTTTTTAAGGAGATAATTTATTTTTCCAGGCACAATCCTCCTGCCCCTGTGCAAGGAAAGCTGTGAATTCCATAAAGATGTGTCCAAGGAAAGAGCTGTATCATCCTCTCCTGCTTTTCTGATAAACTTCTATTTATATCACAATATCTACAGAGAAATCCATCTAAAATAATTTTGGATGGCACGTGAGGGTCAAAAGAATTTCACATTCTGGAAATAAAGAACTTCACAGTGGCAGAAGTTCAGCTGGAAGTACCTGGAGTTCAGGATTGCTACCAACAATTACTCTGTGGAACAAGCATGCTCTGTGAAAACCCTTTGAAAAGGAAAAAAAGGTCAGATAAGCTGTCATTTTTCAAGGGTGATCCTAGTGGTGCATGAAGTAGTTCTTAAAATGGGAACTAACATCTGCTGAAGAAAGCAATAGGGGTAAGGTTATTGAAATGCTATCAATGTCTTAGAATTATCGCCGAATCATTAAGGTTGGAAAAGACCTCTAAGATCATCAAGTCCAACCATCAACCCAACACCACCATGCTCACTAAACCATGTCCCAAAGTACTGTGTGTACACATTTTTTTGACGCTTTCAGGGATGGGGACTCCACCAGCTCTCTGGGCCGCCTGCTTTAATACCTGACCACTCTTGCAGGAAAGACATTTTTTCCTACTATTCAACCCTAACCTTCCCTGGTGCAACTTGAGGCCATTTCCTCTTGTCCTGTCCCTAGTTACTGGAGAGGAGCTTGACACCCATCTCATCCAACCTCCTTTCAGGTGGCTGTAGAGAGCAATTTCTCATTATTGCCATAATGCAGATTATTTATTCAAACAAAAAGTGCTTTGTTTGATTTGAAAGGATTAAAATGTTTTGCTCCACACTGTCATGAATCCTTAACTCACACGCTGCATACATTAAAAGAGAGAGGGAAGAAACTGGAGTTTATGGGCATGTAGGGAAGTGTCTACCAATCATGGATTAGGGGTGAGAGTTCTGAGGGTCTGAAACAGCAACATGGAACTAAATTTGGGCTTGTAAACTAAGCAAAACCACTGTAAAGGAAAAAAAAAATCCTACCAAACTCTTAGTGCCAAAACACATTGCTGCAAGTAAGTACTTCGAGGAGGAATTTAACATTTGAAGCAGTGATTTGTTTGTCCCAGCCCAATTCATTAGCTCTGAGCAAGTGCCAGAGTTAAGAATATAAATTTGGAGTGTTCTTTGTTGGTGATAGGTGCTGCCTGATGGCAGGAAGTCATTTCCCTGCTCAGAAGAAGCTCCTGGTTTCCGTGTGATTTAAAATGCCACCTGAAATAAAGGAATTATCAAGGCTTGGCCTTGATGTACGAGCCTATTTAAATCCCTGGGGTGAGACACTGAGGACTACTCTTCCAAAACAGCCTGAACAGGATCATTAAGCAGTGCAATAATAGCTTGGAATTGGTTCCTGCAGTATAAGGATGAAGCTGTAGCGGGTGTGCTGGAAAGAGCTGCTCAATTACAGGCAGCTGAATAGAAAGGCTAAATAGGACACGAGATACAGCAAACAGCTCAAGCTGCTGAAAGGCTGCAGGTGGAACCCAGTATGCACCAAACACTCCTCCTTACAGACTCAGGTCAGGATGAAAGTTCAGAACTCAATGTGTTGAAGGAATTTGGCTTCCTTTGAGGAGAGGTAAACCTCCTATAGCTGATAGTCATAGAACCATTAAGGTTGGAAAAGACCCCTAAGATCAGTCCAGTCTTCAACCCAACACCATCATGCCCACAAAACCATGTCTCCAAGTACCTTATCTACATGTTTTTTAACACCTCTAGGGATGGCGACTCCACCACTGCCATGGGCAGCCTGTTACGGGGTTTGGTCACTCTTTCAGTAAAGGAGTTTTTCCTAATATCCAACATAAACCTCTTCTGGTACCACCCGAGGACACTTCCTCCTGTCCTATCATTTGTTGCTTGGGAGAAAAGACTGGTCCCCACCTCACTCCAACCTCCTTTCAGGTAGTTAGAGAGAGCAAGAAGGTCTCTCTTCAGCTTCATCTTCTCCAGAATCCAAACTTGCATGTCCAAAGCCAGGGATTGTGGTCTATGATTGTTCTGTATCTCTGATTTCCACCTCTGGAAGGTCAGGAAACAGGGCAGGGGTTTTGTTTGGTTGCTTTTGGGTGGGGTTTTTTTCTTTGTTCATTCTTACCTACATGGAAATATAAAGGAGGAGATTCTAGTTTGAGGGCCTGGGAAAGATGAACAACACTGGTTACTGCTGACTGCAGGGGGGTTGGACTAGATAACCTTTAAAGGTCACTTCAAACCCAAACCAGTCTGTGTTTCTGTGATTCTATACCATAAAGCAGCTTTCTCCCCTGGAAAGGCCACTGCCTTCTAGGTGCTTGTGTGTGCAGAAGCTGAGTACCAAAAGGCAGAGTGGTGACAGTGCTCTTCTAAACACACTGAACACTAGTGCTGACCTACTCCAGAACATTTGAAGACTGACAAATTATTTATCAATCAGCAAAGGAGAGGAAAACCTTTCTATGTCTATCTGGTTGCTAATTATTTTCAAGCAAGGTTTTGCCATTTATTTTCTTAATTTTTTGAGATTTCTAGTAAAATTCCCAGTATAAACCATGGTAAACTCAGCTTTGTCCTCAATAATCCTAAGTAGGGATTTTCTTTCAACAGTATCTCCTTCTGGTCAGACTCAAAAAATCTTAGAGGTCTTTTCCAACTGAAACAATCCCATGATTCTATAATTCCTTGGACTTGATCCTATGAGGCTGGCACTAATCACCCATACATCATTTGCATGTTTCACTGTACAAATGCTGAAATCCAAGGCCTCATCCAAGGCCACATAGACTTGTTTTTTTATCACAGGTACTGTGTTAATGTGACTGGCCAGGTGAGAAGAGGTGAGCAAGATGATAAAGTATTGCAAAGCCTAGACTTGAATTTAAACAAGCCTATTTGATGAAAGAAGCATCCAAAAGAAGGGGTAGAAGCTAAATGGCCACCTTAGTGTAATATTTGTTAGCTAGATTGCTGCTCTCACTGTATCTGGTCTCAGAGGTGTCCTCTAATTTGCTCTGTTCTTCCACTGGACAGCTGAAACCTTTTAATAAAATAAAAAACTAATAAAAACTTGATAAATAACTAATGGTAAATATTGTACTTCTGCTTGGAATTCTTGGCTCATTTGGTATCCCACTGGTAACACTCATGGACAATTGCCCAAGACCTTGAGAAAACCTCTCCATCCAGCCCCACTAAAGACAGTGGATAACTCAGCCTGATCTTCAACCATCTCCTCCATTTTATCTCCTAATGCATGAAACCCACTGAATACTTTTAAAGAGGTATCTCTTCTGATAGGTCTTTCTCTTCCTGAGCAATTACTGTGTAATAAACCCTTTTACTGGTTTTGCTTACATACTGTATTTCTGAAAACACAACAATAAATGGCTGCAAACCCAATAAAATGTACTAGGCTAGTGTTTTATTACAAACAAGCCAATACCATCCACTGCAGCATATTTTTCAGCTCAATGCACCAGGATTCTTATTGTCCAGGTGAACGTTCCTGGCTGTAAATCCCAGCACTATGGCTCTTTCCCAGTGCACTCTAAAACTTCTTTAGCTTGATGTGCCTTAAAACACTCCCAGTCCTTGGACAAATTTATGGGGAGGATAAAGCCTGGTGGGTTTATGCCAAGGCATTTTTAACTTTGCTAGCCACCCTGGAAGCTTTTGAGGTGCTGCACTGGAAGCATAGACTGCAGAGTTCAGCTGTTGAAGTCCTTCAGCATCCTAGGTAGACCTTGCAGAAGCAGGCCTGGGCTGTCTGCAGCAAGCTGGTGTGGGCAGCAATCCATCAACTGTTGCACTATTTATTAACTGTAAGTGATGGTTCCCAAAGCAGGAACTCTGCATATCTTCCTGGCAATCATCATGCTTACCACAAATGTGAATAAGACAAATATTGAACAAAAAAAGCCTTCAGTGAGCCTCCTCAGTATGGTTCCTCTAACTTCTACTATTCATTTTCATCAGTCATCACTCACTGTCCCAGAAACAAACCTCTTTGGCAAAGACTTCTCTGAGTAGCTATCCTACATATCTAGATGGAGTGCTTCTAATGGGGAACTATATCTTGGTCACAGTCCTCTACACCTGCCAATTTGTCAGAAACAACTTCACAAGGAGGGAGAATCACCTAAGGCTGGTGGTCAAGGGCCTCAGACTCAGCTGAGTTCAGTTCTGCTATGTGAGATTCACAAATACAAACCAAAATATGAGTATACAACTGAAATGATTTCTTAAAGATGCCCCCTTTTTATGTGAAAGGCTAGACCTGGACAAGTTAGAGTGCTGGGCAGAGAGGAACATAAGGAAGCACAACAAAGACAAGTGGAGGGCCCTCCCCCTCAGCAGGAATAACCTCCTTCAGCAGTACAGGTCAGGAACTGAATTGTCTGAAAGTAGTTCTGTGGAGAAGGGCCCGGGAGTCCTGATAGACAACACATTCACCATGAGTCAGCAATGTGTTCTCTTGGCCAAGAAGGTCAATAGCCTCCCTTGGTACATGAAGAAGAATGTGATGAGCAGGTCAATAGAGGTTCTATTCCCTCTCTGCTCTGGTGAGATGACATCTGGAGTATCTGGCCCTGTTATGGGCTCCCCAGCTCAAGAAAGACAGGGAGCTACTGGAGAGAGTCCAACAAAGGTTACAAAGATGTTGAGGGGCCTGGAGCATCTCTGTGAGCAGGAAAGGCTGAGAGACCTGGGGCTGTTGAGCCTGGAGAAGAGCAGTCTGAGAGGGGTGAGGGGCAATAGGATGGGGCCAGACTTTTATTAGTGGTGCCCAATGCCAGGACAAGGGGCAATGGGCACAAACTGGAGGAGAAACTTTGGTGTGAGGGAGCTGGAGCCCTGGAGCAGGCTGCCCAGAGAGGTTGTGGAGTCTTTCTCTGGAGAGATTCCAAACACACCTGGACACGGTGATCCTTGGCAACACAAGGTGGACCCTGCTTCAGCAGAGGGATTGGACTAGATGATCTCCAGAGGTTACTTCAATCCCCCTACCTCGCTGGTGTTCTGTGAACTCAACATCAGTATCTGTTTAATGGGTAGAATATTAACATGCACACATACAGAAAGCAGTACATCCATTAATTACAGCCATTTGCTTTTCTGACTGCTGAATGAAGCAAGTGGCTGGGGTTTGATGTCACACAGTATAAATGCAGATGTGATTTTTTTGCTGAAGCAGTCTCCAGTTCTCTGCAGTACACAAGAAGTAGCAGTAGATTACTGGAATACATTTCCTTAGCAAGTGTCTGAATAATTTCATGCCCAGGAGAAAGAAGTTCTCCTAATACATCTTCAGTCTTGTCAGCAGCACTTTGAGCCAACAAGAGCTGCCTGTCTCTCTAACAAGGGCAATAAGAAGTTTAAAAGGATCCTATCCGCAACTCTGTGTCACCCTTTATCATGGTGGGATGCAGTCCATCCTTTTCTTTGTCTGTTTGCCAAAGGGCTAGTTTTTGGGCCCTCACTCCAAGAAGGGCATTGAGGTGCTGGAGCAGGTCCAGAGACAGGTAACGAAGCTGGTGAAGGATCTGGAGAACAGGTCTGGTGAGGAGTGGCTGAAGGAACTGGAGTTGTTTAATTTGGAGATAAAGAAGCTAGAGAGACCTCATTATTCCCTACAACTCCCTGAGAGAGGGTTGGAATGTGGTGGGGGTTGGTCTCTTCTCCTTAGTATCAGGTGATAGAATGAGAAGAAATGGTCTGAAATTGTGCCAGGGAGGCTTAGGTTGGAGATTAGGAAAAATTTATTTCCTGCAAGAGCGGTCAGGCATTGGAGGAGGGTGCTCAGGGAGGTGATGGAGTCCCTGGAGGTGTTCAAGAAATGTGTGGACATGGCACTTTGGAACATGGTTTAATGTGGTCTTGATGGTTGGACTCAATGGTCTCAGAGATCTTTTCCAACACAAGCAGTTCTATGGTTCTATGAAGAGCTGATCATCTCCAAATAAGGAATTCTATATATTTTCTTCTGACAATTGTCACTCAAAACAACCAATGACTAAAATGAACATTGTGTACAGAAGCCAAAATTACTTCAACATTAGAGATGACCTCTGAGACCAGATACCAATATGATTTAAATCAGTATTATAACCTATGCTGGAGGTATATTTCTTCATCTTGCACCCTGCTACAAATCACTTCCCAATATATAACTGCTGCTTTGATAGCCCATGGTCAACCCAACCTGTGATGCCCTTGGTGTTCAGTTCCTGCTTTCACAGCATATTACATAAACACCCAAATGGACTCTAGAAAATGGGTTGCACATTTACAGGAAGAAAGTTCCATTAAGAGAAAATATTTCTGGTACGAAATTCAGGCAATAATTTTCTTGATCTTCTCTGAATCTCACCTTTCATTTTGGCTTCCTGTTCAAAAAGGCTTAAGATCAAATCCAACATGATCCTATTATACAGAAATCCATCATGGGCTTGCCAATGATCTCAGCAGAGGGCAATTAGGAAGACATCAATGTGACAATGAAGCTGTTACATCACATCTTTCTCATTTGATGCTCTATAAACTTACTTTACCCATCCATTTAATATGCTTTGATGTATGGCGATGTAGGAAGATGTATTTACCCTTTCCTTGGACAGTGCAGCAGGAATTGCTCCCTTGTCTTTTCTGCTTGTTCCCATCATCCACCCTATAGGTAAATCTCCACAGATACCTTTCCAGCCAGCATGTCCTGAAAGCCATCAAGGTTTTTGAGATAAACTTATTTCAGAGCTAAAGATTCTTCCCACTTTCTAGCACTGCCTTAACCAGGAAAGTCTGTCTGACTCCCCTTTGTCAAAAACTGCTGCTGAACATGAAAAGATGCAATGGACTCTCAAACACAGAAGTCTCAGACCAGCTGAAGACTCTACAGCTTGACGTCAGGTTTTTCTCCTACAAGGACAGGCTGAGAGAGATGGGGTTGTTCAGGTTGGAGAAGAGAAGACTCCAGAGAGACCTTCTTGTGACCTTTCACTACTTAAAGGGGGCAAATAAGAATGCTGGGGACAGAGTTTTGAGCAGGTCCTGTTGTGACAGAACAAGGAGTGATGGTTTAAACTAAAAGAGAAAGATTCAGACTGAGGGTGATGAGACACAGGCCTGGGTTGCCCAGAGAGGTGAGACGTGCCCCATCCCTGAAACCATTTGAGGTCAGGTTGTTTGGGATTTGGACCAACCTGTGCCAGTTGCAGATGACAGAATCATAAAACCATAGGATCATAGAGTCATAGCCTGTGTTGGAAGGGACCTCTGAAGGTCATCTAGTCCAACCCCCAAGATGTCCCTTCTGATGGCAGGGAGGTTGGGCTAGATGACTCTGAAAGGGCTCTTCTGTGATACTACAATCTAGTGGCCAGCAGCTCAAATCTTGAGGCACTTGTGACATTTGCTGTCACTGGAGAAGCCCTGCTTGACTTATTCCAGTGCTGTTGGTGGAAATGCAGCCCTGCTGTGGGAAGATCCTCCCGGCATGGTTCTTTACAAAACTTCAATTGAAGTGCACATAGTTCTGCAAAGGAGAGAAATCCTCAAGGGCAAAAATGTCACTGAAGTCAACTTAAATCACATGAATGATAACTCCACTGGGAGAACAGCAGACATCAGTCATCAGAGTGCTTGCTTAATGTCCCCTGTTTTGGAATATTTCTCCTGTCAGTCATTTTGTTCATCTACTGGGCAGCCAGGAGGATGAACAGAATTACTCTTAGCAGACTAAAGCTACGGACCATTGCAAACAGTCTGTAACAAGAACACTTCACAAGCACCTGGGAATGATGATTCAGCTTTCCCCCCACTTTCTATAGATATCCTGGTTAAAGGTGCCTGATTAACCCTCTCAGAGACACATCCTTGCAATGTTACCTGCTTCAAACCCACATTAAATCCCATATTCTTGTCTTTAAATAGGATACTGTTCATAACTTAATCTTCAGTATAGCCAGCATATGTGGCATGCTGCAGTGACTCCAGTGCCAAACTGATCCACAGGCATCAGTTCTTCTCTCCCACATCCCTAGGATTCCTTCTACTTAACCTCTTACATGTGGGGAGAAACCTCAACAAAACTCCAGCAACTTCTGCTTGATCTTCCTTTAAAGTTTGCTCTAATATCTCTGCTATGATGGTTGAAAAGTCTAGTCCTGATCCTAGGTTCACAGTGACAAACTCTACTTCAGACCTATTTAAAAACCAGCAACAAAACCCAACTCCAATATTTGGTCTTAGGTTGGTGCTTGGACTTGATGATCTCAGAGGTCTTTTTCAACTGAAAGGGTTCTGTGATTCTATAGTTTTTCTCTACCTTCACTTCCACCTAAAATGAAGCAAAATGAACCCAGACCAGACCCATGCTACTCAAACAGTGACCAAACCAGGCAACTCCTCAACAGATTTCTGGTGAAGCATCTGTGAAGTTTGAACTGCTTTCTCCAAGTCCTGGAAATAACTGCAGTGACTGATGTTGATAAAAAGCAAGACCTCAAAACTGATACTTAATCTGGGTTTGTAGTTGAGCACACAACACAACCATAGCCCAAAAGACACTGCCTGGGCTCATTCAGGAGCATCCCCCTGAGAGCCCCACAATGCTGCAGCTGGAAGCTCAGCCAGGTCATAACATCCTGATAAGTATCTGTTACAAAAGGAGGAAAAAACCTGACACACTCCTGAATTAATATTGATTTTGTGTCAATTGCTTTATATTCCCCCTTACCCAGACTGCAGGTCACTGATGGAGAGGGTCCTCAGGAAGCAAAATTAAAAGGAACTGTCATCCAGCAGCAGTGAAAACAAAAGTTTCCCTAATAAGCAATAATGATTTAGAAGACTGCAGCATCTTTGGTTACTCTGTAGTGTGGTAGAAATAAAATTCTGTTTTTCTTTCTCTCAGCAGCTCATAAATCCAGCAGGGGCTACACTTGAAGATCAAACAATCAGCAGGTACTGGTAAACACTGAAGCATCTTCAAAGTTCATGATAAAACCCAAACCTAGGCTAAAAGTGTTTTTTTTTTTTTTTTTTTTTTTTTTTCCTTCTAGAACAATCAGATGTTTGAAGTCTAATGATAGATCTCCAGATTAGGTGGCTCTCATAATCTTTCAAGCCCTATTTTTCTTATTGTCTTATATCCTGCTATTAGTTGCCAATTGCTCTCTGAGTACAGCTTCCTCCCTCACACATACCTGCATCAACCACATCAAAGCTGGATGTAACCCAGGAGATCATCAAACCCAACACACCAAGAGCACATTCAGCCATGCCTTTGTCTACCTGCACTGAACAAACTAATTTCACAACAAACAGAGCACTCTGAGGTCTTTTTCCTTTATGGCTGCAATTTTCATTAGGGTTGTGTTCTCCACCCCTCTTTGGGTCCTCTGTTCTTCTCACCCTGTATCTCCTCTATTTTGCTTTCTTCCCTACCCTTCTATTTTCCCTGAGCTCTGTCCTTGATTAGTTTTACCCAAGAGAGAGTGAGACTGCCTGTCTTGCTGCAGCTCAGATGTGATCTCTCTGCCCTGGTTATAAATCAGATCAAAGGATAGTTTTATAGGTCACTTTGGCTTCCTTATTTCCAAATCCTCCAAATAGATTTAATTGCATTTAACTTTCCGGCTTTTTTCCCCCCTTATGCCTAAGTTCATTATCTCATCCCTCACCACACTCTCAAGCTAAAAACCTGGACAATAGGAGAACAATGAGAAGATGCTTTGAGCATTCAAGTTATACTACAGAGTTTCCTGATAAGCAGCCTTGAGCAAGCCCATGTCTATCCAAAATCACAGAGGGGCTCACCTCTCAAAGTCCCTTTGACTAGTTGAGCTCAGCTGCTGCTTTCTGAGCACCAGTCTGCACCATTGGAAATCATAGAACCATAGAATCATGAAGGCTGGAAAAGACCTTTAAGATCATCGAGTCCAACCAAATATGACCATACTTCATGGGAAACACACAGCAGAGCGTGAGGAAACGTCCAGGTAAATGAGGCATAGCATTTGAGAGTAATTAATGTGTTCAGGTTTGATAAAATAACTGACGTTAAAATTCAGAGCACTACTATTTGAGGAACCACCCTGTGCATGCAGAGGATAAGAGCACCTCAGCAGATCCTTTTGAGTGGTAAATCTCTTGACACTTCCAAATCTGGGCTTAGAAATCAAATCCAAATGTCAACGTAGTTGAAACCCAGATCACTACACAACACAGGCATGTCTTCATATTCTGTTGGAGCAGGAGGGAATAGATGAACTGGCCATCGTGTTTGCAACCTTCTCCCTTGCCCTCATTAATGTTTTATTAATATTTCATATGACATGAAAGCAGATTTTCCTTTGTGCCTGGCATTAAACACTGATCAATATTAACGTTTGATTCATATCTCTAAGAAAAGGACAGCAAAAGGGAGCACAAGTGAAATTGGAGATATAATGTACATGAACTTCAATAAGGCTGTTGGAACAGCAAGGCTAGTGAAATAATCAATTGGACAAGGAACTGGCTAACAAATGGGACCAGGGCTGCGACAGCAGCTGACAAACAAGGCCAGAGCTGCAAGAAGGGGCCAGGAGAGACTTCCCTGCTGCAGCACAGAGAGGAAGCCAGCAGAGGAGGGATGGGAAAGAGGCACTGGAAGGCAAGGAAACAGTTTGATTATACTTCATTTGGAGAGGGGCAGGTGGGGACGAGATCTAGAGAACTATAAAGAGACTTTTGCACTGTGAGGCTGGAGAGGGCTTGGACAGAAGAAGAACCAGTTAGAGCAAATGATCTATCAAAGGGAGGAGCAGTATAGAGCTGCAGGAAGTAAAAGTGAAGCTGCTGTGCAGGGATGGGACACAAAAGGTATGTGTTGAACCACACGCACATGTGTTATGCTGGTGGCATAGCTGTAGTAATATACTGGGGCACTGGGATGAAGGTCTGCTACTGCTCTGTAAAAGTGTACCTCCAGCAAGGCTTGCTTGGTGAGGTGTGTGACCGGTTTAGGCTGTGCCTTTAAGAGAAGGACACGTTCTGAACACTCTGGCTGAATATTTTGGTATATAAATGAAAACAAGAGATATGCTAATCCAATTTCATTGGTGGAACCCGGCTGTAGGTTCTGGCTTAGTCTTTCAGTCGGGGGGGGGGGGGGGGCAGTCAGTCGTCTTCTTCTTCCCCCTGTGCTGTGAGCTGGCTCGTTTCTCTCTACGATTCTTGCTAACCAGATAAGAGAAAACTAACTTTTGCATCCGCTTTGAGCTTTAACAAGTTTTCACCCTTTTAATTACCTTCCTTTCTCTTTCTCTCTAACCCTTTTGGGAAAAAGGGGAGGTAGGGAGGGAGAAGGGAGGGGCAGGCCGAACCCCCTGGCCGCAGGGGGGTTGGGGAAAGGTTTCCTGTATTACATACATTGCTGTATATTTCTGTATATATTGTAAATATTGTATGTTTTTGTACATATTCATTGCATTCCATTTTCTGCTTGTAAAATATAGCTTTCATCTGCTTCTTCGGCTGAGTTAGCTGTGGAATTCTTTTGTGTGGGGGGGGGAACCTTCCTACTCCACCACAAGGTGATGTGCAAGAAGACCAAGAGGTGTTCATAAGGATAGTTTAGAAAAGCAAAGAAAATTTGTGACATGAGGAGGTGATACCTGAAGGAAGCAGCGACACTGCACAGCACTGAAAAAACCCACAGTCTGACAAATAAATAAAAGGCACAATATTAATTGCTTGATACTAGAACCTGCATTTCAACACAGCAGAAGCAGCAAGTTGCCATAATGAAAACAGGACCTGGCCAAGGAGAGTAGACACCCAGAAAATTTATGCTCAGAACTTATTCTCAGTTTGCCCCTTTGTTTGCCACTAGCAGTAGCCAAAGGAGGAGCTGTTCAAACAGCTGATACTGTGATACTTCTGGTAAGTACCTTTAGATGTTTCCAACTGTTGCCAAACCCAGGAGTTACACAATCCCTTGAGCTTGAACAAATCAGCATATTCTGTGCAAGCAAAGGGATATGGATAAACAAGAGTGGGAGGTAAGAAATGTTCTGCAAAGCATTTTGCTCAGATGTTGCATGCCTGCTTGTTGCCTATAGCATTTTGCAGACTTGGTCTGGGTGACTTACTGGGTCAGACTGATGCCTTGATACCTTTTCTGCTCTGGAATACCCATGCTGTGTCTCCGGCTCCCAGATGCCCATTAAAGACAATGGACACAGTAATACTAAAATCTCTCAAAGTTGGTGGCCCTACCCTCCTGACAGCAGATTGGCATTATCTGACAAATGATTAGAGCTAAACTGTCTTGAAAAATGCAAATATGCCTATGCAGAAATGGAAAATTACCATAAAAGTCTTTAGGACCGCAGGAAACTTCAAAGCCAATTTGTGCATTCAACTAAAACTTCAGTCTCCCCGTTAGCAGTGTCACGCTGCTCGTTAGTTATCCTTCTAATTAGAACAGCATGGGCAGGGGCATACTGCAGATAATAGCTCAGATAACAAAATTACACAGGTTAGAGAGCTGGTGTCTACCTGATCTAGGATAACTTTGATTTAGACTCTTCCTTGACTAGGCAAATCTGTTCAGTACCAGGAGAAGCCTTATCTGCTCTGTGTCAGGTTATTTTTCAGTTGCTTAACAGTTTGACTCCAGGGTGGGTGTAGAATCATAGAATAAATTAAGATGGAAAGGACCTGAAAGATCATCTAGTTCCAAACACCCTGCCACGGGCAGGAACACCTCCCACTAGGCCAGGATGCTCAAGGCACCATCCACCCTGTCCTTGAACTCCTCCAGGGAGGGTGCATCCATGACCTCCCTGGGCAACCTGTTCCAGTGTCTCACCACCCTCACTGGAAAAATTTTCTTCCTAATCTCCAATCTAAATCTTTCCTCTTTCCCCTCATCCTATCACTACAAGCCTTTGTAAAAAGTCCCTTCCCACCTTTCTTGTAGTCCCCTTCAGGTACTGGAAAGCTGCTCAAAGTAAGGTCTCACCTGAGCCTTCTCTTCTCCAGGCTGAATAGACCTAAGTCTTGCAGCCTGTCCTCATGGGGAGGTTCTTCAGCCCTCTGATCATCTTCATGGCCTCTTAGGAACCTGCTCATTTCTGCTCTGGGACTCAGCTTCACTGTTCTCACTTTCAGATTCTAAAGTTCAAGTGTAAAACAGTCTCTTCTCCATGTAGACACTAAGAAAGGGTGCACCTGCATTAGCAGAACCTTCAGATCAGTGGGAATAGGTTATTTTAGCTGCTTTCTTCACAAGAACCTTTAATGTAGTGAAGCACTTCACTTTCAAGGTAAGATTCATGAGTCATTTCAGAATAATTTAAAGCCAAGGCAAACGCAACCTTTCCTTTGCAGATGAAGAAAACTCTCTTGTCACTGCAAAGCATGCTCTTCTTTTGCAGGAAAGGGTTGAAGGAATTATGTGATGAAAGAGACTTTAAGGAGAGAAATTCAAGTCTGGTTCTTTGCACAGTGCTATCAGCAGTTAGACAAAAGCACAACGAACATTTGGTAGCCTCTAGTAAAAGCTGTCCCTCACGCAGCATGCATCAGTGGACTTCAGTTAATGTTGGTCTAGCCAAAGCACACTTTTTCTTAAGTAAATGCTTCAGCAAATTTGCTCCTGAAAACCATGGATATTCAGGATTATTTCCCAAGGTTATGGAAATTACTGCTCAGCTGACTGGAACTGCTCTAGTTCAGACAAACTGAGATCAAGCCCCAAATCTCCAGACTGGTAAGATGGAGTCCCTCATGCTCATCATATTGGATCTTCCCTGACAAAGAATGGCATTGTTAATGGCTATGAAGGAGTGCCATTTAAGTGAGATCTTCAGTGTTATTTAAAACCCAGACTCACTTAAGATGAAGCTGCTGGACCAATTTTCTGAATCATTAGTTTAGACAACTATCAGTTGCCAGTAATACTCTTCCCATTCTCCTCCAGGAATAGATTTGGCCATCAAAATACAGATGAGTCCCAGTAGCCTCCTGGTCATGGGGAGCGCCACTGCCAGGGCAATCCTAGTCCTGGGGCAATCCCAGCCAATTTTGGTAGGATGATTTTCAGCCTCAAACTGATCTTCTTATGACTCTCTGTGTTCTCTTTGTGCTGCCCCATAGTGTGGGAGCTCTGAGCATCTGCACAGCGTTCACTGGCAGCTCAAAAAGCCAGCCATCAAAAGATGTGTGGTCTGCAGGTCAAGGGAAGTGATTCTTCCCCTCTACTCTGATCTTGTGAGACCCCACCTGGAGTACCGCATCGATTTCTGCGGCTCCCGGAACAGGGACATAGGACTGTTGGAGAGGATCTAGAGGAGGGCCACAAAGATGATTAGAGAGCTGAAGCACCTCTTCTACAAGGACATGATGAGAGACTTGAGTCTGTTCATCCTGGAGTAGAGAGGGCTCCAGGGAGACGCTATAGTGGCCTTCCAGGACCTGAAGGGGCCTACAGGAGACCTTTATAAAGGCCTGTGGTGATAGGACCAGGGGCAATAGTTTTTAACTAGAGCAGGGGAGATTGAGAATGAACTTTAGGAAGAACTTATTTAGCATGAGGGTGGTGAGACACTGGCATGGGCTGCCCAGAGAAACTGTGGACACTCATCCCTGGAAGTGTTCAAGGCCAGATGGATGGGGCCTTGAGCAACCCGGGCTAGTAGGAGGTGTCCCTGCCCATGGCAAGGAGGTTGGAACTAGATGATCTTTAAGGTCCCTTCCAACTCAAGCCATTCTTTGATTCTATGATCTCTGAAAAGAAAAAGGAACACCTCCTTCCAAAAGTTAGCCCTCTGCTAGCGGACTCAGAGCTGGCCATTAATAGCTGCAAAGACTCCAAATTTGCATTAGCAATTCCTCATGTAGCTCAGTAATTTCATCTCATCACGTAATCCCTTCTGCTCATTATGTCTGCTGAGAGCAAGGAAAAAAAATTCACACAAAAATTGCTGCCTTATAATCATGGGAGAGAGCTGCTAACCTGACAGGCCACAGTTGAGGAGCTTTATATTCAAACTAGGAAGTAGTAAAATATACAAGTTGTTTGTTTGCAGTTCATGTCAAAGCAAGAGGGTCTGGGCTAACCCTTGGAGAGAGGAAAAGAGAGAATAAATAGATCATCAGCCCCTGCAGAAAATATCCTGCCAGTGATCATGGATTTATGAATTCATATGGCGGCACATCTCCACACAGAACTGAATTGTCTAGTCATTTTAAAGATAAATATTGCAGATGGGTGAATAATTCACTCGTACAAATGTTCACTGAAAACAAATTAACTGGCTTGTGTGTACAGGTGATGGGAAATCGTAATAGTTATTTCACAGAATGTTTGAGAAGGCAGCTTCTAAAATTCATCCAGCCTTCCTCAATCACAGAATTATAGAATTGCTTAGGTTAGAAAAGATCCTTAAGATCATCAAGTCCAACTACTGACCTAACACCCACCACAGCCATTAAACCATGTCCCAAAGTGCCATATCTACATATGGTTTGAACACCTCCAGGGATGGTGACTCCACCACCTCCCTGAGCAGCCTGTTCCAATGCCTGACCACTCTTTCAGGAAAGAAATTCTTCTTAATGTCCAACCTAAACCTCTCCTGATGCAGCTTGAGGCCATTTCCTCTTGTTCTATCACTTCACACTAGGGAGGAGAGACCAACTCCCAGCTCAGGCCAGCTTTCTTTCAGGGAGTTGTAGAAAGCCAGAAGGTCTCCCCTCAGCCTCCTTTTCTCTATGCTGAACAACCCCAGTTCCCTCATCTGCTCCTTGAAGGACTTGTGCTCTAGACCCTTCACCATCTTTGTTGCTCTTCTCTGAACCTGCTTCAGCAACTCAATGAACTTCTGGGCATGAGTCGCCCAAATGTAAACCAAGCTGAAGTTGGTATCTAAGCTACCAAAATTCCCAAAGCCCAGCTTTAGAGACTTGCCTAGTGACTTACTTCCAGGTACCACAGGGGATGTTAATGAGATCCTGGCTATGTGTGTACAGAAGGCTGCAGCTATGACAGCTGGTGTGGACCGCGACAGCGATCTTTCCAGAAGTAAACATACAGCTGTATTTCATGCAGGGTTGTCAATACCTCTTTAAAGTCAGATTGGAATAGAAGGGATTGGAATATACAGACAGGACAGGTGTTTTCAGCTCACACTGTGCCCTTACCATCAAGAAGATGCTAAACTGACTCTATAAGCATTATCACCAGCCAGAATAAGTCCATAAAAAGGGGGTTACAGGCAGTCCATTAGTAGCACAAAATAGACATAAAACTATGATAAGTTACTGAGATAATGAGGCAGCAGGACACAAAATCTCCTGCATACAAAGAGAGCCTGTGATTTCCAAACCAACAATTCACTTGGAAGCACACCTTCCCCATGAGCACTGGGTAGCAGCTGGTTTCTTCAATTCATTCAGTAGTCTCAGAGGTTAGAACTGAGAAATATGATTAACTTCTAAGTTGTCTGGGTGTTTTCCCTCTAAAATCCTATTGGCTTTCCTCACAGCAGTCCCAGCACCTGCTCAGGATGAGGAGGACCAAATACAGCTCCCTAAACACAACCTCATCTTAAGTTTGAGCCTCTTAATTTTACTAATGACCTCGAGGGACACAGACCTCCATAAATCTACAGATAATAACCTGCTCCTCTTAACCCATCTTGGAAAAGCAGCAAAATACATCAAGGAAGGAAAGCCTTACCCAACAAGCACACATTCTTGAAGTTTGAGCCTAGTATAAATAATCCTTCAGGAAAATGTGATTAAAAACTTCCCGCATAATGCAGCACAAATTCAATCAAAAGAAAATGGGTTGTGTTCTTCAAAAATCTCCCCTCCAAAATGCATTTGAATCCATCTGTTCCTCGCCGATACCCACAGCCATTAACCTGGCCATTTTATTTTACCACCCTCCCTTTCTTTCTCTTTCCTGTTGCTCATTGAGTTTGTCTTTGCTCTGCTCCAAAAAGGAAAGTCCTTAATCAAACAGCCTGTGCTAAAGGAGTATTTCCAAGGCATACATGTGTAAATATGCAATATCCAAGTTACACTCCAATAACTGTAACAGTTTTGGTTTAGAAATGTTGTCTTCCACTTGCCACCTCCCCCCTCTTCATCATGGTGACCCTACAAAGGGCTGCAACCTGTGGATAAGAGGACATTCATTTCAGGACTACAGTAGAGCTGCTATCTGTGATAAACTCCAAATGCCCAACGGGAATGTTTCATTTTCACGTCAGCCAATATATGAGATGCAGCTACAGGGATTTAAATATGATACTCAGGCTCATTAGTAAAGCAAGCATATATAACAAGGATTTACTGAATGTTACTCTCTGACTTGACCAGCTTTCCCAAAGGGCCCATTAAGATGCTAAGGAAGTTTTTTGTTTGTATTTTTGGGGGAATTAAGTCTGCATTCAGGAATTCCTGCAAATTCAGCAAAAAACCCTCAGATGTTTGAGTTTTGCTTGGTCAAAACTCAGAAAAGTAGCACTTTTGTGTGAAAAAGTCTTTAAAACATTGGCCTGTAAGTACTTTGCCTCTTGTCCAGGCACTGCCAAATTTACTCCATGGCTGGAAGCAGCCCATGATGCCACCCACAGCATGGATCCAGGACCACAGACTTCCAAGGAAGGGTGAATCACTCCCATTAAATGCAGAGTGACAACACTGCACGCCCCAAATGTGCCTTCTTCAGAAACCACATAATTAGCAAGTGGTCCTACATATTTTCCTTATTGTTATCAACCCACCCCATCATGTTTTGGGTCTCACTGTCTTTGCTGCCCACCACTCACTACTTCACTGCTCTTACATGTCAGTTCATAGCCTGGGATATTTTCACATTAAGTATCACACACGAGGGTGGCAATACTGAATTTTGACAACTCACCAATAAGATACATGGCAGTGCTGGGCTAAGGGTGGGACTCAATGATTTTAGAGGTTTTTTCCAACCAAAATGTTTCCATGATTCTATGAGATTAACTTGGGGTATAATTGTCTTCTTTTTTTTCAGCACATAAGCACAGATCTTCTCTATCACTCCAAGCCTAAATTCATTGAGCTTTGCAAGGTCCTTTTGAACTGTGTTTTTATCCTGACCCTTCTCCTTCCCGACATTAATATAACGTCCAAATGACAGGCACATAAAAGACACTTGTGATACTTCACTAATGGGTCTGTAGCAGATGGAAGGCCCACTGTTGTTTTTTTCCCCCTCAAGCTCTGGAGGGGCAATGATGGGTTTTTATGTGCTTGAACTGCAATGTGCTTCTCATTGCCTTTAATCTGCCTTTGCAGATCAGTTCAGGAAAGGTTGATATTAAAGAAGTGTTTACTTCAGCTTAATTCGTTAGTGTTTATGAAGTGCTGTCAAAATACAAACTGTTGTATGTTTAGTGAGGGTGACTTTACTATGCCTTCACCTAATACATAAATAACCGTGGCACAAAGTGCTGTCCAATAACTCTCATTCTGGCTCTATTGCATCCACTTAGAGCCAATTTTTTGGCTTTTGATTATATTACAGAACTTTGTTTGTCTGTGTAGTAGTAAAACATGATCCACTTCTGTACATCTTCAGTCTGCCTAGTTTTCAAGGTTTTTAAGGTCAACAGCAAGTCTTTTTGGACATAGGAGTTTAATTCATGGTATAAACAGCAAGGTTTGCATGGAGAGATATGAGCTTTTATTACACCACGGAATGCAGGAGGAGACACACAAGCTCTTCTTTGGGTCAGAAACTTCGCATTGTGAAGAGCTACACAGCACAGCTACAGGGGCATTTGTACTGGTGAAACCTTTAGCAAATCCCATTTTATTCCTTTTCTCCCACAACTGCATTAAAAAGAGCAGATTTCTTGATTGCTCTGCTAGGTCAGTGAGGGCACATCATCATGGAGCCATAGAAGATGTTACAGAGACATCAGAAATAGCATTGACCCAAGGTGGCAAGGACAGCTCAGCACTGTACCAGTATTAGCCTGGGTCTGAATGATATACCTGCAATGATGCCCCAATATCAACTGGTTTTTCATGTGGTTCTTCTGCTCCCAGTTTTAAAAGGATCTTGTCCTTTTAGAAGGACAGACACGTCCTAAATTCACTAGCTGGTAAAGCTGGCGCAGTGTCAACAAATTTAGTGAAACAGCCCTGTGTTGGAACAGAGCATAACAGTTCCATAGGGGCTGTCCATCCATACTCTGTGCTGTGGTCCTATCTAAGATGTAAAAAGCTGTGCTTTTCAGTACTTAAAGGGGACCAGCAGAAAAGCTGGGAACAGACTTATAGTAGTGCCTGACAGGTCAAGGGGTGATGAACTTAAACTAAGAGAGGGATGTTTAGACTGGAGAGAAGAAAGAAATTCTTCACTGCAAGGGTGGTGATACCCGGGTCCAAGTTGCCCAGAGAGGTGGGAGATGACCCATCCCTGGAATCTGGTGGTTGTTTGGGCCTCTGAGCAACCTGCTCTAGTTGCAGATGTCCCTGCTGACTGCGGGGGTTGGATTAGATGATCTTTAAAGGTCTCTTCCAACCCAAACAATTTTATGATTCTATGTTGGGGTTTCTCCCATCACTACAAACCTCTGAAGATGCAGCAAACCATTTGTTCACTGGTTAAAGGGATCATCAGGAATTTGCACTCCTTATCACTCCCATTACAAACTAAATGGTTCTTCTATTGCAGTCACTTGGGGGGAAAAAAATAGTTTTCTGCCTTAGCAAGACTTCACATCAATCAGGTTAATAGGAGTGTTAGAACGTTTCCTAATTATAACTACAAACATTTGTAGGCTTCCTAGTGATGAAAGCTTATCCTATCCCATCATGTTAAATCACCTCTGGGCTCTCTGATGAGTGAAACACAAACCCAACAGGACGGCAGCAGCACTTCATCCTGCCCTACATGAGGTGTGACATTAGCAGGATCTACCACAGGGCTCCTGCTCCTCAGGCTGATAAAGTGAAGACATAACAGGCATAGACAGAGAGGTAGTGCCCCTGGGCAGATACACAGGGGTGTCACTCCCATAGAAAGCTCTTTCCTTGTTCTATTTCATAACTCGACACCAGTTCCTGGGCAGCCCCTTGTCAGGCTTTTCCAGCCTCAGGCTATAGTGATGAGCTTACAGGAAGAGCAGGGGAGAAGAGGCTAGAAAAGAAGAGCACTTGCTGGCTTTGAGGTCAGCAAGGAAGTAGTATAGAGTCCTAAAACTCTAAAAAACTTTATACTAAAGGCATTTGAAAAGGCAATATGATTAATCTGAGTCCTTCAACTCCAACCAAACACCCAAGTGTATAAAAAGCCATAACATGGTCATAAGCCTGTGCTGATGGTAACAGCACAGACAAATATTCCCCAGCACATTCCCAGTATGCACATACAAAGGTCTCCGGTGGGAGGAAATACAATTATTTCACCCCAGATTTATTTCAGCATTTGCTTAACCTAACAGAAAAGCAGCACTGCTGATGTCATATATCCTGCTGTACTGCTAAATGTGCTGGATGTGTCCACCTGAGAATCATGGAATCATTTTGGTTGGAAAGGACACCTAAGAAATTGTTCTTTTTGCTGTTTGACAATCATTTTCTAACACAAAATGGACAACTGCCATGCATGCCTGTAAGGTATAGGTTCTTGTGTCTTTCTATAGGATTCACCCACTTCTCTCTCATTAATACGAACTGAGCTAAGTCATTAAAATTAATGTATCAGCTCCAAACTGCCCCATATCCATTAATCTCATAATAGAAGTATCTCAAAGAATACCTGTACTGCATATCTTGAGTTGGGATTTTTAAAGTGCTATTAATAGCAGATACTTATCAAAAAGTAACTAGCTGGCACATGCACTTGCACCTCCTGAAAGTTTAATGACTTCAATAACTTCACTTCAATTTAGCTTTCAAAGCGTTGGAGGAACTTCTCTCATTTGAGCCCTTGCCTGAAGCATGGCACTGGGGATGAATTGGTCAAGCAGGCAAATGCCATCAATAACACCAGAGACACACAAACAGCTCAACAGGACACTCTTGGTTTGAATAAGTCCCCACACAAGCTCACCTGGACTTTTTTTTTTTTTTTTTTTTTACCTCAAAGCTGCTATGATTTCTCTGCAAAGAGCTTATCTTGCTGAAGCAATTTGCTCACATGAGACTGTCACAGAATCCCAGCATGGTGAAGTTGGAAAGGACCTCTGGAGATCATCTAATCCAACTCCTCTGCTAAAGCAGGGTCACCCACAGCAGCTTGCCCAGCATCACAATGTCCAGGTGGGTTTGGAATCTTTCCCGAGAAGGAGACTCCACAACCTCTCTGGGTAGCCTGTTACAGGGCTCCAGCAACGTCACAGCAAAGAAGTTTTTTCTCATCTTCAAATGGAACCTCCTGGGTTCCACTTTGCACTTTTCACCCCTAGTCCTATCACTAGATAGCACTCAGAAGAGTCTGGCCCCATCCCCTTCGTCCATATCCTTCAGCTATTGATCAGCATTGAGAAGATTCCCTCTCAGGATGCTCTTGTCCAGTTTAAAGAGCCCCAGGTCTCTCACCCTTTCTTCCTCTCAGAGATGCTCCAGGCCACTCAGCATCTTTGCAGCCTCCACTGGACTCTCTCCAGTACTTCCCTGTCTCTCCTGAACTGGAAAGATGGGAATTTGAGCCCATTCTCCATACATGACTTCATTAGAGCAGAGTACAGGAGGAGAACTCCCTCAACCTGCCAGTCTAATTTTTCTTAGTGCATCTAAGCATTCCATTGGTTTTCTCAGCCACAAGGACACATTGCTAGCTTACAGTGAATTTGTCTACCAGCACTCCCAGAGCTGTTTTCCAGCAAGTAAATCTCTCTCCTGTACTGGTGCAAGGGGTTACTCCTTTCTGTGCAGGTGGAACACAAATCTGACTATAGCCTCCAGATGAAACGGAGCCCTTGCCTGTATTGGTTTTTCCCCAAGCCAGCCAGGCAAGCAAGCTGCTCTGCTGCCTACCAAAAGGGCAGGATTATCTTTCCAGGTTTTTGGGGGCTGCTTAGGTTCAGGTGCTGGAAGTCCCGAGTGATGCATTCCCTAGTACTGAGAGGTGACAGAGCAGGTGAGAGGTAGTGATGGCACTACATGTGCTTTTGTGCTGTAAACACAGCTTGCAGGAAGGTGGAATTTAAGTAACTGCTTCATACTGACCTCACCATGCTTCTGCTAGAGTCAATTCATTTTCATTACTGCAAGTGGTGACACCAGTGTCGAGTCCTCCAAAGCAGCCCACTCCAGGTGTTCAGAGAAGCCAAGGCAGGCTTTAACTCCAGTATTTATACAGCTAATGGAAAATGCTCTGCCAAACCTGACTTCTGAATGGCTAACAAATTTTACCACTGGGGGTGGTAATCACTTGCAGCCTGCCCCTGTCCTCCAGCAGCAGCAGGAGGCTCAGGAAAGCTTCTTACGGTAGCAAAGGACTGCACACAGCTGGGGGCAAGATGGAAGGATGGAATCTCACATGCTTTTTGCTCAGCTTGGCACAGGCTGCCCAAATTGGTGGTAGATGCCCCATCCCTGGAACCATCCCAGGTCAGAGCAACCTACTCTAGCTGCACATGTCCCTGCCCTGTTGCAGATGCCCTGATGGACAAGACGACCTTCATAGGTCTCTTCCAACCCAAACTATTCTATGATTAATGAGATTTAATTACCAGATACAAAAGTTGTTCATGGAATCTGTGGGTATATTCTTGAAAGAAAAAACAGGTGAGAAAACACAGGACAGGTCCTTGGGCTGCCTCCCAGCAGGAGGGAAAAATGGCTCCATTGAGCTCAGTGATCTTCAGCTTCTCCCCAAACCAAAAGAATTTGTTTCCGACATTTACCCACAGAGATGAGTGCATTGAAAGCAGGACTTCTAACTCCTGAGATCCCTTCTCTTTCTTACTCCTCAATAAAAATCAGTTTGACTTGCTTCAGAAATTGTTCAGTTGCAGCATGGAGAATAATGCTTTCAGGAGCAGACAGAGCAGGGAGGGGGAAATAAACATGAAGATCAGATAAACTCTTAAGAAACAAAGATTGTGTTTTCATACAAATTCCCTTTAATCAGAAAGGTTGAGAAGAGATCTGAACAGAAGATACTGTACCTGAAGAGCTACTCAACACATGATTACTTGTAAGTATAATAATTCTGAATCCTTTTCAGCAATTATAAACATGTCCTTAAATATTCTCTTTCCTCCCTGGTTTCCCCTTGCAGTATTTCCACAGAGTTAATAAAGTGCTGTGAAACCATCTGAGCTTGGGAAACATTTGAACAACAAACAGAAGTTACTGGGAATTGGAAAAAGAAGTTTTTCATTGCTGGCAGGTGTTTCTAAGAAGCTTTTACAAGTTTTATTTGGTAGTTTTTCAGGCTGCTTCACGTTTGTGTGCAATAGAGGTATTGCTGATGCTGTTCTCAGTGGTTTACATGTACAGATGTGGATGTGCAAGGGGGAGGGGCCTGCTCACAGAGCTGCATTTTTGCCTCTCAGATGAGAAGAAGAGCTTCTGCATTCGTGAAAAGAAATTGCATTAGTATTATCTTTAAACAACTGAGTCCTCCCCATTTTACTCTTTTCTCAGACATACCAAAAATAATATATGGAGACATTAATTGGGAGGGTGCTGGAAATCATCATATACCTTTTGGTCTTTGGAAGCTAAGAACTAAATTACTGTAATTGGCAGTTTATTAACAGGAAAATTATGCTAAACAGCTTCATGTTGCTGTCAGGAATTATATGCGGTAAGCTATGAAGATGGGGTCCTTGGTGTAACATTTGCATTTTCTCATTTAGCAAGAACAATGATAATAGATGAGTAAAGCATGTACAAATTATAGACCAAAGAACATTTGCATGCTGGTAAAAAAAAAAAAAAAAAAAGGCTATCTTGATACCAGAGTGATTAAGCCTGTTATTCATCAAGTTACAGTATAAACTAAGGGGGAAGGGGAAGTAGGGAACATGTTAACTTTATTCAGAGGCATATAGAAAATGAACTCCAGTCCAGACCACTTGAATTCCATGCAGAACTGGATTATAATAGGTTCTGATTATCTTGCATTTATTATGCAGTTCTAGTATCAGGGCTTTTTTCCTGTCTTGGAGGAGGTCTGAAGATACAATGATGACAAAGATTTGTGTAACAACAGGGATTATTTCAGATGCCACCTCTCCAAACCATTTGCCTGTTCATGATGCCTGGGAAGCAATGAGCCCAGTTGGGGCTGTTCAGCCTGGAGAAGAGAAGGCTCTGGAGAGACCTTAGAGCAGCCTTCCAGTACCCAAAAGGGGCTATGAGAAAGCCAGGAAAGGACCTTTTACAAAGGCTTGTAGTGGTAAATTGAGAGGGAAGGGCTTTAAGCTGGAAGAGCAGGGTAGATTTAGACCAGATATTAGAAAAGAATTCTTTCCAGTAAGGGTGGTGAGACATGGGAACAGGTTGCCCAGGGGTGCCCCCTCAAAGGAGGTGTTGAAGGCCAGGGCAGATGAGGCCTTGAACAACCTGGTCTAGTGGAAGGTGTCCCTGCCCATGGCAGGGGAGTTGGAACTAGATGATCTTTAAGGTGCTGATTCTGTGGTTCCATGATCACAACACAGATGGGAGAAAAGCAGAAGACCTACAGGTTGAGGAATGTGGGGGTTTCTTGGATACTTTTCTCTATCAGCAATTTTCACAATCTGCCCTGACATCTTAGCAGTTGACATTCTGTAAAGGAGAATGACTTTAAAATATCACCAATACCTATAAGCCAGAGAGGGTAATAGCAAAGCAGGAGAAAATTGGGTCATTTGAATACCCTGATGAAAACCAACGGGGACAGCACTCCAAGTGACATGGGCTGCTTCTATGAAACCAGGACACAGTGTCCTGCTCTCCATTTGTACATAGCTGTCTTGTCTACCAGGAATCTCTGAAGTGCAGAGAGTTCAAATAAGTTTTTGAGTAACTGCAAAATTTGACTGTTTTGAGGAGAAATTTCTTGGCTGAAATGAAATGTCAGTAGGGTTTGAAAAGTCCCTAGTGAAATGGCAGTTTCAGAGGTTATCATTCTGTAGCACAGCCTGCAGGCAAGACCCATACAAACCTGCCTTCTTAAATCATGGTTATTTATTTATGAAGATGATCTATGGAAAATTTCTTTAAGGACATAGGGATTGTAAAAGGGTGGAAAAGGTGAAGCCACACAGCAGAAGGAGGAGTTGCAGTAGGAAAACTCTTTCCACAGCTGTCACAGGGTTATAGTCTTGTATATAGGTATTTGTCTAACCTACTTTTGAAGCCCTTCAGAATATATTGCATGGAGAGGGTGATGTCTAGTTTTAAAGATCCATTTCCACCTTTCCCTGTCTGTAACACAAAAAAAGATGTTCCCTAATATCTAAGCTGGTTCTCCTTCAGTGCAAACTTGTTGCCTCTTGACACAAGGGAAAACAAATCACACCCATCATTTCATACCACCCAAGAAGGCCAATAGCATCCTGGCCTGTATCAGCAATAGTGTGGCCAGCAGGACCGTGGCAGGGATTGTCCCCTGGTAGTCGGTACTGGTGAGGCTGCACCTTGACTACGAGGTTCAGTTCTGGGGCCCTCAGTCCAAGAAGGACATTGAGGTGCTGGAGCATGTCCAGAGAAAGGCAGTGAAGCTGGTGATGGGTCTGGAGAGCAAGTGTTCTGAGAAGCAGCTGAGGGAACTATGGCTGTTTAACCTAGAGAAAATTTGTCTATGGGGAGTCCTTCTGACTCTACAATTCCTTAAAAGGAGGTCGGAAGCAGGTCAAGGGTGGTCTCTTCTCCCTAGTAACAAGTGCTAGGACAAAAACAAATGGCCTCAAATTGTGCCAGGGCAGGTTTAGGTTGGACCTGAGGAACAATTTCTTCCTCAAAAGGATTGTCAAGGCCTAAAACAGACTGCCCAGGGCAGCAGTGAAGTCACTGTCCCTGGAGAAATCGAAAAGCCGAGGAGATGTGGTGCTGAAGGACATTGTTTACTGGTGACCTGGCAGTGCAGGATTAATGGTTGGACCTGGTGACCTTAAAGGGCTCTTCCAACCAAAACTCTAATTTTTGCAGTGGCCTTTTGCAGCCTCAAAGATAATTTCTATCCTGGCATTCTGTCTGTTGTTTGTTGAGACCTCCACACTAGTGGAACTGGCCACTGGTGTCCACAAGAGCAAGAACAGTTCTTAAATGCTGCTTCTCAGAAAAATTCTGCTGTGGCTTAATATCAGATAGTTGGTGCATGTGTACCACAGCAGCAGCACTGAAATACTAATAGCTGTTTTAAGGTGGAGGGAGGGCTGCTGGAAGGAGCTATTTCCATGCTGTGCTGTGGTTTCAGTGCTGGGACCTGAAGCTGGCTGTGTTCTGAGGCGACTCAGTAGAGCAGCTGCAGGGTACCCTCACCTCACAGCTACAGCAAACTATTTACAGTGAAAAAGGCATCCAATGAATTTGGCCTCATTCTTCCCTAGTGGAATATCTTTCCATGCTGTGTCCTCAAAAAATAAGTCACTTCTCAATTAGCTTTTACAACTCTGAGCAACTGGTACTGCCTCAGCCCCTCCTCTCCTTGCTGCTCCTTTCAGGCTGGCTGGTTGGTCTGACTTCAACACAACTTGTGTATTGTGGATCACGTCTCCTTCCACTGCCTGCACCAACGCGCCTTACCTTTGTGTCCAACAACTTGCACATAATGATGTAGAGCTCACTTTCCCTGCATAATTAGTTTTGAATCCGATACCAACATCTTAATTAGGCCTGACCCCAGGAGTATTTGACTTAACATCATTCTCCAGCTCCAAAATATGATTTCATACACACTGCAAATAAGTACCCTCCTAGCAGCTATAGTCTCTGTGTGACTAATTTCAATGTCATTCTCCTTTGCAGCCAGTGTAGAAATCCCTGGGATGCTGCTGTAAGCTGAACACCCCTGACCACAGCTCCATGCACACTCCTGCACTCTCACAGCATCCCTACTTTGGAAGCAAAGCTGTGGTTACACTCACTAAATGTATTAGACACTAGGGAAAAAATCTTTACTGAAAGAGTGGCCAGGCATTGGAACAGGCTGCCCAGGAACATGGTGGAGGCACTTTCCCTGAAGGTGTTCAAAAACCATGTTAACATGGCACTTCAGGATATGGTTTAATGGCCACGGTGGTGTTGCATTAATGGTTGGACTTGATGATTCTAAGATCATAGAATCATTAAAGTTGGAACAGACCTCTAAGATAACCTACTTAGTTAAACACAGCTGACTGTAGCAGCATGTCACTCACCCTGGACTCACCAACTCATATTCCCAGATTTCCTGAGGAAGATCTCCCAGCCCGGGCTGAGCTCCCTGCACCCACTACTAACCAAGCTGTGCAACCTCAGAGCTCTGAAAAGACTTCAGTCATACCTTTATCTCTAGAAAAGACACCAAAAGCAGCAGCTGGGGAGCAGTTGAGATCATAGGCTGTGTGGACCACATAAAACATCCCCACATTTATAGACATGAAACATTTCATCAGGGAGCCACTGAGTGGGTTTGCGAGCAGAGCTGTATCGCTGAGCGGCAGGCAGGAGCTGTTCCCTGAAGCACAAGCACAGAATTTGACTCTGAGGAAAGCAGCCCATACATTATGCAAAGAATTTACTGTTTGGGGTTGGTTTTGGTTTTGTTTTGTTGTTGTTTTTTTTCCCTTGAAATACTGCATGATAGGAAGAATAAAACGTGTCAGATGTTAGCCACCACACTTAAAGCACTACTGGAAGCAATGTAGATAGCACAGCAAGGAAAGGGAGATGTGAAAGAGGAGTAGACTGGTATCTATATTTTACAGTCTAAAAGAGAAAAACTAAAAACAAATAATTAAAAAGGCAGCTTTCAAATGCTTTGTGTTTCATTTTGCAGACCTCGAGCCAACTTATAGCCAGTTAATATATTATACATATATAGGATAAACAGTACAGTGGATAGGATGCAATGGATATATATAGTGTAATGTAGTACCCTCATTTGTGAAGCTAAGGCACATAAAAACCCAAACCCAAGCTCAGCATCCAAAAAATCTCCCTGGATTGCTTTGGGAACATTAGCATTCAGCCCAGGGAGCAGACACAAGCTACAGCATGGCTCCTGCTTCCCCCGTGCTCTGGGGAGGCTGAGGAAGAAACTTGCCTTCACCTTCTTGCTGGAGTTAATTTGTTTTTCCCTCTACAGCAGCTGGGAATCAGGTCCCAACCCTCACGTTGCTCAGTCACTCCCCAGCCAAGGAATTGACTCATTCTGCTGTTTCATCTCAACCTGAAACTCATCCTCTTCCCCGAATTCCTCCCTATTACTGAGCTGGTAATAAACTCACCTCACTAACCTTCTCTGAAGCAGCAGTGGTAATTTAATGGTGACTGAATTATGGCCAAACTCTCCCCACGTTAGAGGCTGTGGGAGTCCTGCCATTACTTTCAACAAGTATTTAGTTGGCATTTCACTCCCGTGGAAATTCCTCCATTTCCTTAATGCACTGAATTATCTGGGAACTCAGGGGCTGCGCCTCATTTTTATCTGATGTCCTCTCCCTTGACCCCATCGTGTAATGCTTTGTAGCAAAGGAAATGCTGTATGAGAGGAGTTCAATACCAGCCTTCAACAGGGGAAAACATTTCTATGCCTGGGTGAGAAGAGTGCACAAGTGAAACAGAGCCAAAAAGTAGCCCAAATGTCAAATGTAGCAGCCAAAGGGGTGGAAACATCACCTGTGTACTAGACCAAAAATGATTGTAAAAGGCATGGTCATTACATTATTGAAAAGGCTCTTTGAACACTTTCCACTTGCCCAAGTCTTTGATTTTCCTTCATTAATTAACTCACATTAAAGCTATTACAAGGCTGAGCTACACACAGAACACACATTCACTACTTGCACACACAAGTACAATTTTAGTCACTGGGAGATTTTAATAGCCCTTTCTGTGTTAGAAAATCTGTGATGAATCACATTTTAATTAACTTTATATTAAAACTTGATGATACAATATCTTGGAAGTGTTCTATGAAGCCTCTTAGCTGCCAGCATAGGACACCCAAAGCTAGCACGACACTCATCTTCTCCTAAAAAGACTGACCTTGCCCCCAGTGTGATAGTGGACTAACGCCAATTTCTTGCAGGGGCTCTGCCCAGCCCTGCTCTCCTCCAGCCTATGCCAGTCCTATTCTGTGCTCCACCAGCCAGAGGAGTGGATAACTCCCATTGCTTCTCCCATTTTGCCCTGCTTACAGCTTTCCAAGCTGATGCTGGGTTGTCACATGCCATGACAGACAGATGCTACCGCCCTGAAAGGCAAATCTCCTGTTGACTTAAGGAAGAGGAGGATTAGGACCTGTGGTTTTTCATTTTATTTTGAATGTTTGCAGACCTCTCTTGTTATAGTTACATTATTTGTGCATGTATTAGCCCTGAGACTGCCTCTGTAATTAGTTTCTGTCAATAATGGTAGCTGACAAGCCTGTTCTGGTCCACACTGCCTTGGTCTTAATGTTTCATGTATATACAAACATCCTCTGTCAGCCAAGAGGAAAAAAAGAAAAAGAAAAGAAAAAAGAAGTTGGCTCACTCAGAAATTCTTCTAATACATCCAGCCACACACCTCCACCAATTCCCAGCCTGGATTTACACAGGCTTGTAAAGCAAAGGGGGAAACAATAAAACTAGATGAAAATGCTTACACAAGCTGTCCAGGGAAGTGGTAGAGTCAACATCCCTGGAGACATTCAAAAAACATGTAGATGTGACACTTCAGGACATGGTTTAGTGGGCATGGGTGGTGTTTGGTGGGTGGTTGGACTTGATGATCTTAGAGGTCTTTTCCAACCAAAACAATTTTATGATTCAACCCACACCAGAAAAACTCCCTCCAGCTCCTAGCACATAAAAAAGAGCCAGACACAGACTCGCACAGCCTGAAAAAAAAAAGACTGGGAAAAGTGGAAATTGGAGCAAAATGGAGCTAATCTCCAAAGTAACATCAGGACATGGCACTTTGGAACATGTTTAATGGTCATGGTGGTGTTGGGTTGATGGTTTGACTTGATGATGTTGGAGGTCTTTTCCTATCTTAACAATTCTGTGTCAGTCCCTGCCACTGAAGCCGAGCAGTGCATTGCCTTTGCAAAGGGAGCCTCAACAACTCTGCAGTGACTTTGTCAGCAGATTCCAGGAGCTTGCCACCCAGCTAGCCACACTGTCTCAGGTTTGATTTGTGACACTGATCAGCCAAGACTATGGAAATGTGGAGTTTGAAAACACACTCTGGAACTATAAAAAAATTTAACCACGTCCTTAATTTTTACACAGTGTCAGCGCAGGAGATTTAAAAAGCAATAAACAAACTTGTTACTGCAATGGAATCGAAGAGGAATCATAAACTCACTAAAGTTACAGAGCTAAAATATGGTGTGGAGAATGGACAATGGCAACATTCATTCAATAAAACTCATTTATATGTAAAAGATTGAATAAAAATATATACTATTATGCAAGCACAAAAAATTATGGAAGGGAAAAAAAGGCCTGTGGGTAAGATGGTTTATGTTATACATGTGAACATCATAGCTGGGGTGTTAACCACGGCTGCAATCAGGCTCTAAACTGCCAGAGAGGTGATGGGAATCGTGGCACTAGCCATACACAGGGTGACATCTTCATAGCTCTCTGCAATAAGCCAACTGGTAGAGCTACTGCTGTTGACTATTTGTCTCTTGAGATGGAAACCTAGGGCTCTCTGCTTATGAAATCTAAATATACAAAGGCATTTCCTTCAAGAAGGATGGAGTATTAATCCTCATGGCTGGGTCAGATTTCAGCCTGGGTAATTGCTTTCTGCTAAGTCATGGTTAAACTTATAGTTTTAATCTAAAGATGCTCCTCTACATTGTAGATGCTCTGTGCAGATACTCTGTATTATCAATCTCCTCTAAGGGAATCAGCATGCAATGAAACATGCATATAACATGCATGAAATCAATATTTCAAATGTTGTGTTCTGCTAAGGTTTGCCTCAGCTACTGAGACTTTATTTATTAGAAGCCACTGTGGTCATCATTTGGCCCTACTATTTGTGATATCCAGAAATCATCTCTGGGTATTACACTGATGTGGACCAACAGGTAGAGGGGCGCTACAGGGTTTTCTATGTCCCTAATGTTGATACTGGGGCTTGGATCAGGGTAACACCCCTGCAACAAGTGTTTGGGGAGCGCCTGGACAGGTTTGGCATTGTGTTAACTAACTACCATGTAGCAATTAATCAATTAACTCAAAGGGAAAAACTAGTAAGGATGAGTCAACAGCTAAGAGTAACCAATCTGAGCTGGACTTGCTGTGGAGAAAGTGAAATTCCATTTCCCGGGCTGTCAGAGGGGTTTAAACTATCACTCAGGAGAAGAGTTTTCTTTATTCCCTTTGTTTTTCTTTTTCTCCAGGCTGAAGGTTTACATAGATCTTCTCATTGATCTGAAGTGGCTAGGGGCAGAAAAAAAAGCCAATTTTGGCTGCATTATCCTGTCTCACTTCCACTATAGCTTAACACAAAAAGAAATGCCACCTGCACCCCAGAATGGATCTGTGCCAAAGGCTTGCCTTGGAAAGCAGGATTCAAGCCAGGCATTTCAAATCTGAAAGGCAAATGCTCCCAAAACCAGTGGAGGGAGAGATGCTGAACTGGTACCAGCCCAGGCACTCCCACAGGCAGAGGCTCTAGGTGATGCTCATGTGCATCAGCTGAGGAAGAGCCACATCCATGCATAAATGGATTTAGGGTCTGAATGCTGGGTTTTCCCAGCCCCCACCCCACCCCCACGCCTCTATTTTTTATCTGTGAAGACATTTCCCCCTCACCATACAGAATTCAATTTCTCTATCAAATAAGGGAACAGAAAATAGAGATCTACATTATATAAAGCACCCTGGAAGGCTGGGGCAGACGGCCCCACTGGTGAGCCAGCAGTGGTGCATACCAAAGGGATCTTGCATAAAATGTTTAGTTCTCTCCTTGTAAAGTCTCTGGGAGCAGCAGCTGAGGGAGCTGCACTCGTCCAATTACATTTAGAAAATGCCTCAAAACCAGAACATTTTTTGGGGGAGCAAAGAATCTCTCCTTTCTCCCTCCAGCCTTCCTTCCCATGAGCAAAAGAGGCCTTTTCCAGGACGGTGGAACTGAATTTGCCTTTGTGGGATAAATTCAATCACTTTGTGGGCGAGGAGCATTCACCTGCTGCTTTTCAGCTCCCACCATATCCCAGCAGCAGACAACGTTTTTGCAGGAGAGGATCCCAAACCCACATTGATGATAGGTGGTACCCAATCCCCACTGGAAAGAAGGGCTCAAGCTGCTTCCTTCTGCCCTTCAAATTCAGTGGGAGCTGGAACAAGAAGAGACATTTATAAATCCCTGCCTGCTGGTACCCTACCCAGAGGTTATCTAGTTTTCCTTTCTCTGGCTCTGCATACAAGTAATACAAAGTATATCAGGGTAGCCCATACAGTGTCATTTTTGTAATTAAAGCTCCTGACACAGACTTTCCTATTTAACCTGCTGCATTGGAACTGATCTCTGTTCTCCCTTTAATGTACCTGCTGATCCTTCAAAGATCTTGGTTGTGTCTCAAAAGCCAGCTGGAGGTGGGCTCTTCAAACAGAGTCAAAGAAAAATCAACGTGGAGAAAGTTAACTAAACTTTAACTCAAAGAAAAGTTTTCTCTTAGGTTTGGAACAAATATTGAGACCTGCTTTATTACAAAGCTGCTCTGCCATATTGCCAGGGGCTTCTTTCTGGCTTAACATATACACAGTTAATCTCATGGCCAAAAAGTTGAAACCTGGGCAAAAAAAGAGAAAAAATGATAATCATAAATGTCATATTAAATCAGAAGGTAAGATGCAAGGCAGATGATGGGATTTTTCCCCTGTATCTTTATTTAATCACAGCAACTGCATTCATGCTGTAGACTGCAACACAATGGAGCCATCAGTGTTCAAACAGGAGCCACTGTAAAAATATCAGACCAATCAGATCAAGAGACACTTCAGGAGGAAAGCAAATTCACATGAAATGAAATCTGTAGTACGCTTTGCCCGCTGAGTATTCACATGGACGTGGCTCCATCCTACATAAGTGCCATTGCACAAATGATCTGGGAAAATTCTACCTGGATTGTGATAAAAACACATTCTTGTGTTGATGTGTTTGTAAATGCTGGTGTAATGTTGGAACATCTCTCTTATGAGGAAAGGCTATGAGACCTTTAGTCTGGAAAACAGAAGACGGAGAGAAGATCTTAGCAATGTTTGTAAATAGCTGAAGGACAGGTGTCAAGAAGAGGAGGTCAGGATCTTTTCAGTAGTATTGTGATAAGATGAGGGGCAACGGGCATAAATTGGAGCACAGGAAGTTCCACCTCAGCATGAGGGTGATGAGTACTGGAACATACTGCCCAGAGAGATGCAGTCTCCTCTACAGACTTTCAAGACCAGTCTGAATGTGTTCCCATGTGACCTGCCCAAGGTGATCCTGCTTTGGCAGGGTGATTTGGCTCAGCCTCCAGAGGACCCTTCCAACTCCTAACATTCTATAATTCCATGCATAGTCGAGCACTGCTAAGTCCTCAGGGCAGGAATTTCCCAAGGTGTGTTGCAGTGTGGGAGAATGTGGGGTCCTGAGGTTTTAGGCAAGATCCAGGAGGCTCAGTCCTCTGAAAGCAGCTCTCTACTGGAAATGGTCTGTCTCAGAGTCATATTTAACGACATAAATCTCTAGGTTCTTGCCAAGCCTTGAGATAGAAGATAGCAGAAACAGAACAACCCCAAAATAATTTCTGCAAGCAGAAGCATCATCTGATAGCTGCATGATAAGAAAACCCTTGATCTTTGGTCTTGTCGATATAAGTTACACATCTCCAAGCTGCATATATTCATGTAGCTTTAGACAAACAATAAGCACTATGGGTTGGTTTACATACCTCTGTTTGCTTTCACATGTAGAGTAATGAGTAAACTCTTGGGCACTAATTCTGGAAACAGGAGACTGCCTTAGAAGATTATCTGCAGCTCAATAATCAGGGGACGAGGGAAATAAAAGGATTCACATTACGAATTTTATAATGACTTACTGCTCACTTATCTGAGAAATAGTTGGAGTCATAATTAGGCAGCCTTTTCAGTGCTTTAAGGTGCAGAGATTTCTATCTGCTGCACACCTTAAAATTTGCATTTTAATGGGCTAAAGATGTATATCAGTAATAGCACCAATGGATGCTTGCTTATCACTACTAATAATACAATATATAGCTTAGGAGACAAACCTATCCACAGTGCAGCAGGCTTGATCAATAAAGAGCAAACACTGACCAAAGCAAGTCAAATCTAAATGTCACTGCACTGACATGCCTCTAAGTAACAAAACCCAGACTGCAGGCTGAGGTAAAAAGCATATTAATGCCAGGAACACATGGGTGGTTCAGCTAGTTGTGGTAAATACAGGGTTTGTTTTCACTTGTGCACTTGCAACTGTATGGGCAAAAGTGCAGTACCAAATCACAGAATTGTTTCAGTTGGAAAAGATCTCTAAGATAATCAAGTCCAACCATCAACCCAACACCACCATGGCCATTAAACTGTGTCCCACAGTGCCATGTCCACATGTTTCTTGAATGCCTCCAGGGATGGTGACTCTACCACCTCTCTGGGCAGCTTGTTCCAATGCCTGACCACTGTTACAGGAAAGACATTTTTCCCAATATCCAACTTAAGCCTCTGTAATGATTCTGTGATTCTCCAGAGGTGAGTTACCTTTGCTAGAGAAATTAATAACGACTCACATGCGGTGGGTTGAAATTTCCCCTCTAACATTTTACTACTTTTCTGTTCAAGATCTATGAAAAATTGTAAAGGCATAGCCTAAAACTACCACATCACAACGTTATGAACATTTAATCTCCTTAAGACTTAGGCAAAGCCCAGTATGTCCAAAATAGAATAATTTCTAGAGCTGTGTGTGTGCCATCTTGATGCCAGTTTACCAGGCCTGTCAAAGCAGCTTCCTTCAGCTGGGCGTTGAAACAAGGAAGAAAAGGTGGCCACAGATGAATGATGTGAAATGTTACAGTAATAGGTGATGGAGCCCTTCTGACATACAAAGGGCTTCATCTCCAGATGATATATTCCCCTGACAAAAAGAATCAGAGGAAATGACATATTTTTCTCTTTAAGCATCAAAAAAAAAAAAAAAAAAAAAAAAAAAAAAAAGCTTGAGAAGATTGGATTAAATGTGGATGAAGTTCACTGTTGAAACTGTCACTTCCATGGCTGGAGGGAACTGGGCGTAGCCTCCTTCTGCTGTGTATTCAGAAATAACTTTCAGTTTTAGCTCTGCTTAGTTCTTCATCCAGATAGTGGGACTGGGAAGGGAGACCAAACCTGCTTTCTGCCTTCCTAAACCTTGGAAAAGTCATGGTGTCAGCAAACTACACAAACTTGAATAAAGGCAAAACCGCAGATAAGGAGTAAATGCAAAGGAAGACAGAAGAGAAAATGGAGAGCCACTTGCACAAAAATTCAAGTACTCCTAGTGAGTGAAGTCTCTGGAGAAAATCCAAGATGCATCTCATATTTTTAGTGAAGGTCTGTGGTAAGTGTTTGCAGATGAAGGGCACATAATTCAACAGCAGAAGGATCAGATAAAATTGCTAAAGGCTTTCTCAAGCTTTGCTCTTCCACCATGTGTAAATGGTGTTTGAAACATCCAGCACTTTGAGGGGTCTTTACAATGTCATTTTAGAGACAATTAAAAGTGCCCCAAAGAGGACTACAGAAACACAGCCCAGCTTGGGGGTTTGATTATGTCTGGGTGGGAAACAGACTCACTTCATAAAATTATTTCAAGGTGTTGGAAATGGCTTTTTCATTTGTATTATAATGTAAAACAAGACATTTCAAGGGGAGAAGGAAAACAGAGACAGAAAAGGGGGAAATGCCTGCAGTCACCTGGTGATTACAACACTTGCTGCAATACAGGAGGTCTTGGTTCAAGTGCTGCAGTTCACAAAGCACCAAACCCTTGTCAGTGCAATAAATATTTGCTCTTACAATAACTGCAGAAGTGGGACACAGTCTGAAGGACTCGTATCGAATCACAGAATCATTAAGGTTGGAAAAGCCAAGATATCAAGTCCAACTGTTAACTCAGTGGTACCATGACCACTAAACCATGTTCCAATGTACTATGTGTGCATGTTTCTCAAACACCTCCAGGGATGGTGACTCTACCACCTCCCTTGGCAGCCTGCTCCAATGCCTGACCACTCTTTTGGTAAAGAAATGTTTACTAGTATCCAACCTAAACCTCCCCTAGAGCAACTCAAGGCCATTTCCTCTTGTCCTATTGCTAGTTGCTGGGCAATTTATCTATCAGAATACTACTTTAAGCATGTTGATCAAAAGATCTACCACTTCTCCTCATCAACAATTAGCAGCTTCTCAGACTATTCCTAAAAGGGAGCTAGGATGTCTCTTATTGACAGCTCCAAGACCCTATGTTACTCAATGCTAGTTGTTAGGATAGATTTTCTTGCAAATACAGCTTCCTTGATTTAAAGCCCATTGACATTCTACAGCAGTCTTCCATCTTTTATAGTTAGAACAGTCCTTCAAACCTGGAATTAGGTCCTGTTGGCAGCAGTGCTATGCTTTAACAACTGTGGAGGGAATGACATCATGCCTGAAAATGAAGCATGGGTCTGGGGCTGTGCTGGCCAGGTATCTTCCAGCACATTGAATTCCTTTATCTGCAACATACAATTAAGTGCACTTTTTTTCAACAGTGGCCTAGAACATGGAAATCATCAAATCAAGGCCAAGTAACTTGCTGCTAGGGTTAGGGTTACAAAAACACAGAATCCCACAATCCCAGCATGGTGGTTTCAGAAGGGACCTCTGCAGATCATCTAACACATCCCCACTGCTAAAGCAGGGGCACCCACAGCATCTTGCTCAGAATCACAATGTCCAGGTGACTCTGGAATCTCTCCAGAGAAGGAGACTCCACAACCTCTCTGGGCAGCCTGCTCCAGCACCCTCACACCAAAGAATTTTCTCCTCCTGTTCAGATGGAGCCTCCTGGGTTCCAGTTTCTGCTCATTGCCCCTTGTGTTGTCATTGGGCACCACTGAAAAGAGTCTGGCCACGTCCTCTTGCCCCCCACTCTTTAGCTCTTGTGAAACATTGAGAAGATCCCCTCTCAGGCTGCTCTTCTGCAAGTTAAACAGCCCCAGGTCTCAAACATCTCTACACCACTGTGGTATCAGCCTTATCATTCAGGAGTTTTAGAGGAGCACAGCAGGTCATGGGTGTGGGGAAATTCACATTTCTCGGGGGGAAAAAAGATACTCCAGAAGACACCTGGGGGGTTAGTTTGTTTGGGGGGTTTGTTGTAGTTGGGGTTTTTGTTTGTTTGGTGCTTTTCTTATTCTTTATTTTCCTTTGAATATAGGTCTCCAAGTCTTAACAGAAATACACTGAGTTTCTGTTCAGAAATTAATCTCTCTTCTCTTTTAAATTCTGGAGTTTTCATAGTTTTATATAGAATTATAGAATTAGGTTGGAAAAGACACTTCAGATAATCAAGTCCGCCCATATGATAGAAGCAATGCAATTAGTTGACACAGAAAAATCCAGGTCAAATAGATCATCTATATTTACCATCTGACAGACAAACCTACGTACTTGTTGTCTATTAATAATTACTTTAGATGTGTTTTATCTTCTTCACTTTGGAACTTTGCCTGTTTGGGGGCTGAAACCGCTTTGGCACATTTTCATAACGTAAAACCATTGAATAAATTCTTTAAAGTTCCTCTACTGTTTCATCTTAAATAAATTGCTAAATACAGCAATTGCATTTCAATAGTCCTTAAATGCATATTTAATGATTTAGGTAGAATAATCTCCTTGTTAGGTGGAGTAAATAATAAACAAACTCAAATTTAGATAGAATAAACTCATATATACTAAATTTTTGCCAGCTAGTAGTTGTCCTTCTCAATAAGAATCATCATCCATAAATTTTCCAGAGCAGTTCAGCCTCTCAGGAGCAGGTGGGCCAGGGATGCTACAAATTGGGGGAGATCTGCATGCCACGTGGTCTTTCTTGATCCATTTATAATCAGTGATGATGGACATGATAACATGTTAATTAAATTTGTTCAGTTCTATGAGTAAGAGATCCTGGTTATAAACCTTGAGTATCTTGTAACCTAGTTATACTTTAGTCTCCAGAGATGAAAGGTGTTTCTCCCCCATGTTTACCTGGGAATAAGCATAAAAGGAGACTGCACTGAAATTTAGGAAGGACATTTTCAAAAGACACAAATCCCAGTTCAGAGCATTGCCACAATCTGTACCTTTGAGTACACCCCCAGCACTTGAAGTTGGTCTCTTGAGGACCAACTTCAGACCAGACTCCTGCCACCAGTCTGATTTACAGTCAAATGAAAACCCCCTCTGTCTACTTCTCTTACCTAAAGAGATTATGTTTTGAAATGCTGGTTTATGAACCTGTGAAGCCTGCAACATATCTCAGGAGACAGAAAATCCAAGAAAAAAATCACCCATCATGCTCCTTTCCACCTTCCTGAGCTGCCCCTTGCCTCTATTTTCATCTTTTCTCCCTGTGGGTTTTCTCAGGAATGATACTATTAGATTATCTCATCTTTTACAGTTTGGGTCTTCCTGGCCAGAATGGGAAAGCAGCCCAGGTCAGGCACCTGCCCTCAGCCACCTTTTACTGAGATGCTAGATCTGGGCCATCTGGTGTACACCTCAAGTTCATAAATTATGTGTCAGGGTGTAAAATTGTACAATCTACAGTAAACAGAAAAAAATAATAAAAATACACAAGTTCTAGAATCATAGAATTGTTTTGGTTGGAAAAGACCTTTAAGATCATCCAGCCCAAACATTTTCTATCTCTACCAAGTTTGGTGCTAAACCATGTCCCTCAGCACCACATCTCTGCCTCGTTGAAACACCTCCAGGATTTGCCAAATTATATGGAAAATGTAGCTGCCCAGATATGGTAAAGAACTGGTTGCTCCACAAGGGTGATGGAACAGTGGAACAGGTTGCCTAGGAAGGTGGTGGAGGCCTCATTTCTGGCAACATTCAAGGTAAGGCTTGATGGGTCTCTGAGAATCCAGATGTAGTTGGGGATGCTCCTGCTGACTGCAGGGGAGTCAGACTAGATGACATTTAAAAGTCCCTTACAACACAATGCACTCTATCATTCTATGTTGATGTTAAAACATTACCACAGAAACAGGTAAAGTTAGGGGACAGCAGGATTGGGTCTGAAGTGGCACAAAAGTAAACAGGAAGATGGTTACGAGTAGCCAACCCACCACTTGTATTAAATCTGCATCTTCTCAGTGTCTGCCACAGTGAAAAGCGCTGTGTGTAAGGTTGATCATGAATTTTAAAGGCAGTTCCTCAGCTGTGATTAGTTTTTGTTGCCTCAGCTGTCTTGGTTGAAGATGCACATTCAAAAACTAAACACAAGTGTTTTGTTGTCTGGGAAAACTATGGACTGCTTGGATTTAATTGCACCATTCTTAAGCAAAGCTTTGACTTGTATACATCTTACCAAGAAAATTAAATGTTTTCATCATCCAGCCATACCAAATAGTTAAGACTGCCAGTGCCACTCATTAAATACACAGATGTTTTAATGTTTGATTAGGTAACTGTAACAAATAGCCCAGTTTTCACTAGAATGCAGAAAACAAGGTAGCAGAGTTGAACATGCGAGAAGAGTTACTTAAAGACCAAGAGAAACTCTGAAAAAAGTAAGAACTTCATGGAGAAAACCTGAAATACTAAACAGAGCCACCCAAGGTTTCCTTTACATCAGTTTTCTCCCCAATAGAAAGGGTTGTTTTTTTCCCCCCCACAGAATTGTTTTGGTTGGAAAAGGACTTAAGATAATCGAGTCCAACCTAGTACTGCCAGGTCATCACTAAATCACGTCCAACTCAGCACCACATCTATACAACTTTGAAACCCCTCCAGGGATGGGGACTCCACCACTGTCCTGGGCAGCCTCTTCCAGGCCTTGACAACCCTTCTGGGGAAGAAATTGTTCCTCACGTTCAACGCAAATTCCCTCTGTGCAGCTTGAGGCTGTTTCTTCTAGTCCTGTCACTTGCTACCTGGGAGAACAGACCACCTGCCTCCAACCCAGAAGGTCTCCCTCCAGCCTCCTTTTCTCCAGGCTGAACAGCCTCAGTGCCCTCAGCTGCTCTTCACAAGACCTGTTTCTCCAGACCCTTCACCAGCTTCATCACTGTTCTTTGGACACTTTCTATACTATGAGGATCTACATGGATGATGTTGTCAAGATCTCAGCAAGCGCTCAGTGCATGGGCAGCCATCAAGATGTTAAATGAGGAATTTCTTGCAGCTCTCACCCTTTGGTTGTAGCAAAGCTCACTGTATTCAAACCTGCCTCAGCACTGGGAGGGGGCTCTCTGAACTGCCACTTGTGAGCAGCCCAGCCTGACACAGAGAGAGTCGGGAATTCAGTTCCTGTCTGTGACAAATGTTATTGCCCAAGTGAAAAAAATATTATCTGTCTGCCAATATTGAGAGCAGAAGTGAAAATATTCTGAGTCAGCTCCCCCCACCCCCTTTCCAAAAATTACAAGACTGCATCCAAAGTCATAAGACAGACTTAAAATATTCAGTTCTGGGTTATTTATCTTTGTGATTCAGAGGTGCCAATAATTATTTACATGGTTTGGAGCTATTCCCAAAAAATCAGGATGCTTAAAAACTGTACTTAAAAATGAGCATGTCAGATTTGTTGAACCCTTTTCAATTCCACGGCTTGGATGCTCAGAAACTGAAATGATCACTCAGTGTGAACCTGGATGCATCTGTGAAATTTTTCTTCTGCCATCGGTGAGCATCAGCGAGCATCAGCAGAAAACCTTCCTCAGTCAAGATATTCCTTAAAGTGATTCAGCATTCAGTAACTTCTTTTCTCTGACCTGCCACATTCATTGTCTTGCACAAATGCTTACCAAGATTCAAAAATGCACAGAATAAAATACAAAAGTAACCACATGCAAAACAAAAGAACAAAAAATAAATTAGAGGCAGAAAAGCAATATAATTTTCTCCTGTCATTCAAATATTCCTTTTCTTTGCATATGGTGAAATTAAAGGAGGCCAAAGAGCAAAAAATTACCATTTTTCTATCTTCCAAATCCCAACCCTGTACAGAACCCCCTGAACAGCTTGTATCACCAGCATCTGAGTTATTGGATTGTGTTCTCTTAATACCACTTCTGACAAATGGAGACATCCATCCTATTTTAGCAAAAGGGAACAGACATCAAACGTGAGATGTGTGGTTGAGCTCAAAATTTAAGCTACAAATCCTAAGCCAAGACCTGCTCTTTTAAATTATCTTTTCATAGGTTCCAGTCACTTAATTTGGGTCTGTAGGGTTTAATCCATACTGAAGCCATCCCACAGATTTCAGCTTTCCAAGAGTGCTCCCAAGTATCTTCAAAATTTGGAAAGAAATACTCTAATCTGATAGGCACTGTGAAAAGCTTTAACCTAAACCTTGCAGAGAAGGCAGAAGACATTTTAATGCTTACTAGAGCTGTGATCCTCTGCTGGTCTTTGAGACCTTAATTACAGCCATCCTTCCTCTTTTTATCAGGTTTGCCCTTGGACAGAAGAATATCTTGCAAAACTCATTAAGATCCAGCTGTCAGATCCGTTGGTGACTTACCCATCAGGCAATACCTGTGAAACCCTAGGTCAGTTCACTGACTTACTGCCAAAATACCACAGAACTCAGACACAGGGTCCCAATACGCAGATTTAATAGTTCCTTTAATTAATATTTCAATATTAGGGGTCTAAGTGAAGCAACCAGAGAAAGGAGGGAAAGGCTATCTAGTCCAGAACTTCTGAAGTAAGCAGGGAAATTTAAGTAGGATATAATAATAAAAAATTTAACACACAAATAAACAAACAAATCCCCACAAACCCAAACCAAACAATAAAAAAACCCACCCAAAAATCCAAAGGAAACAAAACAAAACCACACAAAACACCACCACAAACCCAACCACCCCAAAAAAATCCCCAAACAATAAACCCAACCAAAACCCATATCTGATCACACAAAAACCTCTCAAAACAAATCAGAGAAAGGAAGACTCTACCTCTAAGCTTTTATTTCAGGGAAAATGCCTAAAGATTTGACTGCAAATTGTTCCAAAGTCATGGAACAGAATTAGATGTAGAAGCTTTTTCCTTCAACATTTAACCCAAACACTTTTCTGTTCTTCACCAGCTCCCCAGCTAACCTATTCCAGTGTCTCACCACCCTCACAGTAAAGAGCTTCTTCCTAATGTTCAAGCTAAATACCCATCTGCCGGGGGGGTTATGGCAAAGACTGGGGAAAATAAGTGATTCTTATGAAATGGGAAAATATCTACTCAACCACTTAATGCAACAGCTCTGGGGAATACAGAACAAACTCTGCAACCTGTGTTAATGGCCACTGGTCCCTCAGTGAAATAAGGACATTGTGCTACATCTGTGGTCCACTTGGGCTTTCACTCCAAACTTTTTTTGCCTCACTGTGTCCTACTGCAACTCCCTCCTTCACTGATTTTATCAGGGTCTTTAAGTACACATAATGCCCAACATAATTGTATATGAAGATGTGCATATTAAATAACATGTGCTGATGTGTCTTAAGGTATGTGACCTACCAGGTTCAATTTACTTGCCCTAAAAAGAACAGAAATTCAGTATAAAGGGCTATAAAATCCAAGTTCATGTTCTATAGGGATTTTTGTGGGCTCAAATCCAAAATAAACTAATGAACAAATGAGCTAGAGAAAATAATGAAAAACACACTCTGTGCTACTTGGGTTGAACCAGGAGAAATCAGTGACCTGGGAATTAAACTGACACAGTTTGGTACTTCTTCACAACACACATTCTGTTCAAAGTTAACTGCTTCAGTGCTCAAGGGACTTTTCAAACCCAGACTTCAGTGGAAGTTATGTTCCAGCTTTTAAATCATATTAAAACCCACAAATTACACATTATAAATATAACATTTCTAACACTGAATTCAGATCAAGTCCCAGATGGGATAGAGATGATATTGCTCAGGCCAAGTGGAGAAGGCTTCTGGGGTCTGCTCTGAATTACCTCTTGTAACTTACACACCGACCATGGAGCAAGTTGCACCCTCCTTAAACAACCACATCAAAAGTTAAGCTGTACACAAGTGTCACTTGAATAAGCAGCTGCATACTAACTGCCTGAACTCATGCTCCAGAACTTAAAACCCCCTCTCTGATGAATATTATGTCACTTGGAACACCTATCGCTCAACTATAACGTTTAGTTCCTCCAACTATGTAGCATGACTAACTAATAGCAATAAAGCATTTTTACAACAGACAAGTCTGAGATATTTATTCTCTACCCAAAATATTTACAACTGAGTGCCTCCATCCTTATTCCATTACCTCTTCTAGCAAATCACTTATCTCAATTCTCATCCAGCTCTAAGACCCTCTTGGCATACACATGGGAGAAGGTCAGGGAGTTATACAGCTACAATAAGAGGTCTTTAACATGCAAGATGAAACCATTCTGCATTAAGTTAACTGTCCATAAGCCATCTCCAAAGCTTTGACCTACCACACCCCAACCAATTAGCACACAGCAAACAAGTCTAGAAATTGCAGCTTATGTATGTATCAAGAGGAGAGTCAAGCTGGCTCCCTACTCAGCATGATGAGATCTTTGCCAGGAGTTGCACAATCCTGGTAAAACCCTTCACTAGTGAAGAAACATACAAGACACAGCCATAAAGGAGGCCTCAGCACACTGCTCCTTCCTCCACCACAGCAAAGCAGAAAGGAATAAGCACAGCATCATCTGCTCCATCCACAGCCCCCAAAGGAAGCTGCTTTCCAGGTCCAACCCCAGTTCTTGCTTTTCTGCAGGTTTGGATTTGTGTAGCCTCTCACTGTATAAAAGCTCCAGGACTCACCTTAAGTCGTTCACCTCCAGAAACTGTTTTACCTCCCATGCATTCCAGTGTGGCATACCATAGTTCTCAAACAAACTGCTCCAGACTTAAACAAAATCACAGCAACCTTCTTTCCCCTCACTTAATACCTTCTGCAAAGGATTTCAGATCCCACACAAGCACCTCAGATCACTTGTACCATCCTACCTCTGCAGATCCCCTTTTAGCAAGGAGGTTCATCTCTTCTCACTGCTCATATCCTTGATGACCTCCCCAGCAGCAGCTGTCTCAAGCCTCTCCAGCCATGAGCTGCTCATTCAGCTGAGTGCCTATTAAGCCAGAGCAGTCAGAAGGACCCAGCTGTGAGATAGAAAGTTATTTGAAAAACCTATATTTAATTAATTATGTAAAGAAAGGAAAACTTTGTAGAACATTTCTAGATATTTTGAGTAACTCTTGTGGTGGGAAGAGCTTCAGGGGATTTAATGTGTGGGTCCAGTACAACTCCTCAAATCTCATGCAGTAAACATATACACAGCAGTTTCAAAGTTTAGAAGAGCTGTTTGAGCCCTTGTCCTGTTTATATATTAATTTAGCCAAAAAAATTAAATAAAGGATGATATACCCTAAAATAACCACCACAAACATTAATTCTGGCTGAAATTGTGTTTTGCAGCTTTTGGAGATGATCTTATACCAATTATCAGTCTTACTGGTTAGGAAACCATTTGAACAAGAGGATCCTTTTAAAGGAACCCCAAAAGCATGTGTTTGCATTGGATGTATTTGCAGTAGGGACTATGGAAGCTTGGTAGAGCACTCTAGACTGAACTGAAGAAGACTGTGAAAGAGTCTTTCAGAACCATTGTTTTATTAAGACATGGGAATAAATCATTCAAAACTACCAGCATAATGTCTGTGTTACTATATCAGGGAAACAGAAGCCGTAGTGTACGTCAGTACTTGAATTATTCAGGTATCTGAAATGCAGCTCATGACTTTGATACATTCCACACACACAAAAATACAGTAGATTTTTATCTGGAGATAGGAGTTAGAGGTGAAAACAAATTGCTGATAGATTCTGTTGGTAAACATGCTGGATAAAGATGTTAGATGAGATCTTCCCATTTAAGCTTGCCTATCTCCTCAATCACAGAATCACAAAATGGTAGGGGTTGGAAGAAGCTTCTGGAGATCATCGAGTCCAACCCCCCTGCCAAGGTAGGTTTCCCTAAAAAAGGTCACAGAGGGACATGTCTAAGTGGGTTTTGAATGTTTCCAGAGATGGAGAGACTCCACTACGTCTCTGAGCAGCTAGTTCCAGTGCTCCATCACCCTTAAAGAAGTTCCTCCTCAAGTTTAGATGGAACTTCCTATGTTCAAGTTTGTGCTCTTACCCCCTTTTCCTGTCACTGAGTGCCACTGAAAAAAAGCCCATCCTTATGACACCCACCCTATAAATATTTGTCAACATTTATGAGATCCCCCATCAGTCTTATCTTTTCCAGACTAAAAAGCCCAAATTCTCTCAGTCTTTCCTCATAAGAGGTGTTCTAGTCCCCTAATCATGTTTGTACCCCTCTTCTGTATCCTCTCCAGCATGTCCCTGTCCTTTATGAACCAGGGAGCCCAAAACTGGACACTGTATTCCAAATATGCCCTCACCACGGCAGAGTAGAGGGAAAATTGTTTACACCAACAGAGGAAATAATTTAGTAACAGAAGAAATCTCAGAGGTCTGTCTGATGCAAACAAGGAAAAGTCAATATGAAGAATAAAACCAAGCATTCCTAAAATAATTCAGACCTCTGGCCTCCAGGATGTACCGACATGGATTCTATGACCCAGCTGGAAAACCTTCACCTCATTTTGCCTCGTGAACATCATCACTACAACAGGGTAAAAAAGACAACAAAAAGCTGCGCCTTTTACCAGCCTTAAATCCTCATCAATTTGTTTCCTTTAATTACTTTCTCTTAGTACTCCAGTGGGTCAAGGACACCAGCATGATGCAGCATCTGGGATTCATGCTGTGTTTTCTGAAGAGAGAGAGTAAATGGAAGTAGGTGTTGACATTGCATAAGAAACATGGCATTTCTCAGCAGACCTAATGGGTTATTACACAGGAACAAATGAAAGGTAAACTTTGCTGTGTGAGAACCTTCTGTCAGCAATGAGGAACAGAGAAGGGAAATGCTCTGGTTTAATTTAAAATAAAAATCAAAAACATTACTGTCTTGATACAATTTATAAAATCAAATAATAGCTCAAATTGACTGAGGATGTAACTTGATATCATTTGAGCAGAGCCACGCAGATTTGCAGCAGAGGGAAATTTTCTCAAGCACATTTGCTGTTAATGAAAAATTGCCAATTGAATTCTTCTGTGAGTCTCAGCTGGCAGAGCTTTGCATATTGGACAGCCTCAGTGAGTGGCCCTGCCCTAAAATCACCCCAGACGTTAGGACAAGAGGAAAAGGCCCCAAATTGCATCAGGAAATGTTTAGATTGGATATTAGGAAACATTTCTTTCTCGAAAGACTGGTCAGGCATTGGAACAGGCTGCCCAGGGAGGTGATGGAGTCACCATCCCTGGAGGTGTTCAAGAAACGTGCGGACATGGCATTTTCGGACATGATTGAGTGGGCATGGTGGAGCTGGGTTGACGGTCAGACTTCGATATCTTAGCGGTCTTTTCCAACCTTAATGATTCTATGTGTGAGAGGTGGCACAGTACACTGACACCTGCTCCAAAATGCAACCCATCCATGGGCTTGGGATATTCCAATTTTTATCCACAGAAATTTTTACCCACATCATTAAAGGTTTGGGTGGGTAGCCTACTAAAACCAAAAAGGCAACTGCACTTTTCCCCCTTCCATTTCTCCTCCTCCCAGTCCCTCTTTCTGGTTCTGGCGAGGTCCCCTTTATTCTTTTCCTGAAGGACCTTCCCTCTCCAACGTCAAGGAACAGCTCAGTGAAGAAAAACTACCCCTGTCACCACCCCCTGCACAGGATCCTTCTCTAACACAGCTCAGAGGACTTTCTGTCATTGACATATAGGAAGTAATTTTGTCTCCTGCACTCAGAAAATGCCAGTGGGACAACAGGACCAGGGATTTGTTTTTCACTTGCTTTGCAGCTGCCTTTGAGGAGCAGAAGCTCTGCCCCACACCTCCCCGCCACAAAGGGTAAAAAGAACATCTGAGTGAGCAACGAGGAGAAATTACAGCAAATCCAGCCCAAGATGATTTTGGTACCCAACATGTTTTATGTGTGGTTTATGGTGGCATTCTTTGGAACAAAGAAGAAATTCTTAAAATGCCCACGTTTCCCTTATGCTTTTTCACATCTGGAAGCACACATAACCCTGGAGAAGGGAGTGCTTGACCTTGTCTAACCACCTGAGAAAACACATTTTGTTAAGCCAAGGAGCTCTGCGGGTGATGCCCCAACCCCTGCCCAAGTCCAGCCCTGAAACAGGACCCCTTCCTGTTCAATCAGAGGCGGGTGACCCTGTCCTCTTCAACCTGAGCTTTATTTCCAGACTACACCTACAGCCATTAGCAAAGTTAGAGGGAAGCGGCGCTGATTTTGCAATTGCAAGCATACTTAACATTTTATCCTTGCTCTTTTTTATCCCATCCCTTCAACAGTCATTAAATTTATTAAGTGGCTTCTACAAGTGACTCCTCTCACTTCTAAAAACGACTGGATCATCAGCACAGAATATATATCTAGGTTCAGTCCCTCTTTTCTTATCTTTTCTGACAAACCACTCTCCTTCACAGTTTTATCTCTATAATTGATGAGCCACACACGGCATAATTTACAGCCCTCCCTAGCAACCTTCTAAACTGCACACCAGTCATTCCAGGATCACACTCTCTCAACTCTGCCTCTGTGACCAGCTCCTATAAACTGATTTTATTCCTTTGGTCTGTACAAATCTGCAGTGGAATAACCAAGAACAGAGGCTCAACTGAGATTTCAGAACAGATATAGTAGATTAGTAAAAAAAAAAGAAAAAGAAGAAAATAAACCAAAAGAAGCTACAGTGACCAGAAATATCTGCATTCATTGTGCACACAAAGGCATGGCTCAGCCCTTTGTGCAGGTGAAAGGAATTGAGGAGCAGTAGACTAATAGAGAGGGCATAGAGGGAAAAGATGCTCCTGCTGCTTTCTTTTTCCTTTCTCTTAATGCACGGAAGACCTTGCATCTATTGCTCTAATTAAGAAAGCAGGATCTGAGTCTCAGGAAGGAAGCCCTTCCATCACATTTTCTAATAGTCCTGTGTCACAGACAAATGAACAATATCATTTCTTCCACAAAGGGTAGAATACAGCAGCAGAGAGAAAGTAGCTCCTGCATAACAGAAGCCATCTTTATGGAGATGGCAGGCATGAAAGAGTGCCTTTATGCAGGCTGAGATGGATTGCAAGGTCTCTATGAATTGAGGGAAAATAGGGAAAGAAAGATGTCTCTCCCAACAGTTCTAAGAAAAATAAAAGAGTGCACATACATGCAGAGAGAGAAAAACATAGTGTGTCCGACAGCGCAAATGCTGGGTCTGGCCCCTAATTCAGGTTGCTTCAAGAATTCATTTCAGTCCTTTTCCAGCTTCAGCTTCTGATGTTCAGATGAGCAAAGCTTGCTTTCACCCAGAAAAATGGCATCTCTGCCTCTGTGGAGTAACACTGAGCACATAAAGCTTTCCCTTTCCTTCCCATTTCCTTTAGATCATTTTATTAGGAATGTTTTTCTGCCCTGGTAGGCAGGATCCTGGGAAGAGGAGATAAATTCTTTTAATTATTGCAGATCCTGTAGCTCAGCAGTGAGCTGTGGTGGGGCAGGACTACAACCTGCAGACATGAAAGCATCTGCCTGGTGCTGCCTAGAAATGCAGCAGAGATGCTCCCTGCCATCTCCTTAAGCCCTGAGAGACAAAGGCTCGGAGCAGCCTGGGCAAGAAAACTTGGTCTCATGGGGAAGGCCACAACTCTGCTCCTGAAAAATGAGACAGAAGATCCTTTTATACTTATTTTCCAAGCCTCTGCTGTGTCCCTCAACTTTATCTGCTAGAAACCGCAACACCCATCATTCCCTTCAGACTACCACCCAACATCCTAAAGTATCACTGAAAAAACCCAAACACCACAAGCTGAGAATCCACTTTTGCCCTCTCTTTTCATAGGTATTGCCGAGGAAACATCCCTGCAGTCAAAGGTGTGTGAAGAGAGCTCAGAATAGCAGTGTCATCTGATCTGTTTCTGAACTACACTGGAAAATGCGCTGTTCGTAGATAAAAAGTCTTTTTATTTTTAGAAGTGATGTATCAAATATGCATGAATGGGCACGTCTTTTCCATTGAGTGATTCCAAGCATAGGCTTTGGCTCAGACACTGCCACCCTCCTCATTAGACTTTGAAAACAAGCTTTGAAGCAAGGGGAGAAGCTCCATAGAAGGAGCGAGAGAAAGCTCCCAAGAAAAATCTGCTGTCAGGAGGAGTGTGGTGCACTATAAATGGTCAGAAGGGGTAACGATCAGAGAGACAAATTAATTTTCATGAACTTCCTTTTCCTCCTGCAGAAAAGTCCTAATTGAGGAGTGTTTTCCCTGACCACAATATGAAACCTCTGGTGAATGAGCTCATTATCTGAGTGCCACACTGGGACGAGATTTGCTGCATATTAGTTTTTAATAGGCAAATGCTGACTATTTGCAAATAAGTAGTTATTGGAACGTGTGAGAATGCCTGCCTGCATTTTTCTGCTTTTAACTGGGAAGGAAAAGTTGTGTCTGTTTCTTGCTTCTCCCCAGCATCCAGCATCACAAACTGTGTGCCTCTTCCCTGCTCACTTCTTGTTATTTGCCATCACTTCTTGGTGCCCCTTATCTTCTACAATAAACCACCGTGAGCCTTCAAGGAGAGAAGGAATAGCTTTGAATGCTGCAGTTACCAACCTACCATATTCCATCATGTCTGGTCCAACCTAGCTTGGAAGAAAATTCCTCATGACCATGTCTCTGGATATTAGGTAGACGTTTTAGGGGATGGGGATTCTTTTACTGTTTAATTTGATGACGCAGAGCAAGTGCACAAGTGCTTGCCTGACAGTTTTAAAGCAGAAATTTCTTGCTGTTTATTAACATAGCTGCTTAACAATCATCTGGTTTCCAAATTGCCCTTTCAAGGCTTGCAGCAAAATGTGCGTAATTGTGATGGATTTTTTCCTTCTTTCCCTTTCCTTTGTCAACAAATGTGTAATCAAGCCTAGAAAACAAACAAACAAATCCCCAAGCCACCAGAAAGAAGCTAACAAGTTCTTCCAGTTATTGATCTAATTTGTATTGACATGAAAACTCATTAACTCAATTTAAAAGAATAAGTAAGAGTCAGGAACAAGGCATTTAGGTTTGTGTAGCCTTCCTGTTGAACACCGAAACAAGGCTCCTGCAGTGCTGGTCACATGAAAAAGCCATTAAAGGATTTGGCACTGAAGTGGCAAATTTCAGCTCAGTCATGATAAATGTGTTCAAGTTACTTTGAACAAGATAAAGGAGGAAAGGCCAAAATGACAGGATAAAGAGTGGCTTTCCTGATGTTTAAATGTTTATGTCTGGATGCTTGGGACACCAATATTTATCTCTGGAGCTTAAATATTATCCTGCACTCTTTAAAGTACTCAGTTTAATAGCATGCTGACTTCAGCCACGCATTTTGTGCATGCACAGACCAGCAGAGATGCTTCATTCACATCCACACATAGGACTTGGATGAGTGCATGGATATTAAGCCACTCTGGCTTGATTTTTACCACTTAGAGCTACAAATGAAGCTTAGAGGAGCCAGAGATGCTCGACAGTGCTGAAGATCGCACCACTTTTTAAGCTGTGCTACTTCTGTCTGTGATGCTGAGCACTGCCTGACTTCTCCATGCCCCAGTTTACCCACGTGTAAAATCTGCATGATAAAACAGAGGCGTTGGGAAATTGATACTGATAGAGTCCTGAGAATCTTGAGAGAGAACAGTGTCAAGAATGTGTAATGGGATCATTAAGTGAAATGCCAGCAGAGGTATTAAAGCAGGGTCACATTTTTCAGGCAGTGAGGAAGAGTAGAGGCAGGAGGGCAGAGAGATGAAGACCCCAGAAGAGGATGAAAGTGGAGAAGAAGCAATGAAACAACATGTCAGACATCAAGAACAGACACGGAACAAAGGCCTGAATTATTAAAGCCAATTAGCTACTTAATAAAGAGGCAAGTCTTTAAAAATGAAAGGATTAGACTATGTTGAGAAGGAATGAGAGAGACATCCATCACCTAAGGAGAAAACAAATTATAAGAGAGCAACAGGAAGGCAGATTGACACAGAGCTGGAGATGGGTTGGAAAGCATAGGGGCAGCCATGGGGCAGAGGAGATGGATCCTTACCAGCAGAATTTACTTTCTCTTGAGACCCTTTGCCTCCTGAATAAATCAAGATCATATCCAAGACTTTACAGTGGTTTTAGGCTGGTGTATATCCCAGCAGCCTGCAGCCAGATCATTTCAGTCTCCATTGTTCTGTAATCTCTGGAAAGAGATCACAGAATCCCAGCGTCGTGGGGTTTGGAAGGGACCTCTGGATAGCTCTAGTCCAATCCCACTGCTAAAGCAGGCTCACCCACAGCAGATTGCCCAGGATCACAGTGTTTGACCAGGCAGGTTTGGAATCTCTCTAGAGAAGGAGATGCCACAACTTCTCTGTGCAGCTGCTCCAGGGCTCCAGCACCCTTACAGCAAAGAGGTTTCTCCTCATGTTCAGATGGAACCTCCTGGGTTCCAGGTCGTGCCCATTGCCACTTGTCCTGTTGTTGGGCACCACTGAAAAGAGTCTGTCCCCATCCTCTTGTTCCACACCGTTTAGGTCATGCTGAGCACTGAAAAGACCCCCTCTTAGCCTGCTCTTCAACCAGGCTAAATAGCCCCAGGTGTCTCAGCCTTTTGATCTCCAGATCTTTAGAGATTTCCTTAGGACTGTACTTAGGGCAGTCTCTGAGAGTTTCCTTTACATATTTCATTGAATTGTGACATTAGAGATGCTGTTTTGACTCCACCTGCTTGCTCAATACAAACAAAAAAGACAAACAAGAAATCATATTAAATCTTCCTCATGCCTATTTCAGTGTTCAAAAGATAAAACTAGTGGCATAGGGGATCGTCAGCTTTTCAAAATGAGAGAAAGAATGGAGAACGTACTGTAAAGACAGCCCTAAACTGAGCTTCAGTGTCAAACTATGGGGGAAAAGAGAAGAAAACGAGGACAGACACCACTATGACACTGTCATATAAAAAGCAGCAACCAAGTATGATATTTTGTCCTGCTCAGCAGGGTATTTCTTGGAAGTCACGTTCTTTCTTTTCATGAACAGTGAGGGAACACAGGTATACCCTCACATACTCTTTTGCAGATGAGGACACTGTTGCCTGCCTGTGAGTAGGGCTTTCACAGGGATAGGTCTGAATCAGTCACTTGGACATCAAAGAGAAGTGATGGACTGCAGCACCAGCCCACACACCTGAAAGGAAGACATGCTCCTCAGCAGCCGTGGAACTTCCCTCTCTCTTCTTTCCCTCCCCTCACACAAATATCCACAGAATTTTTCTTGGCCACATAATTAATTTCACCGGTTTGATAATTGCCCTTACAAGAGACACCACAGCATATCTGCAACTGCTAAACAGAATAAATATGATATTTGTAAAGCAGGAAATCAATGGATCTTTGCTTTCCTTCAGTAACCTTCCTCACGCCTAACAATTTCTAATGGCTTTTTGATCAATACCTGTACAGAGAGAACATATGACCCAAAATAACATTAAGAACACTTTTCACTATGCTTTCTCCAGTGGCGCTTGACTGTCCTTTCTCAACTCCCCCAAAACCTCAACAGATGGAAAAAATCATATGCAGGCAATATTGCCTCCTAAAGCAACATTAGCCAAGCTGCTGTTCTGTCTCTGGGTTCACACTTCAAGAAGGACATGGGGACACTTGGAGGAGACTACAAGAATGACTGAGAAACTTCAAAAGGGACCCAGAGGCTTCAAGAGTGACACAGAAACTGCAAGAAGGATGCAGAGACTTCAAGAAGAACCAAGAGACCACAGTAAGCACACAGAGACTTCAAGAAGGACCCAGAGATTACAAGAAGGACCCAGAAACTACAAGAAGGATGCAGAATGTACCCAGTGGCTGAAAAACAAACTATACCTTTCAAAGTAAAGCTCATTGAGCTGAGATTGCTGAGTTGGCCTAAGGGCAGCACACAATAGCAGCAAACACTCACCCGAGGGGGTGTTTGGTATTAGGGAATATTTGACATTAAGGAAAAGGTTTCATGACAGTTTAGGGTTGAAGCTGGACAAATTCAACCTCAGAAGAAAGCATGCAGCTTCCTAGCACTGATTAAAGTATGTAACCCAAGGCAAATGTTTCATTTTTTGCCACTCAAGAGATTTTAAGCTGTGCTTCAGAGCTGCAGAGAAGAGTTTTCCTCTCACTTTGATTTTGTGCTGTTTTATTTTTTGCTCACCACCACCAACCAAGCTGAGGAGGGAGTTCTGCACCCAGCAGACTGGTCATTTGACATCATTCTGAGAGTGGAAAGAGTACATGTAGGTACTTGGCTTTTTGTCCTTGAGAAGTTGGCAAGGGCTGAAGTTCCTTGTTCATTTTTTAAGAACTAAAATAATTGGGTCACTGAAGTATTGAAACAGGTTATTCATGGAAATGCACCAAGGTTGTACAAGGCTTAGGTTTCACATGGATAATCTAATGGCTCCCCCAGAAAACAATTAGAAGTAATTTCTGTCTTACTTCTATGCAGAAATTGATCTGTTCTCATGCAGCAGCCAACTAAGCCAAGCTTGACTGGCAGGTGAGTAGAAAATTATTTACGATGGGAGAACATGACAGTAATCCTAAGCGAAAGCTTGTCTATCATGATTCAAAGACCATATAGCTACATCTGAACATGGTACTGATAGCTTTCTTGAGGAGTTCAGCTAGCTGTACTCACACCTCTGAGCTGATATTGATGCTGCATTAAGTTGTTGACATCATCATGTTTCTAATGAGAATACAAATCTTCCCCCTCTGTGAATATCAAGGAGCCATATGGTCAGTTACCTATGCCTGATGCTTGCCCAGCATTATTAGAATTAGCAACACAGACATTTGTATTGTAAATTCTTGCTTCCACTCAAATTAATAGTGGTTACCATTTAAATAAATCACACTCATGGTGAACGCACAGCTTTTCTTCAGAAATCCTGGAGGGGTGTCCACTGAGGCTACATCTGGAGCACTGGGTCCAATTCTGGAATCCCCAGTTCAAGAGGAAAAAAGGAACTACTGGAGAGAGTCTGGCAGAGGCTATGAAGATGTTGAGGGGCCTGGAGCATCTCTGTGAGGAGGGAAGGCTGAGACCTGGGGCTGTTGAGCCTGGTTGAAGAGCAGTCTGAAAGGGGATCTGAGCAATGCTCAGCAGAAGTGAAAGGATGGGGGGCAAAAGGATGAGGCCAGACTCTTGTCAGTGGTACCCAGCTACAGGACAATGGGAAACAGGCACAAACTGGAACCTGGAAAGTTCCGTCTGAAGATGAGGAGAAACCTCTTTGGTGTGACAGTATTGGAGCCCTGGAGCAGGCTGCCCAGAGAGGTTGCAGAATCTCCTTCTCTGGATAGATTCCAAACCTACTTGAGCAAACACTGTGATCCTGGACAGCCTGCTGTGGATGAGCCTGCTTTAGTGGTGGGGTTGGACTAGATGATCAGAGGTCCCTTCCAACCCTCACCATGCTGGGATTCTGTGAGAAGTAGTATTCATAGACACAGAAAAACAAAATTCACTCCAGAATTGAGAAGAAACCCCATGAAGCAGAACTTTTACTTTCATAAGGATGTGTATGTATAAGAACATAAACTGTTTACTGCAAGAAGTACATGTTGCAGATTGCTTGGCATACAAATGTTTTTGTTTAGGACTCATGACTTCTATTAGTATTAATTATTTTTGCTGGCAACTTTAAATGTATAGTGGCCTTAAAGCAAGGGCAATACCTATTAAGTTTAATTACTTTCTCCTTCAGCCTAAGCAATAAAGAAGTATGGTGGAGATCTGGTTATTAACTGAGCGTGGCATCCAAATGAAGACACAGTGCACAATAATTGTATGTTGGGCCACAAGCTAGTGTCTCATTGGTCTCTCCTACTCCAGAGATGAGACAGAATGTAGGCAGACAGTAAAGATTTTCTTCCCTTGACCTACTTGGGACAAAATCTCCTCCTCAGTCACATTTAAGCCCTCATCACTTTCAACAGAAAGCCCTTGTGCCAAGGGACAAACAAACAACTCTGCTCCACACTTGAAAATCCACCCTCAAGCCAAGGATTCAAGCATTTTAAGGACTTTTCTTCTGTATTTTTTGGTTGATTGGCTGATTTTAGACAAAAGAGGTATCTGCCTGGATACCAGCATGATACATGTTTTTCAGAAGAAAAATGATGTTTCTGCTTGCTTTGAAGAATTTCTACCAGCATTTTAATGAAGCTACTGAAATCTGCTCTGAGGATGTGTTTTATCAGTAGGAAATAAGATGTTTATGTGTTTTTGTGTATGTGTGTCTGTATCTATAGCTTTGAATCTTGTTTGACAGGAGCACAGAATCCCAGAATGGTGGGGGTTGATAGGAACATCTGGAGATCATCCAGTCTAACCCCCCTGCTAAAGCAGGCTCACCCACAGCAGCTTGCCCAAGATCACAATGGCCAGGTTGGTTTGATATCTCTCCAGAGAAGGAGACTCCACAGTCTCTTTGGACAGCCTGCTCCAGGGATCCAGCACCCTCATAGCAAAGAAGTTTCTCTTTATATTTAAGTGGACCCTCCTAAGTTCCAGTTTGCAGCCATGATACTGTTGTCCTGCTATTTGAACCTCTGAGAAGAGTGGTCCCATCCTCTTGTGCCCCACCCTTGCTGAGCACTGAGTGGATCCCCTGTCAGGCTGCTCTTCTCCAGCCTTTCCTACTCACAGAGGTGCTGCAGGCTTTGTAGCCTCTGCTGAACTCTCTCCAGTAGTTCCCTGTCTGTCTTGAACTGGGGGTTCCAGAACTGGACCCTGTACTTCACACATGGCCTCACTAGGGCAGACTAGAGAGGGAGAAGCAGCTCCCTTAACCTGCTGGCCACACTCTTCTTAATGCACCCCAGAAGACTATTGGCCTTCTTGGCCACAAGGAGTTTACCATTCACTTTCAAACTCCTCAGGATCTAAGCTGCTTTACTAATATAACATCAAAATATGACTGGAAAAAGGACTTGTTTTTAAAAGGAACAAAATAATAACAAGGGCAAAAATCTGCCCCAAAGCCCAATGACTTCTACAGGACCAGGCACAGTCTCACCACCACTCTTATCTAAACCCTTCTGCATAGATTTCTGTCTTATTCCCATCATTACTGTTTCCAGAATGGTTCTCTCTACCATGCCAAGAAATTTCCATACACAGTTCTTCTTTTCTCACTTTCCATCCCAGAATAAATACATTCTGTGGATATTTTAGACTAGGATCTCATTGAGTTTTTGGATTACATCCAGCCTATGTTTCTGCTTAACAATGATCCTGGGCCATCCCAACATAGCTACTGTGAGTGATGTACCAAATCTTTACTTCCGAAGTGCTCAAAAAAGCTGAAACAAGGAATTCGAAGTTTGGAGTTTTCACAGTGGGCATATTTGGGTTTTGAAACATGAAGCAGAGAACACAGCATATAAAAATGCATCTGGCACTATTTGTCTGATCTTCCCATGCAGGTTGAACAATTTGCATGAAATTAGTAGCTTAAAGTATACTAATAAGCATCAAAATATCTAACTGCCCATTTGCATTCACAGGTAGCCAGAACAACAACCAAGGAACTATTAATACCAGCTAAAAATAGGAGGGAAACTCCAGCTTGTTTTTTATGAGTGGCTTTTGACCATTGGAAGCATCTCACGCACCTGCTGAATTCACAAAAAGAAGATCCTGGCTCTTGTTCATGGCCAGGGGCCCAACTACAAGCATTTATTTACATCACTAAAATTCATACAAAAAGAACCTGTGGAAAGAAGGACTATTACACCTTGCCTAATTCTCAGGTTAATGGGAAATACATCCAGGAGAGACTCCACTACTGCCATTCACTTGAGGAAGCACCAGAAGAAGGAAAAAAAACAAAGTTCTTTGCATCTTCTTGTGCAACATGGACATTGTTTGGAATGAAGAAAGTTTACCCCAAACCCAGGAGTAAAACTTATCCTTGAATGGATTTCAGGGATGAACCAAATGTTCATAAAGCAAAACATTTAGAGACAAAAGGACATTTACATGTCATCCTGGTTTGAGGTAGACCAGAATTAATTCTCTGTTCAGTGATGTTACTTTTCTAGGTGACTGCATCTCTAGACACTTGTGGGTTTTGATGTGGGAAAAAAATACTGCACTGGCAGCATTTCTCCTCATACTCAGGAAACCTTTCCTCTCATTGTGTATCTTCCTTGCATGGTTTAGTCACATAAGAATCATAAAATGGTTTGGGCTGGAAAAGACCTCTAGAGGAAATCTAGTCCAAAGCCCCTGCAGTAAACAGGGACATCCCCAATTAGGGTTGCTCAGAGCTCCATCAAGCCTGACCTTGAGTGTCTCCAGGGATGGGGGCTCCTCCACGTTAGTGCATTAGTGAAAAATCAATGCAAAACCCAATTAATTTCCTTTTTACCCTGCTCTGCAAACTATTGTCTGTTCTGCCATCACTGAGCAGAACAAAGTCCATTTTGTCTGGAAAGATGCTGTGACAGTGGACATCCCACTGGGACTGTTGTTCCTCTATGCAGTGCTGAGAAGATAGCCCACTGCTTCTCCTCCACAGCAACATGAAGATCAGAGAGATCTCTGCAAGCTACCACAAAGCAAGCAAACGAAATACAAAAAGAAAGACAGAAGATGTTACAAATCAAAGCGAGACTGAAAAATGTTATGAATGGGAAAATAACTTACCAGCGAGGAGTTTGTTGTGATCTATGGCAATATTATGAATAATAACCTACCAAAACGGGAGAGTATTTCAAGAGCATCTTCACAGACCAAACCCAAGGATTTATGATGGAGATAATGGTGTGCACACAAAATACCTTCAGTCATACCACCAGCACTGGTGGCTCTGGAGGAACCTTCTCCACGATGGCAAAGGCTGCAGCAGAAGGCATTTGGAGCTGGGCACTGGACTGGGTTGTCCAGAGAGGTTGTGGAATCTCCTTCTGTGGAAAGATTCCAAGCCCACCTGGGCACTGTGATACTCAACAACCTGCTGTGGATGTGTCTGCTTTAGTGGAGGGTTCAACTGGATGATTTCCAGAGGTCACTTCCAACCCCACTATGCTGAGATTCTGTGAAAATAGTACTTAAGGCGAGGAGGTAAGAACACAGCTGTGTGGCTGTTAAACAAGTGAACCTGAAGAGGCAAGAGAACAGCAAGTAACTGGAAAAAGGCTTTAATTGCCAAACTGCCACATTACTGTGATCTGACAGATTGCACCAATTGGCGTGGCATAGACTTGCTGTCAGTACCAGACAAAACTTCCTAAGAGGATAATTTTATCGCAGATGAAATCAGAGACACACAAGCAGCTAAAAGGAAAACAAGAAGGTTTCAGAGGAGAATTGTGCACCCATCATCATTAACTTTATTGACTTTGAAAGAGCTTTTGATAGTTGCTACAAAAATGCTTCCAGAAAATTAAGGTTAAATGTGGATTATCTTAGGAGATAACAAGAAGAATAGCAAACTCTTACAGTGATCCTGACTGGTGTAAGCAACTCACAAAAACAGCTAGAATCAAGCAGAACTTTTCCACTGCCTGTGCATTTGTTCATTAGAAAATTGCTGGAAGAAGGAAACCAACAACCTACAATCTTGCAGGCAACAAGGCAGGCTTCTCATTTTCTCCATACAGTAAGCAAGTTGGCATCAAACATTGGGTGATACAGCAGAGGATTGAGAGGAGGTGGGAGAAAACATCCATGAAAACAGAATAGGGTAAGTACAAGTGTAAGAATGACAAACAAACCCAACGTGGCTGTTATTCAAAAGGCAACGGAGGATGCTGAAAGGTTTAACTCCCTCTCAAGTCTGGTAGCTGAAGAAATAAAAACATGAATAACAGGAGTAGGTGGAATAATAGACAACGTGTCATTAACAATAGGCTGTTGATCCCTCCTTTTTCATACCATACCCATAAACTGTGGATATTTTTGCAGCATAAAAAAGATAAATAATGTTGGAAATCCAGAGTGAAGCAAACATCAGAAACAAGCGAGACCAAGACTCACAGTTTTTTTCCACTTTGAACAGAAAGTGATGTTAGATTTAGGCAGGATTGTCACTGAAATAGTCACTGGTGAAAGAGTTGAAATCATGCAGGAAGCTGATAGAGGAAGCACTGGTAATCAGTGGAGGATGAGGACCCGTTGTGCTTGTTATTTGCCTCCCTACTTTGTGTGTCTGTGGTGAATTCCCCTTCCTTGGAAAGAGCACATGCTTTTATCCGTTGTTTTCCTGGCTTTCATGTTTCTAATTCACAGGCAACGTGCAATTTTGCTTCTCCTGTTTTCCTCATAGCACCATCTTCCCATGCCTCTTTCCCAGCAGTAACAATGTTGATCACCTCCTGCTATTTTCAAATCTCTACCCGAGAATATCTCAAATTACCATGATGATTTACTCTTCTCAATTAAAGCTAAGGTACACTGAGACTGGGAAAGAAACGAAATGCTGCAGCAGCCCATCAGGGTACCAAAAACCAACCTGGAAGTTAGATTTATACGAGAAAGTGCATAGTTCATGTAGTAATAAGAGTTTTTACACTCCTCTGAAGATGCTTTTGTGTAGTACTGGTCTGAGTGTGAGATTATAAAATATCATTTTGTAAAAATAATTTATGCTCTTAAGTAAAATGTATGGCAAAAAACCATTAATACACCTTTAAAAGCCCTTTTGAAGAAATCAATATTTTTAAAGCATAATTTTAAAGATATGTATTTCTGAGAAGCACATCACAGCCCTCCATTTCCAACCACAACAGGAGGTTGTAAAACCTCATATTAATTTTCCAGTTCATAGACCTAAGAAGCATGATGTGAGCTCCTGCTCAGGAAAGGGAAGCCTTCCCAGTTTACCTTGGCTTGTCAGCATCAACAGCATCATTAATTTAAGCAACATGGGGGCTAATTTAGTTCTATCAAGCTTTGTCCATCCAATGCACCACATAGAGCTCCACAGCACATCATCACCAGTTCAGCCCCACCGAGGGAGCGTGTCGCTGCTGGGCACACAGGAGGTGATGGACACGCAGGGAGGGCGGTGATGCAGTGCAGCAGAAACAGGCAGTGACAGTGATGTGAACACATGTCACAAGTGGGGCTGAGGCACATTTGTTAGAGATGTTTGTGCTACACTGCTGGCCAAGCTCTTCAGACTTCAGTCTCCATTTGCATCTGCTGCTGTCCCTCACGGATACATATTTCCTTACAAAACTAAACCACCCATTTCCCTTTCTCTCTTACTCCATTCTTATACATCTAGCAACCACTAAAAAGGTGCTGCATTTTTACTTCATCCCTTTACCAAATATTATGGGTCTTTGTAATAAGTAGGAGCACCTCTCTGCAGTGTGTCCAGAGAAGGGCAATGAAGCTGGTGAAGGGTGTGGAGGACAGGCCTTAATGAAGAGGGGCTGTGTGAACCAGGGTTGTTTACTCTGAAGAAGAGAAGGCTGAGAGGAGACCTCATTGTTTTCTACAGCTACCTGAAAGGAGGTTGGAGTGAGGTTGGGGTTGGTTTCTTCTTCCTAGTATCAGGTGATACAAAGAGAGGAAATGTCCTGAAGTTGTGCCAGGAGAGGTTTAGGTTGGAGATTAGGAAAAACTTGTTTCCTGGCCAGGCATTGGAACAGGCTGCCCAGGGAGGTGATGGAGTCACCATCCCTGGAGGTACACAAGAAACATGTGGACAAGGCCCTTCAGGACATGGTTTAATTGCCATGGTGGTGTTAGGTGGATGATTTTACTCAATGCTATTAGAGGTCTTTTCCAACCAAAACAATTCTATGATTCTATGATTATCATATGAAAAGAAGTGAATGTGCTGGTAGAGGATGTGCTGAACAGCTGCACCAGAGGCCTCCACATCTCACTGAGATGAAAAGCTGCCTTAAATTTCACGTTGTCCATCTGTTCCTTCACAGAAGTGATGAACATGCTGCAGAGGCAATGCATGACCTGAACTCAGAGTGGCTTTAATCCCAGTGCCCACAATGAATACCAACAAGGGTCTTCATGTTTGCTGGGAAAGCATTGCTTTCATGGCCATCAAATGCTTTGCTATTCCAGAACAACATTCTAAAAAGCTTTTTTAAAAAGGCTGCATGTAGAAGAACATAATAAGTGCAAGTGCTCTCAAAGGCTGAGAGAGTTGGGGTTGTTCAGCCTGGAGAAGAGAAGGGTCCAGGGAGAACTTCTGGTGGCATTTCAGTGCATAAAGGGGCCAATCAGAAAGCTGGGGACAGACTTTTAAACCGGTCCAGTTGTGACAGGAAAAGGGGCGACGGTTTAATTTAAAAGAGGGAGATTTAGAACAGAGGGAAGGAAGAAATTTTTTCCACTGAGGGTGCTGAGACTCTGATCCAGGTTGCCCAGAGAGGTGGTAGCTGCCCCATCCCTGGAACCGTTTCAGGTCAGGTTGTTTGGGGCTCTGAGCAACCAGCTCTATTTGCAGATGTCCCTGATGAGTGCAGGGAAGTTGCAGTAGATGATCTTGAAAGGTCCCTTCCAACCCATACCATTCTGTGATTCTGCATGAGTTCTGCTGTGCAATGGTCACACGTTGCCTCAGTTTGCCCTTTCTATATCACACTACAACTCTTCCTGGGTGGTGTCAGATGCATGATGCCTTCTATGACCACATACTGGGAGGTTTTTTTCCAAACCCAGCCCTTCCTGCTCCTTTTGTTGTAGCTGTTGTCAGAGAAATAATCCACAATTCTTTCAAGATATTTACTTATCCTTCAGGCATGAAAGTGTTTCAAAAGCAATACCAACATCTATGTTATTGAACTGCTGCTTGTTTTCATAAATAAAAGCCATACAAGGTGATAGAATGCCCAATTACAACAGTTTGTCCTTCCATTATAATCTTGTGCTGCTAAGCTTAGCTCTTGACAAAATAAAATGTATTCTTTTTTAATAGATTTTTGTGACTCTGCTTGTCATTCCAAGTAGACATGACTCCAAATGTTAAGAAGTGCACAACTTTGGGGATGCTTGTTTCCATTTATTGCAATAATGATGGTGTGGCTCTTTGGAATAGGATAGGATCATAATATCATAGAATGGTAGGGATTGGAAAAGACCTCTAAGAGTATTGAGTCCAAAGCCCCTGCCAACACACAGTCACCTAGAGCAGCCCACATAGGAACACATCCAGGAGGGTTTTGAATGTCTTCAGAGAACATGAGTCCACAGCCTCTCTGTTAATATAATTACATATAATAAAAAAGTATCAGGAACTAAAATTAACCAAGGAATGGAATCCTTTGGGTTGTAGCAGGAGAGCTTCCACATTCTTTCACTGTCTATGATATCTATATAAGTCTAGCATTTCCCTGGCATAATGTCCTGGTGTGGGTCCAGGTATGGTGGCAGATTTTACTGCAAGGGCTGAGCTAGCTCCTGCCACTCACTCTCTATCCACCCCATGGCTTTCTGCTCCCATGAAATGAGCATGCAGCAGCTCCCAGGAGTCCACAACTCACAAACTGGCAGATGAAAATTAACGACCATCTTTATTACGTGGGTGAGGATGGGAGGGAGGGGAGAGCTGTGTTACTTGCTAGTGTATCAGGATAATTCACTCCAGCACTTGAGTGTTTTTGAAACCAATGCTAGGGCAGACCTTTACAAGCATTTATGTGCCAGACTTGCACTGACTTCACACCTCTAAAACAATGACCTCTGAGAATTATGGAGGCTATATCCAAGGAACTCAGGAGGGCACAAGCACAAGAGCTTGGCTTGCTCCTGAAAATCTTAGTCCATAGGTGAGTAATAAAAAGCCCTCACAGACAAGGACTATTTGAAGACCATTAAGAGAAGCTTATGGGCTCTATTCAGCTCACTGTGGTCATGCCCTCAACACAAAATGATGGTCAAGGCATCCTCAGCTGTACTCAAGACCCAATGATACCCTCTCACCATGATGCTCTGTGGGATCAGACCTTCTCTGTGCTTCCAAAAGCATGGACTGTGATCAAGAAAGCATCTACATTGTTGTAAGTAGCAATAAAACATTTGGTTATGCCATAGAGAATGCACAGCAGGTTTCCCAGGATCACAATATCCAGGGGAGTTTGCAGTCTCAGATGACTCCACAACCTCTCTGGGCAGTCTGCTCCAGGGCTTCAGCGCCCCCACAGCAAAGTTTTTCCTCCTGTTCAGACAGAGGCCCCTTGTCCTGCCACTGGGCACCACTGACAAGAGGCCCCAACCTCTTACCCCTCACCCTTTAGCTCTTCCTAAGATTCCCACTGGAGCTGCTCTTCTCCAGGTTCAACAGCCCCAGGGCTCTCAGCCTTTCCTCTTCACAGAGATGCTCCAGGCCCCTCAGCATCTTTACAGCCTTCACTGGACTCTCTCCAATAGTTCCCCATCTCTCATGAACTGGGGAGCCCAGAACTGGACTGAGTACTTCAAACGTGGCTTTGCTAGGGCAGAGTAGAGGAGGAGGGGAACCTCCTTTGAGCTGCTGATCACAAATAATGAATTTGCAGGAGGCCAATAAAAAGCTGACTGACTTTTAAAAATAGTATAAATATAACCCTTAAAATCTTCTAACAAATTGTACATGAGGGAATCTTCATCGTCAACCACTTTTCTTAATGATTTCTCTTAGGCAAAATCCCTGCGAGATCAAGGTGAGTGCTTTTCTTGTTTCCACTTTCTTAAAACAAATCTGAATAACTTTATCATTAAAACAGGTAAAGAGCAGAAAAATGCTGCCATTTCTGAGGTGGTTTGACCAAATACAGTGACATGTCTGTCCAGTTAGATCAACAGATGTTGTCTTGACAGTAATGGAAGTATGTGACCAACATCAGTGAATGGGACAAGTCACAGAACAAGGATGCACAGTCAGAAGAAATGAATTTTGAACAGATGTACCCCATAAAAAAAAGTGAAACTGTGGAGAGATCACCCACAACTTGCACAAATCCTGACACTACCACAGCATCAGTACCTGGGATTCCTTAAAACTTTCAGTGGACCATTTTAAACCTCACTTCCACAGTGAAAACTATCCTTCCAGTGAGATACTGCTCTTGCACCAGCAGGACAAGGAGTTTGTGGAGGTATGGGTACCATTCATCATAATTGTTCATGTATTAAAACTGTGCTCAGTATTTTAACTGTAGGCTTGGAGCCATGCATACAGAAAAGCCAGGTAGCCACTGAAGGTGCACACTGGTGGCCAGTCAAACAGTTCACAACTTGCATATGTAAGGAGCGAAGTCACTGAAAACATGGTAATGACATGCAAAGCCTAGCAGAGTAACTGTGCTGGTTTGAGCTACACCAGAACTAATTCTGGCCTGGGATGTCACTTCTCAGCTCAGTTTCTTCTAAGTAACTGCACTTTCTGAAGTTCATGGCTTAATTTTGCACTGTCTGCTTCTAGAAGTAATAACATTCCATGTTTGGAATAACTACCAAGGGCTGGGCTGCAGAAAGACTCTGCCTTAGACTTGCCTCTGTCTTGGTCTCAAGGGTACTCACATATTTTGTGCCTCACCCTGGGGGACAGGAAGTCATAGGTGGCACCTGCAGGGAGGATTGGGCAGGACAGGTAGCCCTCAACCGCTCAACAAGGGATTCCATCACACAGATGGCATCTTCAGGTGAAAGCTGAGGGATTACCAGGGTCAAGCCTCTTCTTCAGTACTGGGCTGGTATCCCAAAAGGACTCTGTCCCTTTTGCCTTTGATCCTGATCTGTGTGTTCCTGAATCCAGATCCCAAATCCAGCTCCTTTTGCTGCTGAGTCCAATCTGGGACATTCCAGTGCCTGCCCCCAGCATCAGTGGTGACAATGGTGATGTCATTGCCATTAGGGGTTGGATATTGTTTTGCACCTCTTTGTCTCTATTTCATTGAGATTTTTTTCTCATATCCATCCCAATTGGTTTGGTTTCTTTCTCACCCCATCAATCTCTATCTCTTCTTCTCTTTCTCTTCCTTTTAGGAAGCTGAGGGGTTCATAGAGAGCTTCTGTCACTCATCTGTTGGCCAGCACAGCCCTGACCCTAGACAATGGCACACACCCTCCATGTGTTGAGCATTTCAGTGTGCTCTTTTTTAATGCCTCACAGAGCATTTTTATATGATACTTAAAACTCATAACTTGTTCTTTCAAAAGTCACATAGGCTGAGAAGATAAAGCAAAGCCTCGACCACAACTGCTTTCTAGAAATTAGCCTGGCCTTCTGCTTCACTGGACTAAATTCTCAAATATTGCTTCTGAAAAAAGAGAAGCATAAGGCAGACCATAGAATAGAATAGCTGGAATAACCACCAGCTGATTCAGGACGAGGTTCATGGTGCTTCAACATGCACATCAACAGATGTCCTGCAGGCATCCTCTGGGGCTCTGGGCTCAAGATAAATCATGTCTATGATGAGGATATTAAGACTGGCCACATATTTAGGGGACTACTGTGTCAAGAGCTCTGTAGAAGCTGGATTTGTGGACAGATTGCCTCAGGTATTTATTGTGCTATACATAAAGTAGAATTGGGACAAATATTTGTACCAAATTCCATGTTTTCATGCTAGAGGAGTTCTGAGGGTAGAAATGGGACTTCATTAACAGCAACCGATTCCTTTTGAGTGCCAAATGGGAAGTTAATTGCCTTTATGCTTTCAAAATATTAAAACTGATTGTTTTGCTCTGACTGTTGTAAATAGTAATTGCCAGGCAACAAGGACAGGATTTTGAAATTATCTCAAAGCTCAGATCCCCAAGAATCACACCTCTAGGATCATTGAGTCCAACCACCAACCTGACACCACCACAGCCACTAAACCACGTCCCCAAGTGCCATGTCCACACACATTTTTTAACACCTGCAGAGATGGTGACTCCACCACCTCCCTGAGCAGCCTGTTCCAATCCCTGACCCCTCTTGCAGGAAAGAAATTGTTCCTAACCTCCAACCTAAATCTCCCCTGGCACAATTTCAGGCCATTTCCTCGCATTCTATCACCTGATACTAGGGAGAAAAGACCAACCCCCACCTCAATCCAATCTCCTTTCAGGTAGTTGTAGAGAGAAATGAGGTCTCCCCTCAGCCTCTTCTTCTCCATATCAAATAATCTCTGGATTTTACATTCTGGAGGAATCTGGACAGTTTTGCAAAACTTTATTTCAAAATACAGATTACAGGCTTAAAAGTGTTTAAAAGGCTAGTGGCACAGACACTGTTAATTTTTCTGTCATACATTTAGTAACATTTTGGAGGCTGAGTGGGAGAATTAAACTGAAGACACATAATAACAGATTTTGCACAAATAGGAGTTCAAACTAAACAGGTTTTAGTCACTGCAGAAGGTCACAGTCTTCAGAAAATGCTGAATGCTTTCCTCTGTAAGGGAAGAAAAAGCCCTCAAATATGCCACAAACAGCTGAAGTAATTATTCACCTGGGAAACTTTAGGCTGTTATCTCCAATCATACCGTTCAAGGATTGGATGCTGATAATTCACAGTCATGGAAATGAAAAGCTCTAGTATGAGACACAAGCAAGAGAGATGAATTACAGACTTCCCTGATAATGGAAAAATGAGCAGCATGTTGATCATAGACACTAAAATTACAAACTTGGTCAGCCTCACTGCAGTGTCAAACACAGAGCAGGGCATAATAAATTAAAGCATAGCTCTGGGCATCCTGATCTAGTTGAGGATGCCCCTGCTTACTGCAGAGGGGATTGGACGCTATGACCTTCAGAGGTCCCTTCCAAGCCAGACCATTCTGATTCTAAATGATGCTGTCATACCCCTATAGAAAGTGAGATGGTTGGAGAGAATACTGCCCTTGTGCTCAGAAGACCTGACTTTGGCTCCTGGCACTGGGTAGCTCTAGACAAGTTGCTTCGCTGCTTGGCTTTGCCTGTCAGGAAGAGTCGGCAGAATCCCAGCATGGTAGGGGTTGGAACGAACCTCTGGAGATCACCTAGTCTACCCCCTGCTAAATCAGGGTCACCTACAGCAGGTTGCCCAGGGTCATTATGTCCAGGTGGGTTTGGAATCTCTTCAGAAAAGGAAACTCCACAGCTTCTCTGGGCAGCCTGCTCCAGGGCTCCAGCACCCTCACAGTACAAAAGTTTTTCCTTATGTTTAGATAGAATATGCAATTCCATAAAATTCAATATCTACCCCTCTTAGTTGAGCCACCAGGCTAGGACAGCTCTTTTTTTTTTTTGCATGCATAAGGCCTGATTTGGACATGCAGAAACTACATACCTTATAAATTTAAAGATTCAACCTTCCAGCCATCCTTGGCCAGTTACCTTACATCAGCAACCTTACATCTGTTATGCACCTTTAGGTTCCTCATAAAGCATGAAGGTTTGATCAAAACAAAACATGTTCATTCAAGATCCTCATCTGAAGAACATGTCCTTTAAGCAGAGCTAACCAAGCAAGGATTTGCAGAGTGCTTCTGTGCACATCTGCACCATCAATAATAAATATAGAAAACACATATTTCCACGTGGGTTCTGAGACCTCCTTGATGTCATTTCATCAGCAGCAGCAGTCACAGCAGATCTCATATCTTTTTAATTTTGTTCTGTTTTATACAAAATGTCCCCTTTGTGGTTTGTGTAAATCTTCAAGACCTGAGCTCAGATGTGACAGACAGAAAGTGTGGAAACATCAAACATGGTGCAGGACAGCAGAAGATGAGCATTGCTGGCAGTGACACATGGGTGGAGGAGACAGCCATGAGCAAAAACAAGCCTGGGAAGCCATCAGACAGCATGTAGGAGGGATTAACCTGCCCATTAATGATCACAGAATGGTGGGGATTCTAAGGAACATTTGGAGATCATCCACTCTAACTATCCTGCCAAAGCAGGGTCACCCACAGCAGCCTGCCCATGATCACAATGTCCAGGTGGGTTTGGAATTGCTTCGGAGAAGGGGAGTCCAGAACCTTTCTGGGAAGCCTGCTCACTGCAATGCCTCCTCTTGTTCAGATTTAGCCTCCTGGGTTCAAGTTTGTAGCCATCACACTATCGTCCTACCATTGGAAACTACTTAAAACCAGCCTGGCCCCATGATCTTGCCCCCACCCTTTAGCTATTTCTGAGCATTGAGAAGATCCCTTCTCAGGCTGCTCTTCTCCAGGCTAAACAGCTACAGGTCTCTCAGCCTTTCCTCCTCACAGAGATAGTAAGCATAAAGAATCTGGAATTAAGCCAAAGCAAAATGATCTTGAAGTCTAAAATACTGTGCAATGGTATGAGTGTTGCAGTCAAAAAGTAGAACAAAGCTCCAGAAGAACAGACAGAAAAGGAAATCTATATCAACCTGGTTAAACTGTTACCTAACCGAAAGCAATTAAAAAGCTCTTTGAAGTCCGCAGAGGACTCAAAAGTTCAGAAGAGTTCTGAGGCAGGGAGCTTGGATTTGGGACCTTTGCTGGGAAAACTAAAATTAACATCTTCTTCCTCTCTTACGAAATTAGCTCCTACACAAATCCAACTGCAAGAAATAAAGAGAAATACCTCTCCTGACAGCCAGGCACTTGACGCAGCATAGACACAGCACAGCAAAACCAGGCCACATTTAAATTCACGCTGCAGGACAATTGATTTTCCTTTTAAGATTTACTTTTTCATCGATTTTTTAGATATGCCCAGATACCATCTTGGTCACTTCATCAATAATATTAAAAGAGAAAAGAGAAAGGAATACAGGAAGGAAGGGCAATTGACTTGCTTTATTTCAAAGCCTTCTACTTCAATGTCTCCTCTGCTGCACTGTGGGCCAAAAACCTCCCCTGGGACAACTTCAGGCATTGAAATTACAAAAGCTACTGCTATTTACACTTGGCCTGATCATGGTCCTTTGCATCCAAACCCACAGGAAAAGCCATTGAAATCATACCGGGGCTAATTCCAAAAATACCCCACTCAACAATTGCTAATCAGCTCATTGATTTACCTCCCCTCATGCTACATGACAAATTCAGCCTGACAGACCACGACGGGAGAAACCCTTTTAGTTAACCAGCTTTGACAACGGGATGGGAAGCCTTGTAGCAACGTTGCCCAACCGTTGTCATTGCCATCTTAAGGTATTCCCTCTGGGAAATTGCAATTACCCCTTTCCTCAATGATTTTCTTTTCAGAGTAGTCTTTAAGGATTTAGGAGCAACTCGAAAGAGGGAGACATCTAAGAGACAGGTAGTGTTCTAGAAAGGAAAAGACAGAAGCATAGTTCTGCCCCAAATCCTTTCTGACAAGATGCTTTTAAGATGCCCTGCTTGACATTAGTTGTAACACTGCAGTCTCAGAGATGGAAGGTGCACGACGAGGAGAGTAGCCCCCATTTCACATGGTAGTTTCATTTTCTTTATCCTAACCATTTTGGTAAGACAGAATGAGGCAGATACCAACTTGAGAGCTGAAGCTGAAAAGTTTATCAAAGATCTCAGACTCACTGTAAGTTTTGCTCATGGCCGCTCCACGTGAGCAAAAATAAAATCGTAAAATCATTTCAGTTGGGAAAAAAACCTACAAGATCATCAAATCCAACCACTAACCCAGAACTGCCAAGTTCACCACTAAACCATGTCCCTCAGCACCATATCTGGATGGCTTTTAAACTGTTCTGGGAATGGGGACTCCACCAATGCCCTGAGCAGCCTGTTCTAGGGCTTGACAACCCTTTCAGGGAAGAAGTTGTTCCTCACGTCCAACCTAAACCTCACCTGATGTAGCCTGAGGCTGTTTCTTCTTGTCCTCTCACTTGTTACTTGCAAACAAAACAGCCAAAAGCCTCGGTCTGTTTAATGAGCTCCCCAAAACTGTCCCAAACAGACACTCTTAAAACCCCTCCAGAGTCACTGTCCCTTCACCAAAAGAGCAAATGACTTCACTTTTTCTTCTATCACAGAGTAAATTTTTTCTCCCTGGGTTGTAAGATCTGCCTAAGGTCCTGGTGATGATAAGTCAAGAGATACCAAACTCTTCCAGGTATAGGTAACCTTTTGCTTGTCCTCCCCTTGCAACTCAAGTTGCTTCCTCTCCCTCACTAGTGGAGATCAAGGGAGGCTGAGTTACATCTACTAGAATACGGCTCTTGTCTTCTCCTCCAGGTGAGCCAGACTATTTCTCTGCTCTGGTATTTTACCTCAGGCCTCTTCCAATGTGATTTTTTTAAGGTGTTTGAAAAGCAATCTTGATGTCATGGCTGAGATGCTGCCTTCCTCAGAGCTCTGAGACCAGATAATTCATTTTCCCCCTAGACTTGTGACCTACTCCACAGATACTGGATGACCGGTACTGGATTTGATGTGTCAAGATTGGCTCAAGTCACAGTCCCCATCTCCACCCTTCTTCAACTTCTCCTCCAACATCAGTGCTTGAAAAAGCAATTGAGCTTTCTCTGGAATTACCAAAAAGATTAGTTTCATAGAATCATAGAATACTAGCTTGGAAGAGACCTCAAGGGTCATCTAATCATTTCTCCCTTTCTTGGGAAAAACCACAGTGTGGACAAGTTGGCTCAGCACCAGCTAGATCTTAAAAGTGTCCAATTTTGGGGAATCCACCAGTTCCCTGAAGAGATTATTCCAATGGCTGATTGTTCTCATTGTGAAACATATAGTCTATAAAGATGCATTGCAACTCATCTTGGACTACTTAGCCAACTGCTGAAGTTAGGTCAGGGGCTGGCCAGTCTCTCTGCACTGCTTACACAAGGTAAATCAAGGATTTCACAGCTTGCTCTGATATCTACTGGAATTTCTGAAGTAGGATTAGATCTGGGGTTAGGCTAGGGACTCAGAAGTTAGGAGGGCTCACTGGTTGGACATAGAAACATAGAATGGTTTGGGTTGGAAGGGATGCTAAAGATTACTTAGTTCCACTGCCATTAGGAAAGACAAACTCCACTGGATCAGATTGCCCAAAGCCCCAACCAACCTGGCTTTGAACACTTCCAGAGATGGGACATCTACCACCTCTCTGAACAACTTCTTCCAGTGCCTTACCACCCTCACAGTGAAGAATTTCTTCCTCATGTCTAATCTAAATCTCCTCTCTTTCAGATTAAAACCATTAACCCTCATCCTATCGCTATGCTCCCTTGATAAAGAGTCCCTCCTCATCTTGTGCTGAGCCAGAGCTAAGTTGGTTAACAGTCCACCACACAGTCACACATCTGTCCACTGAGCTTCTAAACAAAGACGTACTTAGAAATCATAGGATGAAAAAAAAAAAAAAATACAACAATACAACACCTCATGAACATACAGTCTAAACACACATGGCCAGATCACACGTCACTGGTTTGCCAGGGCCTCAAAGAAATCAGTATCAAGGTGTTCAGAGGACATGAAGAGGCAGACGTGGAGATGAAGGAAGGACAGGCTGCTGATGGTGATGATGCTCTGTTTTGGGGAGCAGGAAGCTGGAGAGCTGGACCGGCTTCAACTTTCCCTATTGCAAGTGTCGGGAGTGAAAGGGTAGATCTGATAGAAAAGCAGCAAAGAGTATCTGGACTCAATCTACAGCTCTAATTAGCTGCTGTAAACTTATGAATATACCAGGGGTTCATACATACATAATTAATGTTAAATTATACAGATATTTGTCTGCCCATATGCAGAAAGCAGGGATAAAGGCTCGTAATGCACATAATTGCCATGTAAGAATGATTAAAGGCACAGAGTGTTTGTGCTGTTTGTAATTAATTAAAATCACCACTAAAGCTAGCTGGAGGCTTTTCTTCTGCTTAATGGCACATTTCTAAGCATTTTTCTACTTACAGCAGTGCCCTGTGTAAGACTGGATGGTAAATGTCCAAAGAATAAAGAAGAAATACGTGATGTCCAATATATATATCAGGAAGAATTGCCGCCTCTGAGGCATTTGAGCTCATTTGCTACTCATGTGGATTGACTAAAACAAATTACCCACAATAGGAACATATTTTCCAACTCAAATTGGATAAATGTCAAATAAACAATCTGAAAACACTGGTTTCAACACTCACCAGTTGAAACAAAGAGTTAAACCTACCCAGGGGTAAAGCTTAAAAACATCCAGGAAATATTTCTGAATTGTAAAGGTTCATTCAGAAAGAGAGAAAGGAAAAAAAAAAGATTTTTTTTTGCTCCTATTTTGTTCAGATACAGTACAATACAATACAATACAATACACCAGGTTGAAAGAGACCTTCAAGATCATCGCGTCCAACCCATCAACCAATCCAACCCACCTAAACAACAAAACCATGGCACCAAGCACCCCATCAAGTCTCTTCCTGAACACCTCCAATGAAGGTGACTCCACCACCTCCATGGGTAGCCGATTCCAATGGGCATTCCCCTTCCCCTTTCCCTTGATCATGCAATTCACAAGAGAAGAATCACAGGAAACCTTAATCTCTTTTGTTGACTTACATTATTGTCATTTGTGATTATTCAGCAGCTTCCACAGGCTTCAGGACACTTTTTCATAGACTTAGAAAACCAAGGGGCAAGTGATGTCCAGAACCTCTCCCTTTATCCCATCCCACAAACAGGGTATGGCATTACCAGAGCTGAGGCAGCTGGCCACAAGTTACAAGGACAAAGCAGCTTAATTTTACAAAATCTGCTTTTCCAGCCTCTTTCCACCTTTTAAGGAACTCATTTAGTGATGATGCATGGGAAAACCACCACTTTGCAGCATTGCAACCAGGTGAAACCAAATCCTTTCTTCATCCATGTCTTGTAGGACCTTCTGTTCTGGTGAGAGTGGGTTGTGTCTGGACTGACTTTATCAATACAAAAAAACTACCAATCTTCCCAGCTCCCTTATACGTACTAAATCTGTTTCTAGAGCAGACTAGGGGCTCCAGAGCTGCTGTGTGGTGCTATTGCAAAGCAGCGAACAGACACTGGAGATGTAGGAACCGTGGTGTGTCATCAGCATCGGGCAAACCACCCAGCAACTGCAAACAATTTTTGTTAGTGTCAGCTTGTGAGAAATGAGAAAGCAAACAAATACACTCATCTGAAACTCTGTCTGCGTAAATTCCTTTAACGTTAGAGATGAAAAGGTCAGTGCCCAAAGGCCACTGATTTAATGGGATGCTGGGATGTAATTGATACTGTCAGCCCCAGATGCACAAAAATCACAGGGCAGATCCCCAAAACATCAAGAAAAGGATTTAATATCACAAGATTAGGCTTTAATATAATTGAAGGCTTAATTTTAGCCCTCCAGCTTTTAATCTTTTGAAAAAAAAACATTTTCAAGCTCTTTTCCCTGGTGCTCTGAAGGTTTGAATTTTACTTCCCTTCCAAAATGGAGATGTGTTTCTATCATTCCATCTGTAATTACAGAGGAAATTAGAGCCATCCAAAAAAAAAAAAAAAAAAAAAAAAAAAGGAAAAAAAGAAAGGGTTAACTACTAGTATAATTATTATCAAACAGCATCAAACTAGGCTAAACTGACAAAAGGCACGTAGCAACTGTTGTCAGAAGAGTTAAAAGGAAACAAACACAAAAATATCCTGTCAAGAAACTAATGATGAAATCCGTGGAGCTGGCAATGCTGTCCCAGAGCACCAACCACTAAAGGCATTCAAACATAAGTTGGAGCAGATGTTACAGTGTCTACAATGCGCAGGAAACATTTCTATTCATCAGGGTGCAGGGCTGCACCAGTCCAGGTGAGGGATTGACCTGCTGGAAAGCAGCTTTGGGAGAAGGACCCAGGCAGACAGACAAGTCCACCATGAACCAGAAATGTGCTCTTGTGGCCAAGAAGGCAAATGGTCTTCCAAGGGTGCATTAAGAAGAATGTGGCCAGTAGGTCAAGGGAAGTCTTTCTCTTCCTGTACTCTGCCCTAGTAAGGCCAGATCTGGAGTATTTGGTCCAGTTCTGGGATTCCTAGTTCAAGAGAGATGGGGAACTACTGGAGAGAGTACAGTGGAGGCTACAAAGATGCTGAAGGGGCTGGAGTGTCTCTGTGAGGAGGAAAGGCTTAGATCCTTGGGGCTGTTTAGCCTGCAGAAGAGCTGCCTGAGAGGGGATCTCAGTGCTCAGCAACAGTTTAGGTGAGATGAGCGGCACAAGAGGATGGGGCCAGACTCTTGTTAGTGATGCTCAACAACAGGACAGTGGCAGTGGGCACAAACTGGAACACAGGAGGTTCCATCTGAAGAGGAGAAAAAAAGCTTCTTTACTGCAAGGGTGTTGGAGACCTGGAGTAGGCTGCCCAAAGAGGTTGTGGAGTCTCCTGCATCTGTTGTGTCTGCTGTGGCTTACCCTGCTTTAGCAGGGTGGTTGGACTGGGTGATCTCCAGAGGTCTTTTCCAACCTCTGCCATGCTGGGATTCTGAAACTGCTTTTTTGTTGACACTAATGCACTGAGAACAGCTGCAGATGGGCAGTAGCATTAATTTTTCATCATTCTCCTCCTAAATTTCTGAGGGCTGAGAATCCAAGGATTGAGAATATCTGCACTGGCCACCTTTAAATCCAGACTGTCCCTCATTACTATTTTGTAGCAGTACAAACATCACTGAAATGAATTTTACAGCATCTACCTAGGAGAAAGAAATTAAAGAAATATAGTTACAGAAATGAGCAGAAGCATTTCACTCATTGAGATGATAGAGCTTTCATGGTGTTATGTTTAAAATGGCACAGCCCTGCAGTTAAACGGAAAGCACACCAGTGAGAAGTTGCCTCCAAAGGCAACATTTACAGTCCCCTGCAGCTCGTACAGTGGTAACCAACACATCTCACCACAATGTGAGACTGCAGTTTTTATAGTCATCTCTCTGGACATTTAAAACATTTTTCCCTTAAGAGGTGGCTAGAATTGGCCTGCTTGGAGACAAGCTCTGCAGAGATGTTCTGGAGTCACTGAATGCCATCTGAGGTGCTCAGAGTCATTGACCACACTTGGAATCTCAGCAGGATGCCCAAATCATTGACCCTATCTGGATGATGGTGAGAACAAGCTTCTGATGAGCCCAGCTGGCTGCTGGATCTCTGCCTGGCAAAGCCTGCTCCTTTGTGATCCATCCCTGCGCTAATTCAGCTATACCAAAATTACACACATCAGTAAAAAAATAATGTTAGCTACCGCTGAGATGATGATCAAGAAGCAACATTAAAACTTCTCTACATTGATAAAAAGCCACATAGTGGAGTTACAAAAGTGGCAATTTTTAGTGACTAATGGAAACTTGCAGAGACTTAAAGATTTGACTTTTCAGACACATGGGGAGCTTGAACCACCCAGAGGGATGGTGATTACTGATCCCAGGTTGGGAAAGAGGAATGTGGGAATCTCAGAAAGATTTGAACTGGGGGAAGAAGCACAACTCCTCCACATGTTTCTGCAGGGTTTTTCCTTCCCTAAAATAGCCCAGAAATTAATGATCTGGTTAATGACCAATCCTTACCTAATTTAATTTCTTTCAGAGATATTTCATTTTATCTCTTTCTCTGCTTTTTCACACGCAGTGCTTCCTCACTGTGCTAACTAGAGAAGTTAGTCCATTTTTCAGCCTCAGTGCCAGAGCACTAGTATGGACTTGATCACTACGTTCAACTTAAGCAGCAACGGGTTTTTCTGGTCTTAAAAGTGTCCATGATTCACTACTACTATAGCTCACAAATTAAATAAGTGCAGTATCTTCTTCAGATTTCCCCAACAGAATTAACTAGAATCTGTGATTTCATCTTTTACCAGCATTAAAATTCAGCAAGTTGGTAGTGCCAGAGTCACACTTTTACAAGTTCCCCAAGTCCCTCCTGTGTGGCTTTGGCTCAGATACTGGGGACTCAGACCACTTGGTGGAGCTTGAGACATTGACCTCTTGCCCCATTCCAGCAGAGAGCAGGTATCAAAGTGCTGCCAATTCTCCAAGAATTTAATTTCAAGACTATTCCAGTTCTGCTGCTGTGATGTGAAACCTAATTGTGAAGTTTTTAGGGAAGCCCATGAACAGACTCCAGAGGAAATCCTGATGAGAGAAGGGCTTGGCTACACCACCTCAAAGACATCCTTAAGCTTTGGCTACATAAGACAAAAGGCAAAATGTGACATAAAGAAAGAAAAAGTAAATTACATAATCACAGAATAACAGGTCTCAAAAGGGACCTTTGGAGATCAAGTCCAACTCCCCTGTCAGAGCAGGTCCACCTAGAGCAAGTTGCACAGGGATCGTGTCCAGGTGGGTTTGGAATGACTCCAGAGATGGAGACTCCATCACCTCTCTGGGCAACCTGTTCTAGTGCTCCACTAGCCTCAAAGTAAAGATGTCTAGATGAAGATTCCTATGTTCAAGTTTGGGCTTGTTACCTCTTGTCCTGTCACTGGAAACCACTGAAAAAAGACTGTCCCCATCCTTCTGACACACACCCCTGTAAGTGTTTTTAAGCTCAGGAATTAGGAAGAAAATAAAACATAAGAAAACCAGATAAAAATATGAAGAGATGCTTGGTTTGAAGAGGAGGGACACTGAGGTTTTTGCACAGGAGCCAAGGAAGGACTTTCATGGCAGTGATGATGGTTTCAAACACATTGCTCCGTCTCACGGTACTTCAGTGTGTCACCCCGGGACATCTTTCACAAGCCAAATCAGACATTAAAGCTTTTGCCCTCTAAAAATTCTAGGTACCTCTTAAGAGAAATATGTTTTAAATGTCAAGAGAGAGAACTATAAAAGCGGCGGTTTAAATTACCACCATTTCCCATTTAATGTCACTCATTAAAAAACATCTGCATCAAGAATCAGGGGTGATCATTATTTTCATGCAGTATGCAATTTGGAAGTTTCAGGTGACCATTCCATGAAATGTAATAAATCTTACGTGGCTGTGAGCAGTTGATATGGTTTATTTTAATGGCCACAGTTAAAGGTTTCATGGGATCAGGCCACAACCAAATCTCTTTACAATAATTCTTTAGGCTACTGCATAATTTATAGCCCTTATGCACTTTTCATGACCTAATTTACCTTCCTCTTAAAATATTTTGTAAAACCAGTGTTCCATTTATAATGATATATACCCCATTATAAAACATGCTCACTACTTTGTTACCAGAATAGCATTTTATGTGTGTAAACCAAGGGGCATTAGCATATGCCAGAATTACACTCCCAACTTGGTGATATACGGAGCAGAATGGAATTATGAGCAATTCAGTTCCCACTGTCAAAAATACAAATGCAGTGAGAGTTTCATAACAAGCCTGCAAATAATGTTTCTTAAGAAAAGTGTAGCTTTGTAAATGAGATTCCCAAAAAAGAGGAAAATCTAAAAGGAGGTGGTAGAGGGCAGAGGAAGCAGAGTGTGGAGTTAGCTATGCTGTTTGTGATCTTATGCTCATCGTACTTAACCACTCAGAAGGGAGAAGGAAAAAGGCAAATTCCACAGATTCACCATCAATACTGCTCCGAGATGTGACAAAAGGAAAACACTGACAAGGTTGTGGTGGAAAGTTGCCATTTCCTGAAGGAAGATTCACCAAGGGCCATCATACTCACAAAACCAATTTGTTTTACTCTGTTTAACTAAAACATCAGCAAGTGTTTCTCTGTAAAATAATCTCTATGGGCTCCTTCAAATTCCTACTACCCATTTCAACAGTATTTAACCATAGAACTTCCTTCCTGAAAAAAATGGTCAGTCATTGGAACAGGCTGCTCAGGGAAGTGATAGGGCCACCATGCCTGGAGGTGTCCAAGAAATGTGTAGATGTGGCACTCTGGGACATGATCTAGTGGTCATGGAGGTGTTGGGTATGAGGTTGGACTTGATGACCTTAGTGGTGTTTTCCAACCTTAATGATTCTACAATTCCACATACAATTTAAACAGGATTTTCTTCAACCTGACACTAAAACACTTCCTCTGCCAAAACCATACCGTACTCTAACGGTACATAACGATAATTCGGGAGACAGTCAGCATGTACAGCTCTACAACTCCCTAGAAGGAGGTTGGAGCCATGTGAGGGTTGGTCTGTTCTCCAGGTAGCAAGCAGCAGGACAAGAGGACATAGCCTCAAGTTGCACTGGGGAAACTTTAGGTTGAACATTAGGAATAACTGCCCCAGAAGGATTGCCAAGGCCTGGAATAGGCTGCCCAAGGCAGCAGTTGAATCATCATCCCTGGAGGGGTTTCAAAGCCATGGAGAGGTGGTGCTGAGGTACATGGTTTAGTAGTGACCTTGCAGTGCTGGATAGCTAGTCGGCCTTCAATGAAGAAAACCTCTCACTCACTCAATCATGTAATATGCTGTCCTGGTAGGAAAAGTTGTGAGACATCATTTTCTCATGGTGCTGCAATATGTAAAATATAATATCACTTGCCATGTCATAATTCATTAAAACAACAGGGACTGAGCAGCATTCCCTTTTGCAAGATTGCACTTACCTATGATGCTTGCCTTGATGGAGATATCTCTGACAGTTGTTTTCCCTTTTTTGGGGGTATAATCAAAATCTTGTTTGTCTCCCCCAAATACCCACACAACTCAGACACTGGAGATCTAGGCTATATTCACCCCCAGAAATCCAAACTCTGAGCTATATTACCTAAAATATCTATGGGAAGCAAACATCAGCAACATCTTACAAAGGTGTTATTTCTCTTTATTTACTACTTCATTTACTTAGGCTTTACACCACCAACATCACCTAGTAAAAATACAGTGACATATTCCACCTGCTTCACTAATATCAATGGCTAGCTGTGATGATATTGTCAGTTAATATGTAACATCATACTGAAGACCCTGTGTGCTTACTCCCATTTTATATATCATGAAATGGAAATAAAGGAAATTTTACTGGGGTTCCAATAACTTTCCCATAATTGAATGGTTGGGTCAGAGTCAAGAACAGAATCCAAACTGCTTCATTTCCACTGTTAAATTTCAAGCCCAGCCCCATGTTTTATCTTGGAGTGGCCTTTTTGGCAATCGCAAGGAGTATAGAGTCTCTTTGCCTATTGCAAAGCCAGCAAGGGGAAGATTTTCATTTTAAGGGATGGGAACATATTTATTCCCTCCCCAAAGGTATGTGCCCATCTTCTGACAGCAAGAAGATTCAGCCTGGCTATTCCTTTCCCTCTGAGGATCCCTGAAAAGCCGTCCTCACTTCAATTTACAGTAGCTTGCACCAATTCGGTAACCCCATTCAAACTGATGACAGACACTATTATCTGCACACCAACTGCTCTGATACAACCAAAAGGCTGTACAACAGTAATCCAAGGATACATGCTCTGCTAAGTTAGATTTTAGCTCACATAACCCACTGTCTAGAAGCCACATTTCTGCTTCTCCTGAAGCCACATACACAGAGAAACACAAATCCCACCTGCAGCTGCACCACCAAGTAATGATTCTAGAATCATAGTGTTCGAAGGGATCGACAGAGATTGTCGAGTCCAAGCCCTCTACCCAAACAGGATCACCTACAGCAGGTCACACAGACCACATCCAGATGGGTCTTGAAAGTCTCCAGAGATAGAGACTCCACAATCTCTTTGGGCAGCCTGCTCCAGGGCTCCAGCACCCTCACAGTAAAGAAGTGTTTCCTCCTGTTGAGGTGGAACTTGCTGTCTTCCAGTTTGCATCCATTGTCCCTTGTCCTATCACAGGTCACCATTGAAAAGAGCCTGGCCCCTTCTTCTTGACACCCACCCTTCAGATATTTGTAAACATTAGTAAGATTCATAGAATGGTTTGGGTTTCCTCTCAGTCTCAAGTTCTACACGAAACACAACATTTAACAGGCTTTCTGAAAACAAACCAAACCAACCAACCAACCAACAAAACCCACAAAACCCCATTACCAAACAAATAAAAGGAACCAAACAAATCACCAAACAAAAAACCCCAAGCAACCTAAAAAAAAAAAATTCCTTTCCACCTGCACTTAAAATGCATTCTGATTTTTCCAGGGTTATTGAACACCAGGCTGCATATTGCACGTGGCAGTGATAAAATCAAACTGTCATTGCTACCGGAGACTGAGCACAGCTCATATATATCTTACCTTTTAAGCCCATTCTATCGAAGCTGTAGCACAAATAAAGATGAATAGTATCTCTTTCTAAGCCAGCACAAAACCACCCCTCAATCTAGAGGAAATGGCACAGTACTTATCACTTTTTCACAGCATCCTTTTTAAGCTTTTAAATACCTTTTTCAGATTTCATTCAAGATTTTTTTATTTTTGTTAAATCCTTTCTGCCAAACTTGTTGGTTTAACCTCTCCCTATCAGTTTATGATTTCTATCCTAACAGAAGCTACCTGTAACAGATTGGCTGTCAGCACAGACAGGCTGGGGAGCTGCTGTCACATTTTATATATAGGCAAGAGTTTTGCATTGCTGTGTAGAACAGAAAAGATTTAAACCACTGAAAATTATTAAGGGCTTAAGTCCACCATCCTGCTAAACATTAAACAAAATGAAATCAGTTTGATATATATATATATATTTTGTCATTTCAATCTCCTTAAATAAATAATTCTGGCTGTGACAACATGTATCAGCCTTGTAACACCACTGAGAGGATAACTGATCTACCTCCTGGGTCACTCTCTTTAATTCCGGTCCTCAGCACAGGCAAACTGCTGAGGTTTCTTTTACGTGCAAGGTCTAGATCAGAGAAAGAAGTCTTATATCCATTACTGTCAGGTTTTGCTGATTCTGTACCCAGTTAGATTTTTTTTTATCATTTCTTTGGCTTTTCACCAATGTTATTAAGCAGAATAAAAGCAAAAGCCACTGGAAGATAGGAAGATTTGAATGCTTTTCCCTTGGGGCAACATCTGAGAACTGTTGGAGTCCTACTTAGGCCCTATTTTGAAAGCTTAGAGAGCACATAAGCTTCGCAAGGGACTTCTGAACATGACAATCCGTGGGTTTTTTTTTCCAAAATAAGATGAGTGGGGAAAAAAAAATCAGAGTGGGACAAGCTGAATGACTGTCTTCATCCAGTCTGACCTCCTAGGTCACACTTCTATTTGGTGTAAGGGTAAGCGACACCAAAAGCTTCAGGAAAGTGCTCAGATGTCTGGTCCCCCTCAAAATCATACCGAGTTTATCGTGCATTTTACAGACCTTAAATACCCACAAGCTGTAAATAGGTCTCTCCCATGCAGCAGAATCCTTCAAGAGATAATGAAGACCTGAACAAGGCAGAGATGGAAGCACCACAGGTGTCCATTTCTGCTGGGTTTAAGTGAGCTGTCATCTTGTCCAACCCTGCCACCTGCCCACTGTGAGCAGGGACATGTTTAACAAGACCAGGTTGCTCAGGGCCCCATCCAGTTTGATATTGAATGTCTCCTGGGATGGGGGCTCCACCACATCTCGGTGTAAACTGTTCCATTATTTCGCTACCCTCATTGTGAAGAACTTCCTCCTTATGCCTAACGCAGCTTTCTTCTCCCTTGTCCACCCTTCAGACTACTCTCTGGCTTTTCAGAAAGCTGAAACTCCTTGGAAATGTTGTGTTTGACCATAACAGCACAAATTGTTTATCCAAATCTGAATGACAGTCTTAAGCAACCCCTTGGTGTACTTGTTTTTCATGACAGCTCAATGCCAAGAGAACAATGTCCCTACACCTGTCTGCTATGTTCATACTATGCTAAAGAAGCTGCAGGCAGTAGTGTAAATCTACAAGCAACTACTTATTTGCATGAAAATATATTAGATTTGTAAATGTTAACTGTGCCTGGTGGGCTCTGGAGAAGAAGGGGCATAATTCTAAATCAATAGTGAGATTGCATTATGTTTTATGGGGATTTTTTAAATTCTCTTTTGTTGTATTTTCTAGATGTATGTCTTAGAGTTTCTATATATACATTTCCAGTCTCTGAGCTATGTTATTTATGTTTACAGGTTGTTTGAGGGAAGCATTTCCAGTGGAAACTGAAAATATCAAGAACAGGAAATTTACTCTCTTTAGAAACCATATAAAATAGAGGGAGGGGAAGTAATGTGTGGGAATGGTTTTCTTACCTACCCACCTAGAAGGGTGAGGAACACTTATCTGGCATGGAGGTACAGTGGGTGACAAGGTCAGCTAGACCATCTAGGGACTTCCTGGGTCTAGAAAATGGGTCTAGGAAAGGGTGGTCAGCTGAACTTTTACTTCTTGCAAGTTATCATCCAGTTTGAAAAGGGTTCAAGCTGAACAATCTTCTGTTCAGAGTCCAAACAACACTATTGACCAGGACCTAGCCAGACAGAAAACAAGCAGGACCTTTCATAAACATGATTCAACAGGAAGACAAATCCTACCAGTTGTCTACTTCGAATAAGAAAATCAGGTTTGATCACAGCAGAGCAAGTATGGGTTAGAAAACCCATGGGTTAGAGACCACATAAAGGTACACAGGGCTACACTTAGATCTTGCCATCTGCAAACTTCTTTGGCTTGTGTATTGACACAACCCACAGTGAGCAGAGACATCTAATATGAATTTTTGGTTTAATATTGATCTTCCAGCTGGTATTTCTCCCAGAGATTTTAGTGTTGCTTAGCTAACAGTTTGCACCCACAACCATAACTGGTACCACACTCCAGTTTAAGCAGGGCACCACTTCAGCACAAATGGAAGAAATCCGTGTAAGATAAAGTTCGCCTCCTTTTTCCTAAGGGTGCAGGAGGAGTGGAGAGGGAATGAGGGTGAAAGCGCAAATAGTAGGGAAGTCAGATGATAGTGGTGGATGAATGCAACCTGTGTATCACAAAAGTGCATCTTAGAGAATGAAAATTACCAATATATGAGGAAAACAACAAAAAAATAATGTGGAAAATACCCCTGGTGGTGTGATTTCTCCCATTATTTCCTTATCAGGACACTCTGTTGAGTGCCTGCATCTTCTTTCTGCTTTATTGCTACAAGTTTTACTGCTAAGTTGCCACATTTTTCTTACACCTGCTAAAAAAGGTGGGTGGGGGTGGGGTGAGAGGGGAATCCCAGACTTCTATCTCTTTCTGTTGGTAATTCTGAATAGGTTTGAAACTCATGAAGCAGCAAGTCCTCGGCAGAACCAGCACCACTGAGTGTATGTAGCCCATGCTGCCAGGGGTTTGTTCTGATCAGGTAAGAAATAACTTCCCTATTATTCCATTCTTGCTTGTAGACCAGAAGCTGGATGTATTAAAAGCAAAAGTGCCTTTATTACCTGCTCATCTCTCACACCCATGTGCTTTTGCTTCTCACATAGGAGAAGATTACTTCTTTCAAGCTGTTCTTCCCCACTTTTGTTCTCTGCTGAGCTCCTGCTTGTCAACACATCTATCTGTTTGCTGCTTTCAGCCAAAGAATAACTTCCCTCCCCCCCCAAAAAAGGCAGGTTATAAAAAGAGCAAGAGTAGGAGAAGCTTCACTTTTGGCACTGTATCTGTGTAGCTGAAGAAAGAAAAATTATCAACTGCTAAGTGATCTGCTTCTTCAAATAAAGGGATAAATAGAAGCATTGACATGGATCATGGGCAAGGTGAAACCTAGAGACATGAAAATTTGGCCCATCTGCTGCCTGCATTGGTTTCAGCTGAGGATGGCTGCACACCTCTGTATAAAGGGATTATCTGTTCTGCAGGATAGATGTCTTCTTAAGTTCAAGATTTACATTAGGTAAACCACCGAGATCTTGCATGGCTCAGAGAGAACAGTTTCCAACCTCAGAAAGATTAAACTTGTCTGTGTGACATTAGATACCACCAAAACCATAGGGAAAAATCACAGAATCCCAGCACAGTGGCACTTGCAAATGACCTCTGGATAGCACCCAGTCCAACACTCCTGCCACAACAGGGTGACCCACAGCAGCTTGCCCTGGAGCACAACATCCAGGTGAGTTTGGAGTCTCTCCAGAGGAGAAGACTCTACAACCTCTCTGAACAGCCTGCTCCAGGGCTCCAAAGAATTTTCTCCTCTTGTTTATATGGAACCTCCTGGCTTGTCCTGTCACTGGGCATCACTGAGAAGAGCCTGGACTCATTCTCTTGCCTCACCCCCTGAAAATCCCCCTCAGGCTGCTCTTCTCCAGGGTGAACAGGCCCAGGTCTCTCATCTTTCCTTCTCATAGAAATGTTCCAGTCTTCTCAGCATCTTTCCCAAATAACTGTCATTGGTAGTCAGTTTTTCAGCATCAGCCTTTGTCTTGAGGTTCTCCAACAGGTTCAGTGAGTTTCTATCTCATTTTCAAAAACCTTTGGCAGTGTTGCTGAGTCAGTCTAAGAAATTTCAGCAAAACCAAATGTTCATATTTCATAGTCATTAATTAACACTAATGATAATTTAGCAGTCCCTTGGCAAGACACCCTTCTCCCACAATCTGCAACCTACACCTACAGGTCTCCTCTCACCATCTCCCCTCCTTCGCTCTCTTCCCACACTCGACTGTGTTCCCGCTTCTTTCATTGCTGTGTGCTCCTGACAGGCACTATGGATTTGTACAGTTTAGACAACCTTGTTAAATCAAAACAAATCACTTCCTACAGTCAAAGACCCACTTCATTGAAATAAACACTGAAGTATTTTCCTGCTATGAAGACTGGTAGCCACAGCACTCTCAATGTCATCATTTGCATTAGGAGCCTCTCTTGATGAGCTTAAGCTTCTCTCTCTCCAGGCCACCATGATGAGATGAAGAGGAGATGTTTTGTAAGTGGGCAAAAAATCCCACCCCTCAGAACCCCAGATGATGTTTCCAGGCTTGCAGTAGAGTTTCTAGGAGTTCATATTTTCACTTTAGTTCAGTTGCTCTTATTTGATTTCAGCTGATTTGTTAATCTTTAATTAAGACCTCTTGGGCAAAAGCAATAGAGAGAGCAAGAACACATGTTTAAATAGATAAGAGAAACTAATACAAAGGCTGGAATATTGATTGCTGAAGTTTTAATTAGTTTGATATTGATGGAAATAGCACTTTGAGAATTGACAAGTAAGTGTTCTTTTCTAGAAGGCTGTTCTGGGCTGCTTTCAGGATGGAACTGTACAGAAGGTGTAATAAAGCAAAGGGTACTCCAGCTTACAGTGATGACTTCACAAGGAGACGAGTCTGAGTCACAACAGCCCTCTGCAATGCCAAAGGTTTGGGGAAGAGTGGTCGGAAAGCTGCCCAGTAGAAAAGGATATGGGGATGTTGGTTGACAGTTGGCTGAAAATGAGTTGGTGTGTGTCCAGGTGTCCAAGAAGGCCAACAGCATTCTGACTTGGCTCAGCAATAGTGTGGCCAGCAGGGCCAGGGAAGTGATTGTCCCTATGTACTCAGCACTGGTGAGGCTGCATCTCAAATACTTGGTTCAGTTTTGGGCCCCTCAATCCAAGAAGGACATTGAGGGGCTGGAGTAGGTCCAGAGAAGGGCAGCAAAGCTGGTGAAGGATCTGGAGAACAGGGCTAGTGAGGAGCAGCTGAGGGAACTGTGGTAATTTAGTCTGGAGAAAAGGGGCTGAAGGGAGACCATATAAGCTCTCTACAACTTGCTGAAGGGAGTTGGGAGTGAGGTGGGGGTTGGTCTCTTCTCCCAAGTAAAAGGGATTCACTCCCTAGAGGGACTGAAAATCTGTGTCAATGTGGTGCTGAGGGACATGGTTCAGTGGTGATCGAGCAGTACTGGTTGATGGTTGAACTTGATGAGTTCAATGGTCTCTTCTATGATTCTATGGACTGAGCCCTAATCAATGCAACACATACAGAGAGTGCAGCACATCATTTCAATATTGTCTTGCCAGACTACCCAACAGACACTGAGCAGACACCATCATCATCATCTTTAATGCAATATTTATCAAGGAGCTGTATTTTTCAAAGTACAGTATTCACTGATGTCTTGTGTCTGGCTGAACTTCAGCAGGCTGATGTTGCCTATATTTCAAGGAGAATGTCAGCATTATGAAATAGTGCAGAATGTTAACTCTCTCCTTTTAATTAATCTTCAGTTGCTTGCGGTACGTGCTGTTCATCATTTCCAACTGTCACCTCTGAAACTCTTATCAGGAGATGGAGAGCTTCTTTCTCAGGGCTAGATACATTCACTTTCTACTTGGCTTGCTTAGAATAACTCTGAACATGTAGTTCAAAACTCATCCTGAGAAACAACCCAGCAAAATGCCGGTATACCACTTACCTCCTCGAAATACAGCATTTTGAGACATAAATGATGAATAGAGCTTGCAGTGACAGTACCAGGGTGAAACTCACCCCTTATGATGAATTGGCTACCAGGAGCTCCTGGAAATTTTTCTGTGATGGTTATCATCAAGTGTCCTTCCCTTTCTTGTGCTTTCTGCATCCCAGCATGAATCCTGGCACAGTTAGGGGATAAGGTCAAGCACATTTGAATACCCTTTGGCCTTGAGTTCTTTGTTCCCTCCTTACATAAAGTATGGTTATCAGAATAGCTGCTCTAAACCATTTTGTAACCCTGATTATTGCCAAGCAAACCAGGCAGAACATGGAACAAACTATATTAAGAATTTCCTCTCTTTCTATGGATTTAAATATTCCCAGCTATTTATCTGTCACAGCACAGAGCTTTAGGGAAGGTCAGGGAGCCCCAGGCAAGTCTGGTGTAGGGCTACTACACTAAAGGCAACATCCTGTGCATGATACAGGCATAGGCATGTTAATGAATCTACTGGGAGAGTTAGTTTCATAGATGGTTGAAGAAATTTGACCAAGTTCTAGGAAGAACACATACTAAATCAAGTTTAGGATTGTCACAGAAGTTGTCATAGAACCATAGAATGGCTTGAGTTGGAAGGCACCTTAAAGATCATCTACTTCCAACACCCCTGCCATGGGCAGGGACACCTGCCACTAGATCAGGTTGCTCAAAGCCTCATCCAGACTGGCCTTGAACACCTCCAGGGAGGGCACACCCACAACTTCTCTGGGCAACCAGTTCCGGTACCTCACCACTCTCATAGTATGGTCCTTTCCAACCTGTATTCTTTGCCTGCATTAATTAACAAAATGTTAATGTGCCAATGTCTATCCTTCTGAGTATGTGCTCAAAATGTTAATCATTCACTTACAGTTCTGTGGTTTTAACTTGATAAATTCCCCAAAGTCTCCTTCTACCCATTGTCTGCTGAAAGAATGTTCTTCCCCTCAGTATTTATGAAACAATATGTGGCAGACAAGGAAAACCAAAAGGGACCAGTGAGAAGTTAAATCAGAATAGGTGAAGGGTGTAGGAGCTGTCAGCAGCGAACTAAAACAGTAATTGAATCTTAAAAGCTCAGTGCTACAGTAATAACCGATAATAAAATGTTCTTTTAGTTGTCTCAGTAGTCTAAATTTTAGCTAATCTAGTTTGATTTCAATAGCCTTAAAAATAGAAACTTAAAATAGAGTTCAGAATAAGCAACATGCTAAACAGCAACATTCATGAACTGCCAAAGAACTGCAGAGGATGGTATGGATTGACATGCACTCGGTAATTTTCAGACAAAAGATCACAAACTACAAACTGCTCATGCTGAGAGCCTCTGAACCTATCACTGAAATGTAATTTGATTTCCTCTTCTTGTGCACCTCTCGCTTTACTTGTAAGCTGGGGACGCTGAAAACCTTAACAGGATTTGCTGATGTCTGGTCTTTGAGGAGGATGAGGGCAACTGTGTCTTAGGAACATCATGGGACACCTGGACAATATCTCAGGTGAGACTGAGGGGCTGGAACAGATCCAGAGAAGGGCAACAAAGCTGATGAAAGGTCTGGAGAAAAATAAAAATCTTGTGAGAAGCAGCTGAGGGAACTGGGGTTGCTCAGCCCGGAGAAAAGGAGTCTGAAGGGAGACCTTCTGGTTCTCTACAACTCCCTGAAAGGAGGCTGGAGACAGGTGGAGATCTGTTCTCCCAAGGAGCAAGCAATATGAAAAGAGGAAATGGCCTCAAGTTGTGCCAGGAGAGGTTTAGGTTGACCATTAAGAAAAATTTCTTCCCTGAAAGGGTTGTCAAACCCTGGCCCAGGCTGCCAAGGGCAGTGGTGGAGTCCCCACCCCTAGAGGGTTTGGAAAGCCATGTAGATCTGGTGCTGAGGGACATGGTTTAGTGGTGCCCTGGCAGATCTGAGTTAACAGTTGGACTCAATTATCTTTAAGGTCTCTTCTAACCAAAACAATTGTATGACACAAGCTGTAACACCCATTGCATACCTACACCTAAAACTCCAGTTAGTCCAGCAGAGAAGGCTTCACTCTGCCAGTGGGTGGTTGTCTAGCACTTCATGGATAGACTGGCCAGATCTAATTGAACTGCTTGAGTAGACACACAACATTTTGCAGGATCGATGCCCATGTGCCAAGCTACGAATGCATTGCTGGGTGTTGCTTAGCAACCCTGTCTCTTTGCAGTGTGGGCACGCTGACACGACTAATGGTCACAGTATCTCCTGGCTTCATCACATAAGGCTGCTCTGCAGAAGAATAAACACCATTTTCATCTCTGACTGGGTTTTCAAATATCCATAAAAATTCATAAAACCACACATTCTTATGTGCTGGATTTGACAGTTGGGGAAGTTTACAATTCTTTGAGTGCATTCTGAGAGAAAGGAAAATGTGGAACACCACCTCTAAAAGTCTGAGCCATTGCTCTAAAGATAACACCATTCAGTATCCCATAATTACTGTCTTTTAGGAATTTTATGTCAAGCCCCTGTGAAAAAACTGCAACCTGAGCAATCCATAATCTTGATATGGATTCCAAAGATACAGCTCAGTAATTCTTGGCATCAAGCTTATTCCTAGTAAAGAAGGGGCTGCATGGAACTCCCACTCTCATTGCCATCAGCAGGACACCAATGGTTACTCAAGTATAATCCTGACAGATAAATGCTGTTGCAATTCCAACACAAGGAATGTCTGTCATCTCTATCCACACAGCTGGAATTCACCAATATCTGTTGCAAAAAGAGGTAAGAAAATGCAATTTATTCAAAGTGGGCTTCCTAAACTTGCATTTTAAACTTCATTACACTAATCAAAATGAGGGGGGAAAAATGATACAAGTTGCCTTTGGTAAAGATTTTAGGCACTGCACCATCACAACACCTTCTCAGGCTCCACTGGCAGCTGCCATCACCACTGTCTCCTCAAACAGATTTTTTTCCCCCTTAAGGGCACAATCCAGGGGTAGTTCATCACAACTAGACTTTGCCAGGCAACATCTTTCATGTTGCACTCAAACCTGGATGTCTACCACTGAAAGAGAAACCTGAGATTAAAGGCTAAACCAACACAGGCATCAATGAGGAAAGCCTGACTCCCTTGTGAGAGTTTGAATTAAGGTTCACTTCATAGCCAGGTCCTGCTCCTTTTTGTTTCAAAGGCTTGAAACCAGGTACAGAATAAAATATTTCAGTAAGTACATTTTCTGTCCTTAAAACTCTAAGACAGGTGTAATTACATATATAGAATTACCTATATTGTATAATAACATACAGGGCATAATTTGATGCCCATCAAATAAAAACCAGCCACAATGAATTCAAGAGGTTATTGAAGTATTATTGGTGGGAAGAGATATATGTTTTGGTTTAATGACATGAATTAAATAGCAGAAAGAGAATAAACTGCGCCTCAGTCAACCTTTTGGTTACTGGTTTCTAGGTGCGGTTTGAAGTGTAGTCCCACTCCTAGTATCTTGTGAGAACACATGAAGAGAAGAAAAGGAAAATGAGAGGGGAAGGGGGGGGGGGGCAAGGAGGGGCATCAAAAATAGATCCTGAGGCTTTGTTTATTCTCTCTTCACTCATTAACCACAGCAGCTAAACAGGAACAAGCCCCCAAAACACTGACCTTCACTTCCACCCTAACAGGATTAGGCATCAGTTACAAGGGACACTTGGAATACCAGTCACGCAAGAAAACCAAGCACCAAGTGCTGATCCAATTAAAATACCAATGAGAAAACCAATTAATTACAATACCAATTAAAAACTATGAAACAAGTTGCTATTAGATTACCAATTCCAAGCAGATCACCATTTAAAGCATGTGTCTCAGAGCAAGAACTTGGAATTCCAGGTAAAACAAAACCACATAGTACCAACACACCAAACTAAAAAAGGAGACGCGTTAATTTTACTGACACACATGAAAAACCAAACCTTGTTTTGGCTGCATGGTATCCAGGTTTGAGCACCATGCCTCCTTAGTGCTGGCAGTTTCTGAAGCTCAGGGCAAGTTTGCACAGCCAGGGGCTGCTTCTAGCAGGGAGAAGCTGATGGGGACAGTTCCTGCTCTGCCTTAGACTTTTACTGTGCAGACCAAGGGCACTGCCACAGCTTGTGCCCCACCTTGGGGGGCAGGAAGTCAGAGGTGGCACCTATGGGGAGAAGCAGAAAGGACAAGTTACCCTTAACCACCCAAGAAGGGATTGCATCCTGTGGACAGCAGTTTCAGGAGAAAGCTGAGAGATGACCAGGGTCAAGCCTTTTCTTCCATGGCTGGTGGCACTTGAGAACCCTGTTCTACCTTCAGTCCAAATCCATGTGTTCATAAATTCAGCTACAGAATCCAGCTCCTGAATCCAATTCACATCTGCCACTGAGTCCAGTCTGAGAGTTCCCAATTCCTGCCCCCAGCAGTGGTGACAATGGCAGCATCATTGTCATCAGCGGTTGGGTCTCTATTTTATTAGGTTGATCTTATTTCCATTCCTGATGGTTCAGTTTCTCTCCCAACCAGCCAGTCTCTCTCTTCTTCCCTTTGGGAAGCAAAGGGGTTCATAGAAAGCCCCTGTCACTCATTTAGTGGCTGTCCCAGCCCTAACTCTTCACATATGAAAATATTTCATTCGATTGCATCTGCATTTTCTAATTTCTCATTGAATTTTGAGGTGTCAGTCTTCCAGAGACCAGAAGTGCTACATTTCAGATAGTTCTAAGAACAGATTGTCCATACACATTCCAGTTCTGACAGCTGGTTGTAACTGGAAGGTTTGCTGGTTTACTTCTTTTTTCCCCTCCTTATTTTGCCCTTATTTCTTTTATTTTAGTGCAGAATTATATGCAGAGCAACCTGCATCTCTGCAGCACTGAAAACACAGATAACACTGGACAAACAAACAATTCTTCATAGCTATGGCCCTGGATTCAAAAGGTCACTTTTCCAGACATGAACTGAAAGCTCTTGTATCAGTAGAATGCACCCAGTTCATGCCCTCAGTCCCTTACAGAAGGCACAAATAGAAATGTTCAGTGAGCCAGATCATGACATTAGTGTACATGACCCTTGCTTTTTCTCCTCAACCATTTTAGTAGACAGGAATATTTTTTCTCCTGTTCCAGGCTACTAGACAGCTCAGAGGCACACAAAGTAGGACAGTGGAACATTTCCATGTTCATGAAACACCTAAAGAAATTCTGTTCCATCAAGTCTCTCTGTTTCCATAAGTCCATGAAGCACATTTTTGGAGCCTGGTCACAACATACATTCACGGGCATGCATGGCCCATGTCTCCCTAATACCCCACTGCCACTGGGATGTCCATGGCTGAATAACCAAGTTTTCACTTTGTTTGTTATGCTGTAAAAAGACATAGTTAATAAACTGAAACGAGCTTTAAACTTGCTGTGTGTGGCACAGTGACAGCTGTACAGAGCACATGAAGGCAAAACAGTTGTCTCTCAGAAGTTGAAATTTATACTGATCTCTGTTGAGAGATTTTGTTCCCTATGCACTGGGGAATATTGTCTGCTGATCCCAATGCAGAGCTAAACCCAGAAATTTAAGCACACTCTGTTACAGTGACAGAAAGAAAAAACATCACACCCCTACCCTTAGATCCCCAGCGGTACAACTATTAACCTCCGTGACAACTTTTAAAGAGCAGTTCAGTGGACAGAAAACAGCAGATTCTGGCCAGTAATGCGGAGCTGAACGGGAAAATGACATCCTTGTGGTCGAGTCAGATGGGATGGGCAGAGCCCTCAGCTCAGAAAATGGATGAGAACAAACTTCCCAGCAGGGCCTGCTGTGACAGGACAAGGGGTGATGGCTTAAACTAAAGCAGGGAGATTTAGACTAGAGAGAAGGAGGAAATATTTTTGATGAGACACTGGCCCAGGTTGCCTGGAGAGGTGGTAAATGCCCCATCCCTGGAACTATTTCAGGTCAGGTTCTTTGGGGCTCTGAGCAACCTCATCTATTGTCCCTGCTGACTGCAGGAGATAGGACTAGATGACCTTTAAAGATCCCTTTAGACCAAAACCATTTTGTGGAGTTCAGCAAGGGCTTAAAAGGGGTATCTGCCATACTCTATCAGATTGCCAAGGGGTCACTCTGATTCAGACCTTTCTACACATGATAAGCCATCCCCATCAGGCTAATAAAGCCCTCCTTAGGATACATGCAAGGTTTGCATTTCTCCAAATGAACTGAGAAGGGAGATCTTTAAAGCAAAATGATTGTATTAGATTTGCATCTCCTGATTCCTTTCCTCGTGGAGATTAAACCTCAATGCTTTGATTCATTTTGCAAATATAACATACCAAGGATGTGAGTTTGACCCACACAGCAACTGAAGGAGGAGGTCTGGACACCTAAAGTCCTCTTCCTCACTCGCAGGCTTAAAGGAAAAGAGGCCCATATTGCTCCAGGTTAGAGTGGTTAAGACTAAGAATCAGTTTCATAAAGGGAACTATGGATTATTTTAAAGCTTTGTATGGGAAATGATCCAAAGAGCTGTTCTCCTCACTGCACAAACACCAGGAAGGCAGCAGGAGGGATTTCTCCTCACTCAGAAGCATGTGCTCAGTGACAGGGGGAAACTTCACACAGTGGAAAATACTACTTCTGAAACACTGCTGGCTTTTGGAGGTGGAGACTTACCTAAGCCCCTCTTTTTTAGGAACATGCTGGGGCTGGCAAGGGGAAGGGATGGATTTTTTTGTCCTGAACTGATTTAAATTCCTAATTAAAATATTAATTGTTTCAGGTTTCCAATCATATATTGGCTAGGGACTGATGAAAGCTGACTTGCTGAGAGTTGAACCTGTGCAAAAAAAAGTCACAGGCTGGTGGGCAGACAGCAGTGTGTGAGCACAACTGGTCCCAGCAGCTTGATGAGATCAAGAAAATGCCTTTATGCATAGCTATAGCACATACAGTACAGCACTGCAGCCACAGCTCCCAAAGATACTGACTCTACCACCACAGAGTATGTCACACAGTGAGTTATCCCCAGCCCAAGGACATGGATACAGCTATATTAAAACAATACAATTCTCACTTCCTCTAGCCTGGTGTTCTCAGCTCCATGCTTCACTGAGCACAGCTCTAATGCTGCACACAATATCCTCCATTGCCTCATGGATTTCTCCCTCTCTCTTTTTCCCTTTTATTCTTCACCCTCCCTTCTCTCACTGCCCCCAGTGTCAGTTCCAGGACAGACTGGCTGCTGAAATCAACTCAGCCTCTCCTGGCTTACCTGTTCTGAGTGATTCAATGCCTTCCCCCAACGTGTTGTATGCGTTACTCCCTGTCCCTTCAGTTTTATCACCATGCACTGAATCATACTGCAACGTGCAGGGTTAAACTGAGTAAGATAATCAACAGTCAATGCCAGCACCATCCTCAACCCCCACAAATCACCACAGGTCTTCTCTACTTATCAGCGAAAGAAAAGGCTTGAGTTTTGTCTGAGTTTCTAAGCCATCAAAAAGTTATAAATTAAATATAATTTGAGCATCTTTTGAGATCCACACAAACCCTGCCCATCAGTAAATACAGCATCATAGAGTTGTTTTGATTGAGAAAGACCTCCGGGATCATCAAGTCCAACTGTCAACCTAACACCACCATAGCCACTAACCCATACTAATATACACCTGGAGAGGTTCAAAACAATATATAGACGTGGAACTTTGGGATATAACTTAGTGGGTATGGTGGTATTGGGTTGATAGTTAGACCTGATGATCTTGATGTTCTTCTCCAGTCAAAACAATTACCTGATTCTCTGATTCTATACTCATTAAAACTGCATGGTGCAATTTTCTCATTATGTGCAGCAAACATCCTTCACACAATTACTGGAGACTATTACAGCAAATTATTTATTTAATTCTAAAGAGGAGATCTGTGAGTAAAAGGAGACCCCACTCAAATAACCAGGGATCATAATTACTTCAAACACATCCTGTGGGACCCATTTAATCATCCTTTCATGACCTCAGAGGAGATAATGCTAAGAAAATGGACCTTGTGTTATCCTAGAGAAACACTGCATCCAACTCCTTTCCACTTTCCTCCAATTCCCCTGAGGAAAGTCCTCAAGATACTCAATAATAATCCAACAAATGCTACTTTATCCTGCCTTATTTCTTCCTGAAGTTGATGGAGAAAGTAATTTGAATCCTCAAGGATAAATCTTGGTGGGGAGGTAGTGAACATCTTCATGTAGTGGGAGTAGCTTGGCCAAAACAACTCTCAGTGTGTGGAGCAGTTAAAGGTTAGTCATCAGTGTCCCCACGCACGGTGTAAAATACAACAGTAATGACTCTGTGTAAAAGGTGTGAATATGTGTTTAGAACCAGAGAATCATTTTGCTTGGAAGAGATCTTTAACATCATCAAGTCCAGTCATTAACCCAGCACTGCCAGGTCACCACTAAGTCATGTCCCTCTACATTTACATCTACACACATCTACAGAGCTTTTAAATACCTCCGGAGATGGTGACTCTACTACTGCCCAGGGCAGCCTGGGCCAGGGCTTGACAACCCTTTTTAGGAAGAAATTGGTCCTGATGTCCAACATAAACCTCCCCTGGTGCAGCCTGAGGCTGTTTCCTCTTTTCTGTCCCTTGTTACTTGGGAGCAGAAACTGCTTCTCACCTGGCTCCTGCCCCTTTTCAGGAAGTTGTAGAAAGTGAAAAGGTCTCCCCTCAGCCTACTTTTCTCCAGGCTGAACAACCCCAGTTCCCTGTAGACTTTTCACCAGCTTCATTGCCCAACAATTTCCACCTCAGGACGGAGAATAAAAGCAGACATCAGGGATCAGGGCAGCAACCAAACATTCAAAGGGAAATCTGCACCTTGCGCATCAGAAAGAAAAAACACTTCTAAAGCAAGTGTGAAAATCCAGGCAGAAAACTTTACTCTATGGAAGTGTCAAGAATTCCCTTCTTCCCTGACATCTGGGATTACCAAAAGTGACCTCAGAGATAAATTTTTTGTATGGTAGCTTCAGTTTTTGACAGCGTGTGAAAATGTCAAAATGTAGGCAATTATGCAGTCTTACATCAGCACATCCTTTTTGTCCCAAGGCTGCCCTGAAGGTAAGGAATCAGTGCCACATCCTCACTGGACTGCTGATAAGACTAAAGACTGTGATTGCTCCAGCTTCTGGCTTTGGAGTACCTCGTCACTATGCCAGGGTGTAGAAGAATAGCTGATGAAAGCTCATATTGGTCTTCCACCTTGACATTGTGCTCTGAGAGCATCTGAACTAGAATAACCCACATCATGAATGCAAAAGCCACTTCACATTTACAGAGGCGATATCATAGAATCCCAGCATGGTAGGCACTGGAGGGGATCTCTGGAGATCACCTAGTCCATATCCCTGCTAAAGCAGGGTTACCCACAGCAGCTTGCCCAGCATCGCAGCGTCCTGGTGGGACACTCCACAACCTCTCTGGACAGTTTGCTCTAAGACTCCAGCACCCTCACAGCAAAGATCTTTCTGCTCATGTTCAGACAGAAACAACATATTCTAGTTTGGGCCCTTTGTCCTGTTCCTGGCAAACATCCTCTTATAAAGTGCTCTAGATAAAGACACACAGGTGCTCAACACCTCACTAACACATCCAGCACACTGTGAATATCCCTGGCTCTTACCCTGAGAAACTAGGGATTTTTGTTACAGCCAGTGAACTTCCAAAGGAAACTTCTGTTCTAGGGACTTAGATGTACTTGGTGCCACTGTGCTCTGCAGCACCGGTTGCCTTTGACAGCTTATCCAATCTCCAGGTTTGATCCTGCAAGGCTCAGTGATATTTTTAACTGCCTTCAGAGGGGAGTACCTGCAAAGCAGCTCACCACCTGGCAAGTGACACAGCACCAGTGGCTGTGCTTGTGCTGGAGAGGAGAGAAAAGGAATTAGGCAGATTTTCAGACTCATACTCTATTAAGCAGCCACCCACATTTGCATTAGCAGAGTGGTACTTCCGTGTTAGGGACAGGGATCCTTTCACCATCTTTAAGGCACAGAACTGCAGAAGTGCAGTGGTTGTGCGTCTTGATGTCATGCAGCAATCTGGCTCCTCTTCATCAACTCTGTTGTTTCCCCTTTATCAGATTAATTGAGGAGACTGAGATTTGATTTTAATTTCAATTTGGTGTTCTAATTTTCAAGACTTACCAGGTTTCCCTTATGCTCACAATATAAAATATTTTCCTTCATTCATGCAGTCCTCTTTTAATCAATGACAAATAAGAAATATCCAGGAGTCTCTTCTCACTCTTAAATTTAAAAGCATGAAGTGTGTAGACAAAGCAAAAGCACAAGTAAAGAAGAAAAATTATAGAGAAAATGAGTTTATATTCCCCAATCTAGTGATGATATGGGGAGATTGTCAATACAAGGACACACAAAGGGGACTTTGATGCTAAATATCTTGTTGAAAAGAAATCCTACACTTGTGCTTCAAGCAGAAATGTTATCTAGAAGGAAATCAAATGGTGTTGCATGTTTTAAGAGCTACTGAGGGATATTTCCCATGTATGGAAGCAAAACCTTTGGTCTGTGTGCCTTAGTAGTCAGAAGAAATTAAGTAAATGGGCATGGTCCTCGTCATCTCATCATAAAAACAATTCAGGTTCAGCACCAAGCGTGGGAGAGTGAAGTGGAAGTCATACAGCTGGAAGCCCAGATGTTAAGGGACCTCTGTGTGAGATGCTCAGTGTAAAACCAGAGAGGAAAGTTAAAATACACTGTACCAAAGTGAGTACTTCAGAATGACTCTGCAAATACTGGTGGTGAAACTGCAAAAAGCAACTCTGACAACCCAAGAGCAGCGGGAGAAAACACAGATGTGCAATCAAGACTTACATATAATGCTTTTAAATGACCAAGGTCCAATTTCAGCCTCACTCTACTCTTCTGCTCTGATTTCAGATAAGGCATCGAGCTTCACCTTGTGCCTCACTTCTTCCTCTGTAAAACAATCAGTAACACTTTTCCCCCTCATATCACGTCTGTCTTACCTGGATCTGAGTGCAAATTTGTGCCATTCTATCTGACTAGACAACAGAAATCTCATGTATCTGTTGCCCAGAAAGCAATGAGTTATAATTCCAAATACTAAAACTGGAATTATATACTTATTTATTTTTTTGTACAGACTGCTTGGCTGTCAGCAGCATCCCTGCTAGGGCCAACTGGAACCGCTGCTTGTTTGTACCTGGAAAAATCTCCATCAGAACACATGCAATGGTTTATACATTTAAGTGGACAAATTCCCAGTTTCTGATGAAGTAGCTGAGGACAACAGCATGGAAATCTAACCTTCTAACATCTAACCTGCTCCTGTTTTGGAACACAATGTTTTCCAAAGGGGCTTCAACTCAGCTCCTTCACAGAATTGCATTGGTTGGAAGAGACCTTTCAGATCATCAAGCCAAACCATTAACCCAGCACTGCAACGTTACCACTAAACCACGTCCCTCAGAAACACATCATCCCTTCAGGGGTGGGGACTCCACCACTGCCCTGGGCAACATGTTCCAGGGCTTGACAAGCCTTTTGTAGAAGAAGTAGCTCTTCATGTCTAATCTAAAGATGCCCTGGTAGAATTTGAGGTAATTTCTTACAGAATTAAGCAAGTCTGTCTAATTAAGCTTGACTCACTTCCAAGGAAAGTAATTTTTTTCAGGGAGCAATGACTGATAGAAAAAACCAAATCTCCAATGTAATTCAGTATAAGAAAAGGAAAAAGAAAAGAAAGAAACATCACAACCTAAATCTCCCCATGTGCATGCTCATGTAGGAAACTGCTCATTTGTGCATATTGGATTAATCTGGATGTACTGTATGTTATTTGCAGGACAGGATTGGAATATTTCACTTTGAAAAAGAAGGAAGATAACAAGGAAGGAGTCAAGGAATTCTATTTCTTTTTTTCAGTACATTAGTGCCTGCAGCAGTTTTGGTTTCAATGGGGGAAAAAAAGGCAGCTAGCACAGCTCACTGATGCAGAAGTGTACAGGTAAATGTCAGTGCAAATACAATACAAATCTCTCCTAATATCATTCGAAGTAGGAAAAAATATACTGATTTTTCTGGCTTTTATCTTCATCCATGTCTGTGATTTGGTGCTGATATTTGACTCAGGACATTAAGAGAGCAGATAGCTGCATTGAGGGATGGTTAATAGACTCATCAGAGATAATGCAGAGATGCTGCCAAAGCTGTAATAGATGCAGATCCTTTAAAATTTGATAGGATCACTTAAGAGTGAAGACAAAACATGTGAAAGACAGCTCAGGGTTTGCCAAGTAAACAAAATAATGATAGATTGGGCTTGTCAGCATAACCCAGGTGGAAGTGCGGTTTAAGGCATGTGATGACAGCTGTGTCCAGAAAAGCAATTGTTTGCTTTAGAGGTTTGGTTTATATTATTTAGAATATTTATATTATTATTATTTAAAATATATTATTTATATTTATTTCTATTATGTAGAAATGCACACAGCAAGTAAAGGAGAATGGCCATAGGAAAAGCCACAAGTATGAGGTTTAGGATGAGCTCTCAGAGATGCCCTGGCTGATAGCATTGGAAGACACACCAGGATGTTATCAGGAAGACCATGCTTACACTAAGGTGCTCCTGCCTTCCGAGAAACAACTTCTTTCCATAATTACAGATCCTATCAAAACCACCCACAAAATGAAAAGGAAGACTGCAATAATATCAGATGCTTCAGAAAACATCACCAGAATAATAAACCACAACACAGCATTGCATTTCCAGGGACCTGAAGTATCACCCTGCTCTGCAGCTCTGTCCCTGTCCCTCTGACATTTTGGGCAAGTCATTTTTTCTTACTGCTCAATAATGACTGAGTTAAAAGGAAAATTAGCCCTGTCTCCAGGCACATCCCAGTAAGCCAGGTTTGTGGAGCACTTGGAAAACATCCCTCATGCCTAAGGTTGGGAAACTCTCTTGGTATTTGCCTATTTTTGCACCTTTTCACTTGTGGAAGAGTCTCCTCATCTCACAGATGGCCATGTCCTAATAGGGTTTGTCTCCATCTAAATTACTCCAGCAATTAATTTCACACCTAAGCAGCTTGGAAAAGAACAAGTTGTTCCCAGCCCCACTGAGATTCATCTCTGGGTTTATGTCCTTCACTGAGCCACATGCCAATGTCCTGGGGGTCACAGCCATCATAAACTTGACTGAAGCTAGGAAATTACAGCTCAAGAGGCAGCAGTGACCACGTCTGCCTCATCCTGGGCTGATCACATTGGGGCAAAGCCAGTTATATTTTCTAGAAGGCCTTTTAATCCCCTTTCTAAATGATGGAGCATGAAAAAGCACTTTCCATGAGCATGACTTAGTATGACTGCCCTCTTCACAATCTTCTAAATGAAAATGAGCTTCTCAAGGAAGATCCTCTCAGTTAAGTAAAGGACAACATAAGAATGGGTAAATTAAACTGCATTACAGCTCCAGATAGATAACTTCATAGAAATGTAAAATCTTTTAAGGTTGGAAGAGACTGCTAAGACCATCAAGTCCAACCATTAACCCAGCACTGCCAGCTTACCACTAAACCCTCAGCATCACATTTACATGGCTTTGAAACCCTTACAGGGATGGGGACTTCACCTCTGCTCTGGGCAGCCTGTTCCAGGGCTTGACAATCCTTTGGGGAAGAAATAATTTCTAATATCCAGTCTAAACCTCCCCTGGTGCAACCTGAGGTAATTTCCTTCAGGATTATGTCCATCTATGTAATTAAACGTAACACACTTCCAAGGAAAATCTTTTTTTCAAGGAGCAGTGACTGACGGAAAAATACAGATCTCCAATATAATAATTATTATATAATTATGCAGTATGAGGGGAAAACCAGCAGCAATTCAGCCAGTGTTTAATGGCTCAGTTATTGAATCAAACCTGAGAGTTTGGTAGACTTTAGAGAAATATAACAGCATAATAAATATTTTGATTGTATTGCCTATGAAGAAGCAGACTCCCAGGTACTGTGTTTGTCTCAGATGTTTTCTCACATCTATATGATTGTTGCTTTACACAAACATTTCCAAATCAGAATTTGATGAATAATTTATCTGTCTCCCTCTCATACAGCAAAGACTTCCTTTCCCCAGGCAGGACACAAGGAAAAGGGAAATCAGTGTCACCAATTTTCAGCTGTACAAATAGCTGTAATGCCCATGCATTACTGTGCTCTGAACATAATACTCTAATGAGAGGAAAATCTGAATTTGACATGAAGAATAATTCTGTGCTTTCACAGCAGCTTCCTTCAGGGTGAAATTCTGGCCACAATGAAGGTAATGACAAAAGCTGCCTTTAACTTCAGCATAGCCAGAATTTCAGCCTCTATATCCAAACCTGAAGCTCTGAACTACATTGAATGACCTGAGCATATGAAACCTGAATTATGGTTATTTACTTTTAATGCTTATAACTTCAGTTATTTCTTCAATGTATGTTGATTCAAAATCTGAATTTTCTAACTAATGGCCTACTTACCCTCTATGTTTATTTATGTAAACATAAATCCTCCGGTTTTCCATTCAAAGACTGCACTTATTTCTCCAGTAACAGTTTCTTCTCTATCTTTTTGTGAAAATAACAATCCAGTAAAGAGAAAACAGAAAAATATTATTCTGAAAACAACTTCCACCTCTCAACAGAGAATTTAAATCAATTTGATGCTTCACCTGGAGTAAAGTCACAAATCTCATTTCATGACATATGGCAAAACACCTCCAACACAGCTGGGAGCATCCATTCTCACATGACAAATCTGCATAACAGGCTTTGAAAGAGGGCAAACACATGTCAGAAACAGGGAAATCACCACTCCTGACCTCAGAGAAGGTGCACAGCTCTATAAACTCCATAACCTCTGCAGATATCCTCTGCTCACAAGGGGAACACCCAGGCCCATTGGAGACATCCATGGGCTCCAGGGATGACAACTTACTCAAGTGCAAGTGTAGAGTACATCCCATGCCAGAAAAGTGGTACAATACATATGGAACAGAGGGCTTGGAGTGTCTGAGCTCATGTGAAAAGAACATGATCTTTGCATGGCCAGCAGGAAAAGTGAGGTCTTAGTAGGTAAACAGATATAACCATCCATTCTCTCCACATTTAGTAACAAATGACATAGAATCATAGGTCTCTTCCCACCCAAACCAGTCTTTCAGGCTTGTCTAGTCCAACCCCTTGCAGACAGCAGAGACATCTGCAACTAGAGCAGGTTGCTCATTTCTCCAAACAACCTGACCTGGAATGGCTCCAGGGATGGGGCATCTCCCATCCCTCTGGGCAACCTGGGTGAGGGTCTCACCACCCTCAGTCTGAATCTTTCTCTTTTAGTTTAAACCATCACCCCTTGCCCTGTTGCAAGGGACTCAGCTACAATGTCTGTCCTTATCACACTTTGCATATTCACATCATGCACCTTTCCAGATCTAAAGATTTCACAGCAAGATATGAGCACCACTTAGACCCTCTAATGAGAAATCATGTTATTTCCTATTCATAGACGCACCAAGGCACAGAAGTGCACACTGTGGCTTGCCAAGGCATTGCTGTTTTCCAAGGCATTACACACCTCATGATTTAATTACAATAATCAGGTTTCCTCCCTGCTAGTTATGGGTCACAGCTCTGCATTGTGTTGCTTTGTCCCAAGGAGATGTCCCTATCTAGCCCTGGGTAATCATGGCCACAGAACTGAGGTCACTGCAGCTGTAGGCACTGTCTCCTTGAACACAGAGGGGCATTTGCTAGGTCACACCATGCAGACTTTATGGCACTTACCTGTGACTACATCATTTATGTTTTGTTTCAGGGCATAGCTGGCTGTTCTGGCAAAGAGATCACATCTTTCTCTGCCGTGAGAGACACAAGGGCAAGGCAAGGTGCACTGTTAAGACTTCCTTTAATTCTTATAAACTGAATCCACATCAAGCCAAATCTAATAACCTTGCAATGAAAACCTGGTGTTTGCCATTTTACCTCAAGTAGCAATCTTGAAGATAAAAAAGGCAAGTGTTTTCTAATTTCCTTGTAAATAAAAGATGTGGTAAGTTGTTTGCTTTAGGGTATTTGTTGTTGTTTTTAAACTCTATCCTATATATAACCTGTTATGAATATATAAATTTAGAACAAGAACCAACCTTTCAAACAACACTGAAATCAAATATTTCCATACTCTAGTCTGGTCTTGTTAAATTAGCACAGTCCTAACGGTCCTTTCAAGGTATAGTGACTTCTGCTAAAACAAGAGCCAGGCCCAGTCCCAGCTCCACAAATAATCCTCTTTCTGAGCAAGATAATTATAGATGTGGTGCTGAGGGACATAGTTTAGTGGTGACCTGGCAGTGCTGGGTTAATGGTTGGGCTTGATGCTCTTAAAGGTCTCTTCTAACCCAAATGATTCTGTGATTCTATCATAGTTTCCATAATCACATCAGCTTAATCACAGGAAAAGTCCTATCAGAAATATTTGTCTCCAGTTCTACCTGTGCCTATAAATACAGAAAATATTCCCCTCCAAAAGTAAAAGGCAATAAGAATTTGCCTAAAGCAGCCAACGTAACAACTGCATGAGGACCTTGGGGCTTGAACTGATAGCAGGCATTTTAATTTGAAGGTAGTGTAAAACATGTAGAGGAGCCAAGATTCCATCCACATGAGAATATTAAAAAGTTTCCCTTTTATTATTCTGCCTGTCTGTATTGTGGTTTAAAATCCACACAGGGATTGCCAGAGCTTGTTAGCTGGCTTTAATAGTTGCATTAATAAATCCTATAAACTAATTGTGCAGTGACTAAGTTAATTACATTCATATTAGATGGTATATTTTGCTACAAATATGATAAATAATGTATAAAGAGATATGCTCTCTGGAAGCCAAAAGATAATATCCAGCCAGCAACCCAAATCCAGCTGTAATATGTGACAAAACTGATGGCTGTGGGGATAAGCAAAGTGCAGCAAAAGCAAGAGATCATGAGGAAATATTAAACTGAATTATTTACACAACAGACTAATGAATGAAAGCACAGCACAAAGCTCTCCACATGGCCAGTAGTTTAATTTTCAGCCAAAGGTGGGAGGCTGATCCATAAAGCTCCATTTTTTTTTTTTTTTTTTTTCAATGGGCAAGGACAAGTATATGACCCTATGTAATAAGAACCATTTTTTCCAATGGTCTTGTAAGCAGCCCATGACCTTTAGCTTCCATCAAGCAGTGGTGATGGTTTGTGTGCCAAGTAAAGAAAGCCATTTTGAAGCTGAAGGTGACTTATGGGTGCTATTCTGCCCTGCAGACACCTGCAGGCCCCAGAATCACCCTCCTGAGCCTCCTTTTCTGCTACAACATATTATGCTTGCTAGACATCAAGTCTCAAACACTCTCCTCTCCCACACAAAAGTTTTTAGTTACTTTGGGCCAGTGGTCATGTTAAAAGAGCTCAGCTAAGAAGCCAGCAGAAAGCAAAGGCACCAAGTAACTCCAGGCCACAAGAGTGGTTCACCTCCTCTTTATTAAGCCCAGTCATGTTGCCCTCAAATTAATAGAGGGGCTAGGCTTGGCACAGTTGTCATCACTAAATTCTTTCTCTAGCCTCTGCTTAAAGGCAAAACAAACATTCACCATTGATTGCATAAGCTGAGGTGAGGCTCAAGTTGTTTTGGGCTGTGGGGTGAAACAATGGTCCCTTGCTCAGACCTAGAAGATCATCAAGTCCAACCTATCACCCAATACCATCTAATCAACTAAACCACGGAACCAAGTGCCTCATCCAGGCTCTTCCTAAACACCTCCAGCAATAGTGATTTCACCACCTCCCCAGGCAGCCCATTCCAATGGCCAATCACTCTTTCTATGAAGAACTTCTTCTTAACATCCACCCTAAACTTCCCCTGGCACAGATTGAGACTGTGTCCTCTTGTTCTGGTGCTGGTCGCCTGGGAGAAGAGACCAACCTCCACCTGGCTACAACTTCCCTTCAGGTAGTTGTAGAGAGCAATAAAGTCTCCCTTGAGCCTCCTCTTCTCCAGGCTAAGCAACCCCAGTTCTCTCAGCCTCTCCTCATAGGGCTTGTGCTCCAAACCCCTCCCCAGCGTTGTTGCCCTTCTCTGGGCACATTCCAGCAACTCAACATCTTTCCTAAATTGATGGGCCCAGAACTGGACTCGGTACTCAAGGTGTGGCCCAACCAGTGCTGAGTACAGGGGCAGAATGACTTCCTGGAGCTGCTAACCCAAAGATGACGCTGCAAACTTTTGCTGCAGATAGGGCGATTACCTCAGCAGACACTCAGCTTGACAAGAACACCAAATACAAAAATACAGACATGACAAAAACTTGGGTGTTTGGAAAAGAAACATGACCTTAAACTCTTAAACCCATAATTTAGCTCCTAAATAAGTAAGTTGGTGTCAATACTGCTGAGTATCCAATTAATTGGAGCTAAATGGGTCTTAGCTTTGAGAAAATCAGGTCTTCTATTTAGAGAAGAGCCTGGCTATGATTTAGAAGACTGATTTTGGCTTCTGATTTTGAAAATTGTCTTGGAAGACTTCCCTGCCAAGCTCTGCTTGCACAGGACTATTCATAAAGAAAATGCCAAATTTCAAGGTTTTAAACATTGTGCTCCAACACTAGAACACACCTATGGATATGAGAGACAGATGGAGCAGCAGCTGAGGTGGTGGCACTTTTGTGGAATATGGGCCACCTTGCCCTGGGTACCGATACTGACAACAGCAGTTGTGCCTCTCAGGAATCATGAAATCATTAAGACTGGAAAAGACCTCTAAGATCATCATCAAGTGCAGCCACCAACCCAACACCATGGTCACTAAATCATGACCTGCCTGATGGATGTGGTCTGCCTGGACCTCAGCAAGGCCTTTGACACCATCCCCCACAGCAAACTCCTGGCCAAGCTGGCAGCCCATGGCTTGGACAGGATCACACTGTGTTGGGTTAGGAACTGGCTGGAGGGCCGAGCCCAGAGAGTGGTGGTGAATGGTGCCACATCCAGCTGGTGGCCAGTCACTAGTGGTGTGCCCCAAGGATCAGTGGTGGGCCCCATGGTCTTCAACATCTTTATTGATGATCTGGATGAGGGCATTGAGTCCATCATCAGTAAATTTGCGGACGACACCAAGCTGGGGGCAGGAGTTGATCTGCTGGAGGGCGGAGAGGTTTGCAGAGGGACCTCGACAGGCTGGACAGATGGGCAGAGTCCAATGGCATGAGATTTAACACATCCAAGTGCCGGGTTCTGCACACTGGCCACAACAACCCCAGGCAGTGCTACAGGCTGGGGTCAGAGTGGCTGGAGAGTGGCCAGGCAGAGAGGGACCTGGGGGTACTGGTTGATTGTAGGCTGAACATGAGCCTGCAGTGTGCCCAGGCAGCCAAGAGGGCCAATGGCATCCTGGCCTGCATCAGAAATAGTGTGGCCAGCAGGAGCAGGGAGGTCATTCTGCCCCTGTACACTGCACTGGTTAGGCCACACCTTGAGTCCTGTGTCCAGTTCTGGGCCCCTCAGTTTAGGAAGGATGTTATCTCGCTGGAGCGTGTCCAGAGAAGGGCAACAAAGCTGGTGAGGGGTTTGGAACACAAGCCCTATGAGGAACGGCTGAGGGAGCTGGGGGTTGCTTAGCCTGGAGAAGAGGAGACTGAGGGGTGACCTTATTGCTCTCTACAACTCCCTTAAGGGAGGTTGTAGCCAGCAGAAGTTGTTCTCTTCTCCCAGGCAGCCAGTACCAGAACAAGAGGACACAGTCTCAGGCTGTGCCAGGGCAGGTTTAGGCTGGATGTTAGGAAGAAGTCCTATACAGAGAGAGTGGTTGCTCATTGGAATAGGCTACCCGTGGAGGTGGTGGAGTCACCTTCACTGGAGGTGTTCAGGAGGAGACTTGATGGGGTGCTTGGCTGCATGGTTTAGTTGTTGGGTGGGTTGGATTGGTTGATGGGTTGGATGCGATGATCTTGAAGGTCTCTTCCAACCTGGTGTATTGTATTGTAACCTACCATCCAAAGCAGTGCAAAACATAAAATGCATAAATGTCCTGGAGTGCCATGTCCACACATTTCTTGAACCCCTCCAGGGATGGTGACTTCACCACCTCCCTGGGTAACCTCTTCCAATGCCTGACCACTCTTGCAGGAAAGAAAGTTTTCCTAATATCCAACCTTAACCTCTCCTGGTGCAACTTGAGGCAATTTCCTTTGCCTCTGAGGAAATGAAAAATTATCCCCTCGTCAACTCTAACCCAAAAAATTGATGTCTAAAGAAATTGCTCACAAACTTTCCCTTTTTGCATTTGCAGAAAAATAATTTTTAACTAAAAAAAAAAAAAAAAAAAAAAGAAGGGTTATTTGTGTGCTTCCAAGCACACATCTGGTAAATGGAATTTGACTTCAAACATCTGAGTAGATTAACCCCCTGAAAAATGCATGAAATGAAAATGCTGACAAACCTCTTACTCCAGCAGTATGAATGGGGTTGCTATAATGATAGAAAACTATTGATTGGCAACTACTGTCTCATTCAATTGATCAGGTCCTGCAATTCTCAGATAACACTTGTGTCATTAGAAGCCAGCATTGTGCTCTCAGTGGCTCTGACTGATTGCCGTGCTATCGGAGCTTTGATCGTCTGCTAGTACAAGTGTTGGGGAGCTTTGGTATTGATTTAGAGATAAAAATGTTCTGGTACCTTGAGACCTGCCAGTGAAATTCTTTGGATGGAAAATAGCATTGTACTTTAATGGTAGGTCATTTGCTAATTAAGTTAATTTACAAAGAACTTCTTGGGGGAAGTGCTGTTTCATGCACCTACTGATTTGCCACTAGGATGGTAGCAAAACCTACTGAAAGCCCAGGTCAAAATGCTCTACCCGAGCTAACAGCTCCTTGAACAGACCCTCACATTTCTAACTTCAAGGTTAAACTTACTCTTGGATGATTAGCATATGAAAATCACTCTAAAATTTGGACTAATGGTGCAGGTGATTCTCATGAGGTGACCTCCAGCAGCAAGGTCAAGTCACTGTAGCTGTTCAGTCCTGTACACCACTGCACACCACCTTCCTTTCAAGCCCTTCCTATGCCTGACCCCTTGTGGGACTTCACTGTTTATACAGTGAAGCCATTTCATCAAAAAGTGTTATCAAATCACCATCCCAAAGCCCATAAATCCAATTATTTTCTTATTCAGGTTCTGTTGGCTTTGCTTAAAAACAATTCTCCTCTGAAGGCCACCGACAGCGTTAGTCTAATTACACAGCTTATTCATCTCCAGCACTTAAGGATGATGAAATTAGGGCTTATTAGTTGGTAGCATTTTAATTTATTTTTTCCTAAGGTGATTGGCACATTGAAATTGCAGCACTACCTGGGATGCATTCAATCCAGCAGTAGCCCTACATGGAAGTAACACACATGGTCAGCTGCTGGATGTGTGAAGTCTCCCAGCAGAAGCCTTTATTCAGAATTGAAAGCCAAGTGTCTTCATCAGATGCATTTTACATTGCACTGCAGTTGTAACACAATCACACAGAACCCCAGCATGGTGGGGGTTGGAAGGGACCTCTGGAGACCATCTGGTCCAAATCCCTGCTAAAGCAGGGGCACAGCTTGCCCAGGATAACAACATCCAGGTGGGTTTAGAATCTCTCTAGAGAAGATGACTCCACAACCTCTCTGGGCAGCCTGTTCAAGAGGCCCAGCACCCTCACACCAAAGAAGTTCTTCCTTATCTACACATGAAGCTTCCTGGGTAGCAGTCTGTGCCCATTGCCCCTTGTCCTGTCACTGGGCACCACTGAAAAAAAAAATCTGGTCCCATCTGCTTTTCCCCAACCATTTAGCATTTGCTGAGCATTGATCAGATTCTCTCTCAGTTTGCTCTTCTCCAGACTCCAGGCTCAACGGCCCTAGGGCTCTCAGCCTTTGCTCCTCACAGAGATGCTCCTGGTCTCTCAGCATTTTTGTAGCTTCCACTAAACTCCTCCAGTCATTCTGTGTCCCTCTTTAACTGGGGATCCCAGAACTGGATACCTTACTCTAGACTCACTAGGGCAGAGTGGAAGGAGAGGAGAAGCTCATGTCTTCTTACAGTGCACCCTCACAAATCCAGATTGTTTTCACCTTCTTGAGATAAACTTAGGATTTATTTAACCCCATTGTGGATTATTCCACTGATGTGGAATTTCAGAATTTGCTTTTACTGCCTAGAAGCTCAACATTTCCCAAACTTACCACATTAACAAATCTGTCCATCCAAGGAGACCTTATCTAAGACCTTAAACCTATCTCAAGATAATATTTTTCATTCTGTAGCAGTCAAACTAAAAGACCCAATAAACAAGTTTCTAGAGCATGAAAACATATTTCAGCATCATTATTGTAGTGGAGAATTTGAAGCTTTAAAATAATAGCTGGCATGTGTAGATGACCTCTGTCAGGTTGCCAAAAATGTCTTTTTGGAAAAGATCTACTTTCATGTTACAACATGAATTTCTTAATGTGAAAAAAAGCACTTTATATACAATGAGATGTAAGACTGGAGCATACAGAGGAGGTCAAAGCAAAGGACTCCTGGTGACCCAAGAAAGGACTCTCTCCAAGTAAGGACAGGTTCAGGGGTACTCTATGTCCCTGGGTTTGGATGTCCCCTCCTCAAAACAGATCAAACGAAGTATTTTTAAGCTGTGCATGCCAAAGCGTGTGTCCTTTGCCGGAATTGAAAGCAAAGACCCAAAGAGCTGTGATGAAGCTTGGCTTCATTAATGGCTGAGAGCATCTCTCAGTAGCCTGCCTTGAGCTATTTTCCTCATAGAGAGGAACCATCTCCTGTTGTCCCACTTCAGCAGGAGAAAATTTGGGTCATGCAGAGTGGCTCTTGCTACTCCATTTAAATTACAAGAATCAAGACAGCAAAATTGTGCTTTCCTGTGCTTTCAGCTTCACCAGCTTCTGGCAGCTCTTGAGCACAGGTTTGTTTAGATAAAACACAATATGGCCAGGCTGCAGGGAGATTCAGCAGCACACACTGGCTCCTGATTTTGTTGATTATAACCCATGAAAATGTCTGATATTTTTAAGCAAATATGTCACATGAGAAAAAGCAAAAATATTTCTCAATGATATTTTATTCATGTAAAAAAAATATGAGGTCTGGCACCATGTTTATACAGCTGATATAAAATAAAACTGAAGAAACAAAAAAGGAAAAATGGAAAATGACTGCAAAGTTTCAAAAGAAGCTTTCTCAGTTTTCAAATTATCTCATATCAGATCTCTGACCTCTTTTTCTTTTCTCTCTTTTCTTTTTTTTTTTTTTAACATGACATTGGTTGCTTTTAACATTAATGCTGCTAAAAGGCTTGGTGAGGGGCTACAGGATCTCTGCAGATTATCCAGGCCAACCCCACTGCTATGGTAGGGGCACCCACAACAGCTTGCCCAAGATCACAATGGTCAGGTGGGATAAGTAGCTCTCTGGAGAGGACAACCCCACAACCTGTGTAGGCAGCCTGTATCTTTTGAATTTTGGAGCCCAGAACTGGACCCAGTACTTCAAATGTGGCATCACTAGGGCAGAGTAGAGGGGAAGGATAAGCACCTTTGACCTGCTGGTTACACTCTTCCTAGTGCACCCCATCAGATCATAGAATCATAGAATCAGTCAGGGTTGGAAGGGACCACAAGGATCATCTAGTTCCAACCCCCCTGCCATGGGCAGGGACACCCCACACTAGATCAGGCTGGCCAGAGCCTCGTCCAGCCTGGTCTTAAACACCTCCAGGGATGGGGCCTCAACCACCTCCCTGGATAACCCATTCCAGGGCTTCACCACTCTCATGGTGAAGAACTTCTTCCTCAACATCTAGCCTGAATCTCCCTATTTCCAGCTTCATTCCGTTCCCCCTAGTCCTATCACTACCTGAGATGTCCCTCCCCAGCCTTCCTGTAGGCCCCCTTCAGATACTGAAAGGTCACAATGAGGTCACCTTGGAGCCTTTTCTCCAGACTGAACAGCCCCAACTCCTTCAGTCTGTCCTCATAGGAGAGGTGCTCCAGCCCTCTGATCATCCTCGTGGCCCTTCTCTGGACAGGCTCCAGCACGTCCACATCCCTCCTGTAATAGGGGCTCCAGAACTGGACGCAGCACTCCCTGTCAGCTTTGTCTGAGGCTATGGTTACAGAACAGCAATGTCTCTAAAGTCCATGATCTTTAAGAGCATCTTGGAGCAGGACCTTCACTGATAGGAGGCAAAGAGGGCTCATCCTGCACAACTGGCAATTCCTGCCTTTAAAATGAGCAATATCAATAAATGGAGTGTCATCCCCAGGATGAGATCCTGTTCTTTAACCATCCACATTCTCTTCCTCATCCTCTGATCTCATTCTCTTCAGCCTGGCAATACTTCATCTTTTATTAAAGCTTGATAATATTTGCGTCTATTTTTATCTTGATTTGAGGTGGATTACTTCAAATTCACTTATTTCCTTTATCTGGAGAGAAGTTTTGCCCTAAACAGGTGAATTTTGGACTTGGGGCTTTGTAAAAGCATTTGCAAGATCCTACAGGATGTTTTGGATGGTAAAACAGAGAGCCATGCTTCAAACAGGAAAGCCCTCAAATACAGGAAGGCTCACCATTCGTTAGCTCAAAGTCTTGAAACTTTTGAAGCAAAAGGAGCATTTAATTCAAAGCCCCTAGGGGCTTTTTTTTTTTTTTTAACAATATATTGCTAAAGTGGTCTGCTACCTTTAGCAAGGAAAAAAATATCCCAACTATAAAGACATTTAGAAACCCCATCCTGTTAGCAAAATGCACAGAAATAGTCTCGACAGTGGGTTCCTGCTTTTGGGGTAAAAAAAAAAAAAAATAATAAAAAGACATTTCTCTGCAGGTACCCCTCCACCCCTTCACTTATGTGACCTTTGCAAAAGTTTAAAACAAATTACAAGGAACTGAGAGCATCAGGACCCTGCTTTGCTTCTCTGAAGTCAGGAATATTGACTCAAACTAAAGGGTATGTTCTTTTCTCATCCTTTCAGAGAATTTAGGGGGGGGGGGGGGGGAAATATTTAGCTGTTGGGCTTCTGACAAATGTTTGTGCCAAATTTAGTCCTGGAGTAAGAGTGGATCAAAGAAATGTTACACAGTGCACAGAGACCTGAAGGAAAGATGTCAAGTTTTGCTTAATTTAGGAATTTGGTGCATTTCATAGGCTTTGGTAGAGAAATGCTTAAGTCCAGAAGATGGCTTAAATCCACATTGCAGGGTGATCAAAGCCACATTATAATTCATCTTCACAGCAGGATCTGTGAACTAGGAAGAGGTAAAAAAACCCTTGTGAAAGATGGCCACCAGCAGATTGAGGTCTGCTCTGCCTTCAGACTGCATTTTCTTCAAAGACCTACAGGCACACCTGCTCGCTGACCCTAATGCAAAACCCTGGGCTTTTTCCTTACTAAAGGCAAGACTCATATCCCAGGTTCACTGCAAAAAGACAGCAGATCATGAAAACATTTCTGGCAACACTGTCTGTACTTCCAGCATGCATACATAAGGGAAATTCTGCACAACAAAACAGAAAAGCTTTGCTATTTCTTTCCAGTTAGTTGGGATTCAAGCACACTCCCCATAAGAAGTCCTTCTCTATAAAGCCCTTCGGAGTTTAACCTGGTATGCTCTGTGATATTCCAGCTGTCAGACCACATCTCTGTCAGCTTTTTCTTCTTTACTCTTGACCTGAGTTTCTCTAAAAACACTGCTTTAAATTAGATCCCATGAGAACCAGGACAGTAAATTCTTAGTTTCATGATGGTTATAGAAGTTGCCATTGTTTTCCCATCATTATAGTGATGTTCGAGGCACTGAAGGAGAGGAATCATTTGTTAGTTTCTCTTACTGTCTGCTTTCAGCTCATGAAAGGAAACAGGTGGAAATTTATTGACACCTCTGACAAATAGTGTGCTGCTTTCTTCTGCAAAAATTAATTTATCCTATTACACTAAGACATCATCACACATTTAGAATCTGATTCCATGCCCGGTTGCACCAATTTTGTGCTGTGGAGAAATCACTTCCCCATGTCGCAGAGGAAAGAAGAGAGGCTCAAGATTTCTCTCATAGATTATACCCTTCTATATAGTAATTCTGAGGACATGTCATTAACTTGTATCATGTAGGAAAAAGATGATGAGGGAGGAGGAAACTTTTGTTCCATAATGCTGTATTTCAGTCACTCACTCTTATTGGTTTTGTGCAGCAAAGAATGAAAGATGTAACCAGGCTTGTGTTACTCAGGATATAGATGCACTGAGGAAGAAATAAGAACAGAAACCTGACAAATCTGTAGTAGTGAGATCAGAGCTTAGGACCTACACATTTAAGGCTCCTAAGTTTGCCGACTCAGGGAGGCCCAAAGTTAGCTCCAAATTTTTTCTGCTTTTTGAACCAGACAGGTCTAGAGCATGTTCAAGGAAAAGCAAGAAAGCTGGTGACGGGTGTAGAGCACAAGTCTTGTGAGCAGCAGCTGAGGAAACTGGCATTGTTCAGCCTGGAGAAAAGGAGTCTCTGGAGAGACTGCCTTGCTCTCTACAACTCATTGAAAGGTGGTTTGAGCCAGGTTGAGGGGCAGTGTCTTCTCTCAAGGAAGGACTGATAAGAGGAAACAGCCTCAAGTTGCACCAGTGGAGGTTTCAAGTTGGACAATTTCTTCCCTGAAACGGTTGTCAAGACCTGAACAGGCTGCCCAGGGCAGTGGTGTAGTTCCCATCCCTGGAGGAGTTTCAAAGCCATGTAGATGTGGTGCTGAGGGACATGGTTTAGTGGTGACCTGGAAGTGCTGGGTTAAGCTGGAGTTGATCATCTTAAAAATCTCTTCCAACTAAAAAAATTCCACAATTCTACGGTTCTATTAAATTAAAATCTCTCCCTCCCCATTTCCCTCCTCCATTATTCTCATCTGTAGAATTTTCTGTGCAAATAATTATATGTCCCTAAATATGTTCTTTTCACCATTCTTCTCCACTCGGTGATCTATGACAGCTGCTTGCTGATTTTTGTGCTAACATATAGAGGTGTGTTTATGCATTTTATGGATCTTGGCACAGCAAGGGGAGAAACATTTGGATTCAACAACGGGAATCCAGCCCTAATGCAGTATGGTGGTGACTGATCCTTGCTGAAGTCACTATGCCCATTTCTTCATTACCCAAGATTCACCCTCTCTGTAAATCTGTGATTCAGGGTAATTTTACCCAATCTGCAGACCTTTCACTCTTACTCTTGGCTAAATAACTGCTCCAGTCATACAGAATATTATGAGCATGATATTTTGCAGCAATAAACCCCCCACTGAAGATCCAGTTATCCCAGCAAGAGACTGTTTACAGAACTGATATAAATAATAACAGTGCCCAAAGCAGTCTTTGACATGAACTGTGGCTACAGCAGGAGCTTGTCACAACTGAACTAAAAGGATATGTTGTCTTAGCCTAAAAATACTCCAGCAAGAGCAAACCGCTCCAGTTTTACCACAAATTAACTTGCCATTAGTCAGGGCAGTGCAATTAATGTGTCCAGCCTTCAGGATGGTTTCTGTGTTGGCATCAGATACTTTATATTAAACATTCACATCATTCAGATAGTTTATATTAAACATTTTTTTTTTTTTTTTTTTTTTAAATCAAAGAGACTTATTTATTCCAGTTATTTCAGCAAAGCTTTCCAGCTCACCAAAGAAACCCTACAGCCAGTGTGCAGGATTTCCATGTAGCACTGGGTTTGGTGCCTGCAGGGGAATCTGACTTGGGATGCTAAAGCCAGGAATTGGAACAATGCTGCCAGCAGGCATCATAGTATTTTGTCAGCAATAAAGCCTATAATACTGCTTTGAATAGTCATAGAATGGTTGGAGTTGGAATGGACTTCTTAATGTCATCTAGTCCACCCCCTGCAGTCAACAGAGACATCCGCAACTAGATTAGGTTGGTCAGAGCCCCATCAAACCTGACCTTGAATGTCTCCAGGTATGCAGCCTCTACCACCTCCCTGAGCAATCTGTTCCTGTGTTCCATCACCCTCACAGTAAAGAATTTCTTCCAAATGTCCAATTAAAACTACACTGCCCTGGTTTAAAACCATTGCCTCTTGTCCCATTGCTACATGCCTTTGTAAATAGTTCCTCTCCAGCTTCCTTGTAGACCCCCTACAAGGCCCCTGTGTAGGACACAGTCCTGTGCAACCTTCTCTGAGTGGCTCTGCTTTAGCAGGAGGGTTGGTCTAGATGATCTCCAGTGGTCCATTCCCATCCCCACCATGCTAGGATTCTGAGCATTAGGGATCACTTTTAACAGAGATACCATACTAGATGCAACCAAATAAAATACACTACTTATTTTTGAGGAGAAAACAAATTACTTTGATCACTTAAGCTGACCAATCTCACTAGTAAAATAAACCTACCACAAATAAGGCTTCATGATAAAGCCATGGAGAAGAAAGACTTAATGTTTACAAATATCTGAAGGACGGGTGGCAAAAAGAAGTGACAGCATCGTTTGAGCGGTGCCCTGTGATAGGACAAGGGGCAACTGACACAAATTGGAACCTGGCAAGTTCCATCTGAATACGAGGAATAACTGCTGTGAGGGTGCTGAAGCCCTGGAGGAGGCTGCCCAGAGAGGTTGTGGAGTCTCCTTCTCTGGAGAGGTTCCAAACTCACCTGGACATTGCGGTCCTGGGCAACCTGCTGTAGATGATCCTGCTTTAGCAGAGAGGTTGAACTGGATGATTTCCAGAGGTCCCTTCCAACTCCCACTATTCTATGAGATCCAGTCTCGGCAGGCAGGGAATGAGGTGTGAGTGAGGTGTAGGTGTGTTTCTCCTCGTCATCTGAAAACCATTTAAACTTTGAAAGGGTCACTGGTACTTTACATTAGTCTTCCACTTTGCTTTTTTCAGTTCACAAATCCAGCACAGGGTTGACCGTTAACTGAAAACTATTTGAGGTTCACAGGAGTGGGAGTACTCCATGCAAGTGGATGTAATAGCTTTGCCTCATCATTATGTGAGAGCATTTATAGTCAAAGACAACAGCACTAATAGATTCATTCACTTATTCAGAAACAACTCCAGACCCTTCAAGCATGCTATTAAAATCTCTGTCATTTTATATGGAGCAAAGAACTAGTGTTTTACTGTCTAGTCACCGAGGTGTAACACATCTTATTTGACTGATTATGGTACTGAAATCCACAAAACAATCAGGATTCATGAATATTTTTGTGGCTATTGAACAGATATCTGGATTTAATTACTTTGCAAACAGTGACAAAGTCATCCAAATAATAAGTGAAGTTACTTACTACTTGATCACGAGTAAGAGAGTTAAAAAAAAAAAGAAGTCAGAAACATGAGACTGGAAGGACTCTCCTGGGTCACTTTCATAGATTCATAGACTGCTTTGGGTTGGAACAGACCTTTAAAGCTCATCTATTCCAACCTCCTGCAGTCAGCAGGGACACCTGCAAATAGAGCAGGTTGCTTGGTGACCCAAAGCAACCTGACCTGGAAGGGCTCAGGGATCAGACTTTGACCACCTCTCTGGGCAAGGGCAACCTCAGAGCAGCCTCTGGGCCAGTGTCTCACCACCTTCAGTGTAGAGCATTTCTTGCTTGTATCTAGTCTAAATCTCCCTCTTTCAGTTTAAAACCATCACCTTTTGCCCTGTCACAAGAGATCATCTGTAGCAAGCAGGAACATCTCCAGCTAGATAAGGTTGCCAGGAGCCCCATCCGGCCTGACCTTGAATGTCTCCAGAGAAACACACTCCAAGTATACAAGCATCAATGTTCAAGAACCTGCTTTCAATCTACCAGATATTGAAAGGAATTGCCAGCACATCAGATTGCCATCTTGTTAAAGACAAAATGGACACCAGGTCTTTCTCCAGTTAGTACTGTTCCCTGTTCCTTCCATGACACAGGATGGAAGCTAAGCACAGCTCATCTAAGAAGGCCAATGGCATCCTGGCCTGCATCAAGAATAGTGTGGCCAGCAGGAACAAGGAAGCCATTGTGCCCCTGAACTCAGCACTAGTTAGGCCACACCTTGAGTTCTGGGTCCCTCAGTTTAAGAGGGACATTGAGACTCTTGAACGTGTCCAGAGAAGGGCAATGAGGCTGGGGAGAGGCCTTGAGCACAAGCCCTACAAGGAGAGGCTGAGAGAGCTGGGATTGTTTAGCCTGGAGAAAAGGAGGCTCAGGGAGACCTTATTGCTGTCTACAACTACCTGAAGGGAGGTTGTAGCCAGGTGGAGGTTGCTCTCTTCTCCCAGGCAACCAGCACCAGAACAAGAGGGCACAGTCTTAAGCTGCACCAGGGGAAATTTAGTCTTGAGGTGAGGTGAAAGTTCTTCACAGAGAGAGCTCTTAGCTGTTGGAATGTGCTGCCCAGGGAGGTGGTGGAGTCACCATCCCTGGAGATGTTCAAGAGGGGATTGGACATGGCACATGGTGCCACGGTCTAGTAGTCATGAGGTCTTGGGTGACAGGTTAGACCTGATGATCCTTGAGGTCTCTTCCAACATTATTGATTCTATGTACAGAAGAACAGAAAAGGACAACATGTTAAGCACTACACCTGCTCTTTGCCACAAGCAGCAAATCTCCCCTGTTCCTGCAGCATTTATGAGAGCACTTAGATATATGGATCAGGGACTTTTAGCAGCAGCTGAGAAGCCTGTTAGGATCACTGCATCATTTAGGAGTGCAAGTGAGAATATTAGCTTATTAGCATGGGGCCTTTCTCATCAGACAAGGTGGAAGCTGCACTGTCAAAGCTAATAAGCCTGTACACAACTGTAGGAAAATAAAAATCAAATATTAAATTTTTAAAAAATTAAACCAAAAGCACACCAAACAAAATGAAACAAACAAAAGCACGCTGAGAAAATAGATCTAAAAGTTTTCCATGTGGTGTGGGCTTCTAACCTTTCATCTCAAGGAAACAAAGAGGAAGAGAGAGAATACCAAGATAATACTCTCCTGTATTCCAAAAGTCTCATGAGACATTTGCAAGGTAACTTATCTGTTATCAAATTGTTGTTATTTGCACCAAATAAGGCAAATTTAAAAGCTAAATTATAAAATCTTTTAACCACTTCATCTTATTTTCCTGAATAGCCCCAAGCTCCCTATCTATTATCAAATTGTTATTTGCATCAAATTTGAAAGCAAAATACACTTTCAAATACTTAATCTCATTTACTTGCCCCAAGCTTGAGTGCCTGAAGTGATTTTAGCTGTGGAAGAAGGAAAATAAAGCCTTTTGTGTAGTAAAATCTGAAAGCTAACATCTCAATGCTGCAACCCAGGTGGAGCAGTTTGTGAGGACACACTGGTATATTCATGGCTGGATTTACTTAGGAATGGAAGCTATCACGAGTAGGGACATTACTTTACGGTCTGTTTTGCATTGACCATAAAGGCTTCCTAATGGATGGAGCTGCTGGGTATTACTGCAATATAAACAATAAATAATAATATATCATTTTAAATGTAAACAGAGGCATTCTGTATTGAAGTACCTTTTCAAATGTGTTTCAGATGCAGCACTATTATAGTTCACACTTGAGTAGCCTACCCTTGAAGTAACAGAGACATAGATATGAGCTGTGACATTTAAATTAGCAAGAAACATCAAACATAAATAAAAAAGTCATCTTGGGTTGTTTCTGGAAGCTGATCACCCAGCTGCATTTCAGCACCAGGCTTTATGCTCTGGGTAAACTTCTGTGATGTACTGCAGAAACACTCTGATAATTTACATGTTAATGCCTGTTCTCAAAGTTGTTTTGCCTGAGACTATTTTCTACTCTGCTGAATTGTCATCCTAGAGAAAAATTGCCCCAAAGTGGGGCAAGTTCTTTTAAGGACCTGCTGAATGTACATCCTTTCACACAAATCTAGCCAACAGTGGCAATTTTGCGCTTGTGCTTGAAAGCTCAAACTTTAACCTTGGAAAGACAAAGCCAAAGAGGGCTGAAGGGAAACTCAGTATTCAGGGGTTTGATGGAGAGTGGTTGTGGAACAATTAAGAGACATTCCATTTCATTGGATTTTCTCTGGTATTTCCCCTTGCATCAAGTGCTGCTGTGGAAATACTGTTTACATTCCCAGGCACACACAGCCCATAGGCTGCATCTCAAAGACTCACCTCACAAGTAGCTGGGACAGTTCCCACCCTTCATGCCTACCACACTGCCAGCACCTCACTGCCATTCATGGGTCACACTGCTTGGTTGCTCTTGGACCTCAGTGGCCTTGTCGACAAAAGGAAGAGGTTAAGGGAGATTAAAAAAAAAGTCTCAGCCCCTCATTGGATGATGACATTATTGTTCTTCATGGAGGAAAAAAATAACAAGCATCTTCCTTTGCCCGTCCCCAGCCACAGTCCCCACCTTCCTGGGCAAACCCCTCTGCGGTCCAATAGCTTTCGTCCTTCTATTTTGCTGTTTGGTGTTTATTTTGGTTTGTTTGGTTTTCTTACCTATCCAGCCTGATTGAAATAAGGGGTTATATGAGTTTAATCTTTCTTATCCACATGAAGACTTCACAGTTAGAAGATCCCTTAGAACTGAAACCTGCTATTTATTCCAATACAACATTTGGTCAGTTTTTGTTCATTAACAGGCTTTTTCATGTCCTTGTGACCAGCAGGTTCCTCTTGCAGGTTATATACCAATGCTCAGTTCTCCAGCTGGTTTTGTACTTGCACTGTAAATGTTTGCTTATGATGCCATTACGCAAAACTTGCTTGCTCCCCACAAGGATTATTGCTGCTGTAAATGAAAACTGAACAGGTTTCCCATGACTTCGTTTTCCTTCTCGTCATCCTCCCGGTTTTCCTCTACATGCTTAAAAATACCATGGTCAATGCCTGCCCTCAGGCAGCAAGAGTCTACACAGTGAGCAAAATGAGGAGTAGCAGGGTTAAGTGAAATGTAAATATACTACATATATACTAACTATGGCATATACACGTGTGTACACACTCATACATGCATAGGTCATATATAATTATAGACTCACAGACTGTTTCAGGTGGGAAAAGACATTGTAAATCTCATCTAGTCCAACCCCCCTGCACTTAGCAGGGACATCTGCAACTACAGCAGATTGCTCAGAGCCCCAAACAACCTGACCTGCAATGGTTCCAGGGATGGGATATCTCCCACTTCTCTGGACAACCTGGGCCAGGGTCTGACCACTCTCAGTGCAAAAAAAAATCCTTCTATCTAGACTAAATCTTTCTCTTCTAGTTTAAACCACAAGCCCTTGTCCTGTCACAACAGGCCCCTTTTAAATCCTGAAAGGCCACCAGAAGGTCTCCTTGGAGCCTTCTCTTCTCCAGGCTGAACAATCCCAACTCTCAGCCTGGCCTTACAGCATGACTCTAGCCCTAAGCTTAAATCCTCACAGCATCTTGTTAGATATTTGTGGTATTGAATTTAGTATACGGATCATGTCAACCTGGACCAGCTGGAAATGTCTTGCCTTTGGAAGTGTGTGGTCCAGCCTTATACTGTCAGCTCAGCATTCTTAACCTGATAGAAGTCCTGTAACTCATGTAGGAAATTCAGCCTAGGAAAGGAAGGGCAGATTCTCCTTGATCTCCTCTTCAATTAAAAAAAAAATATAGATTTTAAACCGAAATGCTCAGCTGAGGTCTCCTTTAGTGCCAAAATGATGCTGTGAACTTTGTTATTAAGAGCAGAAAATAGTCACAGAAACATTTGTAGAAAACTGATGGATGTGGCAGTCCAGCCTTAGCCACAGAAGACACCACAGTGGCTTGGAAGCAAACCCTATCTCAGTTCCCGAGGACCAGCTTTGAGGGTGGGTGGATGGACATGGAAGAAACCAAACAGACTTGTCCTGATCTCTCCACAGCAACATGAAGTTGTTCATTATGGATCTAAAAACACAGCTCTGGATATCTGTCACAGCCAATTAAACATGAAATAGGTGAAAGAGGTGAACTAGGACTTGCAAAGAGATATTCATTTAGCAAGGTCACCATGCTATCTATTTCTCTGTGTGCTTTTAAAAGGTAGCACACTCCCATGCTGCCTGGAAAGCCTTGAAAGGCACACCATGACTGCTGACATTCATGATCAATCCTTAACTCACAGCTAAGCCTACATCTCCCACTGCCATAAAAACAATAAACATGAAGCCACAACTTTCTTTCTCCCCCCCCCACTGCATTAATCAGGAACATTTTTCTTGCTGGTATCAGCTTGCAAGTTTTCTTTCAGCCACTCTCCCTATGCATCATTTTAAAACTCCTGGTTAGAGATACACACAACTTATCACTGTCAGCTCTGCACACTTAGAGCAGCTCTGACATTTCCACAGATTTAAAAAAATGTGAGTCAGGACAAAATTTGGCAGGTCCACTAATAAGTAATATTGTTTTTCTTTGAAAAGGCCCAATTCTAATCAACCCAGAGCTATGTAGTAATTTTTGCATCCATTTGTCCTTGGCAAAAGCTGTCCTTTTCTAGAAGGATCTTTCATCAGCCACACAGAGAATGAAGCTGCTTTTCCAACATTCACTCCTTCCTTTCTGACCATTTGCATTTTAACTTCATTATCATAATGAGGAGCAAAAAAAAAAAAAAAACACAAAAAAATAATTAATGGAAAACAAGAGTCAGAGTTCTGCTCGTGGTTAGCTGTTTGGGAAAGGTCATCTTCTGACCTAAAAGAGTTTCTGCTCTTCCCTGCTGTGTTCCACTTGCACCTGGTGGTGGTGCCCACTTCTTGCATGACAGGGTTTTGTTCCTGTTGTCTGTGAGATATGGAGCTGACACAAGAAATTTGTATCAGAAGATCATCAGATAAAAGAAGTCATGTGAGACTTGCTAAAAAAAAAAAAAACCCAGGAAGAATAAAGGATATGTCAGCAGGACACAGTGCTTCATAAGAGCCAGGACTTATCTTTATAGTGAGTGTTGTCTCTAAGATTGATAAATGCATGACAGGCTGGAAGGGGGACAGAGGACAAACTCATTATACTGAAAAATTAGGCCTGGCAACAATAAAAAAAAAAACCACCTATAAAATAGTTAAAAACCTAATAGCTCACTAGAGCTTTTTTTGCCAGAGCAGATCCACTATGACCAATAGCTCTCTAAAGGCATTAGAAAATGAAAGGAGTTTTAATGCATCCCTACATTTCTTCTCTTTCTAGTTTTACAAGGGGCAATGTGGCAATCTAATTATAGTGTGTTGTGAACTGGTATTATGTCCTGCAAGCAAAGGTAAGAAGCCTTTTTTATTGTTCCATTATGCAATTGGGGCCACCTTTTTTTTTTTTTTTTTTTTTTTTTTAAACACTTGTTTCAGCTTTGGTGCAATAACTCTGTATTGCAGCCTACATTAATTTTTTTCCTCTCTTAACCATTCATTGTTTCACAGTAATAAAATCTGCTGTGCAAACAAAAGCCCAGTGCCCAGACAAAGCATGAGCAAAGCGATTCCTTCGTGTCTTGCTTCCTCAAGTAGCATGCAAGCCCCAGAAGAACTTAGAGCACCGTGGTGAGGACATTTTAGGGCATTTGAAGCTACACCTCAAGTACTGACTTCAATTTTGGGCCCCTCCCTACAAGGACACTGAGGTGATAAAGAAGGTCCAGAGAAGGCCAAGGAAGCTGGTGAAGGGTCTGGAGAGGAGCAAGCTGGGATTGTTGAGTCTGGAGAAAAGGAAGCTGAAGGGACACCTTCTGTCTCTCCACAAGTACCTGAAAGGAGATAGAAGCCAGTTGGGGATTGGTCCTTTCGCCCTAGTAACAAGTGAAAGAATGAGACAAAATGGCCTCAAGTTGCACCAGGGGAGGTTTAGGTTGGATGCTAGCAAAAATTTCTTTCTTGCAGGACTGGTCAGGCATTGGAACAGGCTGGCGAGGGAGGTGGTGGAGTCACCATCCCTGGGGGTATTAAAAAAAATGTGGACAAGGCAATTTGGGAAATTATTTTGTCATCGTGGTGGTATTGGACTGACATCTGGACTTGATGATCTTAGAGGTCTTTTCCAGCCTTAATGATTCTGTCATTTTTCTCCCAGTCTTAACATTAAGGAAAACAAAAGGTTATGAAACTGATTACAATATTCTCACCTGAACTGAGCACATACCAGCGGCCCCAAGAAATGCCCAGGCAAATCCCGGCTGATGAAAGAAGCCACCACTTCTGTAAAACCTCACCCTTTGTCCTTTTCAATTATGTATGGTCGTGTTCTTACAATAGCTTTTGCTGTCACTATGATTTAAAGATAAGGTTTATTTTAAAAGATGATTTGTTTCCAGTGCCAGCTTAGCTAGTCTAACCAGAAAAGCGCAGAGTTTTGGGGACATTCCTCACCGGATTTCTTCCCTCCTTCCCCAGAGCCTGCTACCTGAACCTCTTGCTAATCATTTCAAGGCTATTCAGAAGGTAGCCCTTTGCATAATTTTTAGCTTAGCATAAAAAAAATGCCTAATTGTTATTCATTTGGCTTGGCAGCTATTGTACACCGAAGTGACTTCTGCTTCTCTGTTAATTATAAATAGTTTTGTCTAGTGGATAAATTGAAGTGAATTAGCTCAGTTGTCAGATCTTATCAATAATTTAAATAGCCATTTCAAACAAAAAATAGGAAACAAACAAAAGAACAAGACAGACCCCCAAAAAAAAAGAAAGAAGAGAGAAAACAAAACGCAACCAACCTTATGTAGAAAATACCAACTTGCAAGAGCAAAACACCAACAATTTGTTGAGTTAGTAGCAAGGACAGAATTTAAGAACAATGTACGTGCAGAAGAGGTTTCATTTTCCTGTGCACTCAGACCTGCACATTTGCTGTGGAGCAGAAAGAGTTTCAAGGTCCGGTCCCTGCCCAGTACAGCAGCCCATTAGCAGCAGCTGTTGGAGACATCTGCCCAACCTGATTACCATCAAAACCAAGCAGCAAGAGCAGCACCATCGGCCCCATCACAACAACCCTTCCCTCCATGCTCAAATGCCACCAAGCTATTTGGCTTCTGCTAGTGTACCCTTAAAACAGAGCTCAGAAGTGACTTTATTCCCAAGCAAGGTCATGCTTGGGTGAAATGTATATGCAAGGTTGATGGCATCATCAAGTGTTGAAGAAACCTCTCTTTCCTTCTGCTAGGAAACATCTGCCAGATTTTTTTCCTGGTGCAAGGTAGGCAACTGCACCTGATGAGATAAGCTCTAGTCATAAAAAATACATACGGCATAAGGTCAGGTTTCATTTTGTTCTGTGATTCATTTTAAGCCTCTGGGGAGAGCATCCACTGTAAAGGCTTCACAGAGAAAATTGCAGGGGGCTACAACAAAGGGAAGGAGCTGAGCACTGATTTATCTGTGTAATTCTCTTGTAGGCAAAAAGAATGCTCTTTTATTTACAAATAACTTGGTAAAGGTGAGCACCTCCAATAGATTTGCTTTAATACCACTCACCTTGTGAAACCTTAGTGAAAGCTTCCCCAATTTGGTGTCCAACACTGGATGTTAGATGAAATGATGAGCGAGAACATCACCAGCATTGAATCTTTGCCTTCAGCTCTTCCCTACAGCACAGGGAGATCATCTCCCACAGTCCCTCTAACAAAGGAAGCTTTTCTTCCAGTTCTTAGCTTGCTTTGGTTTTAATTGCTAACATAACTTAATGAAAGCCTAAGTCAGTCAACACGTGGACCCAACTGCCTGCCTCAAATAAGAGTATGAAACTAATGTCCAAGGTCAGATCCATCTCAGAGAGATACCATTGATTCCCCACAGCCAAGATCACCGACTCTGAGGTCAGAACATATTGAAAGCATCAGTACTTATCGCTGTCAAGTGTCCTCTCCAATAACCTCCAACACCAGTCAATGTTACCAGGAGTCTGCTATATTCCCAAATCCTCCCAGTGTCATTCTTCAACAAATCCTTGGGGTTTCCTGAAAGTCTGAAGTATTTACTCACAGCTATGACACTTCCCTTATCTCACAGAGCAAACAATTGGACACAAAATGCCAAGAAAAGCCGTGAAAGACAGAAGAGACACAATAGAAATAGATAATGACTGGTGGTAACAGAACTGATTTTGTTCAAAGCCATTTCTAAGCAGGAGAAAGCTCTTTCTGACCAGAAAATAACAGATTTGAGAACCCTTCTCAAGCATTACATTTCTTTTCATGTATCTTTCATTCACAGAAACACCTTTTGCCTCCTAACATTTGTCATGCCCCAAAGATAAGAAATTGATTTAAAATGCAATAAAGCAGAGTTGTTATAAATGCCCGTTTACTATTTGGGGGGTGGGGGTGGGAATCACCTAATATGATACTGCATATAGAGCAAATCTAGACTTCCAAAGTGTAAAAGAGCCTTTCCTCTCCCCCTCCTCCTGCTTTATCAGCCTCAGTAGAAAAGGAAAGGTTGGAAAAGACCTCTAAGATCATCAACTCAACACTACCATGCCCACTAAACCATGTCTACACGTTTTTGAGCACCTCCAGGATGGTGACTCCATCACTTCCCTGGGCAGCCTGTTCTAATCCTAAAATGTTGCCTCCTACAAGTACAATAAAAGCAGCAGCTACAACACTTAATATACATGAGACATTAAAGAACAAAGAAATATCTAAACTATTAGAAATGCAAACAAAGAAAAAACAGTACTGAGAAAAGGTCTAAGCTTTTCTCACTCAAAGAGGCACTGAAAACAAGAAGAACACCCCACGTGTCCCCAAGTCCCAGCATTGCAAACAACTAAGTCTATTGGCAGGGAAAGATCTTCCAAATGTATTTGTTCTCTGCATTTAATATTAATCAAAGAGCATTATGTATTTCATACATCACTTGACTGTCTCAGCTGTAGGGGAAGAAATGCTGTCTTGATGGCAGTAATGCAAAACATCAGACATAAATATGTACACTGATAATGAAATAATAAAAAAAGAGGAACCAGTTGATTAAACAAAGGGGCTTTTGAAGCATGCAACTCGGTTTACATCAGCATAGGAAGCATACATACATCAGCTCTCTGTAGCGGCACAAACCCATGTGGGACATGAAACCAGAAACCCTGGTCCATAGGAAGAGCTGCTTGCTCTTGGCCCATTCCAAGAGGTAACAAAGCAACCCCAAGTCTGGGGAACCTGCTCCTTGCTGGTGCTGGGAGGTGGAACAGAGCATCCATCCATGAGGATAGGGGGGAACAAACAAGCAGATAGGTGATCTAAGAGGGTTTTTCCAGCCTTAATAATTCTATGATTCTATAAATTGTCTTACTTAGATTACTAGACTAGATGACTAATCTCAGCTGTGCAGATATCCCTGTGTGCTGGGCTTGGAAAACATTCAGCAATGCTAAACTTAACAGGAAATAAAAGAGCTGTCAATACTGGAAATACCGGAAAAGGTTGCCCAAAGAGGTGGAAGAGGCCCCATCCATGGAGACATTCAAGATCAAGCTTGATGGTGCCCTGAGCAACCCAATCTAGTTAAAGATGTCCCTGCTCGCTGCAGGGAAAATGGGCAACATGACCTTTGAGGGCTCCTTCCAACCTGACACATTCTATGTTTCTCTGAATTCCATCACTATGCATTTTAGGGCTGAGATCCAGCTGAGGGAGAATCACTTCATTTGTTTCTAACCTTTTATTAGCATTGTCCAGGTTTTGCTTATCAGAGCTTTAGAACTCAATTTGAGATCAACCAAATCCAGAGTTTTCTGGGGCTTATGCTGTAGTACAAGGTATTAAACAGCATCAACACAATGGAAAACACTCAGCTTGCCAAACTAAACACTTCTTGTGTGATATTTGTAAATGTTATTCCTAGATAAGACCTCGTGGTGGTTATTTTTAGATTATACACCAAGTGAGTACACAAAGCATGCTGTATGAAGCTGACTCCACTCCATTTGCCTAAGAACCATGAAGCACTTTGAGGGCTATTCATGTGAGGGGGTTTACTTGCTTTGTTATTTTGTTGTTTGTGTGTGGGTTATTGATTTGTTTGTTGTTTCATTTTTTCCCCCCCCAAAGTCTACACAGCATCCAGTTTCTGTCTTACCTAGAAGATAAGAAATAGGCTCCAGAAAGCAGAACTGGTGTAATTGCCCTCCACCCAGCACTTGTTTATGGCAGGCTTTACGCTCACGTATATACCATGCACGCTGAGGGGAACCTTTCGGACAAGGACAGTGTAACTCATTTTAAGAAATACCTTCCTCCTGTTTAAGGGTTAGTATAAAGTGAAGCTCCTCAAGGAAAAGCAGGTGTGATATTTTTAATTTTCTCAGAATCCATAAGGTTTATTGTTGGATTTAGTTCTTTATTATTATTGATTGTACAAGTGCTGAGGATGGGGCTGAGCTGGAATCTAAACTTTCCTTTCCTTTTGGTTTTTAAGGCGTGCTCCATGGTGGTGCTATTGATTTTCCATATAAAGGGGTGCTGAAACCTGATTTTTTTCAAACAAATTTTGGAGTATAGAATCCAGTGTTCGTTTACCTGGGGTAAGACCTGAACCATAACTCCTTTTTATTCAACTTTCTGTTCGGGCTTCCAGTTTATCTCCTGGCTTCTGCTCGGTTAAACACCATCTAGTGCCCCAGCCAAGAATCACATTTAAAGTAATAAAAATTAAAATCACAAAAAAAAAAAAAAAAAAAAAAAAAAAAAGACAAACACTAAAGCAAAACCTGCATCCTTTCTTAACTTTGCAATACCTGAGAATTCTGAAACCCCCAAAATTTAACTCTCACAGGGGCACTCAAGCTGAGTAGAGAAGCAGAAGATATTGCATGAATGGGGAGGGAAACAATAATCACAGAATAAAGGAACTGAATTAATTTCTCTGCAAGCTTGGGTATGTCTTCAACCATAACACATCCTCCAGCTCCTGTTTTTAATCACCTTCAACCAGCCAGGCCAGGCAGGAGTATTTTTAACTGAACAATAATATTGTCCTCCATATAAGCAGCATTTGATACAGAACAAGAGGCACAGTCCATCTACAACATACATCCCTAGGCAGAGCAGAATCTCCAGTGTCAGCATCACATTTCCCGCAGCCCACAAGCCCATGGTGATGCTCTGGTCACAGCAGTTGGCAGAGAGTCTGAACTGACCCAATTACCTCCATTTGCAGAGCTTTCTGTGAAATAAATCAACACTTCTCATCTCTGACTTTTTTGCCGTTATTTTTTCAAAACTGTTCTATCTGATGCAGAACGTTGCTTTGGTACAAATTTCAGTTTGACTGTGAGCTGTTTAGTTGTGGTCTCCTCAGTTCAAGAAAGACAAGGAACTACTAGATGGAGTCCAGCACATACTCTGAAGGTGCTGAGGGGACTGGAGCATCTCTGTGAGAAGGAAAGGCTGAAAGACCTGGGGCTGTCTAGCCTGGAGAAGACCACCCTGAGAGGGGATCTTCTTAATGATCAGCAGGAGCTAAAGGGTGGGGGCAAGACGATGGGGCCAGACTCTTTTCAGTGGTACCCAGTGGTAGAACAATGGGGACAAACTGGAACCCAGGAGATTCCATCTGAACATGAGGAAAAAAATTTTCTGTGAGGGTTCTGGAGCCCTAGAGGAGGCTGCTCAGAAAGGTTGTGGAGTCTCCTCTGGCAGACATCTACCCAGACATTGTAGTCCTGGGCAACCTGCTGTGGGTGACCATGATTTAGCAGGAGGGTTTGACTGGGTGATCTCCACAGGTCCCTTCCAACCTCCACCATTCTGTGTAATGCTGTACCACAAACACAGGCGATTCAGGAAGAAGGAAGTCTGTTCTCATTATGGTGAGAAATAATATGCAGTACGTTTAAAATCAGGCTTGTTCTCTAACAATTACAACCTTTTAATACTCTTCCAGCTTAACCAAAGAGATAAATCATCACTGTGAACATTCAATAGTTGGCACTATAAGAGAAAGGGCCTTTTTTTTTTGTTGCCTGGTATGAGCACTTGAGAGCTGTGACGTGATCCTTGGCACAGAGTTGCACATCACCGAGGTCATACACCTCATCCAACATGTGTGTGTATAGTCCTGCTCAGGTTTGGAAAGAGCGGGAGCAGCCATGGAGCTGCTCTCCGGGCTCAGCGATTGAATAGCTCACATTACCCTCTGACTATCTCTTCATCACAACACTAAGAATAGCAAAGTCCTGAGCTCTGCATTTCACTCCTCATCTACACATCTTAGCTAAAACACTACTAATAGAAGAAGAACTAAGTAGCGACAGAAATCTCCTGTACACCAGCATGGCACCCACTGGGTTACATCTTGAGACTGAGCATCTTCCAACCCATGATGATCATGACTGGAAGTTAATCATTAGAGTTCTACTGATTGCACTTTAAATTATATCAGATGACAGCCATTACTTATTATAGATTAGACTGTTTAGGATAGGAAGGGACCTTTAAAGGTCATTTAGTCAAGTCCCACTGCAGTCACCAGGGACATCTGCAACTATGGCAGGTTGCCCCCAAACAACCTGACCTGGTATTGTGACAGGGATGGGGCATCTACCACCTCTCTGGGTTTAGTTTAAACCTATCACCACTTGTCCTGTCACAACAGGCCTTGCTTAAAAAAAAAACAACACAAAAAAACAGAAAAACAAAACCAAAACACAACACACACCAAAAACCCAAAACAACAAAAAAGCATCAACCAACAAACCAACAACCAACACAAACCAAATAAACAAAAAAAGTAAACACAAAAAAGTCCCCGGATTTTTTATCAGCCTCTTTAAGTCCTGAAAGACCACCATAAGATCCCTCTAGAGCCTTCTGTTCTCCAGGCTGAACAATCTCAACTCTCAGCCTGACCTCACAGCAGAGAGATTCCTGACCTCTCATCACTGCTGCAGCCTCCTCTGGCCCCCTCCAACAGGTTGCCATGAAGGAATCAGACCAAATAGGATGCTGACAGCCACCGATTTATTACAGCTAAATCTGCTCTTCTTCCCACACAATAAAATTACAGGTTCAGATACTGGTTGGGAAAATACTGGTGTACAAATAATTAAACTATTAAAATATGTGGAGAGATGAGGCAAAACACACACGTCTCGCTCATAAACAGGAAATCTCCCACAGATTCCCAGCATATATATATATTTATACACGTGTGTATGTACTCACCAGGGAGAGAGGAGTATGAAGTTCCTTAGAGTCTGTTCTAAAGGGGAGAAGTTCTGAGTCGAAAACCTGTGCCTGTGGCACAAGACCAGGAGAGCTCTTCCTTCTAGCAGAACTACATTTATACCCCTCTGGGTTCAGCTGTGGTCAATTGCTCAATTAGTTGGTTCCTCAAGCAAACAAAAGGACCTTATACTCAGGGGTACTAGAGATAGAAAGCTGATAATGATCAGCTGCTCATAAACCTTACTTAGAGGTCTGCCCTAAGCTGGTGGGGGAGAATGTAGCAACTGTTGCACAGGTCCTGTGCTTAAGACTTCAGACCTGGCCCCAGCACTTCAGGTGGGGTCTCAGCAGAGGGTCAGAATCCTTTCCCTCCCCCTGCTGCTGGGGAGGGGGTGGGGAGGGAGGGGAGACGTGGCTGCCTCTGGGCTGTGAGCACACAATTCCAGCTTATGTCCAGCTTTTCACTCACCAAGGATGGAGGGTATACAGGAAAACTTCTCCATAAAGTTCATTGAAGCACACAGAGCTTTGTCTAATGTCAGCCAGATGCTGCAGCAGTTATGACATTCATGAAGTCATTGCATATTAATGACAAATTAACACAAACTTTAAGCGAGAAGCAAATTTTCACCTTCAGACCCTTTTAATGAATTCTGCTCTATATATTTTCAAGCCACCAGAAATCTGAGACACAATACTTTCCAAATATTTCATTTACTCCTTTTCTAGCTGCTTTTTCCCTTCCCAACAGCCAAGAGCCCACTGATTCCACCTTTAATTACTGCTCACAGCCACATCTGCTCCTGATATTCAAACAGGGGGAAAAAAATAAATCAGTTAAACACTACAAAGTAATTTCTCATTTACTTTTTAAACCATTAAGCAATCACCTTTTCAGTTTTAAATAGTCCTATGACCCAGGATGGGGGGAATTAAAAAAAATTAGAGATGGGTAAATTTAGATTGGACATTAGGAAGAAGTTTTTTTACTATGAGTAAAGTGGTGGAACACTGAAACAGGTTGTCCAGGGAGGTGGTGGAAGCCCCATCCCTGTAGACATTCAGGGTCAGCTTTGATGGGGCTCAGAGCAACCTATTCTAGTTAAAGATGTCCCTGGAAGTTGAACTACATGACCTTTAAAGGTCCCTTTCAGCCCAAACCATTCTATCACTCTATGATAAGCTGCTTCTGGTTCTGGAAAGAAAGGAATCAAGACAGCACTTGCCTGTGTTCCAAAAAGCTGGTGGGGAGAGGGGACATTTTAATAGCTGCCATGCATGCCGGTATGTCTCTGTGTTCTTATTTTCCTTGGAACAAATGCTGTTATAATTTCTTCAAGGAATCAATAATGTCCATTGCCAGAGCACTGCACTGTTTGAGATGCAGATTGCATAGGGAGACTGGAAATTTATTGCATTGTAAACGTAGGCAGAAGGTGGTAGGTAAGCTGTAATTAAAGTTTTGCTGATAATAAAAAATGGGGGAAAATAAGCAGACTCCATAGTCAGTAAATGTTAGTGCTGCTGCACAATCGCACCATTTCACAGAGAAAACTGCAGCACTAGGCTCTTTTTCTGCACAATTAGCCTAAGAAAGTGTGGTTTACATTTCACCACCCCCTAAAATGTTGGTATCCCCTGTGCCCTTCATCAACACTGAACATCTCCAGAGCTTCTTGAAACCAACTCTCAGCATTTAAATTGCATCGTATTTCGTTGGAAATCATGTCTTAGCCATTATTCTTGGGATCTGCTTTTATCTGGGAAGCTAAAATTAAGTAAGAACTTCAGCATTGCACAACTGATGTAATTTTTTCATTCTTCATTGTAACAGACCTGGCAGTGCACAGGCTGGTGGGTGGTGAGATGTTTAATGAACAGTCAGCAAGCCTTCCTTCTGGGTTGATCTCCTGGACAGGCAGAGCAATGGGCTGTAGAGCTGGCCCACGCTGGCCACCTGAGTGCCTCTGGAGTGAGGAGCTGCCCCTCTACCTGCTCCAGAAAAGTTTTACTCTGTGGCTAACTATCTAAATACATCATAGAATTGTTATAGTTGGAGAAGATCTTAAAAATCATCAAGTCCAACCATTAATCCAACACTTCCAGGTCACCACTAAACCATATCCCTCAGTACCACATCTATAAAGCTTTGGAGCCCCTCCAGGAATGGGGAATCCACCACTGGTCAGCCTGTTCCAGGGCTTGACTGCCCTGTAGGGGAAGAAATTGTTCCTTATGTCCAACCTAAAGCTTTCCTGGTGCAATTTGAGGCCATTTCCTCTTGTCCTATCACTTGTTCCTTGGGAGAAGGGAACAATCCTTATGTGGCTCCAACTTCCTTTTAGAGAGTTGCAGACAGGTGAAAGGTCTCCCCTCGGCCTCCTCTTCTCCAGGCCAAACAATGGCAGGTCCCTTAGCTACTCCTCACAAGACTTCTTGTCAAGACCTTTCACCTGCTCCACTGCCCTTCTCTGGACACACTCCATCCCCTCTCACAGTGAGGGGCCCAAAACTGAACCCAGTGTTCAAGGTGCAGCTTCACCAGTGCTAACTACAGGGGCATGATCACTTTCCTGGTCCTGCCGGCCACACTACTGTGGATCCAGGTCAGAATGCTGTGGGCCGCCTTGGCCACCTGAGCACACACTTGCTCATGTTCATCCATTGCCAACTAACACCCCCAGGTCCTTCTCCACCAGGCAGTTTTCCAGCCACTCTGCTCATCAGCCTGAAGTATTTCATGCCATTGTGAACCAAGTGCAGGACCCAGCACTTAAGCTTGTTAAACCTCATACCACTGACCTCAATCCATCAATCCAGCCTAGACAGATCCCTCTGTAGAACCTTTTTACCTCCAGCAGATCAACATACCCACCTGATCCGGTGTCATTTGCAAACTTACTTGAGGATGCATTTGATCCCCTCATCCAGATCATTGATAAAGATGTTAAACAGAACAGGCCCCAGGACTGAGCTCTGAGGAGCACCACTTGTTGCCAGGCACCAAGTGAGTTTAACTCCATTAGGAGATGCATGACAAAACCACAAACCTGCTATCTAGTTCATTTTTCTTTCCCGTCCTTTTGTGACTTCTTTGATTTCCAGATTTCTGTCCTTGTCCCAGGGTTGAGAGTGCTCACTGCTAATTATCCAATAAAAATAGAGTTGAAGTATTAAATCTATCCCTAGTTAACCCAATGTCTTTAATAATAAAAAAGATTTTGCACAAGGGATAAATACTGTATCTCATTTTCCCACTCTTACAAGTCTCCTGTCACTCCATACTTATTAATACTGCTGCTAATATACTGCTCCCAGTCAGCCACTAAAATAGTTCTGTTATTCCTATTAATTCACCAATAAAATGTGGCCTCACAATGCAATAAAGAAAGGCTTTGTTGCTTGGGGGCTTTATTGGCAGCATCTATTTGCCCAATTTGTCAAGAAGCTTTCCCGTTTTCTGATACTACAGCCAAAAGTCTCTCCCATCATGTAAATATGGTAAGAAAGCAGTATCTGATCCCATGCCAGATGTCACTGGCTTCTCCCTAGGTATCTGGCAGTGACTGATGGCACAGACAAATGTCCATCCCTCTAGGTTAATGGTGAGTGGATTCTGCAAGAACCTTTTTCCAGAGGGAAAAGCGACTGTTTTCTGGTTAACATTCAGAACAGCCTCCCAACAGCAGGATTCACCCATGTTCCCAGAAGGTGTGAAACCCCACCACAGTACAGGGGCTGCTGTTCATGCCAAACATAATTTAATTCCTAAATTAGCAATGTAGTGATAATTTATGGGCTCCTTAGCCTATTCTATGCAAGCAAGAAGCCAAAAAGCCCTTTCCCTTGCAAACACCAGATCAGGCAATCACAACCTTGGAATATGTGTCTGAATCAGAAGAGTCTACTCAATGTCTACAATATACCTTCCTGGACAAAGACATGAAACACTTCCCCTCAGTCTATAAAACACCTAAAAGATCAGTCAAGGTGCCCTAGAAGAAGAAGAAAAAGGAGGATGTTTGAGGTCTTTTCAGCAGCAAATTTCATAGGCAAAACACTCAGATTGTAGACAAGAGTTTGAAGTTATTGCTAGGTCATGCAAGAAAAAAATTAGAGAGGTAAAAGCCCATTTAGAACTTAGACTGGCCACTGCTGTAAAGGAGAATAAAAAATGTTTCTATAACTATATTAATGGCAAAAGAAGAGGCAAGGACAACCTCCACTCTTTATTGGATGCAGAGGGGAATATAGTAACAAAGGATGAGGAAAAGGCAGAGGTACTTAATACCGTCTTTGTCTCAATCTTCAATAGTGGGACAGGGTGTCTTCAGGACAAGTGGCCTCCTGAACTGGCAGATGGAATCAGGGAGCAGTATAGTCCTCCTGTAATCCAGGAGGAAGCAGTAAGGGACCTGCTGAGGCACTTGGATCCTCACAAGTCCGTGGGACCAGATGGGATCCATCCTAAGCTGCTGAGAGAGCTGGCAGATGAGCTGGCCAAGCCACTCTCCATCAATTATCAACAGTCCTGGCTCACCGGAGAGGTCCCAGATGACTGGAAGCTGGCCAACATGGTGCCCATCCACAAGAAGGGCTGGAAGGAAGAACTGGGAAATTATAGACCTGTCAGCCTGACCTCACCTCATTGCCAGGCAAGATTATGGAACAGGTCATCTTGAGTGCAATCACACAGCACTTACAGGATAGCCAAGGGATCAGGCCCAGGCAGCATGGATTTAGGAGGGGCAGGTGATCAGGTTACCTGCCTGGTGGATGTGGGGAAGGCTGTGGATGTATTCTCCCTGGACTTCAGCAAGGCCTTTGACACTGTCTGCCACAACAAACTCCTGGCAAAGCTGACAGCTCATGGCTTGGACAGATTCACTCTGAAATAGGTCAAGAACTGGCTGGAGGACTGGGCCTGGAGACCAGTGGTGGATGGTGCCACATCCACTTGGCAGCCAGTCACTAGTGCTGTGCCCCAGGGATCAGTGCTGGGACCAATCCTGCTCAATATCTTTATTGATGATCTGGATGAGGGGATTGAGTCCATCATCAGTAAGTTTGCAGATGACACCAAGCTGGGGGCTGGTCTTGATCTGTTAGAGGGTAGGAGAGACCTGCAGAGTGACCTTGACAGGCTGGATGGATGGGCAGAGGTCAATAGGATGAGATTTAATAAGGCTAAGTGCAGGGTTCTACACATTGGTCACAACAACCCCATGCAGTGCTACAGTCTGGGGACAGAATGGCTGGAGAGCAGCCAGGCAGAAAGGGACCTGGGGGTACTGGTTGACAGTAGGCTGAACATGAGCCAGCAGTGTGCCCAGGTAGCCAAGAAGGTCAATGGCATCCTGGCCTGTATCAGGAATAGTGTGGCCAGCAGGACAAGGGAGGTTAATCTGCCCCTTTACTCAGCACTAGTCAGGCCACACCTTGAGTACTGTGTCCAGTTCTGGGCCCCTCAATTCAAGAGAGATGTTGAGGTACTGGAACGTGTCCAGAGAAGGGAGACGAAACTGGTGAGGGGCCTGGAACATAAGCCCTATGAGGAGAGGCTGAAGGAGCTGGGGTTGCTCAGCCTGGAGAAGAGGAGGCTCAGGGCAGACCTCATTGCTTTCTACAACTACCTGAAGGGAGGTTGTAGCCAGGTGGGGGTCAGTCTGTTCTCCCAGGCAACCAGCACCAGAACAAGAGGACACAGTCTCAAGCTGCACCAGGGGAGGTTCAGGCTGGAAGTTCTGGAAGTGTTGAAGCCCTGGAATGGGTTGTCCAGGGAGGTGGTTGGGGCACCGTCAGTGGAGGCATTTAAGACCAGTCTGGATGAGGCTCTGGCCAGCCTGGTCTAGTGTGGGGTGTCCCTGCCCATGGCTGGGGGTTGGAACTAGATGATCCTTGTGGTCCCTTCCAACCCTGACTGATACTATGATACTATGATTAGGAAGAAGTTCTTCACAGAGAGAGTGATTTCCCATTGGAATGGGCTGCCCAGGGAAGTGGTGGAGTCGTCGTCCCTGGCGATCTTCAAGAAAAGATTGGATGAGGCACTTAGTGCCATGGTCTAGTTGATTGGATAGGGCTGGGTGATAGGTTGGACTGGATGATCTTGGAGGTCTCTTCCAACCTAGTTGATTCTATGATTCTATGAAAATACTCAGTGGACTGTGGCCTGTGCTGGTGGGGAATGTGATGACTTCACACCAGGTAACCTCAAAGAACTTAGTGATTATTTAACCTGATCTTCTCACTAGGCTTTGCTGTCCATGGCAAGTGTTATCAGGACCTGGAACACACTGCCCAGGGCATGAGTGGAGTCCACATCCCTGGAGGCTTTTAGAAGCTATTTGGGTGTGGTGGTGAGGGACACAGTTTAGTGGCGACCTGGCATATCTGGATTAATGGTTGGACTTAATGATTTTAAAGGTTTCTTTCAAATGAAGCAATTCAGTCACTTGCAGCACTTGGGACAGTGTTACCTGCTCTGACACATTTTCTTTTTAATTTGGTCTTCCTCCTTCTTAGGCAGTTGGATTTGATGGAATCCATCAAAAAAGGCAAAGAACTAGCAGTAGGCAGAGGTGCCAGAACCCCCAGCACAGCTTGCTTCCCACTGAAGGGAAGTGTTGGGGTCAAACACTGCAATGGCAATTAAAAACCAGATCTAAGGCAATTAGTGGGCCAGGAGTTTTAAAACGGATAGTGTTAGGATTCTGAATCCTAATTAATAAGCTGCCAGTGTGACTGTGCAACACTGTCCTCTGTTGGAAACAGCTCACCAGACCACCTGAAGCACTGCTAGACATCCTCTGCCTAAGCCTGTAGGAAAAGCACCTAGTCATTTGTTAGGACTTAACATCTCACATGATGTGGCTCTGAGGTTGTCTGTGTGGACTTTCTTAGCCATATGCCTCACCCTCGAGTTGTTCCAAACTCTCACTCTGCTTTGACTTTGTTTTGTGTTTATTCAGTACTGGCAGCAGTAAAAAGGCTTTGCACAAGAGAGCCATTGAATTAATACCAGCAGATTTATCATGCAAGGTTTTATATTCCTTCTTGCACACCAAGCTCAAAAAATCTCCAATGCATATATTAGGAGAAAGGATCATGACATAAACGCTGCAAAGTGCCCTGTAAATATCCCAGAGCCTCTGTTTATGGGGAACCTGGTGACCTTCTGGAAGGGGTGCAATTCGTAACTCCACTTATTTGCAGAGACAGGACCCAGGATAAGGCATCATTTTTAGGGCTACTATCCCTGAAGACTTCAGGCAATTTAAAAAAAAAAAAAAAAAGCTGATTCACAGGTGCTACAGAAGAAGGATGATGACTTGGCTTGCTGGGAGGAGGTTAGTAGCATGCAGTGGCTGGAAGCCACATACCTCCCGCACCATCTTACCTCTTGCTCTGAAGGGCTGGGTGACAAGTGAGCGGTTGCTGCAGCAGTGAGGAGCGAAGTTCCACACTAAAACAAACCAGAATCAGCAGCACAAATACTGTCTGCCTATTGCCTTCTCCTCCAGACCTGCACATGCTTCACTCCCTTCTCTTTTCCCTCAACATTTTCTGAGTTGAGCACATTGTTTTCCATCCTTCTTTCCATGTATTGCTTTTATAAAATGCTACTTTCCTATTTTAATTTCTAATTTCTTGTCTTCAAGGACATCTTTCTGTTACAGTGGGAAGAGATGGGAAATGCTTTCCTTGAACCCAAGCTGGTTTACACTTTCAATAGGTATGGTTTGGGAACATCAGGAGATGTCATGCATCCATGCCCTTTATCCAAATGGCTGCTGGCCCAGCGACACTACAGTAGTATGTGAGATGGAGGAAGATAGCATGACCTCTTTCAGGACCTTATCTTATTGGGAAGATGCCCCTTTACTTTTGAGCGACCTGGATTCAGGTACTTTGTGTGAAGAGCAAATGCTGCTCTGCCATCTCTGGAGGTGTAGGTGGGAAATAGAAGCACTTGCCTCCCCAAAAGGGTTGTCCAGACCTGAAACAGGCTGCCCAGGGCAGGGGTGGAGTCCCCATCCCTGGAGGGTTTCAAAGCCATGTAGATGTGGTGCTAAGGGACATGGTTTAGTGATGACCTGGCAGTGCTGGCTTAACAGTTGGACCTGATCATCTCAAAGGTCTTTTCCAGCCTAAACAATTTAATGATTCTGTGATGTCAGCACTGGTGACACTGCCCTTAGCAAGACTGACTACAGCATTGAGAGTTCACATCTGCTATTGTGAGGGGCCTTGCAGTCATTAGTCTCCTAAATTGATTTCCATGGTGTACAAAAGACATAACAAATGGCTAATTTAATAAAATTATGTCAGCTCATTCAGCCAGACAAGCAAGGATAATAGTAGCCAATTCTGGAAAAAATGGGAAGTTGTGGGTTTGAACTGCTCATAATGGGAACAGTGGTGTCCAGGTTTCAGGGGGTGTCCAGTTTGACACCTCTCCACCCACTGCGCAACCACAGTGGCATGGCCTCAGGATGGTGGGGAGGCAATGCAGCTAAAGAACAGACTGCAGAAGGGATATTAATCTATTCACAAGTTCCTATCATCAGGAACACCTCTGTCCTAACAGTAGGGGATCAAGGGCATCCACATCTTGAAATCAATCCCAGCAATCACCCATTCAAGCACCCAGCGTCCAGCCACTGTTTTCTCCACTCTCCCTGATTTAGAGGTGCCAGTCCTAAAGTGAAATGGAACAAACTCTCCCTCCCCAGTCTGGCCCCAGCTCTTCATTCCATCAATGAAAGCTCTGCTATCATTTTTTATGAACACAACAGGTCCAGATTCAATGTGGAGGATACAAACAGCTATGGGACTCCTATATCAGAGACCTGAAACAACTCTAACTGCAAGAGTGACCCAGGTTAGAGAAGAAGCAGATCTGACAGCAGAAAAGCATGAGAAGCCCCCATGTAGGTGTGTCGTGCTTCAGACAAGGGCACCAAGGTGTTGAATTGAGCACCACATCACAGAAAGGAACACCAGCAGCAGAGCAGATTGAATTTCTTCATTGGATGTTATGGATCCATAATCATCATCATCACCACTGCAACAGCAATCAAAGCTGAATCATCAGCTTCCACATTACCTTAAAGGTGAAATGAAACGTTAAAATAAAAGTCATTGTAAAGGCTTCTTCCACCTCCTTTTACCCAAGTATAAATCTGAATAACTCCGAGAATGAGCAAACAATTTGATCACAGTGTCTCGTGGATGCAAGATCTTTAATAGAGTTTCAAACAGTTCTTAGCCAATGACCTTTAAACAAGTTGTAGTTATCATGTGTAAATTCATTATTTCCTAAAATGTTTTAGTTTTCTAATTAACTGGAATGCATTACTTGCATTCCATCTGGATTCAGAAGGAGACTGAGCAGAACTGAAGGAAATCATGCAGATGGAGAACATCAGGTTTTTTTGCTTTATCATTTTGGCTGGATGAGACAGAGGCTTTTCCCCAGGTGCAGGCAGCTTCCAAAAGCTTCACTCTGCCTGCAATTCTCCTGCCTTTGCAATGCCAGGGCACAACCCAGCCTGGCTTGACAACGCTCCCCTCCATCACAACACATTCCCAGCTGTGCTGAAGGTGCAACCACTGGGCACAACATCTGCATGAGCTTTTGCTTCCTGATGCCAGCAGAGAAAACGTGTTCCAGGAATAATAAAAGTTTATGATGCCTGCTTGCTTGTAGCACTGCTCCATGTGGTGCTCATTAGGTCTTCCTCTTCCAGACAACTATTTCTTCTGACAGATATTCCTACGAATTTTAATCCCTGTCAGGATGCACTTGAAACAGATCCAAAAGTTGCTCGGGAGATGGAGGCAGCCTGGCAGACAGGAGTTTGAGCATAGTGCTTTTTTTCTCTCCTGGGGACTTTTTTGTGGGACCACAAAAGGCCATTGGGATTCCCAGAAAGCCAGCTGCTCAGAACACCATTCTTGTTCGCGACCTGCTCCTGTGCCCAGACATGTTTGTAGGATGGATAAATTCTGATCAAGCACATGGGATATCATGAAATACAGCTGCTCCTCCCTGCAGATTCCTTCCTGCTCTTTTTGGACAGCTCCCCCCATGATGATGGGGCTCCTTGCTTCGCCCTGAAACCCTCTCCCTTTGCTTCTGCCTTTTCCATCACATCAGGGACCTTGGTAAGCCCTTGGGGAGCAGCTGAGTAGAAGTTTGTTCTCCCTGAACACTGCATGTTTTTTAAAGGAATGCAACACTCCAACCAAGAGAAAAGAAGCCAGATAGGCACCATCCATCACTGTCAACACCAGCAGAAGTCAAGCTGGTGGCATGGGAAACACCCACTGACCAGAGCAAGTCCTTTCTGTGACCTGATGGCTTTGCAAGAAGGGGCTCTGATGTATCCAGTGAGGCACACACAGAAAGACAGCTTCCAAATAATGAAGAAAACCCAGCCTGGTAAAATCTCCTATGCCTGAGTCTTAAACTTCTTAGTAAAAGTCTCAAGTCTTCCCAGCTCCCTGCCAAGCCCTCAGCAGTTGAACACCTGCACATTCCATCTGTCCCTACCTTTGCAGATCACCTCTTGTTTCCATCACTTGCCACCAGCCTGTCTCTCACTGCTTTCTCCGAATTATTCCTTTCCAGACCTGATGGGACAAAAGCGTTGCAGTCTGCAGCATTCTGATGGAATCTCCTGCAGGATGCAGCCTTGGAAATAAACAAGCACTCACCAGAAAACTGGGTTTCATACTCTTCATGGGTTTTCTCAACTACAAAAGCTTGTGCTGCCATTGGCTTGGCACTTAGGAGACCTCAATGAAAATTAAAAGCTGCAGCAGCAGCAGAAGCTAGAGAAGGGAAGAGCAGTTGTGCTCCTGTAATTCAGTGCTTATTACAAAATACAAAGGTTTGGGAGGTCCAGGCAGGGACAAGAGGAATTTGGCAGAGATGGAAAATGTAACCTTTGATGAGTGACAAGTGAGGTTATATGGATGAATACTAATGAAAAAGCTTTGAATAATTCATACTTGGGGTTCAAGGTAAAATGGTTTAACCTGATACCTTAGTAGCTGTGCTATCTTGCTGGCCTCAGGAATATTACCTCAAAGAACAAGATCTGAACATAGCCCAGGCTTTAGATGTTAATTTGTCCAGAGGTATTTAAAAAATCAAAGCTTGCTCACAGCTGCTTAAAAACTGCAGCGCAAGCACTGTAGGTCGGGTGACTTTCCTTCAGCCCTGGCCCTGCTAACCTTGTCCCATGCCCACAAGTGCTTCACCAGAAGAACTTCTCAGCATTATGCTTCAGAGCAAAGCTGGACCATAAATTCTCACAAAGGTGAAGAAAACAAAAACAAAACCAACAAGTTTTGATCATGATTCTCCAAATCACAAAGGAAAACACATTTCCTAGGGGAAGGTTATTTATCTTACCCAGCTCTTCCCAGGAAGAATCCAGTTTAGAAACTGGGCAAAGTTTCAAGATTTAGGATTCTATTTTATCCTGTTTTATCTTCTGCCTTGCCAAGTCCTTCACAGCACTCATTTTAAATCTTGAAATAAACTTGTCCCTTCAGACAGAGTCCCAATTAACCAGTCCTCCGAGAGAAAGCCCTCTGTTCTTCCAGTGAACAGAAGGAAACCTGGACAACCACGGAAGTTATTTTTAACTGTACTGTAACACGCTGGTACAAATTCCACTTTCACACGTAGCCTTTCAAGTGATATAAAAAATGACAACAATTGATATAAACTGGGAAGCAGAAGCCATTGAGGGCATCAGAAAAAAAAAAAAAAACAAACCAACAAAACAGGCAGGAGATAAATCCAACATTACAAATTAGCACCACAAATATTCCACACATTTGGGGTGATTTATACACTGATTTTATCTAAGCCAGACATTTTTGCTTTCTAAGGAAGGAGAAGGATAGCAAAAGGATACCCATCCATCCCAGCTGTTGCTGCCTGCATTGGGAACTTTCTGCTCACCTGTTACATTAATGCTACAAAGGTCTCCAGGGTCTGGGTTTTTTTTTTAATTCTGTAGGTCACCACATGCTTACACAAATGTAAATAAATTGCAGGTTTGTCCAAAGGGCAAATTGGTCTCATTCAACCTGGTGTTTCAGCCCTTCTGCTGCCATTGTACATCAGAATTGTAATGCAGCTGCTATACTGAGACGCTGTAAAACCCAGACACATTTGCCTATGGATTCCTTCTCTTAGTCTTCCTTGTGAGCTTCACATCACATTTCATGCTTTATCATCATGCTGCATAATCTCTGTCTCTGCAGAACTGCTGGGCTCACTACAGCACCTAATACAACATATAAAATATTGCACTGTGCACCCATGCAAAAGGCCCATTTTCATTAATCAAATATTGAGAAGAGCTGGTGCTTGATTCTAAGAGCTCAGAAGCCAGAGTGTGAGGAAAAATACATAAGATGGAGTTTTTCCCCACAAGACACCCTGAAAATGGTCCCACCAGGAAAATCTCAGCTCATCATTTCAGAGCAGCCATCAACCAGCTCCTGCTACTGGTGGATGTTCTGCACCTTTATCACAAATTAAATACAGTAACAATGAATATTTGCCTGACTCAGGGAAAACGCATCCTTCCTCACTCTCTTTACCTGCTGGCAGCTGGAACTCTAAAACATTGCACAGGAGATGTTGCAGTGCATTTAACACTGCACAATGCAACACCAACCTGCTGAGGTGAGCTGCTGCAATCACCTATTGCAGAAAAATAGCTTAGAAATATAGCAAATGACGCTTTTGGTTTGGTAAACATGGTTTAACCCCTCCTTGCAACAGTCAAGAAGGTGAGAACTATCTATAAATGCTTCCAGAACTCACAGATGCCAGCCTGGAGGAACCAAGTTGTGCCAACATCTGCTCTAAACGGGGTATTTATTAGATATGCTCGTGACACTTGATTTGGGTCTTTTAATTTCTGAAGCTTCCAGTTTGGCACCAGAGGACAGTCGGAATGTAGAGACAGAGAATTCACAATCTCATATTTATCAGACACGAGGCAAGATGATCCAAGAAGTTCCCTTGAATTGTTCCTGTTTTAATGATGGGCTTTCCCCAAGGCCACATTCCCAAGTTTCTGCTTACAATATTCTATGCCAGACTCCAGCTGGATAAACTTGCCACCCCAGGATTGTACCATCACCTTTCCCATCAAAGCCTTCCTGCAAAATAACCTGCTCCATTCCCACCTAAACCTTGAGGTCTCCTCTTCCCAGATGCTCTGTGATGCTCTGGGCAGCTTTTCAGTTCAATTACAGGGCAGCATATGCCCCCCTTCAGCAGCTCCCTCTAACATCAGCAAGAGCTGGCTGCATGAGGAATGGCACATAAAATCCCACCAAACCCAAATCCACAGGAGAGTCCACATACTCAGAAGCAGGCTGCTGGCCAAAGGCTGCCACCCCTTCACAACTTCCTTGTCAACTTCTCAAAAAGAAATAATTTCCCAAAACAAGACATTTTCCCAAGTGAAGGCTCTAAGTGAATTCTAAGTTTTAATTCCATTTTACGCAATACTGCAGAAAAGTGGACACTGAGAAATTATCTGACTGGGAGCTAAGCAATAGAAAACCATAAATCATTCTGGCAGTTATATAGTTTTCTTGTGAGGTGGTGCTTATGGCAGTAGCTGTTAACTAACAGAGGCACATGCTGGGCACCAGTGCCTTTTAGAGTCTCCAGTCACTAGGTGCAGTGACTATCGATTTGACTGCAGCATGCAGAACCTGTAGTTACAGCCTTGTCCCAAGAGACAGGGAAACAGACATAAAGGTCTGTCACTTCCAAAGGTCATTTTGGGGCCCAGAAAAAGATTTAGTAGTTGGATCCTCTGTGAGAAAAATAATTGTGAGGGTTGGAAGGGACTTCTGGAGATCATCCAGTCCAACCCCCACTGCTAAAGCAGCATCGAACACAGCAGTTTGCTCAGTATCACAATTTCCAAGCAGGTTGAAATCTCTCCAGAGAAGACTCCCCAGCCTTTCTGGGCAATCTGCTCCAAGGCTCCAGCACCTCCACAGGAAACCCCTGGGTTCCAGTTTGTGCCTGTTACACATTGTCCTGTCACTGGGTACCACTGCAAAAAGCCTGGCCCCATTCACTTGCCCCCCACCCTTTAACTCTTGCTGAGCATTGATCAGATCCCCTCTGAGGCTGCTCTTCTCCAGGCTCAACAGCTCCAGGGCTCTCAGCCTTTCTTCCTCACAGAGATGTTCCAGGCCCCTCAGCATCCTCATAGCTTCCACTGGACTCTCTTCAGTAGTTCCCTGCCTCTGTTGAACTAGGAAGCTCAGAACTGGACACAATACTTCACTGGTGGCCTCACTGGGGCAGAGCAGAGGGGAAGGAGAACCTTCCTTGACCTGCTGGTCACACTTCTTAATGCATCCCAGGAGACCACTGGCATTCTTGGCCATGAAGGCACACTGTGAACTCATTGTGAACTTATTTGCCACCAGAATTCACAGGTCCGTCTCTGTGGAGCTGCTTACCTCTACTGGTGCATGGGATCTTTCTCCCCAGGTTCAGGACTCTACACTTGCCCTTGTTGAACTTCATGAGTTTCCTCTTTACCCAACTCTTCAGCCTGCCCAGGTCTCACTGAATGGCAGTACAGCCTGATGGGGTGTCAGCAATAACACACACGAAAAAAAGTACCACAAACCAGAAGTAACAAGCATCAAGAATGCAGAGAAATTGCTTATTGTTAATTAATTCTGCAGTAAGCACAATGACAAGAAAAAAGATTAGAAATTAATTCATTGTCTATGTAGCAAATGAAACTAATGGATGTCTGGGGAGTTTTTGACAGCAAAGAGAAAAAACAAACCAAAAATCCCAAGTGAAGCAGCAAATTAGACTTCTCCAGACTCTACAAGTCTCCATTAGGCAGAACAATTAGTAAATCTTTTAATAGATAAAAATAGAAGAGCTTGTGGTCACAAAAATCACTTGTGTGTTATCTGAGTCTCATGGAGGATTTTCCCAACTGGACTAAGCTGATGGAGCTCATTGGAACGGACACAATTTATCTGACCTCATTTTTAATGCTACACAGAATTTTTGGATTTATAACATCATTTTGGTAGGAAGAGTCCTTTAGGATGATCACAGAATCATAGAATGGTTTGGGTTGGAAGGGACCTTAAAGATCCCTAAAGAACTAGATCCTTAAAGATCTAGTTCCAACCCCATCTCCCCAAGGGCAGTGACACCTTCCCCTGGACTTTGAACACTGCCAGGGAGGGGGCATCCACAACCTCCCTGGGCAACCTGTTCCAGTGTCTCACCACCCTCACTGTAAAGAATTTCTTCCTAATGTCCAGCCTAAACCTGCCCTTCTCAAGCTCAAAGCTATTCCCTCCTCTCCTGTCACAACAAACCCTTGTAAGTCCAAAGTTTATGAACTGATCCCTAAAAGATGAGCTTGCTTCAAACTTGTAAAAGATTTTAAGATCTTCAGTTGTGAGTCAAGAGGAACAAGCAGAGAATGTTCTGCAAAGCTACCAAAGCCTGATTTACAAAAGGGAGAGGGGAGATACCTAACTCTCAGTTTAGGGAGTTACTACCTGAAATATTTATTTTCCCAACAAATCAATAGCTACAAATCCACAAATCCAAATGGGTAAAACTAGAGAGGGAAAAGTAGTTTGCTTTCAAGCCACTAAAAATACTTGAGTTGTGCAGCTTAGATTTAATCCCAAAACATTAAACGCAAGCAGAAACCCATCAATGCTGAAATATCTCACAACTACCACCATATAAACCTTGTGTTTGTCAAGTTAACTGGCTTGCTAATTACCTACCATAAAATAAAAAAAAAGAAAAGAAAAGAAAAGAAAAAAGAAGAGCTAAGTACATGTAGGTGGGAAAATGTTTCAAGAGAGACCTGGGGGAAAAAAATATTTGAGCATTTTGCATATTAATACTGCTCCTACTGTTCTGACGGCTCTTACATTTAATTGCAGAGGTTTCAACCACATCAGGATAATCAATCATGACTTTAAAATGTAATTAACTCCTGCAAGAAACTGTTCATGAAGGGAATTAAGAAATTTACTGTCTGAAGCTAAATTTGGGGTTACTTTTAGGGTTTTTTTCTACTTATAGATATAATCTAGTGCTGGCACATTATCTTCGAGAGCTGCAAGTGTGGCTCAGGTTCTGTTTCTTTTGGGTATGGGGAGAATTGGATGTTAAAAGGAAACACAGGAGAAAAAGAAGGATGTTCTGTGGGATCTGGGGGGTTTTTTAATCCTTGTGAGGGATTTTCTTGAGGGGAGAGAGAAGGGTGAAATCAGATTGTCATTATTCCCTGGAGATATTAATGATTTATTTTACAGTGTATATTCTGTATCCTCTAAAAGAAAAAGCAGATGATACATTTAAGTAAATAATAAAGCTGCTCATGAAGAGGCAGATTTCATCTTTCTGTAAACACAACAGTGTGATTCCTGTCTTGACACTTACATCACCTGCCAAGCCCAAAGACCCAGCCTTTGCCAGTGTTACCAACTGACAGAACCATAGAATTGTCTCCATTGCAAATGCCCTCTAAGATCATTGAGTTCAACTGTCAACCTAAAACTGCCATGGCCATTAAAACATGTCCCCAAGTGCCATGTCCACACATTTCTTGATCACCTCCAGGGATGATGACTCCACCACCTCCCTGGGCAGACTGTTCCAATGCCTGACCCCTCTTGCAGGAATTAAATTGTTCCTAATCTCCAATCTAAACCTCCCCAACACAATTTCAGTCCATTTCCTCTCACTGTATCATCTGATACTAAGGAGAAGAGACCAAACCCAACCTCACTACAACCTCCTTGGAGGGAGTTGTAGAGAACCTCAGCCTCCTCTTGGCCAGAATAAACAACCTCAGTTCCCTCAGCTGCTCCTCATCAGACCTGTTCTCCAGACCCTTCACCAGCTTCATTGCCATTCTTTGAACACACTTACTTAATGTGCAGCATCTTCCAGTTGGAAAACTGGGAATCACTTCCCATCCATGGTTATACAACACACCATACAGGTGACCTATTTGCAATAAATATCATCTTTTCACCTGTGGATGGACTACAGATTTCATTCTTTACAGATTCCTAAAGAGAAGGGCAACAAAGCTGGTAAGGAGTTTGGAGCACAAGCCCTGTGAGGAGAGGCTGAGGGAGCTAGGCCTGCTTAGCCTGGAGAAGAGGAGGCTCAGGGCAGACCTTATTGCTGTCTACAACTACCTGAAGGGAGGTTGTAGCCAGGTGGGGGTTGCTCTCTTCTCCCAGGCAACCAGCACCAGAACAAGAGGACACAGTCTCAAGCTGCACCAGGGGAGGCTTAGGCTGGATGGTAGGAAGAAGTTCTTCATAGAAAGAGTGATTTGCAATTGGAATGTGCTGCCCAGGGAGGTGCTGGATTCACCATCACTGGAGGTGTTTAGGAAGAGACTGGATGGGGTGCTTGGTGCCATGGTTTAGTTGATTAGATAGTGTTGGATGATAGGTTGGACTTGATGTCAAAGGTCTCTGCCAACCTGGTTAATTCTAGTCTAGTCTAGTCTAGTCTAGTCTATCTTTGCCTTAAAGAGTTTCAGCAGCTGACTGGAAGTTTTACTTGCTGTCACAACATAGAGAAGTACCCACAAGAAGTTCTTTCAGGCAAAGAACACTAGCTCTGGTTTTAGCCACATCCAATGGCCAAAGGAGAGCTGAAAAATCATCCCAACAGGGAGGGTCTTGAAAACCCTTGTACAAAAAAAAAAAAAAAAAAAAAAAAAAAAAAAGATAAAAAGATAAAAAGAAAAGAAAAAAAAGCCCAACCACGGTGTTTTTATTGTTGGCTTGCAAATGGCCACGCTCATCACACAGAGATGTTTTAACAGATGGAGCAACCAGCTGGAAGTTCAATACTCCTTTCCCTATAGCTGGACACATACAGAGAGCTATTAAATTTTAAATTTTAATCAGAGAATGTCAAGTTCAAAATTAGAGTTAAGCCTTTGGTTTTAAGGTCTGGAGAGTGAAATATATTATCAGTCATAAATGCCCTTTATTTGAAGGAGAGGGAGTGTCATTGCTGTTTTAAAAAATAGGCACACAGGCAAGTCATCTCTCCTCTGACCCTCACCAAACACAGGAGTTTTACCTAAAAGGGGGATAAATGGCAAAACAGCTCTATACAGACAAACATGTGGCTATTACTGGCAGTGAGTCACCACCTCAGACCTTGAGTAAACCTTTCCAACAGGCTAAGCCTAGTCTGAAATGTTATTACAGCTGGGATAGGCTATGTTGTTTATGATAAAAGCAGAAGAGCTATAGCCTGAGTGACATTTTTGGTAGGTTTGTAAAGTCCTAGCTCCACTCAACACATATAAAATCTCTGCTGGATACACAGGTAGCATTATAGAATAGAAACACTGAGGTTGCAAAAGACCTCTAAGATCATGAAGCCTGAGGATGCCTGACCACTCTTTCAGGAAAGAATTTTTTTCCTAATATCAAATCTAAACCTTCCCTGGTGCAACTTGAGGCCATTTCATCCTGTCCTATCACTAGTTTCTTGGACTTACTTATTAGGCATGTGAGAAATCTCTGTGGTCATTACCCAGACAGACACAGCTTTTATAGATAAAATAAATCCAGATCTTCACCCATTGCTAGATAGGATCAGGAAATCCTGTGAAGACTAAAGAAACTCTCAAAAACCCCACTCTGAGCCCTGGCACAGTCCTACCACACCCTGTCAAGCCCAGGTTCTTCACAATTTGACACAGGGACAAGTTAGATGTGTCCATCCAACAGGGCACATGCTCTGATCATAAACCAACTGGGTGTGAAGCAATCAAAAGCTGTTTTGTACAAGGCAAATGCAGTTGTGTTTTTATTACACATATAAACAGATTGGAAGAGGATCCACCTCAACACTTATTTATGATTTTATCATAAAAGTTTACAACAAGCACTGGTCTCAATTTACATGGTCTGCCTCCCAGTTTGTCAGTGAAGGGCAAGGATGCAAGTTATAATTACTCATATATTACATTTAGTGCTAATAAAACAGTGGGGTTTTTTTCCCCACGTGTCACTTAGTGAAGACTTTGATGATTAAAAGAATCTTTTACAACAAACCCTGTCATTTAACCTCAAAATACACCTTCCTCATACAAATCCTATTATAAGAGAAACCAAACCAAGGAATGAAGTTAAGCTGTCATTTTTCCCTACCCTCCACACCCTTAAACAAACAGATAGAGAGGCTTGACTTACTGTACCTCTTGGCAGCTCTTTTCTCCAATCCATTTTGTCAGCAATCATCCTCCTCCAGCACTTGAGCCTGGGGGCAGCAAGGTTTATTTGAGCACAGCACACGTGCGAGTCCACCTTCCTATTCATCACACCCTGGCATGAAGTCTCCTGGTAGTTTTTGTTCATTTGTCCATAGACTCAAAAAAACCCCATGGAAAGCCTGAAAGCGAGATCAGGAAAGGTTAATTGGTTTCGTGGACCATCTGTTTGTGCTGTGAATAGATGCTGAGAATAATTTGTAACAAATAACATCTACAAGGATTAAATAAATCAATTGTGGGGATTAGAAATAACCTCTGGACTGTGTTAATGGAGCAGGAGGTGTGCAATAAAACCAGCCTTACTGAGCTACTGAGTTTGTGACCTTTAGGGAAAAGAGAACCAAGGCTTCCCAGGAAGCCTGAGGTGAAATAGGAAAACACAGCAATTAGTTAGCCAAGCAAAACCTGAGCAAATGTCTCCGAGAGTACACACGGAGGACAGAGACTGGTCCCACCGAATTCCTAAAAGAAGTAAAAGAATCTAGTCTCTTCTAGTTTATCTACTTTTTGTCTCACCAGTACATTAAAGACTTCTATACTGATAAAATCAGTGGTTTTAGATTTTAATACTGTACTTTCCCCTCTTTTCTTACCTTTCCAATTCTAAAAGAGTTCAATGAATCTCGCTGAATAGACTCCATCCCACTGTAGACTGTCATCCTTGTAAACCACAATCACCCAGAGATCACTTGTACCAAAATCTTGATTTGATAATCCATGATGTATTTGAACTGTTGGATAATAGAAACTTTTCAGAAGCATCTAAACACAAGTTCTGTGGGGATAAGCTGAGGGAACTGAGATTGTTCAGCCTGGAGAAAAAAGGCTGAGGGGAGACCTTCTGGCTCTCTTCATCTCCCTGAAAGGACCTTGTAAGGATGTGGGCATCAGCCTCTTCTACCAGTGATAGGACAAGAGGAAATTGTCTCAAGCTGCATCAGGAGAAGTTTAGATTGGATATTAGGAAAAATTTCTTTACTGAAAGAGTGATCAGGCATTGGAATAGGCTGCCCAGAGAGGACTCACCATCCTTAGAGGTGTTTAAAAGACATTTGAATGAGGACTTTAGGGATATGGTATAAGAGTCGTGGGCAGGGAGATGTTAAGTTATGGCTGAGCTCAATGACCTTAAGATCTTTGCCACAAGGCAATTCTATGACTCTAAGGTCTAAGCTCTGGTAGCTGTGTTCCAGGGTAACTTCCTTGTGGGAGTGGGTATCACTAAAATCTCTTAGCAACTGCAGTATTGAAATTCCCTTCTATTCTAACTACGTGATAATACCACACAGACAGCTGCAATCAGCCCCACTGGACACGGCACAAACATAACATGAAAATTAAGTGAAGTGGAATTTATCTTCAGAGGATGGCACGCCTTTTCTCTTGAGCTTCCTCAGGATTTACAGCTGGCGTGAATGGCTAGGGTCTTAGAGTTAAAATTTATTCATACAGAAGAAATCTTATCAAATTAAGAGGAGGAAATAATTCAAGTATATTGGAAAAAGCTGAAGGAAAACCAACAAGCAAAAATCCTAGGGGGAAAGAGAAGAAATTTTATACTGACAGGATTCATATTAGAGAGCTTTCAAAGTCTATTATTTTAGCTCAACTCCCATTGCTAATGCAGATAGAGGAAAGAAGCTCAGCGGAGATGGATGTTCTGCCAGAGCCACAAATGAGTTACAACAGGTCTTAAAATACATCCTGTTTCCTTGTAATAGACTGTCTGTTCCTGTACCCAAAACTACCCTGAGTCACGGCACTGGCTTGGGGAGTGCTCCCCTCTGAATTCCATTCTCAAAATCATAAATATCACTCAAAAGAAATAGTATTTTCATATGAATTGAGTAGAATGAGTTATGGAAATTTAAGAGGAGGTTGAAACAAAAGACTTCATTAGGGAAGTCCAAGCATGGCAGGAACTAGATTTAGCATCTTGCTCAAAATCCATACATGGCAGTGTAAGCACAAGATAAGGGAAAAGAAAATTGGTAGCATAGCATTTCTTCCAAACAAATGAAATGTTGGATTTTGGACCTTTCCCTAAAAGTTTTATGGGATTAAAAGTAAGTAAATAAATAAATAATTCCAATCTCAAAAAGGTTTTGTTTTGCTGTGTGGATGAAAGCTGTGACCCTCAGCATGCAGATACAGCAGATAGCAATAGTTACAAATTAAAAGAAAAGAAATTAATATTTCACTCTGGAGACAATTCTCCAGAATGGGCCAGACTTAGTAGGAAGAGATTGTACCAATTTTGGTAGAACTCTGAGGAACCCTTGGATGGCTTTGCTCACCAAGAAGGATGGAAGAACATTTGAAACACAATATGCATATGAGAACCTGGTGAGATAGTCTGGTGCAGTGTCAGATGGCTGATTCAGTTTAGCAGCTTTTGTTTAAAAATAAAATAAACATTTAAATGTGTTTTCTCAATATTTTCATAGGAAATTCCACACCAGTCCTTGAAAAATGTTAACAGGAAAAGATGAATTTAATAAAAGCCACTTTACAAGTCAAAGTGACAAGCTCAGCTCTTGGATACAACTGTATCAAGAACCATTAGCTGAGAAATAGGTACACATACATGGTGAACATGTCCTGAGCATCAGCAATGATTGATGATTAATGGTCAGCTTATTAGATGTGACGGCAGCTAATGTAGTGTCTCTAGCCCACGCATTGCTCAAAACGTTGTAATTCCACTGTAAACATGAGGTAAAAATAACTGCCAGGTTTCAGGACTTTGCCCTTGAGAGAATTCTACTTGCAGGACATCTCTCAAGCCCTACATGACCCACCAGGGACAGCAGCCCATGGGAAGGCTTTGCTCTACCAGGCCACTTCCATCCTTATGGCCACAAAATTTCCTCTCAGCAACCCTTTTGACAAACTTGGCTCAGGAGCACACTGCACATAGCTGAGAGCCCTGATTTCACAGATTCATGGATTGCATCAGGTTGGAAGGGACCCTCAAATGTCATCTTGACCAACCTCACTGCAGTCAGCAGGGTCACCTCCAACTAGATCAGGCTGTCCAGGGTCTCATCAAGTCTGATCTTGAATATCTTCAGGGACAGGGCCTCAACCACATCCCTGGGCAAGCTGTGCCAGTATTTTACCACTCTTGTTGTAAAGAACTTTCTCATGTTCAAGTTAACCTCCCTCATTATTGCTGGCAGCTCGTAATTAACCAAACACCCATGGCAGTAGCTTCAGAGTAACCTTGATATGAGCACACTCTCTTCTCCTGCAAAACTAGAGATCAGTCACATCATGTTCATGCACAGAAACCTCCACTCCACCTCAGAGAGTTGAGATTTACTTATTCCTTGTCCATAGTTGTGCCAGAATTATTGATCCCAGGAGTGACTGTAACCTTTGGAAACTGCATTTCTCAACAGAGCACAGCAAAGAGAATCTCAAAGAACTAGAAGCCCAAGAAATCCAGCATGAAGGTAGAGCCTGTTTCCAAGTGCATATAGAAATGCATTGCCTTTAAAAGTAATTACATCCTTTTGCCCCAGAAATGAATCACTAGAAGCTTTGTCTCTGGATACAGAGCTTGTCCCTGACTTTCTGGTGTTTCAGGACTGCCTTGAACCACCTACCCAAAGACCATAAGAACACAAGATGCTTATGGATATCTAAAGGGCGACGGGGTGAGAGAAGGGGGCAGACTCTCCTCAGTGGTGCCAATTGACAGGATGAGGGGCAGTGAGCACAAACTGGAACCCAGAAGGTTCCATCTGAGCATGAGGAAAAACATTTTTCTTGTGAGGGTGTTGGAGCAGGCTGCCCAGAGAGGTGCTGAAATATCCTTCTCTGGAGAGATTCCAAACTCACCTGGACATTGTGATGCTGGGCAACCTGCTGTGGGTGGCCTTTCTTTAGCAGGGAGGTTGAACTGGATGATCTTCAGAGGTCCCTTCCAACCCTCACCACACTGGAATTCTGTGCTTTTACATACAGGAAATTAAAAGAGTTCCACAATTTAGCCTGGGAAAACCTCTAGCTGCGCATGACACTCCACACAGCCTGCTGAAAATAGCTGTCAGTGCAGATCTGTGTTTGAGCTGCAATAAGAAAATGAAATAAACATGCATAACCAAAAGCAATAGGATTTTTTCTTAGGGGTGAATTGAAAGAAATAAATTGTGATAGAAAACACTGTATCTTATGTGCCTTTAAAACAGATTCTTAAGGATTTATTATTTACTTGTGTTAAAAATGGAACAACGTAGAAAAATATCTCATGTTTGATTTTGGCACCTGGTAAAGAAAGATGATGTCTGATTACCCCAGTTCAGGTAAAGTGTTGGTATGAATGATGAGAAGGGTCTAATCTTTTGCAGTTATCTGGAGAACTTAATAGTTGGACGCTAACTGTGTTGATGTTTGATGGCACCTCACAAAGGAGTGCTCATCTCCCTCCATCCTGCACTCCGGTTAACTCACTAATTGCTGTCACTTTGACCACTCTTCTCCCTGCTTCTGTAGCTATCCAGAACGTGTAAATTATTCAGTGGCTCCTTAATGCAAAGATAAACTGCCAGCCTTAATATTTGCACCAGGCGAAAGAGCAAAACCTCCAAGGATCCCCATTTTCACACAATTCCTGTCCGATTTAATCTTATTTACACGTTAGCTTAAATCTCTCTGCCCTCATTGAATTGGATACCTGAGGAAGCCCCAAAGCACATGGTCATCTCTCAAAGCAAACACCTATTTTTGAGCTGGGTATTTATATTCTGAATAACCACACTTGTATTTATTCTAGCTGGAATCAACAGTGTTACATGCCACGAAGTCACTGTCACCCATTTACTTCATCTGTTGTCTTAATTCTGCAACCTCCAGAATTAAAGATGTGGGTTAATACCTCCCAGACTCACCCTCTTGTGATACAAAGCCTGACATCACTTCAGCCATACAGGAACAGACCATATTTCCCCTGTCTGCCAGTGGAAGTCAAATGCCTTCTTTCCATTTCTGAGTTTCAATTCTTTTGCCCCCCCCGCCCCTCTATCCTTTACCCTTTGGAAACATGACCACTCAATAAAAATTTTTTAAAAAGCATTAAAATTACCACAGGGATTGAGTTAATAAACTAATAAACTGATGTTCCTGGGGCTCATATGTGGGCTCCCAAACATTCAGATTTTGCAGTAAAAAAGAAACAAACTAATCCTGGAGCATGGAAAGTACCAGCCCAGTCCTTCCCAGGAGGACTTTTTCCAAAAGTTCTCTTCCAAAATGTCTTTTCCCCTTTTGGCAAACACACATTTCCTTTATGTTTTGCCTGCAATTTATCAAAGTTAAATGAAGATATAATTTGCATCTGTTGCCTGCATACAGAACTAGTTATGTGTCACTGTTGTGTCATCTGAGTTAGTTCTGAAGAGAGTCTACATCACTGAGCCCTTCCCCATTGGCACTCTGGATCCAAGAGAAGCCTTTCTTCCCTGCCAAATCCTAGCAAAATAAGTATAGACCACAAGTGGAGTGTGAACAGAGGAACATGTCTCATTTGGCAGACTTCAGTATTCAAACCTGCCAGGTAAAGTCTCCTAACATCCATGAAGGACAGCCCCTGTTAGAAACCCTTTTCTTAGAAACTCTTGGTTCTTAGTCTGCTTCTACACTGGCCTCTAGGATTTTGAACACATACACAGGAGCAGGCTAAGTTTTACATAGCAAAAGAAAACATGATGTAATCAGAGTTCTTGTCCACTTTGAATCACCATACAGAGTCACAGGTATGAGCAACAAGCATGTCACCCATGTTTGGCATCCTATTTGTTACTTTTGCCTTAGAATTCACTTAATTTCATTTCAGCCTCATCTCCTTTAACTCCTCTGAGCCCAGTGAGCAGCACCTTGGATATTAGCATTTTCTGTGAGCCCACCACAGTAAGATCTATTTGGTTTATTTTCCTGGACCTATTTTTGTTTCATTTCTTTCCATTAGATGAACCCTTTGTTTGCACATCACATCATTCCCAAATACAGTGCTCCTGTGGTCAGACAAGTAGCCTGCCTTTGGTAAGCTGTGAAAAGTCATTTCTCAATAGTTTCACAAATTTTTGAAGGACGTTAAAGATCAAAAGTAGGTTTGATTCCACAGGAGCACTTTTTAAGCTGTGCCAAACGTGTAATCAAATTATCTGAGAGCAGAGTGAAAACAGAAGCTGCAAAACTGCCTGAAAGGAGGTTCAAGCAAGCTGGGTGTTGGTCTTCGCTCCTTAGTGATAGGACAAGAGGAAATGGCCTCAAGTTGCACCAGTGGAGGTTTAGGTTGGATTAGAAGAAACTTCTTCTCTGAAAGGGTTCTCAAACACTGCAACAGGCTCCCCAGAGAGGTAGTTGAATCCCCATCCTTGAAAGTGTTTAAAAGCTGCAGAGATGTGGTGCTGAGTGACATGGTCTAGCATCAGACTTGGTAGGGTTAGAGAATGGTTGGACTGGCTGATCTTAAAGGACTTCTCCAACCAAAATAATTCCATCCATCCATGAAACCTATTTCAACTTCCATCAAGACAAGATGCAACAAGAGACTGAAACAGTGCACTATAAGCCAGAGCAGCAGGTACATACCCACAGAGATTTGCCCGCTACCTAGGACATCCAAACACAGGATCTGAGTTTAAGTTTGCAAAAGAAATACACTTTTCTGGTGCAGAGTACAGGGCCAAGGGGAGGGGAATGGGAGATGGCATTGCAGAGAGCTAAGCAAGACCAAAGCTGTGCAACCTGCCCTGAGCAACCCTGATAAAGTAGCAGAGTTGGAGTGGATGATCTCCAGAGGTCCCCTACAACCTCTACCATTCTGTGAAAGCTCTGGTTATGTAGCTTAAGGATAACACTAAACCCATATTCTTTAACCCCTGGCTGAAGTACCTGGTGTCCACACAAGGAGTGGGAGATGTTAAAACTGCCAATTTTTAGGTTTCCATAAAACTTCTATTCAAAGGTCCCAGGCTAATCTGGATCTCCTGAGGAATCCTCTCAGGGGTATCATTCACAGGATTAAATCAAGTCACATTTAGGCAGCAATATTTGTTTCAACTCAAGTTTCCAAAGTAATGTCTTCTAATGAAACTTGAATCTGTGTAAAACAAAGATTTAAATATTCTGCCTGCAGATCACATTGTGAACCACCCCCCCACACACACATTTATCTTGCATAATGAAGTTTTTTAAAATAAAAAATAAATCCATTTCTCTCTCCCATGGAGAAGAGATTTCACACATCCTTTTCACATATGTCAAAAACTGTGAAAGGATGGAGATCTTTTTCTTTATCCTGTGTATTATTAAACATAATAGTCAGCCACCTCTAGAGCCCATCATTGATTGAGATAAATGAAGCTATTAAAAAAAAAAAAAAAAAGAAAAAAAAAAGAGCCTAATGAAGTCTCTTTGGTGTCTCTGAAACTCGAGCAGTAAAGATAAATGAGAAACAATTCCTTGATATCCATTATTTTAAATTACAGATACCAGCCCTGATGCTGCTCTCAAGGTTTATTGAATTTTCATAGAATATCATCAACTTCTACATTCCACAGGTGTAATTGAAACCCCAAACTGACATGATTTTCTCTGGTGTGAAGTTTAGAAGGTGAAGATCACCTCTGCCACACCAGGACCTCACAGGAAGGTGATGTGATACCACAGCAGAACTGCATGGGGACCCCAGATGTCAGAGCTTCACTTCTGCTCTTGCTGTTTATTTGTAACCCTAAGTATCCAGCAGTTCTTATTAAAGATTGAGCTTTGTCACAATCTTTCACTGGGGGATGAGTTTACCCCAGCGCTGGTTTAAGTAGCCAGTGTGGCCAATGATTTTTGGTTAACACTGGAACAATTAAAATAAGGAAAAAACAAATATACAGAAAAGAAATAAAAATCAAAGACAAGACTTTTATAAGTCAGGGCTTCAAAATTATGTTACTGGCTTAAAATCCAACCTATTTTCCTTCTGCTTGCCCTGCAATTTACCCGGTTCTCATTCTCCTCTCATCAGAGGACTATCAATACGAACAAACCACAGGCTTCTCTCCTCAGACTTTGGAACAAACCAGGTGTATTTGGTTCAGACATATCAAATTAAAGACAAAGGTCTCAATATTTCCAGTTGGCCAGGCTCTGCCCATGAAGGAAAGGCATAGGGCGGCAATGCCCATCTCACAGGGGCCCAGAGAGGTAGAAGTCCATCACTGGGACATGCTTAAAATCAATGGCATTTGTGGGCAGAGCTTGGCTTCCACTTATATGTAGAAGTATCATAAAGTATGTAATTCAAATCAGAGGTCCTAATTTAACCCACAAAGTCATTCCAGGTCCTCTTTTTCCAAGGATTTTTGTTAGAGAGCCAGCAAGCAACATTCAGGACAAGGGGTTCTGCCTCACACCCACTGGGGTGACAAAACAGACATAGGTAAATGCTTACCTTGTGATCTCATTGCTTCACTTCTGGCAGCCCACAATGCGTCCTGCTGCTGCCCCCAGATTAAAACCACCTTGTTTTATTTCCTCTGTATTGTAGACAAGGAGCAAGACTGGCAAATATCTCAGCAACTGGGAAAAAAACTTAATGACACAGCAGGCTGCTGCTGCTGGATTTGTCTCTTACAGTTTTAGTTTTGCTTTATTACATTGGTATGGGGGGTAGCAGAGCTGCTAGTGAGTAATTTAAATTTAATCATTTATTTTGACACTTTTAACTAGAATGCCAAAAATACCTGCAACTGAGAGGCAGCACTTTATTGTACGCTGCCATAAATTTACATTACAAAAAAAAATGCTCATCTTTAGTCTGCTTTGATTTATCTCTGAGTAAGAGCTATCCAGAATTGCATAACCAAACATAATACTGCTTACATTTAATATGGTATTTTATCTATAAACTGGAAGTGGATCTAAAACTCATTATTATAATCTCTGTAAATGATGAATTTTTTAACTTCACAGCATTTTATAAGAACTGGAGATAAAAGAACTTAATCAGGACAAGGCTAAGGCTCAGGACTCTACCATATGGAATCTTTTGGTAGAAAACAAAATGTTGTTGTATTAAAAGTAACCCATTCCTTAACATTATCCATTATTTTGCTAGGTCTGTCTTAAATCCTTAAAATTGTAGTTGAAATTTTACTTTCTTTTCTAATTCTTGCACACTCAGCTGGGTACATGCTGCTTCTTGCATAACCTTCCCAAAGCTCATCTCATTTGGAAGTTAAATCCTGGATAGAGGTTTATTTAGTTCCTTAAGCTCCAAAGGCTGGTGTTGTGAACCACCAACAACTGTTTCATCTCCTGCCTTTTAACTGCATAGGCTGCTTAGAGATCTCAAATGAGATAAAAGCAGAGTGGCACCTTTCAGAGCAGTTCCTACTACAACAGTTGACAGAAGCAGCACACCATGACCATGGAAGTTTCTGTTGTTTTTAGTGTCCTGGAACGTATGGACCTGATACCCAGGAGCACTGAGAACACACTGTCATAGCTCTATCAGCTTCCAGTACTGCAATTAGAGACTAACAGATATTTCTGTCATGCATATTGGCACACCCAGCCCACATATTTGACCAGGCAGTGCTGGGTTAATGGTTGGACTTGATGATCTTAAATGTCTTTTCTAACCAAAACAATTCTATGGCTCTATACTGAGGGATTTAAAATAAATTAAAGTTGCAGTAGCAGAGCCTGTGTGGAGAAAGAACAAAACAATATTGACAGTTCACTGTGGATATTTGCTCAAGGTCCATTCCTAGAAGGAACCTTGACAGGGAATTAGCCACTAATGTATTTTATAGCAGACTAATCCCTTCAGTGCAGATCTTCAGCCTCCCTTTTTAGCAGGTTATTCTTCTACTTCTGCACAGTACTGGGCTGAAAGAACTTGCTGGGGGTGTGTGCTCTCAAATGTGGTGCATGACATCCAGTGTCCTCCACTTATGCTTCTTATCATAGAACGGTTTGGGTTAGAAGGGACTTTTAAAGCCCCAGGGACATCTGCAACTAGAGCGGGTTCCATGAAGCCCCATCTCCCTCACCTTCACTGTCAGCTCCTTCCCCAGAGGCTACCTTCATGGACGAGTCAAATTTTGACATTTTTTTTTCTGGATCTATGTTTCCCTAGATCCCTATGCATGATATATCACTGCTAATCAAGCTGCTGCCTGCCTCCTGTGACTCTTTGGAGAAGTTATTACCCTTCCCATTCATCACTGAGTAGAGTTAATTCAGGCAATCTTCCTGATCCATGGCCCTGCACACTCAATTGCGATATTTCATGTGATATGATATTTCCCTATAATAATAGTTTCAACCTTTGAAGATTCAGATAAAGGACACCAAGACATTTTCAGTAATTAGTGCTACAGTAAGATTCAACATCATTTCTCAGTAGCTGGGAAGAGAAGAGCTGCTCCATCAACACAATCTTTGACACCCAGGGATTGAAGGGGCAGTGTGGAGGGGAAACAAATCAGAATTGATATTTGGCTTTGCTTTTTTCAAGTGTTTTGAATCTAAACCAAAATCAGGTTGACTGTTTTATTTTCTGGAAATATTGCCTGTGATGAAAGCAAGTTTGGGGACCCTCTGCTGGAATCTAATCCATCTTTCTGTGCCAGCTGGCGAAGGTCAGTTCACCCTATACATCCTTTGATTTCTCCATGGGTAGGGTGAGGGAGTGATGAAGGAGAGTGTTAAAAACCAAAAAGCTGAACTCTAGCACTTGGTGCTCAAATCCTTTTAAAGCCACCAGAAAGCTCTGTGGTTTTGGGGAGGTGCACAGCATGCTTTAATGTTTGAATTAAAATGCATTTAGGGCAAGAAGTAGCTAATATTCAAATGAATCTTAAAGAAGTTAATGGAAGGAAATGTAGGCTAGGCTTGAGCTGCCTGAGAAAAGATAGTCTCCAAATCCATTTACAGTGAGGCAAAATTTTCTACTGCTGACAGTAATGCAGAAGACCAAGGTTTTATGCCTTTTAGAAAAATGAACATGCTACAAAAATGCATTTGGAAAAAAACCCCAACAACACAGAGATGTTTTCAACAGCAAGTAAGAGACATGAAAGCATGAGTCATAGTCTTCCAGTAAGCATTTACTCACTTGAATATACGAAAAAAAAATCAAACCAGATCATAGAATCACAGAACAGTCGGAGTTGGAAGGGACTCCCAAAGGTCATCTAGTTCAACCCCTTCTGCAGTAAGATCATAGGATCACAAATGATTTGAGTTGGCAAGGACCATTAAAGATCTAGTCCAACTCTCTGCAGTCAGCAGGGACATCTGCAACTGGAGAAGGCTGCTCAGAGCCCCAAGCAACCTGACCTGCAATGATTCCAAGGATGGAGCATCTACCATCCATCTGGGCAACCTGGGCCAGTGTGTCACCACCCTTAGTGCAGACTTCCATCTAGTTTAAATCTCCTTCTTTTAGTTTAAACTACCACCTCTCATGCTGTCATAATAGGTCCTGCACGTAAGTCTGTCCCCATCAGAGCCTTTACCAAAAATCAAGAAACAGCTGAGTTTCTGAAAACCATACACCAAAATGAATGGCTGATGATGGGATGCCTTCACGAAACACTGTGCCATCATATCTGAGCTTGAATGCATATTGGGGACTACCAGGAATTAAGCTGCATTTCACATAGACATGAAGAGAAACTTCTTTGCATTGAGGGAGCACTAGAGCAGGCTGCTCAGAGAGGTTGTGGAATCTCCTTTGTTGGAGAGATTCCAAACCCACCTGGCCATTGTGATCCTGGGCAAGTTGCTGTGGGTGACCCTGCTACAGCAGGGGGCATGGACTAGATGATCTCCAGAGGTCCTTTCCAACCCCACCATGCTTGGATTCTGAAAATAGTACACAAAGGAATTAGTGGGAGAGGTCATATTTAGGTAGAAATTCAACAAACCAGGGCAACAGGTAAGAGAAGAGATCAGAGGTAAATTACATGCCCATTCATCCAGTTTCCTGCCCTCTGCCCACCCCCAGCATTTCCTCCTTCCTCCAACATCAGCATTTTCCCTCAGTAGGGCTGGAGAAAGAGAGAGCGGCCACTAAACCCAGATTTATATCCGAGCCAGCAAATAAAACAGGCTCTCTGGCACACAGTGGAACTGCCAGAACTGGCCTCAGCTCATCTATTTGCTGTGTTAAGAGTGATGCTGATGGAGGCAATGCAGGAAATCACCTCCTGCATTCCAACACCCAGCATTACTTTTGTAAATTACAAAAGGACACAGTGGCTAATAGGATCAGGACCTGGAGTGCAATAGAAGAAGAGAAAGGACAAATGAGTGATGCTTAATAGAAAGTGCAGTTTTGTTTGCTCTTCACCACCTGAAGGCAGCTAGCTCCTTCACAATATTGCCTGCATTTATAAGGTCACAGGGTTCTCTCCTAACACGGTTACAAGAGTGCAGTTGTCATTAATTTCAATAGAAGTCTCAAACATGCAGCAACAGCAAAATAAGGTCTTAAAATTCCACCTGTCCTGCAAGATATTTATTGTCCTAGAGGGTGAAATTCACTGCAACATGAGGTTATTCTTAAAAGCCAAGACCAGGGGAAGAGGTTCTGCTTTATCTAGCAAAATAGGTAGAAATGTGGCTTTCCTGGAGTACAGAATGTGGGTTTTAGTGAGCACCATATAGCCTTCAAATTGACTCAGCCTAAAAATCACGTTGTCTTTAGTCAAGGGTCAGGATTGGGCTGGCCACTGGACAAGCAACAGAGGCTCTCCATGAACCCTCCTGCTTCCCAAAGGGAAGAAGGGAGAGAGACCAGTAAGGTGGGGAAGAAATTAGCCCAGCTGGGATGGAAAGAACAAGCAAAATAGAGACAAAGCAATACAAACCAATATCCAACCCAGCCCCTGATGGCAATGATATCACCGCTGTCAGTCCCTGATGCTGGGGGCAGGCACTGGGAAAGTCCCAGACTAGACTCAGCAGCAGATGGGAAATGGATTCAGGAGCTGGATTCTGGTACTCGTTTCAGGAAAACACAAATCAGGATCAAAGGCAGAAGGGACAGAGTCCTCTTGGAACGCTGGACAGTGTGGAAAAGATTTGACCCTGGTGATCCCTCAGCTTTCTCCTGAAGATGCCATCCATGGGATGGAATCCCTTGTTGGTCAGTTGAGGTTCACCTGTCCTGTCTGCTCCTCCCTGCAAGTCCCTCTGACTTCCTGCCCCACAAGGTATGGCACAACTTGTGACAGTGCCCTTGGTCTGCATAGGAGCAAGTCTAAGGCAGATCCTTTCCGCAGCCCAGCCCTTGGCAGGAACTCTCCCCATCAGCATCTTCACTGCTAGAAGCAGCCCCTGGCTGTGTAAACTTGCCCTGAACTGCAGAAAGCACCTCCCTGAGCAGATAATGATCTGAGAAGCGACATCATTGAACAAATTTAGTTCTGTTCTGTCTCAATCTGGGACTACCAGCTGCAACTGGGAAGATGCAATGCACTGGGAAAACCCAACCCAGCCAAAGCAAACCCCAGGCTACGGGTTTGTTGTTGCCAGTGGGGCATCACAAAGGCTGTCATAGACAATGAATACATGAAATTCAGACAGACTGCCCATTTCCCTATACGCAGGAAAATCACTCCATCTCCATTATTCATGCACTTGGGCTCATTTGTCAAGACTTTCACAAAAAAATGAGTTTAAAACCCAAGAAAACCTCCAGCATTTTTATGATAATGCTGGTAAGTCTGTGGGATGGAAGATTAGGCTGCACACTGTGCTTCTTCCCTGAAAATCCTTCCCCACCATTTTTGATTATTTTAAATCAAAACAAGGAGAGAAAAATGAGCTGTTTAAAATATCAGTAAACAAACAAAGGACTCTTACAAGTGGGCCTTTATCCTCAATTTCTGTTGCTTTTATATTTTGTTTCATATGAAAATTTAGTGCCTCTAGCCCTCCAATCTTCTGCTGCTGCTATTAACACTTTTACCCATTCAGACAGGCATTTATTTACCATTTCCTTTTTTGTTTTCAATTCAAGATGAATTCATTCTGTTATCAGTTATTTATTTAGGATTTCAGGAAATTGATTTTTTTCCCCTTAGATGTGCACTGCACAGCTAAAACATTCCAAGAGATGAATCTCATCCTGCTCATTGGTTTGAATTTTCTCCCCCTACTCATCTGAGTTTCCTGATTTTCACCTGGCAGCTCTTCTGCAGCACGTCCCAATGCTCCCAGTATGCCACATAATGCCAATCCAATCATAGAAAGATAGAATGTATCGGGTTGGAAGGGAGCCTTGAAGGTCATCTTGTCCAAACCCACACCTGAAGCAAGGAGGGATATCTTTAACCACATATCAGGGCCCTATCAAGTTTGACCTTGAATGTTTCCAGGGATGGGACCTTGGTCACAATCTTTTCGGTGCCATTCGAACAGCAATAAACTGAAGCAACAGAGAAGGTGGATGAACTTAAACCTGCACATACTAGTGCTTATCACACATGGGATGTCTAGAGTGCTCAAACAGCCCCATACAGCCCATGTACCCAGAAGAATGCCCAGCCCAAGTCTTCCGTCTTGGTTTGAAAGTACCCCAAAAGCCCAGAGATCAAAGCACTGACAGGGATTCTCCCCAGACCTCACAAAATCTGCTCTTTGCCATCCCACAGCAAAATAAAGGTTCTATTTTGCAGCCTCTTTTCCTAGCCATTACCAATGCAAATCATATGTGCTCATCTCTCTGCTTTCATCTCCCCAAGCCTGGCATGTACCCAGAAGACCATGAGGAGAGATTTGCCTGGCATGCTGGAGGGGAAGAAATAAGTGCATTAAGAAAAGGGTGTAATAAATCCACACCTGCTAGGGAAAGGTGCCCATGGAAACAAATCACACATGAGCAGACTGTTTCAGTCAGTTTTACAAAACTCACCCCAAAGTGATAGAAAATGTGACAGAGATGGGCAAATTACAAAGAAAAACTGGAATGCAAATGTCCTGACACAGTTCTGCACCTAAGTTCTCCTCTATGTTTTCTCTACAGCCTCAGAAACAGAGCTGTTGCTTTCTTTGGCTTATCAACTTCTACACACTTTCCATAACTCGTGGTCTGTATGGAGGCATTGAATGATGCAGAGACCTGATGGAAGCCAAAACATGACTTTTAAAACTTATTTAATCATTGATTATTCTAGAGAAAAGTAGGCTGAGGGGAGACCTTGCTCTCTACCACTCCCTGAAGGAGGATGGAATCAAGTGTGGGTCAATCTGTTCTTCTAAGTAGCAAGTGACAAGATGAGGGGAAACAGCCTCAAGTTGCAGCAGCAGAAGTTTATGTTGGATGTGAGGAGCAATTTCTTGCTCAAAAGGGTTGCTAAAACCCTGGAGCAGGCTGTCCAGGGCAGCAGTGGAATCAGCATCCCTGGAGGGGTTTAAAAGTTGTATAAATGTGCCGCTGAAGGACATGCGTTAGTGCTAACCTGGCAGTGCTGAGTAAATGGTTTGACTTGGTGAATTTGAAGGACTTTTTCAGCCTAAACAACTCTATGATCAAGTTGAAAGCCACAAACTAATCTACATGGCATGCACGCACTGCGCCAGGTAGAGGTAGCCTTCACATCTCTCACTTCTCCACCACAACAGTTTAAGTAAACACCACACATCCCTTGGTGAAAGCATCACATTCTCCACAGCACTCAGCATCCAGGAAGCCAGGAGCATGTAATGTGCTTGGCAAAATCATGAAGTCACTGTAAAAATCCTTTTCATAATTTTCCCCATTGAGGAGCTTAAGTCTCTTTGTTCTGTTTTAATGGAGTAATTTATCACCCAATTCCTTTTAAAAGTAACTAATATAGATAGATTAGATAAGTAAGACATTGTACATAAAGAATAATAGTCCATTATTAATAATAAGTTTCCAATATATTATAATTTTGTGTGATTGATTAGAAAGTCCATTGTTTTACTCTAACATCTTTTTAAAGATGTCTCAATATCAGTTCAAGATTAAAAAGTTAAAGGGAACTTAATCATCAGGTCTAAATGTAGCTTGGAAGGGTGTTGGTCAGGAGCACTTGAAATTGTCATCTGGCTTCTTGAACAAAGGACGAAGCACTTTATTCTACTCTCTTCATTTCAGCATCACTGCATCCCAGTTGTTTAGTCAGTGAAAAAGTCCTTCCCAAGGAAGTGAAGAAATAATCAGGTTATGAGTTAAACAGGTAGGACTGATCCAGATGCTTGTGAAATTACAGTTTCTTCATTACTCTTTAATAAGCAGAATATGTCCATTAACTTGGGTAGAGATTTGCTCTTACAGATGGCCAAGAATCTTGTTAACAGATATTCCTAAAGTACACATTCTATCAACATCTAGGCAGTATTCCTTCCCCAGCACAAAAACAGCTGACCATCAGTGAACCATAATCAGGAAGCATGGGGAAAAAGAGAAGTGAGTCTAGGAAATGGGAAAAGAAAGAGAGAAAAAGAAGACTATTAACAGATTAATTTACACCAAAATACAGTTCCCATGCCTGTAACAGAGGCTACAGTCCAGGTACTGGGTCCAGGTCTGGGCTCCTCAGTTCAAGACAGACAAGGAACTGTTAGAGATAGTCCACTGGAGGCTACAAAGATGATGAGTTGCCTGAAGCATCTATGTGAGAAGGAAAGGCTGAAAGGCCTGGGGTTGTTTAGCTTGGAGGAGAGCAGCATGAGAGAAGATCTGATCAATGGTCAGCAAGAGCTAAAGAGTGGGGGAGCAAGAGGATGGGGTCACACTTTGCTCAGTGGTGCCCAGCAATAGGACATGAGGCAAAAAGAGCCAACTGGAACCCTTCTCTCGGGAGATTCTAAATCTGCCTGGACAATGTGACCCTCCTTTAGCAGAATGCTTGAACTGGATGATCTCCAGGGGTCACTTCCAATGCCCACCATGCTAGGATTCTGGGATTCTGTGAGTCCAGAGCCACAGTTTTTCAGGGTCCTACAGAAAGTTACTTATTTCTTACAGTGGAATGGAATGGAATGGAATGGAATGGAATGGAATGGAATGGAATGGAATGGAATGGAATGGAATGGAATAGAATAGAATAGAATAGAATAGAATAGAATAGAATAGAATAGAATAGAATAGAATAGAATAGAATAGAATAGAATAGAATAGAATAGAATAGAATAGAATAGAATAGAATAGAATTACCAAGGTTGGAAGAGACCTTGAAGATCATCGAGTCCAACCTGTAACCACCTCCCGGGCAGCCCATTCCAATGACGAATCACTCTCTCGGTGAAGAACTTTCTCCTCACCTCGAGCCTAAACTTCCCCTGGTGCATCTTGAGACTGTGTCCCCTTGTTCTGGTGCTGGTTGCTAGGGAGAAGAGGCCAACCCCTTCCTGGCTACAACCACCCTCTGTGATGCATCAGCCCATATACTCGGCATGTGCTGCACATCCATGTGAAGAACACTGCAGCAATTTCTGCTTCCAGACACAGAAATTATGAATAAATTCAGCCGTGCTGTAGTTCTAATGTCCTTGATTAAACCTGAAGGAAATTGGTTCTCCAGTGAAACTAAACATGTATTACAAGAAACACTTTTTTATCTCTATTCTAATTCAGGCACTTTAAAATTTCATCCTGAAAACCATCTCCAAACTCTTTCATGAATGATAATTCAGTGGGATAGCACTGTAAAAACAATCCTGCACCTGGATGTGATTATCCCTCTGAAAAGGACATTTTCAACCAATATCATACAATAAAATCTAAACTGTAAATCATGGAGCAGGCAGTAGTTTAAGGTCAAAAACTTTGGATAAATGGTTTATATAATAAGTAGCAATAGGCTGACTGCAGAGACCTCCTGTCCTCTCCAGTGCAGGACCATCTTGCACCAAACTGAAAACCTCTGGGGTTGCTGAGAGGCCAAGAATGGTCTCCAGCCACAATACCAACAATAATCACTTGTCTGTCTTCCCTTCTCTGCAGGCATGAGGAATTGATCTTCCCAAGTTCCTGGGACCTGTACATGTATGCACAGAGCCACCACCCAGGGCAACAGCAGAAAATGAGTTCATGCTTCAAACGACAAAAGTAATATACTGGCAATAGAATATGCAATTTCCTTGTTTATTGCCTTTCGAGTCAAACCCACTGCCAGAGGTTGTCATTTTAACAATGGGGAGAAAATTAATTTGACAGAATTTTTAAGTGGCCATGTTAAGACACAGACACCTCTTGGCTCCACTGCTGACACCCAGGAGAAGGAGAGCCCTTTCCTTTTCCATCCTTGCCTACAGTCTTCTGGGCTGCATACTCAGAGTATGGGCAGCAGGTGGACAGAGAGGATTCTGTGCCTCTGCCCTGCTGAGACCCCACCTCCAGTGCTGGGGCCAGCTCTGGAGTCCTCAGTACAGCAGAGACATGGACCTGTTGGAGCAGGGCCAGAAGAGGCCACAGCAATGATGTCAGGGCTGGAAACCCTTTGCTGTGTGGCCAGGATGTCCAGCCTGGAGAAGAGAAGGCTCAAGGGAGACCTGGTGACCTGTCAGTACTTAAAGTGGCTGATCAGAAAGCTGGGGGCAGACTTTTTAGCAGGGCCTGTTGTGAGAGGACAAGGGGTGATGAACCTCTGACTCAGGTTGCCCAGATAGGTGGGAGATGCCCCATCCCTGAAACCACTCAAGGTCAGGCTGTTTTGTGGCTCTGAGCAATCTGTGCTAGATGCAGATGTCCCTGGTGACTGCAGGGGGGTTGGATTAACTGACTTTTAAAAGCCCCTTTTTCCTGTCTCTGGCTGTGGCCCTTTTCCTTGGGACCATGGGCAGCTGTGGCAAAAGTAGGCTTTAAGGCAGGGAAACCCTAATGTGATTTAAAATATTTGTTTTTCAGCCTCATAATAATCTACCAGATTTCTCTTCTGTCAAAGAACAAACAGAAATATAGTTTGCAATCAGAATGTCCCTTTTAGTTCCTCTGATTTAGAAGAAAAATCTATACCCTGACTAGCTTTACTCTCAAATCACACTTTTGGAGCCAAAGAGAGAAACACTTTGTTTTGGAAATGTCAAAATGAGATGTATATTATTACCATGAGACATATATTATAAATGATATATTAAATATTTCAATACTCCCCACTTTGGCATTAACTCATAATTTCATCCAAGACTAACTTCACTCTGCAACAGCATAGCAGAGATCTATACAACCTGTCTGCACACATAGATCAGCATCACAGTGCCTCTTTCAATATTAACACCCAATTCAATCAACTGAAAAAAAGTGCTCATTAGCACCAAATAAATCCAAACCATGGCTCAGCTGCTCCCCAGGTTCTGTGTCCTCTTACAATCCCTATCCCAGGCACCCATCAGCAGCTGTTAGAAGAAGGGCACAGCTGGACCAGAGTGCTGTGTCTCAAATCAATGGCTAGATAAAGAAGTGCCCTTTCTTTTCTGATAAGGGCACAGATTACATTTCCATCTTTCTAATCAGCAAGAAGAAAAGAAAAGGAGTATTTGGACAACAAACACCTGCTGAGGAACAGGATGAGCTTAATCAATAGCGAAGCACAAAATTATCTCAGCAGATTTCAGCTCATTTCCATAGAAAATGCAGATTCTGCAAAACCCAAATAAATAAATAAATAAAGCACACTTATCTCTGCCAGCTCGGTGGGGAGGGGGCTCTGGACCACCTGGTGTCCTGCCCCAGCACAGTAGCACAGGCAAGCTCTGCTCAAAGCTGCTGGCTATCCAACATCAAAGCTTCTGTGGGACAAAAGAAAAAAAGACCAAACCAAACAACCACAAAACCAAAACCAAACAGACAAAAAAAAAAAAAAAAAAAAAGAGATGAAACCTTCATCTTGAGGAAAACATCCTGCAACCTTTCTGGCCCGAATTGAACAAATTATATCTAGGCTTTGTTCTGCTCTGTCACATGTTGGCCATTCAGAACAATTTGGATACGTCATTAGCTGCTAAGCAGGGCTTCTTCTCCTGTTGTCGACTCGATAGACACTGGATCAGGTATGTTTGTGACTTCTTTTTTCCTGTTCTCTAAACCATTATAGTTTGTTTTAATGCCACTTCCTACATGCTACACAAGCCTGTTCAACGTTTAATGCTATTTCCCTATATCTAGAGAAAAAACATGCAAGTGTTTCACAAACTCTGTGATCACTGTTGATAAACACAAGAAACAAACAGTGAGTACAAATCCAGCATTAGGGAAGATGAGTTTCCTGACCTGACTGCATTCACTGTACTCAAACAATAGAATAGAATAAACCAGGTTGGAAGAGACCTTCAAGATCATCATATCCAACCTATCAACCAATCCAACCCACCTAAACAACTAAGAGACCAACCTCCGCCTGTCTACAACCTCCCTTCAGGTAGTTGTAGAGAGCAATAAGGTCACCCCTGAGTCTCCTCTTCTCCAGCCTTGGTAGCAGCCATGAACAACAGCAACAACCATCCTTTGCTTGCTGCAGTTGCAAACACTTCCCCAGCCCAGCTCCAGATATTGTCCTGGATCTACATTGTCAGACCTCAGGCTGCTATTCCTTCCTATTTGGATGTTATTCACAGATTGCATTGGGTTGGAAGGGACCCTTAAAGGTCATCTTGGCCTAACCCCTGCAGTCAGCAGGGACACCTGCAACTAGATCAGGCTCTCCAGGGCTATATCAAGTCTGATCTTGAATGTCTCCAGGGTTGGGTCCTCAACCATATCCCTGGGTAAATTGTCCCAGTATTTCACTACTTTCACTGTAAAAAACTTCCTCCTTACGTCCAACTTACATCTACCCTGCTCCAGTTTCAAAGCATTGCCCCTTGTCCTAACAAGTCCTTCTAAACGGTCCCTCCCCAGTCTTCCTGTAGATCTCCGTCAGATATTGAAATGTGCCTCAATGTGTCTGTATGTAAAACAGAAAACTGGATCTTGAATATAACTTCAGATACATGGCAATATTTTTCCTGTTGGTGATCCTGCTTAGTGTGCATCTGTATCAACATATTGCTCTTCATTACAAAAACAATAAAACCCAAACACTGAGAGAGCCAAGAGCAGGGGGTTGCTGTTCCTTATCAAAAGCTGAGCTTGGCCATAATACTATTCATATGAAAACTGATATAAAACCTCCTGGGTATCATGATGTTCTTTATATTACAGTAAGTTCAATATATTAAGGAAGCAGAAAAAAAAATCATTTGGGACTGCAAAGCAGCTAGGAGTCCTTGCAGGTTCCCCAGGAGCTGGAAGATCAGCAAATCACAGCAGCTCTCCCAAGTGGTGCAGAAGTAAAATAACCCTGTGTACCAGTATCAGCATCCATCCAAGGCAGCACAGAGTGCTTTACAAACTCTGATAAGTGTAAATTTCACTAATCTCCCCTGTTTTACAGATCTCTCCTGTTTTACATTACCACTCCTCACAGAGGAGAAGCAAGGCACAGACATCTGCAGTGCTGCTCAGCTGGATGTAGCTTCACCCTTTTCCAGCTCTGTCACCCTTCATGGGGATGCAGGAGCACATCCAGGACACAGCCCAGTGCAAAGCTCCTGTGCTAGCTGTACAAATCATTCATTACTGCAGGGCCACTAAGATCTTCAACACAGCACTCAGTCCAACAATTTCTTTGCAGAGCAGCTAAAGACCACAGCAACAATACCACCCCAGGACACTCTTTGCTAAAGCCAGCACAGCAAGGGTGAGGACATGTAGCCTGTTACCTAGACAAAGAAATGTGCAGAACTCCGCGTTGTAGTTTTCATTTTATCATTCCATAACATTTTGTCATCTGTACACAACAGTCCTGTGAATAACTTTCTGCAGTGCACAAGAGCCTAGGCTGCCTCCATGCAGCCAACCAGAAGTATCTGCTTGTTCCCTTGTTCCCTGAACCTACATCCCAGAGGAAGAAAGGTAAGGACCTCATCATCCCATTATTCATGCTGCAGAGCTGCTCAACACTCACAAAAGCTCTACTGTTCAAGATTTGTCCATTTTAGCAAGAATTAGGAAGCCCAGGCAAGAGGCTTACTGACAGAACAACAAACCTAGGACTGGCTGAGGCAAGTTCCTGCCACATGATTCCTTAAATCATTTGGCTTTCCTGAGCCTCTGCACATGAGTCAAATGTCAGCCATCTCCTCTTGTTATTTCATCCCCAGCAGAGAAGCTGTGTCAGCCTCTCTCTAGGTCTCTGCTGTACAAGTGAGCACTGATGCATGGCCTCTTGCTGCTGGTGGGGAATGGGGGCCCCTCTCCATGGAGCCACTGTGCATGGCTGCCAGAGATGGCTTCAGCTACAGGTTTTTCTTTAATACACTGATTTTTTTTTTGCCCCCTCCCTTGAAGCATTCAAAGCCAGGTTGGACAGGGACTTTAGCAACCTGGTCTAGTGGGAGGTGACCCTGCCCATGGCAGGGGGGTTGGAACTAGATGATCTTTAAGGCCCCTTCCAACTCAAACCATTCTATGATTCTATTAATATCTCTGGGCAGAAGGAGCCCCTGGGAAGTGGATTACCTAGAGAAGAGCCCCAGCACACCCCAGCAGGAAGGAGCAGTTCCTTAATGATGTTAGCATGCAGTGTCAGCACAGACACCAGCATCCTCTTCCACTGCAGGTACCAGCCCACTGAACCAGGGAGCTGTTAGGTCTGGCACAAAGAAGGTAGAACAATTCTCTAAGGAGGTGTCATGAAATCCCTGGATGCTGTTATCATTTTGCTTTAGAATACCAGCTCAAAATTTATTTTCCATTCCATTCCAGCAAAGACAGAATATCTATCAGTCACACATTCAGCTGGAACCAGGTCATTAGCTATTGCCCACCAGCTACACAAACTGTGTTAGGAACTTTGTGTGGTAGCAACAGCATCACTTCAGATGCCACACAATTCCGACCACATTGTGTACACAGCTGGAGGGGAGAAGGGAAAATATTATTTGTCCAAAAGGCTCTTGCCTAAAAAATAAATTTAAACAAATTTGTATGTTTTATTGTATGTTTTCCACTGTTTCCATCCTCAGAAAGAATCCTGACGGAATGGATGAGCCCTCCAAGGACATGTGGGCCAACGAAACCTGACTCTCTCAGGCAGCTGATGGCACCATCAAGAGCTATCCACTAAGAATGCTTTGCCTCTGTTTGCCAGACATTCAAAGACACAGAGAGCTGTCAAAAGTATCCCAGCCAAGCACAACTACCATCATATCTACAAGGAGACACACTGGAGGGAGAAAGCTTCTTTGGTTCCTTTGAAGCTTATTTATTGCAGTGAAAATGTTATCAGAAAGGACAAATTTTCAAGCCAGCAAGAGCAGCTCTTTCCCTCCACTTCCACACCCCCACCTCCCTCCCCACCCAGTCTCATACAGAGTTCTTCTCTGGACTATAAAACACTAAGATTCAGAGCAAGATCTTAAACCCTAGCAACCCACAGCTCAAGTGACAGCCAGTTCCTGACTCAGATTCAAGCTGCTCCATCTTTATGTGCTCCAAAGAGAAAGTGATCTTAACACCCTAGTACTCAGATTCACTGGGACACCAGAGCCACACTGTGAGCTCAGGTCAGGATCCTATTATGTTCCCATGGAAGTTTTTCTTCCCCTAGGCACAGACTGGAAATCTGAGGAATTAAAGCTTTTCCATTTGGTCTGGCACTGCTCTATACACTGCATAAAATGCTTGGGAGTCAGCCACAGAGAAGCCCCTGCTTCAAATAATGGAAATGAAGTTTGGGATAGAGGCTAGAAGTATGAGCATATCCCAAATCTTCACCCTAAAGTCCATCAAGATCTGAGGAGTGATCACAGAATCACAGAACTGTTTCGATTGGAAAAGACCTCTAAGCTTGAGACCAATCATCAATCCAGCACCACAATGGCCATTAAACCATGTCCCAAAATGCCATGCACAGATGTTTCTTGAGCACCTCCAGGGACAGTGACTTCACCGCCTCCCTGGGCAGCCTGTTCCAATGTCTGACCACTCTTTCAGGAAAGAAATTTTTCCTAATACCCAGCCTAAACCACCCCTGACACAGTTTCAGACCATTTCCTTTTGTTCTATCACCTGATACTAGGGAGAAGAGATCACCAACCACTTCACTCCAGCCTTTCAGAGAGTTCAGAGAGCGATGATGACCTGCCTTGAAGGCTGGCCATGGGAAGCAGAGCTGCACACTTAGGTGTGTTTCCCTCATCCTTAGAATTATGGTGAAAGTCCAGAACAAACAAGCATAAAGAAGCTCTAAAGCTTTATACAAAACAAGTTACCCATGGGATTTTACATAATGCTTTCTACGAATTGGAAGTAAAACTGAGAAATACCTTTTGTCTTGTCCTGTTACTCATTGCAAAGGAATTGATCCTCTCCAGGAGCAAGTCAATAAAGCTCCAACTTCCCCAGGATTGGGACAAATGAGATCCCACCACAGTGGGTCCCGGGGAAAGAGCTGCATCAGATAGCCGCCACCTCCTCACTTAGTGAGCCACTATAGATTTCTCATTTTCCTACTCTTTTTTTTTTTTTTTTGCCTTTATCAGTAAAAGACTAGTCAGCTAGAAGCAAGGCATATATTCAGGAACACCCACAAGAAGTTAGCTCAGCCACAAAACCAACAAGCTGTAAAGCGAAGGTGTTAATGACCTAATGAAGAACAAAGCTTGCTGTGTAATAATGCTGTGGATAAATAACAGACTGCAAAGATCATTACAGCAAATCAAAAGTATATATTAGCTCATAGAATCTCTAATATTCTGATACATGGGAAGAGCAACTCCAAGCAGCAAGTAGATGCAGTAACTGGGCAGCAATGTTGTGCTTTCAGTGTCTCCACCACAGATGTTTGCTTTCACTGTTACATCAATTTTTCACATGGAAGTCCTCCACAAGAAGAGATGTAGCTGCTGATTGAGGCCACATTTCTGTAATAGGCTCCAAAGAGGCCAGATCCAGCACAGCTGCTCTTCCAAACATATTCTTAGCACCCCAGTCCTATTCTGTGATTCCACCAGCACATCCTGGCACCTCCACTGTGCCCTCACCTACCCCTCCTGGGGTGCATATGGAGTAGCAATGGTTATGGATACACAGCTCTCCCCAAAATTTCCAGGTCACTTGGGTACAGATGCAAAGTTCTCATGATAAAGCAGCCCTTTAGCAAAACTCTTTATAAACAGAGGGGAACAGCAGCTTCTTCTCATGTACTCCACTACAGCCTGCCAAGGGACTACATGTTCCTGAATGGCTGTTCCTAATTAACCAACCCAGACCACATATGATCATTTTCTGCTTTTCATGGAAGTGTTTCACACTTATCACCCATGCCTCATGTTTCTGTTTACAACATTTCCTAATTACATTTTATTTACTTAAGTTTGCCTACAAAAACAATTACGCTTTTGCTTTAACTATCTGCATTTACCATGCCAACATGGCAATATACATGCAAGAAAGACAGATCAGAGGCAAGGAACAACAAACTACACCAGTATTTTGCAAATCCCAGAAACCCAGCATGATGGGGTTTGGAAGGGACCTCTAGACATGATCCAGTCCAAACCCACTGTTAAAACAGTGCAGGTTGTCCAGGATCACATGTAGGTGGGATTTGAATCTCTCCAGAGAAGGAGACTCCCCAGGTGCAGAACTCTACAATTGCCCTAGCTGAGCTTCATGAGGTTCTCTGCCCAATTCTCCAGCCTGTCGAGGTGTCACTGAATGGCAGCACAGCCTCCTATGCCCACAAAACCTGCTAATACTGCACATTATTTCTGCTGCAGGACAGATGTCAAACTCCAACCTGAAGGGTGTGTTTGTGGTCTGATTTCCCATTCATGTGCCTAAAGAGGTTCAGTCTGGGTACTAGGAAAAAAAAAATTCACAGGAAGAGTTGTCAGGCATTGGAACAGACTGCCCAGGGAGGTGGTGGAGTTTAAAAAATGTGTGGATGTGGTGCTGAGAGACATGATTTAGTCATAGTAGCTTAACTGTAGTGGTGGGGTTGTGAGCTCTATGCAAGTGGTTGGACTTGATCTCAAAGGTCACTTCCAACCTCAACAGTTCTATGATTCTATGATTTCACAGCAGAACAAGCTTTAGAGCCCAGCAAGCTATATTCTATGTTCATATATTCTCTAGATGTAGAACAGGGTTGACTTGACTACCATCTTTTAGGAGAGATGAACTAGGTGAACTCTTCCAGGAAAAATTTCATTTTACCTTGTAGAAGATCAGCCCATTTAAGTCACTTTGTAGATGTTAACAGAAGCAATTCCTTAAGTTGCTCTTTAGTATAAGAGGTGTCTGGTACAGCAAGTAAATTCAGCAATTAATATTAGCCATAACCTTAATGCAACAATTTTTCTTAAAGGATTTTTTTCTTTTAAGGACCACAACTTGTGCTGAAAGCACATTTCCATTTTATTACTCCTGAATGCTCAACTACCATAACTAATGCTTGATTAATAAATAGCTTTCTACTGCTGCTGCTTTAAACCACACACAATTTATATGCAATTCTCTCTTGCTATCAAGTATTGCTACTTCTTCTGCAGCAGTAACATCAGAAGAAAAGGATCAAAATAAGAAAAAAAAGTTTAATTCATGTTGTCTTGTAAGCGACAGTTTATTGTTCCAGCCAAGCTCATTAAATGCTGGGTAAAACTATAAAGTGTATAGATCTGATTTAAAACTGAAATTGGGGGACAAAAGAATCTTGGGAGGTTCCATTTGTCCAATATTCCACATCTCTGCTGGACACATCCATATCAGAGAAAAATTTATTCATCCCTCCTCTAGAACCTCAAATCAACCTCCAGGAGACATAGTTTGGGGGAGAGCTGCTTTGTTTTTATTTCCTGCTGTTGGGCTTTGTGTTTTGTCTGCTTTCAAATTCTGGGAGGGGCGGTTTACTTGTTTTCTTTCTTTTGTGGTGTAGTTTTTGTTGTTGAGGGGTTTTGTGGGTTTGGGGTTTGAGGACTTTTGGTTGTTATGGGTTTGGAGTGGGATTCTGATTGTTGAGGGATTTGTGGGTTTAGGGTTTTTGGGTTTTGATTGGTTTGTGGGTTTGGAGTTTGAGGGGGTTTGGTTGTTGGGTTCATTTGTGGGTTGTGGGGTGGATTCTGTTGGGATTTTTCTTTGGATTTTCTTTGGGTTTTTTTGGGGTGATTTTTGTTTGTGGTTTATGGGGGGTTAATTAGCACTCAGACTTTTTTCCCCTCTTTTTATTACTTATTTTTTGAACATGCCAGTAACTCACCAACTTTGTAGCTATTGAAGCATGAAAGCTTTATGACTAATTTGAATTCAAATGAAATATGGTGGATAATATTTGTTTGCTTCCAGGCCTTCACAATGGAGCCTTCAGGAAGAAAAAAAAAAAAATTGCAAAAGAAAATACAAATTGGACTTCACAGCTATTAAAAACAGACTCTGGCTAGAGGCCTTACCTGGGGTGACTGCTTTTTCAAATGCAAATATCTAAGACGTTTAACTGTGGATGAGGCAGACCTCAAGTTCGTTCTCTTGCTTCAAACATTCTCTCCCCAAATCCCATTTCCTAAACTCTTGTGCCTTTCAGGTGGCAGCTGATTTAGCAGCTCCAGCTCGTTTTTCTTTGAGATAAGCAATGTTCAGGCTGGGAGCTGCAGCTCCACTCCCCAGAATCACCCTTTTTGCTTTTCAGCTTCATGCTTGTAGTGGTCCACAAAGCCCAAGAAGGTAAATCTTCCTTGACCCTAATTGTGCACATTGTACCAGAGGTCAAGTTAACAAATTTAGGTTTCAGTTAAAATTATTTCAGCAGAGCTGAATAACGCAACTGATAACACAATGGCAGAAACCCAGTAATAGACAGAATAGGAGTCTTCCAATTTGGCTGGTTTTAAAGGACAATAGTGCAGTCAATGGAGATCTGAGTACAGCCAAAGGGAGGAAGGCAGAACTGACAGTGAAAAACCAACTCCTATTCTGTTTTTTCAAGATGTCAGAGGTTAGAACCTACTGCACAGCAGCTGTGGACCCAGATCTCAATTTGGATTTGATTTTGTAATACCTACTTCTGAATTATGCTTCAAAACTAATTAGGAACAAGCTTTTCTTCTGGAAATGCTTATAACATGAAATGCTTTTTCTCAAGTCATACATCCTTATAACCCTTTGGCTAGCTGCAGAGATACATTAAAAAAAAAATCCACCCCCATAATCACAGCCTTTTTATCTTGGCAGGTCCTACCCAAGTGCTCAGCAGTCTGAATTCTCCACTGCTATCAATAGTGCTAACAACTAATAGTCTGTAATTTTTCAGAACTCCTTTCAAGCCTTTCAAGAACTCACTTGTATGAAATATTAACATGTAAAATGTTGTGAAGTACTAACAAATTTGTCTTTCTCCAACCTCTATCAGGAATAAAGAAGCTGTACAGCAAGTTTTCAGATTTCTCCTTTGGTTCTGTTGGTCTCCAGGATATTGGTTGGTAGCAGCATCCCACAAGTGAGCGGCTCAATTACAACAGCATGCTGCAAGCAATAGGGTCTGCGCAGACCTTTAGACGTCTCAGGCCACAGGCATCCTCAATCCCCAATCACAGAATAGTAGGGTTTGGAAGGGATGTCCCAAGATCAACTCCAGCTCCCCTGCCAAAACAGGATCAGCTAGGGCGGGTCACACAGGAACACATCCAGACAGGTCTTGAAAGTCTCTAGAGGAGAATTCACAACCTCTCTGGGCAGCCTGCTCCAGAGCTCCAGTACCCTCACACCAAATGAGTATTTCCTTATGTTGAGGTGGAACTTCCTGGGAACTTCCTGGGGTCCAGTTTGTATCCATTGCCCCTTATCCTATCACAGGACACCATAGAAAAGATCCTGGCCCGTTATTCTAACACCCACTCTCATATTATCTCAGTCTTCTCCAGACTAAACAGCCCCAGGTCTCTCAACCTTAAGAGAGATGTTCCAGTCCATCAATCATCCTTGTAGCCCTAACCCATCTTAGCTTTCACAGAATCACAGTTAGTGGGGGCCTGAGGCAACCTCTGAAGACCATCTAGTCCAACACCCTGCTAGAGCAGAATCACCTAGAGTGAGCCGCACAGAAACATGTCCTAGGTGACCCTACTTTAGCAGAAAGGTTGGACTAGAAGATCTCCAGAGATTCCCTCCAACTCCCTTTGTTCTGTGAGTCTGTTAAACAGTCAGCCACTTCCCAAAGACAAGCAGTCAAGTTGATAAATGTATTTAGCTGCCTAAAGATGCAGAAAAGCACCCAGGGAGAGCTGCTGAAATCCTTTGAGTAACTCCAATTCAGTCTCTCGTCTACAAGCCTCCTGCAAATACTGCACATCTGGCAGCAGGACTGGTCCAAAATCAAGTGAAAAAAAAGAGCATGAGGAAAAAAAAAAAGAGCATTTCTGCTTGTGCAAAGTAGTCTCTTTCTACTGCAGGGCACCTTTGCTGAAGGTTAAAAAAGCAGCTCCATATGCAGGCAATGCACCTTCAGTCATAAGCAGGCAATATAATAGAGACCATCCATTTTCCATCGACAAGCGCACAAAGCTAAGATGTCTGCACATTTAATTGAGATTATAGTGGGAATTAATTATAAGATTAACAATTCCCTAGAGTGATGTGACAGAACAATACCCATAACTATAGTACAGGCTTGACAGGACTGTAAGGTCAAAAAAAAAAAAAAAAAAAAAAAAAAAAAAAGGGAAATGAAAGCACACATGAACAAAAAGAAAGTGACATGTGACACTCCTGGAATGAGATGGTCATCAAATATGTTTCTATCTACCAAAAGTTCTACAATGTAAGAGATGCTTCAAACTTTGTATATTAAAAAACAAGCGAACCAACCAACAAAACCCCAAACCAACCAAACAAAAAGCCCCAACAGAGACTAACCCCAGGCAAGCAGAAGCAAGGAAAGGGAAAGGCTCATCATGTGGGTGAAGGGCTAATCCTACAAGAGCTGTAAAATTAACAAGCCACATTGCTCACTACTTTCTATAGGTTGCCTGTTGTAATTCAGCATGAGTAATTACATTGCAAAATTTGAGGAGAAAAAAATCCATTACAGGTCTTCTGTATATCCTGCTCCAAGGGTTCTTTTTCTAAAAGAACCTTATTTTAATATAATTGCTATATGTTTTCAATACAGCCCTTGTATACAATGTTGTGTTGAGAAAGTCAGACAGAGAGGAAGGTTTGGGCACTAGTTCTACAGTTCATTCCTTCAGCTCTTCTGCCTTCACAGATGAGACAACATGGCAAGGGAAGATAACCCTTCCATACAAAGTGTTAATAAACTTTTAATCATAGAGTGTTCCTCCAGGCATCAAATCTTACCACACTGAGGACACTGGAGTTTTACCATTAACTTCAGTGTAACCGAGACAAAGCCTCCAGCTATATATTTCATATAAATTACATTGCTATTAGACTTGACTCCCAACAGAAATTACACTCCTACAAGCTCCAATCCAATACTCATGACCTCCAAAACACTTCCAGATATTTTCTTCTTGCTTCCACTCACAAGCACAGACGGTTTATTCTCTTTAGGTGCTATAGCAATTAAGACAAATTATTGAGATTATTTTTTCTTCCTTTAGGCTTACATCAGGTGTTCCATACAGGGGCTCTATTTCAAAAGCAAATCTTCAATCATTCCAAACTTGGCACCTCCAGACACAAGCCCTGGTGCGGTAAGGTGCATGAATGTGTGAGCCCAGCAGTCTCATAGCTGCACTGAAGAGTCCAGATTTTAGCCTGTAGCCTCCCTTTTTGGAAGGAGCTGAGCACACTATCAACTGGCTTGATATCAAGTGGAGTTAGTTCCGCTTCAAGAAAAGCACTAAAGAGGGTGTTCTGTGCTCAGAGGTGAAGCACATAAATCATACTTCTACCTACATGCCAGGAAGATCTGGAAGGCAGAGCTTCAGCAAACACTGGGTTTGATACCACCTATAAAACAGTACACAATTCTGTATCATAGACACCACACAAGTTCAGCCATGTTAAATGCAGCAGGGATGACTTGTCCAAGACAATGGCCACCAATATGACCTTAAGTCTAAGCCACCATCCAATACACCTTGACTTTTAGCACCAGACTTGGTAGTTAGATAACAGTTAGACTCAGTCTTAAAGGACTATTCCAACTGAAATGATTCTATGATTCAGCATAAAAAGCCTCTTGGATGCCTGGTACCTGTTGAAAGCAACAATGCACAGGCTTTGCAAGACCAATGAGCATATCCAGTGTTTGTGTGCCTAACTATTGAAAGAGCATTAAGAAACAGTACTAGATGTTTAGATGCCAGCTAGAGACACTGTGGTCTGCAGACATTTTCCTGTTATTTACAAGCAATTAGCTTTTTAGCTAACCTGTCCTTCTGCCCAATTATGTGTTCCCATAACTGATGGTTTCTTAGTGCTGTGACTTCTGGCACCTTGGGGCTTTTCTGTCACCCCACAGAATTGCTTTTATTGTGCCCCAGGCTGGGTTATGCTGATAAAGAAATCTATATCATCAGATTGGTCTTTTCCACCCTCTGCCTCTTGACCCTTGCAGATGCAACACTGGCTTGGGAAGTTTCTTGCCTACGCAGCTCAAAGACACCAACTGGGACAACCTGCCGACTCAAACAGAAGTGGAATCCTCATTTTCCCTCCTGAGGCTGCTTTGCTCTCTCATGCAGGACACACCTTTTTGTGCAATGTGTCCCTGGGGGCTGTGATGATGGGTTAGCCAATTATACAGGGAGAAGAGGAATTTGATGAATGGGCCATTTTTGGTGCACTCTGCACTTTTGACTCATAAATTCCACCGAAAACAAGCTAAATGGAGCATAACTTATTAATGAACAGAGCTCTAAATATCAAATGATCTGCTCTGAATCATCAGCTGGAATTGTAGAGCCTTCATATCACGCTAGTTATAGCATGCTGCAGTGGTTCAGCAATGGACAAACTCCCCAGCTCTGTGGCAAGTCTCACAGGATAATCTAGGAAATAACATTCTGCTGTATTTAAAACAACATACAAGGAGAAGCTTGCCAAATTCTCAAACTGTGACCTCTGGAGAGAGTGATCTTGCAAGCTTCACCTTGCATTGCAAGCCTGAAAGCACCATTAAGCCCATGATGAATTGTGAGCCTTGCAAGAGGCACATGCACCCTAACTCTTACCAGGAAGCTGGGGGAAATTCAGGCAGCTCCATAGAAAGACTCCAAAATAGGCTTCATACACTGAGGTAACTTGGGAGCAAGAGCTGCATCACTCCTAACCCTTCACTGATGGATAAAATGGATAATCCAAGCAGGTTAGGGTCTCTGCTAAGATCCAGATTAAGCCTGTTATACAATAATACAATAATACAATAATACATACACCAGGTTGGAAGAGACCTTCAAGATCATCGCGTCCAACCCATCAAACAATCCAACCCACCCAACAACTAGACCATACAGCCAAGCACCCCATCAAGTCTCCTCCTGAACACCTCCAGTGAAGGTGACTCCACCACCTCCACGGGTAGCCGATTCCAATGGGCAATCACTCTCTCCGTGTAGAACTTCTTCCTAACATCCAGCCTAAACCTGCCCTGGCGCAGCCTGAGACTGTGTCCTCTTGTTCTGGTGCTGTCTGCCTGGGAGAAGAGGCCAACCTCTGCCCGGCTACAACCTCCCTTCAGGTAGTTGTAGAGAGCAATAAGGTCACCCCTCAGTCTCCTCTTCTCCAGGCTAAGCAACCCCAGCTCCCTCAGCCTTTCCTCATAGGGCTTGTGTTCCAAACCCCTCCCCAGCTTTGTTGCCCTTCTCTGGACACGTTCCAGCAAGTCAACATCCTTCCTAAACTGAGGGGCCCAGAACTGGACACAGTACTCAAGGTGTGGCCTAACCAGTGCAGTGTACAGGGGCACAATGACCTCCCTGCTCCTGCTGGCCACACTGTTCCTGATGCAAGCCAGGATGCCACTGGCCTTCCTGGCTGCCTGGGCACACTGCAGGCTCATGTTCAGCCTACAATCAACCAGCACCCCCAGGTCCCTCTCTGCCTGGCCACTCTCCAGCCACTCTGACCCCAGCCTGTAGCACTGCCTGGGGTTGTTGTGGCCAATGTACTGTTGCACAGTATTGACCATTCTGAGAGGGCACCTCAGAGCAAGGTAAAGGACATGACAGACCTCCATTTTCCACCTTTCTAAAAGTTTTATACAAGAGTTGGAAAAACGTGAAGTCTGTTTGCCACACTCTTTTCAATGCCTCACGTGACACTATTGCGTTCCTGGCCATGAAGATACATTGATGGTTCACAAGGAACTTGTTGTCCAACAGCACTCCCAGGTCCTTCTCCCCAGAGCTGCTTTCCAGCAGTTCAGTTCCTCACCTGTATTGGCACAGGTTCCTCCCCAGGAGCAGGACTCTGCACTTGCCCTGGTTGAAGTAAATGAGGTTCTGATCTACCCCAATTCTCCAGTTTGTCCAGGTCTTTTCTACCCAATTTATTCTAAAGTGTTCCAAATTGTTTGCCTACGACTTTGTGTCTTGGTACCAAGCCCCACTTAGCTGTGTGCTGTGTAAATCTCTTTAAATACATTTTCTTTTGACAGATTAAATAATAATAAAGATTGTCCATTTACATTCTAGCAGCCCTTTTTTCCTGCAGGTGTATGAATATGTCAACTTTCAACTGTTGTCCCTCTAAACAGGTTTGAAGTGTTTCCTCTTCAAACCCATCTTTTCCTGCAGCAATACCCTCTGTATTCTCATTTCATTCCTGCCCTTGTGCACATCATTTTATTCAAATCCACTGCCTGCCAAAATTTTAACCAGCAGGTAGCAACTAGAACAACAAAATAAAAGCAAAACAAAATACCACGGCTTGATGTTGTGTCGTAGGCAAGAAAGTCAATAGAAAGTTTCTTTACCTGAAATTGATATTTCCAATATACTTATTAGAGCATTTTTCTTGAGAGTTCTGAGACCACCCTCTTATCAAGCACCCATAAGGTTTCAACCTCACCTGCCATGTGGAGCAAGTTTCTAGGGGCTGCTACATGAAGCAAAAATAACCAGGTAGGTTATTGCAAACTGACTGAAAAGGCAACAAAATTAAGAAAATAAATAAAATTGACCACTGAAGTTGGCAGACAGAATAACTTCCTACTGGCAAGACAGGAGGTGGTGGAGTCACTGGCCCTGGAGGTATTCAAGAAGCATGTGGGCATGGTACTTTGGGGCATGGTTTAGAGGCCATAGTGGTCTTTGGTTGATTTTTGGATTCAGTGATCTTAGAGGTCATTTCTACCATAAACAATTCTATACTTACACAATTCTAACTCCCCTCAAAGGGAGCTGGGAAGCATCTTCCCAAGTCAATGAGGGAATGCAGCTACCCATGCAAATCAATATTTCCATCTTGCTGATATCAGGACATATTAATAAATAATAATTAAAACTTCAAATTCAGAGGTCAGCAGGAACTAACTGAATCTAAAGGAAACTCTTTACTTGACTTTGCTATTTTTATACAACTCTGACTCCAGGTAGGTCTTCCTAGAGATACTGTCACTGCTAAAAGCAAAAAGGTCCTACTCATTTTGTCATCTTCAAATGACTCTTTCATAAGTGCCCTGAGATAACACACAGTGTTTATTCAGTTAGCATCTAACAGATAGACAAGATTTGCTGCTAATTCCCAGTATTGATGTGCAGAAAGTGTTTTCTGCTGGAGACAGAAGGGAGCAGGGTAAGGCTGAAGTTACCCATCTCCTTGAGTAATATGAATGCTTCACTGTGGTGTTTCCTTCCACAACTGTCCCTGCCTCCAGCAGCAGCAGCAGCTTGAGAGGAAGGAAAATAGTGTTAATGCCTTAAATTGAACAGTGAGGTTACATGGGCTGTCTCCTCTAGACAAAGTGTATTAACTGCTGATAAATCCCACTTCTCTTCACAATGAGAATTAAAAAGTCAGTAGCCACTACCAGCAGAAAACAAATGACATCCCTAGAGCCATCCAGTACCTATGCTTTGTCCACAGACATCACTGAGATACAAAGCCACAAGTGAGAAACTAGATCTCATGAGCAGCTGTATCACTTGCAGAAAGGAAGCAGAGAGTCAGTGAGACAAAGTACTCCCAACCTTGGCCAAGAAACCTCTGTTACATCAACTATTCTCCTCAAATCCATCCCTCTTCTCACACCTAAGGGAGAAATACACTTGTTCAATGTAAGAAGACAAGAGAAAAGGAGACAGAATATCATGAGGAAAACCAAACCAAACCAACAAACAAAAAGAAAATACACACCAAAACCAACCAACAACAACTAAGAAAACCCAACCAAAACAAACAACCAAAAAGCCCCAACAAAGCCAAACTCCCCAAACACAGCTGACCACATCACAAATGATCAATCATCTTAAAGATCTCTTTGGAGGTGCTAAATTATCAGAGATGGCATCAGGGACAAGTTATCATCTCTCCTTATGTATATTTTGGTGATTTCGGGAGCAGTCAGCTATGCCAAAATAAGTCTTTCTGGTCCACTTCAAGGACTGCCTTCATTCTTCATCTGCTAGATCATATCTAACACAGAAAACTGCAGCTTCCCATGGCAGCAGCAGGTGCTACCTGGAGAGATCCAGCCTGGTGAGAGCATTTGTAACGCAGGAACATGATGTTCCTCCCCACTTCCCACCAATACCAAAAACCGTTTTGCACAGCACCACTTGACACTGCTGTGCTGCTACAAACACAATAAATAGACTCTGAAAATGCACAAATTCTTTTTCTTCCCCTTTTTGTGTTTAGAATAATGGCTCCTCTGCAGGCTGAATGGGAAGCTTTGTTAATGTGTTTCCATGGGCAAAGCTGGAGAAGGCTGTAAATTGCCTTGCTTAATGGACTCAGGAATTCAGTTATCCATTTGGAAATTCCAGACCTTTAAGCGAGACCGACTCAAATGGCCCTCAGAAAATATAGGCACACGGTTCCACAGCTCTGTGGGTATCATTATTTATGTCTGTTGAATTTGATGGAGCAAATGCCTTTTGGAACAGAGGAGCACCATCATTCCCCATCACTCTGGCATGAAGGCAACAACAGCCCTCCTCCCACCCAGGCACTCTGCAGCCTCTCCATCCTTCAGGGCTCCACATCATTTCCATCAGCATGGAAAACAGCAGCAATCAAAAGGACCAGCGGGCATCCGCATCTGGCTCTAAATGCAGGGTAATGACCAACAGCTTGAGTGGCTTGTTTTTTTTCTAAGATATCTACAGGGAAATCAACTCATGGGGTTGTTTCCCTGCCACAGGCAGTGACTGCCCAAAAGGAGGTGAGGGACATAGCTATCCACTCCATGCCACCACCTCCCACACCTGCAAAGCCACTGTGGAGCCTGATGAAAACAGAGGTTGTGCTGGATGTGGAGGATGCAACATTTGTAGGGGAGTGTTCACTGTTACGTGCTACCTCTCACCACGCTCTGAGCTGTGTTTAATCAGGAGGTAAAAGCCTAGGCCAGAGCCTGCTCTCCAAATCAGATTAGATCATCTCAGCTGTGGGCAGATTAGAAGATGAGGGCAGGAACTGATGTGGGGGCTGCTTCCCAGTCCCTTCAACTCACTGCTTTGTATGCTGAGGCACAAAAGGAGACTTAACATCACGTAACACCTCTGTCTGACCCTGGGAAAGCAAGGTATGTGCCAATCCCAAACCTCAGCCCATCAGATCCTGACTGTGAAATAAGTACATCCAAGAGGCATGTTGCCTGCCTGCACTAGTGGGAGAAGAGCTGCCTCCACACCAAACAATTTGGACAGAAAGAGGAGATATAAACTAGATCTAATTCTTTTATGCTGACAGTGGTGAAACCCTGGCCCAGGTTGCCCAGAGAGGTAGTAGGTGCCCCATCCCTGAACCCGTACCAGGTCAGGTTGTTTGGGGCTCTGAGCAAACTGCTCTACTTGAGGATGACCATGCTGATGGGCTTTAAAGGTCCCTACTAACCCAAAGCATTCTGTGACTATAAAACACAACCCCAGCCCTCTCTCACCAGGATTTTGGAATCCCACAAATGGTGCAGAATAACCAGGATATTTTTGTCCTGAATGTATGCATCCTGTAAGGAAAGGACTATAAGTAAATGAGGGAAAAAAAGTAGGTGAAACAAAGTTGTTTGAAGTTTTTGTAAAGTATAGAATATGCCACACAGCACAAGTTCTATGTCTGATTACTACTAATTTACAGAAATGTGCAACAAATGTGCAAACACACACCCTGATGCCAATAACAAAATATGTATATCCACAGCTGGGACCTAAAGCACATCTTAAACACACCAAAAAGACTTAATCCTTCTCTCTCCTGTGTACCCTAACTGCTCACTGGGATTTTATTTATTTTTTTCCAGTCAAAATTGAAATGAAGGGAGGGATCACTTTTAGGATTAGATCCTGAAAACCAGATTCCAGCTGGGAGCTTGGGCACCTGCAGAGCAGCATTTATAAATGAAAGCACTGACATGACTTTAAACACAGTGTCGTCAGAAACTTAATTATGCAGCAGCAAGTCTCTAATTGGAAGTCACAGAGCAATATATTGGCTTTGCTGTGTTGTTTGATGCTCTCCAAACTGCTTTCCCAGGGTTGTTTGTGTTATCTGTCTTGGGTTTGAACAGTGGTGTTTGTTTGCAGGCTGTGGTGGGTTTAGCCCTATTTATCTTCATAGGCTTTGTTTTCTTGAATACAGTTTCAATTCACATGGATTTGTTTCAGTGTGCCAGGAAAACCCTTTTCACAGCTTTCTCCCAGCCCAGGAGCATGTTTGCACTGGGCCAAGCAGTGTACCTTGGGCATCCAAAAAACCCTACCGTGAGCACAGAAACACCAGCTTTCACCGAATCATAGAATGGTTGAGGTTGGAAGAGATCTCTGAGATCATCAAGTCCAGCTGCTTGCCTACTATTACCGCTAAGCTTTGCCCCCACACCCTTCAATGCTCCAAGCTGCAGGGCAGCTGGAAGCACAGGCTGAATAAGCATTGCCAAGAACAAAAGCAGGTTGAAGAGAAGTGAGTTGTTTAATATCTCCGTTACAGGGCCTGGGGCACTCATTTTTACCTCCCAATTACCTTTGTGTGTACCCTAACCCCAAACCCTGTATTCATTGTTTTTATACTATTTCATTAAACATGTTCTTCAGTAGCTTCTCCCCTTTACCTGGATCCTGACCTGAGACACCCTCTGTGAAACCAAGACTTAGAATGGGGTGCAACTGAGATTTGCTTTATTAGGATTTAACATCCAGCTCCTAATTGCTTAAAGCACACCCAGATTCTATCATCTTTAGTGTGGAACCTTTCATGTTGTACTGTGTGTGGAGGATGTCTCCTCCTCTGATTTCTGACTGATTACATCACACAGCAGCCCTTGTCTTCATCTTTATGGCCTTTAACAGCTGGGACCTCTAAAAACCCATTCTCATAGCTACATATTGTGAGAGGCTTAGTCTAAAGAAAGCTGGCATAAAATTAATAGTTTGGAGACTCTTTAAAATATCATAAATTAAACAGTGAGAATTCCAGGTGGATACACGTAGCACCATTGAATAGTGATGTTGCAATGGAAACAGTCCTGTAGGGGTGGAAATAAATCGTTTCACTTCTAGTGTGTAGGAACCCATGCAGCGAGCAGGTGGGATGGAGGAGAGGCCTAGGAGTGTACATGCAAAAGAAATGCTTAGAGGGAGAGAAGCCTGTGTTGAAGAAACATCTACCTCTGATAAATCAATTTGAAAGGTTTAAAAGCAGTGTGGTTTCATGCCAGACTGTTAAATTAGTTCATGTAATTAGAATTAAATAGTCGGTAAAAATGTCAAGTCTTATTTCAAACTTAAAAATAATAATAAATGCTTCTAAAGAAAAACTCTGAAGCAATCTGATCTAGCTGAAGACATCCCTACTGACTGCAGGGCAGTTGAACTAGATGACCTTTAAAGGTCCCTTTCAACCCACACCATTTGGTGATCCTGTGAAATTAAAGAACTAAGGGTAAATCCTTTTTGTCCGTTGTTTTCCACACAGTCATATTTTCTTTTGACTGAACCTTTGTGGACACAGTGATGCAACCTCCCCCTCCTTGGGGTGCTCTTCTGGCTGCTGAACTGCTCAGTCTTAAAGCACAGATGGCAGCTGTGAGCAATTACTTCATTTTCAGATCTCCTGATTCATTCTTTAAGCTGAACAAGTGTGACTTAATCATCCATTCTCTTCTCCTGACTTGTGTTTTCTTAATCCAGGTATCCTGTTGGTGCCAATGATAAGAAGATACAAGTATTTCAGGTTGGGTATCTCCCATTTGAAAACATTTTACTGCTTTCCTCATCTGCCTCATTCACACCACAAGTCTCCAGGGATTCTCAATTAACTGAAGGAAAGCCAGAATAATGTTAATCACCATTGTATTAATCTTGTATCTCATCTTGTAGTTGTTTAGTCTGATGAACCTCCCACCTGGTACATCCTCCCAACATTTCCCCTCTGTTGGGCCATCCTTCCCCTCCTACCCTGCTCATCCCAGGGCAGATCCAACCCACGAAGATTCAGCTATTCCCATAACATCTGGTATCTGCAACAGAAAATTCTGAAGCAGGAGAGTACAGAACTCTCATTACTTGAGCTAGAAACTTCCAGCCCAACTGATTCATCCTGTCATTTAAAAACCTGCTTCTTTCCAAACACAGTTGGGAGAGGTATAAACACACAGCCCTTTGGCATGGGTCCAGCCAGTGCCAACATCACTGTGCCACACACAGCATTGCAAAAGAGATTTTCCATGGCTCAAAAAAAGATAACAGTGCAATTGATATCACGTCTTAACCCAGGGGTTAGGAAAAGCCAAGACAATAAATCCACTCAATTTCAGATAGCCTGAAGAAATGTGACCTTTTCTCTGCTGTTTATAACCCAGAAGGCTGCAATGAGCACCTGATCCAGTTATGTTATATTTTTATTTACTTAATCTACCAGCAGACAGCTTTTAAACTTGCCTGATTTTGGAGATCTACTCAGAACTGGCAGCACAACTCACATCCCCCAGGAGGGAAGGGTTTGATGACAGCCCCATGTGACCCATCACTTGGTTATTGCTTTCCCAGGTCTCCATTGATCAGACCCTTCCCTTGTAATTAGATACATCTATTTTCTTTGTCTTCCTGTTGAATTATGAGGTGTTTGAGGCAGGCATCATCTTTCTGAGCTATGATTGTTCAGTATCTAGCACAACCAGAGCCTAACCCTTGGCTGGAACTCGTAATCACCACAGTAATGGAAATATTGCATTTTCCAGTTGCAAATTGAAGCGTCAGTTCTCAATTAACTGGGATAACCAAAGGATAAACACCTAGAGAATAGCAAAAAATATGGTTAAAAAGGCATGTGCTTTAAACTGAACAAAATATGCTTTTATAGCTTATGTATAAAATTGAATTATTGAATGAAACCATGCTCCCTTCATTGTGTCAGCTCTATTGACCCCATGGAAATGTTCAGGCTCACAGATACAATTGGAAACACTTCCTTTATTTTCCTTTTTTCCAGTTCTTAAGGAACATTTTTGCATGTGATCCCTTGACTTGCTTTAAGACAAAACACTGTCTACTGCCAAGGAGAGCTCAGATATAGCCCCTCTGCCAGCTGCAGCATCTTGAGCAGCTTAAACCACCCACAGCGTTGTAGCCTCCACTTCATACTGGACAGAAGATACTAAATACTCAGAAAATGATGAAATATGGCACCAGCATGTGCTCATGATTCACTACAGTTATTGAAGCTTCATTTTATTAACTGGATATAGAGCAGAAATGCCTGAAGAGACGAAGGATGAATGTTTTCTGTTTAATGGTGGTTACAGCTGAACAAGTCACAAACTCTGTCTCCATTTGCTTCCAACTTAATCTCCTTAGGAAACACTCTCACAAAGTGCATTTGAAAAAGGGAAAACCATCTAACTTGTGGACAGATGGTGGGATAGGAGTATTGCATCTTCCCCCAGAATGCACCGATTTCCTTCACCAGTCCTTCCTGTGTAGAAGAAGCTGAAGCACTGACAAAATAAGTGGCCAGAAAACAATCCGAGGGATTGGAAATGAGCAATGCACTGGAAAAGCAACACAGCTCAGAGAAACATCGGGAGATGAAACTAAAGCTCTGAAACCTGTTGGCTTGGGGATTCAGTTTTCTTTCCCCCATTTCTCTCCCTTCCAGGACCTGAAGGGGGCCTACAAGAAAACTGGCTTGTAATGGCAGGACAAAGGGGAATGGCTTTAAACTGGATTTAGACTAGAGATTAGGAAGAAATTCTTTATCGTGAGAGTGGCGAGACAATGGAACAAGTGACTTTTGCAGGGCTGAGTCCTATTGCCATAGCTAAGGGGTCATCTCCTGGATAAATATTTAAATTCCCTCCCATCTTCAGGAATAAACCCAAAAAAATGTTTAAGCAATTTTACAGGTCATTTACTGTATGAAAACCTGATCTGCAACTGAGATACAAAGGCATTGGTTGTCTTCATCTTTTAGTGCTTTGACAAGCTTCATCTCATCCCTGTATAAAAGGATTCCCTACATATCCAAATACCTTGGTTCTGGACACTTTTCCCCTTCCTGAGGCAGCCCAAAGTAGAGGTATAATAATCTCTTACATCTGGATTGGAATCCCCTGGATGTCAAGCAACATCCTTACAGATGTGCCGACACCTTTCCCATCTCATGAGAGCTTAGAGTACCCATTAAATTACTTGGACCTGTTCAGATATTTGTGTGAGTACAGCCTGGCTACAACAGCCACTCGTGGAGGACATCTTCACCCCCCAGCCTGGGTTGCATAGTCCAGACATCTCCAGCTCAGCTACACTTCAGAGGAAGAGCAGGTCAACCACTTTTCCCCCTTCTCCTCTGCCCAATGGAGAGCCTGACTAAAACAAAGAGCCCTTACAAGTAAAATACACAGATTTCAACAAATCCATATTTGCATAAACCTCTAGTTTTCCTAACCACAAAATGTTATATAAATTACTTGCAGACACTTTCCCCTTTTCCTTGTCTTTTAGCAGAGCAAACTATAATTTACATTCTGTTTGCAGGCGAATCAAGTGAGATGCTTAATTATAAATAGCACTTGTAAATATAATCCTTTCAGCTGGAGTATTTGTATAGTGAAAATGAGCAAGACCTTAATAATGATTTCAGTTACAAAACTTAATTAGGCTTGTTTCTCATTCTGGTGTACATTTGCTGGGGCCATGAAACACCCAGGAGCATAGCCTTGGTAGGTATAAGGCATCCAAACTCCACCAGCAACAGTGACAACTAGCACTAGCTGGGGATCTGTGCCCAAAGAGATACAAATGGTCCCTAAAAATGAAAATTAGGCCAATTATTTTTATTTATTGGGGTCTAAAATGCATGCTTTCTAAAGCCAAGTCTGTGTTCAGCAGGTGAATAACTTGTATACATTTGTATAACTTGCCACCAAGGTTAGGGAAAGGTGGAGGAGAATGTACATCAGAGTTGATAGGATTTTTATTTTTTCCCAAATAAATTTACTAGGATAGATCATCTTCTGCGGGTAATAAGGTACAAGATAATAGGGTACAAGATATTATTTTTATGCTTGGTCCAATTGCTCAGACATCATGAGGTGCTACCCAGTTGGAAACCACTAACGTTACCAATCACCCTGCAGCCTTGAGGCCACCCAAAACTGAATGATGATACAAAAATGGAACTAGAGATTAAAAATTATGTTTAAGAGGCAATAAGACTACATGATAAAGAGCTGAAAACATTTCAATCAGGAAAGGTTTTTTTACTACAGTTACTGTGCCAGAGTTTGGTCATCCAAGGGAATTTGAAGTGCAAATGACACAAAGAGAAAAGAAAACATTTTGTGCAGCCAGCTCTTTCTTTAAATTACCTTTTGAAGTTTGATTTGTTTTCAGAGTTCATTCCTCCTCTTTGCTCGTCAGGTGAAGCCCTCTGCTTGCCAACGCAAGTCTATGTATGATAATGAATGCAATACCATCCACAGAATTCTTCTGACATGAGGCTGAGAATAAATCGAACTAGTGTTTGCATGAATTCTCTTAAAAAATAAGAGGCTCTTATTTTTATGACACGGTTCCTTATCATAAAATAAATAAATATATAAGCAAAAAGTAATATGGGTAGAAGCCAAACTGAATCTTTACAAATCACAGGCTCCAGATAGGAGCTGCTAGAGAGCCTGACTGCCTCAGCTCATTCATGCAAACAAACTTCACCAGGCAAGCAAGTACTGTGACGTCTCAGTTGGGTCCTCTCAATGTGGCACAAAAACTCAAAGAACTGGTGAACAGAAATTGCAAAAAGAGTAATTTTTTTAAAAGGATTGGAAATTCAACCAGTTGTAATGTTTACTGCAATTTATTCTTAGGGAGGTTCCAGCACTCCTGAAAATCCATCTAGGCGAGTGTCTTTAAAGTACCAACTTTCATCCTTTTTGCTAATGAAACCAGTGCAGATGGAAGGCACACCTAGAAAAATATCTCAGGCTACAACTGGGTAATCCAAATGACCTGGGATTAGAAAGATATTTGTATCCTCCTGGGCAACGAGTGCTATCCTAATCATGCCAAGTCACTGAGCAGGAACTCCCTGAAGGCTACTCTCCATCTCCTCTGAACTGTCAGAACTGCACTTGGCTTAACCATGAGAAGGGAAAGCCTGGTGATATTTAGAATCAAAAGTATTAGCCTCACTGTAAGGAGTGCCTGGGGAACATCTCCCTTGGTTAAGGTGAGGTATTTAACTCATACCTAAGGGTGTGCAGATGTTTGCACCCTGCTGAAGCTGTATTATATTCTATAGGACATGAAAGAGTGTTAAAGATGCACTGAATCAAAGATATCTCATGATTTCACAAGACCAAAGACAACTTATATTGGCAAAGTCAAAATGCAGCCAATGTTTACAGCAACACAAATTTACTTCAGACTCAAATACAACAAACACAGTGAAGGGTTTGTCCTGAAGAGCAGCCTTGAGCACCACCACACAGATATTTTAACCAAAACTCTGTGACAAAAAAAGGATCAATGTATTGTCTTACAGCCAACTGCTGAAGTGATTCTCACGAAAGACAAGAGATGCCATGGCTTGGAAGCTTTGCTGAAGCAGGGACTGATAGCCGTTCAACTTGGACAAGCTTTAAACACCTTGTAATACCCAGCAGTTTTAAATATGCATTTCTGCTTCAGAAAACAGAAAGTATTGGGACAAATGCTATTAAAAAATGTTTTTAAAGTGTTGTTTCTGTCCATTAGACCAACATATTTGTTAAACAGCCACATGAGGAGTGTGAAGGTAAACAGAGAGACCTTTGATGTGCAGATTTGTAAATTAGGAAAAAAATCTACCACACAGCGATTACACAGCTGATTAATTTTCAGGAGAAACTTCATCTTTTTATTAAGAAAAAGGAATGCAATTATAAATTTGGCATGAAACAATTTATCCCATACTCGGCATTTCTTCCTCTTTGCCAGTTTAATGCCTCAAAATTATTTATCTTATTATTTATCTCTCTGTTTGTTTTTGAAGGACATCTTTTTGTGCCTTCGAGCCACTTTATTCATTAGTTCTCCAGAGTTCATGTCCTATTTCATTATGTTTTAATCTTTACAGTTGTTAATTTGCATTTCATTTCCTGTTGCAGAGAAAAAATTACTACCAAAAAAATAGTTATTGTAAATATTAATACAAGTCAACTGATAATCATCCAAGAAAGCTATTTGCAGCAACAATAATTACCTATGTCTAAGGCAGAAAATAGCAATTCAAGCAGTAACAGAGACAAAACACCTTCACAAAAGCACAGACTGGGCAATCACAAAGCAGCACTATAATTAACAATAGCTTGCCTCAGAGAGAAAGGGCCTGGAAAAAGAGCAAGATCTGTTTGGTAACCAGCTGTCTAAAGCTGTCAGAAGCTGGGCTGCGTTATCCTCTCCACAGTACCTGTTAAGTGCAAGCAACTGCTTAACTAATATCATGGCTGTGACACTGACCTACAGAAACTTGGAAAACAGTAAAACAATAAAAAATTCTACACCAGAAGAACCAACCAAATAAGGCATCCCCCTCCACACATCACCTTTAGAGCTCAACTCAGCTAAACAAGGAAAATTCTTTTAACTTACCCAAATCTGGACCATCATCCTGTAGCTCTGAGTTTCACTGTTTCTGCCCCAGACCAGTTCACCACCAGGCTGCTCCACAGACACCAGTCAAAAGAAACCATCTTCCCTGTCTCCAGAACAGTTTAAATGGATTCATAGAGTCATACAATGGTTTAGGCTGAACTGAATCACTTGAAGGCCTCATCCAGCATGAGCCTTGAACACCTCCCAGGAGGGGGCATTCACAACCTCCCTGGGGAACCTGTTCCAATGTCTCACTACCCTCAGTATACAAAAATTCTTCTTAATTTCCAGTCTAAATCTGTCCTTCTGAAGCTTCAATCTATTCCTTCTTGTCCTACCACTACAAGCCCTTGTGAAAAATCGCTTCCCCACTTTCCCGTAGGCCCCTTCAGGTACTGGAAGGCCACTCAAGGTCTCCCTGGAACCTTCTTTTCTCCAGGCCAAGCAGTCCCAATTCTTGTAGCCTGTCCCTACAGGGGAGGTGCTCCAGCCATCTGATCATCTTAGTGGCCCTTCTCTGGACCTGCTCCAGCAGTTCCATGTCCCTCTTATGCTAGAGGCACCAGAAGTAGACAGTACTCCAGGTGGGGTCTCATGAGAGCAGAGGGGCAGGATCACTTCTCTCATCCTGCTGATCCACACTGCTTTTGATGCAGCTCAGCACACAGCTGCCTTCTGGGCTGTAATCACACATTATCAGCTCACGTTGAGTTTTCATCAACTGACACTCCCAAGTCCTTCTCCTTCAGACTGCTCTCGAGCCACTCCTAGCCCAGATGATGTTTGTGTTTGGGATTGCCCCAACCCAGGTATAGGACCTTGCAATTGGCCTTGTTGAACTTCATGAGGTTGGCTTGGGCCCACCTCTCAAAAACTGTCCAAGTCCCTCTGAATGGATCCCTTGCCTCCAGTGTGCCAACCAGACCACACAGTTTGGTGTCACTCACAAACTTGCTGAGTGTGCCTCAATCTCACTGTCCATGTCACTGACATAGCTCTTAAACAACACTGGTCCCAGTACTGACCCCTGAGGGATGCCACTTGTCACTGGTCTCCATTTGGATATCGAGCTGCGACCATCCAGCCAATTCCTTATGCATCGAGTGGTCCACCCCTCAAGTCATTGAGGCTCTATGCTCAGAGAAAAATGAATCAAGTTCGTTCTTTTTTTCTTCTTTTTGTTTCCCACTCCAATTCCTCATCTTTTCTGTGATTCCACAACTGTTGTGACAGGGGCCAGCCCTCCACCACCCACACAGACCTGGGTGACTCTTGGGTGCTGCTGTAGCACACCAAAGGAGCTGTCATTAGGACAAAATGACCCAACTAAAATTCTGAGAATTTTCCAGGATTGATCCTTGGTATATAAAAAAATTAAGAGCTTCAATCTGGAAAAACAGAGCCTTCCTTGATGTCAGATGTGAGATAATTTAATCACTAAGTTGGAAACTCCTTGGAACTGACCTTTTAAGCACAGTCCTCATGGAGTTGCCTTCTGCAAGAGGAAGAGAGTGGAGAGCATGAAGTCCTGCTGCCCTGCAAACCCATGGAGAATCCCAGACCTGCTATGCTCTGCCAGTGGTATAATTTCTCAAAGAACTGGAAAAAACTGTGCTAACCCAACCTCCCATCAGAAGAGCACATGATAAGTTTATAGAAAGAATGATTGCAAGGTGCATGGGAAAAAAAGTGGTGCTAGTGAAGTCAAACAACAAAACACCCAGGAATTACCTGGAATTTGCAGCTGAGCAAAGTCAGTCTCACATCTGCCACCTCCCATCAGATAATATTCCCTTCCTCAGAAAAATGACTCATACCCATACACATCTTCTAGATGTTTTCTCTGGCTTCCCCCAGGGTTTGTTGTTTACTACTACAGCCTACACCAAGCACCAGTTGTCACCCAGCTTCATTTTCACCAGCCTTGTCCTGGGGGACACCACATGTGGGAAGAGTCTCAGCAGCTTTACTGAACTTCCATATTCCCTAAAACAAATTGCTTGCTTCTTTCCAGAGGAACAGGCCAAGTTCTGATGTCCCTAGGTAAAGTCTATAGCAACCACATTAGAGTCCCTTGAGGTTTGCTGGGTTTTAAGTGGAGCAGGGAGGCTTTAGCTGACAGATAAACAAAGTTTGGCAGAGCCATTCCAGATTCTGCAGCAGTTGCTCAGATTTATAGGTGAGAAAAACAGAAGAAAAGTTAAATTAAAAAAGGTAAATGTGTTGAACAAGATGAAGCAAGGACTGAAATAACAGAAGCTCCCATTCAAGAGTTTGGCAACAAACAGTCCCACCCTTGCTTTATGATCTCTAATCCAAGATGAGATAATTCCTTTTCTCCTTCTTCCCAAGCTCATTCAAGAAAATCTGGCACAAGGGATGATTTTGCAGCATCGTGCACAAACCCCGCACGAAGCAGGAAGGCAAAGCCCCCACTCTGATCAGCTTAAATGTTAAGCAAAGGCACAATACCCATCTTAATCACCCTCGTGTTCTCTTCCCTTCCTGCTTTACTCTCTTTTATCCTCTCCGTCAAAGCCATCTCCATGGATTCTGAAAACCTTGGAAACAGCTTAGGTTTTTTAACTGTTGAGATCACTCCTAATTCTTCTTACCTCCTTCCTGCTTTTCTTTCCTGCTGGACCAAATTCCATCCCTGCTGGACCAAATTCCATCCCTGCCAGGCTGTTGCCCCTTTAACTGTTACCTGCAGGCTCTCCCAAGTGTCTTTCCTGGACTTATGCTGGACTTAGTGGAGTGTTGGATCACAACTAGGGCTTTGAAGCACTGCAGGAATCTCAACTAGAAATTTCTGCAATCATAACTTTAGTGACAAAACGCACCTATTTTATAACTATCATGAAATTCTCCTTTTTCACTTGTGGCTGCCTTGACACTATTGTGGTGCAGAATTACACTTAATAAGTAGTCTTCTGTACTCAGAGTCAGAGTCTAAATGCTGCAGAAAGATGAATGTCTTTGAATCAGCTTCCCTTTGAAGTCATGCAATGGTGTCCATGATCTTAAAATCATACCATTCTTTCATGTGCAAAAGACCTCTAAGTTCATGGAGTCCAGCTATTGACCTGACACCACCATGGCCATTAAACCATGTCTCAAAGTGCTACATCTACATGTTCTTTGAACACCCCCAGGGATGATGACTTCACCACCTCCCTGGGCAGCCTGTCCCAATGCCTGACCACTCTTGTAGGAAAGAAATTTTTCCTAATGTCCAACCTAAACCTCACAGAATCACAGAAGTTGGAAGGGACCTCAGAAGATAATCTAGTCCAACCCCCCTACCAGAGCAGGACTAGCTATACCAGATCACACAGGAATGCATATAAGTGGGTTTTGAATATCTCCAGAGAGAGAGACTCCACAACCCCCCTGGAACTTCCTATGCCTCAACTTCCACCTCTTGCCCCTTGTCCTGTCATTGGGCAGCGCTGATAAGATCCTGGCTCCATCCTCCACCCTTTACATATTTATAAACATTAAACTTCCCCTGGTGAAACTCAAGGCCATTTTCTTTCATTCTATCACTTGATACCAGGGAGAAGAGACCAACACCCACCTCACTACAACCTCCTTTCAGGTAATTGTAGAGAGCCATAACAGCCAAGCACATGGCTCGGGTTTGGCTCCTGAAGCGGTCATTTGTAATGATGCATCAAAAAGGTTTTGATGAGTGAATGATAAAAGTAAACAGGACACAGTAATAATCAGGAGTTATTTATAGCCAGGAAAGACACCACTGTTGTCAATTTTCCAAAGTGACTTTGAAGGAACTTTTTAAAGGGGATGTTGAGAACATTTCCCCCCTCCCACCTGCACACAACCATAACCATTATTGATAGCGTTTCTCAAATGGCAGGTACAGAGAAACAGAGCCTGTTATTTTGTGTCAAAATTGGTTTATGGCACCATATTTTTCCCTTGTTTAAGGCAGCGCCACTCATTTACAGCATTCAACAATGTGATTTATGTACTTTAGCAAAGCTTACTACATTTAAATGTTTTAGGCATTTCATTTTTACAACATACCTTGTTCCAATATAATCAATGTGTCTTTTTTTTTTTTTCCCCTCCTCCCTGGGGCTGTGATAGGAATGCAGTTTGTGGTTTATAGCAAAATCAATGTAAGAATTAATGGGTGACGAACAAAGTAAATTGTAAAAAGTACAGAAAGGTTGTGAGATCTCTTTTGCTGCATCGATTCCATTAGCATTATGTTGCCCAGTTGCGCAGAGTTTCATATTTGATAAGCAAGCAGCAGACTTCATATTCTGTAGAAGACAAAATGGGGGAAGTTCAGCACTGAAAGAACCATGCCAAAGTCATTGAGGTTAAAATAAGAACGGAGAGGAGCCAAGGTGGACGCTGAAACAAAATGGGCTTCAGGAGCAGCAGCCGTAAACATCAGATGGTCAGGATGGGGCCGCTCTGACTTTTATTAAAGGCTGTGATACTTGAGAGATGACATTCTCATCAGGTTTGTACTGATGGGTTATCTAGGTTATAATTAATTCAAAACAATGGTCAGAAGAGAATGTGACTCTCGAGTTTTCTTGCAGCTTTTTTTTTTTTTTTTTTTTTTTTTTTTTTTAATGCTTGCAACCCAGATTTCTTGCTAGAGACAGAAAGGGGGAAGAGCTCTAGCATGCTACAAGTAATGTAACCTAGGAAATATTTTTTTCTTTCACAGAATTCCAGAATGGTGAGGATTGGAAATGACCTCTGGAGACCATCTAGTCCAACAACCCTGCTAAAGCAGGGTCACCCACAGCAGCTTGTCCAAGTGGGTTTGGAATATCTTCAGAGAAGGAGACTCCACAACCTCTCTGGACAGCCTGCTCCAGGGTTCCAGCACCCTTACAGCAAAGAAGTTGCTCCTCATATTCAGATGGAACATCTTCTGCTCCCTGTGATACTCACATACTGGGATTTATGGAAAACTAACAGACTTGGATCAAATATGTTTGTTTGTAGACACCTTTTCAAGAGTCCAGTTACCTCTAATAATTACTTAACACTTTGACTCATATTTCTGCTTCACAGCTGGTATCACCAAATTGCAGCAGTGACCTCCCAATGTTTAGAAGCATCTCTGATTATTCTTATTCTAAATAACAGATGAGATGCATCTGTTCATTTTGCTACATTACTTTTCAAAGCTCTGACCTAATAAAGCAATTACTGTTCAAATCAGGCTCTAGATATCTTCCACAGCCAAAGGGAAAGCATTCTGGGGTGCTGTAGCACTCTAATCTTTTCCTTTGGGAACATTCTTTTTGTAGAATTATCTAGGTTGGAAAAGACCTTCAAGATCATAAAGTCCAACCATTTTATAACCATCAACAGTTTTTAATAGGTGCCAGCAAACAGGTCCAAGACTAGTAGCCCTGATATTTTCAGCAAGAATATTATCTTCCAGATGTTTTAAATTGTCTTCACATGGCACCTTTTGTTCACTCTGTTAGCTGAAGTCAGAAAGTTTATTGCTCCTCAGGATGCACTTGGAGCAAAAGAATTTAATTATATCCAATTTCAAAACAAATTGTTGATACAGCCTCAAAGTGCCAGTAATTAGATAATTTCACAGTGTATGTTCCATTATCACTGTCATATTGTTGATTTGAACACTTCTTAGCTGAAGAGTCCTCCTAGCACTGCAGCTACCCAGCACTAAATGTAATAATAGGTGGTGTGATTGGCAAAGGTCACCCACTGCTCTCAGATTTAAAGCTCTGGAGAAATCCCTGCTCAAATGCAGAGATGTAGATGGCAAGGATTAAAATGCTGGCTTTAATGAAAATGGTAATAAAATACTCATTGACTTCCCAGGGTTTAAATATAATCAGTTCCTTGCAAATAAAGATGATTAGTGACATAAACTAAATATTAAATAAACAATTATGATGAGCTCTAGCCTGACTTTGAAGGCCAAAAGGACTAATGCAGAAAGACCCTGTTTATTCACACATGGACCCCTTAACCCAGTTAAAAGCATGTGCTACACACACTAAATCTGCCTCAGAGCACTCAGCAGCCAGCTTCCAAAAGAAACCCTTGGTTGCTATGAGTCTTGCCCACTTCTAACCACCTGGAGAAGAGGATGGGCTTCAATAGCCATACCTACTTTGGGAGGACAGGAAGTAGGACCAGAAACATCCTACCACACCTTCTACCACTTCCAGTACTGTTCAGGCAAAGAGCAAACCCTACATGGGAAGCGTGAGTTTCTGCTAAGGCATGACAAAGGGGCTGGCCATGAGGCCCCATTTGTGTTCCTTGCTCCTGAGCTTCCCACCTGCTCCAGTCCTAAAGACACTGGGATTTGGAGTCATTATTATTTTGGGGTCATTATATTAGTTTTGACACACACATCCTGACAGTATCAGCAATAGTGTGGCCAGCAGGACTGGAGAGTTTGTCTCTGGTGAGGCCACACCTCAATTACTGAGGTCAGATTTGGGTCTTTCTTTACAAGAAGGTCACTGAGGTGCTATAGTGGGACCAAAGAAGGACAGTGAAGCTGATTAAGGGTCTAGAGCACAAGTCTTGTGAGGAGCACCTGAGAGAACTGGGGTTTTCAGTCTGGAGAAAATGAGGCTGAAAGGAAACCTTGGCGCAAGAAATTCTGCAGCAGTTTCTGAGTTAACAGAGGTAGGATTTTAATTTTTTTCCCATTTTTTTTGTTTTTGACAGCAAGACATGCAGATAATGAATTTTTAATTATTCTATTAAAACATTGCATCATTATCTTTTTGTCAGAAGTAATTTTTATTCCGTTTTAAGCTGTTGGTGATTTGAGGTACACAAATTACTGCTTAAACCACATGCCACAAGCATAGTAATTGCTAACCTCAGAGTTTAGGATTTTATGATTGCACAGTTATTTTAGTAAGACATGGACCAAATTGAAGCTTGCTTAATAAGGAAGCACCAGCTAAAGTATCCATCAATATACAGTGATCTTAGATCCTAGCAGCTGGAGCATTCAAAGGAAAATGCAAGCATCTTTATGAGACAGATGTTGAAGATGGTCAGCTTTCAACACGTTTAGCTTAGCAAAGGGTTGGGTAAACAGAATTTTATGTTTAGTAAAGTGATATGATACATCTGGAAATCAGAAGGAGTTCCATAAAAAAAGTTTTAGTCCACTTACCATAATGGAAGAGGAGCCAAGGTCTTCATATTAAATAGACTGACTGAAGGAAGTTGTTACTATTTATTAACAGTGAGATGCCTTTAATGAGGCATCAGCTCATGATCAGATTCAGGTGAGGCTAGTCAAGGCATTCAAAAGTGGGTGGGCAGGACGTGGATGGTGATGGAGGAAGGCAGGAAGAACACCTTTGTAATATCAGGTGATAGAGCAGAAATGGCCTGAAATTGTGCCAGGGGAGGTTTAGGTAGGATATTAGGAAAAATTTCTTTCCTGAAAGAGTAGTCGGGTATTGGAACAGGCTGCCCAAGTGGAGTCACCATGCCTGGAGACGTTCAAGAAACATATGGACAAGACACTTTGGGAAGGTTTAGTGGCCATGGTGGTGTTGGGTTGAATTTGGACTCATTGATCTTAGAGGTCTTTTCCAACCAAAACAATTGTATGAGTCTATAACACTCATTTTCTTAAAGAATCATAGGCCTGCAAGAGGGACAAAAAAAATATATATTAAAATATCGAATACCTAAAGGAACATTGCACATTGCAATAAGAGCTATCTGAATATGCAAGATGTCATCCATCCTCCTTTTCCCTTAAGTAAAGAAACTGTCAGATAATGGCCAAATAAATCAGTCAGCATTAGCAGCCACGGCTGCTGCCCCTGCCTGTGAAGTGCAGCGTAAGCTCTGCCCCAAGACTTATGGCGCACTCCAAACTTCAGATTGTTCTCCACGAGGCGTGCTGAGATCTGGAGATCATATTTCACTTTTTAATTAAAATGTATTTCTCACTCCCCATCTACAGAAGGAAAAACAACATAAAAGTAATTGAGACTTCACGTTTCACATGTCAAACCATGATAGCTTTTCTTACGTGCTGGCATGCCAAATAAGTACTTATAACACGATTCACCATCAAAAGCAAAGCACCCTCCTTTCCAAGGATGACGGAATCAGGCTTAGATAAAATAGGAACCAGCTCATGCTTAAAATGAATCCTCATGTCAGACTACTGCACCTTTGCAAAGTCCTTCATCTCTCTAAAACCTGCCATACTTCATTATAGTATATGGTGAAAGGCACCAGCCTCTCCAGGCATCTCACAAAAATTACCTACTAAAGCAGACAGTATTCAGAAATTAATGCCTTTAGAACCCATGAGCAGGACCGAGTCATATACTGCTGGCTGTAATTTCAAGGTCTCATTCATTCCTCCCTGGTATCAAGTATTTTGTTGTAGCCTTTTTGTGGTGAGCTTTTATTTCTATGGGTTTCTCTGCCACTAATACACCAGTAAAAGGAAACGTATAACAAGCAAACAAAGAGAAGAAAAGAAAGTGTTTCCTGCACTTGGAAGGTACTGCAGGTTGGAAGGGATATGAAACAACAGGCTATGTCTCCGGCAATGGGTGCCTGAAGATGAAGGACCATTCCTGTGGCATGGGAGGGGTATGGTCCTCAACGGGATGGACATTTTACAAGGGTGTGTAGTGATAGGAGAAAGTATAATGGCTTTAAATTGGAAGAGGGGAGATTTAGATTAGATATCAGGAAGAAATTCTTCACTGTGAGAGTGGTGAAACTGACCTAGGTTTCCCAGAGAGGTGATAAATGACTCAGCCATTGAAACATTCAAGGCCAGGGTGGATGGAGCTCTGATTACCTGGTCTAGTGGAAGGTGTCCCTGCCACAGAGCTGTAACAGAGATCTTTAAGGTCCCTAACAAACCATTCTATACTTCTTCACAGCAGGCCTGTCCAAAAAAACCAAGTTTTAAATTTCCCTTTTACACAAACAAATAAACAACATTAAAAATGGAATTTCACCAAGTGTTTTTATTCTGGTGGGGATTTTTAACAACCCTTCTAAAGCTGGGGGTGTGTGAACTGACCCCCTGGGATGATCTTCTCTTAACACAGGCAATGCAAAACTCACTGTCATGTGAAATGTACCTGCCTCTGCCATGATACCTCCTCAACTGCAGAGGTAATTTGACAATATATGCAATTGCAAACCCACAAAATATAGGGCTGAATGGTGCAGAAATAATGATTAGTGTAGTAAGAACTGAAAGTAACCTGAGATTACCGTTGAGGAATGCCAAATTTGCCCATTACCTCAGCTTAATGGAGCACTTTCAAGTCTAAACAACTAGTTTTCCAAGGATTTTCTACAGCTTCCTGAAAATCAGAGCACAAGCATAAGCTCCCAGCACCATCCCAATTTCCTCTCCATGATAACTTTTCAATTAGTCTGAGTAGAGTAGCTACAGAAAATAGAGAACCTATAGAAACCTATGCACCTCTGCACAGCTTTTCAAAAACAAGTAGAGGGGATTCAAGGCTGGATAAATAGTGGAGTGTTATTGTGCTGCATCTAAGACACGAGAAACCTTTTCAACTACTGTCATTGAATTCCTTTCTTATTTTCATTTGTTAGTTCCACCTCATTTTGAATCCATTCCTTTATTTCTACATTAAATCCGATCAGTTCAGAGCCATGATCTGATCATGCCTAAGGTCCATGGATAGATGGCACATCAGACATGAAAGAAAAGTGATTAGGAGCCCTATACTTGGCATGCTCTGTCTCATATCTACTGAAACGTTGTTACAGTGAATGCAAAACCAATGTGGCCTGACACTGGGGAAAGTTAGAAGACTAGAAGACATAAAATGCATGAGTTATTTTTTACATTAGGTAGCAAACTGAGTTCTCCTTTAACCACTTAATTACCTTTGGCTGACAGGAAAAAACATTGCTATGAAAATTAGTATTATCTTTATTATGGATGTGTCCCTGAAGATGCTGATGCACTGACTTATATATCTACGTACAGGGCCTGGAAGTGATGAAATAATTCTACCTGTGAGCAGATGCAATGGTTTTGTACCATCACCAAGGATTTATTATGTAGTTTAACGGTCATTACTTAGCATCATCTGCTGTCTTTATATATTCTCCATCACCATATCCATTTTCCTCTTTCAACCTTATTATCTTACGTATATGAACAAAGAATATAAAGGGTGATGGAAATATAAACCAGGCCTAACTGAACATAGGTGAGTTAAGCTCAGCTGCCCTGAGCTCAGATAAAAGACCCTCAGTGTAAGGTGTATTGGGCATATGACATAACTCTAGCACAGTGCCCGAGGGAAGGACAACCTAATGCTTAAAACTAAGCAGTGCCTTTCCACTTTGTTGGTACTTTCAGATACATACATGCTTCTTCCAGCATCTCACTTCTCCATCCATGAAACATGAACAATATTGCTGCCATTTTCTACCAAGATCTTCTGGTTTAACCTACTTAGTTTCCTTCTGAAAAAAAAAAAAAAAATCCTTCAATTGAGGCCATGCCCTCAGAGAAACTTGCATTAGGCTATCATCCTAGTAATGTTAAAGCCTACTTTCAGAGAGTTAGACTTCCCAGTACCTGGGGACAATGGCCTAATTTACACTGCACTGAACCAGGCCCCAGAATTGAGGTGTTTAACAAAAAATATTTTAAAAAAAGCAGTGTAGGTGGGGAGAGATATTCACTGAACTGACTGCAGAGGCTACTAATCCTGGAGAAAAAGGCTAGCACAGGCTCTGCTGCCATTGATGCATCTCTACGGCTACATGAATTCAGGTAGAAGCCACCAGCAGCCAGTCAGATGGAAAGGAAGAGCTGACTGCAAAATCAGTACCCAAACTCAGAATCAATAGAATGGCTTAGGTTGGAAGGGACCTTTAAAGGTCACATCTAGTCCAACCCCTCTGAAGTCAGCAGAAGAACTGCAACTGAAGAAGGTTGCTCAGCCCCCTAACAACATGACCTGGAATGGTTCCAAGGATGGAGCACCTATGACTTCTCTGGGCAACCTGGTCCAGAGTCTCGCCACATTCACTGTAAAAAATTACTTCCTTCTATCCAGTCTAAATCTCCCTCTTTTAGTTTAAATCATCACCCATTGTCCTGTCACAACAGGTCCAGCTGAAAAGTCTGTCCCCAGCTTTCTCATCAGCCCCTTGAAGTACTGAAAGGCCACCAAAAGGTCTCCCTGGAGCCTTCTCCAGGTGGAACAACCCCAGCTTTCACACAGCACTTACAGGATGGCCAAGGGATCAGGCCCAGCCAGCATGGATTTAGGAAGGGCAGATCATGCCTCACCAACCTGATCTCCTTCTACAATCAGGTGACATGCCTGGTGGATGTGGGGAAGGCTCTGGATGTCGTCTACCTGGACTTCAGCAAGGCTTTTGATATTGTCCCCCACAGCAAAATCCTGGCCAAGATGTCAGCTCATGGACAGCAGCACTCTGTGCTTGGTTAGGAACTGGCTGGAAGGCTGAGCCCAGAGAGTGGTGGTAAATGGTGCCACATCCAGCTGGCAGCCAGTCACTAGTGGTGTCTCCCAGGGATCAGTGCTGGGCCCCATGCTCTTTAACATCTTTATTGATGATCTGGATGAGGGCATTGAGTCTATCATCAGTAAATTTGCAGATGACACCAAGCTGGGGGCAGGTGTTGACCTGTTAGAGCGTAGGAGAGCTCTGCAGAGGGACCTTGACAGGCTGGACAGATGGGCAGAGTGCAAGGTCATGAGATTTAACACATCTAAGTGCTAGGTTCTGCACATTGCCCACAACAACCCCAGGCAGCGCTACAGGCTGGGGTCAGAGTGGCTGGAGAGTGGCCAGGCAGAAATAGACCTGGGGGTGCTGGTTGATAGTAGGCTAAACATGAGCCAGCACTATGCCCAAGTGGCCAAGAAGGCCAATGGCATCCTGGCCTGCATCAGGAACAGTGTGGCCAGCAGGAGCAGAGAAGCAATTCTGCCCCTGTACTCAGCACTGGTAAGGCCACACCTTCAGTCCGGTGCCCAGTTCTGGCCCCTCAGTTTAGGAAAGATGTTGACTTGCAGGAACACGTCCAGAGAAGGGCAACAAAGCTGGGGAGGGGTTTGGAGCACAAGCCCTATGAGGAGAGGCTGAGGGAGCTGGGGTTGCTTAGCTTGGAGAAAAGGAGGCTCAGAGGAGACCTTATTGCTGTCTACAACTAACTGAAGGCAGGTTAGCCAGGTGGAGGTTGGTCTCTTCTCCCAGGCAACCAGCACCAGAACAAGAGGACACAGTCTCAAGCTGCACGAGGGGAGGTTTAGGCTGGATGTGAGGAAGAAGTTCTTCACAGAAAGAGTGATTTGCAATTGGAATGTGCTGCCCAGGGAGCTGGTGGAGTCACCATCACTGGAGATGTTTAGGAAGAGACTGGATGGGGTGCTTAGTGCCATGGTCTAGTACCCCAGTGCCCTGGGGTACCAGCCACCCCTTCCCCCCTTCCCCAAAGCTCTGCTCTCACAGACCACAGCCTTTCTCTGTAGGATTGTGATGAGCTTGTGATACCACACAGAGGAGCTCAGCCCCAGTAGGGAAGCCCAGCCAGCACCCGTGGAGAATATTGAAGTAGTCATTAACTCTCTTCCTAACAACCGGGGGCCACCAGGCCCCGGCCTTTGTTGTCACCACCACCATCACCCAGTGTGCATCATAGGAACTCACCAGTGATGAGAGGAGGATCCCTTAACCCTGATGGGCTTAGCTTAGGGCTTCTGCCTTTCCTGGGGTGGGGTTAAAAAGGGGAGTGGATGGGGAGGGCCAAGTGGCCACACCTGGGGTGGGAGGAGACTTGAACAGAGACCAGGTGTTCTGGGATTTGAGGGTAAAAAGGGAAAACAAGGCCAGTGAGGGACTTTTCAAGTGTCAGATATTGATAGAAATTAGTAGATTCAGATTGGTTGTTAGGAAGAAATTTTTCACCGTGCGGGTGGTGAGACATTGGAACAGTTTACCCAGGGAGGCTGGAGGTAGAAGCTTCATCCCTGGGAGTTTTTAAGGCCAGGCTGGATGTGGCTCTTGGCAATCTGATCTAGTGTGAGGTGTCCCTGCCCACGGCAGGGTGGTTGGAATTGGATAATCCTTGAGGTCCCCTCCAATCCCAACAATTCTATGATTCTAAAACAATTTTGCAGTTTAGGCTGTATGTTAGGAAGAAATTCTTCAGAGAAAGAGAAATTGGACATTGGAATGGGCTGCCCAGGGAGATGGTGGAGTCACTGTCCCTGGAAGTGTTTAAAGTAATACTAGATGAGGAACTTAGTGCCATGGTTTAGTTGATTAGATGGTGTTGGGTGATAGGTTGGACTTGATGATCTTGAAGATCTTTTCCAACCTGGTCAATTCTGTGATTCTGTGATTAGATGGTATTGGATGATAGGTTGGACTCGATGATCTCAAAGGTCTCTTCCAAACTGGTTAAGTCTATCCTATCCTATCCTATCCTATCCTATCCTATCCTATCCTATCCTATCCTATCCTATCCTATCCTATCCTATCCTATCCTATCCTATCCTAAACTCTCTACTTGTCCTCACTAAAGAAAGGTTCCAGTCTCTTACTTATGAATGAAAGTTTTCAACCAAAGCCAATTAGCACAGGGTTAAAGAATATAAACCACAATTTCTTTCACACATTTAAGCATATAACCATGTGCTACCACCATTAAACCACCTTAATTTAAAAGTCCACTGTGTGGAAAGGCTGCCTCAGAAACATATCTCAGTGACCAACAAGGAAGTGGCAGAAAAGTCATTGGAAGCCCATCAAGAATGGGGTGTCAGATACATCTCTCTCAAAGAAGGCCTTTGAGAAAGCAGACAGCTAGCTACCTCCCATCTCATCACCAAGCTGGAGCAATGATCTTTGTACATTTGAATTTTGCTGGGTCTTGTTTTTCATAGAACTGAATTTCCAGACCCTGCTCCAGAAGGACTCAAACCCTTCCTCAGTGTAGGACGTTCACAAGCACAAAGAACAGTCAGACTGGATTTTTTAAAAAGCTCTCAGATTCGGGGCAGCAGAAATAAAGAGTCCTTGTGAATTGTGTAGAATATCACCATGAGTGATAAAATACAGAGAAGAGTTGTTGGACACAGAGCCCTTTACTCTGATGCAGACACCTGCATCCCACATTCATGGAAGATCTTTCTCTATTTTTCAGGGTCAGTCAGACAGAGCTTCAAGCTAGCAGCAAGAGAGCTGTGAGAAAATACACAGAACTGTTATATAATAGATATCAATAGCTAGAATAGCGATTATCTGTGGGCTGATTTTCCTTTTCTCTGCTTGTCATTTCACTTCCTGAAAAGAATGGCACTTGTCTATCTTAGGTACATACCCCTGAATGACACTTTCCTCCTAACACTGGGAAGCCTGTGTGTGAGGGTGGGCACAGGGGTACAAGATATCCTTCCTCAAATGAATTTATTCAATACAGCTTTGCTGAAACGTCAACAGAGCAATGCTAAAAACAGGTTTAGGGCACTTCTGGTCTGCAAAATATTGAGCAGTTCCATGTCTGCAGGGCAAGTCTTTTGCTGCACAAAAGGTTTTGAAATGGTTTTAAACTGAAAGAGGGGAGATTTAGATTAGATACTACAAGGAAATTCTTCACCATGAAGGTGGTGAGGCACTGGAACAGGTTGCCTAAAGAAGTTGTGGATGTATCATCCCTGGAGGTGTTCAAAGCCAGCTTGGATGGGACCTTGAGCAACCTGGTCTAGTGGAAGGTGACTCTGCCCATGGCAGAGGGGTTGGAACTGGATTCTCTTTCAGCAAAATCTATGAATGTAAAGAGCCAAAAGCTCCTCAGACCACCAAGCCCCTGCTTCAAGCCCATTTTGAAGACAGTCTGGAAGCAAACAGAGACTTGCAGCCCTTTTCCAATCAGACATAACCATCTAAACCAAGCTTGGACCCAGGTCCTTCCTGCACTACCTAATCTACCCTACCTTGAATGACAAAGAGCAGCAGTAACCCCTCAGTGATACAGCCTATGAGTCCTTACATTGCCCTTCCTCCAGTAAACATGTGGTTGGTTGGGGACAGGACACCTCTTCGTTTTGCATTTCATTTCAAGTTTTGACGTTGATGGTGGTGTGGAAAGGCAAATGCAATCTCAATTCCTTGTGGTGGTGTTTCCCTGTCACTTGTAGGATCCCCGTGACTGTAGACTTTGCTCCTTAGTTGTCTTCAGGTGTTGTCTCCAGCCTGTGAGCTGGTTGTTCTGGTTCTGCCAGGCATTCTCCTCCCTAAACCCCACAGAAACAGTCACAGCTAAAGTTCAGCCTATGACAGCAAGTGCTCACAGTGTGACCTGGGTCACTGTTGAGACTATTGCATCAGAAGTGAGATAAAAAGGGGAGAAAAAACAGAGATTAATCTGAAATAAAAGCATTACTAAATGATGTGTGAAAACTAAATTGCCATCTCATAGCTTAGTGCCCAGCCCAGATCTGGGTATTATCAGCACTTATGATACAACAAGCCATTGACTCATCAGCAGCATGACAGTTAACTGCTCTGCTGACAAGCATAAATCTATTCCACCACTATTTTGTCTTATTAATTAGGAGAGGGGGAGCTGCATTTGTAATGTGTGCTAGTGGCTCATCTACTGCCTAATGTGAAAGGTTTTATTTGGCTTGAGAAATCATCTATTTAAATTGTGCATCAAGGTCATAACACATAGGTAGTTTCATTCTCTGTGGCATTTTGATGGTGCAAGTTGTGAGCTTATGTGCCATATCATTATTTCCCAGGCATCAACCAGAGAAGCAAATAAACTTTTGATTCATAATGGGGACACAATGGAAGCAAGCTGAAAACCTGCCCTGAGCAGCTCTAATTAAACACATTAGGAGTTAAGGTACAAGCTCACAGAAGGATAACAATATAAATCTACTTAGTCTCTACAGAAATATTTATCACTACCCAAATGTTGCTACCTGTGTATGTGTTTGATCAATATGCAGCATCACCTCCACTCTAGGCAGTCTGTGCAATATGCTAAATTAACTTTTTCTATTACCTTATCAAAGGTATGGTTGAAATTGAACATCTCTGTAATTTAGCTGAAATTACAGGCAGACCAGGTCTGTCTTGATCAGTTTGCAAAACTCCTCACATTAATCACATTAAAGACACTGCAGATGAACAAATCAGCAATGCAGGCAGGAAACTGGCTGCCCTGGAGAAAGTCCTCCCATGCTCCTGCCTCTGGAGACATAGGGATGCCTACCTGCCACTGTAGATGGCTGTGAGCTCTGATAACACCTTGCCCATCCCCTTCTGCAGTCTCCCACCACCCACTCGTGTTTCACCATCACCATTCATCATCATCAAAGCATCATCTAGATGCTAAAGGCTGGTTGCAGTGACATCCACACCATGATTTCCCCCAGATCATGCAGCAATTAACTTTTCTTGATATTTGTCATCAGCTGAAGAAGTGTGGCATCATGCAGATAGCTTCAGACATGCAGAAGGATTTGCTCTAGCTCAGACCCAGTATGTCAGCAGCCCAAACAACATGGACATGGGTGGCTGGAAGAGCCAGTGGCAGGAGCTTCCATGCACCCAGCTGAACTCAAGCAGCATCTACCCTTCAAGGATGAGGCGGTTACAACCAATGTCCTTCCTCACCCTAACAGATGTTTGGTTCCTGGTTCTGGTTTTTGCTAATGTGGTGGGTTGAAGTTTTCCCCAGCATTAACTCAGCCAGACTAACTCAGTTAGAAGCAAATGAAAGCTGTATTTACAAGCAAAAACTACATTCTACAATGGAATGCAATGAATATGTACAAAATATACAGGATTTACAATATTATACAGATATTTACAATTAGCAAATAACACGGAAACTCTCCCTGGTCCAGAAGACCAGGTTAGCTGCTCCACTGCCCCCTACTCCAAACCTCCTTCCCCTTATACCAGAGGAAAAGAGGAGTTGAGAGAAAGGAGTGTTAGTTCTTATGTGCAGGTCAGCCAGAATGTTGTTATCTCCCAGGCAGAGCAGAGCAGCCAAGAGAAAAGAAAAGGCATGGGAATGGAAGTGAAATGTGAAGAGTTGCTATGATACAGCTGCTCTTATCCCAGACATTTTGTCCAATGAATTTGTTTAGAATAATCTTTTGTTTTCCTTTTTACACCCAATAGTGATTTATTTATATTTTTCTACTTTTCTGCTTGAAATCTTGATGATCTTCAAGGTCTTTTCCAACCTTATTGATTCTATGATTCTGTGATCTGCAGATAAGTTTTAAAGGCATAGCCTAAAACTGCCACAGCTAAGAACAGGAGCTCTTATCTTTGTCTTCTCCAATGCCTCCACCCTTTGCTGCCCACCTCCTGCTTGGCCTCAAGACATTTATTGTTCAGTAGCGATTTCTCTTTTTTCTTTTGGTGACTTGCTTTCACTCAAGATCTTTCTTTCTGATTTTGACAATCTTTAAATTATGTCCTTAAAATAAATCTCACAATCAGCAATATATAAATTATAATTTCCTTCTCCACATGCTTCAACTATTATCTCAATCAAGCAATCATGTCACTTCACATATAGCCCCTCATTATCCAAGTCGTGCCCTGTTTGTATTATATCATCTTTATCTGATGGTACACCAACCCATGCAGCAAATCCTCACAGGTGATGTGATCCTGAGTCCTTAAACATCTTCCAATTCTTTGGCACTGCCAGAAATTATTTATATCAATTGGATGGATGTTAGGAAAAAGTTCTTCACTGAAAGGGTTGACAAGCCTTGGAGCAGACTTCCCAGGACAGTGGTTGAATCATCATCCCTGGAGGTACTTAAAAGGTGCGTACATATGGTGCCGAGGGAAATGGTTTAGCAGTGGAAATTGGTAGTATTGGGTTAATGGCTGGACTTGATCTCACAGGTCTTTTCCAGCTTATATGATTCTAAGATTCTACATAGAGCAATGCCCATTAGATATCTAGGTGATGAGATATTTTCTTCAACACGTCCATCACATTATCTGACATTTTAAACAAAACCTAAAAGAAGAAAAATATCACTCTGCTAAATATCAAGTAACACACAGAATCAGAGCATGGTGGAGGTTGGAATGGACCTCTGAGGATCATCCAGTCCAATACCCCTGATTAAGCAGGGTCACCCACAACAGCTTGCCCAGGATCACAATGTCTAGGTGGATTTGGAATCTCTTCAGAGAAGGAGACTCCAGAACCTGCTCCAGGGCTCTAGCACTCTCACACCAAAGAAGTTTTTTCCCACATTTAAGTGAAAACTTCTGTGTTTTAATTTGTGCCCATTGCTCCTATTCGTGTTGCTGGGCACCACTGCAGCGTCTGGCCCCATCCACTTGCCCTCCAGCCTTTAGCTCTTGCTGAACATTGAGAAGATCCTCTCTTAGGCTGTACTTAGCCAGGCTAAAAGTCTCCACCTCTCTCAGCCCTTTCTCCTCACAGTCTCCTGGAGGCTGGAACATACCTGACTGAAGCAACACAGACTCCTGCTTCTGCAATCACATCCAACCAGTCAGCCAGCAGCAGAGCTGGCAATGCTTTCCCAGACAGCCACTGCCCAGGAAGAACATCTCTAACAAGGAAACATCCCATTTGTATGCTTGGAGCCAGCCCAGCTGCTCGCCCAGCACCCGGCCTCCCTCTATGCATTATTAATGAGCAACATCAGCCTCCACTTTTCAGTCAGCTAATTTGTTCCCACAATCATGATTCCAAATATCACATGAATAATTCAGCAAGTTATTTTAACTGTAGTTAGATAAGCCTGTTAGCCATCATAAATTTAAATAAATTATCCCCTTCTCACATGCGGAGGTGCAAAGGCAGAGCACCTCGCCAGGTGAGAAATACTTCTCTGTGTCCCAGCTAACACATGGTACATGGTGACGCAGATCATATAATCATAGAATTATAGAATGCATCAGGCTGGACAGGATCCTTGAAGGTCATCTTTTCCAAACACCCCCACCCCTGCAGTGAGCAGAGACATCTTTAGCTAGAGAAGGTTGCTCAGGGCCTCATCAAGTTTGACCTTGAATGTCTGCAGGGATCAGGCTTCCACCACCTCTCTGGGCAACCTGTTCCAGTATTTCACTACCAGAATTGTAAAGAACTTCCTCCTAATGTCCAAGATCTACATGGACACGTGCCCTGAAGAGCCCCTTTCTATTCTGCAGCAGGGAAAAGGTGAGGCACCCTGGCCACCAGCTCTGCTACTGTGCTAGGGACCATCTGGTCACATGTACCACGGTGAGACTTGACTGCCACAAATATCCCTAGTTGAACACTGAACATACCCCAAAGATGGAAAGCTTTGGCTTGGTCCTACCTCTCAGGAGCATTTGCAGTTTGCTCAGACATCTGATTTACTTTACAGAACCCAAACATCTTCTTCATTGGCTTGCTCCACTCCCTTGAAAGAGCAATTGTACAGTAACTCCAGATTTTTACCTCCTGTATATCCCTGTATGTCCTCCCTTAGGCTTCTCATTGCAGGATCTCATTCTGTGCTTTGAAATTCTTCTTTCTCCTGTATCTTTGAGAAACAAAATATGTTTTGCTGCCAGCACCCTGAGGCTGCAAAATGAGAGGCATGGCTAGGTGGCCTTCTGTCACCATGACTGCTTGCTTTGATCACAGGTACTCATCTTGCTCTAGGGAAGAGAAATAGTTCTTTGTCTTCAGTCTTATGAGGCTCAGCCTCCCCCAGCAGAAACCAAGAGAAGAGGATGAGATAGTGCAAAACCCCCATCACAAGTTAGGTGAAGCAGCTGTTCTAAACACTGATTTTCATGAAAGTAACCTGTGGTAAGTGACACTCTGCAGATGAAAATCTTTTCAACACACCTCGTGTGGACCACCCTTGTGCTGACACAGTTGTGAGAAGGGATGTCACAGCACGGTAGCAAGACTTCTGTAAAAAAGCCACAAAGCTGTTGTCCTTCTCACAGCAGGATGACAGTAAACAACTGTAAATACTCTATAGGAAAATTAATTTTGGGAGGTGAAGAAAAGAAATTCCTGATTTTAGATTAAAGTGCTGGTAAGAGGGGTTCTGTCAAGGGCTGCAGCAGTAGGTGCAGAGGTTTAACTGCATTAACAGATTGAGGTTTCTAGTTAACAACAGGAGAAAACATTGAAAGTATCAGTCCTTTGGGGTTTTTGGAACTAAGGCACTCACAGACTATTAGGATCAGATATTGAAAGGCAGATTGTCTCACACTGGTGTGGCCAGCAGGAGTAGGGAAGTGATTGTCCTACTATACTTGGGCACTGGTGGGGCCACACCTTGAATACCAAGTTCACTTTTGGGCCCCTCTCAGTACAGGAAGAACACTGAGTGGCTGGAGCATGTCCAGAGAAGGACAAGGAAGCTGGTGAAGGGTCTGGAGAACAGGTATGTTGAGGAGCAGCTGAGGGACCTGGGGTTGTTTAGTGTGGAAAAAAGGAAGCTGAGGGGACACCTTATTGCTTTCTATAACTCCCTGAAAGGAGGTTGCAGTGAGGTGGGGGTTGGTCTCTTCTCCATAGTATCAGGTGATGGAAAGAGGGGAAACAGCCTGAAATTGTGCCAGGGGAGGTTTAGGTTGGGTATTGGAAGTGTTTCTTTCCTGCAACAGTGGTCAGGCATTGGAACAGGCTGCCCAGGGCAGTGGTAGACTCACTGTCCCTGGAGGTGTTCAAGAAATGTGTAGACACTGCCCTTCAGGACATGGTTTGACAGCCATTGCGGTCTTAGATTGATGATTGGACCTGATGATCTTAGAGGTCTTTTCCAAACAAAACAGTTCTATGATTCTGTGATTCTATCTGCCTGCTTTTAGAGCATCTGGTATCCACCACCATGTGAAACAGAGATATCAAATTCAGCAAGGGCTGGAGTTGGTTCACTGAGGCAATTTTTAACATCCTTGCATCTGCATGGCTGCCACTATCTATGGGTGAAAGATGCGTAGCTCCTTAACACCACAGATCTAAAGAAGCAGGTTTAAACTAAATCAGTACAAGTACAGAAGGAGCTTACTTTCAAATATTGCTTAAGAAGCTATGAGAATAAAAAGGTATCTTGCAGTCTAGTTGTCCAACTTCCTGAGTACGATGGACTTTCTTCTTCACATTCATTGCTGCATACAACCCACGGCAGATACGTGCTCACATCAATCATGGCAGTGGTTTTAATTTAGGATCTCTCTTCAAGAGGGCAGTGTAGAGGTTTTCTTTCTCAGCATGGGCCACTACTGGGGTCAACATGTTGCCTTGCCTGGAGCTCCATGTGCTGCAGCAGGGCAGTATGGCCCCCTGTGCTGGGTGATCTCAGTCAGCTTCAGGTGGAAATGAGAGCAAACATCACATAGAACAGAGGCGGGAAAACCGCTTACAGCTCTGTACAAATAGGGAATGTGCAAGGGAGTGACTCAGCCACAGCCACCCACAGACAGAGGGGCACATGAACACTTACAAGTGCTTTCTAATCCTTCCTGGTAACTCTCATTTTCCCACTGCAATTTTTGTCCTTCTCTGAATGCCATTTTAGTGCCCCCGTTTCTTGTCACCTTCTAGCTCCTGCCTTTGCCATTTCCTTCTCATTTGAATCTGTCCTTCTCTAATCTCTCCTTGCTGTCCTGCCCTTTTTCATCTGTCCCAAGATACTTTATTCCACTCCATCTGCCCCAGGAGAGCTGAGAAGTGGGACACCATTTATTTTTTACCTTGTCCATTTCAGCACCCATTTTATCCTCCAGTGTACCTATCTCTACTCACAACTGTGTTTAATGTTGCTAAGCTTCCTCACCTTCACCCTTCTTAGAGTCACAGACTCATAGAATTGTTTTGGTTGGAAGAAACCCTTAAGATCAAGTCCAACCATTAACCCGGCACTGCTAGGTCACCACTGAACCATGTCCCTCAGCACTACATCTACACAGCTTTGAAACCCTCCAGGGATGGGGACTCCTGCCATCTTTGTTGCTCTCCTCTGGACATACTCCAGCACCTCAATGTCCTCCTCGGAGTGAGAGGCCCAAAAATTGAACCCAGTATTTGAGGTGTGGTCTCACCAGTGCTGAGTACAGGGGGAAAATCACTCCCCCAGTCCTACTGGCCACCCTTGATGATCTAAGACAAGATACTGTTTGCTCTCCTGGCCACCTGGGCACACGCTGGCTCTCAGTTGGCTACCAACCAACACCACCAGGCAGCTTTCCAGTCACTCTTCTCCAATCCTGTAGGTTGCATGGGGTTGCATTAAGCACCAGATTCAGAACTTCCCTTTCATTCCTGTAGTGCTGAAGGCAGAAGAACCCCAAAGGTGCAAGCAGCTCTGTTAGCAAACCCTATAGAATCCTGATGATAGCAGTGATGAGTTGAAAAAGAGGTGCCCATGTTCTCACACTGTAATCAGTAAGTGAACTCTATTGTGGACTCACTGCACAGAGTGAGTTCCTCACATCTAAAATGAATCTCAGACCCTGCTGGACTCTCTCAAGACTCAGTTAATAAATACTAGTGAAAGGCAGAGATCCTTGGATGAAAACTGTAGTGGAGGTGTAGACTGCCACGTTTCATTAATTTCTTATTATTTTATAAGGGCTTCAGTGAAGCCTAGAGGACTGCGTGAGTAGTGCATGAATCTGAAGAGTTTGCTGTCAGCCTCACTTTCGACTTGGAAATGTGGCTTGTTGGAGTCTGGACCTGAGGATCCCTTGGCTAAGGATGGACAAGATGCCCAGATCCCCAAGATCCCCCCATGCGCTGAGAGAGAACCGGCCTCTCACACTGTCTTGGAGTTCAGCACAAAGTAAATAAATCACATTAAGAGGAAGATTCCCCCTGAAGGTGCAAAGAACATGCTAGAGTGATGCAGGAAAGTGATGGCCTGTGCAGGTAAAGCAGGAATGGTCCCACACAAGGTAGGAGGTGGCCAGAGAGAAAGGATCCTGGTTTTCAGAGGACAGCTTTTTAATAGACAGCAAAGCAGCACCAGTCCAGAACCTCCAGTTACTCCAGCACCCATAAAAGATTGCTGCTGTCTTCTCACTGGGAAACTAGGACTCCCAGATACCAGAGGAAAGCATTAAGGTGGGGTTTTCATCTAGGAAATTTTCCCTGCCTGCAGATCAGGTGGGATCTAGTAGGAAACACAACACTGCCACAATTAGAGATGCATCATGCTGAGCAATTAAGTAATCTCTGCTACTGCTTTACAGAGGCTTTCCAACTGCTCCTCTAATCAGTACAAGGTAACACTTAATTTGTTTGTAAGCACTTGGCCACATTGTTCTAAAGGAAAATTATCTCTCTTTGTTTGGCTCAGCAGTTTGGAAGCTCATATGGCTGAAACATGGGAACAGCTCTCACCCCATAGCAACCAGGTTCTGAAACCCACAATTTAAATCCCCATTGGCATCTATTTTATATTAGGTCTGATATCAGCTCATAATTTGCAAAGAAACACAGTGCTATGTGAGGATTTGCATGTAGAGCATGAGATCCGTGCATCAGCCATCTCACTTCCCTCTCCCACCAGCTCCAGCATAGGTCTGGTACCCAAACCGTCATCCAAACTCTGAATCTTGTGGTGCTTTACTGCAGAAACCCAACTACTTGCTGAATGCAGGTCTGAGAAAGCAATGAGAGCAATGTTTGGATTTTTTGGAGAATGGTGAAGTGCAGAGAGACCTGGAAGGAGAATTAATGGTGGCTTAATAAATACAATTGGCTCCAGGGATCTCCTACAGGTCATATACACCCAGCTGTCAAACCTCTTCCCCTGTTCACACAGCCACTGACCTGCACAAACCACAGGTCATCTCCAGCTGCCTCCTACGAAAACACACAGCAGGAGACAAAAGCACACACCAGCAGCACAGACTCAGAACCTGAGGTGGTTTTGAGGTGATGGCAGCACTGACATCTTGGTTTGGGGCTTGGACGGAGAGCTGGGTGCAAGGGTGCAACTGGAGGAGGAGGTACTGCCTCCTTAAGACATCAATGCTTGGATGTGACAGCTCTTTGTGATCACTAATTCTAGCCAGAAATGTGTGTGTACCCCACTACACGGATCCCTTTCAGATGTTAATGATTCAAGCATCATGGGGCTGATCTTGGTTTAAAAGTCTTTTGAGGTTGCTCTCCTTGACTGACTGCTCCTGTGCTCAGCCTCAGGTTTTGTTTTTGGCACTAATGCTACCCTTCTATTGCAGGACAAAGCTGTAGAATTTTAATAAACCCAAGGGCTCCTCATACTACTGCAATCTGTGAAGTACAGACATTGGTGAACTTTACATTGACAACAAAGATGAAACTTTCCATTTCTTCCAGGACTAGAGGTTCTTATGACCCTAAAAGAATCATAGAATTGGCTGCTTGGAAAAGACCTTAAGATTATCAGGTCAAACCATTAGACCATATCCCTAAGCATGTCATCCAGATGCCTTTTAAACACCTCTAGGGATGGTGACTCCACCACTTTCCTGGACAACCTGTTTCAGTGCCCAATGAGCCTTTCAGTGAAAAAGAAATTTCCTAATGTCCAATCTAAGCATTAAACTTAAGCCCATTTCCTCTCATCCTATCACTTGTGTCATGGGAGAAGAGACCAACCCTTACCTTGCTCCAGCCTCCTTTCAGGGACTTGTAAAGAGCAAGGAGGTCCCCCCTCAGCCTCCTGTTCTCCAGGCTGAACACCCCCAGCTCCCTCAGCCACTCCTCACAACACTTTTGTTAAAGATTCCTCAGCAGCCTTGGTGCCCTCCTCTGGACCTGCTCCAGCACCTCAGTGTCCTTGTATTGAGGGGCCCAAATATGAACCCAGTGCTCAAGGTGTAGCCTCACCAGTGCTGAGTGCAGGGGCATGATCACCCCCCTGGTCCTGCTGATGCAGGCCAGGATGCTGTTGGCCTTCTTGGCCACCTGAGCACACTGCTGGCACACCTTTAATCAGCTGTTAACGAGCACCCCCAGATCCCTCTCTCTCAGGCAACTTTCAAGTCGCTCTTCCTTAAGCCTATACCTCTACTGTGTGTCAGAAGTGCAGAGTCAACAGCACACAGTGGAAGTACTCTTCCAGCTGAGAGAGAGCACTGACCCCAAGAGAAACCATCCCCCCATAGCACCCACCAGCCTGGCCCTAGTGCCTTTGAGCTCGTCCCAGCAAATTGACATCAATATTGGCACACACAGGATGAACTTGATGTAGTTTGCCTTCTCAGATGACATTGAAATAACTTTGCAGCAAGCAAGCCCCAGACCCCCTGTGCTCCATTTACCTCCCCCAACACAGAAAGACTGTGCAAAGCACTTTTCTCCATCCAAACATATCATGGAGATGCAGTAAGCATCTTTGCTTCCTAATTGAAATCATACATCACATACTTAAGTGATACTAAATCAGGTGCAAACACTGCTGACAATTCAAGCATTAATAACCAGTTCCCTGCTCCAGAGACAACAGGTCCTCTGCCAGCTTAAACCTCACAGTTCCCCATGAAACTAGCTGATGTCCTGTCCCACATCATGCACAGACACATCCATCCCACAGACAAGTCTTTGCTTCAGTTGTCACAGGAATTTTCATTTTGGAGACTCAGCATAACAGGAAGGTTACATTTTGCAGCAGTGGCACCTATGTTGGAGAGAAGCCAGCACCTGTCCTTGTTCTCTCCAACCACAATTTACCCTACATTTCTACCTCAGCTGTTGGTAGGTGCTGGAAAATAGCTGCCCCAGAGGAATGGGGCAATGGCTGGCACATGTCTGCTTGCTCTTTCGCTGGGGCCAGGGATGGTGAGACCTTCTCCCATCAGCTCCAGGGCTGAGCAAACCAAGGTCACCGCAGTCAATCATCCAGTAAAAACAAACTGTAGCCCACCTCAATAACCTCTTGCTCACAGCACAGATCCCTGTCCCATGCAAACCCCAGTCCCACAGGCCACAGCACTTCTAAGGCAACCTTGACATACAAGAGACAATCAAGGTATTTTTATCCAGGCCAATGATCTGATCCAAAACTCTTAGAAGTAACAACTAACTTTATTTCATTCTTAAAAACAAGATTTTACAATTGATTTTTTAATTCCTTCTGTGCTGAAAATACACTTTTGTGAGCACCAGAAAGCAGCTCTAATTCAGCTTTTAATGTGTTGCTTTCCTGCATCTTCTGTAGCTCTCCTGTAATGATTCTTCCTCATCGCTTTCAACAGATCCAAGTTCCTACTTCACACAAGAGCTCCATAGCTTTAAAAAAGAAGGAAAGATCATCTCAGTCTCACAAGAAGCTTTTGCATTGCTTTCTCCATTAATTTAAAAGCCATGCAGATGTGGTGCTGGGGGACATGGTTTATAGGTGACCTGGCAGTGCTGGGTTAACAGTTGGACTCCATGGTCTCAAAGGTCTTTTCCAACCAAAATTATTCTATGATTCTATGAATTTGACATCTTATACCCCATCAAAAAGAGGAGCCCTGCATGTGGTTGTGAACATAGCTGAGCCAATATGCAGCAAGTAATTAATTTAACAGATTTTTTTCCTCTTCAAAGAGACCTAATCCTCCCCCCAGGCAGCTCAAACCTTGGCTGACAGTTGCTAGAAAAGCTGCCAATTGGAATGGGGTGTTAACATCCCTCTCTTCCTCTTAAGATCTGCTCATAAAGACATCTATTTAGTTTACCTGTCCTGTGTGGCACTACTCAAGCCCCACACCAATAATAACAACAGTTATTATGAATAATCTGTCAGTTAACTAATTACAAAGTTATTCAAATGACCTTAAGAGCCAAAATGTCATTTGTTCGTTGCCTAGCCCACACAACTGTCCTGCCCTAATGCCAGAGGAAACCCTTCTGCTTAACTTCATCTCCAGTTCAGGTGGTTATTCCCTTAGATTTTCATTTCCCATTCAGCTATTAGAAGAAACCCATTCATCAAAGCTATAGGTTTTCCTTCTGAAAAACTTCAGCTTTTAAAAGCTTTTGACTGAAATATAACATATTAATGGAAGCTGTGATTGCACAGCCCTCTGCTGACCTTCCATAGGCTGAAATTGCTTATTTTGCTAAATTTATTTGCCACCCATTTATCAATCTAAATGTAAGGTGGTTTTAAAGGTCATAAAGCAAACAGCCACTGAAATATGATTAAAGAATATGGAAATAAATTTCTAACTCATAATGTTATCCCTTCCTGTGACTTAGTGGCAGAAGCTTGGATAAAGTATGGGAACTTGTTTAACATCCTCACTCACTGAGGATTCATCCACCTCTGGAGGGTTGCTCCAGCTCTTCTAATTCACAGTGAGCTACTTTTTGTCTACTGAAAGGAGGAATATAGGAGGGAAACTGGGTCAGAAGCAAACTAAGAACAGGCTTTGACTTTCCTTAGAAGGGAAAGTCTCTCCTTGGTGAGCAGACAGCATCTATTAACAGGGTTGGCATTGTGCTGAGAAGGTGTTTCCCATTGACTAAGCAGTGCAGTCGTTACCGTGTGTGGTTCCCAGACCGCCTCCAAAATAATTAATGGAGTGTTAAACTGCCTTAACACAGCAGGATTAGCAACCAGGCTGCTGAAGGTTAGAGAAAACCGAGCAAATCTTTGCATTTTCTGTCTGAATGACAGAAGTAAAGGTGACTCTCAACATAAAGCATATAGGGTGAATTTGGTTCTGGTGCAATAATGAGGTTTGGAAAGAATTCAGTGGTGAATGCCAGGGAGGAGTTGTTTGTGCACAACTGAAACTGGGGAGAAGGTCTTAAGACAGCACTTATTTGGGAGCAATTAGATCTAAGCAGCACAGCAGTGGTCACGCTCTCTTCTCCACCTGCCACCCAGACGTTATCCAATGTGCCCTCCTACCACCAGCTATGGAATTCAAAAGGCAGCACAGGGATTTCTGTCCGGGTCCTGCCCAGGCATGGGGCAGAGCATCTTCAAACCAATTCTTACCAGAGAAATCCTCAATCTTGCACAGACAAAGCCAAAATCACCCTCTCCAAGATGTATTAAAAGTAACTGGCAAATTATATTGGCTGTAAAAACAAGCTGCCTGCTCAGAATTAGGCATTAATTCCTATGTGTCATCAGACCAATTCCGATTTTATTACCAGAAGGTGCAGCAAAATGACTGCGCAGTCACTGGTGAATTTTAATTCTTGATGAACCTGTAATTGCTTTGCCCAGCAGACTCCAGTAAGTGCCCACACAAACGTCTGCTTCCCTGCAAAAAAATTCGCACACCAGCTCCAAAAACACAGTGTTGCTTTTGCCCAGGATCAATCGATTTCCCAGGGAACATTTTGCCATGTAACAAACCTGAACGCTTCTTATTTTAAAAGTGGATCTACAAAGACAAACCTCTGTATGTCCCTGGCAGGAGCGTTGCAGGGAGCACTCGGGAAAGACGCAGCCCGAGGTGCAAAATATGCACAGCGCAGTTCCTGAGCTGTGATCACTTCTGGATTTGGGGTTTGGTGCCTTCTTTTTTTTTTTCCCCCTCCTTTAATCTAAATCAATTAATGAATTATTAACAAAACAGAGATGTGCACTGCAGATAGGCACTGTTTTGTAAAGACCTCTTTAGAGACAACAGGATGAAGATAAAAACAAGCAAGGCAGGAAAAGGCAGGATTAAAGCAACCAGCAGCCTTGTGAGTGTGTTAGAAGCAATAATCAACCCAAGAGATGAACAGGATGGAAAGTGACACTGCCTGACACAGTCCCTGCAAGGATGCTGCATAGAAGGATGGTTGGGGGAAAAAAGAAGGTACCCAAAAAAGCTCTTGCAGCCAGAAATACAACCTTGCACACCGGGTCAGGAGCGTGCAAAATATGCACAACTGTGATCTCTCAGATGTTTCAGGTCTGAATTTATGCCAAGGCAAAGAATCCAAAGATAAAACAGAAAATGTAAAAGATCTCCTAGAACAATTTAAAAAACCAAAATGGCTTGTGACTCACTTCAAAACCCCCAGCCCTTCTCCTTGTCATCAAAATAAGCAGCTAAGCAAGAGTCTTGAAGCTCCTGCTCACCTTCAAAAGCTCAAGATCGCAGAAGCTTTCGGCTCACCCGCAACATCCTTGCAAGGTGATTCCCTGTCCTCTGCTGATTCCCTGGTTGTCAAAGGTTAGGGCTGGGCTGGCCACCAGATGAGTGCCAGAAGCTCTTTATGAACCCCTCTGCTTCCCAAAGGGAAGACAAACAGAATAAAGGAGAAAGACTGATGGGGTGGGAAACTAAACCAGCTGGGATGAAGAGAACAATCCTATGAAATAGAGACAAAGAGATACAAATTAATATCCAACTCAACCCCTGATGGCAATGATATCACCATTGTCACCACTGATGCTGGGGGCAGGCACTGCAGAAGTCCCAGACTGGACTCATCAGCAGATGGGAAATGGATTCAGGAGGTGGTTCAGGAACTGGATTTGGGATCAAAGGCTGAAGAGACTGAGTCCTCCTGGGACACCAGCCAGTGAAGAAGAGGCTTGACCTGGGTGATCCCTCAGCTTTCACCTGGAGATGCCATCTGTGGGATAGAATCCCTTGTTAGGCAGTTGGGTCACCTGTCCTGTCTGCTCCTCCTCACAGGTGCCACCTCTGACTTCCTGCCCCTCAAAAGGGAGGGTGCAAGCTGTGGCAGTACCCTTGGTCTCCACAGGTGCAAGTCTGAGGCAGAGCCTTTCTGTAGCCTAGCCCTGGCCAGGAACTCTCCCCATCAGCATCCTCATGGGTAAAAGGAGTCACTGGCTGTGCAAAGACGCCCTGAACTTCAGCAAGTGCCTCACTGAGCGGAGACTGAGCTGAGAAGTGACATCCCTGACCAGCATTAGCTCTGGTCTATCTCAAACCAGGACACTGGTGCTAGCAAAGAATTGAGATAACATTTCAACCTTTCCCATAGTCTAAAGCTCTGAAAAGGATTTTCTCTGCTGTCTGCTGCCACTGAATTTGTATCATCACTTCAAAGTCTCTGCTATTGGGAAATGAGGTTAAAATACGCTAGTAGGCTCAGCAGTTGCAGGAAGAAGGGACACACCCTCATGCTAGCATGTACATTGGCAGCCTGATAACATAAGGGTAATTTCTTTAAGAAAACAAGCTAAGAATATAAATTGATCCATGCTGTGACCTGTAACACCCATGTCAACTTCTATCCAGCTTTTAATTTTGCTGCCTACAAATCGAAACTACACATATACTATTCTGGGCTAAAGGAATTGGAAAGGGACCAGATATCAGGCAATTGATCAGACTGACATGAATCCAGAGGAATGTTTTGGTGGATCAGACCAAACACTCCAAAGATATTTCACCAAATTCTCCAAGTCTAATTAGCAACTGATGTGTAATGCATTGAGAAAGCCAGAAGTTAAAGGGGGTTTTCCTATTACATCTCTTATTACCTGCAGAGTTTGACATGTTGTCAGCTTAAAGGGAAATGTGAAGAACTGTATTTTAAACAAGGGGCAAGAGAATGAATAGGCATAGACAGCATTTTATGGCTGTCTGTAATAGAGTCACAGCAATAAAAAAAGAAGTGAGTTAGAAAGAATACACAGCCATTGCAAATTACATGATCACAAAAATATGTCGATTGACTCTTTGCCTTAATGCTTGCATTGGCTAGCACAGTTAATGACAAAATTTCCTTTGAATATATTAACATTTATTTTTTAAAATGATCAATTTTGAAGTCATAAAATGCCTCTCTAATTTATTCCAGTGCAATTTACTGCCAGGGAGACAACCACTTCTCCCAACAGACACCATGGTGTGTCGTTTCTTTCAACAGAGTTATTTGTTTGAGTTTCACAATAATGCTGCTGGGGGATAGCTGGGGGAGATGGGTGAAGGTAGGCAGAAAGATTGCAGTGACTGTAAGGATGGCACTGGCTCTTAAGGATGGTTCTAATCCTGGCTCTGTAACTGAAAAAAAGAGAGATCATTCCACTGTGAAAGTTGCATAACTAAATCATTTAGAGGAGTTTAGATTGGATATTAGGAAAAAAATTATTTCCTGAAAGAGTTCAGACCTGGAACAATCTGCCCATAGAAGTGGTGGATTCCCTATCCCTGGTGGGGTTTCAAAGCTGTGTAGAGGTGGTGCTGAGAGACATGGTTTAGTGGTGATCTGACAGTGCTGGCTTAACATTTGGATTTAATCTTAAAAGTCTCTATGAATTCATAAGGGTCCTGACCAAAGCAGCAGACCAGGTGTTCATTTCATAACATGCCTTCTTTCAGCTGAAACAACAGTCACGTTAATTAAATGTATGTCTTCAGAACATAAACATTTCCAAGACAAGAGATCTTCTACCTCACTGCTGAGACTTTTCCAGGCTGCCAGCGATTGGATTGCCAAGATCTCAATAGGAACTGAAAAAAATCCATTACTGATGCTGTGATCCAGTGCTTACAGAAAAGCTGTTCACCTTGCTGGAGGACCGGCAGCAAGAACAAGCACTCAGCAGCTCTTCAAAACATCTGGATGGGGAGCTCTGCTCACAGCATTCCGCAGCATCCACCAGTTGCTATCCTGAGAGGTGTTACCCAGCCAATGGGCATGGGAGAAACGGGGCAGAGAGAGGAGAGACAGCAAAGCATGTGGTTTTGAGTTGCTAACAGTAAGTAACTTGCAACACACAGGGCTCTCTGGGCCACACCTTCCTGCAGCTAAAACAGACCCTTTCAACAGCAATGAAATTAAGGTACTTGTCTTTAAGAGCATGCTAAAAATGAGAAGCAACACCTTTCCAGTTCTTCAGCTGAAAGTAGAAAGGAATGTACATTAAATATATTCTAGAAGTGAAAAAAAACCCAAAACACCAAAAAAAACCCACAAAACCAACAACCAACACAAACCCAAAACAAACAAAAAACCCCACCACACAAAACAAACCACATCATAACCACTCTTACTGGGAAAACAGCTTCATCCTTTAACCCAGCATATGCTAAAATTCCCTTTCACTGTCAAACTTTTCCCCCTTCCATTTCAATCGTTTAATAAAGAAGACTTAAAGGCTCGATTCCACAAATAAAAACTACATCTGTGGCAGAGTCTGCTTACATGACTAACTGGCTTCAAAATGCCAACCCTGACCCTCTGCCCAATCTGTCAATGAAACTTTAAAATGTTTAGGTGAAAGATGTTTAGGTGAAAAAGGTCTTAAATTCCACCGCTCTTCTTAAAAGACATCTAGAGAGCCTGGAGGTGACCGCATTCTGATTTTAGTTTCCTTAGCTGTACACACTGAAAACTCCTTTGCTTCATGCTCCTCTACCATGCACCTCACCTGGCTGTTTTCAGGTGATGACTTCAGCTTCAGATTAATGTTTTAGAAGTGTCACTGTTAGACACACAGCACTGGGAGATGATCCCAGGAGGAAGCTATCATACAAGTCTCCCCTACAGCACTTGTGCACCCTTAAACATACTGGTTGTGGAGAATTCTACATGCCACCTTGTTCGTTACAGCAAAGGGAAACCCACAACACAAAATCTCCAAGATCTGAACACACTCCTGAAATTCTGATACCAACCTGGATTTCTTTCATTTCCATTCAATATCACAACCCATAGACTAGAAATTGCTAAGGAAGTGTGTCCTCTTACCCTTCCCAGCATGCCAGTAGGATCATTTAGAAGGAGGCTGTATTGTACCATGAGCTTTGGCCCACTGTAGGTTCTGTGTCAGAGACCCTGCAGAAGACATGGTGTGCTGAATAGGGGGAATCAGCTACCACTCTTTTCTCAGCCAAACTGCTGTACATCTCCAAAGCTTGCTTGCCTTTGCAAAGGTGGTACACCTCACCACAGCTAAAAAGAAGATGCATACAGCTTGTTCAAAATCAGAGCTGCTCAAACTCTAACTGAACTAATGACATTGCTGCAGGGCTCCTCACATTAAAAATATTTAAATTTGAAAGTATTAATCTCCTCCTCCATCTTCTCTCCATCTCTTCTTCCCCACACCCTCCCCAAGAAATTTTAGGTATTTCAAGCATTCAGAGCATTTAGAGGCGAGACAACTGCACTGAGCAGAGACGCGGCGGCACACGCCGCTGCAGTACTGCAGTGCCGGCAATTGACCACCGGGCGGCAGCCCTGAACACTCCCGGTGTGAGGGGAGCAGCTCAGCTGGCTCTGTTCAGAGCTTGTTCGATTGAAATTAAAACAACAACAACAAAAACACACACAGAGGAAAATCCACTATTTTTAATATATATACACACAAGTTATGTTTACATTTTAAAACTCTATGTGGATCTACTTTGGATTTTTTAATACATTTTTTTAAAGCCTTTATATATTTGAGAAGATACAGGGGGATCATTTAAAAATCTTTTTTACATATAAATTAATACAATTCTTCAATATCTACATAAAAACGAGATATTTTTCTCTATTGGAACACCTCATACTAATACGTACAGTTTAAAATACTTTTTTTAATCCCCTCCCAAGAGGGTTTTCAGGCATGTAAGTGTATCCAGGCTCGCATGCAGGGCTGCAAGCACTCTCTTTTTGCAGGGCTGCCCCATCCCTCACTCACCGGCTCCTCTCCTGCATCACCACCGCCCCCATGTGGCATCATGGAAGAAAAGACAGAGATGGGGATGGCTGACGGGCTGTGCTCCTTTTCTTCCACCCAAGCCAGGGACACTCTTCTTGGTAAAATTTGTGTCTTCAATACACAGCTGAACTTTTGCTACATTTCTATTCTATACGAGAGCTGTTGCAAAGATTTGCGCCTCCGACTGTGTCAGATGGTCTCTGGGATTTATTACCCTGAGATCACCCTGCAGTCAGTGCATTTACCACTGGCAATCATGAAACTGTTGTGTCTGTTGCTCTAATAAATTACACCATTTGATTGTTTTAGCTTTCTGAACCTCTGTCAGTACAAGTCCTTGTTGGAGCACTGGATAAAAAGAGAGGCAAAAATTGTTTGTCAAATAGTTCCAGTAAGAGTCCTGGGAATCTTAGACAGGCAGACATGGAGATCTTACCCTTAAGATGACATTATCTATGCATTTTAGCAGAGTGTTCTAAGTATCTGAGCAACCCTGTGAAATATGTATAAGAAAAATTAGGGTTTAGCAACAAAGGATTATTTAGTCTCAGCACTAGCTGTATCAATGTCATCAAACTACAGAGAAAAAGCCTGTACCTTTGTCCTGCTAGAAACAGAGAGAAAACTGTGAGGAACACGCCCTCTGTAACCCAGTTGTGGCATTCTGAGGTGTTGAGCACAGCTTCACCATCTACCTGCACAAAAGGAATACAGTACCTGTCAGAATCTTCCAATGTCAAGGAACAAACAGAAGGATTTCAAAATGAACACATGAAACATTTTTACCATCTACATTATTTTCATTAAAGGCTTTCTGCTTAGGTATCTCTTCCATTGGAGTCTAGATTTGACAGAAACTCCAGCAACTAGGTAAAAGCGTAAAAGCTGTAACTGAACAATTTACTTTTCAATCTTTCCCTTCTGACACACAGAGGAAAAAAAAACTTCTTGGATCCCACATAAGCCAAGCAAAAGGAGATCACCCTGTGAGGCTGCACCATAAGAGCATCCATGCTGGAGTCACCACAGCAGTCATGGTCCTCCTGCTGCTGCACATCTTGCTTGCTCAGTCAATGAAGTGGAAAGTGAAGTGTAAATCTTTAAAGAGTAAAACGAAAACAGAACAAATCTCAATTACTCACATTGTAAGGGTTTGAGTATGCTTACATGTAGCTACAACAGATCATTCTAATAACAATGGAATTCAGCTACTTGTCCTTTTAGAGTGTGCTAAAAACGAGAAGCAACAATTTGCCAGTCCTTTGGTTGAGAGTAGAAAGGAACATACATTAAAGACATACCAGAAGTAAGACAAACACCACCACCAAAAAAAACCAAACAAAACCACAACCCCTTCCCCCCACACAAAAAAAAACCCACCAAAACAGCCCCCCTACACCCCCCCCCCCCCAAACCTACGAACAACAACAACAACCACCAGCAAATAATCAGAGTCACTTTACAGGAAACCTCATCCTTTAACTCATCACATTCTGAAATTCCCTTCCGCTGTGGTTCCCGGTTTGTCAAGAGCCATGGAACATAAAGCAAGGCAGCAGTCTGTGGATATCTGATGCCCTGTAGCCACCAAAAACTTTTGCCAAAAGTCTGGAACCTATTAGTTCTCAAAGATGTGCCGCATAAGCCAAGCAAAACAAGATTTCACCCTGAAGAACGTTAACAGCCTAACAAAGGAAGTGCCCACCTACAGTCTCCGGAGATCCAGAGGGCTGGGCAGCTCTCCCAGCAGCTCTTTCTCAGCGAGCCGCCGGCCTTTGTCAAGTCGGTATTCATAGTCACTCCTCGGTCCGGCTCTGCCCCGGCTCGCCTCCCCGGAACCGCAGCGCTCCGCGCCTTGCGGCGACTGCCTACGGTTCCCGGCTCCCCTCTGGCCGCAGACTCCCGCGGCTGCGCCCGCTCCCGCACTCGGCTCCATCCGTCCCCGCCCCGACTGCCCTTCCTCAACCCCATCTACGCGGCGTTCGAGTCCGCCTCGTACCCGCTTGCAGCTCCGCGGGCACCCGCTGGAACCGCACCCATGGCACGGCCGCGGTGTTTCCTTACCGGGAGGCAGCGAAGAGCGCAGCGGCAGCACCCGTAGCAAGCAGTACCTCCTCATGGCCACAGGGCGGCAGTAGTGAGACCACTCGGCGTAAGACTGCACGCGCCGAGTCCCTAGCAACACGCGGCTCTGTAACGCATGCGCCGCGTCCATAGCAACGCTAGGCTCGGCAGCTTGAGAGCATTTTCGGTACCAATGCTTGCCAGGGCGAAGTCCCCGTTCGGAGCGATCAGAACGAACCATTCCCAGTGAATGTGTGAGCTTTTCCTTCCCCCGCCCCACGAGAGGACGCGGCTCGCAGGCACCCAGAGCAGCTTAGAACCCTGCCAGACGCCGAGTCTCGGGCTCTCTGGAACCCCTCTGCTCCCAATGCAGAGCCATTCCGCAGCCGTGTTCCGCCCCGTCTGGAGAGCGGAAGCCTCATCCAAGCGCGGCAGCAGGGGGACGCGGAGGTCCGATTCGGCTCGTTTCGGCGTAGCTCAGCTCGACTCGGGTCGGACCGGCTCCGGCTCTATGGCGCGTATGTAATACAACGCGTTGCTCTACAGCGCATGCGCGGAGTCCATAGCAACGTGTGGCTCTCTTGCCGTAGTGTTGCTACGCTCTATAGCGCGTGCCTTTTCTTTTAAATCCTTTCTTAACTATAAAGGAACACAACTTTTAGTACAAAAACAATACTAGTACTTTTAGTAAAAAAAAAAAGAAGTTTCTATTGAACTGTTCACGATAATACCTACAAGTTCAGATAATTTTTTAGTCTCGCCCTCCCTTCATCTCCCCCCCACACCTTCCCCATAAATTTTCAGGCTTTTCAAGCATTCAGGGCATTTAGAGACGAGGCAGCAGCACCGAGAACTGACGGGGTGGCACGGGCCACTGCAGGACTGCAGTGCCAAAAATTAAACACGCGGTGGCAGCACTGAGCACTGCCGGCGCAGCACACGCCGCTGCCGAAATGCAGTGCCGAAAATTAAACACGCGGTGGCAGCACTGAGCACTGCCGGCGCAGCACACGCCGTTGCCGAAATGCAGTGCCGATAACTGAGCACGCGGTGGCAGCACTGAGCACTCCAGTATGCGTGGAGGCGCTTCGCTGGCGCCTGCCAAAGCGCCGTCAGAGGCGGCACTGTGCCTTGCAGCACCTGCTCAGCCCTATCAGGGGCCAGGGAAGTCTCGTTATCTGCCTAAAGCAGACTCCCCTCCCCTGCTTACAGGGAGTTTGGGCTTCTTCGGGGGACAGAAGGCGACAGAGGGCTCCACAGCTCGTCACACGGGCCTCGCGTTCGGGTCTGTTGCTGCTTGGCCTGGCGCCAGCAGGACAGCAGCCGCGCAGGCAGTCCCAGGCCCCGGACTGCAGGCAGGTTGTCTTGGCCACGCTACTGCCGCTAAGCGGCTGCGCGCCGTCCTTCCAACAAAAGGAGGGCAAGCTGCGACCCCTCTCTGCTCCCCCTGAAGAGACTGCCCTGTTAGTGCGCAGCGCCCCGGTTTTCGTCCCGAGGAGTCTGAACTAAGCTGCTGTGCAAAGGGACCTAAAAGGACAGGCAGACCAGGTGAGGCGCACACGCAGGCCAGGTGAGGCACACTGCTACCCAGGAGAGGTAGCAAGCTCCAGGCAGCCGCTGGCTGCGCAGCTATCCCTACCCCGGAGCAGGAGAGCAGGTCAGACCTGCCCCCCCCGGCCTGCAAAAGCAAAGACCTAGCCCTGCTTACAGGGAGGTCACCCAGCACAAAGCCAGCCAGGGCACCCTAAAGATGGTGGTGAAGCCCCAGTGACAGGGAGGTCCCTTTGCCTGGAGTGGCTTTCCTGTGCCCCTTTCTTCAGCCCAACACAGCTCCTCTATTTTGCCTTGCCGTTCCCCACCATGCCATTTCTTTCTTCTGTGCCGGCTACTGGCAAGGAACATGCCAAAATGGACAACCCAAATTTAAATCGTTAATTCCTGAATGAAAAGAGAAAATACATTAGTGAACAATGACAGACTGTGCGTGCCTGTCAGATAACTCAATTTCAAACTGCATCAGTGATTCCTGACCTAATTGATAGGAGGTTGATCTACACTAACTCACTAATGACCTAAATTATCCAAGTTTTTAACCATTCTGTTCCCAGGTGCTCTATAATTAAATCAGTATTTTCGTTTTAAATGGCACTTTTTTATTGAAGCTGTTGGCTTAGTGTGTTGATGTTACAAGCAGTCACTCATATAAAAACACTTGAGCATCTAGAGATTGCAGTGTAACAGGGGCTTAGGTGAACTGTATAATAAGATGGAAATATCTAGCATCCTATGATAGACATTGTTTTTTTATGAGATTTTGGGATTTAGAGATAACTTGAATGATCAGCTTAGCACTGTCTTGAGGGATCTTGACTTGTAGCTTTAAGCACAGGGAACTTGTGAGTTTGCAGTGTTGTTTGTTTACTTTATGACTCTTATTTGCCTGAATTTGTATTTAATTAAAACCTTAGAGAAATGAAACTTCTGTCTGAAATAGCTTCTTTATAACCTGAGAAAGGACTCTTGAGCAGGATTGACTGTTTCATGACATCAGCTTCCAAAATAATGACTGCTGTGCGATATTATAGGGCATTTGCCAGCATGGAAAATTGTCCTTAACAGTTATGGAAAAAGAAAACGTGTGTAGACAGCAGGGATTAGGAATTACATTAGGAAAACTATTACAAAAAAAGGTTTCTGTCTGTGCCTAATGTTCCACTGATTTCAGTAGGGTTCCTTAACATTTAAGCACAGGCACAAAAGTTTGAAGCATCAGTGCATGGGAGTATCTTGATGAGCAGTGAAAAAAGTTACAGATTGTCCTCTTAAATGTATTTTTAAGTTTTGATAGTACCCTCTTGGGATTACTGTAATTCAGATTGGTATCAAAGAGCAGAGCAGTTAAGTTCCAAATCTTTTTATTGCAGTCTAGGAACTAGTAGTGATGGCAGCGAGTGCAATCACGGGGGAACGAACCTGATCAGAACCCCAAAGCTCCTACCTTAGCCCCATATGTGCAGGTAGGGCTTGCACTGCATTTGATGGAATTGTTCTGTTGGTAAAAGGCAAAAGAGGGGTTAAAGAGCTTTTACATTTTACTTTGAAGGAATCTGAGACAGCTAATTGCTCACAAAGTTATTAGTAGCAGAGCAGAGAAATCAGAGAAACTTTTTATAGGAAAAAATCCCCTTGTACCAGCACACACTTCACCATTTGAGCCAAGGGAGCAGCTTATGTGATAACAGGCTCTTAGTGTTTCATGTTGGCCCCACTGTTAGAAGATAGAAAGGACACATTTGGCCCATGTGTCCAGGAAAAGCTTCTTCTGGCCCTTCAGGGCTGACGTACTCTCAACCCCTGCTTCTACATAAAAGCATTTGCTCCCTCCACCAGCTCTCCAGCATACAAATGTTTTTAGTCATCAGTAGGAATTTTAACTGCTTGAGGGTTTTGATCCATATATATATATATATAAATATAATGTGCCTGATATGTTTGATGCACAGCTTGTCGTGCTTGTTGTTGCTACCTGTTTAGGAATTTTCCACAACAGCCCTGTACTTTACAGTTTCAAATAGCAGGTTCTGTTCTTGCTGTTTGAGTCAAACAATGTGTTTTTATTTGTAACTCAAAAAGTGAGTTGCCTAGTTTTCAGAATTACTGATCATCTTCTAATAAATCAGTGGCTTGCAAATTCTGAGTCATTAGGATATGGGAAAATCAGGACAGTAATTTTCAAAGTCCTGAATGATGGATGAGCATGTAAGGTATGAGGGTTAAAAGACTTATCAGGAGTTGAATCAATAGAAAATAAACCATAAATACCCCATTTAAGTCTGACCAGTTCAACAATAACCCTGAAGAATCCACCTCTGAGGCAAATGCCAGCCCCAAGACAAACACTGAAAGGACAGTGCCAACTGCACCATTTCTACTGTGAAGAAAATTATGTCCTTCTCTGTACAGCTGGAAGAAGCAAATGGGATGACTGCAGCCTGGAGGAGGTGATGGAGTGCATGCTCAACAAGTCTGCAGATGGCACTAAATTGTGAGAAGTAGGTATGCTCAAGGGCAAGGCTGCCATTCAGATGGATCTAAACAGGCTGCAGGAATGGACAACTGGGATTTTATGAAACTCATCAAGGACAAGTGCCAAGTGCTGTGCCTAAAAAGAATGCTTTTTAGTTGATCCAGGCTGGGGAGCAGCTTGTCTTGGTCCAGAGAGGGAAAGAGATTCAGTTCTGTTTTAAATTAGAGGCACAAACGAGGCTAAAATAGCAACAGTGAGGCTATTTATTAACGGAATAAAGTGGATAGAACACTAGAAGGGAGAGAGAGAGGGAAAAAAATAAAGAGGGAGAGAGAGAGAGAAGGGGAAAGGAATTATATTACCACACCTCCCAAGATGGTTTGGGTCTGTGGAGGAAGGGTGCTGCTGCTTTGGCTTGGAGGAGATGTCATCCTTGTTGGCTTGTGCTGTCTGCCCTGGAGGAGGGGAGGGAGAGATCCCAAAATCCAAGTCCTTCTCTGAGCAACCTCCCACAAGTGGTCTCTTCAGCTCCATGAGTTACAGCAGGCAGATCAGTTCCTCCTGATCTGCTGCCTCCAGGTTACATGGTGATGTCTTTTCTCCTGTGTCTGTCCTTTGCTCTCCTTGTATGTTCTTCTCCTGAGCAGGCATCGCTCAGGTCTTTTATACAGTTTTCGGTCACAGGTTTTTTCAGGTATGTGTCCAGGTATTGTCCCCAGGGCGTGCCAGATGGTGAATCCATTGGGTAGAGATGGTCTTGTCTGTGCACATTCCAGAGAGTCGTTATTCAGTCTGCCCATTACACATTTCTGTTGTCTGGAAGCAAAGGTGATTTTATCTTTGCTGCTTCACATCAAGAGAGACTAGATCTAGTCTCTTACACAGCTCTGCAAGAAAGCAGGGAGCGGTTGAAGAGCTGTTGAACAAGAGACAATGAAGATAAATTGAAATAAGAGAGGTTCAGACTAGACATAAGCTTTTCACACAGTGAGGACTGTGGGACACAGGAACAGATTGCCCAGAGAGGCTGTGCAGTCTCTGTCCTGAGATTTTTCAAAATGAGACTGAATAAAGCCACCTGTCCTTACCTCAGGGCTCACCCTGCTTAGAGCAGGATTAAAGACTTCCTGTAGTCCCTTCTAACCTGAATTATTCTGTGACAGAAAAAGGTTAAGAGAATTAGGAAAATGTAGAAATAAATAAAGCACTGTTCTATATTTATAAGCAGCCAATAGTCAGTAAGGAAAAAAAAGATGAATGATGAAGGCACTGCCCATAGTCAAAGTGAATTTATTTGGCCCGTTGTTCATGACAAAGGATGAAGAAGGTAAAACTCTGTAAAATGGAGTAATGAAGATGTTAAAAGGTGATGCTGGAGCAGACAGGGCATGAAAAGTATTAAAAGCTGAAGAGGCACAAGGTCAAGATGAATTACATATTTCAGTATTCTAGCAGGAGTAGGAAGAGAAATATTTTGAGCGGCCCCTGGTTTGCAATAGTGAAGCTCCGAAAGGTGAGTGTAGGTCTGAAGAACTGAAAATGAACAAACATGCTCTTGTACAAGGGAGCTTTATTATGTCTAAGTTCAGTTTCCAGAGGAAGATAGCAGGAAAGGAGGAGTTTGGGAAAAGTGTCCAAATGATAGCAAAACACATTCCTATGTGTGACACACTGGTGTGTTATCAACACCCAGCTGCATCACTGCAAAACAGCACTAGACAGAAGTTCTGAGGAGAATGAACTCCAGGTCAGTCCAATCCAATACAATGTTAACAAAATTTTCTTTTAAAAAAGCATTAAAAGCTGTTTGGGAGCCAGGCACTGAGGGGAGCATGCAAATACCTATCATATACACCGAGTCTAACCATTCTGCAGCAGGCAGTTCTTGTCTCAATTCACACACTGCCTGTGTGCTTGGTAGGAGTACTGTTCACTTCAACCTGACTTCTAAAAGCACAAAAGAAATGCTATATATCCAGTCAATGTGATGTGGATGCACCATACTTTCTTGAACATTTACTGGTGCTTTTGACTTAACCTCTCTTCCTTATCTACTCATGGCAGTTAATTGACGAGCTTTGCACAGTGTCTTCCTCCCTCCTGTTGAGAACTGGTTTAGTTTATCAGAAGAAAAACGCAGCTTCATCAGCTTCTAGAAACCTGATCCATTACACTGTGGCCATGGGGGTCACTCCTGTTAAGTGCCTGCATATCCCACAGATCTAGAGGCTTCACTTCTGGACATCAATGTTAAATATGCAGAGGAAGGGAAGAGAGCAAGTTAGAAACAAGAAGTTCAGACAAAATGAGGGGAACTCTGGAAACAGTAGTTCTGGGCCTCTCAGTACAGAGCAAAGGACTCATTTTCTTCTCTTTCTGGGGCAAGACCTATGGAATTAGGCAGAAGATCAGCAAAATATTACCCTCTGTATTCAGTATTTCTTTTATTTAGAGTTTTGTTTCAGAGCTCAGGTTATGATAGGTCTCTTTTTATCTTAATTTTCAAGACACTTCCAGCAGGGGAAGCTAAAGGCAAGGCAGTAACTACTAGGGGCAATATAGGAAACAGAACAAATATTGAACAGATGAGAAAAATAGAAGGGAATGTATTTGATAGTGAAGTGATAGGCTCAGAGATAGAGATTTAGAACATTTGGGTGTACTGCAGATAGATGTCAGGGCTCTGATGGTGCCACTGGCTCTGCAGCTCCCAGCTGGGTTTGGCTGCATTGTGGGATCAGCAGCATACTCTGGGATCCTGCCACTGGGAGAGGTTCTGTGGGGAAGGGCTGTGGGGAGCCTCTCTGAGCCTTTGTTTCCAGGACTGACTGGATAACACCATGGCCTGTTCTCCCTCTCAGGAGCAGAGGGGCTGTAGCCAACAGATGAGGAGCTCAGCCTGCTCCATGGGCAGCCCCTTCTGCTTCTCCCTTTGAACATGGCTTTTCAAAATTGTCATGCATGTATGAAAGGAAAGCCTCTAGACTAGGTGAGAGTAGAGATACACATCCTAGAAAGTTCTCATTCTTGAGTCCTAGTGGTGGCCATTTTGACTTTCTCTTCAAAAAGTATGTATTTTACTGATAATTTACTAAAGGACAAAGCACAGCATTAGGCACCAGTGAGCATCCAATAGAAGCAGAATGACTAGAAGAGGATTGAGAACACTGCAGGCTTGTAAATCTGATCTCAGCAGCAGAAAATACATGAAGAGCAATTATGCACACAGAACATTTAGATACATGTAATTGCTTAAGGGATAGTCAGCATGGATCCTGGAAAAGAAGATTAGGCAAGATAAATGTGCTTGGCAACTCTGAGTAGGCAAGACAGAGAGAGGGGATATCATTTATCTGGATTATGGGAAGGGAGGGAAATTTTTTTAATCCTACATAAACCAAAAGATGACTCATTTTCAGAGTCCATAAACATAGCATGAGAAAAGATAGCTACTGGACTGGATTATGGCAGGTAGTGACAACAGGCATAAATATCCTGTACACTTTTATTACAACATTTCCCCTTCTGATTTTCAGAGACTGCTTAGTGACCCCCTGAGGCTTTGTGTTTCTCTTTGTTGCATCTAAGTAACCACTACTGTACTAACTCTAGGATGGAAACTACTGGAGCCGGAACAACTCTCCAGGCCTCCATCTTAATTTTCAATTCCATGTCCAGCAACCATTCATAGGATTTTGCTTTTGTGCTACAAGAAAAATTTCAGACCATAGCTCAGTGAAGAGCGGGAACATTTTCACCTTAGAGTACTTTGACTAGGCTGTTAAACTTCATAGAACCCTCCAGTGGTTTTTTCCTGTCCTGAGTTGTGTCTTCAGTGTCTATCCATGACATGTCCATCACAGGGGCTCTCCTATTTCAGGCCTTATGGCTGGCAGTCTTGAGGAATCTTTTTTTCATGATCTTTTAGTAATTTTGACTTGTCTGAACTAACTGTTGAGGTGTGAACCATTATGTTTCTGCTGCGTGCTTGCTTCTGTCTGGATGAGACTACTGAGGCAGTGAGGCTTCCTGTGGAGGCTTAACTGTGTCTCCATTTGCTTGACATGTCATTTTTGCTATCAAAAGCATTGTTCCTACAGGCCTTCTAGGTAATGTGCATGTGTTGTTCTGATTTCTGGCCACAAATGTGTCTTGGTTCCTACTGTATCAGGATTACTATTAGGACCATCTGTTTCTGTGGACAGTGAGTTACTTTAACATTGCTCACAGGTATTTTGCATTGGTGTATCATCATGATCTGCTTGCTCCTTGCAGTTCCCTTTATTTAGATCAGATGAATGAAAGGAATAAAATGTTTAAAGTTCAGTCTCACCATCGCGGTAGTATGCAAGCACAGCCTGTAACCAAGTTGGAAGGTGCTTAGTGCTACAGATGATGTGCATGAACACTGCAGATGAAGCTGCTAGGTTGTAATCACATTCCCTCTATAGATTAAAGGGCAGGTGTTAAGGATACTGTGCTGGGAAGAACTTTCAGAATGGAGAGTTATAAAGATGTCCACCTCTTCCTTCAGCCAAGGGAAAACTACCTCACGTTTAGCCTGCGGAAACAATAGCTATTTTTTGAGTATAGTGTTTTTCCCTACCAAAGGAATAAGCAGTTCTGGATAGATGTTCATGGCTTCTAGTAGTGCATTAAGTAGTGCAGCTTAACATGTGATAATGATGTGAACAGCCTGTAGGATGTGAACTACAATAGGGTGGAATTTGTGAAATCTAGTGTTTTTCAGGACAAGTAAGCTACATATGCTGGCTAGGGAAGAAGCTTATTCTAGGGTCTAGTCCTGTGCAAGAGAAGGCACAGCTGCCCTGGTGGAGTTTACCAAGCCAGTTCTTGATACCAGCCAGTTGGAAGGTGGACCATCTTGTTGAATGATCTCTTCTCATGCTTAACCATCCTACTCTAAGAAAGGTGAGGGTTTGTTTTGGTTTAGGTTTTTTTTCTCGGGGGGAGCAGTGTGTGTCTCTGTTATGCTGGGCTTTTTTGTTTGTGGTGTTTTGCTTAGTTGTGATTTTTTTTATTTTTAAATTTTTTTAGAGGGATTCTTGTTTTGTTTAAATCTGTGGGCAGGACTTAAACTGAAGGAAGGCAGCAAAGAATATGTTCAACAGCCTTTTCTCTGAGTGTTGCTCACTTGTTCAGTCTGTTCTTAGGAGCTGGGATGTTCATTTTCACTTTGAATTGTGTGTCTGAGGCTCAGAGTCTCTGCGTGTGACTAGGGCTTTCTCGGCAACGACCGTGGTAAATGATTAGCATAGTATATAGGAAAATTCCCACATTTTTAGAAGCGATCGATTTGCTGCTGGCGTTGTTTATCTGCAAAGCTGCCACGGGAGGTCAGTATTGCCCCATTTAACTGCTGCTGTGCTTTATCAGCTTTCGCAGAACAGATGGCATATTTGTTAGACTTCATTGAGTATATTTTTTCGTTTACTGAAGCGTGAGGGAATTTCATGTTTTCAGGTAGAAGCAGATAGGTAGTTAAAAATTTATAATGTTTATAATTTCTTTCTGTATTTGTATTGATGGAAGCAGCAAAGTAGCTGATTTATCTTCATTTGTCAATTTGATGGACACATGCTAATGGTAGGAGTAGACACTCATTTCCCCTCTGATGTAACACTTGTAGAATAGATGATATTTAAATAGTAGTGTGTACGCATCGCTTGTTGGATGCTACCTGCCAAGCCTGTCATTAAGATTTCAGGTGTGTTTTTCTACAGGGAGGTTAGAATGGCTGGAGGCAATAGGATCATTTTTGGGGAGGTGTGTGGAAATGTGTCTGCTTGTTCTTTTTGTGCAGGATAGCTGAGAAGCGATAACAATGGCACAGAGTCTGAAAATGTGTGTGATTTCAAGCAAGTTGTGGCATTGTACTTCTCTCAGCTGGTAACGAGAAAATCATGGTCACAACTGGTTTGGGATTTTTCTTGTAAAACAAGGTGGAAAACACTATACAGAATTTAGTTGTGTTTACCTAATGAAAATATAAACATCTCATTTCAATAATGTGTGAAATCTCTCTGCTTCAAATGGAATGTTCATCTGCTTCATTTGCAAGTGTCAGTTACTCACACAGGATGAGAGAATGCATCAGTAAAGCAGCCAGGAACAAGATACCACAGATTTCTTATTTTGCCTTTTGACACCCGGGAAGTCCCAGGGTTTAATTTTCAGTTATGACAGCAAATTGCAAGAGCACTGGGAAAAAAAATGCACCTAATCCTGAAATGTACTTTTGACCTATTTGTCTTTGACCCTGACACACATTGGCATTGGAAATAAAATTCTAGCAGTTTTGCTTGATTCAGTAAAAGGTGGGTTTGCAGAGACAGACAGGAAATCCATTCCTACTCTGCAGATTAATCAGAAAAATGCCTAAAGCAAACAGCAAAGTAAGTTTGCTTTAGTGGAGACAAACTCACACCTTTGCTCTTTCAAAGACCCTGTTTACAAGTTAAAGCCGTGGCTCAGTCTGTCTTTCTTCTTAAACCACCAATCTATAGGTGCTGCCTGAAGGCACTTGCAAGAAAAAAAAATCAGGAGATATCCTGCTGCTATCATGGTCTAACAGAAGCGCTTGATGTTCTGAATATAGAATGATTGTGTTTCAGTAGTCTGAAAGCCTGGAGAGTTGAAGCTGAAATGACGACATGTGTGTGCTGTTACCAGCAAAATCTGATTGCTTTGCATGAGAAAAGTCCATTGAAGTTATCGAGACCAATACAAATCTTTCTGGTGCAAAATGCATTCCAAATAAGCCCATTAATGGGCTATATCATAAAAAGATTTGAAAAAGGTCAGTTGAAATGACTCTTTATGTTATCTTCCTCAAAGGCTCTGCCTACACTTGGAATAGAGTTGTGTTTGAAAATGGTGTTGAGGCACAGTTTGAGTTCAGCTCTTGCTGTTCCATTACGACAATGATTTGGCAGCCTGGCCAGAGCTTGGATAAGATGTTAGAAGCTATGTTTTCCACTTGGAGGAGGAAGGGAAGGGTTTTACATTTGTTGTATTTAAACAAAGTGCCCTCTGGCACAGGTACATTGAATTTTATTATTTTTTTTTCCCCCTTCATGTGTCTGGTTTTGGGCTAAATGTTTTTGTTCTTATTGGTTGTAGATGACAAAATCCATCTTGAATTACTTTTAAGACGGTTTCCAGCATATCTTTCCTTCTCAGAACAGACTGGATCTCTGTTTTCAGGGGGCAGAGTCAAATTAAATGATTATAGATTATGAGATAGACCGAGAAATAGAAGTAAGTTTTAAGCACGTAACAAGAAATTGCTGTTATCATACGGTGATTGTGAAAGTAGATGAACAGGTGGTATTTGATGGAAGAAAAAAGGTGCAGATTTGTTACACTGGCTAGAAAGTAAATGCAACAAGCCTGTAGTAAAATTTGAAGACAGTCCAAGTATTTTAATGCCCAGTTCCTTGGTGGGTTTGCTGGAAATAGGGAGTTGTATTTATGCACTCTAAGGAAATGGTAAATGGTGGTGGTTAGGAACTCGGGTAACTTGTTGGTTTTCCACTGAGCACTGCTGTTCGCACAGTTTCTGTTGTGAGACTCCATTTGAAATGTAGAAACACATATGTTAAAAAGAAATAAAAATTTCTGGTTTCCCTTTCTATGTAGGAAAATGCTGTCAGCATTTCTCTCAAACCATTGTCTCTTTCCAGAACATGTTATTACAGTTAATAAAGTAGGCACCATGGTAAGGACTACTGAAAAGAAGAACATCTCCAAAATTATTTTCCATAGGAGCCGCTATTGGCTGCTTCTTACTTTACTATCTCTTTATGGCTGATTCTGCATCGTTACTTGCTTATGTGTGTTTATTATATTCTCAGTTATGTCATGGAATTTTTCTTTGCATTGGAAGATCACCTAGAAGTATAATGGAAATGGAAGACTATTGTTACAATGCCGAATCTCAACATTTGCTCCTGAATAGGTGCCTTGTCTTCAAAATCCTCTTGATGGCACTGGAGCCTTAGATATATATGCTCAGAAGCCCTTTCTTTTGGGTACCAAATCCTATTATCTAGGTTAGCTCATCTGTATTCAAAAGATCAATGTTGCATTATTACAAAGATCCTTTCAAGTGTAAAAAGGATGGCACTTCATTACAGAAAGTAAAAGAAACTAATCAAACTTTCTTGGTGAAATCATTGACTTTTTTTAAGTAAAGGGCAAATTTAAGAATTTGAAAGTCCGAAATGTAAGAGAGTCTTACAGTTGAGGCTCTGCACTGCTCTAACTTAAATCTCCTGTAACACAGTTCTTGGATTTTCTTATAATCTGAAGAAGAAAGTGGTTTGACACAGCTCTCCTGATGGCATCTAATTAAGCCAAGTTGCCATTTGCCTTCCTGAAATCTGATGCACTATGTAGTTTTAGGGCACTGTCCAGTGTACAAAGAAGGTCTTTATGTGAGAGGACAGACAAGATTATCTCTGTGGTTAGGGCAGAAGGCTGTGCCTTAGCACTGTGCGGATTTTCAGTGCACATGAAATCATTGTGAGCTTAATTTGAATTCTTGCCTAGGTTATGTAGAGCTGTGCAAGTTCTCATAACAAATAATCAGCTATTTTCTCTCTCTGATTTTTGTTTTGGTTTATTTTTTTTTCTTCTCCCTTTCATTTATGAAAGGACAGCACGCAGTTGCACAGTTCTGTGGCTTACTACTGATAGCTAGCTCTCCTCTCTCATGCTTCTTACTTGTAGCTTTCCAAATGCTGTGTTAGAGAACTGGTTATTACCACTTCACATTGCCTACAGACAGATACAGGGCAGGACCCAGACCACTGACTTCCACTCCTCAATGAATTGGTACTGATTAACAGCTCATCTGCGAGCACCGCACTGTGAATATTTGTAATTTGTGCTCCATTTACATGAACTTTTTTATTATTATTATTTTTTGCTTATTTCCCTTGTCTGATTAGGTGACTTGTGTAGTTCACCAGCACTGGCAGACCTTGCCATTGAAAATGCTACTCAGAATTCCCTTTTGGTGACTGAATGCTCAGTTCATTTTCATGAATAAATCTGTAGCATCTGATCATCCACATAAATGAACATAAGTGGGCTATGAATGCAGCCAAATAAAAATTCTATTCTAGTTTGCATGTATATTCATGAATGTTTCTTCCAACCACTTCCTTTCTCAGTGGAAACTTGCATGAGTAACTGAGTTGCCAAAGTTCAGTGCAATGCCAGGTCTTGCAGGCAGTTAAAGCATATCAGTTGGGCCAAATTGAATCAGATTTTTCTCTGAACTTGAAATAAGCAGGTTTGAAATCAGGATATAATTGAGGCCTTAATGAAGTCATTTGGAAAAGATAGAAAATATACCTTCAAAATCTGAACCAAATAAGCAAAATCACTGAATTGCTTCAGTGATATTCTGGGAATGAAGCAGATTACCTTTATTTGCTTCCAGCCCCCTTGCTGTGGTCATTAGTTAACAGCGTCACAGTACCCTATATATATATTATTTTATTATTATTGATGTTTAATTTTAGTTTCCTTGAGTTTTAGATTATCTAGAATGACCTGTGATACACACGCTAGGAGAAAGCTGAAGAGTTGTTTTAAAATAGGAATTATGAAAATTAATCTTGTGGCATATTGAAGGAACATTTGCAGGAAGAACTGGCTATACGATATAGTCTTGGATGCTGACATATCCACACTGAGCTAAAATAATCACTCCAGTTAGCTCTTATCTTCTTAGTATTGAAATTAGGTTTTGTGGCTAGTATTTGCAAGACGTATTGACTTGAAGTCGGAGCACGAGTTTACTCAAAAGCTAGGCTTAGAGTCCCATTCTTGACTTTGGATAGCAATAGACTCTATTTAAACCTCATCTGAACTTACGCCAAGGCATGCTTCTCTGTTTGTGAGCCATTTCCTAAGTGTTGTGCTCTGCCTTCTGACATTGGAACACAAGTGGAATATCTTCATTGTGTTGTGGATTCTTTTTCTCCCTTCGATTGTGAGAAAGCTGCATGTACTCCTTGCATGCAAAGGAAGCTGAGATTTGTTTGTATGAGCTGGGAACAATTCTTTCTGTAGTATTGGCTTCTATAACTGTGGTTAGTCCCAGCTGAATTTGTCAAAATTAGCTTCTGTAAGAGAAATAAATATTCCTTATCAGACAATATAGTTTCCAGGTAACTATGTAAAAGGCTTCTGTCGGTGATCTGATTAAGATGAATTGAAAGCCAAGGTAGATCATAGTAAGAAAAAATGTTTGACAATAAATTGGGATTCAGAACCTATTAACTTGCTTTACGCTCAAGGTCTATTGCTCCAAACACTACAGTACTGTAGACCTCAGTGAGACTTAAGCAGTGTACAGGGCTCAGACTGATTTTCTGCACAGTGATATGAAGGATTACATTGCTCACATTGTGTTTTTTGCACTACACAGAACAGTGCTAAGTAGTTTTTGGCAGGGTGGACATCTTATGCTTAGTTTTCAGGTTGCTATCACTGAATTCTCCCAGAGATTAAAGACATTGCGTGGCCAAGGCCTTAATGCTTTTTGCTGTTCCTTCAGCATCTATTTAGCATGGGAAATGGCAGACCAGTTTTTATTTATTTATTTATCTGTATTATACATCTTGCTAACTCAAAAAATGATGGGCAGTCAGTCTGATGTATAGTAGTGATATTTTTCTTAAATTCTTTAATTACAGTAAAGACACTGAGTGCATGAGCCACTCTATTTAGTATTCCCTGTGGTCACTCCAAAGCACTGGAGACAGCAGCCCTGATATAAAATATTTGGAATATAATATTCAATAGTCCAACTACTCCATCTTCAGTTCTTCACTTCAAAGCAAAGAATATAAGCTAGTATTCACCTTAAGGAAAGAAGCATCTTTCTGTTTGTGTTGTGATGGGTTTACCATGGGGTTCCTTGTATTTCCTGAAAGATCTGGTGTTGGCTGCTATCAGAAATGAGCTGGGGATAAGCATTGGATAGTTGTGGGTTTGGGTTGGGCTTTTTTACCCTTCTAGAAACATTACCAACAAATGTACTATATAGGTTGTGGAAGCATATTAAAGAGCAGCAATGTGTCTTGAGCTGTGGTTTTGTATTATTAACTGTCCCATTAGAGAAGGTTTGTAAGAACACATGCAAATGTAGTGTTAGGAATTATTAGGCTATTGGTGGGCAATAATGGAAGGACAGCAAAAAATATTCTCACTTGTATCTACATTTTGTAACATGATTTCTAAATTACATGTTAGATATGCTTCTATTCTCTACTTACTTTGAGTATTTACATTTTACCTAGTTTGCTCAGGTCACTGACAGTTCTGTTACAAGTGTCCTTGGCACTCTTGCCCTAGAATAGAATGTGCTAAAGGAAATAAACAGAAGTATCCTTTCTTTTTTTTTTTATCTTCATTTTTTTCCCCCTGTGGCTTCTATTTGCCATTTCTGTCACTGTTATATTGCAGCCTTAGAGGATGCAGGACTGAAATCCTCTGCAATTTTACTGTGACTTATGAAGGCTAAAGTAGAGTGCACAAAGCTATCAAGCCAGATTGCAAGTTCTTTTATGGGGCTGCTTTCTTTACATTTCATTTTATTTGCTCAACAACTGTTTTGCCTGATTCATCATCTTCAGGGGTTGACTTCAAGGGGAACACTGTGCTTCATCTAAAGAAGGACACAAATAAATGTGGATTGTATCCATAACCTGATTTATTTATTTCTTTTTAAATGTTGAAAGTAGTCTTATTACTCTTCTATAAAAGAAGTAAGATTGAGAAGGTACCCTTTTTTTTTACACACCCACCCCCCCAGTATAAATGTGTTGTTGTTATCCATCCTTTGTAGAATATGACATTTTTTAAAGAGGTACATTAAAAATACTCTTCTGTATATTTATATCTCTTTTTTTCTCACTTAGGCAAATGACTTATACAAAGCCTAAGGAAGGCCAAGTCAGGTATAACTGACAGTGCATTTATTCAATTTTGTAGTAAACTAAGGTACAATTTTGGTCCTTTTGTATTTTAATATAAGGAAGTAAATCTGCTACCTAACTTTTTACCTCTCAGACTTCTTGTCCACAACAGGAAATTTGTCCTTGAACTGCCTTACTCTTCTTGTGTCTTGATTTTTCTGGTGCTGTAGCCCATGTGAATGGAGTAGCTAACTTATGCCAGTGGTACATGTTACTAGGGGACTCTGTCATCAGAGGATTTTGTTTGATGAGCAGGGTGTTTCTGTAGCTAAAAGCATTAATGCCTTAATATTAGCTTTACTGTTGGGAACCACTTAATTTCAATAGTAAAGTTCAAAAGCCTGATGGGTTTTAAAAACATTAAGAGTGTATGTATAGCCCATTTGTATCAGATCTTCATTTTATTTAACCATGCCCTTTCCTTGGTATATTAGCCATGTGTCAAGGGCCAGCTATCTTAGCATACCAAACCAGCACAGGCCAAATCTCTAATAGCTTAATTTTCATATGCATTGGTGAGGGGGTCTAGACTATAGTCCCAAAATAGCTTTGATTCCAGTGAAGAACTGTGTCTGACTAAAGTTAATTTTCTTCTTCGTTATGATTTTGACACATGTGGCCCTGAGTATGTTTGGGTTTCCTGTTAATCCTTACAAAAATAATAATACAAGATGCATCCCATCCCCATATTCTATTAAGCCTGTCTGCCCATCGCTTTATCTCATTAACTGCTTGATCAGTGTCGAGGAAAAAAAAAGCTTCCATTAGCTCTCAACTTCAAAAGACTCAGATTTTCAGATCAAACAGTCCTTCAACAGCTGTTTAAAAATCTTTAAATGCAAGAGGTTAACTTCAAAGAACACCTTGTGGGTGTTCTGAACCCAGCTGACAGGTAAACCGTAATTTATGACCAAAGACATACATTAGTGAAATGCCTTAAAACTGGGGGCAATTTCTTCCTCTTTTCCTTTTGATTCTAGTGGGAGGTTCCTAGACTGACAGCAATACAAGTGGATGGCTTAATTAGCCGTGGAGCAAGCAGTGACATTCCAGGCTTCTTAGAATCCCATTCTATCATCATGCTTAGAATATGCTTCTTTGGAGTAGTAAACTACTCCAAACAATAAAGGAATAGCTAAAACTTACTTTTGACATGTTTGTGGGCTTTTTGTTAAGGGTAGTCAAAATTAATTTTGAGGTCTGCTGGCTGATGTTTCGTTCCACAAAGCTTATCAACAGCCACCCTTCTTGGGGATAGTGGGAAGGAGGAGGACAGACAGATTATTTTGTTCTCTTCCATATCAATCTTAAAGAAAAATGGGTTGGACTATTATTCATTCCTTGACTCAGGATGTCTAACTATTCCTTGTACTATGCTGCAAAAACTCATTAAGTGAATTTGGAGAGAACACACAGAAGGAGTGGCAGCTGAGGAAAGAATGTGGGTCTTCTGGTATAATTGCCCCTCATGCAAATCCAGCCTGATTCCACATGCTTGACTGAGAGTATCCAAGGAGAACTGAAATGCTGTGGGATGTGGTCTGATTAAATCAATTTATTCCTCTCCTCTGAGATTTGAAACTCATCACCTGATAAAATGCAGAGAATGTCTGATGTTTTAAAGGAATGCAAAGTTAGTACTCGTCTGTTAATTTTTTTTATTTTCTTTTTTAGGGAGAGGAAAGTCTTAAGAGCCAAAATCTCATGTGGCTGATTGCACACTGGTAAGCTACTTCAGTAGTTCCCTCATCCCTGTCAACTGTCATCTGTGCTCTTGTGGTTTAACCAGCTCTTGCAATCCCTTCTGACTCACCTTACTTTCTGTGGTAGCCCAGACAATCTTGATCTTTTTTGTTTGTTTGTTTGTTTGTTTGTTTTTAAGGACTTCTAAATAGTTCTATTGTTTTGCTCTTGAGGCTATTCATTTAAAAAAACAAATGAACAAACCACAAACACTTCACAATTTGGTTGACAGAGTGTCATAGGAGACAGTTTGCTGGCTTTTATTACCTGCTTCTGTTGTGATAATACCAGAACTTCAAATCAAGAATTTAGACTTTTCTTTCTAAAGCATAAATGTTTTGGAGTAAGCCCAAATGATTGGCTTTGATCCTGCTCATTCTTCACCTCCCCTACCAGATGGGTGGGTGGCATCAGGTCTCTCATCTTGGCAGTATGGCTGCCTCTACAATTTAGCTGGTAGGGAAGAAGAAAAAACAGATCTGTATCATTAGTTTATTAATAACCTATGAAAGAAGCAAGTTAAGGTCACTTTACTGTTTCAGAAGAGGCTTGAGGGAGAGTTCTGCTGAGGTGATTGCTTGTCAGTTCTGTTAGAGCTAGGAATGGGACAGCCCACAGAGTGCCACACCTACAGACACAAAAAGGAAGCCACAGTACATGCTACAGGGCATTTCCTAGGAGAAAAAATAAAACAAACATGAAGAAAACAACAGGAAACACAAATCCAGCAAAGCTGTAAGAAAGAGAGACTGGTTGTTGCTCGGGTGGATAGTTTTTATCAGTATTTAACCATTTTCTAGTTGCTATAATAATAAAATGACTGTCAAAGTAGTATCCTGTCAGTTAGGGTATTACTAGGCAGTCTCCCAAAGGTGAGGTAAAAATACCTTTATTTAAGATACTTAAATTATTCAGTAGTACATAATTTACTAGGAACCCAGGCCTAAGGAAAGGAAAAGAGTAAAGGGCATAGGACGTCAGGTTGTTGCCTCTGACATTTGCTATTTTATGATCCTGAATGGAAACATTTCAATTCTATTCTTCTGGAAGACAGGTAGTAGTCTGTTCCTCTGTTGGGATGGGGGAAAAGCATATCGCTTTTAGTTAGCAAGAAACGTTAATACCCCTGTATCAGAGTTCTCCTCTGAAGTTTCTGCAAACATTTATTCTCTTGCATAAATAGCTTTCTCAACACACTAGGGGATTTTAATTCTTTGGACTTTGATGCCTTTTATATAATGGTTCAATTTTGTGTAACAGTAAAAATATTTCTTCCATGATCACTGCGAGTTCAAATGGGATTGTAAAGTGAGATACTGTCTAACATCAGCTTATCAGAACTGTAATGATGCCATTGCTGGAGCAGAGTGAACAGAGAAAAGATTTAATCAAAGACAGTTCTGTTCAAGAAAACCTTAACCAATTTCACCCATAGGAATAGTTTTGAGCTGAGGATCATGGGAAAACATATAGAAATCTTTTTTTCTTTTCTTCCTTCTTAGTCTTTCAGACTTGTAATATTTTAGATAGTAGACTGAGTAGATGTAACCCATTGTGCTCCTCAGTGTTATAATATTAATTATTTCAAGTGATGCTAAGTCAAATATTCTATTATGTGGAATCAAGATTTCCTGGCACTAGGATACCCATGCTGAAAGAAAGGTGGTTTTACACAAAAGATCCTGTAACCTCAGGCTTTACCCCTACAGCTGTATGCCAAAGTAGAGGCTCTTACATGGGTTTGTAACTAAATAATTAAGTAAATAATTAAACCCATATCTAAGGTAAATTGAGTCCAAATGTCTGAGATGTGCAGTACACAAGAGCTTCAGATTAATCCCTGTAGTCACACAGTCTGAACTTTATGTACGCCTGGTGTCTGTATGACAATATGACAGTGGAGCAAACATCTGGGTTTGTTTCCTTTGTAATACTGGTTTTGCATTGAGCTGAACGGGTGGCATGTGAGTTGTCAGGGAATAGATTATAATTCTATGTGAATAGTTCCTGGACTTTGCCAGTGCAAAGTATTTTAGTCACTCAGTCTGAGCAAGAAAACGACCAAATGTTGAGTAATAGACAGACTAAAGGCACAGCTTAGTAAACTCAGCTGGACAGTGTTCTCATAAAAATATGGGTCTATCATTGTTAGGTAGTTACAGGTAAGGCATGGTGGTTCTTCTCCCTCTCCCCAAACCCCCCTTTTATTTTTCTTGAATGACACTGAGACTTAAGAATTTTCCTGTGAATGTCTGCCATCTGCAAAGTGCCTAGTTCCCCTTGCTTTCAGAGGTTTTTTATATGTTGAGTTTCTTTTTAATTCAGTGAGAATTAGTTGCTAATACTTTCAGGGAATTAAGGTTAAGATACACAGGAGCCAAGTAGCTGTTAAAAGCTGTATGTTCCTGAGAAGTCTGAAATCCAAACTGGCATTCTGTGGGTAAGTGATTGTCTAGTAGTCTGCCTGGCTCTGAGAGGAGTGCTGCAATCAGCAACGTGGGCAGAAAGAAAACAAAGTGACAAGGAAGAATACTTTAAAATCAAGTAATGGGACATGGATACAAACATACCACAGAATTAAAATGCAGCATGATGCTGCAATATGCAAAATCAGTGAGATTTGTGTTACAAAGCTTCACTGATGAGCCTGACTTGAAGCAGAAACGTCCTTTGCCGTGTAAGAAAAACTTTGGATTTTTGGAAACAGCTGAATCGGAGCAGTATCACAGAATCACAGAATTGTCAGGGTTGGAAGGGACCTCAAAGATCATCCAGTTCCAACCCCCCTGTCGTGGGCAGGGACACCTCCCACTAGATCTGATTGCTCAGAGCCCCATCCAGCCTGGCCTTAAAAACCTCCAGGGATGAGGCTTCCACCACGTCCCCAGGCAACCTGTTCCGGTGTCTCACCACCCTCATGGTGAAGAACTTCTTCCTAAGATCCAATCTCAATCTACACATTTCTAGTTTTGCCCCCCCTACACCCCCAGTCCTATCACTACATGACATCCTACAAAGTCCCTCACCAGCTTTCTTGGACTCCTCTTAAAATACTGTTTTTCCCTTTGAAAGTGGCTCAGATTCTCCTTAGTGGCCAGGGCTTTTTACCCGCTCTGGGGTAGAATACCAGTAGCTGTTATTAACGAGGGACTATTATGAGCACATAACCAAAACATTTGTTACAAAAGCAAAGGGAGAACACATATTTAACAGGTGAAACTTTCCACACCACTGACAATGAAGTTGCCTAGAAGTTAGCAGAAGTCAAAAAGCCATCTGCAGTTGTCTTTTTTTTTTCTAGTGGTGCCAAACTTAAACTCAGAAAAATGAGTCTGCAGGAAGCCTTGTCTCTCCTAACAGGCTCTGGCTTCAAAGCCATTGACTCAGCAGCCAAAATCTCAGCAAACATAGCTTGCTGTCAGCCATTTGATCCACTGAGAATTTTTCTTTCTCCCCAACTCCTTAAAGTGTATAGCAATATTCAGGCATATTTCTGTAGTTGCAGAGGTGGGTAGATTCTATTCTTTACTGCTAAATAAATTTTTCCTCACTCACCTATGAGCACAGACTTGCAAGTAACTGGAACAGACTGCCACAGTAGCAACAGAATGTGGAAAGTAAAGATGGCAGCTGATAGGGTGTGATGAGTAAAAAATTAAATTGTTCTAATTCATATTTGTGTATTAAAATATGTGGAACCTGCACAGGTATTCAAACATAGTTAACTGAACTAGGCAGAGTGGTAGGTGACATAATTAGCAACTCACTACAGTCCTTTCAGCCAAGCTGTCTCTTGGAAAAGAAAATAAGCCCTTAAAATATCTACAGTCTATCATACATATTCAGTATTTCAGTGTCTATTGCTTCTTTAAAGCAGATTGGAGTGGGAAAAGCCATTTCAAAAGGAGGGTTGAAATGACAGTTGTGGATACAAGATGCTTTGTTTATATGTTTTGTGTCCTTCTCTAAACCTTTGTCATTCTTGGTTTGCTGACAATAATTATGTGGGTATTTCCACTCTGTCAACTTGATTGCTACAGTCCTGCCTCTTAGTACATGTTTTTTATCTTACCTCCCTAAATGCTTATGCATCTGAACCACACCGATCCATAATTCTTCAGTTCTCAAGGTTCAGACTCTAAGCTCACAAATCATTTATTAACTCAGCCTTTACTATTGTGTTTAATCTTCTTGGGTGGGCTATGTTAACATATCTCTTGGTGTTCAGTGTCGTAGGAAGCTACCCTATGGAATTTGAATGGAAGTTGTATCAGACTGATGCGTATCAAGTAATCCATTATGTCAGAATATCAAGTGAATATAATCATTGTGGTCCTTATAACATGTGTTGGGTTGGTTTGTTTGTTTGGGCTGTTTTAATAAGTTGTTGATTTGATGACTGACTATGCTCTTTAAAACTATAAGCTGTTTCTCTGGGATCTTTGGGGCTGTGCTACATCTATGTGCTAGGAATATACATTAGCGTTTTCTCTCAAAATTTGGATAAAGCAGAATACAACTATGTTGTCATCCCACCTATGGTGAGGTAGTGGTCTGGGGTAAGATATAAGCTGTTCATTTTCTCTTTTGTAAATAATTTTAAGGAACCTACATGAAAGCTGTGATGTCTGAACAAGCAGAGTAAAATTTCTGTATGAAGACTTCACTATTTTCCTATACCCAAGTACAAACTAGGGTGAAGCCCTGAGTCATAACAGCAAGGTATTGAATATCATCATCAGATTCAACTCAACCCATGACACAAAGCAAAAACTGGGCGTAAAAGCCTCACGCTGTCAGGTTGCTGCAGGTCATCCCCGCTCGCTCCTCTGCCTGTCCCTCTGTGTCTCTGTCCACAGCGAGCACAGGCAGTATCAGGGGATGGTTCTAGAACCCAAAATGGAGCCGTCCAGCTGCGGGTCGAGGGTTGCAGCCACAGCGTTGGCAGCGTATGTTAGACGAAGCTGCTGCAGGTCTGGCTTTATTAACTATTTCCATATGTTCATTTAGGATTCTTTAAGGCTTATTTTCAGGATTACTGTTTTCCAGTTCTGTCTATTACTGGCAGTTACCCTGTCTTGAGAAAATTTCAGGAGGAATTGCTGTATCTGTTGCTTGCATTATGTGACTTGGATGTTCAGATCCCTTAGGCAGCCTGGAAAATGACAGCCCTACCTGCATAATAAATATGACCCGTATTAACCTACTACAGGACATTATTTCCCTTGATCCTGAACTCCTGAAAAAGTCTGTTACTGCCTTCAAGATAACTGCCCTGTTCTCTTAATTTAGGCATGGAAACCTCTGAATTTGTGTACAAAGGTCACAGATTCGGTATGACCAGGTAACTGACTTCTGGCCGTGTATACAGAAAGGATAAGTCAATCAAGTTTATTAATGAGCAAACATTCCCTGTCGTAGGAAGGAATCTATGCTGCATCCATTTGCAGTATGCTTACATGAATTTAAATGTGTTTATACTGATACACAAGAACATCACTGAAATGATTAACTCAGGGAAATAACCAATCTGAAGCTACATACAGAATTTGTTCAGCATACCTGCATTTCGTGAAGTAAAAAAGCTGAGGTGCTCTTTGGTTGCCAAGGTTTGCTTTTTAAGAGCTGAGAACTTGACATTTCAGGCTTTTGACTCTGTGTGTGCATACACATCTTGTGTGTCTTTTGAAAAGATGTGAAGTGATATGAATGTCTTCAATAAGAAAAAGAAAAACATAGGCCACAGCTTGAGAAACCACCTGTGACTAACTGTCTCTTTTATTTTTAGCTTGTTTTGTTTTGTGATGTGTTGACATATATTGATTACATGGGTAGATTTTTAAGATGATGAACTAAAGAGATTGAGCAGCACATGCAGTGAGAATAAAACAGTTTAATGAAGAATGTTATTTATATCTTCAACTTGGATGCCACTTGCATTGTGCAGTATTCCATCTTTACCTGTTCATCATTTAATTGCTCTTTTGTAATCCTAAGTATAAACAAATCAGAATTTAATTTTATTTCTTTTTCCTTTACTTGTTAATGTTTTGCTGTTATTTTCAATTGAAACTGATTCTTCTATATCTTTAGTGTTTTATATTTGTGAACTTTTATCTATACTAAATCCAGCTGAACTATGTGCAAGGGAAATGGTAGGACGGTCAAACCCTATTGGTTAGAGTTGGGTGAGGTGAAGTACAGGAATGCTTAATACTGTAGAAATTAGCACTGAATGGCTGATGGAAAAATAACTTTTTCTCACTGCACTTTGTCATCTCACTGAAAATCTAACAGTATGCAAGAATAAGAGCACTGAAATACGTGTATTGGATAATTTCCAGAATGTGGAATATGGCTGTTTGCAAGGGCATAGTGGATCTCAGGAAAGATAGGCACCAAATTAAAGATCAGTTTTACTGTGCTTTAAGTCTTGTATTTGTAAAGTTATTTTTCCCAACTTAATGATGATTTGTTGTTGTTGCTGCTTTAACCATTAAGAATGTAATTAATTAAAACTGTTCAGACTGCCATAGGATTTACAGGGAATATACCTAAATGTGAAAGGTTTTGTAGGTTGCTAACGTTCGATATAATAGTCTGCACTCCGATTTGGACATGTAGGCTGCCTTCCTCATCTCCTGCCTTGTGAGTGATTTGCTGTTTTTCCTCTTCTGTAGTCAAAATTCAATAACGATACTTGAAATACTTGGGTTGTAAAAGTCAAAATTTAAGCTTTACTTAAATTGCAGCCCACCCCTCACTACCCAGGAATATTAAACAGGGACCACCTAGGGACTCCTCCCCCCACCCTCTATATCCCTGTCTGGCTGATTGCTGCACCAGTCTAGAATCAAGTGCTCAACTATAGTAAGCATACTTCAGCTTGTTGTAATTGCCCTTTGTTTCAGTCAAGAGACTGGTAATTGCTCCTGTGGGCCATGCCTTTGCTTTAGCAGCATTTGATTGAAACCAGTCATTTATTGTGGTAAAATCTAAGGCTTTCTGCAGTATTTACAGATAAGCTTTCATGTGACAGTCATTTAGTCTACCCGACCATCCATATATTAAAGATATTGCACATTTTCTCTAGTCGGACAACTCGGCTGCTGTTTTCAATTTGATTACATTTCAGTTCAAAGAGATAATGCTATGAGTCTCCTCTCCTAGCTTCTTCTTGGAGCAAGGCTGCCTTTTGCTGGGCCTGTGATGTTACGGCTGTTGGAAATGCCTGATGTGAAACTCGTTAATAAAATTAACTGAGTATCTTCATGTGTACTTCATTATTCCCTTTTCCTTACCACCACTTAGAAGAACATACTACTGCTTCATGAGGCCTTTTAAATAGTAGGTGTTTGGAACTTAGCGATGCTTGCTGTATCAGTTACTCACAAATTATTAACTAGAGTGCAGTCACACAGTCACAGCAATATAAATCTTTTACTTATTTCCAAGTTTTCTTGGTAACTAAATATTTTAAGTCTGAAAATGCTTTGGTGTTTATGAAAGCAGCCAGAAAATCTTAGAGTAAGAAAACTAGGATGGAATTCGTCTGAGCACTCTCAAATAGTGAGGTGGCTGGTATGTGTCACAGAGTTGATTGAGTTGTTTTTCAAGTGGGCAGTTTAGGTAATAGAGGATGTTTGCGTGATTTTGTGCCCAAAGAAATTGGGATAGACATGTTTCACATTTACTTGTTTAAAATTGGATGAAAGATAACCACTCATAATCTGAATCTTGTTACAACCTGGAAGTAAAACAAAGTTAAAAAAATGTACAAGTTGAATTCAGTGACCAGTGAGTCATTATGAGCTCTTTTGCTCATCATGCTGAGCTTCCTGCAAGACATTATCTGTTATTACTTGATCAGAAATCTAGAGTTCTTGCTCCCTTTAAAAAGAAAGCATTCAAAGAACATTATACCTTTTCAAACTTTCTTCTGTAAGTGAAACAGGCAGTAGTTGAGGTTTTGACATTAAGAACTGTACCTTTTATGCAAATCCCTCAAAATGATTCATAGGAGTTAGTCTCACATTTTGTGCTTCATTGGTACTCAGAAAATGTGTGGCCCTGAGGGTTATGGGGGCTGAGCAATCGAGACTGCTGCTTTTAGGTCTTGTGTAGCCATCTGCCAGGTTTTCTTGGATTACGAAGATTTAAATGCATAATTTAAAGTCTGGAAATTATGAATCAGTATGGACTTATTATCTTGAGACACTGAGACCCATGGTGTGTTAATGGTGCTCATGAGCAAGTTGTCTTTTCAATGCAGTTTGTTTGACCTTTGCACAGTATTTTCTTTAGCAGTATTTCTGTTATATACCTATAACACAGTGCTTTTGTTGGCAGGGCTACTCTTGAAGGTCATAAGTAGAATATTTCACAAATGAAGGAGTTAGATTTGAGAAGTGGTGATTAAACTTGGCAGTAGGTATTTTTAACACACCTCACCAAGACTCAAATCCTTGACCAACTTGATACTTCAGGGCAAAATTTTGTGCAGTCAGTGGTTGATGCTTTTTGCTTTTATTTCTGACATGCTAAAATTAAATAATGCCCTTCCATGTTTTATTATTCTACTTTATCTTTGTGGGAGTTCTTTTTGCTGCAGTTCTATGTCTGCTATGAATTCTGGCTAGAGATATACAGTTACATATCAGTAAGAATTATTGTGATCAGTTTAGAGAGCTTTTAATCTGTTTTATATCTAAAACTATTCCCTTTGGCTTTCTTTTTACTGTGTTGGCTAGTGTATCACAGACTAAGTGAATACAGTAAAATCATGAGCACTTGAGAGTCATATTACTGGTCCTAAAACATAAATGTTGTGACAAATGGAAGACTGCTTCAAGCAAATCAGTCCTTGAGCAGAAAGACAAGTCTCCAACTATTTCATGCAAAAGGAGCAAAGACTCTGATCAGCTTGTCAAAGCTGCAATTTTTTTGGTGTAGGACATGAACACAGGAAACAGTTACAGTGTTGAATTAGGACACCCTTAAAAGGGCTGATGAATGCAGACAGGCAAGCAATGCTGAGACATGTGCCAGAAATGTGCAGGGTATGGGAGCTCGGGCATCTTATTAACAGCTGCCTACTTGAATTTTTCCGTATGTTCTCATTTTGAATATTGTTGTTTGCACAATACAGTTGTTCTTAACAGTAACAGAACTGCTTTTTGATTACCTTCATGTTGCTTACCAGTGTTCTGGTTAACTAATCTGTGTGTAAGAAGCTAGCATCTGTGTTCCTACTCATTGGTTGTCATCATTATTGATTGCAATTAGCAATGAAATAACATTTTTGTGTTTAAAAAAGAAACCCCAAAACACCAAACCATTTTCCCTGCAACCCAAACCAACACTCTCCCTAGTAATGACTTGGACTAGAAGCAAAAATCATTTAAAGCATGAAACAAGCCCAAATGAAATAAATTCCAACAGCAGCCAAGCTCCCCCACCCCAGACCACCTATTTATCTTACACGTTCAGGTGTTTCTTTGTTAAAGCCGACAGATTTGTGTGTTCTTGTGTGTGCTGACTTTATATCAAGAGAAATTTGGATTTAGTAGCATCATTCTGCATCAGAGGGTAGGTGTGGAGCAGAATTGAGGAAAGGTGTTTGGAACAGAAAAGCCACCACCTTGCTACTCTAGTGTTTGCAAACACAGATGACCAGTAATACACCAGCCTTGGCCTCCTCGGATTTTGATAAGTGTATTTTACGTATTTAATTAGCTAGCTTTTGAGCATTTTAATGTTAAAATTTTCTTTTAATGCAAAACTATGACTTGCAGTAACATGAGCTTTCAAAGTGTTCAGATGAACAAGATTCTAATGGATATACTATAAAGATTAGGGCCTCTCATAGAATCTTTATTGTCAGTCCAATTATACCTCTCTAAATGGTCATTTAAAAAAAAAAAAAAAAAAAAAGAGAGAGAGACCATAAAGTGCATACCTCTGCACAAACAAAAGGCTGAGCACTTACACTCTGGCTGACATGACTTCATATTTACACATGTATACAAGTCAGATTATACTGACAATAGATTTCCATTAGTTTAACTTCTACAATGACAATGTAGTTCTCTGCAAGTTCATTAACATCCCCGTATAAACTAGCATGGCTAGATCAAAAAAGGGGCTCTTTCCAGGATTCAGATATGGATGGGAACCCATATCCTCCCAGTTGGGAAATCATCACTGTATTTTCATAGAGGCATATGTTGTCTTTATACACTTAGATGAAAAGAGAACCCCATCTCAGTATCTGGAAATTAAAAGTGTTAAAATGCACGGCATCTGGTCTTGAGAAAAAAATAACATAAAATGAATCGGATACATAGTGAACCTTAAATTATTTAAGCTCCTCCAGTGGTAGTGCTCTGTAATTGCTTTCTCTTTCTGTAAATGTTTCACAGCTGTGAAGTTTCCAAGTGGAGAGCTGAAGTGCTGCCTATTGTACAAAAATTAAGGCAAATTTCTGCTTGCCTTTCTCATAAAATCTCATCAGGCCTGACTTTCCTCATCTTGTGCTCTCTGCAGTCAATTACACCTGTGCAAAGTGATTGTAAATTGCAACTATTTATGAGCTGATAGTTCTCGCTCACCTTATGCCCTAGCTATAAGATGGCACAAAGTTGTATACAGTGCAGAATCAGACCCGATTTTCTTGCTGCTAAAGGAGCTGTGCTTGATAACAATGACCCACAGAAAAATGTGTGAAAACTGAACATTGGGTGGGCGTCTAAAAGATTCAGACTCTCAAAACGCTGAAGACAAGACAGCAGCAGATTACTTAACTGTCCCTGGATGCTTCAGAGAGTATGTAGATAGCCTCTGTTACTGAGCTGCTTGAGCAGTCTGGCTCTGCAAGAAGCTAAATTTCAGTTATAGATCTTGAGTGTAACTGAGCACCTTTCATATGTCTATGGAGTGTTAAGTGTAGGACGTTTTTGTTTTATTCCATATGAACTGGCAAGGAGTAATGTCAGAAATAGATTCCTTCTGCACAGTTTAGAGTGGGATTTTTTCAGACAACATGCAACAGCCCAACATTATTTCTGTAACAGTCCCTGCAAAGGATGCAGGCTATTGCTCAGTAATTGCCTGGATACATGTGTATGGAGAAACAACAGAAAATCCCCAACCAACTCAGTAAAAGTAAGAGAGTTTCTTGATCTCTGTAACTGGCAGAGGTGGAAAGGAAATAAGAATATTCATGTACTGGACAGCAAACATCTTACAGGTAAAGCTGGCTTGTTGCCTCTGCTTAGCATTGTAAACCAAAGCATAGTGCAGCACAGTAAGCTAATGACATTGCTGTTCCCATCTATGGTACATTAAGTGAATTGCTACGTTTTAAACAAATGGCCTTGAAAATGGAGTTTTGACCTGTTGCCATGGTTAGACTACAGACTTGCATTTTCTCTTAAAATTGGCTCAGTCTGACCACCTAGACACTGTTTTTCTTGCAAGGGTTACATAAATTTCAGTGCATTTCTATCCCTGATAGTTATGAATTCACATGTACATGTTTCCTGTTAGTAGAAATTCTGTCTTACTATGTTAGCATTTCTAAATGAATATATTGTACTCTGATTAAAAAAAAAAAAAAAAAAAGAATCATAGAGTGGCTTGCTTTGGAAGGGACCTCCAGAAGTCCCATAGTCCAAATCCCCTGCAGTGAGTAGGGATATTCTCTACTAGATCAGGTTGCTCAGAGCCTTGTCAAACCTGACCTTGAATATCTTCAGGGCCTTTGACCATCTGGGCTGCAAGCGTATACTATTGGCTCATGTCCAGCTTCTTGTCCACCAGCATCCCCCAAGTCTTTTTCTTCAGGGCTGCTCTCAATCTCATCATCACCCAGCCTCTATTGATAACTACCTCTATTGATACCCAACCTAGATACAGGATGTTACACCTTACGGAAATTGAGGAGATTTTCCTCAGCCCACCTCTCTAGCCTTTCCAGGTCCCATTGGATATCATCATGTCCTTCAGGGATATTGCCACAGGGAATTTAAAATAACCTAGGTATCTTACAAAGCAATTACTTTTATTCTGGTTGTGATAGACACAATTGTGAGAAATGTAAAAGGCTTCGAAATCCTAATAAGATTAGGAGAAATATAGTATATGGTCTGTCTGATTTGCCTTATGCCTCTGGGTGTTTCAGCATTGGTGTAGAGTTCATCTAAGAATAGAAACAATTCCAGGATTTCTACTTGCTTCTCCTTTGCAAAGGTACACTTTCAGGCCAACACTTGGATCTTAAGTAATGTCCAGTGTTACCTGCAGGTGGGCAGCAGTGCTTAGAACATTTGCATCAGAAATGGTATGCAGTTTTTCACTGAGAGCGTTCCAAATGATGGGAGGGACTGAAGAAAGCATGTTGAGGAAGTTGGAGGGAAAGAAGATTTTTATATGGTTTCTGGGCTCAAGGACACCTAATTGTGTCTTCTTTTGGGACACATGGTACTTGCATGAAGGTTTTCTAAATTTTATTCTTTCAACAAATGTAGATTTGTGTTTTCCTGAGGGGGTGACTCCAGAGGACATGTGTCACTAGTGGGCTGGTTACACTACACTTCAACAGTAAGCAGCCTGGATTATGTTGGAGTGGCTCAGATGTGTATGTGGAAATATATATGTATGTATATATATACATATAAAACCGTGCTGACCAAAGGTGGCATCTGCCACAAAATATAATGGCACAAAGACTGGTTTTGCATAAGTAATCTGCAGCCACTGCAGAGAAAAGGTGGCATTTGGTTACTTGTCTTCTGTGTTCTTTCTCCTTGTCCTCAGCAGTTCATTTTTTATAAGGTTAATTGTTGCTGGTGTATGTGTGATTTTGAATATCTTGCAACCTTTATTCTTATGTTTTTTTAAATACTGCTTTTGCTCTGGCGCCAGGTTATACTGTCCAATGTTGGAAGAATCCAGCCTAACACCTGAGAACTTAAAATGCTATTGAATCTTTCAAGTGCTTTAAAATTGTTTTCTCTTTTTAAGAAGTGCAGATCATTGATGCTGTGAAGAAAATTTAATTAGTTGGCATTTATCACCCCTGCCCTGTGGTAGAATACGCTAAAAAGCTTTATGTAATCAAATAATGTTGAATTTAACAAACTTGTTTATTTAAACAGTGTTTTGGGTTTTTTTGAGAAATCCATAGTCTACTTTATAAATTATTTTCAGATCTTTTTCTTGATTTTCATTAGCCAACTAATGTGTACTTAATCAATAAGCATAATTCTGATAAGCTCATTTTGAACCCTAAATGTAGAAGACTGAAATAAAGAAGGGATTAGCAAAGAGTTTGCTGACACTCCAATCTATTTTAAGTGATTGCAAGCTTGCTAATAAATATTTAATGGATAGTTGTTTGTGGTTTAATAGAATTAGATAATTCTATTAGAATCCTGTTTGGAAATTTACATGTACCATACATCACTGCCGAGGACATGGTTAATAATTTAGGCTAAGTGACTAGTAATTAGAAACACAGTCAGATTAAGTAAGAGCTGGTTTGGTATAGTGTTGGTTTGTTGATTTGGGTATTTTTAGGTTATCCAGGAATTTAAATGGGTGTGTGTCTCCTGTGTAACTGCAGCTTGCATTCTTACATTCTGTCTTGCACAGAGCTAATTTGGTGAGTTTGGGGCAAGACTTAAATGTGATAACAAAGCATGAGGCTCCTGGGATTTATTTAATATCTTATCCCCTGAATTAATGAGTTGGAAAATAGTTCACTGTTTATCTACAGTAGATTGAGCAGATGTTGCCAATTCAATTTTATGGAAAGTAATCTCTGAGAGGCTGTCTTCTGCCCGGTGCTTTTCCATGGGTATGAATCTGCTGTCCTTAGTTTCAGGAAAACGTTTCCCACACAGGTCATGGAGTTGACAAAAAACTAGTGCAGCAGAACTTGGTAAAGTTGGTTAGTATGAGGGGGCTTTGCAAAGATTGTTAAAGGAAACCCTGTAGTGTTATAAACTGAGTGGCAACGTAAATAATAAGCAATTGAGAAGGCACTGAGTAAAATTAAAGCTAAATAAAACAGTGTGATTATTTATTACTGTCACTGACATCAGCTTTGGTTTCAGGTGAACCTTTAGAAATGGTGATCCATGAGACTGATTAGGAATGTAGATTTTAGGGAGCAGCATTGCATTTGCCATTTACACAGTAATGTCATGCAGTGTACAAGAGGACAGTTTCATAGGAATCTTTAACTTTGAAATGATGTAGAAATGTGGAGAGTCAAAGTAGCACTGACAATACATTTTTTTCACTTGCATTTTTACTTTGTACCATCATTATGCTTTTCACTTCTCAAAGTTCTGTGTTATACTCTATAATTCACCTAATGCTGTTGTGCAATAGTACTGTCTTGAACTGGACATGTGTACTGCTCTGAAGACCTGCTCAGAATTTGACCCTTGTGGTTTTGAGGACACAATCATTCCAGACAAGTGCAGAGTCACTTCTGTAGAATTATTGTTATCCCCTGAGTTAAGTTTGCTGGAGAGGAGACCCAAATCTGGCCTTGTCGTCTAGTGTGTGGACATGTGTGTGCACGTGTATGTATCTGCATATAAATGGATCTTTTTAAAGCACTCTGGGCAGATTTAGAGGCATTGCTGTTAATGCTGCGCTCTCTAGGTAAGGTGAGGTTAATAGGCACTGTACTGGCACAAAAGGCAGGATTAAAACTGTTCTTTTGAGATATTCTTTCTTAATCTTCTCTTAGAATTCCTCTAGTCCTGGCATGGATAAAAGAATGGCATCAGCCTGGTTCCTGTGCTCATCTTGAGTTTGTGTTCTTTGTTCCAGGATTATTTTTTTTTATGAGATAGTGATATGTATTCTGTTCTCTGGAGAACAGTTCCATTACTGTAAGCTGTTAGATCCACTCAATATTCACTCCTTGGAAACAATGGTTTGATGGGCTGGGACACGGATTGTTATATTAAGCAAGAAAATAGCTTGAACTGCTCTTGTAATTACTTCACATGCAGTCAGTCTCATAGAATTTCTGGCAAGCTCACCTTCATTTCTACATATATAATGTTACAGTACTTAGCATTTCTGTAACATGACTTTACACCTTCAAATTGCCTTATAGTTATTAACTAATTAATCTTATAACACCCCTGGAAGGTATATCTGTTTGTTTCTGCTCGGGTGACTTTGCGGAGTATCATAGTATGTGGCTTGAATATTAATAAACACTAAAGTAGGATGCTGCATTTGTGGCTGATGGTTTGGTTTTGGCTTGTGCTTTGGTTTTGTGTTTGTTTTTTTTTTTCTTTGCTTTGTTTCTGTTTAGTCAAACTTGTTTTGTTTAACTTTGTTTCTTGATTAGCTTGAATGATTACTGTCAAAGGCAATGCAAAAATGTGGGTTCTGGAAGATATATAGGTCTAATTTTTCGCTAGTGCTGATGATTGTTTACACTGCTCCAATAATAAGCCAGAAAAATGCAAATGCTGCACTTGCAGTATCTGACCATTATTATTATAGGGACACACTGTTTTAGAGGCTGTTGGATTTTATTTTATTATTTCTATACATGTTTTAATATAGAGGGGTACTTGAAAGCACTTGAGAATTTATAAGGGATGATGATAGCCTCCTTTAGATTTGATTCTTCACTGTTTTTTTCAGTTCCTAGAAAATACCAGCTTGTTTTGCAGGCATTTATAACCCTGCATCACAATAAGTCTGTGAGTTGTAATAGTTGAAAATAATGCCGAGGAAAGTTTTTAGGGTTTTTTTTGTGGGTGTGTTTGTTTGGTTGGTTGGTTGGATGGTTGGTTTTGTTATTAGAAAGATGAAATGGTGGGTAGGTGAACGGTGAGGTCAGAGATATGTTATGGTTCAACCCAGGCTGGCAGCTAAATTTCACACAGCCAGTGGCTCAGTTTTAGTCAACAGGATGGAGGATAGAGTCAGAAGGGAGAGAACCTATGGGTCAAGGTAGGTAAAACAAAGCTGCATGAACAAATCCCAGAACAAAATAAGGAATTCATTTGCTACTTCTTATTGGCAGACAGGTGTTCAGACATCTCCAGCAAAGCAGGGCTCCATCACACATAATTGGTTGCTTGGGAAGACAAATGCCATAACTGTAAATTTCATCCCCCTTCCTCCTCCTTTCCTCCAGCTTTTATTGATGAGTATGCCACCATAAGGCATGGAAAATCCTTTTAGTCATATCAGGTCAGCTGCCCCAGCTGTGTACCCCAGTTCTGGTACATCCCCAGCCTAGCTGGACTGTTCAGTAAAAGTCAAAACATCCCTGTGTCACACACTTTTTTTGTCACAGATAGCAAAACACACCATGCAAGCTAACTCCATCCCAGCCAAAACCAGCCAGTGGTTTTTTGTGGGTTTGGTTGGTTTTTGGTGTTTGGTTTTTTTTTTCATTTTAAGAATTTGTGTGAAGTTTCACCATTTTCCTTCCTGTCATGTAAAGAAAAGAAAAAATTGAAGCACTTGGTGCAATTGTATATTAAGCAGGGAGGACAGACAAGGGAGAGCAGAAAGAAGTGTTGACTTTCATGAAGTTCCTTGGCAGCTGTGTTGATTATTGAATATCCATTTTAGCAGACATGTGGCAACTAGAGGTGCCAATGAGTGGTTTGAACAGAGACAAGCATCATTAGACATTGTTCTCTCAAAGGTTTTGGCTAGGTCACTGGCCTAACTGTGAATTTGGGTCAAGGACCTGAATGAGTAGGGTAGCCTCATTTATCATCAGCCAAGGTTGAGATAATAGTCATCAGTCCATTTGACTCTAGCTGAGAAGTGAACAACTTATTTTGTTTTAGTAATGATTTGAGAGACTCATCAATAAAACCACCAATACTTTTTCAGTGCAGTAATCTGTCCATGTCTCAGTGGCCAGCATGATTTCTTGGCAGCAAAGGAGAGCTGAGTGGGCAAGCTGTTAGGTTTCCTTTCATTTCCTCTAATTTCCTTCATATGGAGACACCTTGGCATCCCAGGACTAATTCAACAAGGTCATCTAAGATGCAGTTCTCTTATACTGCAAATCAGTCCTAACTTGTGGCATTAAAATAGTTGAAACCTACCTAAAGTATGCATACTCTCTGGGTTTATGCAGAAATTGTCCCAAGAATAGTGATATTGATTGTGTTATTCTTGCTTGTTTTGTTTGATTATGAACTGAAACGTCTTCCTTGAAAATATTCCCAGTTTGTGTTGACAGAGGCAAGAATTTATCTAGGTCATATCAGCAGGACATGGCGTTTTGCTAATATAGTTGTGAAACTTCCAAACCAGGTAACTTCTGGCTAGCTTGGAGGTCAGGCAGAGCAAATCTCTGTTTCTTTGCATGTAATTTGCTGTTACAGCCTGACTGCATCCATGCTGAGCTGTAACTGTAGACAGAGAAACACTTGGGTTGATTTGAACTAATTGAGTTGATCAAGTGTTGCCGATTAGTTCAATTTGTGCAAAGTCCCACTTGTCTTTGCTTGGAACAACAGCAGTGCTAGCAAATGAATTACCACATCAGAGCTCTTCTTACATATAGACGAGAGGGATGCATCATTTCTCTACTGGCAGACTCACTGAGAGGCTTTTGAAAAAATCTGGTAATTTTCAAAACAGGACTGAGCTATAAGAGTTTTTTTTATCTCCTGCATAAAGTTTTCTGTATGCTACTGGTGCTCCAGAGGTAGAATTTAAATAGCAGTAGCTGAGTAGCCATTGTACACTATATTGGTGTGCTTGACAGGTGTTTGTATTTCAATCTATGGTACTTCTGGTTTTTTTTTCTGTATTATTTCTACATTTATGCATTTCTTCATTCATGGCCCCACCTGCCACTCTCTGAAGATATCAGTAAAAATATCTTCATATGGCAGTATGATTTTTAATCTTTTCAGCTGTAAGGAAGTGAAAAGCATTTCAGGGATGCTAATGAGATAAGCTGTATGACACCTCAATGCATGGAAATAGTGTCCTTATATTCCTGCTTTACAGATGGGGAAGCTGAGATAGAAAACGGTTAAGTGTTTTGCTTTAAGTTATGCAGGAAAGTGAAGTCAGAGATAAGAATTCAAAGAAGACAGAGAGTACACTGAGTCCTGAGTAGGTGGCCTTCAGCCACTAGATTGTTTCCCCACTGAGACTGCCTTGTTCTTATGTCTGTCGTACTATATGACAGAACTCTTGTAAAAGGTTAATCTCTCTGATGTAGCTCTAAACACCGGTACAAAATATTACTTGTTGGTTTAGCACTGGAGAAAGAGGGGTCTTCTGAACCAAAATCACAAATGACTGTAAACGCCAGAGAAATTTTCTTCTGGATTTCTTGCTTGTTAGCTGTCTCGTAAATAGTTCTCTCTCTGCTCAAACCAAGATGCTTATTCATGATGGAAAGTACTTACTTTTATTGATCTATATTTTACCAGTTAGTGGGACTTTGGAGTGCAACAGAACTTGTACGTGGGAGTAAATGCCTTTATGGAGACCAGCCCCTTTTCCTGGTGAAAAGGTGAAATCTTTAAGGGGAACTGAATGAACTGAAATTTTAAGTTTGGCCTGCAAAAATCGTTTTCAGTAAAAATAGTTTGTCGGAAAAACAAAAACTCCGCTCCTTTGTCTCTGAATGCTTCTTCCAAAAATAGAAATGTTTTGAAGTCTCATGAGAGCTGACATTTGGTTGTTTCACGTCTCCCTTCTGCTAACTGCATTTCCCATGTTGCAAAATATTTAAACACCTTGTGCATTGTGGGAGAAATGGTCTGTGTATTTTAATTTTGGGGATAAATATATTGGTTCTTATCCAGTTACAGACCCACAAAAAAAGGATGAAATTCCCCAGAATATTATTTCTTCTTTGTTTATTGCTGCTCTTCCTCTATCTTTATCCCTCAAAAATGCTACTTCTGCATTTATGAGTAGCGCACTTCCTTAATATTTTCTTCAAGTTCATTGCACGTGGAAAACATTTTTCTTCTTACTTTCTCTCACTGTTTATGCTCAACAGCATTCGGTATGTGGACAGTGATGCTATTTCCCCTTTTCCAGCAAGCCCTCTGTGTTTTTTCTTTTGAATGTGTTTGTCATGTAGTGGCAAGGAAGATGGAAATGTTTAGAAAATCCAGAAAACTGTGATTTTGAAAATGAGGGAAAGACCCAAAGGCAAATCTAATACATAAACCCACCTCTAAATCTTCATTTAAAAAACAAATCAAGGAAGGCAAGAATGCCCAATGGACCTATGTTTGACTCAATTATAAATTATCTCCTGGCCTTTTTAAGCAAACAAAAACTCTCTCTGAAAGGGACTTTGCTTTGTGTGGAGATTTTTTTTTTTTCTTGCTAGTATGTACAGCTATCTATCCAAAGATGTGCTTTCTTACCATGAAGTGGTGGTGGGGTGAAACACACTGCATGTGCAAAAGACTTTAAGCACTGTCGTGGGTTGAGGCAGACCCCCTCCCCACCACGGGTAGAAATAACGACTCAGACAAACGGATTGCAAAAGTAATGGAAAGTTTAAATAGAAAAACAAAAGGGAACAACAATGAAAGTTTTACAGAGAACCACAAGCACCGTGACAAAGAGAGAGATCCCATCACCACCTGGGGGTACACCCAACCCCCCCCACCCAGGGCTCTTTCTCACCCCCTAACCCGGCCTTGGGCCTGGGCAGGCCCAAGGGAGGCAGCTCATGCCATTTTACCTAGGCAGCAGCAGGGGACGAAAGAGGAAGTGAAGACCCCGCGTGGATGTTTTATAGGGGAGCAGGGCATTATGGGAAATGGAATACCTGGTTTCCTGTGACCACCCTCCCTGGGCTGGGCCCACCCCTTGGGACCTTCCAGGTGTGGTCTGTGCAGTGGCATCCGGGCCAGCACCCAGCCTAAACCACCACAAGCACATAGGGTTTGTGCAGTGCTTTCTGTCTGTGACAGCAGTGTGTTTCTGGGCACTGATTGTGGGAAATACTGTATTACCTTCTTGTGCTGTGTATACCCCATTCACAGAGCTGTTCCTGACAAAAGAAAAAAAGGGTCAATTTTTTTGTTTATAAAATAAACAGTAATTATTATGGACAATGTTTATTATGAAATAACCACAAAATATTTCATCTAAGTTATCATAGTATCAGTCAGGGTTGGAAGGGACCACAAGGATCATCTAGTTCCAACCCCTGCCATGGGCAGGGACACCCTACACTAGATCACGCTGGCCAGAGCCTCGTCCAGCCTGGTCTTAAACACCTCCAGGAACAGGGCCCCAACCACCTCCCTGGACAACCCATTCTAGGGCTTCACCACTCTCATGGTAAAGAACTTCTTCCTCACATCCAGCCTGAATCTCCCCACCTCCAGCTTCATTCCGTTCCCCCTAGTCCTATCACTACCTGAGAGCCTGAGAAGTCCCTCCCCAGCCTTCTTGTAGGCCCCCTTCAGATACTGGAAGGCCACAATTAGGTCACCTTGGAGCCTTCTCTTCTCCAGACTGAACAGCCCCAACTCCTTCAGTCTGTCCTCATAGGAGAGGTGCTCCAGCCCTCTGATCATCCTCGTGGCCCTTCTCTGGACACTTTCCAGCACGTCCATATCTCTCTTGTAATAGGGACTCCAGAACTGGACGCAGTACTCCAGGTGGGGTCTCACCAGAGCTGAGTAGAGGGGGAGAATCACCTCCCTTGACCTGCTGGCCACACTTCTCCTGATGCAGCCCAGGATCTGATTGGCTTTCCAGGCTGCAAGTGCACATTGAGAGCTCCTGTTGAGCTTCTCATCCACCAGCACCTGCAAGTCTCTCTCCTCAGGGCTGCTTTCCAGCCAGTCACTGCCCAGCCTGTATTTGTGCCTGGGATTGCCTTGACCCAGATGCAGGACCCTGCACTTGGTCTTGTTGAAGCTCATGAGGTTGGCTTGTGCCCACCTCTCCAGCCTGTCCAGGTCCCTCTGGATGGCATCCCTTCCCTCCAGCGTGTCTGCTGCACCACACAGCTTGGTGTCATTAGCAAACTTGCTGAGGGTGCACTCGATGCCACTGTCCATGTCACCCACAAAGATGTTGAACAAGACTGGTCCCAGGACTGATCCCTGAAGGACTCCGCTTGTCACTGGCCTCCACTGGGACATGGACCCATTGACAGCCACTCTTTGGGTGCGGCCATCAAGCCAGTTCTTTATCCATCTAGTGGTCCACCCAAGTTGGATCTTTTTATGCCTTGGAGACAATCTCTCTGCAGAAGTTTTTGTAAGGTGGAAGAAATGTGTTCCTGCAAAGGCTGTAACAGCACAGAACTGGTCTGGTCTGGTGGGAGCACTGTCTGGTGTATCACTGTCCCTCGTCAATACTCTATTATTGTGTGTTAAGTGGTTTGCAACAGTGTCCTGTGCACAGGGTGTTAGAAGGAATTGTGTCTAATTTCCTAAGCAATAATGGTATAAACAGTATGCATTTTTTATTATTAAAAAACCCAACAAACTGTTGCCTCCACTGAGTTAATGTTTCTTTTATATACAGTTAGTACCCAGGAGACTCACTCATAAATCAATGCAAAATTAAATGGAAAATGCAAGGTTTTGGAAAACTAGAATTTATTACAGACCCAGAGTTTTTGACTCTGCCTGCAAACAAAGTACAACTTGCTTAATAGTATTTTTATTTGACTTTAGGATTCTTTGTTGATTTTAATTGATTAGGAGGAAGTCCAAACCAACCCCCACGAATCACTAGCAAATAAGAGCATACAAATGGAAAATAAAATGTCTGTCTTTTATGATGGATGTTTTCTGCTCCTTTGAATGTGCCATCAATTTCTATTTCGATGTTCCATACAAGCACCATTTTAATAGGGTTTTTTATACTCTATGGTAGGATCTTTGTTTATGGAAGTACTGTGTGTTGCTTTGAAATGTGTATTTGTAAAGTTTTTTGCCATTCCTTAACAGTATACACATACAAATGTAACAATTTGTGCTCTTTTTGATCTGTATTAAGGTTAAAATGTTAGTGTCAGCAGGGTTGGTGGTTTTTTTTTTGTTTTTTTTTTTTTTTTATCAAGGGCCCAGGTAGGGGAGTCCTAATTTTCAAAACGTCACATTTTCTGAAACCGGATCTTCAGTAAGGTTAGGTATTTGTGCATGTTTGTTTTTTGTTTATTTCTTCTTTTTTCCTATCCCTTCTCACCCCTATCCTGCCCAAGTCCATTCAGTACTGCTGTTGGAAGTGGAGAGGAACTTGATAGTTATTCACCATTTTGGATTTTATTACAAGTCATGGTTTAGTTCTAGGTGAGTATAACCTAAATTGTGGATTTACAGTGAAAAATCACTCCAGTGTTTGCAAAGTGGAAATAATATATGCTGGTAACTTGCAGGTAAAATAACAAAATATGGGTTTAAAGTGCATTTTTCTGAACTAAGTAACTGTCATTTGGAAAGTGCCCTTAGTGAGCTGGTGTAAATCACACCTTCACATTTCAGAGCAATAATATGACTTGAAAAGATGTGTGAGTCTGCAAGACAAATGATGCTAAGCTGCTAGGCTTTATGGGAGTTTGTTCTTCTTGTTTTACAAGTGGGATGAACGGTTCAATCCAGCCTTCATGCTTTAGTAGCAAAAGCAAATAGAAAAAAGGCTAAATATATATGGGAATCAAGGGCTTTGTGGCACCGCAAAGAAATGCCAGTAATGGCTGTACAAATGTCATGAATCAAACTCACAAAACAAAGCTTGATCTTAGCTCAAGATATCTTAAGTTGACATGCTTTTTCCAGAAGAATACAGGGAAGCCACTATTAAAAGGATACCTTCAATCACTTCTACCTTAGGGCAAAAGAAATTAGTCCATTGAAAACCTGGGCCCATTTTCTAATGAGTTCCTAGGGGCTAATCCTAAAGCCAGCACAGATGAAAATGTGTCGTCTTAGAGAAGGTTTCACAGGAGGACTGTCTGTGTGCAGCATCAGGATCTCTAAAGACTTTTTGGGAGGGGTTTCCTTGGCTCCAGACACATGGTGATTCAGGACTGCATTTACTTTCAAAGAGCTGGTATTTTAATCACATCTTCCCAATACAGCTTCTTGATCTTAAAACAAATGCACACACACACACCCCCAAGGGAAAAAAATCCCAAACACACAAAGCAATAACAACAACAAAACAAGCAAAAAACCCCAGAAGCCCCAAAACAAAAACAACTAAACCCCAAACCACAACAAAACCCCATGCCAAACAAAAAGCACCACCCCCAAAAACTCTGCAGAGCTATGGGTAAATGTTCTGTTTTAAAGCTGCACACACACACAAAAAACCCCAACAAAACAAAACCAGCCAACCAACCAAACCCAAAACCCATCAAGAACAGCACATACAAGAAGTGGTGTCAGCTTATTGAATTTGGGAGTCAGTTAACTGTGTGCTGAGAATTAGAAACAGACCTCCTGACAGATTTGCAGGACTGGAAGAACTAAGGAAAACAGTGTGGAAAACAGTGGATTGTACAACACTACTTCCTTTTTATTTTTTTCTCTTATGGCTTCTTTTGAGTAGAAGTCAGAAGATACTGGCTGCAGTATAAGTATTATAGTAGAAGGTTATGCTGAACGTAATGTGCTTTTGAGTTTGTGTGAATGGGGTCTCTGTGTGTTAGGTTATATCACTTGAGCATTAGTTTGGGAGTATGTGGTAGTTTCAGGCTATGCCTTTAAAATTTTCCGCAGATTTCGAACAGAAAGTGGTAGAATGTAAATAAATCACTATTGGGTGTAAAAAGGAAAATCATGATAAGTTCTAAACCATCCCATTGGACACACTATCAATAAAGTGGGGTTGTATATACTTTCACTCTCTTTTGGCTTCCTCGCTCTGGGAGACACGTGTTTCTGGCTGGCTTTGTTAACCTTGGCTGTGTTCTTTGATTTGGCTAAATACTAAAAAAACAATTCTCTGCTCTTTCTCTTCTCCCTTTGTGTCCAGGGGGTAAGGAGGGGAGCAGGGAAGGGAAAGCTATTAGCTCCTCTGGTTTTTAGCAAGGGGAGTTCTTGTGATGTTTGTAAATGGTAAATACAATATATTTTATATATATTTGTAGCATTTCATTGTAGATTGTAGTTTTGGTTGTAAATGCAGCTTCATATGCTTCCATTTGGGCTGGTCTGGCAATTTAATGTTGGGGAGAATTTTCACCCCACCACAGAGTACTGCACAAACTTTCCGAAAGAGTAGAGAAGGACATAGGCTTCTCTTGGAAAGACTGCCTTAAGCAGTCATTGACTTTCTGATATCTCAGTGAGACTCCAGAGAAATCTCCAGAAAGGTACCAAAGATTCTAAAAGAATCTTGGTTTGGGTAATGTACTCCAGAGTGACTTCATGTCGTCAGCTGCTCTTTATTCTACGGAAAAGAAGAAATTCTAGCCAGATGTGTACATCAGCTGGAATGTGTGTGGTTACTGTGGCCCACAGGACAGTTCATAATTCTGCATGTTTTTCAGTTAACCCCCATACCCAATACCCTAATACTTGACCAGCTTGAGTGAACAGAAGAGGATATGGAAGAAGGTCTACAAGGCAGAGGCTGAGATGCTGAAGGTGGATACCCAGAAGGCAAATCATGTGCCTGTGAGGACATTGCTCACTTGATTGCACAATATGTTAACTACATCTGGATTTAGCATAATCACCCTTGACTAATATGAAGAGAAGGGAGTTATGTGCTGAATAAATAAATTACTTAATTACATGTTATCAGAAAAGAACAGATGGTCAGTTTAGTGTGTTCTCTGACTGCTTATGTTTTCAAGAGAGGATAGATCCACACTGATTCTTGTACAGATTTCCCATCTGTGCATAAATCAAATTACTTTTTACTGTTATATTTGAGGTGTGCCTTGCCAATACCCATTTTAGGTGACTGAAGAGTCTCAATGCCATCATGAACTAACATTTCATGATGCTTTCTGCTTTCCTCATATAGTGATTGTGTATTTATTGCAGTGCTACTTATTCTTATCTATTAGAAATTGCTCAAGATTCCACACCAGAGGAGCTGCATGCCTGCATACCTTGTCATACGGATATTGTACTGTGTAATATTTTGCCCTATTTGTGGACAAAGCATAATTTGCAGTTGAGGTTCCAGTGAAAATCAATTTTTATTCTTTGAAATTGTGCTCTAATCTCCTGCTGGCTCCTGAGAAATGTGTTCCTTGAGAGCTTTCTCAGATCCAGAGTTCAGTGCCTGCAGCACTTGTATCAGCTGGCCTGGAGTACTGTTGCTGCAGCACTTTATCTAGCATGGGTTAAAATTCTGGTTAGAGGTGGACTGTTACTTGTGAAAAGTGACATTAGGATGTGAGCTGAGTACTTATTTTTACTTTATTTCCACCCTCCAGAACTGAAATACATTCTACTTCAGTTTTGAGGTGGAAGACTTCTACAAGTTTGTTTCTTTGTAGCCCCTCTGCTTTGTATAGCTTTCCTGTAGTCTGATTTTGGTGTGGTAGAATTGAGTGCATGTCTGATTTTCATTACACTTTTCATTCTTCTCACCTTTTTGGTCTCATGAGAAATTATATGGGAAAATTAAGTGTAGGAGTGGTTTAGCTTTCATTAATGATTGTTGCCTAAATGAAGAGGAATAAACCAGGGTTTACCCTTTGTGCTCTTGTATTAATGATGAGAAATAAACAGCAGAAGGGTAAAAAGAGGCTTGTCTCTGTCTTCTCAAATAGTGATATGATAAATACTTCTCTTAACGATTTTCTCTTGAAGGTAGCATGTTGAATACTTCTCTGCTTGTTTGTGTACATCAAAATAATACACAGTAGGAAAAAAAGAGCCTGAGCATTTTTAGTAAAGCACGTTCAAGTTCCAAACTTAAATTCATGGTCCATTTTTAGAGACAGCTCGATGTCTAAATTTTGGGCTTCTTCTGTTAATCCTTTATTTCTGTGCTTAATCTTTGTTTTTTAATCCTCTTTTTGTGTAGTTTATGGGGTTTTTTTATCCTTTCCACTTGGATTTAATTTTAAGCTAGAATCTAATACTGAGGATAAACACTTGAGTATCAGTTTCTGTCATGTAACTGGATTGATGAATGTATATGATGGGACAGGGTCTTTATTGAAATAACTTTAAATGTGGTTGCATAAATCAGTAGCAGGGAAAGGAAGGTCATGTTAGCTACCATTTGCTGCAAGTATTATTTCAAACTTTATTGTTCATTAATTTTATTCTTTATGTAAATCCCAACAATTACTAAAGTGGAGTTTGCTTAAAGTTTTTATTGTAAGATGGAGTATACTTCTGGACTGTATCCAAATGAGTGGGGAGGAATCCTGTTGTGCTGGGTTTTTTTGTTCCTAAATCTTCTGTAAAACTGGCAACTTTCAGTCTCCTCACTAGCAAAGTACCAAAACGGAAGAAAAACCCCACACCACCCAGGCTGCAACATTGTCTCACAAGATGATTTTGAAAAGTGAAAGACAGATAAGTTGTCTATATTTTAATGGGAATGTGTTGGAAGGAACCCCACTGAAGAGCTAATGCCCCTGTGAATCCACAAGGACCTAAAGTGCCTGAACACTTCAGTGGAAGACGTCAAACTCTTATCAAAAATACCACTGTGATTTTTCTCTCCCCTTGCCTGTGTTGTCAAGGAGCCTTCATGGGGGCAGAAGAGTACAGAGATGCTGAAAATATGGTTGTAAAGCACTCACAGTACTGAACTCTTCCAGGACTCTCTAAAACTTTTTTTTTTTTTTTTTAATAAATTCAGTTTTGCCTAAAAATCAGCATACAATTTGAATGAAATTGAATCTGTTTCAGGGCTCAAGCAGCGTGTCTTCCATCTGAGGCAAAATGGAGATGAATTTCAATTAGATATTCCCATTATAATCTATCTCCACCTGTAGTTTTCATCAAAATTGCTGGGAAGTGTGATACAGTGTATGATCAGGATTTGCCCACCAGCAGCAGTGTGCCCATTATCTTAGTTTAAAAAAAATAAAAAGTGCAAAAGTGCTTGATGCCTCTGTGTGTGTATGTGCTTATATCAGCTTCTCACCATCAACGGCTTCGTGGCGACAGGTGGTTTGTATAGGCTTTGAAAGTAGAACTACATGTATGTGGTTTGTATATGTAATACAGGTAATGATTTGTATTCTTTCCATCTTCATAATGATACAGACTGCTAATTAGATTGATAAAGTAAGATATATTGTGATGCAGAGTAAGATATATTGTGATGCAGAGAAATCACTAGTTACTTTAAAATGTTTGTTTTGTAGTAGTATTTTTTGCTCTGAACCTGATTTTTATGGAAAGTTTTCATGTGTCAGACCATAAGGTGAATCACAGAGTGTTGGTATTAATTCAGGCTTATGGTCCACTTATAGTGTGTCTGTCAGCATCATCCCCCTGCCAGTTTTCTGAAGCTCTTCTGCCTTACCATAGCTGTTACCATACAAGGATGCTGTGATGCCCTGAAATTCAGTCTCCCTGTAGCCACTTAATATACACCATTTCTTTATTGGTGGATATCTCTTCCACCCAGGTGATATTAAAATAATTTACATGTCCATCCTTTCTCACTGACCTACTAAGAGGATTTTAAAGATGTATCATGCACACATAGGTAGTTATTTTTCCTTAAAAAGCAATAACTCAAACTTGTGTTTCAGGTGATACCAATTTCAAAGCTATGTTAAAATATCTTGGTCAGTTGGGTTCCTGAGATGACAGTTTTATTAATTGGCTTTGTAACAGCAGAATGATGTTTGAAAACTTTCATTAGTACTTGGAATGCTTGCTTGTCTGCATGTCATTTTCCTGAGAACATTATTAGAGGTGTAGCTTACTGCCCTGACCTTGCCAAGCTGTTTAAGAACTGTTTAAGTGTAGTGTAGTAATACTCTTCATCTGCTGCAGCATTTTGTTTGGAGGATTTCAAATGTGTGATTTCTTTTTTATTATATGTGACACAGCACTTGCAGAAGGGTGAAGTGAATTGTCGAGAACTGCAGTGCTGTTGCATGTGCTCGGTGTATTCAGATGTACTGGTAAGAAACAAAGGTGAACATAGCTGTGATTCAGTGCTGAGGAGAGTGAAATGTTGTGTTGAACATTATTTGTGTAATGGGAGATATTTTGATTAGGTTAACAAAGTCTTCCCTGTTCAGAGAGACTTGACAGGGCTCTTTGGTGATTTCTGTTTAGAGGCATGGGGAGTATTAAGTGGAAGATGCAAACTGTTGTACATAAGAGAGACTATGGATGCCTTTGGTGTGCCAAATACAATCTGTCTGAGGCAGAATCAAATTGCTAATACATGAGTAGGTGCTTGGCTTTCAATGTGGTTTTGGTTTTATGTGCCTTACATCTGAGAAAATGGAGTTGGCCCTCTCTGCTGTGGAACAAGTTGGCATCTGCTAATTTAAATAATCTTCTGTAGTTTCATTGTGGATCTCAAGGAAAATGTACATGCTTATATTTGATACTGCAGGGTGAGTAATGCTTTTTTCTGTGCTGCCACTGTTAGAAGACCAATCTTTCTTTTCAGCTGTCCTTATTCTGATAAATGCAGCAGCCCTACTGATGGGTCACTCCACCAAAAGTCAGTCTTATCTAGAGGAGGTGCATGTTGCAGGCTGGAGCTGACTCTGGAGTTCTTATGTATCATAGCTTCACCAGCTGCTGACACATGCTGATAATAGACTTCTTGTTAAGCAGCAACTTTGATAGGAAATCAGGTGAGCTTAGGTAAGTGTGTCTATCTTATGCTGCAGTGAATAAAACTCACTTGCGGGTGAAATAAGGAGAAATCACATTTCAGTACATGTACAATGAGCTTTGAAAGATGGGAGAAACCTTGGTGTCGACAACCAAGAAAGCAGGAGCAGATAAGGCAGGCATTCCTCTGAACTCTGCCATCTATAATATAAATGTTAGAATTGCCATCCTCTTCCTGCCTCAAGGAAGAAAATGACAGTGATGCGTCTTCATTGAGACGAACCTTGCAGAAAAAACCCAGCTCAAAACAAAAAAATCCCTATCAATACTGAGGAAAGATGGCATGAAATCAAAGGTCCTCAGACAGTACTGGTGGCATCTAGTAACAGCTTTCAGCCTGCCTTACAAGCTAAATGTTTTGTGAGAAACAGTGTATAGCACAGTTGACTGAAGAGGAAAACAAAAGCATTGTTGCAGAAGCAATGAGCAGCAAGATTTCACTGAGGCCAAAAGCTTAGCAGGATTCCAAGAAATGCTGTCTGGATAAGATCATCTAGAGCTAGAGTATATATTGAAAGAGCTAAGTGGAATTTTAGAAGGAATAGGAATTGTGTCATTATGTCAAACTTCATTAGAGTTTAGGAAGAACCTTGATATCTTGACTGCAGAATTCTTTACACTGGTGCTTCTGGCTTGTGATCAGATGAAAACAGGAGAATAAGACAACTGACATATTTAACTTCCATTCATACCAATGGATTGTCATGTTAGGCTTTAGTGTGTCATACAAATGCGTGCATACTTTCTTTTCCTATGGTAGGTCAGGACAGTAACAAAGACATCCAAAGAAGCAAGAGTATGGGTCCCTTCACTGTATCTATGAATGTGCATTGCATGCAAGCATTCTGAAGCACATGCCCTTAATCAAAGGGAGGAGACTTGAACCTGGTGGCAGAAACTAACAGGAAAGAAAGTAGGAAAATACTGATAACACAGTAATCAAGGGGTTTGTAGTGGTTATATCATAAACACTAAGAATACTCAAGTACATATGGGGTTAGACCAAAGTGTTCAAGGTTAAAAGACAGCTCTTGGATTATTTCAAATTATCCAGTAGCCCTTAACATGAATCTTATGTTGAACAGATTCAGTGTCTCTTGTGTTTGGTGCCAACATTGTGGTGTGGTTTTTTATTGTTTATTTCTTTTTTGTTCCTGTTTAGGTCGAGAGGGCTGTACTGTACCTGCATTTCCTAAAGAGCTTACTATACTGTGTTCACAGCATGTGAACTGCTCTATCTGGGGGAAGTACAAAGCACCTAAAAATAAAGTCCAAAGCGTAGGTTCTGTTGGATGATTGTGAATTGGCACATCTTCTGTCTTTCTAGGGTTGCCAAAATGGGAAACCTCACAGTTGCTCGTACAGGAAAGTTAGAGGACAAGTGTTTTGGCATTTTATTTTATTTTCCAAGGCTTCCACTAGAAATTCTTGTGCTGCTCTCAAGCACTTTGGAAATACCTTTAGTGAAGAAATAAACTATCCTTAGTTTCTGTTGTAATAAATACAACTCTTCAATGCTTTTTAGCAGCCAAGGAAAAATGTCAGTTAGTAATTATGAGCTTTTATTATCCATAATTATGAGCTTTTATTATCCATAATTAAATGAAGTGTATTGGAATTAAGTACAGTGCCATTGAAATGTTAGTAACCATTTTTTCTTTCACTTCCTTCATTTTAATTTTGTTTCTGACAAGATGAAAACAAATGATGTACAGGAAAAATATCTTTTCTTTTGTTTTTATAATGGTGAGATAAAAAAGTGTTGCATTGGAGTCATTTCAGCAATCAAAATTTTTATGCCTGGATTCTGACATTCCAGATTCTGGAATGAAACAGATTTGCATGAAAAAAAATATATCTCTTTGTCTACAGCCTTCTCAAGCTGTTTTCCAGTTCTCCTGCTACTACTCAGTGTGTTTGCTTGCAGTAAAGAAAACAAAGACTTTGACTTTTAATTTTTTCCTTCAGTTCAGAAAGGCTGTTTCTTGGTGCCTTCTGTCTCCCATAGCAAACACAGGTCTATTTAGAGATTCATTATGGGTCCTGGCTCTATATTGCCTGTTCCCATCCCTCAGTTGTTTTCAAATCCTTTAACCTCAGCTACTCAGAAAAGCTTATTTTAGTTTGTTGCTCTTCTGAAGTAAGGAGTTTATTTAAACTGGCCAGCTCCACCAGTTAATACAGCATCTCTGAAACTGCCAGTGAGCCTAAATTAGGTTGTCAGAGTCAACATACCGATGTAGTGAGCCTATTAAAATCTTAATAACTTTTAAAATTGGACTCTGGGTAACAAAACATTGTCCTTGTGCATTAGATTTTCAGTAGATAAATCCATTAAGCTATGTCTTATCACCTTCCTTCTCTCTCTGGTAAAGACTACCCAAATACAAAATTTTAAAAATGCAGTGATTACCTCTAATGCTGCAACATCATAAATCAGCTGTCATTGGACTGTGGTCAGCCCATTCAAATGAATTCTGCTCTGTTAGGAAAAAATTCTGTTTTTCTCTGGGTCATCTTCCTGATGGTGTTTGGATTTCTTTGCCTGAGAGGAAGGTAATCTGTTTTAATGAGGTAAAAGTCAGGGGAAGATAGCTATAGAGCTTGTTTGTTGCCGTTTACTTCTGATCCCACAGTCTGTCCAGATCTTAGTAAAGGAGCTGTCAATTACATTTAAAATCAGACTTCTGTTGTTTCAACTTCAGTTCTGTGCATGAGGACGTACTTTGACTCCAGTAAAGCTATATTACTTTCTTCTTCTCCCTCCTTCTCTCCCTCCAATAAAATAACAGATAGCTGGCAGGTGGCAATATCTGTAATACATTGCTATAAATTGGAATTCCCCCCCTTCGATTCACTCAGAATGGGAAGCAAAATTCTCCTTTTGCCATGATTCTCATGTATCATTTAAGTTCTCCATTAATAGATGAGAGTGGGAGGTCAAATTTGAACTTTTTAATGGGAACAAAGTTGCAGCCCTAATTATGGGGGAAATTGTAGCTTACTCATAATAAGAAACTCAAATTTGAATGTTAAGTTTGACTGGCAGAAAAACATCTGTCATCATTATTACTATGTATGAGGCCAAATCCATTTGCAGACAAGTACCGAGTGATTAGACATTGCTAAGAGAAGTAAAAGGACTGTTATGAGAAATTCCTTGTGATTCTGTTCTTTCAAGAGGATAATTAGTGGCCTTTGGGCTATTTCAGCCAGTTATAATGCTCTTTGAAAGGAAGCTAAATAAAACTAAACTGGTCATATATGGCGGCAGTGACTGAAATGATGCCTTCAGCTTTGCTCTTCTGTAGTCTGCATTCTGTATCTCCATGCCATGTTGTTATGAGCAAAGAATTCAGGGGGTTTCTGCATAGTAATTGATAACTAAAGGAGATACAAAAAGTGAGGATATATATAGGGCATGTAATACGAAAGTGTAGTTCTTGATAGTAAACAACATCTTAGAGTACAGTGGTTAGTTCCACTGTGGTAGTGTCAGAATGTGTAGTCTGAACTTTGAAGAGAGACATACAATGAGAATTGAGGAATATAGCAGGTAGACAAAAGTACAGTTGCAAAAATGCAGCTGAAAATGCTGTTAAACTCCCTGAGCTATTTTCAGGGTTTTTTTTATCCTTAGTGCAAAAGGGTGAACTTGGGGTTTCTTGTGTAAAAACCAGTTTTATCTGCTGAGCAATCCAAATGCCAGCACTTTGTTATCATTAAAGCCTAATTATCAAGAAATCTGCATCAGAGGATATTAATGACACTGTATTTTGATATTTAGACAAAGCTTTCTATTAGAAAGTGAAAGAGGAAGTGCTAAAGACAGTTCTGTCGTCCGTGGTAGCTTATCTGTGGATTTTCTCTTTCCATGGTTAATAATTCCCTCTGCAATTTAGGTTTCAACCAACAAAGAAGATCTGACTTCAGATAATTATTGTTTTAAGAAAGAAGTTGGTGCTTTAGTCTGCTATTCATCCATATCCACTTATCCCAGGAAAACACTCATTTATGAGAAAATTCAGAATGAAGCACAATGTGCAACTTCTCATTTACAATAAATTGGTAGGTAGTATATCTTTATTCTCAAGCACTTCCCTACCAGTGGTCAGATCTCTGAGGAAATGAGTGCTGTTGTAAAAATTGTGTAAGCTTCCACTTCTGCAAGGAAGCACAGCTGTCCTTAGAAGTTTGTAAAAGGACTGTATAGCACCCTCATTGAACACCAGGATATTTTTGTGGATTTCTCCCTCATTGTTCCTCATAGAGGAAATCAGCTAGTGTATCTGTGTCTGCAGACTACACAGCCCTCTTACCTTTGCTAATTTTGAAGTTTGCAATTAGTAGGAAGTGTGACTCCTTAGATTGGGACCCTGTTGTGCTTCCTACTAAAACACTGAAGGAGCTGATCATTTTCTCCCAAATGTTTTGTAATCTAAGTGTATAGCTTTCGTCAGTAGTGAAATCTGACAAATGGCTGGAGATGGTAGAGACTGGGAAGTGGTCACTTAATGGACCTCAGTATAGCTGCCAATCTTCATTCTCTAGCTTTTAGGAAGTTTGGAATTTGATCAGAGGAGGCTGGAACAGGAAGTGAAGATGGTGTCTCAGACACGACTAGTCTTAGTGAAGGCTGGGTTTAAGCATGAGAGAATAAAGTGAGGTATGTGAAATCTCACAAAAGTAAACTATGTTACTTTGTGAAACACAGGCTATAAATATTGCATAGCTCTTAAAACCCGAAACGGACAAAAGCAAAACCCCCAAACCACATACACACACACACACACACACCCCCGCCTTACTAGAGGCTCTCCCAGCAGCTTGCAAAAATCCATTAATTACATCTCAGTGGGGAAAGGTACAAAGGTCATTTTACTTGCTTTCAAATTGGAAATCAGTTCCTCTTAATGTGGAGATCAGTGTTGATAACATCTGTTAGAAGAAGGAAAGAAAGTAGAGCTTATGGACAAAGCATTAATTTGCAGCTGGGACACTCACACACAGAAGGCAACCACCTGACCTTGTATTAAAATAACATAAAATAAAAAATATTTAAAAAAGAATCTTAGGAGACATTTAGTGGTTTTGTGTAGTAAAAATATGCATAGCTCAGATTTTGCATCATCTGACTTTCAAAGTGAAAACTAAGCTTTGCTACCTGGAAGCCAAAAACCTGATTATGCTGGGACATGGTTCTGTTACTAACAGTCTGTGTAACTGAAAGGGAGTTGTGTGGCTGCTTGAACCTCTGAGCTTCTGCTGTTCTTAAAATTACTTAAGTGAATTCTCACCCCAGCTTCAGTCTTGGGCTGTCATCTTTACATTGGTGGTGTGTTATAAACCTGTCCATCACTACCTTGATGTACAACAAAGATCTACTTCAATAAAGCTCCATTTTTTATTCACTTTTCCAGAACTTGTTTTATTTTTTATTTTTATGGGTTTGATGGATGGACCACTAGATGGATTAAGAATTGGCTTGATGGCCGCACCCAAAGAGTGGCTGTCAACGGGTCCATGTCCCAGTGGAGGCCAGCGACAAGCGGAGTCCCTCAGGGATCAGTCCTGGGACCTGTCTTGTTCAACATCTTTGTGGGTGACATGGACAGTGGCATCGAGTGCACCCTCAGCAAGTTTGCTGATGACACCAAGCTGTGTGGTGCAGTGGACACCCTGGAGGGAAGGGATGCCATCCAGAGGGACCTGGACAGGCTGGAGAGGTGGGCACAAGCCAACCTCATGAGCTTCAACAAGACCAAGTGCAGGGTCCTGCATCTGGGTCAAGGCAATCCCAGGCACAAATACAGGCTGGGCAGTGACTGGCTGGAGAGCAGCCCTGAGGAGAGAGACTTGGGGGTGCTGGTGGACGAGAAGCTCGACATGAGCTCTCAATGTGCGCTTGCAGCCCTGGAAAGCCAATCAGATCCTGGGCTGCATCAGGAGAGGTGTGACCAGCAGGTCAAGGGAGGTGCTTCTCCCCCTCTACTCAGCTCTGGTGAGACCCCACCTGGAGTACTGCGTCCAGTTCTGGAGCCCATATTACAGGAGAGATGTGGACGTGCTGGAGCGTGTCCAGAGAAGGGCCATGAGGATGATCAGAGGGCTGGAGCACCTCTCCTATGAGGACAGACTGAAGGAGTTGGGGCTGTTCAGTCTGGAGAAGAGAAGGCTCCGAGGTGACCTCATTGTGGCTTTCCAGTATCTGAAGGGGGCCTACAGGAAGGCTGGGGAGGGACTTCTCAGGATCTCAGGTAGTGATAGGACTAGGGGGAATGGAATGAAGCTGGAAATGGGGAGATTCAGGCTGGATGTGAGGAAGAAGTTCTTTACCATGAGAGTGGTGAAGCCCTGGAATGGGTTGTCCAGGGAGGTGGTTGAGGCCCAGTCCCTGGAGGTGTTTAAGACCAGGCTGGACGAGGCTCTGGCCAGCGTGATCTAGTGTAGGGTGTCCCTGCCCATGGCAGGGGGTTGGAACTAGATGATCCTTGTGGTCCCTTCCAACCCTGACTGATTCTATGATTCTATGATTTTCCCCTGTAAATATTGACATAATTTGTAACTTTGTAACTGACCTTTTTTTATGGCTTTTTGGTTATATATCTCCAAAGACATCTCCTATTTGTGTCTTTTTAAGGATCTGATAATGGTAGTAAATCAGAGGGGTTTTTTATTTCAGATTTATGAGGATAGTAATTTCATTTTGGTTGTAGTTACTGTTCCTAGGACAACACCTTTTCTGTCTTCAATGTATCAGTTATACAAGGCAGAAGGTGAAATTGCCTTTCACTACTTGAAAAACTAGGCCAAAGTAGTCAACAGATGTCTAACATCAAATACTTTGTTCCATGTGAAGGAACAGTTTTGTCAGCTGCCTGGGTAAATAATAGCTTCTGTTAGGTGTTAGCTGTACAAATGCACGATGAAAGCAATCTCTCAATTTCTGCAGAAATAATGCAGTAGTGCACTTGAAATAGCTTTTTTCCTTTATTGAGAATCACAGCACAGGAATGGGGGTGAGGGGGTGTCTGTGCAGTTTACTTTTATTATTTATTCATTTATTTATTACTGTTATTCATAGCAGTACTCATCTATTCTTCTTTTCCTCCAGGTTTGATTAGAAGCCTAGGTATTGTGAGAAGGAGTAAGATGAAGTGTATGGTTATTATGACTAACCACAGGGGAAAAAGCATTTCTTGACATGATCTGTTGAGCTACATAGTGTTCTTGGTTTGGGTAGTTGATCTTGGTTTTCTTTTTTTGTTGGTGTTTCTGAGCTGCTAGAAGAACAGACAATGTGCAAGATATTTTAAAAATGGGGGTGGTACTGTATGCTGTAAAGTAGGCAAGTAGATAGAAAGGTGCTCCTTTTAGAATGTTTCAAGAGATGGAATGGCTCCAGCACAGAGAATTGGGTAACCTTGAATTTTAGAAGTCAAATGGCCTGATAAAAATAAATTGTGGTTGTATCTGGTCATGAAAATTAGGATACCTTTGTTCACTTCCTGCCCGTTATTGGCATTCATGTGCTTTTTGTTGGCATAATAGTTTGCTCTTCACTCACCTAAGAGTACTCCATGGGAAATTCTACCCCTTGCTTGTGCACATGTGTGCCCAAAGTTGTATTTCCAATAAATCTGGATTCCTCAGCAAAAGTGAGCTGCTCAGCCATTTAATTTAAACTCTTAATATTTCAAGCGTAGCTTCTAGTATGATTGGAAAAATGCACTTAATAAGGCCTACATTCAGCTGCTCACCACTTGGTGCCACTCTAGCTTTGTGATCTGCAGACTCGCCAAAAAAACAGATTTCTTCCCCAAGGTTTGCCAAGTGCTGTCTGAAATATGACACTCAGAGCAGTCATCTCTTAGTGATGTTGCTCTGAGTCAGAATAGATGGTGGCTGACGGACAGTTTTCTGATACTGCTCAGAAGGAAAAGGAGATGGAGATATCTATGATAGGGATTTAAAACTGAATACATTGATATGAAAGCACTACAGGTTTTTGTTTTCTAATACCGCTGTCAGTTCAAATCTGAACTGGACTAAACCATTTCAGTGAGTGCTCTGAGACTGTTCTTTTCCTGAAGAGGAAGAGCGACAGACATTGAATGTACTTACAGCTATTTGCACAAAAATACAGAGCTGTGGCATGTGTGGTGGTTACCCTGTTTATTGAAGTATTTCCTGCATTGCACATCTGTCTTCTTAGGCTCTAGGGTCTTGATCTGAGAAGCGTGAGGTATAGGTCATGCCTCTACAGGGAACCCCACCATCTTTCATTTGTTTCCCAAGATGTACAGTTTAACCAAAGGCAAATTATTTTTCCTATAGATTGAAATTCTGGTATCTGATGTGTGGCTAACATGCAGCAGGTAGTAGTAAATTCTATAAAAGGTCTGTAAAACAAATATATGCAGGAGCTCAGGAGCTGAATAAGATGGCAAAAAATGACCCGAATCCAAATATTTTTTAAGAATTTGATGAGAACTTTAGTAGCATTTCCTTTCTAACTTCTAAGTGTTTGACTTTTGGTCTGTGTAGTTTTCTACACTTCTCTGACCCTATCACCATAGAGTCAGACAAAATGTCTGTCATAACTCTAAATCTGGTATAATTTTGCCATATTTGGGGTATCTGACTCCATTCTGTGCTTCCTCTGAGTTTTGTTTTGAGTCAGTGTCTACAGAAATAGTGTTTTCTGCCTTTCCAGGTAGATCCTGTTCTGGTTTTGTGTGTGCTCAAGCTGTTTTCAAAAACCACACCACACCCCTCCCCATCACACACTCCATACCACACCACCCCTACAACCCCCCATCCCCCATCACACCATACAATCCACACCACACACACCCGCACCCTGCACCACCCCTCCACTGAGACACACGCACCACACCACGTTACATCACATGAAATTTCATTACCAGAGAGCAGCCTCCTGCTCTGAGTCTCAGTGATGGATTTTGAAGTCTATGTGTCTGACTGTTCCTTGGTTGGACGACAGCTTTGTAGCATAGCCTACAAACTGAGTTGTATAGGTAAAAATAAAATGGGATGCATTTTGTCCAGAATATCATATTCAGGCCTTCTAGTTGCACTGATCTGGAGGGTTTTTTAATTTTTTCCTGGAAAAAAAAAACAAACACTACCACCAAAGAGGCCGGGTACTATTATGTTCCTCACTAAAATTAGTTCAGTTCTTAAGAAGTTTGCAACAGCAGGTCACATTTTCATGCTATTTCTTTCATGGTATTTTCCACAAATTCATTTTGAGCTTTTTCCTTTTTATTTACAAAGTCAAAGAGCCATAGACCCATTTTCATACCAAAACAATTCTAAAATTGTGTATTTTCAAGTTTCTGTGAAACTTGCAAACAGCAAATACACTAGCACATGTGTGTTCCTCCTTACTTTGGAGAGCCATGCTAGCCTATTTGCTGTAAACAGTAACAGCATGTTGTACCTTCACACTGGGAAGAGGAAAAAAGCATTTTCAACATCATTCTGAGTAGGATTGTAAACAATGTAAGAAGCTATTGAAATACTAAAGTGACACTGTCTTGCTGAACAAAGACCTCTAAAGACAGATAAGCAAAGTAAGGTACCTGGGTACCAATATGGCTAGTGGAGATAGGGGCTGAGTCTGAATTCCTGTGATTCTAAGCAGGACCAAATTCCAACATACCTGAACTGCAACGTTTAGACTGGACATTAGGAGGAAGTTCTATACAGAGAGACTGATTCCCTATTGGAATGGGCTGTCTGGGGAGGTGGTGGGGTCACAGTCATTGGAGGTGTTCAGGAGGAGACTTGATGGGGTGCTTGGTGACATGATCTAGTTGTTTGATGGGTTGGACACGATGATCTTGAAGGTCTCTTCCAACCTGGTTTATTTATTGTATTTATTATTGTATATTACAGAATAACTAATACCATCTAAAAGATTGTTCCCCTCTCTATGTCCTTTACCTAAAAAGATTGGGAATTAATATGGAGTGTTAGTGTTGATGGTTTTGTCTTGTTGGATTATGTTGTTGTTTGATTGGCTTTGGTTTTGTACTTTTTGTGTGTGTTTTGTTATGTGGTTTTGATTTTTTTTTAATTTTTGTTTGCTTGTTTTAAAGAAAGCTTCATCTATTCCTTTACATTTTCAGGGCATTGAATGTTTTCCTTTCTCCCCCTCCCCAGTGTAACAGAAGATGACAAAGACTTTTAAGGGTAGATGTTGCCATGATGCTAAGGAGGCAGAAATGTTTGTATTATAAAATTGTGAATCTGGTTTCAGTGTTCAGTGTCATAGAGTTGCTGGAACATACTAACATGTTTTGCTTTGGGGGTCTTTTTTGCATGAGAATGAATATAACGGTACGTTGGGTTGAAAGATGTTATGATAATGGAACAGTACACTATAGATACTGCTCTGCTTTGTATATCTTGCTTTTCTCTGTACATTTTTAGAAATAACCTATGACAGGGAGACTAGAAAAAATTGTGTATTGTAAACTCCACCCGAGGTAACTTTCAAGAGGTTAATTGCAGATCAGAAATAATTTTGTAAAGCAGCATTCCAGAAGTCTTTATGAGGTAATATATCCTTCATTAGCATCTTGCTATAGCTAGATTGCTTTTCTGCATTAACTGATTTGCTTTAAACTAAACTAATCTGGATTTCTGTACACTAAATTGAAGTTGGATGCATAGACACACCAGAAAATATATTCCCTCCCTTCTCCTTGTATTTTGTCTATGACTTTTAGTACAAAGCAAGGCATGTACATGCAGGAGGGTGTGTTTAGGTAGTTTAGGCATGTGCATAAGTTTTCAAGCAAGGTGAGCAGAAGGCTCAGGTTCTGAATTACCTTAATTTATCAGTGTGACTCTATTGCATTTATCTCACCTATTTGTATGCATGGTGCTGGGTGAAACCCTTGCTGTAGTTCTGAGAAAAAGACTACAATGCTGTTTTGCAAGCCACTTCTGAATTTGCAGTGCTGACAATTACAAATTTTTGGCAGGGGAGGGTAGGGGTGGGGAGGGTGGTGGGGAAATGAAACATTGCATGCATACATATATAAACCAGCATGTGCTTTTGATGACAAAAGACAAATAAAGTGCCAGAGGGACTCATGAAGTCTGTGTGACACACATGAAACAGTAGATCTTAGCATCTGAAAAATAACCTTAAAATGTGAGAGTACAATTGGTCCCTAAGTAGGAAATGACAAGCTTGTGTCCTCCACTGAATTATACCTTGAATAGGTAATGAATGTAATCAATTGTGCAGTTGAAGAACTGTGTGAGGAGACATCTCTCAGGGAACCTTCAGAAATGAAGGAACAATCTGATGCTGAGTACTGTGTGTTTCAGGAAAACTACCCTTTCAGTATTATTTCTTCCTTTATATTTTCTTTGTCTCTTGCTGCCTGCATTTGCCTTTCAGACTTCAGATGGATAAAGAGCTCTGGAGTGTTAGAGCTGGATTGCAAACAGCAAGAAGGTAATGGAAAAGTGCTTCCTTAGACACTAGTTGTTAATGCAGACCCCAAGTTGTTTCTCAACAGATGGCCATCACTTTCCTTCCTCTTATATTTATGTAAGAAAAGATTTGATGTAATTTTTTTTCTTTTTAGATACACTTTATTTAATCAGTATGACCTTCTGGCAATCTGGAGTGAAACTTTGCTATAGATGAGCCCAGGTTTTTCACTTTTATTTAAACCTGATTGTGAACAGATTACAGAGCTGCCTCAAGTTTCTGTAAGAAGTCTGTTGTAAGAATATTGTTTGTTCTGTCATCCTAAACAGGTACAAATTTATAGATTATGGTTACAAATTCCAGAGTTAATTTTCAAGGCTCCTCTGGATTCTCACACTGTAATATTGACTGTGTTAATATGCTGCCTGCTCAATATAGTTGAGTCTCATTTAGCTTCAACTACCCATTACCTCAAATTGACCAAACTTTTGTTTAAAGACTTGCACAGTGTTTCTTTAGCTGGTTGTAATTAAGCTTATAGGAAGTAATTAATTACCAGCAAGTTAACCGAGAAAGTAGATTGCAAAAACAGAACTTTAATAAAATGGCTCAATAGTTTTTACCTACTGTTTAGTCCTGTCTGCAGAAGTAAGATGAGTGTGTATCGGTGAGAAACCAGCTCTAGTGGAGTGTGGTGTTACAGTTTGAGGACAAAATTATCTCTATATTTTTATCCCCCTTTTATGTCTTTGATGTGAAAGACATGCAAACTGCAGACAAGCTATTTATTACTCTACTGATTTGCTGTGCTCCCTTTACTGTAAGCAAAGATTTGTGTTTCCCAGCCATACTTAGTCTGCGTCTGTTGCATAACATAAATCAGCATTTCACCTCTTACAAGACCTGTAGACTTTGGGTTGAGATCTGTTGTGCACAGCAGCAATTTTTGTTTGTTGCTTATTTCCTCTTGAAGATACCTTGTTAAATCGTATGCAGACACCTTGGCAAGGATTTATAGCATGCTACATAAGTAGCAATGAAGAATTTTTGGGTGTAAACAGCCTTGAGTAGGTTTGCTGCTCTATCAGTGGTCTCACCAGTAGTGAGAAAAGATAGTTCAAGAGTAGAAGACTTTATTCAAATTCCTGCTCAGTGACAGAGAGTTAACAGAATTTTTAGGTGGGCTATATTGCTGGTTTCTCTGTGAACTATTCTGCTTGAAAGCAATGAGCATCCATCTGTGGAATGGTAGTGTCAAGTGAGGGGAACCAGAGAGCTGAGGTAACTGGTTCTACATTTTACAATAGAAAATCATTATTCATAATTTATGCAATCTGTAGTAACCTCAATAAATATAAAGAATCCCCATTGCAAAGTGTCTCTTCTCTAACAGTTGTAGAAAAGAGGGTATGTGGGTTGGATCCTCTGGTAAGCGGTGAATGCCCTATGTTTGGAAAAAAAACAAGGCTGTCTTTTAGTAGTTAGTTGAAAGGGAGGGGTTGATTCCCTTGTGTTTCTTTCAAAAGATCAAAAATTGAATATTTTGGGGAGGGTGCTTGAAGGTCAATTGGAATATTTCATGTTGGACAGATTCAGTCCACTGAGGAGGAGAGACTGCCCCCTTGAAAATGGAATTGATAATTTTCATTGGCTTTTTTTTTTTGTGATGTTTTGTTTGTTTTAGCTGTTAACCGAGTATAATCCTTAATTGTAAGTGTTCTTAAAGCAGTTGCTGTGTAGCAGGTATGTCCAAAATCCCAATGCTCTTTTGTGATTTCTAAGCAAGTCTCTATGTTTTGTGATTATATAGACATTCTGCTGGGTAGAATGGTAGCTGTCTCAGATCTTTGGTGCTTACCTTGTTGGCTCAGGCAACTTAGTGTAATTAATTATAATAGCTGTATTTATCTTATGTGGTTTGTAGTTAACTCTATGATATCATGATGTCTTTAATGCAGATACTCCAGGATTGTCTCTGTTTGGATCAGTTGAGTGTAACTGTTTAAGCACCTTTATGCTGACCTAAGCTGAAAAATGATATTTGAACCACAACATCTTTGGCCAAAAAACCCAAACCAACGAAAAAGAGTAATGATTTTGTAATCAATCAACACTTATCATGTAAGGGCTGAGTCATTTACTCTGGCATCTATAGTACTGCCATGAGCAATAAAATAATATGAGGAGAGGGGAAATACTGTGTAGCTCCCTCAGGAAGCATCTCTATCTCTAGACAGATGCAGGGACTTGCAAAGAATTAATTCTTTATCATAGTGACCATGTGTAGTCCAGCAAGCAGCACCTATGGTAACTAACTATGGTAGTTAGGGAAGGTGACAGAAATTAGCTTTGTTGCTCTAGTGAGGTGTGTTCCTTCTAGAACAGATTTGTTTTTATACTGGAAAAGCTAAAAAGTTTGGTTTGTACTCTACCTTACACATGAAACAAGCAAGTGTCATTGTAATGTTCAAAATTTTGCCCAACCATAGTGAGATATGCTAATGTTAGTAATCATTGAGAAGACAAATTTTGGAGTTGCTGGCATCAGAGTGAGTCCAGGACCTGCTTTTTATTCTTGACTTGATATTTTTATGCTAATAGGCTCTATATTTAGGGAAAGATCACACAAAAAGGAAATTTTCCCCCACTACATTTTAGTTGTTGAGTGGCGTGCAGAAGTTTTTGTTATAAGCTACAGACAGTTCTATGACTAAAGCCAATTTTATCATAACTGTCACATAATTACTGTAGTCCCTAGAAATAGCATTTTGAAGGCAGGAAATAGCTGTCTGTAGGTGCTCAAGAAATGCATCTTTCTATGACAGCATACAGTAAGAATGCGTTCCTGAAAAGAAGAAAATAAAAATATCAGTCAGCTTGTTAGTTTGTTTGTCTGTTCTGAAGAAGTGAAATCAAACCCTGTGTCATATTTTGAAGAAGTTCTTTGAAGATCCATTGTATTGTCTTAGATCCTCTCTAATTGCTTTACACCATGGCATTATCTGGCAAATACTTGGTGACCTGAAAATTACAACTGTTCTACATTCAGGGAATGAGCATGTGCAGAAGTTGACTTAAAGGATTTGTCGTGGCTTTTGGTCGCTTGGTTTGGTTTGGGTTTTGATCAACAGCAGCAATGGAAGGCTGTAGGTGCTTATTCATAGAACACCTGACTGTGATAAAAAGAATTAGTTTGGTCTTGATATCTGTATTGGCAGTAAAGTCTTGTACTGCAGTGGGCAGACTTCTCAGAATGTGTCCACTTTGCGAGGATCAGCTGACTCTACTCAATATGAAATATGGGCTCAGTTGTTGATTGGCACATGTCTAATTCTCATGCTTCTTATCTCATGTTCCTAGATCTCAGCTTTGGCCTTGTGTTTCACAGAACATGATGTATTAGGTATGTACTGAGGTCCTTCCACAGCAGGATGGCAAAGAATAAAACCGTGGTCAAATACTTAACTCTAGTGCCCACTGTGTTCTGTGTTGCCAGATTTCTCATTTTCTGGACATAAAGCAGAAACTTTTACTATTGTGACCTAGTCTCAAAAAAAAAAAAAAAGAAGTTACAATGAAGTTGAAATAACTGTTGGGATGGAGACATAGAAATGCACTTAAAAAAATCCTGAGACCCAGGTGCACAGTTACATTCTCAGTTACTTCAAAATTGTAAATATTTTTTGGTAGACATCACTGCTTCTCTTGATCCTAAGGCCTGCTGAATAGCAAGAACATATTCTTAAGCTGAATAACTGTCACTTTGTTTTTTCTTTTAAAATTTATTTATTTTGAAAACATTTATAGCTGTTTGAAAGAGCTATCTTCGGTACCAAGTGACTTATATCGATGAAGAAATTGGTACAGAAGATTTCTAGCTCTAAGTGTAGTTGTTAAATGTTTCCAGGGAAGCTGGACCTGATGAGTTTAATTCTTGGGTATTTAAAGAATTGACTGCATAGGGAAGAAAGTGGTATCTGGGGAAATGCTTCTGGAGGGGCTAGAAAAAGGATGAGCTAGGTAATTAAAGACCAGTCTGTTTGGCTTAAATATAGCAAGGAATAATTGGATGGACATCTCATAAGCCCCTGTCAGTTAGCAAGATTGGTTACTGAGTAAACAGATTTCTCAAGGGCAAATCATGACAAACCCATTTAATTTCCTTGTAAGGCAGTGTTACAGGTCAGGTAGTTAGGAAAGAAGCAGTAGATATTATGTACTTGGACCTGACTAAAGTTTCTTGCGCTGTATTTATGTAACGTTCTCCTAAGTCAGATAAGGAAAAGCAGTCTAGAGCCATCCACTACACAGGAGACAGCGAATGGGTCCAAAAATTTTTCCAAAAAAATATATGTAATTGGCCAAATGTCAGAACATAGTAACATATCAAAGAGAGCTTGTCAGTATTCTATGTCTTGTATTAATTAATATTTTTATTAATTACAATACAATACACTAGGTTGAAAGAGACCTTCAAGATCATTGCGTCCAACCCATCAACCAATCCAACCTTGCATAGTAGAATGCAAAGTATTTTCTGAATATGCCAGCCTTACCAGAGTAAGAAAGACCACAAAGTATGGACAGACAGATACAGCACTGAAAATCATCTTGGGAAGTAGAGCTCAACAGGGAGGAGAGCAGGGTAATACACTTCAGCAGGATCAGCTGCATAAATACAGCATGAAAAGATTTGGATAAATGATCTATCTGTGTAAAGGGATTTAGGATTTATAGAGAATCATGACTAATTGCAAGTCATTAAAACAATGCTAAGGTGATTGTTAAGGCTATATTAACATGCCTGTAACACTTGTGAAGTAATGATTTTGCTGCCTTACCCAGCGTTAGTGAAGCCTCTATTAGAAAAGTGCTTCCACTGGTGGTCCCAATGAATTAAAACCTCAAAATGAAAACAGCAGGTTCAGAAAACATTGCTGAGAAAGAGGAAAGTAATAAAGAGGAGCTAGAGTAGTTTAGCCTAAAAATAGAAAAAGGCTGGATGTAATAAATCTTAAAATACATAGAATGCTGTTTCAGGAAGAAAGGGAGTAATCTGTTATCTGTTTGTGGTGGATGGAGCAAGTATGGAGCTTAAATTGTATCATGGGCTCCTAAAGGTTGTAGACTCTCCATTGTAATAAGGCTTTAAAACTTGCTTTTAAGATTAGATTGCAGACAGGTCTGACTTGTATACCTTGATGCAGGAAGGTGTACTTCGTAATTTTGTGTTGATTCCCCCTCTGTAATTCTTCCCTTGTTCTTTGATTTTGGCTTTTGTACTGTGCTTCTTGATGAATGTGCTGATAGAGTTTGGTGTTCTGTGTATTTTGTTACTGAATACCAATACTCCTAAAAGAATATAAGAAAGAATAGCCCAGCATAACCTGTAAACATCGCTCCAATCAAAACTGTTACTAGCTGGTGAAGTAGAAATTGCAGTGTCACTTTCTCATGAATGTGCAGAACAAAGGTATAGTCAAGGCAATGTATTTTAATGTATCTAGACTGGGTTATTCTGTCATGTGCAAAATTCAAGGGGAGAGAAAATACGTCATGTCTCTTCCCGGGGCTCTTCTTACACTGAGAAATATAATTGAGAAAGATAAGCAAAAATTAGATTTGCTGAGAAAGATACCACTTAATCTGCTCAATCAATCAAAAATCCACTAAAGTTACTGAAACTTCTCTCCATGCATCCAAATCCTGAATGGATCTGTGACCATCTTTTTGTCTGTTCTAATCTCTAATACAAGGTAGAGGCACCCAAATTTGTGTGGAGTAAATTATTGATGACATTTTTTTGTTGCAATAATTATTCATGCATTTGTCTGTCTTAAAGGACAGGACAAAATTGCACTCCAATATACAGCCCTTTTTTATTTTTCTAATTTATTTTCATTTTGAGTTAAAGAAAGACATCTTGATACTGGAAGTGTTTGCGAGGGCATTCCTGGAAGCTCCCGATCAGGATTTGTAAACTTAATGGGTTTCACTGCAGACTAATCTTGATCAAACTTAAACCATACCAAACTGAACTAGCAAGTCTGCACATATTAGAAAATGCACTTTATCAATTTGGGTTTTGAGAACTCAAATTTTTAACATTATCCTTCTATCTATTCACTACACAAAATAAAGACAAGAAAATCAAAAGAGATTTCAAGTGGGAAAAAAAAAGAGGGATAAGCCCATAATTTACAAGAAAAATCATCTTCCTCAAAAATCTTATATGAATGTAAATGGGCTTATGGCAACACAGAGGTCACAATTCAGTAGCTGTTTCCATTCTAACTCTATGTTTATCCATGGAGTTTTGGAAACTTCTCACTTTTTAGGGTTCAGATTGTCCATGGTTGATCTATGCTGAAAGGAAAATTTTCTTTGTAGAACTGAATCAAGAAGCTTACTGTGCAGTAAATATGATCTGTTCCCTCCTGCTCTCCCTTCCCCGTCAAAACCAGAAACTGTAGAAACAGCAATCGCTGGATTCAATTAAAAAGCGAAGACTTTTTTAACTTAATTTTAAAAAGTGCTTGTACCAGTTACCAGTTAGCTTCAGCATACAAATGTGCCTTTTCCATCTCGGTTACAATAAAAAGCAGTGAATAGGAATACAAATGTGTGTTTTGTAAGAAAACAGAATGGTAAGATGTACAAAGTTAGTCCAGTCTATCCTTTGTAAGACTGCAATAAGACATTCATTGTCAGCCTTGCCTTGCCTATAGGAGCTCTTACCACTCAGAACAAAATTCTTCTTCTTTTCCCTTGTGTCCCAAAGTTGAGGTCAAACTAATTAGGATAAAATGCTAATTTCTTGTTATTTAAATCCTCAGTTTAACTATCTCATCTTTTGACAAATAGGTGTAATTAGTTCTCTTGTATAATTTATTAACTTCCCTATTAAGTTGTGTACAGATTAGTGAGGCACCAGGCATGCTGGCAGAAAAGGCTTCCAATTAGAAGGTGATAGATGGGTTTGTTGTATTTGATAAACAGGCTTTGTCATATTTTCAAATGAAACTAGAAGAGCTGTTTTTATTTACCTTGTCATGTCATCTGTCTGATAAATACTGAAGTAGATTCCGTCTTGTTCTTTGCAAACTTGGCAAAAAGAGGAAGAGATTAAGAGATATTAATAAAATATAAAAAGAGATTTTTGAGACTTCTTAAGAAGAGGGGGAAAGGGTTAGAATAGACATAAAAAGGGAAATTTTGATCCTACTCTTCTACAGCTTCCTGACAGGAGAACTGATATCTTATTATGCACATGAAAAATGCCCCTGAAGTTAGTGTTCTCTGAGGACACTAACATGTACCAACCTGTGGTGTGACTTCTGCTGATACTGCTTGTTACTCTTTGGTTGTGTTGGGCAAAGGTAGGCATGAAGATATATATTGAAACAGAACTACAGTGCTGGCAGTAATCTTTTTGCCACTGGGGAGCTGCCCATTGTCGGTAGTAAACTCCTAGCAGATGGCATGGCTCTTGAAATTTCTACGAAGAAGAATGAAAGTACTCCAAGGATGTCCATGGGGTGGGACATACATAGAGGATGTCCAGAGTGATAGGTATGGCTATGGTCAAATATATGTAAAAGGAGATAGAGATTAAATGAAAGTGGATTTGTGAGAGAGTTAAAAATCAAGCCCTGAGTCCTGATCCTGTGTCCTGCCATGTTTGCTTTGGAGTACTCTTCTCTGTAAAGCTTTAAAAATGAAATAGTAATGTAAACCATAATGATAACAGAGGGTTCATGAGAACATATGCTGCTATAAATAATCTCCTTAACAATGTGTTTTTAGGATCGCCAATATCATCACAGAACCAAAAGTTTCTTCTGTATACATTGCTTAACAACAGCAAACTCCTGTGGCACTGATGATTCTTAAATCAGCTGTTTTCCTTCCAATTGACAACAGGTCCAGATACCCTGTTCCGCTAAGCACTGACTGATTCAATCAAAGTAAATATATTTCAGTTTTAGAGAACTGGGCCAAATGGCTCTCTTCTGGGGATGCTTGTGCTAAACTTCTTTATTCTGATTCTTTTCTCATATGTTTTTAACTCCTCAAGTGAAATCCTAATCTTCTTTTCCACTTTCAAAGGTGCACCTCTAACCTCCCGTCAAAAGCATCATAATCTGAAATGCTTAGAGAAGTTATTAGATTTTAATTTCTAATGCTAATGCTTTTCTCTAAAGTTGTCTTGTTTTGTTGTTGTGTTGTTTCTTAGAGGGAGAAGGTACAGCTGTGTCAGACTGTTAATCTTTTTTTTTTTTTTAATCTATTCATACCTTCCATAGTTTCTAATTTTTATTTTATTTTGTTTTAACTTGCTACTGACTTATTGCTTATGAGGAATCTGTCTTCCTGAACTAACTTTTCTTTCTGGTATTTCACTTGATGCCCTTTGTCATTTCCCTTCATGATTTTTATTTACTTTGGAGATGCAGTGCTACAGGCTGGGGTTGGAGTGGCTGGAGAGCAGCCAGGCAGAAAGGGACCTGGGAGTACTGATTGACAGCTGGCTGAATATGAGCCAGCAGTATGCCCAGGTGGCCAAGAAGGCCAAAGGCATCCTGGCCTGCATCAAGAATAGTATAGCCAGCCAGAGCAGGGAAATCATTGTGCCCCTGTACTCAGCACTGGTTAGGCCACACCTTGAGTACTGTCTCCAGTTCTGGGCCCCTCAATTTAAGATGGACATTGAGACTCTTGAACATGTCCAGAGAAGGGCAACGAGGCTGGAGAGAGGCCTCAAGCACAAGCCCTACAAGGAGAGGCTGAGGGAGCTGGGATTGTTTAGCCTGGAGCATAGGAGGCTCAGGGGAGACCTCATTGCTCTCTACAACTACTTGAAGGGAGGTTGTAGCCAAGAGGGGATTGGTCTCTTCTCCCAGGCAATCAGCACCAGAACAAGAGGACACAGTCTCAAACCGCAAGGGGAGGTTTAGGCTCCAGGTAAGGAGAAAGTTCTTCACAGAGAGAGTTGTTAGCTGTTGGAATGGGCTGCCCAAGGAAGTGGTGGAGTCACTGTCCCTGGAGGTGTTCAAGAGGGGATTGGATATGGCACTTGGTGCCACGGTTTAGTAGTCATGAGGTTGGGTGACAGGTTGGACTTGATAATCTTTGAGGTCTTTTCCAACCTTATTGATTCTATGATTCTATGTTTATATGCTGGGAAACTTTCTTTTTACTTTCATTCCTATATCAGATAGGTTTTCACTGAGCTTACAGGAAATCTTTTCCACTGACCTTAAGAATGAAGAGCTGTTATTTCAGCCAGTATTTCTGGTATAGCTTCTTCTCCTAGGAATTTTTCTAAAGGAATGAGCTTACAGTATGACTGCCAACAGAAAATAGCCAATGCAGAAGTGGTGCTTGAAAGGAAAAGGCCCTTGGCTGCTGCTTCTCTCTCTCCTCTCTTCAAAGAAAGAGGTAATAGAAGTTCTGCCTGTTTGACTACATGCAGAAAGCTAAAATATCTGGGTGATCTCAGGTGCAAAATCCAGAGTGACTAATAAGCTGTGTGCAAGTGACTTAAGGTGATGAAGGTTGCCATACCCTAGTAAGATCACCACCTCCCTTTCTTCTTGCTTATACTTCAGAGAAGTATCAAATGCTGTTTCTAGAACTTCTCCAACCTCTTAGAAAAAGAGTAAGAATTTTATAATTACACCTTAATCTGCTGTGTTAGATGTACTAGACACTAAACACAGATTTTACAAGACTTAACTGGGGTCGTCAACTGGGATTCAGTGCTGCACTACTATACCAATAGGTACGAGTAGTTTTTGCTAATATACAAAACCTGTCACAGACCCAGGGAGAGATTTTTGTCAAATGGGATACAGCAATGACTTTTGAATTATCTGTCTTAGTTGACAGTTAAAACTTCCTTTTACCATCTTCATTCATACCATGCTTTCTTGCCAAACTTGAACATGATTTCCTTCTCCTGTGGGTGCTCCTGAAGAGCCTAGCCACCAGGAAAGAGTCCTGTGGTCTGCATGTCAGTATTTTACTAACAGATATCGAGCAGGCCTCCTTTTTAAGCCTAGTGTATTCAAAATTACTTTTGTTGTAGTTTCTCTCATTTCTCTCTGTAATTTCTCAGAGCTCTTTCTAACATTTATGCTTTCTAGTTTACTCTGGTTTGTTGCCATGGTAACAACTATCTATCTACTTGATTGTTCTGTTGCTTTTCTGACTTCTGTTTTCTTATGCCTTGCCTGTCACTGTCATGTAGTTCACCTTAACAGCGCAGAACTGATTTATTCTGGCAGCAGACATTCTTTTGCAGCATCTAAAGACTCAACTGTTGCTTTCTTTGTAATGAGATCCACCTTGGGCCTCTTGGTCAGAGAGAAAGAGGAGTGAGTTAGCCCTGTCCTTTGTCAACGGGGTTTTGTTTTTAATTAGCAATTCTCTGCTAGACATTTGTTCTCCAAATAAATTTTGTTAAATATTTTATCTCTTTTTTTTTTTCTTCTCAACCTTCAAGGCCTTTATCTTACTATTGGAAGCCACAGAATCACAGAATGTTAGTGGTTTGAAGGTACCTCAAAAGATCATCTAGTCCAACCCCCTGCCAGAGCAGGACTGCCTTGAGAATGTCGCACAGGAACTCATCCAGGTGGGTTCTGAATTTCTTCAGAGAAGAAGACTCCACACCATCTCTGGGCAGCCTGCTCCAGGCCTCTGTCACCCTCGCAGTTCATATAGAACCTCCTTTGCTCTCACTTGCAGCTGTTGCCCCTTATCCTATCATTGTACATCACTGAGCCTCGCCTCACTTCATCTTCCTGACACTCACACTTCACATCTTTATAAACGTGAATAAGGTCACCCTTCAGTCTCCTGTTCTCCAGTTAAAAGAGACCAAACTCCCTCAGCCTTTCCTCGTAAGGGAGATGTTCCACTCCCTTCAGCATCTTTGTGGTTCTGCACTGGACTCTCTCAAGCAGTTCTCTGAGGTCCTTCTTGAATGAAGGGCCCAGAACCAAACACAGTATTCCAGATGCAGCCTCACCAGGGCAGAGTAGAGGGGAAGGAGAACCTCTTACAACCCCTTCCAATACACCTCAGGGTGATCCTTTGAACCTTTCCTGTGTCTTAGCCCCTGGCTACAAGGTCTGTACAGGAGCACTCCCCTGTCCTGGAGGGCTAAGATGCTGAGATAATAGAGACTACATAAGTAGCATAAGTAACTAGCTTACTACAAATGGTAGCATAGGAAGCTCCTAAAGCAAGGCTTTTGTGTAGAGCTAATTGTAAATATGTAATTACTTTTTTGACAAAGCTAAAATATCCAAGATCCTTGTGTAGGAATGGTAGAACTAATTTGTCAGAATGGCCAAATATTTTTCAGTTATAAGCAGAAAGTCTGCCCAACTCTAGAGAGCTTTCATTTTGATGGCTTTAATACAGTCTATTAATGATCCTGAAAACCAACTCCATTCACTTAATTAACTTATTTAGATGCAGCTAGTACAGGGAAAGGTAGTTCAACTACAATGAGTCTAACAGGAACATGACTATTGCCTACTTTATAACACTGGCATGCTTTTCTAAATCTTCACAGCCAAATGTGTTTAAAGGTTATATTACAGAAGCTTTAGCCAAAAAAAGAGGAAATACATACAAATAAATGATACATGGCATGTGTATGATCATCAAACACAACTGTTAAAAATGTCACTTACTCTTTCTTTGTCTTCCAGAGGAGTCATTCATCCTCTTTGGATTCCTCTGGCTGTTGATGGTGTTACCGCAAAGGTTATGAACCACAGGTGTGGTGAGTTCTTCCTTGTGCTTGAGGAATCTGTTACATATTACTATGATTACATATTACTATGTATTACATTTTAAAGGGTATTATATGATAGTTTTAAAAAAAGCTTTAAAAGCTCATGATAGCTCTTGATCTAGTGGGAAAACTGCCCTTCCCATAGCACTTTGTTAAGTGGTGTACACAATATAGGAAAGGAGGACAGAGTTCTGGTTTTGAGGAGCGCATCTGATGAATTTCTTGATTTAGGAGCGGAGCTTGGAATAAATGAAAAAGGGGCAGACTTGAATTTCTCTGGCATAGAATTTGATCCACGGTATTTTCCAACAGTGTCCAAACTGTGTGGTTGTTTTTTTATATTTGATGATAATAAGCCCTCATTCTTTCTAGGTAGAACAGTGCCATTCTGAATAAATGGAGAAAACAAGCAAAAATATTTCTTCTCTGATCAGCAGGGCATGTGCTCATGTATATTGTCAAGGCGGTCAAGGAAGTTTTTTGTGCTGCTGTGTTTGTTTTGTGGGGTTTTTTTGTTGGTTGTTTTTTGAACATTTGTTATTATTTTTCATTTGTTAACAGCAGAACATGGCCACTGGAAGGCTACAAGATCCATTGCCTAGTATAGTAGCACCTGATGCATTAGTGAGAGGGAGAAGCATGACTCTTAAGAAAAGCAGAGTTCAGGATGAGTCCTCCATATCACGAAGATGTGCTGTAAGCACCACGTTGATGAGTAAAGAGAGCTACTGCTTCTCAATACAGTGTTTCTGCGCCAGAGAGATCATGTTCCCAAAGCCACGTTTGCCCTGTAGATTTCAGTATTCCTGTCAGAAATATCTTGACACTACTTTTTAATTCTTTTTTTCGAGTGAACTAGAACATTGAGAAATGTTAATGGTGAGGTTTTGTCCAGAGCCTAAATCACAATGGTATCTTTCTTGCCTCTTCAAAGGTGTGCTAACTTGTAACAATATTAACATAGATTCCCTTAGCGGTTCTGAATCTTAACAGTACTTTTGCTAGATGTTACTCAGCTGTGGTTCAGAAGCAGCTACCCAAGGTGCAGGGTGAGTTTACATCTTAACTTCATTTGCAAAGTGTAAACTGCTTCCTTATATTTTCCAGCTGTTCTAGACAGAGACAGACAGTCAGAGAGGTTCCCTGTAAAAGTAACCTCAGAAGCAGAATAATTGTATTTTACAAATGTCCTTTAGTGTCTTTCATATTAAAAAGGTTTTGTTTGTTTTTACATACTGAATTGTAGTTGTGAAAAATAGGTGCCCGCCCATTTGACACTGCAAGTGGCAAACCCACAAAAATAATGCACGAGTAATAATTCTAAAACAACCCCAGAAAATATGACATATTTGGACTTTAGTGCAGTTAGTTGCATGGATTTCTTCTGGAGTATTATGTGTAGAAAACGTTAATCTTCATATCACAAGACACCTTTGGTTCACTGTGATTTCAGAGATAAATGCTTTAGAGACTATGAGGGTTCTTGTATTTTAGTGATGGTGACAATGTATTTATAAGGATGAATTGCAATCTGCAAAGAAGACACCTAACCTTCATTCTCCATTTTGAATGTAAAAAAATTTCTTCACCTGCTCCTAGCAGGAGCTGCAGTTGCTTTCAGAGATGATTGACTTACGACTGAGTTTTTTTCATGGCTGTTGACAGACTTTTTGGTGCTTAATTTTTCAGTGATCTTGGGAAATAAAATATTCAGGCATTAAGGTGAGATTTCAGGAAAATATGAATATCCTGTAAATGGGGTGCCAATTACTGCAGTATGTCTCCATGGTGATAATTTTTTTTTTTTTGTTTCTTATTTTTAATTACTGCAGGTATGTATTTTGGTTGTTTTGATGTGTAGTTATTTATTTATTTATTTACTTAGGTGTGGCTTCATTTCCACTGCTCCAGGCCAGCCTGACATGTTCTAAATCATTAACCCTGTGCTCCAGGGAACTTACCCTTATGGCAGCATTTTTGATATTAGGTTGGATCCCTTCCGGGCAGAATTTAATTGACCGGATTTCTATGGGGAGAGCTAGTTCCCTCAGTCTACATGAGTCCATGGTTGTTTCAGCAGCTGATTTAGAAGCCAAGTTTTTGCTGTTATATGATAGCAAAGGGAGAGCAGGTAGTGAATCAGAGGACACAGGCTGTGCTTTGAAGCATAAGCTGATGTGCTTAGATCATTTAGTGGTGTATTTGCTCTAAGTGCACTGGCAATTTATAACAATTCATACCATAAAAGCAGCATGAGTTGGATGGATACCATTTTATGGCCTTTGATTGTAGATTACAAGGAAACCTGGAATTCTGTCCATGATAACTCATGGAGATGGCCATTGTAGCAATAAGGTAGTAAGGTTATGTAACTGGGATTGTGATTGTTGGCAGGTTCAACCTCTGTGACAACTTAGAGAAGAAACACTAGTGTAGACATGGCTGTGGAATCACTTCTTACACAAGCAGCCCCTCTGAAGTTAATTAAGGTCTCGCACTTTGTTGCCAGTGAGCTCTTCCAGAATCACTGAAGTCTTCATCATTAAAATGTAGAGACATGCTGATGAGAGCAGTGTTTATGGGTATCCACGCTCAACCTCCATGAAAACTAAGCTTGGTATTCTTAGTAACCAAACCCAAATGCTTCCCCTTCTGTTGGTGTTTCAGCATATAACAAGACTTAAATTAAAAAACGCAAAAGAGCCAAATGTAGTGAAATGGAACCCAAGGTTTTGTTTTTGTACTTAAGGATATATATTCCTAGGTATGTGTGGTCTACCTTTATTATAACAATTCTATGCAGCTCAGGAAGCCTCTGGGTAGTTGACATATTCAGTAATAGTCTTGTAAATACCTAGTTTCTTGACTGTGTTTATATATGGGACAGGATTGTTTTTTTCTAACAGTGCAAATCCAGTATTGGAAAGGCTGTTAGAAACAATATATTGTCTGTGCTGCCCTTTTCAAGAGCCTGGGTTGAGATTTTATTGAGGTATAAATGGTTCTAGCAGTGTTCTTAGATTTAGACTATTAGAAAGAGCACCATAACCCAGAAAACAAATATAATATTAAGTTGCCAGAATCTTCAAAAAATTTTGGCTTAGTCTTTCATGCAGTTATTCAGAAATTATTTCATATTTTGCTTAATATCTGCTTTCTGTAGGCATTTCAAGTCTTGACCTTGATAGTTTTTATAGGTTTGGGGTTTTGGTCTTTTTTTGTTTGTTCATGGGGTGTGGGCTTTGTTGGTTTAATTTGGGGTGGGGTGTTTTGTTTGTTTATTTTGTTTTGATGGTGGAGTTTGGTGGTGGTTGGTTTGGGTATTTTTGTTTGGTAGGGTTTTTTTGTCTGTTTTTCAGTAGAGTGCCTGTGTAATCCAAACTTGTCTGATTAACTGTTCTTACTTCTACATGTTTCTTAGTGGTAAAGATTTCCCCCTAGAAACACTTTCAGTGTAGGTCTTAAAGCCAGTAGCCAGTGGAAAATGTAATTGCTCTGACAGTAGTGGTGGATGTATGTAGATGGAGGGGGAAGCTGAGTAACCATTCTTGGGCCTTTGTTACTCAGGAAGGTGAATACTTGCTGCATTTGCCATGCCAGTGTGGGGACTATTTCTTAAGCCCTGTAAATCCATCACAGAAAAAGGAAGCAATGCAGCTTCATAAAGTGTATCTGTATGGAAATTTCACAGATAGGTCTGATGCCTGGAAATTTGCTTTGAAAGGAAGATTAAAAGGACTTTGTTGTGAAAAAGTTGGACAGACTGGTAACACTGCTTGACAAACTTGCTGTCTTCACTAGCATCAGAATTAGGTGACCTGGAATCTGCAATATCAAACTCAGCAATGCCTTCCATTTAAGTGGTGTCCTCATAGATATGAATGTATGAAGCATACTTTTTCAGCTGGAATTAATTTGGATAGTTAATTTGCATGTTCTAAGATTACCTGTGTCTGTAAACAGGTAGCAGAATTTCACCTTTCCCCCACATTTAGATGGATTTGACTACTTCCTTCTCTAAGTCTGGCATAGTTCTGCTGGTGTTGAAAAGCAGTTTTCATTAGAGGAGAAATGTGCATCCCAGTAAAATGTGAAGTTGAAAGAGTTGAGATAGAGCTACCTGCATCACTTGATCTCTATCTGAATGTTACTGGCATGGTTGTCATGGTGCACTGGCTTAGTGGGGAGGGAGGATGTGCAGGCAGCAGAGAGGAATTACATTTTTTTGGGGTGGGGAGTGAAAAATTTCTCATCTATTACTGTGGATCTTTACTAGATTTTGTTGAATGGTGCAAATGTAAACATTACAAAGCTATTTTGGTAGTTTGAGCTCAGGGAAAAGAGAATGTGTGGAGGAGATAATATGTGGGGATAAAAATGAGAACTAATCTTCAAATTCCTCTGTTAAAGCAGTCTGAGCGATGGGGAAGCATTGAAGTAGAAAATGTACTTCTTGATTTCCTCCAGCCCCATAGCTCTTTGGAAAGGTGAGAGCAGACCCTTGATTCCAAAGTATCATCATTCTGTGTTCTGTCACTGCAGTGAACAATTGGTATGTTGTGAGGTAAACTGGAGCAGCAAGAGAACCTTTGCTCCTCAAAGCTAAATTCGAGATAATGAAGGTGCAAGCAACAGTAACCAGAGCAACTGTATGAGATTAAAAATACATATATAAATAAATAAAGAAGTAAAAGTTTCTTAAAGTCCAGTAAAAAAAAAAAAATCTCAGACCAGTGTCATGTCTTCACAGGAGTCCATCTGCTTAGAGATTGCTGATGTGTGCCCCAGACACTAGCTGTGTGCATGCTCTGCCTTTCTGTATTTTTTCTCTTTGATTCCACTTCTTCATCCATTTCTCACTGACTGGCTTCAGACCTGCTCTTTGCAATCCTTGCTCTGTCTAAATGAGCTTTGTCCTGGGAGGATAAATGGACAGGATGTCATTGTGCTGGACTTCAGGACTTGCCACAAAGGCACTTGCTAGCACTGCAGTTATTCCAACAGCAAGGTGACAGGGATAAAACTAGTATCTTATTTACAAAAGCCCTACAGAGAAGTCTCTTGGGACAGATGTGGTTCTTCAGTTAGTAAATGTCTGAATGTTTTCTGAAAAGACTTCAGATATTCTACCCCAATAATTCATGTGTCAAAACTTAAACTATCTCACTTCCCCTCCCTATATAACATAGCCTTAGAAAGTTCTTTGAGGTTATTGCCTTGAGCTCTGCAACCCCACATTTTGTGAAAGCTTCTAAATTATAGGGTTTAGGGTCTTGCATCTCTGCCATGACATGTCAAACCCCATCATTTTGCACTAATGCCCATTCCTTTGCTTCCTTTTGTTTACCATCACTTACACAGCAGCAGCTGTGAGATTTGTAGTAAGAAAGGGTGTCACATTGAGTCAACTAAGTGAGATTGTTAATATTGTATGAGTTAAGGTTCATAGTGCTCTTTTTTTTTTTCATTAATTTTTGGTTTTATTTAGAAAAACAAGTGGAGTCATTCATGTTGCCTAGTGTTTTACAGCAACATCTGTTGTATTTCCCCCTCTTCTATTTTTGAGGATATAGTCATATCACTTGGCACTTACAGCTGCATTTCACAGAAATTACAGCTGATGTACAATAAGTATGTATCTGCCTGACTTGTAAAATAATTATTAGAAATTAATTAAACATGTTCACCATGTTTCCCTGCACTAGATATTTCTGCTTCCTATGTTTGTATTTTCCATCCGGTATAAGGTAAACTCGGCAGCAATTGAATCCAGTGAGAAACACGCCACACTCAAAATTGGGCATTATAAGTTTGTTTACCCTTTTCTATTCTCCACTATTAGGATTTTTAAACAGACTCTCATAACTTACCATCTGGATTACTGCAGCATCCTTGCAGGCTGCAATCAAAGCTGTATCACCCTTTTCCAATGTATAGGAAAATTCAACTGCTCTGAACATCTTCCCTCTAAATGAACCCTGTCTTTATGCCTCATCATATTCTCATTTTGTGCTTTATCCTGTTTACATCTTGTATTACCCAGTCACTTTTCTGTCATCTTTTATTGCATTGTTCATATTCTTTCTACGTTACTAATGATCATAATCCCCTTCTTTTTTTCCTGCCAGTTAACTGTAGCTTTCTGCTGTATTACTCTGTTCAGAGGCTTTCTGTGCAGCTTATCATTCAAAATCCATACTGAAGACACAGTGTATCTTGAAGGAAGTTCTTCTGTCTGTAGTGTTTGTTTCGCAAAGATAAGGAGACAGTGCAAAATATTTAACTTCATTTAATCATGCTGTATTCCCAAGAATCTTCTCAAACTGTCTTCCCCCCTCCCCCAGCATGTTGAATTACAGCTGTGATTGGTCTGAGCACACCGCACGTTTGAGCTCTATGTTCCCCTGAAGTCAAATTGAAAGTAATGGCCATATTCATAGCAATTTGGAGAAGATTCATGTTTTAGGAAAAACAAAGTTACACTCCTGAGATAGTAACACTTTAGAATATGAAATGCTTTAATGCAGAAATTATATTTGCAATTATCTGTTTCCCAAACACTGATTCCAGATTTTGTAGTATGCTGTTGAAATATACAGTTAAACTTTTTGCAAAGGGATGAGCGAAATCTACATTTTATGTGACGTTGAAAATGACACCAGTCAAGGATTATTACTGGATAAATGGATAGTCTGATTCTGTACCCTCCTGAAAAGTGAAACTTTCACCACTGCTATACAGGACTGCCCTCATCTAACACTCATCAGTGAACTTTACAGCTCCACAGTCTCTTCTGCTTGGCTGTGAAATTTGTGCTGATGTGCTGTTCTGGTATTGTTGCTGCTGCCAGTACTGTTGAGTTGGCTTTCACTGGGATATGAAGTGAGCAGGAAAATGTCTCGCTTATTACATCTCTTAAATTCAATTAGTGCCCTTTATGCCATGGGAGGCCATTGCAATATCTGAAGTGGAGGGAAAAAAAAATCTCACAGCCCTCTCTCATTTGTACCTCTAAGTGTTTTCCTAGAGCCCTGCTCTGAATTTAAATTCTGTCCACTGCAAGTGTCACACAAATCAGCAGTTGTTAGAATGTGTTATTGTCATGGTTTAACCCCAGCTGGCAACTAAGCACCGTGCAGCCTCTTGCTTCCCCTCACAGCAGGATGGGTTGAAAAGAATTGGAAGGGTAAAAGTGAGAAAACTTGTGGGTTGAGATAAGAACAATTTAATAACAGAAATTTAAAAAGAAAATGAATCGTAATGATAATTGTCATTAAAAGGAAAATAATGAAGAGAGAGAAATAAATCCCAAAAAAGACAAGTGATGCAAATGAAAACAATTGCTCACTTGCTGACCGATGCCCAGGCAGTCCCCAGGCAGCTGCCCCATGACAACCTTCTCTTCAGTTTATTGTTGAGCATGACATCATACGGCATGGAGTATCTCTTTGTCTAGTTGAGGTCAGCTGTCACAGCTGTGTCTCCTTCCAGGTTCTCAGGCACCTCCAGCCTACTCATTTGTGGGGTCATGTGAGGAGCAGAAAAGACCTTGACTCTGTGTAAGCACTGCTCAGCAACAGCTAAAACATCCCTGTGTTATCATCACCGATCCAAAACATAGCCTGTACCAGCTACTATGAAGAAAGTTAACTCTATTCCAGGCAAAACTAGCAGAATTATGAAGAAATAAATATTTATCAGATTCCCCTTTGAGGAGGTGAATAATTTAACTAGAAAAATTCCAACAAAAGGATGCTGCTGACTGACAATTTATTTCATCCCTTTGAGATGCAAGGAGTTGTTGCATGCTGAGTGAATATTGATCTCTTATATACAGATAAATGAAATTGCACTTACAGTTCTTTGGTTGCTCACTTGTCACCAATTAAAACTGAAAAGCATGGTTGTGCACCAAAAATATTAATTAACTGTTCATTTGCTGGTTATTTGCTGAACCTAGAGTCTGTGGGAAGGCTTGTTTGATGCAGCTCTGTCAGGCTTTCATTCTGTGAAGGAGGTCTTTTTTGGGCTCATACCAATACACTTCCACCACTCTTCAGAGAATGATGAGTAATGGGGTATAGTCAGGTGGGGGAAAAAAACTACTCCCCCTACTTCCTTTTAGATTTATCTGATTATTGTTTTTATTGTTGTTGGATACCTCATATTCACTGTTCTATACACCTAACTGCACAACCAGTGGTCACATTTAAAAGCTGTGTCTTTGCTGTGTGTGAACTGAAGATGTGAAATGAAGAAAAGAAAAAAAAACAAAAGCCTACTACAGAGTGAAAAATTAACTTCTAAGTAAAAAAATTATTCTCTTGATTATCAGCTTCCAGAAGGTCATGGGAGCCCTATCAGGAAAATAACCAATTGCCAGAAACTTGGCTAACATTACAGGAAACGGAGGAAATGAAGGGCAGAATGAAAGCTAGGGAGTAAGCTCAAAAGAAGTGCTTAGTATGCTGGTAACAGGATCGAGTCAGTGCACCAGCTAAGGCATCTAGTCTTTTGATGCTGTTTCTGCCTCTTGCTCCAGCAGAACTTGAACAGCCTTCAAGGAGGTCGGTCAGTGGAGAGTCAAGAATGCCTAACAGCTGTCTAGATAGGAGTTAGGGCTCTGGCTTCTTTCCTGCCTTCATGATTAGGGGTACTAATGTTAATGGCTTAAGAGGCAGGGTACAAAAAAATAAGATGATGAGGCTGTATTTTGAGCAGTTTGATCTGCAAATACTGAGTGATTCTGCTGACATCCAATTATACAAGCATAATGGAAATCATCATCTAGGCCTTGATTTGAAAATGACATTTCAGTGTTTTGGCAGCTCTAAAAATACTGACATTTCTAGTAGCCGGAGGCCATGAAATATTGATTCAGCAACAGAATTGTTTTGTAAAGCAGTGAGTTGGCTGGCTTCTGAACTGTAGCATGTTGCTCCAGGCTCTACAGTATATTGTTAACAAGGAAGGAGTAAGGCCAGTGAAAACCAAATGTGTTGGTGGGGAACATTCCTGAAGGAATCAGATATGTCATCTACCACTCATGAAGTATTGTTGCAGCTTTCTGACTATACATTTCACTGTCAGATAACTTGGAAAAAAAAAAAAAGTGTTGATAAAACTGGATTTGACCTGTACCTTAAGCTAGTATCAGACAGAGGAGTGGTCCCCAGGTTCCCCTTCTTGAGGGGACCTATTAAATAAGCAGCTGTTAACTGTAAATATTCTGCACACTGAATGGCAAAGTACAATAACATTCACAACATTTAGAGACATTAATGTAATACCATTGGACAGAGGAAGCCTGCTTGTCAATCTGTCAGAATTTGCATGAATCAACTGTACAAAACAGAGCCAAAGCGCTTTCTAGTATTACAGTATGTTGGTAACATAGTTATCTTTTCACTAGGGGAGCAGGCAAAAACCCAAAAACGTGGCAAAATTGTGCTTTGCTCATAGTGGTTTTTTTCAGAAAGAGCTTATTCAACAACCCCTGCCTGCTCCAGCAAATACTGAAGTAGATGAGTGCAGTGCAGGAAAGGCATTCTGAGGGCTGGCATGCTTTTGAGTCTGTGTATGGCTGAGTGGCAGGGGCAACCCAGCTCAGCCCCTGAAAGAGGCAAGTTTGTTTCTGTTGTCTTGATATTCAGAGAAATAAAGGAGAGATGAGAGGGAGGAAGGAATCCCTTCACTGCGCTGTTACCACGCTGTTGTAGCAAGAATTTGCATAGCCTGTTAATTTTTCATAGAATTGTTTTGAGTCCAACCACTGACCTAACATCACCATGGCCGTTAAACCATGTCCCCAGATGCCATGTCTACACTTTTGTTGAACACTTCCAGGGTTGGTGACTCCACCACCTCCCTGGGCAGCCTGTTCCATTGCCCAGCTGGTCTTTTTATGAAGAAATTTTTTTGTAATATCCAGGCTAAGCTTTCTCTGGCACAATTTCAGGCCATTTCCTCTCTTTCTATCACCTCATACTAGAGAGAAGAGACCAACTAACACCTCGCTACAACGTCCTGTCATATAACTGTAGAGAGCAAGGAGGTGTCCTTTCAGCCTCCTCTTCTCCAAACTAAGCTATGCCAATTCCTTCAGCTGTTCCTCATAGAAGTTATTCTCTAGACCCTTTGAACATTTGATATGTTTCTTTTGATGTGATAAACTTCATTGCATTTACTGTGAAGTGGGAATATGCCCTAGACCAGCAAAAAATACCAACCTACTTCTGGTGTATTTTATTCCTGTGTCTAGGAGGATTGCAGCCTTCCTTTTAAAGTAGAGCAACCAAGAGGCTCTTCATTAGTTGCTTCTGAGAAGTCAGAGTTAGAGGTCCAGAAAACAGAAATGTTGATACTGAAGTTTTAATTGAAACTTTATATAAAAAGATAGGAAGAAAATCTCTTTCACAAAAAATAACTCTATTTCCCCCCAGATGCTAAGGAACTGGGTTCACAAACATACCATGAAATTGAAATTTCTCAAAGTGCCTTTTAAATCTTGGCTACAATTACTGTATTTCACTATAATAGATCCAGTACTATTTTTAAAAGCTTTTGAAGGTTGCAAGTAGCATCCATAAATTGTGGGTTGTGGGCAATCTATGAAACCATAGGTTTCTGGGGCTTTTTACTTAAATGAGAGAGAAAGATATAATAAAAGTAGTTTTGAAAAAGCATGAAAGCTTGCTTTTTGCTGAACACTGACAAAAATACCAACTAACCAAACAAACAAAAGAAAAAAAAACAAGACAGGAAATGCCTGAGCCTTGTCTTCAGGTTGGACAAGAATTTGCAAGTCTGGGATGAGCCTCTTTTAATTTATTAATTCTTTTTATAGAGACTGGTTAAAATGATAGCTTGCTGAAGGATAAATGGTAACAGCTGAGAGACTACAAGGACAGATCTACAACAGTCAGAGGAATCTATTTATGCTTCTCTATATTGGTACAAACTTTAGTGGTGATGTGAGTGAATGGATCACCTGCTTGCACCTTTTCCACCCCCATGCTCAAGTAATCTTCAGAGGAGTCATACTCTCCCCTTTGAGCCTGTGTGCTACAAAGGAGTGTGGAACCAGGCTGTACTCAGTGTTTTCTGTAGACAGATTAATTAAAAGTATGCTTATGGAAGATTTTTGACCTAAAGGAAAAGATTGTTAGTGTCTGTTACTTGCTACTGTGCAGTCTCTCTCTTTTCCCCGACCCCGATGCTGCAGCTCAACTGTTGGGAGACTATCAGTGTGAGTGAGTAGAAAAACATCTGTAGGATTACAAGGAGAAAAAATATTTTCTTCAGTTGCCTCACAGTAAAAATCATTAAATACTATAGAGCAATATCTCTAATCAAGAAAAACTATTACAGCTTTATACACTCGAAGAAGCTATTCAAATTTACTTCCTCAGAGATTCTTTCCTTTTGATCTGGATTTTAGGATCACCTGGTCTACTTGAACTCTTTTGGTAGGTTATACATGACAGTGAAGGCACACCTGAGATTTGGGATAAAGACTAGTTGTGGCCTAATTTGTCTAGAAGCATACAGAACTAGAAAAGTCAGGTGGATCAGGCAGGGCTGTATTCTGAAAATCGAAGTGGTTTAGAATGGAATGTTTCCATGAGAAGTGTCAGGAGGAGCTTTGTGGTTCAGGGTAATTTGTTCACTGTTCTAGGAATGGGAAGAAGGTGATTAGAGTGAAATATTGGAAAGAAGAGAGGAAATTAAGGAAAATGGCCACCAAAAGAGAGTATTAGCACTGGTGATATTTACAAAGAACCCAGCAATTGTAAAATGGTAAATAACAGCAGAAACTGCTCATCAGAGAGCTATTTTTTTCCTGCTTGAAAAGCAGAGTGTGAGAAAGTGCTGTGGTTTTAATATGCTTGAATGAAAAGTAGTTTTATATCTAGGGCAGAAAACTTCTGGGAAAGATTCAAACAGGGAGTTGGAGTATTTGCCTGAATATTAGTCCCATCAGCCCCTCCCTGGAAGCCTAAGAAATTATTAGTATTGCAGTAAGAAACACAGTACTAGTAATAAAGACTACTTCTGCTAAGGATGTAGTGACTATTGAAAGATGGACAATTCAAGAAGGATTTTGAGGCCTTGAAGGAAGTTCACAGAGTAACCTTAAACACATCTTACACTGAGAGATTCAAGGAGTAAAATCCATTGTCTTTATCAAAGACAGAACAGGAGAGAAATGTAATCAGTGTGTACCTAAGAGCTGAGAAAATAAAAGTTTCTTCGTTCTGCTGCATAGATGTATAATGAGATGCTTGGACTTAGAAATAGGGTGTGTTGCTTTAGTAGTATAGGTAATTAACCTCCGGGATAGCTTGCCGCTGCTGTCGCATTCTCCAGCATCTCAGGAGTGATGTTCAAGGGATGCTTGATTAGGGAAGTACTGGGAGCTTTCTCAGGCAGGAGGTAGGACAAGATGGACTGGTTTTGTCTTCATAGTCTGCATCTACACTATTTAAATCTGTCATATATTTGTGAGGTGCATTGTGGTTGGTGAGGTAATGGAAACAACTCAGTTTGAAAAGCTGGAGCTGAGTGTTGTTCAAACTGTGGAGCACACATGGCCTTTCTCCTGGCAATACATGCACAGAAAGAGCTGTGTAAAATGCCTTTCTTTTCCCTTTCCAGGTATTGAAAGCTCGTCCTTGCTACCCAGGAAAGCATTCCTAGGACTGTTGCTCAACACAAGGTTCCATAGCATGATCACAGGATCACAGGATGTCAGGGCTTGGAAGGGACCCAAAGAGATCATCAAGTCCAACCCTCCTGCCAGAGCAGGACCGTACAATCTAGCTCAGGTCACAGCAGAACACATCCAGATGGGCCTTGAAAGTCTCCAGAGAAGGAGACACCACAACCTCTCTGGGGAGCCTGTTCCAGTGCTCTGTGACCCTTACAGTAAAGAAGTTCCCCCTTCTATTGAGGCAGAACCTCCTGTGCTGCAGCTTACATCCATTGCTCCTTGTCCTATAACAGGGAGCAAATGACAAGAACCCGATGATGAAATGGACAAAAATCTTTGGTGTCTCACGAAAAACACTAGTAAACATAAAGATGTTCTGTATTTGCTTTTAGCTAGCATTGCATGCTAAGGTGATGAATCTATGAGGTCCATGCCAATCCTTTATAGTGTGACAGATGATACTTCTTTTCACCTTGGCTTGTCCTTTTCAATTAGTTGTTTGAGATTTCATTCTTATCCATAGAATACTAATCTTCCTTTTTTGACCTGTTCTTGAAACTAACGGACTTCACCAAAAATCTCAGTAAAGTTCATCTTTCTGAAGTGGTGTCTGATGCATAAACTGTCTGAAAAAGCAGAAAAGTACTCCTGTTGGAGTCTGGGGAAAACACACACTGAGAATGGGTTTTCTGAGCATTGTAAGTGGCCAGGCATGTTATCCTGCTACATATTAGGTCAGCTTGTTCCACATCTTTAAGTAGGAGTTACTTTTCCAGAAAGGTGAAAGCAAAAGACACTTAAGAATGGTATGGTGCAGAAGTGGATACAGTGATTTTCAAAGGAAACGTGGCCACTACCTACACTTTCCACAGGGCACATGGTAAGTGGGTTCAGTAATAACTGCAACACTCAGTGAACCCTCTGCATGTAACTGTCAAATAGTATTTTTCTATACACTTTTCCTAGCTTTATAAATGTGTACTTCTAATTCACTCTTTATGATGACTCTACTCATCAGCAAAGCTCATGGCTAATATGTAGAATAGGAGGAACCTTTAAAATGTGCTAAATGGGGCTTGGGAGCATGTGTACTTTCAGTTCTAATGCTTCTTGCAGACCTTTGTCTCCTGAGGGAAATTTGAAACTCTGCTTAGAAAGTAGTTAAAACCAGTATCTTGTTCTGAAGTGTGAATCTTTTGCTGCCTTTGGATGTTTTTGTCCCCTAGCCACTGTTGAAAAAGTCCTTAATCCCTTTAACATTTAGTGCATTCCTATAATAGCCCTGAGAAATGAAACTGTATTATATTACATATTTGTATTCAGAATACAGACAGGGCAAGGTCAAGTGTTATGCAAAACAACATGCAGGGAATAGAAAACTCAGGCATACGATATAAAGCATCACATAACAGCAAATAGCATGCCTCTTGTTTACATTTGGAATTTCCAAACTAAGTACTGAGAAGGAATAGTTGGTGTGCAGTACTGTGGTACTGTTCACAATTTCACATCAAACAGTTCTATGCTGTGTGACTACTTATTAGTGGGTAACAGTAGGATGCATGAATCAGTGTGTGGCCTGCCAAGATGTATTTGAAGGACCTGTGCAGCCTTCAGCAAGGAGAACCTACAGAGCAAAAAATAAAGAAATCCTGTCATGACAGCAGGCTTCTGAAAACAGTATCTCTCTATCCACTTTGGCTGATGTATTGTGTTAGGGTTTCTCCTGTCAAATTGTTGCAGTCATGTAGCAAGGTATGAAAGGATGTGACAGAACTCAGTTGTTAATGAAGCAGCTCCTCATTGAACGCTACAACATTATCTTGTGTCTTTTCTGACATGGCTTGAAGGAAGGGAGCTTTATTTGTAAAGGAAAAAGTGTCAATGAGAAATGAAAAAGAAAGAAACTTCAGTAAAATGTGCATTCCTCAGTGTTTGTTTTGTTGTACCAATATATTGCAGATAATTAGGTGACTCAAATGTTTTGGTAGGTGGCTGATTACAGCCAGGCTTGTAGGTGAATTAATTTCTCATCAACCATTTGGCATTGCAGGCAGTGATGTAGATTTTTTGACAAGAAAATCAATTGCATTGCTAAGTTGCACAATTTGATTACTTTATAAAAAGTCTCTGGAGCAGCTCTCTGTGTGGTTATATAGACTTACTGCTGAACTGAAAGCTTAGTCCCACATGTTTCACAGTTCTAAACAATTTGTAGTAATTATTTTGATTAGACATATACTGAAATGCTATTTCAATAATGAACAAGGTGATGTGCAAATTATGGAGTGGAATATGCACGAAAGCCTTACAATTAAACAAAATAAAGCTAGATTCAGCTCTGAAATGATTGCATGAAACTTCCCAAAGCTTATGTTCACTGGTCGTGAGTTCAAATCCTTTGTCAGCTGGGATGTCTTTGCAATGAGATCTCCATTCAGGTCTCTCTAGTTTCTAGTATATTTTGAGAGATCAACTATTAAAAATAACACATGTAGATAAAAATGGTATATCAGGTTACTGTTAGTGATGAGCCCATTATAGGATAAGAGCTGTAGATATATTTAAACTAATTTAAACAAAAATATTGACTTCCTCTCAGGCAAGTCATCCATCCATCTGGCTCTATTAGACTGTTTAATATTGTGTTCAGTAAAAAAGTATGGTTAAAATAATAGAAATTAGTCACCTATTCAGAGTTTTGTGTCAGTGGGAACATCTTTACTGGGCTACAGATCAGACCCCGTGTAAAGAAATCAGTTGTTATCAAGAGCAAGAATTTAGTTTTGCTGAGTCTGGCTATGGAATGCACAAGGGTAGTGGAAGGGAAATTCAGTTTCTGTGTGCCTCAGGAAATGTTCCAACCCTTTAAAATCTTCAAAAGACTCTAACCTACATCTACTGATGTAGAGGAGGTTTCTGTAGCACAGAAGCATGGCTAGCCCTTGTGAGCCATGTTGCCATATAAGGTTTTTAAGGCTCCTGGGCTAGATCTGCAGAAGAGTTAAGAGGGACAGAAAGCACAAGATGGGGATATCCAGTATGCAGCTTTTTATCACCTACCCTTCTCCACACACTTTTCAGCCCTTAGTCCCCTCAGGTGATGGCTCAGAATAGGGTTCACACCAGCTCTGGATCATTCCACATTTGCTTTCAAGAGTGAAGGTAAGATTACTCATTTACAACATAACCTCAGGAACAGGGGAATCATCTCCTTTTCAGTTAACAACTCAGTATTTCACAGTCCCTGCCTTGAGTGCTTCCATTTTATGTTAAACAGGTACTGAATGACATCCAGCAGCTGTAAGTGAAACATGAACTAGACAACTAGTCTTTGCCATCCCAGCTCTCCTAGGCAATAGCAATATTCTTACTATTCTTCCTCTCTTTAGTGAGTGATTTGATGAAAAGTGGAGTAGTTTCCATAGAAGTCTCCATTTTCCATAGAAGGGCATGTAGTAGTCTTCCTTTCATCCACTCTGGCTTGAAATTAAGTCCTCTCGTATGAGATGAATCTTCTATAGTAAAGAGAGGACCTGAAATTGGGAGAATTGCATCCAGCATTAAGCTTTGTCTGGAGTCCAGTTCTTTAGGGAATCTCTGGCAACTGGTAGTGGCAATCGTGTGTATAAGATAGGCACTTTGTGTTTGTTGAGCGGGGTAGTTAGATGGGGATACAATTTGAGTTCCTCAGCACTGGCAATGATGGGTGATTTCTGCACATACAGTTTATGCTGCAGTGTATGCAGAAGCAGTGCTTGAGTTGTATATGGAGCTATAAACATGCTGACTTAGCTACCTTGCTTGTTTTCTCTTGTGCAAGCAAGTTCATTGTATAGCTAGTGGCTAATTCCTTTGCTCTTGCACAAAAGTTACCTGAAGTTTATCAGGGAAAATGTTTGGGTTTGCAGGTGCAGGAGTCTTGAGGTGGCAGTAATTCGTGGGCAATGTAGATCAGCCAGGGAGGTGAATGGGAATTGTCTGAAGTCCAACAGTAGCACAGATAGGTTATAAAATACTGTTGACTTAAATGAACCAAAATATTTAGATCTATTTCTAAAGCATTGTTGGAATAGTGTGGGGAATAATGAAATGAGGAATTTCAGGAATATTAGAACAGTTTTTTGTTCCCTGTGTTTTGAAGGAGAAACCAACTGAGCATGTTGCTCAGGTTCACATCTAGAGCAGTGAATTAAGCTCTTTGTCATCAAATATAAACTCTTTCTCATCAAATAATTACTTGGAATTAAGTGTTGTGCATCTTGATGTGTTTTGTTTTGTTTTGTTTTGTTTTGTTTTGTTTTGTTTTGTTTTGTTTTGTTTTAAAATGTGCATTCAGTTGATGAATCTAGGAGTTTTCTTGTTCTGTTTATGATGAGAAGATAGGGTGAAAAAAAAACCACACCAAAGAAGCCACAAACAAACAAAAAAAAATAACAAAAAGTGAAATCTTGAAAAGCAAACAACCCCCAAGCCCAGCACAATGGTACCTGTACCTGTTATTATGAGCAGATTTCCAGTTCTAGAAAGCTATTTTTGTGAGTTTACTTGGCAATGTATATAAATTTATATAGTAACATTGTTTGTTTGGGGTTTGGGGTTTTTTTTGTTGTTGTTTGGTTGGTTGGTTTTGGTTTTTTAGCATGGTGCCTTTTTTTTAATCATCTGTACATTTTAATGACTTGGAAAGTTAGTTACTATCACTTCTAGCCATCAAGATAGTCCAGTGAAAAGATAGAAGTGTTCTTTCTTTTGTTTTAAATACAAACCTATGAATTATGTGTAACTACTGGTCATTTACTGGTTACTTCTAAACCCCATTAGAAAAGAGAGATTTGTCACACTATGTGGCAGAAAAAGAGCTTCCAGCAAGTCCAGCAAGTTGTTTCTCAATGTTATTCAGTGGATGTTATTTGCTAGCTGTTGGAAAGAAGCCATCAGGAAAAGACCTTGTTTATCTGGTGAATTACCAAGGAGAATAGCAGGAGATGAGTGGGAGTTTGCGGAACTGGGAAGCTGGGGCTTTTGGAAAAAGAGAAGATCTTTGGCTATTCTTCATATCACAGAAGAGAATAAATTACAGGATCCAGTATATTTATAGAGAATTTAAAAGGAAAGAGGTACAGGTGGTAAGGATCATAGAATCATTCAGGTTGGAAAAGACCCTTGAGATCATCAGGTCCAACCATTAACCTTCCTCTACCACATTCACCACTAAACCATGTGGCTAAGCACCACATCTAAACAACCTTTAAACAGATCCAAGGATGGTGACTCGGCCACCTCCCTGGGCAGCCTGTTCCAATGCTTGATCACTCTTGCACTGCAAAACTTTTTCCTAATGTCCAACCTAAACCTCCTCTGGTACAGCTTGAGGCCATTCCCTCTTGTTCTGACACTAATTACCTGTGAGAAGAGACCAGCACCTATCTCTCTATATTGTTCTTTCAGGTAGTTATAAAAGGCAATAACGTTTCCCCCCAACCTCCTCTTCCTCAATGGTAATTTCATCTCATCAGATATATAGGGAAAAAAAGTTAATCATGTGGGTGGTGAATCATTGGAATAGGTGTCCAAACATGTTCTTGTTCTTGGAGATACTGAAAGTTAGCTGGGTAAGACCCAAAGCAACCTCAACTAATTGACCAGTTTTGATCAGGGCAGTGGGCTACAGACCTTCAACTCTAGGGCTGACCAACTGAAAAGACAAAAAGTATCAAAGAACTCTTGACTGCAAGAAAATAATTTTAAGTAAATGGCAAAAGACAAACATGAATGATATGTATGAGCTGTTTGACTATAGCTCTTTTTTTTTTTTTTTTAACCTCAAACTGAATTTTTCTCTCAGATTAGATGTTTACCTTGGTGAAAGGAATCCACAAACTGATTTTAAATAATATCTAACTTTTGTGTGGAAAAACATCAACAGAAATGGCAAGGGTTGGGGGGAGGAGGGTATTCATTTTGAAGGCCATTTTGTTTGAGAAATGGGTTTTGATGAATGCATTTTCTCCAATTATATTTATTTCCCAGCAAAGGCATGAAATTCACAATAACAAAAAATAGAAACCTTGGAAGTAGGATGAGAACTTAGACTATGTAATGTGGTTTTGATACTGAATTGAGGGTGGAACAGGTTTTCAGAAACCAGTAGGGGAGCATTAGTTCTTATTTTAGGTGACAACAATGTTGGATAATTAAGGTCCTATTTTCTCAGCACTGTGGGAGAGTGGATATTACAATGCCTGCACATTTTCTGTCTCCATTGCTTGAAGGTTGCACTCAGCCTTTATTTTATGTGTAAGTGAATGAGCCTAGTTTGAATTTATGACAACTTCTTTCTTCATAATAGTCTGGCATAAGGCATAATTTTTGCCTTCTCTGCATAAAATTCTCTATGTATAGCTTCTATTTTACTTTTCCTTTCCACTGCTTTGTACGAAAGAGAGCAACCATTGTTCTTTGTATAGAAAAAAAGTTCAAATACCTTTAATTTTTAAAGGTGACATTGGTGGAAGTGCTTAGTGATTCCAAAATGAATTATAGTGATGCAGATTGACTGTCATTGAACACTTTTTTGAACTATTTCTGAAAATTGTTTCTTGACACTTTACTGTGATGTGGGAATTTTTAAATTACTATTGCTCATTTTAGCTCCCACTTCAGGTGGGGCCAAACTTGCCCTTGGCAATTTTCTGTGAAGGAGGTAAGTCATTTTTGCTTTCTTCCTCCTATGCTGGCGAAGAATGTGCCTGCTCTTAATTTATAGAAAATGACAAATGTATGTGTTCACTAAGTGTCTTTAAGATGTGTTTAGCTCCCTTATGAAGGAGCTAAACTTGTAGTCTAATTCTGGGAAATCTAGTCCTGGGAAATGGTCTACATGAGTGTTGTTTAGCTGTGCATGTTCTTTGTGTTTATAGCCTGGGACTTGCAAGCTGTTTAGGTATGATTTTACTGGTATCCCTTTATAATTTGGCACATTGCTGTTAGCACTGAGATAAAAAAACTAGTATTTAGTGACCAAAAGTATTTAACTTCCACGTGGATGCATGAATTAATATTACAATAGATCCAGGAAGACATCTGTTGAAACTGGAACTGTATCCTGTAACAATGCAGTACTGTGTGAAAGTCCAGAAAAGAAATACAGAAAAAGAAGTCTTACCTGATTTTAAAAACAAATCAACCCCTTGCCAGCCTTCTCCTCCTCACCCCCTCGACCTGGCAAAAATATGTGTACCAAATGCTTGGATCTAATCAGGTTAACATTTTCCAGTGCCTTCTTGTTGCTTTTCCAAACAGCTGAACTAGTAAAATTATGGATAGGCTGATAATTTTGCAGCACTCAGTCAGTGCAGTGGCATGCTTCCACTGAAGGCTTATGAACTTATGAAGAAGCTAGCATGGAGGACTATAAAGCAAATACAATTTTGAAATTGCCTTGCTTCCTGTTAAGTGGTTTGTTGACCTTTCTTCCATTCCAGCACAGTTCTACAAAGCAAGGAAAGTGTTAATGAACTTGGCATCGGTGTAGCTGTGTAAGTAATGGACTGGGCCTTACACCAGTCTGTGCCTGCAAGGCAGCTTTACAGCCACTAACAAGACTGCCATTCATTTTTTCAATAAATCCTGCACAGGGGTATTAGGGTCTGTGAACTGACAATTGATTTACTGCCTGGAAAATTATTCTTTATTGATTTATATTACATGGAGGTAACCACAAATCTATCGTTGCCTTAATCAGGAGAAAATGCTAAAGTTAGTGTCATTCTTACTTAGTCAGGCAATTACAAGTAGGAGAATTGGTTTAGTACCTCTAGGTGACATCTACATATTATTCAATTATGAATCTCAGTAATCCATGAATTGCAACACATAAAAGTGTGTGAGATCTGGTTAATTAATTCCTTTTTTGGGAATATGAACAGTGCCCTTTTTACAAGAAGGTGTTTTAAATGTCAGCTTCGTGTTTTATATGAAATTTGGCACCAGAAACAGTTTAATTTTTTAAAGAAGATTCTTGGGATATTTACTCAGCCTTGTATTTTTCTGATATTTAGTATTAATTGGACAGAATCAAGAATCTGAGACTGTGTACTTATATGTTAGATATTTTTAAAATGAGTACACATTCCAGTTTTTTAGATTCTGAATTCAAAATACATGGTCTGTGACAGAAGAGAGCCATCCATAGATACAGGGACTGTGCTCTGGAGCTGGGCACTCCTGAACTGCCTTCACAACAGACTGAATTAAACCAGCAGAAGTTCTGGGCTTTGGGAGAACTCAGCTGGATTTTGCAACCTTCCCTCAATTCACGCTTTAGGCTGTCTCAGGTATAGCTGCATATGCATTACCATCTTTGCAAACCTTTCAGTTCTGTGAGCTGGAATAGGGGAGAGTGCTGGACTGATGTGTATGCAGTGTAGTACCAGAAGGGTAATGAGGATGGGACTCATGCTGAGGAACTGGAAAGTCGTATCTGGGAGAAAAAAATATTTTCATGATAGAGTGAAAATCTCTGGAATTTGACTGCAAAGCTTTGGGAGAACATCTGGGAAGACAAATTAGTCTTTTTTTTTTTTTTTTTCTCAAAAAAAAAAAAAAAGTGAAAATAAATGCACCTCAGTCTGTTAGTGAAATAGAGAGCTCTCTTTGTTTTGAGATGTGAGGGTTTCACAAGGTATTTTCCTTCTTAGGGAAACATGTAGGGGCTGTAGAAAAGGAAAACAGACTGTGTTGCATTATGTAGGAGTTCAGCTTGTTAAATGAGTTATCCTCTAAGAGTAGTGTGGAATTTCATCCCTAGCAGATGAAGGATATTGTCTTGCTTTGCAGGCAGTGGTAAAGTAGTACAACTGACGGTTTTCTGGGAAGCTGGTCCTTTTGGCATAACATCTTAATTGAAAGTTGTTTAGGAGAAAGAACATGGATTTGAGGGAGTGAACTGCCTCTCTGTGGCAGACTGAACGTACAGCTCCTTCTGGGCTATTTTGGTTAAGTATTTAAGGCCCTTACAAGTTTGTTTTGTCACTGGCTGACATATTGGGAGTCTTGAAAATATTCTGGGGCCCAGGTATTTTGTCCTGCTGGTCGCTGTTAAGTCTTTGACCCAGAAAGCAGTAATAAAATAGGAGACAGGTCTCTGCTGTTGGAGGCTTTGTCAGTAGTCACACAGGAGAAGTGAAAAGAAATTCAGAGCTCAGGTCTGTATATGCCCTGTGTATTGCAGCTTCAGCTACCAAAACCCATGCTGCTGCTTCCATGTTATACTTGGCGGTGCCAAGAAATGGCTGATTTTGAATATCTTTTAACAACATAAGCTGCTATATACAATGGGTTTTTTCCATCCCATTACTTATTTCAAACAAAGATGCTGGCTTTTTAAAAATAGAAATTGGGTTGCAGACAAGTAGCTTAGTGAAAATGCTACTGAAATATTTCTATGAAAACCGGTAAATCAATTATTAAAGCAGTTTCCTAACCCCGAGTGGTTTCTCATTCTCTTTCATTTCAAGGTTGCTGGGAAGACAAGAATTTTGGGGTATCATTACTCTTCTGCCAGTACAATGGGATGAGACAGGGGCAGCATGTCATCCCCACTGCACTGTGTCTCAGAAGAGAATGTGCAGCATGCAGGAATCTCTGCTGTGAGCTTCAGCTTAGTGAAACTCGTGTTTTAAGGGAGCTAGTTCATACCCTTAAACTGTTGTAAGTCCCAGCAGTTTAGCACTCTATAGTGGCTCAGTTAGTATTTAAATTTGAAGCTAGCAAGTAAAGTTATTGCTACAGATAGGCAGTTTCTTTCTGTGGCTCCAGAGATTTTTCATTGCTGCTCTTTACTAGGTACAGGTTATAAATTGGTAGGATAATACACACTAGTTGTCCATTAAATTTGAATAAAAATACCATACTCTGCATTTAAGATATTAGCTCTTCAGTGATTCTGACCAGCTACCTGAAAGGATCCTTCCCAATGAGCCCTACAACTTGACAGAAAGGTCTGGTGAATGGAATTCAGAGACCTTGACTGTACCATTTATAGAGCTCAGTGTCCCATAAATTAACACACAGTTACACAGTGATGAGAGATGACCTTTCTTACGAGTCATCACTTCACTACAGCTCATTTCATTTTGAGCAGCAGTACTGTTCAATGTGTTAATATCAGATTAATTTGCTATGATTAATATTAAAGTATTACCAAATATTTTATTCCAGCAGTTGTTTTACTATTCTGAGGAGCTTTTGGGAGAGCGCTGTATGAATGTGTAATTCAATTGTGTGGAATGTGGCACCATTAGTTTCATAGGATGTCATCTGCACCACTTTGGAGATGCATTTTTATTAAGAAATTAAAAAAAAAATCCTTATTTATTATTCTAGATAACAGCATTTTGATCTCATTAACATGGATCATTTTCTCTGAACTCAGCTAAACTCTGTAGTGTAGCAGGAAAAGGCTTCTTTTTTATCCATTAAAGTATTTTTTCCTTTTTGACCTGTCATGTAATTAAGATCCTGTTTATTAAAGTTACCAGTGTATTAGAACACTAATTGCATTACAAGCACACTTTCTTATTTCTGAACTGTTTATGATTTAATTGACTTGTTTAAACTAATTTTCATGTCTCTATCAATTAATTCATTAGCTGAATTTACTTACACTTGGAAATACCAATACATTACTCCATTGTACTAGCAATGATTAAAAAAAAAATCATTAATGCCCTAATTGAATGAGTTCTTAGGCATGCATATACAATCTGCTAACACTGCAAGTTCACTTAGGAGCAATGCCCCCTGTAAGCAGCATGGCTGTATGAATATTACTCCTGTGTGCAATGAAATATTAACCTTCATCAAGAGAATAATATGGCAACTTTACTATTTTAGCAAGGAGATACCCAATTATATTTGAATGGTTTCCTCATTACTATAGAGACTGGATAGAAATAAAGCATCATAGTGAAAAGTATCAGGGGAGGAAAAATCAGCACAATGTGAGATATAAAAAAAGCTTCATAGAAGGTATGATCCAAAGCCCAGTATTGCCAGTAGTTGCTTTCCATTGACATCAAGTGACTTCAGTATCTGATGGAGACTCAAGTAATTTCTCTATCTTGACCAAAAGGTCTTTTCTATAATAAAAAATGTTTAATTCACAGTCAGCAGAAGGAGCACATGTGCTGTGCTGCAGTAACAGCAGAAATATAGGCAATGACAGCTGATGTTAAGAAAGGGGGAAAAGGACAAGAGATGTTGCTTGGCAATGGCAGGTTTTCATCTTGTGAATTTTCCAACTTATCCTGAAGTTACTTACAACGCAAGCATTGCAGTGTGAAAGCTAATCCATCAGTTCTCAGCTTTAAAGCCTGCAATGAAATAAAACTTTGGTTTAGGAAAAACAAAACAAAACCAAAAAAACAAGGATAAGAAGTGAAGTTTAAGAAAACAAACCCAAACAAAAACAAGCAAAAAGAAAACCTGTTGCTGTCTCGTTGATAGGTGTAGGAGCAGTGGCACTGCTTTACATGCATATACATTTATAAAATAAGATAAAGATCAAAATTCAATGATACTGGTTTGTGTTTGCATTTATTACCATGGGATAGTATTTGGGACTTCAAAGTACCCAAAGATGAGAAAATATTTTTTTTCTTTCTTTTTTAATTAATTGAAAATGAGAAGGATTTGCTCATAAAACGTATTTCACTCCCCAGAGAGACTTTCACAGTGTCATACGTCCAGCACTTCTGATGATTTCAAATATCCTTTTAAGTTATTTTTTCAAAAATAAAAATTAAACTACTACATTGATAATTGGATAGCTTAATCAATTATTTCATGGTGTTATTCAAAGTGAAATTAATCTGCAGTGCAAGACATCTTTGAATTCTGGAAAAGTATTTACATGAAACTTCATGTAAAGCTTCTGTAAGCTTTTCTTTTTCCATAAATCTCAACAAATGTTGAATAAAGTCACTTAACAAATGCAAAAAAAGTGCTTCTAGTCTTTTGTTTTCCCATTCACTTTCCAGCAGGAAAGGAAAAACAAACCAGAACAAACCCCAAACCCAAAACAATAGCAACCCTAACCATTGTGTGCCTGGGTTTCTAGCAAGTAAATGGAAGATTTATATGTGGTTGATGACAGGTGTGAGAAGAGGATGTATAACATAACAGAAACCAGGAGTTAATAAGTATACCTGGAAAAGGAAATAAGTTTCTCCTACACCGTAAGATAAATTCTTGTGTAAAATGTTTTAGTAGTCTGTGTTTTCAGAAATGAAAAATCACATAGGTGCCCCAAGGCTTCAGAGTTCTCTAGAATGTTTGATTTTGTAAGAGCTAGTAGAGTGGAGCGGGATTCTAGAGCACTATGGGTGATCTTTAAAATCTGGGCCATTTAAAAATGCTACATAGAACTGAAGGGCAGCATTTATTGGGTTAGCTTTTCAATGAACTCTTCTTTCACCATTCTTTTTTTTTTGGAGGAATAAGGATCCTATTGGGATCTGCAGTTCCAGTTCTTCCCAGCTCCCAAAGAGATGAGATGATGAATCTTTTCTATCTCCTTGTATCTTAAAGGGCCAATGTCCTGTTAGGAATACATAGGACACCTCTGGGTGATTGCTTTGTTACTCCCTCTGTGGCTTTCACAAGTGTACCATTTCAGACTGCTCTTAAACCTTAAAGGATTTTAGATCTTAATGTTGACAAATACGCATAGTGGTTGATAAAGGAAAATATAACAGTTTTTTTAGGATAGAGAACCCATAATAAGGAGAAATGCATTTTGTTTAATTTCTTATCTCTTTTAAAAGCCTCAGAAATACTTTCTCTTTCATGCTCCCAGTCTTCATGTGCATAGACTTGTCCTAGTGACTGAATTCCCTAAATAGCTACAAAGCTATTGTGATAAGAGCAGGGAGTGCTCTTGACAACGTATTATGTATCAAATATAGCCCACCAAACACTTTTTAGGAAGTTCAGGATGCAGTTTTAATGTACAATGTCATGGTTTTAATAGTTTGCAATTTTATATTTGCTTTTAGCTGTGCATTGTAAAAGGAAGGAAAAATATTAGAATTCTTGAACCGTGTTTTAGCTTTAAAATTGTATGTTTGATGATAGAAATATCCTTCTCCCCTTCTGGAAGAAGTATACCCCATCTGCCACCAGCAGGCCTGGCATCATGTAAATTGACCCAAAAAAACCCAAAGACCTGCTGGTGGCACCAGGCTTGAAGCCAAGAACTCATCTGGTAGGTCTTCCTCAGTCTGGTTTGGTCCCTGCTACTAGGGGGATGGAGGAGAACACTGTCTGTACTCCCATTACCCTGACTAGTTGATCCTGGGCTCTGAAGTCCCTCTTGATAACCCTCAGTTTTCTTTTTTCTATGTCATCATTGCTTATCTGGAATATCAATAGCTGATAATAATCTGTGGGCTTCACCAGAGCAGGGAGCTTTCTTCAGAAGGGATTCTTTGTTTTTTATTGTAGAAGCCATTTTGATGTTAGGCTTGGGCTTCCTTAATCTTGGGAATACTTCTAAGCCAACCGATTCATCTTCCCTATTAACTGGCTGCATTAGTAGGGCTTCATACCTATTTTGCAAGGGTATGTGGGAGACTGGGGAATATGTATATTTTTTTTTTTATGTAAGGAAATACCTAAAGTACACTTAGGTTGAGCACAGAGAAAGTAGAATGCTACATAGATGCATTCAATAGTCTCTACCAAATGTAGGTGTAAAGGTTGTGTAAAGGGAGCTGGGGTTGCTTAGCCTGGAGAGGAGGAGACTCAGGGGTGACCTGATTGCTCTCTACAACTACCTGAAGGGAGGTTGTAGACAGGCAGAGATTGGTCTCTTCTCCCAGGCAACCAGCACCAGAACAAGAGGACACAGTCTCAAGCTGCCTCAGGGGAGGTTTAGGCTGGAGGTTAGGAGGAAGTTCTATACAGAGAGAGTGATTGCCCATTGGAATGGACTGCCCAGGGAGGTGGTGGAGTCACCGTCACTGGAGGTGTTCAGGAGGAGACTTGATGGGGTACTTGGTTGCATGGTTTAGTTGATTAGGTGGTGTTGGATGATAGGTTGGACATGATGATCTTGAAGGTCTCTTCCAACCTGGTTTATTCTGTTCTATTCTAAATGAGTACAATGTCAAGATCAAACCTAAACATCCTAGATGCATCTTGGCAGAGGCAGCCCCGTAGCAGTGGCAGGCAAGATCATGCTGATATGGGAGCATGAATCTTTTCTTTTAGTTATTCTGCCACTGTAAATGTAGAGCTCTCATTTTCTATGTAGATACCCAGTCAAACTCTGTGTAACACAGAGGCCTTGGTTCTAGTAATATCTTGTGGCAATGGATTTTACAAGCCTTTTATTTGTTGTGTAGATGAGATTGGAGGTACAGAGTCATTGATGCCTAATTTTATCTTTCTCATTTGGGGGGAAATAAACTACAATCTAGACCTGATTGTGTGCTTCTGCCTCCAGATACCAGGCATATTGGTACTGAAGGGGAGCCTTTTTTAGCATCTTAATGCAACGTAGAGAGGGAAAAGTGCCAAATAAGAGCAAAATGGTTTAATTGCAAGGAATAGTTTTCTTAGGTAAGACAATTGCTATGTTTGCAAAATCAATTTAATATGCTACACAGTCCAGCAGAGTTTTTAATGAATGCTAAGTCTGAAAACACTGCATGAAGCAGCCATGGTTGTATTTGCATATTTGCTCAGGATAATTGATAGAATGGTTTAATTAAATATTGTAAAAGGCAGTAGTCTAATGTACTCTGTGCAAGAACAGTATAACCACGAGATTCAGTAATTTATCTGATTGAACCTCTTGTATATTTAAGCAGTAAGTCTCAATAGGCTCTGCATTTCTGGGTAATTTTAACTCAGCTTGGGTAGTAAAGAGAAACTTCATGACACAGAAATCTGAAAAGGATTTTACTAGATAAAAGCTTCAAGTAAAACCCTGGTTCTATAGAAGCTTAATCTTAGCCCTAAATGCAAACTCAGATTGGGTTTATCCCTAGTTAGAGTTATACCCAAAATGCATCATTCAGCATACAAGGTACCATGCAGATCATCATAATGTACAGCACACACTAACATGTAAATAGATATGTGATGTCTATTAATATGCTAGTAAGCAAGAAGTGGCACCTAGAAACCAGTATTGCAGAACTGTTACAAATTTCAGCTCTAACTGTTTTTCCAAGGAGGAAAAAGAAGAATAATCCTTTGGAACATCCTTTGCAATTTCTTAGTGTCCCAGAAGTAGCTCTGTTTGTTAAAGCCACTACTGTAGTCAACTGAGAAAATGGGATCAAAATCAAGACCGCAGTTCATCTCTTGCAAATCCAGTGACTTGACTCTGAAATGTATTGCAGCCCAGTTCAGTGACGGGTGTGTGTCGTGTTGGTAAAGTGATTACTGAAAGCCCAAGGTCAACAACATGGCTTATACCTTATAAGACTTTATTTCTAGGATGTTTTTGCAAAAGAAATTACATAGATAATGTAACTGGGGTTTATCATGCAGCATCAGATCTCCTTTGAGATTGAAGCTACTGTTAGAAAATGAGAGTTCTTTCTGGATTAAAAGCTTTTTGGAAGCTGTGCTATTGAAGATTTACAGACTGTTTAATATGAGGTATAAGATTATATATTTAAAAGAAGAAATGAGTGACAAAACCATTTTTTGCCAAGGAGATAAATTACCCAATCTGGTGTATCTATCATACTACAAACATAAATTTTCTTTGCAATGTAACTTTTTTTCTTAATAACTCCATCTTGTGACCATTTTTCTAATGCATATTTAGCTTGGAAGAAAGAACACAATGCATGCAATCTATGAGTGATTTGACAACTCTCTGACATTATAAAGATTGTATTATTAAATTCATTTTCCAAAAGAGTTTCTTCACGTTCCAGTGGTTTCTTAATAGCCCATGGTGAGGAAGGCTTGCCTAACTCTCTGCTAGGGCATCTCTGATTAGAACATGGAAATTTTACCTTCTTGTAGCATCAGTAGACACTCCTAAACATATATGGTTATTTATCTTTGAAATTATCACTTTGGAGTGCAGTTGGAGGTGATGCTGTTTGATTTATAATCATTGCAGTCTGCAAGTGAATGAACATACAAAGGAGACAGAAAAAGAAGCTAAGATGATTTAAACATTCTGAGATGAATGATTCATTTTCAGTATCTTTCCTATCTTTTAAATATAGAAAGTTCATCTCAATATCTGCAACTAAGGAAAGACCATTGTAGCTCTGGGTCATTATGAATAATTTTATTGTCTATAACACTGTAAAACATATGTCTAGTGAGGAAGACCATTTCTTTTCTACTGACCCATAGGAGTAAATGAAGAATTTGAAAAGTTATTAAGCAGTTCCTGTTTGGAATACTGCAGAGAAAAGAAATACATCTTAGGAAGTGTTTCCAGGAATACAATCTGTTCAGACTCTGAGGAGCTGGAATTAAAACTGTAGCTACAGGGTAAATCTTGAGAAAGACCAAAATGGATGCCAGTAACTATGCAGGGGACTGTCAGATCTTTGGAGCCCTGGCTGCCCAAGACCTCAGGGAGTTGGAGTATTGAAAGGACAGAAAGGGCACAGCCCACTGACTGCTGCTATTGATTTTGAAGGGAAGGGAAGTGCCAAGGAAATCTGTATCTGTATTTGGCTTTTTGGGAACAAAATGGTGTGTAAAATCCATAGTGTTTCAGTGGACCACTGATACAAATCATTTCCTCTTAGTGCAGCAGTGACTTACCTGCTTTCATAGCCATCCCACCATGCAGTTCCTCCTTCATGCCCCAGCCTCTGCTTGCCTGACATACAGACCCTGGTTTTCTTTTGGTACAGTGACTAGCAATGGACAGATAGCATTCAGCATTTTCCTTAGCTTCATCAGGGATCCTTAAGTGATCACTTCCTGAGTGAGTGAATGGCTGATTCAGAAGTTCCAGTAGTTACAGTGTACATGCTAATTTGATTTTTTTTATATAGGGAACATCTCTGAACACATCTTTACCCTTCACTGAATTACATGCTCTGATACTTGGTGGTTCTATTAAGGAGTGCAAGATGAAATTGTGACTGCCATCATTCACTTGCTAATGCAGCATATTTGAAGGAGCTAAACCCCAAAGTGTGAGCCAAAGGAACCAATGTGCACTGTCAGTACATACTTGAATGTCTCACTCTCTAGAGACTTTCAAAACTTGCCTGGAAGTGATCTTGCTTTGGCAGGGGAGTTGGACTTGATTTCCAGAGGTCTCTTCCAACCCCTACCATTCTATGATTCAATGAACAGAATGGGAACTGAAATAAAGTTCAGACTTGTACTACCATTATGACTTTCTGACAAATCCAGATGAATCTAAGAGCAAATGTGCACAAATATATCTTTTCATCAAAATTTTCCAAGCTATAAAACTTATGATTTTGAGCTTAAGGTGACATTTTCTTAATAGGCTGGAGATTAAAAAAAAAGAAGTTTGAAATGCAAACAATATCAGGAAACTTTTTCACTCGAGTGTCCTCTTTGAGTGATGAGTTCTGGTAATTATGAGGTCAGGCATAGTGTGAAGGCACATTTGTCAACAGATTTTTTTTCCTTTAAAATCCTTATTTCAGTTCTCTTTACTGAAGTCTAAGTCCAAAGCTACATGTTATAACTGTGCTCTTTTCACCTGTACAAACTACACTTACACATGCCCAACTGATAGGGAATGAAAAGCGACATTGTGCGCTTAGCCAGGGGACTCAGAATCCTCTTAAAAACTGAAGTTGTGTGGTTCATGTTTGGTGAGTGCTGAATAATGCCTTTTTATTTATAAGGACTGAAGTATTTCTCAGCGAAGATGTTGGCAATCTTTTAAATTGGAAGAGCAACTCATTTTGAAAGGAAACAAAAGAGATTAAATTAGTTTGCATGTTCAAACATGATGAGTGAAGTCAGATTATACTTAGATTTAGAATAGTGCTGCAAGATGTTTTAACACATCGTTTTGTCCACTTGTGAACAATTAGACCTGTCAGCATAAGTGATCAATTTAACACACGTTAACCTGCACTTTTTCAGGTGTTCTGTGACATTGCATTTGGAATTCTTCCCTTAGAATTACAATCACAGCCATTGACTGGATAGCTGAAGTGGCAGTATCTAATTACTACTGAAATACTCGTGGCTATACCTTTTTAAAATGTATCACAAACAAATGACTCAAGAAAAGAATCATGGTGAATGGATTGGTTGAAGAAAACCTTGGTAATGAAGGCAATCTTTCAGTGAATAAGTGGATCAAGCAATTAGAGCAGCCAGGGTTTCTGCCTCAGCAAATAGCTTCTCTGGAAGAGATGGGAGAAGAAGACATAGCAAATGAGTGTATTTCGATTTGTGCCTCTAAAAAGAATATTCATTAGTGAAATGTAAGAAAATTTTATATGGTTTGGTGCTGCCTTTGGTCAAGAGTAGAGAGCTTTTGCTACGTTTATCCTCTGGCACTCATTCACATGCGTATGTGTGTATATAGATCTGCATGCTTTCCTCAAAATACCATGCAGCGTATTTTGAAGTCAATGTTTAGACTAATGAGCAATGTAAACTATTCTTAGAATTTTACCTTAACAAACCTATATAGAAAACAAATGACTGAATGGTTGTAATTCTGCCCTTATAAATGCCTAGTGTAATCCAATGATTGTTATAAGGTCTTGTAGGATGTGCGCCAAGCTATCTGCTTGATTTCTGTGATCTGTAATCCAGCTGTGAGTTAACAGGTTTGAGCCTTGTTTTGACCTTTTCTGACTTTTTTTTTTTTCTGTACTCATTGATTTTATTTTTTTTTGTGTCATTATACCACTTTTTCTCATGACAGTAAAATAGCTGCTGGAGATGGGCTTAATGACCTGGAAGTAATTAGAAGAGTCTGCAAACAAAGATAACTGCCACATCACAAACAGAACTGATATTTTATTCACACAAGCTTCTAGCTACTGCAATAAACCTGGATCAGCTACTGTACTCATTAAGTGAAGAGATAATTAAAGCTTGTGGGAGTCTGGATAAACCACCTGGCAGAATAATACCTTTTATAAAAGGAGACAGTAAGCAGGTTTGCAAGTCTTGAGAAGGATTTATTAGAATAAGTGAATGCCACTTGAAAGATGTCCGTACAGCACCATCATTTCTCTGTGTGAAAGGACTGCATGTTATACTGATGTCCAAGAAAAACTAGAGCAAAATAATGTGGTTCTGTGAAGTTTGTCACCTCTAGGTACTATTATATATGTCTTACTTTTAGCTATGTGAGACTAGTTTTGTGTTTTGAAATAAGTTTGCTGTTCTGGGGTGGCTTTAAGATGCTCTGATGTTGACAAGTAGATGAGGTGAGGGATAGGAAATTCTGATGTGACACTCTAAATTGAATCGGATGCACTGTTGTGCCAATATACTCTCTATATCCATTCTTTTCTTCCTGATTCCTTATGGAGGGGAAGCTTTCTGACTTGTCTCCCTTTCCCTTTCTGTCTCTGTCATGAACCTTTTGAAGTGACAAGGTAGGAAAGATTCCTTGTCATGCAATAGTATTTTTCACTAGCAAGTCCATTCAGTAATATTAATCATCTTCGTATGGATGCCTAAATAAAATATAAATATTTATTAAATGAAAAAATTCTGTTGCTGATTTAACCAGTGGAAGAACTGCCATTTTTTTCAGTAGCTGAAACTGTCATGTGTTCAAAGGTAATTCCAAGTCTGGCTCACAACTCGACATTAATATGTGGTGCAATCACTATAAAAGCATAGAATTTGAAGTGGTTTTTAATTCCCATCAAATCTCATGAACACAGATGCTTAAGAGTAGAGAATGCAGTGGCAGGATTCAATAAGTGGGGTGGTTAGAGAAATTTTCATACATTTTGTTCTGTGAGTTGGAGAGTAGCTCTACTCACAGCCCAAGCAGATATTGGGGGAAATCAGTCTGGAAAAAAACCATTTTTCCCTGTTCTTCCTGTTTGTTTATTGGTATTTTCCATTAGACAGAAACTTTAACTCTTTCAGAAGGTGTATTAGGCTTGCATCTAATACATATCAAGTCTCTGGTGCATTTATCCTACTTGCCTAATAGCTTGTAGTTAGAATTTAGCCATCTGTCAGCAATTAAGGAGTAGGCACTGATTTTCATGTGCTAGGACACCTTACAAAGAGAGCCATTTGCTGGGACTTTCTCTGTTTAATGGCAAATCCAAGCAGGAAATCAGTCATGCTTTTCACTGGATCAATAACCAGTGTAATGTGGGTTTTAGTATAAAAACCAGCATCAAAGCCAAACACGGTCAGTGTGCAGTACATCACAGTGGCATGCTGCACAGGTGCAAAGGTGATGATTTAAGTTCCATTTCAGCAGATAAATAATGTTGCAAATAGGTGAATGAGATTTCTTGTAAACCATTTTAGATGCTTTGTTAACTGTGGGTTTCTAAACGTGTAACATACTTTAGAAATGGGGAATATAAATGTTTTTTAAGAGTTATATTTCACATGAACAACCTTCATGGGAGTTCGATCAGCAGGAGACAGGAAGACTTTGTTTGTTTGTTTCATTCTTTCTTTTGTTGAAGTGAATTTAACACAAATGAAAGGAACAAGATTGATAGCAATGAAGAATGGAGTCTCCTTCTGAAAAAACCCTCCAGCCCACCCAAGCAATGCCAGAGCAAATTTCCTTCATTGAATTGCATGTTTCCGCTTCGCTGTTTGGCAGTCTCTCTTCTGCTGCTACTTGTATCCACTCTGGCTAGGGCTGGCCAGGTGATATAACATGAACCTGCAGGTGATGACCATCGGTACAGTACTGATTTAATGATTTGGACTGATGTAAAGTTACTTAGTTTTCAGCTGCCTGAACAATTGTTTGGATGAGAGCAGCTATATCTGTGCTGTATTCTATCATTATTAGTGTACCTCAGTCCTTGGTCATCTTCAGTGAGAAAGGGGTCACATCTAGCTGTTCAGTGTGGTCAAAGAAGATGATGATGTCTAAATTCAAATTTCTGCTCTGCTCTGATGTGGCTTCTCCAGACATTGTGATGTGGCAAAGGAAGTGCCTCTTTTGTGGGAATATCCTCAGGTGCTATCACAGTAGAAACACTATAGGAAGAAAAAGGAGCTTGGTTGAAATGAGGGGATGGGTGTGATATCTTGCTCTTCAAAAATGAATGTATGTATGTATGTATGGATGCATTTATTTATTGTTCGATTTGATTGAGCTTTTGTTTTACTATTATAGGCACAATGCTAACGTAACATTCTTTTCATCTGAGCATGAGCCCTTGTTTTTCCTAGCATACATAGTAGCTGTTGTTTGCATTAAGCCATTGTTTCTAACAAAAGTAAAAAATGTACACTGGGATTAACAGCAAGGTTTAATATCTTCTTCTGGCCATACCAAATGCTTCTGAAAACACTTCCCTTGCTTTTACTTAGCTAACATTATTTCACTTTGTACTGCTTTGAGCTTTAAGCTGCGGTATCATCCAGTGTAAAGCAAATGGGTTTAGGGTCAATTATAAACAGTTTTTTGTGAATTTTTTTGAGAACATACTGCTTGAAAATATTTATTTTCCTTATTTGGATAATTACCTCTTCATTACAAAGCCTCACTAATGGTAGGTAGTATTGCCCACTCTGTTATACTAATCTATTCAGCATACAGCAGATAATACTGGAGAAAGAAGCAGCTGGAGCTACTAGAAGATGTTGACAGTGTGTTTCTTAGAGTTTTGTCTGCTCTGTTTAAAACCAAAACAAAACCCTTGACAACAGAACTGAAAGCACTCCAGTGTATTTCTGAAGTCATGTTCCTGGTTAGTTGTGAATCTTCATTTAGAGCTGTTGATTGATCCTGTGTGTTCAGTTACAGAACTGCTTTAGTGTAAGTGATCCTAAGATTTTTAAGTCACAGAATTAAATCACAGAATTAAACAGGTTGGAAAAGACCTTTGAGATCATCAAATCCAACCTATCATCCAACACTATCTAATCAACTAAACCATGGCACTAAGTTCCTCATTCAGTCTTATTTCAAACACTTCCAGTGATGGTGACTCCACCACCTCTCTGGGCAGACCATTGCAATGGCCAACCACTCTCTCTGTGAAGAATTTCTTCCTAACATCCAACCTAAACCTCCTCTGGTGCAGCCTGAGACTGTCAATGGGAAATAATTTTACTCTGTGTGATCTTTGGATTGGTGCATTTACTTGTTACTGGCTTTTTGACAAACTTAAAAGAAGATGTAAAAGGAACAAAACGTTTTCTCTCATTTAATGATACAGTCTGTTAATTACAGACAAAGATGCAAATTCCATATTCTCCAATTTAAGAAAAAGATGTGATGTCAGTGTTTTAATCTATCTTTATGGGTACCTTTGTGTATCCTTTTTCTTTGCAGCCTGCTGGTAAAGTTGGACTATTTAGAGAAACTCTTTAAGAAAAATGGCCACTTACCTACAGGTTTACGCTCTTCCTTAAAGTAATTGGAATAGATATCAGTAAAGAAATACTCTAAAACTTAGGAGGAAAAGCTGTGCTAAATATAGTTATTCAAGATTAGCTTTTCATCTCCAATGCAAGTACATGAAAGCAGGAAGATGCAGTAATATAGAAGATAAATTTGCAGCAACTGCCTGCCAAAAGTTCAGAAGATGCATGACATAGAATCTGTCATGGGAAGGGCTTTTGCTTATGAAGTTGGGAATCTCTTCATTTAAGATTTCTTTGATCAAGGGATTTACTTTTGCAAAAGTTTGCACAGGGAGCCATCAGTACACCTGTGTAGCCCCAAAGTACACCAGGACTGGGAATGAAGGGTTAGAGTTGTCATTTGAGGACTTTTTTCTGGATGCTGCATTGTGGACAGCAGGCAAGAGCTGCCTTTCATTTGCATTTATAATCCATGGAGCTGTATTTCATGTCCCTGGTAGTGGAGCAGCCTCTCCTTTGTCTGTGCATACTCTTTGCTGTGACAGAACAGCCTCTACCTGTGCCTCTGCTGCTGGCTTGTCACTGGCTGTGCCTTGGCAGACTTCAGGGCTAGCAAAAAAAAGCTAGAGAATGGGGTTACTCAGAGTGCTCTTGCACCTCCTGATGTATGTAATGGGATTACCTGAGCTTAAGCTACCTGTGTGATGGCAGCATGTTCTGGCTTTCAAGAGGCAAATGGGTTCTTCATTTTGGCATTGATTTCAGACCAATAAACCTCTCCCTTTGCTGCTAAAAGGAGCATGCACAATGAGAAAGTGTTTTTAACCCATGCTGGCTCTAAGGGTGCTTTCTCATTTTAAAATCTATGTAAGGTTTTTCCTAGTAGCAGAATGCATTCAAGTGGAAGAGACTCTTAAATAAGAATTACCACAATAAAGAAGTCTCTGGTACTCTATAGGCTTGAAGCCTGGACTTCAGATCAGAGAGAGCTGGGACCAGGCAATTCATAAACTGTTAGAGTGTGAGACAGGCTTTGATTCCTTGTGAATCAGAACTAGCTAGTAGACTTTCTGCCCTTCCCTGGGGAAGATAGCTTGTGTTCTGGGTAAACAAATAACTAAGATAAGCCTTAGTTAACAGCTAAATTTAGAACTATGGATATTTATCATGAAAAAAAAAAAGATGTGTTTTGTTGCTTTGGGCAATTGCTTCTTAGAGAGGATTTGACTCTTTCAAAGATGTTCCTAAAAATAAAATGATCTAAGCTCTTCGAAGTAAAACAGATTGTTCTTACTATGTGTGTTTCTTAAGCAATATTTTCTCTTGTAATTTAGCAAATTTTGTTGTTTTTACTGATTTGGTAAATAGGCATCCAGCTTTGTTGTACTAATGGAAAACCTTCTGCCTCACTTTAGTAGTATCAAGTGTAGACATTTAGGAGAAAGTGTATGCTTATTAAGTATGTGTAATTAGAAACATTGACTTTTTTGCAGTGGTATCAGGTTACACAAACTACGATACAGAGCAGTTCACTGTTGGTCCCATAAAAAAGGAATGTACTCCAGCAGCACAGAGTATAGCTGGAGGCCTGTAAACTAGTGGTTTCCCCAGGGGTCAGTACTGGGTCCAGCCTTGCACACCATCTTCATCAGTGACCTGGATGAAGGGACAAAGTATGCCATCAGAAAGCTTTCTGATGATGCAAAACTGGAGGGAGCGGCTGACACCCTGTCAGGCTATGCTGCCATTCAGCAAGAACTGGACAGGCTGGAGAGAGTTGGACAGAGGTGAACCTCATGCAGTTCAGTGAAGGCAAGTGTAGAGTCTTGCACCTGGGGAGGAATAACCCCCCGCACTGATGCAGTCCTGGACTGCTGGAAGACAAGAAGTTCACCGTGAGCAAGCAATGTGTCCTCGAGGCCAAGAAGGTCAATGGTGGCCTTGGGTGCATTAAGAAGAGTGCAGCCTGCAGGTTGAGAGAGGTTCTTTTCCCCCTCTATTCTGCCCTGATGAGGCCGTATCTGAAGTACTGTGCCCAGTGTGGGGCTCCCAATTTTAAGAGAGACAGTGAACTCTTAGAAGGAAAGGCTGAGAGACCTGGGGCTTTTTAGCCTGGAGGAGACTGAGAGGGGATCTTATGAATGCTTTTCGATGTTTAAATGGTGGGTGTGGAGAGGCTGGGTGTCAGTTTCCTTTCAGTGGTGCCTACTAATAGGGCAGGAGGCAGTGGGCATAAATTGGAACACAGGGAGTTCCACTTAAACATAAGGAGGAACTTCTTTCCTGCCAGGGTGCCAAAGCACTGGAGCAGGCTGCCCAGAGAGGTTGTGGTCTCAAAACCCACCTGGATGAATAGGTAGCATTTGTTCATAGTTCACATGGTAGAATGCAGATCCTAAAAATACTGAGCTCTCTCTTGTGAACCTGTAATAGATTCCCTTTTCTGTACTGCACTATTTGTCTTCTGCATGCTTTGCATGAGTCTCACTGAAGTAATGCAATTGTGGAAGAGACTAGATAGAAGGCAGTGTTTCTTGAAGCACTGTTAACTCTTGATGGGATGTGAAATATCTTGTTACAGGAAGAAATCCACAAAAGATTGCCATAATGGACAGACAGTTGCCATTGTCTGAATTCCAGCTAAGAACAGTCTCTTCTGCATACTCACAGGGGGGTCTTTGAGTGTAACTGCAAATGGCGCTGGATGAGGAGACAAGCATAGATGCCATGCAAGTCCCAGGCTCTTGTTTCAATTCTTTTTTTATTTTCTTTCCAACCTGGCTGGTTATCTCTGGGCCTGGAAAGGACCTTGGCTGACATAAGCTTCACAGGTAGTCTGAATAATGGCCTAAATGCCAATCTTTATTGTAATGGCAAGGGAGAAAGCTGACAGACACATCTGCCATTTGTTCAAATAGTTTTCACATGGTTCTACTTTAATACACAATGCCATCTGTTGAGCTTTTCTGCAAATGGAATTTTCCTCAGTCTACCCACAAACCTAATTATGAATGTGAGGATTGTAGGGGTTACCTTTTTAAATATACAGCTAGCATTTCTGGAAAAAAAAATACATCTGTGTGAGTTATTTAACAGATGGCAAAAATGCATTTCAGTTATTACAGCTATCCCTACTGTAGAGAAGAGCAGTGTTTATGTAGGGCTAGATTCTGGTGTTGACAGCATACAGTACTGCTTGGCATGCTTAAATGCAGTGGGGTCTGATGCGCAACTCTTTCTTCTAATTATTTATTTGATATTACCTGTGTTAAAGTGGTTTAACAAGCCAAGGGGCTTCATTAGTTTAATGAGGGCTAAATTGCATCAAATGACTGGGAGGGTGTAGGACATTTTCACAAAGAGAACTGCCAAGGATAAATTGATGTACTGTAGCTTTTGACCCCTTTAAATCCTGAGCCTCTGAAGACTGAATTGATCATACAGAATTTTTCATGGAAATGAGTGTAATTAAAAAACTCTACAAAACTAACAAAATACTCTAAGGCCTAACAAAGTGCCTGCTCTTCTCCTCTGAACATTTTTTTCTTGCTGGATGAATTTCTGTCAAGTTGCTTTCAGCACAAGTAGCCAGAGTTTGAAGGTTTACTGAAGCATCTTAATTTTTATTGCCACCATACTTCCTCCTCTACCTGATCTAATCACCATTGTTCAAGCTCTAACCCAGTTATTATGTGTCTGAGGTTGACATGAGAGCTGAGAAGAAGAGAGCAGACTGTCAAAAACAGCTGTCAGCACAGATAGGAGGAGTGTGAAATTGAAGTAATAACTGGAATATCCACAGCATCTGTTCAAAGATTTTGGAGAATCTGACCAGTTGGCATCCTCCCAGCCCTAGCTGGGTGACAACATTTAATATCAGTCAGATACTATTGTCTTTCATCTGTGCATATGATATAATGTCAGGTGCTGCTACACTGGAGAAAAAGCTTTAAAATTATGGAGAGGGATTTAAACCTGGCAGTCAATCCAATGAGTGATTGGTAATGACAGTAGTTACGGTATTCTGAGGGCAAGAATGGTTGAGATGATGTTTAACTCAGGCCCTTGTAGACTATGAGTTTTATCTCTAGCATGATATATTGGTAAATGGACAAACAAATAAGGTCAGCAGGTATACTAAAGCACTACCTGTCATTGCTAAGTAACATATTCCTAACAATGGGAGATGTTAAATAAACAGGACATGTGTTTTCTGCAAGAATTTGAAGTTTTGCAAAACAATCTGGAAAATCTAAGTTTTTAGGGATGGTAAAGCTCAACTATGAGAATATTCATAAGCCAAAGTCTTTTCTACCATTTGTCAGTCATTTCCGGCCTTTGGTATTAAGTCTGATTTATCACCCATTAGTAAGAACAGGTGAATGAAAGGCTTGGACAAATTCTCACAAATTATCTGATGCTTCATTCTGTTTCTTCTCATTTGGGATATGCATCTAGCCCTTTGTTCAGCTACTGCATTGCCTTTGATCATTTCCATTTTCTCCTGCTAATGTCTAAGATCCCAATCCTTCTTTTACTACTTTTCTTCTGTTTTCTCTTCTCCATCATTTGATTTGTCCTTTTTGACCCTTTTGTTTTATCTACTTGATAATCCTTTCCTCTCCTTCAGCATCAATTTATGCACAAACATTATTCTCTTTACATTCTTTATACTTCATGCTGTAAGGTCTCAGAATAGAATTATTCTACACCAATTCATTCTGTCCTTGGATATTGACCTTTACAAGAATTCTCTTCTCTGTTACTACCCAGCTAGGCTTCCTTTGCAATGGCATAAAGCAACCTTAATGCTGATAAAGCACAAGTGTTTTTGTCCATTTTGTCATCTGAACCTGTTGTGAAAAGTCAGAAGATAATTTTCATCAATGTCAACAAGCTCTGTTCCATTCTTCTTACTGTGAAGGAATGAGGGTATTAAGCAAAGTGGATTCAAGGTGTGGAGGGGTTGGGTGTTTTGCAGAAATTTAAATTCTGTAACCTGTCTCAGGGGCATACAGAAAGAGTCTTTCTTTGCAAGTAGGATATGCAATTTTTCACAGTTTACCTCTGTTGCTGTAATGAAAGGGATAGTCCTAAAGAAGAGGACACTGGATATAAGATATGGGAAATATTTTAGTACTTTTAAACTATTCTTAAAGCTGATTCTATCAGTGGTCACACTTGCCTTCAAAACTGCTACATCTTGGGCCTCAAGGGTAATAAACCACACATTTTTGCCTCTTGTGTATGTGTTTTTTCTGCTTCAAATGATTTGTCAGGGTGGGTTTTTTTCGGAAAACAAACTTCCTGCTCAGCAAAACGACTGCTTTGTGCCTCACAGCTATTCTTGGGTATCAGGGAAGAATCTTGCTGGAATTAATCTGATTCCACTGACATCTTGCTGACAGACACATCAAAAGGGATGGAAAAGATGTCATAATCTTTGGTTATGTAAATATCTGAATCAAGAGTGCTCTGAGGCAAACTGCGGAGCAGATGATAATGGAGCCTTTCTATACTACATCAACAGTCATTTTGACAGATGAATTTGAATGCTAATATTCCATGAATAACATTTTGGGAGTGGGGGTGAAGACGTTGTATGCAAATTTATCACCAAAATACATCCTCATATCAGTAAACTATGAGCATTTTTCATCTCTCTCCAACAATTTGTTAATCAAAAGCAAATCTCTTCTGTCATTCCTTCTTTTGTTCATAGCCACTTGTCTAATCCCCCACTGTTCAGAAATTACACAAAAAGCATAGAGAAGAGTGGCCTAAATTTGAAGTGTGACTTCACAGCATTGTGGCACTGCTGATGTCAGAATGACATTGCTTTCAGATATTTAAGTCTCTGCTGGTTTGGCTGTTATTCTGAGCTGTTGAAGGTTGTCTTGTGCTACTTCACAGAAAGTTCTCAACACTGCCAGTCACAGAATCATAGAATCAACCAGGTTGGAAGAGGCCTCCAAGATCACCCAGCGCTATGCAATCAACTAGACTAGATCTCCAGGGGCGGCGACTCCACCACCTCTGTACAAACTGTACTTCAGGTTTAGAATAGAATAGAATAGAATAGAATAGAATAGAATAGAATAGAATAGAATAGAATAGAATAGAATAGAATAGAATAGAATAGAATAACCAGGTCAGAAAAGACCTTTGAGATCATTGAGTCCAACCTGTCACCCAACACCATCTTATCAACTAAACCATGGCACTGAGTACCTCATCCAGTCTCCTCCTAAACACCTCCAGTGATGGTGACTCCACCACCTCCCTGGGCAGCCCATTCCAATGGCCGGTAACTGTTTCTGTGAAGAATTTCTTCCTAACACCCAGCCTAAACCTCCCCTGGTACAGCTTGAGACTGTGTCCTCTTGTTCTGGTGCTGGTTGCCTGGGAGAAGAGACCAACCCCCACCTGGCTACAACCTCTCTTCAGGTAGTTGTAGAGAGCAATAAGGTCTCCCCTGAGCCTCCTCTTCTCCAGGCTAAGCAACCCCAGCTCCCTCAGCCTTTCCTCATAGGGTTTATGCTTCAAAACCCTCACCAGCTTTGTTGCCCTTCTCTGGACACATTCCAGCAACTCAACATCTTAAAATGAGGGACCCATAACTGGACACAGTACTCAAGGTGTGGCCTAACCAGTGCTGAGTAGAGGGGAAGAATAATCTCCCTTGTCCTGCCGGCCACACTATTCCTGATACAGGCCAGGATGCCATTGGCTTTCCTGGCCACCTGAGCACACTGCTGGCTCATGTTCAGCCTACTACCTACCAGCACCCCCAGATCCCTTTCTGCCTGGCTGCTCTCCAGCCACTCTGTCTCCAGCCTGTAGCACTGCATGGGGTTGTTGTGGCCAATGTGTAGAACCCTGCACTTAGCCTTATTAAATCTCATTCTATTGGCCTCTGCCCACCCATTCAGCCTGTCAAGATTGCTCTGCAGGGCCCTCCTACCCTCCAAGAGATTGATACCTGCTCCTAACTTGGTGTCATCTGCAAACTTACTTCATTGTAAAGGGTGATTTCATGCTGAAATATCTTGAGAAGGTAATACTTGAAGGGTCCTCAGAAATACATGAGGAACAAGTTTCAGTTCATTAGGACAATAGGCTGTGATCATGGAGGTGAGCACGGTCAAGAGTAGGGGAGGTCTATGGGACGTTAACAGTGTAGCACAGTGAGAAAGCATCTGCTTGTGGGCTCATTATTGCTGCTGCATGTTTCAGTAATGCTCCCAAAGGGGTAACACAGAATATCCTTTCTTCTCAGCGTATCTGCCCAGATTTTTCTTCCGATGATCTTGAAGGTCTCTTCCAACCTGGTTTATTGTATTGTATTGTATTCTTTCTAGACCTGCAACCTGAATGCACAGCCAGGCCTAAGTGGCCTTGCTTGAGAATTTGAGATAATTGAAGGGTATGTGAATGCCACTGTAGCAACTTAAACCAAGGCTTGAACTGTAGAAATGGAAATAGTAATTCAAAGTTGTTTGTAATTGAGGCCAATTGAATTCTTTTGGTTTGCAAAATTGAGTTGAATGCTCACAATACTTTTCCTTCCTTTCTCCCTTTGATTTTTTTTCACTACTTAGGAAGAAAGACCTTATTGTGGGAGTTAATATTTTGTCCTGCATTGCCAGGACTGAAGGTGTCACAAAAGCAGTATTGTAATCTGATCACTGCTTTATTCTTTAGGTGTTAAGAAAAGTGATACTTGGCTCCAACATGAAATGATACTTTTTGCCAAACATGTAGTGATTTATACACTTCAAAGATTACAAACTCTGGGAGGTACTGAATATTTGAGACATGATGAATTTTATTGGGATCATTGGTGTAGAAGTATCCTAGAAGAAAAATACAAACCACGTAACTAGGCTGGAACAGGGTCTGACCCAGGACAAGGAAGAGAAGCAATGTTGTCTCTGTACCAGAGGGAATATTGACTTCCGTGGAAAATGCTGTTGCCCTTCAGTAGCCTGATGTGGCTGAGCCTCTGCCTTTGGGAACAAACTCCTTAGGCACATTATGGTGCAGGTAGGAGCAGATTTGTAGGACAGAAGGTAATGGTAAGGACCTGGTAGGAGAGAGGATGTGTGGAGCTTACCTTTATTTCCAGTTCCGTGGACTAATGCCCTCTAGTAAACTGCGTGTGCTTGGTACACTGTCAGTGGGCAGTTTCTCTTCATCATTTTCAGAAGGGGAGTCCCCATTACAACACTGTAAAACACCAAAGTGTATTCAGTAGGACAGCTGAAGAGTTTGCTTCCAAATTGCACTGCTTATTTGAACAGTGTTAATATAAACACCTTCTTCTAGAGATCAAACCATTCTGCATTCCTACATGATGAATGGAATGTCAGCGTGGGACATATCTGCCAGGGAGGTCTATCTTGTGCGGGATTTTTGTGGTAGCTGAGACATGCTTTTTTTATAATTGAGTTGCTGATCATGAAACACTTTCAAAGAAGAGCCTGGAAGGTCTTCCAGCTCTTCTGATTCTGCTAGTGGGATTTAATGAATGATAAAGCATTTTAATAAGCAACTTGCAGCTGTGCATCTCCACTTAAGCTGTTAATGCTGATTTTTTGGTATCCAGGCTAGTTACAAAACTTGGTTTTACCCAGATGTTCTAGTGAGGTAAGTTCTTTTTATACTAGAATCTCAACAGGAAAAAAAGGACATTAGTATTCCCCTATGCTGAATTCAGAATGTGCTGGAACACATAATTTTTATCAAGAGAACCATTACTTTTTATTTTCACAGGTTTCTTTATGTTGCACTTCAGGTCTCAGATTTGCTGAGGGGCAAAAGAAGTTAAACTTGCACTTTTACATTTTAGTTTTGCCATCCGTTCCTTTTAGTCATTGATGCAGGTGACACCACTGGGACCTGCTGAACAAAGCAGGATAAATGATGGCTATTTACAAATAAGTGAAAGCAAGTGCTTACCTGTTTGGGAGATAAGTCACCTTGGGTGCCATCTGTTGTTCACAAAGGGATGTCTGCTATTTATTCCTACACAAACTGCATTTTGTGCCTCTGAGAGCTCTTGAAAATCATATAAGTAAAGCTGCTTTGTTATAAATCTATAAAGCATCGGAGAGGTCATTGCCCCGGTAATATGTTCTACCTTTTAGTGCTCATCCATCCAAACCTGAAACAACAAATGAGGTCAGCTACCTTGCAGAGAAACTAAAGGGATGTTTTAATTGTGGTGGGATTAGCATTTTCCCCCTTCATTTTTAAGTAATTTTTTTCATTGATATATTAAAATAGGCTAAGGGATAGCTGGTAAAAAGACAACAATTTCTTCCCTTGGTACACTTTTTGTTGCTGCTTTTCTACATATATGTGTTTTGATTGCACGTCTAATGCTCATGCCCTCTAGCAGCAGGAAAATGCAGAGAGGGTGTCAAATCCCTTGCTGCCAAATGATAATGGAGATTTTCTTTAGCCCAGGAGAGAGGTCTTTGAGGATCTCTGTGTTTTCTCTTGAATCCAGGCCAGGGGCAAATTTCAGAAAGAGGGGCTGCATTCTGCCACCCGAGTTGTGTTATTTTTAGATGTCAGTGCATACCCTAACTCTGTAATGATGATTTCCCTGAGGGGATCTGAACCCATGCATCACTCCACATTTGAACAAATCTGCTGTTTTAAATAAGCCTGAGTTTTATGAAAACCTGGTTCTTTCTGCCACTTCCTTTCTGGGAGAAAAAGACAAGACCTCCTGCAAACACCCCACCCCTCCTAACTTCTGGTTAGTAGTGTCAGTGATGTGTCGGATCACTGGCAAAGTAATAATAATGTGAAAAAAATTCAAAATGTTGTGACTGTCAGACTTTGTGCTCAGATCTCTTCTTCTGCCACCTCAACTGAAATCTGATTGCCGTGTTCCACCAATATAACAATAGTGTTACTGTATGCATTATTAAGTAGTTTCAGAGATGCAATTTGATGTGAGCTTAGACTTGTCTTTACAAGACCACACTTATTTGTGTGTGGGGGTTGTCTTCTGGTTTGTTATTTTTTAATGGTTTGGGTTTTATTTGTTTGGGAAGTGGGGTGGTTGGGGGTGGTTTTGGGGTGGGGGGTTTTTGTGTTGCTTGGTTTTTTTTCTTTTGTGGTTTGGTTGGTTTGTGTTTGGGTTGGTTTTGTTGTGTTGGTGTTTTGTTGGGGTTTTTTTTTTTGATAGCAACATGTCCAGGCTGAATTGTCATTTTGTGTGTAATCCCTTTTAAAAATTGTTTAGGTGCCTAGTCTACTCCTGTGAAATATACAAATTTGCAACATGTGGATATCTGACAATGAATAGAACAAAGAGTCAAGAGGTTTAATTTTAAGACAAGGCAGAAAGTATGGAAGTACTGGCCTCTGCCTTCCGTGCAAAAACCAAGGCCGCATGGATAAACAGAGAAAGGATAGATGTGGGATTCTTCTCATTTGACCAAAGGCTGGATCTTTAAGAGTCCCCTAGTTACTTAACCAGGACTCTTAACTTCAGCACCTCAAGGAAGCGTCTAATGTGACAGCATTTGCTTTCTGATAGCTTTCCTCCATGCAGACTGTGGTAAGTAGCTAGAGCACATGCAGGGCTCTCTGGACTCCATGCAGGGCTTTGAGGTAAAGGAACAAGGGTAGGCAGATATCTTGCATGGAGCCAGTCATATTTCCCTGAGGAAAGAGAATGTCCTAGCTGCAGGGAGAAGGTCTGAAGTACAAGAACTGAGAGAAGGAAGAGGAACATAATTAATTTGCCTTTTAGAGATTCTCAGTAAGATCTTGAAATGGAGAGGCCTCTTTATAGTCATAAACTGTGTAGATTTATAACTTGCCTCTGCTTCATAAGGCAGTGTAGTTTATGCATTCTGTAAATTCTTTTATTTAAGTTATTGCTTTTTCACCAGAGCAGACACCCAGAGTTTGGGTTTCTATCAGCCTTTCTTTTAGGGGGCTGTAGTTACTGAATTCCTTCAGTCTTTTTTGCTCACAAAGGCAGGCAAAAAGATGTAGCCTCTACATAACAGGGTTGAAAGCTCTCGTTTTGGGACCCTTTTAGCCATCTCCTGTTTTATTCAAGGCCATCTTCTGGGTCCTGCTTCAGTCTGGCTAGTTTACTTCCTTGCTGCTTTTCTCTGATTGCTTCCTTTCACAGAAAGCCTTCTAAGAGGTCAAGTACTGTGTGAATATCTGCACGTTCTGCTTGTTTGATCCGTTTTCAGTTACCTTATTCTACAGAGAACCTTAGCTAGGCTGAAAGAATAGTTGCTACTCAGCTCCTCTCTTTTCGGTTTCAAGCTGCAGTCATTTAAATCTCTATGTCTTGGCCACACTGATTATCTATAATGTTCTTGCTTCCACTTATTTAAATTGGCTTGTGCTGGCATTTGTAATTGTAACATTTTGAGGGGTTTTTTTTGAGGAACTGAAAAGAACTTACTGGACGTGCTGTTTGTAGAAAACTGCTTTAGATTCCTGATTTCTGCAGGAGCTAGCTACCGAAGTTAAATGTGCCTGAAAATGCTGTTTGGATTATTCTTATTTATTTAAACAACGCTTGAAAATATAATGCTTTCTACATCTTTGTAGTAAATTTGTTTTTAGTTATCACTGTTGCAATTAAAAGAAGAAACTGAAATCCTAATTGACTTTGGAGTATATCTTGTGTTCGTTCTTGTCAACTTAATTTCTCAACAGCTACATATGCTATAAAATCACTGTTAAATATTGGATATCCAGCCAAGTATAGGTTTTATGTTAATGGATTGCATGTAAAATGAACAAGCAATTATCATATATTCAGCTATTTCCTATTTAAATTGAAGTTGTTAAGCCACTGGGAATAAAAATGGTGTATTTACATAGGCAATTGTAAGATTGAAAAGGTTTTGTCAATTCCAGGGACTTTATAGAATTTGTTAAGGTTTGTTTCTTTAATCTGCTTTCTATATCTTTTTCCTTCTTCCTTTCTAGGAGCAATTGTGACTAATTACTTGCACAAAATGATCAGCAAGCTAATGAATCTTTTTCCAAACAGTCTCAAAAGTAACTTTATTGTCATCTTGTTGAGGTTGTTGAAGCAAAACCTTCAATGGGAGAAGGAATCAAAAGATACAGTTGTGCTTCGCCCTTCTCTTGGACCATCTAAATATTAAAAAGGAAAGGGACATTCTTGTATCTGCAGCAGCAGTGATGCCAAAGTGTTAGTTTCTGCCATGTCTGTCATGTATTGCTGCCCCAGTGTGGCAGCTCTGCAGGGATGACAAGTTGCAGCAGACATGAGTGGGAGATGGTTCCTGGTGTTTTCTGGGTGTACATCCTCTGACTTTTCTTCCCAGAAAATGCACTAGCATTTGAGAGCAAGAGAAACCTTGTGATGCTGTGCCTGATGCTGAGCACTAAGAATGTGGGATGTTTTGGAATGTTCCCTTTTTACCTTTTAGTAATCTGTGTGCAAGTCTTACAAGATAAAACATCTACTTGTTTTAATTTTCAGCCTCAAGTTTGACATTGCTGTCTTTCATTACATCATCCAGCAACTAAAGAGCAACTGGAGTTCTGGATTGGTGTAAAATGCATCATTCCACTAATTTTCCTTTGAAAAATTATTTGAATGATTTGTTAAAAAAATTACAAAACCCTTCTCCCAAACTTCAGCTTCACTAAAGCTCTCAGTGCAGCCCATACGATGCTGCATTTCACCAATCTGGTTGTGAATTCCCTCATTTTGCCTTCACTTCTTTGAATATATTGGCTCCACAGAGAAGTTTAACAAAATGTGGCTTGCATTTATGGTGCTTTGGCACTATTTACTCTTCTCCATCACCTACACTGATGTGTAAGAACAGGTGTTGATAAGCATTAATTGTAGTAAATAAATATTAAAATAACAATAGAAACTTTATATTTCTTACCTTTAAAAAATGTACAGCAGAGAATAGACAGTAACAGCAGAGAATAGACAGTACTGCAGCCTACTGTTTATTTTGGGGAAGGAGCTGAAAAAAGAAGAGATTTGGCCATTTGGAGGAACAATAGATAACAGAATGTGCAAGAGTTTTCTGTTAGATAAATTGTAAATTTACTAGATGCTTTTATGCTCTCTTTGGTTTCATTTTCTCTGACTTTTCAAGGAAGAGTTACAAAAAAAAAAATAAAAATTCTCATTAGTCTTGTAAATAAAAAGCTAAAATTGAGCCAAGTCAGGCTTTGTTTAGCAAAGCTTTGATGGCATTGCTTCATGTTAATTGTCAGGCAGTGTTGATGTGATCTCTTGCTGAATAAGTCAGACATCTCAAGATCTTATTCTCATTAAATGAAAGAAATGTCATTTTGAGTAACACATTCTAGTGCATAAGGTAAAGGAGGAAAACAGCCCAGCAGAGACAGAAGAGATTTAATGTCTTTAGAATATGTCTCATTAAATTATTTTGGTTCAAACTCTGTGATCAGGTATTGACCTTTACAATAAGGGAAGTAGGCTCACTGACATTCTCTGATAGGGATGAAAAGAAGTCTAGTCTTGCACTGCAGCAGCAGTTGTACAGTTTATCTGCATAATTGATACCACACCAGTCAAAAAATTAATCCTTCAACTAGAAAAAAAAAAAAGACAATTAATTAAACTCAGTTCTTAATATATGTTAATGTTCTTTAGTAATTGATAAGTCTTGCATTTATTGCCCCTCTTGAGAAGAGAACTTCTATGATAATTTATGACTTGCTCCAGTCCCCATAGATCAATGAAAGTTTAGCAGTAAGACTCCACAGCAGAATGTTAGCCATGCATTGCTGAAAGTCTTCAGCTTGTTATTATGTCTCTTCTGCAGTAATTTTTATTTGGTGTAATCTCAAGGTTGCTTTAAAGTAGTTTATTTGTAGTAAATCTGATGTGCCAAAATGTTGATCTGAGTTGTGTTCTGAAATGGAGAGTGTTGGCAGTTCATAGCTGAGTCATTGATTTGAATTAGCACAGCTTTTATTGTTCATTAGTTTATCCAGCAGTAATATAGTGTTTCTTGTTCTTTTGATTTGTAAAATGTCAGGTCAGCTAATAAAAATACTTAATATTGTAGGTTTCAAAATGAGGTTGATCAGTGGCTGATGTAGCTAATGTTCATTTCCAGATAGCTTATTCTGTATTGCAACACTGATCCTTTAATCTTTAAAGGATCACTTGGAACAGTTGGTATGCATTCACTGAAGGTTTGTATAAACCTTTGTAGAAAACATAGCTACTGATGCTGCATGTTTGGGTGCAAGTTCACTGCAGAGAACAGTATCAGAGGGGATACTTGTAGGGTAGAAGTTCTAGAAACATTTTTGTGTTCGCATAACCCAGATGTAGTTCCATTCTCATGCACATACTTGTAACAAAATTGCTCCTATAGATTTTTCTGTACTTATATTGAATATTAATCTCCATGCTAGCAATTGTTTTCATAAATAGTCAGGTGAGTGGGGCTGCTTGTAAATAGGGGAGTACTGATTTTGAAACAGTTCAAAGTCAGTGCCTTGTTTCTGAGTTTCTGAGGCAAGTGCTTCAATATAGCTGTTGTGTACTGTTTTCCAAGGCTTTGTACACTATCACTAAACATTGTCTCCTTGTTTGTTTCATAGTAGCATTGGATAGCTGTAGTTTATTTAATGATAAATACTAATATTGATGAGAGAAACCACCTGCAGTTTTCTCTTCTCTCTTCTTTAGTAGCAGTTACTGGCTCTGTGATTAAGACAAGTTATCACAAGAGCTCTTCTGTTTTGAGCAGAGAATTGTATCACAGCAGGGTTGTGTTTCAGAGAAACAAGAGAATGAAGGGAAATAGTCTGTTTTTTGCTATTGCTCCACAGACCAATTCTCACAGAAACATTTTTCATTAGAAATTTACCTTTTTTTCCTGACTATTCAAAATTCCCAAGAGTCTTTTCAAATACCTAAGGGATAAAGTAATGTTCTTCTTTTTTCACAGACAGAGATGAACACTGAAAGTGGCTGAATGGTCTGTTCTTACAGTCTCAGATCTTACTGTCTGTAGGCAAAGGAATATTTGCTTTCAGAGCAATTGCAGAGCTTCTTCCTATCATTTATTGTCCAAGAATTGGAGCTGTTCTGCTTTTGTGTGAACAATCTGACATGATCTAATCTGTTCTGTCTTCTTATATTGAGATTAACAAGCCACGTACCTTCAGGCATAGACCAGATCTACAGCACCAGAGTCCAAATGGGCTTTAACATGAGGTCAGTCAGCTGCACAAAATACATCACACAGTTATTCCAAGGCTTGTGCTGTGTCTGTAACTGCCCCTTGTTCTGTCATTAGAACTCCCCTACAAGTCATTATTTTGAGTCAGTAGAGCTGCAGGGAACAGTCAGCCTGATGGTGAGTATAGTGCTGAAGAGAAATACAAGGAGCATGTATTTATATTAAAACTAGTAAAATGCATGGTTGTTAGTCCTTGTTTCACTCTAAATTAAGAGAGTACTTACTTCCAGTAAGCCTGCTCATTCACTTGGCCTCTTGAAACAGTGTTTCACAAAAAATAAATGGAAACTGAAATTGTGCTATGAGGTTAGGAAAACCTTTTTAAAATAAGACTTAAGACAGAGAAAGTCTGTCTTTGGAAGTAATGCTCTGTGTTTTTCCATAGATCTGAACATTTTGAATCAGATGAATATATAATTAGGGAAAAGGTATTATCGTGGTCCAGTATAACAGATGATGGAAGTTCATTCATTTCCAAACTCAGCCCAGTTTTACCTCTGATATCTAAATATGGTGTGGTGGGTTTAGCTGCTGTTGTAATTGCTTTTACCCTGCTAGTCACCACTTGGATGGAATGTGCTTGCAAAAGCATGTAGGTGGGCTTCAGACAGCCCACATGCAATTCATGGGCTGGCTGTACCAGTTACGTGACAGCAGGTCCTGGATGGGAAATAAGTGATGCTCTGTAAGCACTAATTTTGACTTTAAGTACAAATTCAAAGCAGCTACTGGTGGGACAGAAAGAGGACACATCTCAGAAGTACTCCAAACCAGTGGAGTGATTGAAGAATTCAAGAGAATGATGTGTGAACTATACATTTTCTTAGAGAAGATAATTGCCTTGTTTTCTCCTTTTAGTCAGCAGTGAGTTTTCTTCATGGAGGTGCTCACAGAACGTGAAGTTATGGTCCATCATCCTCTGCTGACTATGGAAGAGTATCACACAGTTAAAGCTAGTCAGTGGAAGTCTCAGTTTTGTTTTCAAAAGTGATGTGGAAACTCAAAACAGAGGCTTCCCTTTAGGTATAGCGGTACTGTAGAAATCTGGTGAAGTTAAAAATCTGCAGTTTTCCACATAGGGTGAAGAAGAGAGGTTTGTGATGGGCAGGTCCTTAGAGCTGCAGGTCCATACACATTTCTTAACACAGAAAGTAGATTTGTAAAGTCAAAATGAACACCAAGTAGTCATCAGAAACTGAGCACCAGAATTATTTGACTAGGAGCTGTAGGCTTTTTCACAAAATGTTAGTCCCCAGAGTTCCTTTTGTTGACAGTGTCAACAATTGATTAATTCTTACTGCTGCAATGGTAAAAGTGGACATTATTTAAAATATACTAAAGCAAGACACAAGTTTTCAGACTGAAAATAATAATGTGGATTTGCTGCTGCTTCTGGACTTCATATTCTCTTTGCAATCTTACTCATAACAAATGGGTAGATAACTGTGACAAAGCCACCTTTATAAAGGAAAGCAATCTTACTTCTCCACATAATAAATACTATTTTTCACTGTCCTACAATAAATGATAAGCTGACCAAATCCCAACTGAAAAACTGAAATATAAACTGGCACTTAAGCCGTTCTTCCTCCAGTGATTTCTTTGAGCACAGGAGGAAAAAAGATTTTGTCATAAGGCTTCATTGCTCTTGTGTATTTACAACAACAGATGCAACTGATTTGCAGCCAGTTAAAAGCAGGATTATGTTTATTGAGATCACAATCTGTAAAAAGGATGGTCCTTTCCACATCGATCTTTACTCCAGAAGGATCTACAGAAGGCATGGAAGAAAAACAACACTCAGACTCTAAACAGAGCTCTAAAAATAAGTAAGATGTGATTTGGATGCAAATTCATAATGACTTTTTTCAGGTTGTTATTTCTAAACAGTATTGCTGCATAGAAGCAAAAGGATAGTGAGAAAGAAAATGTACAAGTGGTTGTCCCCTGAGGTCACCCTTTAGAACAGAACAAGTGTCAGTCATTATGAGATCATCTGCAGTGGTGATGCCCACCAGTGGCATTTCCTCACAGTGTTATTTGAGTTATGGTACAGCTTTCCAAATATCATGAATATATATCAACCAGTAGTATGTGTGCTGTATGTACTGTGCATATGTAAAAAGCTGAATTCTCTCAGCACACATTCAGCAAATGTTATTGCATCTCCATGCTTTAAAAAAAAAGTAAAAAAAAAAAAAAAGAAAAAGACAAAAGAAGACAAATTCTCTAACTGTAGCAAGTTCCTGTGTCGAGGTACAAAGTAAGCTAAAGGCTCTTGGCAGCTTATTTCAAACTGAAAAGCAATTCAAATTTTGCAGTTTATAGGATTTGGTGATTATTGCATCTTATCTATAAAAATTCATGTAGTGAAATGGAAATTTAATATATTAATTATTTTTGCAACTATAGTGTATGAGAGAATCATGCTTGAGTGGGATAAGAAGAAGAAATAAATGCATACAAACTGTGTTTCTTCTGCTCTCTGTGAAGGGTCCTTACTCATAAATATATCAAAAAAGAGTTTGGGAGTTCAGGGTTAGAATGATATTTTTAGAATAGAATAGAATAGAATAGAATAGAATAGAATAGAATAGAATAGAATAGAATAGAATAGAATAGAATAGAATAGAATAGACCAGGTTGGAAGAGACCTTCAAGATCATCGCATCCAACCTATCAACCAATCCAACCCACCTAAACAACTAAACCATGGCACCAAGCACCCCATCAAGTCTCCTCCTAAACACCCCCAACAATGGCGACTCCACCACCTCCCTGGACAGCCCATGCCAATGGGCAATCACTCTATGAAGAATTTCTTCCTAACATCCAGTCTAAACCTCACCTGGCACAGCTTGAGACTGTGTCCTCTTGTTCTGGTGCTGGTTGCCTGGGAGAAGAGACCAGCCCCCACCTGTCTACAACCTCCCTTCAGGTAGTTGTAGAGAGCAAGAAGGTCTCCCCTGAGCCTCCTCTTCTCCAGTATTTGAATTGTGATGAGAATTTTCCAGAAAACCATACAAATATAGGTCTATTTTAGGACTAAGTCCATTTTTAACAGCTTACTCCTGAAAATGCTGCATCTGACTTTTTGCACCCACTGGGTTATGATGTCTAATGAGAATGACATAGGAGTCTAAAATATTTCTTAATTCTTATTTCTGAACTCTTTTATCTCAAACACTCTTTCCACAGGGGGCAGTGAACATTTCCTTTCTGAAAGTTGGCTCTTCCACAGAAATTCTATAGTATAGAAATTCTGTTGAAACCATCCAATATAAAATACAAGAACAGAATTTAAGGCCTATGTTCAGCTAAGTTTCACTATCTGCTTTTCATAGTATTTTCTTATTTTACATTGCAGCAATGTCATATGAAATCATTATGCCATGTTGTAGGGGTTTTTTGATTACTTTATTGTTTTCTTAAATATTCCAGACTGGTCAGCATGCACTTCATATCCCAGCATTGTTCAGAAATGCAGAGAATGCTGATGTGGACAAGCTGTTGACTGCTAGAAAGGCTCAAATGAGTGCATTAATAAATTGCAAATTGCCCGCACAGCAGTTGATGCCAAGACAGGAGAGATTCTTCATGTAGTCTTATTTCAGAAATTACTGGAAGGCTGGAAAGCTTTCGTTTACTTAACATGCAATTGAGCAGCTCAAGCTATGGATGTTGAAGCTGGAACTGGCTTTACAACTTGCAGTGCTGATTGAAGAACCTGACTTGCCCTGTAGGCAGGATTTAAATCTGTGAGTTTAGTTCTTTTCTGCATTCTTGCACTTGAGTTCCCCAGGAATGGCCGCCATGCTAGACAAATTGAAGTTAAGGCTGGTGTTGATACCATAGGTCTTCAGAAAATTAACTGCTGAGAAGTCATTTGTCTGGTGCTGTCTGCTTGCACCATTACTTCCTAGTAATCCATAATATGTTGGATGAGACTAAAGTTTTCAGCCTAAAGTTTAAAGGACATTAATGCAACTGAATGAAGAAATGTAGGTATGTGTCTAATTTTATGACATTGAGCCCCTGTAGAATTTCAAAGTGATCAGCTTCAGGACTGATGAGGTGGATGAGGATTATAAACTCATGTCAGAATAGAAGACTGAGCCCAAGCACCAAAATGGTTGAGATAAGTACAGAGTTATCTTGCTCCATGTGAGTTTCTACCACTGTCACTGAAGACAACAGAGAAGACCAAGGAAGAAAAAGTTGATATAATGAGAGAGAAAGGGTAACAGAAATTAAGAGAAAAAAGATGGGGATAAGTATGAAGCACATCATAGCCTATATGAAAACTAGTACAGTAACATTTCATGGCTTTATTTACAGTATTGTGGGATGCAATGGGTTAATGAGTGGCAGGCTCTGCTACTGGAAGAAAAGAGAAAGGAAATTCTTGCAGGCTTGAGTTTTCCATCATCAATTGAATTTAAAAGACAGTGAGTTTCTGGAAAGACTATAAAGGGTGTTTTCATGTGTGCATTTTGGATACCTTTTTTTGCCTGGCTGGCTCTGCAGACATAAAGCTGCATATTTTGATATGTAAGTGAAGTCTTCTCTGTGTCATGTTGGTGTTTTTTTTTTTTTTTTAAGAAATATTGAATAGTGCACATGTCAAGAACTGAGAATCCTCTGCATTTTCTTTTAAGCCTTTGTGTACATGATGAGCTAGAATAACCTCCCTGAACTGAATTATCCTTCCATACCATGGTTCAGTGAATATCATTATATTTCAGCACAGCTTGAGTGATTTTTAATGCCAAAAACATCAGCAAGAAATACAAATGTTACAAAAATACTGAAACAATGCCATATAAAAAAAAAAATGCTAGGATCATAAATACTTTACTTTGTAAGGTCTGGAAGGTCAACATAGATATAGTGTGGAAAATTAAAATGCTTTCCATGTGAATGCCTTTGTGGGGGGAAAAAAGGCTGCATTTTATCCTGGCAGTACATAATTGCTATCCAAGGCCAGTTAACAATAAAAACTATTTTCCTGGTAGTTGGAAATGATGAAGTGAATTCATCCATGATTTTTTTTGTCTGTATTTTCTGTGTGTTCTTAAATAGAATTGAATTGAAAGCAGAATTAGAGAAAGTAGAAGTTCAGTGACAGCTTTCATGCAAATGATGGACTGCACCAGGTAACACGCTTCAACCTAAGATTTTTGCAGAATGAAATCTAATGTGTGCAGGCAAGAACTGATGTTTATGACAGGCTTTGAATACATGCCTTGCCTTTTGCAACCAGCTGTTCTCAGTGCACAGCCAGTCTGTCAGAATGCACAGGAACCAGCAAGGGGGTGAGGAAAAGCAAAGGAGAAGTTCTCTGCATGTCACAGGTTGCCATAGTAGAATTCAACCATTAATGTTTTACCAAATCTTCCTTCAGTCACAGTTACTGCTTTGCTGCAAGAAATTTGTCTTTGTCCATTAATCTAGTATCAGCAGTTGTCGTCTCACTTGGAGGCCTTGCTCAGTTTCAGTGTTCCAGTACTTACATCTGCATTCATGTGTTATCTTGGCTTTAGGAAAGAGAAACCTCAAAGCCTGCCTGCCTCTTCTGGTTTGTAGTTCACCATGTATGTTACTATGTCTCAGTGACTTTTGGATAAGGTAGCTTGTGTTTGACAGCATCGTCCTCTCTGTGTGAATGTTTCAACGCTACATATCTCTTAATCTTAACTGAAGGAAGGAATGTGTGAGAATTACAGGGAAATGTATCTGTTGCTGTTAATTTAAATGTGTATTGCTAGCAACATCTCCCAAGTGTGATTTTAAAGTAGTGTGGGATAGAACCATTTGACAAAAAAGTGTGGTTCTCCCCCTCTCCCCCACCCCCTTCCCCTCCTCTTTTGTGTTGCCTGGAAAATTTCAGGCCATTTTTCCATGAATAGTACCTACGTTAAAGGGAGTTGGAAATGAAAGAAGTCTCTATTGCCTCAGAAATATCCTCCTTTTATTTTTTTTTTTTTTACCTTAACCTCCCCATAGTACTAAGTTTTGCAAACATTGTGAACCTCCTTGGCCATTTAAACTAAGAACTGCAGGCAAACAGCTCATACTGTAAAATGGAGTTCAACTTTTAGGCAGTTGCTTCTAGTCTGCGTAATTATACTATCAGCAGGAACAACATTTACTACCACTGCATGTGTAAAAAGCCAATGATGCTGTCTCAGCAGATAAGCTGACATAAACTGTGTATGCTACAGCAGGATGCACACTTCTCACAGGTAGGACAGACAGACACATCAGACCAAGTCAGTTAGCTCAGAATTTTTTGCTATTTATGAAGTTATTCTTCCAGGAGAACTGAAATACATCTTTTTTTCCTCTAATCTGCTCAGCTAAAAAATATTTTTTGTGATCTGTGAAATGGAATTGTTGGTCGTTTCTAAGACTGCCATGATAACTACTCAGGTTATAATAACTAAGGGAATTTCTTTCCTCTTGGACTCATATTAGAAAATGTGTTGCTTACTAGCTGTGTGGCGAAATTATTACACCAGCTGGTACATGTTTCTTTGTACTGTACAAAATTCATGATCAGCTTTTGTGCTTTTGTAAGGACACAAACAATTACTTTGCATTTCAGCCTTGTGAAACCTGATAAGTAAATCATTGGGGAAATCCTGCCTTTTTTTGCAAAATCCCATAGGAAGCTGATACACATAATGATTTTTAAAGGCTATGATGTTTATGTAAATAAAGGCCCTATGCAGACAATGGTGATTTTATGTTCTTTTGGCTTAAGACACAACACACCCTCAGAGGGGTTGAAAGGCATTGACTGATGGTCATTACTAATTTAATAAGCAGCCCTCACTTTTCTTACAGATACAAAGGAATCTGACTTTACATGTGTAATATGCAGTGTTCAAAAATACTTAGTGCTGTTCTGTTTGAAACCTGGAAGTCAGTTATTAAAATTTTATGGTTCAAATTAAAATTTAAGATTAAAATACAAGATCAAAAAAGTCATTTTTTCTCCTCAATGCTATTAGGAATAAGCCTTTGGAGCAGAGGAACTCAATGTCTTGAATGTCATGTCTTCCTCCTCCAGAGACCTAGGTTAGAACTAATCACAGCTGACTGTAGGAACATAGCTTTCTTTCTTTCTTTCTTTCTTTCTTTCTTTCTTTCTTTCTTTCTTTCTTTCTTTCTTTCTTTCTTTCTTTCTTTCTTTCTTTCTTTCTTTCTTTCTTTCTTTCTTTCTTTCTTTCTTTCTTTCTTTCTTTTCTTTTATTTTCTTTTTCTTTTTTTTTTTTTTTTTTTCCTGTGGAACAAGCTTTTATTACTTCATAATGTATTGTGCTATCATAGAGTCACAAAGGAGTAAGTACTGCTTGGAAACCAGTGTGACAGTTTTTTGTTTGTTTCATGAACAGAAGGGAAATCTGTGATTGTGGAACTGTTGAAATAAGTTGGAAGATGCCAGAGGATTTGCTTCTTTGTCACGGCTAAGGGGAGCAAGGGAGGCTTATGCAGTAGCTCGGTCTGATTAATAACTATGAGAGTGCCCATTTTTCTAAGGTTCCATGCCATTAATATGTCTCCTAGTGTCAAATCTAGTTGCTATTTCTCTTGTAAGACGCTTTAATAATAAAGTGCAAAATCAATGACACACAGAAGCAACCTTATAAGGAGAAAGTGCCCTACTATATCTTAACTTGAAACGCAAAGCCACAAATCTCCTTCCTAGTTTATATATTACTTTCCTGAAACTTTACCATGGTGATGTACTCTCTGTGTAGCTCAGTTGTAAAAACCATTTTTTGCTAGTCCTGAGCGCCGATTTGTCACTGGGAGGCACAGTGAAGTCATAACCAGTTCTGTGATACAGATAGCAAAGGAGGTGGCAGTGTTGCTTAATTTCATCATGGAACTGGCACAGAACTTGTCAAGGTCACTAGAAGTCCTGCTATTAAGTTACAATAGAATTTGGATAAGTCCTCATAGACACAGCTCCCATGGGAGGCTGGTGGAACAGTGCATGCCTGATAGAACACAGTGTTTGTTGCATGTAACTTCAGCTGTGCTCTGTGCTTGTGAACACAATACAGCCAGAATGTGCTGAGAGCTTCTCTCTGATTTTAATAGATAACTAAATAAAATATACAAATATACACAGTTATATACTCATTGGTCTTACAAAATTTACCTTATTTTTGGAAGTTTGCAAACACTAACTGGTTCATAAAGCAAAAAATCCCCAAGCTATACCATGCATGGAATAAGTTATTCACCTATTTCCAGAAATGGCTGAAGTCTCTCATGACTTCAGGCCTGAGCTATGACAGCTATAATCGTAGGATATAAACTAAAGAAAATTTAGAAATGATAGCATGGGGAAAAAAAAAGAACCACACCTGTTTCCACAAAGATTCTCAAACAGAATTTAGCCTTTATCTTGTCTTTATAAATCTTGAAATTTTAAAGCAATAAAAAATTGTTTAAGCTCATGTTATTTTATTGAAGAGCTTAAGTCTGTATGAGTAGCAGGAAATGCAATGTAGCATTAGCTGAAAAAATGCAGAACTAGATTTCTCCAAATCTGTTGAGAACTGCAGAGTAAAGGACACAGGCAAAGACTCCTTGCTGACAAGCATGTGTAATAACAGTGAAAGGAAAACACTTTATGAAAACCATAAGCTACAAAATTCATTAAGAAAGATCCTTTTAAAATGAGGCCTGGGAGACTTTCACATATTGCCGAAACCAAAACTGATGAAGGGGCTGACTACATTAAACTGGAGAAAGAAAAAGAAAAGGTTTTTGGGTTTGATTTTGGTTTGCACATGGAAAGGATAAATGGACTGAGGTCAATGAAAGAAAAGAAGCTAAGACAACAAATAGGAAATAAAAAAAACATTGTTACCTCTATAGATGGAGAAAGCAAGGATTGAGTAGAGGAAAAAAGATTAATTTCTGGGACAAGATCACCTTATATCTCATATAGGTTCTCTTCTTGTGTATATAAAAGATAGACATTCCTTTCCATAGGAGGACAGAGGTGCTGTGTGTCTTTCACATGATCCAGAAAGTAGGATACCTTTTCCCAGAGTGGAAAGACATCATCCTGAGGGATGACTGAGGAGGAAGACTGTGATAGAATGATTTCTTGCATCACTGGTCACAGGAGAAGATGTTCATCATGGGGTTCAATTGCCACATGTTAAATAAGCCACAGTATTTGGTTTACTCTACTTTTGAAGGAAATGAAGAGTTGCAGCAAACTTGGTTGTTGTTTCATGAGAAACTAATGACCACAGATTTATTCACAGGCAAGTGGACAGTAACAGGAACTGCTGTTCACTCAGCCTTTAGTTCCTATTTAGAATTTAGGCAAGCTCTAGTGTACTTCACATTTTGAATTAGCATATTTGCTTGTTTATAACCCAAATGTCAGCAACTTTTCATCAGTGCTCCATGACCTACTTTACTGAGAGGAGGTTTTGCAGTGATGACACAACATTTCTGAGTGCTTCTTTGCTGAGTTTGATGGCACTGTAATCAGTTCTACAGAGAGAAAAAAAAAATATTTAAATTCATTTTCAGTATGCTTAACAGGGTTGCTTTTCTATCTTTTACTCTTTTACTTTGTCCAGGTAGACTGAACTTAACCTGAGGAGCCCAGAAACATTCAGCAAGGGTGTGATAAGGGACTGTCAGTTCTCAGGCAGTCTCAGTAGCTCTTTCTGAAGCTGTGGTGGAGAGTGTTCTGCTGTGTTAGTAATGTAGGACTTAGTGTACTACTGAGGGCTGATCTTCATACCAGTACAAGTGTGGATATAGGATAGTAATGTGTCTATTTTGCTTGCCTGGGCAAATCTCCACTGAAGTAATGTTTGGTCCATAAAACACCGTTTGTATACAGAGTATTTATTTACACTAAGTGGCAGCCTGCATAATTTGTGTTTACCCAGTAGCTAGTTGGATTTAGATTTGGACACTGCTTCTATAATTCCTGCAGCAGGAGACAGCAGGCAGGAGGACTGACAGCTGCGGTGCAGTGAGTTTAAAGGGCATACTAGAAAATGAAGTATGGGTAGATGATTTCTGTGGCAGGATGACGTTGGAGCTGGAACTCAGAAAAGCAGAAGACAACATTCATGTTTTCTGCATTTATTTAATAGAACATGAGAAAAAATGAAAATAAATGAAATAAATGAATAAATTAAAATAAAAGTGAATGTGCAGTAACAGGGAGTAACAGGCTTTTGTGGAGGGTCTGTAACAGGTGAAACATGCTCATGAGACATTTGTGGCAGGCACCATACAAAATCATTGTGGAGACTGACTAAACAACAGCCAAGCTGTAAGCCTGATAACAGAATTGTTGTTAACACAGCCAGATTTCACAATGCTCTTGAAATTGCTAACTTTATTTGGAGGAAAGTTAACTTGCTTGATGTGATGTGCAGTAGCTCATTCTTTTGATTTACACCTAGTTATTCCCACAATAATAGAACATTAATACTCTGAATCTCTCATTTGAAAAAAATCAATATAATAAACTATGCATTAATGTATCCACTTACTTTTTCATTTTCTAGTTCTTCAGTTTCATTTAATGTATACCAGTTTTTAATTTAGTTTTTGAAATTAACTCTCTGACAATCCATTTCTGTTACAGTGTTTCTAAGACAACAGAATCTTAAATTGCTGACCGAGTCTGTCCATTGTAGTAGCCATTACTTAATATCTGTAAACCCCAACTCCCTGGAAAAGTCTTTACTGAGAAGGAGGAGCCCTCAAATGTTTTCTTGTGGGATGAGTTTCCTATCTTATGTTGGTAAAGATTTCAACGGGAACTGAAACTAACTTCAAAATTTTTCGCTTTCCATTTACACATCTAGAAGACTTCCAGTTCTACTACATATATATATCCTTGCAGAAGAATTTATAGATAGATGAACTAACACAAAATCATTAATGAGCAAGACAAGGGGCAACGGATGCAAACTATGGCACAGAAAGTTCCACCTCAATATGAGGAAGAACTTTACTGTAAAGGTCACAGAGCACTGGAACAGGTCCCCAGAGAGGTTGTGGAGTTTCCTTCTCTTCAGACTTTCAAGACCCATCTGGATTCATTCCTGTATGACCTGCGCTATGTTATATGGTCCTGCTCTGGCAGGGGGGTTGGACCTGAGATCTCCAGAGGTCCATTCCAAACCCTAACATCCTGTGATACTCTAAGTGGGCTGGACTCAGCTAAAGTCCAAGAAAATACAGAGAGGGGTAAATGTGAGTGACAGAAGCAAACTGGCAGATGGTTGTGACAAAGGGACTGTTAAAACATGCTAACATTGGCAGGAGCATCCTGTCTAAGCATAACTCTTTGTGTGGTCGCAATTGCTTTCATTACCTTTCAGAAACTAGTTCAAAGTTATTGTCTCATAAGGGCATGATGTTTTGCCTGAGCTGTGGTGCTCTATTAGAAGTGACTTACTAGGATGCTGCAGTGGTGTGGCTACATTGTTCCTAACCAGCTCTTTGGGTCTTGCTTAGGTCTAGATGTATAGCATGTGTTTGGAGAAAAATGAGACAAATTGAACATTTCCAAAATAAACCTGAAACACCCATTTGTACAATTTCCCCCAAATCAGCAATCTCCCCCTTCAGTTGTGACATCAGTGGTGTTGGAAGATGACTCAAGAGAAGAATGATCTGAGAATTGCATTTATTCTCAGAGATTCTTCAAATTGATATTGGAGTTATGTGAATAAACAAAGGGGTTTATCAAATATTTTTCTAATGCATGTACATGGCTTTTCATTAGAAAATGCAGGCTTCTGGAATAAAAACAAAATAGAAGTTTGAGTATGGTCTTGAAATTGCTGAACTACAGGGGAAAGTTCAGCTTCAGTATCAGTGGTGTCTGTACCAACACTTTACCAGGTGCTTCCCCTTCTATTTGAAGAGGGATGGTCCAAAGCTTGCAGAAATCAGTCCAAGCCTTTCTGTTTGGTTCAGTGAATTTTGAATTCGATCTATTGCAAACCTGAACAAAGGTGGTCAAAACCAGCAGACTGAACAGCAAATGAGGCAAAGGGGAAATGGCTCTCTCATAAAATGTGCAGTGTTCACCATAGAGCATGGGTGCAGCTCATGTCTGAGAATCCATGGAGAGCTATAAAGAAAATAGGGTTTTGTATTTTCAGTCAAGGAAGTTGCTTTGAATATGTTTGATTAAACAGAATATTTCATTTTACTGTTTTAATAATAAATCATACACACTGAATAAATGTAATATTTGTAATACCATTAAAATGTAATTTCTTTTGTACTGTGAATGAAATACATGATAGGTGTAGCATACTTTTTCATTGTTCTTAGCAAAGTTTTAGCATGCAATTATTTTCCAATTATCTTACTGTTTCCTGAACATTTTAATCACTTCTGCAAAAGGCACCAAGTAGTTTCATTTCAGCAGGAGGAAGGGCTTTAAATACCGCCCAGGAATTGAAATTAGTCCTACAATTCCTATAAAACACTGTTTTTCAGTGTTAAATAGCTCTGAAATGTATGGCCCCTAAACACACCAAACGACTATTCCCAGTTGTTAATTCAAGTTGATACAATGTGATGTTACTTTTCTTTCCCTCAAAATAATGATGCCAGTCATGTCTGTTGAAGTCATAACCTAATGGTCTTGATTCAGATTATATTCTGATTTTAGAAATGGTCAAGTTTTTGTGTATTTCAAAAAGACTTAACATTTTCTTCTGGGGAAATAGTCATAAGTTATGTTGCACAACTTCTAGTGATATTTATTTCCTTCTTTTGCTGCATCTCTTAATCATTTCAGTCAATACGGAGCAAGAGTAAGAAAATTAGAAGTATTTTTTGTGTCAGTCATTACTACAGGGATGCAATTTGAAAGCATTTGAGTGTTCTGGGTTTTTTTTAATTTTGTGAGAATTCTTCCTTTAAACTTCTGAAAGCTCTTGAACATTGATAAGAGCAGAATTGTATAGAGATGTAGTTGCTTTCTGTGCAGACCAATATCTACAGCTGTGTTACATAACTCTTTATTTTAATTTGATCCCCGATGGACCTTCATGCTTGAAAAGCTTATGTGCTCTTTTCTGTGTCCTCGAGCTTATGTGCTCTGTTCTGTGTCCTGGTGCTTGCAGTGTGAATGTGCTTGGGAGGACTTAGAATAGTAACAGCTATATATTGTTGTGGTTTGCAGACAGTTAGCACACATGATCCACCAGGGATCAGTGCTGGGCCCCATCCTCTTCAATGTCTTCATTGATGATCTGGATGAGGGCATTGAGACAGTCATCAGCAAATTTGCAGATGAAACCAAGTTGGGAGCAGATGTTGGTCAGTTAGAGGGTGGGAGGGCCCTGCAGAGGGACCTCGACCAACTGGACAGATGGGCGGAGTCCGTGGGATGGCATTCAACAAGTCCAAGTGCCGGGTGCTGCACTTTGGCTACAACAACCCTATGAAGAGCTACAGGCTGGGGTCGGAGTGGCTGAAGAGCTCCCAAACTGAGAAGGACCTGGGGGTGCTGATCGACAGCTGCCTGAACATGAGCCAGCAGTGTGCCCAGGTGGCCAAGAAGGCCAATGGCATCCTGGCCTGCCTTAGGAATAGTGTGGCCAGCAGGAGCAGGGAGGTCATTGTGCCCCTGTACTCTGCTTTGGTTAGGCCACACCTTGAGTACTGTGTCCAGTTCTGGGCCCCTCAGTTTAAGAAGGACATCGAGACACTGGAATGTGTCCAGAGAAGGGCAACAAGGCTGGTGAGAGGCCTTGAGAACAAGCCCTATGAGGAGAGGCTGAGGGAGCTGGGGTTGTTTAGCCTGGAGAAGAGGAGGCTCAGGGGTGACCTCATTGCTCTCTACAGCTACCTGAAGGGTGTTTGTAGCCAGGAAGGGGTTGGCCTCTTCTCTCTAGCAACCAGCACCAGAACCAGAGGACACAGTCTCAAGCTGCACTAGGGGAAGTTTAGGCTCGAGGTGAGGAGACAGTTCTTCACCGAGAGAGTGATTCGCCATTGGAATGCGCTGCCCGGGGAGGTGGTGGAGTCACCATCCCTGGAGGTGTTCAAGAGGGGATTGGACATGGCACTTGGTGCCATGGTCTAGTCGTGGGGTCTGTGGTGACAGGTTGGACTAGATGATCTTCGAGGTCTCTTCCAACCTTAGCGATACTGTGATACTGTAAACTGTGATACTGTAAATACAGCAAACTGTATTTCTTTAACAGAGTAAAATAAGCATTTGCAAGTTCTGAGGAGTTTTTATTTATAATGTTCTGAAAATTACACATTGCTAAACTAATAAAAGTCATATAATCACTATGAAGTCTAAGAGTAAATTACAGAACAAGGACAGCTACAGACAAAAGACTACATTGAATTAGAAATTGTAAAGATACATAACAGAAAAGAATAAAACTTCTGCATCTCTATATAAACTTTAGAAAAGCATGACAATTCTGTTCTATTTTTTCAGCATTTATTCTTTTGTTTCCATCTGTAATTGTAAAATCTCTGTTTCTGTTATATTGTCATGGTCATTTATGTTCTTGTGGTGAGAGAAATTATCTGTCTAGTAGCAAGTCAATATTTTCTAGTAAGATTTTAAAAAGCAGTTAAATATTATTGTGTAAAGCAAAGTAAGAAAATAATCACAGTGTATTTATTTATTGTTCCTTTAGATATACTTTGGAGAACATTTTCCCAATTTTCAAGGGCAGTCATTGTGAGAATACGTAGGGCTCTTTTATTCCATACATGGAATTGACACAGCCACCACAACATTAAATAATCAGTTGTCCTTACTCAGATATGGGATCATTGACTTGGAGGATATCAAACTGACAAGATATCCTGTTAAATTTCCGTTTATTAGTTCTTACTAAAAGCTACTTTTATCATTCTCTTGCAATATTTTGCTGTATGCATGTGGTGTTTCTGATATCAGTTATGGAATTGGAAATTGGGGGGTTGTGTTATTTCTGATTTTGTTTGCTGCAATTTATTTACCTCATACTTTTGATGTCCTTATAAGCAACAGTACTACTAGTTTTATTTCCTCTTTCAGAGGATCTCATTGCATTATACTGGCAGTAAAAAAGATTGTGTTGCAAAGCTGTTAGGTTTTGTTTCCCAGAAGAAGATATTGAATGTAGATAATTTAAACCCCAAACAGATGCTGTGCTAGGTGGGTTTTTGGAAACTGTGGCCTGGTGTGCTTTCAGACCAGTGAATGCTTCTTAGCAAAAACTGATATCTTACACAGAGAGCAAAGTTGTGATGCCTTAGGGGTGAAGGTAGGTCACACAATTAATATTTCACACGTCCAGAGACCCTAAAGCACTTTCAGACATATCAGAGGCTGGCATTTGTGTATAAAGTGACTATCTTTGCTAGTCATAGGTTATCAAGCTTTCTGTAGGAATTATGATTGCAGACATGTTCTTACCTTTTACTTTTGTGTACATCAGACAATGCATATATGCCTCCACAGAAACAAACTGTCACTTCAGGCTTCCAGCTTGAGGTTTTAAAGTGCCAGTGCAAAACTACTCCAAAAGATAGCATACTGAATTTTTAAAGTAGACAAGAACGCCATCACCTCTCATGCAGACTTCATTCACAGCTCAGCACACAACTTACATCAGTACCGCATGTAGAAATGAAGTGTATTTTATTACAATTACAATGTTCTTGACAAAGAAGTTGATTTACTTCAGTGTTCAAAGAGCAGGGTGTAAGTCATCTCTTTGAACAGGAGGACTAGTAAGAGTTTCCAAATCACATTATAGCTGCTCCTTGCAGCAAGATCATGAACATCAGGAGTGTTTGCTACTGGTTCTGACAGCAAATTCTAGGAAATAAGCTCTATGAGAAAGAAAGGAGCAAAGGGATACTCAGAGTGCCACTATGCTGAAAACTAGATCAAGCTGGTGCTGTTGTTCTCAAAGGTGTGAAACAGGATGAGACTGATGAGGGTTCAAAATTAAATGACGGTGTTTCTTTTTAAAAACATGAGGTAGTATCTAAAAATACAACAAAACAACAGCAAACAAAACCAACCAACCAAACAAACAAACCACCAGAAAAGTAATTTTCTTTTGCTGTTCTGCCTATTTTATCTTCACAAATGTGGGTGGGGATTTGTGAGCTACAGGTGCACGAGGGCAAATTTCCCAAAAGGCTGCTATTCTTTTGTGCATTCAGTTTACTTCTGTTGCATTTGTCTCTGTGATCCTCTGCTAGTGCCTCAGATTTGGGAACAAATCTGTCTGCTCGGGCTAACAATATTTATGGATGTTCCTGGTGTTCAGCTGCCAATCAGAGGCATGCAGATGCAAATTGGATGGTTAGATACACAAGTACTTTGATTTGTCTGTAAACTCATCATGAGCCTGTGAAGTCTTAGTATGGATTTTTGTAGGTGGAATTTTTGCTATCTTAAAAGGACACTGAACCTTTGAAACACCTCCACTTAATGGTTGGTCGGGTCAGTTGGTTTATGCTTGTTTTCTAGATAATGATAATCTTACAATCCCGAAGTTCAGCCAGAAAACATATTGCTGAGGCTAAAAATACTTGCAAAATAATATAACAGATAAAGCTCTGAAGAAACAAGTTTTATGTGACAGTCTTGAAATGTTTTTTCAATGACCACACAAAAGCGTTAAATGGAAATGGCCTGGGGACAGGCACTAAATCAATGAGCACCAGTAAGTTTGTGAAATCCATTTTTTGCTTTTCACATGCATAAAAATTGATGCAGCTGATGCTGTGTAACTCCCATTAATTGCCCAGGGTGACAGAAGATTTATCAATTGCTTATTGACTTCTTGGAAGCCATAGGGGGAAATGGAAGTAGCTTCAAAGTTAACTGTATAATGCAGAAGATATCCTTCCTGAGTTGATGGGTCTCTATAGCTTCACAATTTTTCTACCATAATAGTTTGCCATCAACATTTCTGCAATTTAAAGCAGAAACAATGTTATTACAGTGGCAAAATAGCTAAGACGTGTATAGATAATATACATTCAACATACACAGCATCATGAACATTATATCATACTAAAAGATTTTCAGAAATGGCTGTTGGTCCTGTGCTATCTGCCCTGAGCACAGTCTTGGGCTCTGAAATTGGAGTATATGGAAATGAAGGTCTGTATAAAACATGCAGGCAGCGGAAAGAAGATGATGATGTCAGTGATGATAGTTCAGTATTACTGTTTTGTATCAGCTTCCTCTACGTGTGCCTGGCTACAGAGAGGCCAGTACCATTTTCATATGTAGTGAGTGTTTTTGTGCCTACAAGAAAAAAATAATAAAATACAACATTTAATCCGTTCCTGACATGTATTAGGTAGAGAGAGGCTGAGTCATGCTCTGAATGCATAATGATGTTCAAGAACACTAAACTAAAATCCCAGTTTTGTCAGAAACTTCCTGCTTTGTTGTACATCAGGCATCTAGACCTCATTGGTCTGAATGTGTGTTTTACTCCAGTGATAAGTTTATGTTTTAAAATGTTCAAGTATTTAAGTATCTTCATGATGAATATTAAGATCTTAGCTAAAGTGAAGGATCTTTGCTAAGTCAGGCTCTGTCAAACTGACTGCTTCCTTTCTGAGTTTCCATTCTGAAAAAACGGGGATAATGTGTCCTTCTTCTTGCTGCTATCCTTTAACATGTGTAATTCTTTTACAATCATTTATCCCACAGGAGTTCCTGTCCAGTTCAGTAGGATGACTTGTGAATCTTCCCCCTAAATACAGGCATTTGTTCATCAGACTTTAAGAATTTTTATAGGAGCCACAGTTCCAATGTTATAAATAGCACATTTTCAATTTAACAGCTATAAGATGAACTATTTCTTATGTGCCCTTCTCCATTTTCTTACTTCCCCTGGGTATGAGGTGTGAGACCTCATTAAACTTCTAAGTAAGAAAAGAGGAAAAAGTAAATAAAAATAAATATATAAATTAAAACTACACCATCTGTGATACAAACAGGGCACTCCAAAATGTAGTTAAGATTTCCATAAATGTGACACATGATAAAAAGAGCAGTAGCAGAAAGCAAAAGAAGAAAAAGACTTTTAAGGCTAATAAACTTTGCACTGAAAAGTGACACCTGACACTTCAAAGAGAAAGAACTGAGAGTTATTTATGTTTTCTGTGTCTTTAACAGAAAACAAACCACTGGCCTTTTTTTTTTTTGCAATAATAAATTGCTTGAAAATCTAACATAGATGTATAACCTACAGTGCAGCCAAGAGTGGGAAGAAGGTTTGGTATAAAATGAGTTTTATATTTTTCTCTTTTCTGCTGCTCTTTAAAAAACATGATTCCCAGTCCTTCAGTGTCAATCTTCTTCCTTTTATCTTTAACTCTCTTCCAACTCCTCTTTGAGGAAGTAAATCCTTCTAATACCATTAGCATGAATGCAGATGAGCATCCTGGAAAATAAGTCTATCATTCTCTTGCTTTCTCTCTGTTCTTCTGTGTTTTCTCCATAGAAGCTACATATTAACAAGTAATTGAAAATAATCTTCTGTAATGAGATTTTTAATGATAACAAATAGTGACTTATGCATAACAGTAAGATCAGGAATGCACAATACAGTGAGATAATTTATTCAGGGAAGTTGGATATTTTTAGGTGATGCTTACATAAAGTGATGAATGAAGTGGTTTAGCATCAGTTGGAGGAATTAGCAGTCGCAGCATGATGTCAAATTTGAGTTGTACAAAACAAGTAACTAGTAAAGATCCACCATATATTTAAAAGTGGTAAGATACTGATTTGAGGTGAAAAAATCAGTGATGCAGGATCAGCAGACATAGGAGTTTCTCGCCCATAAACCTCATAAGCAGAAACTCTAAAATCCCAGACACTAAAAGGGAAAATGGTACTAATGGAGAAAGAGGAAGAGAAGCAGGTTTGGCAAGCTGCATTTTGAAGAGCTATTAGACTTAAGAGTGAGGAAGCAAGAGGATTGCAGCTGAAAGGAATAGATTGGTGGTTTTTGTTTTTCTTTTTTTCATCAGATATCTTTGGAAATCCTCTGAGGTGCAAATAGAAAGCCCTCACTCTCTGGTGAATGCTGTCTCAAATGTGCTCCTCATAGGGTAATGAGGAGACTGATAATGGACTTGGAGGGTTATGGCATTGTTTTGTGACTGTTCTCTCTGGGCTTAGGTGTATTGATTTGGCTCCACAGATAAGGCAGGCTAGAGGAGAACGTTACACTCCCGTTTCAGTTAGTTTGCCCTGGTTTGTACCTGGAAGTGGGCTGCGAGCTGTGGTGAATCTCTCCTGCCCTGCAGGACTGGTGCCAAGGCCGGGCTGCCAGAGGAAAGGTGTTGGCATCCCTGCCTCTGTGCACAGCCAGGTATTCACTCTGTGGCTGGGCACAAAAAGCCACAACTGTGGAGTTTCTGCTGTGGAATGCTAAAAGACAGCCTTTGCTTTATACATGAATATGTGCTTGGTGAAAGTGTTGCACAGAGCTGTTACAGGATTTTTAGAGTACTTGAAAAATATGGGACTCAGTGTTGTCCTAGAACAGAGGCACTCTGTTTTCATAGTGAGATTGATTTAAGCAATTGAACATTTACTTATAAATGAGACAAAATATCCATTACTTAATATGTCAAATTCCAAACTGGCATGTTTCAAAGGATACAAGATAACTGGAGCACACATTATGGGTTCACTTCAGAAATACATTAGTGAAAAACCTGTAGATGTCAATATGCAGAAGGTCAAACTGGGTGATGATAATAGTCCATTTCAGTTCCCAAAAATCGGTGAATCTAATAATTTCAGTGCAAGTGCCGGCTCTAACTGTCATTTGCACTGTGACCTCTTCATATCCATCTGGAAGTCTTAAGTGGCCTTGAAGTAGATGCAAGATTTACTGACTTTTTTTTTCCCTTTCTTCACTAGTAGGACAGTAAAAAGGATTTGTGTGTAACTGGGATTGAAAGCTTTATTCTACAGCCTGTCTGCAAGCTTTTGGGGCTGAGCGGACAGAGTCCATCTCTAGCCTAGCTCTTTGTTTTCAATCAATACAATACAATACAATACAATACAATACAATACAATACAATACAATACACCAGGTTGGAAGAGACCTTCAAGATCATTGCGTCCAACCCATCAAACAGTCCAACCCACCCAACAACTAGACCATACAGCCAAGCACCCCATCAAGTCTTCTCCTGAACACCTCCAGTGAAGGTGACTCCACCACCTCCACGGGTAGCCAATTCCAATGGGCAATCAGATCTAGTGTTCCCAGGTCCCACATCGCAAATAATGTATTCTGTGCCGAACGCAAAAGAAAAGTCACTTGCACATTTTTTTCATTGTTTTTATTCAGTGACAATGTTTTTGACCTAAAGATGAACCAGATTTTAATCTTTTGTGCCCTTTTTTCACCTTGAATCTTTTGCCGTATTATTTAAAATATTCATACTTGCATTGAGAAGCCAAATTTTTCAAGGTGATCCTAGGTGAATAGGATTAAACAACTCAGGTCAAACTACTTACTTAATCACTGTATATTCTTCATGCAATTGGCAAGAAATTATATTTCATACAGCATTCTTTATAGTCTCTAGTTTTAGTATTCTGAACGAAGAAAAATGAAAGGCAAATATCATGACCTTTTGTATCTCAATGACCTGAAACTGGAGATGGGTTGCAATTTAAATACAGAATTCAATCCCAACTTTACAGTATCTGTAGGCACTTGTAAAATATGTCTGGGACATTCAGAATGGAAAAGATAGACCATAATATCCTTTCAGGGAGAAGAGCTCTGAAAATTGCCATTTTCCCTTCACACATTAAGGCACTTAATGATTAGAATTCATGAATTTGATTAAGAGAAAGTCATCATTTCTCCCAGAAGCAAAGCTGTTTTCCTTTCTAATTGTTTGTTTCTAGTGCAGGGGAGATGACTCGTGTTTCAGTTTTATGCCAGAAAAAATGCCAATTTTTTACTGTTTTCCAATACAAAAATTTCACTTTATTAAATTATTGTCTATTAATGACAGAGCTCTGCAATTTCTGCTCAGTATTCTTTAACGGAATGAACTGTGGCAGTCAAACATGGGAATTTAGTCTAAGCACATACTGCAGTGTTACTGGGCAAAAAAATGACAGCAGAGGGGTGCTTTTTCTCAGTCTGAGCATGTGCTCAGCTCCGTGGAAGTCAAAAAAGAATGACACCTGTAGAACAGAGGGTGAATTTTAGGAACAGACAGACTTGAAAGGAAAATCTGTTTCCCCTTGAAAATATCCTAATGAAGACTTTTCCTGACTGTACTGTGTGGGCCTGACAGGTTAGTGAGTGTAGAGGGCCACACTGCAGCGGAAGCTTGTCCAACACAGGAGCTCAGCAGATGCTGCTGCTCATTGTGTTGTAGCCATTGAGAGTTGCCTCTCAAGGGCCTGGGCAGCTCCACCAGCAGTATACAAAGATTCCTCATCATACCAGTTTTGCAAATAGGGGATAAGATCTTCAGATCTGACCACTGATTTGAACTACCTTTTACTCAGAAATACATATCTTGCGTACCCTTGCAGAGGCCTAGCTGGCTGAGCACAGAGCACCTACATCTTAAAAATCAGGCTTTACTGGAATTTCTTGGCATAGGGGTTCAAGTTCATTATTCACATCAAAATCCTGGATGAAGTCATTAATGTTTTATGACCTATATTGGGTGAAAAGGAGGATGGTCCAGTTGACCAGTAGCAGCATCATGTAGCTGCAATGACACCAGCCAGCTCTTTAGGTGATCTCAAGTGACACAGGTGATCTAGATAGGTTCAGTTCAAAAATGCAGCAAAAATGTGACTGTCAGTCATTGCAGTATAGCAAATGTAGTTATTTTCTCTTTTCCATCTGGTGCCAGACAGATTCTTAGTGAGTGGTTTGTACCAGCTGTGCTTACTCAATTCTGCCCACAAGGAAATGAGAAAGTGTTTCATGGTTTTTCTGACTGGAGTAGGAAAAAGGGAAACATCTGAAGTGCTGCAGCAATAAGATGGACAAAAGAAAACCTAAGACAAGAAGTAGATTTCATGACAGTAAACATAGCAAAGGTATGCTGTGCCAACTTGGACACAATATCTAGACTTCTGTGTTTGGCATCATGAGAAATAGATACAAATCTGTCAGTGATGGGTATGTGTACCTTATATAAGAAATCATTGCATTGAAGGTGTTCTAAGAAGGTCTTGCTATTTGTTTATTCAATATTCCATTGTCTTCATAAGATAGGTGAGGGCATTTTACAAAGCAAGCCATAAGCAAAGTATATTTATGCATGAGCTTTCTGTGAGCAGTTTTCAAGCATGAAAGATTTGCATATCCAGTGCCAGAGTTAAGAGGTCTCCAAGTGAACACAGGTATTCTTACTAAGACTTTTAGACCTCATCAGTGTCTAATGTGTATATTACTAATAGTGTTTTTCTGGAAGAAGACAGAAAATGCCAGATTTAAAAATGGGATCTTGATCAGTGTTCTGTGATTTTTGTTGTGTGCTTAGCAGCATGCAAATCCTAGCAAGAACCATTGAAGACACAGGCACAGGATGTGAGAAAGGAGGAGTAGGCTGGTAGATTGCATTCAGCTCCTGAGTTTCTCTGACAAAATGTATTTCCTCTAAGGCAGTTTGTCTTTAATGTTTTCTCTCAATTATTATCCTAATTTCTTTTATTTTCTTTTTTCCCCCTTTCTTATTTTTTTCCCCTTGCCAGTATTGGGTATTATTTATAAAGCTCCAACTGCCAGGCTGAAACAGTTTTGCTGGAGCCAGCTTGCATTTTTTAAAGTGCCATTTTTTGCTTCTCATTATTTCAGAGAGAAGATGAAAAGATTAACCTTAACACAAAAAAAAGTAAAAGTAATAAAGGAGACTAAATAAATGAATGACTAGCACAAGCATTGTTTTGGAAACAAGAGCTTGCTCATAGTTTGGAGAGAGGGGGAGAATTTTTGTTATCACTTCGAGTTACTGTGTTTCTTTGAAAAGAAGAACCATGTCTTTCAACAGGAGTGTATCACAAACCTTTACAAGACCAGTGACTCCCATATCTCTTTCACAACACTGTGAATATAAAGAACAATAAATGGGCAGTGGCAAATTTAGGAAAACAAAAGGAAAGCAGGAACAGTTTAGGCTGGATGTTAGGAAGAAGTTCTATACAGAGAGAGTGATTGCCCATTGGAATGGGCTGCCCATGGAAGTGGTGGAATCATCATCACTGGAGGTGATCAGGAGGAGACTTGATGGGGTGCTTGGTGCCATGGTTTAGTTGTTTAGGTGGGTTGGATTGGTTGATGGGTTGGATGCGGTGATCTTGAAGGTCTCTTCCAACCTGGTTTATTCTACCGTATCTGCAGATGTGATTCTATTGTATTGTAAATCCCAAAGAACCTATAATACTATACTGTAGAAGGGAGCATGAATGTTAGGTTGGCCTCTTCTCCCAGGCAGCCAGCACCAGAACAAGAGGACACAGTCTCAGGCTGCGCCAGGGCAGGTTTAGGCTGGATGTTAGGAATCGGCTGCCCATGGAGGTGGTGGAGTCACCTTCACTGGAGGTGTTCAGGAGAAGACTTGATGGGGTGCTTGGCTGTATGGTCTAGTTGTTGGGTGGGTTGGATTGTTTGATGGGTTGGACGCGATGATCTTGAAGGTCTCTTCCAACCTGGTGTATTGTATTATTATTATTTTAAAAGGTGTAAAGCAGTAAGAAACAATTTTGAATTGTTGAAGAAATCATTAGCCTCTGTCTCAGATTACCTTTACAAAAGCGCTCGGGCTCTGAGCAGGGGAAGGCCAAGGAAAATGATGCCATGTTGTAGAACATAAAAGCTCTGTTGTTTTAAAGAGGTTGGGACTTTTTTTTTTTCCACTCTTTTTCTTTAAATCCTTTACCAGACTAATGTTTTTCTCACAGTTAATAGCAAAAGTCATAGGAAAAAAAATTTCTAATAGTCTGTAATACTTTTGAAAAAAATTACCATTGAATGTTATTCAAATTCTATGCATTTGTTCTCTTTTTCCACTTTTTCATCAAGCTCATTTCACAAAATGAGACTCAGTGCTTAGGCAGTGTTTTGAGCTTCTGTAATTAAAATCAATTATTCTAGAAGTATTAGTTCTTTATAGAAAAAAGAAATTTACCTTCTAAGAAAAACAAAAAAGGAAAAAAGAAAGGAGAAAAAAATAAAAATAGGAGAGAGCCAGCATAAATAACACAGTGAAAAGGAAAGATTGGATCAATTGTTCATATGCTTCCTTCTTTCAAATTGAATTATTCATTATTTCCTTTAAAAATGCACAGAAAATAACCTTTTAAAAAAAATAAAAATTAAGAGTGCAACTGAAGTTGCACATTAAACAAAACCAAATCCAGACCTATGAAGAATATGCAGATTCTGGAAAATTAGCATGCCTTGAGAGTTACCTGGTTTGTGACTTTTCTGGGGTTTTGTTTGAAAGCAAAATCGGATGGCATTTCCCCACTGAAGGGCAACCTTATCATTGTAATTGCTTACATGTTTTTAGATTATATCTTTTTATCACATTCTTTTCTAAACATGATACTACACTTTGGTCATATTTCAGGTTCACTCATGTCTATATTAAGTGGCATTAACCTAAACTGTTAGGGTAGAAAAACACAAAATTAATGAATTTAACATATGAGCTTCACAAAAGGCTAAGTCTGGGCTGCTCTGTTAAGGAATATCAGTGCTACAGAACAGCTGCTTCCAGGAGGGGCAAATGGCATTTGTCTGTCCATGAATATTGCCCCTATGTTTAACAGCTTAGTCAATAGTAATAGCTGAAGGATGCAGTTCCAGGTATAGTAAAGACCTTTTTTGTGTAGAGTGTTTGTTTATGAAACAGTCAGACCATGCCTATGTTAAATAACCTTTGGGAACAGATGCATCTGGGTCCTTAACTCAGAGCTCAGAAGTTTCTGCAGTACTTCACAGAACCAAGGACTGTTAGAGGTTGGAAGAGACCTCCAGAGAACATCAAATCCAACCCCCCTGCCAAAGCAGAATCACCTAGTGTAGTCTGCACAGGAATGCATCCAGGCAGGTTTTGAAAGTCTTCAGAGAAGGAGACTCCACAATCCCCCTGGGCAGCCTGTTCCAGTGCTCCGTCACCCTCACTGTAAAGAATTTTCTCCTCATGCTGAGTTGAAACCTTCAATGTTCAAGTTGGTATCCATTGTTCTTTCTCTTATTACTATGCAACACCATGCACAGTGATGTTCCTTTTTTTTTTTTTTGTGGTCTCTGCAAACTGTCATTTGGAAAAATCTCACTGCAGCTTCTACTTTGCTTTTCTTTCTGTTTGCTGTTCCTTGTAGGATGTCATTTTCCACCAGTTTCTGGGCTGTACAGAGTGAGGCAACATTTAAGGAACATGAAGCTGACCTCTGTAGAGGGCTTCACATAGTGGCACAGCATCTAGTGCATTTTCCTAGGAAACTCAAGAGAGGATGGATGGTAGTGATATGTATTTCTGATAAAATATTTTCCGTGTAATTTACTTGTATTCAACATAGGTGACTTGAAAGCAATGTCCTGCCCCATAGGCATAATTTTGGTTCTGGGTGGGGTCAGACTCTGAAGCTTTTATAGCAGGGAAACCTGGAGCTCTTTAAAGATTGAATCTCACTGGTGCTTTTAGAAAAGAGGTGACATTTCACATCAGAGGCAGATGGAAGAAGTATTTATTTGGCGTGTTGATTTCAAGCAAATGATGGATGTTGTAATTTGCTCACTGGATTGGAATGTTAGAGTAAAGCTCCGGGGAACACAGAATTATCTGGACAGTGAGGCAATAAAGAGAGCATAAATAATTGATTTATCATATGTTTCTGCAACTTTTCCCAAGGTTTTCACCTCCACATATCAAGATAAGTGTTTGTTATCATATATGATTTTTCACACAGGTACAAGTTAATGCATACAAATGTATGCCCCAAAGCTTGTACATGGAACACCATGAATGTGGTACAGAAAGCAAGTAAGCAGACTGTTGAAATTTTAGTGACAAACATAGCATTGCATGTGGATGTTTCTGATGGGGAAGGGGACAGGGGAAAAAGAATAGGGCAAGGGAACTGTTGCCAGGTCATAGATCTTGAACTGGAAAAATAAAAAGCTTTCCCCTGTCTGCAGTGGCCTGTGGCTGTTTTCTTTCCATCTGAAGAAAAATTATTTTTCTGTAAGAGATATCCAACCTTCAGAGTGGCTAGTGAAAGAAGCTTCATTTGCATCTTTAGATAATCATCCTATTTTTTTCACTATGGAAACAGCTGCTGCCTTGCCCATTGTGCAGAGGAAAACATTTTTCATCTCTATTTATGTTCAGAGAATGTCTTGTACAATATTTTGGTTTCTTAATTTATGACCTGTTGCAATAATAGCCATAATCATTGTAATGAACTAATTAAATTAATTACTGTTATTGCATAGTAGTATTAGTATTCTTACCATCATAATCATGGGGAAAAAGTTAAGCATTAGGAATGAAGAATTGTGTTATTGGAACTCTAACTTAATGTACCTATATTTCTCCTCTAATCCCCAACCATGCCGTGTCAATAATTTAATGACTTGAGTTCTACCACAGGTTTGCACTTCAGCTCCCGCATTGTGAATGGAGTTGGGTTTTTTTTCAATATACTTGACGTTTTTTTAAAAATTCTTCACCCATTTTCAACAATCTCATGGTAGGCTGAATGTTGAGGGGAAAAGAAAAATCTCTTGCTTTGTATTATTAAGATTAAATTTGAGTGCTTATTTTCTTGACATATTAAGTCTCGGCATTGCCTTTGAATGGAAGAGGAATTGGATTATTGCATTTTTGTGGGCAGTAGATAACTCATGGATATTATAGCTATACCAAGGTTTGCTTTATTATTGTCATAATCTTGGAGTGGTTGGGGTGTGCAAGAATCGCTTGTCACTTATACTTTGCTTATAGTGAAGAAAATAAGTAAAATTAATAAAGGTGAGACAAAGTGTAAAAATCATGATATTAAGGCTCAAATTATGCAACACTGGAAGTCAAAGAAATGTTAAAAATGATAATACTGAAGTGGAAACATCAATGAGAAAGGATTGCCTGTGAGAAATGAGTTGCATGAAAACATAAAACTGTTTCTGTTTCTTCCTTTGTGTCTATACAAAAGTGTTCGGAAATAGCTGATTCTAATCAGTTGAAGCCTTTAATATATTTCAAAGTAGATGAATGGTGTCTACAGAAAAAAAGAAAAAAAAAGGAAGTCCTTGATACCTTTTAGTGAAGGATACATTAAAATTAATGATCAGTTGAGTTGAACAACTCAGAAGTTACCAAGTGAAGGCGGGACCTGCTCTCTTCCAATATAGCAAACTAACACCATTGTAAGCATAAGGGGACTTCATTTTAAAAGAGCTGCTTCATTATGAGCATATGAAGACAAACAACCTGATCATAGGCACATGAACAGACTGTTTAGGTGCACACGAACAGACCCAGGGCTCCGTAGTGCTTAGTGCTCCCTTTTCAGTTATAGCAGTAGTCTTAGCATTAATTGCCAAATACTGTAAGAAATCACTAAAATGTTTTAATTAATTCCCTAATAATCTCTTTCAAACACTAACATTTAAACAGGATGTTTACTCATCATTCATTTCTTCCATTCTGACAGCTGAACATTTGCAATATAGCATTGAAAGTAAGTTTTTTCTTATGGATAGAACGATGTACATCAAGATGCCCTATGGAATAAGCCAAATTTTAAGAGGCATCATGTTTAGTGCTTCTTTGAACATTCAGGTTTCCTCTACAAGTGCTTGGCATCTGATCTGTTTCTTTCAGTAGAAATATTCAGGAATTCCAGATGTACAACAGAGCAGTAGCTCAAACCAGCCTGCCAGATATCCCTAAATCCCAGACAAATGTTAAACTTTCTTGAATTGTGCCACCCATGTTAACATTCTGATCAGAAAATGGAGACAAGCCAAGGGAGAGTTGTAAAACCTCTCACAAAAGCCTAAAAAAGTTCATTTTTTCCTTTTATAGTAACTGGATTCTGAAAAGGGCAAAGTATGGATATTCAACATAATGTGGTCTATTTTTCATGCACACCAAAATAGTTTAGATTAATGACATTGTTTTGTGTGCATGCTTGTGAAGGGCAGCAGAAGCATTCTTGGATCCTTGAGCCATGTTTTGTTGTTTCTCATCTCTGGCTGCACCGTCATTTGGAAACACTGGTATCAGATTCTACCTTGTGCTCTCCTTTCTAAGACCTTTGTGTCTGATTCTCTGTGGGGTTTTGGAAGCTCAGGGATTTTGATTGGTATGTGTACCGGACAGATCCTTCCCAGTAAGATTCAGGGTTACTAGCGCCATTAAGGAGGCAAATTTCTTGGGTATAACCTGGATCTCAGTTCAAGGAGGTGCCTCATTCTGTCCTTTGAGGACAAATTTGCCCAGTCTTCAAACTCAGCAAGAACTTTCAAAAATCTTTGGGGTTGTGCTCAATGTGTGATAATTACGTTAACCAGTTGAAAACTCATTGTGCCATGCAGTGTTACAAACCCTTCTGATTTGATGGGACAAGTTGATTGTGAGGAAGGTTCTGGTATTCAGCCATACTAGATTATCCACGGATGCTGTGTCTGAAGTTGTCCCATATGTGTGTCATATGTGATGGTCCTCCCCATGGCTTTCATGTATCTTCTTGTGCACAGTTAGTATTGTGATTTGGAAGTAAATATTAGCTTTTGTGTGAGTAACCTTTAAGTGTGTATGTACACAGAAAAGAGGCATAGCACTGCATTCCTGAAGAACTGATACAAATGCACCTGATGAACATTGCATCTTCTGCCAGGCTGTGAGGACAAGCCTGTATCAGAGAACGGCAGGGGAGGGATTGTTCTAGAGAGGATGGCTAGTGAAAGGGCAAGACAGCAGAAGTTGTGCTCTTTCACTGCTGCTGAGGGAAATGGCCAGTGGCCGATGAGTTTGAGCAGAAACCAAAAGTGAGACCTATTTTAGATCTCAAGGATCTGCATTTAGAGGCCAGTCTAAGCTCTAAATGGGCTTTTGCCTATAATTTTTTTCCTACATGACCTCGCAACATCCTTAAACATTTCCTGGGTTACTTGTCCTTTCTTCCAAAGATGATACACCCCCTTTTTTCCCCTTAATTCATTCAGAAGCTCATTGCCCATCCAGGCTGGCCATCTACCCCAGTGTCTCATCTTCCGGCACATGGGCACAGCCTGTTCCTGTGCCTTCAAGATTTCTTTCTTGAAGTAGGTCCAGCCCTCCCTTTATTTTTAAGGGCTGTTTCCCAAGGTACCTTCTCAGTTAGTTCTTTAAGTAGCCTGAAGTCCACCCTCCGGAAGTCCAGAGTGGAGGTTTTGTTGCTGCAGCTTGACTGCATATTGAAAACTCAATTATTTCATGGTCACTGAACCCCAGACAGCCTCCAACCACCACATCTCCCACCAGCCCTTCTCTGTTTGTAAAAAGAAGTTCAAGCAAGTCCTTAGCCCTGGTAGGCTCACTCAGCAGCTGGGATAAGAAGCTATCCTTCATACACTCTAAGAACCTTCTAGACTGCCTTCTCTCTGCTGTGTTAAGTTCCCAGCAGATACCAGGCAGGTTAAAGTCATCCATAAGAACAAGGTTTGGCAATCTTGAGACAGTCTTTAGCTGCCTATAAAATAATTCATCAGCCTCTACATCCTGGTTGGGTGGTCTATAACAGACTCCAACCAGGATGTCAGCCCAGTTGGCCTTCCTGCTAATTCTCACCCACAGGCACTCAACTTGATCATCCTTAATCTCTAGTTCCATCTAGAGCCTCCCTGATGTACAGGGCCACCCCTCCACCCCTTCTCCCTTGCCTGTCTCTCTTGAAGAGCCTGTAGCCGTCAATTACAGTGCTCCAGTCATGTGAGTCATCCCACCACATTTCTTTGATGGCAACTACATCATAACTCTCCTGCTGTAACAAGGCTTCCAGCTCCTCTTGTTTGTTATCCATACCATGTGCATTAGTGTACATGCACTTCAGCTGGGCTGCTGGTTTCACCCCTGACTCCAGCTTACCATCCTCAGACTCCTGTCTGGGGAGACTGGTTTCAGACCCTTCCCCTTCAAATCTAGTTTAAAGCTCTGTCAATGAGAGCTGCCAACTCCCTTCCTAGAGCCCTTTTCCCTCTGTGGGATAGGCTGTTCTCACATGCTAGGATTTTTCTCCCCTCTGGGATGGATGTACTCCATCCATCCTAGAGGGGAGAAAAATCCTAGCACATGAGGTTCTTGCCTCACTTTTCTATTTCAATCACCTAATTTTAAAGACTTGTTTTACTTTTTCCTAAATTGCAAATCAAGTTATAATGGAAAAAGGTGAGCCCTTTGGCAGTGTGATTGGAATAAAGGTAAACAGTGAAAAGACAGATGATTCAACTAACCACTCTTCTATTTGTGTTTGGGCGTGAAGGCACCTTCCTGTTGGAAAAATCTCTAAAATAGTTTGGTAAACTGATGATAAAATCCTAAGATAAAACCCATTGCAATGTTGCAGCATCTCACAATTGACTGTAAAGCCTTTTTATGTGCGATTTCACTATCACTAACAAATAAGTAGAACATATTTGATTTAGTTGTGCCATTTTCAAATTGTGTCATCTGACAAACTTAGTACAGAATACATAATTAGATCATACTACTGTACTTACGATAATGAATGCTGCATTCACGTTACTTGATGCCTCACATTAAGCAGATATTTAATTTTTTATAGCTGGTTTTGACAGGTAACATTTTTTTATCCTGAGCATAAATCTGCCAGGAAGTCTATTTGTACTAAAGGCTTGTGTTTAGTACATTAAAATGTTGCTTTTTAACTGGCAAATCTGTGCCAGTATTTTATTTTCCAAGCAAAATATCTTTAAGGAAATTCATTGTAATTACAATTTCTTTATTGTATGATCTCATTAGCGGTATAAATGAGGCTTTAAAACATTTAACATTACAGGTGTTTATCAAAATGTTATGCATTCCATGAACTAAAGCCTTCTGATACATTTTTTAAAAAAAAGCAACTTTGAAATATTTGCTGGCAGGAGTGAGCAAAAGCACCAAAATGTGAATCGAGAGCAGACAGCTCTGAACTGGATCGGGTGGATGAAAGTGCCCGTGTGTATTTTTGTTTTGGCATGTTTTATGGAGTAGCCAAGAAGTAGAAAATAAATCATGAAGAGAAAGAATAAAAATGTGAGAAAGCCTAAACATGGTACTGAGTTTCCTATCTGAATGTAAAACTGAGGGTCCTGTCACTTTGTGGGAATTGCCTTGTATCTGCTGCATGTAGTGACTGTACCATAATCCTAAGCAGTTATTGTTCACTGCTAATTTATTATTCATAATACTGGGTTTTGATAATTCCTCATGCTGGCATGCTAGCCTGTTTTGCTGAAGGGGAGGATGCTGTGGATATGTTTGTGCATGATACTGAGTAACTATATTCACAGAGCCAAGTTTCTCTCCTAGAGGAACAGAAAATAATCTACCTTGTCACCAGATCTTGTCTTCAGTTGATCATTAGCAATATGAATGTAATGAGAAGAAATTGTTTTCAGACAATATGCAGAAAACTCTTTTAAAAATACATAGATACTCTTATTTTAGTTTCATCACTCATAATCTCTGGTTATTTTGGCTGCCAGAAAAAAAAAAAGTGAAACAGCTTGGAAGTCTCCGGGCAGTCCCTTTGGCTACAGAATTCTCAGGCTGCATTTATCACAGGAAGATAATTTAAAGTGGAGGAAAATAATTTGTCCCTATTGGAATTGTGTGCTTTGCTTTCATAATGTGTGTATCCTCTGTAGGCTGAATAATGTGGGACCAGTGGTGAATAATCAGGGACCTGACTGAATGCATATTACATTACTGGAAACACTCTTGTTGATTTAATGTGGACTTTGGATCAGGCCCTGAGGGTGCAGAGCAAGTCCAGCCCAGTAGATGAGGGCTTTAATAGACCTTTCTTCCTTTAAGATGCTCTGGAATGCACACAAATACACATTGGGGAGCCTGGAGAGTACACAGATAGGTATGTGGAATAGAGGCTTATCTACAAATAAGTCCAAGAAGAGGAAGATTATATTTATCATAAAGCAATTGGGAAAAAGCAGTGTGTCTGTGAATCAGACCTTGCATCTTCTCCTTTATCTGTGGAACCGATAGTGGGAGAAACATTGACATGCCCTTGTCTGTAAAGTTTGCATTTCTGCTTCAGAATGGAAAGCCTTCAAAACCTTTGAAACAGTGACACCAAAGTGGTGATTAACTTTATAGGCTAAATCACCTTCATTAAATTTAATGTGATCAAATTAAAGCTTTGCCTTTTTTTTAAGCGCTGCTTTAAAAATGAAACAATTACCATTGCTACTTTTGGGCCTTGAATGCAGATACGGCAGTCCCAGAGATTGGATGCTGTCAAAATTTCCTGCCTGCATTGACTGAAATATGAATATTTTATTCTAAATACCCTGGTTATAGCCTGCTTCTCATGGTATGGTAGAATTTAATGAACACTCTTTCCTTAATAATTCTATGTTATTTAGTGCTTTAGTAAAAAGGTAAGGGGACATAATTCTCTGATGCATTGAGCAAATGCATTGTGACAGTTATTTAAATTGTACTTTGAATCACCTGTGCCCTATCTCTGCAGCTAATTAATAACTTCTACACCTGACTTTTTTCAGAGACACACACACACACCCCTTTTGTTTCTCATATTTACAGTACTGCTTGGTGCATTGTTTGAGAGTGTTTGCTATAAATTTGACAAAGAGGAACAGCCATAATGAGTGCAGATGGACAAAGATGATGGCTGCAGGTGGCAAATGGGAGCTGGAAGTGTAATGGGTACAATTTCAAGGACTATTCAGTCATTATCTGAAGAAAATATTTAAATAGCAGTGTGGGGTATGACAGATTCTTTCATCTGACTGGGTATGTGATAAGAAATCTTGTTGATGACTAGTGGGGGGCTATTTAAGTAACACCTTGCTTTGTGTATCAAAGAAATGGATGACAGGCAAGCAGTTATGGGGACAAGGTGGACAAGTGCTGTGTGAGCTGGAAAAACTGCGCAGGAGCCTCTGGAGTGGGAGTGTCCAGATACTGCTAGAAAGCACTGGCAGAGGCCAGCTCTGGAATGTAGAGACAGAAGGGAAAACAGCCACATATTTAGCAGAAATTGAAGTAGATTTCCCAATTTTGCTTATTAGGAAACATCTTCTTGAAGCCAAGAAGAAATTATTTTGCTTTCCTTCAAAGCACACTGGGATCAGGGAGGCTTGTTGTGACTCTAGCTCTGGAGTTGTTTGGGAATGCGTTGTCTCTGGGTGCTGAAGGGATCTGTTGTCTTTAGCCCAAAGAAGGGATCCTCCAGAAGCAAAAACCTAATCCAAGACCAAGCCCAAATGAATGTTGGACCAGTCCTACTCACAGCTGGGGGTGGGAAGACCTGACCCTTACCAAGCTCAAGTAGCTAAAAGCTACAAAGAGTGGATCAGCAAACCTGAAGCACAATGAAACTGAAGGTCAGAAAGGAAAATTGCAAGAGTTCTAGAAGGTAATTGCCAAGAAGTCATGAACTAATGAATTATGCTTTTTTCAAATCCTGCAGATCTTAGCTGGCCTAACAGCAGGTGATTGACAGCTAGTTTCAGAAATAGAAATACAGGTGAATGAATATATTTCCAGACAGTCTTGTGCTGATCACTTTTATTTCCTGCTTGTTTCTTTTGTTCTTTCTTCTCAAGAAGCTTCCTTGCTGTTCACTGCTCTCATTTAAGTAAGCCAGTTAACTAGACATTATAGGCTTAAATGTAATGTTCACAGGTTGTAATCTCTCTAAAGACATAACTTTTGTTGGAAGAATGGTGATGATGCATTAAAAGAAAACCCTCAAAATTCATTGTGTTTTGATTTCAGGGCTATGCCTATATTGAGAAATTTGGCTGAGATTTTAGAATTTCAGATACATATGTGAGCTTAGGAAATCTTAAGGAACTAACTGTAGGTTGGACATTTTTTGTCTTTCTAATATTTGTCTTTGTTCCATGTCTGCTCAATGAAGCTGTATCACTGTGTTCCTCATTCTGTAAAATATTTTTTGCATGTCTAATTCAATTGGTATGTGTTCAGTCTGGGTTCAATTGAGTGTTTATCACAGCAAGGTTTTTCTGTTAAAATAAGTCCTACTTTGCAATAATTTTGTGGTTTTAATTTCCATTTCTGTTGCTTAGTGTACATTTAAGTAAGGAAATTATAGCTTGCCATCTTGGTGGCTCCTTCCTTCAGTAGTACCTGAATGAAAGTAGAGTTTAGTGCTATATTTTAAAAATAAGAACCTTTGTGTGAGCTGGTGAATTTTGAAAATTTTCTTCTATTTTAATTTTCAGCAGTTCTCTGAAATGGCTGCAGGCTAAGTAGTGCACCTGCAAGAGTACAATTATGTCATAGTGAGCTGAGGACCTCTAGCAGAATTGCTTGAAGTGTTATTTATGAGCATTGCAGTCCCTAAGCCTTGAACACTTCAAGATATAATACAAGTAATCCTGTGCCATTTCCCACTTTATCTAGGTGTAGCATTATTATACTTAGAGCTTTCTCATTGTAACTGCACTAATGGGGAAGGGGGAGGAGGAAAGAGAAGAATGTGACAGGCTAATGATAGGAAGGAACCTCATTTCCCAGCAAGGAAGAAGAGCAAAAGATTTTCATGATCTCTTTCTTAGTGTCTTGGTGCTGATGTAAAACCTTGTTCGGCTTTGGACAGAGGACAGGTGCATTGTCAGGAGCTGTATTGGCCCCTAAAAGGAAACATAAGCCTTGTGGTGATCTATTAGGGAGCAACTGACAAGGGCAAGTCTGAAACACTTTCTCTGGATGTGTCCCTCTTTCAGATGTGCTTCCTGCACTCTGCTTACTCTGACGGCTTGAAGAGTGGGAGAGAATGGTAATCTGTGGCATACAAATGCTAATGACAGCACCCACACAAGTTTTGCATGGCAGAAGGCAGCATTGTTGTAGGCCTGCAGGTTGGAAACTGTAGTGTGTTGAGAGAAGTAGCAGACCACAGGTAAAAGTGGGAAACTGGGCAGTAGTCCTGATCAGCAGCTTTCTGCACAAAGTCCGTCTTAAACCCTGATTTGGGAAGGAAGTACAGTTTGTCATATCAGTCTTCAGAGGTTGTTGACCTCTCTTATAAACCACAGCAGAACATGCCAGCTGAAAAGCCCTCTTTCCAAGCCATTTGCAATTTGGCTACTACAGCTACTTTTTTCTCAGTTGGGCCTTTCCATTGCCTTCAGTAGCAATTTAGAAACAGAACCAGTTCCAGTTCCAGCTGTGTTAAACTAGCTTAATGGCTGCCTTTTTATTTTTTTTTTTTCCCCTTTTTTTCCCTTTTTTTTTTTTTTTTTTTTTTTTTTACACTGTTGAGAAGGACTGCTTGCGGGTGGCTTGTATTCTCAGACAACTGTTGATTATTTTCTTGTCATTTTCAGTTCACTGGCTGAGGAAAAATCGCTCTAATAAACAGTGACAACAGTAGGTCTGGTAGCAAATCCCACTCAGCTTGGGGCCTTACACAATCCAGTGCCTGCAACACACCCAGTGGGCCACCCAGAGGCTATTCCTTGTTAGCCACCACTGAGGTATAGCAGCATTGTAATTCTTAAGCACTGGTTTCTCACCCTGAATCACTCTGAGGGCTTCTCTTTGTGTTCACATTGTGAATTCCACTTTCTTGGTCCTAATCCAGCAAATTGGTTAGATGGTGTCACAGTGGCATGTTCATATAGATCATAGCGAGCAATCAAAATGTAGGTGGCAAGTACATAGAAGAGAAAATGCAGTTATTTCGTGGGAGCCCCACTGATTATGCACACACACCACATGGGTAATAAAAAACAGTATCTCTCTGGATGTTATTAAAAGTCAAACCAAGTTGTACATTTGAAATTCTCTGTTAGCAAAGAGTGCCCTCAGGCAGCTCAACTTTCTAAATCTTGATATTATTTATTGAACAGAATGTAAATAACCTATCAGCAAGATTAAAAGGAGTAAAAAGGAAGAGAAACTGTTACCTGTACCCTTTATGTGATACTGAGGGACTCACTGATTCAGTCAACTAAAACATGAGTCACGGAGATGAAGGAAATTTGGTCATTGTTTGTGATACTATTTTGGAAAAATATTCTTATTGCTAGACCTCTAGACATCTGAATTGGAGGAGGGTTGGAAGAACATTGTGTTCATAGAAAACAGTAACTTTTCAACCAGTGTAAAATCCTGTGATTTTTCATTAAGATGCATCCTTACTTAAAGGATGAAATACCTAGATAAATCTCTAGACATTGAAGTCTCATTTCTGATTAAAAACAATAAAGTCACAAAAATATGCTGCTGTGATTTGCATTTGCTATCATCTTTTAAGTCATGCATGAATTGGTGAAACGTGAGGTTACTCCAGTAACCTTCAAACATGAGACAGTGAATGAAATGTCAGTTGGGGAAAAAGAAATGTGAATTGCGTATGGAAATCGAGAAAGCTTTCAGAACTTTCTTGTTGTAAATAGGAGTAAGCTTGGATGCAGCAGACATACGTGGCCAGGAATCATAGTCAAGATGCAACAGAGGAATGACTAAGCAAGCTTAGAAAAGAAAAATTTCCGCTCCTGAATGGAAGCACAAAACTGCTCCAAATGGCTGATATCTGGCTATGGGCTGGTTGGCTGCCGCTGATCATGTGTCAAGGGAACCCGTAGTAGGACCAAAACTGCTATACCCCAGACTAGTCTAGACTGGAGTCTGCCTGGTGGCCAGTGAGATTCAGTGTCAGGGAGCTCAGAGAAGCACTGTCTGCCTTACTTTTTTTTTTAAACAGAGACTGATAGCTCTTCTCTAATGCACTTGTAATTCTGTCAGCAGGCAGACGATAACATATTTTAAGGGAAGTGCCTTGAATCTGAGCCATTTGGACTTTGTGTTATATATATGACAGTATGTTTAGCTTAGGGGTTTTTGCCATATGTGTTAATCATATAAAATAATTTTGCAGTTCTGAAGACATTACTCTATGAACCCAAGAACCTATGGCAATGATCCTTGCATTCTGAAAATAAGGTAGCATAAGGGCTTTTCTAATAACCACTTTTTTGTCCTTCATAAATACATCCTTACAGTATGATGTATTAGCTTTCCCTTACCCCTGTCGGGGTAGGATACAGGAGAACGTGGTCCTTTGGATCTAAGGCAGGGAATAAAGCGTGTGTGAGAGAGCCTCTCTATCACCAATAATACAAAGAAGGGATAGAAATCCCCTGCTTTCTCCTCTAACTAGAGGAAAAGAGAACAGCCTGTCGGTCTAGTAATTTTCTGCCACTAGCTAATGAATATTCTCTTTTACTTTGCATTACAGAACCTTCTTTTGTGGTAAAAGTAGGTGATGCCTTTGGCAGTATAGATGTCAGAGTGACTAGCAACTGATTGCTATAGAAAGATTGAGAAATATGGCAATCAATAATAAAAATGTACATTTTCTTAAGGGAAAAAAAAAACCCAACCAAAAAAAGAAAACCCAGGCATGTAGAAATACATCATTGGAATACCAGCATATTCCAACAGCAGCAGTAGCCCCTTGAACAGAACCACTGTGTCTTCTCTCCTTTCAACTATGGAACTAATTAGCTGTTGCTACTTCCAATTTGTAACCTTGGTCTATTGGTTCATTTCATTTTTATTCTGTCTTTAATCGTAGCATGTCCATCTTGGCTTTATGTGGCATCCAGGCTTAAAATACTATGAATGAGTGAGAGAGCAGACAGGAATGCCTCCAAGCTGAGCTTACCCTGTGTGAAGGTTGTTTTCTATGGAATCACTGTAGATACCCAACAGAGACAATTAGAATATATCTACTCCAAAATACCCTTTGGTAGAGCATTGGTGACTAGCTAATTAGAGGGACTTTTACAGCCCATGGAGATAATGAGACTCCACTGCCACCTCAATAGAAGGACTCACAGTGGGCCACAAAATACCTTGTTGCTTAGCTTACAGAGGGCTGAAATCTGGTAAAGGACTTACATCCTTTTAAGGCTAAGTCCTTTACTTACTCACGCTGATGGCTCATCTGGCTCCTGGGCTCTACTGACTGCCCTGTATAGCCTGCATTATTATCTTCTGTTGCATGTCTGCAGCAAGACTGCCATAAAGAGGAATGTATGTGACAAACTCTTTGAGTGCTGGCCTCTGAGAGTACGCTTCTGTGTTGTCTTCTAGTGTGCATTTATGGATCTCCATTTTATTCCAGCAACCTACTCCAGTTGATTCATGTGCAAGCTTTGGAGCATTTCTTCTGCTTTATTGCTGGTCTGGTACATGAAATTAAAGAATAAAAATTAGAAATTATTCCATGGTTTGTCATTAGAAGTAACTGATGATCAGCAGCTAGTAACACAGACTAATGCTTGAAACATTAAGATAGTATCAAAAGCTGTTTATGAACTGGTAAACTAGAATTCAGTCATTATGGAGATTGAGTCAATCTTTGCAGGAAGGAGTTTTAGCTCTTGTGAACGCCTCGGGACATTAATAAAAGGAGCAATATATTGATAAGGCAGCAGAATTGGGAACATGTTTGTTCTGTAACTCAGCAGTGAGGCCCTGGGTTCTACTGTGTCTCTGTGTAAGCTCACTCCAGTGGTATCTGAGGTGACTCCCAGACTGAGTTCTGCTGCCTATAACCTAGCTATGGAATATAGAATTAGACCCTGAAAATATTAACAGGCACATGCTAATAAAACACAGCGGTAGAGGCTGAGAGCACGCCTTTCCCATCCAGCTTCCTCAAGTATTACAAAAAACGTGTCTGGAGAGGCAGCACAGGGACTCTTACAATAAATCTAGATTGGCCCTTGGCCAAGAAAAGTTATCATTGAGCTCAAGGATCTGGGCATCTCCTGAGGAAATAAAAAAGCCTCATATGCTCATGTTTCTAGCGGCACCATTTACGTTAAATTAAAATAAGTTTTATCCATTTAGCAGTCTGAATAATAAAAGCTGTATACAGCTGCACTAGCACTGTGCTGTGCATTTTAATGACAGGCTTGTGACTACCCTCAAATTGCAACTGCAGTTCAGATGTTTCTTAATGTATCCCAAATATTTTATTAGGGCTTCTTTTAAGTGTGCATGCCAGAGAGGGAGAGGAAAAGAAGAGTAAATAGCATTTAAGATTTTAATAATTCTTTGTTAAAGAGGGTTAATGTAAGGAAAATATGGAAATTGTATGTTTTCAGACTGACAAGCATAATCATTTTGCCAAAACATGATTCAAATAACTGTCTAAATATTTGGAGTGTCTCCTAATAAAAGTCTACTCAACCTGTATTCCACAGTCAGATTAATTTGAAAGCAGAAATGACATACAGTTCAAAAGAAGGCATTAAAGCAGAAAGGACCACATTGTTCTCTTCTGGAAATCATGATTTAATATTCAGACTAAAGCCTTAAATGTTTGTGTATTTTGCCAGCTGTTTAGCAGCTCGAGGCACTTTTGAGTAGTTTCAACAAAATGACAATAAGACTTGGGCAAAGTAAGATTCATTAGCAGACAAATAAGACAAAGCGGGGCGGGGGTGGGGGAAGTAAGGAAAATAGTAAACAGGCTTCACTTCATTCTTACCCTGAGTTTGAAAGGAATGTGTGTGTGTGTAATTTGGAGAGTATTCTCAATTCAAGGGAAAGCCTCTGGGTGAAAATGGGTAGTTACATGTGGCTCACAGTCCCTCTTAATAATCTGTGGGAAGAGTGTCTGTTCCTTACAGTGACTGTTCCCTACAAAAAATAAAAATAGGTTATAAAAAGAACACAATTGTAGATATTTCAGGCTTTGAAAAATAAGAGCTGCTTAGTGCATTAGCTAATAACAATGCTTTAGGCAACCAATGTTGTTTGTGAAAGAAATGAAGGTGCAACATGTAAAAGTATGTCATGTCCAAATGGATCTTTAACAGCAAAGATCTTAGCTGCAGCTCTGCTCTGTCCCTGACACAAAAGTACTTGTGGCTTTTGGCTTTTTTGTCTTAAGATTGGTGCATACATTTAAAATGTATTGCAGAATACTGGATGAGGATGGTCTCCTCTTCTTTTGTCTTACAGCTTTGCAAGTGTTTGGTGCTGTGGATTCATTCTGATCATGCATTGTGTAGTTTATTTGGCCTGCTCTTATTTGGCCTTCTTGTCAGATTTATCTGGTGCTGAGGAAGGTTTTCTAACTTACCAAACTGTTCAGGCAAGACTAAGTAATTTATGTCTGTAGGGAGAAAGCATAAGAGCAGTCCTATATGGTCAAGCTAAAGGAGGTCATAGCCAAGCTGGGAACGTCAGAATAGAGTACTCCAAGTGAAATTCCACAGAACAATAAACCCTATTTGCTCCTTGACACACTGTTGCGAAACAGCACTTAAATAAGCGTACTATAAAAGCTGCATAATAAAACCTGCTGACATGAAGCTGTAGAAGCCAACTCTTCACTTCAGGTATTAATAAGAATTTAGAATTCAGATTTCAACCAATGAAAAAGATTTATTTTGTTCACTTAGCCATGAAGCTGAGTGGTCACCGATTTGAGGAATGTAAATTTAGATCCTTTTAAACTAAATAGCAATTCTATAGTTAACATTTCTCATAACCTTTTCACTCCCTTGGCATGCACACACCCAGAAGTGTTTCTGCCAGTATCTAATTACCCTTCTGATATATGAAGAAATACATCAGACTCCTGAGAGCTATGTTCACCACAAACATGCCTCACATGCACCTTGCTTCCAGCTACAAATGAGGAGTGAAAAGAATACCTGCTTATCTGCCTGTCCTGAGAGTCCCTTGTTAGCAAGCAATACAAGGACATCTCAGCAAGTCAGTCTGTGTCTAAGACTGCATTTGAAGATGATTCCTAGTGCATTGTAAACATGGAGCAAACTGCATAGGTAGTTGTAATGTAGAGGCAAAATGAATAAAATGCACTGAGGGCAGCTAATATTCAGTTATCAGCAGTGGCCTTTAACAAGGTGGAGGAGGCCTCTGGCAAGTCAGGAAGGCTCTTCGGAGGCTGATGTAGCCAGCCATCGGATGTCACTGTTGCACTGCTCAACCCCTGCTAAAAGACTTTCTAGTAAAAATTCTCTCTCAAGGAAGATAACTAGATAAGAATTGGGAGAGGGGGATTCTGAGTCAGATTCATCTCTGTGTGTAAATTGAAGCCAGTAGCTTAAAGAAGATTGAAACAAGTTAGTCAGGTTTTTTCCCACCAGTGTTGAAAGAGGCAGAGTCCATTAAGGCATGGATGCAAGCAGTTGCTTGATTGTAATGAGGGTGGGAGAAGATTGTCTCAGTGATGGATCCTGGCTTGATTCCTTTTAATTTTGATGGATAGATGAGGGACCAAAGCACAAAAAACTTTAAGCAAGGAAGGAAAGAGGGACCAGGCAGTGCAGAATACTTGTTTTCTTCCTACAGTAGGATGAGGGCATTTCCTGTGCAAAATTGGACCATTGCCCCATGCTTCAATTGTCTTCAAACCATTGAAAATATATCATTTATCCTTATTTTAGTCCCCACGTGGTTATTGTATTCTTTATCTGCTTTTGATGGTGGTGCACTTTGGGTCATCTGCTCTTAATTTGTACCTTCTTAGCACATACATACTGTAGTATTTATCTGATAATTACAATCAAAGCAGTGTATAAAGATGTTTCAGAGCATTAAGTGTTGTGGACCTATTAAGGAAATAACATGTTTCCCAGTGTTACTGTACATGTATCTATAACATATGTATAGGTCTGGTAATGAAGGAAAGATTGATAGCAATGATTAATCTACAGTTCCATATCAAAAATGATCCCTAATAGGCTACATTGCTTTTGTGCTTTATATATGTACAGTTACATCCACGAGGAGATTTTAATACCTTAGGTTCCCATAGCTTACTTTGGAAAAAGTAGTTTAAATTATCTTAGATATGAACATTATCTGTCAAACAAGTTGGTAAATAGGTACACTGAGTTATAGGGAGATAGCTCTGCATTTATTGTTAGATCTGGTTTTATTTAACACCTTAATAATCTCAAAGGCACATTAAGCAGCATGGCAAATAAATTTGCAGGTTACATTTTGGAAGAACTGTGAATACCTGTGAGATCAGATGATAACTTAAAAATCTTGCAGTTAGAAATAGGACAAAAAATAATAAATAAAGTCATCTAGGAAGTGTGCAAACAAAGAAGCTAGTAAGAGAGCAGTACTTCAACACAAAGGAGATGAGATAGTGAAGCCAGTGTAATTTTACACTGTAAACTGCGTGTCAAATAATGGGGAAGGGATTGTCAAGGAATAGTTGTAAGATTATTATGTAATAAACTAGGCATGGAATAATGATAAAGACTAAATTCCTACATTTGCTTTGACTTGCTGTGGATTTAGCATACCAAATTCAAAATCATTAGAATGCTACTTGTTTCTTGAAAGCCCCAATGTTCCTGATGCTATTATGAGTCTCATTTTTAATTTTCAATGAGGTTTTAGCTTCTGGTATTTAAATAAGAAAAAGAATTACTTCATATGGGTAGTAAAAAGAAACTCAAGTAATTGAAAAGTGCTGTGGTTTTTTTAATCTTATCTTGGTACATTTGAGTCCTAAATGGTACCTACTACTTCAACAATTCTTCGCAAAAGTGAAGGTAGGTCAGAAAAGGTAATTTAAAAAGAGTGATTAGTCAGAAAGGTGATTAAGATAAAAGAGTAAACTGAATAAATAGAAACAATTTGCCAAAATGACGATAAAACAGGTATATAATAAATATTTGAGATCACTGAAACATGATATGAACAGGAATAATAAAGGGGCTATTAAACAACAAAACAAATCATAGAATATTATTTGAAGCAATGAGTAAATTATGCTAGATGGTAGAAGGAACATAAAGGAGGAAGTTGGTTAAACAGTGTTTGAAACAGGATGAAAGACCATGAGGCAAGAAATCAGGCATTTTTAGGGGGATAAACTAAGTAGTGCCCTTCCCATTCCTAATCCTGAGTACACTGTAAGGCACACTTCCACTTTGCCCTTCCACATTGTACTAATTTTCATTCTGCTATTATTGTGACGCTTAGCTTTCCTGAAAGAAGTGCAAGGCCAAAGGTAACTGAACTTGGTGAAGACTACAAAAATAGAATCATAGAATCATAGAATCAGTCAGGGTTGGAAGGGACCACAAGGATCATCTAGTTCCAACCCCCCTGCCATGGGCAGGGACACCCTACACTAGATCAGGCTGGCCAGAGCCTCGTCCAGCCTGGTCTTAAACACTTCCAGGGACGGGGCCTCAACCACCTCCCTGGATAACCCATTCCATGGCTTCACCACTCTCATGGTGAAGAACTTCTTCCTCACATCTAGCCTGAATCTCCCCATTTCCAGCTTCATTCCATTCCCCCTAGTCCTATCACTACCTGAGATCCTGAGAAGTCCCTCCCCAGCCTTCCTGTAGGCCCCCTTCAGATACTGGAAGGCCTCCAGATACTGGAAGACTCATTGCTGGCAATAGGATTACAGAAGAAAATATTCTGAAGGCTGCACTTGGAATTTTTAATAGGAAATGCCTTTCCAAAAGACAAATGAGAATACTGGAAAAGAGAGCTTCATTGTAAACCTAGATAATCCCTAAGGCTCAGGAGCATATTTTAAGAAATACATATCTCAGTTCAAAAGAGGCTGTTTCTTTAGCCTTTTCCTCTATTAGAAATGTGATTTCTGCCTGCCATGTTCATGATCAGATGGGGAAATACCCAGTGATTTGCTCACCCTAGTCCCTTTCCTGTCATCGACAGGCCCCTTCACACACCAACACTTGCTGTGAACTGAAGTAAAATCAAAATGTACCTTTAGGGGTGTTTGTGTACATGTGTTCTTTCTTCTTTCTTTGAGATGTAGTGGACAGTGTCAAACAGCTCAAGTTTAGGGGTAAAAATATAAACCCTCAAACTGTGAAGACTGGCAAAAGGACATAAAAAAGTTCCCAAGACGGAGCTTTAGATGTTAATGAGAACTATCAGTGCACAGTAGAAAATGGCATAGCGTGCTGCATAGATTACGTAGGAATGCAATGGCAGTGGACAGCAGAATTTTCATGCTCTGTAAACAAGGATCTGTTTGAGCTTCACACAGAATTTGAAATGATTGCCTTGACTATATACAAGGATGCAAATAACTGCTAGCAGCAGGTTCTCCATAGGTGGTTCTAGAAAGACAGGAGTATTTGTATTTAATGAATTCTAAGACTTGACAACTGCTGGACAGCATTAACAGTTTTTCACTTTTAATGTTCACGTTTTAAGAGACTGCTTTCTGATACATACTGATGACATTTTTTCTAGCCACATCTGGAGTGTCTTTAATTGGTTCTGCACATGTTGCACTTGTTTCGCCTTCCAGTGAATTACCAGAAGCCTCCCCTCTACTAGTGTCCAACTGTGTGTTCTTCTTTCCTATTATACTTTCAGCTACTGTGTTCCTTCAGCATACATATACAAATTTAAATTGCTGTGTAGACAGTTTTGTCTCTGATTACAAGCGCAATTGCTTTTAAATATGTCAGGTAGCCTGTTGCAAAGGCTGAATGCCTATGCAAGTATAAACAAGAGGAATTCCTAGATAAATGTATAATCATTAGGAAGGAACCTTTAACTAAGCCAAAGAAGATTGCTGATGCACATTCATAGGCTCTGATCCAGCAAAGTGCTTAAACACCTGTTTTACACTAAGAACACAAGCAGCCCAATTGAAGTTAATGGGACTATTCAGGCTTAAAACTAAGCACATAGATTGAACAGTTGGATTTGAGCCAGGAATATTAACAGGTAGGAGCCATTGTATTTATGAATTGTCTTTCTGTCATGCAGCAAGTTAGTAAAGCACTATCTGTTACAGTGGGATTGCTTGTACTTTGTGCAGCCACAGAAATTGAAGAAAGAGGAAGGATGGAATAGTTCCACAGAAAGGAATTAAAAGCCCCTGAAGTATGATCACACTATCTGCTTCCAGGCACCCAATGTTTTTCACCCAATGAAAAGTGCTTTTCTAACATGGCATTTTCTGAAAAGCAGTAAGACACGTGTGCATGTATGCCATCACTGTCTTTGGGCTGGCACTGCATCTGCAGAACCAGTTCTACCTAATGCTCTGTACAAATGTCTTTGGCTGTCTCTCATGCAAGGAAAATGACGCTGATGAATAAAACAAAAGAATTTGCTAACTCTCCTGTCTGAAATCACAGCATGTACTAATGAAAATGCTAGGTCTGCTTTATTTGAATGCAGCTCGACGCAGAATCTCCACCCCGATTTTCTTTGTGTGAATCACCCATTCCCATTGAGAGTGAAATGAAATTCCTTTCCTTACATCCTAATAAGTCCGAGGAACATTATGCAAATTGAAAAATGCACCTTTGTCAGAATGCTGTCAGGTAGCACCTTTCACTTTGGAGCACTATTTGTAAGCACAGAGAAGCATCGAGAAAGTAGTAATAAATTGCTCTGGTACACTATTCTGGCAGCTGTTAATAAATCAATGTGAAGGGGAGTTCTGAAGGGCAAAATGTTGCTGTCGGTAGGTGTCCAATTTAATTTTGCTCAAAATTAATATTTCGGATATGATAAGTGAGCTGGCAGGAACAGATTTCATGATTAATTCTATGGAGTCAAAAATGCTTTGATGGCACTTTAATAGCAGCTTCACTGATCTAAAAGTCCCTTCAACTAACCAGTGTGCTTGAGTTCCCAAATTATATTATTAAACCTCTTCTGTTAGTTTGTAAATAATGCAATGTTGCATATTAAAAGGTGAAATTAATATTGCTCCCATTTCTACCCATGTAAACTAGGTGGGGACTTGACTGGAATTAACTTGGATATGTAGTGGTTTAAGCAGCATCAGGTAAAGGTCAATGCTTTTGAGAAAAAAAACATAAGTTATTTTGTTAGATACCCAATTCTCTTGACCCTGCCACAGGAGAATTTGAATGACCTTGGGTTTGTGCTGGAATAAACCAGAGAAATGTTTGAAGGTTCATTAGTATCTAGTTAGGGTGGGCTGAGAAAGCTTTTAAACATAGAATGATGTTAACAACAAATACGCATTTTGTTTTCTAGTAAAGACCTTTTATCCCTGCATCACAGGGACCTTTGCAAATGCTAATCAGTGAGGATTTGCAGTACCCTTGTCAAATTTCATACCTAACATTTGTATGTACAAAACCGTTCTCTTTAATGGAGTTGTCCTTTGTATTGGACATTTGCTGATATGCCAGCTTGTGAAGGAGATTCTTCTATTATCATTTTACTGATAGAAAAACTGAGTTACAAAGGGCAAGCTCACATCTGAGTTAAATGCCGCCTTGAATCTGTAAGTATTTTACAACCTTTTGCTGTTCATTTTTCTTGTAAGCCACAGAATTCTCGAATCTCAAGACAGGCATGGTTCTAGAGGTTTGTATAAGTAGAAAGGCACTGGGGGTGGAGTGTTTGGATGTACATATGCATATTAAAAACGAGGAGAAGGTACATTTATGCAATACAGATGAAAAATCATGCAGATGCATAAAATGTATAAGAAAACTGATTAACTTTAGCAATGTAAATTACCCTTATGTTTATGCATTTCTTTAGTTTAGAATATTCATTAAAAGCCGTAGAAACAAGGCATGTTGCTATCTGTTTCCAAGAAGGTAGTGTTCAACCTGATTAACTTGTATTTTGAGCGCAGTGTATATATTGAATTTGTGTAGAATCCACACTTTATTCCCTTTGTAGCAAAGTGTACACAGGGTGAGTGAAGCAAAAGCTTATGTCATTTTTACCTTGAAAGGAACTGTTTTCAATGGAGTTTGCATCAGCACATCTCTCCCAAATTTTATCTGCTAATATTAAGAGCTGGATTATGCCAAGTTCAACACAAAGCCAGTAAACCCAGGAAAGTAATCTTAGTGGCAGAAGTAATATAGAGGGCAGAAGAATTTGGTGCTTGGGTCCCTCCTCTTCCTGTGGCTGCTCTGCATGCTCTGTGCAGTGAGTCTCAGCTTGCCTCCCTTGGCAGCCCCAGGACATGTAGGCATGTGTGTCCCCACTGCAGAGCAGTTGCCCATCAAGCTACATGAGGAAGATGATTAACCACCAGTTGGCCTGTGTAGGTGGGAACAGAAAGTCACACACAGCTTTTCAACTCAGCATTGCATCTCTGCTAGAGTCATGCTTTCCGTGGGCCGTGACACTGGTCCAGACTTCCATCTGGTGGTACTTCTTAAAACCTGGCAGACTGAACAGGAACCGGGGTTTGTGACCAGTTCTGAACTGTAGCTCCTGTACCTCAAGCCTGGGTAATAACCCAGGATGTGCCCTAAATATTCCTGGTGGCATCTGGGCATGCCAGAAAGTTTCTTCCTGCATTAACCCTGTTATGCCTATCCTCAAGTGCATTGCTGCCATCAGCTCTGCTTAGCCTGTGGATCCAAGCTCTGTCTGCAGGGGATGTGGGCCCAGCTTTGACAGAGACTCACTAGTTCAGACATTCTGAGTTGCAAATACACAGAAGACTGCCACTTTCTGTCACATCAGAAAGCATTAAGAAAGAACAATGTAAACCAAGCATTGTTCGACATCTAAACTTCAGCTGTCAATCACAGAAGAATTTCTGAGGGGCTTTCTTCTATGTCTGGATGAGTAAATGAAAAGGTGAAAATGAAAAATAAATTCTCTTATATAAATGGAGCACTTGGATTATAAACTAGATGTTCTGTTTCTGTGGCAACACAGAGGGACTGAAGGCTCTTATAGTAGTAGTTCTCTGACTCATTCCTTGAAATTAGTACAGTCTTTTAATTTGAGGCTGTTGGTTTGGCAAAAGAACTTCAGAAGCAGCACTTTGATGTCTTTTTGTAGCTGAGGAAAAGCCTTTAATTAGGTCACCTAAACTTCATTTTCTTTCAAACTGTTCACTTTCACAATTCCTTTTTCCTTTCTTTCCTTTGATGTTTCAAAATATATGCTGGTGATATTTAAGTTTATTTATTATGCACTGACATTAAACCTTTGCTATTAACATTTACTTATCTGCTTGAAAATTGATTAATTAATGAAGTGTAGAAGGAGAATTATTCATTCATGTCTCATTTAACATCCTACATGTTTGTCACACTATACATATGCTGTACTCTGTAGCAGGTAAAAACTGCACTGTAGGGAAAAGGGTGTTGTGTCTCACAGCACAATGGCTTTCCTGGGTTTAATTCCATGTGTAAGATGAAAATTAATTTGAACTAATTCAGTAAGAATGGCCCAACTTCTGAGCTGACTGCAAAGTCAAACACAGAGAGATCAGTCTGACTGTGGGAAAATAATAAGAATTCCATAGGACCTAATGCTGGAGTATTTCATTGCAGTATCTAACAGTTCTGTATGTATATTGTTTGGAAGATTCAGAGAAGAAAGGTTTTGTTGATGTGCATGTTCAGACATGCAGGTTTTGAGAGTTTGTACAATTATTCTTATACAAAGGGGGAGCAGAAGCAGTACCAAATGACCTGTCATGCAATTGAAAGGATGGAATTCAGCCTGTGCAGCAGTACAGACCATTACCCACACACTGTTAATGTTCTGTATTAGCAGTCTCATACTGAGCACAGTGCTGGTCATAGCTGGATCCTTATAAAGGCTGTAACTCAGCTCTGGTAAATGCTGATGAATATTTGTGATGCCAGTCTGTGAGGCATCTAATGAATGAAATGAATTTACATGAAGCATTGAGTGACTTTTGTGCTTGATCTTGGTCTTTGTTTAGGAGCTGAAGAACAGTTCTGCTTAGGGTATGATGTATTTACAGGGAGTTCTTCAGATAAACCAGAAACTGGCAGTTGGTTCAACAGATTGGCTTAATTTTCTAGGCTTAAATATGTGGATCTGTATCTCACCTTGTAAAGGACTGTAGAGACACGTGGTACCTCACCTGGTATAATAAAATATATCAATTGATAGAATAAAATAATTAGTAGGAAAACACAGACAAGTTTGGGAACAGTATGTCAATGTTTTCTGTGAATATGGTACTGTACTGAAAAAATTACTGTATAGCAGTTCTCCCATAGTTTTTAGATCTGTCTTATCTGCTTTTGTTTGTGGATTTGGATTACTTGGTTTTGTTTTGTTGGTTTATTTGGTGGGGGTTTTTTGTTTGGTTGGGGGGTTGTTGGTTGGTTGGAGTTTTTTTTGTTGTTTGGTTGAGTATGGTTTTTTGGTTGTTGTTGTTGGTTGGCTTTTGCTTGTTTGGTTTGGGTTTTGTTTTGGTTTTCAGTATTTTTTCAAGGAAATTCCCAGTTTAAAGCACAATAAGGTATATGTAAGACCAGAATACACACATGTGTCCCTTTTATGTTCAGAAGCATGTCTCCTTGTCAGTGTTGTGTGGCTGTTGGGTTTTTATGGTTCAGAATGGGGTAGCTAATAGCAGAGCCCCATTATGTCAAGCTCAGGCTTCTTAGGAATGGAAATTATTTAAGAAAAGTAGTTGTGCTAGTGCATTCCAGGGTGTAGAGAAGACTGACTGACTTGTCATTGGTTGTGTTTTGGTTTTGTTTTTCCACAAGAGCACCATTGTTCCCTGCAGAATATTCCCCTTCTTCTCTATAGCTTTATATAATCCAGATGGACAGAAACCCATTGTTGCTACAATGAAACAAAAATTTAGGAAAGAACAGGATCATACCACCGTGTACTGAGACTGTAGTCAGGCATGTGTGGTGAGCAGGAAAGCATTGAAGGTTTTGTGCTTGTAGGAGATGCAGAGACAAAGTGAAGACATCACAGTGTGATCAGGAGCAAAACACTGTTCTTCCAGTAGGTGTTTTTTATACAGAAAGACTGATGGGGGAGCAGGGAAAAGGGGTAGTCAAATAGGAGATATGTGACATAAACCAAAAAAAATCTTGTGATGCACCTTTGGGGAAATGTTGGCAGAAAAATATGACACCTGGTACATCATCTATTGCATTCCAAAGGGGTAAAAAATATGTTCTTGTCAGTTTCTGTAAACACCTCAGAGATGGCTCAAGATGGTGTGATGGTATTGAGAAAGAAGGGAACTCCTGCAGAAGCAGGGAAATTAATGTGAATTTGGTACTGAAATTTTAATGCTCTCTTTCAGTGCATCATAGGTTGAAGCTGAATGCCCACAATATGTTACATTTGTTTTTCCTGTTCTCTCATGCTTTGATTAGACTACACAAATAGAATCATATTAATTGTATGTCATCTTGCCATCTGCAATTGAAAATCAAGGCTGTAGCATGCAGCCTTTTGATTGAGATGCAAAAGAGCTTCTGGTAGTACCTTTTTATAAAAGAATTTTCAGTTCCTGTTTTGCAAAAAGTTATATTCCACACCACCCCTTCTCAAAGTTCTGGCAGTCCTCTGAGTTATTTTAATGCTTAGTGATATTTTTTTCTGCTGAAAGGCGATGATTGAAAACAAAAATCTCCTGCACCTAAAGGTATTCCTAATGCTCAACTTACTGATACACTGAGGTCAGGTTCAGTGCTGTCAATACCGGAAAATAAATATGTGTAACAGAAATCTTCCTGCAGGTTTAGGATGATTAGCATAACTTCTTTTATCGTGAAAGGAAATGAGTCCAGGCCATCTACAAAGAAGATGGAGAAAAATTATTTTTGATAGTGTGTATATTCTAGCATGGACTTTGTGATAGCTCTTTAGAAGATGGTTTTTTACTTACTGTTAAGTAGCTCTTACTGAAAGAAAGAGAAAGCAGCTGATCTGTTTGCCAGCCCACACAAAGCCATGGTTCAGTTGTACAGTAGATGTTCTTCTTTGTAATACAGAATACAGAATTAACCAGGTTGGAAAAGACCTTTGAGATCATCAAGTCCAACTAATACTGCAGAGCTTCTAAAATTCCTGTGCCCCCGATGTATTTGTTCATAGCATGATTTTATTTGTATTTTGCACCCTTAGAATGACCTAAGATTAAACTTGCATGCCTGGGTTCTTGTTAACTTTTTTGTTTGTGCAGTGCTTCACACCTGTGTAAAATGACAGTGCAGTAGGGTTTGATCTCTAGGGTACAAACAGCTAAAGCAAGACCATTTTCACGCACCTTCATTGAGTTTCCTTTGCTAGAGAGGTGTGAAAAATTGGTTGGGTGCAAGATGTGCCTAGTCAAGAGTCCCCGACTTGCTGCTGTCCTGTCACAAAGCCAGCTCAAATGGGTATGAATGTCTCCCATTCAGATTTAATAGTAATTATACACAGGATGTCAGACACTTCATGCATTCTCAGTGTCTGCACAAACGTAAAAGGGAACAGAGAATTTAATTTGTACTCAGCATTGAGGTGTCTGATTTGTAGTGTGACCTTCAGTATAGATTGGTTACCCTTATACAAGCTTTTAGCAAGCTATCCTCTAGTTAGCTCTCAACCCATTGCTGTGTCTGATACCTTACTTTGCGTCAGACACTGTAGGACTGTGTGTATCTGTAATTTCTGGATGATTTTGATAGCAGCTGTGGTTAGTGAGATTCTGTGAAATAAATAATCAACAGTACCCTTTGGTTCAAACTTGCTTATCTCACTACTGATAAGCTTGGACACTTGGGACCTTGTAACTTATAAATCATTGACAGTAAAACATGAGAGTATCTGCCCAACACAGAGATTCTTCCATCTTTCATGAAGGATCTGTCATCTAATTGACGCCTTTAGTCTGAAGTTTCTGAAACCATGTTGCTCTTAATAAATGTTATCTAAGCATTAAGCTGTCATTGATCTGTACACATTAAGGAAAAGCAAAGCCAGCACGCTGTGGAGCACTTCAGATTTGCATTTTGTGTAAAATGCTCTGAATAAAGCAACGACGCTCAGTGATATGCAAAATAATCCCCACATATTATCACTGGCAAATAAAGTGACACAACTGAAGGACAGGCTGCTTTCACGATAGGGTGGCTGCTACTTTAGTACTCAGTTGTAGTCAGAGTCCTGGACTGTTAAAGGATAGCTGGTTTTAATGATTGCTGTACTCATAAAATTATTTTATCTTGTTCTTGGTGTTATGGGGGGTCCTAAATGTCCTGAACATCTGTTGCTCTTCTTTCTTACCTCTGCTGTCTTTCTGTGGCTTAGCAGGGGCTTCTGTTACACAAACATCTGATTTAGCATTCAATGCTACCAAGGATAAGAAGTCATGAAGGCAGAGAAGAGTTTTCTCACGAGAGAGCATTAGCAGCCACTGAGACAGAAATTCTGACTTGGTTCTGAAGGGGCTGACTAGCTGCCCTGTTACCTCCTAATGAAAGCAGGTGAAGCTTCCAGTGCAATGGCAGTTTTTACCTTACGGTCTGTTACCAGTTATGCTTACAAAATAAAACTGAGACCTCAGCCAAAACTAGCCAAATGTTACTCAAACAGCTGTGGTGAAACATGCAGTGTGCTGGCAAATTGTGTGAGGCAGCTCTATGGCAAAATGTTTGTTGGTTTTTTTTGCTATCTCTTGCATGAGTTTCTTGAGAGGAATAATTTACTTCATTGTAATTCTATTGGCACTAAAGCTCTTGCATATAGGACTGATAAATGTCACAAAATCATACTCTTAGTGTTATTTTAAGGGTCAAAAGGTTTTGTTATACCTGTTCTTATTACTATTATTAAGTTCTTATAGCCTGTAAAATAACTGGGCATGGAGAGAGGTATGAGGAGATGGAGACTCACAGGTGTGCTGTTGTAACAGCTATTGAGTTTATTTGGTTTGCTGTCTGCCACTGTGTCATCCTTATTTGGCTAAAATGCTGAAGAGGAGACAGTTGTGAAGTATGATATTTAAGGAAAGAAATTGTCTGTGGCTATTAAAAGTGCCTTGTTTTTCATAAAGATTCATTCCACTTAACCACAAAAGAGAGACTTTTAATTAGACTTTTGAATCCCATTAGGAAAAACAAATACCAATACTTAACTACTCATATATGACATGATGGAAAATTGCTAATGTAATTAGATTTTAATAGTGTTAATGACTCTCATTTCTTATTAATAAGAATTAATTCTAATGCAAGAATGTATGAAAAATTGTTGCTGCCTGCTTTCCTGCCCTTGAATGTAAAGCAGTTGTGTGTACTTGAAGTCTTATCTTCCCGTTCCATGAAGTCAGGTGGTGCTGTGGGGTTTTGTATCGTCGCAGCCTACCTGGCATATAGCAGGAGTGATTGGGATGGAGTCAACAGGTACACATTTTTAAACATAGCAAGTGGGGTTTGCATTCTTAGAAGTATTGCAGCAAGCATTAAGATGTTGTAAAAGAGACAAAATTCAAACTTGAGGTCAACATGTAAAGGCAAACGGCTTTAACCAGTTCAGGTACAGGTGCCCTAACAAATTGCAGTGGAAAGGTTTTTCATTAAGACTCTTGCCAAAATTTGACTAGTGGAGAAAAGTGTGCTGATACATGGAAAGATGTCTGGACACTTCTGACTGTCAAAACTTCTCAAGTGACCTTGTTCAAAGTGTGAATTGTGTATATCAGGTGACACATCAAAATGCTTCCTAGAAGCTGCTTCAGGCCTTGGCCTTTCAAAATGCAAATCTAGACTGCTGGAACATGCTTGCCTTTTTTTTTTTAAAGCAAAAGCCAAACACCCTGCAAAAGAAACCCCAATACTGTGCTCATATTTCTTTCCAGCCTAGTGCATTTTTACTTCCAGAGCCTGCCATTACTTTTGCTGTATTTTCTTTGTGACAGAACATTGCATTCAGGCCCTTAGGCTGCCTTTCATCCTGGCATTCGATAATAATGGACAGTGTGTAAAGATCAGTAATCAAAAGGTAGACACTGCAGCATTGTGTACAAATAACTCTTGAGATATTTATCCTGAAAGACATCCAGGTTAACATTTTAGCTGAGGACACTAGGGAAAACCTACCTGGTGGTGAGCAAGCTCTTTTTTTGTGTTTTGTTTTGTGTTGAGCTGTTGCCCAAGCACATTCAACTGTGTGAGCTTGCAGCCGTTGTGCTGCTGCAGGAGTGAAGCCATCTCAACCTGACAGCTCCCTGGAACTCATTCACTCCTGGCTTCTCCCTTTTTTTGTCATCATCCCCATTTAAGCAGCAATTGCTGGAGGATTCTGCAACCTTGTCTTGTACTACTTTCATGATACTGGTGTAGTTTGCCCATTACTGTCCTCTCAGGCCTGGCAGCAGAGGTAGTTATCCTGGTACAGGCACACGTCTGTTCCGTAACTCCTTCCGGTATGACAAAAGGAGTAAACCAGATGGTATAAGGTGCTTTCCAGAGGGGCAGTTATTGCTATGCCATATGTCATTCTAAAAATTACACCTGAAGTTAAAGTTGGTAATAGCATAAGTACACAAGCAGAGGAGACAGCTGTCTAAAAAGGGAAAACGTTAAAGCCAACAGAAGTATGTAAAAAGTGGCAAAAAGCAAGCGACAACAGAAATATGTCCTTGCAGAACTATAAAAAATCCATATCAACTCCTAGGGTTTAAAGGTCATGTGTAGAGAGAGAGACCCACTGAGCTCCCTGCTGCAAGTCCTGTTGGCAGGTTCTGGGGCTGCTTTTCATCGCACCTGTTGCTTTGGAGAATGCCTTGTGTGTAGGGTGAGCTACAGCCTCCTGGCAAGCTTCTTGATCATGCACATTCCATGGATACCTCTACTTGTTTATCAAAGACTTTGCCTCACAGGCACATGATGCTTTCTGACAACACACCAAAGGAAGTAATCCTCCCCCTCTAGTCTACTCTTGCGAGACCCCACCCACTGTACCGGCACCCACAGTGTAATGCACAGCCTTATTGGAGCAAGTCCGGAGGAGGGTTGTGAAGATGACCAGGGGGCAGGAGCATGAGGACACACTGAGAGAGTTGTGGTTGTTCAGGAAGGAGAAGAGAAGGCTCCAGGGAGACCTTACAGCAGCTGGAAATTTTTGGGAATTCTGCTTTCGTTCTTGATGCCCTCATATAGTGCTAAAATAAAACCATAAGAAGGTTACCACAGAGTGATCTAATTTATCTTCTCATTTACTTGAATTTGAATTAGATGCAAAATGAGAGAGTAAAGAAAGCAGTAATTCAAGTATTTTTTCCAATTTTTTCCATTTTGCTCCAATGGTCCTTCAGCCCTTACGTGCACGATAAAAGTGAGCACTCTGTGCAAAAGATACTTAGGCAACAGACAATATACCAGGTTAACTCATGATAAATTGAGCTGTCCTAGCTGTGAACACATGATTCAATTCCCAAAAGTGATTTAAGTTGGCCCCAACTACTGGGGCAAATGAAGCCCTGGATCTGAATGTCTGGAGCTCTCTACTACCTGCCTCCATATACAGCTGTTTCTGCAGTTTCCCAATACACTGGTCTCTTGTGCACAGCTGCTGTCATACAGCTTCTTGCAAGCACTTCAAGACTTAGCTGTCCCTTTTTGTGTCTGTAGTATTAATGACCCCTTGAGGAAGCAGGCTGGATGGGGTGGAGTACTGAGGTAAGTGGTGAAAGTGGGAGAGTGGAATGTGTGCCTTGAGCAATGTGGAAGCAGGAAGAGAATTTTGGTCTTCTGAGGGCTTCTCAGGAAGCAGAGTGAGAGCCCTGGTGTGTCATTAGCCTCTTAGGATTGCGTCTAGGTCACCAAATCTTGCTTGAGTATATCACTGTTAAGGCTATACTTTTAAGGCTTCCTTGGCTCCTGTTTTGTTTTCAGATAAAGAAATGAAATGCCATGGAGACAAATTCCATATAAACACCAAGCAGACAGGCAGGTCAGCCAGTTTTCAGCACATTATTTTATATGACATATTAAGTAGGAGCATAGTGACGGCTGGCAAAGCACCCAGTTATATTGAAGCCAGTCAGTTGTCTCATGCAGTGGATAGAGATGGTTCTGTTCATAATAAAAGAACAATAAAGCTTTCTGTGAAACCAGAAGTAACATGCTGTATGATGCATTTCTCTGTTACAATTTGAAAATCAGAGGGATTATTTAATGATGTTCCTTCTTTATCTGTGATGTTTTGAACAGCAGTAATTGTAATCTGCCTTCCCAGAGTCAGAGATTACTAACTAGTTCATTGTTAATTACATCAAAGTTAACAGGACTACTTGCAAATTAAAACAATGCTCACTAAGAGGAAGTCTGGGTGAGTCTCATTGTTAGCCTGAGATATAAAATAAAAAAATAAACAAATGAAAACCAGTTAATTCTCATGGCAACCTGTTGGTGACAGCAAAGTTACACTGAAGTGCAGTGTACATTCAAAAACAAGCAGAGCCGCCTTGCATATTCTCAGAGAGAGATGGACTCAACAGATTTTCATTAAATTGCTTAATTATGTTTATATAAAAAGCACCTGGTTTCTTCTAGTTTTAAAGTGACTGTCTGACCCACTGATGCCTTGGCTAAGTAAAACAGTGACTGCAATGAAAATTGCAGATGCCAGGGTAGGGGATAACCCTTTGTTTCTTTTAGGCAGGAACAAAAATTCTCTTTCAGAAAGCAAATTAAACTTCATCTGTGGTAGGAACAAAATTTTTGTATTCAGAGAGTGAATTAAACCTCATCTTTCAAATAGAGTCACTGTGTTGCCTTTCTTTGTGGGCAAATTAATCATTGTGATCAGGTGTGGGCATGAAATAGCAGCTGATGTAGATTAGCTCTAATTTGCCTGCTTCTTTGGCCCCCACTTGGGGCCAATGAACTGTTTGCTGCTCTTGTGCTTCAAGCTTGAGAAGACACAGGACCTTCTTGAAAGATGTGAGAGGATATGTACAGCAGGAGGATTCAGGTATGGTTATTTACTTACCTAGGTAATACCTTGTAGAAAATTATCCAAATGTAGATCCAGTTAATTTCTAAAATAATTTACTGGTGTTAGATGTGGGTCATCTTTCTAGTGAAACTGAAAAAGGAACCAAGGCCTCTTCATTTAAGATCGTCACAGGGGAGAAGCTGTGCCCTCTGTCCTATTCAGCTCAATGAAGGTTAGAGAAGCAAAATCATTTGCTCAAGTGTTTACTGAGGCTTGAGATGATACCAACAGTCAACTACTGAACAAATGTGGTTGCTTTGGCAAGCCTGGATTGATGTTTGAGTATCAAACTATTTCTTCTAGTCTTTTTGAAAAATAAAAGTTCTTCTTCTCTCTCCACCCCCAGTAGAAATAAACTGTTTAGACCCACTCAATCTAAGCAGGGTGCTGGGAGTGAAATCCAGCTGAAACACAGCCACAAAAAGGTTTGTGCAAGTTACTGGGACTAGAAAGAGGTGGATTTCATAAAGGAATAGCTGAGTCATGCTAGTTGGCTATATCTTGGACTATTCCTATCTTTGTGCAGGTAAATGTATTGCAGTGGATGTATTAGGAGTTAAGCTTTGTGTTGAAAGAAGAAGGAAAATAAGCAATAAAACAGACTTGTTTTGATATTTATTTATTTGTATGTATGTAAAGATATGATGGCATAAGTGGCAAAAATCAAGTGATTTGCTCCTTTAATTTTGTCTGATCAGCTGTAACTCTAGATTATCATACATATTTCCTGGAGATGAATCATTCAGTCTGCTTTAAAAATGTGAAATGATTGATACCAATTTTCTCTTGAGAAAGGCATGTTTAGTTAAACTGCATGCTTCCCCTAATGAAATAATCTGCCAAAATCTGGGCTGTTGTCCATAAAATGCAGAGAGGCTGAAAAACAAAGATTGTTGATTGCTAGCAAAGACCTATTTTTGCTGTCAATCAGGGCTTTTTATTTCAAGCTGGACAAAACTTTTAGATGTGATTTTGTAAGCCTTTTTCAGCAAGTCCGTGGCATTTCAGGAAACCCTGTGATCAGGAAGAACACTTCACCCTAAAATGTGTCTCTTTTCATCCTCTGTGTGCCAGTTTGAGCAGATTCAGTTATGTGCTTCTCATTCTCACAAAAATGGCACTTGCACCCATCCATGCTGTCACTCTCCTAGCCCTGCTGTAGCTAGGAATCTACAGAGTTCTATTCAAGAAACTGGGACATCCTTGCAGTATACCATAAGCCATATTGGCACTCATTGTCTTCAGAGAGTGAAAGATTTCCATTTTCTTCTAAGAATAGGAAGTTTGGAAGCCTTGAATGGATGTATCAGTGAGAATTCAGTGCTTTTATCTTACTTAGAGTGTAAACTACACTTTGTAAGAAGCCCATGTCTCAGCTCCATTCCCAACTAATGCATTGTCCAGAGAGTAGATTGCAAAAACTGTAGAGATTTCAGTGTTTTGGTTTTACCAAAAAAAAAAAAAAAAAAAAAAAGTTGTTGCAGGTGAGGATTTGCCAGTAAGGCATTTCTGGAGTGTTATCCTCCATGTTTGTGAGACAAGTGGGGTTGGTGCTACCTAGCTTGATTGACTAGCTTGTGCTAGCCTAGCTGGTGCTCTCTAGCTTGGCTGTGAAGCTGAGCAATGTTCTTTCCTCACAGCTAAGCTGAACTGAGGTTGTGCCTTCACTCAAGAAACAGTTTTTATTTTATTTTTTTTTCCTAAAGGACTGAAGGTACTGTAAAGCTATAAGAAATTATTCTGGGAACGTGGCATCAAAGTGGAAGGTCTCTGATAGCCACCTTAAGTTGCAAGCAAAAATGTGCTTAGTTCTGTTAAAATAGTTTGGATTAGGTGATAACACAGTGATGGTAGCAAGTTTTCATTGAGTCTGTCTTGACATTTTCTCTTTTGTATTCCTGAGGGATGAAAATACATTTCTTCTCTGGGTTTGTAATTAGGAATAGGGCTGTCTGAAGAACTGTTGCTGCGCAGCTCCGTCTTGTGCACTCTTGTAACTTTAGTCCTCTTTGGGAATTCAAGGAGAAACCAGAGATACCAGGTTTGTCAAGCACTTTTCGTGTAATAAGCTTTTTCTCAGATTGTGAAGTGTTGAGGATGACTTATTTCTTTCATTAAGAACCTTTTTAAAAGGTGCAAAGTCTTTTTCTGTCTCATAATTCTCACTTGCACAATTGGTGTCTTTCTTCTGTCCCCCTCCTTCCAGCAGATGAACTGTTCTACTAAAAGTCCTATTTAGACATCATAAAGGGATTTTCAGTCGTGAAGGGGTAAAGCAGAGTATAACGATATAGGTGTTCATCTGTAATGGGAACTTTAAAGGAGGATCAATTGCTGAAGCAGATAGTTTCTCTTTACATACATATGCCTGTCTGAACTAACAGCTATCTGCATACCTATATATAGCTTTGTCAGTGTGATACTGAATGATGGGCAGGCTAGAGATCAAACAGACATGAACCTTGGGGAGTTACTGGAATATGCATTGCTAGTAAATCCAGCTGCCCATCTCAAATGCCATTATGCTGCTGGTCTTCATGTCCTGTTGTGTTGTGACACTGCACTACATCACAGCATTGACACTATACTACATGGCAAAATGCATCATAATCTACCTTGTTGCATCTGGAAGAGGAAAAATAAACATTTACTGTCTATCTGTTTGGATAGCAAACCTCTTATCAGCTCTTACTGTGTTTGTAAGCAGGTTAAGAGGGTAAGTGTCCCTGGTTTGCTAGTTCAACATGTCTGCACTGATAATGCAAACTAATATGTGGTTAAAGCTCCTAGCAAGTTGCTTCTCTCTGCAGTGGAGTACCGGAGGTGCAAACTCTGGCAAACAAAGATTAGTTATAGCTACAAGAAGAATTACCACAGTCCAAAGAATTGTAGGCTGTAGATCCCAGAAGTGGGGAAATTGAAGACTAACTTCTTTTCCTATTTGCCGTTGCACTGTCTGGCAGGTAAAATTGACAACTTTGCTTAATTCTGAAATTCACAACTGGTATCCACGGATTCTGGCTCCCTGCTCCTATACTTTAAATTGTCTGGAAAGGGCTGGCATGGCTGCTGGGGAGACAGAGGAGAAAGGGAGCCCAGAACCAGGGAAATCTGACCTGCTCATTCCCACACAGAGATGTGTTTGGCTGGTAGTTGTTCATAGCTGATAAAGGTGAAGCGGAGCTACAACGAATTCTGAGCACACGTGTTGGTGGTTTTTTGCCTTTTGAAACAGTGACACATGATTGTTTTACTCAAGACAGCTGGCACACAAACACAGGACTTCACCTCTTCTTCATTCAGTGCTATCCTGGAGAATAGAAATTAATTTTGAATGTCACCTCTCATGTGCATGGTGTTAGAAAGGTTCATTGTGGAGCTAGGCATTCAATTCAGGATGTTAAGCTCTGAGTAGGTTAGGAATCATGTAGTTGAGGCCATGTTCTTTCTGAAGGCTGCCTTGTAGGCAATAGTTGGTGGAGGGCATGTAGGATAGGGAAGCAAAGCTAACCTGGAGTGGAAATGAGTAATCTTTGTATTCTTTTTTACTTGTAGAATGCATCAAGTTAAGCTTGTATGTACTGCCAACTGGGTTCATTCATTTATCTTGATAAGAAGTTTCTGTTTCTCCAGGTGTGTGTTGCTGTTTGAGGATGTGGTGATGCCTACTGTATGAAGATGATAGTGCAGGTTGTTTTCTCAGTGAAAGAATATGGAGAGGGTGTTTGCATTTGAGCAGAGCATGATTCTTCTGAGTACTGTAATACTGCCTCTCAAAACCCAAGAAATTGTGCAGGAAGAGTGTGAGAGCTACTTTGTAGTTTCTTCTAGTCTGTTTTGCTTCCTCTGTTTGTATATTCACACACACACAATATATATAAGGATTGTCTTGTAAATATCCCATTGACAGATCTGGTAAGTAGTAACAACACATAAAGATGCCTTGTAAGCAGCATAAGTGAGCTCCAGTGGCAAGCAACACCAGCATCTGCCAAATCAAGTAGTTGAAACTACCTTTCATTATGCAGTGTAAAAGTAATGGAACAATACTGTTAAGAGTGTTATCACAGGAAAATGACTACACCTCACTGAATCCTGACTGTAATGGTGGGGAATCACACTGTTAAAGCATACCAGTCTTGTGGCATAATCACTGAAACAAGCTCTCTGGTGTCCTTTGTAAAGGCTTTATTGCATGTGCTCTTGTATTAACATGCTGCCATGAGGCCAAAATCAGTGACTGTCTTTGTCTGGATCATCCTGGAGGGGACCATACATTCTCCTGCCCCTTTATCTAGGGCTTCCAAATTACAAAGCACTTAGTAGGATTTGTAGTTCTCATTAAATGGTTAGTGATACTGGATTTATCTTGTCCTGCAGGTAAAAGTTGCTGGTCCTTTCAGTTTCATTGCAGAGCTGTTCAGATGAAGCCGCTCCCAAGGCAGAGCAAATGGGCACAGTGGTAGGATTGCATTCTGGCGGGAATAAGTCAAGACTGTTGCAACTACTTTGTTGCTTGTCATAATAGCTACCTGAGTTGTGTGGGTAGGAATGTGAGTGGGCAGCTTTTGTGTGTTCTCTGACCCAGAATCTTGCCAAGGGCCAGTCATTCACTGTTGAAATAAAAGCCCCTTTGACAGTGTCCTGACAAACGCTGTTTTAATGGCAGCAATCCTTCAATGCCAGTAGCTCCAGACCTCTTCCAAAGTGTCTTCTGTCCTCTTATCCCCCGTAATGGATTCCAGATGATACAGTGAAGATGTAATGAGTTCCTACTTACTGAGAACAGAGTTGGTATTTACATTTGCATTTCACTGAACTTTTCTGAGGGAGCATTTTTAAATTTCACCCTCGGGAAAGTGCCTTGCTTCTTTACTGGAAAATAAAACAGTGTCTGCACTTGGCTGTGAATTCTCAGTATGATGTTCACTGTGCTGTGTGGCTTCAAATGGGTGAGAAGGGACAGCAGCAATGCAGCCTGGAGCCCTGGCAGCCATTTCACCTCCAGCTCAGCATCTTGCTGCAAGATGACAAACATACTCACTGCTCTTCTGTGGAGACTAAATATTTCTGGTGATTTTGTTACCCTCATGGAAAATGAAGGGAGGTGGTCTGCAGAAATATGATTTCCCTATCCACACAAAGTGAGGAAAGGTTCTCTGTTTAGTATCTGCCTTTCCTGTAGGCAAACAGTCTGCAGGGGCTGTTACCTGGGACAGTTTGCTAGGTAAGGTTTCTGGGATAGTAACATAATAACTAAAGAGGTATGATGCTAATAGGGAACTATATACTTTTGGGAAGCATTTCATGGTCCCAGTGCTGTTCTGCCATTTTCACAAATAGCAGCTGTACCAGCAGAGACCAAGGAAAGCAGTGCTTTGTGCTCCCATCTACAAGTGCCAGACACTTGAGTGTGGTAGCGCAAGGTCATCTCAGATAAAACACTGCTAAATATTTGTCCTCTTTGTAGCATCATGTCTCTAAGCGGGCATGAGGAGAAAAACTATGGATGAAAGAGGGCATTTTTTTGTTGGTAGGACTCCAACTCTTACATGTTGGATGATAAAATGAGCTGGGTTTTTTTGTTCCTCTTGTCAGAGCTTTACCAAACCCCACATAGTAAGTGCTCAGACTTGTAATAGTTAGATTTTTCAAAAGTAAATGTAACTTCCTATTAATTCTCCTACACTTTCCACGTGTTTTGAAATGAGCCCTTTTCTCTGCATCAGTATGTTATGTGACCCTCAGTCCTTGAAGTACAAAGTTTTATTCTGTCAGAGTTCTTATACAGTCTTGATAAATACAACCTCTTTTAACAGTAGTGAGAACAGAGAGAAATAGATAAGTACATTATATATTTAGAAAAGCAATTCACTCCTACTTGAAAAACTAGGCAAATTCCATGGGAATATTCCTTTTCCTGATCTGTAGTCTTCAGACAGGCAATACAAGAGATTGGTGGTAGGTCTCAGTAGAATTTATCTTCACTTATCCATTTTTCCCTATTTACCCACTCAGCTTACTGATATCTCTTACTGCTGTAACATTCTTCCCTTTGCAATGATCCAGTTCCCTTTCTTTTCAGCCAGGCCTTCTTTCAGCCTTGCTTTCTGTCCATTTCTCTGTAAAACCAGATGAACAGCTGGGTAAACTGCAGGCATGGTTGAGCTTGGCAGGGAGCTCAGACTGGCCACAGCCTTCCTGCTTTTGGCTTCCCCATGTGAGGTTTGTTGCTGTTGCCCAAGAGGGGCAATGGTAGATGATGCTGAGGTCAGGGGACACCTTTCCTAATGCCTCTCTGACAGAAACATCAGCAAAGTTGTTTCTCCTTGATTTTTTTCCATCACTTTTTCTTCTTGCTCTTTGTTGGGGTGAACACATTTAAGGTTTTCCTCTCATGTAATATGACAGAATTAGTGTAGGGAAATGAGAAGCCAGGGCTTAGTCCTGTCTACCAGTGACAACCTGAACTCCAGTACATTTGTATGAGCACAAGGCAGTCCTCTGTAGTTTGTTTCACTTGCAGGCAAATGCATACTGTCTTCATGCCTCTGTGTCTCTCAATAAAACATCACAGATACTGTTTTTGGAGATCTCTTTCATCCACCATCCAGTGAGCTGGCTTGGCAGGGTCACCATTTATCTAGGTCTGAAAATTACAGTTGTTTCTTCCACCTAAAATTTGCCTTGTAACTACTTCCTAGATTTTTATCTAAAGTACACAGTTGATCAGCAGCATGACCATGTGTGTGCACATCCTATTATTAGGCATGTGGTAGAAATATGACTTAACCCAGACTTATTCCAGTTAGTTGTCCTTCAGTACTCTGGAAGCAAATTAATGCTGGCAGAAGCTGACAGGATGGCCATCTGAGTGTTGGGCAATATGAATAAGGTTATAGCCCATGGGAAAGCACATTAGGATGCTGCTTTCTGGCCTCATATCACTTCCTCCGTTCCTGTCTTGCCAAAGAATCTTGTCCATTCCTGTCTTGTCAAAGTATCTTGTCCCCCACCTGCTTGAGAAGGGCTGTAATAACTCAAACTAGTTTGTTGTCGGCAGAGATCTGAAGCATCTCAAAATTCCTGTGGAATTTTCATGTGGAAGATTGTTAGCCTCAGGGCTGTATAGTAGGGTACATTGACAAAAGTTGTGCTTGCTTGTTTCTACTACTGACAGTGCAGTTTTGCCCATCTCTCCCACAAGTCCCAGTACACAGGTCAGAGAAGGCTACTTGCTTGCACTGCATACCTGTGGGCTAATGGAAAGGAGAGGACATATATTTGCTAGCAGGGGTGGCTCTTAGGGCAAGCCTCTAATAAGAACAAGGCATTACTAACTTCAGTACATGGTACAAATCTCTCCATAGATCTAATCTCTGTTTTCTTTATTTCTGACCTTTATTTCATGGCCTTTATTACCACCATAGTATCTTGGTGCTGAAAGGAGGGTTTTTTTGGCTTTGTAAGCTGTAGATATGGATTAATTTTTTTTTTCCTGTAACTGTCGCTTCTGATTCAAGGAAAAGAAGAAATACATAATTTGAACTAGTGCAACTCATATCACAGCCAAATTCAATATTAATGTACTGGATAGGCATACCTGAAATATTACCTTTTAATACCCTTATCAGTGCTTTTAATGCACTTCTTTGTTCTGCCAGCTCAATATGTGGAGGATTTTTTAAAAACTCTTTTTAAAAAATAGGATGTTAAATGGCATTTCATGTTGATTCTCAGCTTCTAATAGGTGTGTGTTATCAATAGCACTTTCCTGGAGGCACACATTGAAACCACACTGCTTACACCATTTTATATTTTTTTTTTTTTTTCAAATGGAACTGTGCTCATGCCCCTAATGTGGACATGATATAATTAAGATAAGTCCTTGGATATCACATATGAGCCCAGATCTCTGTAAATAGAAATGTCAGTGATGCTGGCAGTGCGCTGAATGTGCGGTGGGGTTTTTCGTTGCCCGCATCACACTGCACGGTGTCCTTGGGTGGAGGTAGTGGAAGTCTTTGTTTCAGTCTGTTCCTCGAGGAAAATAAATTGAGTGCTAATCCAAAGATTTGGAATATTTAAAAAGTATTAATCAACCTTCCTAATGGCTGCTATTCGGCTAATCATGCTCAGAATGGCAAATGGTTGTAAAGATGTCAAAGAGATACGCAGCACACCCACTGTTTGAGCTCTTCCCATTCTCATTAAAATAAGCTCTTACGGCCCAGCGGGAGAAATCATGTGATAAAATACTCAAATTAAGAGCATTTAATAAAAAAAACATGGCAGGGAGCTTTGTTAAGGATCTTTTTAGTGTATTTTTGCATTCATGCTAAGGACATCAGAAATAATTTAATCATTGCCTGATTATAAGAATGTTAGAAATAATGGGATCATTGCCTTATCACACGTGGACTAATTCAGAGGCTCATTATTTATTTGTCAAGCATTAAGTATCAAATCAATTTGGCTTGATACTTGAAAGAAGGAAATTTAAAATGAAAGTTGAAATGAAGATTAAGAAGATTAAAACCTAACAAAAGCAGAAAAATTTTGCTTGCTAGAGTCATGCCTGCAAACAGATAGGTGGATAAAGTAAGTCTTATTCTGAAGTGATAATATATTGTGCAATGAATGTTTTATGAGTTTGGACAGAGTGCTATTTTTAGTGCCTTTACATCTTTAGGTTTTGTGTCATCCATAGCTAGGGTTATGTCAAGATTTGTCAAACCTTTTTTGATACTTCCTTTAATGAAAATATCTTCCTCTATAATTGGTTTATAAAGAAGACAATCATATACCAAATTGATAGAATAAAATTCATTCCTCAATACTTTTTATTTGTGTTTGTTTGGAGTGCAGTGAAGGGGAAAAGGTCCCGGGGGTCCTGGTGGATGGAAGTTTGACCAGGAGCCAGCAATGTGCTCTTGTGGCCAATGCTATTCTGAGATGTATTAGAAGGGGTGTGGTTAGCAGGTCGAGAGAAGTTTTCCTTCTCCTCTACTCTGTCCTGGTAAGGCTGCACCTGGAATATTGTGTCCTCTTCTAGGCCCCTCAGTTCAAGAAGGAGCTCCGGGAACTGCTCGAAAGAGTCCAGTGCAGAGCCACACAAAAAGATTAAGGAAGTGGAATGTCTTCCTTACAAGGGGAGACTGAGGAAGCTGGGACTCAGTTTGGAAAGGAGACGACTGAGAGGTGACCTCATTAGTGTTTATAAATATGTAGAGGGTGAGTGCCAAGAGGATGGAGTCAGGCTCTTCTCAGTGATGCCCAATGACAGGACAAGGGACAGTGATGGAAGTTGAAGCACAGGAATTTCCATGTAAACATGAGGGGAAAAAAATTCACTGTGAGGGCAATGGAACACTGGAACAGACTGCCCAGGGGGAGTTGTGGAGTCTCCTCCTCATTCAAGACCTATCTGGTTGTGTTCCTGTGTGATCTGCTCTAGGTGATCCTGCTTTGGCAGGGGTGATGGACAGTCAGATGATCTTTTGAGATCCCCTAGTATTCTGGGGTTCTGTGTGAAAAGGGTTGGGGCTGAGTTTTGAAAGGTCGAAGTTCAAGGTCATTGTGTTGCTCTCCTTTTTCTGTAGCAGCATATGTATAGGTGTCTTTGTGGGTGGCTTTTGGTTGGGGTTTTTTTGGTGTGTTTTTGTTTGTTTGGGTTTTTTGCTACAGAAATACTTTTGTTGTATAAAAAGATTCAGAGAATAAAACTTTCAGAAGCTGGATGCCAAGCCAAACTGCAAAAGGAGAGTAGGACAAAAGATGAATTCTTAAATCATTACTTTGATGGAATTGTATCAGTCTCCTTAGGTTAAGGATATTTGGCTTTTGTTTTGGTTTGGTTTTTTTTACAATGTTATAGAAGAATGGAAATATCAATGTTAATCATAGAAGCATGCTCCTCTGTTGCAATTTCCTGATGGAATTGTGGTTTGCTGTGTTTTGAGATCTTGACTGTGAGAGAATATGGCGTTAAAATCTTGGGGGGGGAAAGGATATTGAATTTGCAAAACCAGTTCCTTTTCCTCTGAATAGTTTTGAAATTCTTTGCTTTGTCTGTTCCACAGATAGGATGGCTTCTAAATATACTGGATAGTCAGTTTACATCCATGTGAATGGCAGAGGAGTCTGTTTCATTGCTCAAGCTTCTGCCTGTTCCAGTAGTTAAGCAGAATTCAGTGTGTCACCTCACATTGAGCTGCAGGAGTGCACTGTGCCTCCAGTGTGGAATCACATAGGCATAGCCTCAGAAATGAGCTTTTACAGAGCTATCAAAGAGCCTTGATGCTGCTCAATAGACAGGTATTGGACTTGTTTCTGTGGGCTTGCAGAATCTTCTTTGGGGGTGGTTTTGCCCAGTGTGTCAGAAGATGCTTATGGATTCATGGGTGGAATAAGTCCCCTGCATATTTTATACTTGCTGAATTAATCTTATTTAATACAAGCTGTCAGACAACATTACTATAATTATATTTACATAACTTTAGGAATTTACTTCACATTAGTTTAACCTTGCAGAACATGTAATGTGTATTTGTGCCACTGCTCTCAGTTTCATGGAGTCAGCCTGCTCGAGCGTTTCTCAATTTGTGATGGATTTGTCTTCCAGCTGCTAATGTGAGGGGTGAATGTAAACACTGTTGTTACAAAGTTCTGATATATGGAGCTCTCTATGTTACATTTAGTCAATTAAATTAACTGCTCTGCCTCTTACTTAGAACATTTTTTTATTATTGAATTAATTTAAACTCTCTTTCTTCTAAAACATTGCAAACAACATTGACCTTGTTTTATATGAAGTAAAAACATACTTTTGAGGAAGAAAACCTATATTTTGTTCAGGCACTTCTGTGTTAGCTCTAAGGCAAGGAAGCAGTTTCCTGAAATGGAAGGAGAAGAAAGAAAGATTATTAGCTTTTACCCAAACCAGTATCAGTGTGATAAAATGAACACTGATTGTGCCCCCATGAAGGAAACCTTTTTATTTTTTGTCCCTTTGCTGCATAAGGTCGAGAGCAGCTCCTGTTTTCATTTATGGCATGAGCAAACAGTGGTTCGCCCAGAGGAAGTATACCTCTGTTAGAGTCAAATGCAGGACACCTTTTAATGACTTAACTGTAGAGCCAACCTTTTATTTCAGTATTTTACAGTCTGTTTCCTTGGCAGAGAAAAAAGGATGTGAAACTGGCTTTGTCTTTGTTTTCTGAGCCATGGTGTCTTTTTCTCCATGCTATTCATTCTTCTTTTCCCACCAAGTTCAAGGAGAAGTTCTGGTGTTAAGAGCAAGCTGAAGGTTTTGCCTTTAAAAGCATCTGATCTGTTTTATGGAGGAGGAAGAAGATTGAGAGGCAGTGTCCTCTTCAAACTGCCAAGTGGCAAGGTTTCCTCCTTCCCTCCCCTGCTGCTCTCACAGCCCTGTCTTGGAGATGCTACCCTAAGGGAAGATTAAATGGAAAGGTAGAAGAATTCTAGAATACAGGAAGCCCTCTTTATTGACTGAAAAGAAATGAAAGCACTTTGCTTTTCTAATTTTGTCACAGCACCTGCATTATGGGGGAGGAGAATACAAACAGACACAAATTGAGACCAAACACTGTAGTTTAACATCAGCTCTCCTGGGGTCAATGCCATTGCTCCATTTGATGATATGCCTCATAAAGCTTAGCACTGGGGGAGAGGGTAACTTTGCAGAAGAGATATTTATGATTACAATTCCTTAAAGCAATTTTATTGTGTTCTTGTTGGGTTTTACCACACTTGTTCAGTTGCAGCCATTTCTATTTAAGGAAGTTTCCTTTAGTAGCAGAAATATTGCCACAATTTTGTTTCTCACAACTAACTTGTCAGGAAAGATTAATGAAATTCCTGCTCATCAGGATAGCACTTAAATGCTTAGCTATCCAAAGGTGCACTGCACGATAGATGTGAGTTTCCTTATTCTGTTTTATTTTCCTGTCTTTTCAGTTCTGCTTCCTAAGTGTCTGAGTTAATTTTCAGTATTGCTTTGTTCCAGCTAAAATCTTGATTTCTCCCCCCTATTTTCATATATATTCTATCCACAGTTCTCTAGAGCAGCATTTAACAAAATAAGGGAGTACAACTACCTGAAGGGACGTCGTAACCAGGTGGGGGCTGGTCTCTTCTCCCAGGCAACCAGCACCAGAACAAGAGGACACAGTCTCAAGCTGCACCAGGGGAGGTTTAGGTTGGATGTTAGGAAGAAGTTCTTCATGGAGTGATTTGCCATTGGAATGTGCTGCCCAGGGAGGTGGTGGAGTCACCATCACTGGAGGTGTTTAGGAGGAGACTGGATGGGGTGCTTGGTGCCATGGTTTAGTTAATTAGATGGTGTTGGATGATAGGTTGGGCTCGATGATCTCAAAGGTCTCTTCCAATCTGATTTATTCTATTCTGCTTGCCAAGTCTGTGACTGGTTGCTGGGGATCAGGCTGTTTCTTTACTTTCTTCAAATGACCTAAAACCTTTTAGCTGGATATGCCCAGCTCTTCTCTGCACACCACCTGTTTCCTTGTGTACTGCATGGGTAGCATTTAGGGTAAATGCTGTCCTTTCAGCTTTTAAAGTGTTTCAAACGTGCTACCATCAGTTAAATATGTGGCTAATTATGATGTGTTGTCCTAATACAAAATTTGAAGTTCATGATATTCTTTCTCATTAGAGTGAAAAATCCTCCTTTCAATGTAGTACTCCTTGTTTATTGTGAACATAGTGGGAGGATGGATTTCTCAGTATACATACATACTGTGCCACTTACAGCCAGATATTGTGTGCTATTGCATACTTCAGTTAAAGGCACTGTTGTCTCTGCTGAGCAAAGGAAGGGTGGACTTGAAATACTTTGCATAGTCTTGAAAAGACTTCCCAAAAAAAGCCTTCTCATGAGAAACATGTTAAATGCTGAAGCCAAGGGTCTCAAGGAAGCAATTGCTTTTCTGCCTTGTTTATCTGGGCAATTCTAAAAAAGCTTTTTTCCCCCTGGAACTTACACAGTTCTTACGTCTTATCCCAGTGTATGTAGGATCAGTTTGTAGGATCAATTTTTATGCTGCTCCATTCTACAGCTTTAAGGCAAAAATCTTATAATATAGCACTTGAATTTTTCGTGTTTTGTTCTTTTTAAGAACATTTGGACAAAGGACTGAAATTCAAATAACTATCTGGAATGAGCTTGGTCACGTTTTGGGCAAAGAAACCTTTTGAGAGGATGAGGTTTGTTCTGGTGCCCAGTTTTGAAGAACTTTGCATCCCTGGGAAATATGTATTGGCTTGTTTTATGGCTTTCAGTATGCTCTAAAGCTTTAGAATTCTTTTCTTCATAAAAGTTTTTAAGTTTCATTCAGAAGCAGGACACACAAGTCACCAGAGCTGATTAATGAGGAAAATGTAATAAGTACAGGTTGAGGATAGAAGTTATTAAAGGTAAGAGAATACAATATCTTTGTGCAAATATTTAACCTCTGAGACTGAAGAAAAAGCTTACTCTGCATTGGGCTAAGACAGCCAGCTAAGGTGGCATTTGGTAAGGGCTGGCATGGAGAAACTCAAAGGCTTTTGGGTTCTGCCTGGGTGAGGCAGGCTGAGGGAAGTGAATGATTGTCTCATCACTTGGAGTAACAGTGAAGGGCCAGTTTTCCCAGTAGAGGGGGGCCTTTGGTGGCAGGCACTGACACTGATAGGTCTTTTCATTTGATGCTGAGACATTAGGGATCAGGGAAGGGTGTAGCTTTTTCTCATAGGTGTCTTTAAAATATGAAATAATGTGCAAATGTAAATAAAAGCAGCCCCATTTTTCAAACTGAGCTCACTTGGCCAGTGCAGGGTCTGGTACCTTGGCTGGAGATTCCATGGCGAGGGTACAGCTGCTCCTTTGTCTCTGAATCTTCCTATTTTCCAAGTGCATGCCCTTCCCTGTCCAATGTGACCACTGAGATAGTGTGAAACCCTGCTTGAAACGTGCATGTATTGATTGTTCTTTTCTTCCCTCCAGCCCCCACTTTGGAGGGAAGTTATTAACAGTTCAAGGAAGTAGGAAATCAAATCCAGCACAGGAGATGAGCTGGGCTGTTAAAATTTGATGATAATAGCTGGCACAGAGGGGAATGAAAATAAGCTCCTTCTAAGAATAATGGCAACACATACAAGCAAATCGTAACCTGCTAATGGTGCAGGCTCCTGTAGGGGCTGTCTCTAGCTACACTGCTATGCATCAGCTCCTGTTGGCATTTGCTGTACCACAGTGTGGAGGGGAGTCCACTTCCCAAATGCAAAACAGACACAAAGTGTCTGTTCCTCTGCCTTGGAGTTCCTGGGTGTAATCACTGTCAACGCATTGTACCTGTGTTATTTGCAGTCTTGACACTGGAGTAATAGTGTCTTATGTGGTGTGTCCTCAGAATGTGAGATTATAGCAATGTCAACAGTTTCTGACTGAAGAGCTGATTACAGAAAATTAAAGGGAACGTTAGGAATTGCAACTTGGAGCTGATCTTCAAACTCTGAGTGTACCAAGTCATGTATTTCAACTTATTACTGTGAAACCTGAAGTAAATTACCATTGGGCAATAGCTAAGTAGTGTTCAGAAGGCAATTCTCATCTGTATCTCATTTCTATTTATGTTTTTTATTTGTTTTTATTTATATATGTTTATGTATACATATGTTCATTTATGTATTTATATATGTTTTATTTATTCCAATTATGTTTTTTAATAAAAATAAGAACTCACTCCCCCTTCATACTATTTGTGCATACATTTTTGAATTCTGCCTAAATTAGGGTCTCCAGTTTGCTGCTCCATGTAGAAGTTGGTTCCAGTTCAGGATTTAGAAGTGAGCCCTCAGAGCGAGGGGATTGGGAGACCCTGTTTAATGAGTAGTAGCACCACTGTCTCTATTTTCACTCTTAGGAGGAAGGGCTGCTGCCTCTGAGTGTATAATTTTGTAACTACTACGTTTTTACCATAACAAATGAAAACAGCTCAGGGCTGTGTAGATGGAAGTCAGTCCTTACCTGATGCTGGTAGTCTGATGTAACTCTCCTGGATTTGCTTCCCCAGTAATCCAAGTCACATTCTTAAACATTAGATGTTATGAGTCTCATGCTCTCTTTCCCTTCAGAGCTTGACTGTTAAGGGTAGTTGGTTATGTAGTGCTTACTTTCAGATAAAATACTCCTTTTCAAAATTATGTCACACCCATGTGCTATGAGGGCATTAACTGATCGTGAGGAAGGGATTATTCTGTTTCCTGCTTTGAAAATGTAAATGCTGACATAAACTTTCTAGAAAATCAATATTGAATTTCTTTCTCTGCTTAAATGAAATACTTGACTAAGGCTGTATTTTTAAAATATGAACTATGAATCTATCCTTTTCTGTCTGATAGCTTCTGCAGTTTTCTTTCAGTTTAAAAAAAATAAAAAATTAAAAAAGAGAGGGGAAAAACCCCTTATGTTTTACCTACTGCTCTTTGTGCTAATTTCTGGTTATGGGGTAAGTATAGAGAGACAGCGTGTCATCCGTGTCTTACTACAACAGTTGCCTCATGCTCCCTTTTCCTGCATTTGTAAAAGGGGATGATGTCAGGGAACGGCTTGTATTTAATAATCTTAATAACCTTATTACTTCCTAATCTATTTTCACTTCATTATTTTCCATAAATGTTGACATTGCCTTTCAGATTATTTCTTTTTCCTTTTTTAAAAGTTTTGTTTGAGTGATTTTCCCCTAGAAAATAGAACATGACCTTGCTACATTTCCAGATGTGCAAGAGTTAGAATAAAAGCATGTGAAAGGAATAGGCTCTACTTAAGAAGTTAAACTTGCACATTGGACTGGTTGTGGCAGCAGGAGAGCCATTTAAATTGCTTTTGCTGTTCCCTTTTCTTATGCCTCAGTTGATGCCAGTCTGTTTGCAGCATCTTTCAGGCTATCTTGGCTTCTTTTTTTCCTGTTTACCAGCTGAACACATTCCTTTGTAAATACAACATTTTTGCACTCATGTCAATGACTCTTGAATTCTCAGAGTGCTTATTAGAAGTTGCTTTCAGCTGAAGAGGTCACAACAATATCACAGATGCACAGATTGCTATGCGATTAATACAGTTATCAACATGGAGAAATTATTAGTTGAGTGTTCGCATTTCAATATAGCTTTTATTTTAATGCACAGTTTGAAAAGCACATTTTAAGGAGGCAAGTTTGAATCATTCCAGAGGAATGATTTCTATCTTGTACAGATCAAAGCAGCAAAAACCATTTAACAATTTGTCTGTCTTTGATGAAATCTAATGGGTTTTCTGCCTTTCTCTAAATACGATAATGTGGCATAAGTCTATTGTTTGTTCTTAATGCTGTAAAAGCCTGTGTTATATTATTTAGTGTTCTTAAGACTTTTAAAATGAAGATTTCTCTTTATTTTTTTCTGTTGCATATACAAGCAATTATGTTTGACAATTTGGATGCAAACTGGAATTGGCAGCCACTTCAGCATTCTCACCAGTAAAAGCATTAAACATGTCTATTAAAAATGGTTCTTCTGTAATTTATTTCTTCATAAGCTTTCAGTTCTGCCACAAAAGCCCCCTGTCTCCTTTGCAGCTAATTTTCTGCACACTCCCTTATAATTTAAGGGTGAAAACTTCTCTGTGATAAGTTTGTCCTGAAAGAAGGGCCAAGTTCTGATTGCATCAAGAAAAGGCTAGAATTAGACTGAAGCTTTCTGAAGAATTGTAAAAGGTGGTAAAATTCAATGTATCAAATCATAGCATGGCCTGATGCAAAACCATTCTGAAGTCAGAGTTCCTGTAGCTGTACTGGTGTAGAACAGCTCTGTTGTGTTTCTTGCTCTTGGGTAGATGGTGATTGGAAGAGCCAGCCTGGCAGTATCATGATTGAGTGGCTCAGTAAATGTAGTTGTGCCTCTGTTCCCTTTGTTTACCTGTGTCATAATGTGGAAGGAATAACTATAAAACAAGCCTAGCATGAAAGAAAAAGGATTCCTCCCAACCACAGAAGTATTTGCTAATGTACATTAAGCTGAAGAGCTTATTTCCCTTGCACACAGTAATTCTGGTGACTTAGCCTCTCTTGGCAAATATTGTTTATAACTGACCCTTTGAGAAATAATTCAAATGGAACCCCATTTGGGGCCACAGTTTACTGTGGTCATCAGTGACTGTTATCAGAAAATTTCTGATTTGTACTCTTGTCCTGTGTGTGCATGTTTATGAGCATGACATAGAGAAATGTCATATATCCATATAGTCATTTATGCAAAGCTTATGAGTATAAATAGCATTGTGTATTCTGGACAGGAAGAATGAAAGAGGTAATTGTGTTATGTGAAGCTATTCATCACATGAAAAGGGGAAATAAAAAAGCCCCAGGTAACCGATCAGGATACCTAGGTAAAGATAAAACATGTAATGATGCTGTAAATGTCACCAAGACAGTTTTACCTGTAAGGTTATAGGTTTATTTTTGCCCACCAAATCACCAGTGTGATTCAAGTGAAACGCTGTTTTTGGGCTTGCATTTTCTATGGATTAAAGCAGCTGGTGGTGAGAATGTACGGACACAAACCAGTTCTGCATAACTGGATGAATAATGTTTCCCCAAACTTAAAGGTATGCTTTCATGTGCTTGGTTATCAGCCATTTTAGCTCCAAACTCAATCCCACTCAGTTTTGTCATTTAAAGACAGCAAGAATGTGTTCTGTGGTGAATATTTTTATTTGGCCCACAGGATTATCTTCATCAGGAAAAAAGGGAATGTGCACCCTAAGGATAGTGAACCCTTCATATCTTTCACTGTCTTCAACCAACCTCTTAGTTCCTTAATTGCAATAAATACCCAGAAACTCTAAGGGAGTGATTACAACTTGTCTAAAAGAAGAAAATCATCTGACTTATTTGTACACTTTTCAGACAGAATGTATTGACTTACAAGAATGTTCGACAATACTTTGAATGTTAAATGTAAGAGGTCTTTTTAAAGCTGTCATAAATATCATGTGTTTTCCTCAGAAATCTGCCAGTCAGAGTTACTTAGAAGCTATGATGGTTGTATTGGGAAATGCAGCATTTGTATACTAAAAATGTCTGAGAGACAGGATTCTGCAAATAAGGAAATTATAGAGCCTAGAAAACCTCCAGGTATGGGTTTGACTAATGAAGTTTTGTGTAGGTAGCAATGTTTTATTGGGTGCCTTACTGATAATAGCAGACATATTGTGTTTAATAAATGAACAATGAAAAACCTGAGGCAATGCTTTGGCTCACAGGTCAAAATGCAATGAACTGTCCTTTATATGTCTGTCTGTCTAGAAATCAATAATATGGTGGAGAAGCTTGGCTATCACTTTGCATGTGATAGAGCATAATAGTTTTAATTATCAGCTATGACAATCTGCCTCTGCAGTGTCTGGAGAAAACTGAGTAGCAAAGGGAGCTGAATACCAGGTGGTTCTTTCCAGAACTTCTCCTGACCCATCAGTCCCACATCTTCACACCATTCAGTGCACTCATCCTTCTATGCCCTCTATCTCAGGTATTGCCCTAACATATGGGGCTGAAAGAATGTGGAGTTTGTGTCACTGAAGCACAAGTTCCTAAATCTCTTTTGGAAGAGGAAAAGAAAGAATTTGCATAGAATATTTTACACTTCAGTGAGAAAATGCTCCACTCACTGTGTACTTCCAGCTGGTTGCCTTCTCTCAATATGCTATTAGATGATCCTACTTCCATTGAAATTCGTGGAATGCAAAGCCCTCATGATTTCTAGTTCTGCAAAATGTCAGTAATAGAGTACTATAATAAATGAAATTTATTGATGATCAACTTTTCCTCCCTGTTATAGCACATTTCAGCTCGATTTCATGATTTCTGGCTTTAATATGAAATGTCAGCAATGTCTCCAGCATCCACCTTGTTCCTGTTATCCACTAATCTTATTTTTATAGAGATCATTCCTGATGGCTTGTACATTCAGCCAGTGATCACAGCTGTATAACAATAAGCTATAGTTTCTCACAGGGTAGCTTAAATCTATTCAAGGTAATGATATAATTTGCTGACTAATTTGCCAATTCGTTCAGTGTTCATTTTATATCAAATAAATAATATCCAACAATCACTCAGACGATGACATTTCTGCTTAGCTTCACCAGTAAAGCTAGTGGAATAAAACAGAACATCCAACTTAATTTTTCTATGCAGACATTGGCTCTGAAATTGGGGCAAAACAGTTTGAACATGGAACTACAGCATCATCTGTATTCGTAGGAAAGAATGCTTGTCTTCTGGTTCATTGAGAAGTAAATCAGACAGATGGAGCTTTCAGGGGAATTGTTAAAGGGATTCACTGTGTCTGCCTGGAGCTGGTGTAAATGTTTAACTTCTTTTATCTCTGGTAATGATATTGGATGGTGGGGGAAACAAACGCTGAGGAAGAAAGGAGTGTGTGGGGGGAAAAGGCAAGACAGACAAATATCCCATGGCTGCTGCTGTTCTCCCAGGGATGTAAACCAAAATAAAATAACCCCCTAGAACATTTTGAGGTCTGAGGCAATAGTGTCACTGGACAGTTTCCTTCAGTGTCATCCTGCATCCTCTCTGCAGTTCTGATATTACAAAGTGTTGTCTTATGGCTGCATGGAGTCTGCAGTACACCTGGGCACAAGAAGCTCAGCTGTAAAGTAGTTGTTTTTCCTAAGAACTCTTTTTTTCATTGTAAGAAAAACAGCAATGCTGCAAATATTGTAAATTGTGTTTACTGCATATAAGCAAATGATAGAGATTATTTCTCTGCTCTGCAGATTAAGTATTTAAATGCAACTAATTATGGAGTCTGGGACTAAAAGACTATCTTTTCCGTTTTGAAAAGGATGCCTTTTTTCCTTCCTAGAACTTATCAGCATTTCTACAAAAAAAAAAAAAAAAAAAAAAAAAAAAAAAAAAAAAAAAAAAAAAGAAAGTCTTCCCAATGAGGATATTGTGTGTATGGTCTTCACATGAGTTTGTACTTCAAATCACCTGTACACACAGCTTCAGCACCAGTCAGTGGTAGCTGAAGGCGCTGTATCTTCAGTACTGAGATGAGGATGGATTTCTCTTACCATGCAGTCTGTTGTAAGCTTTCTGATGTCAATATAGAGTTGACAAGTCCTAGTCTTGGACAAATGTAGTTTAAGGGAGGTGAAGCAAGGGACTAGGATTTAGTGTTGTCAAATACAGAAGCTTCATGTGAGTCAGTGTGGCAATGCCAGTGACGAGCAGTGTGAGCAATCTGGCAGTGTAGGCTTAGAGCCTGACATGGTGGTAGGCCATGCTCAGCATAAGTGCAGAAGTGGCTAGCAGTGTAGCAAAACAGTGCTGTGCCTGCAGCATGTAACCAAAGCTGGACACTGATAGCTATAAACATAGAAAGTTATCTGGGAATAACAGGACACACACCTGCATCAACAACCTCGCATGTTAGTAGGAGTTTGACCAATAATCTATAGTAGTGCGATGTGTGGTCACTTGTGGGAAGCCAATGAAGCTATACCAACAATGCTCTCCGAGTCTATATAAGTTGTAGAAGTTCCCTTAATACGCACTTTCCTTTCACGTCTTCACTTTACTTTGCTGTACTATACTCACTATGCTCTCACTATAGCCGTACAATACTGGAATAATAAAGGAACAATACTAGGTCATATTGGTTGTCTGCATTGACTTCAGTCTCTGTCGCCGAGAAGTCAGAACACTGGACTGGATCTGTATGTTCTATGTTACCTTCATAAATGCTTCTTTCAAGCACCTCACTTGAAAGGAAGAGGGATTTTTTTAATTTTATTTTACTTTTTTCTTACTGGAGCTTCTGTTGTTTTATTCCCACAGAGTATACCAAAGATTGCCAAGCTGCACCTCTCCTTGTGTAAAAGAAATGATTTAAAACAAAGGTGTTGTCTGAAGCTCACACTGTTGAGATATGCTTCTTCAGGAAGGACTTGATAAGTGTGATACTTTTTAACTCTGCAGATTTTGAACTGGACAGTGATTTACTCTCAGCCTTTTCCAAAATGTTTTGGGATTTGCAATTATTTTCTCTAGCTGGAAATCAGCACAAGTATGTGCATGTCATACTTCAGAGCCACCAGAAATGTGAATAATCAGTATCTTAAATAATCTGGAGAGGTGAGATGCACAAGCATAGATCAAGAGAGAGACCTCACATTTAACTGGGATTCTGTGAAGTGACGTTTTATAGTAGCAGCTTGTAGGAGGAAAGGGAAGAGAGCTGTGAAGCCACTAATTTGCACCTAATAAATATTTACATGCAAAATATTTTTGTGGGTATTTGTGAAATAGAGTATTAAATTATACCATAGCTACAGCAAATGCAGCTGTCTAGCTGGTTCTACAGGCAGATCTAAATCATGGTTTTCACATGACTGTTTTTGATTGAAACATGCTGATTGTACATTCTGGAATGACATTGATTCCTATTACACCCTCTCATTTTAGCAAATCTTATCTCTGCAAAACTTTTGTCATGGTTGATAGCAAAGCCCTAGAGATTCTAGGGAAGCATGTGTGAGAGACTGGAGGTCTGTGCAGGTGGTGGTGATTCTTTGGACAGTGAAGCAGCAGCGCACTGTTCACAGGTAGATGTACTTGATATTAGCATTATAAAAATATAAGGTGTAATGCATCAAATATGTACATGCTTCTGTATCTGTCTTTAGAAGATTGTTAGTGTTAAAATAATCATCTATGTTAAAGGGACTCGGAGGAAAAAAAGTCCTCATTCTTCAGACAATGTTGTAGACGTTATCCTCTAGTAGTTTTTGCTATCGTTCAGTTCAGGACAAATTTCAACCAGGTAGCTGTGTTCTTATGGTTAAAGACTCTGAAGTTTAATTTCATGCTCATTATCAGTTCTTCTCCTAAATGGTTGTGTAGCATTGCTCTGCAATATTAAATATCTGCACAGTGGTGAACTACATCCCCTTCTTGTTAACAGAAGAGTGTACGCAGTAAAATTCACCTGGCTTGAAAGGTAATGTAGAAACACCATGGTGCTGTTACTGCTTTCAGCAGTAGGTTTCCACAGGTTCTTAGCTTGCTGTTGTCCTGGTCGCTCGCTTTGCATGGAAGAACGTGTATTCAAGGACTGTTGCACTGTCACAGCAAAAGTTAAGAACTGGTAATTGCATATAAGAAAAGTCCTAGTGTGTATATCTAAGACCACTGTGAACCACTTGCTCCACTATTTTTTTTGCCTTGCTTATATGCTGAGATGTAAATCATGAGTTGCTGTTCAGCAGTTTCTACTCTGCTGGTTTCAGGCTGCCATTGGTAGATGGAGCTTGACTGCCTGCAGTTAGGTTGGTTGTGTTATTCCAGAGGAAGGTCCTTGGTCTTGCAGTGACATCACTTAATCTGTTTACTTTGGATTAATTCTGACAGGTAATGAAAGAAAAAAGTTGTTGCAGAATTGGAATAGAGGGAAGAAATATGTAACAAAACAGGAACAGCAGCTGAAGAAAATCTTGTGCCAGTAGGCTAATCTATCTAGCAAGGACACATATTTACAACCCAGAAAGACTGGCAGATCTATGCAGGTTTTTAAATTAGGCCTAAATAGTAGCATCAATCAAAATTAACAGTTTTTAGCATGATAATTGGATATTTGTATGGTTTCATAGCATACTTCAGCAGACTTCCAGGCAATTTGTCTCTAAATCTTTATAAACCTCCCCCACTGTATAAGCATTCGTAAAGCTTCTTTCCTATCCCCATGTTCTCTCTCAGTACTGTTTCGGCTTGGATGTTCAATAGTGTTGTCATGTGCATCAGGGAGAAAAATTTTGATTTCCTTCCTCATTAAATAAGCTAATGAAGAAACATAGCCCAAATCAGTTATTGCATTTAGGTCAAAGAGTCTAGTCAGTGGGATGTCATTTTTATGAGTGTATTTTTTCATGCTAGACTTGTTCATCCTCAATCTTTTTGCTGTTACCTCTGTCTTCATAAAAAAACAGACCACAAAGTGGATCAGTGAGATGTTTTTGCTGTAGGAACACCAAAGAATGCTTAGTGTGTTCTATAGTGGTTTGAGCCTATAGAAAGACAAATGATGAGGCAAGAGATATGATGAGTTAAGTGTCTTAAAAGGTTTAGCAAGGGCAGTAGACACAAAGTGGGCACTTTTGGAGCAGGAGAGGACAAGAGAGAAGAATAAAGTGAAAGAAGGGATGGAAAATGTAATGGGTGGGTTCCCTGGTTTAATAGTCTGCTCTGACAAACAAGCTCCACCCCGCCAGGTCAGGAGGGAGAGGATCCTGGCTTCACAGTCTGCCCTCCAAGTGAAACCCCTCCACACCTAGACAGGAGGGAAAGGAACACAGAAAACCTCTGGGATGAGGTAAGAAGTTTAATGAGATGCTGTGCTGCGCAGTTACCTTAGCAAAAAGCAGCAGCAGTCAGTGACCTAAACGGTTCCCCCACCCAAGCATGCAGTGGCTAGCTCAGCAGAAAAGACCAACCCCACAAACCTGGGAACTGGAGCAGGAAGCCTCTCATGGTACAGCCTGAACTGCAAGCCCCAGGATACTCTGCTCTAGCCAGCACTTTGAATGTGAACCTGGTATAATGGTGGTGTGGCATGGGATTGAGTATCGGCAGCAGATTCAACTCGCCTCATGACAGTGAGAACTAGAGAGGGTATCTCTGCCAATTGAGTGCAGACCAACAGAGTTGTGGTTCCCTTCCTTGTTTTGCTGTGAACTTCCTGGGTGACCTTCTGGTACTCGTATAGCTTAGCAGTCGCAGGCATAAATTCTCTTTCCAAAAGCATCCTACTTCAGGAACATCTGCCTTGATTCAGAGTGTTTTGCACTTGCTTGTGAAATTGGAGAGTTTAACGATGCATTTACTGTTGTATTGTGGAGCATTCATCCAAATGCCTTTAAAAGCAGCCCCCAAACCCAGACTTACCATCCTTCTGCCCCATCTGGAAAATGGGGATATTAACTGTCTATTTCAGCAGGAGTATCAGTCTAAACCCATGTGGACAACAAACCGTTCAGATGTTGTGTGATGTACAGATGTTGTAATGTAATTGTAAGAAAAATAGCATAGCCTATGAATTGGTCAGAAATCATCCTTAATTAGCATCACTCAGTGGGTAGACTGCAATACTTCCAGCCATAGAGCAGCAATTTGTGGAATAAAGGCCATAGATAACCTGTTCATTATATGAAGACAGTAAGAGATGAGGTCTGAAGTATGTCACTTAGCATTGTTGTCTTTTGATGTGTTGGGGATTTGGGCCAGGGAGTTCAATCTCTTATTCCTAAGAAAATTATTCTGCAGAGAGCTGTAATAATGTAACATATCCAAATATAACTCTTATATGCAGGGCTGGCTATCATACTTAATTAGCTGTTTACAATCCATTTAATGTTTTTGTTGGAAGTCCTTTCTGGAGCTTTTCAGTGCCATGCCAGAACCTGGAGACAGTTTCAGCTATAATGACTTATTAAAATGATAAATGAACTATGACAGGATATCTAAATTAAGTATAAAAACAAAATCCAAAATCATATTTGTAGAAAAACTTTCATGCTCTGCATTTCTGAGATGTCCTAGGTGCCCATAAAATTCTGTATGTATTATATGCATTAAAGGTCTAGACATAATGTTTCTGTTGTTGCTGTTGATTGAATTAACTTTCCAGGAGTTCAGTTTTAACTTGTTAGAACAGCAAAGTGGCATTGTATTCTGCTTTTACAAGTTCTCACCATCTGCTCAAATAGCAGTGAACCAGCAGTGTAGCCTTGCTGTGTTGACAACTAGCTTAGTTAGGGCTATTTAGAAACTGGAGCATTCTTGAAATAAAAACTCCAGTTCCCCTGGGCAACCTGTTGAAATTCTTTCCATTGCTTGTTGAAATTCTTTCCATTGCTTTTATGCTTTATCCAGCATAAAATCAGGACTGAGTTTCCTGTTGATGTGTGAATTAGCAGTATCACATAGCACTTCTTCACAGTCCTTGCAGTAAAGAGGAGGTTTGGTGGGTGGACCTTAGACTGTGGCAGTGCAAAAGTGTATAAACAGTAGATTGAACTTCGAGGATCTGATAAGTCAGAGCAAGTTGTTTAGGTAGGGTCAAATAAAAATAAAAGTCAATAGTTAAAAGAGCTTAAATGAAAAAATGTATTTGGCATTAGTAAACAAGGCCCTTGGAAAAGAAGCAGTTGGCTGAAGAACTAAATTTTCCCTTAGCTTGTTCAGAATTGCCAGTGACCCAGTTGTGTTCTCCAAGCCCGAAAGCCACAGGAGAATGCCAGTGCATTCACTAATTTCATTAGGCCGGCACCAATTGTCAGTGAGGTTTCAACCTTTGCTGATCCAAATTGGGAGACATACCCACATGACTGTACAAGGCCCCAGTTCCACTGGTTATCATTAGACAGCTAGCATGCAGTGTTCTTTACTGACCACTGGCACCTTTCTGCTGTACAGAGCACACCAGATACCTGTTTGGCAGCTGTCACAATGTTCTGCTATACAGAGCACAGTGTTTCACTGCAATGGTGTAGATACAGAGAGCCTGTTATGAAGCAGATAAGAATATGTTTTTCAAGCATGCAGATGTAGAAAGGAAAAAAAAAAAGTGTAATTCATGCCATTATTGACCTTACTTACATTGGGTCAAGGCACAAAATCTGGTGTTTACTTCTCTGCTTAGGAAGATGTGACTATGGTTAATAAAGATAAACAAATTTTAATAAATATATAATGGGACAAATCTCTTCTTGATCAAGCTAGGAATGGGGCAGTTTGGAATGTTGCTTACCCACAGTTAAGAGTCTGTTAGAATGTAATTGTGACTATCTGCCAGGACTGGCTGTTAGAATGAGAGGCCATGCAATTTGCATCTCGTGTATCCAGAAATTAAAAATGAAGGACTGACCACTTGACACCATTGTAGTTCTTGAAATAAAGCCTGCTGAGCTCAATGCATTGAGGCTGCTAAATGACTCTGCTCGCCAATTTGAATACATGATGAAATTCCTCTTAGAAGATGGCAGTATAATTATTGGTGGCATAATGAAAGTGCCAGAAATTAAATGGAAATATCATTTGGCTAACCTCTTATTTCAAAACACAAGTGTAAAACAGACGTTTTGAAATGCACTCATGATATTTATTCTGACCTCTGGAAAGAGACTCATTGTATTGTTTGTTTTCTGGTTTTGTTGGTTTGGGTGTTTGTTTGTTAGTGAGGGTGTTGGGTGGTGTTTTAATTTGGTTTGGTATTTTGTTTGGGGTGTTTTGGTGGTGTGTCGTGGGTTTTTTTTTCCAGATGCTACAAGGTGACCAGAGCTCTGATAATTTCATTCAACAGAATTGTGTGTTGTGTGGTATAAATGTTTTTTGTACTACAGAGTAATTTGTTTCCTCTCAGAACTATGTAAATAATGAACATGAATATTGGTAGTAAGGTATACATTGCAGGCAATCACAGGTGGGAAATGCAGTTTCTACCATCTTAGAAGACAGACTAATCAAAAAAACCCACCCTACCTTTACATCTGTTTGGAAACTAAGTAAATTTATATGCATTTTTAAGTTCTCCACCTGTCCCTTCAGCAAAGTTCTAATTACTCTGTATCAGGAGCCTTTTAATTCTTGCTCTGGGATAAATTTCCTTTTATGTGCCTGTATCAAAGCTTAGGTTCCTGTTTATAGGAATGCAGCTTTGAAGATGATGGGCTAGGGTTTTCTATCCGACTAATTTAATTCCTCCATAGCCGCATTTCCTATTCATCAAAATAAAACATAGTCAAAAGTGGTATTTGAATGTAAGTTGTCAGGCCTAATGTTGCAAAAGATGATCTTTCTCTGTATTACCAATGTTTCTCCCTATTTCACAGCAGTTCAGTGCAGGTGTATACAATATGAGCCAGTTCTTCTGTGAAAGCCTCACTTTTTTTTTTCTTTCTGTATAATGTTGATTGACTGTCCGATATTCTCAGTGTGTCTAATGCCTTTAAAGTATAGAGTTTAATGCTCTAATTCTAAAAGCTTTGGGGAAGTACCCCACTGAATGTACTTCCAACGGGTTATCAGTTTTACCTTTCCAAACATGTCCTATTACAATACAATACAATACACCAGGTTGAAAGATCATCGCGTCCAACCCATCAACTAATCCAACCCACCTAAACAACTAAACCATGGCACCAAGCACCCCATCAAGTCTCCTCCTGAACACCTCCAATGAAGGTGAGTCCACCACCTCCACGGGCAGCCGATTCCAATGGGCAATCACTCTCTCTGTATAGAACTTCTTCCTAACATCCAGCCTAAACCTGTCCTGCCACAGCCTGAGACTGTGTCCTCTTGTTCTGATCCTGGCTGCCTGGGAGAAGAGACCAACCTCTGCCTGGCTACAACCTCCCTTCAGGTAGTTGTAGAGAGCAATAAGGTCACCCCTCAGTCTCCTCCAGGCTAAGCAACCCCAGCTCCCTCAGCCTTTCCTCATAGGGCTTGTGTTCCAAACCCCTCACCAGCTTTGTTGCCCTTCTCTGGACACGTTCCAGCAAGACAACATCCTTCCTAAACTGAGGGGCCCAGAACTGGACACAGGACTCAAGGTGTGGCCTAACCAGTGCAGTGTACAGGGGCAGAATGACCTCCCTGCTCCTGCTGGCCACACTGTTTCTGATTACAGAACACTTGGTTATGAATAAATAATTTCCATAGCTGTAATGCATCTTCTTTTTCCCCCTTTCTTTCTGTATGGCTTTCCTTTCTTCTTAAAAGCAGCATTTTGCTGCTGAATCAAAAAGTAGCAAAAGGAAAAAAAAACCTGAGTATTGACTTCATAAATAAGCCAGCCTATTCAGGTCAGAAAAGATCTGCAGCAAAGCATGTCCTATCTTTTCTCTAAATAATGGATGCTGCAACTATGAATCAACTTAAGTGTAATGAAAAGGAAGAAAAAAATATACATTGATACTCAGAGAAATTATCTATATTTTGGATGTTATAGATTTGCTGCTTATTTTTTCATACATGGTAGACAGTAACCTATTTCAGATGTGTTTTTTTCAGGGAGGGGTGTTGATATAATGACTATTTTTGTATCTATTAGTGGTTACTGGCAGTCATTGGAGTAGCTTAAGAAATTACACTGGTAAGGAGGCTTTTTGCTTGCAGCAAGGGGGGTGAATATTCAATCCCATGTAGCTATTGGAACAAGATGGATTCTAGAAACAGGAATAAACCCAATGAGAGCAAAAAGAGCACAAGAAGGGAGAGAGACCAGTTTGCATTGCTGTTCACATGGTGAAGAGGAGTGAAGCAAGAAGGGCAAAGAAGAGAAAAGTCTGAAATCTCAGTAGTAGCCAGTTTAAAATAAGTGGAGGCATCCTATTCAACCATGTAAATTTTGGATCAGATTCATTCCTGCTGTGCTGGCATCTGGAAGTAGTAAAACGGTACTATGTCTGGGGAAGGGGGTAACCCTTCAGCACAAAGGAATTGGATTGTCCAGCTGCCAAGGCCACCTACATCAGCAAGGGATCTGACCTTATGAAGAGTGGCTGCCGTGGGGCTGTGACTTTGACACCATCTTCAATTTGTAGTTGTATCGATTTTTCTGATGGCAGGAGATACTGAATGAATCTGTTTAGAAAACTGGACACACAGACTGATGCTCTATAACTGCTGACCAGAAGGTCATTTCCTAAAGGCCAGTAACTATTCTCCAAGGTGTAGAGGAAAAAATCCATCTGCTGCATTCCTCAGCATATCAGAGAATGGTTGCTGGATCAGAGTTACCTTGAATAGTGTTTCACACCTTTGTCTGAAATGGTGCTCACTACTGAAGTCAGTGAGAAATTTTCTACAGATTGGGTTCTGAAGTGCAGTTCCTCAAAACATTCAGGTATTTGCAAGTTATGCAGTGTATTAAGCATTTAGATAAATATCTAGATGTTTGTGAATAAACAAGCTCCTGGGGAAATGAGAAGCTTAAGACTTAGTGGTTATTCGTGCCTGAAAGTTACATGTGAGATGGAGCATAGCAGGAAAACCCCACACTTTCAGGAGGTCTTCTCTGCGGAGTCTTATCCCTGGGAAGAATGCCACCCTTCTTGGTTGTGGGCAGCACTCAGGCTTAGCAGACGGTTGTAATGAGCTCTCTGAGATGATTTCCACCATCCCCCGCCCACCCCCCACCCCCTGTTTTCTCAGTCACTGTGGTAACTGACACCTGAATCTTATGTTCATAACTGCTGTTATCTATAGAGTTCCCCTAGCCCTGTAAAGCTCCTACCTTACTAAGCAATAACTAATGCTTTTAAAGGTTGATTTAGGTTACTGCTTGCCCATAGGTAAACTTTGGTCCCTGATGTAAAAGCAGTTTTTAACAAAGAGTTTATTTGTTTTAGTTTGGTGTTCTGCTTAAAAGTGGGTATTACATGTTGCTTTTTCCTAAGGGCTCCAGTATACATTGGGAGGTGAAGGCTGAAGTTCATGGTTTGGCTTTGAGTGTTCCAGTGCATGGCTTTTTCATCTTTCTGGGCTGCTGAAGGCTGTAATTTAAACCTGCCAACACTTTGGAATTAAGTGCATAGCATGCATTAAAACAAATATTTTATTTCTTTTTTCTTCTTTTGAGACTCTCAGGTCCCAATGTCTTTTAAAAATAAAGAAAATTTAGATCTTATGTGATGATTTTGTTCACCTACTGCTCATAAGCTTAGAAGATCACATCATAGGCTTTCTGTACTTTAGAAATGACTTTTTATTCGAGTCCAAGTTAACCTTGATGTAGTTAGTGTCGAAAAGGGATATATATTTTTCCTTTGTTATAAACTACATGGCAATTTTAATCAAAATATTAATAACCTCTATTAATAAGGATTTTCAAATGTATCAAAAGGTTCAGTGTACAGCTAGAAAATATCTACAGTGGGATATGTACAGTATTTGGGCAATTACAACAATTTAAACAATTTTTTGCAAACCAGGAGGAACTAACAGAAAGAGAATACCCTGGGAGTGAAATGGCGCTCAACCACCATGGGTGGGAGAACCAACAAGAACAGTTGAGCCAAAGAGGCAGTTAATTACTCGCAGCTGGTTGTACCCAGGTAGGGAGTGCTGCTGCTGTGTATTAGAGGCTTTAGGGTACTCTCATGCACCAGACATGGCAGGCTGCTGGCAGGAATGCCATGCAGTTGTCGACGGCTGCTCCTGCTTCAGCAGACAGCAGGCTGTTAAAGACGCTTCTTGCGATGGGCACTTGCTCTGTCCTGGGTGAGTTGAGGCACGGCAAAATCCTGGTCACAAGGGGGAGCAGTCTTGGCTCTCACCCCTTCTTGTTTCCCTTTTATCCCTTTTCCTGCCCACCTTTCCTTCCTCCCTCCCACCCCACACCCCCTCCCCCCTCCCCCCCCCCAAAAAAAAATAAAAGGGCAAAAAATTATTTTAATTTTGCCTGTAATGGTTTGACTCTTCCACTTTTGGCTCTTTATGTGAATATTTAGCCATGCATTAAACACAGAGCTGTCTTAAACAATTGTTGTCACAATCCAAATGTTAAAACTTGGAAAAAGTCAGAAAAATAAGCAATTCTTGTTCCAAAACAAATATGTGCCAGGCTTCTTCCCAGCTCTTCTATGAAAATGAAGCTCCGGTTCCTTTTTAGCCTGAGAAGAAAGTGATATGTCTGCAGTAAGGGGGGGGGGGAGCTAAGACTGTATTTTACTGTTTTTAAGAACATAAGGTAAAAGGGGAGGAGGGAGGCCACAGGTCAAAAATGCATAGAGTGTAGTGCTGTACATTCTGGGCCAAATAATCACTTAATAGAGTGGGGGTTTTGTCAGAACTCAGTTTCTGATTTTTGCTGACAAAGCTATATAGTGCTGTAGTTAGTGTCTAGGCAAAGCCATAGTGCTACATTATGATCAGTGAAACAGACACTTAAATGTGTTATTTGAATTGTTTCAGAAATAGAAATCATGACTGCCAGAGAGGAACTCAGGAGCTTGTGTATTGGATGGTTTCAGTGTTCTGCCCAGCCTTGGAATCTGTTTTTAACAGGTGTGATTTTCTAATGCTTTGTAGAAGCATTGCCAGGGCCTACATAACAAATAGAATAGAGAAAAGGGGGGAAAAAAAAAGGTGAAAATAAAACAAGGTGACTGTAATTGAATCCATCTCAATTCACCTGCTTGTGGTCAAGGGGGTATGCTTGTTGGCTACTGAAACAGCTCATAAGGGCTTGAGAAACTTTTGAAAGGTAACTTAAAAATATTTGAAGTGCAGATATTCAAGTGTGTTTTGGAGAAAACACCACTCTTTGGCGAAATCTTCAGGCCTCTGTGAGGATCGTGCTAAATTTCATGAGTGATTCTTGATACTTGCTCAGTATTCTTAATTTTATTTTTCATAAAGTAAGTGCCTCTCCCCACTGATGTATTCATAATTCATTCATTCTCAGTTCCTTTTCAGCTACTCGAGGAAAATTTTATTTTATGACACATTCGGAGCAAGAAGTGTAGAGCACTGGAGAGTGAAGGCTGTTATCTTATTCACATGACAAAGGCATATATTATTCATAGCGTAATACCCAAACTGCTGGAATTGATAGATGGGACTTATATAGTCAACTCCCAAGCAAACTGAAAATATATTTTAAAAATGGACTGCTTTTTGAGTGGTTAATTCAAAATCAGATGGGTTACTGAAAGATACTCTATGTGATTATTTTTACTTTTGGGACTCAAAGTACCTAGATGCATTTTCTCTCAGACTGGAGTAGTTTTAATGCATTATTTTTCCCTTCTGTTTTGGTGATTTAAAATCTGAGAAAGGGACCAGTGGATCAATAATTTAGTGCAGTCAGATGAAAAGTGTCTTAACCTGTTGGTTCGATTGTAGGGTATTATAGAGTCTAACACACTGAAGCACTGCATTTAGATTGTATAATCCATATTCAAAATAACTTCCAGCGGAAGGAGAATTGGCCATTGCGGAGGAAATTAATGTCTCTGGCTGCTCCTTTTACGCTGTATAGAAAAGATTGGTCAGCAGGAAGGAATATTGCAGGATTATTCCTCATGCAGAGGAGAAGCCTGTTTCTTGGTGTTATGGCTATAGTGTGAAGAGCTTTCCTTTCACATGATTTACTCAAGCACAGAAAAGAACTTAAAAGGAGAGTAATCTTAAATTTCTGTTTGGTGTCTGTGATTTATGAGAAGAATTTTCAAAAATCAGACTGACAGTCTCCTAAAATATTCTCAGTCACCCTATTAATGACCTAGCAGGAGACCTAGAAAAAACCTAATGCTTATACTACAGTAGTGTGTTTCTTGTGACCTGGAGAAGAAGCTACATATTTTCTACAACTACCTGAAAGGAGGTTAATGAAGTGGGTGCTGGTCTCACTCACAAGTGATAGGATGACAGAAAATGGCTTCAGGGATGCGTCAAGGAGGCTAAGATTGGATATGGTGGAAAATGACTCATTGAAATAGTTGTCAATCTCTTGAATAGGTTTCCCAAGGAAGTTGTGGATTCACCGTATCTGAGGGTATTTAAAAGATGTGTGGACGCTGTCCACAGGAACATACCAACAACTTCTGAAAATATAGTTACTTGGAGACTTAGCAGAAAAGTTAAATCACTGAACAGCATTAGTTCTGTTCTGGCTCAAACCAGGACAGGTGTTCAGGGATGTGATTTAATGGTGGACATGGCAGTGCTGGGTTAACCGTTGGAGTCTGATAATCTTAAAGGTCTTTTCCAGCTGAAATGGTTCTATGATCTTGTCTCATACTCACAGATGATGACTTTGCACCTTTGCCAGGAAAGACTGCTTGTATCTTCCTAGAACAGCTGCAGCTGAGTGCCTATGAAGTTTTTTCTTCACTCACTACTCTGCTAATAGGACATTCTGATCATTTGCTTTAAACCTACATAGACCAGGTAGTGACCACTTCCATGATCCATTAGGTAATTCACTCTAGATACTTATCTCTGCAGGTACAGAACCTGAGGAATCACAAACTACTTAAGTTTGTGTTTTCTAAAGTCTGATTTGTTTAAAACCACAGTTTAAGTATCAGAATACACTATCCTTAATAGCTGACAGCCTGGTTCTTAAAAGGCTGTGTTCCTCTGATGCCTGCCTTTCTTATGGCCTATTCCTGTGAAAGTGACCCTTGAATGTAATTTATTTATCAATAAAAGGCAAACAAGGAGATAATTCTCTTTCTAGTTATGTATTAAAATTTCTGATTAGTGTTGTCAGCTGAAAAATGCAGCACATTTGGAGACACCATTCATGTTTTAGGAAGACCTTTCTTTGTATCTGTCACTTGCCAGGGGCCTATTGTTGTGGATTCTGAATCACTTAGTATTTTCACACCCGTATCTTGAACAGATAAGGATATCTGTCATAGAAGCCTTTATTGATCTATTGTCACATTTGCTTTTAAGACACTGTGTGTTAGCTTTGATTACAGCTGTTACATTCTCACTCCACTTTAATATCCTCTTTCTCAACTGGAGAAAACCTTTATTAATTCTCAAAAACTTTTATTGAGCCCAAAAGATGTAACTTGTGAAAAAATCATAGCATATACTGTGTTTTCTCAGCATTAAGCTCAGAGATGAACATGACTGGAAATCAATGATGTGCTTGGCCTGCAGCCTTGTCATTTATTGATTTACATGTCGTTTGTCTCCATAGAAAATGCAATTATTGCTTAAATACAATACAGTATTTTGCTAATAGGATACAAATGTCACGACTGAGTAAAAAGGTCACACTTGCATGTAAATGATTGTCAACCCAATCTCATGCTTGTTGGTGCTGCTTTGAAGAGATTGTTAAGAAACGGGAGACCCAGGGTTTTTTCTGCTGACATTAACAGGAGCTCGGCTGTTGATTTCAGTGGCAGCAGTGGTTCCAATTCTCTGGGCTTCAGTTTTATAAAGCACAGTCAAAGCACATCACAAAGACTATAGAGCATTTCCTTGACCTGATGTAGGTCCACTGTAGAGCAGAGATTGTGCAGTGGATCCCTTGTTGCTGTGTGTTTAGAAGTTGTTGTGGCTTTCTCGAAAGCATTGCATGAATTCTAAAGCTTCACTGCCCTGCCCTGAATTCTTTTGTAATCTGAGCAGTGGGTAATATCTAGATGGGAGCCTACTCCTTAGAAGCTCCTGTGTGACACAGAATTTTCAGTGTCTGCACCTTTCTTGTCTTTTTTCTGTTTTTCCCCCTCTGTCACAGGTATGACTGTGGTGAGTAGGGTAGGCATTTGTTCCTCAGCTGTAGAAGCAGAGCAGGAAAGCTAAGTGTGCACGGACAAAACAAAAATTAGGCTTAAACTATTTTTTTATGGACATTGGACATATTTGACATACTTACCTTAAGAAATGTATCCATAATGAATAGGGTCTGTTTTGTAGACTAACCAGGTGTCATTTGTACCTCTTCCTAAAAGCAGTTTCGTACAGGGTGTTTGGAACTATTCTGTAAAGAGACAGTGTAAGGTTCTTTACTAAATCTGAAAATGATAACCAGCTGTGAAGATACGATGATGTAGCCGTGGAAAGGATTTTAGGCAATCTGAAAACTTTCCTGTCTATTCTTCACTGCGGTCACTTGCAGTAGTGGTTTATACCATTTTGAACTTCACTGAACACTAGAATGACTCTTGGAAACTGGGTAGGCATTCCCCAGTATAAAGTTCTACTGACATAACTACTAAACTACATTTTCAACAAGTATGTCTGCTTTTGTCCAAGCAATGGAATTACCTTAGGTTAAGAGCGCAGTAGTAGTGAGAAGAATCAAGCTAATATGCTTAATTTGGCTCTAGCCAAGCATAGACATTTTTCTATCTCTTGGAGCTCTGTACAAGTTTGTGAGCAATAATTTAGTCCTTTTAGAAATGCTACATCACTACTTTGTAGAGATTTAATATATGAGAGATATATCAAGAGAAAAAAATAGTATTGGACAAGTACAACTCTCCAGTTTCTTAACACTTAACATAAATAATCACCGTACTATGAGGATTTAAATAGGGATTGCCACTTATATAATTAATTCTTTTTTGTTTCATCCTTCTTACTAATTGAAAATGGGCTTTCAATGCAGAATGCTTTGAAATTGTGTCAAGAGATGGAATTGGAAATGAACTTAATTAACTACAAACTGTCCAAATCAATCAGTGTTTCACAGTGCCTTTGTAATGTGCAGAGTTCATAATTTAGTTGAGATTCACCATAATACGTGTGCCATAATTGCAAAGGAATCATGCTAAGAGTGTACAAAATTTAGTGTTGTGCTCTGATGCTCTTTTGGGATGAAATATCTGTTTTCACACACCAGACTGGATTGGGGGCAAAAGGGTGTATTTTTCCATTAACCAAACAGAGGACTTCTGTGAAGTAGGGCATTTCTCCAAGTATGGCAGGGCTTTCAGATGTTAATAGCTAGAGAGAAAAAAATGTTTGAATTCAGTGTCAAAGCAGTCTGGTATTTCAAAGAGCAGTGTTCTTACTATACCATCCATGGTGTTTGCAACATGGAAACCATAAGCTTATCTATGATGATCAGGAAAAATAAAACTCATGCAAAAATGCTTTGCAAGCTTTCTGTAGGTTTCCAGGGAGTGTCTGTGGAGAAAAATTTCTTCAGAGTCAAGACCATTGAGTAACTCTGTGTAGTATTTTCTAGCAGGATGGAAATTTGTCTGAGACAGGGAGAAAAAAAAAATTGTCCTTTTTCACATCTTGGGCATAGTCTTGAAGTATAGTACTTGGTGAATGGGCCTGTCCAGTGACCTCAGACATAGTATTTGTCCTCTCATCACATCCTTTGTGTGTAAGAATCATGCAGGTTTTCTTAGACACGTCATCACCAACTCAATGCAATAGCTGTTCTTTTGTGAGCCTGATGTGCATTTGTGACTACCAAGGTTTGAGGCAATGTTCCAAACCTAAGCTCTATTTGTCTTCTAACAAACTCTCAGAAAGTGTTCTTTGTTAGTCTTTTGTGGATCCTCTTTGCTGTGAAGGGTGTTTGGTGTGCTTTGTCTTGGACAGGCTTAGGTTTGCCTGTGTACCTTGTGAATGCTTTCTTGATTCTGTCTGTACAGTCATTCTGCTTGCATTTTCAGTGTTCTTCCTAGAAATTTTTGGCTTATTCAGGCATTTCTGTGTTTCTCAGACTATTTATTTGGCCATGGAACCCACGGTGACTATGTCTAGCTTTCTCCTTCAAAATTTGCTTCATTTGAGCAATTTGGCAGCTTGGAAATTCCTCTTTGCATCATCCCTCTACATTTCAATCAGCATTTGCTGTCTTTATTTTCCTCCAGACATAGATCTTTTATTTCCATTAAACAAACCTCTTGAATTAGGAATTCTAAAAAGCCTTCCAAAATCAGATGTCTGATTCAACTCTCAAAGCTTCTATTAGTCATAAGTTTATTTTGATTTCTTACACAAAGCTGAGATCTTCCAGAAATTTGATAGCTACGAGAGTACATTACTCTTCAAATCTCTGTAGCATAAGCTCGTTGAATCAAATTGTGCACTCTAACAAACCTAACCTTTCCAACTAAGTAATACTTAAATATAAAATATATCCTACTGCCCCATACCAGTGAAGCCTATCAGGCCTCATAATGGTTGTGGTATCTTTTTTCTTGTCCTTATATTTTCCCTTCCCAAGTTCTCCTTCAAATGTTGTACTCTTGGAGTAGATACCTAAATTAAGAGGCTAGTTTCTTCACAATTACTCTGTGCTCATTGTTGCTACAAAGAGTTGGCCAGTGCTCTCTAAGGTGTGCTTTTTTTTTTTCTTCTGAAATGTGCTCTCTGCAGGAGTACCTCCTTCCTCTCTCCCTCTTATTTTCTTTCTGCCTCACTCTTCACCTGTATTTTTCACTCAAAAATGACTTTCTGGAGTGTATTGATGGTACGGTGCACTGGTGACAATACATAGTTAGTAAAGCTTGCCCTGCCTGACCAAAATCCCTGCTGTGTGACACAGCATCCCCTGTCAAGGGTGGAGAAAGATCCAGGAGAAACTTAAGAAGCTAATGAAACAAGGTCTGCTTGATTAATAGCTAGAGACCAGCCTGCCAGCCGCTAAAGAAAAGGAGTGAGGAGCCGGACAAGGATGGTCTGCTCAATCACTTAACTTATTTCCACAGTAACTCAGCCTCACTGAAGAGAAAACAAACCAGGCACTTTCCCTCCCTTCCTCCAGCAGTTTCTGCTGATGTGTACTAAAGAGACTCTATTCTTTGCAGGACAAATCATAGTTCAGTTTTACAGGCTTTATTTTTTATAGCAAAAAGTCTCCCAGGATGCAGTTCTTGAGATTTTTTTAATTTTTTTTTTTTCCCTCTTTTTCCCCTTATCTCCTTCAGCATCTGCCTTTCCTGGGACCACAGAGTGACTGGTATCTGCTTAGCAGATGTGCCTAACTTTCCCCCCCCTTTTTTTCTTTTCTTGTTGAAAGATTCTGTGGTAAGGAGGATTCAGTATTTGAGGAACTGGCAGATACCCAGTAAAGAAGGATTGTTTAGCTGGGCATTCATGGAACTCCACTAACTGTTTCTTGCCAGTGACAGCTCTTTGCAGTACTTACTTTGCTCTGGGCACACTAACCTGGCTTTGAAAATGCCCAGTTGAACAAGCTGGTGTCAAGTGATATAATAATGAGCACTTCTCATAGTCCAGCCAAAATTGTTGTGCTTGGGGTATTTCCTCCAGATGTTCACCAAAATGTGCACATACCTCTTTTGCATGCAAACCGTATGTCAGGAGCTTATCTTTAGCTTGGCCAGCAGGCATTAGCTGGCAGGATGGAGTCAGTAAGAACTGGACTGGTTGTCTGGAGCGGTATGCAAGGAGAACATGTTAAATATTCAGTAAGTGTGGTATAAAATAGTGTGCAGAGAACAGAGATCACAAGAGTCAGTGGGCAGAGTGAACCTCAGTCTCCCAGTGTACAGTCCAAACCATCCTTAGAGTCACTGTGCAAGTGACTTCTGGGCAGATATAATGTGGAATTTGATCAGGAAATCTTTGAGCAGCATTATTTTAATTCATAGTAGTTGGAATATTTCTCTTGCTTGGATTAATGGAATACAAAGCACAGAGTGGGGGAAACAAGGCAAAAGGACATTTATTTACAATTCAGTAGTGTGCAAAAGATTTTGGAGTGGGGAAGTTACTCTTGCAAACTTAGCCTAAAATTTAATCAGAAGCAGATTTTATAGTAGCCTCCAGATAGCTCAGAACCATCTTTTACAAGTGATTATAATTTAAATGTTTGAAAAAACCCAAACAACCAAACAAAAAAAAATCAAAACATAGTGTTCTGAGAGTTTTTTTGTTTCATTTGGAGTTTTTTTGTTATGTGTAAAATGTAGTCAACTTTTGACTGCAAATATGGAGGGTATTTACGGAACACAGATAAGAGTTATTCATTCCAGTAGTATGTACATCTCAAGTATAAGTCAGTGTTTCCTGAAGAAGTCGGAGCTAGCCCTAACAGCCAATGTTAAGAACACACAAGGATGAACAGAAAGCACTTAGTAAGTATGAGGGATGGGACAAATGAGTAAATTGAGTAGTGAAAGCAAAATAAAATTGAGAAGTGTTTAAGGAGCAGACAAATGTCTCAAACTGCAGACAAGAAAATTGTGGGGATGGTAATGATTTTGTGTGTTTTGTACAATAACAATAAAGTGTGTGATGACAGCCTCATTCACAATTTGAGACTGAAGGAAAGCTAAATACTAACCTTGGAGACTGAATACGCAACAAAATATAAAGTTCTTCATGTATTTCTTTCTTTGGGTTAGGTTTGGTAACTGGGGGTTGGTTGTTGTGTGTGGGGTGTTTTGTTTGTGGTTTTTAAATGTTATTTTATTTGTTGTTATTATTTTATTTTCAGTTAAACATTGTTCTGGGAGAAGCAGCTCTTAGGAGTAAAAATGTTTTTACAGAAAAAAAATCAGGTTAGCTAATGGTCTTCCCTCTTACCATTTAATCTCAGTCCTGTTGGTGGCATCAGTTGGGAGAGGATCCAACTGAGATCAGTTCCTGTGTTGTGTGCTGTAGAAAGACAGCAAGAGATGATGTCTAGTTCAAAATACTTACAGGCTGTGTAATCATTGTAGATTAAGGAGTGAGGTGTGGTTGTTTCAGGTTAAACAGCATATACTTTCCTATTTAAAAATAGAAGCATGAATGCTTATTAGCAGTGTTAAGGGAGCAGTCACTCATCCATTGAGCAGTGGGTAATCAGCAGGTACATGAAGAGGCAGGGTGACTGGCAAGGAGAAAACTGAGCTTATGGATTCTGCTGACAGCCAGCTTTCTGTCAGCGTGTACTGCTTTCCCTCCAGAGGACCCGAGTCTCTGTTAAGTAGGGACAGTTTATTGCTTATAGGCCATTTAGTTGATTCTTTGCCAATTAGCTGCTGTGGCAAAAGAATTTGTCTAGTTTTAATAGTTCATGTACTCTGCAGAAACAAATGCACCTTGAAAAACTAGCTGGGAGGGAGGCCTAGATCCCTAAGAAAAAGTGATTATTGTGTTTTAGAGGATCGATATTTTGCAACATAAAAAAAATTCACACTTGCTATATAGACCTCACAACGAACCAGTAATCAGCCAAAAGTCAGCAACTCCTTGATAAGAATGAGGTTCCTTAAATCTGTTCCAAGGGAAGTGAAGCTTGTCTCTCAGTGGGGTCAGCAGGCAGGCAGTGCTGAAGCCTTCAATAGCAGTGCAGAAGTTGCCATGCATGACCTGCACGTAAACGTGCAGTGTATTTTCATGGGTGAATTTCTGCCTTCCTAATGACTCTTGAATTGAACAAAGTCCCTTAACCAGCCCCAACCTGGAAGCTCAAATTTATTAGTAAAACATTGTGCTGTTTTGAGACAGTAGTATTGGGAAAGGGATCTTAGATGCTAAGCATTTTGTAAGAAAATAAACTCATATCACTGAGTTTTGTGTCAAATTTCTCATGCAGTTTACTGTCGTTGTCTTTCAGAAAACCTTACACATTCAGCTGCACCTCCTACGGACTGTGACAGAACTGGGTAAGAAACTATTTTTCATTATTTCTCACACTTTATCACTTCCTTGTCTCAGTAATTGTTCACTTTTAAACTAATCAGCTATTTGTTATAGTTAGTTTGCTTTAGTTTTCTCTTAGGAATCCTTCAGCTCTTTAAGAGTTTGACTTGAGCTCAGTGTCTCAAACAGCAAGAAAGGAGGAGAGTTGAGGCCAGCTAATATTCCTTGTACTGCTCTGGGGCGTTAATGAGCTGTAACTTTCATTGAAATTAGCACTATGAAATTGATCTACTAGGTAAAAAGTCACATATCTGAAGTCACACTTTTTGTGTGACTTCTGACAGGCTTGGCCTGTACAGCAGCAGAAAATATCACACTTAACACCAGAGGAGATCAAGATCTCACTAGCGGTGTGAAAGTAATGCCTCCATGCTCAGTCTCATGTTCTGCTCTCTCCTGGGTGAAAGAACACCTTCAGGGTTATGAGTAGGGCTTCCTGCAGATGTGGCTAACCGAGGAAAAAGAGACTTCAACACAAGTTTTAGAAAGGCAAAGCTTAATTTCTTTTACCACTTTTCACTTTCTATTGTTCCTTGAATCATTGTGTGTGCAAAAGTGCAGTGCAGGGCCCGAAAGTAGTGGGTCTGATGAGATGCTACCTTGGTATGGTGCAGCTAGGTATCAGTTGACTGGCTGTGTCCTGATAAAGATGTGTAAAGAAGCTGGAACAACATGTGGGATTGTGTTGGTGATATTACAGATCCTGGGAATATAGGTAACTGTGAGAATTAAATGATTAGGAATTATTTTTCTCCAATTTCTATGTTTGTGCCTCAGAGCCACATGAAGGTGGAAATGGATGGACCCTAACTAACATAGAAGCCAAGAGCTGGCTCTAAAAAACACTCACTAAATGGTTGGCTTTTCTGGAGCCACATCACTTGAAGGAATTTTAGGACTTCATTGTGCTTACTCAGCACTGCTAGGCCAAGATGTGATGTTTCAGTTGTTTTGCAGCACTGCTGAGCGACCTGGTGGCAGGCAGTAGCAAATCAAGTCTCCTACTACCACTTCGTTCTCATGTGGACCTTGTTATGGAAAGAGTCAGCGAGTTTGATTTTGTTTTGTTTAATTCCACCCCTTCCCCTTCACACACACACTTTGGAATATGTCCCCACTGTAAGCCCAGTCTGGAATTACTTTTTAGCAGTTCCTTCTGTACAACCTCTGTAGCAGTCACAGATGCAGATTTTCCTGCTACCCTATAGCGCAGTAGCTATCTACAGCATATCTCTTAAGTTCCGCATAGGAGGAGAGCATATTTCTTATAGCTTCCGGATAACATCAGTACCTCTGTTGCTCTTGAACAAGAACAATTATATGTGATTTCCTTACCAGGGTTCAAGACGATTGAATTTCGGTAGCGATCGGTCTTTTGCAGAAACTAATTTTTGATGCACTTGTTTGTACAGAATGTTTATAGTAAGAGCCCCTTGATCCAGCATGCAGTGACCTTATTGATTGATATAGTAAAACTATAATTTTAACACCATTTTGAGTTCAAAGCTCAGGCAAGGGGCAGAGCGTGCATCTCTAGCATTGCTACTTAAAAGCCACATCAGCACATAAAGCACTATTAGGGTAGATGTAACATGTCTGTGGTATGCAATCAGTGTGACATGCACGTATCTTTACAATGTAATGGGTTTTATTATACTGATTTTACAAGTAGTACATTTCTGTTGTTGTTTGGAAGTCCAACACTACTGGACATGCAATTTGTGACAGTAAAATACAGAGAACTTCAGAATTCTCAATGAGCAAAATTCAGTGTTGTGTACTGTAAACCAATGCATCCTCTGAGTATGACAGAATAGTTAAACGGTTACTTCAAATTCTAGATCACACCTTTTTCCTCTTTGTCTAATCTCATATTCTCCTTTAACTTATAAATTGCCCAAGTGACATGGACTAAGCCAAGGGAACCTTTGGAATGTATTTAATACGGTTTTATTAGCTTTACTGCAGGCTCAGGATATGATTTGGTGTGTGAGAGACATATCTGTATTCAGTGATGCCTCCCTCAGGATTCATTCTCTTTTAATGAACAGTAAGAGACAGTAGCAGTGCATGTGATGTACCTTTTAGCATGGTTGATGAGTTTCTGCAGTTAAAATGTATGTGTCATTGTTATTTACTCCCTATTATTTATACTGCAAGCTTCTTGGAGGCTGCAGCCTCATTGCACTAGGCAATGTAAAAATACAGGTAGTGTTTTTATATTTTCATTAGCTGCTTTTCCTGAGAATAAGAGGCAAAGACAAGCCTTGAAACAAGCGTGAATCTAAAACCATTTTTGGTACAGTTAACATTGTGGGACATTGCAGTGGCTGGTAATGGTTTTGATCAGTTTTGGCATTCTAGCAATTGTAGCATTCTTTGGATTTTTGCTGACTTGTCTTCATGATCTCATTTTGCTGTTTAGCTCAGAAAAGGGGCTACTAAAGTAAATTTATCACTTAGAGACGGTGGTGGTGTTTGTTTTTTTTATCATTCTGCATGTAATAAAACAGGCTACCTGAAATTTTGGAATAACTGTATGAGGGTAGTACTTTAATGCCACAGGCCTAAAATACTCTCAGAATAAGTTTAGAAAATGAACATTTTTGTGACACAAGCTGCCCTTCAGGATTTGATGGAAGAGTTCTACTTGGCACATGATAGATTTAAAACTAAAGCTGCTTTTAGTTTTTCAGGTTGTGTGGTGTATTTTTGCTTGTTGGAGTGTGTTTTGTTGTTGTGTTTTAGAATATTTTCCCTCTTTATAAACTATATTTAGTAATTTATTCTGTAAAACATGCTTTACCTTGCTCTACACTGCAGTAATGGGACAAGAATCCCATTGGCATTGCATCTTCTTACCACGTCATCAGACTAGTAACTGTCATATGGTTACACCTCTCTGCCTTTAACTGAGGAAAGAAAAGCAAGCACTTGGTATAAATTGAAAGTGTTTTGGGAAGCTGAAAAGGACAATTTAAAAGTGCACGTGATGGTCCTTGCTGCTGCAGAGATGTATTGCAGCATCCTGTGGTATCTAATTTTTCTGAGCCTTGCATCTGCTTTTCCTGGTATTGTGCATTGCTGTACTTGAAGGAAGAGAGCACACAAGATTTCCCAAGGTGGGAGTCTTCTAGCTTGATGGGTGCTACTCTTATTTTGTGTGGAGATTCTAGGGAAAGTAATTATTCCATGAGCCTTTGTAAAGGTACGAACCAAATTCTCTGGTGATTACATTGTTGTTATTAGTGCCAGCCCTGGATATCTTAGTGGGTCTGTGTCTCTCTTTGGCTGCAATGTGGCTCACTGGAGCTCCGAAGTATGATGTTTTGTAAGGCTCAACTGTATAGTACCTGTTTTTTCTTCTCCTTTGCTATAAAGACACACCATTGCCTAAATTAAAATAGAAGTTGCATCATCATCTTTTAAAAGGCCAAGAAGAGAAGGAGCAGATGCCTCCCCAAGCCGAAGACACCAAACCAAAATAACCAGCAACCCAAAAAATCCTCAAAACCCAACAAACCAGAAAGAAACCAAAATCAAACCACCACCAGCAAACCCCCACCATTTCTGTGGGTCAGAGCAGAGTGAAAGGTCAAGAAGTTATGTATGTAACCTTATTTGCTGTTACCTGTGCCTCAGTTCATGGATGAAGTGCCTAGAAGACAGGCTTTCTCAATTGTTACTCTAAAGGTCTGTGTACTTTTACAGTAGTCTCCCTATTTTTGTGCTTTGCAGACGGCTTCTCTACCAAAGATCTGCAGCACTTTCTGCAGCAGTGTGTCTGCACTTTCACATTTCAATGATACTCTGCCCTGTTTGTGCCAGTGATTAAGGCAGACTATCTCCTTGAGATACTTTTTGTTGGAACAAATCGATGCATTTTCAGTACCTTCAAGAACTAAATCTTTAGTTATTACTCTCAAAACAGTTGTGAATTATACATCACAGCCAAATGCTTGATATTCAAAAAGGTGATAGATGCTTGGTGATATTTACTTCCCTATTAGAAGTTCAAGAGACAAAAGTTGTAATTTTTTTTTCCTGTGCATGTCTAGGTAAGTGGGGAACAGGTTAATGTTTTTTCTTGGAACAAGATATTGAGCCCTGGCAAAAGTAAGTGTTCTAGAAGCTTAAACATCCTTTTCCAATAAACTATTTTTGATATAGCAGATTTTTGTTGCTCTTAAACTAAAACAATGCTCACTAAGAAACTTTCTTCAAAAGATAGCCTGAAACTGCAGTAGAGCAGATGGGAATGCAAGCTCATGTATACAGCCACAGATACAGGGCTACAAATGTACTTAAAGCTGTCTGTCTATGGTGATTTCATTTGTGTTCACTTGAATATGTTCTCAATCCTTTGGACTATGTAATAAAATATACCTGTGCCACGCATAACACTAAGAAATTAATGCAGTTAGTTTCCTAATAATTTGCTTGTACCACTGAATGTTTTGGGCATGTCTTTCACTGTCAAGAATTACTTTCAGTAATGATAACCTACCAGGTGGCATGTCAGACACAATCAAACCTGGCAGTTATGCTATTTCACTACCAATATAACCCACTCACTGCCCTGCAAAAAGTAAGCTGTCATTTTGATTATTGATACTGTTGGTTGGTGGTTGTTTTTTTCCCCTTCAGTTAAGAGATGGATTCCTTTACCATTGCAGAGTGGTTTATTCAGAATACAGAACTAACCAGGTTGGAAAAGACCTTCAAGATCATCGTGTCCAACCTATCACCCAACACCATCTAATCACCTAAACCATGGTACTAAGTGCCTCATCCAGTCTCTTTGTAAACACTTGCAGTGATGGTGGCTCCACCACTTCCCTGGGAAGAAATAAAATTCCTTCAGATCAGTAGCATAGGACTCATCCGTTCCTCAGTCCTGGTAAAGGCTTATCTTCCTGACTCAACAACTTAGGTGGAAACAGCAGAAACCTCTGTATTTAAAAACTTGTTCTAGGATTTTTTTCTCTGTTTGGGTTTGTTGGGTTGGTGATTGTTGTTTTCAGTGTCTCCTGAACTTACATGGCCTACTTGTCATTTAAACTGCTTTATAAATCTCCAGTAAGCATCAGTTTGGTCATTAAAGTGTTGCTGCTGTAATTTTTCTCTGTTATGTTGACATTACATTCCAGTAGTTCAAAATGCAGTCTCAGAAACCCCCAGGTTCACAGGTCAAATTAATTTGAAAGTTGGATGGAGCACTGAATGCTATTAATGGAAAATTGATCCTGTGAGATAAAGCTCATTACCTAGGAATGCATAGCTGGAGTATTACCTCAGCATAGGTCTCTCTGTGCCCTTTATAGGAGTAACGATATGGAAGGTAGAAGAAACTTTTATTTATGTATTTTTCTTAGAAGGATTTTTGAAGTACCTTGCAGTGTACTTGTTTTGTGCTTTGAGCCTAGCTGTCAGCTAGGCACCATGCATCCAGGGCAAGAATTGGGGAGATAAGTGGAGGGGTAAAGGTAAGTAGACTTGTGCATTTAGGGAAAAGCAATGTAATCATCATAATAATAGCAATAATGAGATATACACCTAAGTGATGAAATTGCTCACCACTCGCTAACCAATGCTCAGCTTGTTCCTAGCTAGCAATCCCAGAAGAGAAAAGAGAGTAGTTTGAATTGGAAGGGACCTCAAAACATCATTTAGTCTAAACTCCTCTGCAGTAAGCAGGAGCATCCTCAACTAGATCAGGTTGCCCAGAGCCCTGTTAAGCCTCACCTTAAATATCTACAGGGATGGGGGCCCAACCGCTTCCCTTGGCAAACATCCTGAAACCAAGTTCCTAAACAGCCCCAGCTTTCCTGACCAACCTTTGTCTGTATGTTGAGCATGACATTGCATGTTATGGAATATTCTGTTGGCCAGTTTGGATCTGTTGCTGTGGTTATGCTTCCTCCCAGCTTTTTGTGTACCAAGACATGAGATGTTGAAAAGTCCTTCATCCCCCTAGCAACAGCTGCAAGCATCAACATATTATCAGCATTCTTCTCATACCAGTTCCCATAGTGATTCCAGACACACAACTAATTTAGCTACTGAGAAGAAAAATCAGCTCTCCCCCAGCCAAAAACAAAGCAACTGGTACACAAACTGTTTGAGGGAGGAAAAGAAAATCCATCCAAAATTTTCCAAGTATTAACTTATAGAATAAACTTGAGCAAAAATTGACTGAACAGTTACCATGGGGCCTCACCGTTGCTAGAAGAAGCACCAGCATGGCTTTGAGCAGAGTGCATCACTTACAGATCTCAGGATAACTACATAGTTCTGGTGTTCAGGTTGTGATCAATTTGCTTTTCGACTGTGCTTATCTGTCAGTATTTCTGCTGCGTGTGATTCTGTGTGTATCTTTAGCCTCATCCTAGATGCAACTGCGAAGTCCTTTTGTGTTCGGTCTGTCACTCAGATGATGTCATTGAACGCCATTACCTCTACAGGTGTCCAATCACAACCAATGTCTAACTTGAGTTGCTTTGTCTGAAATACTCAGGCTAACAAAGGAGGAACCATTACCTGTAATAGACACATGAAAAGAACTTTCCCTGGACTCAGTAAGTGGTGCAATTTGTTTAAGAACTCCACCGAAGTGCCCTAAGTGGGTTCTTAGTGCTGCCCTGTAGACTCTGGATGGCTCCCCCGCTGTGCCCTTTTGTTTAATCCTCTTTCAGGAAACCTTTCCTCATATATTCATTTTATTTAGGTTATTAGCATCATTTCTGTCTCACTTCTTGCAGTTCTTTATCCCTGGGCTACTGGAAGAGCGAAGCATCCTTCTACCAAAGATGGGTCTGCGTGGGATTATTTGATTTTGTATTTATAGGGAATTTTTTAGAAGTAGTGTTCTTTACAGCTGGGAATTAAAATTTACCGATGCTGGTAAAGATAATAGCACCTCTAGTGGTATTATGAAAGGCTAGTAGATATAGTGGTAATTCCCTGATGTAAATTGCTGTACAGCAGCTGGTGTATCTCTTATCTCTCTGACATAAAAATCGGGTTGATAAAAATTAAAAAATAGAAGACAAGAATTGTAGTGAGCTGTTCACCAGAGGTTCAGAGTCTGCAAACATGATGCCCTAGGCACTCATGAAAAATGTAGCCTCTTTGCTTCTTTTTGCCTAGTAGGGTCATGTCCAAATCCTTTCACCTTTAAATCACATTGCCTCTTGCTTCACTATTGTATCTTGCCCTTGTTCCTAGTTTGTTGCTGCCTTAGAGGCTTCTGTTGTTCCAGAGACAAGAAAGGAACATTTATTAAGAGAGATTTATTTGCAAAGGTCAGACTCTACATTACCTCAGCATTAGGTTCAGTCTGCAGAATAATGATTTCATTTAGAACACGGAGGTTCTTCAGACTTATCACTTGTTTTAAAATACGACTTTGAGGAATCAAGTGTATGCCAAAGCCTGGTAAATAAGTGAATCTCCTTTCTGCTGAAGGCTTCTGAAACACTGGAAGCTTTAATGTTTTCTTTATTTACACTACATGTTGTTGATATTTTAAAGACAGCACAGCTCCTCAAAACAAACTGTGCTCCAAATTAGAATTTGGGTGGCTTCACAATTCCTGTTATAGGAAGAGAAAGGATTGTAAACATGCAATAGACACAAAATGGAAGAAATGAGTGATTTCTTCTAAGTGTGGGTGTTCATCTAATCATGTGGATAATGCCAACAAGCTTTCTTCATGCCAGCCTATAAATCAGTATCTGTTATTGTGTGTTACAATTCATTAGTGCTTCCCCATAAGCTTGGGTATAGCTTTTTTAACACTTGCACTATGACAAAAATAGAGCTGTTGTAAATGTCCAGATTTTCAAGGCAGCGATTTAAATCTTGGCTTCGTTGACAAGGTATTCATTTGTGCCTGCATGATTTAGTACTTCTAACAATAAAGCACATAAGAACTATTGCCCTGTGTAGCAGCACCCGGAAATCCGAGTGTATATGCCAATCACAGTATGAACACAGATCAAAAAGACTATATAGGCATCTCGTTTAAGTATTTGACAGAATACAACAGAGTTACACATAGAGGAACATGTGAAACAGTATTTGCTGGCTGTAGTCTTACAGAACTAGTGGCTTCCGCTTTGTTAAAACTTTTGAGGGCATTGTGTTGCTCTCTAAAGAGGTGTTTGAAGATGTATAATGAAATAATTTTGTGGCTCTTTATGGGGCCTCTTCCCAGCAAAAGCAGCGAGGGAGGAAGTGCTTGTTTAAAATGTAACAGGCAGATGAAAGATGCTGGGGTCATGGGCTAACCTGGGGGAAGGACTGACCTCCTAAGAGTGAGAGCCAAGTAAGGTAGACACAGGCTAAGGGCTTTGAACATGAAGATGAGCAGCTCATGTTTGAGGTAACAGAGGAGGAAGTGGTGCCTAAGGAAAGGGCACATAGGAAAAACAGTTAAGTTAAGAAAAGGGTGTTTTCAGAGGCATGCAGAAAAGTTCTGTAAGGCTTTGGCGTGCTGTGGATATGAGGTCCTAGAGGGGCTGGATTTATAAAGAATGTCCTGGGCCCCATGGAGAAGATAGGACAGGAATGCTGAAAAAGTTGTAGATGCCTTGTTAGTGTGTTTTGTGGGACACATAAGGGAAGGTGTTAGGGATGAGGGTTTAAGAATTCTCTCTGAATTATGTGAGTAGTTCTCTGGAAGTAGCATCATGTAGATACAGGAGGAGAGGCCACAGATGCATCTCACTCTAAGATGGGTATGGTGTGCAGAAAATGACAAGCCGTAGGTGGATTATGTTTGTGAAGGAAACATCTGAGAGAATGGGGACAGAAGCAGAGGAGAGTTGCTAAATGTGGAAGGGTGAGGATATGAAAGATTAGAGGTCTGGACAATAAATTTCACAAGAGGTAAATCAGGAAATTGAAAGAGAGACAGGGTTTCAGAAAGAACAATGCTTTGTGTCTTTGGGTTTACTCCTTTTTGCCTTTTTTGTCATCTCTGCTTTTTTTCACAGTATTTTTATCCCCCCTTTTCAGTATTTGCTTCTGTTTAAAACTGCAGCTGCTGCCTGTTTGTAATCTGTTACCTGACTGCAGTCATGGTGTCCCCAAGTTTTTAATTATTTTTCTGCATTTTTATCACCCTACTTTAATACCTTGTTAGCTTGTATTTCTTGCGATTCTAAATCCAGATTCCTTTTACTCATTTCAGAGATCTTCAGCATACTGGCTTCTTTTGTCTACCCACACTTCCTCTTTGGCAATGATGGTATTTCATTAAACAACGTGAAGACTTGTTACTGTCTCTTGAGCAAGTAGCAACCTTCCAGAGCTCATGTGTAACTTGCTTTCTTCTTTTTTTACCGCTATTGCATCTAAGCAGCACTGAAATTACTAACTGAAAATAGCCTTCTGCCTTCATATTTGTAGCAATTATGGGAAGCTGAAGATGAGATGTCTCTTTCCATTCCATCTCTGATAGTAAAATGAAAGCTAAATAACAGTTGCAGAACTATTCAAATTCCTGCATCAAAAGCTTACTTCTTCCCTACCTTAAACCACATTCTCATTTATGTCTGTTCAAAGTGAATGCAAAAAACCTGACTGTTCCGAATTGAAATTGAGGGAAAATCAGGCATGAAGCTAAAAGAAGAAGGAAAAAAAAAATCAGCTGCCCTTGCTATTAGCACTTAACAGAATCTGTCATTTTGTCAGTGACCGAAGGAAACATTTTAATGAAAAAAATCAGCAAGATCTAAGTAGTATGTGGATGATAATTGAAAATTGCTTGTTTTGAGACTGACCCTTGCAACCTCAATAAACAGTGCTAGCTTTTTCACTCCAGTTGGGATTTTATCTCGCCCATCACTGTGGTGTTGGGGCATCTGCTTTGTTTAAATCCTGTGAAGTGATTTACAGAGATTAAATAGACTTCACCACACCTGCATCATTTACAGTATTTTACGCTTAGATCAACTCTAACACAAAAAAATGACTTGCCGAAAGCAATGTGGAGATCAGTGGTTGAGCTTAAAAGAAAAATTCAGGAAACCTCATTGCTAGTTTCCTCTCTGCCCACTAGACACTCCATACATATCTGATCGAAAGGTTTTTCTAGTGTATGCCTCTGCTTGCAAAAAAAGGGGAAAAAAAAAAAAAAAAGAAAGAAATACTTTCCTCAGAACCATTTATTAATCCTGGGATGACAGTTTTCTAATTTTGAGGCAAAATGAATGAGCATGTTGCTTGTTATCTGTGTCATAATCTGTTTTCATTCCTGAAATGTGGCCTGTCACAAGTAAAACGTGTCGTGGACAGTACAATGAAATCACTCCTCCTTTATAGGAACTTGTGAACTCTGATCAAGCAGAACTGTTGTCCAAGCTGGCACTGAAATGAGCATGTAGCCTGAGCCTGCCAGCTTGTTTTGTGCTGCCACCTACCATGGCATATAACCATCACATGACTGAACACTGCCCGGCTTCAGCACCTCTGCTCTCTTCTCCTCCTCTTCATGTAGTGTCTTGTTGTAAACAAATCTAGGATTCAAAAATAAGGGGTATATGTGCTTATGAACAATTTATGCTCAGGAAATTCAATCAAGGTTCTTTAATCAAAGCGTTAATATTTCAGATGTCATGAAGCAGGGCAAACTTGGCTGCCATTGCATTTTTTCAGTCATTGACTCTAAAAGGCCTGTCATCAAAAGGTGGTTGGGGAGAGAGGTAGCACAGATGCCAGGAAACAGTGTGTTGGTTCTTTTTTTCAATCTCCCTCTGTGAGTTCAGTTCTTTGGGAAGCAATTAAATATTTCAGCAATGCCAATCAATGAAGTGAACATCAAATTAAAAAGGGGTATGTGATAAATGCAGCGCTGATAGATGAATCTCTTCTACTCAAAAATGCATCTGGGTTTGGTTTTATTCCAGGCAGAGTTCTGTGTTTGGGTTTCATTCTGGTGTTGGGTTGGTTTATTTGGGAGTGGTTTTTGGTGGTGGTTTTTTGTTGTTTCTGTTTTTCTCCTTTGTTTCTGGTTTTGTTTCTTTTTAATGAATGAAAGCTATATTCCTCCTTCTTTAGGTGACAGAGCAGCTTGTTGTAGATAGCAGCAATCTTTCCATAAACAAAGTTAACACTGAATTCATGTACAGTCCAAGTTGTTTGCTGCTAAATGCAAGCAGAAAAGACTTTGGTATCTGCTCTCAAGATTTTAGAGGCCATTATTTGAGCTTTAATCAGTCAACACCATCAGCAGGCTCTAAAATACTATCAACTCAGTGTACCAGTTTATTTACTAGGAAGTTTCCAGCCTTTTTTATATATATATTATTATATTATATTTTTATTATATATTTGCAAGTGTGAGTAACAATGGGATCCCTCCTTTCAGCTCTTTTTCTCTAATGCAATTTACTGCTTTTATTTTTAAACATGAGGTGTGATTCTTTTCCTCCTTTGCCATAACTTCTCATTTAAATCTTACGTGATTTTTTTCAATTAAGGCTTTTCCAAACCTTTTACTTTTCAAGCCAAAATTGTGTTGGCATAACAAAGTGATCTCCTGTCAGTGACTTTATCCAGGATACATCTGCTCTCATCATTCCTGGACATGGTGTTAATTAGACTTTTCTGAAGACTATCTTGCAGCAGATGTTTTAGACTTACCCTTTACGTTGTATCCAAGAGGTCAGAGACAAATTTTCATAGGAACCAAGTTGTTTCCTGTGTTTTGGAGATGCAATTTGTTGCCATTTTAAGTGTTTTGCTTTTCACAGATCAATGAAACATGGTCCCCAATTTAGTTGTGACATCAAACAATTAATCTCCATCCATTAGTAATATAGTGCAGTGATATTGTACAGCTTTCAGGGTTTGATGGGAATTATAGAGATTATAGTCCCCTGTAGCAAAAAAAATTTGGGTGGATCAAATGTTGATTAGAGCCAAGAAATACAGTGGTTAGCACACTGGGGCAGAATTTTCACTGAATATGTCAAACTGTTAATATGTTCCCAGGTTTTTATGCACTATTTTGAGCAGAATTTATCTATGCCAGGGTCCTGCACTGAGGCTGGTGCAATGCCGCCCCTGCTGCTGTTCAGCTCACACACTGGAGATGCCAAACTCAGTGACCAGAATGTTCAGAGATAAATTGAGGTCTGCTAAACAAAGGAAAAATGATACTGCTGAATTTAAGTAATGAAACCTAAGTGGGCTGCTGTTAAATCTTTGTTCTTTCCTGTCCTCAGCCCCATATAGCCAGGCATGTTTCCAAGGTTTCCTCGTAGATCTGAGCTTCCCTCAGCACAGCCCTTAGGATGATCCCACATGGGTGGCAGCTCTCAGCTGTCCAGAAAGGGCCATCTGGTATTTGGTGTTTGCAGTGCCTCCATCTTCTCTTTTCTGAGGGAGAAGCTTGAGGAGGACAGATTTTTAGACTTGGACATTAGGAAGAAATTCTCTGTAGTCAGAATGGTGAGACACTGGAACAAGTTGCTCAGGGAGGTTGCAGATGCCCCCTCAGGAGTTGTTCAAGGCCTGGCTGAATGAGACCTCAAGCAACCTGGTGTAGTGGAAGGTGTCCTTGTCTGTGGCAGCAGGGTTGGAACCTGGGAAGCCTGGTGTTCAGATGCACAGAGCAAGTGCTTCTTCTATCAATAATGGACCTCATGTTTGTGATTTCAGCCAGCCAAGTCTGGGAAGCTTTCTGTAATATTTAAGGCTAATTTTCTATTGAAGAATTAGGCGGGAAATTATTACCAGTTTGTTCTGGGAAATACTTTGGTTTCTTGTTTCTGCCCCACGCTCTTTCTTTGTTTCATTGCAGTAGAGAAACCTGGTGGGTAGATGCGGTCATAAAATGCATCTTGTCTGGCAATGCTCCCTCCAGACAGTTGTTCAGCAGAGGACCCTGCTAACTGAAGTGTAAAGGGCATAGAGTATTGGCAGCTAGAGCCCCTGCTTTACTGCTACAGTGAAGATTCATCTGCTGCTTTTTGTGTTTGGTAAAGCAGTGCTTGGAAGTGTTGTGACAAATGTATAGGATTAAGGACAGAGGGCAGCCTTCCAGAATAGCATTGATTTGCATCAGGAAAAATGCTGCAATTTGATTCTTTAATATGCAAAAATATTGCCTAATATGTAACAATAAAGTTACTTCACTGTTTTCTGCCTTTCTTTGTAAAGTAGCTGAGACAAAGAAATATCTTTTATTTCTGGATAAGGCAGTGGGGTTTTTTTTTCTGAACAAAGCCCCAAAATCACATGTTTTTGGTGTGATGCTCCTTGTTTATAAATTGTTTGCTGGAAGAGTGCAGAGAAAGCAAAGGAAAGAAATGGGGATCAGGAGAAAGTGAAAAGCCAGCCATGAACACCATTCTATTTACACGTAACAATGTCAAAAAATTGCCAGTCTTAATGTATTGCTGTGGCCTTCTGCTACTGTAGACTTTTCTTCTTCTTTTATGTTGTGATAATGAAAATTAAATACTATTTCACCCTGAAAGCTTTACTTCTGCAATGGGATTTCAACCACAGTGCATTTGTCCAGAAACCACCAAACCTTGAGATGAATAAAAGGTTTGACAGCTGTACATTGATAAGCTCTAGTGCCCTCTTTTCCTGCATTCCTACCTGTCTTCTATTATGTGAGGAGAATACACCAGAAGTGTGATTTTTGACATTTATAGTGTGGTCCACCCAGAATCACAAATAGTGGATTTCAAGATAAAATACATAATTCAGAGAATCTTAAAAATACCAATTAAAAGCAAAACAAAGCAACAAAAAATCCCTGCTGCCGGTAAGCATGTAGCTCAAGAAATTATTTTTCTAATGGCTTACTCTTGGAGGAATGGTGAAATTGAGAAAATACTTTCCTTGCAACAGCCCCTACACCTGCAAATGCAACTTCAAACTAGCATAGTGTGCTGTATAATTTATTAGCATACAGGTTGCCTACAGTACCTGTTGATTCTTCAGTGCAACTTATTTATTAGTCTTAAGAAATGTTTGACTGTGTTTTCCTATGTCCTGGCATTTCTTTTGATTTGTTAAAAGGCAGGGTTTGAAAGCAGTAGTTACTGGTGTCATCTCATACACTGTAAGGTGTACAGATATAATGTAATGTTAGATCTGCCAAGTCAAGCAGAAATGATGAAATCACAACATGAAAACATCTTCTTGTGTACATTCATTGTGTAGTAATGACTGTGAAACAAGTACTTCTGAAGTTTCTTAGTGTAAAGCCAGTAGATTGATTTCAGTATCAGTGGCACGTGTCTCTTCTAACCACTTGCCTGTTTGCAAGAAATGGACTTGCACAAAAGCTTTTTCTTTGACACTGAAAGAAAAAGGCGGGGGCAGTCTTTACCTATAGGACACTACACAATTCCTGCTTGCAAAGAATTCAGTAAAGCCACATGAGGAGTTGCAAAATGCTACCTGAGAAAAAGACAGAATCCTCATTTCATTAGTTTTGTAAAGGGTAATTACTTCAGGAATCATCAGTCAGTTGCTAATGGAGAAATAGGAAGATAGGTAGCTCAGAGCTTCAATTAGTAGAAAAAGTTCATAACAAAAGTGCAAGTGCTGTAGAAAGGTGCTACAGAAAATTCACTACGAGTTGATGAAGTTCTTTGAATAGTTGTGGCTTGCTGAATTACTGTCAGTGGGCTAGTTAAAGGACGGATACAGCTTTGCAACCACTTCTGCACACTCATAAGCTTTGTGTCTAGAAGTTTAACTTTTGACTTAAGGATTAAGTTCTAGGGAATAGATTTACAGATGCAGCAGTGAATACTAATCACAACAGATCACTTGTACAGAGAGATTCTGTTCAGAAGTTTTCTCTGATTTCCAAATGCAAAGGGCAATCCTTTTGCCTTTCAAAAGGACGATTATAATGCTATGTAATGCAAATCACAGAACATAGAATTGTCAAGGTTGTAAGAGACCTTTGAGATCATGACATAAAACTGCTTACCTAGAGCTTGAAATCCCATGATTACTGCTAAAATAGTACCCCTAAACCATGTCCCTAAGCACTGCATCCACATGTATTTTAAACACCTCCAGAGATGGCAACTCCACCACTTCTCTGAAAGCCAGTTCCAAGGTTTACAACCCTTTCTGTTGATGGTCACTGCATTTTATAACTTCGGTATGTTTATTTCTTACTCCTCACTACTGTGGAACTCAATATAAATCTTATTTAGGATGTTATCTGGCATTATGCTAATGAGAACAGGGGAAGAAAAAGGAGGAATCATTAATAGAAGCTCTGGATACCCTGTTTACGTACCATAAAGTCTGCATTAGTTCTGTCTGCAGTGCATGGGACTTGTTATTGCCATAGGCAAAAGTAAATGTTTGCTTCCAGAAAGCTCCTGAAAGGCCATGTGCCTTTGTATGCCACTGTAGATGATAAAGTCCTGACTTACCATGCTGCTTTGCCACGGTGATAATTCTGGGAGGAAAATTCTTATCAGAATGGATGTCATCCTTTTTTTGTTTGGTTTGGTTTTTTGTTTTAGTGGATGAAAGAATTAACCTTTTTTTTTTGCTATTGTTTTTTAAAAAAAGAAAAGATTGCCAATTCATACCCATTCTCTAGACTAGTGTACATTTGTAAATGCTGAAAATATCCACAAACACTGTGATGAAGACACAGTCAGTGAAGAGTTCATTCTTCTGTTTCTGTCTATTCATGTTACACAGCCCCAAAACTATTATTGGATTATAGCTGTGCAAGCAATCAGAGATTGGATTTTTGAAAGTGAATTACAGAAGAGAGCCATCATATGTCATGGTAGATCTGTGCTGCAGAATGTCTGGAGATAACATTGCTTTACTGTAAAGATGAGAACTGGAAGTTAATTACTGTTAAGGGAGAGAGTTTGGGGTTGTCAGTATATGCCTTTCACTGAACACCAAGCACAGATGATTTATGTATTTAGTTTAAAAGAAAAAATAAAGTAAAAACAAATACTTTGGTAACTCAGAATAGTAAAATTCAAGATGTCTGTCATTCATAAATCTCTTAGAGTCATCTCTTACCTATGAGAAGATGTAGGTGCACTTTGGGGTTTCCTAAATGCAATATTGTGCATGTAGAGATTTCCCAGAAAGCTATCTGCCTCTTCACAGAAGGATAGCGAAAGCCACAGAGGGAAGGCTGGGGTGGTGATACAACTGGAAGCTTCTGCTTCACAGATTGCCCACTCCCTGGGGTAAAATCAAGCCCTAGACTGTATGATAAGGTTTCTTAATGTAATTCAGAATAGGCAATTTTCACACTGTTTGCTTTTTTGCTGTAGTAATGAAATCATGATTCAGCACTGTAATAGGGGCATCGTTTGAATTACACCAGAATTGCTAACTTAGAAACAGATTGTTAGTAAAGTAAAATTATTGTGTGCTAATGACATGCCTCTTGAGTTAATAATGATTTCAGTATTAGCAACCAGTGAACCAATCAATCAGTGTTATAGTAATGTTATTTGTGCACTAGAACATGTTTGGTATATGGGAAAATTTCTGAGAGTAGGGGCACTGATGACTGAAGAACAGACAGGAGGCTGAAATGAAGAAGAAAGCAAACAAAGAAGGTAAATCCATGCCTTGAGAATAGTGCAAGTTTACTTGTTGGAAGTGTGAAAGATAAAGCACTGCAATCTCAGAAAGAAATGCTGGCTTTTGTGAGAGTCAGAGTAAGAACATGAAAAATTCAAGCTGTAAGAATTAGATATGAGTGGTCTGTTGAAGAAATGCCTGCTTAGTTATTGTACAACTCTGTTTCTTGTGACCATTTTCTGGAATGTGGTTTGGGTTGGTTGGTCGGGTTCTTTTGGTGGGTTTTTTTGTTTGTTGGTTTGGTTTGGTTTGGTTTGTTTTTTTTGGGGAGAATGTTACGCGTGAAATACCAGAAGTAGCTTTTACAGAGAAACTTCTTTTGGAGAATATTACACTAACCTTTGGGAGAGTAAGTTGACTTTTATGAGTTTTCTGTAGCTAAATGGGGAATTTTGTAAACCCAGATCCAGTAGTCCTATATACCACAGGAACTCAGCATTGTACTCACTGAAGCTGTCATGGGCTTTCTCAGTAATACAATACAATACAATGCAATACACCAGGTTGGAAGAGACCTCCAAGATCATCGCGTCCAACCCATCAAACAGTCCAACCCACCCAACAACTAGACCATACAGCCAAGAAAGCCAAGTAAGCATCATCTATTCATTCTTTCTGAGCATCTTAGTGGTTGACATTGCAAATGGGCAAAATGTCACTAAACTACATGGAAATGAACCTCAGTCATTGAGTAGTGGTCACTCAGGTTTTAAGGACTATAGGAAAATGTTTGCTAGGTTGTGCTCTTCTGTCCTATTCTTACACTGTCTCTCTTAAAGTCATACTTGGATCCTGCCAGCAGTGTGGGAGGTTACACCTGCTGCTTCTTTCATGTAGAAAATGTATTCAGAGGAATGCATCCTTTGGAAATGACATACATGTGGAGATCATGAGCTAAAAAAACCTTTTTTTCTTAAGTAGTGAACGTAGCTCCTTAGACATATGGAAGTTACTTCATAGCTGTAGGCTAGATATGTGCTAGAGCTCGCTATGAGATTTTCTGGTGTGTGCTGCATGAGATCCTGTAGAACTTCACACAGCTGCACTTTTGAGCCACATAATGTTTCTTATGTGTGTTCTCTGGAAAAGCATGAAGCCTTTATAAAGCCCATAATTTCTAGAGGAGATGGGCTCTAATGAAATGCTCTGCTGTTCAAATGAATTTCTTTCAGTGGAACAATAACTCCAAGTATTCCATTATTAACATAAATATTGGGGAAAAGCAGGCTGCAACAAGGAGAGAAACTGAGTTCTTGCAGAGTAGAACTGGTGAGCAAAGTGCACACAGAAGTGGGAAAGCTTTGGTTTGGCTTGATTCAAGCATGTGGCTGCTTTACAACTACAGCTCAGAGTTATCACAGGAGCTCATGCTGGTCTTTTAAATTGATGATTACATGTTAAATTAATGTTTTTGAAGGGATTAAATCAATTATTTGTGATACAGCATCACACAGATTGATGCATTTACATTCTCCTCGTTGCAATTCATTTATACAGAGCACATTGCTTTGGTGATTTATTTATTTTATTTTTTTAAAATATATCTGATGGACAACTTGCAACAGAAGTTTAGTATTAACTTCCAAGTATAAACTTATTTTTTACTTTTAAGCTGAATCATGTTCACATCTTCTAATGCGTTTTCTGTATTGTAGCTGTATTCAGGATTTCTTTATCGGGGAGAAACACAGATGAATTCTTGCCCAAAATATCTGTCCTGAACACTAGAAATTCAACACCCATCAAAAATAAGATGGTTTTTTCACATCTCCTCATATTATTCTTACAGGGTTTGTTTTGTTGATTGTTTTTTTGCTTGCTGAACCTTGATCTGTGTTGCAGCTTTGAGATCATCCTAGGGTGCGCAAGCTCCTTGGGCTAGGAAATTTCAGAGTTCAGTCTCCTCTTAAAAATGATCTTTCAATTTCATCACACTGTTCAAATGTGCAATGTAGTCAAGTTGTTGAGTGTTTTTTTGGGGGGGGGTTGTTTGTTTGTAGTGCTCCATTTTTATGCTCTTGAGTAAAAACACGGTCCTGTGAAGCCTTATGTCTATCTGACTGAGCAGCTTGACAGTGGACAATTGAGAATTACTTGGTTGCAAGCATCACTGAAAATCACAATGCCGAAGAAAAGGGAACTTGAGGATTTGGGGACTTCATGATGCTAGCATTCTGAACTGGCATATAAATGGGCTGGTTCTAAGCCTGGCCTTGCTTAATATGGTGAACTCCAAGGAGTTCTCCAAGATAGACTGGAGAAGACCGCAACAAGAAGTGGGTGTGGTGTGTTTGGGGGATTTTTTGTGTATTTTTCATTGTAATATGGGTAGAAGTCCAGTAGAAGATGATCCCTCTAACAAAATTCTGTTACTGGAAGGTTAATTGGGATTTCTTTCTCAGTTTCCTTTAGAATTCAACAAGAATTAGGTTAATTATTTCAGGCAGTCTAAAAATCTCAGTGTCAGAGCATTCAGAGACTTCCCTAGGTATAGGTGTATATTTCATCAATGTCTTTAACATGTGATGCTGGGGGGGGATGGGAGGGGTAGTAAATAGAAATTAATCTGTTTTATGCTGTGTGCATCTTTAGGTGTTGCAAATAATTTCTTGGAAGCTTGGCAGTGAGCGTGACTTATGTACTCTGCACCGTTGTTTTTAAGATCATAGGCAATAATTTTGTTTTCTAGTGTTACTATGAAATCTTAGAAGTTAATTATTTGAGATAGTTGGATTATTTTTGCTTATCTTTATTCAGCTAGGATTACATGCAATTTGAATGTAGCGCCGTGGTATGAGTCTACTTAAGATATCATCAGTTGTTTAAGTCTATCAACAGCTATTTTATTATGGGAACAATGGAGACAGAAGGCTTGTGTTCGGTGATGAATGTAGATTAGAAAGAGGTCACCCTGACATACATAATTAGTTTTAGAATTTTGAATTAATAGGTAGTGTGCCCCTAAGGCATCCATACATTCAGGCTGAGGCTGCAGAATGTCTGGTCCAGCTCCTGCCTGCTTCTGTCAGCAATGACATGGCTTAGTGCACTGCTTGTATTATGGCATAAGATATTACAGCAGGGCTAAATCACTGCAAAAACAATTTACATAGTATTTTGGTCATACTCCATACTTTGGAAACATTTTCACTGTTAAATTATCATGCAGATTTCTAGAAGAAGTTTGTCTCAACCTGGTATGTCTTCAGGTGCTTTATAAGGGCTAAGCAGATGCTTAAACATGTTTCTGCAAACAGTTCATTGGGCAGATCTAGAGGTGTATGCAATTGCTGGTCTGTGTCATTATATGACTGTTACTGACGTCAAATGGCTAAACTGAAGGTGAACTAAAAGGCATTTACCTGCTGAGATCTGAGCCTAAGCATATAATCCAGTCTTCTACCCTAAACTGGACCAAACCAAAGATGAGAATTGCATTACCAAGGAATTTGACTAGTAATGCCATCTGTTAATTGATCAAATTTCTGGGTTCTGTCTGTCACTGGCAAGAGGTCATTACCGTTCCACGCAAACTTTTCCTTATTGGTCTCTAGTCCTTATCACAATAGCTGAGTTGAACTTTTTGAGATATGTTGAGTTTGTTTAATTTGAGTAATTTGAGGTCTATGTGCCAAGATATAAAAATTCTGAGTAGCATGTGTGACAGACCCCTTTCTTTAAAAGTCTACTTGGAAATCTTTCTGCTTACTGGCAGTGATATTATACAGGGCTCCCACAGGAAAATACTCTCCATGCTTAGTGGATATTCAGTTCTGTGGATGAACATGAGAGGACCACAAAAGAGGATGGGCATATAAGGAAAAATACGTAGTTATTCTCCATACTGTGAAACATGAAAAAGCTATCATCAGGACATATCAGAAACACCTGGCAAGCATTCCCATAAAAATGACTGGAACTGCTGAAACATCTATTTTAGTTCTAGTTTGTGTGGTTTGAAAAAGCTATGTAACAGCAGAACTCTGAATATGGCAACATGACTTCAAAAAAATCTTTCTGTAACTTTCTTCTGAAGAGTGTTGTTGAAGGGTTCTGTAACCTGCTCTAGAAACACCACTTCCCCCCATTTCTCTCTTCTCTTGGAGACAATCATGACACTTCTTCTAATCATGGATAGAATAAGAAAATACAAAACTGATTACAGTTTCACAAAATCAAACTGCCTTTATTTTATTTAATGTTGTTTTTTTTTTTTTTTAGTTAGGACCTAGTCTTGTTCATTTATTTTCTTTTCTCCATGAGATCACAAGTTTGCATCTGGTTTTCTTCTGTCCTTGCGCTCAGATAAAGTCTTTTCAGCTCCCCTAAGTTTTTTCCAAGTTTCTATCTCTGTCCCTGAGAGTAGCATGTGAAGTCTTACGCTGTTAACATTTTATGTAATGGATCAAGAGTCAGAGAAAAGCAGCACGGGAGAAGCAAGCAGTACAAAGTTAGAACCTAGCAAATTTACAAGGATAAATAATATCCATTTCCAAACATTACCCTTCTGCTTGTCAAAGTCTTAGAATTCTCAGCTCCACATAAAATACATATTTATTAAAAAAAAAAAAAAAAAAAAAAAAAAAAAAAGCCTGACACAGGAAAATTCAGAAAATCATTTAAAAAAAAATAATCTGAAATGCCTTGTTAATACATCAATGATGTTATCATAATAGGGGGAAAGGCCACACTTTTAAGCATCACTGCTGTAGGTAGGTATTTTTAATTTCAGTCACAATTTCCTGCTGTTCCGAACATGCCATGTAATCTGCAGGGATCTGGGGAATTAATTAGGTACATTTCACATCTCCTCTAACTAATCCCCTCAGTTCTCTTAGTTTAGGGAGCTGAACACACCAACGACTGATAAGCCACAAGGGCCTTATTTACTCTACAGAAGGTTCTGCAAATCCCAGTGAGATGCTGGCCTGTGCTTACATTTTCTCCACGTAGTCCTTGGGATAGTGGCATTTGAATGTGACCCTTGAAATCAAAAGTATTATTGCACTTGGGAAAAGCAAATGAGAATAGATTAATAAGAAGAACAGCCATAGCAGTTTAACAATAAACCTTTTCTACAGCCAAGTGTTTTCTGCTTAAAGTGCCTCAGAGGAGGGATACAAAACATCATTTAAGATAAGCAGGACTCGCTCTGCCCATTTCAGTGCAAAAAAATAATAATTACAGGGAAATATCCTCACGTTTTGTGAATGTGCTTACAGCTGATTAAATTGTTTTCAGTCTGGTTTTAAACTACCTTTTAGTATCAGATTATCTTTTATCAGAGAATTGGGAAAAAAAAATCTATACTGTGCTATTGATAATGTTCAGCCCATGCCTGGATGTGAGCTGTGTTGCAGCAGCCCTTTCATTTGAGCATACTAAAAGGTTAACAGCAGGCTCTTATTTGGTTCTGCTCGGTGATCTCATAAGACCAGGGAAGGAGTAGTGAGATTTTTTGAAGGGATTCTAAGGGGATACTCATTTTGTCAGATTCACCTGGGGCAGTTGCTTCATGGTTGTAAACTGAAACTTTTTGACATAGGTGAGGGCTAGCTGGCTGAATGATCCCATAGTTTTGTTGAGTGTTGCTTTGCTGTGTATGTGTTTTAACTATTTCAGGAATTAGGGAGGAACTCTTTGTTCTCAGATTTTTTTGTTGTTGTTTAATGTCTTGTGGTTTTTAAAGGGTAGAAAAGAAAATAGGCAGAATATTTTCATTTTTTGACCATTACTGATCAGGACAAGCACAGAAGGCAGCCCAGCTTTTCTTAGTTGTCCAACAGCTGTAGGGCAACTACAGAGAATTACTGTGACCAAGATCCTTTGCCAGTGTAGTTGCTCATCTCTTACAATGATTGGTTGTGTGTTCAGTTCAGGTAAAAATAGTGGTGTCTTTTGTGACATCTTATTTGTTTGTTTGTTTTCTTCTTGCATCTATTGTGTCATTTGTTAGGGTGGGATCTCAGCTTTCTTCACTAGTGGAAGTAAATATTGACTTAAAATACACACCTGATTGCATGTGGAGAGTCTGAATAAAATCCCATGAAGGACTCCCTCGGAAGAGTCCCAGCGATAAGATGATCTACGTTCCCAGTAATTCCTTTGAGTTATATCTTCCAAGGGCTTTCCTACTATAACTGTGAAATGCTGTGAGATTTACCATCTCTGAAGCATCTTTAATGTATCCACTTTCATCGTTACTGTGAAGCATGACAATTTTTAAAAAGTGAAATCTTAACATTAGGTTGTTACAGGAGACTGCTTAAGAAGAAAGATTTGTAAGCAGTTGCCTCTTTTTATAATTTCTGACATTACATATCCAGAATAGTTTGCTGCTAAATCTATAATACTGATACTGTACTTGCAGTGTTTGTGATGGCTCTGAAGCTCGTGTGAAACCTTTTTCCTAAAATTTGCCTCTCGTTCTTCTGAAATCAATTGACTGGCTCTCTAAAAATGAAACAGAGCTTGGATAACATCTCTTCTTTGCATTGATCTTTCCAGAGATCCCAGAGAAGCATTCTTATCTTGTGGCTCATTAATGTGGCAAACACTTAAACATTTATCTGGAGGGAATAATGATGTCATCTGATGTGCTATAAAATCACCTGTTCGATTTTTCCACATTTGAAATAACAGCTTTTCATTGTCCTTTCTTACCTCCAGTAAGGCTGGAGCTAATTATGCCTTGCTAATTTCCTTTGTTTTATTAGCTAAACAGAATACTTCCAGTGCCCAATCTTCTTTGTTAATGCCATGCCTAGATATTAGGCAACTTTAAAAGTTTGTAAAAGAAATCAGCTGTCATTCCCTAGACTAAGAACCAAGTAGTTCTGCTTGTTGTTGGTAATAGTCTCAGCAATATTCTGCAAGGTTTCTTGCTAATTCAAGTGTGCAGTCAGATATTTTTGAAGAAGTCTGTTACTGTGTTTGAAACACTGGTTTGTTTCCAGATTTGTAGTAAACTACAAAACACATACTAGCTGGGAGATCCTTCTGAGCCTCCTAGAGCAGTGCTTGTTCTGCAATCCAGGATTGGCAGCTACATTTGAAGGTCTCTACACAACACTCCAGTTTAAGTGCTATAGTTAAAAAGGAGTACACACTTTATGCAATCTGGCAAATGTGTAAGACATCAGTGGGAGGCAGTGCTGGTGGCACGATGACAGATGTGCGAAGGAATAACCACCTTAATGGAATTTTGTTACGAAGCTACATAAATCTTCAGTGAAAATTCCGTCTTTAATTTCTACCTTGAGATTATGTTACACAGTAATATATGCAGCTCTGAATAGTGTGCTTGGGTTTTTTTTTCTGTGTTGTAGCCAAGATTATTGTTAGCATGTCAGAAAGTGTCTGACACAAGAACAACAGAAAGAAAAGAAACTGTCAGCAGTGTTGTGACCATATTGATTACATGGAGATTATCTTCCCTTTTGTATTCTCTCTTGTCTAAAATAATGCTATTCTTCCTGTTTGGGCAAGAGGGTGTTTAGCAGTTATACAGTGGAAGCTAGATACTCCTTTTAGCTGTAGTAATTCAATACTCTAAGGAGTAAACACACATTTTTTGGATTGTTGTCCTCATTTAATGCCATATATATATTGAAGCACTTTCTTTTGGAGTGAGCATTCTGAATTCTGGATTTGACAGATTGAAAGAACACCTTATTTTCCGAGCTGGGGTGCTAGAACTACCCATGTTCTTACAGCTTCGCCTGTGCAAAGAGATAGGTTCTACAAATGATCAAAACTTTCAAATCAGACATAAACTTAAAGTATGAATAATTTGTTCATGTGTACAAGGTGGCACTCACAGTATTGTTAGAAATAATAAATTGTTTGCGTAGCCTTTGTTAAAGTGAGGGTTGTGAGAAGACTCCTTAAAGTCTTTCTCCTGGTTTGTACTCTTTAGTACTGGGAGCAGGTCGGATTTCTGTTGTTGGTAACACTTTTTACCCAAATAGGAGTGTGTATGTACTCCTGTGGTTCTTGAGTATGCCACTGCCACCACATCTTTATGAAGATTTTTGATTCTTTTCTCATCTTGACATATTAATAATCCAAGTTTGGGGATTCCACTCCTCCCCCACCCCCCAACCCCCCCAATTAAAAATCCTGAATAGCAAACAGCATTGCCATGAAACACAATTTAAAGAGTTGTATGGATCATTAAATTATCTAGGAATATCTGATACTTGCAAACAAAAGTACAGTGGGCTTAAAATATCTATACTTTTTTTTTTCTCCCAGCCTTGTAATAGAGGTAGTAACCTCATAATGGAGTATTTCCTTAGGATTGATAAACAAGTAAAGTTAATGGCCCTAGGCTATATTTTGGCACATCTGCTTTTCCCACTTGGTCAATAATTCCCAGGAAGCCTCCTGAGCTGTCATTGCTTAATTAGACCTTTAGGATATTGCACATTGATCACAGAATTACGAAAGAGAGAAGATGACCAAATAACTACAAAGATCTGCAATGTAAGAGTAAAATCATTCCAATATATGTAATGATTTTAACCACAGCATCTATGCAATAATGTTATGCTACTATGTGAACCCTATGTCCCCTGAGTGAAGGACGAAGGAACCAGTCTAACCAAAATAAGGAATACAAAAGTCAGCAAATTGCTTCATCATAACCCTGAATTAAAAATGTCCCATTACAATGGGCCTTTGATTCCAGATGTAAAACAGGTCCTGTAATGATTTTTGGAGATTGTATTACAATTCCATCTAGTAGAATTTTCTTCAGATTTATGTCCTGCATAATCAGAAATGATTGCAGAAGATTTATCTTTAAAAATCAAGCTTACTAGGTGAAGCTATAAAATTTCTTTCAAGGAAGTGTCACCAGCATCAAATAACAGGTAAAAAATTAAACCCTGAACTTTGTTTTTCACAAATATATAAACAAGCAAGTGCTTCCTTTTCATTGATGCAGAGATCTGTTTGGGAGCATCATATACATTTTACTGCCTCTGATTTTCATAGTTGCATACAATAAGCAGGAGTTCAGTGTTTCATTTTATTGCAACCTGCCTAGACATGTTTTACATCCCTAAGCGTGTTGTATTTATAGAGTGACTGGTGTAAGTAGAGGTCATTAAACAACTGACAGACAATAGCAGGCTCTTGGTTAGTTCAGGGCTGAGGTGTATCTATACCCAGCTTGTGCATAATGTAAATGAAGGTTGAAAGGTGGCTGATGTAGAAGCTTGTATGTTAATCAAGGTGCTGCTTTAAGTGAATAAATCTTCAACTCAGTTTCAAGTAAGGAGAAATCCTAAGCAGTTGGGTAAGGGCAGGTGCTGTCAAAAGAATAACAAATCTACATATAAAGCATTAATCGAATTGCATGAACCTGGGGTGTTTGTAAATGAAAAAGCTTAAAAGGGATGCAGGGAAGACTATGATCACATCTTGCTTCAAAAAAGCAAGGAGTGTTCTGGATGCATCTTACAGGGTTTTATATGTAAAATATTTATGGCATTTATTTATTTATGATGGACGACACCAAGCTGGGGGCAGGAGTTGATCTGCTGGAGGGTAGAGAGGCTTTGCAGAGGGACCTCGACAGGCTGGACAGATGGGCAGATTCCAATGGCATGAGATTTAACACATCCAAGTGCCGGGTTCTGCACAACAACCCCATGCAGTGCTACAGGCTGGGGTCAGAGTGGCTGGAGAGTGGCCAGGCAGAGAGGGACCTGGGGGTACTGGTTGATTGTAGCCTGAACATGAGCTTGCAGTGTGCCCAGGCAGCCAATAAGGCCAATGGTATTCTGGCCTGTATCAGGAACAGTGTGGCCAGCAGGAGCAGGGAGGTCATTCTGCCCCTGTACACTGCCCTGGTTAGGCCACACCTTGAGTCCTGTGTCCAGTTCTGGGCCCCTCAGTTTAGGAAGGATGTTGTCTTGCTGGAACGTGTCCAGAGAAAGGCAACAAAGCTGGTGAGGGGTTTGGAACACAAGCCCTATGAGGAAAGGCTGAGGGAGCTGGGGTTGCTTAGCCTGGAGAAGAGGAGACTGAGGGGTGAGCTTTTTGCTCTCTACAACTACCTGAAGGGAGGTTGTAGCCATGCAGAGGTTGGTCTCTTCTCCCAGGCAGCCAGTACCAGAACAAGAGGACACAGTCTCAGGCTGTGGCAGGACAGGTTTAGGCTGGATGTTAGGAAGAAGTTCTATACAGAGAGAGTGATTGCCCATTGGAATCGTCTGCCCGTGGAGGTGGTGGAGTCACCTTCATTGGAGGTGTTCAGGAGGAGACTTGATGGGGTGCTTGGCTGCATGGTTTAGTTGTTTAGGTGGGTTGGATTGGTTGATGGGTTGTACACGATGATCTTGAAGGTCTCTTTCAACCTGGTGTATTGTATTGTATTTTATCCTCCAAAATCTCTGTCTGAATCCAAAGAGAAGTTTGTCCTTTTTTTAGTGTGTGTGTGTGTGGGATTTGTGTGTGTGGTGGCATTGTTTTTTGGGTTTTTTTTTTTGCTTGCTTGCTTAGTCTTTTTTGTTAAAACCAAAACACCACCACCACGAAAACCCCACAACCAACCAACCAAAAACCCAAACAAAAAAATTTCATAGCTTATTTTGTCCTCACTGTAATTTTTCAGGTCTGTGAAACTTTTAAGTAGGTCACAACATTTTGAATTTGATGTTAACATGTCAAGATATGATGCTTGCTATCCTGATACTTTGGGATATGGTTCAATGGCCATGGTGGTGTCAGATTGCTGGTTAGACTTGGTGATCCTTAGAGGTCTTTTCCAACTGAAGCAATTTTGTTGTCTTCATAGCAGAGTTCTGAAAAAGGTTAAACTGTTTGGTTGAACCTAATATGCTGCCAAAGGAAGCTAAACAACTTCTTGCTAAAGCTTAGCTCCATAAAGATTTCTCTGCTTTCTTGCCAGGAAAGTTATTTTGTTTTCCTTAACTCTGGAACAAACAAACCTCCTATTAAGAAGACACCATGTCAGAAGGAACAATTAATCAGATGGTTTGGTTTTGGTGTTTGGTTTATCTTAAAAGATTTTTTTGTTCTTTGAAAGGTTGAGTTCTGCTGCCTAATTTGATGTGTTCAAACAGAATTTTGGTTTTTAAAAAATTATCTGGGTTTACATCTCTTCTGGTAAAATATCTCACCCAGCTGTACTTTATATTAGGATCAGCTTAACAGAATTTAATCTCTATTCTCCAGTTTAACCATCTGTTAATTTTGGATGGTATTTCATATGTGTCTCACACAGGTATTGTGAAGTCTGTTTCATCCAGATTTTACAGCTGGTCTTTGGGGCCAAGTAACCAAAACAACCAAGAGCATGGAACACATTAGAAATGTTTTTCCTCTTCAATGTTAATATGTGGCTCCATGTCCTATAGGATCAGAGTGGCCTATTCTGCATATCAGGGTTGAAAACAGGATTACTCACACACTCCCATAGTGGCTTTTTGTGACCATATGTATACATTCTGGCAGTGGAAACTGGACAAAGCAGAGTCAGCTTCTGAGTCAACACAGTCTTTTCTAGTTGAGTTTTGAGATAGTTCAAAGTTGGAGATCCTGGACAATCTGTACAAGTAACCATCCTTATTATGCTTTTGTTTTTCCTAATATCCAGTTGAAATTTTCCTTCCTTGATGAAGCTTGACACTTGCCCTTTGTCTTCTTGCTGTGCTCCTGCAGGCTCTCTTCTGTTGATTTAAATGGACCTGTCCCCCTCATGTAAGCAGCTTGTTTGGACCTCAATTTCTCTATGTCATTCTTGTACTGGGAGACCCAAAATGGGGCACAGTACTCCAGATGTGGTCTTCTGAGTGCTTAGAGGAGGGGAACAGTCACTTCCTTCAAGCCTTTAAAGTACATTACAGAGAATAGTGTGTGCGTTTGTTTTGGTTTTTTTAATGTTTCTGGACCTGATGTATAAACAAGCATCCAGAGACAAGCAATGAAATCTGAGTAATATGCTGACATTCTGGATAGAAATATGATGTTATTACACAAATACTTTTAAGGATAAGGAGATTTTTTTTTTTCCTTATAAATACAGGCATTTCATTATTTGTCAACTAGAATCTGGCTTCCCTAAACTGAAGGGGGAAAAACAAACCAAACCAACCAAACAAACAAAAAATAAAACAGAATGAAGAACAATGAAAGAAATAAAAAACTTCTTAAATTTGTTTCAAGTAATTTTTCATTTTGATGGAAAGCATTTCTCTCAAACTAATGGTTTATCGTTGATTTCCCTGTAAACAAAGTACTTGAATTACATTTTCTGCAATAACATATTGGAAAAATCTTGCAATTTATTCAATATCTCAGTAGATCTGCAAACTGTGTTCTGCTTAGTATAACAGTCAAGTCTAGCCCATTCACACTGTATTTCAATCATTGATTGTTTTTTTGAAACTAAAACAATATTCTGAGTTTTATTTGCCTTTAGAAAGCAGCTCACATCTCCAGCAATTCTTGGCAATTGCTGTACTTAGATTAATTTTGACTTTACTGTATGCTTTTTTTGTGACAAGATGATTACCAAATTGTAGCATTTTAAATTAGATGATGAAATTCTTTGACACAATCTATCATGAAGTGTAAAGTATGGAGGATTTGTGAAAGGGTGTACTATTCTAGTTATATTTAGCTAACCAGCTACTGACAGCAACACTTAAATTGAAATTCTCGGTGTTGTTAGATTTTCCTGTAATTGTGATGTAGGTGGTGTCTTATCTCTTCACCCTAAACATCCTATCTGTAGACAAAAATCTAAGACTAGATGGATTGTTTGGATTCTACCCAGCAAACATTCCAATATTCCAATGTACGGTTACTTGAAGTACCATGTTTTTTCTTAGAATGACTAGTGCAGTAATTTTCAAATTAGCCTCTGCATCCTTGTTTACCTTTTAGAGTTTGTGTTTTTCTGCTGTTGGTTGGTTGGTTGTGGTGGTGGGTTTTTTCTGTTATTTTTTCATGTTTTCAGTACTGATAGACTGCGTTATGTTAAAAATCGAGACGCTTCAAATGATGTCTACTAGATGGTATAGTACTTTGTAGCATGACAGAAATTCCATTTACATAGCTTGCACAATTATTCAGCAGACAATAAGGTTAAATTGTTAATTTAGAGAAGGCAGCATCTCAGCTGGGGCTACATTTCCTTAGAGCTATGCTTACATATGCCAGCTGGAAAACTGGATCTGCAAATGTGGCCTGGTGGTTTGTTGTTTTTTTCAGATTTCCTAATGACTTGTTTTATATGACCTTTATCAGAGCACTGCTGTCTAATTTCTTTGTTAGTTATTTCCAGTATGTTACTTTCCCGATGTGTTTATATATATATATAAAAGGAATAGAATTGTTCAAGTGTTTCAGTAAAATTTGGAGGAAGGTAGGAAATAAGAAATTGTTGTTAGTAGTGCTGTGATCTGCAGCATACACTAACTGTAAGGCTGTATGTACAAAAGTCCATACATGGATTAGAAATATACCTTTTGATTATATTATGTTCATTGCTTGCCCTTAACAGGATTAAATCTCTTAAAGTTAAATTCAGTGATGGCATTAGGAACAAGATTATGTCTGAAGCAATTTAATAAAGTGAAGGTGAGGACTTCTTGCAACTGAGGATCAAGTAGGGGCTGGACTAAATGACCTCTGCAGGTAGCTTCCAACCTAGTGCATTCTATGATTCCATAAGTGGACAGAGCTTTGCTTAAATGGTGCTCCCACTGATTTAAATAGATCCCTGAGGAAACAAGCTATTGTTGAAAACAAGTCAAGTCGGTGGTATGGAAGCCCTAGGTCCCAGGCACCACTTGAATCGTGAGTGTGAATTTCTGTAGTACACGTCTACAACTGCCTTTTTATACACTAGTGAGTTTCATTCAATCTAGAGTTACATGTCTGGCTAGGAAGCTTTGGCTTTCCCTTTTCAGTGCACTTGATGAAGTTGGATAACTACTTCTTGTCAAGATAATGAGAGATCTCCAGACTGTTAGAATAGCCTTCAATAAATTTGAGAGAGCTGAATGAACAATACAGAGTAATTAATTTTTAAATTGCTTAGTCACCTGGCAAAGAAGCATGAAAAAGTGTTGCCATTAGTTTCTTAACAAAGTTAAAGGGTTGATGATTGTTCTGACCATATTCAAATGGAACAAGTGAAAAAGACCAGCTGCTTTAGAACATTGCATTCAGAATTTACACTAATGATGGCGGTGGAAAAAAGTGGAAAATAAGCATGATTTCGTAATTTGGTTCATCCATTTCAAGCTACAAGCTCCCCGTAAACAGTCTACAGGAGCATGCATGTTATCTCAAATGACATGTTAAAACTGGCGTAATGAAAGAAATTAAGTCATGGATAGTGAATGAATGCTTGTGATCATAATGGAGCCCTTGTTTCTGCTTTCCTTTTATAGTTATTGGTACTGCATAAATCTTGTTCTGTTTCTTTTTATTTGTGTAATGCTTTCCACATTTCCATTTCCATTAAAGCCGCATTCAGAGTTATTAGTGCATTGGTATTATCCAGTACTGTATCAATTAATGGAGCTGACATGCAAAGAAATCAATCCTTCACGTGATTCAGTGGTCTTGTAGACTGATGTTGTTATTCCCTAAAGCCATCACAGAGGAGTGATTTCTGAGGTGAAGGGTTGAGAAAGTAAATACATATTTAGCAGAATCCTTCAGCTTCAGCAAAGAACCAATCCACGTGTCCTTTGTCTTCATGGAAATTGAATCAGACTTGTTTGATGCATTGTAGTTCTTTTTTTCAGGAACGTAAGAAATTCACAATCGAGTTGCTTTTCTGAAGTATAGCGAAAAATAGCAACAGTCAGACTGTCTAAATCTGATAAATTGCTGACCATTCACAATTTTTTTATTTCCTACATCCCTAAACTGATTCAGCTGCCAACCAAAGACTGAAGATTTCTTGAGACCAGTTTGAATTCCATTTAGTATTTTGGAATAGTGAATATGATAGCTTAAAAGGATTAGGTGCAACGATTACAGATCACGATTATTCAGTAAGTGGTGCTGGTCATATTATTTAGAGGAACATGTACAGTGCATTTCAGTGAGTTCCAATCTAAGTAAACATACTTGGAAAGATGGAAAAAGCAAGGAAGAAAAAGCACTTTGCTCAAGAAATACAAATTGTGTCCAGTGGATCTGCCCTTTTGACAGTAGATGCTACCCTTTTGACTGATTCTTGTGGATCTTTCAATCTCTCCAGTATTAAACTTGCAAGCTCTCTCCACTCTTTGGAGAGAATGGTGTAGTGAAGATTGCCTTTCCTGAGAAGTTATTTTCCAGCTATTTATGACGACTAGTACACAATACAACAACTGGTGAGACTCAGAAGCAGTCAGGAATTCTGTGTTAATGAAGTTGGCAGAAAGTTCAGGGGTTTGTTTCACAGAGTTGTCATAAAAATCACATTAGTAATTCTTGCAATCAGTAGATGGACCATGTTGAATCTATTCCTGAGGACAAAAAGCAAACATGAAGCTGTTCATGTACTAGGAGGGGAGTCTCCACTTGGGAATTGTGTTCATGTTCTGCACATTCTGTCATGCTGGCTGATGTTTTGGTGTGTGATAGGGCAAGGTGTGGGGAGGGGGGCAGCTCCCACTTGTATGCACAAGCATACATATACTGACAGGCTTCCTGCATGTACTAGAATAGAATAAACCAGGTTGGAAGAGTCCAACCTGTCATCCAGCACCACCTAATCAACTAAACCATGCAACCAAGTACCCTATCAGATCTCTGCCTCCCCCATCCCATAGTGAGCTCCTAACAACGAAACAAAAAGCCCCAACCAACAAACACATTGGTTCTGTAAACTACAAGACTTGCAGGGAGATGGGAAAGAAACTGCGCTATAAAGAAGATTAAATATTTTCACTAGAAGGTTGGTGTCTAAAAGCTAGGTCTGAACCTATTGAGTCACTCCATTTAAGCCACTGAACTGTGGTAATTAGACTTACAGGGAAAGAGCATTCATATTTTAGAAGATTAAATTGCTGACTCTACTTTGCCTTTGCGGTATGCACTACTGAGTTCCTTCCCTGGTTCAGCAATGTGCCCGATCTCCTTCAGTGATAATCTGCTCGGTAACTTCAAGGCAAATAGCAATGAAGCAGGTGATAAGTGGTGATCTTCCATTTTGCACACACTCTTTCATGAAAAGAGTTTATAAAACATGATGCTGCATCAACTTCCTCTGTATGAAATACCAGGTATGTAGCAAATTCCATAGCTGCTGCCAGTGAGTGGGGTATTGTGTAACAGGGGAGGGCAGGAGGTACAGTGAAAGGTGAGTTTTTCTTGCACCTTTTTTCTTTAAAAGTCATTTTCATCTGGACCTGGAACTAGTTTATGATAGTACTTCTCTTAGTCCACAGAAAAACTGCATAGCTTGTCCCTGGGGTTTTCTTTGAACTGTCTCTTCCTGAGAATTAGCCTTTTGGGGCTGACAGCTGCTTTGCCAGGTCATAACTACTGCATGGCATGTAAAGATTTCTGAGCAATGCCAGCTCTGGATAGGCTTCCCAGGCAAGTCCACATTATTTACTGCCTCATAGCTGAAACATTTTTTCAGAAAAGGAGCAAGCTCCCTCTTTCTGTTTCTAAAAACAACAGTTAGCACACATCAACCTGCAATGTCAGAGAGAGAAAATATCTTCCCCAAACATAATATTCCTCACGTACCTTATTTGGAGGTACAAAATATTTGCTGAATCACAACCCACAGAGTTATCTCCAGTGCTGATCAGTCTGGGCTTTGGAAGCATTTAGTTTTAATCTTCCTCACTGGTCAGGAATCACAGTGATAAATGTAATTTATGATGCTGTGAACAAAGTCCCCTGTAGGTGGAACTTTAGGCTGCAGAAAGGAATATTATTCTGTCTGCTAGATTTCAAAGCGTAGGGGGAGTGAATATCTTTGATTGTCTGAGATTTAACTAGTGTGGGGAAATTTCTTCTCCATACTTTTGAAAGTATGGAAAAGCTATTCCTATTTGTTCTTCCTGAAAGAAATCCTGTACTGGACAAGTTCTGTTAGACTAATTACAGCAGGTAATGCAGGGCTGGTGCGTTACATGCAGCCAACTGCAATGACTTGCTCAGTGCTGGTTCTGAATTTAGGGAAGAGCTCCATACACGTGTGTTTGGGATCTAGAAATTACTTGTCTCTTTGCAGATTGCCTCCCCTCCACCCCCCAAATTCCCAAACTTGGAAACAGGGAGAGTTGATGTCAAGCCTGGATTAGATGGGGTGAAGGGCTGGTGAATAAATATTAGGGCAAATATGAGTATTTAATAGAGAGGCTAGTTGCTTTTCACCTGTTCAGTGTTTAAGTACCACTCTGAACACTCTAGTTCTAAAACTGGGTGCTATAATATAAGGAAGGGAGCATAAGAAGAGAAGTAAGTGAGGATATAGTCATGATTTGATGTGAATAAGCAAAAGTTTGCTGCACAAACTTTCTTGCTCCTTCCTGACTGTCCTGTTGGAGCCTTGTAGTAGTGGGGGTATTCTGCTGCTCTCTTCTCTTGTGCTTCTTTCCACATACAGGAAGTCCTCATAGAATATATCTCTGTGATGATCCATGTGATCAGGCTGTACCTGCGGAGGAAACAGCTCAATCTGTAGCATCAGATTTCATTTGTACCGATATCGTTAGACTGAAGTTTCTACACAGACATGAGCAGCATAGCATGAAGCAGTTATAAAATGTGTGCCCTGCTCTTTTGTATGAGGAGATACTTTGCAGGAACAATTCACAATCTTAACGTGTATATTTCAGTATGAAAAAAAAAATCTTTAAGTCCTTCCTGAGAAAAGGTGAAGAGGTCATTTAAATCATACATTAAATTACAGCTATTTAAACCCCTCATTGAATAAATATTTCTGAAAAACTGCAAGATAAATACTGCTAATGAACAACTGTGGATAAGCAGGATTTAAGAACTTTCTTCATGCAGAGCTCAGAATTTGATCCTCTGACTCCATTTTCTTAAATGTGCAAACTTCTTTTTTTTGGCAGGGGCTTTTTGCAAACTGCATGAGAGACCAGCACTTTCATTTCAGCCCTTCTGATCCTTGCAAAACTATGCTATGTTTTGTTGTATCATTTTGCCACTTGACTCAACATAGATTCCTGCATTCCACTTGAACATGAAACCTCATCAGACATACAATCTCTTAAGAGAACGATGGCTGTGCCAGAAACCTTGTCCGGTTAAGTGAAAGTGCTTTTAAACAAGATAGTCAAGTACAGGTAGCCTGCCTTTCTTGCTGTATTGGTTTTGTGGGGATTATTTTAACAGATTTCTATGTCTAGTTCTTACTGTGTGAAATTTTTTAAGACAATTTGTCTTTCAAAATGTGATTATAACAACCATGGAAATGCAATTGCGACTGCTTCTGAGATGTACAAAGGTATCTGAGCTTTCCCTTGGTAAGGCATTTAATGAGAAAAAGTACCTGTTTTACCTGAATTGCTCAGTGTTGATTGTGTTGCCAGCCACAGAGCTGAAGTGCTGTAAATACTGCTGCAATGACAAGGAGCTTGGTCCAACTTCAGACAAGATGACAATCAGATTGCGTGCAAGGAGGTTTAACTGGTCTCTTCTATACCATGTGCTCAGACTTATACAAACTTGGCAGTGCTGGGGAAAAAGAGTGATGTCTGTCCTCTCAGGAAATGGACACCACTGGCTCTGAATATTCAAAGTAGCATAGACAAAGGAAAAGTACACATTCTCGCTCCAGTTCTTGTATAATATTTATTATCTTAATTTCTTAATGTCTTTTAACTGTTGCTTAGTTTGAGAAGGTGATGCTGGTGCCTCTTTTTCTTCTCTTCTGTTGGCATTTGAAGGCAGTGTACGCTTCCTGCTGGACTGTGATCGGGAGAATAGGTCAAGGATTTACATTTAGATTGTGACTCTCCACATCTTCAGTCTTATCTTTTAGAAACAAACTATCCATATATTTTTTTATTGTGGCAAATAACACCAACCTTATTTGTGTGACAGACACTCTCCTGATGAAAATAAAATAGCCTCCTGACTGGAAAGACAATTTGGTGGCTATTCCATAGGTGTGTTCTCTGTGTGAGGGGCATGGAAAGGGCATAAAAGATTCAGTGGAATTTGGCAGCCTCACTTGGGTTGACCCATAAGGAGATTTACCACTTTATGATGTTTCTCTTCTTACATTTCACAGCATTATCAAATCTGTGTGCCTCATAATCAGTCAAATAAAATGTATTCAAAATTTCTGTAAAACTTTGACAGCACCTGCAGAGGTTTTAATGAATATGTATTTAATGGGAGCAAAACTGAATCAATAATTTTGAAAATTCCTGGCTTTGTGCACATCTGTTCATTACTTTTCTGTTTCATCTTCTCACAAAGGCAGTTTCTTGGTAGATGTTCAAACAGAAATATGCTCATCAGAAATATAATGCTCCACAGCACACTTTTCTAATTGAAACAATCACTGAAATGGGCACAAAAAAACCTAATGCTAAGCTTATACCATATGGTGCAATAAAAGGCAGATAATACCATTGACTTCAGTCTCTACTTAGGATACATGTTGTCTGGAGGAACAAATGTTTATGTTCAGTCTCTTGGCCAAGCTAACTAGATACTGGGGGGACAAGCCTAAAGCTATATAATATGCCTCCATCCTGCAAGCCTCAGAGGACCAAGGCCAGGTGAAAGACATGAAATACGGAGTTGTGTTGTTTGAATAGATATGTCCTGTTAACAGGAGTGTCTAGAATGCACATTTTTCTCTTTTGACAGATTTGAGAACTTTTCTTTTGAGAGAAATCTTGTGTACCCTGGGACACGCAGTAGAAGCTAGATATTTTTTGTAGAAAGTAATACAGTTCCGTGGTAGAGAGCATTCACGGGAGCTCCATGGGTGCAGCTGTGCCCAGCTCTTAGAAGAGGACTGAGTAAGTCAGAGCTCTTACTGTATCCAGTCAGTTTATCCACTTTCCAGCAGATCAGCTGACTAATGACTGCAGTATTGGGACCATGGGAATAATTCTATTAGTTTGAACCAAGGGATGAAAGAGAAGATGCCATAAGAAATGCACAGCCAATTCTGACGATCAGCATTGCTAAGAGAAGCTGACACTTAAGATAACAAATAGTAAACTTAAAAATGTGGGTGTAAAATGTGTGGCATGAAAGACGTGTTATTTTAGGAGGATGGCTGAAGTTGTTTTCTCAGTTTTACAGCTTATGGCTTTATATGTAACACATTTACCTGTAAAAGAAATATCTTATTAGTTCTCTATTGGCTACATTTATTTGGTTAAACTTGGAAGAACTGTTCTGTCACTTCCCTGGACATTCACAACCTTAATGACTGAGAAGATCAATGAAGCCTGTGGAGGAAAGACAGTCCCCAGTGCATCATCTTTTGTCAGAAAAGAAATACTTATTTCAGAAAATGAAAAACTAGACATTCAAGGTTAGGTTTGACAGGGTTCTGGGCAACCTGATCTAGTTGAGGATGATGCTGCTTACTGCAGAGGGGGTTGGACCTTTGGAGGTCCCTTCCAAACCAGCCCATTCTATGCATCTATGATTCTGTTTTTGTTTGTTATTTAAAACCCTTCATTTTCAAGCTCAAGCAAGGCAACATTATTCATTGGTACAATTGAAGAGGAATATGGACATTGACATAGTCTTGATTCTGTCTTTAAGTGCTCAGCAGACAGCAAAACTAGTCAGGTACAGAAAGAGGTATGTGAAGCATCTTCTGAGATGCAGGAATAGAGGTATAGTGTATATTCATATGAGCTCAGTGCTTCCTCTCCTCTTTGAAAAGCTTCCTAAAAAGCACTATTGAGCCCTAGTCTTAGCACAGTAGGCAAAAATGAAGTGGGCATTCTGTTCTGCCTCATCTGTTATGTAGCAGTTATACCAAAGGTGGATGTGTTCAGCTGTAAAAGAGTTGCAAATATAATGATTAAAAGTTGAATAATAATTAGGGAGAAGAGAAAGGAATTGTGTGTTCATAATGCTTGAATTGATAAATATTATGTCAAATTCTCTACTGCATAAACTGTTCCTCTATGTCCTTGGGAAATCTGAGACAAAAGTGCCAACTTAAATCCAGTGAAACTTTCATCTGATTGATGAATCAGACTTTAGTATTTGTTCTGCAATAATTAGCATGAGATTACGTTCATCTATCTGCACTTGTAAACTGAAAATTGCAATTAGGAAGGGTGTGCACTTTGTGCATTATGTTTATGCAAAATTATTTTCTGGGTACATTACTGCTGCCTTTTAGTCAAGCCCTCAAAAATTCCTGATTGTCTGCACTAGTGGTGTACATATTTTTCTTTTTCCTGAACTTTTAAATCCTGTAGTAATGTGTTGCTTCTTTTACATGTGTGTTTCATTTAGTGAGCACAATAGAAGATGAAATTTTTGCTGTGTATTTTTTCCTCCACGTGCCTCATGTCATATTTATTGCTTGCTGTTCAAACCCAGTTCTTAAGTCAGAGTTACTAATTTTCTCATGGGCTTTTAAATGGTGTTTATCCTATTTATCACCAACATATGAGTGCTTCAGAAACATTAGGGAACTTAGATTCATGAAACAGCTTTGAGATGAATGGTATTATTATTATCTGTCTTTTCAGCTGGGAATAGAAATACAGAGTGATCAGGGCCAGATCTGACTACAAGTGGCCTACTTTATCACCTTTCTTCTCTCTGCCCAGAAAATTTACGTTACATATCAATTTGTGCATTTAGAATTCAGCTCTGATAAAAATTTGGCGTACCTGTGAGTACCAGATGCCGTGCACAGAACTGAAGTATTGAACGATTTCCCTGGAGGCCAGGAAACCTTCATGTCAGTTGTGCAGTTGCTGAATTTGTTTGAACAAATCATTTGTTGCATGCAAACTGTCAAAAATGGTAAAGGATCTCAGTTCCTCAAGGTAATGCCTGCCATTTTTGAGCATGAGACCACCCTCTTTTGCCTGCAATCTTATTTATCCACCTACTCCAGCTTTTGCAAAACAAAAATGTAACATGTATAACAACTATATGTAATCATGAAATCTATCTTCTGTACTTAGAACCCACTGCAATAAGGGACAGCATTATTAGTAATGAAAAGGGGTTCCGGTAGACTCATGGAAGGAAATTGTTCCTTCTGAAGGTGTCAAAAAGATCTGTGGGTAGGAAGGACTGCAGGTGTACCATATGCACATTTCTTCAAAGTTTATAGTAAGAGCTCTTCCTACATGCTTTAAAATCAAGCTATAATGTTGAAAGAGACATTGCTGCCTCTGAGTAATATCTCATTAAAAACATAAAAGAAAGGTTAGGGAGATGTAGTTTCAGATGGAGTTTCACAAAAAAAAAAAAAAACACCTTTAAAGGCATTTCTGTTCTACATATTCAGGGAACAAGTGTTGCAAGGTGATAAAATTAAAAAATTATAAATCTAATACTCAGTAACAGCAGAACTAGAGCTTACTGGCATGAGTCACTGTGCAAAAAATGGCAGGTAAGTTTCTGTGTTACTAGTTAAGAAATGGTGCCTGTGTGCAGCCTCAGAAATGCTCAGTGTTATTTGGAGAGGTGCTGGCTGATGGCAGATTTTTCTGCAGAAGTGCCCACCTCATTGCGACAACGACTGAAAAATCCAGGCACATTTTTAGGAGGTGGTGTCCCCCTCCAATTTGGCAATGATATTTCAGACCTGGAAAATAGATGGCGAAGAATAATGAAATGACAAGAAGGTTGGCATCAATTCCCCACATGGAAAAGTTAAATGGACTAGAACTCAGAAAAGAACTGACTGAAGCAAGCGCACAGTAAAGGTCTCTAAATGAATGCAAATAAGGGGTGATTATTCATCACCTTGTAACATAAGAGCCAATGGGCAACCACTGAAGCTATCATAAAACAAATTTAAACCCAAATGCTCTATTTTATATGCCATGCATAATTCACTTATGTAACTTGGGATTTTGAGGATATTTAAATTATGAAAATAGTGATAAGCAATTAGATCAAAAAAATAGCCCTTGATGGGTCCATGTAAATGCAATGATGCAGATGTGAATTCTAGCTCAGGAAGTTGGGGCATCATCATACTGGTAGAAATATCATCTGTGTTTTTTCCGTACTTTTCTTATGCTTACAGACTGTTCTCTATGATGAAGCCGGACACAAGATTGCACTTTTTAGTCTGGCCTATTAAATTTTTTCTTATTTTGCAACAACCTTCCTGCCTGAACTGTGATGCAAGTTTGTCCTGTGCATTCAATAAGGCAAGCAAACTTTCAAGACTGTAACGTGCAGTTATGCATTTACACAACAAGCCAATTTTGTCATCTTTTCAAGAAACTACTCGTAAATTACATTGGTGGTTTTCATAGGTAGTTTTTAAGGGGGAGTTAAGCTATTGCTTTCAACTCCAGTCCTCAAAGTCTGTAGGATTTCCTTCTTCTATCTTCTTTTGCCAAAGTTGATTCCATCAGTTTCTATGTCCTCAATTTTGTTGCCTTGCACTTTTTTTTTCTTTAAATCCTTAGACGTTTAGCTCAAACCCTCCAGATTCTGTTCTGCATTTCATCTTCTTTACAAGCTCTGCACTACTCTCTGCATCCTTGTTCTTTCCACTTTGCAAACCCTATCATTAGGGGTCCCAGTCTGATTTATTTCTTGCAATCCTTGATTTTTGCAAATTCCAGTGTCATTGTCTGAACACTCTATTACAGATCTATTTTTTTCTGACAAATTCTCTGAGGAGCAGCTTCTGTAAATGTTATTCCAAACAGGTAAAATTAGGAAATATTATGAACAACTGAAAATGAAGCAATTAAAAGTTTGTCAGTTCTTACTTTTAAGATTAGGATTGTAGGTACTGTTATGTGTATGACAAGATGTTGTGGCCAGAATGCTACTTATATACAGCTGTTGCCTTTCTTATGGAGCATGCAAAAGACAGGAGTTATTTCTGATGTATTTATTGCATCTGAGTAGGGGCTTGAGTCAACCTTACCTCATGACACTTCCTCTCGTCTGATGGGGAAGTGTTCAGAAGACTCAGCTAGAATAAAGGCTAGAGCTACATTTTTTTTTCAGAGAGTGGCTCAAAGAAGTCTAAAGAGCTAAAAGAAGAGAGAGACAATAGACTTGTGTCTTACTCCCTGCATCATGTCACCTCTGCCATTCACAGATAAAACCAGAGAGGATGGTAAGAACTGCTCTCTGATGCCATCAGACCATCTTAAATCAAAGGAAAGCAAGGAAGGAAAGCAAGATTAAACGCCAGCCATAAAGATGTCATGCTGCCCATGCTGTGCTGGCTAAGCTTTTCATTTCAATCCACATAAGTGTTTTTCAAAACCATCTGTACAAGGGAAGTGTTGTCAGGTTTTTTCCCCACCCACACCATTCTTTATGCACCTTAGGCCTGTGCAGTTATTGGCAGTGTTATACACCAGGTTCTTAGGGGGCTTCCTCTTCAGTCATCCAATATGGTAATGGTTTTTGCTGTACAGTGTATGTCATGAAAGCTGACAAAAGTGAAGGCATTTTGCTCTTCTGCTGCTATGTTCTATTACACCCACCATAATCTGGTCCAAAATATTTCATTTGCCATAAAAGAAAAAAAAACAAACACCAAAAACCACACCAACATTTTCATACTGTTATTGCTGTCTGGAGCCAAGTTGTTTACAGCCTTAGACTGAGCATGCTTCAGATAACTGCTGTAGGTCCCCTGTTCAGAATGAGAAGCAGAAGCCTGCTGTAAGGGTAGGGTTCTTTTCATTGTGCTCCCTGGATTCTAGAGGATTCTACATAGGGAACTGGGGGGTGTTCAGGGTGAGTAAAGAATATTCATCCTTTTTTCATATTAACTTTTAGGGCATGTTCAAGTCGTTGTGTGAAGTCAGTGAATCTCACTGAATAAACAACTCAATGGACAGTGCAGTGTCAGGACCAACCCATAGTCTGCCCATCCATATACCATACTGCTGATCCTCATCAGCAGGAGGTTAAATTGAGGTGTCATATGATTAAGAATAACGGGATGAAAAATAAAAGTACTTGGATTATGCTTGTTGCTTTCTAAAAGTTAACAGTTTGAAACTGAACAGTCAAAGGCTCAGAATGCTGGAAGCTCGTAGTTTCCAGGAAGAAAATTCCTGACTGGATGCTCCACATCAATATTGTCTTAAACAAAGATTGGCAAAGTCATCAAGTACTGCAATTCAGATGTTTTTGAATGGGTAGAAGGTCAGAAAACAGTGTTTGGAAAAATCAATTTTCTCATCATGCTTGGTAGTTCAAGTTCAAAATTCAGCACAAAGGTGTCAGACAATAGTGTCTACTGGAGAAGAGAAAAAGATGGTGAGAAGGGTAAGGACACGATTCTGTGTAACAACCTAAGAAAAGAAACAGCTTAACTTACTTGAGTTAATCATAGAAATGGACTGAAATGCCAACATTTTCTTCAGACTTCATCCTGTCTTCTTTCTGCTAGGAGGACAACTATGGGATAGCTCTGTTTCTTCAACATGTTACGTTTTTACTGAAAGCAGAAGCTGTCTGAAGCTGTGTATGGATACAGATAGCATTTTGATGTGGGCCTGTGAGCTCCCTCCCAGGTCCCATGGAACAGCGCAGGGTGCAGGAAGGTCATGACACTATAGCCTGGCATTCTTGGTATTGAACTGTGAGACCAAATTTGAATTCTTCAAATACCAGTCAAAACCAGTTTCCCAGAAGTCTGAAGTCCATCAGACTGGTTTTTTACTTAGAGAAAATTGGTATTTTAGTTTCTGTATTTTTGACCCTGGGCAGTAGTGAAACATCCACCCAGTATCACACTCTCTGAACTTTCTGTTCATCACTTTTCTGGCAAAGTTCTTGCTAGGAAAATAAAACACTGAAAGAGTTAGGGAATCAAGCATGCTAAACAATCCCTCCACTGTCCACTAATCTCTGCATAAAAAGAGCTGATTGTTTCCGTTTGAAAAGCTCAAATATAGCTTAAGACAGTGGAATAATTTTGAGAAATTGTTTGCCAGCTAGCCTGAACATGACAAATTGTTTGCTAGAGACCCAAGATTAGTTGCTTTGAAACCACCCTTTGCTAAATTGAAGGATGGATTTCAGTGTATTCTACTGATGATAAAACTGGGAAACTGTATTGAAGGTACTAAAAACTAATCAAAGCCTGAGACTAGGGATGGAGTGTCCAAATGGCTGGATTCATCTCCTGGATAATGGCTAGAGCTGACAGACTGATAGGACACAAGTAGCAGTGAAATCTAGATGGAAAAACTAGGTTAACTTGCTATCATTAGCTTTCCATTAATGTGGCATGCTTTGATTTATTACATCACCTAAAGAGCAGAGCTATTCAGAGGAGGATAACTCTGAAGTTTAATGGCCAGATTAACTAATGCAGATGCACAAAGGTTTAAATTAAACCTCTCTAAGCCATCTTGGGCCACTGCAGGACTCCAAGGGAAGGATGCTTTTCAGACCCATTGTCTGCTTAGATTACGTCCAGCCACCTTTGAATTTCACTTTCTAAATGCTGTAAAGGAGGTGTGCTAAATTGCGTCACACAAGGTCACACCTCATTCTTTTTAAGTGTTTACTTTTCTTTTGAACTATACAAGCATCCAAGGCAGGTTATCTAGTTCTATGAAGACACTGAATAATTTCCCTTTGTTACTTGATGCCACAAGATTTCACACATGCTTCCAGTAAATGGGATTTGTGGCTGATTTTCTCCATCTTTCCATGTACAGACTTCCGGATTCCAAGCTATCCTGAATTTTCACAGTATCACAGTATAATCAAGGTTGGAAGAGACCCCAAGGATCATCAAGTCCAACCTGTCCCAACAGACCTCACAACTAGACCATGGCACCAAGTGCCATGTCCAATCTCCCCTTGAACACCTCCAGGGACAGCGACTCCACCACCTCCCCGGGCAGCCCATTCCAATGACGAATGACTCGCTCAGTGAAGAACTTCTTCCTCACCTCGAGTCTAAACCTCCCCTGGCACAGCTTTTAGATGTACAAAGTCACTTGATGTCTGGAGCTTGCAATTAATCTTTTTGTGTTTCTTTACAAACAAGAGGAAAATGCTTTATTTGTGTTTTCAGACTAAAGGCCATGCTTTTGCACATTTTCTTGTTATTTCTGTAGATATTTGAGAACAAATCTGTTGCTTTGCTTTTCTTCACTTTTTCCTTTCCAGTATGAAATGAAGAAGTCCCCAGAAGCTACAGCACTCCCCTGGGTGCACAGTTATCTGAGCTAATACACAGATGATTTAGATACTAATTAAATAATTATGTATAATGAGCGCATTTAGCACTTCATGCATGTGAAGGATGCAGTAGCTTGGAGGCAGAGTTGATCTTGATTTTCTACCTTTTACGCTCTAGGAATAACGAAGCTATTGCAAAGTTATCTGTCAACCTATGTAATTGTAAAAATCTGTTTGCATAGTGTTCCTCCCCAGACACATTTTCCTTTTTGCTATCAAATGCATTGTTCCTTTATTAAAAGGAACCATCATCTTAAAAATTACCCAAAAAAGGCAGATTTCTGTCATCTTTTCATTTTATTAAGAAATATTTTTTGTGTGCTTAATGTATTTACTTTTGTGCTAAAAACCCCTGGTATTCTCTATGGAGTGTAGTGCTGTCAACTTTCTCTAGACTGAAGTTCAGAATTTCTGTCCCTAGTGATTTTCAGGCTATCATTCAAATTGGATAGTATAATATTTGAAGTATACTGAGTGTAATTTAGACAGTTGTTATGCTTTTGACTATTGAAGTACATGGAGTTGGTAGCTTAATATCCCTTGCTGTATGAAAATTCTGTGCTGTAAAGCGAAAAATATTGGGTTGTGGAGCAGCATTTGAAAGGCCAGCTGCAACTGGTTGTATGGATCAGTAAATGTACAAAAGAGAGGACTTTGTTCATCAGCCATCCAAATACCTTTTTAAGTCACAGAGTATTGCGAGCTTTTCTTGCACCTTTTCTTTTATTTTCCTCTAACAGTCATTTTCACCTGGAGTATTGTGGGTACAAGGAGTATGCAGGATTTGGCCAGAACTCTGTTGTCCTTTCTTATTTTATTTTTTTTATGTGTAGAGAAGCAATCATTTCTAAACTAACCATTTAAGAGCCTGCTATTCAACTGTGTCTTGTATGTGCCTTTCACAAACATAAAATCTGACAAAAGTTAATGCCCTGCTTCTGTTTTCTATTATGTTGAAGAATGGCCTTTATGCTCATGACAACAACTGAAAGACCTAAGAATGAATAGATTTAAAAAGGATTGTGGAAAATAGGAAATTAAAGCTGCTTCTGAATGTCGTTAGATTCAGCCCAGGCACTTTGACTAAATGTAGCAATAGCTATGACTGGTGTAAAGTGTTCTAAGTCCTTAGCGAGAGCATCTTCAGCATCTGAGGTGTTTAAAATCTATAATACTTGGCATGGTCTGCATCTTGAATGCATACTTTTGAATTTTATTTTAATTTTTTATAATCTTTGGGAAAGAATTTATATGGTTCTCGGAACTGCAGGCATTTCTGGATAACTGGTTTGGTTATTCAGGACCCCTGAGTCTTAAGTAGTATTTGTGGTTCTGGAACTGGGCTCCAGAACTGCTGGCTTGTATTGGATATCCCAGAGACATTGTCTGTGGCAATACTTTCAATAAATAAGCTGAAAAGACTTTAAAAGGGAGCCTCTTATCCTCCTGCCCTGAGTTAGACTTCATTTTTAGTAACTTCAGCTCTGAATTTTTAGAGTTCTGACAAGCCTTTATTGCATCAAGACATGAATCAGTAAACTACTTCCTACTTGTCTGAAATCGCATGGAGTCAGTTAATTAGCTTCTGGATTGACATGGAGGCAGTACAGATCAGAGTCTAGCAAAACAGCTGGGGGTATCTTAACTAGCAGTAAATAGGAGTCTGCTCTTTACCTTGTTCTCTACTCTTAGTCACTCTCACTCCCTCTTGATGTTTCTTCTGTGTGATGGTTCTGTACAAATCAAAAAATAAGTGTAAAGAAAGATAGTCTACATTTATAAATGCAGGAATACTAACGAAATGGTAGGGGCCACAGTGCTGCAGTAGATGAAGGTGAAGATCTAATGGAATATGCAATTAATATATGCAGCATCGTTCTTTCATGTGAGAACATTTGATTAGAAAGAAATTACTTATCCAGCATGGGAGTTAGGAAGCAGTTCTGTTTATTGTGATACTGCCTGCCAGTCATGGGCAGACTTCAAAAGGTAAAAGGTATGATTTTGTTTGTTCTGGTGAAAAAATAGGTCAGTGACAGAGGTATATTTTAGCACCTTCTGTCCATTAAGGTTACCATATGTGCCAGTTTAACATACCTCATCTCAGTTACTTTTGACTTTGTCATTAGCCATCTGCAATGGCAATTTTTCTCCTCACCATTAGCTGAAAGGCAGTTGGAATTCTGAGGTGAGATAGGCCATTCTGTTAGAACTTAAACTCCAACAACAAAACCCAGCAAAACTCCTCTTCCTCTTTGCATTTAAAATATTTTTAACACAGTTAACTACTAACATTGAATTTATGTAGTCCTTTTGGTATGCTAATTCCCCACAGGTACTAACTTCAGTGTCACTGTTGCAAAATGTAGGTCAATAAGGAGTATCTTGAGGCATTTTGTTTCCTTGTGTTAAAGTGACTTAATAGTGATTTTGATCCCACTGAAATATTTCAAATTGAAACAGTGCCTTATGAGTGGAAGAATCTGTATCTCGTGAGCCTTGGGTAAAAGCTAAAGCTATGAAATTCTCAAGTGTAACTAATTCTCATTGTGATGTTATGCAGGTAGTCACTGTTCAAGGTGTTAAAAAAATAGATTTCTATTAGGACTTGTGGTGGGTTATGCCCATCCTGAAAGCGGGGGGAGGGCTTGTGAGAGCCTTGCTCTCCCCCAGAAGGGGGTTTTCCCCCTGGGAAACTGAGTTAGTCTGTTCCACTCCCCTTCCCTGTCCAGCAAGCCTATAAAAAGGAAGAAACTGCAGCCATTTGCTCTCTTTTACTTCTGCCTCGTGGGGACTAAGAGAGTTGCTGTTGGCTTTCTGGTTCTACGTGGTTAGGCCTGGTCCTCCTCCTCCTCCCTGCTACATCCATGCCTCCTCAAAGGGCTGGTTTTGTATACATATTTTCCCCATCTATCCTTCTTCCTTACCCTTGTGACCCCTTCCTGTTATTGTTATATATATTGTTTAAAGAAATTTTTTATCTCTCTCTACTTCCAAAGTTACTCCAAATTATTTCTTGGTAGATTTGCTCCTTCCCTTTTTTTTTTTTTTTTTAACTCTCTATCAGGAAAGAGGAGGGGGAGTGGGGGAGGGAATCTTGGTCTTGCCCCTCATCTGAGCTCTTAAATCCCAGTTAAGGCTCAAACCACCACAGGAGTTTAGCTGAATTGGTTGCATAAGCTGTACATATTTTTTTCAGATACATCTATCCCTATTGCTTACGATTAGCAATGAAGAATTTAGTCATATTTCACCATCGTGACAGTTTGGGTTGCAGTCATAGTAAGGAGTTGGGCAGGTCTCATAAAAGGAATCTTATTTTTGGTTAATAGTTGTTCATTAATTATTATGCAATGAATTATTAGAAGAGCTTCTTCCAGGGACAGGTGAAAATATTTCCACTGTGAATTACTTCTGATATTGGCAGTGGATTTTTGAGCAGATAATTTTATGGCTCTCAATATGCACAAATAGGGTCTTTGTGCTGCACAGGGCTGGACACTATACTTTTTAATTCCTATTAGCATGCTATACAGAAATTCTAGAAGGAGTTTGATTTTTTTAATTTTATTTCATTTTTTAATTTTAACACTGATACTAATACAAACATAAAAAGCTAGAACATTTATATAATGTAACAAAGGCACTGACTAAATTCTAGAGTGGTGGTTATGTTTTAATAATCTGTTGTTTATTCTTCCAGACAGCTTTATCTGTAACCCTTGGGGTACAGACTAGGTGAATAAGGGATTAATGGTGTTTTATGACAGGTCATGTTTCTACACTGGATATGATTATGCAGTTACTTATCAAGGCTCTAAGGTGCAGAGTACTCCACAAACTACCTAAGTTCTTAAACATAAAACTGAGTGCCGAGTGCTTAATACTTCCATGAGCAATAGGAATTTCCTCATAAAATCAAGTTTCCCATTGTCAGAACCAAATTTGGGAGCGGCATCCTTGAGAAAATGAGTACATCACTGTTGTGAGAAGTTTCTTGTCCCTGTTGTAAAAATGGCACAGGCTGCCAAGTGTTATTTTTCTTTGTTTCCTTGTTACTTGGGTTCACTAAAACAACATCAATGTGATTGACAGCTGGATCAGCTTCGGTGTAAATATCAGCCTAGGACAAATTACATTTTTCAATGTTTAGTGCTTGCTATCATGTTTGTTCTTGTTATCTTTTCAAACCACATGAAATTGGACAAGAGTGTTCAAATCTCACAATAATTTCTCTCTTAGTCAGACCTAGACCTCAAAGTGACCAGGCTTGGATGCAATGGGAAATTGAATTGCTTTCATTTGCAATGAAAAATGCCCAGGCAGTATTTAGTGAAGAGCTGCTTATTATTTGGATGTGTAAAGGGGAAGGAAGGTTCTTTCCCTTAATTCAGACCATATTAAGGGGAAAAAAATTTTGTGGGGTTTTCCCATTTTTCTGCTGATATCAGGAGGCTGATAGTTTCGTATTAGTCACTAAGGCATAGGTTTGCACATAACCATGGATACGTATATATATATGCATAACAGGAAAAAATACAACACTGCAAATTGTTCTTCTTGTGATTAACGTTACTTGATGCCTTTTCCACCTACTACTAGTCAGTATTCACAGACAGCAGCATGGAAAATGAATATTACCTTCTTCCAATTGCTTCAAGTGAACTTGGAGGAGTGTGCTGTGTTCAGTAGCGCTTTGGGAATTGGTCATTTCAGATGCTGTTTGCTGATTTGATAGTTTTACTTTCTGTTTGCAGCCAGCTTCATTGTGTTCCAATGGTATTACTGTCAGTTTCCACTGGTTAATAATTGTACCTAGGAATTTTTTTACTTAAAGCGAAAATAAGGGGAGAGGGTGGGGGTAGAGTAGAAGAGAGGAAAGTTCTGTTATTCATGTACAGAACTCTTTAGCAAGTATCCTTTAGGCCTAACTTCAGTCTAAAACCTGTCACTGAAGCATTAGTAAGGATTTTACAGGAGTTACTGAACTGTATGGAAAATTGACACTCTTTTCAGTTAGTTAACCATCAGTCAGAAGTAGAAACTAGAACTAAATTGCCCTTTATGGTGCAGAAAAAAACCAAACCTTATAGATAGCCATTTCCAGAAGGCAAAACAGAGCTCTTGCCAGCTGCAGAGATGGGGTGCCCTTTGCAGAGGACATACGGTCCCCAACACAAGTTAGTGGTGCAGGTCTTCAGTAAGGAAAGCATGCTAAGGCTGGCTGGCTGCATTTAAGCTTGTCTGCATGCTGAAGAACAGCACAGCACAGCACATCCTTGCAGCTCTTATCTACAGAGTGATGTGGTGCACTGGTAGAGGGCTTTGTCTTTATTCACAACACATTCAGTGTGACTCGGCAGGGGAGGAAACAACACTTTTGCCTGTCAGCCTGTCCTCTGCCACCGTCTGCAGAATAAACTGAACTCTTACTCACCATTTAAGAGAAAGAGGGAAAGGTAAAGAAAGAGAGAGAAAGGGATTTGCTCTCTGGCTTATTCATACATTAGCTCTCTGTAAAGGCAGAAAGCAGAAGGAGCAGCATCAGCAACCTTGCAAGCAGTGACTCTGTTTCCAATTAATGTGGTCTGAGCTACTTTGGGAAGCAAATTTCTAACTTACACCTATAACACTTCAGCTTTTCTGAAAACTGGATGTGCCAAGTGCACCTTTTCTTGTGATTTTTACTTGCATCTTTCACAGAACAAACCTTATCAGGAGTGATTCAACCAAGGCAGGTAAGAGATTTCTGCAGAAGCGTCACCTTCTATATGGTTAACATATGTTAACAAATATTACTTGTGACTACAATGCCTGGCTGTTGTTGAGCACTTAAAAGTACTGCATTTGTCCTTATGCTGTGATACCTCTGAGCAAGTTTAATCCCTGGAGCATCTGCAACATACTTTAAAAATGCATTTTAATTTTTTCTTAAACATGAAATGTTGCAGTGAATTGTACACCTTGGCAGTGAAGTTTTGAGTAAAGGACTATGTTAATGGAATGTGTTTGGGGATTCACCTCATTCTTTCTCTGTGATGCTTAATAATAAATTGTAAAATCTTAATTTCTTTGCTGTTGTGTTCTGATGCATAGGCTTAGTGCATCAGTTTAACTTTTCTAACACATATTCCCAGGCGGCCTTAGGAGATCTCACAGAATAGTTTTAAGAGTGTAGTCATTCCAAACCCATTTGCAGAAATATGGTGATGAGATTTTGCACATGGTATAAGTGTGGGGTTTTGAGTTTTGTTTTCCTTGTGGGTTATTTGTTTTGTTTGTTTGGGTTGGGGTTTTTTTGTTTGTTTGTGTTTTTGTGTTTGGGTGTGTGTTTGGGTTTTTTGTGGTCAAGTGGGTTGTTTCAGTGACATGCAATTCAGTCAAAGTAAGGAAAGTAATATGATGATAACATTGCAAATTTAGTCCCTGCCCAACTGTGTGAAACAAAATGTGGCTTGGTTATAATTCACACTTCTGGTAGCTGATTACACACTAACAGAGCACTTCTTTGGGCAGAGAGTTAGAACCAGTCTTTTGCACTGTCTAGTAGTTGGAGACAGAGAGTAACTGAGAAAATATATTGGCAGGGGTTTCAACTTTATGAAGTTCATAAGATGATCATGTTTAGTCACTGACTGGGTCTAATCTTGTGTATAATTTCTGAATTCTGTGCTTAAAAAGAGAGTCAAAATTAATCACTTACAGGATGAGGAGAGAACTAAGAAAACTAGAAGAGGATGGATAATACAAACTGCTCTAGTGACACAGAACATTAAACCTACTTTAATAAGTACATAAACAATCTTTTTCTCAAATACTTGATACTGACCTGTAAGCCTTTTGTTTTCCATTTTGCCTCTTAGCAGTCCTTTACTATAGAGCTGTTCCTAACTTATTATTTAATATGCACATGATTTTCAGTGCTGACAGGACTGATAGAACTTTTGATGACGTTTTCTTTAGTTTGTAATGTACCTTTGTCAGATTACTGATAATCAAAGTGGAATCTGGACTGGCTCTCACAGTGCATGTGGTCTGAGGTTTTATCCAGTAGTGTATTACTGAAAGACTGAGGACAAATCTCATTGCTTGTCAGAACTTTTGTAACTTGTTTTCATTTGGATTATTTTAGTTCTGAGAAGATGTAGATTCTGTGTGTAGAAAATTAATCTTTGTATGAAATAGTGCAAGTGTAAGAAGCCAAAAAGTTTTGCTACAACTTTTCCACATGACTTCTAAAATCTGATGGTCTGTGGGGAGAAAGCAGCAACTCTGCTTTTCGGGGAGAAATGTTAAATCACAGTAACTCAAAAGATCTGCTACACAGAATCTTGAAATAGATCCCTTAAATGAAACAATTCAGCGTAGCTCCAAAAACACTTGTTGAAAATCTGGCTTTTGGAGAGCAAATATACATGCTGGAATGCTAGTGCTGTCTGCAAGGTGTCTGTGGGGATGCTAGTGCTCTCTGAATTCCTCTGCAGATGGGACTAAGTGAACTTGCTCTATCAATGATATTTGAGGTTGAAGAGAGTAGGAATTAAATTAGGCCAGTATGACAACCAGTAGGTGTGTTTATACAGAACATCATATGGCTTAGAGTCCCGTTCTGACCAACTTTCTTTCCTTAGAAAATCGATAGAAGAGAATCTGAGAAAACTTGAAGGTACCTTAGCACAGGTTGAACAATCTCAGGACTTCCATATTCTCCCAGAAGGTGGTCCCAGAATGAATGTAGTGATAAAGGAAGGCTGTGCCATGTATCATGATAATAAAATTATGTCCTAGAAGACAAGCTATTCTGTTGGAAGTGTCAGTTCACTATGTAACTGCACTTGCAGGAGAAGTTTCTGGCCCTTGGTTATTCCTGTAACACGTTTTCTGAGCACCTTGATGGACAGAGTTAGGCTTGCCGTGGTCTCTCAGGAGCAAAAATGAGCACAGTGCAATGCACAATGTCTTCCAGGATCTCTCTGTGTCTGGAGTGGGTGAATGAGCTGTTCAGAGCACTTTTGTGAGTCCTGCACCAGCCAAGAATGCCCTTTTTGTATCAGAGGGTGAACATCTTTTCATTCTTCCTTGTCTTCTTCTGTCACAGTAGGAGCAATGCCCACTGTTCCAGCCTCTGAGGAAATGCACATTCCTCATGCTCACCACCTTCACCCACCACCAGCACTGCAGTATTTGTCACTGGCATTTTTCAAAGTGCTGTGGGGCACTGGTCCATTAATAGTGAACTAACACTTACTAAGTCTTATCACTTTAAGATCTGCGCTGAGCAGCTTGAGAATGTATTTTTTCCCCATACATCAAAAGTTTGGATTTTTTTTTCAGCTGAGTGCATTTATTACAGAAAATACATTTGTTTGCTTGCTTACCCAAATGAGCAGTTTATTTATACATGAAGATACAAGTTAAGAAGATCTTGATATTACTGTCACACTGAAAAGCCTGTAGAAATTATAGAGAAATTAGAAATTATATGAGGTTCCTGATCTCATCCTTTTACAATATGTGAACCACTCTAAAAGCTCACCTTTCTTTGTTACAGCCTTGCTGGTATTACAGGCACTTTGCCTGGCATTATGTGCTGTTTGGAGAGTTGTTCTTCGTTCTCTGGGGGTACAATCCCATGTGTTTACCTCTTCTATTGTTTGTAAGTTACACAAAGGAAAATAATAAAAGCGCCATGCCTTCATGTGCAGCTTTGCACTCCCTTAGTTCAAATTTGAAGCTGTTCCAAAATCTATTTTACTTTCACCCAGAGGATTTCTGATTTAGAAAGCATTAATATCCTATTGCATTGTGAATTATGTTCCTTCTTGAAGAAAAATACAACCTTTTAATTAACTGAGATATATTTCGCAGAGTGGAATAATTCAGCACCTTCAAAGCATAATTGATACCCAAAAAAATCCAGGAAAGGGCAAAGTCTGCTTCACTCACTAACACTGATAATTTCTTTTATAAAGACAAAGGACTTTCTTGAAAAGATGTGCATATGGCTCGCCTGAAGCATCAAATTCAAGAGATTTTGCAGCTTACATATCATTATTTTTCACTCATGCAATGTATTTTATTTACAGTCATCTTAGAATTGCTTTCCTGTTTCTGGTATTTTGATGGCTGAGAATGTAATGATTAAATTTAGACATGGAGGCTGGTATTTATCTTGCTTACGTTTAGTCAGGGGATGAAACTGTCCCTATAGTTCCCCTCTTCAGTTAGAGGAGAGAAGCATGCACCTCTAAAAGCAATTTAGCAGCAAGCGTCTAAGATGCATCATATGAATAGACTCAGGAAGTTCCCTGTCTTCTCCAGTGACTAGAGTGCCAAAAGAGAGCCAGATTGCTAGCTTAAATTAGACATCTAGCTTTGAGTGGTCCAATAAAGTACTAGTGCTAGGTGTATATCTGTAGATTTGTGAGGAAGGTGCTTCATGTAAAGAGCTTGGGTCAGGATTAGGAATGCTGTGCTTGATGTAGATTCAAATTTTCAACACACCTTGATCCTCCTTCAGCATATATCTTTTCTTAAAACCACTTGCTATCATAACCAGTCTAAGTGTTGAACCTAGTTAAAACTCCTGTTTTGGCTGCAGACGTGTCAGGATGGCATTCTAGGGTGGTGAAACAGGTGAGATGTTCTTTACCCTAGGTGAGAAGAGCATGTCTGCAGCACTCATAATGAAAAACATATAATGAAGTGGATGGAAACAAATTGAATGGTACAGAGGTTTATGCTAATGCAAAGCCATTTCTGAAACTGTCTTGAAAAACTATATTCAATAAAAAAAAAACTCAAAATGGATATAGGGTGTATTTCCTGGTTAGCTGGTAAGATCCTTTTAATACCAGAAAGGACCTGGAGAAAGTTGGTGGTGTTTTGTTTTGTTTTTTCCCTGTGATTAGCTTAAGCAGATTTCAGTGTGAGCTGTGTCTGAAGTGGGTGAACCTTGCCTCTCTTGTATTGTTCCACTCCAGTAGGTTGCCTCCATATTTTGTGTCTTCACCAGCAACACTGTAATGATATAGGAATTTGGATCATCATAGAGCTCCTGCTGAAAATTAATCCAGTAGAAAGAAGCTTATCCAGCTCCTTACATCTCTGCACATGCCTTGTGCTGATTTAAGGGGAGCAGGGACAGGGTCATGTGGTCAGGAGCTCAAAAGAGATAGGGTTGTCCATTCCAGCTCTAGTGTGACCTTGGATTCAGAAACTGCACGTCATATAGTCTCTGGAAACTGTATGTAGTGGCATTGTTTCCTGTTGTTACCTGTGTTTAGATCATCAATCCAAATATGATTGTGCCTTCATACTTAAAATTGGTGGCCCAGTTCTCTCTGTATAACCTTATGGTAACAACCATCTTGTCATTCAAACAATTGACTAAGTGAGGAGCTGGAATGTGTTGACTCTTAAGTGCATTCACTGATATTCTAACTGACTTTAATTATCCTGTCAATAATATGGATTTATAACATGTGATGCATGCTGTTGTTAAGTGTTCACACCCTCTGACAGTCCTAAAGATCCAGATGCTGGAGCAGTGGACTTCCGTAGCACCCATTTCCAGTCTTTCATATGGAAATGGCACTTCAGGGAGGCATGGGAGGACAAACTACTGGAGTCCTTTACGGGTGCAAGGATGCCTGAAGGCTCTCTTGAGATCACAGTCACTTGCTGAAGCAAGACCCATATTGTCTTTCATTTGTAGAATAAAATAACCAAAAGATTCTAGTCAGAGATTTGTCACATTCTGTTATTGTATGGTATTGTAAATGAAGGTGTTTATGATAATGAAATATTGATTATATGCTGATGGCACTGTAATATTAACGTTTTAATAAATGCTGACCCAGATGAGCTATGGAACTATAAACTGGCTTGCTACAGACCCAGATAAGCATCTCATTTGCAGTGTATTCCAAACACAACTTTTATATGACATGTTCTCATACTGCGCTAAATGTTCATAGCCCATTCTTTGTTGACTCTTTGTTAATACTCGTAACTCTTAAATCATGATGTATTTTCAGTGCAAAGGTTAGGATATTCAAAAAAGTGACTCCCACCAGGCTGGCAACACAGGTTAATTCAAGAAAGGTTAGGTCTAAATTTCTGTAGAACAAACTTTGCTGGCTTTTAAGGAACATATTATGTGCTTTCTCTATGTTATAGAGCTACAATAATAGGTATAATTTATTTAATGAAGGTGATGAAGTAATAAAAGAGAACATATTTGTAAAATCACCATTAAATGAAATGATATAATTTTTGTTTTGTTCAGAATGGAAAGTTAGGATTTCTGTAATTAATTGTTTAATGCTGTTCATGTTCAGTGTGTTCTGTTTATTTCTTATCCTGGAAATCAACAGTGACTCTCACTAACACCAAAATTTTAATCTAACATCTTCCTTTGATTATTTAAGAGTCTCTTGTGTAATGTCTGTCTTGCAGCCATAGATCAGGTCTGGTTTGCAAGTAGAATGTTTTCTTGCTGCAAGCTTCATCTGTATAGTGCTTAAAGCTTTCAGAACTGTCTAGGCAAGACTGCAGAAAAAGAGGATCTTTTTCAGTTATATAAGGTGGGGTTTGATACTGACTATCTGGCTATAAGTAATTTATTCCTGGAGTTGTGGTGTTTTGAGAGCTAGTGTTTGCTTCTGGCAGCTCTGGACTGCAGCATTCTCATTCTCAGGTCTAGTAAGTTTTGTACTGAAGTAGCCCAGTAAAGAGTGAGTTCTCATTTGTGTTGAACCATATTTGGTATTCACAAACTGACACCACAAAATGTTAATAGGGATTGACCAAATCTCTTCTGTTCTGTCACCTGTCTTCTAATGTGGAAGACAGCACTTTGTGAACAGAGTTTCCTGTGCCAGTAAAGATTGTTATTCTCAGTATGTTTCAGAAATAGGCACACAGCAGTAAATTCCTTGATTACTTACAAATAATAAGAGGATGCAATAAGAATGGGCTCAAATTATTTTTGCATAATATTGTCTCCTTATCCTTATGAACAGTGTGGTAACTAGTAGCTGACGATTTATTTTTTTTTTATAGGAAGATAAAGCATTTGAACAAACTCAACATTTTTCAAGTCACTTTGTGAAGGTTTTGTTTTCTATACCTATGTGAGCTGTTTGAATGAGTTTAACTGATGGATGTATCATTGCTAGAGTACCGTTTTATTGTTTGTTTTCATGGGACCTGTTTGGCCATCAAGATCTGTTTCCTTCTTACTGGGAATTGATATGAAGGTTATCAAAGTTCCACTTAGTTTCAGCAAGCAAACAAATTGGTGAAGACAAGGCAATAATTGTTTCCAGCCCTGCATTGAAACCAAATCTTCAGCTACAGGCACAACCTAGCTGTGCCAGTTATGAGACCCAACTGCTTTTTGACTGTAGAGGGAACACAGTGCTCTTTGAAGGTGGGCTATAAAACTGAAAAATGTTAGCTGCAAACAGCCATTGCACGTAACCACTTTATCCTCCATTATCTGTAATTCATAGCCTTTCTTCTTCCTGTTGTCCTTCATACCGACTTTATGACCACCAACCTTTACCTTATGCTATAGCTGATAGATGTTTTGTTAAAAACCAAGTCACATCACATATAGGCTACATGCAATAGATTTTCTCCTGGTTTTAACATTTAATTATATTTGAAGAAGAGATATTGAAGTATTCACTAGATGCCTTGAATGAGCATTATGGTCAGGTGAGCACTTACTGGCACTGATACACGCATGCACAGATGTGTACATTTCTCTAAGGTAATTTTTAGTGTTAGTCTCATTTTCATTATGATCTGTTTTAAGCAGATGTAAAAGTGCAGGGTTCCTCTAGCAAACTACAAATGTTAAAGGTCAGTGTAGAAAGTCAAGTCATTTTCAACAGCTGGTGATCTTATAAGAATTGCTGATGACATTTTGCAGTTGTGGAGTAGTAAGAGACTCAATAATTCATTTTCATTGTTCTTCTGTGTGGGAAGTCTTCTATATTGCAGGGTAGTCCCAAGTATTTTCATAGTATAGGTTTAAAGGAGAAAAATAAGGGAGGGGAGCATGATTTATTGTGGAGAGTGTGAAGTGAATGAGAAGGATATGACTTTTAAATTTTTTCTGGGAGAGTCTGGGGTGTGCAAGTTTGAATTAACCAAGACTAAGGAAACCAAATCTAACTGAAATATTTTACTCATACGCTATTCTGAATGTAAATCACTTGCAGCTTCAAGTAAGACTGGATACATTTGTAATTGTTGAGAGGTGAATACAAAAGGTGATGTTTTTATTTTGATAGAGAAAATGTTCCTGGTATTTGCAATTAAGGTTCTCATCTTTGGATGGTTAGAGAATCTTCATGTGCTCTTAAAAGTGAAAATAGTTGCTATATTTATGTGTAATGATTTTGTTCCATTTAGCCCATGGAAGTATGTAATTTTCAGATGATGTAGATTTTGGATGCGGTAACATTTACAGGCAAGAATCGTGATGGTATCTCTGCGAATGTCTTTATTATGCCATTCACCTAAACACTCGAAAGAATTGATGTATTGTTCTGCTTCACATCTGAGAGAATAGATATGATTGACAAAGTAATGCTGTAGTGTGTTAGGGAATGACTTGCAGATAGCTTCAGGAGTATGTGATAGAACACAGAAGGATGTACAAGTAATACTGTAGTATGAGGTTTTCACACCACAGAAACTATGCACAAATGTTTGATGAAAAGTAGGGGTTTTGTGGTTTTTTTTTTTTTTTTGTTTTGTTTTGTTTTGTTTTTTTTAAATTTAAATCCTCTAAATACAGACTGTTGTGTACCATTTTAATTGCAGTCTATACTTCAGACTAATTAGTGCACACATTTCATGGTTCAGCTAAATGTTTGGGATGATGAATTTCTCAGGTAAAGTAACCTGTCAGGAAAACTCTGTAAATGTGTGGTATTTACAAGAATTGCTCACCTTGTATTTAGTAGCCTCAGATGTACTCTGAAGCAACTGCATCAAACCTTAGTTCAATTTTCCTTTGCTTTCTCTCTCAGTAGTTAGGTGGCCTACCAGGGGAATACACTGGCAACCTCAGGACCCTTACTTGCTGTGTCTAATTGCAGACATGGTAACTTACCTGCACAGCAACATTTGAAGAGGCAGCCTACTTCTGTGATTGCTGCTGTTCTTTGTATGTTTGTAGTAATTACTGGAAAAACACAATCAGTCAAAATTGTACTTGAGAGTATGGGTGGGTAATATGATCAAAAGCATCAAGTGTTTCGATGCATAAAGGAATATTTTTCAATTACTGGGAAAAAGAATTAGAATAGGTGCTGGGAGGAGTGTGTTTGTATGGGATTCTGTGTAGAAGCATGAAAGGCGTTAGCTTCTGAGCTGTAGCTGGACCCATCTCATTCTAGATGTCTGCTGGACCTGTGGATGACATTTCATTAGAAGTGCTGCCCAAGGAGTCCTCTATCTTTGCTTTGTCTTTTCACTAGGAATAAACTACATATAGTCCTATTTAGGTGAACAGTACTTCAATGCAAAATTTTGTGGCCTCTTGTTGAAGGAATCAAAGGATATACAGGATCCCAACAGAGTTGCATCATAAATACCTTTAAGTCATGCAAAGCCTAAATGACTTGGATTTTAAAACCAATTCAAGCTTTTCTTGAGCGATGGTAAGAATAATGGCACCTAGAATACCACATGCAAGCTAAAAGATAGTTACTTGATTTGCCAGACTATTCATCACAACTGTCATTTTCTTCATAATTCAAATCTGATCTTTGAAAAGCAGGATGCTTCTGAAGATCAGCAATTCTGCACCTTGCTGGATGGTGTCATTCAGAAAAAAAGTTGGTTTAAAAATCTAATGTGAATTATGATTTGTTTGAGAGTGTTGTTTCTTGCTCCTGTGACTTAATGTGGTTAGCCTTTCAGAAAAAACAAAGCTATATTTTATAGCTCAAAAACATGATATGGCATCTGTGGGACATATACTGTGTAATTATGAAATTAATGAGGGATGGCTTAGCAATGTGATTGGTGAAGATCTGCTTCAGTAGTTCCTGTTAATGAACTGTCTGTCTATGCCAATGTGAGGCTCGGAAGGGTTTATATACTGGATGGTTGGTTAGACTGGAGTGAGAATCTCTTGATCCCATAAATGAACTGCATTTTGTGGCAGCTATACTTACCTTCTAAACTAACATGATTGAAAATCTATCTACTAATTCCTCCTTGAACATTGAAACACGTCTAGCATTAACTTGTTGTAACCCTCAGTATTACACAAATAAAACAAGTTTCAACTGTGTTGCAAACAACAGAACCATATTCCTGAACCAACCTATGGTCATAGCAAGATAGTATGTAGTGACACGGTGGAACTGCAGGTGTGCTTATGGGTGAATGGAAAAAGAGCCAAGTATAGCAGTGCTTCAGCTGGACCATATCTGTGTCGATGCCACATGCAGCTACCATGTCTGACAAGGAATCAGGAATTCAAGGGAACACATAAAAGACTGGTGAACCATTTTGAAATTACTTGACTACAGGAGAAGTTGTCTCTAATTGCTTCCTAGTTCTGGCAGATGGTCATTCTGCTTTCTCCTCTCACTTGCACTAATGCAACCTTATTGATCTCACTACCTCCAGGTTAGCTGTTAGCAGCCGTTAGAGGTGGAGCTTAGGTGTTTGAAGCACTATGGTTATAGGCCACTGGTTATCTTTCACAGCTTCAAATATCATTAATGAAAGCCCAATGTATGCCACAGGAAACTGAACCCAAATTTTGCAGTAGAAATAATGTAGTAGATTGAAAAAATGTATGGCAGCTTCAGAAAAAGAAAGCCAAACAGATTCTATATGGAAATCAGTGTGAAATGAGACAATATTGTCCAAGCAGCCTTAAGTCATTGTGTTGGCCTTAAATTCATATGCATCATTGTATCCTTAAGTTTTTGCAATAAAGGTGCTAGAAATGTCTGTGCTGACAACATATTCCAGAAATTGTAGAGTGGAAAATATTCATCAGAGGTTTCTTTCACCTTTAGGACACAGATGGTTCTTTCCCCACATTGAATAATGTAGCAAATCTAAGTAGATGGGGTAAACCCATGACTTGAGGCACTCTTAAGCATTGGCACTAAGTGACAAAAAACCATAAATAAGCTCCTTTAGGTTATGTAATTTTCTTTATAACTGCATTTAAATGCAATTATTACTGTTTCATTAAATGAAAGTCTAAGTAACTGAACTTATTTCTGTTGCCAAGTTTCAGTTTAATGGCAAATACTTACATGTTTGACTTAAATGCTAAATTAGTGACAGAATTTGGCATTCTCATCTGAGGATATGCTATTTGGAAGCAAAATTGTATGGAAAATGGATTCCAGAAAGCATTTAAATTACTGGCTAATACAGCTGCATGGAATATTATTCTTTGCCTACTGAAAGAGATGCATGCTACTCGTTAAGTAACAAGCAGCAAGAACCTTCCTTATCGCTGAGGAGAACAGTATCCACTGGAAGTTAGACTGTAGAATTTGCTTACCTTAGTTTGGCTTTAACTGGGGTAGTTATTATTTCTGGATTTATTATCCATCAAAAATTACTGTTTTCTTCAGTCATTCTGAGAACCAGTCTGAAAAACATATAGTCAAGTTATCGGAAAACATATAGTCAAGTTATCGGAAGGAATCAAATATTGACACAAAAAGGCACCATAACTGAAAATCAATGCACACTTTTTTTTTTTTTTTTATTTTTCTACAGGGAAAAGGGATAAGGTTGTTGAAAGATTATCTCACATTATGGATGCTCTGTTCCAAGCCAGAACTGAGAAGTGTTGGCAAAGGAGAGCATGGGTGCTCCTGGTGCCAGTATGGCTTCCAACACTGCAGCTTCTGTTATCTTAGAAAGGCAAAGCTTCCCCCACCATTGCTGTGTCTTGTCAGCAGGGATATTAGGTTCTTTCAGGGATATTTAATTCCTATACAAACTGCCAGAACAAAGCCTATGCATTTCATTATAGGCAGGTAATCCTTTGCATTTCACTCTGTGTGTTAGTAAGAAAGGCCATTTATGATTTTATTTTGAAAAATGTTTAAATATGAATGGATTTGAAGTGTATAGAAGTTTTTGAAGAAGAAGAGATTATTGAAAACTACCTCTGAATGCAATTTTCTCATCTGGCCTTACTTCACCCAACAGTGAAAATTTTGCTTCAGAACAAAACGCACATTCTTCATATATATGCTGCTTTCCTCCAGTTCTCTTCCTTGGCTGGTTGTCCCCTGTCTGAGTATGTCTTCCTCTTGGCCCTTTCCTTCACCCTTCCAAACCTGAGGCTGTGGTATTCAGTTTTCGACTTTCTTCTGTGGAGAACAAGGAAGCTTGATTGCTCCATAGCAGAAAGTACTCACGTGTATGAATTGCAGACACAGTTGGCTGTAAGTAGTTTACTTATGTAAGTTGACAGCTAACCTTCTTTTTTTAAAATATTTCCTTATCTTGTATCTGTGCTTCATCCTGTGGATGAGATAATACTGTTCTGCTTCTGAGTACATGAGCTAACCTCTTGCCTTTGTACCAACGGATGAAAAGATTTATCATTAAAACAGTTGAGTATAAACGGCTGTAGCTCATGATTTTAATCATAGGTCAGGTCATCAGATCTGCCATATTTTGGCAAGCCATATGCCACTTAGATTTAAGTGCTTCCTTTATGAATTAATAAGTATACTAGCTAATTCTTATGTATGAAGGCAAAAGTCTGTTAATGTTTTAATCCAATCACATTAATTGGTATCTTGAAATATTGCTAGGCATTTGACAATGACTGATTTGATTACCTTGGTTTAATTAGTCTCAGGGAAAATTAGACATTTGGAGAAGCTTGCTTTCATAAAAGTGCATCTTTAGCTTGTAGTCTTTCATGTATCAATAATTTGTCTCCCAATTTGCTTTGCTCTTGTATCAGTGAAAATTAAAGTAGTGATGTAACAGGGCAAAAAGATGTAAAGGATAGAAAATACAATTTTTTATTTTTTTTTCTCTCTTCTTGACAGAAGTAGGGTGGTAACATGTTACAGGTCCTGATGTTGATTCTGGTCCTGGCTAGATGATCTTGGAGCTTGAGATATGATTAGGAAGAAATGCAACAGTGTTAGGCATAGAGTTTAAGTTATGCTGTTGATGAAGCAACAACAGGTTTGAACAACTGAGGTACAAGACGGAACTCAATTCCTGAGATGCTGGAGAAGTTCTGCTCTGCTGTTACAGAATTTCCTAAAATTGGCTTAAATAACTACTGGGAAATTTCCCTGTTGTATAGGCTTCTCCCAGGAACTTCATCTCACTGCTTCTACAAGAGGTTTTGGCATGGTATGTATTCATACATGACTTGGTAGCTTGGTGTTGTGGCAGATGCTAACATAGTCATTCCCTGGGAGCTGGGATGGTGCAGCTCTTGTTCTAGAATAAGAGGTGAGCAAAAGGCTTACACAGCTTTGTCTCTCTCCTGGCTTATTGCATTGATGAAGTAGCGCCAAAAGCTTTTCAAATTCTATGTAGAATTTAGCTATGCTGTGGCCTTCAGGAATTCCCTGAGGAATTCTTGCTCTTATAGAATTTAATTGCAGACAGTAGTACAACAGTTATCCTTTCAGTGTCACAAGTGTGCTCTTTATTATCGTGATTGCTTGCCTTGACTGTTTAGTTGTAGCTGTAGTGATGTCCTTGGCTTAGAAATTGATGACTGAGTGAAGAAAAAAAAGGTCTCTAACAGAACTACTACTTTGTTGCAATTCAGTTCGAACTGTTAATGATACAGAGAGTCCAATTCAACATAATGTTTAAGACTAATTTCACATGTTCTTAAGCCTTGGCATAAAATGAGGCATATGCTTAAATGCTTTCCTTAATTAAAGTTTTTTATTAAGACTTAAAAAATACTTTTACCACTTCTATGGTTTTTAAGCTGCCTTTTTTTTTTTTTTTTTTTTTTTTTGGCAGGGAGTTAAGTTAAAATACTGCAAATGGAGTAAAATTGACAGAGATGGGGACATCAGGCTGGCAAGCTCACGTTCATTAAAAACAGATTAGCTGAAAGCAGGCTCTGATAATCCTGTAATCAAGACTTGATACACAAACTCATGGAAATGCTAAGCATGTGCTGCAAATAAACATGATTAATCTCCTTTATTCCAATATGTGTACCTTAGTGAGAAATTATATTTCTCCTAAAAGATCGTTTTCTTATTATCTTAAGATTGCACCTCCTTTGCAGTTGCATGATGTGTTGGAAATAAAGAGATAATTAATAGTCTGAAGGTACAGTTGGTCCCTTCAGAGCGAGAGAACTTCACAGCACTGTCTCAGTTCTGTTAGCAAATGCCACAGCAATTGGCAGATATTGAACCTGAGGGACAAGGCATTCCTTTAGCCTCCTTTATTCCTAAAATCTTGCTGGAAGAGTAATGGCAACTCATGGGATGAGTGGAAATCTACATACAACAAAGATTGATACCTCATGCCACAATGGGATTTTTTAGCTTCCTTTCTAATAAATTTGATTAAGTTTCTCAGGAAGCATCTGAAGGGGAATGAAAAGGGGGAGTGTTTTTTTGTGAGAGATTTGAAAAGATTCATTACTTGGGATTATGCTTAATGAAATGCATCCTGAGTGTGAGACCTTGCGATTGGTGTGCTTAATATGAACAAATTAAATCATCTTCTGGAACTATGTAAAAAAAGAAAAAGAAAAAAATAATTAAACATCAGAACCAAGAGATGTTGGCTTATTAATACACTGTAACCCTATTTAGAGAATTCCAATTTACAGAAAACAGATGTTGCCAGTAAAATAATTAGAAGGGGGAAAAAAATCAGCATCCATCAGAATATCAAATGTATTAAATATCAAAGCTTAATAAAGATTTAAAACCTTATTAGAAGTTAGGTAAAAGGATTAGTGAAGGGAAACGTTAGACATTTTAATGGTATTTCATGAAGCTGAACTCTGGAAAACAAAATTTCATGATTGGTGTTCTGAAAATACCTGTCAAGGAACACAAAACGTTGTTCTTTAGCTGTAATATATTCATATGTTTGACTTTTGGTTTTTGAAAAGAATGTCTTGTTAATCATATTCTCCGTGCGAGCTCTAGAAAATCATCTGCGCAAGAAAAATGTTGACGACCAGTACGAAATGTGACCAGTAGAATGCATGGTAGGAGGGAGATTGTTAGGTAAACCCCAGTAAGTACACACTTACTGTCTGCTTTCGCACTCACAGTTTAGCAGACCCATCATGATAAGTCTGGCAGTTGCTGTTATTGAAGGCATTCTTGATAAAACGGTATGTCAGGAAATCGTTGTCAGGTACTGGGAAGCAAACTTTTTGCCTTGAGCTAATCTGAATTTCTGGTGTACTGTACTGGCTTTTGACCACTGATCAACTGATATGTCTCACTGATTACATGTCTTGTCTCATGGATCAGTCTCTTTCAATCAGTCTGGAAGTATCAGAATATTAAGTACAGCAAGAGAAGATGAGCAGGAAGTTAGAATATGGAGAACAGAGATCTGAAGAATATAATTATATGCTATGGAGGGACAAAGAACAGAGTGTATATATTAAAAAAATACTTCTACAAAGCATCTTCTGAGCAGTTTGATCTACTTTTGTAAAATCTTAAATTTTCTTTTGTTTTCTTTTGTCTTGAAGAGCACTGTGGTTTTTTTTAGAGTGAATCTAGCACCTAAATATGAAAGTTTGCAATTTAAATCCCTAGCCTTTCTAACTTGTCAGCCTTCAGGAGCCTTAATCGGCATTTATGAGTAAGTAAAGCTGATTTTCCCCCTTTAATAGGATGAATGACATAACAAAGGTCTTTGGGGAGGTAGTTACTAAAATTTGAGGCTGTAGCAGCAGAACTCAAATAGAATTAATTTAGATTCAGTCAGGACAATACCATAGTATGAACTGTGCAACTTGGCAAAACAGTATAGATGGGAATAGGTAGCAATGACTGCGAGAAATTGGCCTTGAAACAGCACTGTCAGCTCTGAGAAGTCCCCAGACAGAGGTTTAGTAAAATGAAAATATGTTGCTGGCAGGAATGCTCATCAAATTGGAATTAAAGTGCATTGTTATAAGAATAGAAAATGAGCTTGCACTGCTGGAGTTCCATCCCAGTGCTGTGCTGTTTACCTCAAATGAAGTTCCAGAACCTGCCCAGATGCCAACTCTATTATTTTCGTAGTGTCTGACATGGAGGCACTTTTGATAAAATGTTTCGTACCCATTTCCAAACACTTGCTTTTGAACTGTTGTTTCTGTCCCTTTTTCCCAGACCCATCTCCTCATTCTTTGCTTTGGGAACACCGATATTGTAAGCAAATAATTATGAGGTCAAGAAAAGTATTTGGAGTTCTCTTTTTTCTAATAAGAGTCAGAAAACTCGAGCCTCGCACTGTACCACAAGAGTTTGAATTGCAAACTTACATTAATATTGTTTTCTTGTGCATGCCATTAGCAAACGCGTACCACAAGATAAACATCGCTCATCACCACTTGATATATTGAAAGAGCGTTTATGTATTTAAAGGTGGAAAAATTTGCTTTCTCATTGTTATAATTAATAACGTTTACACTATAAGCAGCAAATTTAACACTAGGAGAAAATGGAACTCTGAAAATATATTAGGAAGATTGAGTGACTCAGGATATTTCCTGTACTCATTAGAGTTCTTGATTTAACTGTTAGGAAAGTTGAGTGGAGTGCATAACTAACTAAATAAATGCATAAGTTACGGAGATGTTGAATTATCATTTGGTACTTGTATCTTTAGCTGGGCTTGAAACAGCCTCCCTGAAGTTGTAAGAAGGAATTGATAATTTGCATACTCAAGATAGGTAGCCTGATTTTCTTGAAATATTCCTAAAAGGATTCCTTTCACTTTCCCTTTTCTAAACTGGATTATTTGCATTGCAATAAGAGGAAATGACTAGCCTGAAAATCAGGCTTCTGATCTGCAGTTAGTACACTGAATCCTGTAATTTTAATGCCCTAAATACCCACTAACATTTTCATTGATGAGGTTAGTACAAGATTGACACGCACTTTGTGATTTCTTTGGTGTGCAGGAGACAGCAGTGCAAAATAGATTTTGGGATGCTCCTAGTATGATTGCATTGCAGAGAATGAAGCAGTGACTGTTTTACCCTCACCCTTTCTCTAGAGTGTCTCCAGCCTCTGGCATCTGATAATGCTGACAGGATACAAAGCTAGTTTTCTCACCATTGTAATGCAGTTACTTTGCTACATTCCTTGTGCCAAAGTGTGAAGGGAATTGCACATATCCTCTTGGAGTTGTCCTCTGTCTGCTAGGGACAATGAGTTCTGCGTGTGTGTATATATATATGTACTTTTTATTTCTCCTGTCTCACATTAAAGATCTGCATCAAAAAAGCAAATACCTGCCAGTTTTTAAAGGCTGGCAAATATTGTCCAGGGTGATACTCTAAGCTAGCAAAATTCAGGTTTCTTCTTACTCTGATTCCCCCACTGATCCTTGATGATTGTACTTCCACTTCCTGCCTTTTCAGAGGCTGGCCCTGTAATTTTGCCTGAAACAGAAAAATGAGAGGAATCCAGTCTAAAACCACAAGTTACTTGATTTTTCTTTGCATGTTTTCCAGCTGATGAACACACCTAATTTCTGTTGGGGCTTTCCCTTTTCACAGTCTTCAGAAAATGGTAGTTTTTTGCAATGTTTATCTCTACTTCAAACTCCTCTGTGAGAGTTATTTTGTCAGTGGGACAGAACTCCAGAATAATAGCGGTGCATTCTATAGTGAAAAAATCTGTATCCCAAATCCTTTCTTCATTACCATCTTTTTGGTCAGCAAGTTATCTGTCTTTGCAAGAGCCAAGTAACTTCAGCTCCTGGAATGGAGTAGATTGAAGTCTTCCTTGCCAGAGTAACTTTGAGGATTAGGGCTTGGAGGGAGTTACTATTTAATGATGTGATGGAAGTGTGAATGACAGGCTACACTGTGCTAGTGCATGGTATGCACTTCATGCACATGGAGAAGTTGGTCAATTTTTTTCAGTGTCCTGACAGCTGTGGAGCTAAAGGCCATTATTTCACCATAATAAGATAAATGCTATTTTGACAATTTTTTTTTCTTTAAAGACAGATGTTTCTTAAAGGAAAAATTGAACCAGTTGTCACTGGGGATTTACAAAGTACTTAAAAATGAAATTGTACTCTCATTAGGCATTCTCCATATACAGACCTCTAAAGAAGTAGCAAAAAAGCCCAAACAAAAAACCCCATTCTTTTTAAAACTGCTGCCTCAGCTCTAGTGAGACATTATATTTTAGCTGATAAGTGTTAGGAATCATGTTTTGCATAAATATTCCACAATATTGAGCAGATTTGTGTCTATAATTAGAGCTTTGATTTACTCACAAACAGAATTAATTAGGGTGCAATAGTTGTACTGTAATTCCTCTTTTATAACTCAAGTTCATTTCTTCCTCCCCTTGTTAAAAACAAGGGTATACAAATATTTCTTTAACCTCCCTTCAAACACTGTAAAAATAATCTGTATAGAACACATGTTCTGCTGCCCAAACTCAATTTTATACTTAATTTACACTTGATAAGGTCTATTCTGAGACTTAAAACTCTCAAATGAGGGAAGATATGGAAAGAAATTGCCTGTCTAGATAGAAGGGTATTTGAATGAAATGCAGTAAATCCTGTGGTTCTGCTCTGCCACTTTCCTGCATCAGTCCTGGGATAGGGAGAGAGGGAACAGGCCTGCTGGAACATTTTTCTTCCAAGTGCGTTCATGTGGTATGCAGAAGATTGTAAATGTTCCATTTAAAAACAGGACTTGATGAGTGTAGAGGCTAAGGTAAAAGGGCTAAATATGGGAATAAGAGCTACTGAGAATCATCCAGTCTGTTCCATAGTCCATACTCTTGTGCCAACCTGCTATCTGCTTAAGAGCATCATGAGATCTTGGCTGCGGAAATTCCTCAGCATGTTGTGTACCCTGTACAAATTCAGGGCAGGGGTGAGATTTCTTAACTATGATGGAGAAGTCGACTGTTACCTGTCCTGAAATGGCAGTAATCAAAGGTAGCAATTCTCAGGGGCTTTGAAGGATCTTCTCAAGGTCTTTACTTCAGATGACAGATCTTGTCTCCAAACACAGTTAGGGAGGCAGAAATGCTGACTGGCCTCGAGAGCAAGAAGAAAGGAAGTGAGGTACCCTGCTGCAGCAAAAAATTGGGATGTGGATTTGAACCACCTGTTAGGTCCAGAGATTCATTTTATTAGGCTATTATATGCTATGATAAAACTAAGCAGCTGAAGGAATGAAAGGCTGGAGTGCAGCTGGTGTTGTAACCTGTCCAATATATTACCGTCGTGATCTAACAGCAGCCTGGTAAGGGATGTGAGTGGCCCATTCCCTTCTCATTGGTATGAGGAGCCACAAACTTCTGTTTTGCTTTGACACCAACTGTTATAATCATGTGATGATGAAAAAAGCAGTTAGCCCCACTGTTGGGTCCTTTAGTCCCAAGAAACGTTCTTTCCAAGCCATGACTTGGGCAGGCCAGAGAGCAATCCAGGTGTGAACAATTCTCCTGGAGGAATGCACCTTTCACTGATTTTGCCAACCCCAGGGAATGCACTTCTACAAGTGGTTGACATTGAAGGAAGATACAGTTACTGCCTCATTTAATCCATAGTTATCTTAGACACATAGGTAAAAGGGTTGGTCTTAGCTCAACTTTTTGCTCTGAGCACTAATAAGCTTAGCCTGGGATTTTTTCACTAAGCCCTTGAACGGACCTTCACAGTTCTGTAAGGTGGTTTTTGGTTGGTTTTTTTCTTTGCCTTCTCTGTAGAATGAAGTGGGCAACTAGGTCCCAGAAAGAAAAAGCAAAGACTGTAATTGTATTTAGGAAATCAGATTCTTATTTGGATGATCATCAGGTCATCTTTAGAGATGAATGATGTGATGCATTTCAATAGGGTTATAAATTGATATATTAGTAGCTGGATGATCCTCATTTGTCTCAAGAGCAGCTTGTTCAGCAGATGACCTATTTTCAAAAGCTGATCTTGTAAAAATACACATCAAATGTACATGTGTATCTCTCCTTATCTGACATAATGAATTAGCTTGTGAGCAATAGTTTTTCTACATCATCTTTGCGTGCGTAACGTGTGCATGGTTTTTGCAAGGCATGCATTGGTACAAACGTCTGAAAATCTACCCTGAATGTTCAGCCTGTCTTCTAGTTTCTTTTCAGACATGCTCAAAGTTGCTGCTTGAAGCAGAGACACAGAAATAATAGTAGGTCAGCTGTTGCTTGAAAGGCTAATCACCTTTCTACTCTTTAGCACTGAGGTTTTCCTTGGGGCAACTGCATGTTGAGGCAGTGCTTAATGCTAACAAGTTAGAGGCAAATGACCATTGACCATTTTGCTTCTTTCAGCCCACTTCCCTTCTTTGTTTAGCTGGATAAAGGCATTAGTTGAACTGGCCAAGTTGTGCCGATTTGTGCTTATTGCTTAGGCTCAGACCCCACATGGCAGTGAGCAGCACAAGGCACACAGCTCCTGGGTATCATCTTGTCAACAGTTTGCCTTTTCCAAGCTGCTGCAGCAGCCACATGGCTTCTCTGCTTCACAAAGCCCCACTGAGGAAAGCCATCCTAGCAAAGGGCTGAAGAGGATACAAATCAACCTTTCATATTTAGAAAGAAAACCATATATGCCAATGAGAAGTTCTTCCATGTCATTAAATATCCATTGTCTGATACATTTGCAGTCTGCATCCCCATCTGCTAATGGTGGTCCCATAGCTCAGTCTCCCAGTGGAAACAATTGAGAGTACTGTACTAGAAAATTGCTTTGATGAGTCACAAGTTTGCCAGTTTGGTTTTAATAGAAAAAGCCCAAGAAAGCCTTTGAGTTATGATCGTGCTGGGCTTTTCAGAATGTATGAATACAGTTTCCATTCTTCACATTTAAGTCAGGTTTTGAGAACAGAGACTAGTATGAGAAATATGTACGCGATTTACTAGTTGCTTCAGAACAATGATGAAAATGCAAGTGGTGTGCTGGTGATGTATTAGCAGAAGACATTCAGTCATAAATAATAACAGCTCTGAAGGTGACACAGACTCCAGTTGTAGCCCAAATATTTGATGATCTTATGAAAACTGTTTATGTTTAGATTTAAGAACAGATACAAAATTATACTCTTAAAATGTAATTAGCAATAGCTCCTCATGGGATTACAATTTGTCTTTTAAATGAGAACATATTGCTGAAGGAATGCATCAGATTGACAGCAGAGCTATCAGTACAGCTTCCTAGTACTGTCCTAACAGCTTATATTTGGACTAGCGGAGAAGTCTGGAAGTCAGTTATTGACCACTCTAGTTATTGCTGTTCTGTAATAGGGAGCAACCAAAAATAGAGAGCCAAAATTGGTGGCAATTTAAGCTTTTGTGGCAGACTCTGAAGGGTCTTCTAAGACGGTTAATTTTGTCAGTGTTTGCATCTGCACGGAAGTGTAGTGATTGCCCATTGGAATCAGCTACCTATGGAGGTGGTGGAGTCACCTTCGTTGGAGGTGTTCAGGAGGAGACTTGATGGGATGCTTGGTGCCATGGTTTAGTTGGGTTGGATTGGTTGATGGGTTGGACGCGATGATCTTGAAGGTCTCTTTCAACCTGGGGTATTGTATTATTGTAGTTGAGTTGTGTCTGTACACTGTATTTGTGAACCCTGAATTTCAGATCGGAGAGTTGAAAACATATTTGCGGGGCTTGCTCATCCTAGTTCTACCATACTCAGCTGTGACACTTGTGAGGTCCTGTGAAAGTACGCAGCTAAGTCCAGTGTCCCCTCTAAGCATTAGATTTTCTGTGCAGGCTTCTCGGAAGGCTAGGCTTTGTATTTGCACAACAAAATCTTGGACAGATAAATCAGAATCAAATGGCTTCCATTATACGTTTTTCCCTAGGGACAAGCATCTGTTATTTTGTATGACCAACTGTTGAGAACTTCTTTTTTATGCAAGTAGTAAATCTTCAAAAGCAGTTTTCCTGAGCATCACTGAACATAAATGCTAGCAAGTTCTCATCCCCGCAAAATCCAGGGGCTTGGAAGGAGTCAAGAAAGCCAAAATTCCTAGTGGAATACCCATTCTTATCACCATTTTTTCTATTTTTAGATTATTTGCATGTCTCAAACCTGAAAGACCAGTACATAATGGAATGAAGCTGAAGTTGGGGAGATTCAGGCTAGATGTGAGGAAGAAGTATTTCACCATGAGAGTGGTGAAGCCCTGGAATGGGTTATCCAGGGAGGTGGTTGAGGCCCTGTCCCTGGAAGTGTTTAAGACCAGGCTGGATGAGGCTCTGGACAGCCTGATCTAGTGTAGGGTGTCCCTGCCTATGGCAGGGGGGTTGGAACTAGATGATCCTTGTGGTCCCTTCCAACCCTGACTGATACTATGATAATTTTTTTATTTCCCAGACTTCTGGTCATTTGAGAGGCAGAGCCCTCCTTTTATTCCCTACTACTTTTCTGTTCCAAAGTAGTTCAATTAAGCCATAAAATGAAACTTTAGTAATAAGGTACAGTGATTATAAGATATTGTACAGCAGGTAGGAAGGAAATATGGTATAAACCATGCTTGTAAGAAAGATATGGTAGAAAAAGCTTATCAGGAATCAAACCATTAATATGTAAGCTAAAATGGATCAGAAATTTAACCTTGTTTGTGGGGCTTACCTAAATCCTGTGCTTCAACCCCTGGAAAACTTTTCTCTGAAGCAGTAAGCCAAGGCTCTCAATTTAAAAACTTGTGCTGTCTATCATCATGTCATAAAAGGAAGAAAAACAACAGGTTATTAAAAATTTACTTGAAAGATCACGTCCTTGGTTCATATATTCTCGTGTGTGTAGATGTGTGCACATAGCAGATTCTGGAGTTTCCTTGCCCTTAAAACAACCAGATGAGAGATGTTAAGAATTGTGGAGTTTTCAGTGCTAGTCAATGAACTACAAGATTAGTACCAAACAGTAACATGAGAAAGGAAAGGCTCTATAACTAGTTCTTAAATATAGTGTTCTCATGCTGCGCAGCTTTGTGAAGTCTTTAGTCATTCAGACACAATTCATACATGAATGTTAATGAGAACATGATATCTTCACTGTTAAAAGTGTTGAGGATACAAAAATATTTTATGCCAAATACTTAATGGCTAATCATTCATCATCTCTTTGTGATGATTCAAAATGTGTCTATGTGGTAAATTAATTCTGCAGTGGTTGGTGTGATGTCAAATAAACCACTTTGTTTATATCCCCCAAGGTAAGTGGAGCATGGGCCAACGGTTCTGCTGTAGTATATATTTATTGTTGGTGGAGCCACTCAGTTTTTGAGATCTGTAGTTCTAGAACAGTCAGAATTATTTTATAGGCTCACCAAAGAAAGACTTATAATTGAAGTGCATCTGGCAGAAACATGATAGTGGCCAAGGCTCCCATAATAGATTGAGTTTTAGCTGGAGTAAGGTTTCCTGAACTACTTTTTTTGTGTGTGTTTGAGTTTGTTGGTTTTGGTGGTGGTGGTTTTTGGTGGGTTGTTTTTTTTTTTTTTTTTTTTTTTGTTTGTTTGTTTGGGTTTTTTTTAAATATATGTGGAAGATTTTATAAGAAGAAAAAAGAAAGAAAGAAAAAAAAGGGTGGGGAAGACAGATTGCTAATGCTCGGAAAACCAGAAGCTCTTCTCAGCTTAATTCCTGGTTAGCTGGTTGGCATAAACCAAACTTTTCATGACTTACTATAATAATGAAGATACTCACTGTGTAAGTTTCTTCTAAACACAATTCTCTGCAGGATTCAGTAAGGCTTGATAGGTTTGTGAGCTTTTCCTGGAGCAGAGCTTGCATAGCTTTAGACTGAAGTACTGCAGGAGGAGCAATTTGGATTATAACCTTGCAAACAGGTTTATTTGGCACCCATTTTTGGTGTAGTTTGGTAATTGTTTATGCAGGATAAAACTCATACACATGCTCTGCTTCAGGGTTTGAGGCCACAACTGTATTTTGCAGTTATATCATTAGTAATATGCATTTTTTCCTCCAGACCTAAGACCTTGGTATGTGAGGTTAAAATTGCCCCAATTTTCAAAACAGCTGCTCTTAGACCTTTTAGGGTACTCAGCTTCAAAGATGAGTGCCCCTTGTATGTTTAGTTGCACAGCACATTTGGGGCACCTATGATCACATTTGTATTGGAAAGATTCTAAGAGATCTGATGAAAATGCCAAGATGAACTATTTAAGGAGAAAGAGTGAGAACAACTGTGCTGGGCCTCAAGTATGTTGCATTTCTCATGTTTGTGAACTTCACCAGTGAAGTGTACATACATGAAAGAGAAAGCATCACCATAAATACACTGCAGAAATTCACACTATAAGTCTTATCCTGATGGAAATAGGGTGGAATTTTCTTCAAGTACATTCCAGCCAGACTTTTATGTTGCTTCTATGGTTATGAAATCTGCAGTTTCTACTTTTCCTCAAATTAATCACCTTGCAGTTAAAATCCCTCATCAAGATTGCATGCCAAAAAGAGCAATAAAAATAATAATAAAAAACTCCAGCAACAAACAAACAAACCCAAGGAGACTGCAGCAAACCATTAAAACTGAGACAATTCAAAATAAATCTTGAAGCTTTCCTTATACCCAGTCAGAATGGAGAAACTTATTTTCTTGCCAGCTATTTCTGTGGCTTATTCACTGTTGTATCCAACTTGCTCAATGATGTCAGCTACTTGCCTTCCCAGTTTTCCTACCTAATGCATTGTGAGGTGTATAGCAACTTGTCAGAGTCTCTAACTGAACCTCTGTTAGCCACCATCAGGCACCTGATCCACAGATCTAACCTGTCAGGCCAGCAGACACAAGATGGGACTGGAAGCAGACTTGTGCCTTCAGGAGAGGTAGGGGGATCCATAAGCGAGCTCAGCTGGTACTAGTTATATATATTCAGACAAGGGAATTCTCCCATAAATGTCTTAAAATTAAGGCTATCAATTAAATGAGTAGAGTTTAGTACCAGAATTGTCAAAAGTATTAGGGAAAGAAACCTCTGGTCTGAGCTTATGTAGTTGTTTCTTAGCCATGCTGGAGCCTGGAGAAGAGAAGAGAAGGATCAGGGATGACCTCATTGCCCTCTACAACTACCTGAAAGGTGGTTGTAGACAGGAGGGGGTTGGTCTCTTCTCCCAGGCAACCAGCACCAGAACAAGGGGACACAGTCTCAAGCTGTGCCAGGGGAGGTTTAGACTCGAGGTGAGGAAAAGTTCTTCACTGAGCGAGTCATTCGTCATTGGAATGGGCTGCCCGGGAGGTGGTGGAGTCGCCGTCCCTGGAGGTGTTGAAGGGGAGATTGGACATGGCACTTGGTGCCATGGTCTAGTTGTGAGGTCTGTTGGGACAGGTTGGACTTGATGATCCTTGGGGTCTCTTCCAACCTTGGTTATACTGTGATACTGTGATGCTGCTTTGCTAAAATTCCTTCTGCAGGGCCATGCATGGAATCATAGAATGGTGGATGTGCAGTGCAAGGACTTTATGAACCTAAAACAATCTCCAGAACAATATTTTTTTTTTCCATTTGGTTTAGCAATGAGGAGTATGTAACACCATATAACAGTGAGTGAAACCCATTATGTTGTGATACAGTTTCTTTAGATTTGTATCCACCCTTCCTTTATTTCACTCTGAAATGAATATACAATACAATACAATACAATACAATACACCAGGTTGGAAGAGACCTTCAAGATCATCGCGTCCAACCCATCAAACAATCCAACCCACCCAACAACTAGACCATACAGCCAAGCACCCCATCAAGTCTTCTCCTGAACACCTCCTGTGAAGGTGACTCCACCACCTCCACGGGTAGCCGATTCCAATGGGCAATCACTCTCTCCGTGTAGAACTTCTTCCTAACATCCAGCCTAAACCTGCCCTGGCGCAGCCTGAGACTGTGTCCTCTTGTTCTGGTGCTGGCTGCCTGGGAGAAGAGGCCAACCTCTGCCTGGCTACAACCTCCTTCAGGTAGTTGTAGAGAGCAACAAGGTCACCCCTCAGTCTCCTCTTCTCCAGGCTAAGCAACCCCAGCTCCCTCAGCCTTTCCTCATAGGGCTTGTGTTCCATATGACAGGACACAGCCTTGAGACTGCCAAAATGACCAGACAGGGCAATCTGTTTTAAGAGAGTTGACATTACTGAGAGAGTCAAATCCAATAAAGGATCAGCCATTTATTTTCTCTGTTGGCTAAAGCAGGAAGGAATTGTGGTCTATACTAATGATCTCTCTCTGCAAGTAGCATGTAATTGAAGATTGAACATCAGTGTTTCACAGATACAGGAGATTACAGCCCCCAAAATGACTTGCATTGCCCCATTTAGTGAGGAGGCATGCTGGATTTACCTTGTCCTTTGGCACAGAACAATCATGAGCATGTCACTGGACTTGACATTTGCTTCTTGCTTGAAAGCTGGATTCTTCCTTTCTGTACTGGCATGTGCTGTAAATGGTGTTGATATTAAACCACAACAATATACTGTAATGGTATAATAATAGCATTGTTATGTAGTGGGACTAAAACTTCACCATCAGTAAAGGATGGCAATTTAGCAGTTCATTTGACCCTGTTGTTATAATTCATGCATTTAAATCCAATGCAAGTTTTTTGTTTGTTTCCCAAGACTGGAAAAATTTTCCCTCCATGCATTTTTCTTGTCTAGTTTACTGCATCATTTCTGTCCAGAATTAGCTGTCAGTAAATGGCAGCATTAATTTCTTGACAGGTGTGAGGATGTAAGCTTACTATGAAATCCCTACAGTCCAGCATTGATCAAAAGATCACAGCTTTCATCTGTAAATTCAAGGGATGAATAAACTGCATCTTCCTCATCATTTCTTGATTTGGGGTGCTTGTCCTTGCTTCATGTCTTTGAAGGAGATAAGGCAGCAAGTGCACCAGTGGATACTGAGTGCAGAACCTCTGTATTCACAGCAGCAACAGCTTTCACTATTCTCTTTGAATTGTCGTTTCCCACAGAATTCCTAAAATGTCAACATGTGAGGGCTACGAACTCTCTTTTTATAGGTTACCTTTCAGGAAACATCTTTGCAAACTTTCACTGGTAAAAAGCATTGGGGTCCCTCACAGTCTTTTTTGACTCTTCAGGTTTTGCTTGAATCTGAAATCAAATAAAGTTGCCAAAGACTGGGTTAAGTGTCTTTGCATTTTAAGAGCAAATGCCCAAGTCTTGCATCGCATCCAGTTCACTTTGATCGGATGCATTTACTTGGAAATAGAAACCTTATATGCAGTAGTGAATGATCTTAGGATCTTTTGACTTGTCAGACCAAATGTGTTTTTCCTAACATGAAGTCACAGTGCAATTTGTGCTGATGTCAAGGGAAAGTGTCTAGTTATACTATATTCCACAAGCAGTAGTTCAGGTCAGAAATGTAAGTCTTTATTTTCTTCTGAAAATTATTACCTTTGAAGCTTGTAGCTTTCTGGTCTTGGTTCTTATTGCCTATTTCTCATCTTGTGTTTTATGGCTGGTTATTTCACAATTCATTTGTAAAGATTAAATAAGGTAGGTGGCTAGCCATCTCCTAAGGTGTTGGGAGTAAAACCTGCTGCTTTGCATGCCTGTGAACATGGAAGGTTGAGTGTTACCTACATAACTTTAACACATCAAATTCCTCAGGGAGCTGAATTCATGAGGCTACTTAGGTATTACACAGAGTGAGGGGAGATATATTAAGAGACAAGCCACACTAGAAATTGCAATCAGTCAGCAGAGAGCTTGAGAACCTTGGGATAGAAAGAATTGGGAATACTTAAAAACAGTGAGTGAAAGCAAATAGGAAGACATGAGACTACACTGAAGTAAAAAGGATGTGACCATTCCCCAGTCTTGGACAGATACTGACTCGGAAAGCTATAAGCAACCAGAAGAGAAATTATTTTCTAACCCCTCCTGGATCAATGGATGAAATTTCACTGTCTTACTAAAAGTTCAGAGTCTGCATCTGTACTAAAAAGGCTAAAGGCAGCTCGCCTGCCAATAATAGTTTCTAAACTTATGACAAGCTGCATACTTGAATAACATAAAACTTATTTCAAACAAATTTAGAACTTTGCAACATGCAAATGATAGTGCAAAAAGTTACTTGGAATGTTTTGTTCTCTGCTCGTATAGAATTATAGCATTCCGGTTACTGGAGTGTTTTATCTTTACCCTATTAAAGTGTGGTTGCCTCTTGAGGCATCACATGAATTAATGCTTCTGTAAGATAGGGGTTTTACAGCATGATAAAATACTTCATAGATAGTTCAGAAAACAAGAGAATTGTGGGAAGCTGCTTTTTTTTGTAAGTACTGATGTGTTTGTGACAGAAGATTTTACTTCTAGCCAGAACTCCCATGGGTAGGGGAATGATAATGTGGAAAAAAAGAGAACATACATGTATATAAATACTTGTGTTCAAAACAATTGTCATCTTTGTTAATTGGAAGAATATCTGAAAAGCATGAGGTGTTTTTTTTTTCCTTCTGTGTCTTGATACCCAAGCTTGCCTGACTCCTCTAAGAATGAAAGTCCTACAGTCACTTAATTATGACTTATTTCTGATAAATAAGAAAATCAGAAGAATACATCTGCGTGTTTGTTTGTGTTTAATGTTGGTTTGTTTTGTTGCTATTTTGGGGGTCTATTTTACTTTTGTTTTTTTAAGTTCTACAAATATTTCCATTTAGTTTGGTTTGTTTGTTTTTTTTTTTTTTTTTTTTTTTTACAAATATCAATCTGGCTACAGATTTAAGTATTTTCCTCTATCATCCTGCCTATAAAATAGCAAGATTGTTACAAATGTGTTTAGCTGATGAACATACCAAAAAAAGGGTATTCTTGGATATTTTAATGGTGTCAGTTTATATGGCAGTTTATATATAAAGTGTTTAGGGTTATATGAATGTCAAACAGCATTGTTTCTATACCTGTTTGTCTGCAGCTAGCTTTACACAGCTGCTGAAGGTGCAGTCATTGAAATAGGCTCAATTTTTCGAGAGTCAGCAACCCACTGCTGCACTTCCCCCATGCCCTCTCACACTGCTGAGTGAAGGAGGCTAAATGATTTTCTTCCATCTTTTAAAGCATGTTAAAAATGATGTGGTCTTCTGAAAGAAGGTCCTATTTAAATCTGGCTATTTCATAGTGGAAGTAAGAAATTTGCTTTTTATGTGAAGCTTTTATAAAAGCATTGAATTGATTGGTTGCAGGTGTGATTGATTTTAGATTTAGCATAAGGAAGGCTATGGAATTTGGACTGCCCTCATCTTTTCTTTTTCTGGACAAGGACACAGGAGGTAATGTGTTCTGGGCGACACTGAATAACTTAGATGTGACTTTATCTCAGCAGTAGGCCTGGCGAAGAACTTAAATGAATGTTTTCAAGAAAATTGCAGCATTAAAAATTATTCTACATTAGAATGTAATATAAATATGAAAAAAAAAAAAGTAAAGGTCAGCTTGATCAATTTATTTAATTAACTACTCAGTATTTTTTTCTAACTTAATTTAGACTTCAAATTTTATTTGGATATTAAATTTATACTTTATGCACATATGAGAGTCATTTACACATGAGAGGCATTGAAGATTGCCCCATTTAAAGACTTGAGTGTTCTCTCCTTGTGCTACTTTTTCAATTGCCTGTAATTTTACCAGTGTCTGCTGCTTGGGGATGGAATTTTCTGTACTTGTGGTCTGCTCCATTATTGTATCAGATCTACTTAGCCCTGCAAAAAAAGGTTCAGAATGAGAGAAGGGAAAGTCACTGATTTTCAGCATTAAAGATTTCCTTGGAATAATTTATAGTACTGCTGTATTTTAGGGCAAGGATTTGACATTTTGTGAGAAGGGAGAAACACCTCTATTGTGCTGAGAAATACACACAACCTTGGATGAAGTTGTAGCTATGTGAAAGTTATGGTTTGCACACACTCAGGAGATACTGCTTAATTTCCAGTGGGGGAATTAATTTTCTCTAAGTAAATCTGAATTTCTTGCTTCTGAGTTGGACTTATTTCCTGTATGTTCAGAATTGTAACACTGCAACTAGACTTCCTTTGGCATAGCCTCCCTGGGCATTTAGACAGTATGGAAGGTGAAGTCAGGCCTTCAAAATACAGGTGAAAATTCATAATGGGCTAAAGGTGGAAAGTAAAAAGATTATATTGGGATGGAACTGAGTTTAAAGGGCAACAAAAATAGTCATTAATACAGAATTGGTTTTTGGTGCAACGTGGGAATTGGTGCCATGGTTTAGTCATGAGGTCTGTGGTGACGGGTTGGACTTGATGATCTTTGAGGTCTCTTCCAACTTCGGTGATTCTGTATGATTTTCTCACCATTCTGTAGCTTCCAGAATACTGTTAGTGAACGTCATTTGTTTCCAGTCCCACTGTCACTAACATGCAAAGAAGACTGAGATCCTTTGAGTAGTGATTCTTCCCAGATGCTCAAACATCACAGAATTGTTTGCCATTTCTCCTCAATTAAGAGCCTCATTTTGTCCTTTAAATAATGCCCAGATTGCTTATTCATATTCAGTTTACTGGAAGAGGTGGGAATGGCCCTTTATTAATTGTCATTAGTAAAATGTTCACATAGAATAAAAAAAAAAAAAATATTAGGAAAAGGGAAGAGTTCTGTGTATTCTGCACAGTGGAAGCTGGTGGCAGGAGTAAATCTTGCTGCTGGCTCCAGTCATGCACGTTCTGTACCTAGGGAGAAAGATAAGGAGGGTATTTTAGTGAATTTAAGTATGGCTGCTGTCTCAATTTGAAGGTTTATTGCAGATATTCATTTGTTGCGAACTTTAGCATGATTGAGGCCACTAAAACTGTACTCATGCTTTGCAAGTTTGCTGGTTAGGATAAAGCTGGTCTCGTTCTCTGCTCTGGCTTTTTTTCTCTCAAGAAAAATCAATATTTTGAAGAGTTTATTTTAGTAGTTGGTTTTTGCAGTTCAGTATTGCTGTTTGCAGAATTTTTGCAGTTTAGTGTTGCTGTTTGGAGAATCACGTCAAAATCGGATGCTTCTCCTCGTTTTTGTAGCATTGAGTTGTGTGGGCTGATGCTGAATTCTCTGCCATGCTAAGAATACTTCCGTAGGATCTATGGGCCTTACCTAAAGCCCCGTGTTAAGGTTAAAGGCATTCAGTACTTCTTGGTTGAGATAGATTCAGATTAGCGTAAATCCCTTCCACCGTGCAGAATTATTCTCTTGGTACTAATTTTGAGGTATTTCAACAATAACAGTGAAGTCAGAATCTAAGCAAGAGGTTGATTACCAATTTTCAGAGATTTGTGTATTAAAAAAACAACAGCAAAACCAAACAAAACCCAAACACACAAACCCCAGTCCCCACCCCCACCTCCCCAAAAACATTATAAAAAAAAAAAAAATTGAGAGTCTTTTGAAGTCTTCAGCCTTTGGAAGTTCAAAACAGAGTCTTAGGATAGAAAAAAGCAAGGAATTAGATGTTTGGTACATTTTATTTACTTCCTGTAGTTATATGTATGTTAGCATTTTATCTGAAGAACACAAAAATTTTCAGAGATGTGAAACATTTTTGTGAGAGAGTATTAGTAGAAAAATGCAGATAAGTAAACAAGTCAGAATGACAAGACAGTTATTAAACAGAAAACCTCTGGATAACTGTGAGAATAGCATTTGAATCAATTGAGCTTTTTCATTTTCTTGTACATTTCTTGTCCAAGTTTTATTTATCTGGATGAACACGAATTCTTTAGAGGATCACCTTCTGTTGTGCTTCTGATACTACTGCTAGTCAAAGAAAATGGAATGTCACCGAGATAAAAATGGATAATAATTCCACTTCCAATGGAACAGTAATAGCATAAGTAAGAACAGTTTCTTTTAAAGTTACTTTGCCCATCACATTTCATCTCTCCCTTTTCTTTGATTTCTTTCCCCTCTGATAATCATCTGTAGGCTTATGAAACCATTTATTTCTAGAAAGCAATCATCACTTACATGCACTTGTGAGCTATACCTTTATAACTGTAAACTTTGGTGTGTGGCAGAGTGCGTGGCCCAGCTGGAGTAGGAAGGCACTGCTAAAGAACAAGATGAACTAAGACTGCTTTAGCAAAGTGTGGTTTGTTGTTGCAGTGTGGGATAGTTCTTTTAGAAGTACTCCAATTCTGTCTGAGGGAGCAGAGAGGTTCAGCAGGTGGTGATCAGCACACTACAGCTGCAGTAGTAAACTAAAATCATCATCCATTCAGTTCAAAGATTCCCATAGTTGCAGGCATGGTTTTGAATATGGCCAAGGTCTGGTGGCATACCTCCACTCATTTCCAGAGAGCTGTTCAAAAAGTACATGGGACAAGGACAGTTTCCAATGAATTGTTCAGGTGGGGCTATACTGCTTTTATGAGAAAGTGAGTTAAGCTGTATGGATATGAGCTGGGTGACAAGACTGGCCTTCTGGACCAAAGGAAACATCTTGTCACTCTGTTGGCATAGCTGTAAGCTGCGTCGAATGAGAAGATCGCTCCCTAAGTCACAGCCAGTACCCGTAATTTTGTAGAGGACAAGATTTTTCAGTAAACTTTGAGGAATGTTACTTTTCAAAAAGTCCTTCCCACTATCATTGCTGATGCTGCCAGTGAATTTGAGGTACATTTTGTTCTTTCCATCAGATGTAGTAAATCCCATGTGTCATTATCTTTCACTTTATCCTTAAAGATTTAGGAGCGAAGTGAAGCTGGCTGCCATACCATCACTGTGTTTCTGCAGTGACTTTTTACAGATCCTCTAACAGGACATAACTCTAATTTAGGTCAGCAAAGAACATGCAGCTAGGTCATGCAACCATAGCATCGTAGAACGCTTTGGGTTAGAAGGGACTTTAAAGATCATCTAGTTCCACCCCCTTGCCATGGGCAGGAACACCTTCCACTAGAACAGGTTGCTCAAGGTCCTGTCCAACCTGGCCTTGAACATTTTAAGGAAAGGGACATCCACAAATTCCATGGAAAACCTGTTCCCATATCTCACCACCCTCACTGTAAAGAATTTCTTCCTAATATCCATTCTAAATCTCCCTTCTTCCAGATTAAAAACCTTATCCCTTGTTCTATCACTACAAGCCATAGTAAAAAGTCCCTCCCTAGCTTTCTTGTAGGACCCTTTCAGGTACCAGGTATCCTTCAGTGTGTAGATAGGTGACCACTGCTGTTTAGGTCTAAGAAGGCTTGAAATTAATTGCTTTCCCCTTTTCTCCAGCTACACTTGTCTTCAGCTTTTTGAAGTAATGCTGCTCTGCTTGAATAAAGAAAGTGTGGAAGAGTTAAGAAGGGTGAATCTGATTCTGTGGGTTGGAGGTTTTTGTGAAATGAGGTTGTTCTTTTCAGTGCTTGGCTTCCTTCTATGCGAATGGAAGGACATGCTTGCTCTTTGTAACTAAGACACTGTTCTTCATGTTTTGTTATGGGAAACAAGAACAACAACGGTTTAGCGAATAACATGTGTCCAGGACTTCAGTAAAAGAGTTTGCCTTCTTGGCATGAACTTCTGTGGATGCTTAGAATATCTCAGGTACCAGCCTTAGATGAAGATAGTAGGATCTGATCTCTTCATAGCTGTTGTGAGGAAAAAAAAATTAGAAATTCTGAGGTGACTTGGTAGTCACACTGGTAGTTCAGAAGTGCAATATTCTTCTCGATGCTAAAACAAAACTGTGTCTAGTTTGGAATTTTAAACTTGTCAAAAACATAATTATGAGAAAGCTGAATGTTATATCATATAGACTTAATATTGCTGCCCTAGATAACATTTGCTAGATTTATTGTGTAGCCAAGGTCCATTACCATATTTTGTGCTTCTATTTATTCATGACTGCAGTGTTCTGTTAGGGGACACTCTGAAGGTAAATTATTAACCTCCTGCAAGCACTAATACACCAAAGGATTTTTTGAAGGGGTTAACAGCAGTCACTGTATCTTTTAAATAACAGACAAATGCAATCAAATAGTTGCCCTCCGTTTAAAAGAGAAACAATGGGTCAGTTAGTTCTGCGCATAGAGATTTAATTACCTAATGCATAGTTTCAGTGTCAGGCTTGCAATACAGTATTTCATTCCTCACTCATCTTTATTTTACAGTAGTTACCCTAGCAAGCACCAAGAGAGATAATGGATTTCAGCTCTTGTGTCTATGGAAGAAAGAACCTGCTTTCCAGACACCAGCTGATGTTTTCTCAGGTGTAAACTTCAGCTGCATTGCAAGACATATTAGCCAGGATAGTGTCTTGTAATTTGAGTGGTCCAGAGTATAAAGATATTCCCAAGGGATTGAATTTCTATATCATCATATGTGTTCCTTGGTTTTTTTTAGAGGTGTGCTACACATTTTGAAGAAGCTGTTCTGGTAGATGGTGCTGCCATTTTGAGAACTGAAATAATTTGTATTTCCTGCAATATTTTTTCTTCTTTCTTTTCCTTTAATCTAAAAAGTGACATTCTGGCCAAATGCATGTCTGCAAAATAGGACAGATTTCAAAAGACTGCAAATTCACAATGTGTCTAGGACTAATGGAGAAACAATTGACATTTAAAAGAGAGAGAGTGCAGAAATCAGTATTTATTCTCAAATCAGAAATGAAACAAAAATGAATAGGAACACTTATTAAATAAACAACCTTTGGAGTGTTTTGGGCAACATGGTTTTAATAAAATCTGCTTGAAATGTTATCATTCCCTGGACAATATTCTTGCCTGATTGATTCCCTTTGATTTTGAACATAGAAATAACACAAAAGGCTTTTGCCATATCTTCAGTAGTAAACTTCAAGTACTTGCAGAGTTTGTGTAGTGGTTCTGGTCCACAAATAACTGATGCATGGATATCACTGAATACAGCAGGGTAGTCTGTCAGAAGTGCATGCTCTGTTGCAATGATTTTACCCTTTTAGAAAACAGTATTAGAGTGAAATGAAGGCAGGTGGAAAACTTAATAGGATATAATCCCAAGTCTTCTGATAATTAAGACACATCCTCAGTTGCCTTCAGCAGGCCTTCGTTTTGGCTATATACTGCAGGAGAAGTTTATTAGTGAGCAGGTAATCTTTAGCTGCAATTAGAGGGGAAAAAAGGTAATTAAGTATGTTATGCCAAGGAAGAAAAGTAGTTCTTAGTAAGTCTCAATTGTACCAGCAACCCTAGCCTTCGATACGTGGTGCAGTAACAAACAGCAGTAAATATAATTACGCTATTCCTTATGGTAGTGATTTTCTAAATCATGCACATCTGCTACTCTGGAGTGATCTGCCAGCTCTGGGGAAATATCACTTAGCAAAACATGCAATGCACACAAAGCAATTTCCAGAAAAGTTGTTTGCTAAGCTAAATCCAACATGTTGGATATAAGAAAGCTGTAGATGAGAAAATCTTAGCAGCTGATGTACCTTGAGACATGACTGATACTGTCGTGTGTTATAATTGGACCCTTCCAGTGATGGTAAGGTGTAAAAGTGACCAAAAGATTTTTCACAGGGTGGAACCAGGTGAACAACTAAAGGAGTGTCTTAAGCACAGACATAACCATGTCTTGCTGCTTTGTATTGTTTGTCTCCTTATGCTCTCTTTTTAGCTTCTTCATTGATCTTTCTTGCTGCCTGTATTATCACTTAACATCCTTACATTCAACACGTGCTTGAAGTTAGAGGCTTTGGACTTCAGTTTTGCAAGACCAGGATGCTTGTATACAAAGCAGGGCATACACATGCATGAGACATTGTCAGCAGGGTTCTCTGAGCACTCTGAGGAATCTGCTGGCTTTTTTAAAATGGATGCCATCCAGAAAGTACTGCTCAACCTTGTTGTTTTATTAAGCATTGCAGAAGAGCATAATTCTGTCTGGGCTTACAGCTGGACCCAGGTTTTGTGATAAAGCTTGGGGGGTTGACCAGGATAAGATGGTTAATCTGACACTGTCCTCACATATTCTGAAGTCATGGATAGCAGGTTATGGAATCCTAATGTGAGGTGTTGTCTTTTGATTAACTTCTCATATCTTTCCTGTGAAAACCAGTATCATGTTCAGCATTGCTAAGCACCTGTACACTGTTTCTATTAGCTGGTATGTCTGTATTGCGGATAGAAGAGGCCTAGGGAAAGGCAGGCTTATGCTAGGATTTACATGTCTGTTATTTCTTGGTCTCAGCTGGTGGCTCTGCCCTGCCCAGCATTATTTTGTGATGTGTTTGTGTGAAGTTCCTGTACCTCTTTGAGTCAACAGCAAGCTAAAGTTTAACTATGTCTTTCTGAACACAAATAAGGCACGTTCCTAAAACCAGTCTGCTAAAATGATGGGGTTTTGTCATGAGGATATAGGATGGTCATAGCTGTAACTTCTAGGACAACTCTTTCAGCACCTCTGGGAATTAATTGGTTTGGATGCAGGGCCCTACAAGGCTCTAATATCTGTGCTCTAGAGCTGGGCTGAGGTGCCAAACTCTATTGTGGAACAGACAGAAGAATCCTCTGTCTCCATCTTTCTCATCACTTTCATACTGCCCTGTGCTTTCTATCCTGGAAACCTCCCTCAAACAGAGGTACTTTCATGTAGATTTGATAAGAGAAGACTCCTGACAGATGTCATTATGTGTGACATAGTCCAGGTCCTACAGACATCCTGAGCTTTTTGCCTGTTAGCAAATTAATACAAGGCTTCAAGCATGTCTGGGAAAAAAGTGGCAGCTGAAGTATTATTTCTCACAGTCTATATGCTACTCTGAGGAACGTTCCCAAAAGAACTAAGAATCCCCAAATGGGGTTTAGACAGAGTCACTGTCTTTACAGTCCTGAAAATTTTGGCTTAGCTATTGCCAGATGTTGAAAGGCAACTTCATTCTACAAACCAATCCTTGAAATGCCCCAGACATGCTCAAGATTTGGCTCCCTATGCCCCTTGAGCGATCCTGTGTCAACAAGGCTGATTAGCGACAGAGCACCTGCCTGTTGTATGGGGAGACTAGGTGTCAACGCTGATGTTTCTGGAGGAAACATTCTGAAAAACAGATGCTCATAGTGATAGGGTTAGATATAGTACATCTGATGAACTGAACACTGGTAAGAATGATGACTTTAGACGTAGAATTTTCTAGTGCTTATAGCATTAGCATGGTTGTATTTCTGTATGACGGTGGTGTTCACACAAATTCTAAAGCAAATCTGTTCACTGCTAAACAGCATTGAGAATGCCTGATGCATGAAAAATACTGGCTAAAATACTGAAGCTACAGTGGAGCTAGAATATCTCATGTTATTCAGTGGAGGAGAAGAGTGTGGTGTTAAAGATGTCCTTGCCTCTGTTTGCTTTCTTGTAGGCTTATTTTCAGGGAGTAAGGGGAGGAAAAAGGAAAGTGAAAGAAAAGTAGATAAGAATTATATTAGCAGATATCCTGGACTCACAGTGCTGGCAGAAATGGATGGAGAAGCAGGGTGAGATTTATCACAGTAAAACAATGGAAGAGCTAGACTAAGACTCGCAAGATTTCCTTGAATTTGGAGGTAGTGCTATTATCAGTTCTTTCCATAGTACATTCTGTTTATCTAATCTGAAAGAAAATGGTGAAATGTAAGTGTGTTAGTAAAATAACATGAAATTCTATGTGAACTGCTAGATGAATGATGTGTTAAAGTACAATTTGAACCAGCTACGCCATAAGCTGGATTTCCTCACTTCACATTCTGATTCACATGATTGGCTTTTCCATGTGGATTGAAAACACTGGGAGGAGATACTGTTTTCTGACACTGAGATACATCCATGATCAAGAGCTATGACGATCATATTTTCCATGTAAAATACCTGATTGCAGCAGGTACACTATATGACATGGAATATTGCAAATCCACATGGACTTACTCATATGCATCAGATTTTATGACTGACATGAAAATACTTATTTTATCCACACCATATGGCAGTTCAAGACACATTAAATAGCCTTTTTCTTCTGCCAGGATTGGCAAAAGCCCTAATCCAACTGCAAATTTCTGTACAAAATCAGCAGGCTCTAACAAAATGACACAGTCACAGTTCGGCATGGTATCAAGTGATGGCATTACAGCCATCCATCTGCCATGCAATGGAGAAAAAAATTGTCTTAAAGCAGCAGCCACCATTTTACATGAGTCTCGTTTTGTTTCCTGTAGAACAGAGCTAAGTTGATAAATGAGGTACTTTCCAACACAAATGACCTTAGTTTGCACATTGCTACAAAGTAAAATTGCTTTCTGACCCTGTGTAAATTCCAGAGCTAGTGCAGATTTGGAAACATTACTCAGAACATAAGCTAAGAAGAGCCAAGTGCTAAGTCTCAACACTTGTAACATCATAGTAGAATCATAAGATGCTAATGAGCATCAGGATTCACTTGTATCAGATTTATTATTGACCTCTTCATCACAACATCTATAAAATAAATAGCCCAAAGTAATACTAGATCAAGTGCTGTTTCACAGGTTCAATCACCAGATCACTTATGCTGTTAAACTGGCTCTGTTGAATGATATGTGTTTATTATTTTTATTGTTTCATTAATAGGAGACTCTGAAATATATTGCCTATACTACATGGGATTATCAGGCTGCCTATACCTGTGCTATTGGCATAACAAAAATGGTAATGCTATGTCCTTTGGGAATGCTGAAGCAGTTTAAAATGGCCTGTGACAAAGGCCTAAACTCCATGTCAGCTGCGGCCTTGGTTTTTGTGTTCTGGAGATTTTTATGAAAATAAGCACACAAGTTAAGGTTGTAGTTACCCTTCAAATAGTGTTAGTCATCAGCAGAGAAGTTTGGAGTGCCTCCTTTTTTCTTTTTAAGGTCTTGTAGATTTCTACCAAACTGGATTATGCAACACTGTATGTTCTAAATATTTAGTGTTTGCAGTCATGTTTTTAGCATATTTTAATATCACAGGGCCCTAAATAACTTAATATTTGCTCTTCTAAGAATAATTTTTCAGGCCCAAAATGTACAATTTAGAGTAAATATTTCCATTAAAAAAATAGTGTTTTCATTCCATTTGGCTCTCTGATACATACACACACATATATAGTTATGCTAAATTTAATATGAATTTATGAAACACAGGCATGTGCTAAGAAATGCTATGTTCTGAAGAAATATGGGAAATCCCCTGATATTTATAATATGAAGTCTTGATTTATCAAATGAAGGTGTTACAGAAAGGGAGGCTAAATATTACTTGCTCTATCCATTGCTCCCTGGGAAGGAGATTTCTTCCTATGTCATACTTCTTAATGTTGCCACAATAAGCCCATGCAGAGCTACAGGCTGGGGTCAGTGGCTGGAGAACAGCCAGGCAGAAAGGTACCTGGGAGTAGTATTTGACAGCCAGCTGAACATGAGCCAGCAGTGTGCCCAGGTGGCCAAGAAGGCCAATGGCATCCTGGCCTGTATCAGAAATAGTGTGGCCAGCAGGAGCAGGGAAGTCATTCTGTCCCTGTACTCAGCACTGGTAAGGCTACACCTTGAGTATTGTGTCCAGTTCTGGGCTCCTCAATTTAAGAAGGACCTTGAGGTACTTGAATGTGTCCAGAGAAGGGCAATGAGGCTGGTGAAAGGTCTTGAGCACAAGTTCTATGAGGAGAGGCTGACTGAGCTGGGGTTGTTTAGCCTGGAGAAGAGGAGGCTTAGGGGAGACCTTATTGTTCTCTACAACTACCTGAAGGGAGGTTGTGGTGAGGGTTGGTCTCTTCTCCCAGGCAACCAGCACCAGAACAAGAGGACACAGTTTGAAGCTGTGCCAGGGGAAGTTTAAGCTTGAGGTGAGGAGAAAGCTCTTTACAGAAAGAGTTGTTGGTCATTGGAATGTGCTGCCCAGGGAGGTGGTGGAGCCACCATCCTTGGAGGTGTTCGATAGGGGATTGGATATAGCACTTGAAGCCATGGTTTAATTAGTCATGAGGTGTTAGGTAATAGGTTGGACTTGATGTTCTCTGTGGTCTTTTCCAACCTTATTGATTCTATGAAACAAAATACCCACAAGGCAATTTTTACTCATTGAAATTGCTCAGCATACAGTAACTATCTGAAATTGTAGGCCTGGGTAACTGTATCTTTGAATACACAGGAAGGCTCAGATGTGTTTATATGAAGGATTTGTCAGATCTGTGCTGCTGTCAGTGCTGTGATTCTAGTGAGGACCAGTAACTGATTCTGGTCTGAGACAGATTATAGAGGCTTTGCAGAGTTTTTTGTAATTTTTGGCAAGAATTCTAAGTACTGTTTTGTATTTAGTACTAAGTAATATTACTCTGATTCTGAACCACTTTCCATGTTTCTCTCGGTTGGTCATGTAGTAATATTAATGTAAAGCAGTACATGAAACCAGTTGCATATTTTCGCTGTATAGTAGCAACCACATTCAACTATGAGCTAATGAAGAAGAACTAGTAATACATTTTATATCAGCTGTACTTTCATTTGTTGTGAACATAGGACTTGCAGCCAGCCAGCCTCAAATGATTGTATCAGATAGGACTAAACCTTCAGAAATGCTGTGTTTTCTGCTTGTCAAGATCTGTCCTTTAATGATAATCCAGAGCCGTGATGACCCAGAGCTCTGAAAACACGTGTCAGTTCATAGGGCAGTACACAACTGCAAAGTGGGTGCAGAATTTATGGTATGTTGTGTCATGAAACACACCTCCAATGAATTTAAAAACATATCATAGTTTCTGGTGTCACATCATCCTTTCCCTTCATGCTATAGCCTCATTACCTCTGATCTGCAGTGTCTGCTTTCAATAATCACAATTATTGTCTAAATAACTCAACACATGCAAATCCTCATTTGGTGACTGGCTGTCCATCACTGTTAGTCATGCAAAGAGCAAAGTCTGGCATAGTAACTCTGGGCTTGTTTCTCAAGAACTGTATTTTAAACATGCCAATTACCTAGTCTGGATGTTACAGTAATTTTTTTTCTGATTGACTTCTGAATTCAGAATTCTCAAGCTCTATTACAGCAATGTAAATAGAATGTTAACTGTTTTGTTAGGGCAAAGAATTTCAAAACTTACCTAAAAAAAAAAAAAAAAAAGGAAACAAGAAACAAAACCCCAAACCAAACAACAACAAAAAACCCCACACACAAAAAAAGAAGAGAGTTGAAGGGAGGTTATTGTCTTGAGTGATTTATGAGTCATTTCTTTCTTTTCCAATCTGTAGTAGGGTACAGGCCATCAATGCATTTTTTGCAGGATTTACTCCCACATACATGTTTTCACTTATAGTGCTTGTTAACTTGTCTCTGTGTTCAGTACTGAAATGCTACAGATACAAAACCAGGGCTACCTTTCAGAGAAGAGCCTTGATCTGTCAAGGAAAGTGAAGGTCTTGAAAAAGGGGATGACAGGAGACTGGGAGGAAGGAACAAATTAGCAGGTAAAGGGGGAAAAGTGCTTTCCATTCTTTCATGGTCTTTACAGGCATTTTCAGTTAGTGTGAATAGTTCTGTTTCCCATGTCATGAGCATAATTGCTTCCTTCTTGTAATCATGAAGTCCTGGGCTATCAAGAGTGTGACCACTATCCAGCAAGTTGTTTGCTGTGGGCCCAGTTCTAGAAGGGAAATAAGTTTTCCCACTTTCATCTCTTAATGCAGAAGAAACTGCTTTCATAGTCATTCTGCTCTGAATCTGGATGATAGCTATGAAGCATGATCTGCACAGGTAGAACTAACCTCCGATGTTACAGATGCTCGTGTCCCCTGTATGCAGAGCCTTACATGCCCTTAATGACTCCTTCACATTCTATAGGTAAATTGTTTACATGATTTCCACATAATTACTCTCATAAAGAAAGTTGTATTTGCAGAAATAATGACTTAGTGAATTGTTATTTTTTTTTAAGATAAAAACAGAAACAGTGATTACTTAGAAATACTTGGGGCTCTCATGGTCTGACTTCACTCAGTGACATCTTCCAGATTTTTTTTTATTGCTGTCTTTTTCATTAATATCAATGTGGTGGTAGAACCTGACTATTTCAATGATATATCTGTGAAAGTGTATCTAACTCATCAACTTATTTCATTCATCCTTCAGAGTCCAATTTACCAAACAAGTAGAATCTTTTCCTGTCAGCCTGAATTCAAATATCAATGCAGAATGAAATCTGTGGTGATTTTCTCCATGATGCAACCTTTCCCTCTGTGTGCTTTTGCTTTAAATACTGTGGGTGATCCCTCAAGATCAATACAAGGATTCCCATGCCCTATAAACAACCTTTTTTCCATGTAGTTTTCCTATTTCCTTGTAGTAGATATATTTATGTATCCCAGATTAAAGATAAAACATTTCAGTCTGCTGAAATCTGGATCAGATGCATAGGGTGCATGTAGAATTTGCCCGATAGCATAGCAGTGAGGTTTTAATTTAAAAGTTTGTTTATGCCTATGTTATAAGAGAGGACAACCAGACTTCTAACCAGTAGGGCATGTCTCTTAAAAGAATTCAGGATGTTTCTTGAGTTGCAAAGATTAATTCAGATTTGCATGAGCAAAATTCTGCTGAAATACTCCAAATGGTCAGACTCTCGATTTCACTGTTAGGTTTCTTCCATGACAGGTGCAATCCACGTATTTTTCCCGTTCTCACTCAAAAGCAAGAAAAGCAGATCTTGTCTCCTCTGAGGAAGGAGTGTTTTATAGGGGCAGCTTTTGTTTGCTGCTTGTGGTCTTTATTCCTCTGTACTTCAGTATTTGCTCCATCATTTCCCTTTGTAGAATTTCTGAAGATTTAATCTGGATCACAAACAAATATGCAGCCAAGCCGAATTTACTTTGACAGAAAGCTGAACAGATGCAGCTGGGTCAGTGATGAAGGCCTGCCTTGGTTATAAAGGAAGGCAACGAGTCTTCGTACTAAATCTGTGGGATTTTGGGGCAGATTCACACACTGTAGGCGTAGCCTGAAAGCGTTAAGTCTGGCAGCTCACACTCAGTGAGTCCGTGTGAGCCTGCTGCCTTTAGTCCTGAACACTGTTCAGGTGCCAAAGCAACTCTGAGCCTGCCTGTTCCTCATAATGGGGAACAATTTGGTTTACTAAGCTAGCTCCTCAGATTTGCCATCACCAAATAGGTCCGTGTCAAAATAAAAACCCAAATAAGCCAAAACAAGCCAACAAAGACTGTGTTTAGTTTTGGTGCTGGGGTTTGGTTTTGTTTGTTTTGTTTTGGGTTTTATTCATGTGTTCGTATGTTGGGTTGTGGTGTGTGTTTGGTTTTTTAAAATGTTATTTTTCAGGAGAGCAACATGTTTTTTAAGCTTGTGTTTGAGGCTAGCCAAAGAGAGAGCTGAATATGACTTACATAATATATGTGGGGAAGTGCCTCCTGAGGGCATTGTTTCAAGCACGGCATTTTTCAAGAACTCCAGAACACCACTTATTGATATTTTAGAGGTGCACAAAAGCTTGAAACTCTGACTGGTTTGTAGCTAATTTATTCCTTTGCTGCATGTGAGACTAATTACCTTACTGACTGAGGTGGTCATGTTTTTCACCATGGGTGAAGGGCAGCTTTAGGGAAGGGTTTATTCTGAATGGCCTGCTCTGAAATTCACAGCGAAAGAAATTAAATCGTTGTTCATGGGAGCAAGCACCTTTCTTACAGCCTTCAGTGGGCTTTATTCTTTAACAGGAAAATAACAAATGTATTTTTTGGAGACAAGGGAAACTACAGCAAGGTGAGAGGTGTTTGGAGTTGCTGAACTGCTGCTTTTTTGAAAAATCCATCCCTCTCAAACCCCCTTGCCACATAGAACCCAAAGTTGTGTGGTTTTTTTTTCCTTTTTAGCAAGGAGACAGAGAGACACAGTTATGCATTATTCAAACACTGAGTCTGTGGTAGAAAACTGAAAAACCTCATATTGGCTAGTGTTTTAGCAAGAATGTAGACAATCCTATCTTTACAAGACTTAAGTTAAAGTTTGTCTCCTAGTTCTAAGAAATTTGGTACAACCAGTACACTGCAGTCTTTGGCCTTAGAAGTGCTATTAAGATCAAAATTATTTATGCTTGTTATTTTCTGAATTGTTTCCTTAATGCTCTCCATCTTTTAGTAAGTCTTGTACAGTATATTTATAAAGTACATTCCAATTGCCATTTTGCCAGTAAATATACCAGAACAAATTTCTCTAGTATTGCAGACTTACCCTGTTGTATTACAAGGAGGCAAACCTGCAGAAGCATTCCTGTGTTTTGAGGATTTGCCCATTCTCTGGGGATCTTTAACTCTGAGAACTTTCCCCTGCAGCAGAACCACAGAAGAGGGTAAATTGGCCTGAAGTTTATACATGAATTTACAATGTCAGATATTAATCAACATTTTATTTTCAGGATACTGTTCATCTTGTGATTTCTTCCATGTGGAAGAATCTTTACATGCATGCACAGTACTATTCTTCTGATTCTTTTTGGACAGTGCTGCTTATTCACACAGTTCCATGTGTGTTAAAGAGAAAAATATTTATTATTACTTGCTTTTAAAAAAATGATAGGAAGAGAAGGTAATAAAAAGCTAATGTAGAAAACCAAGACTATCATGCACACTCAAATCATGTAGCCCACACTGGTGCCGCCATCAGTCCAGTACTGCATGCAAGCAGAAGAAGCAGAGCAGCTACAGCATTAGTCTTGTTCTTCCCTGGTTTAGGAAAAAAAAACCCAAACCAAAAACCAACAACAGATCTGAGACACATGTTTAATTGAGCTTAATGCAGCTTGGACTTACGCATTCTAGGACATGGATGATATTTACCCCGTGATATCCTGTGATCCTGAATTCCATAACTGAACTGTTGGTTTTGTGAGGAAAAATTAAAAAACAATCCTGTTTAAAAAAAGTTTTTGCCTGAGAAGTTCCCAGGCTGTCACATGGTTCTTTTGTAAGGAGAAACTGTGAGTAATCACTCAAAATTCAAACTGTTCTCATTATAACTCTCTCAGAGATTTTCCTTCCCTCTCATTGGATCTTTTCCAGAGTGGTGCCTATTAATCAATTTAGTTTTTCCTGATATGCAATATGGTCTGCTTTCCAGGCAGAGTTTTACTATACCATTTTGAATGAGATGAGTAGAAGTCCTGTTTGGCTGAGAGATTTGTCTGAGCACTTGTCTCAGTCCGGAAAGGGAAAGAGTCTAATTTCTTTTGAATATTCCTGTGTTATGAAAATAGAGGCTATTTATTAACAGAATAAAGTGGATGGAATAGAAGAAGGGGGGGGGGAGGGGGAGGGGGAGGAATAGAGGGAGAAGAGGGAGAGAGAAGTGGAAAGGAATTATATCACTACACCCCTCACCTCCCAAGACAGTTTGGGTCTGTGGAGGAAGGGTGCTGCTGCTTTGGTGTGCAGGAGATGTCATCCTTGTTGGCTGTGCTGTCCTCCGCTGGAGGAGGGGAGGGACCCTGAGCAGCCTCTTCAGCTCCATGAGTTGCAGCAGGCAGAACTTAAGACACAGAGAGAGGATTCTTTCTGGTCATCTTCCAGGCTACATGATGTCTCTGTCCTTCTCTCTCCTGGTATTTATTTTGTTTTTCTTCAGAGCAGCATTGCCCAGGTGTTTTCCTCCTTCTGAGCCAGTAGTTGCTCATATCTTTTATACAGTTTTTTAGGTATGTGTCTATGTGGTGAATATGGCACTTGGTGCCATGGTCTAGTCATGAGGTCTGTGGTGACAGGTTGGATTTGATGATCTTTGAGGTCTCTTCCAACCTTGGTGATACTGTGATACTGATACTGAGATATCCATATTCCAGAAAGTATCGATAGCAGTGGCTTCTGCCCATTATTTCCAGGGCAGCTGCAGTGTGGTGAGCAATCTTTATCCTTTTCACCATCCTCCCTCTCTGGGGTAGCTGATACGTAGAGATGATCTTGTCTATGCACATTCCAGAGAGTCCTTATCCAGTGGCATCTGCCCAGTACACATCAGCTGTTGTCTGGGCAAGCAGCAAAGGTGATTTTATCCTTGGTGAGTCACATCAAGAGAGACAAGATTTAGTCTCTCACAGCACTGAAGTGTTGGGTTTTTTTTTCCCCCGTATTCTTACAAAGAAAAGGCCTTTTCATATAAAATGCATACACAAATACAGTGTCTGTAAGTGGAGACTTCATCTGAGTTTATGGACATTCAACATACCTCCGTTTTGAGGTACTAACTTATCACATCTTGGAAACCATATCATCATTGGGACCAACCATTTCTATGTGGTATCCTTGACTAGAACATTTAGACCATGCATAAATGTAGCTGAGAGAGAGTTTTTCAAAAAAATAAAAGGAACCTAAGGGAGCAGCAACAATTTGTTAGTTATTTTAGGTTACAATTTTTGCCACCTGAATAGTGCTTTGTCTGTGGGATGAGCACTAGGACACCACCATTTGTTTTCATACTCCTGTACCAGTCAGAATTTACTGCAGCTGTTGCAAAAGGTGCTCACACTCTTCTGTGTCAATTTATTGCTCTTGTTGACACCTTATCAGTACATTTTCTCTCCACTATAAAGATAATTCTCAGGAAGAAAAAGAAATCTCCAAAACAGTCCATTTCTGTTACAGATATATCAGGCTTAATGGTTTTCTAAGAGATGAATTTATTTATTGTGAATCTTCCACAGCTCTGTGCCTAACAAGTTGAAATCTAAGGATGCTGTGTATGGGAACACTCTTGCTGTTTGTTATTAGCAGCATATATTGCTTCTATTTTAGAGCTTTAGACCACTTCTCTGTGTACTTTTTCTGTTGTGGTTTGGGTTTGGTTTTTTTTTTAATCATACGGAGATTTTTGTTGATTACTTAGATGTGTAACAAGTAAAACAGACTCAGGAGGCGGAAGCAACTGTAGCACCGACCATAGTTTTCTCCATCACCACCCCAGCAGCTGGGCTGTATCGAGGGTAGTCCACTAACACTGCTGAAGTACTTTTCTCTAACCTTATTTCTGGGAAGAAAACATGGAAAGAGGGGTCTTAAGAATAATAAGCCATCCTGCATGACTTTTTCATTTGCAGTTAGTTGGGTTAAATCAGTTGAAAGAAGTAGGAAAAGTTTTCAAGATGCAAGGGTAGACAAATGCCAGTGGATGAAATAGTGGACTTTATTTCCTTTCATTCCTTAAAAACTTCCCTCCGCAGTACAGGAGATTTGTTTTTTCTCTTTTGTTTTGTGTCTCTGCATAGTTAGGTCTGTATATTCTCACATACATTGCAGCACTATGGGGGTTATACATTAAGTCTCAAGGACTTGAGATTATCTCTAGCTTCACGTTATTACATCCCATCCTGATTCATTTAAGGGCACACTTATTGTTTCCCATTGAAAGCTGGTTTCTTACTAATCATCATGCTCAGACTTTAGACACAGTGTCTTCCTCTGATAAAACAATGTCATTCAGAGGAAGATGAAATGGTAATTACAATCAGAGTTCAAGCTGGCAGGAGATGGAGCAAAAATTAAAAGTGCTAAATCTGTAGCACTTTGATTATCTGAAAAGTCCCCAAATTTTGCAGCGGAGCTGCATTTAAATATGTAGCAAAGTGGCTTCTTGTGAATCAAGTCATAATTGTTCAGCTCTAGGTTGCAGGAGCCGATTTCAATTTTCTACTTCTCTGCAGAATTCTCAGCTTTGATTAAAGATATGAATAATGGTCTCCCCCCCCCCCCATTAAATACACAGTCAGGAATAAAAAGAAATGTCTACATATTCAAGATGCATTGTACAAAGTTGCAAAATACATGTAACATTGAAATTTGAGATTGAATTCCAGTCTTATAAGTATACAGTCTCATTTGTTAAAGTGTGAAATGAGAAGGATAATGACACACTCTGCAATATCCATGTCCACCTCAGATACATCTGTGGTGTTTAGTAACATTGTAGTAGTAGTCTCTATAGAACACGTTAAAATGGTTTAGATTAAGTTACTTCAGAAGGCGCTGACACAAAGTTTGTCAGTGAAAGGGACAGGCAAAAAGCATTTTGCTAACAGGAGCACTCATTAAAAGGTGTGGGAAATGTGTGATTTTTTTGCAATATGGCTAGTGAACTTTCACAGGGTCTTTATGGTTTTGAAGATTGAAACAAGGTACTTCTGACCAAGGGCAAGTATGTTTCTGTACAGACATGTCGAACTCCAGCAATCATGTTTATCTGGTCATTGTTCTAATTTTGTATTCTGTATGAAGTATGTTTTCATAGATACCAGATCCTGTCTGCTTCCGAGACGTTTCAGAACCATACTACCTTTTATTTCAAAAGGGACAGTGTTACAATTATAGACAGAGAATATGGACAAACTGGTTTGCTTAAATGCTTTGTCTTAGACATGTTTAGAGACATGAATATGCTTGCTTCTTGGGTGCTGCTTCTAAAAATATGGCTGGTGTAGAAGTTAGAAGGTGCATAATGTTAAGAGGAGTGCAGACTTATGAGTTCACTGTATGCATTAACTTCTCAGCGTACTGCAAGGTAGTATTTGTGATCTTTAGGTAACTCCTATTTCCTTGCTGCGAAAGTTTCTGTGCAATGTGCCAGAGTAACAACTGTGCAGCCCTGCATCCAGTTAGTCTGGGACATCCCTGCCTAGAGATGGAGAGACCTCAGAAATGAGAGAGGAGGATCTTGAGTGGGGGTGAGTTTTGCAAGTGTTGTAAATTTTGATGTATGTACTATATCTTTTCATTTACATACTGTAAAGACTGACTGGCAACACATCAGGAATCTTTGCTAGAAATGCAGCATAATTTTAATGACAATTTTAATGGTGCAGTGGTTGTGTGAATTAAACCAGTTGTTGCTTCATCTAATTTCATGCATCAGCATGAAGACTCATCAGCTGGAGGACTCAGGTTGGGGGCTATCCTCTATGTACAGCATAGCCCAGTTAGCCATGTGTAACATAAGAAGCTTTTCCCCGCAGACAGAACATCCTTGAATAGCTGGAACAATAGTATGACAAATCCTATGATCCTATGAAATGTTCAGAATAGATTTTTTTTGTTGTTGTTGTTTCTCCCTTTTTTTTTTTTTTTTTTAAACAAAGTGGAGAGTGGGGAATTTAGCTGCTTGATTCCCATTAAGGCTAACCAAGAATGTTTTGCTAATCATGATGTTACAGGGATTTGTAATTGATTTGATTGAGTTTAATTGATTTACCTCTTCTGTGGGTAGGCTTTAAAAGAAATACCTGAATATGCCTTGGAAGCAAAGAAAAGAACAATGGGGTTTGTGTAAATTGCTGGGTACATTGCTGTATATGATATGTTTTTCTTTAAGAAGAAAAGGATTAGCCTCTATCTCTGTTAATTAAATTTTACTTAATACCATCTAATAATTTTTAAAAAGGGGGATTTTTGTATTTTTTTATTGTCTTTAGTAACATAGAGATTCTTAAAGATACCAGGTAAAAATAGAAGTTTCTGTAAAATTTAAGCTGTGGAAACAAAACCTTAGATGTTGCAGACATGATTATTAAACATCATGTTGAAAGCACAGTTTATTATCTTTTCAATATTTGCCCTTGTGTCTTCAATTATAGCAAATGCCGTTGCCAAAATCAATGTTTAATGGCTTTAAACTCCTTTAGAGAGGGCAGTATACTGCAAGAGGACACATTCTTTGAGAGAGAGTGACACAGAGAAAGGAAGGTAACAAATCTTTATGCATAGTCCTGTGCACCATTTTGGTTCTGGAGCTCTCGGTGTACCATACAGAAACTACAGGTGTTCCAAAAGAAAGTATTTAGTTTATGTAGTTGTGCTTACCCCTGAAATTTAAATTCTACATCTGATTTCTAGTGTTTGCCAGCTCATATCATGAAGCAATTCATGAAAGAAGTTTAAACATACAAACTTCATTTCAGTTCTTCTACCTTCTCAAGTAGATGGTAGTGTGCCAGTAAATAAAGAATCCTCACTGGAAAGTCTTTCCACCAAAGAGCTCTCCTGCTGTGGAGGTGGCCAAATCATCTATTGCCTGCTGTTATTTGCTATTACAGCCAGCCTTGCTCTGTTCTTTGCAAAGGTGGAACTTGCAATTGAAGCTCTGGCAATACCCAGCAGAGGAGGTGGAACAAAGTTGCACCTGTCTTGCTGCTTGAAGTTTATACAAGCCCAGCGGTGTCCATCCTTATTTAAGATGAACATCGGCTTCAGTGTGATGATGCTCTCACTGTTCAGATAATTAATGAAATGCACAAAGATCACTCAGGTTAATGCTATCAGATTTAGGTGGCAAGACATTTTTGGTAGAGACATTGTGTCTGTAGATTGCTTCTTCCTTTCACTAGAATTGTCCTGAATTTGCTCTTTTTATGGTATATCTTCCTGTTAAGAGTACCAAAATGCAGAATAGAATTGTATTTCTTGTGGTAGGATTGCTAGCAAGTGGAAGTGAAACATAGGTTTCTTCTACTTGTTAGTAATATATCGAGCAAGTCAGCTTGGTGTCTCATGTCAGTAGCCACTTTTTTTTATTTTGAGTTAATTGTCCAATTCTTGTTGCTTTACATTTTAATCAGTCTAAATTGGGTAAAATTGCAATTATAATCAATGCTTATATTGACAGAGCAGTGTGGTAATAGGGAGCGTCAGATAAGTGACAAGCATGGTTTAGTGTTCATTGTGGAAGCTTGCAATAAAAGATGACCAGTCCTATAGACTAACCTATAAGCTAAACCCAAAATTTGAGAGTGTACCAATGGAAAAAAGAAAAAATTTGTCTCCTGTGAAATACTATTCAATCTGGCTTGGTTAAGCAGACTGTCTTTTAAACATTCTGCCACTGCAGATGACTGAATCCTTGTAATATCAGGTATGGTCAGTTTTAACATGAGTTCACGCTCATTTCTCAGCATTGATGAAAATCAAGAGATGAGTTTCCTTCCAGGGAACAGGGAGTGGAAATCAAACGTGCTCTGTTGCTTTTATGGTCCCAGCAATTGGAGTGTTATCAGGCTCTGACCTGTCAACTTACCTTCTTCCTTCAGAATTCATCCCTTATTGGTTGCTTATTAAACTGACTGTAAAAGGAGAGGCAGAAGGTCACCCATACTCAGAAGTCTCAAATTGCGCACTCGGAGAGCTCCCATCAAAATAAGGAAAACTTGGCTTTCCTCATGTCAAGTTGATGGAGTGCAAGGCAGTGATGTCCCTTCTTTATGCAGTGCTGTGGCCACTGGGCACTTACGGAAAAGGAGAGCACTATTCCCTCTGTTGCACACAACATTTTACAAAATGTGAGGCATATTCAGTTAGACACTGGGTCTTCAGAAAAGATTGAGGTTACTAACACACAGCTTTGATTCAAACACCCAAACCCAAGGAATGTGAGATCAGATATGATGAACATGGGAATGGTAGTCTCAGGTTCAGAAGTGTAGCGTAGCGTTTTGTCTTTGACAGTTGTCTCTCATAATTAGCGAGTGAAAAGTTATGAGCCGGTCAAGAGTGTATGGATAGTTCGCAAGGTTACCCTCCCAGCTTCTGTGAGTCTGTCTCTCAGTACTTTCCCAAGTCAGTCGTGACACCTGCATATTTGATAACCTTTGATGGAATCATATTTGATAACCTTTGATAGAATAATTTTTGCTGTCTCTTCTGACTGTTCTTTCCAACACATTTGTCCTCTCCTTTACACTGAACACTAACATTGGCCTTACCACTGTGAGGTAAAGCATGGTCTTGGGTTTGTTCTGCATGTGGGTGTAACAGAGAAACACTATGGGGCATCACCCTGTTACTTGGTTATTGGGTGATCCAGTCTCAGTGTCCAGGATATTTGGGCTGGTGTTGATAATACTTGCATCCCTGTATTTAATGGTACATGGACTGTGGTGGTCTGAACCCGTTTGAAAATTGCTGGCACTTCGCTTTGAGGAACTGGGACAGCTAACGGAGGGGATACTATGTGGCTGTTTACAACTTGGTCATAGGTGTTTAGAAGCTTGGAGGAAACAAAGTGGAATGGAAGCCATCCTTTTCTGCCAAGGTGGAGAAAACACCTTGCACTAGAACGGTGCTTTAAACTAAGGATGCTCTAGGGAAACATCAATATAACATCAGTCCCTATTCCAAGAGACAGCCCACACCTACTGATGCCTTTGTCTAAATAAATTTCACTTTAAATATTATCTTTGTTAAATCTAGAGGCATTCTGCTCAGTAATTGTTTAAAATGCCATGTATCTGGTGCCATATAACTGATGTATTGTGTGATATTTTTGATTCAGTGGGAGACACATTTGAATCAGATGGTGGGCTTGATTTATTGTTGGAGATACCTGTTTTGATAGATGATGCATCTCATTCTGTATTGAATAAGCAGTGATTCAACAGGGATGTGTCTGATTTGGTGACTGAAATTTCTTATCTGATTTTGATCAATTTTCCTGTAATACACACATTTATTTTAATACTTGATTCATTTATTTTAGTGTGAAGTGTATCAAATTCTTCACGTGATGTTCTTTCTTCTGTTGGTGTGATTTATGGATTTTACAACCAATAGACATATATTTCAATTAAAAATAAAATATTCATTGCTAGCTGCCATGCACCCACAGTATTCTGGAGTGTCTCAAATACTGCTCATACAGGCATTGATAGTGGTTGGATGTTTAAGTAAGGCTTCTGTAAGGCGTGAGCAAGAACATTTCTTTAGCAAAGCTATCAGTGCATTATTATCAGAAGGAAAAATGTCTTTTTTAAGAGAAACAGATTCAGCTTATGCCTTGCCTAACACAAAGATCCTACTGTATGTGCCATGGAGTTTTAAAAGTATTAATAATGCTTGGGTATTTCACAATCATCATCAAGTGGGGTCTTGTCTTGCATATATTCAATGAGAGTTTGCTGTTGGAATAAACAGGTGCAGGACTTGGGACCAAAGATTTTCACTGTTACAGTATTATTACTCTGATTCCACACCCCTTCCCCCCCATATCTTTGGTCCTCTCCTATCCAGGAACACAGTGATTAATAGAGCTTACGATGACCTCTAATGTGTACCTGATCAAGCAGCCACACAATGCAATTTGGTCCATTCTTTCAATAAAGGGCAAACTAAAATAGGTTTTGGCTGGCACCAAATTACCTTTATTTTAAGTGTTTACATTTTACAGGAGTAAAGGTCATTTCCCTGGATGCTTCTTATTACATTTAGTACCATGCTATGAAAACAATCATATTAGGTTCATCCCTGTCTGACCTTTTATACATTACTACTTCTATTTAGTATAAAACAATTGCTGCAAGAAGAAAGCTGAGATAAGAAAATGAAATGTATTAACCACCCTTAGACTGCTACATGATTATATACAAGCACAGCAAATAGAAATGGGAAGTTGAAACAGGCTTGAAAGAGATAATCTGAAAGTGTAACTAATATTAAAACCTTGTGCTATCCAGCAGAGGCACAGTGTAAGGCTCAGCCTTCCTGTTTTATTCCCCTTCACTCTTAGAGTGGATGGAGGATTGTGCTAGGACTTTGGAGTTCCAGGTTCTTTTACTTGGCACTGCTTGAGAGTCCTTGGCCACAGTGCTGTGTGCTATAAGTCCCAAGTTTGTATAGTGTGGTAGATAATGCTGAGCTCCTTTTGGGTCTCCTGATGACAAGAGTTGTGCTTTACCGTTCTAACATAAAATAACTGTCCTATGTAAGGGAAACTGGGATGAAGACATCAGGTATCTCAATGTTACCTAATTCTGCTATATTCAGTTTTTAAGGTGAGAAATATTTTATACATTAAACTTACAGTATAATATATTCTTTACCTTTTCAGAAAGACTGTGAGATCAGTTGCTCTCACCTCAGCTACGCCTGGCAGAATATGTAAAATAGTGATAAAATAGTTCATCTCCTCTGATACAAGTGTAGTTTCAGATAGTGAACTTTTCCTTCCAGGGACTATTTAATGATTTCTGCAGGAATATTCTGCATCTGAGCCCTGCTCTCTCCTGAGAAAGCTGCTTACTTTGGAAGCAGCATGAAATAGTGATGTAAAATAGGCTGTGTGACTTCACTTTAAGAAAAGTATTGCTAATTTATTGGGTGTTTTTCCTTTCGGTATATGCTTACTTAGCAAATGAACAGAATAGATGCAGGAACTCAGTCATTCCCGCTGCCTGCAAGGCCAGCAGTCAGGCATGCTGGGTGAAGGCAGGCTGAACCCCACTTCTGTCAGGGGTTTCTCCCCTGCTGGAATTTGCTCCTTACAGTGAGTGGCTTGGGAATATGTCTAAGACCATGTTATCTTCCAGGGTCTGGGCCCATTTTGCATGTGTACAGTCCAGAAAATGTCATATGATGCCAAATAATAACAACTATCTATGCAGCTGTTCATCAGAAAGATTATTGGCTTTTTAATTCTCAAAAGCTAAATATCAATGTTGTAGTTTTTCAGTGTTTTTGCTTCCACAGCCAAGTTACATTTCCATCTCTTATGCAGCTACCACAATGCTCAAGTGCTTTAACAGTTGTGAGTTTGTATGTTTAAATGCTGCCAAACTATTTAAGATTTTATATGAAATTTTATTCGGAGCTTATAAAAGCTATCAGCATTGCTTTCTACCAAAGACAAACAAAACCCCAAACAGCAATCTGCAGATAAACAGCAACAACACAAGTTTCTGAACTTGTAAAAAGTTGTCATTTTTCTTTCTTCTTGAGCAGCTGGGCTGTTAAATTACCTGGGCTGTGTAATGGACAATACACAGTGAGGCTGTTTGGAATTAAGTATAAAACCAAACATGTGGCCTTTTAAATTTTTTCTGACTTGTTACAGCGCGTAGCGCTGCATTATGCCATATCGCATTGGTGTGATAGGCAAGTGAAACAAGACAGTTCATGCTAATGAACAGGAAAACACAGCAGCTTGCTAGTTACCAAATTCACTTAGAGTGTTTTAGGGCATTTGGAAGTATTATGGGAGAGACAGTTATTGCTGAGAAGAGCTGAACTATAATGAAATTAGGGAAGTGAAAACCATATGTTTGCTTCTGTTTTCACCAATGCATGAAATGTTCTCTTACATAGCTCTGTATCTTCTGCTTCCTTTAGAATAAAGGATGTGCTGCAAGATCATTTGAGTAGGGCACTAGAAGCAAATCTAAAGTACATTAATTGAAAGTACATTTAATCTCAACCTAGCTCGCTTTAGATATATATCTGGCTTTATGGCCTTTATTCCCAAGAAGCATTTGTGTTGTTTACGAATGTAATGAGGAAAAGTAACTAAGTTTGTTCTGACCCTATCACAATAATTACACTTTGGAAACCACAAAGTCCTAAATTTCCCTGCTTACATCATCTGTCTGGCTGAGCACACAATGTGCAGTATGAACATGTGCTGGGTACACTTCAACCTGTTGTCATTTCTAGATTGTTTCCTCAAACTTTTCATGTGCACTCAAATTATGTAGGCCAAGGAATGCTCACTAGTTTTCATAAAATTGATCTTTGTTGTCTCAAAGGAGAAGCTGTTTCCAAACCATTCAATATTGCAAGGACAGCTGGAAGTGCTCTAAGGTCATATCTGTCTCTGCTGTGATCTGCCCTTCGCCCATCAGTTCCTTGAAGTGGAACAGTTTTCACTGTGCGGTAGTTGAGCTGGTCAATTCAAGAGAGGGAAGGCAGTCAGCACCAGGCAGAAACCAATTTTCGTCTCCTATTAAACTGCAAAAACCAAAAGCAGGAAGTGCAGACAATCTTGTCATCTTCATGTCTCATTCATCTAGCTACCCACCTGGCTACCAACAGAGGAGTTCAGGACTCCATTCAAACTTTTATTGCCCTGCTGTGCTTTTTTTATCGGGGAACTTTGTGAGGGCTAGGAACATGGCAGAGGATGGATGAAGGAATTTAAGTGCCAGGGGCTGCATAGGGTCTAACAGCCCTAAAATGGTGATACCAAACTATTTTGTTCTTAGATGAGGACCTAGAAATATTATTGATGATTAGTAAATGTGTGCATATATATATATATATGTTGCTTTTGATCTGAATGAAAATTACTTTTCCTAATACCTTTTCAAAATCCTGTGAAATACTTCGGATGGGCACAGTATTTTCTGTTCAGTTCTGAATTGCTTTTAAAATAAAAAGGTTCTGATTAATCTCACTTATAGGTGACTATAAAACATAAATGGTGTCCTTTTCACTTCTTGAAAACTATTCTGTAGGAATGTGATAGTGTTTGAGCTTGTGCACTGCATTAAGATGACTATCCCAATTCCATTGTTAAAAACATCTTTCTTTCTGAAGTCATTTAGCATTTCTGGAATAGCTTCAAGTATGCATCTGAGTAATACAGGGAAACACTATCAGCCCACACTTGGGCAGTGTAATATATTAGAAATATAAGGTAGGATAATTGCCACGATAATATGACAAACTTGGAATAAATATTACAACTTCTTTATTCTCTGCATTTTCATTTGAAACATGGAAAACTGTCTACATAATTGGAAAGATCTTTGTTTCTGGTTTGATTACTATGCAGTCAAGGCTGCTATGTTTTTTCTGATTGTCTTCATATTGTAAATTTAGATGTTCTGGATTTCAAAGGAACGAAGTCATTCAGGGAACTCAGTCTTTCAATCACTGTTTTTTATGCTTGCTTGTTAGTTAATACATTGGTGTGGCAGATTTTGAGCTGCTGCTTTAACCTCATTTAGTGCTAGAATATGTTAAAACTAGAAACAATTGGCAGTTTTTAGTACTGCAGTTAGAATCACTTGGATGGAAAGTGGCAATTCAAATCATGTAATACCACCCTTTGTCCTTTTCCATAACAAAGTTCAGTTGTCCCCTTCTAAACCTTCAAGTTCCACTCTAGCTGGACTTCAGCTTCTTGAGGTTATTTTTAATGTATGCTAAAACCTGTGTTACTTATTACTGCCTGGGTAGTTATTACCTTGAATAAAGGTCTCTCCTTCCACTGTTACTCCTGTCATAAAGAACATACCTGCTGTTGACTCCATTTCCTAACTAAAGAAGGTAAGGATGAGAGAAATTAAGGATATGGTTTTCAAATTCAGAAGTGCACCAATGGCATGTAGACACTTATTGTAGCTGTACACACATGCGCTATGTTCTAAATATCACTTGGGTATATTGGATTCTGTATTTGTAGACTGGATAAGCAATTGTGCATCACTGGGCAGAAACAGTCCCCAGTGAGTTCTACAAGGTCATTCAGCTAATTAATATCAAACATGAGTCTTCATGGAGGGTCACTCAGCTGCTGCATGTCTTTTATTAAGTACAAAATATACTGTTATAAGCAAGTTTGTCTGAGGTTATAATGCCTGTTGAGTTCAAACAGGTTTTCAAGTCTTTTAGTGCCACTTCTCCTATTGTTCTACTATGAAAAAGCTTGCTACGACCAGCAAAGCAATGTCATTTCTAAAAGATGGATGCATATAGCAGTAGCACTCATACTTTAATAATAAAAAGCTCATTACTACAACGAAAATGTTGTTTCAGCTCTTTTTCCATGCAGCAGAACAGTGGCACCCAGTGGCCATTCATGCAAAAATATAAGCCAATAAAATTTTGTGAACTCCAGTATCAGGGCAAATAAAAATGAAAAGAAAAATGGATTAGCATGTGTGTGTCATTTGTTCTCATATGCTTCTAAACATTCCTTCAAAACTTGTAAGCCTCAGACAAATTTCAAGGACTTCTCATGTCCTCTGATATATAAACCTGTGTTAATCTTGGAATATATGTGCGCTTGTAGTTGTGCACATAAAAATTCCAGTTAATTACAGTACTAAAAGTCAAGTACTTTCAAATTGGTTTTTTTTCCCCCCATTATTTTTTCCTTCTCAGGGCAACATTATCCCCATATGCATAATTTCACTGTAGTATTTTTCATTATTCATATGTAGCTCTCCTGGAGCTCGAGTATACAATTATGACAACGATTATGAGGAAGATACGAATGTTTCCTGAAAGAAAATAGGGTCTGTCTTTTTCCTGTGTTTCAAATGTATGCTGGATTTTAACATGAGTAAAGACATTTTTTGCATGTATGTAATGTATCTCGAATAATCCCATCTGAAAAACTTTGCCTGTTAAGTGTGCATATTGAGAATGTATGTGAAAGGATTATCCGTGGCAAATGTAGAAATATTTTCTTCCTAGAGTGTGCAGCTGTAGTAGCTAACCCAGAGAAATAAGAAACTTAGTGATTTTGTATCTCAGGGCAAATTCTTAACAGATTTTGGCGTCAGAGAATTATTGAAAACCTGTTAAAATTTCAGGCAACCCTGTTTCCTAGAAGACATCTAACTCCCCTTTACCACTGTGGGTAGTTTTGTCTTTCCAACAGACCCATGTTTGCGCTCAAAAGGCTATATTGCTTTTGGTACATTTTGGAATGCAGATGGGATTATACAACTGCTTTGCACCTTATTGCATCAAACTGCAGGTCTGGACTAGAGCACTTGGTAGATTAGTCTGAGGGGATTCCCCTCTTCCTCTTCTTTCATTTCCAGAAGTTCTAGAAGATAACTACTAAGGGCATGTCCTGATCTAAGCTGTGTACACCCTGTTCAGTTCATTTCTGACCCACCTCACTCTACTGTGTGTATATTTTCTGAAACAAACTGCCTAGTTAGGAGGCAGCGCTGAGTGTTTGCAACTACCATATTCACCTGGTTCCTGAGAAAATGCAGGTGACTACTTTAGGTGCCAAGAGCTTTCAAAACTTTGAATGTGCAGATATGTCTAGGAAATGCTTACTTGATGGCAGAAATAAGACAATGGAATATAAGGCTAAAGGAGATAATTAGCAAGTTGTACAACTTATTGGCTGAGTGATCTCAGACGAGTACTTTATTTACATCCCCTCTCTCTCCATTCTAGCCATGAGCATTATGGATATGGAAATGGTACCAAGAGACAGAGTTTTGTAATTTCCAACAACATTCTGAATCCATGAAATGGTATAGGCCTGCCTGATCAGCCTTTCAGTATTGTTTTGAAATGAGCCTAGTACTTGATGGACTAACCTGGGTGGGGGGACAGGCAGGGCTTGCAATGAATGACTTGGTTATTATAAGATTGGGCTAGTTCCTTGTTGAGTTTCCACTCCTGTTGTGTCTATGGCTGCAATTCCATTTTAGATCCAGGAAATGTTTTCTCTAGAAACGGGTTTAAATGTTCCTGTGAAAGCTCTGTTTCAACTTTTAACAAGCTCTACCAACCCCCTTGAAAATAGTCAATGATCTCAACATACTATCTCTTCCAGTTCATATGAATGTTATATGCAATCACTGACCAAAGTATAAGTAACTTTCACATCTCTGAAAAGATTTTGTGCTGTTGATGTATTTCTGAGAACACATAGGCATACATTTGACCCATTTTTAGAGTCAGAAAATCTAGTGCCTATCTATTCAGTGGCCTAAACCTGAAATACATGGTAAATAAAACATCTGAGTTTTACAGCAGTAAAAGATTTTCATGCATTAAAGACAGAGCTGTTCTTTCTAGGTTATGAGAAGTTTAAAGAAAGTTGAACAAGCTAAGTTCACTTTCTTCCATATCAGAAGCAAAGTCAGTTTGGTGTTTGACTTGGTAATGGTTTCTTACCTGGGAAACTTGTATCTTATCTTGAATTATTCTAAACCAGACAATAAAGATGATTTAAAAGAGCTCTCAGAAATAAATATAAAGGTTTCAAATAAGGCAGGTGTAATATCCCATGAGTCAACAAAGTTCTTCTGTGGTTTAGACTGACTTTTTGATTATTAATAGGACTGTACAATAATCTCTTGCAAGTCCCACATTCCTTTTCCTAGTGCAAACATTAAAAAAATCTGCATACAGCAGAGTATAATTGTGAAATAAAGTTCTAAGAACTTGAAGAACTGCAGATATTCAGGATTTGATTGGAATGTTCAGCTGCCATGTGACTAATTACAGTTGGACATGCCTTCTCTATGCAGTTCATTTTTGATTTGCAATTCTTCTTCCCTGAGATGTAAAAAATGTTTTAAAAGTTAAAGGGGTAAAAAAGTTCAATTGTGGTGAACAGCTTATAAAGTACAATGTCACAAGATGGGTCTAAAGAAATGCCACTAATTTTGCAGGTGGGAGAAGGCAAATTTAGACATCCACCTCTGTGCTGATAAAAACACTTGAGAGCAAAGGTCTGAAAGCTTTCTGGAGACTGGACAATGTGAAAAGGATGTTGTATTTGAATCGTCTTCTGAGCATTTCTTATAGTTGTCTCATGCTTTCAGTGCACTGAGTATTGAAGACTTTTGAAATATCAAGACTTTAGTTGGCAAGGTGTAGCAAATAAGTCAGGAGAGAGGTTAGCATGTTGCAGTATGTGCAGCAGTGTTTGTGTATGGGAAAACTGGAACAAGATTGTCCTTACCCTTTCAAGAAAGTTGCAGGTAACAAGACTTGTTCCTTCAGTAGCTGAGACTCCAACCAGTGACAGATGTGCAGCACGGGGGGACAAAAGAGATGTGAATCTCTTGCAGAGGGTAAAGAGGAGTGGAGCAAGCTCTTGAAGTGAGGACAGTTGATTGTTGGATCTGAATAGTGAAATAAGGCTGGGAAGTCTCAGGCTGAGGACTTTGGCTAGATCCTCTGGCAGTTGGGAGGCCAAGAGAACCCAAGTGCAGGAAGGAAAACTGGAGATGATGTAAAGAATATATTAGGTAATTTAATGTAGAGATATTAGAGTACAGGCAGGTGTATGAGGGGAACAGAGAATTAAATGAAAGGGGAACAGTTGAAAGATAGATTAGATGTTTAGCACATTGACAGAAAAGGGTAGGTATGAAGTCCCTCAAGACTACAGGATTTGCCTCAGAAGGAAAAGATTGACAGACCTTTAAGCAAGAACCTGAAAGAAGGGCTTGAACTTGTCCTTTGTTTTCTTGGAGGCTGGCTACCTGGGAAGAGGATGGAGTTCTCAGTGTGTCTGGAGGACTGAACTAGTTAATGAGGTAAGGCAAAGGTTCAAACACAGTAAGTGTACTGAGGAAGGGAGAAAGGCCTGAGCTCCTGAGAAAACCTTGACATGCTGTCTATAAGGCAGAAGTTCTCTTTGGGCTGTGATATGATTCAGAGACACTGAGAATTTTTTACAAGTACACCTTGATTTACAAGCTGGGGGGGGAGGGGAGGGGGAGAGAGAGAGAAAAATACATTAAGACAGAAAAAGGGTAGAAAACTTCCTTTTAGTGTATAAGTATAAGCAAACACTGCTTGCACTCTCAGAAACCACTGAGAAGGAGACATATATTTCTATATACTCTCATCTTAGAGGTCATAATCCATCTTTTCTTTAGCAGCTCGCAAATATACTGCATGCCCACGTGGGATCCTTTCTAGGCGATTTAGTAGACTGAGCATCTTCAATCCTTTGTTCTCATTTGTGTAAGCTGTGAGTCTTTATCCTCCACTCTGAAGAAAAAAAAAAAACAAACTATCAAGTGAATCCATGTATGAATCCTTGAGGCCTTTGCCTCCCGTGCAGTGTAACAACTAAGCAGTTGACATTTGTAAAGCATAGAGTGCACATTGCAAAAAAACTTCAGAACACATATGCAGCTCTGCTGAAGCTGTGTGCATAGTGTTGGGCTTGATTTGAAATTTGTGTTTGTTTGTTTGGTGCTTAGTAAAGTTGGCAGCACTACAGTGATCTTGTTCAGGTTGCTGGCTCCTTTCCTGTGGCAGCAAGAGCAGGAAAAACTGGAGAGGGCAGCAGCAGAAAATTACTTCTGCAAAGTTTATGGTTAGGCTTAAAATTTGTGTTTAAAGGTATTGGCTTGTGTAAACAAGGTCATTGAAATGAATTGCCCTTTTGTGTGTGTGTGTTTTGTTTTTCTTTTTAAGTGAAGCTTTTCCTTTGTTAAGAAAAGACCAGGGAAAAGAACCTGAAGAACCAAGGTTCCAAGGGGCATTTATTGATTGTCACTAGGGGTGATGTATCTGTATGGCTGGCCTCAAGAGCTGTCTTAGACTCACCCTGCAGCTCCCTGCTATGCACCTTGCAGTGGGATGCCCATATTTACTGTCGATCATCTGCAGTGTAATTCATTGCCCAAGTCAGTCACTTAGCAAGGCCAGGGCTGCAAAGCTGCTCTGCCCACTGTAAGGGCTGGGAGACCTCCCTGTTACACACAGGGCAACTGGAACAGCTGCACTAGAGCTAACCCCTTCAGACAGGCCATGAGCTTATCTGGGTTTGCAGGGAGAATCACTAGATGTCAATACAAGTTCATTTCCAAATCCTAAAGGTCAGCCCCAGGCAGCCAGGCTGTTGTCTTAAGGAAATAACCAGTGAAAAATTTTCAACTGGTGAGACAATTTATTGACTATCCAAAAGGTTTGGGGTTGTATTTTCTTTTCTGTTTGAAAACTGAGAGAGATGCTTATTTTACATTTCTGCAAATTAAGAGAACAAGACCTAAACCTGATTTTTTTTCCCTAAATGATTCAGAAACCACAATGTCTGCAGTGACTCCATCTCAGTGCCAAGCCTTTCTGCTGTCATTCATAGCATGTCCAATAAAACCGATTTATTGCCTAGCTGCAAGTCAAGACACATGATTATTATCATAACTTTTCCCCCTACATCAACCATTTCGCATCTTAAGCAAGACCAAGCTAATTTAGATAAGGTCAAGTTCTAGACTACTCCTTGAAAGTTTTCAACATGGGTTTCCCTTCAGGTCCTTTCATCTCATTCTTGAAACATCTTTTGTAGTATCCCCAAGACAGCGCTGGAAGAGGAGGTTAGTGGATAATTCAGTAGTAAAGCTGTTCTCCAATATTTGATATGCCTCCAAGGCATTAAATTTTCACTTGTATCTATTAAATTGCTGGGAGCTTTCTTCAGTGGTTAATTATCTTTATGAAATGTGTGGGGCTTGCAGTGATGCAGAACTTGGAAAAGTTGTCCTCAGGTTATCATTCCAAAAGTGGATGTAGAGATATTATAAGTTTATCTCCATTGTCTTTGGAATGTCCATGTATATATATGTGTATGCATGTATATGTGGAAGAACAAAAACCACTAAAATGAGGAATAAGATTTTAGAAGTTTTGCTGATTATTTTTTTCCCCAAAAACCTTCCTTGAAGACATTTTGTTAAAAGGATAATCCATCTTAAAACATGGTGACTTGCAAATTTGTCATGCCTCTGGCAGATCTGAAGAATGCTGCAGCAGCTAAGGAGCCACCAGATATAATTCTTTCCCGCAGCACTCTTCTAGGGAATTTTCTAGTGGTGGTGGTGGGTTTTGTTGACTATTGTGACTGGCTGGCTAAGTGCAGAGGACAGTGCAGGCATAGTATGTAGAACAGAAACAACTGGCTTCACTTTACGGAATGATGAGGGAGGGAAGAATTGCTATTAATACTTTCCCCTTAAATCACGGCTTGCAAGCAGGGTGAGCGTTCTTTGCAAATATCTCTGCCTTGAGTGCACTTTTTCAGTGGTTAGGCAAAGGATTATTTCTGTGTATTTATTGGGTTAAATTCTTTTATAATATATCTGTTGAACTTTATAAAGAAACCCATCAATTTCACCAGGCTGATTTGAAATGTTTTTGTTGCAATTTCTGATAGTATCTTACAGAAAATTCAAGTATCTTATTCACACAGCCACTTAGCATTTTCCATTCTAAGAATGCTAACATTGTGCATATCACCACTGTGATACGAAGAAAAATCAATACAATTTTAATTACCAGTAGCCTGTATGTCTTTTATCTAAGGCTGCCATGGCACATATGGTGGACCTGAGGCAAATTTAGGTGTCACTGAATTAAGTGTGGCTTATGTTTGTAATGCAGGTTTTCACGTTCTGGGAAAGCCAGCTCTTAAGGGGCTGCTGTATAGATATTTATGTGATTGTTTAATTTTTTTTTTTTTTCCTAAAGGGATCTGCACTGAAAGACTATGTTGTAATGCATATGAAGAGGGGCCAAAGAGGGAGCATTTGTGCTCCTAATTCTGGAACACACTTAGTCGTGCCTGGTAGATGTAACAAAGAGCAGGTAGAGCCAGTATCTGAGACACCTGGGGTCAGCATTCTATTTCCTGGGAAGCAGTTTGTGGTTTGTTTGTCTACCACCAGTCTAAAAGATGTGCTCATGGTTTGGTTGGGTGTTGGGTTTTTTTGTCTCGGACTCCCGAATTTCTGCAGAAGGGCTGTGCTACTAAGGCCATTTAACTGAGAAGCAGGGAGCTGTGAAGGTCAGCATTCTTGACTGAAGAACTCTCAGTCTAATGCATGTAAGGAAAAGAAGGACCGATGAGAAAGGGGCATAATGTTAGTCTGCTTTACTTCCACTGTTATAAATTACAAATCTCAACAGTGGCAGAGTAGACAAGACTATCTTTACTTCAGCTTGTTGGATGATGAGCATGAAGATATTCTACTCGGTGCATCTGAGCATAGCTGAATTTCTGGGTTTTCCATACTGTAAATCTGCAGCATCATACTCCAAATCCAGACTTTGCCAAGCGATTCTCTTTTTAGTTCAAAGAATTACACTGAGTTAATTTGCCTTTCTTATGCTCCTCCTTTTCATGATCATTCACATGGTTCTGCTCTGCTAGTCAGTTCCTCGGGGAGAGCAGGGAAAGGAGTACACTTCAAAGTTTTATGAAGATACACTCACAGAAGCTTAATATTAAATTTAGACTTGAAGATGTGGGCACCAGAACTGCTCTCCTTCATTTCTATTCTGGTATGCTACTTTCTAACTCTGGAGTATTGAACATTCCAATAAAGTTCAGGATGTGGCATATTTTTTTAGGGAAACTGCTTAAAAATGGGAAATACCTGAGGGTGTAACAAACTACTTCAGAATACCAGAATCACAGAGTCATAGAATTGCTTAGGTTGGAAAAGACCCTTAAGTCTATCAAGTCCTACCATTAAGCTAATACTGACAAGTCCACCACAAAACCATATCCCCTCAGTGACATATCTGTGCATCTTTTTTATGCCTCCAGGGATGGTGACTCTACCACATTTTTGGGTAGCTTGAACAAAAAGAAAATGTCAGATAAATTATTTGTTGTTAAATGTTTGCCTTTGTCTTCTTGAACAACAACAATAACAACAAATGGGGGGAATGAAACAAAACAATCCACACACACACACACAAAAAAAAAACAAACATATTTTACAGTTAGTTCTGAACTTTTTTTTTTTTTGTGCTCTGTGTGTGGGGTTTTTTTTTATTATTATTTCTGTATGTCTTGTAAAGGGATAAGTATTTTTGTGAGCAAGCTTGTAAATTTGTCTTCCAAGCATAACCTCTACCATGAAACTTATTTAAGAATTAAGTTGCAATGCAATCTATTGAAAGGAAAGACCAGTGTTATTTTCATCCTGAGGCTGAAAGTGTTTCTCTAGCAACTGGAAATAGAGTTAAGCCTGCCAAGAGTTCCTTGTGAAGCAGATGGAGAGGCAGCTAACAGCCCTGCTGAAATCTTGTTGGCTAAGCCTTCAGAGTACCCACAGAGCTCCCAGAGTTACCTATCAAATTAGCTTGATCGCTGAACTATATGAAAGTATTCTTCAATCCTGGCAATGACTGTTGTAATTTTGCACCTTTCTCCTTCCTCAAGTTTTGGACAAATGATTAAATTCTCCATTATTTCTCCATGTGCTTAAGAGTGATTACAGGTCTGTGGCTAGATCCTGGAGAACTTCAATAGCCTCATGCATCTTCTGTTCTTACAGGCTTTACATTTTTCTCAGTACTATTCGAAAGACAGCCAAGATTGCGATAATCGTGTGCCTGCAAACTTTTAATGACTGCATGAAACAGTATTATATGGCTACATGTACTGGTGGATAGAGAAGGCAAATGTTGGATTATTGAATAAGACTTGTTTGCAGAATGCAAAGAAAAACAGCCATAGACTCTGACAGCATTCTCAGATGCACAACATGATCTAAAAGCTGATTGTAAGATGATGCTATCAGTCTGTCTTCTTGTGCTGCCTGTGGGTTCTGAATATAAATCAGAAGCCGTGTGTGCTTCAGCTGATCCTCTTTGTTCCTACTGTGACCTTACAGTAAATATGTTGGGTTTTTTCATTTATATTTAAGAACAGAGGAAAGTATGTTGGGAGTTGCTTCACTATGTGGATAGGGAATCAATATTTCAGATGCATTCTGTGGTATCAATTAACTCTTCCCCATCAGGAGTGACTTTGTCTTAGAAGTTATCACACTATCTATTCAGTTGGGTTTTTTTTATTCTTGCAAGTGTGCAAGCAACAAAAGTAAAATCAAAAGTTTGTTTAATTGACATTTCTTCCCTTTCAGTTGCAAGAAAATTGTCTATGCAGAAAGCACACTGTGAAGTGAGTAGATATGTAGGTATAGTGTCACTGATGTTCTCCCTCTACTTCCACTTCATGGTAGAGTATTCAGACCTGGGACTGTATGTCAGTTTAATTATTAAGAGCTTCTCAGTCCACAAAGCCAAATTATGCTCTTTGAAATGCTTAGAACCTCTTCTCTGCAGTGAGGGAGAAACCATAGCTATTCAATTGTACATAATGTGGCCCTCAAGGACTGCAATGTTCACAAGTAGTCAAGAGTAAAGCCTGGATTTTCAGTGGGCAGACTTTGGGAGCTGCCAACCAATGTGTTACCTCAGGAGGTAAGAGCGAAACTTCTAACCTGTCAGGAGAACATAGGTGGCCAAGCCTCACAGGCAGCTTTGATGCTTCTGCTGGGGTTTCCAAAGGAGAATGTCTTACTGAGGGGTTCTCAAGTAGTGCACAGGGAATGGGGCAAACTAATCCTGATGGTATCAGCACTAGTTTATTACAAAAGAGCTATGGACAAGTACAGGGATAACATGAGGTTCTGTGGAAGAGCCCCATCACAATCATGAAGTCTCTGTCACTCTTTAGAGACAGTCTGTAATGACATTGCTGTGGTTAGGACTTGTCATATACCTTATGTCCCACTCACTGCAGCAGCAGTTACATTTTGATCCTAGTTAGCTCACACCAAGTGCCTAAGGTATATTCACATCATGACTCTTTGTTTAAAAGCCACATGTTCTGTGCAAATCTGTTGGCAAAAGACATTTCTTTCTCATCTCATGCTTATTCCTACAACTGCGACCACAGAGAAGCATCATGCTATATGCAAGCACATCGATCTCTTGGAATGGAGGCAATTTCCTGTTTTCCAGAACCTATAATGAGGTTAGGGAAAAATCCACCCCATTGAGATTATTGAACTGAAGTCAGACAAGCTCAGAATTGTATTTCCTGTTTGTCCCACATTATAAATTTCCATTATTAGTTTCCTAAGGCTGACCTAGTGGAAGTTTTTCTGTGGAAAGTATTTGGCACTTCCTTTATTTATACAAGAGATACTGACAAATGGAAGGTTATATACAAATATACATACAGGCTAATTATTTTTTCCCCTTGGGAAAACAAATCAATCTGTTCAAGATACACCAGATGCCTTAGATGATGTGAATTGTACTGAATTTGACCCAAGTGTGTGTGACTGCTAAACCACACCTGTGGCTTTGGCTCTGGCATACAGGCAAAGATTTTCTTATTAGAAGCTTCAAACCTCCTGAGAAGATGTGCTTGAGAGACATCTATGGGGACTGAATTTGAGTTCTAAAAGGTATTAAGGTTATGATAGAGCAGCTTTCATTCCCACTTCAGAGAAACACAGAATTTCTTCCTTAAATCTAGTTCTTGTGTAGTCAACCTTTTCTGTATCTTAAAGGTATTACGTATGTGCAATTACCCAAGATGAGAACATGTAAAGAATCAGTGGCAGTTTAAAATAAATAAAGGCAGATTGAAATTAAAGCATTTTTGTATGCTTAATACTATGTCAAGTGAAATAAGCATTTCAAACTCTTTTTCCCCCCCCATAAAGCAAAAATACCTAGCAAAACTATATATTGGACGTAATTTTTCTCCTGAATAGTATGTCCGTTGTAGCATGAGGAATGCTTAAAATTGTGCATCTGCTTATTCTTTTCTCCATGGTTTGGTCAAACCCAAATTTACCTTTACCAGCTGCTGTACAGGGAATTCATTCAGGTAATGGAAGCTTGTGGATAACATACAAGGTAATTTCTTACCTGACACGTCTCGTGGAGTTTGTGTGACACTTGGCCTTACTATTCTGCACTTGCTGTGTTTTGGTTTCTTAGGAAAGTTGGAAGTGTTGCTTCTGATGGGGAGAGTTGAGAGGGCTTGGACTTTTCTACTTGAGATGACCCTACAATAGCTGTGGTCTACAGAAATGCTAAATTCCCTTGAGATAAAAGTAGGCAGCTCAAAAAAGTCTCTGTTACAGATTTGTAGTCAGCTTCTACTTTCCTTCCTGAAGTACTTATAAGGCTTTTTGCACTTCTGCAACTGCAATTGCAGAAGCTTTACAGTGTCTTGCTGGCAGGAATCTTAAACCAGCAGGTGCTTCCAGTGTGAGCTTTTCAGTGTGTGCTGACCTCTGTGCTACTCTGGCCATCTTAAGTCCAGTTTACTGCTGAATGTAAACCACAGAAGTAGCTTTGAAATGCATCACACACCTTCCAGCAGAGCAATTTCATTTGATTACAGCATGCTGCAAGTGAGATGAGCCCAGTGCCTAAGTGGACTGGGTGGTTTGCTGTCTGCTTCACTGTTTCCCTCCTGCAGTATATGAGGGTTCTCTGAAAATGCTGGGCTGCTGAGAACTCAGAAGTGGATTCTGACTCTAAAAAAAATTAGCTGACAGTGGGGCATCGGTGGTTTGGTTTGGGGTTGTTGTTTTGGGGAGGGGGGGTGTGAGGGGTGGGGGTGGTGTTTGTTTTGTTTTTTTCCACCCAAGTTTATATCCTGTGGGTTAAGGGAAGCATTATTTCTGCTCAGCAGACATGAGGTTTCTTGTTACCAAATAGCTCTTGTTTTCAACCTTAAATTTGCTAGGCTGAAGCTATGGACAGTTAACCTTAGTCTTGAGAAGGTGTGAAGTTATTCATCAAGCAATTATACATTTCTTCCAATACCAAGTATTCCAAGATGCTAGAAGCTGTTTGATACTAGGGACAAGTCCCCATGTAAATGGTGTTTCCTTAAAGATGCCTGGGATGTCTGCAGATACATCACTGCCTCACTCACAGATATGTCTCTCACACAATACCCGTGAACCTGTGATGTATCAGAATAAATGTGTAATGTCTTCTTGAGGTTCCACTGACTGGTAGGTAGCTAAATCTAAGAGAAACATTTTTACTGAACAATGTGAGAACAGAGGGCTGCTATTTTGTTTACTGTACTACAGAAAGCCAAAGTGCTGTCAAGCTCCCACAAAGATACAGCTTGTGAACTTGCCTGGTAGATTTTCTGTCTGACTCACACCTGTCAGTTTATTTGTTGGGCTTGCTTCAAAGGGCAGGCTCTAAATGTACAGAGAAAACCATTCCACTGGACTCATGCAGTGTAAAGGGCTGGCTGCGCTCTCACTTGCTACAAGTTTCACTACATTACTGGTTGTTCTGGTTTCAACTGGGATGGTTAATTTCCTTCCTTGTAGCTGGTACAGCACTGGGGTTAGGATTTAGTGTGAGGATAATGTTGATAGCATGCTGATGTTTTAGCTATTACTAATTAGTGTTTAGCTTAAGAGAAGGATTTTCAGTTTCCCATTCTCTGCCATCAAGGAGGTACACAAGAAGGTGTGAAGGCAGCAGGGCCTGGAGAGCTGACCCAAACTAACCAAACAGATATTCCATTCTATAGGATGTCATGCTCAGTATAGAAACTAGGGGTAACTGGCTGGGGGTGGTGGATTGCTGCTGGTGTGTTGGTCAGTGTAGGATGAGCCACTGCATTGTGCATAGTTTGTCTTTCTTTGTTTTTTGTTGTCTTTTTTTTTCCTTCTCTCCTTTTTTTTTGTTGTTGTTATATTCCTTTTCATTGCTATTACTGTTATATTTTATTATTGTTAATATTGTATTCTAGTTTTAGTCATTAAACTGTTCTTATCTCAACCTATGAGTTTTACTTTCTTTCAGTTAGAATAGAATTAACCAGGTTGGAAGAGACCTTTTTGATCCTCAAGTCCAGTGCTGACTACAGGGGCAGAATAACCTCCCTGGTCCTGCTGGCCACACTGTTCCTGATATAGGCCAGGATGCCATTGGCCTTCTTGGCCACCTGGGCGCACTGCTGACTCATGTTCAGCTTCCCCATCCCTCTGGAAGAGGCAGGGAGTGAGCAATTCACTGTGTGGTGCTTAGTTACTGGCTGGGGTTAAACCATGACACTCATCTACTTCAGCTTCCAGATTTTTTTTTTTTTCCTAGTAACAACTTCAGTGGTCAATAGATACTGCAGCTCTTGTCCACAGGCATATTTAACAATGGAAAATTCACACTGAAAATTGTTGGAGTTTAAATGAAAGATACAGCATGCAGAAAAGTAATTCTATCAGGAAAAAGGTTCACATCCTTTCATGGGCAAAGAACACTGAATGCCAATTGGTGTTTTAAAGGTCAGGTTAAATTCAGATCACGAAGGCTGAAGTATACTTGTATTTCAGTATAAGGGAAGATGAGTTGCAGCTCAGATGGTGATTGTGTCAGATAAACAGGCACTATCTTGAAGGTCGCTTAGAAGTTTTTTAAAGTATTTATAGCTACACTTTAAAGGGAAAGTCTGAACGGGTATAGGTCCATCTTTATGTACTGTGCTCCAGTACATTCCTATACTCTGTAAAGGATGTAGCAAAACTGATTGGCAGTAATGACTTCTCTGTTCATGGGAAGCGTGGGAAACTTTGAAAGATGAATGACTGGGAAAAAAAAGGTAAAAGTGGTATGCTGTTATCCGTCCAGTTATTAGCAAATGCATGCAGAGTTGCTCCATTTAATTAATTTTTCTCTAAGGGGCAGCTATTCCCAAGAAACAGCCCAAAGCCTTGATATAAACTGTTCTGGAACAGCTACTCAGTCCCAGCAGAGCAAGACGAGGCAGCCTCCCCTGTTTACAAAGAACAGAATCCTGCTAGGCTCCAATTTGCTCTGCAGTAAGCGTTGACCTCAACACCCACTGGGAGAAGGGAATTTGAAACTCAGAGTTACTCAGCACTGCATAGGATTAAAGGCTCTAGTTTCAGTCTATTAAAATGCATGCTCAAATTTTTTAGTACCTTGAATTAGATTATCAAAATGGAATTAAATTTGAAAGTACCAAAATTTATTATGAAACGGAACTCTTATTTTCTTGCCTGCCTCAATTATGGCAAAAAAACCCCTGTGCTCTTTGCACTTTTATGGTAGGTGCCCAATGTGAAGAAGAAAAGACTGCAGCAAAAATTAAGAGCTTCCCTTTGCTGGACTCCCTAGTAGCACTGTAACTTTGAACAGATCAGTAGCCACAGCTGTAGCTTCAAACGCTAAAAGAAAGTGGCTTTGTCCAATAGTTTTATTATATGTTTTTAAACTGCATGAAATGAGAGAAGTGGTGATTTAGTGGTTCTGCAGTGCTTTACTGACTCAAGTTCAGATTATAACAGGCTGCTAACCCCTATTTCTCACCTGTAACTCCAACCTATAAGTTATAAACATGCTGGCACAATCGTTACGTTATTATTTTTTTTATATAGCTCTCAATTTACAACTCTGGCTGTCCTTGAGCTGGTTCATTGTAGTTGTTACAGTCTCATGAGGGAAGATTCATTGACTAGTGACTCCACGTATTACCTCAGAGAAAATTTGGTCTCATTTTGATGTCTTCAATTTTTCACAGGACCTTACTGTTCCTCATTGATTATGAACTAAGAATTAGTTATGCTGTCACTTAATGCATTTACGTGCTTGGACAATGTAGTGGCTCACTTCTTCTAGTGTAGTCAGCATTTTTCTCTGTTATGGAATGTTTGTTTTATTAATTGATGGAGGAGCAGCATGTTGCTGCTGGAATGAGTGGAAGTGACAGGATAGCAAAGTTGCATTCATTCCCTCTATTAAATATGTGACAATAGTTTTCTCTTCCTACTTGGAGAACTGGGATGCCTATATCTTTTGCCTTGAAGACATCTGAAAAGTTGGTGGTTTTACACAGGTCAATGCACTGCAGAGAAATGTGATATTATGTAGGTGTGCTTTTGCAAATACATGACAAAGGAAGCATGATCAAACACGGGAAGTCTCTGATACTGATTCTTACTTCTGGTAGTTGGAAATTCTACCCATTCATCTTGCAGAACTTTAAAGATAGGTGAGTGTTAAAGATATAATTTTAAATGTCTCTCAAAGTTCAGAAAGCGAAGATTTAAAATAGTGAAGAACTAGGCACGTTGGTATACTGAGACTACTGCTAGTTCAGAGCCTAACCATCTGCTTGTTCAAGAAATCCATACAAGAGCTAGAAGAGAGAGGTATTCCAGGAGGCTTTCTCCATAAAATGTTGTGCCTTTGGAGGGGACACCTTCCATGAGAAATGGTTTCTGTCCACGATGTGAACTGTGGGGGAAGCACTGAGATGAAATGTCATTGAGATACTGCCTGACAATGTGATATATAGCCACCTAAAATTACACAGAGGCAACTGAGAGCCATATGGCCGCTGGGTTGAGTAGCAATGTTGAGTCTGAACATTTGTCCCTCAGTTTTTGCAGCAGGTGCCTCTTTTGGATCTCCAGACTTTTGAGATCCCAGGAAAAGGGAATTCTGCTACACGAAAAGTATGAATGTGTGAGCAGGTACTGCAGAAATGTGTTCTGAAGGTCAGTTTATTAACTTGGTAGTAAATAAGCACTCTATAGAGGTCAAAGTCAGAGGTCAAAAGGAAGCACAACTTTTTTTCTACTGTAAAAAGCAGAAAATCCATCCCTTTTTTTATTTTCCTGTTATGAGTATATAATAGTTGCTTCTTAGGTGCTGTTGCAGGTGTCTTTCACATGTTTAAATCCATTGTAACTATAAATTCCAGACTAACAGAATCTTTAATCCTTCTGCTTGATTTACGTAGTAGAAGATGAAGATACTACTATGAGAAGAGAAAGCACTCTGAATTGTCAAAAGAATCCTAAAAGAGTCTAGATCTGTGATATGCAGAAACAGAAAGGGGTTGAACATTATTCTTGTGTTTGTTTGTTTTTGTTGTGTTGGTGTTTTTTTTAATGGAAGATTAAGGCAGCATTTTCTACTGACTGTATTGTTTTTCTCAGTATGATGCTGCTAGTCTCAAATAGTGGTTGTGTTAGGTATTAGAATGGTGCAGGTATAGCATTTCACATAGCATCCCAGCCAGTTAACCAGAGAAAATGCACAGGGCTCCTCTAAACACATTAAACTAGTGCAGCTTACACTGAGTGTGCTCAGAATTGGCTGTGTAGCCATCAGCATGCTCATCTGACTTTCACAGGAATTCATTTGGAATGAGATATTTCTTCTCATCCACAATGTCTTAAATGCTTAAATCAAAGTGTGAATTTTACTGCTTGAAGTTAGTTACTAGCAATGGTTTATATCAACTGATTATCTCCCACCTGTGGATAAATACCCACTTGGAGGTGTGAAATAATGTGTCTGTGCAGGGAAATAAACCCTAAATCTTGCTATGCCCCGTTAACTCACCTGTGGAGATCTAATGTACAAATATAGATCTCCATGGACATCTTATTCAACACTGTTGTGTCAGCACCCTGAACAGATCTCTCCCACATACTGTCTGTGAACTGAGTTGTTCTAGGATCTGAGATGGATGTCAAGGCATATATAGTGTCAGGCCAGATCTTTAATTAGTATTAGCATAAATCTGGTGTTTTTATTTTAATGCATGCATCTCTGTTAACTTGGTAGCTTTTGTATGAAGATGTCTTATCTGACATCCTCAGATTGTGTTTGATACTGAACTTTTTCTGTGTTCAGTGGCTTCTCAGCTTTAGCACAGCGGATGGAATTGAAGCAGTGTGTTTTGGAGCTCCATGGCACAGTATTCCACCCTTACCAACCTTTCTGCATGTTCTGACCAACTTCTGTAGTCATTGCCTTGATGTCTTGGCCATAATGTACTGGCAGAACATCTCTTCCTTGCGGGTCATATGCCAATAGACATACCTGGGGGTCAGGATTCAGAACTAATAAATTGCTGTCCTGTTATCAGTGCAGAAGTTTCCTGTGTTGGTATTAGGATACAACGTTTTTTTGACATCAGAAAACTAAAAATTCTGGTAGTTAGAGTTTATGTGAAGCTGCAGACTTGTCACTGACTCTCTGTCTCATTATATGATTGCTGAAAGCCATTAGACCTCTCAGGTCTCTGGCCTAGTGATCATTCATACTAAATTGGTATCAAGGTGCAAGCCTCTTTTGCTGAAATTTCCATAGTAACATTAGGATGTTGAGATATTGTTAAGCCACCAGTTTCAGTAAGAGTTGCTACTCTGTCCCATTGCTGTGTGCATGTGAAAACCGTGGTTCTTCATCTCTGGCAAGATGGGTTGGTGACACAGTGTGAGTGCTATGCCTCTTTATCTTCAGCACGTCCTGTCTGGCTTGTATGAAAGCAGAAGTGTGTGTATGATCTCACCAGAGAATCAACTGTGTGCTGGTACTAGTCTTACATAATTTCTGGGCTAGGCCTAATCTGTGACTATGATGGTCATTTAAAGGAGAAATTAGTAAAAGCAGGGTCGTGTATGAACCTGCAAGGAAGTTCTGCTCCTTGCTTCCAGCGACAGCATTGCCCCCGGTTATGGAACACTTCTGGTGTGTGCACAAAGCTCTAAGTTAATGTTGTCACCTTACCGAGAGCAGTATAGTCTAGTTAGAATGGTTCAAAACAATGGTACCTTTAAGTATCACATGTGACAGGGTGTTCAAGAAATAATGATTGATCTGAAGGAAGAAATGTTTATTCACTGCAGAGAACTGAAAAAGGAGGAGGGGCAATCACTGTGGGTAAAAAAAGGGAAACCCAGTTAGGCTTCGTGCCTTAGAAGTCTGGGACAAAGGTGGGACTACGAAGAGGATATAGATCTTTGTGTAGGAAAAGCAAAGGAGAACTGCAGGTAGACAGCTGTAGCATTCTGAAGGCTTATTGCACACAGTAGGATTAGCTCCATGCAGTTCACTGAACAAGAGCTGTGCATTGACTGCACGACAAAAGCAGTCTGTGGTTATTCACTGTCTTTTTTTTTTTTTTTTTTTTTAGTATTCATTCTCTCGTTTTCCTTTTCATTTATTTATTTATTTAAAAATACTTTTCCCCTTTAGTGGCTCACCTTATTTTACTTATCATGTGTGTCCTAAGGGATTTTTAAGGAGAGTTGAGAGCTGTGTTTGTGTCAGATGGAGCCTGAATGCTAATTACCAGCCTGACAGGGTATAATAACAATACAAGAGCATCAGTGAAGTAAAAAGATGAACAGAATATACAATTATTTTATAAAAGAGTTTCTTTCCTTGAGGGAAAAATCTGCACATTTGCCATCTGTGACAAAGGAGATGTTGTACTGTGTAAGTGAATTACCCATAGCTCTGCGTACATGTGTGTATAGAACAGGATGAACTTGAAATGACATTAAGCAATTTTGTTATTGCAAGAAAGGACTAGAAAAGGTACTGAACTGAAAAGCTACATTTCCTTCTCTTTCAAAAGCCTAATTCACACTGATAAATGAAACATGATGTAAAGCAGAAATGCTATATGGTCTTGTATGGAAATGTTTATTACACTGCACAAAGCTTTCATTTTTCTTTGTGCCGTGTTCTAGATGTAAAGTTAGTGTTTTGAAAGAAAAATGTAGAAGATCTAAGTTGTGTCAGTATTAATGACATATTTAGATGGTGTTTCTTTGTGTAGAACCAAGGACATTTTAGTAATAATATGGGATGGCTGGCAGCAAAAAAACCCTGTTGCTCTAGAATAAATATATCATTTAAGTTCTTAACTAACTTGATAATATGTATTGCTATTTGGTTTTCAGTCTGGTATTCAGTTTTCACTAGCATCAGGCCATATGATGCTGCACATATTCTGGATATCCTCAGTTAACTTTTTCACATGCAAGAGAAGCTGTCTTATTTTTTTTACTCCTTGTATATTTCATCAGAAATAATCCTTCACACAACTGTTAGTTTGTCCTGTATAATCATGTTATCAAATGACAGCTGAATGCAGACCTTTCACATGTTCTTCAGCTTACAAAAGGAGGTAATCCACTATGTTTGATGTCCGAACTGAGTATCACAGGCAAGAGTACAGAAATACCCATACAAGATATAGGAACAGCAAAGGGTTAAGCTTTATGATGCATGGGAAAAGGGTTAACTTTCCTCAAGAGGCTTCCAATGAGGAGCCTGACCTACAGTGCATTTTTATCTCCTTTTCTCTTGCTGATGTTCTCAGGCCATAGTTAACAGCAGAATCATGACTGTATGACTAAATACTGATGCGTAATCAAAGCAGGTGAAGCAGCCAAAGAGCAGTCTAATTTTAGGAGAAACCTGGAACATAGAGAAAAGAATTGGAAGAAGCAACTGTAGCCAGATGGTTTAACCATCAGTCTTGTGAACAAACCGTTTTAAAATACAATGGAGGAGTTGTAGACAACCATATACAAGAAGAAACAGTCAAAGAATCTAATGACTCAGGTTCTTGTGTGGCAGAGCTCATACTGTACAGTGGTGGAATTGCTGGGTTTGAGTGGATAGCGGTGGTTGCGCATGTGTGTTTCTTGGCTTCTCAAAGAATCTGGCTACTCTGGATAAAAGGTTCCGTGACATATTTTGTAAGAGTAGTGGTTTGCTGTGCTTCATATTGGCTAGCATGTTCACAAACACCTCAAGGGCTGCTACAGTCTAATATTATTAAAAGATTTAAAACCTCTGAAGCAGAACTCCCACTTTGAGCTGCAGGGAGTTCTTCATGCCAGCACTTGCAGGATCACACCTGTCAATGTGGGGCACTGTAGGATTTCCCTGGGAAGAAATTATAACCTTCACAAGAGAAATGCTGTTCCTGGTACTGCAATAGTCCCCAAACTAGTGTATGGTTACAGTTTACAAAATATTGCAGGGAAAATGTAAATAGCAAAGTATTCTTTCATGTTTTTGGTTAGATTAGTTATACAATGAATAAGCAAAAGATTTTCTGATAGCAGAAAAGATCCTGTTAGCCTGTGCAGAATGCCTAAGCTAATGATGTAACACTGAATTGGATGGCTGACAGGCAGCCTGGTTGTGCTTTCTTATCAAGAACTAAGCATTCTTTTCCTTTCCTGGAAGAACAGCAGATGCTTCTGCCATCAAACTTTTCAGTCCAGATGCTAGTTACTGTCCGAAGAATAACAGCGCAGGTAAGACAGGCAAAGATAATCTTGTAAAACTCCTTAACTCCTACTTGGTGCTCTGTTTACTGAGTGCTGACTGTACACCTTAGCAGAGCATCCTATGCAAAGGTCTATGGGCAATGCAGAAACTAACACAAGAAGCAGGGCCATGCTGAGTGAGCATGCTCACCCACTTGCTCTCCTCTTGCGTTATCAAGCAGCCTCTGGCGCTGGTTGAGAGAAGCCAGTTTGCCTTCTGGTGCAGCTGCAGCCTCACCTGTAAAATGTCTTGACAATACTTAAGGGTGTTGTGAGAGTTCATGCTCTTGAGAAGCAACACTTTAGGAGTTTGAGTTTACTGCTATCAGTATCTATAATCTACAAAATAATATAGTAGCACAACTTCATGTGGTGGTATTTTCCTCAATTTTATTTGATTGCCATTTCTGTTTTTCAACGGATAAATGACTTCCAAACTCACTAAAATAAGTCCTGGCAAATGAGTGCCACTTATGGTCTTCAATACATGCAGAACCTTGTCATCCCAATGATAAAATACTGCACTTGAAAAGGGAGCACCCCAATCACATTCAACCTGTTACATAGATAAGTCACTAGTGTCTGCAATTACCCTGTGATCCAACAATTCAAACCAATCTGTCTTTAAAGACAAATCATGCATAAACTCAAGCTAAGTAGTGGTCTCCTATGATTCTGATTCATGCTGTGCTGACAAACCCTCATAAAAGCAGATAAGCTATATCAAGAACTAATTAAGAACAGAGTGTTTTATGTCTCCTCTGCAGGAATTTTAAAAAGGCATTCTAGGGAAAAAATAGCAACAAAATCCAGCCTATTTTTTTCTTATTCATACATACATATTCATTCAAAATGTCTCACATTTTTATGAACCTTCAGCTACTATATGTATCTCTGGAGTTTGAATGCCAAAAACAAGCCAGAAGCAGTGAGAAAAGTTTCTTGTTTAACCAAGTATTTTGGTCTTGTTAATTTAGGGTTTATTATTTAGAAAAATAAGACTAAATAATTCCCTGTGGAATTAAAACTAACGTTCTTGGCTTGCCCTAGTAGTGTGCTTATTTCACTTTATCAATTTTTCGGTAGAGACATCTTGTTCTTTCTTTGGGAAAGAATATAGCACTTGATTGATTGATCAAGTACCCTTCAGCTTTGCAAACCAAGAAAAAGAGATTGGAAAGTAACTTTGTATTAACTTGCTGTTCGATACCTCTGCTGATATCAACTTTGTCCCAAGTATATATTGCCTTAGCACTTTTCCATGTCATTTGTTGGTGAAGTACTTTAGAAACAGTGTGTGATACCTGGAATGAAAATTTGCATAGTGCCAGTACTTAACACTGATTTGAGCAAGTGGGATTTGTCCCAATATTTGAGCACTTTCTCCTACACACTTGATTTACAGCAGAAGTATTTTATATATATATATTCCTAGTAATATTACTATAGTCTCTGAAAGTGCGTTGTCAGAAGATGTTGGAAGATTGTACGAAAGTCTGTGTTTAAAATGAGCTTTGATCAGTCAAGCCTCCATCTAATTAACATAACGATCTATACTGCATGATAGTGCATTTTAATCTTCTGTGAAGCCAAGGCAAAATGACAGTGGGTTGCCATTTCTGGAATTCACAATGCAAAGATCAGAAAACCCTTTCCAAACTTTAGGCTTAACAATACCCTCATGTGCCTGTTACAGAAATGAAAGAAAAGGCAAATTAGCTGAGTACTGCTTGGGTCACTTTGTATTCAGAGTAAACATCTAAATTACCTTCCAGGTAGACAGGAATGGGTTTGTTTATTTTTCCCTGGTTCTTATTGTAATATGATTTTGGTTTTTATTTCCAAAATCTACTTCACTCTTTATGCCAGTCTTTGAAAATGTTTTCTAACTTACTTAGAGTTGAAATAAATATTTGTCATCTCTCCTCAAAAAGTGTTTTCTGCAAAGGAATACTGCTGTCCCCTTTCTACTTTTACATCTCCTATCTCTTTTTGACATTTATCTAAAATTACTCCAGTGTATACAACAGATTCAAGTCTGACAGTGTGGGGAAGACTGGTCTCAGTAGTTTGGCTGCACTTCCACCGGAGAAATAGGAAGCGGTAGCAGTTCTGAAACAGCACATTTTAACTGCAGACACTCGTAGCTTCAGCCTGCTGAGAACAAGAGAACAGGGGAGCTGTCTTAAAAAGGATAATTCTGTAGGAAATCCTTTTTTGAAAAGGGATGGTTGTCAACTACCAGATTTCAGTGCGATTCATTAGCCTGGAAAGTCAAAGCATCTGAATTACTCCAGCCTGACATACATTTGTGGAAAGTTTATTTCCTGTGGATCCAGTTCATAATCTTCATTCCAATTAAGTAAATTCTTTGTGAACTTTCATTCATGAATGTTTGAACCTGCTTTTTCTAAAACGTTATCAGACATCAGATTGTTGTATTCTTACAAGTGTTTCCACAAAAATGTCCATTAAGGACATTTTTAAACAATATTTTTTCCAATTGTTTTAATAATCTGTTTTGAGCCACTCAGGTGGGAATAGGATTCCCCCCCCCATTAGTAATGTTTCCATGAACACGTAGCCCTTTTCTTGAATGTTCCTTAAATCACTTCCCCCCCCCTTCCCCACCCACCCCGACTGGCATCTGAAATTCAAATATGTTTCTGTGCACAACTTAAAAATGATTAGTCATATAATTTGATTGGTGTTTTTCTTGTTCCCTGACTGGTATGAGTGTTCACAGAAGGCTATATTTAAATGATCTCATCCTGAGATTAAAATGTATTTTCCCTGAACATCTGTGTCTGTAAACTGAATGCTCACAAGAAGTGACTATAAATGGGCTGTTCAGATGTGAAATTCAAATGTGGCTAAGTCTAATTCAATTGAAGATTTAAACTAGCATTCTTTGGTTTTCTTGCTTTTGACTGTATTTATTCAGTTTCAGCAGATCCTGGTAATAACTAGCATACCTACCTTGTGTTTCTAGTGTGTATACATAAAGCCAGCAGGAACGCTTCATGGCAGCTGGAGAAAGGCAGCAGTAAGACAGCCCTATAGGCAGAGCTAGACACTGCTAGCAAAAAAAAAAAAAAAAAAAAAAAACAGCTGAAAGAACAGCTGATGGTTTTATCTTCACAAGAAGATTGTGGATTACCTGTGACTGGGTCAATATATCATTTATTAAATATATGGCTTCTGCAGAATGTGAATTTGTGGTATAGTAATGTTCTATACATCTGAGTATGTATGCGGTTTAATCCAGGGATCATCTTCTGTTGTTGAGGGGAAAATTCTGATTGCCTTTGTTGGCAAATGCAGAGGATTTGCCAGTGTTTTGAAATGTCTTGCTGAGAAACTGATTTCTATGAGGTATACAAGTGGAAATGTGTACATTTTTTTTCCTATAAATCTCAACAACACACAGCTATTCAGGGGGAAACTGCCTTTCCTAAAGTATTTTCACTGCATAAGGACGTCTCTGGTTTTGCAACATTTACTTTACAGTATTTACAGAGGCAATCACCAAACAAAATTGTCACATGTTGATATGAGAGTGGAAACAATTGATTCCAAGTGTATGTTCCATTCTTACAACTAATTCCACAATATTTTTGTATATTCCCCCCCCAAAAAAAATTTGTTTAATTTCTGCTGATTTCATGGCCAGGTCATTTGGGGAGTACAGTCCCACAAACATGGTGTTAGGAGTGCTGTTACTGCTCCCACACAAATGAAATAACGTGGAAATTAGTGAGTCCATTTTACATAGTATGTATTAATTCCTCTCTTATGTATTCCACACAAAGGGTGTGCATTGACCAACTGTCTCTTTAATAGGGCTGAGCATACTGGCCTGAGTTTAACCATTTGCAGTGTACTCCTATTGCCAAGGACATTGATAGGAAGGTTTCATGTTTGTCTCCATTTAGATGCAAAGCTCAATGGAACCACACTTGCAGTGCTAAGATAGTAGTTATTATTTACTTTTTAAAGTCCACAAATATCACTGAAGATGTTCCCTCTGCCTGCTGGCTAAAATAATTGGCACATTCTAGCTTTGTTAGACAGGTATACATTTGAAATACAATCAAATTGTAAGAGTCACAGATGTTTCACAACATAGAAAAGAACTAGAATGCTTCAATTCCATCTCACAGGTGATTGTTTGTTTGTTTGGTTTTTTTTCTTCTCTTAACTTTCATATGAATTTTTCTTTCATTTTGGATGGGCTTTGTTTTTAAAATCTCCCTAAATCTGTAAATATTCACCAATATAACATACATCTTCAAGGAACTAGCTTAAAGAAAACTGGTAATGGTAAAAGCATTCCGAGGATTTGAAGGTAATATTTTTCATCTCGGTAGGTATTACATATAGCGTGTGTTTCAGGTTTTTATGCATATTTATTTTACATTGGTTTACTAAATAATGTCTACCACTACCTATAGCAGTGATATATTTGATAATGAAAAGTTATAAGCTGCAAAGTGTGTGTACATATTGAGAGCTGTTACAGGTGAGAACAACAACATTGATCCTAAAAAAAATAGATACAATACAAGAGATGTAAAACCCAAGCTTCTTTCCAGCTCTGCATTGTCTTTCACAGTCGTCTTAATCCCTTTTGACACCATCTCTAACTTACTACCCTTTAGTATTGTAATACTTAAAATGTGTCTAAACGTTTTCATGTGTGTGGGCTGGTGGCTATGTGAGTGAATGTCACTTTGGACAAATGTGGATATAGTTGTGTGGTTTTACATGTGTAAAAATACAGTCCTACTGTTCACATTGCTCTCAAAATCCGTCTGATCTTTGAGCACAGATGCTGTTTTCACTAAGATAGTACTTGTCTGTTCTTTGAATGTCATGGCAGATGTTTTACCTCGAGGTTAATATCTGACTTGCTTTAGATTCATGTGGGAAATCTGAAAGTTCCATTTCCTATCTTGAAAATCAATAGAAACTTAATCAGAGCTGCTAAAAACAAGTCCCAGTTCTTTTGTAACAGAGAAGGTAAACAAGATACGAAATTAAAACTGACAGAATATTTCACATGAAGGACATGAAGTGCACCACCAACTAAGCTTCAGCTCCACAAGGCGTGTGTCTTTCAAGTTAGGGTTTGACTAGAGAAAGCTCCATCTGTTTTTTTCCTATACCAAGGCACTGTAGCATATTCAAGGTACGTTTCAATTTTTAGTACCTTGTAAACACATTTTTTTCACAGACATTAACTTTACATTGAGCAGCTTGTATGGTGACCTGAATGATTTTCATTTCCAGACGCTGCAGAGACTCCTCACGTATGGTTGTTACTCACATGAATATGAATAGAGATCCTGAGTACTTTACTGGTCCTCCTGCCCCAATGGATTTTGTGCTTGGGCTTCATATAGCTAGGATCCTGGCTTCCCTTCTAGCCTAAGCTGATTTATTCTCTGTTATTGCTTCTGTTTTCTTTTATCTGGACACTGTTGTGCTGAAAGAAAGTCTTGTTTGATGTTATTTGTCCTAAGTCTGAGAGGATGTTGGGGGATATATAATTTAATCTCAAAGGCAAAGGGAAATTGATAATACTGTGTTCAGTTTTTATTATCTGCCCAAGTTAGCTGATAGCAGGACAACAGCAGCAAACAAGTCTCTTTTCAGCTTGTGAACTATGCCAACAAAACAAAAAGGAAGAAGGGAGAAACGTGAGGCATACATCAGCCTTTGATTTACTGATTCAGTAGTCATTAGTGATCAATCATTTCAAGAGGTGTACTTGGTTCTTGATGTTTAGAAAATGCTTCATATTCTTGGGATAAAGTTCTTGAAGTCATTGTGACTTTGTTCAGTTCAAACAAAGAAAGCATATTGGTGGTCTATCTTTTCCTGACTGGTAGAAGCACTATTCTTATCACAGTGCTTTATTCTGATTCCTGTGTCACAAGACGAAGATTTTTTTTTATTATTATTACTTTTTATTTCTCCACTTTGACCTTTTGAAACTCCTCTTTTCTGTCTCTCTTGATTTTTATTTTTTTTTTAAAGAAAAATGTCAAATCTAAGGTGAGCCTCTACTAAATCTCATTTTGCTGCCTTAGCCAGGAAAGACATCTTAGTTTTCCTTGGCGAGTGGAAGCAAGGAAAAGGGCAAGCCTGTCACTGACATCCCACAGGAAAGAGGGAAAAAAAGGCCTGTGTAGGCACTGGAAAGATGATGCACAGGATGGAGCTAGCCAGCAGGAACAGAAATGCTGGTAGAGGTGGTGGGTTGTGTCTTTCTGCTGAAAACCAGTATTACAATCGGAGCATAGATTTGCCTTCACTAACTGCATCTAAAAGAAACTATATGCTCAATGGATAATTCAGTGCAGAGCTAAAACAAAGCCCAGCTAGAGGAAGAAACACAAGAAGTTCATGCTAATGTAAAGCAAAATTACTTTTCTAGGAATGCAGGGTTTGCCCTGATCCACAGAGATATTGATTTTTAAAAACAAGCTCAGTCCAGTGCAGGCAAGACAAGTCACAGAAGAGAGTGGTGTTCAGATAGGAGTGAACGCTTTTATCTTTGTTTGCTTTGTAATACCTTCAACTGGTTTTCAGGTAACACCTGTAGGTGTATGCAGGTCTGTATATATATTTCTGAGTTTGTCTGTTGTCATGTGGGACTAGCTTAACTCGGGTCACATACATTGAAACATCAATTTTAGCTGGAGTGCATAGAATCATTGGATTGGACTTCAAAGTTCATTTAGTTCCAACCCTTCTGCCATGGGCAGGAACACCTTCCACTAGACCAGGCTGCTCAGTGCCCTATCCAACCTCACCTTGAGTTCCAGTTCATGCTCTGTGATAGCACTGTGACATAAATGGATCTCAGTCAATGGGGAGAATTGGAAGACTGATTTAAGTGTCCAGATCCAAATTAAAGTGCTAGTGTTGATGCTCCCACAGCAGACGAAGTAAGACAAGTGTCTGTGGGCTATTTTGATCAGATGTCCTGAAGTAGATTCATATCTGAAAGATGGGAGAGGAGAGTGAGGCATGGAGAGAAGAAAAAAGCACTTTCATCCAGCTGAATTCCAGTAGCTGTCTTCAGGATCACTGCCTGTGTTCCAATGAAGGACGCATAGCTGGATACAAGACCATAAAGACGTCCTTGTTTGAGTATATGCTGTAAGTTATTTGTATGGTTAAAACCAAACTTTGACTTAATTTGTCAGATTAAAAAAAATCCAAAGGAACCAGCAAAGAAAGAGCTTAGTTTGTCAAGTGGATTTTGGTTTAAAAATAGAAACACTGTCATTGCTATCTTGCTTTGCAAAAACCTCAGAAATTTTAATGAGTATATGAATTAGTAGAGTGGAAAAAAAAAGTTAATATTCTTGTCTTATGACTTAGTTTGAAAAGTTCTTTTGCTTTCTTTAAATTTATGAAAACAGCATTAATATGTTAATTAATAAAAAATTCAATAGAGAACTAGAAAGTAACTAGTTAGACTACTTTTTCTTTCCTTGGGTAACTCTGTGAAGCTCATTAAATTTTCCTTGGAATACATGTGTAGGAAAGAAGTACAGAGGAGTCTTCTTAAGATGAGCTTGTGAAGAAACCCCTGTCTTAAGAGACGTTGCTATTCTCAACAGTATTGAGTCTGCTCTTCTTAGAAGATCACATTAATTAAACAAGTGGTTTTGTTTAGTCCTTTGAGCAAATACTTGAGGCAGTTCTCTTTGGGTCCTAGAGCTGAGTGAAATACTGACTTTTAGATCAGTGTCTAAATGAAAAATTACTTTTAAATAAATACATATTAGCACAAGTCTTTTTAGCTGCTTTTTAATTTTGTCTTATTATTTTTTTTCTGTATCAAAATAAGATTGCTGAAAAGTGGGCTTGAAATGGCTTAAATTTATTGATTGAATAAAGCTTTCATTTTATTTTCTTTAGTTTTTTAAACTAAACAAATTTATTTTTGTAAGAAGTTTCATAGCCAAGTTTTGAAGCATTAATTTTTAAATATATTTCGAAATGAACCCCTTCTATTTCCTCTTTATTCTCTGGAAGGGAAGTATCTCTGGATTTGAGCACAGACTTCGAAGTCTGCATCAAGATGAGACTTGATTTCTTTGTGTGGTAAACCGTTGACCCAAGAACGAGCCTTGTTGATTCTGTGCCAAAAAAGAGCTATGTTCCTATTCAGTGTGTCAGAATTTGGTGTCTTACTGCTCTCTTTGTGACTTCTATAAAGACATGAATCAGCTGCAGGGCAGAATATATCTTTGATACTGTGTTGATGATGTCGTATTTGTGTGCCAGTTCCCTGCCTTTATAGTTCTCTGTGATCAAATCTGGCTGTACACTTTCTGTCGCAGGAACTGACCTTCCTACATCCCAATCTCAGTGTGTAGCAACACGTGGATTCAGGTAGGGTCCCAGAGTGACCTCAGCCTTCCTCATCCTCTTTGACAACCATTCAGGCTAGCGCTTCAGGCTGTACTAGAGGCTCCATGTTGCATAAGCAGGAGGGGCCATTCTATTACTGACTGTGTTGCCCATGGGATTAGCTGGAAAATCCTGTTTTCTGACAACACACTTTTGTTGCAAAAGTAAGTGCAAGGCCAGCCCTTGACATCAGCCATGACAGTGAAGGCTTTTAGAGAGGGCTTGTGCATTGTTCATACCTCTTTTACTAGCAATTACTGGTAAGGTGAATTATTTCACTGTTGTTATGAATGTATAGCTTTGGGAAGAATCTGATGCTAAAAGCTCCTTTAGGTCACCGCAGTCACTGCAGGCACATTGAACTCACTGTTACAAAAGTACACAAAGAAGAGTAGGCTTCCTGCAGTGCTCTGTCGGCCTTGTCTGCTGTCTCTGAAGTATGTGAAAGGTTTGCAGGTTTGCTTGTCTCATGAAGAGAGGCTGAGCAAGCTGTCCTGTTCTGAGAGCCTGAAATTACTGCATGCTAAATGTGAAAAACATTTTAGCAGCATTAACACTGTATTAGCTCCCTCTCCTCTATCCACTCAGGACCTAGATGTGGCTTGCTGGATTTATGTAATCGCTCACAGGTATTTATCAACACAAGAAAATGTTTAAACGAAATGTTTCAGTGCAGGCTGACAAGGTTCCAATTTATGAAGAGCAAAAGAAGATAGGCCACACTTCAGTGTTTACCCAAACCTGCTATTGTGCTATAAAACTTCTCTCTTAGGGGGATGGATAGGGTTGAGGACAAGTCTGAATCTTCTTGAGTGCACTAGTGGTAGCTGAGAAAAATGGAATGATTTGTATGCTATTGCCTGGGATTCCCAAATTAAACTGTGCAAAGAACACAAGAAAAACAAGTAAAAAGTGAGGATTCAGGGTGAAAATAATCCTGTCCTTCACCCCCAGTGGATGACATACTGGTTAAATACTGGAATCACAGTAGGTGTTTAGAAATTATTCTTGTGGCAGACAGGAGAAAATAGTAGAATACAGAGTGCCTGTTTCTGAACTCTCTTCTGTTATTCCCTGCCACATAGTCTTAATAAATAAAATAATACTCAAATGTATTAAATAATATTCAGATGTATTAAAATGAGTTCTGACTACTCAGCTTAGTTAGGAACACAGAGCTGGTGAATGATTTACGTTTCATTTTGACTTGAAGAAAATCCCTCTTAAATTTACTGCAGTTTTCTTTTTTTCCTCTGGTCCAAAGAAAACCCCAAGTTGGTTGATTTGAAGCCTTACTCCTCAGTGTTTTGAATTCACTTCCTCATTACAAGGCTGAACTTTCGGGTAATTTGCCCGATTTTTGTTCTTGCATGTATTGATTCCTGTTGCTTGTGTGAACTGTTCTTCTCTGTTGTACTTCTAATCATCTTTTCATAGAGTTTTCACCTTTCTCTCCTACATCTTTATGGTATGGTACAGTTTGTGTTCCCTTGTTATTGCAATAATACTCAAGTTTATCTAAGATTGAATTTTTCCTGCTGGAGAATAGGTAATCAGACCTGCGCAAAGTAATTTGGACGATGTCCCATGAGTGCCTTGCTCTAACCCTACTGAAAATAAATTTTAAAATCAAATTTCTTGTCACAGCCACCTTGTTCACAGTTACCTTGCGATTACCTAAGACATCTGAATCTTCTATTGCTAACTTCCTTAATGAAAAAAGCCCTGCATGGATGGAACATTCTTTAAATGCATATTTAGAAAAATCTCTGTTACTGTTGTCAGTTCTGTCAGACTGGAGCAGATATCTTACTGTCTACAGAAGACTGTCTGGTAGAGCACTTTGCTTCAAATATTTGGTATTCATCTTTGTTCATTTTGAACATTTGCAGTTCTGTCAAGTGCCGTGTCACGGTCAAACTTCCTTCACTTTCAGCATTAACAACTTCTGTAGTCACGTGCAGCTCTCACAAACTGCTCATTATGGAGTGCACAATTAGCCACCTCCATGGCTTGGGACACTGTGAAACGCACAGAAACTCAACACATAGTGAATGATGAATAGAGCAAAACCTGAAAGTAGTATGGCAAGAGACATGGCCATAGGAGCAATGACCTGTCCTGAGTACCTGTCTTTCCAGGATAGTCAGAGAGTAATAACATTGTGTTTTGTGAGTTTGGATGGATTATTTCAGGAGGTGAGACTAATTCAGTTTTACAGCAAAAGCTTAGAATTTGATTTGTGTCACACATCCATCACTCATATTTTGCTCTAACCTTAGGGAATTCAGCAAAGTTATTTTGGGTTTATTGAGTGTAAATGGTACCAGTGTCATGTTCTTCCATGAAATACATAATTTGGATGAACTTCACAAGTTAGTGTTTCTGGTCTGGCATAGGGCTGTGATGTAGCTTGCAAATATAAACGTCTGACAAATCAAGATCTCAAAAAGAAAGGAGTTTTGCTGGCAGAGTTTTTGTCTTACGTTCTCCCGAAGGGGTGATTAGTATAACATGCAAAATGTTTCCAATTAAACTCAGAAAAAAAGAAAAATGCCAGCTTTTCACAGAGCTTTCTCCTGAGGACTCAGACCAATTCAAAGATTTACTATGGTTTAGAAATATTTCATTTGTGTCTACTTGCTCAATAAATTCATAGGGAAACCACCTGTGAGCAAGTACAAACCTTGAATATAAAGAACTCTAAAAGCTATATATGAACACAGGCATATCTCAGCTTAGATACATCTTGAGGTGTATCTGCCTTGGTCTCAAGTGCTGTTTACTCCATCTGGTTGTAAACCTATGGCACAAGGCAAAACACCATTCTGAACCCCAGTATACAAGAATGCTGTGAAGGTAATGGTCATCACCCATCTGTGGTAAAGAATTACTGAGCTTTATTTTGAAGACTGAGAGAACGAGAACAAAATTTTCCTCATGCTTTATGTGTGATCTTCCAGTGAGATGGTCCAGACTTGCAGCTTTGCCCCCATCGAAAGCAAACCAGCTGACACTTCTTCTTGTCTTCTATTTTGAGATGGTTTCTTTTGAATCCGTGACACCTTCTGAAAGGAACAGGTAACTGATGTCAGCTTTGTAAAGCTAAGGAAGCTCTTCATACTAAACCCCTGTGATCTAAATCTGGTATTTTATCTGTAAGCACTAGAAATATGTTCTGTGCTGTCATCAGTGAACTACTAGCTAGCAAAAGTGTTTCCTTCCCCACCCAGATATTTGAACCGGTAATGCATATAGAAAATAGCAAGTGGACCATTGGCAACCTTAAAACCCATTTATTCACAACATGTCTAAGTGGTTTGCCTAGAAATTCACTTCCTTTCGTAATACATAGGGAAAAGTCAAAATCCTTTTGACCTTATCTAGCTTACAGCAGAAAGCAGTACAGATGAAACACTAGATAAAAATGTTAAATAGCACCACTAGGTAAGACTAATATATTGTAATAGTTGCATTTAAATATTATTATTTTGAAAAAAAAAAAAAAGGGGAAAAAAAAAGTAAAGTAACACAGAATAATTTTCAGGTTTTAAAAACAGAGCACCCAGACAGGTCTTCAAAAGTATGGAATAATTTTAAAAAAATCTCTTTGTTTGGACTCAGTTTTACAAGGTGCTGCATTGTGTTTTGTATAGAAAACACTGCCCCTGTACTCTGCTTTGGTTAGGCCACACCTTGAGTACTGTGTCCAGTTCTGGGCCCTTCAGTTTAAGAAGGACATCAAGACACTTGAACGTGTCCAGCAGAGAAGGGCAACGAGGCTGGTGAGAGGCTTTGAGCACAAGCCCTATGAGGAGAGGTTGAGGGAGCTGGGATTGTTTAGCCTGGAGAAGAGGAGGCTCAGGGGTGACCTCATTGCTCTCTACAACTACCTGAAGGGCGGTTGTAGCCAGGAAGAGGTTGGTCTCTTCTCTCTAGCAACCAGCACCAGAACAAGAAGACACAGTCTCAAGCTGTGCCAGGGGAAGTTTAGGCTCAAGGTGAGGAAGAAGTTCTTCACAGAGAGAGTCATTTGTCATTGGAATGGGCTGCCTGGGGAGGTGGTGGAGTGGCCGTCCCAGGAGGTGTTCAAGAGGGGATTGGATGTGGCACTTGGTGCCATGGTCTAGTCATGGGGTCTGTGGTGACAGGTTGGACTCAGTCTTTGAGGTCTCTTCCAACCTTGGTGATACTGTGAAAAAATATATTACTACCTGATTCAAAGCCACAGAATAAATATTACATATCCTGTGCTTAGGGGTAGAAAGTTTTTATATTTAGTAGCTCTTTTTCCATATGTAAATACATCACAGTAAATTTTTATGACATTTCAAACTGTGTATACATACAAAACCACACACGCATATGAGCTCGTGAACCAGGGTTTTAAGCTCTAAACTTTGCACCGTGTTTGTTATAGTCAAAACAGGAAAAAGCCTAAGAAAAAAAAAATTCCTGTGGTCTGTTTGTAATGTCATACTTTAAATATTTCCCTCTGGCACTGAAGACTTCCAGAAATAACAGATAGCACTAGTTTTCAGAAGGCTGACTTTTGTCGTGTTCACAAACAAGTGACTGTAAGCAAATTGGATGGAGGGTGAGGGGAAAATAGAAGAAACCACAGCAGCTTCAGGCCCTTTGTATTTGAAAATTCAGTTTCTGGGAAAGATAGAGGCTATGTTCTGAGCAGAGTTCCAGGCAATGCCTTCTTTCAGCAGAAGTGATTGAGAATGTGCGGTATTACCAAACCGCTCAAAATAGATATGCAGTAGGTGGCCATGAGGGTCCTATAGACACATATAAGGAATAATATTATGTGAGTCCCAATTTCCCAAGAGTTTTTCTCAAAAGGCAAAAGCAATTTCTTGAAGGAGAAAATCCCTACAACTCTGGGCTGCATTATAATTGCAATTTTTTGAAAGCAACAATTTTATTTATCTCACTTCTGTCACCTTTCTTTTCTTCCCTACTTTCTTTCATACGTGCTTACTGCTGCAGGGAGTCATGTGAGTTGTTGACTTCAGTCCCGAGACTTGAGGTATACCCATGGTCATGTACCTGGCTGGTCTGTGGCCAAAAAGGTCAAACATCTTAGAATTTAGCTCATTGTTAATAATACTTACATGCTAAATTATTTCTTTCCGTACGTAGTCAAAACTCCTTCAGGTGAAAACAGTTGTTGTTTTTTTCCTTGCCCTTGTTATCCAGTACTTAAAATGAGCTTTTGATACTGATGATTATTACTTGGTGCTACTCTAATATTATAACTTGATTATAACAATAATAGAGCTGAATTCAAATGGAGTTTGAAAATGAAAAGTTTCTCTTTTGTATTAACAAGGCACACAGGACAAAGGTCTTAATGAAAATCTCTCATTGTCTTGACTTCCTATTTGAATACTGGCCAGCTATTCCAAATAAAGTGTGACATCTATTGATTATGGAAAAGGACCCTTTTCCCTCCCACTCTATTTATAAATTAGTGCTACTGTTGTATAGAAATGCTGTCCTGTATTCCAAGAAATCTTGTTAAATAATACTCTTTTATAAAAACAAACAAACCAACCAACCCACCAAAAAACAAACCAGCAATGTTGTTTTCTACAATGAAAATTGTATGGTTGATAGAGTGGTTTTGTTTGTAGGTATCAGGGCTGAGGTACTTGGCCTTGGGTTCTCAGGGAACTGTGGTGATACAAACAATAACAAATCAAAATACAGCTTATATTAAAAAGCATAGCAGAAATAAGCAGGCTTACAATAGGTACATATCAGATAGGTGTACCTTAGCTATAGAGCTAACTCTGTCAGGATATGGAGGAAGATAAAATTAAAAGAAGATGGGCTCTTTCATGAGGAAGAGGGCCTGTTACAGTGAACACTCCTGAAATCAAAATAAAGCTTGTATCTCACACATGGCCCTCATTTGTAAAACGTTTTTTTTTGAGAAGTAAGGCCAAAAATGGAACAGACGAGCAGTATAACACTTAGCAGTGATTACTTGGTGGTAGTAAGACAGGGTTGTAGTCTTAAAGGTGCTTCATTTTCAAAGGTTTCAGCTGAAAGATGAACCTTTGCCAGAGGTTTTCATTGCATCAAGCAAGAGCTCCACACCCTTTTGTAATTCCTGTGTGAGCCCTTGTTGGCAGTTGAATGAAGTCAGACACTGCTGAACATTGTGTTTATCAACTCCAGACCTGAAGGCAGAATTTTTCTGATAAGTGAAATTTGCCAAAGATTTATCATTTAAAATGGATGGTAGGGGGCTTACCTCATTAAGATCTAACAGAAAACAAAATAGGAACAAAACCCCCATTGTGTTGCAATACACGAGTGCAAGTATACTTGTCTGTTCAGAGTCCATCCATACCCTATCTGAGTACATATGGTGGTAGACAAACTCTGATGTTGGCCCCATCTCTCCTAATGGCTGCTAAGAGTTAAATGTGGCCCTTCTTGGGGAAGGTTTGCCTTGTCAGCAGGGGGCTATCTTAGTAATGTTACATATGTGTTTGAAAGATGGACAATTTAATATGGCAAGTATTCTTGTATAGGATATTGCTTCATTCTTTTGGAATCTGGCTGGAGCAAGACTGTGACTAGTAAATGGCCCAGTTATAGGATTAGGTGGTTTGTGCAATGAGATTAAACACAGAGCAGGTCTGGTACTTCAGTTATTGGGAATATATTCCTACTCTGTGGAGCACAAAGCTCAGCTCTGCCCTTCTGAGGAAATGGAAAAATTCACTTGGAAATCTTAAGTGCAATATTAATGTTAGGTGAGAGGTTTGTACAAGAGATTGTGTAGGCTTTCTGTAGAAGCAGCACTTCTACCTGATTGGTTATTGGATGTACTTTGCTTCCAATAACATCAGTCTTTATTTTACGAGAAGTTGTAATAAATCTGTTACACCTTAGACCCCAATTACAGCGGGTATCTAAAATGTGCTGCATTATGTGTAAGTACAAAGTCTAAATTAGGAGAGATTCATTCCATCCCTTACTTCCACTAACAGGTTTAAGGTCTTGACTTTGCATAGTAACAAGATTATAGAAATGCCTGAAGGACAATTCTTGTATAAACCCTAATGTCCCCAAGTGATTTCAAGTTGCCAAAAAAAAAAAAAAAAAAAAAAAAATAAATCCCTTTCATCTTATTATTAATTGTGTAATTAATGCATCCTGTGTACTGATAACAATAATGCCATGTAATTAATTTTTAAGAATTAGAACCTTGTCTTTATCCGGTCTTATGGTCCGCTTTCATATTTATAGCTGTTAATATAAATTCTCTTATCTAATTATAACATGACTGGTTTCATTGTTCAAAAGGAACTGTTCTTTATTATTTTATTGTGTTATATTTTACTTTATTATATTAATTACATTCTTTTCAATGTTCTTTGAAGAGACCAAAGAACACAAAATTTTAAGACTTCCAAAGCTCATCAGTGAAATTTCCTGCCGGTTTGGATAAGGTGTGATATTTCATTTGTTTTCCCTGTCTGTTTTTGTCTTCCATGATTATCCATTCTGTTTACAAAAAGGCTCAATTAGCATTTGAATAGTAAGCCAGAGAGCAGACAGGTTGAGAATTCTTATAGTACTGATTTGGCAGGCCTTCTCATCGCCCTCCCCCCCCCCCCCCCCAGCTTTTTCTTTCTCTCTAATCAAGCTGCAGTTATTAAAGCTAGAATGAAAGAACTGATTTTCTATTACCTTCATGTGTGCTGAACAGTGCCTTGCCTTGCTTTTTCTTTCAGCTATGCTAATTGGACTCAAAGGAAATACTTAGTTTATAATAGCAAACGAAGAATTCATTAAATTCTAGCAAGGAAAAAAGTCAAGCAATGGAACTGGACATGAATTTTTGAATACGTCCTCCCTTTCAGGTTACTTATCTTGATACTTACTTACAAATAGCAACAATGTTATTTAATTTTCAAACGTAATTCCTTCAGAAAAGAAAATTCAAAATCTGGGGGAGATTTCTTCACAGTAGCAGATATCCTGCGAAGTCAAAAATCAGAGTGGACGACTGACTTCAATGCAGTTACATAGGAGCTCCTAAAGAAAGCAAGCTGTACTGCTCTGTCTCTAGCTTGTGTCTTTCTGCCCCTGGGGTAAATCAGGAGTGACTGCATTGAAATCAAAAGACTTACATTGACAAGAACAGTCTGCAAAGCCTGGACTCGCACAAGAAAAAGGTTTTATACTAGGTTCCCAGAATTTTTGCCTCTGGTTATAGCTGTGTGTCTCCTAAGAATTGTCTTGCTCAGATTCCTCACTCAGATACAGTAAACGGGGGAAAGTGATTCACTATCTCATGATTTGAAAATGGAAATAGAGATTCTGATTGTGAACTGTTCATTAAAATCTAGATTCTCATGCTAAACAAAATGAAAGCCCTCTTGTCTATGAAAAAGTACTGTCTAAAGCAAAGATTCTAAAGTCTGGCTTTTAAGCAGTGCCAAGGTTTTATGCTAATTTAGTAGAATCTAGAAGAACTGGTATTGGTTATCTGAATATAACAATCTTCAGAATATGATCCACAAAATGCTTAGGTATCTGAGTAAACTACTTGTAAGGTAATAAGAATCCCACATTTAGGCTACTTGTTGAACCAAGGTTTTAAAATGGTTCATGACTTCTAGGAACTGGCAGAGGGAATTGCCTGGATTTCTTCTTACAAATGCCACTTAAACAAGATAAATTCTAGGAACCCGGAAAGCTAAGTCTGCCTTGTCTTATAGTAGCTTTAAGCTGCTGTGCTGTAACTGTCTTCATTAGAGGCAGACCTAAATTATATGGGTGTCAGAGCACTCAGAGTAATCTTCAAGATCTGAAATCTTTGATTGTTTCTGAGATACCAGAACTAAGCAGATGATCCTCAGTGATCTGTCGATCCATTGATATGTTAAAAGCTACACAAATTGAAGTGCTTTTATAGACAATGTGTTACCGGAATCGTTTCTGGATAAACCACAGCTATCCTGTATTTCTCCCAAGAACTCCACCCGAGGGTACTCTGATTCCGTAAAAAGCGTAGGTTTGCTGACAAAATTTTGCAGTCCATTAGCTGACATAGCTAGGTTGCTGACATACAGGCAGGCAGATTGTTTTGCTTGTGGAGGTGGGTAGATTTATTTAAGCAGTGGAAAGCCTGGGGTGTTCCAATTTCCAACAAATTTATGTCTTTTGCTTGCATAACATAGGAGCATAGACTAGACTTCAAATCTGCCTGTTCACTCAGAAGATGAAAGGTCACGTTTGACATTAGACTGTGGTTTGTGTGCAGAGGTGTCTCCCACACAGGGTTTGCTGTCTTTGTTCTAGGGAATAGCAAGAGCAACATTTTGAGTAATGAATTGCAAAACTAAATGAAATGTGTGCTGTATTCCTTTGAAACATTCGGTGTGTGGCAGAATCATCTACTGTTTTTCTTTTTGCTTTGTTCTTTCCTTTTGAGTGCTTCCTTAATTTGTTCATGCTGGGTTTCATTTCCAGCCTGATTCTGGACACATGCCAGAAAAGGTGCTGCAGGAACTTAGCACTCATCAAATTACTTTGCTTCATTTAGGCAGCTAAATTGTAGATACCCAAATCGTGATCACTGTCTCAGGAAAAAGATTTATTTTTCTCTCATGGAGGCACAGCTCTGATGAATACAATTTGTCTTTTAATGTAGGGATGCCTCACAGAGGTTGAAGATATGCCAGCATCCCTTTGCTTAGACAGGAAGGTTTTTCAGCATGTATTGAAATCTGAGGCAGGTGTCTCAAGTGGCTTGCTGAAGGTGTCTTTGCTGGTTTGTGGTATGGTTCGGAATCAAAGATCTCTGCAGTCCTGAGGAGAAGCCTGGTTGTTAGCATGGCAGTATCAGCACTTGACAGCCAAAATCAATAAAGTCTGAGTATTTTCACATCAATGTATTTTCACTGCAATGTGCAGGGTAAGCCAAGGACTGAAAGGTCTCTAGACTTGTGATACACCAGTTCTAAGCATAAGAAGGCTGTTGCTCCCTCTGGCAGTCAAGTGCATGTGTTGTCAGTACAGTCATCAGTAAGGTTATTGCGCCAGAATTGTTACAGTACACTGATTAAATCATTACAGCTGTGTTTGTAAGTTCTCTAGCAACCAACCTTGCTGGTCTCAACATATGCACCATAATACTGTGATAACAATAAGGGCAAGAGGTTTGTGGGCTTAAACACTGATATTCAAAATGTAGAATGTTAAAAATACCACTGGAAGCTTGAAGATGAGAAACATTTGAGCCTACTTAGTCTTTAGGGGTCTTTTTCTAACCTTTGGATTTAACTGTGAAATTTATTTCAGCAAACTCAGTTATTTCAGGTTGTCAAAGCTCTTCCAGAGCCCCTCATAGTCCCTACATCAGGCTGCATGCCTCATTCTGCACACAGGCAGGTGTTGCACAGCAGCTGAGTCCAAGAAGAATCAGTGTTTTGTCAGAGAGAGATGCTAGACAATGAATGGACTGAATAGAAAACTCTCCAGTATTTCTACTTGCAAATATTACAACTCTTTCCTTTTATTTTGCCTTCTAAAATCTTTGCAAGTCACTAAGAGCCCATCACCACAATGAAAATGCTGTTAAGATTTAGATATATAGAATTTATATTTATTTAAAGTGCATACTGGTAAATCTTACATCATTTATATTTTTGTGTATAATATATATCGGGTATAATTAAAGTGTATATACATAAAATATATAACTCAGATTATATATTTCAATGTTATGTTTACAGGTAAAATGAGCACTGGTCCCAGTACAGCATCACATTTGTTTAGATCAGCTTGTTGGGTTTCTTTGTGTTTTTCATGTTTAAGCATATTTTTCTAACGTGGCAACAATATTTTTTGCCCACCCAGATCAGCAGCAGGCAACAGAAAACCTGGGCATTTAATACAAATGGATAAATTCCTGATACAAACTGATCTGTTACTGCTGAAGTGAACAAACTACCTGCAAGTAGCTCGGTCTCTCCTGTGAGCTCAGCACAAGATATAAGGCAACTTCTTTCTAGCTCTGAAGTATAGCAGTGTAATAAGGTCACTTCTCTACCCTTTGGGATTGAGGTTGTGAACCCTTTTAAATCAGAGCAAGAAAGAATAAATCCTGCAAAACTGTTTTCAGCCGTTGCACTCCAGGGAGTTCAGACTCATAGGACTGGCTTTTGAGAAGTGTTTAGGAACCTAAAAAATATTTATAGGATTGTGAATGTCTCTTCTGCCAGCTGTGGGCATCTGAATGACCTTCAGAGGTTGGTCATGAAAAGGAGACCTGTGCCCTTCTGGAACAGCAGCTGGAGGCCAGCTGTCTGTAATGGCACTTGAGCATCAAATTTTGTCATAGACACCCGCATCTCGTGAGGCTATTTTTGAATGTTGCTTTCTGCATTGCACTGCAAGGAAAGTTGTTTTAAATAGCTAGATAATTTTTCTGATTGCAATTTGCAATCCACTGCATTAAACAGCTGAATGAGCTGACTCTTACTACAGTTAACAGAGATGTTCCTGGCCAGTCTTCCTATGCAGTAGGTACAGTGCTTACTTTTTAAACTTGCAAATTAATTTGCATTTGCTCAGAATCCCTTGCAAGGTAGCCAGGGTGATAATCAGCCCAGTCTGTGTTTCTCCAAAAATACACACAAAAACTGGCTATTTTTATTTATAATGGGAAAATGATCTATGGTTTTATTTAGCTGTTTCCTAAACAAAGAGTGCATTTGCAAACTGAAAATGAATACAAAACCAAATAAACAAAGTGAGGTCTTGCCAGATATGTTTTTATGAAATTGTCCTGGATGAGAATAAGAGATGAGATAATGATAGAGCTGAAGAAAAAATCCTCTGGAGCCTTTATCAAGAAGTCAGACTGAACTCCAGTTGGCAGCTGAAAAGACTCTGTCAACAATGGAGGTCCTTTTTCACAGGCATTTCTTACTGCTGTGCTGTCACCTAACACACCTAAAAAGTGGAAACATCCTTGAATTTGTTTCTGCTTTGTTTCTGCTCTCTAGACTGCTAAAAGCAGCTGAAAAACTCATGACAGTGTGTGCTCATATGGGCATTTTTTGCTGGGTTCAGTTTAGTGAAAGATGTTGATGAATTGCAATTTCATTATAAATCACGGCAGCCAGATAAAAATGCCTATAAACAGCCTCTGAGGAGTGGTGGAAAGCTACTTTCTACCATCAGGTGAAGCCCATTTTTCATATCCAGTTCCATCTGATTATCATCTTGATCATAGTAGTTTCTTACAACTACCTGAAGGGAGGTTGTAGCCAGGTGGGAGTTGGTCTCTTCTCCCAGGCAGCCAGCACCAGAACAAGAGGACACAGTCTCAGGCTGTGCCAGGGGAGGTTTAGGCTGGATGTTAGGAAAAAGTTCTATACAGAGAGAGTGATTGCCCATTGGAATGGGCTGCCTGGGGAGGTGGTGGAGTCACCATCATTGGAGGTGTTCAGGAGGAGACTTGATGGGGTGCTTGGTGCCATGGTTTAGTTGATTAGGTGGGTTGGATTGGTTGATAGGTTGGATGCGATGATCTCAAAGGTCTTTTCTGACTGGTCTGGTCTGGTCTGGTCTGGTCTATTCTATTCTATTCTATTCTATTCTATTCTATTCTATTCTATTCTATTCTATTCTATTCTATTCTTAGATCTGTCAATTAATTAACTTAAGCTTTCTAAGGCTGAGTTGGACTGAGAGTATGAGACGTAGGCTGTAAATACCCAGCCCAACTTTTAAAATTATTTTCTTACTCTTTCCTTACAGCCTATGGAAACAAAACTCAGTTCATCTTAAATTATGGATGTGCAGTAGGGAGGCAAATTGGTAAACTGAGAAAAAACATGGCTGCCTTGTCCTTGGTAAGATACAAGGAGCAGGAAAAATCCTCATGTAGCACAGTTTTCAAGATAAAGACGTAACTGTTCGAAATATAAAGGGAACATAGAGTCAAGTGCATCATTTCCTGATGAATTGTGCTGAACAACTGAAAACTGCTTTCAGTAGAAACCACCTTTTCAAAATGTAGGGTCTCCTTTCTGCGATGAAGTACACATTAGCAGTGCTAAGTAGATAAAGACATGTCTTCAATTTAGTGGTAAAACTTGCATTTCTAAAGGTATTCATGCACCTGTATGAGTGACAGCATTCATCATGACACTGATATCTCATGCATGTGGTTAATTTGACTGCCAGTGCTTTCGGTGGAGCTAATTGCAATAGTAAAGCACGTGAAAACCTTGGCAGTGCTGTGTGGTCCATAATTCAGTCCTATAGTTTTCACAGAGCTTTCGCTTCTAATGTACAAGGGACAGAAAGTGCAGTCCTTTCCACGGAGAACTCCTCTACCCACAGCCAGGATGAGAAGGAAACACAAATTTCAACTATTTAAGGAGGAAGTGTGCTTAGGTTAAATCTGGCTGCAAATAGAAGTTTCATTTCCAGCAAGTTTGCTTAAGCCTGGGAGGTGTTGTGATTGCTTTTACAAAAATGCTGATTAATGATCATCATTTACAAATAAATGTTTTCCCTGCAGTGCCAGTGGGAAAAATGCTAATGCTTATTACTTTCCAGCAAAAGGTTTTCAGCAGGCCTGTCAGCATAACTCAAAATGCTTTACAGTGTTAAGAAAGATTAGGCTGACAGCAAGCCATTTTCAGTTGTCACATGAACAACCTTACATGAGGTTTGTTTATTGAGCCGAGTGAAAATTAATTACATATATCAAAGGAAAAAAGTGTTGATTTAATTTGAAGATTTGTTTACCTTTATTTGAACAGCCTGAAAGCTCTTTTCAAGATTAAGTATTTTAATTAAGTGAATTAATAAATTAATGTGATTCAGGGTCATATTTCTAAGCCAGAGTTGTTATAACTCTAGAATAAATATTATTAAAGTGTGTAATTAAGTGACAATTAATTATCAATCCCAGAGCTGACTGTATCACATAAATCTTAATATTGTTTTGCTAAAGGGAAACACCACTGAAATAGTACAAGCAGTAGCTATTATTTTCAAATATGTGTTCTTTCAAAGATTGTGAAAAGGGAGTGAGTTATTTTCAAGTTTAATGCAAGCAGAGTTTCAGCTGCTCCTGCAAAAACTGGCAGATGGTAATTTATTAATATTCAGTAGACTATAATAGAATAGATAAAAGCCAGCAAAAGTTTGTAACAGCATTTCTCCTCCAGCAATAGGTAAAAAAAAAATATGCTGGCATTTAATCACAAAGAAAGAGGGTTGTGTGGTATTGTTCTAAATAGATTAGCTTTTCTGTTCTAGAGTGAGGAAACAGAATTATTTCTGGCTCTAATTCCTTCTTCTTCAGATAGGATTTCCTAGCTGTACAAGCCTATATTTGTTTCAGAGATCTCCTATCTCAGGACTCTGCATTCCAGCATCCTTGTATGTTTTGAGACAGTCCTGCTACTGAACAAACCCCTGCAAGCCAGACTTAGACTAGCATATATGTGACAAGCAGTAAAACCTAGCTAAAACCAGGCAGTGTTTGCACCGTCTGAGACATAGATGGTATTCATTCACTATGCTCAGACCAGTGAACCTGAAAATATTTCTTCATCTCTTTCAAAGATGAGGAAATACATGACGCCTTCCCAGCCCTTGCTGTGTTTTGATGATTGTGGCACTCTTCTGTGAGGAGAGAAATGTGAATTTTGAATCCCTTCAGGCAGAGCAAGGAACTGCACCAGCATTTTCCTTACCATGGGTGACTTCTTTATAAAGATGAGAGGAGGTATGCCTCTAGGCTGTTCTTTACCTGTCTTAAAGAAAGACATATCTCAGTTGTAGAATATAAGTCTCTCTCTTCTAAACAGGGCCGGTAGTGATGCTTTCTGAATACATAATGGTATGGTTTAGACAGCCTCAGAACAGAAGTCTGTTGGTGGGGGAGTCCTTGTTTGGTATTCAGATTGTCCTGAATTTCATTTTGAGGAGCTGAAGGATGATCCCAAGCACTACAATAAGAGCAGAGTGAGAGATTTGAATTTCACTCTGGACATCAGATACCTAAAAAATCTCAATGCGCTTTGATTCTCAATGAATTGATATCAGTGCAATTGCCTGCATCTGGGGTGTTGTGAGGGCAAAGACAATGAAAGATAGTGAGGTGCTCAGCTATTGAAGTAATGGGGCCATGGTGGGACTGCAGAGTGATGCATATTCTGAAAGCAATACGTAAAGGAGCCTGAGGATAACCCAGCTCCCAGAAGGAAAATAGAAATAAAAGCTGTAATACAAAGCTGTAAATAACTGAATTGCAATAGTCATACTTTTTTTGTTCTTTAGGTTCTCCATGTACCAGTACCATTGTTTCCTTATACAAGACAGAGTTTTTCTCTTGCTGTCAAGTTTGATGGTACCTACTTCAGTAAACTTCACAAGCTACTCACTGAGTTAAGTATATGGTGAAGAGGCAAAGAGGTCAACATGGAGTCAGAAACTATTTTACAGACCTTTCAGAAAAGTAAGGGAGAAAAAAAAAACCAAAACAAAACATACAACAAAAAAGCCATTTGGAGCAAATCTAGCATAAAATGTCACACAATGGTGCACATCATATAAAAAATGCATAAATACCCTGTAATAATGCTTCAGGTTATGTGATTTATTAATGGTCATGTGCTAATTTTTCAAAATGAAAAGGTAAAGTTAGATTTTTATTTTTTTTCAGGTGGATAGCCAGAAATTCATTATGCATTATTGCAGTTAGCAGGAGAAAATACTGATTGAATTGGCTTTCTCATAGTCCTTTAAATCAGAATTGCCTTGCATGCAAACTATATATATAAACAAATGCAAATCTTTCAGCTACAGACACCCACAGATTTCTGTGAGCCCAACCTTTATCTTTGCAAACCATGTTTATCTGTGACCTCTTCCACCCTCTCCCTCTTAGTAGGTACCTTGCCTTCCCTCTACCTCCACAGCATCTTGCAACTGCCTGGAACAGGAAAGTGGGGTTTGTTTTTTTTTTTTTTTCTTTGCTCAGCTAGGAGAAGAAAGGGAAGGATCTGTTTCAGTGATTTCCTATCAAGAGTGTGAGTCTGCTGGTTTTATATGCATGTAAAGCTTCCTGGAACAAGTCTGTTGTGGTAACTCTTGTCTCTTCTATTACAGAAATCAGCTCTTCTGCAGTTTGTCATGTTGTTAGTCTCTTGGCTTTTGATTATGTTCATTGAAATTCCTTCATATTAGAGCAGTTTTGGAGAATAAAAGTTCCAGTCTCATGCTCAAGAGATGAGACACCTTTGCACATTGCCATTTAAAATACGACTACTCTGTTCTTCTAAAGGCCAGTAAAGTTTGTATTCTGTCTCCATTATGGTTAAAACCCACTACTTCTTATACCCAGATACTCAGGATGAGTGATTTGGTGTCCTGTGGTAGCTATTCTTCCCTCTGCCTGCAATGTATTTTTCTCATCTTACTTTATCATAAGTGTTGGTGAACTTCAAAAAAAAAAAAAACCAAACCCACAAACTGAACAAAACATTCCAGGAATATCTACACCTGTTTTTGTTTTCATAAACTTGTAAATTCCCAAGTAATAGAGAGCAATTATGTTCTTTATGGTAGTATTTTAACACTCCAACTACGAAATTGTGTTTTGTGACTGGTGGGAAGGGAGTGGGGGAAGGACATGTTAAAGTTCAGAAGTTTCCAGGGTCAATACATGTATTAATTGTTTTCAAAACACCATATGTATCTGGAGCAAAGGAGAAGTATGGAGGGAGGAATTTTGCACTAATCTTATTGTGTAGATAATCAAGCATCAAGAGATTGCAGTGAGATCAACCTAAGGGATGACCACTTTTAGTAAGGCACATTCTCAATTACAGATCAAATGAAAGAGATGTATGGTGAAAGTAATCAGTTGGCAGATTTCAGAGAAAGGACAGTGATTATTCAGCATTAAATAGATTTGCTCTTGGGTTTCAGAAAAGAGATATGATATAGAATTGTATAGAGGGAAGGGTGAACAATCATTTTTAGATTTGCCCCTTGGCAGTACCAAGATCCCCTTTCAAAATAGACTTATATTGGGAACTTCTCTTAGCTTCTACTATATGAAGATTTATAAAGACAAATGAGACAGGAAATTAAAGGATTGAAAAGAAAGCCAAGGTAAGTTACTTACTGAATTCATAGTGAAGGGAAGAATAAGAGGCAAGTAGGTGAAGAAGGGTGCTTCTCCAACTTCTCTAGTGCTAGCACAGACTTATTAATCTGAAAGGAATTATTATTATCCTCATTATTAGAGGAATCTCATTTTCCTCAGGGATATATTTTGGTATTCAGTTTAGAATAGTTCTCTGATAACACATTCCACTTCTGCTTATGGTTTTGTTCATGAGAAAAGGACAGAGTCACAATCTAATTAGACAAAGGTTGCTGTAAGCACACATCTGTGTAGGTGAAGTTGTTTTCCAAACAAGAACATTTTCTGAATAGGGGAGAAGATTTTCCTTTGGAGAAACTGGGGGGCAGGGGGGAGGGAGGGGTTCTTTTCTTCATTCAAATATGGAATCAATTCAGATAATAGAGGAAAAACTCAGTATTAAATCTTCAGGAGTTTGGCTACTTCATGTCTTTGTTGCTTATGAAACATGTCTCCAGTTCCATAGGTTTTAACTGAAGCAGACAGAGTATTTCTGTAAGACTGAGACTCTGTGTACATAGCTAAGCCTGTGTTGCGCTCTCTGCACACTATACAGATCCTCCTGATGTATTTGTAGTGTAATATGATAGTAGAGGTCCATCTGCTTCTGCCTGTTGTGCTGATGTGGGCATTCATTCTTCTAAGTGAGCAATTTCTGCACTCTGATCCTTGCCAGGATCACAGTCCTGCAATGTTGGGTATGAGACAAAATAAATAAATTACAAAGTTTATAGAGAAGGCCTGAATGTTGATTGAAGTACAGCTGATGTACAGTACTGTGGTTATCGTAGCATAGCTTCTAGAACTACATGATTGTATCAGGATCTCACGTTTAATTTAAAGCAATACTTCCAGCTCTTATATTTGAAAAGGCAATTTTGATTACATGCATCAAATACAATTAAATATAATTGATAATGTGTTATCAGCTTGCACAGTATCTGCTTAGGCAGAGTTCTTTCATCTCAGACTTACCCCCAGGACAGTTCCAGTCTCCTGCTGTACTTCAAAGGACTCACCATACCTCTGCTCTCATCCTCTATTGCTTGCAGGGCTTCAGTTCTCTTAGCTTCTGCAGGGAAACCACATCTCATAGATATGGTTTGCTTTTTTTTTGGCACAACTGAGGGCAACAGGTTCGTTCTCTCACCGTTTATTTCTAGCTATCCTAGCACTGTGTCTCTCTCAAGAAAAAAATAAAAAAGCTGTATAATATTCATACATCTGTTGATTTCCAGATATGCTGACAGCAGTGCACTAAAGCATATGTTTAGGCCTGACTTTTTAAATCCAGGTCTTGGTTTGTGAGATTCCACATTCCCTTTTATCACATTTGCAAGAAAAGCTTTGAACAAAACAGTCCATGGAGCTATTTGCAGCTAGATGTCCTCAGTTCAGCCCTTCTGTGTATTTTCTTAATGATCTTTGATACTATCCAGTGTATAGCTTAAGTAAGACAAATGCACTCTGCAAATACATGTTTCCATAATGAGGTGAGCTATGAAAGTTATTTAGCCAAATGATAACTTTTATCAATTTGAAGGTTTAAAGCCACACTAAGCTGCTTGATCTTAGCTTGGTGCTGAATGTAACTGGAACTTTTGCCATGTACTTTAGGAAGTAAGCAAAACAAAATGTCATAGTTGTTTTCTGAGATCATAGATTTCCTCATTCGTTTTGTGCTTGTAGAATGAACTTCCATGAAAGCTTTTAAGAAATTAGTACATGTGGATACTTAAGTGGAGAATTCTGTGTCTAATAGTTGGAGAGTAAAGTTCTTCATATATTCTTTCAGAGTGTTGGATGCAAGGTGCCAGTAGGCATTTTTCCACAATCAGGCAAGCCTTCATCACTTCAACTGATACTGCTGTCCATACTGTCAGTTGAGGTCTTGTGTGTTGTTACATGAAATATTGATTCATTAGCAGCTAAACAAACAGCTCATTTCCTGTATGTTGTTGAGAAGCTATTCAGCAGCAAATGTCAGTACCATGTTAATTCCATGTTATAAAACAATTTTTGTAAGTTACTATAGCACATGTAAGTTCAGAAAGAAAAGATCAAGATACAATGCTACTATTCAAGTGTTTAACATTTCCTTTTTTGTGTAAGCATGGAAATAAAAAATATTTTTAATTTGCCATTGTTCTTTTAAACATTGTAAGCATATATTTGCCAAAATTTTAATCACAAAATTATCTGTGATTTTTTTTCTTTTAACTGCACTCAAGTCTGTTGATCATCTGTTAACATTTGAACCAGCTAAGATAAGCGAGAATCTTCAAGAAAAGCCAAACTGCAACAAAGCGCAGGAAGACTTTCTTTTGCTTCCATAAAATAGGGTCTAGCATTTTTTCTTCTCTGGTCTTTTTAAATGTCAGCTCATACTCATCAAAACAGGATAAATAAAATGTTATTCTGCCTATAGTGAGAGATGTTTTCATGTCAAAACCCACAGCTGTTACACCTTCTTCTTAAGTCTGCTTTAGTATGTACACTTAGGGACTCTCCAAGGTGACACCAAAAGCTTTTTAAATAGAAAATTAAAAGTGTGTCATCAGGTAGAATATTTCTCTATCTGAGAACAAATGAAAAGTCTTTGTACAATCCCTTAGAAAATAATCCATTTTCCTTCAGAGCATGTGCACAAGTTCAAGAAACTTTTTACCGTCGTCCCTCGTATGGTAAAACTGCAAGTTTTGGCGTTTTTACTTTAAAAACGTGGGTAACTTACAGCGAGTTTAAATGCTTGCCTGCATTTCTGTGGCTGAATGTCATTTGTATGCAATATATATGTATTTGCATGTGTTAAAAGTCAAATATGCTTTGTGCAAATAGTGTTGTGTATGGAAATGGAGGAAGTTTATTCTCTGTGCTGTACAGTGTGATGCTGGAGATAAGCAATTCAAAGGACTTCTAATATTTGTGCTAGTAAGCACACACAGTCAGTGATTAAACCTGCTGGATTTTAGGAAGTCCTAGTTTATTGTATGGCTCGTTCTTCTGACATAATATGAGAAAGAAACAAATCAGCAGTCAGCTTAATGTAAGTGGTTTCCTTCAGTTTTTCTCTTTAAAGTGCTCTCTAGCTTGGAGATGTCACACAGTAATACCTCACTACAATGAATTATAAAAAGCAGTAATTCAGTGTAAGCTGTAATCACGGCGTTCTGATTAGCACTCATAGAATGATATAAAATAGATTTATCTATACATTAGCATGTCATGAGGTGCTTACCAAGGTAAGTTTTTAGTAAGTACTGTCCCTGTTCAGAAGTATGGAAATTCATGACTGGTTGAATCTATTGTAAAACAGAGAGGTTTCCTCAGTTGGTTCAGTCCAACTGCTTCAAGATATCTAGATAGGAATAGTACAGTTAAGAAGTGTAAGATTGATAACTTGTAAAAATAGTCCAAAATTTTTATGGATCCTCTAGTTCATCTGATAGGCAAGGATTCAGTCATGTTTTCTCCCTTTTTGATGACGTAGGGAACTTAGTACTCTTGATTCCACTGTGTGTTTAGCTTCTCTTTCTCAATGAATGTCTCCATGGTTAGTACAAGTCCTAATCAACTTGGAAGCTTTCTTTAGGATCTGTGAATTAAAGAATTACAGTTTTCACAGCTGTCTCTTCCCTGAGAGTGGAATGCCTACCTACACAGTATTTCTTTCTTCTGTGATTTCTTTCTGTGCCTTTCTAAAGTCCTAAATCTGCGCTAGTACTTTTTGGTTTGTTGAAAGACCCATATGAGTTTGTTCTTGCTTCTTTCATTATCCCTTACCTGCAAACAAGGAGAAAAGGCCCTCACTGCTTTCCCTTTACCCACTGCTATTCAGTTGTAATGAATATACCACCCACCCAAATGACACATTTTCCAAGGACTGGGATCATAGAGCAGAAAACCAGCTTTTTCTTTCTTTTCCTTATCACTGAATCAAGAGAAGGTAGCAAGGTGCATCTAGCAATGTGGATTTGGGGGGCGGGGGGAGAGGGGGAAAGTATCTACAAAAATCTCTTGTAAATGAAGGAAAAAAAAGATTAGACTTCCTATTTATTGGGAAAGATACTTTAGGAGTTTCATAGCTCTTTTACAATTTATATTGTAAAAAGTCATTGATCAAAAATTTACGAACAGTTTGTACTGCAGGTGTTCTCATTCATGCAGTTTTTTAACTTTACACTTCAACAAATTCTTCCTGATTTTGTGGCAATGAACTTAAATCAAAGATAAAAGATCAGTCACGTTTACTGTAGAAGGGAAAGTTTCTGTATCAGGAGCACTGGCTGGACTTGACTAGACCACCTCCAGAAGGGGATCTCTTCTGAAATAAGATGAAAAGTCAGACTACTTGCTCTTTCATGTGTCAAGGAGGGTAAAATTCTAGTGAACTGTGCAGTAACTGTCTATTCCCTACTGTGTACTAAGATTAAAATATCATTTTGACTGTGATCGTTACCAATCTGAAACTTCAATAGGTGTTCCTTAGAACTGAAGATGCATTCATCTCTTGTGCCACACAACATCCAGCTCTTTTTCTGCACTGCTTTTAAAAAGATCACTTACAAAATCTGATGGGAGAAAAGTGTGTATTGGTTTGGATAATATTGTATTTTACATATCTCTAAATAACATTTGCCATAAATTCAGGTTTCTGAAGGAAGAAGTATTACAGGCCCTAACTGAGAAACGTTTTTGCAGCATCTGTAAATACTTAATGTAGCAGAAACAGAGAAATAGAGATAATCCACAAATTATGGTGCTTGGGATTGGGAGATTTAATTTAGAATTATAAACAGAAGACAATGTTTTTTCCTCTGTAAACACAACAGTACCAGCCTGTGCCTTGAAACACATGTAGATATTCACACAACTGAGGTAAAAACTGGGGTCACTGCTGCATGGTAGCATTAAGTCAACTTAGAACGCTAATTTGTTGGGTCAAATTAAATGTGCAGTGGAGGTGGAAGGTAACAGAGAATCAACCTTGTCTTTGTGTACAATGAAATGTCCCAGTAATGCCATGTCATGAAGCATAAACATTGCTTGGTGTATTAGTCTAGGTAAGTGAAATTTCTGAGACGCCTTTCCCTCTGCTGGAGAGACGTTTGCATGGTCGAAACCAGGAATCGAAGCAGTAGGTGTTAGAATAGCCAGCAAAGATATCCCACTAGTACCTGAGCTACACTCATCTATCAGGGCTGCTCATGTTAATCAGCAGTCATCCTAAACTAATTCCATCTTGAGTGTTTGTAACTTCTACTGACAGGATAACACCATTCCCTACAACAGGATAACACCAATAACACCATTCCCTACAAGTTGAATGTAGCTTTTTTATATTCATACTATTTTGGGTTTTTTTAAATGTCACTGAAATTATCTCAGAGGAGCAGATCTGACAGGTCAATCACTTCAGATGGTAACTGTTTTTTGTTAATTATACAGAAATTTAGAAACAATTGTAGAAAGTCTTTCCTCAGGAAGAATTTCTCTCTTTATCTGAGAGTAGTTTCCTCTCTTGAATTTTTGCTGTGGGTTTGTGCAGATAACTATCTCTCTGCCGCTTTGTAAGAATAACTCCTTGCTCCTTGTTCAAATATGCAGCTGTAAATAAGAAGAGGATATTGCAAATAAACAATGCTATTCCTTTTAAATAATGCAATGTGTGTAATTAGGACAGTGCAATTACAACAGTATACAGCTCTCAGTATAACAATTAGGATTTTGGCAAGATGTAATTTGTTCCAATGTAAATGTTTTCCCTCGATTCAGAAGATTCCCTTGAGTTGTTACAATAATAAGGCTATTTCTGTGAATATAAGCAGTTGTACTGTAGGTTGCAATACACAAATCAAAGAGGACAGCTATGTTATAATACGCTATGGGAATTATAAAGTCAAAGTAAAATGATATCAATACTATTTTCTGAGGGGGAAATATGTCCAAATATCCTCTTTCCATTTCCATTATAATCCCAGAGATGTCAAATGCTTTTTCCAGTTTGTTTTGAATTTACTTCAAAAAATAGAAACGTTCCCTTGTGTTATGCTGCTGCTGTGTTACCCTGTCCTCCTGGTGGTGATATCTGACTACTTTCTTGTCTTTCCACTGTTTATTCTTGGAGATAAAGAAGTGCTATTATTGTCATTTTACAGACGAGTAATTCAGCTGCGCAGAGCAAAAAAGAGATCTGCTTTAGATTCCACCAGAAGCTTGTTAGGCAACAGGATTTAAAATTTAGCCCTTCCCTCTTCCCATCAGCACCCCCAGTATCAGCTGCCCGTGATGCTCTTGGAACACAAAGGCGCCATAGTGCTGTTGCACTTCTTCCTTATAGCAAAGCCAGTGCTTCGTCCAGCTCCCTTCATCCAGTCGAGCACAATCAGTCCCTCGTTATCTCACTCACTAGTTCACAATAATTTCTTTAGCAGTACAGCATTAAAAGCTCATACATTCCTCACAGGAGTAAAAAAAAATTCTTTGCAAGATCTGGATGTGTATCGCTGACCATACTGGTGGAAAAGCATTGGGAAGACAGATCTTTCATATTATCTCACAGTTTTACATTTACTAATAATTTTCCAGGGCTCAGTTTCAAAAAGGGTGATTTTTTTTTTTTTTTCTGGTGGAAATAAACTGGACAGTGCTGTCAATGTGCAGTCAGGTTTAGATCTGCTGATTTAGTACTGAAAATGTCTGGGAGGTGTAAGTGAAAGAAAGAGTGTGATTACTCAGTGTGGATGGATGGAAGTGCTCAGCATGTTCCATGATAAGTGGTTTGTCTGAACTTGGTTTTTGAGTTTGGACTTCGTCGTCTTTGTACCCAAGTTTACAAAATTTAGATGATGTTCTTTGCTGCAATGTCCTATTATTTTGCAGGCTGCAAGTTAGCTGAGCCTGAGTTTGCAGTTACCAGTTACTTGTCGATATTGCAGTGTACTCAATGAACACAACCCCCAACAGTAGTAATGTGCAATGATTATAGGGCTAGGTGCTGTGATAAGCATTGTCTGGTTTGGTTAAGTCATGGCTAATGAAACATCACAGCTGATTAAGCTGGCAAAAAGAGCAATTCCCTATCAACAGGCTTCATTTTCTCGTTGGATATTCAGATATTTTCATCTCTGTTTCTTAAAATGCAAGATACAAGCTATGAAAACAAAAATATTCTTTTAAATTATAATTCACACTGGAAATCACACTCTGTGATTAGTGGCATGTTCTAGAAAGAGTTTCTGTCTTAATTATATGTACATCACTACATTTCTTCCCCTGAATTCTAATGAGGTAAAGAGTAGGAAGAAAGTACAGGAAAAAACCAGTACAACAGACCCTCCATAAGTGCAGTGAAACTGAATTGATATTTACATTCATTCTGTAACCATACTTGTGCCTCTTCCTGAATAACAGCAATGGTGATCAAAGCAGAAAGGATCTCTGAGCTGGTGCTTTCAAACTGCTCACTAATCACTATAATTCAGCAGAAAATAGGAACAAAACTGCCCCAACAAACACCACAATCATTGCACTCTGAGTAAAAGGGACTTTCACCAAATAAAGCTGAAGCAAGGTAAAGATTGCTCTATTACACAGCATGTCAAAGTTAAATACAGGTCTAAATCCATTCAAAAATTTAGAACAGTCAGTTCCCAAGCTAGCAATGAGCAGAGACAGGCTGCTTTGTTAAGTGAATAACCCTTCCCGGAGCCTGCTGTGGCATCACCACTACTGACAGCAGAGCTGTGTTTCTACATAGGCCTATTTTAACCTTGCCTCTGCTAGCTTTGGTACTAAAGTGATGTTTGATTTAATTAAATGCTGTTGCAAAGAAGACCTGTGTGCCTACAGCACATTTACCTGGAGGAACTCTGGTTCTGCCTTCTCTTCAGTTTGGTATTTTTCTGTTTATGCGTGAAAATGAAACTGCTTTCAGACACAAAGCTGAATGGTAGCCAGGTGCTTTATAACTGTGTTAGCCTGAAGCTCTCATGAGAAATATTTTTTTTCTGGAAAATAAATTATAACATGGCTAAGTGGTGCCTGACAAAGCTAAACAGGAGCCACTCTGCTCTATTGCAAATTCATCCACAGTCTCTCGGTGGAAAGACAAATAAAAGCACTTCATCAAAATCAGTCAGAGAAGCACAGGAATGCTCATAGGAGACCACTAAACTCTAAATACCAATCAATTTCACCAACTTTTTTTGTCAGACTTGCAAGTTCCCTTAAGCACTGTCATCTAGAACTACCGGAAGATGCTGCGTGATATGTTGCAGGAATAGAGGGGCAAAGTAGCAGGTGGAAACCCCTCTCTGACAGCGCTGCTCAGCATCTGTGCAGATGTGCCAGCACACGTCAGGAGCTACTGGAGGCAGGTCTTGACTGACATTAAGGGTTTTGGAACCAGGCCTAAGGGCTTGTAAACCTTCTGCTCCATTTGAGAATTGGGCTCACATATTTTACTGTATTGGCTATTTTTCAGTGACCCAAGCATGTCCCAGTGGTCAGCAGGCATTTTTGTTGCATACATTGTGAATGCAGACAGTAACCTTTAGACTTTGTCCTTGAATTCAGAGTCACTGAAATATATGATGTAGAGGGATTTGCATCCAGACATTTGCACTGAACCTTTTTCCTACACAAAGACATCCCAGTGTTGTTTCACAGGCAATGGGATGTCAGATGTTATGAGAGTGCTGACTTCCCCCTTGCTGCTACCTTCATCCCACCATTCTTCTCAATCAAATGCAGAAGCAGTTTTGAGAGAAGCAAAACTTTAAATTTAAACTTCTTGCCTGTTTCTTTAAGCTGTGGTTATGTTTTCACCACTATAAAATTACATTTTCCAGGTCAGAAACGTATTTTTGGAAGTTTTATTTAAACACTCTCAAGTCCTATAAGCACAGCATAATGGACAGAGATCAAAATTGCTTTCCTAATGCACCCGCATCCCCCACACGTGCTATGTGTGTGTGTCAGCTTGAATCATTGTTTTGCCTAGAATAAAAAGTAAAGGGAATTCATTGAATAGGCTATGAAGCAGGGAATGCTACATGATGATGAGGTCCAACTTAACTGAATTATTTTAAAATAATGCTGCTCTTCCTGAGTTGTCTTTTCTCTTCTCACTTTTCTGCGTCTCCCCTCCTATTATGTTACTAATAGCTTCCTTTATGCTCAATTTTTTCGCATTCTTAACCATTTTCTGTCACCTTGTTTCCCATTTTACTATCTAGATACTTCTCTGCTGTTCCGTTTCATGGTTTCTTTTTTAGTTCCATTCAAAAGAAGCCCTCCACCCTCCCTTGCTTTCTGGAATTGGAGATCAACCTGAGCTCCACATTTGTCTTCTGGGACAAATCTTGTCTCTAGACTTCTTGGAACAAATCTGATTTTGTTTTTGGAAATTTGATCTGGAAATCAAATCTGATCTTGCTTTAGTCAGAAAATAAAATCAAGTCAACAGTAGTTTCCAGCTGTTCTCTGCTGAATTCTGGGTTTTCAGTCTCAAGGCCATGTGCATTGTTCTTTGAATATCCTGTAGAGCACATTTTGTAAGAAGAGGCTTGTGACTGCTGTATGTCATATGAATCATGAAAAGGTGAGGGACGCAGGAGAGGAGAAAGTTACCGTGAGTGCTGAAATATTCACCTGCCATGCTTTGTAGTTCACAGTTTCTGCATCCACTTCCATATACTGAGCATGAGGAGAGTTCTGTCTTATGCACGTGTTGTTGTACATAGTACATAGTGTTGTACAAAGCAGTACAAAAGCTGTCACTACAAAACAACAGTGCTTCTGTTTTGCTGGGCTTACAGAAGGGAAAGTATTCAGATGGATGTTCTGCTGTGGTACAATCAACAATGCATCACAGTTCTGTATTGTTTTGAATAAAAAAATCTGTTGATCTGTATTACTGTTGTCTAAAAATTAGAAAAAAGATGCCCACATTTTCTGTCGCTCTACAGGATAAACAGTACGTAATCTCATCTTAAAAAAGACCCTTAGTAGATGGACTGGAGCGTTTGTTGATAAGCTCTAGTGTCTTTATTCCTTTGAATCCTTCTTCATGTGAGGGTAATAAGTCACCAGGTGTTGGATTCTCAGAATTAGAGAAGCAGAGAAAAACAAATTGGTAGTCTTCTTGCAGAGTAGAACTCTAATCACATCTGACACCGATTAGCATTCGTGCTGATAGCCCTTGTTAGGACATAGTTGAAGACTGAATTATGTGTCTCAACAGTGCAGTCATCATTTTGCTGAGCAAAATTTAACTGGGTGTACAGCCAAGGACAGGAGCACATGTACAGAAACTTCAGCTTAAAACCTCTCCTTGAAATGAACCTGTTTCTTCTGTCACTGTATTCCAGCACCAGTGTGTGTTCAGGTCCAGTTCAGCTTCATCCATTGTCAGCAGTGGGTAATTTTCAGAGAAAACATAAAGTGTGAATCCCCATCAGTTAGAGTTGAACATTAATTGTAACATCAAATGTACCTACTAGGGTTAATCATTGCTGAAGACTAAGAAAGAACTTGTAACTCACTGAACATTTTTGCCTTGCTTTAGCTGGTTGTATAAACTCAGAAGAATCCTAGCAGGGAATATACATGCCTTCCAAAATATGTTTAATTGGTTAAAGTATGTATTAAATTCCTATAAACTTCACATACATCAGGACTTATGGAGAAGTGGGGTAAAGGAGAATAAGTTACTCTATCTTTACCATCTAAAAATGTTGATGTGTATTTTCAGTTTCCTGGAATTCACAAGGCAAAAACTGCTATGCTGACAAATATCTCCTGGACTTTTTTCAAGTGTAGCTTACTTAAAACCCAAGAACTTCTTGGCCTGTCTTACCTTCTCAGGTCTTAAAACATATCTACGCACTGAAATGGTGTCAAGAGACACATATTGCTTAATTACAGAGAAGTGTTTTAACAAAAAATATGTTTCCCGTGCTTTCTTCAGATCTTAATTGTTCCTGCCAATTCTCTACTACCATCTGTCATAAGCTTCCATTTTTCTGTTCAGCTGAAATATGAGTGCAATACTGATTCCAAAACATCATAATAGATTCTATGTCCCTTTTGTACAGCATTTTCCTGCAGATAACTGTAGAGGCATGCAAATGTCACTCAGTGTTGCCAGTAGCTTTGCCAGTCTTCAGAGTCAAAAAGAAAAGCTCATCTGCTAGAATGGCTTCTGACAACCTCATCTTTGATCACTGGGACAGTTTTCAAATTATGTGCGTTCCCTCCAGTTCCAGGGCAATTTTATCTCTCTTAAGTTCTACAGGGGAATTTTGAGGCTCAGATAGTTCTGGTCTTGACTCAAACATTATTCTTTTCTTTGTCTCAATTTCATCTTAATGATGATATTTCCTCTGTGGTTTTGGTGGCTTAATTTTTTCAAACAATCGACCAGAAACAACTGCTGGTGAGTAGCAAGCCTAAAACTCAGAATAGTTTCTGTAGAAATAGAAATTACGTAGTTCATATTAGTTCATCTGTTGTTCCTAGGAGTATTTTTCCACATTTCTTATTGCATGGCATCAGTTCCATCATTTATTTGCTATATAGCTTGACTTGGGAGTAAGTAGGAGCTTCACCTGTACATTCAGTCTCCAGGGGAGGAACACATCAGGCACAAGTGCAGCTGGCTTTAAACCAAAGAGATCTCTTGGCCTGTCTTAGCTGATCAGAGATAACTAAATGAAAATGTCAGCTTAAAAGAAATGAGTGGCAGATAGAAAACACAAACCAGGTACATCTGGGACATGATTTTGAAATGTAGCCGACCAGAAATGACTGTCATTTGTTCCTGCTTGCTGACTACAGACAGCCTTTGGGGAAATACATCACCTCTAGTCTTTCAATTAGTGGGACAAAGTGTGTGGATGTCACACTGAACAAATCCAGCCACATTTCAGAAGAGGTCAGTAGAGTAAAAGAAATCATGATGTCAGTGGTCTAGCAAAAAACTTAGGGAATTTTCCTCAAGGTGAAGTTATAACAAATCAGCAAGTTCTGCTGGAATCACTATGATAGTTTTGAGAAGAAAGTTGTGTTGTCCAAATTGGGATCTGAGTTCTCCATCTGTTTATGAAGTGCACCATGACTGCATTAGAAGACAAATTGTGGTTTTAAGCTTTTTCATCCCTGAAGTGTCCAAACTCAAACATGTATCACTGTGCAATTCAGATGGTGGCCTTTTGCAGTCATGGACTTCAGTAGTGAAGTGATCAGGTGGCCAGAGTGATGTTAATTTGCCTGCTAACAAGCATGCTCATACTTTGCTGGTTGTGATGGCAAATTCTGGTTGTTACTAAGATGGATTTGAAGTCAAACTGATGTATAGAAATGTAATGATGGATACCGTATTTTTCTGAGCATAGCAGTGTGAACATTTGCTGTCAATTGTATTAGTTACAGACCCTGAGTCTCTTGGCAGTGACTCTGGGTTTGGATGGACTGGCTAAACAACTTGCTAAACAAATGGTTTACAGTCTGCATTTTGCAAATTATTTTGATTGTTCAGTATTGTTTACATGATTAGTGAGTTGCATAGTTTTATTATTTCTGCTCTCTGATTGGACTTATTTATTCAGGGGAATAAGTAGCTCATTCCAGCAATATTGTTGGATTTTGATGTACTATATAATACTGGTATTATCTTGGATTTTAGACAGAACTCTAGATTTCTACTTGCAAAGCTGCCATGTTGTGTTTGATGATTCAGACAAATTATTCTCTACAATTACTGTTGAACATTTAGTCACTAATGAATGCTAAGTTAGATAAAATGCAAATTTTGGACCAAATACACACATGCATATTTGCACACACATTCCCTCCCCACTTTGTATCCTTAGATAGTGGATCTGATTAGTAAATCAAGCTGCTAACATATCATTATTATCAAAAAACTTGTGTTTCCATGTAATTAGGTAGCAGCAAGTAAGTCACAAAACCTGGCTTTTATTTTGATCTTTTGTGGTATTTGCGATGAAATAGCAAAGATCAGATAAATCTGTAGAAGCTGGTGGTACATATCTCAATAATTTCCCTACAAAACATTTCAGGTAAGCTGAAGACATCAAAGGGGAAAAAATATTCTGGGTATGCTGCAGCAAACATGTGCATTGTGAAGGTGAATTCCTACAATTTAGTTTTGTAAAAAAGATGAGTGAAGTAATTTTCTTTTCTTCTATGCAGGATTTTTCTGCCTGTCACTCATGATCTGTGTCATTCTATTTGAGTGATTCTTTGGACTGCAGCAAATGCATCTGCCTGCCAAATCTTACTTGAAACAGCAGCAGTTATGCTTTCCCTGCCACTGCCCCATCTGATCTTTGCAGAGGTCACTGCCTGCATATCATGAAGGCAAAATGGGGCATGTATTTATCCTTCAGATGCTGAGGTTCGTAGTCCACTGAAGCTTAGGGTCTGTACTTTAAATTGCACACTTGAGGTGATAGCAGAGGCACCTGCATAAAATCTAACCTCCATCAGTGGGGTGGGACCAGTAACTGAGAGCAGAGTCTCTGCAGTTATTCCCTGGAGGCTTCAGGAGAGCTGACTTATATGAGCCCATATTTTTCAAATCAGCTGTTAGTGGCCTGCTGGATTCCATGTATATGATCTTCTACTGTGTTGATCGTTTTGTTTTGTTTTTTTTTAGTGTAGAGATGAGATGAAGTAAGAGAGGGTTTTATTGTCATATATAGTCAATGTTTGCTTTGAAATAAATCTCTTTGTGCTGGGCATCAAGTGCTGGGATTGTGAGCATCACTTTGTACTATTACTAGTTGGAAAGAAAATTTGGAAAATATTTTTATGCTGCTAGTAGAGAGAGAGGTTATTTAGCTCTTAGCTAACTGTTACAATCAGCAAAGGAAAACATACCAAACATCCCATATTATACAGTCATGATGACCAGGATCACAACCTAATTAGTGGGTTAATGGGACATTCAAAATAAAGAGGAGGTGGTATGCAAAAGGAGTCTTTATCTGAATGCAAATGCAATGGTACTTCTATCTGGCATGCTTACAAACATAGATTGTGCTGCCGGATGTTAAGATACTGCACAAGTCTTAGAGATGAAACAGTCACTAGATGGATCTCTCTCTCTGTGCACTACAGGGATGCCAGAACCTTGCCTAAGGTTAACTAGCAGCCACAGAGAGCTGTAAATGTTTCAAAACCCATGGATGCTATTTCTTCCATTATTGTTCGAATTATATATCCTCCAACTAGCATTGCAGAGCAGTGTTATTAGTAGCAAATCAGCAGCACCTTTTTTTGGTGGGTCAGCTCATGACTGAGTGGTTTGAGTTTAGAGCAAGCATTAGAGTCCCCGTGCAGCACCTGTTATTGTTTGGTACCAAAATGTGTGTGAAATGCATAATACAGATGAGGGATAGAACGAGATGAGAAGGGATGTCGTGACTTTATTGTCAATAATGGAAAATAACATCTAGATTTGGCTTGTTTGTCCTTACTCTTATGCCCATGTGAGAGCACACAGGAAAGAGGGCATGGGACGCAAAGTATAAATGGATGAGAAAAGGGAAGAATGGAACAATGTGGGTGGCAGGAAACTTGAGGAACATTAAGATAAGGGAGTAAAACAAGAGATAAAAAGTGAGTAGTAACATAGTAGTTGCCAATCTCTTTCCTTGTGTGCTGTTGCAACCATTACTGAGTTGTCTTCACATTGTTTTAAGATTCAGAGGAAATACTTTTTCATTCTACAGAACAGAATCTGATGTGTAACCAGACTGAATGACTTGATGGATGGCAATGATAGAACTGGCATTCATGACATGGTTGGACTCAATCTTAAATGTCTTTTCCAGTGTAGGCAATTCTGTGATTTTGGTGTGTCTGATATTAATACCCCAAATGTCCAAATCCTCTAAATTTGAATGTGTGATCTGGTAAATGTTTAAAAGGGAGATCATTGGGGAAGTAGGGGGAAGTTGCTCTTCACTGTCCTCTCTGATCTGGGCGTGGGGTGTTTCAGACCCTGTTGCTGTTCTGCTAGATACCCAAAAAAAATCAAAATATAACAAAGATTCTTTAGGTCAGTATATCTTCTATCACTGAATACTTGACCACATTTTCAAAACAGCTCAGAACCCAATCTCTCTTAAATGTCTCCTTAGGCATTTAAGTGGCTATATGAGAGCTAAGTTCTTTTGCATTCAGATCAGTCATACGTTAAACATGTTTGGGAATTCTCCCAATGCTTCTGAAACCTTACCATGCCATTCTCAAAAACAGTTATATAGACTCAAATATAAGAAACCTCAAGTGTGAATCATCCTCTGGAGCACTCAGCTGAACTGATTCTGCAAGGTAATGTTGGAACCAAAAATATTAGTCAACATAGCCCACACTTCGTTCTATTGAATTTACCAGTTCATATCTGCTATGTTACAGCTCCTTAACCTGAAGTTCTACTGAGTACTGCAAACGTATTTTTAGGCTCCTATGAGTCCCTTGGAAATGGGATGAAGAGACATACTATTTTCTAAAACCAAAGAGAAATGACTAATAGCATGTTCAGCAGGATGCATCATACCTCACAAATTAACTCTGTACAGGCCTGGAAATTTAATTTACATGTTAAATATCTGATAATTTTGCTTTCATTTACTTCAGCACTGACTTCTGTGCCTAAGATATGAACACTTGAAAAATAAAATACACCCATGAGCTGATTTATTAGGAAACTAACAGAACCCTTTCTTTTTAAAGTCCTCAAACCTAAGAAAAGTCACTGATAAGGCTATCCTGTATCATAGTTGCAAATAGACATCCTCAGCAACAGGGCAAGTCACAATTCACCCTCAACATTAAAGCAGATTTCCTACTGTGATGACAAAAGAAAGGTAACATCTCAGACTTCTTTCTGGAGAGTTTAAGCAAAGTAGAATCTATGAAAAATACAGAATAGCCTGTAATGGATTTTTAAATCAGGAAAAAAACTAAGTCCTCCTCAAAGAAGAATTTCTTCCAAGCACAAACTTCAAAGAATATTTAATAAATAGAAGACATGACAATCTCTCTTGTGAAAGGAGCAGCCAGCTTGAAAATGTCTATTTCCACTATCTGATAAGCAGTCTCAATGGCTTCAGTTAATAGGGATGTTTCATATAGGAATGCCATTTAAAAGAAATCAAGCTAAATTATGAGAGGCCCCTAATTTCTGAAGAGTTGGATTTAACTGATTAAGTGCTTAATGTTATAAAGCTGAAGAATGCTATAGAATAATTAGTCAGTGTGAATACATGAAAAAGAGCAACATCTTGCACCTTAAATGTGCTTACAGAATTTACTTCTGAGGCTGAACTAGACTGTAGGAAAAGTAGTGATGTAAACCATATTTCTGTTTACAAACATTCTGAGTTTCTTTTCCATCGTTTAATGCTAACTACATATTTAAGCATGCAAGTGTTGTTTCAGAATATATTTATTCTTTTTATATGATAAATTAAATGAGAATTAATATACGGTTCTGGTTCATCTAGAATTCTGCTTCCATTTATCATATGAATTACTTGAATAAAAAGGAAGCAAAACAAACCTTTGCTGTAGCCTTAATTTTAACCTCATGGCAAGGGGATTGCTCAGCAGAGCTCACCTATCATCATTCACTGCAATAGGTACATTATGCGTTTCTCAGGTCAAGCCTAGGGTCGTGCTAAAATTATTAAGATTAGTAGGTCCTGGAATCTCTGGAGTGTACTTAATGGACTAGATTATACAAAGCAGTAGTTTTCGTTTAAATGTTCCTGTACCCCAAGCATTATCAACCACTTTAGCCAGGAAGTTAGAAACATTTTTATCTGGTGAGCCTCTGTGAGCAGCACTTGAAAAGTCATTGGTCTCAAACTTTCTTCTTGAAGAAACATTGATGTTAAGAAAACTTGGAGGAAACTTTCAAAATTCCTTTATCTTTTATTATGATGAAACAGTGGTAACCCCCACCACCTATTCCCCCAAACGATAACTTCTGCACACAAACAGAACTACTTTCTGTCTTTATGCAAAGCTTGACATGAGAACAAAAGAAACCTTTGGTAACTTTTTTCAGTTGTCACAGATTTTTATGAGGAATGGCTATAATGTTAATTCCATTTCTAGAAAGAAACTAACAGTAAAGAGAAGGAAATAGTAAGGTGACAGCTGAATGAATAATTTCCATAAATAAATGAATTCCCATCCACTTGGTTCCTGTTTGTACTTCCAGCTGTGAATGGATGCAAAAATCTTCAAATGTATTTACTTCAGTTTTTAAAGATTTCTTTAGCAAATAATTTATTATTAACTATTGAAAACATTGCAATTGGTAATTTCTCCTGGTTAAATACATTTCATATTCCTTCATGTTCAAATTCAGTGTTGTACACAAGTAACCAAAACAGTGTAAGTTGCGTACCTAGCAAACACACAAAGAAACACCTATATGTTAGTGTATTGCAGGTAATTAAGCTCAGGCTTCATTTTCTTTGTTCCAATTGCAAAACAAACCAAAAAGAGCAGAGACCCCACAATTGTATGTGTCTGTGCTCCTTAGTTCATGCAGATTTCTTTCTGCCAAGATCACCTGGATGAGATTCAGGAGTGCTTTGACGTTCACATCTCTCATTCATACTGTAAACTTAACATCAAATGTATTTATTTTGTAAATTTAAAGCTGACATTCTCTTTGGTACATTACAGTGCTGAAATGTATCAGTCACACTGAACAGAATGAGTATTATCGACACGTTTTGCATATTTCCATACACAACAGAAAGCTTGTGGCTGCATAAAGAATAGCTAAATAAAATGTAACTCGACAAAGAAACGTCACTGAAATGTAGAAACAGAACAAACAAGCAAGGGCTGAAGCAAGGGGAGAATGCTATGTGTGAAACAGATTCGTGCCCAGGTTCTCTTCCTGGTGCAGATATAGCAACCTATCACATAACTGGAAAAACAGAGTATGTCCACAGCATTTGTATTGTTTAAGTAGCTGTTTCTATTCTGGTGCAGAAACAACGTTGCAGTAATACTGCAAGGTATAAAGTTGACCAGATTTGACACTGCCATCCTCACTCTCCTGAGTTGGTGCCAACTCTGAAAATAGTCAGGTTTTCTCAGGTTTTGAGTTTTGTTGTCTTTAATCCGAATCACTGCAATTAGAGCTCCAGCATATATCACACGTAAAATTGCTAAGGCACTTCCTTTCTGTTGCCAGTTTTCATTTCTTTGTGGTGACTTTTTCTTTTTTTTCATCGGGAAGACTGAAATCCCCCCTTCCCCTCCCCCATATTAAAAATGTTTGGAGTGAAAGAAAACAGGGCAGATATACTTTTCACTGCAATTTAAACTGAAACATGCTATTTGTCTAATCTTGTACTACAGCAACTGGGTTCAGGAATGAGAGAGGCATCAAGATGCCACTTAGTGCTGAGTAAAGGTCTGGAGAGTTCTGTTAAATATCAGTCAGATTTCCCAGTGTTCTGGGCCTTGCAAATATTATGCGTATGTACTCTAAGAGTCAGTATGACATTACAAAAGAAAAGCAGAAATGTGCAGCAAAAGCGCCATGGGTCTGTTGGAGGAGAAGTTCTACCAAGTGTGTTTATAGTTGTGGGAAGACTGTACTGTGTTATGAGGGTAACAGTCTAAGGAAACTGCCTACATAGCACAATTGCTCCCATATTAGCAGGAACATTTAACTATGCCTATGGCTTTGTCTTGGGCTGTGTATCAGAACTTACCAGCTGATTTATACTTGTGCTGATTCTATAATACAACAAATAATTTCTACTCTGCTCTTCATAGTTTCATGCATACAAATGTGACAGCAAAACATTCTACTAAGGTAAACAACATCGATACTTACTAGATGTGGGAAAAGTATTTTAGAGTTATTCATTTTCCTCTTCCTCTTTTGACTGCATATCAAAGTCATGCTTAAGTACAGTGTGGTGCTTTTAGGCTATGTCTTTAAAATTTAGTTACGGATTTTGATCAGAAAAGTAGAAAAATATAAATAAATCTCTCTTGGGTGTAAACAGGAAAACTAAAGATTATTCTAAGCAAATTCATTGGAGAAATATCTGCTATAAGATTGGTGGTACCAAAACAATTTCTTCTCTTTTCTGATCTCTTCTCTACTTGCTTTGGGCAGGAGAGATTAATCTGCTTCTCGCTGACCTTGACTGTGTTGTTTAGTTAAGTCTAACCCCAGCTTTCCCTCTGCTTCTTTCTCTCTTGGGACAGGGGAAGGGGGCACTGTAACGGCTTTCCTGGTCTCTGACCAAGGGAGATTTCATGTTGTTTGCTAATTGTAAATATCTGCATAATATTGTAAATACTGTATATTTTGTACATATTTGTTGCATTCCATTGTAGAGCGGTGTTTTGCTTGTAAATACAGCTTTTCATTTGCTTCCAACTGAGTTGGTCTGGCAAAGTTAATGCTGGGGGGTGGGCGGGGAAATTTCAACCCACTATATACAGTAAGAGCAGTTGTTGACCTATATTTTTGTCTGATACGAGGATTTCCTGAGGCTACAAAATAACAGGTAAAATGCTCTTAAAACTACTTAATGAACCTAATAATTCATACACCATGTTGGTGCTATTAAATAAAGCAACACAGTACAAAGGCAGAGAGAGACACTCTTCTGAAAAAAAACTTGGTTGCTTTATCTTCTGCCAGTATGATTATGACTTCAGCATATTTAACAACATGAACAAATCTTTTCTAAAAGCAAATGCTAACCTTGAATTTACAGTTTCACCCTTTAGCCTCCAACTGCATCAAGGATAACAGCGTATTTTACAATTTCTTCACTGGTCCCTGATAAGTAATAACTGCCACCAGAATCATTAAACAAGTTAAAGCATTTAACTTCATTATAGTGGTTCTTGTTAGTCAGGCGCGGTGTGCCATTATCAGACCTTTTACATCAGTAGAAACAATTGATAAATCTGTAATAATTCTGTGTCTCAAAGATTGGATAATGATCCCTTGTAATTCTGTGACATGACACACACAAAGTACTGCTTTTCAGTGTGTAATTTCTCATTTCAGAGTACGTTAACCAGACAGAAAAAACCCTGCTTTCATACAATCTGTTCAGTGGAATGTAAATGAATGTGGGGAACAGTTTCTTAATAAATGAGCCACCATTGTGATTATTTTCAGTAACATTTGCTGTCTTAATGGTACCATCCATCTAAGGATTTCTACATTTATCCTGTTTATGGGATGGTTAAAACCTTTATGGGGGAATCATTAATTTCCTTGCAAATGTCACTGACTTTGAATTCTTTGATCATTCAAAGATTAGCCCAGCCCCTGTCATCAGTAGTCTCTGATGAATTCAGAGTGATTTGCTTTGTACATCAAAGGCATAAAAGGACCACTCTGAGTCTCAGTCTCTTTGGCTACACTTTTGAAGTCTCCTGAATACACATGAGCCATTTTGTTACAGGAGAATGAAAAGCAGAGGACCATTGTGTACATGGTGGTCAATGTGCTGCTGAATTTATGTTGCCTTTCATCAGAGACATAGTCTGCCTCTGGAGTATCCCTGTGGGTGAAGTTCATGGGGCATGACTATAATGACACTCATGAATATTAAAAAAAGAACAAATTCCTCAGATATCCCAGTATGGGATATTCAGAATTTTACCTTGTGTTGCAAGGCAGCAAAATACATCTAACTGCAAAGTTGATATTACTTGTTGAAGTCTGTGAAGAAAATAGATGTATTGTACAGAGCTGAGAAGAGTCAACCTCTTCATTGTATACAAGTTTTTAATCTTTTTTTTTCTCTTCCAAATTTAACTATATTTCCATTTTGATGTAGAGAGCAAAAAATAACAACCCCTGAGTATTTTATGGCATTTTAATAGCAACTATCTTTATGTGAAATGTGCACTGTAAATGTCTTTGAATAATCTTTATCCTGCAAACCAGCCTATAAATTAAGTATTTTTTTTTCTAGGTTTTTTTTTTCACATATTTTCACAACATTTATTAAAAATAAATAAATTAAGAGCTTCAACTTTCAAGCATTACTACATATATTATTCCATAGTTATAATCTCATGCATTTATAACATTCATGTCTTTAATGCCTGTTACAACTGCTGATAGGCAGTTTGATTTTGTAGAATTGCTGAGCCTTTTCCTTCAAAGAGTCTTCTTTCAATATTGAAGTTATGGAAGAAGAGCTTTGAGGGTTCTAAGGTACAAGAAAAGAATTGTGACATATTTTGTACGGTTGATATGTTGTAAGGTAATAATAGTAAGAGCATGCTAGACTTCACGGAACAGAAACGGTAATGATGATCAACAAAGTACAAGTGTAAAGTGCTGTGAAGAAAAACAAGAATTACAGAACACCAGAAGCTGTAGAAGGCTGAAAGCTTCTGGTGACTGTGGATAAGGATTTGGTAAAGACCTGTGGCTGAGAAACGGCTCTATTGTTTGTTTGGATATTTGGAGACTTGAAGTCACAAATAGGTGAAGCTCTTTTCTTTTACATGCTGCAAATTGCATTTGGATACTCAACAAATAGCTGCTTAAAAATTAAAATCAGTGTAAGTCCAGTGTTGTGCATGGACTGCTTGACAGTCTTTAGAGAATGAAAAAAAGCAAAACAAGGTAGAGGGTTACTGAAAAAGGTTAAAGGAGTGTTAATTCAAGTTAATGAGGTGAGAGCAAGAAAATAATGCACACAGTGAAAGTAAAATTCAGATGAGTATTACAGTAGGGAATAAGCTGCCAACAGACACTGGTGAGTCTATTACCATGAAGATTTTACACTTTGTGTAAAATGAGCAAAACTCTGGAAAGAAAGAAGGAAGGACAGAAAGAGAGGGTGTGATGTGACTGGTATTGCAGAAGGTGTGAAAGAGCAAGGTCTAGCAGGAGCGTGTGGTCTCTGTAGCTCTTGTCATTCGCTGTTGTCCCATGTGTATGGCGGAGAACCTTCTTGTACTGGTAGATGAAGCTACCTATTTGGCTGTGGCCAGCTCTGATTTTTACATTATTTACATATCTAATTCTTCAAATAAAAACAGAAGCTGTGAAGAGAGCAATTATATATTGGGATTTTTTTTTTGCCATATTGGTTGAAAAGTCTTTGTTAGAGTGCAGATGGCCTTCTACCAGTCTCCCAATAGTCTGCATACTGCACTCCCATGGGCCAAAGCATGTTCTACTTGAAAAGGCAGTTTTCAAAAGGGAGCACATGCATTAGATTATAGTGTCTCTCTGTAGTGCCAATACGTGTTTTGAATGATTCATTATAAAGAATTTTTTAGGACAATTGTCTGTGTCAAGAATTAAAGTGAGCTTTCTGCTGTGTTTGCTGCTCAGTGGGGTACTATTGTAAATACTACAGGTGCTTGAAGTGCAATACCTGCCTTTCTCTTCCAGAACCTCTGAATATCTGGTAGTCTCTCACAGTGTTACAACACTGACAGTTAAGTGGAGAGATTTTTATCTTTTTAAATGTTTTTTGTTGGTTGTTGGTTTTGGGGTTTTTTTGGTTGGTGAAACATTAAAACAAAGTGTCTGCCTCCCTTTTGCTTAGATCCTTCAGTGGCTGGGTCAAAGGAGATGCACACATGTGCACACAAACACCTATAAAAGAAAAAAAAATCAATCATAGACTCATAGAATTGTTAGGGTTGGAAGGGACCTCAAGGATCATCTAGTTACAACCCTCCTGCCATGGGTAGGGGCACCTCCCACTAGATCAGGCTGCCCAGAGCCACACCCAGCCTGGCCTTAAAAAACCTCTAGGGATGGGGCTTCACCACCTCTCTGGGCAACCTGTTCCAGTGTCCCACCACCCTTATGGTGAAAAAAATCTTCCTAGCATCCAGTCTGAACCTAGCCATTTCTAGGTTTTCGGTTTTTTTTTTTTTTTTTTTTTCCTTTTCCATTCCCCCTAGTCCTATCATAAACTGACATCCTCAAAAGTCCCTCACCAGCTTTCTTGTAGGCCTCCTTAGGATACTGGAAGGCAATAAGGTCTTCTTGGAGACTTCTCTTCTCCACTCCGAATAGTCCCAACTCTTTTAGTCTGGATGCAGTACGCCGGAGAGGAGTGGAGGGAGGAGAATCACCTTCCTCAACCTGCTGGCTATTCAAAGCAAAATTATTGCCCTCTTGCACCCCAGTACGGTTTGTTCTTGTGTGTCATAGAGATTTTAGAAAATCCCTCTGGAGTAAAGATTTGGGAAGCTAATTTTCAGTTCTTCCAATTTTCATTTTTAAATAGCTAAAGAACATTAGTACAGGAAGATGTCAATCTTCACCAAAAAAATGCGTTATATGTCTTCAAGTGCTACATTTGGTTAGACATCTTTTACTCTGCCATGTTGTTGAGGCTATACCACGATGCTGAGAGAGCTCTGTCTAGTCAGAGGAAGTGCCTGCTTTTCACAGATACTTTAATATTAATCTGTGCCTTGTTACAAAGGTGATTTCCATCATTATTTGTGTGTGTGTGTGATCGCTACAGGATGAAAAATGCTGTAAAGCTGTGGGGATTTTCTAGCACAGATGCATTTAGAAAGTGAGAGTTGTTCTGCATTGTTTAGAGCAAGACATTTTTTGATTGTTTCCATGATGACTGAATGCATCATTAACCCCTTTATTGTTGACATCCTACAGAGACCTGATATGTAGTCTTAATTATTTTTAAAAGCTACTTCATTGTTGCTTAGCTGGTGATTAAAAGTAAATTAAAAGATGTCAATGGCAGACTACTGTTGTTCATTAGCAGATCTAAAACCCTAATCATTTAGTAAGGGACTAATTTTCACATAATTTTAAAAACAATAAGTACAGTGGTGTAGAAATTATTTGTGCTGCTTCTACCATTTAATTAACCAAATCACCAGAGAGGGAGAGTGTGAGAGTGATTATTTTCTATTAATCGAACTGAGAAATCTAAAGTAGGAATCACAGTCAAAGCTCTTAATAATATTCCTTAGAGCAATAAGATGAGTTTGAACTTCAAGTGTTGAACAGCGTGGAGGATTCTAGCAGGGGACAGTGGGAAGGGCAGATGCATGAACAAGGAGAGCAAAACACTCATTCATAATTTTTCAGAGACAAAAGATGAATTATGCTGTAGGAGGCAGTGATGAAGTATATAGCAGAGCCCAGACATAAAGTGTAGAGCTACTGAAAAGAAACCATTTCTAAAGAAATATTCAAATTGGTTGAAATTTGTCCTTTAAAAATTACTTTTTGCAAAAATTTCTTGAGTTTAGAGAAAACAAAACCTCAAATTTGTTGAGTTAACAATACTGCAATTCTCAGCACTAGTTGCAGTTAGTGCTTAGGCTTCCCTTTTTGCTCCATTTTCGGGCTTTGATCTGGCAGATGGAAGTTCATGTCGTGAAACACAGCAGTGATTGTTGAGTTTGAAGCCCTGCATCCCTCTCATACACTTCAGGTAGGACTGATCATCATAGGTGGTATCAGAGAACTCTCACTCCTGTGGAAGAAACAACCTCTCCATGAAGGAGCTGGTACAAATGCATAGCCAAAAGAAGGTTTTAATATACTTTCAAAACAGTGGTTCAAATATTTCAGCTTTAATGTATTATATGGACATTTTAACAAAAACAAAGGTAAATTAACACACAGATTTGGAAACATTTTAGTTGGGATTGAGTCTAATAGTTCAACTGATAAAAAAATCCTGAATAATCACAGAGAAAAGAAAAACCTCTTCATTCCATTGACTTTTTAATAAGAAATCATAACTATATAAAAAGACTTTATTCATTAAGTCCTTTCTCAAACCTCATAAAAATATTTGTATGATTTAGCAATTCACCCAACTTTCTGTTTCAGTTTACACAAGATACAGAGATGTTACAAACTGGAAGTCAGATGCAGAAATACACCTCTGTGCACCTAGGGCTGAACATAGTGCCATTTGGTGGGGTTTCTCTTATGAGTGGGAGTTCTTGTTTTAAGGAAGAGAAAAGCCATTTTTGAGCTCTGTGTCTTCTATCTTCCTGCTTACAACTGTCTCTCATAATAACCTGCTTCTCTTTCTTCCATGGCCCTTGTTTGTCAGTCCTGGCTGCACATGGATTTCTAGGAACTTGCTTAAAAATGAATCAAAAGGGGCAGAAATGCAATGTGAGCAAATGGATTCCTACAGGCAGGTGAAAAATATCTGGTAGTGCTGTTCCAGCTCTGCTGCTGTGGATGCACTTTTTTAGGAAAAAAACTAGACACTCATACACCAAAACAAACAAACAAACAAACAAACAAAATCTGAAATAGTAAAATGAAATCTCTAGTGTGGTCGTCCCATGTATGTAATCCCTTAGATGATGCTGTAGACAGTGGCACTGAATTATAAATGCTGGATTGCCTGTTCTGTATGGTCTCAAGCAGATAGATGTGTTTAGTTTCAGGGAATTTGTTCTTCGCAATTTTCCTGGCTAATAATTTGGACGCTTCTGTGTGTTATGTAGGTTAAAGTTTGTAAGTGTAGATTTATCTATATTTTTATATGTCTTATTAGTGAATCTCATTTTTTGCTCTGTTTGTTATGAACATCAAAAATTAATGGGAAGATTTATCAGGAAACAAATCCTGATTGTAGGAACCATGGGTTCATTCTAACACTACTGTAGGATCTTTCCATGCCTACTGATTTCCTTCCCTTTGTAATCACATACAGTGTAATTGTTTTTTATTTATGGAAGCTATTTGATAGAATGGGTTAGTGCTCAGCTTTAAATGAGTTTTATATAAAAGTAGCAGGCTGAGTCAGTAAAGAAAAAAATGACCAGATGGTAACCTCAGTATGGGATAGAGATGAATGTGAATCTAAAATGAAGAATGTCCCAAATAATGAGGGTCATTGGAGAGTAAGGTGGTGTGTGCGCTTTGTGGCTATAATGCATTAATGTATGCACTTCAGTAAGCATGATGCATGAGTTCTCAGTAGAAATTATCACAGGATCAGTTTTACATGGGAATCAAGTGCTTTAGGTGCTTTAATTATTTAGATTGTGTATGTGAGAGAGAAAAAATATTTGAATTTTGTATTCTTGCTTGTGGTCTTGGTATCAAAGCAGGAGAGAGGTCAGCTGGGGAAAAGGTCCTGTGTGACCTTCCCAGGCATAGCGCTGTTGTGGCAAAGGTTATTCTCTCAATATCTCTTTTACTTTCTACCCATCTAGATGGTCAACTGCTCAGTTTTGCAAATGAACCAACTCAAATTGAAGTTGTAAGAACATTCTATCCCACCTCAAAGAAACAGAAAATCTGTCTGTCCTGCCTGTTACTCATTGTGTGAAAAATTACATGTGAAATTGACGCTGGGGAGTCTGTCTCTAAAAGGACAAATTACAGCAGTTTCCCTTGTGTAGTTACCCAATTCTTTTGCCCAGAAGGAAAGCCAAGTCAAAAATGTTACTCTCCTTAGTTTTAATTTCTAGCCCTGGTGACAAAGAGAGGTGGTGAAACACAAGGCAGCTAAATCAATAAGAAAGGAAATGCCGGTGCTATCAAAGTGATTTGCCATGAGAGATTTGCTGCAGCTTGTATACTGCTTAGAGCTCGGTTTGCTAGGTTGTTGATTCTGCAGAAATTTTAGGTACAAGCCTTTACTGATTGTTGCTCTTACGCTAGTTTAAGTCAAACAGCTACACTCAGGCCCTCCTGGTAACAGAAATCAAGCACTTTCCAACTTTGTTACTTGAAACAGTAACTGTCTCAGAGGCACCTTTGCCCTGATGGTCCCCAGTGATGCTCTGCACTGTTTTGTGTCTTTTGTTATTTTGCAGGCAGATGCAGTTGTGTTAGGACATGCTTAGTGAAAGTGTAGGTGCAGGCTGAAGTGATTCATACAATTCTTTGCAAATGGAGAAAATCACTTGTGTCTCATCACAAGTGAATGCTCTCTTCTTGTTAGGAAGGCTAATTTTCAAGGATCCCGATTAAACAAGTAAATTTCTCCAAGGATAATCTTCTGCATAGCGCTTTAGCAATGTGCTCAGATTAGGATTGATAATAACCTTGTTTTTTCCAAATTATCCACTACATTTAGTAGCAACCTCTGACCCATTTAAACTCTTCCTCTAAACTCTCTAAAATTCCATGAAATCTAGTATTTTAATCTTCTGGATTATGGAGTTCAGCTGTTAGGGTTACTTCCATTCCCCTGAAATTGCAAGGCTTTGTATTTGGTAGTGGCCTTAACAGGTAATTATGGACATGCTTTATCTGGCACTTTGTTCTGGGGTTGGAGACCACACAGGGTGGGATTAGCTCCGGTGTCTTCAAAACCCCAGCTGATTAAGTGCCCGTTGTCTCTAAATGCTTTATTTTGCAGGGCTGCTTGTTCACTGTTTACTTCTGCCAGAATGCAGTTGGAGCAGGCAGTGTACCATTACCCCCACTAGCAAAGTGAGGTATGAGACTTTTAAAAGAGTGAGCAGATTACAGCCCATCTGTTAAGGCAGAGAATTTATTTAGAAGAATAAATGTGTGATCCAGACGACCAAAATCAGAGCCATCCAGATAACACCCCAAAGATTCGCCGTCTGCCTGGTGAGCCAGCCCCCTTTGGGTGGTCAGGGATCACACGTTCTCCAGCTGCATGTTCTTTCTTTCTGCATTCCAAGTAAGCAAAGCTTTTAGCTAGCATCTTCGCATCAAAAATCCTTTCTGTTTAGCTGAGTGCATGTGGGCAGCTCTCTAGCTGCGTAAAGGTTGCTAAATATACAGGTGGAAATCAGGAAAAACTCTTGAATCAAGGAACTTAAAACACAGAGGGAAAGTGTGCATTTTCTCTCAGGTATCTGAAAAACAAAGCTAACATAGTAATAACTTGTACTTATTTTTCTGCCTGAGTTTCCATGCCATTCACGACACTTGCTTGATCTGTAGGCATGGGATTCCAAGGAATTTAAGGTGTTTCCATGTCTCCACAGAATCTGGCACATTGAGTCTCCTTTGGAACACAAATCTGTCAAACATGCAGTTTGCCTTTCTCCCACATGCACAGTCCCACTTCCTCTTTAAGGCTGTTCCTGCAGATGTCCAAGTCCTGGCTTGGTGAGAACAGGGGGGTTAAAATTTATTTTACATGGCATGCCACTGGTATTTTGGTACATCTTTGTTTTTATTAGTGCATGGCTTGTTTGGAACTTCAGCATACAGAGGAAAACAGAAGACAGACTAATCCCAGCTTCAGAATGAAATTAACTTTCAGTATGGGATCATTGGTTCTTAGCAGCTCCTATCCTTCCTCAAGAATACTGTCAATTTCAAATATAGCACTAAGAAAGCTTAAATATCTGTTGCTAATTCACTCCTTTATCTATCTATCTACAGAGATATAAATATTGGAGAAGCTTTTCCTTAGTGTGCATGTGACATGTTCACTCCTGTCCAGGTGAAACATCACCTTTTTCAGCATACTAAGGAGTTTTACACGTGGTGCTGGACAATGAATGAATTTGCCTCTTTTGAGAATCGTTATATTCCTCTTGGTGTTGCAATGTTTTCAGGCTTATCAGTGGACAAGCTCTGACAATAAAAAATGCAGTTACTTACAACACAAATTTCCATAATGGAATACAGTTCCCCAAAGTTAAAGAACAAATTGCAGCATTAAGATTATAGTAAGTCATAGCAAGTGTTTGTTGCTATAAACCCCCAGCTAAATTGCAGGATTGGCTAATTACCTTCTGCATTTTCCCCTTTGGCTGAGAGTTACAGCTTTCCTGATCTGACCATTAGCCACGGTTGTTAAACCGTCTGAGGGTTAAATATGAGCCCAGCTCAGAGAAGCTGCTGTAGGCAGCTTCTTGGTTTTCTAGCACAGTAGGGCATGGTGTTTTCCCCCCTTCTCCCATGCCCTTCAGTTCCTGAGATGGAGAGATGTGACGTAGCTTGTTAAAATGGGAACTACAGAATTTCTTCTCATGTTCTTCTATAATGTCATTTTATTACCATTTTTTAAAATGTATGTTAATTAATGCTTTCTTTGCTTTAGGCTTCAAACTACATTCTCCTGTTGTAGCTTTTTGAAGACACATTTTGGTAAAGCTTTATATCTCGTGTCATAAGAAATATTAAATATATGCTCTGCTTAATAGATACTTTTTCTTCAAGCATCACTTAGAAACAAAACAGATGGCAAAACTAGGAACATGTTTCTCTTGGGTAATACTTCAGTTCAAATTCATTGTTAATTTTAGGGTCCCTTGTGATGATCCCATCTTTTTTAGAGTACAAGGACAAGTTATCCTTAGAAGTAATAGCAGGGAAATTACAAAGAGTGTAAGAGGAAAATTTTCTCTGTACCTTTTGTTTAAATGTGTTGGATTCATGCCACTGGGAGTAAGTTGCAACTGCAATTTTAAGAAGCCTGGATCATTTCAGGATACTTGCAGTTCTTACTACAATAACACTAATAAAATTTCATGGTTCAGAGCCTTCACCGGCCACAAAAGGACTCAGGAAAGCATTTCCCTCTTATCTACACAATAGCATAATTGGCTCAGGGCATTGGTGGAGATGTATCATCCCCATCCAAGACAACAGGTAGCAGACTGTTTACTAAGATGGCACTGAAGGGACCAGTGTGGGCTACTCTGACATAGCAGTGTTTACAGTCTTTGTGCTGATGTAGAAGCATATTCCTGGGACTCAGATTTCCTTAGCTGACACTTCATTATTATCTCTTTTTCCAATATCAAGGAAACAACTGATCTGTCATTTCATAAATTTTACTGTGTTTATATGGCTTTTGGTAAAATTCATCCCCATCTTTGACTTCCTCCCGAGCACCATAATCTAAACTCATTTGAGGTACCAGGAGTTCTAAGATCTGTCCTGCTCTGGAAAGCTCAGGACTTCATTCATCTGCAGTCAGCAGTGGGCAGGTACAGTGCAGTAACCAACCACAAGAAAGTGCGGGCAATGCACTCACCTGCACAGGCCTGAGGGCACTCCCTAAAACATATGCTGGAGGTAGAACCATCTCAGATAATCAGCGTTTTGTAAGAAAATAGCACCACAGAAGGCTCCCACATTGAACTTACCTGGCATCTGCATTGAAGTAATTCTGAGCACTCACTGCTTTATCTGTGGATTCTGTGTGGTTGAGGACGACATTAGGAATTTGGGCTTTTGGGAAAGTCCAAGTTTCTAAGAAAGTCCCAGCTGACTGCTTAGGCAATGCTCTTAGGTATTCTAAAGGAAAACAGGTTTTTATATGTGGCTGGACATGTAAATAACAAGTAAATCTTGTACATTACCTAATTAAATTCTCTAGCTAACATGCAGTTAAATCAAGGAAGTTGTACAATGTATGCAATAACATTTTTACCAAAACCAACCAACCAAGCCAGCATAAAACCAATGTGCCCCCCAACAACAAACCCCAAACATTTTTCTTGCATTTGAGGTTTATTTCTAACCTATGTTAAATGTTTTTTTTTCTTTACACTTCTCCCTGTTGTTTTCATGTTAAAAATGTAGTTCCCCCAGACAAAGTATACCAAACTCATGTGTGTACACATAGCTATGCTGCTTAGTTCTGAATATACCACTTGGCATCTAACACCTCCAAGTGCCATAGCCTCTTGCATTTCCTTTGACTGCCATCATCCTTCAAGTTGGTTCAAAGATTCATCCTGCCAGCTGTCCCACTGCTGTGTGTGTTCATGAGGCTGACAAGCAACTGAACTGTTGCACATGTTATGAATGAGCATAAACTTAGACTTGATAGCACTTGCAGAGAAATTTAAAGGACAAGGAAGACTCTGTTCAAACAGTGACGTGTCTTTGAAAGGGCAGCAATGCAGTTTGCCTTTCCTGTAATCTTATCAACCAAAACTACTCAAACTAGGATTATAAATAATTTAAAAAACCCAAACAAATGAATGAAAGAATCCCACCAAACAACCCAACACTGAAATAAATGTTCCATGGCTTACACACAAATATTTGTGTGGTTGTAATTAAAAAGCATGCTTTCACTTCAGTTGATTCTTAATATTTTAGTTATATTTTTTTTGCATTTCAAAGACATATTCTTGAACACTCCAGTATTATCATACAGCAATTTAGAAATATCCTAAAGGGAGAATGTATTAATGGTTTTAAGGTTGATGACATCTTTAGCTTATTGGGCTGTGTCAGGACTGTCTCTAGGATTTTCTCCCGCAGCAATTCAACGCATCCTTCATGCTAAGGACCTAACTCCCAGATCACTACTGCTTTTGTTAATGCTGCCAGATAAAAGAGTTTCTTCAAGATCATGCTGGGCAGGTGCAGGAGACATAAGGAGATGGGTTTTCAAACTTAGGTATATATCACCCCAAATAGAATATAAAGCAATAAAACCTTTCAAAATTCCTGTATTGACCTTGCTTTATACTGTGCATTGTAGAGGCAGGGTTTCTGTTGCACAAGGATAATGAGGAATATAGTGTCAACAATTTCTCACCAGCATGCATTTTTTGAAAGCGTGAACTGGATGCTTTATATATATATATATATATAAACACTGTCATGTCTTCCTTTTCCTTTCATCTTCCTTCTTAACACAATAAGAACTCTAAGGAGTTTTTAATTTAAAAAATAAAGAGGAGTGTCATACTTTAGGGCTTAAGAACATATTGGTATGTGGCTATAGTAGGTGCTAATGACACCCATCACTCAAGACATTTAGGCATTTAAAGATACTTGTGTATCTTTCAAGTACTGAGAATGGATTCTCCTTAGAATAAGTAACATCATCCAACTAGTGGGTAATTGTCTGTCCTGAACAGTCTCTTTATTCCCCAAAAATTAGGATTATTCAGACAGGTTTTAATACAAACTTTTTACTAGGCTCAGTAGCAATGTTGTTCAGTTCTTTCTCCTCTCGTTCTGACTATTTTTCACTTGTAAAGGAAGATCTCAGTAATATTGTCAGTCTTTCTAGCTGCATCTGAATATTCTTGAATATCCTTGAATTTCTGATACAAGTAACATCTCCCTTATTGTAAGCTCATTGTGGTTTTCATTTGAAGCACGCATCTGTAGCAATTCAAAGAGTTGTAATTGATTGTTCTCAAGATAGACCTGGAGAGACTATTAAATCTCCATTGTTTTGGCAATTCTTTGGGTTTGAGAATATCTTAATACTTGATAATGTAAAGAGCCAAGGTATTATCTTGCGGGTCTCCTGAGATCAGTTACACTTGTCACGCCGTGAGCTAGTCCACCTATGGTGGAATTAAGCTTTGGACTGTGACACTTGCAGCTATATGATGTGATGTACTTTTGAATCATCAGCCTTGGGTATAGGTTACAAGATAATAAAGTAGCTTCTTATGATTTCTCTTTATAAAAACCCCAAAAACTTCACTGCCTTTTTATCAGCAGTGTCTTCTGATATTAATGATCAGAAGAATAGAATAGAGCAGGATCACAGAATGTTTGCACTGAACTTCTCCAAAACATGAGTTACAGAATAAGCTATTTGGTCCTTCTGGAGGGTTATATAGTTACAGTGCTGAGGAAAGGGGATAAACAAGCCAATAAAAGGAAAAAGGAAAGATGGTATTTCCCCTTGGAGGCTAAAGTTGGTCAGGTTTGAATTTACAAGCAAATCTGCAAGGTTCTCATCATTAAACCCCTCTGGAGTAGGACTTTGCAGCTTTTGAACTATTTTGTCATGTCAGAATAGATGTTAGGGAGACTTGCCTGAATACAATATATGTGTCTTTTCAGGTATTCTATCTATCTGTCATTTCAGTTAGAGTTTGGATGGCTGACTTTTGATTTTTTTATACAGGTCTGATGTGCTCTTGTGAAAACTACACAGAGAAACAGCCTTTATTCTGCCACATAGCTATTGTCAGCTACGTGTCTAATATATGCTGGTGGGATTCTTGAAGTCAGTGGGCTTGTTTCCTTCATGAGGCACCACAGAGCTCATTAGGAATTTTGTAAACCATAACTGTAAGTTTTAACTCCCTCAGTAATGACCAACAATGCAACTTGATTATTTGTCTGACATAGCTTTTGCTGCTGGTGTGAGTCTGGTTTCACAGGCTCCAGGCAATGGGGTGACATCTGATACAATATACTGAGTCCAGACTACTTGGTGCTTCAGCTCAATTTACTGGGTGATCTATGGAGTGGGACATCTATGGCAGATACACTGGAAGCTATTCATCTATCTTCTCACATGGTTGTAGGGAGCTAATAGATAAATCTGTGAAAAGAATAAGTGAGTATGCTGTGGAAGACAGAGTCAGGAGGCCCTGGGCCTTTGTCTAGATGTCTTGGGACTCATTCTGCTAAGGGGAAAAGAACACTTTTCAGGTTTGTGGTACAAAACCACAGAATGTTACATAGTAAAAAAAAAAATTCATCTTTCTTCAACCACTTCTAAAAGTTCAGAGATGCAGATAGATCCCAAACCAAAATGGAGTTAAGTTTTCAGATGTCTGAGGAGTTACACACTTTTTTGCCTAAAATTTGTCTTTTGTTGGAGATAATGAGAATTCTTCTATTGCTATCTAGGGCCAGATAATAACTCCCTCTAGCCTGTCAGGCAGACTGGAGGACAACATGTGTTCCAAATCTTCCTCCCTCCAGTCATTCATGTTTCCAGCAAAAAGCATTTTGGCATCCTGTAGGAGGCATGCTCACTTGAAAAATTCAACATATTGTGAATTTACAATCTTATTGTACAATTTCCCGAACTGTGAGTTTTCACTTTGTTAATGCCTACAAACCATTAGACCTTTTTACCTATTAAAAAATGTCTAAATAGTTCTCATGTATTTAGTACTATTTGGAGTGTGTAGATGTAAGAACACCAGTACAGTATTTTACTGTAGTATTTCTGAATGAGCAGGATCTCATTTGATATGTACAGAATTAATTTGCAGGACTAATTTTAGTAGCACTGCAAGAATAATAAATGCTGTAGTCGTACAGAATTGTGAGGAAAGTAATATGATAACTTTATTTGGAAAGCCTAGTGCATGAAAAAGCTAGGCAGGCTTCTGCACTCTGGGTGTAAAGCCATTAAGAGTGCGTGCCTCAGGATTCTCACCATTCAGAGCCCAGGTATCCAAACCTGCCTGAGAACAGTGGCAATAAAAGGAGACATTTATGGCAATATCACTGATGTTCATGCCTGCCTTAGTTTGCATTAATGCTTTGGGTTAAATCTGGATATAAATGTTTGCTGAGTTAAAATGCCATGACCTCAAATTTGTATTCTAAGGTACATTCAGCCATGTATTTCATGAGTGGATTTTGATGGGTGGCTCAGTGATTTTAAGTAGGTTGGTGAAGAGGAGTACAGGCGTGGACAAGACTGTTAGAGAAAACAGGCAAAGGGAAGAGTAAAAGCAATAGATAGGGAGATGGTAAGAAGTGCATCAATTCATAAGAGCATGTTTTCAAATGTATTTCCACTAGGATGGGTACTCACAGCTGGACAGCTTTCATATTGCTTTTTCACTCCGGCACAGCAGGCCTTGTAATTGCAGAACAGTCTTTCCTCGTCCAGACTTGCCTTTGCTTCTTGCATATTGCACTAAAATAAGCCACTGGGTAGGTTTCTGTGGGGAAGTGCCACAAGAATGAGAAGTCTACTGCTGGGTTGCAAGGGGTGAGTGTAGTGATAAGGTATCTGAAACTTCAGCTCATCCATTTCCAGAGGTCATATGGACAAGATGCTGAACATCCTGAGATTTGCTACTTGCTTTGTAATCATCTAAAGCTAAAAACTTTGACTCAGTTAACAAATGTATTCATATAAGATGCAAGTTTTCCAACATTAATATTTTAATGAAAGAGAAGTCCCCCACAATAAATGGATTTTCCAGTAAAAGACAAGTTTCAGTGGAAAAATGTCTCTTATATTTATAGAATTTTATTTACAAAGAATAATTTGAAGCAGTACACTGTAAAGCTTTTTTCTGTGGTGAGAAATTTTGCCAGATAATTCTTTTTTTCCTGTGGAAAGAAAGGTAAAACCAGTGCTGTTTCAAAACATCCCACTGTTTGTATCCCACTGAAATACCAGGTACATTAAGATTTGTTTTCAGCAGCAAGTCAAAACGTCAGAACTTGTTGTTGTGATTATTATTATTATTGAAGGAAAATTTCCAAGATTACTTCATTGAAAGCATTATAAATATTGTAGTTAATACCACAGAAATAATAAACCCCACTAACCTTTGTAGTTAGTTTCAGACAGAGTAATTTAATGCTCTCATTCTTTTTGGTGGACTCAGCGAGGCTGCTTACAGTGGGATAAATTAAGCTATGGTTTCCTGTGATGCCAGCTGCAATAAAGATGAAGCAGCCATCATCATGTAGTCTGAAGTAATCAGCACTGGAGTTTTTGTTCCCAAGACGAAAATCCAAACAAACCTCTCAAATACAGTAATTTGAATAATTTTAATATCTTTTTTAGAAAAATAAAATAAAGGCCTTTCAAATGAACAAGAAGATATATTTTGGCTTCTTTTATTAGCTACGCCTTATGAGCTATTTGTGATCTGTTCTGTAGAGCAGTTTTCACATAGGAAATGAAAGTCTATGCATTATAGTAGTGGGGGAAAAAGGCGCTATTTCTGTTCTCTGTTATTTTCCCTATGCATTCTCTAAACTTCTGAAGGCAGAGTTCTAATGTTAATATCTTTATTTGATACAAAATGTTTTCCCATGTCTGTGAACAACTGTTACTGAAAAGAGCAAGTCAGTAATTTGCTCAGCATATGTAATTACATTAAATTTAGTGCTATGAAATAGAGTAAAAGGAATTTTAGTATCATAATGTCTTAATAACTGTGTGTTAACTGCGTGTTATCTTAATAACTGTGCAATTTCGGAATCTCGTCCCAAGAAAAGAATCTGTTCCCGGTTACCAAAATTAAAATCAGGCTGAACACAGCAGTAAGATGATTAAATAGGCCCTTTTGCATATGGTTACTTCTGTGTTTCTAGACACAAAATTAACATAAGCATGCACTTTTGTAACCGGAATCCTAAAATACATGCATCAATAATTAATCAACAGAGTCTTCTACACTACTTGTGGAAATAAAAAGTTCATGGCTGAGGGATGAGAAGGCATTCATTAGATTTGTTTTTAAAGTGAGGAAGACTGGAAGATCTGTGTATAAACGATAGCATGAATAATGCCCATTTTCTTCAATGTATTTTTGTTTAATACAAATAGTTTTTTTCTTATGCACATTCAAATGTTCATACAAGCTTGCTTTCTTCTGGGTTTTAATCAGAAGCATGCTGAAGAACAGAGATGTACCTGTATAATGATCTTCATTTCACTCAGAGCAGCATAAAGTAGTTCAGCATTGTACAGAGATGCTCAAAACAACTTTCTCAGTACTGACACTTGGCAACTTTGAAGGCTCGTCACTTAGCTTGGAAGATTCATTACTACAGTGTGAAGGGGCAGTTACATCACTAATCCAGTCATAGTTGGCCCTAGTCCAAAAGCGTGTCAGAGAGTTAGCATTCAACTCTTCCTTTGGTCACTGCTGTGTTTATTGTCAGGGAAAGGTCATGACCGCTTCACTTGTTGTCTTGTTTAACTGTTACACTAAATCTCTGACATAGATGCAAGCTATAGGTGTCCCTGATGTGCTTCAACATTTATCATATTTTAAAAATGGCATCCTTTGCATATACATACACTGTGGGTTAGAAATGTGTCTTAGCTTCTTAATGGTTTTGAAAACACTGCTCTCTGTTTATTGCAACTTTGCAGGATCTGCTAATAATAGTAATAGTGGAAGACTCTTGGCTGAGGCAGACTGATTTTAAACATACAAGGGAACGTGCAGAGTGGTCAGAAACAGTCCAGAGGATAGAAACAGATATGATCAGAGAAAATATGGTGTCTCAGAAAAGACTGACAGAATTGGGCTTGTTTAGACAGGAAAATACAAGTGACATGAGAAAGGATACCAGTCTTAAAAGTAATAAAGGTTATCGTGGATAGGAATGTAATAAATTGTTCACCATGTCCATTGCAGATCAGGAGAGCGGATAGGACAGTAAGTAATGCAATTCTTTTTCAGTGTGGGAGCTTTAGATTGAACATCCTGAAAGAAAAGCAACCAAAACCACTTCTCTAACTGTAACAATATTTAAGCACTTGGATATGTCACCCTGGGAGGCTGCAGACTTTCTGCACACAGGAGATTTTGAAGAACAGATTAAGGAAACAGCTGTCAGAAATCGTTTTGGTGTAGCTTATCCTGTCTTGTTGGTGGAGATAGACCTTTATGACCACCTAGGATTTTGAGGTACCCTCCTGCCCTGTGTTAGACAACTTCATGAATTGCACTTTTTTCATAGAAAAAGAACCTCTTCTTAAATGAACATCGCTATACATATGCTTATATGAACACTGCTATAAAACTGCTTTTTCATGGAACGTGTGGGTATAGGGTTGCATATATCTATATTTTTTTTTTTTCCTGAAGGAACAAGTGGAGTTAGGGATATTAATGTAGATGTGTTTCCTTTCCTTCTTTTGATCTGTACTTTTATTATTCACACATCTTCTTCAGAGGTCTGGATAATTTGTTCTTCAGTGCAGGGTAGAGACTTTATAGCTGCTCACTAAAATAATTTGAATTCCAGATATACCTTCCACTCATCTTTGAAACATACTTTGAGTGCTAGTCTCTTAACTGCATCTTGGTATATGGACTAGTTATGCCATTTATATAGAAATAATTTATAGATATATCATGTGTACTTATATATTAGTAATCATTCCATCCTAATAAAAAGGAGAATGTGCTATTTGGTAGATACTGTTCTCCTGCGTAATGTGATGGTTTGGAGAATAGGATCTTAATTATCATGTTATATTCAGTATGTGACCTAGGAATCTTCTGTGCAAACTTTTTGAGGATTGAGAAACCTTTTCTTGAAAGGGCAACAGAGGACCTCTCCCATGATTACTTTATGAAATACTGTATGCTCAGAAATTGAGTATGAACATCTACATGTGTGCACAGACATGCACACAGCATGGATTACATTTGGAATTTACAAAGCGTGTTGGTCTTCATTCTTTTTACATTTGCTTTCATTTCCTCTTTCTTTTCACAGCTTTAATAAAGTGGGAAACTAATGAAAAATGTTTGCAGTCCTAATTATAGAGCGCTGAGCATTACCAGCTCTGAGCACATGCATATATGGACCACAGTTGAAATGGATCTTTGATTGCTCATGTGGCTTTATGCAGGTTATAATTTCTGATATCAGGGAGGACCAGAAATCATTTTCAGTACATTACAGTGCACTTCAAATCTGTTGTGGGAAGACAAGTGAGATGTTCTGGTAGCCAATTGCTATCTCTGATATTATGGAATACTTTAGGATGTTTCCTTTTATTCAATACCAAACATCTTACTTGTTCCTTTTACTTGTTCCTTTCATTTTAAAAGGGTACTTCTTAAAAATAGAAACAATTCAGTCATTAGCTGGATGTACATAGCATAAATAAGCCCTGCTGTTGCATGTCTGATGATTTCTGATGTAAATAGTTTTTTATTAAATATTAAATGGCCAAATTACCTAATCATTGTTGGTTGCATTATCCTTTTACAGTACTTATTTTCTGGCATGTTATCTCCTCGCTGCAGGATGTTTGTTGATAATGTTGCCTTCGTGTTAGACAAGTAGACAATAATTTGATTGTTCTGTTTGCTATGTTGTGCAGAGCAGTACTTTTATAACTAAAACTTTTTTTCTTTTGTTTTTCCCTTTTAGCTTTTTTATTGCAATTAGTTTGATATGTAAACTTTGTGCAAGCCTTATAGATCAAGTGTGAAATCTTATGTTACTTGAGCTTGCTCTTCAAGCATTCTCCAAGATGGCACCAGATGCAGAAAGAGGGATACAGATGGCTTCCAATATCAAAAAGTAGGCAGAAGGAAATCAAGAGTTAGTGCCATTGTCATCACAGGTTCTGATGGATGTGGTGTTTCTGAGACAAAATAATCATAGTCTTAATGTCTTTTGGGGGTGACAAAGTATGCTGAAATTTTCTTAATAGATATTTTCTGTGCCAGAATAAAGGTACTTGATTAAGCTATTTTCTGATCTTAACTGCTTCTGTTCATAGTGGGTTACAGCTTTGTTGGATACCTCAGACCCTATTGGAGTTTTTGCTGGTATTGTGTTAGATCAAGTCCATCAAAACCGAAGAGTAGTTTCCAGGTGGTTTTGGAAAGTACATTCCTCACCCTAGAAGGAAAACACAATACTGCTGGAAGATAGATAAGTGATACATATTTTAATTGCCTTTTACAGTTCCTCTTCTACTGCTGGTGTAAATCACAATACTGAGGGTTATCGATACCCAAATGGTGGCAGTCTTATTCTACATCTGAATGTATGACTGTTTCTTGACTTCATCCCAGCCCTAGCCTCTGAACAGAATGCCTTTAAAACAAGAGGCAATGTGGCATCTACCTCCAGCTTTGGAAACCCTCCCAGAATATAACCTGGTGGGCAAAAGGACAAACTATCTGATTTTCCGAGTGTGGCAGGTTATAGTAATGGTGCTTGTCTACTACCTGTTTGTAGTGTGGCAGAGATTTCAGGCCCACCCCATCTCCTAATCTACATATGCTGTGTTGGGCATATACAACTAGCTGCCCCATCTGTAGTCATGTTTATTTGTTTTAGAGAAAACTGGCATTAATTTGCAAAAATGAGGAAGGGTTGCCATCTACAATTATTAATTAGCATGCACATCTGCCGAGAAGGTGTTTCCATAAGCCTGTCTGAAGCACTTTATTGTTGTTATTTTTTTCATTTGAGGGGGATCAATGCTAATTTTCAGTGTTTACCAGCAATCATGGATGACTTGCAGTTAAAAAGCCATCAGCTCTGTCACATTTTTCAGTGAACAGAATCCCTTTCCAGATGGCCCTTCATTTGGATAATGGACAGCCTAAGGGGATAAAAGTGTCACCTGTTGTAGCTAGTCAACAATATTAATAAAAACAGAAGAATAGTCCATTCATAAAATGGGCAACAGCCCCAAAATCATTTGTGAATTGTATACAGAATGCTTTTGGTAGCAATCTTGCTTCAAGAATTCACAGACATCCTCAAATCCCGTTGTCATTGCCTTTGCACTAGCTGTTACTTTGCTGTATATTCTGAATTAATCTAGTTTTTCTTAACGTGTTTCTCATATATATATGATTCTACTCTGCTAGTGTTTGTAACAAAAATCGTGATAGCAAGTAGGCAAATATTAGATTGCTTGGCTTGGCTCTTACAGAAAATAATTTTGGAAGGTGCTTCAGGTTTAACAAAACAGTGAGATTGAATGAATATACTGGAATTGGTTTATTTTCATTTGGGCTGTCTTTAAGGTATTCTACAAGTTGCAGATAATTAAGTGATATGACAAATATGTGCTTTAAGATTAACATTAACAATTTGAAAAGTTTTGAAAAGTTGTGGGGTGTTTTTGTTTTGTTGTTGTTTTATGTTTCACAGCATCTTACATTAAAAAAAAAAATAATTAAAAGAAACTTCAGAAGATCCTTCTCCCAGTCTGGCAAAATCTAATGACTGTCTGAAACATTCTGCAATGGCTTAGCATGACTTTTTTAACCAAATGTTTTAGCAGAAAGATTTTGTCCAGCAGTTTTGGGAATCATGATTATCTTGTGTTGACAGTTATAGCTGACAATACTCAAAAGTTACAGTTCAGAGTATTCTGATCATTAGATCAGAGTGAAATAGGTAAAAGCTTGAGATAGGAAACCAGATTTCCATGTAATCAACCTAAAAGAGGTATCTCCTACAGACTGTTCTGAGAGTCTTTGAGTTCTTGCCCACTGGAGGACGAGATTGTCTGATGGACAATCTCCTCACTGATGATGAAAGAAGCCTGGCGATACAGCCCTCCTAATCTGAGCATCACTGAGTGCCAGTTGGTGTGTACCAGAAGTGTGTCAGCTGGCGGCTAGAGAAATAGAGTATTTCATGGTGAGGTATTGTAGCATGATTTAGAAACCCATGAGAACCTGATCATGTCTTTCAAGTGTGAGTTTGTGGCACACAGATCTAAGTAGAAGTAGCATTACTGGTATGACTGAATTACTACTTCAGGTGTGAAATATAGTATTTATTCCTCTGTGAATCTGAACAGTCTTGAAGGCAATTTGAAATATACTTACATGCTGTGAAATATTAGCTACAAATATGGGTTCTGTCAAATTAGGGTCAAACTAGTTATGCCTATAATATCCACCCTGGCAAGGAGTGTGGATTTCTGAGTTCTCTGTCACTTGAAGAACGTTTTCCACCAAATACTCATTCTTCTTCTCACACAATCTCTTATTTATGGTTCACATGAAAGCAAGAGTTAGTTTATTCATAATCCATCTCTCCCTTAGATCCTGAAGGCACTCATTGACAAACAGGTGATATATACACAAGAAAATCGTTGAGTGACTGTCTTGCAAAGCTCTCACCTTGAAGTAATACACTATAGCAAGTGGAAGGAACTGTGTTGTCTTTGTATTTTTCTGTATTTAGTCTCAGAAAAATTTAGATGACAATTTCTTGTCTTCCCATTCAGAAACCTTAGGTTGCTCTGATGCATGAGGGTTGTTGCATGGGGATTGTTTTTTTCCATCTGTTCAGAAACTTGTTTAGATCAATCATAAAATTTTGGATCAAGGTACTCGATTATATAGTAGGAAGAAACCCCATGTTTTTCTTTAATAATAACATTGATTTCCATTGAGTATCCTTCTGGAGAGGAAAAAACAGATGTCAGTGACCTTCATTTGTAACTCCAAGTTAAGAAATAGCTCTTGAATTAGCTCATAGAATTTCCACTCACAAGGACTTCTTTTCTTTTTTTTTTTAATTAAAAAAAATGCTACTCATGCTGTGCTAAGTATTTCTGTTAATTACTGATGGGTTTCAAGGGACTCATGTTGGATACTCAGCTCCATTTCTTTACAGCTAAATTTGATACCCTAAGTATATATTTACTTTTGAAAATTCATACCAGAGCCTTCTGAGAATGCTTAGAGGGTAAACATGTGAAACGTAAAGTGATGCAACTCATGGAGTTACACTGAACTGTCCTAGAGTAACTGAATGACTGCAGTGAATGTATCAGTAGTGCCAACAGCTTCAAGTTGTATATATTTTTGAAGTTAAAGCATGTTGATTTGAAGTCTTTGCAGGTGAACAAATGCTGAACCTGTTGTGTAGAGATAGCTTTTCAGCCATCTGGAGAAGGAAGAGTTTTCTCTTGATATTTAATGACCCCTGGTTAATGTAAAAGCGCTGTTTATGGGCTTAACTGAGATCAGTAATTAGCTTTTTGGAGGTAGGAGGTAGATTGAGTTAACGTAAACTCTGAGAGGTAATGGATAAAACAGCGTGGAAATCCTCAGAGTGGAAATTGCTTGAAGCAGTGTTCTGAGGGAAAAGAGAAGAAAACTTGTGTGTTCCTGGTGGACTTAGAGCACTTTTTTGGATTCTCGCACAGAAATTATTATAACTTTTTTATTCTTATTATTTTATGGCTACCTATTGATTGTAACCTATCAGGGGATCACTTTGTTGTGTTTTTATTTCATTGGGTTTTTATTTTAATCTGTTTATCCATTCGTTGTTTAAACTTAGTGTAGGTTAGGCAGTTTATTTCCATTGTAGAACTGTTTTTTTCTTCCAGTAGCATTGAGTCTGAATATATAAATGTATATCAACTCTGCAATCTGACTAAAATTCCCTACTAAAACTAAATACTGTTATCACAAAAAGCTGAATAATTGCACACAGACAAGTTGGCATAAGTGCCATCGCTGAGAGGAATTCCAGCTGCAAAGCTTAGTCATTTCTTTAGGGTTACAGTATCACAGTATTACCAAGGTTGGAAGAGACCTCGAAGATCATCGAGTCCAACCTGTAACCACAGACCTCACGACTAGTCCATGGCACCAAGTGCCACATCCAGTCCCCTCTTGGCAGGGTTCTTCCTGCCATTGCTATTATTTGTTCTTCATATGCAGTTCTAGCCATCATTATGTCTGTATGATCACTACAGGGTCGAAAGAAAAACAAGTTTGTCCTCTCTTTTCTTAGTCTTGAGCTTCACAATGATTGGAACACTTCGTGTGACAACAAAAGAGCAATTTTCTGACATAGTTATTCACTTAGTATGTGAATGAGATACAGACCTACCTTGTGGTACTGGAAAGGTGGTCAGAAGTAGGTGACTTTTAGTTATTAAATAAGCATGTAAGAAATTTGTTTTCATTTTAAAATGAGAGAATAATTAATTTTGTATCTGTTGCCAATAGAAAATTTGAAAACAAACACAGTCTTCTACTTAAAACTTACTATAAGGAATTAACAGCAATAACGGCAGAAAATGGCAATGAAAATAAAATGGAATGCCAACTTCTGTGGAACCTTTTGATACCAGGTAATTAAATTATACCTAATTAAGCAATGTTTTTCTTCTTTGCACAACAGAGAGTGTTACTCCAAAAAAAAGTAAAAAGGGGGCAAATATTTGGATGTTTTCCACCAATATGATGCTATATGGAGTGTCCTCTATCAGATACTGTGTTTAGTGCTTTGCTTTTTCCTGTTATTCATGCATCTTCCTTGTCTGTAAAAAATAGTCCTACAGAGTATTACAAGGGTATTTTTCCCCTTTGAAGTATATTTTCTCTCCCAGATCAGAATACCATGAAAATAAATAAATTCACTACACCATCTACATAAGAATGTGACAGATTATATTTTAGTATTGTTATGTGAGTGCTAGTTGTCTTCTCCAAGGTAGAAGGGCAGCAAAGCTGGTGAGGGGTTTGGAGCACAAGGCTTAAGAGGAGCAGCTGAGGGAGCTGGGGTTGTTCAGCCTGGAGAGGATGCAGCTCAGGGGAGACCTTATTGCTCTCTACAACTACTTGAAGAGTGGTTGTAGCCAGGTGGGGGTTGGTTTCTTCTCCCAGGCAACCTGTGACAGAACAAGAGGATGCAGTCTCAAGCTGCACTAGGGGACGTTTAGGCTGGATATTGGGAAGAAATTCTTCACAGAAAGAATGATTGCCCATTGAAATGTGCTGACCAGGGAGGTGGTGGAGTCACCACCACTGGAAGTGTGGTGACTTAGTGCCATGGTTTAGTTGATTAGATGGTGTTGGATGAGAAGTTGGACTCAATGACCTAGAAGGTCTTTTCCAACCTGGTTAATTCTTTATTTTATATCATATGTATTCACAAGACAAATCTTCTTTACAAAGAGGCTATTCTAATATTTACTGTTCTTGTTCAGTATTTAGCAATATTTTAATCTTGGGTTAGCAGTGAGATTCTGTAAAATATTGAAGGAGAAATAGGGAGTTAAAAATTCAGTCCATTCCTGCAGCATTTCCCTGGAGTTTATATGTGCATTTGCTGCACAGATGGTGCAGCAGCAATATCACACAGTGCTGTCAGATCCCTGATATACATGGTGAACACCATGAGTGCAAGATAAATGAAAGCCTGAGCTTCACATTTCCCAGTGTTTTAGGGATTATTTCTACTCGTTATTGATCCACTGATGCCTCCTGGAAAACTTCAAATGAAATCTCTTTATGAGAATATAGTTCTACATCTGTGTTAGACTAGATAGTGTCTTAGTTTACTTTAATCATTTTTCATTACTACTGACATTACTTTGAATTTATGTGTTGCTTTTTTTATCCTGAGGAGCTCATCAGCTGTTGAGTCTGTTTCTATCAGATGTCATAGTCATAAACTGTGAGGTCAAAGGCTTCAACAATTTATCTCTGCTATTACAAAGCCGTGGCTCAAGTGCTTGTTTTTTAAGGTCTTGTACAATCTCTGTCTGCATATATGTTATAGGTAAATATGAATTATTTTGTATACAGGGTATTGCACCAAGGCTAATGCAGACACAACGAATGGCCATGATTAATAGGTAAAGCTTTCTAACGTATAACAGGTAGCTGCACTTTTCTTCCAGGATAATATATGTTTGGGGCCTCCTTATGCATCTGCCCAGGCTTTATTAGAATTATTTTAGCACTCACTGCTGTTATTTTATTAATATTGCAGTAGTTTCTGAAAGCATCTTTGTGTATTCATAGTGAGGGAGCCACGCCTTACAAAAAAATGCCAAGTTAAATATACAAAGGAAACAAAAAGAACCTAATGTTGCTGGAGTAAGGAGTTTAGTTGCAAAAATATAGCTAATTTGACCACGTTATGCAGTGAATGTCCAGCTAGTGTAACAAAGTGGCTCCTTATCTGCAAAGTAGAGTGCTTTAAGTCAGTTCTTCTCTGCTGTTGTTAGTGACTGCTTACTTATATACAAACATTCCTTTTGTGCTGTCACCCTGCTGATGTGGAAGACTGGCACCTAATGATTATGAAAATGAGGCATCCAAAGATGAGGTTAGCAATGGGCCATCTCCAAGTCAGGACCTCACAGCACCTTTTTACCGTTATAAGCTGCTATACCACATTCTGTTTCTATTGCAAAATGAAGCATCTGATTACAGAGATTACCTGAGGTGATGTCAACTCACATGACCCAAATTCAAAATAAAAGCTTTGCTAGCACCAGATTCTGGAAATAGTAAAATATTTTTGGTTCTGGTGGGCTGGTGCTTAGCCCACAGTTACAAAATCTGAATTAGACTTAGTACACATTACAGGTTCAGTAGTCTTTTGCTAGATGGAAAGTGAGTTTTTGCATTAAGGTTTGGAATGTGCCACATTCCCCACTTGATTACTGGAGGGTAGTGCTTGATGTGCCAGAATAGCATGACAACAGAGACAGTAGCAAAGTAAAGCAGGAGGTGGTGGATGATGTATGTTGACTTTGTAATGGTGAGGAAGCAGTTCCACTGGATTAATGCTGTACTTGGTCAGTGTGGTGACGTTGGGCTTTTCTCAAGCAGTCACCCAGTTAATTTAAGAAACTTCGTCTGGAGATGGTACAAGAATGGCATGAAATATTTTATTGCAACCAGTTTTGTAGCAGTTTTAATATGGGCTACATCTGATCAAATATCACTTTTATGTCATACAACAGAATGGGTTTTATTTCAGAAGAAAGAAGCAGCCCAAATTTGTGCCTGTCACATTGGCCAGCAGTTTCAAGACACAGACAGATGTTGGGAAGGGCTTATTTCTGGAGTGGTGGTCTCACCATTCCTCACTCGGACATTCCTTCTCCAATGCAGGGAAATTTCAGCTGTTCCTGTAGTAGCTACAAGGCATCTTTAGATGCTAATCTCATCCAAAACCAAAATTCATGAGGTGTTGTCACCTTAAATAGCCACAAAGGAATCAGATGTAGTACCGCAAGGGGCGATCAGGTAGGCAATTTGGAATCAGAATTTCTGTATCTTTCTTAAGCTAAACCATTCTACTCTTCAGTTAAAGTACAGAGATAAATTAGCTATTGAAATATGAGCAGGTATGTGGAATCCTTCAAATCACACATCCAGAGTGGCAGTCAGGTAGTCTGCATTTCATGTTCTGGTAGACTTTTTCCTGCCACAGCTAGTAGTTTGAGAAAGCATCATAAAATCCAGCGTGCATATGGTAGTGATGCTTCACAGAGGCAAAATAAAGTGATGAGAGAAAATAAAATGATTTTTACATGAGCTTACAATTATGTACAATGCTTATATTTATCCAAAGATATCAAAGATGTTTTCATATTTGAACTATTTTCCCCTTTTATTCAGATTGTCTTTAGCAGAGCAAAATAATTATGGAGCACATTAATTTTTAATTTTTCACACCAAGATTAATTTTGCAAAGCTAGAAGCTGCAGAAATGGAACCATGCATGTCTTGCTCTGGCACTAAGTTATATAAATGTAATGCAGACTGAAAATTAAATGCAAGAGGAAAGAAAGCAGTTCTAATAACCTGGTGATTTCTAAATAAGTAGACTTAGTTTGATGGAAGAGAACAAAACCTCTTTTTCCAGTAGCACAAATACTTGTCTTAAAAAGTCTCATGCTGATTAGGATTTTCTAAAGCTTTAAATGTGTTTGTACAATCTATTTAGATATATGTGAAGTAGAACTGATATTCTGCTGTCTTGTATCTTCTATATCCAGTAGCAGGAAGTGGTGAAGTGTGGCAGGTTTGGATGGCTGAATTTCTAAGCTCCTGTGCACCTTTTTTTTTTCTTGTTTCCCCCACCCCCAGAGGTGTAAGATAGTTGAGAACTTGGTGCAATATATTGAATAAATACTAAATGTTCATAATGCAGTATGTAACCTTCATGAAGCCCATACTTCTATCCTGTAATATAAGATTAAATGCTGTAGTATATTGGATTTTTAATGTTTTTTGATATGTTTTTTGATAATGTTTAATGATACTTATGGGGTATCAATTGTTATCTAAGAAAACAGCAAAATAGCAGAAGAATGTTATTTCCCCATTAACATTTTTCTAGGGGAAGAGAAGGAACAATTTTCCACTACTGAAAGATTTGTGTTTTGTAGTGGGTGTACAATAGCAGGATAGGATTCAGAAAATTATTGGTTCAGAGGTAATCCACATACCTTCTTATAACTGAATGAGTAGTATTTTGCATCCTTTTGTAATGTAATGTTTCAGTATCACCAGAAAAGGAAAATGAAAAAAAAACCCAAATCCTCACTTTGCTTCCTTTCACTAAAATTCACATGAAGTGATCTGAACCCTTCTATTTCATATGACTTTGGTGGAAAACCAGTCCAAGGTACATTGAGATTTGGCATTTTTGCAGCTGAGTTCAGCAACCTTGTTACAAAAACTTCAGCATATTCAGGCAATTTTTAGAGGCATTAATTTTTTTTATAAACTTTAGGGGAAGGACTATGATCTCACACAAAATTACAATCTGTTAGCAATTACTGGGTATGTTCACTAGGAACTTTGTGTCTTTCATTTTGATTAGGAAAGCATTAACATACTTAACTCATGTGAGTGCCTGTGAGACCTTAGGATATGTCAGCAGCTTTTCAAATTGACTGTGCTACTGGATGATAGCAAAGGTGGATTGGAATCATGTTTGAGTGCCTCTGTTCCTTACTTTCAGAGAGATCCCAGAGGAAGGTGCCGGATAATTGCTCGTTCACTCTGAGAGCTCTCTCTTCATTATAAAATAAATAAATGAATAAAAGTGAGAGGGGAAATTGCACCATTTGCTAAGGAGACCAGACATTACTTCATAATTGTTCAGTAGAGAAGGGAGGGAATCAAATCCTGTGCTCTAACCGTACAAGCACGGAAAGAGAAATTAAGGAATCTTCTTTATTTGTGCTGTAGACAACTGTGTTTCATCTACCTACTAGGTAAGGATCTTCCCCTCTGTAGTAATTTCATTGATCAACATTAGACTAAAATAAAGAAAAAAAGCTGGAACAAAATGGGTCATTTTCTATAATTACGAACTGCTACAGTTCTCTTTTTGAAAATTAGGATGTATGCGAGAGGTTGGTGTGTGTCAGTGTTATCATGACAGATTAAAGGAATGTAAAAAAGCTAGGTAAGATGGACATGCTGCCAAAATCTAGTGGTAACTGTTCTACAATTTGTGTTTCTTGATTTATTTAGCATACCCTAGTAAAGTGTGATAGAATAGCAAGGGCTAATATTTCTCTGACATGTTCTGTGAGAGGGTGCTGTGGCCATTTAATCTGAAATGGCAGCTGTCAGAAGCAAGGCTGCCTGTGCAGTGAAGACCCCAGGTAGCAGCAGAAGAGAACACTGAGGTAGTACCCCTTGATGTGTAGGAAAGAAAAAACATAGGATGCTGCTGTTCTTTGTGAGACTGTCGGATGCCTTGTTGTGCAGTAGATGTGACAGAGTGGCTCAGGGGTCTCCTTTCAAGCCAATCAGGACAAGTTTTGGAACAGAGGGAATAGTTTATAATTTGCTGCCTTCCTAATAAAAAGGAGATGTGAAAGAGAGAAGCATTCATCTGCTGGGCTGCCTGACTGAGGAGCAGACATCAGAACTCTGCAGGTGCAGGGGAGTGCAGAAAAAAAAGTCATGTTTGCCGTGTTGCCTGACAGCAGAAACAAGAGTATTGAACCGAGGATTTTGTAGTGGACAAGGTTGGATGGAAACAGCTTAAAAGCCAGCTAGATAAGCCCACTCAGGGCTACAGCCTGCTTTGTGATCCAGGAGACAAATAGACACTTTCCTTTACTGTTCATTTGGATTAGAACAGCAGAGTTAAGTTAGACTTGAGGTCTGTTTTGTTTCATGTACCTTACTGGTTTAGTGGTTTAAAATACATATTTTTTTTGCTTTGTTATCCTAAGATTCACTACTGCCAGGTTCTAATCATTGTCAAATCAAGTGGCAATTAAGAAATCATGAAATTTTCTGAAACTGTACACAGAATTAGATTTTGTGAGTATTACAAGATAATGAATATTTCTGCATTGGTTTTGCTCGTAGTGTTTGCTAATGCATACTTGAAAGTAGTGTCTTGCATAAAATTGTATTACTATATGGGGAATGTGCTCTCAACAGAAATACTACATTTTGATGCACCTCAAAGCACCTAAAAATACAAATATAACAGAATAATGCACAAATATAAATAATAGTGGTAGGGTTTTTCTATGTCTCTGTAGTGAGTTCCTTAGAATATATTATTGCAATCCTCATTTATTTCACCTTGGAATACCCAAACTATTGTTATCATAGTATCAGTCAGGGTTGGAAGGGACGACAAGGATCATCTAGTTCCAACCCCCATGTATTAACTTCTGTATGGGTATTAACTCCTGTCATATAACAATCCTAAAATGTTATTAGTGTCCAATGACGAGAAGTGAAGAGCTTATAAAAACAGCCTCTTAAACATAGTACAAAGAAGACAACATCCTAAGAGTTATTTCAGGACATTAAAATGCTGTTAGATGATATCCCAGCTTGGGTTTAAAGAATTAATGAAGAACAAATGTTCTAACTGACATGTAAGCGTGAAATTCTCACTGTGGGTTGACCTTCATTCTTCTGCAGTTAGTTAATGAGGATTCTCTTTGCTATCTTTCTTGCCAAAGAACCTCGGGGCCTTGTATCATTATTGAATGAACACAATGTCACCTCAGTTGGCAGAAATGTTTTGCCTTTTGTCAGGAAAAGAAGTTTTCTTGTGTCAGCTGGTGAAAGCACAACATGGCAACAAGCAATTGAGACCAGACATTTCAATTCAGCTAATTTAGCCCAGTGGAGATATTTAACCTGCTGTAGCTGTTTGCATCACAGTGTTTAGGCTTCATTATTGTATGACTCTTGCATCTACTTCTGAAGTCTGTGACTTATTGTTATAGATTAATGAGAAGTAAAAGCATTTTCTCTGGAGAACTCTTCTCATTTTAGCATTTAACAGTATGCATTTTTCTAAATCAAAACCAGATGCTCTTAATCTGATTCACAATGATGACAGGTATGTTGTTATCTGTCAGTGGATCTTGCAAGGTGGGAATCACATCTGCTCAAAAAAGATGAAGGTGTAACTTTGAGCTTTTCTGTGAGCTGTAACATACTATGCAAAGCTGTATAACAGGTAGAATAATTGCAAGTTTCATCCAACACGAGGCTATTATTTGGAGTGTCCCTATTACTCATATGTTTTCTCTGTGCTCAGGCACTGATGGTCATTACATACATCAGGAAAGGGAGGGGAGAGATGACATTCACTGAAAACAGTATCAGAAAAAGTTAGTCATGAATTTCCACACAGGTGTATTATGTACAAGTAGGTACAAGATCTTTTCATGGATATTCCTTATCATGGAAGATCTGTGTTGAAGGAAGTACTAGGTGTGCAGATAGCACATGGTGACAAAATTTTACAATTGAAAAGGCAAATACCTTTTTTCCTATCCTTTTTGACAGGTAGAAAAAAAGACCTAACACTGAGGAACTCTTTCCTCAGTTTCCTGTCATGTGGAGTCATGTGGGGATGGAACAGCTTTTGAGGTGTTTTTCCCCTTTTTTCTTCCCCTCAAAAATAACTCTGGTCACATGTGAAGATGACTTAAAATCTCAAGCATGTGGAACTACTGCTACACTAGAAATGAGACTGGAAGAAAGAGAAAAGGTATTTCTTTGTAGTGGGGATATAGGTCAAGCTGTTTGGGTGGGAGCAAATCTGACCCACTCAGTGGCCATGCTTCCGCTGTCTTTAGGTGAGTTGACAGTTTTCCTGTCTTCTCCTATTTTTCTATATTGTAGCTGAAAATGCATACCAACTGGAGAAAACTTTGAAACTTTCTGTGGGAACAGGCAAAATTGCACCCCTAAATTGGAACTTTGAGTTCTGAGCTAAATGCCTACCTGATTCTGAAGCACTGACAAGTTATAGGGCAGTATAATTTAAATGTCTGACTTGCGCCTCTTTCCCATCCCACAAAAATATGCTCAGATCACATCATGCTGGATCCAGGTTAATATCTTTGAAATCTTTCTGTGGAAAAATAGTGAGATCCATCCTAGAGAAGTGAAAAAATTAAGCCTTACTTGAGAAAGTGAGAGACACAGGCAGTAATTTTTATTCCATTTAGTATTTGTTAGTTCACACAGAAATATCTCCTCTCACTCTGTGATTTTTACCAGAACTCACTTCTGCCACTTTTTCATTCAAAAGCTTGTGTGAGCTAGGATGTTTTAAAATGAATTGCTTATGATAAATCAATATTTTTCAACTAAAAACAAGAACAAAAAAGTGGTTGAAAATTTCAGATCACTCCAATCAGCTGAACCTTTGTGTGAGGTGATGGTGATTATTTTATTTAAATGGAGTTGCCTACTTTAATACTGTGAAGAGCAAATCACAGTTACAGACTATGTCATAAGGTAATGAGTAACAGCAAATGACACCTGAAATGATGTGATGTGTTCAAAGGTTTTGTTATGTTACACTTTGCCTCATTTTCACTTTTTTAAAATTTTCTATTTTTTTAAATGTAATATATGTATTATTATGAATCCCATTTATTATTAATATATAATGGGAAGGGATGGCATTTCTGAGGTTTTTAATTCCAATATTGTTTATTCTCAATCACATAAACTGCATTTTTGGACTGACAGGCACATACATTTTGTTAAAATCATTAAAATAATGCTGTATTAAATACTTCTCTAAAGTAAGTCAAGTACAACTGTGTTACCTTCTGGTTATCAGGATGCATATGTCTAATATACATTCATTTTGGAGTCCCTTAGGGGACAGCCTTGTTATTAGTACAGCAGAGAACAGCTGAGTGAGCATATGGTTTATTAAGACATGCTTATATTAATTAAATGTGGATACTGTTCAAAAGGGTCACTGGTCTATAACTGAGAGACCCTTCATGATCACTACTTTGAATCTCAGAGCTCAGCAGGATTACACTTGATCCCATCTATTTGTCTTTGGCTGGAAAGATAATTGTGTTTGTGTCTAAGTTGGAAATTAATGAAACACTTCAGAACCTAATACCATGAAAACTCAAGCAATTAATGAATATGCAAAATGAAGGGAATTTTGCAGGCACAAAGAAATTGCACATGGGAAGGTTGAGAGCTCAGATATTTCTGTAATACTTTATGCAGCAATCTGATCCATTATGGAGCCTTGCACAATGTACATTATAAAGCAAAATAGTCTAACAGTGCAGTTCAGAATTAAAAAACAGTTACAGTCCTCTTTGTGTGGCTTCCATCCCCATACTTCTCAAATAGTTTGCTTTTGAATATTACATTTCCTACTCTGGAATTGCTGGACACTAACAATTTATGGTGATCTTTTATTTTTAAGGTTGCATCTCATTCCAGGAGATGACACCATAGGCCCTTCATCCTGCAGTGCAGCACTGCATCTTTTACTGGAGTGTCAGGCAGAAGATTGTATGAATTTGAAAGTAAAATTACATGGATTTAGGCTTGAAGAAGGAGACCCAGTGTGGGACAAGCTGAGGATCATTCAGTTTTAGATTTCTTCCTCTCATTTTAAAGCTTCTGTGATACTGGAAAAGGCACTAGAATCAGTGCCTAACACCTAGAATCACACATGCTGTGCCTGCTTTCCTTGACTTATGACAAGCTTTAGGCTTCCTGTGATACTGCTGAAACAGAAAAGGCTGCACTTGGCCTTTTCTAACACTTGGCTTCTTATCTAGTGACTACTTTGTTGCACAGTACATAACTGCAGGGAAAAAACCCAACAACCTGCCCTAAAAAAAAAAAAAATTGTTTCGTTGAGATTTCTGATTTTTACTGTGTTTACAAAAAGTGTGATATGTTGGAAACTGACCTGTCTAGCAGAGTCTAAAAATTGTAACATAATGGCTTGAGCCTCAGAACTGTGAAAGTCACACAATACAGTATCAACAGTCTTTTAGTAATATTTTCTATGCAATGCATTATTTTTTTCATTTCCAAAAACTCACCTTTACTTTTCAGTATTACTTCAAAAGTGTCTGATACTCTTTTGTTGGCTACCTATAGGCAACAAACAGAAGCAAGAGTAATCACACCAAGCCAGTTGTGGTGTTGAAAGAAAGCAGTTCACTCCTGTTATTAGTGGGATCATCCCCCCAGTACAACTGATGAAATAGTTGTTTTCATGGAGGTGGCCACACCTTGAATCTGGTTAATCCCACTTGAAATGGAGCTGGGTGGTGTGCGTTCCTTGCCTACCTCTGTGCCCACTGAAGGCTGAGTTAATGTTTTCTTTAGGTGGTGTAGGGCAGAAAAATTCATGGCGATCATCTGCTAAAATTTCTCTGAAGAGGCATGATTGCTTTGAAGCCATTGGCAGTATGGAAGGGCAAAATGCATTCAGCAAAAGCTTCATACCTGTTTCTTTCTTAAAGTAGGATTCCGTGGTACAGAACACAAAACAAAAAACACAACAAAGCAACAAGCCAACAAATAACTTAATCTCCTTCAAACTAACTTTGATCAGTGTCAATTGTAATGCCTGTGAGCTTAAAATGTGGAAGTTCCTTGGAAAAGCAGTAGTCATATACTGCTGCTCATAAGTCAGAGTTAATTTATGCCATGTGCCATGTGGTAGAGTGTAGTCTTCTCAGTGCAGGAAGGCATCTGTTAGTTTCACTGGAAGATGCAAACATATGCTTGAAGAGTGTTTGGCTATTAACATGAAATAGGTGTGTTGTCTTAAATTTCAAGTTTAAAACTCTCTCATTTCTATTGTGGTTGGTTAGGGGTTTTCCCCAGCATAATTATTGAATGCTGCTGTTCTTTGACACATATCAAGCGTCCAGGAAGGTAGAAAACAAATCTCCTAAATAACATTGTGCTTGGGAGTGGCCTGAAATAGTTGGACACTTTTAATTTTAATATACTTAAAATGTAACAAGCTGAGTATTTGAAAATTGACATAGGTCCATAAACTTTTAATACCACAAGAGCCAGGTGTTGTACTTTAATCACATTAGAAGCAGCAGCTGATGCATAGTGCAACAGCAGTAACTTCAAGCTAGAAGTCTACAAAAAACCTAGCTACAAATTATATTGTCAAGAGAATTAAAATACTTTGTAATATATACAAATACATATTAATTTGAGAGCCCTATAGGGGACAGTCTTGTTATTAATACACAGAGGAACAGATGTGATAGCATATGGTTTACCAACTTGTATTTATGTTAATTCTATGTAAATAGGATTTTAATAAGGTAACATTAGTCTATAGCTTCATTTTTCTAATATATTTATTTTCTTTGAAGATGATAATGGGATCATCTATATTTGGGGTCTGGGATCACAGAAGAGGTTATTGGAAAGAGTCTATTTTAGGTAAGACATAAGTTGGTAAAAAAGCATCCCTATTTGAGCATTTTGTACTCAAACTTCAGTGATTACACGGAATTCAAGTGATTTGATTCACCAGCATTACCATTGCTGAAAACACTGCCCTGATGTCTGCTTTTACCAGTTTTAAATTTTTACCTAGCCTGTGTTTTGTTTATTTATTTTGGGGTTTGCTGGGTTGTTTTTTTCTTTTTGGTTTGTTGGTTGGTTTTTGTGGGAGAAGGATTGTTTTTTGGATAGCTTTGGAAGGCTATGAAGATTTGCCTTTGCTTGTAGCAGTTGTTTGGGTTTGTTTGCTTTTCTTTTAGTTTGGACTCGGTTTGGAGACGCTTACAAAACTTAATAAAATCCCAGAAAATTTCCAGCATCCCCTTAAATCCGATCTCTGTTGAACTTGCTGTGCAGCCCACCTATTGCTGTCAGTTGGAAAAGCTGTGAGTGCAGTTCTGAGCAAGCTCAGGCTTAGCAGCAGCTTTCTCTGGAGCACTTTTTTTCTTTTTAAAATTATGCTCCCAGGCACTGCTAGGAGCCATTTCAGTTTGTGATGAGAACAGAGTAAGCAATCTGTGTTCCTGCAAACAGGTGAGGAAGTAAAAAGTCCTAATCAGCACTAGTGCTTCAGAGGGCTTTGGAAAACTTTCTACACAGTATTAGGAATTTTTGTTTTAAGCAATTGAATCAACTCTCTGAAGTATACTAGTGCAGATCAACAGAATTTGATCTTTGGAGTAGCACAAAAGTTTAGGTTCTATTCCTGTGGTCTAGAAAGCTTTAAGCTGCATTACCTGTAACTTCTGGTTCAAGACTGAAAGAGAGTAAATAGACATGCAATTTAGTTGTGTCCTGTATAGACAGAGATGTAGTTGTTTTGTTCTTTCAAGGAAGGAGTGGGGGGCAAAAAGAGAGAAAAACTCTCTGAAATTTGTTTTGAGTTTCTAATGTACAGAGAATTCTGGGTTTGTGTATTTTTGGGGAGGGGGAGATAGGGTGTGTAAATATGAAACTTATTTAGGATTAAATATATAAATTCAACCCAAAAAGGAACATAGGAAAACTTTTCTTGTATAGGTATGTTTTAGCACTATGATGTTAATCTCTGGCTTTGGGGGGGGGGTTTGTGAATTATGAAGGCTGCTTATAGCTTCCTGCATGTCAGAGTTGCAAGATTGTTTTGAATAAGTAAGCCCACGACATGGTTTTGAATCAGAGTTATCTGAAAAATGGTGGTGGAACTACTACTCCAGTGTAAATACTAGAAAAATCTTACAGTGCTTTCAGTGTTTCTGTTCTGTTCCTGAAGTTTTGGGTCTGATCTAAGACATGGAAACTGACTCCCGCAAGGTTTAAGTTATGTGTTCAGCCACGAGAGACACTTCTGCACTGTAAAAGTGCTATGCTTCTGGTCATCTCTGTAAGTACTAAGAGATCATATGAAACTTTCAACCAATGGAAGTTAATGTTGCTTGGATCTCATTAGTTCTGTAGCTGTATCAGATGATGTTTGCATTCCCAACTTCATGTTGCTTCCTTCATAGATCAGTAAAATCTTGCCTAGAAAGTTCACACCATCATCCTGTAGGACTTTTATCATGCACTGAAATTTCCACTGACTGCTCTTGGGCTTTGAAATCGTCGTAACAGCATTTGTAGTACTTTCCATATGTATGTCCTGCCATCAGTCACAAAGGTGGGCAACTTGCTAATATCTAACTGGTTTGTCTGGTTTTATTGCTTGCATTTTATAAAGCGGTTTCCCATTTTGTGATTGTAAAAGGTGTTACACAAAGCCAAATGCTTTTTGTGCAACAATCCAGCCCATCATCCATGTGCTATGTAATAATGTGTGTGTTCTCACAGTTAATTTTTTCTTGCAAAACTCTGCTACTAGGGTCTTGTTGTAAAGCAGTAACACATAGTAATCTCTGAGAATGTTTGGAAATTGTAAATATCTCTTTGGGCAATATTATGGAAATGGCACTTAAGGGAGATGAGACCATGGAAATACATGTATGCTTTGATTTTCTAGGCAGATAAGCAGATACCCTGAAACAATGTGGAAACAAAACAAAACAGAATTTACAATGATTTAGGAGTCTTATATTCCTTTGTCTCTATCTGTAGTAAACCATGTTGAGTGACCAGCAAGCAGTATTTTCTTTCTCACCATGAACTTTGCTTATAGGAAGAAACAGTGGAGATTCATAATACATCTGAAGCGAAAGGATGGTATGTCAGCAGCAGAAGAGTGATATCAGATCATATATCTTTATCTGACAAGAGGTGGCAATTTAATCTGACATGCTTCCTGCCAATGAGGGCTGCTTTAGGAGTTCAATTGCCTTGGCAAAGATTTGACATGTCATTGAGGGATGTTGTGCAGAAGCTCAACAATAAACTGAAACTTGCTAATGCAACTTAAGATTGCTGTAAAAATTTATTAGAAACCAGAGACTGTAAAATTACTATACTCCTCCAGAAATGTTTTTCTATCCCTGCTGAATATATGTGATATTTAATGCATAGCACATGTTTAAAAACTTGTTTCCTAATGGTGTAAAACAAATCTATTACAATGCACACGAAATGGCAAGGAATTCAATTAAATGCGTGTGAGAATAAACAGAATGGGAGAGCTGCCTTCTGGAGGCAGAGGAGGTCTGTCTGAACTTTAAGATTTCATTGCAGAATTGCTATGTAGTCCATTGAAACTTTATTTTTGTGCCTGGAGAGGGACCTAAGTGGTTTGTGGATTTGCAGAAGCATGCAAAAACCCATGTGAGGTATAGGAAACCCATGCCATTGGGCACTAGGCTCTTGCGAGTGCTGGAGCAGTGCTTGCAGGCAGAATTTCAGCAAGACTGGTTTTCTGAATGCCCTTTTAAGTCTGGTTACTGTCTGAACATGAAACAAAAACAATTTTGCATTTGTTTAACTAAATAAATAATTCACTGTAATGTAAAGAGACATTTAATTATTTTAATATGCAGCTGGTGTTTTAAGTTTGATCCTGGGGATTTTTGAGGTGTTGGGGACAGGGTGAAGCAGCACTTACAGCAGTTGAATACTCCAACAGTCTGGGATGTGTTGGCAAATGCCACCTGGAAGGATATTAGTTAGGATATCCCAAAATTCGTGAATAAACTTGAGAATGAGTGAATTATGTGTATAATAATTTAAAACAAAACAAAAATAAAATAAAAAAAGAAGCAACAAACAGACCAAAAGAACTGAAGGATCTGCCAGAGTGTATTTTCAAGAAGTGTTCCATGGGTCATAGCCTTTTTTGAATCATTTCCTTGTTAGCTCTTGACAATCCTTGGTGAAAGACATATTTAATACACCTTCCTACTGTGGAGGCCTTTCTAATTGCTAACTAGGCAGACATCTTGAGACTTCATGTTAAAAGAAAAGATGATCATGGCTTGTAAATTTCCCTGGTTGCAGGTGAAAGATAAATGCTGCACACTTTGTGGATTTAACTGAGGTAGATGTCTGGGCCAAACTGTCTATAACCACAGAATTACTGAAACATTCAGGTTGAAAAAGACCCTCAGGATCAGCAGGTCCAGCCTATAACCCTATGCTACAAAGTTCACCCCTAAACCATATTCCCAAGCACCATATCCAAACTACCTTTAAACACATCCAAGGTTGGTGACTCAACCACTTCTCTGTGCAGCCTATCAAACCTGTTATTTCTAATAGCTACCCTTATCCCAAAGGGAATTAAATGAAATGCCAGAATTTCTTGCAGTACAGAGTAAACATCTGGGAAAATACGAGAAAGGTGCAAAGATGATTTAATTTGTCCTAACTTGACCCTTTTGCTCAGTTAGTAAGGAGAGAATGTATTGACCTCACAAGCTAATGAAAAGCTTAGGAAAAAAGAAATCTGGACAGCCTTTACAATGACTTTCAAACACATTACAACTTATTAGTCAGCTGAGGTTAATATGGTTGTTAGTGGTGGCAGGTCTGGTAGAGTGTAAGAGTGAGGAGCTGTACTCAGGCTGGACTCTGCTTTTTTTCCTGAAGATTCCATGTAGCTGCATTGCTCAATAATTACATACTTTGGCTTTCCTTTTGGCATATTTGTGGCATGTGGTGACATCACTATTCTCATCCTGTTCTAATTAAGTGTATGTCGTGGCCATTGACAGCATGTCTTCTCAGCCAGGATCTTGCTGGGGAAAGGCCTGAAAGGGAATACGGTTGTACAGGTTAGTGTTTGCAAGGGTTTCCTTCTAATAAAATTCCTTGGATGCTGATAGTATTTTGTAAGTCATGATAAAAGATTGAAGGTCACCTTGGGAATCTGTGATGTACTTTTTTCTTCTCCTGTATCTCAAGATCACTTCTATAGTGCTGCAACAACTTAGCACTTGGAAGCGTAGAGAATGAGCCCTGTTTAAAGCCAAGCCATGTTGAATGGGATTAATAGTTTGGTAGCAAACAAGAACAGCCTCCTCTGGGTGTAGTGTGACTGTTAAAAGATGTCCATAATCTGAATTAAACTGGTAAAATAGAAATAGCTTTTTTGACTAAATGACCACTATGTGCATTTCCAAAAGTACAGTCAGAGGCTTCGAGATTATTCTGGTAAGCCAGAGATGTGTTTCTTCAGTAAGTTGCTTTGTGGGTGCAGGTAGGGCACTGTTTGTTGTAACAGAGAGAGTTGACTTTCTCTGCCAAGTCTTTCTGTCGCCTGTGGTTTTTGTATAGTTCTGCCCTGTTTGTCAGGATTTCACTGGTGCAAAGCCTGCACTGCCCTCCCAAGCCTCCAGCCTCTATCTTTCTCTGCTAGTGGGGGCTAGTGAGCTGCAGCATGCAAGTGTGGGCTACCCAGAGAGCTACTCTGGGAAGCGCTTTGCTCAAGCTGCCTTATCCACCTTTTTGCTCTTTATTTGTTTCTCTCCCCTGCTGCTTCAGGGGGATCAGCTGCGTGTTGCCAATTAGGCTCATCAGCATTGTCAATAACAGATGTGGAGCTCCCGGTAATCTCCCACCCTTGTTAGTGGACTGCTAGGGCTTCTGGCTGTTTGTGATGCGATTTAACCCTTATCCCCCTACAGGGAGCCAAGTCACTCTGTCAAAGACCAGGAGTCATTTTTATTTTTCTGTTCTGTGTTTCAAGGGTTCTTCTACCACCATTTTAGCCCCAGCTGGTTTGATTAGACTCTGGATTTAGCTATGGGTTCTAGCTTTCAGGAAGACATAATTAATTTCATCACAAATCAATATGAAAATATTCTAAGAACTCTGCTTCAAGCTAAAGCTAATAGCACAAAGTTTCATTAGCTGTCAAGCAGATTACTTGGGCATGCCTTGGAATGCAAGCTGCAAGAAAAACTTTTTAGTGTTACCAGCCAGCATGCCATCACAGGATAAACCTGTAGACGTGTTCATTAGATAGGATGCTTGAAGGCTTTCAGCTTTTGCACTCTTGCTGTCATCTTTGCTAAGGGCAACCCCTCAGTGCATGTTCTTTATTCCAAGATGAGGCAACTTCAATACTTATCCTGCAACTACTTTCCCTCCTTCCAAGGGAGTGGTTCAGTTTAGGGAGGAATGTAGCACTTAGTGACTTTTGCAAACAATTCAAATTAAAGCAGTCTAGGCTAAATATATTTTTATTTACTCTTTTTTCCTTTCCCCTGTGAAAATTTGTCTTTGCAGGTATAGTTCTTTTTGAGAGAAAACAGGGTAAATAATCCTAACACATTTTTGCCATCCAGCTAATTTGAAGGGTTGTGCTGTAAATGTTGCATGGGACCTGTAGTGGAATAAGGAATATGCAGATACATTCTCTGGCCATTGTATTTGAGTGGGGGAAATCTCAGCACAGTGGTTGCATTTCTCTTTGAGCTCAAGAATAAAAAAAGGAGGCTTGCCAAATATTGAGTCTGAAGTATTGTAGAGTTACTAATAGTGCTAAAGTGAATATTTAGCATCTGAAGTTGCTCTTTCATAAGCAATCTTTAACAGCAGGAGACATCAAATTATTTATGTACATAATGCTATGGACCCTTGGAACTATAAAACCAACATGTAAATGAAATCTCAATTGTGTCTTGTGAGCCATTTGCTGGTCTGAACAGCAGACAGTGACAGGATGGTGCTAGTGAGCCTTTGCATTTAGGTGCCAGTGGCAATAAGCCAAGAAGACAGAAAAACAGCACAAAATTGAAATTTAAATAAATTCACCATGTGTCTTCATGTTTTTCATTTTAATTTGGGAAGGAGTTTGAGAGCCTTAGACAGAATTTCTAACAGGAGCATGAGCTGTGTAAGGGTAGAAAAATACATATTGATCTGAAATAGTGTAAGAATATTTTATTAATTTGAATTGTAGCATTGAGTAATGGCCCTTGTGCCCACCAGTAACATTCTCAATACATTTAATTATTCAGATTGTGTTTTTTCAATACCTCACAATCTGAAGTCAGACTACACTGAAGCATTTCTTCAATTGATCACCGCAGTAATTTCTTCAAAGCTGAGCAGGACATGCCAAGTTTCTGTTCCACTAAAAAATAAGTAGAAATTTAAATATCAATAACAAATATGGTTCACAATACCATGGCTGATGGATTATTGATTCATCACAAGATTGTAATCCTCTGGCTATTGAGTGAATTACGAAGCTATTACATTGATATCACCACATTTCATCTTATTTGTCATTAGCAAGTTACAAATTATTTAACTTCAGTGCTTTGTCAGCAAAACTTCGTTGAAATTGCATCTGCAGAAATTAACATGTACAACAATACTTTGAAGTGAGTTATGAATCACTTACAATGAGTTATCAGCTGCAGTGCTTAGAAATTCATATTTGAATTCTGTCTGAGAGCTGACTTTAGGTAATGTGTTACACCGTAAAAAGGATTTTAACATAATATTCTGTTCAAGGCTGAATTCATTATGAATGATACATTATTTTTATGTCTGGTTTGCTGAACCCATTGGGGACTGCATTGGGGAAAGCATTTCACAGAACAGTGTACACTGGGGTGAACGTACAAGTCTATTGCACTCTGTAGATGGGCAGAACAGAGGCGTTTCTGAAGGATATTAAGGTAAAACAAAAGAGGGATTGTTCAGATATACCTACCATAGGTAAAAATTGCATATCTTGGCCTAAATTGGGATTAAATCAAAATTGCTGCATAGCTCTATATGTTGATTCATATTTTCTTAGCATGATCTAGAAGTATATTTTTATTTACTCCTGCTATCAATTCCTGAGTTTATATTTTCAAGTTTCCCATGGCAACAGATGTCTCTGTGACTGAGTATCATTTTCTTGCTTTGGATGTTAGCAGTGTTACCTAAGGTATGAATACAGAGCCTCACACAAAGGGCCATTAAAATACAATTTTAAAGCAATTTTTTTCTGAAGCTTTATTTTAAAAAATAGAAATAGTGTTGGAAAATTGGTGTCCAGCTTCTCATCCATATAGTGCATGTTAATACTGCAAGATTTGATAAGATTTTCTTTCTTTTTTTTTTTTTTTTGTCAGCAAAATGCCTTTAATGCTTGATCAGAACTCTTGTGAAAAGTTGAGGGAATAGCTCAGCTCGGCTGCTTGTTTTATTGCTTTTATTCTTAGCTTTCGTGCACTTCTTTTAACACTTGAGAGAGATTGTGTCACGCTAAGTACACAAAATACAACACCATTCGTCCCTCCTCTTAGAAATATCTGGTTTTATTTTGACATTTGTAGGTTGTTTCTGTGGAAAGGTCACTTGTTCCTCAATGAATTACATTAATATGTTTAGCTGTGTCCACTAGTGCTGTCCTGATCTAAGCAGGTTTTTCCACCTGGATTTGCCTTCGCAAAATGTTAGCATATAGGAGCACAAAGGAGCAGAAAGCTTTCCTCCAACAGAGGTGATGTTGTCAGAAAGACATTGTGCTGAGGAATTAATCTTTACTTTTCCTAGTTTGTTTTATGTATAATAACTCTTCCAGGCCATAGGAGCTAGAAGTTATGCTGCTGCAACTTAAAGTATCCAAACCAATGGAATGTAAGGCTGAAACAAATGTCTGTCTCATAATTAGCAAGCAGTCAGGAACCACAAAACATAAATGCAACACTTCCCTTCCACAAGTTTCTGCTGTGGTGAACACCTGCATAATCATGCCTTATTACTGTGCCTTTTTGAGTTCTGAAACTTTAGATTGTTGTGGATAGCAAATTGTTTGTACCACAGACAGCTGCTTGAGTCGCATTCAAGTTCATTTGCTAACCTGGGCTGTCTTCAAAAAGCAATAGATGGAAATTCTCTGTTAATATGCAATTGATGAAAAGGAAGGTAGATAAGATTGTATAAAAAAGCCCAGCCAAACAAAACACTCTTGACTTGAAGTTTACTTTTCAGTCTTAACAGAAAAGTAATAGCAGCTCTAATGGAGAGGCAGAACTTGATAATGCTGAAATGACTAGAAAATACTTGGTGTGACACTGACTATGGATTGCAGTTTGAGAACAGTTGACTTTGTGCCATTTTGCAGCCCTAAAAAATTGCAAGAGTTTTACAACTTGGGCCATCCTCTCACCTGATTTTTATCTCATAATATCTTCTCCTGCAATCATTAACCCAGCATATGTATGTTGATAAGAAAATAGTTTGTAGCAGAGCATTCCAAAAGTGCAAGCTTGTTCTTATTTCCATGTCATATTCTGCCTTTATTCTGTCACTTGTAATGTAGAGATTGGAAATCAATGAATTTGACTATACTTGTTGAAGTGCCAGAATATTTTCCCACTTTTCAAGTGAATGAGTTGTAGCTCTGTGATAAGTCACATCAAAGCACATTTTGTTAATTTATTACTTTCCACAGGGTTTAATGCTTGCTGCTCTGCAGCTGTATTTCTTAAGCCTCTGTTACCTCCAACTTTTGATATGTGATAAATAGGCACATATAATTTCAGTAAATTGCTTAGTTGTTAAGTAAGATGAATATAGTTTGAATGGCTTTGCCAATACTGTTTTACCATTAAAATTAAAGGAACTGTAGGAAGCCTGGTAGAAGAGGAGTGATAAACTAAGTGCAAAATGTGAAATCTGATTTAAAAATATTTATAGCAAGCCATATCTGTTGATTCAGACGGACAGTACTTCCTGTGTGCTGGTTTTGTGAAGTGGATGGTCATGAAACATGAATGGAATCAGTCTTTGAAGAGGTCTGAAATATACTTTTGTCTCAGAGTTGGTTGACTTACTGTTTGGTTTATTTTTCCTTCTGGTGATTGAGGAAAACATATACAAAGTTCCCCACATCAGAAGCATAACAATTGCTGGCAGAAATCACTGCCAGTATTTGAAAGGTGACATTTTTGCAAATGGGAACTAGAAATGTTTTGGTTAGCACTAAGCAGCTCTTACAGTTGCAAGGCATTTATTCTTAATCAGGGTGCAAAAATAAAAGGGCATCTCTTTGTATTGTAAATGTTTATAGTAGGTATTAATAGCCCTTATCAACTTTATTTTTAAATAATATTGTATGTGCTTAAGGCATGATGTTGATAATTCACACAACAGGAGAAATTAAGATCTTTGTCAAGTAGAATTTTTATTATATATTGAAATGTCAGAATTCAATATCATAAATCTCTGTTAGAAAAGGAAAAGGTTTTCCTTGTGGTTCTGCTGATCAGATTTCTGCATAATTGCAGACATTATAAAAATGCCAAAAAGAAAGCAGTATGAATAGAATAGAATAGAATAGAATAGAATAGAATAGAATAGAATAGAATAGAATAGAATAGAATAGAATTACCTTGAAGATCATCGAGTCCAACCTGTAACCATAACCTCACAACTAGACCATGGCACCAAGTGCCACATCCAGTCCCCTCCTGAACGCCTCCAGGGACGGAGACTCCACCACCTCCCTGGGCAGCCCATTCCAATGACGAATCACTCTCTCGGTGAAGAACTTTCTCCTCACCTCCAGCCTAAACTTCCCCTGGTGCAGCTTGAGACTGTGTCCCCTTGTTCTGGTGCTGGTTGCTAGGGAGAAGAGGCCAACCCCTTCCTGGCTACAACCACCCTTCAGGTAGTTGTAGAGAGCAATGAGGTCGCCCCTGAGCCTCCTCTTCTCCAGTCTAAACAGCCCCAGCTCCCTCAGCCTCTCCTCATAGGGCTTGTGCTCAAGGCCTCTCACCAGCCTTGTTGCCCTTCTCTGGACACATTCAAGTGTCTCAATGTCCTTCTTAAACTGAGGGGCCCAGAACTGGACACAGTACTCAAGGTGCGGCCTAACCAAAGCAGAGTACAGGGGCACAATGACCTCCCTGCTCCTGCTGGCCATACTATTCCTAATGCAGGCCAGGATGTGGTTGGCCCTCTTGGCTGCCTGGGCACACTGCTGGCTCATGTTCAGCTTCCCATCAACCAGCACCCCCAGGTCCCTCTCTGCCTGGCCGCTCTCCAGCCACTCTGACCCCAGCCTGTAGCGCTGCCTGGGGTTGTTGTGGCCAACGTGCAGAACCCGGCACTTGGATGTGTTAAATCTCATGCCCTTGGACTCTGCCCATCTGTCCAGCCTGTCGAGGTCTCTCTGCAAAGCCTCTCTGCCCTCCGCAGATCAACTGCTGCCCCTAGCTTGGTGTCATCTGCAAATTTACTGATGATGGACTCAATGCCCTGATCCAGATCATCAATAAAGATGTTGAAAAGCATGGGGCCCAGCACTGATCCCTGGGGCACACCACTAGTGACAGGCCGCCAGCTGGATGTGGCACCATTCACCACCACTCTCTGGGCTCGGCCCTCCAGCCAGTTCCTAACCCAACGCAGTGTGCTCCTGTCCAAGCCACGGGCTGCCAGCTTGGCCAGGAGTTTGCTGTGGGGGACGGTGTCAAAGGCCTTGCTGAGGTCCAGGTAGACCACATCCACAGGCGTCCCCACATCCACCAGGCGGGTCACCTGATCATAGAAGGAGATCAGGTTGGTCAGGCAGGACCTGCCCCTCCTAAATCCATGCTGGCTAGGCCTGAGCCCCTGGCCATCCTGTAAGTGCTGTGTGATCGCACTCGAGATGACCCGTTCCATAATCTTGCCTGGCACTGAGGTCAGGCTGACAGGCCTAGAATTCCCGGCTCTTCCAACTGGCCCTTCTTATGGATGGGCACCACGCTGGCCAGCTTCCAGTCTTCTGGGACCTCTCCAGTGAGCCAGGACTGCTGAAAAATGATGGAGAGTGGCCTGGACAGCTCATCCGCCAGCTCCCTCAGCACCCTAGGATGGATCCCATCCGGTCCCGTGGACTTGTGGGGGTCCAAGCGGCTGAGAAGATCTCTAGCTATCCCATCCTGGAACAGGGGAAAACTATGCTGCTCCCTGGCTCCTTCTGCCAGCTCTGCAGGCCAGCTGTCTGGAAGCCGTTCTGTCCTGCTAGTAAAAATTGAGGTAAAGAAGGTGTTAAGCACCTCTGCCTTTTCCTCATCCTTTGTTACAATATTCCCCTCCATGCCCACCAAGGAGTGGAGCTTCTCCTTGCCCTTCCTCTTGCTATTAATATATTTATAGAAGGACTTTTTGTTGTCCTTCACAGCAGAGGCCAGTCTGAGCTCCAAATGTGCTTTTGCCTCCCTAATTTTCTTCCTACAATGAAATACTTGCCTTCATAACTCTCCTGCTCTTTGTCTCTTAATGTAACCTTACATTTTTGTTGTTATGAAAATCTGACCCTGACAGAGAAAATAAGAGCAAAGAATTAAACCAGCATTTACAATGAAAATATTTTGGATTATTTTGTTATTAAAGATTAATAGAATCAGCTGTCCTCTAGGCAGTCGACAAGAATATTTAAAAAATACTCACAACCTGAGAATTAAAGGGTGTTGGGTTTTAATTTTGTAAAAGGATTTTGGCCTTCCCAGTGTACAACAGGTACTGCATGTATCTTGTACCTGCTCTCTTGTTGGAAGCATACGAACACAGGTTGCAAAGAGTTTGGAGGTTATTTTAGTCATGGTTTGTAGTCTGTAGCAGATTCAAGAAATGCCCATCTTAATGGCCATCCATTTACAGGAAGTGGGAGCTACCATTTCTGTTGCTTTACCATTTGCACACCTTTCTTAATTTCCAAATATGGAGCACTCCTTTATCAAGCAACATCAAGCTAAATAGTGTTTCCCACCATTCATTTTAGTGTTACCATAAAAGTTGCTTTCCCCTTGCACCTGTAAAAGTTAATCATTTTTCTACAAGCTCAGTGGAGCTATTTGTAGTATTATTTTAGATTTAGTCTTTATCATGAGCCCAATGGGTAGATTTACTCTGAAAAACAAGACTATAGGTTGAATGGGAATAGTCTTTTCATTTTGACTTATTTTTTGAGAGTTTGCTGCAGAAACTAAAGGTTTCACTGTTGTAATTTCTACATGAAACTGTTTCCAAAGCAATCAGGTTGTTTGTTGTGTTTTGTTTGTTGTTTTTAAGTAAAAATTGTTATTAAAAATTGGAAAGTACCATTTTTAAGAAGAAAAAAAAAATACAGTAATAACAATCAACTTAATCCTTTGTTTATTTAAAGCACTGTGATTTGTAAAAGAAATACTAATGAGTGCTCCTTGAGGCGACTGAGAAATAAATATCTACAAAATGCCCAGGCCAGGATGACACCTTGACACTCATTTCAGAGTAAACAATTTTAATAGAGCAATTAAAAATAAACTGAGTGGTTCCATTAAACCTGACAAGCTAAAATTAATTTAGTGCATTAGTTCCTTATAGCTTAGGCTTCACATTTAAATATCAAAAATGTAGTCATCGTGTTTACAGGTTTGCATTGTGTTTATCTGCTTTCTATGCTATGTGGGCATCTGTCTTTGCTAATCTTAGGAGAATGTACTCAGAGGTGGGGTTATTTCTTTTATTTGCAGCTTTTTCCCTATAGTAACAAAAGCCTTATGAAGAATTTTTGTTTCTGGATCCCAAAACTGTATAGACGAAGACCTACTTTTGAACCCAAGCTGTATGATGTTTTTCCGTAGGAAAAGGTTCTCCATTGTAAAGGAGTACACCAACTGAGATTTTGTACTGGCATCTATGAAACAGGGTGGAGGGAGAACCACAACTTTTTTTCATTCAAAAATCACAGTTCTGCTACAAGTATGGAGTTTTATTCGATTCAGGAATTTAAAACTCAGCTCTGAGCCCTGAAAGCTGTGTCCCTAATCCACACTGCATGACCCAGTACCAACGTGCCTTGCACTGAGGTGCCATCCATCTGAGCTGGGCTTTTGCCTCTACTAGCTGTTACGTCAGGTGTCTCTGTACCAGGATGCCAGTGCAGCTGAGCTCCTCCAGTCATGTGGCTGTTCTGCCTTCAGGCTGAGAACAGTAGCTGTTTGCAAGGGCAGGTGTCCAGCTCTGTGAGCAGACGTTCCTGCATCTGGGTGCTGTTTGTCATTATAATGAGTTGTCTTCTTCCTATCTCATCTCTGAATGCCCTTAATGTGCTTGTAACCACCAGTTCCCATATTGTGGCCATGGACTGATTTATGGGGTCCTGTCTTGCTGACCACTCTGCTGGAGCTTCTTCTGTGCTGCTGAAGAATTGGAGAATTTGATGTTGTTTTCAAGTGCCTGAACCGTCTCAGCTTTATGGTGGTCAAATGCAGCCTTTTGCCTGAATGATTAAGATCCTCTAAAGCAACATATCCTCATCCATTCCTGCTTTGGGTCACTTAGCCAGAAATAAAGTTCTGACTGTGAGTATTAAATAGCTCCTGAGACTTCTTGGAAAGAGACTGATAGTTGCATAAGAAGTTTGCTTTATTTGCTGGCAAATTATTGTAAATGAGCAAGATGAGTTTGGGTAACAATATATTTGCTTTGCTCTGCAACTTAAGTAGCTGATGTGTATTATATGAGTGCAATTCTCTTGACCTTCATTCTTGGGATCTGCCACGTAGAGGGGATTTCTGTCTGATTGCCTGAGGACACAGATGAGAGTTTCTAATTAGAGGAACTGAGGAAGTCATTCTCGTGACCCAGAGAGAAGCTGAGAAATGAAGGTGTGATGAGCAGGTGCCTTTGGTCTTTGCTCAAAAGCTTGCACAGATTTTGAGACTGCTTAGGTTTGTTCTAGTTCAAGCTTTCATGCCTCAATGGTGGACTGTTATTTTTGTTAGTTACATATACATAGCACAACTTGGTCTCAGACAAATTTTATTCTGTGAATTACTCCTTGAATAATACTTGTCACTCCAGCTGGTGTAGATATAAACTGTTTCAAAATGCAGCTTATACTTTTTTTGAAGCCAAAGGGAAGTGGCATACAAATATGAACATTTGTTAAGGAATTTAAATTTTCTAAGTGTTTTGCTAGTCAGTTTCCAAGTTACATCCTTACCTGGGTTTTCCCTAGCGACGTTCCCAGGGGAGAGGCTGCTACATGAAGGACACCATTTTGCTTGAAAACACTGAATACTAAGGCTGACTCTTCTATACTGAGTGCCTCCAGATACTTCAAGCAGTTTTTAAGGGGGTGGTTTGCTAAAGGCAGGTGAGGGCAACTCTCCCCAGACAGCACTGCAGTTCAGGCAGATAGCAGTCAGTGAATTTTCTAGCTTCCAGAAAACAGATAGAAATCCCTACAATTTACCAGGCCTATGAGGTGTTCTGTCTGAAGCTTTTTTCCTTTCAGCAAAGAACTAGGGATGGAAAGCAGGAAAAGTGTTGAAAGTACCATGCCAATGCTTTATTGTCGTGTTTGATGCTTGCTTGGTCATCTAAGCATGAAAACTGTGGCTAATTATTGAAAATGCTACCTATTGACTCTCCATTGTGTTTGGATTGCCTCTCCCAAGACTTCATTGGATGGAGGGAAGGATGTCTGTATGAATGGATGGATAGGAGCTGAATATTTCTTTCAGGTACTTTATAGATCCAGGGACTTGAAACATGTTTAGAACTATCAAAATATTCTTAGTTCTACCTGATTCCCTAAGGACAGGCTTTCCTGCCCTTGGTGGGGTGGGTGGGTAACAAACCAACAAACTCACACAAACAAAAGCCTTCTTAGGAATTAAGCCTGGAAACAGATCCTGAATGGATAGTTACTAGTAAATCCTTCTGATCCCTCTGAGGCAGTAAAACAATAGGCTGATATCAGTCCTTGTAAGAGTTGCTTGTTAAATGTGAACACTGCAAACTTGATTACATTTTGGGCTGGTTTGGTTTTTATGTGTGTGGGTTTTTTTGTTTGTTTGTTTTCTAAAAAGACACTTTCAAGTATTTTTCCTCTTCGTATATATAGTTTGCTTGAATAAATGGGACAGTTGAGAGGCAATAGGGTTCTTATCTTTCTTTCATAGGTTCCCACCCAGTGGCAAAGAATTATCGACAAGAGGCAGGGACATTACTTAAGAGCACACTTGAGAGAGGGCAGATAAATACTGTTAGCTGCAAGCTTTGTTTCAGTAATGAACCATGCACAGAGTTCACAAGAGCTAAATAAATGAGCAAGATAATGCTTGTCAGAACAGGGGACTTTTTCCCTACTACTGTGTAGTGTAGTGGACTACACTATTTTTCTGTATGCTAAAATTAAAATAGATTAGTGCTAATTTGGTAAGCCAGATGTAATGATACTTGTTCCTAAAGAAGCTAAATTCTACCACTTAAGCAAAATATCATAAACCAAATCAGCTCCTGCACCCAGGAAAACATAAAAACAATTATTAGGATATAATAAAAACTGTGTCTGAATAAACTGCTGCCAATTACTAGCTCTAATTAGCCTATTTCTGTTAGTTATATATGCATATATCATGTATGCAGTGACCAGAAAGAGTGGGTCTTAGATGGGACTTCAGGTGGGGTTGGAGCATTCTGACAGATATCTAGCACAAAAATGAGCCATTCCCACAAAGACTGTGTGAGGTTCTCCCTCCATACCTCTACCCCACCCAGGAAAATGTCCAGTGAGCTCCATATGATATATGTGAATGAAAAATTTCTATGTTTTTCTTTCTAACCATCTTTCTTCTCTGTCCAGGCAAGATATGCAGTCTTTGAGTAAGAGCCTTAATGTTCTGCAATGTGGATGGTCTAACTAGATTCTTCGAGTGTGATGGTAGCAAAAATATATTCAGGGTTATGTTTTAGCAGGAACAGGAAGAAGACATGTTAATTACCTCAGCACAGATGATGTCAGTGAGACTGTCTCACCATAACTTGAATTGTTGCTGTTCTTTCCTACGCTTGCAAGCACTTCAGGTTGCCCTAGGTACACTGATGTATCACTGAAGTTACAGTACAGTCCAACAGATACTGTTTGGGTATGTGGCTGTGTTTCATGCCTTGCAGCAAAACTTTGTCCTTAGATTCTCTTTTTTTGAAAAACTTTTTTTTTCCTTTTAATTACTGGTTAAATGAGATCTCCATGACAATAATTATAAAGATATTTTAAAGCTAAGAAGGAAAAAAAAAAATTCATTGTAACATTGCTTGTGTCATTTAAGTAATTTCTCATTGTTTTCTTCTTGCTTTGGGATTGTGATAATTCTAAATGATCTGGATTAGTGAAAGCCAGAGGTGAAATGGAACACTTAGGGGTGGGGAAAACATGATGCTGTCAACAAATCTGAGTCCTAATTTTTAATTTGTCCTTGCCTCTCTAGTCATTGCTGCACCGATATGCAGACTGCCTAGGATTAAGTAGTGTGCAAGCAGAAGCAGTCTCCTAGGAAACTTAATTTCTGATGTGTAGAAAGTATGTTGTGGTGATTGTGCTCAGTGTGTGTCACCCTGAAAGCTCCAGCATGTGGGGGTGTGCGATTCACTAGGTGGGCAAGTGATAATTCTCCATTACTGTGTACCAATGTGATATGGCTTTGTTTGTTTCATGATCATCTTTATGAGGAAATCTTTTTGAAGGACAAATCTTGTCAATGACCAAAAATGACCGACACCCTTGTATAATACTAATAGATATGAGTAATAGGATTCATTATTGGCAAAAAGCATGGTAGCTTAGACTTGCTACAGTAAATTAGTTGCGTCATTTGTGCAGACTCCGTCTGGTGACACCTGAAGAATGCAGGCACCTTGATAAAAAGCTATCCTTGGTGAAGTTGTGGATATCCACAGAAGAAATAAGTTTTACTGTGAAAAGCTGTAAAACTGCCACAGGGCATAAACAATGTTTGAAACTCAAACACATTAGTTTATGAATTATAAATGGCTTTGTGACCCTTCCTCAAAGTTGGCCACTGAGGTTAACCGTCATCTAGTCAGAGTTTATGACCCCGTGGAAATGTTCGTGTTGGCTTGTTTTGTGGTCTTTCAGCCCCAGGGGAGCTACCAAAAGCAGAAGAAAATAATTACACTTAGAGATTTGAAAAGAAGTAAGAAGAGATCAGCTTTCTAACCTTGGTTTCTATTGTATATGTCCATTAAGGGGGGTGGGAAATCATTCCTTTTAAATATTATTTTTAAAAGCCCTTTAACCTGTGATCAAATAAATTGTCATCTTCATTTTTTTTAATTCCTGTTATAGCTTTTGCATCATGCAGTGTTAATTACTTTGATGCTTTTTAAGTTAATGGTGAAAAAACCAAAACTGTGAAGTTTGTGCCCTTTTCCCAAAAAACCTTCTAATGCAGATAACCTTATTCCTGTAAGGCAGCATTTCTGAGTTATTTGCACAGCTGGGGGGCCTCTTCAGTAGGCAGAAGGTGATATGGAAACCACGCTGTACACACTGAAATGTAGGCTCATAGGAAAGATAAAAGGCATTTAATTGTCTGTGAATATAGGTGATAAATTGTGCTTCCCCTAAGAATTGGGGAGGGAGCTAACAGAACAAACCCCACAGGAGCTGCTTTCTCTGTGTACTTTGTAGAGTAATGATGTTCTCCATACCTTTACTAGATGGTCAGAGATGTATCTAAAATCTGGTTTTGTTAAAACAATCAATGTTTTCTAAAACTTAGCACTTCTGCTAATATTTGTGACATGCAAACCCCAAATTCAGTAGACGCTGTACAAATAAATTGAAAGCAGAAATATTTCTAATAGTGAATGGGAAATGAAAACTGTCTGGTAAAGCCGGTAATGACTCGTGTTGCTATGAATATAACAAACCTCTTGTGGTACTTGTCCTAAAACTCTGAAAATTAGGTGAGGAAACATTTCTGTATCCTAGCAGGAAGCTGGAGTGTTCTACAGATAATCCCTGGTAACTAAAAGGCATTTTTCTTTTGATCCTGAAATGTTCATTCTCAAACCAGCCTAAGTCTTTGACAAATGATTTTGCTGTTTTGGAGAATGTACTGGGAAGGTAAAAGAATCACAGTATTCTGATTTATAGACTTGTTCTGCCTTTGGGAGAGATGCCTTTTTCAGAGACTTATCTTGAAGTTTCTGTTTACTCAAGCCAGATTAAGGTAAAATGCAAATAAAGGATTTGCTTTCATAATACCCAGAATACACAGCCCAGATGGAAGTGTTTATATAGACGATATAGATGATGGAATAGAGGGGAAAGAGGAGAGGCAACTATCTTTTCTGTATCTGTTTTGCTGCAGCTGTTTTCCCAAGCAAACTTTATCAGGGATCTTTTTTTCTGTGCATCCCCCATCTCAGGGAGCATTTATCTGAAAGTGACTTCTTGAATGCTCTGGATTACTTGTCATGGTTTTCCTTTCTGTACGATAATCTGTCAGGTTGCATAGGTGACAAAAGTTAAAGGTGTCTTTGAAGTAGTCAGTCAGTAGCGTCCAGTTACAGGACAAGAGGCTGTGGGCACAAATTGAAATACAAGATATTTCACTTAAGAGTAGGAATGACCTTTTTTATTTAAGGGTGATTGACCACTGACAAAGGCAGTCTGGAGAGGTTGTGACATCTCCATTCTTGGGGATGGCAGAATCAACAGGACTTAACCCTAAGCAGCCTCTTGCAGCTGCTCCTGTTCTCATATTGGGATGGTACTCTAGGTACTCCACCAGCTTCAATTGGTTTATGGTTCAGTATGTAGGCAATTCTTCTGAGGGCTGTTGTTTGTTTCTTTGTTTCAGGGAGGTTTTTGTTTATCTGTCTGTTTGAGCTTGTTTGTTTGTTGGATTTGGTTTTGTGTGTTGTTTTGTTTGTTTTATTTTTTTTGGGGGGGGGGGGCTCTTGTGGGTTTTCTTTCCCTAACCCTGCTAAATATGGCTTATCATGTTGTCCATCTGAATTGGAAGCCAATTGTTACAAAATTACCTTAATGCCTACAGTGAAGGATCTCAGTGAATAAAAGATTATTACTGACCACAATGCAGTAGTGAGGTCTGAAGAGATGGAAGATGAGCACGAGGCAAAATTTTCCTGGAAGTTGTTGAAATATTTCTGTTAAAAATGTAGTAGTACAAGCTAGCATGCAATTTAAATCAGTTGAAATGCAGACAATGGTTTTAAATTGCTCAAATTTGCAAGTATGTGTCAATGTATTTTATGATTAAAGAAACCATAATATGCCTTGTGAATCTCAAACTACCAAGCAGCCAAACAAGCTAATACTGTGCAGCAATTTTTATATTCCTTTCTTATTCTGCTGGTTCCATCAGTCAGCACATTTGTTAGGTAACTTCTGGCATGTGAAGAAAAAGTGAATGTGTTATTAGTGACTGAAACTTGTCTTTAAATTCCAACATGAATATAATTGTAGTTAGGTTGACCTGAATATTTTACAATGCATCCTCCACTGATTAATTTGTCTTTTCTAATTCTGTCTGATCTGGTATCTGACTTATTTAACACTACAGGCCTCAGTTATAATGTCTTCAGGGAATTGGACACTGTGTTGATGTTAAACCACCCTATTTGTAGAAGTAAAGTGGGACAAGGTATCTCTTTATACTTTGGCACCTTGGTAATAAGTTACGGTAGTCAATGCTCCCATAAGCAGAGCTTGGACTTTTATATTGAAAACATCAGCAGAAAACTGGCTACAGAGCGGAGTTGTGACCTGCTATTTATATGTCACAGTATCACACTATCACCAAGGTTGTAAGAGTCCTCAAAGATCATTGAGTCCAACCTGTCACCACAGACCTCATGACTAGACCGTGGCACCAAGTGCCACATCCAATCCCCTCTTGAACACCTCCAGGGACAGTTACTCCACCACCTCCCTGGGCAGCCCATTCCAATGGCGAACGACTCTCTTGGTGAAGAACTTTCTCCTCATCTCCAGCCTAAACTTCCCCTGGCGCAATTGAGATTCTGTCCTCTTGTTCATCTTCCTTCTGACCCATCTAGAAACTTGAACTGTGACATTTAGCCACAACCCATAATCCTACCTCTTGGTCTGCCCCAAAAGAGTCTGACTACAACTTTTAAAGCAGCAAAGCCTTCACGTCTTTGGAAGCTTGTCTATAAAAGATGTGCCCCTTTGAGCTTGGACAACTCTGCAGGCCTTGGCCATGAGTCCCCTGCTGCTTTGCAATACATACAATAGCTTTGTTCTCTCCTAGATGCAGCCGTGTAGAAGTGTCTTAAGTCATGGTAAAAACATTAGAATTTCTGTGAATAATGGTTACTCTACAATTCAGTAGGAGTAAACATGGACTGAATGTAGGGACAGCGTACTCCTCCCTGGGTCAGGGTGATTTCTTCTCAAAGATAGCAAGATTTAGCAGAAATAGTACACAGAAAACAGTTGTAAACTTGGGAAAACACGGCAAAAAATTGGTGAAAGCTGTAAAAACTTGCAGGAAGTATTGTATTGTATTGTATTAGAGTGTGTGTTGTGTACAAGACTGAGATGCCAAAAATCTGTGGAATAAGAATGATAATAGTGAAAAAAAGAGGTATGGGAATCATTTGGTGCACTGTGATTTTCTTTCATTTCTCATAGCCAGAGTGTCTTACTGTGGCAAGTATCTTGTGGCAGGTTTTCAGAGCAGTAACACCTGGTTTAGGGTCCTTCTGGAGGCCATCAGGAATATGACAGCATATATACACACTCTAGCTATGAGTCAGACCAGATATTAGCAGTACTCTTGGTGGAACAAAGCTCAGCAGGAGCTGCAAAACATTTCAAAGATGATAAATTAAATAGCACTGTGTTACCAGCCACCACAGATCAACTGCCACTGGTTCCTGAGCCAGTTTGGTTGTGGCTAGTGGAGGTATGAATACATTTGGAATTAGTATTGCTTTCCTGCTCACACTGAGACTTTGCCATCCTCTTTGATAGTGTCAGTCTTATATGAACTTTCTACAGTTATGGAAGAAGCGTTTGTGCCTCTTGGGTATTAAAAATTCTGCTCTTGGGAATGTACCGTAGAACTACTTAAATGCTAAAACCAACAACAAACCCATTGAAAGTCAAATCTAATCTCAAGTTGTGGTAAACCAAGATTTGAAACCTTCTGTTCTTCTTTTCCCATTGAGTAGAGCTATGAGAAGACAATGATTCCTTGTTTTGATTTTGTATGACGATTAGAAGGTCTAATTAATATTTCTAGTGATCTTTTAGATCAAATACTTTGTAAAAATGCTTTCAAATTAACTTTAAAGATGCTTCAAGGGAGAGAATTGTGTACTTACAATAGTCAGGAATAAGAAGTACCTAGACATAGAATAAATTCAGCTTTATTTGTAGGGTCATCTTTGCTGGTTAAACCTGCAGATTTATAAGGCAGTTCCCCAATCTAATTGACCCAAAGAATTCAAGCAGAATAGATTAATGGCAGCCCTTTTCCCACACTGTGCTTCTGTACATGAGCAAAAGGGAGATCAGCAGAGTGGTTTGAACTTAAGATGTTAAGGTGTGGTAAAGGAAAATGACATACCCTTTTTAACTAATATGTGTGAGCCTACAGACATTGATGGTGGCTGGTGTCACTGTATTTCACAGTTGGATTTTCCCCAGGGCAAGATGTCAATCCTGTTGCTCCAGTATTATCTGACAGACATGTCTGCATTCCTTTTTCTCTTTAGTCAAAATTAGATATCCCTTCTAGGAGATGTTTCAAAATATTAAACAACGGAAACTATAAATAGAAAGTCATTGTCTGTCATCACAAGCCATCACACAAGCTGCTGGTTTGCCAAAAAGTCTAGTAAAATTAACTCTGAGAATATTCTTGCTTGATCTTGTGCCATTCACACACAAACACTTCATATGTTTGTGTCCCTGCTGATTTCCAGTCATGCTCCACAAATGCATACCTGTGGGAACAATAAGGGTTTGTTTCTGATACCTCTCTCTTCCCTGTAGGTTTTTCTTAAGAAAAGAGGCCAAGGATTGGTGATGAGCTCTAATAGAGGACATGAAGGAGAGATATGAAATGTTAAGTAGCATGAACTGGAATTTTCTTGTGTGTCCATCCTTAATTTACTCGGATTCTAACAATAAAACATGAATACATGTAACATGATAATGGGTAAGGGGAAGACTCAGCTGTACTGATCAGTTGGATACAGCCAGGTATTTCTATGTACAAATTCTCCACATTGGTGGTATTTTTGGCAACTAACAGATAATTGCTTTTAGGCAATTGAGATCCTGTTAGACCATGTATTGCTCATCATCATTGTGTAGAAAGAAGTGTGTTGGAAAGATGAGAACAGTATTTGAAACTGTTGATGCTTGCCTTTCACTTCTGTCACTCTGTGTCAAGTTTCATATTTCACTGAGGATCTCTTACATGCTGTTCCTTATTGGGTTTGTACTTTGATGCTTGAGCAGTGGTTGAGGTCATCACTTGTAATGAGTTATTGTGTGTGCAGGATTTGTCACCTTCTGCATAGTCTCAGGAGTTCTGCAGTGAACCGAATTCTTCTGGTTGGAGGTGAAATACTGAACTCCTGTTTGAAGCGGTCAAAACAAATAAGATGATGAGTGTGTGAGGAAAAAATGTCGTGGGTCATATTGAAGGGAAAAGATTTTTATTTTGTTTTTCAAATAAACAGAAGACCCCACTCCACAAGTCAGCTTCCTCTGTTTTGTTTCTGGTAGTAATGTAATGTTAAGTCACTCCTTGCTATGTGTTCTACGATGTGACAGACAAGAAAGATTTATCACTGCCCGTGGCATGAGGCCTGGATGCAGCTATAGCAGTGGGTTTCTGAACCTGTGGATTTTACCATCTTGGAATAACCTGACCTAGAATTTGCACCTCGAAGCCTCTCTCTCATACTGCTCCTGGAAGAGGACACTTTGAACACTATGACACTTGTGTGCTCTGTGAACTCTGCTTTGCTCTTCTATCTCAGCTCAAGCAAAGCATTAAGATGATAGGCTGGATGCTCTTCTCTGCTAGAAACTGCACCTAAGTTGTTTGTAGAAGTGTCACTGCATACACCAGCAGCGTAGCAAAACCAGTTTGGATAGGGAAGTAAAACTGTTGACTTTTTATTATAATGAGCAGTGTGTTTCACATGTCAGGTTGGCTCCTGAGGATACACTCTCTTCTCAAAGCACGCTTTACCCTCACAATGGGTTATAGCTTTGCTATGCTGAAAGAATTAAAGCACCAATTATAGATCTGGGGCAACATGCTTGGGTACCTCCTAGGTACCCAAGCAAAAAGATGCATAGTCTATGTTGAGATAATTCAATTGGTGCCTTACAGTGGATGTAAAAATGCATATTCTGTCAGGAAGAGTGAGGTAGGGTAGATTTTTGTGGTGTCTGTGAAAAGAGACAGCAAATCAGGTGCAGTAAGTGGTTAGCAATGTCTTGAAACATTTTTACATTCCAGTTGGCTTTGAATAAAAGTAATGTTTAAGTCTATTTAAGCTTCTTTAAATTAGGCAAAAAGCATAATTCCATAGGAGCTACTGAGAAAGCTTCTTGTCTCTTACAACCTAGCAAATTCTGTGATTCCGTGTGATTCTGACATTATTTTCTTAATCTGTAATGAATGAAGTAGTAAACAATTGCTTGCATCACAGTAAAGCTGAACATCTTGAAGGTTCCTGAACTATGAATTTAATGAGTTATATTGTAACTAGCTTCTCGCTGCTAAGCATTTAGTTTCTTCTGGAGCGTTTGTACCTCCTGTTAATTATCAGTAAATATTCACAGGATGGAAAAACAACATAATTTAGATACATGTTGTTTGTTACTTTAGAGTTACAGGTTGAGAGGCCACTGTTTTTCACTTCTGGGATTTGTAAGGTGTCATGTCATTAAGATTAATTTATCTGGTAGGTGATAATGAGACTTTTTGGAAATACCATGTACCTGTACTGTTTCTTCAGTAGTGGGTGGGAGGCAAAGCCTATTCCTATGAGTACAGTTATGAAACATAACAAATTGTAATAGCAACAAAAGTTTCTTCCTTGCTTACTTTCTCTAGCCCTGTTATGTTCATGTTATTGATGCTTTATAACCAAGATATATGTTCATCCAAGTAAATGGTCATTCAGCTTTAGCCTAGTCCTCTGCAATGGTGGACTAGTATTTTATCTTAAACAGGCTGTACGTGTACTCTTCCCACCTAATCTGGAATGAGAATAAAAGATTCTGCTTTATGAAAGCAAAACACAAGAGTTACACTTTTAACCAGTGCTCTGAAAGGGCACCTTCAAAACCAGGCTTTCTTCTCCAGTCAGTTGGGATAGATGTAGACAACCCCCTTGGGCTTGCAGAGGGCTGGTATGTGCAAGCCAAGGCTAAATCAGAAGCCGTTTAGTGGTGCTGCCAAGGTCCTGTACCTTTACAAACCTGCCCTGTCTTTTCATGATAGTCTCCAGGACTGCAGGGAGCACCTGCTTTTTCTTTTCAAACTTGGAGCTATTTTTTGTTACCTTTCCAGAAAAAGGCTACTTAAAAATTTGTTTAAAGAACAGTAAGTTCTGTTTATAATAACTTTTCAAAATGTTTTGAAGAGAAATGGCACCAGTATTTCCTTAAAAAAACCCAAGCACATCCTTTTGGGTTTTTGGTGGGGGAATATTGGATGGGACAGAAAACCAGCTGAAAGCAAGGAGGAAACACCTAAAATTGATTAATATTTCCTCTTCCAGACTGGCAGAAATACAGTGTGCTGATTATCCAGTTAAACCACAGAAGCTTCAGCCTCTGTGACCCTGACAAATATAATCCTATAGATTCCGGTATAATCACCATGGGACAATGTCAATGTGGAGGTGTGGAAAGTAAGTTCCTTAGGACTTGCACCACCTTTTGTGTGTAGCCTCTTGTGCACTGAGCTGTGACAAGAACTTCTATGGACTTTGGAATACCAATACTATAGCATTTCAGAGCTTCAAGAGCGTGTGGTTTTGGTTTGGTTTTGATGTGGGTTTTATACTGATGTGGGTTTTGTTTTGTTGTTTGGTCGGTGTTTTGTTATCGTTTTAATTCAAACCCACATATTCCACTCTCTCCCACCCACACCCCAAAATAAATGCCAACCAAAATAAAAAAGCACCCACCAAAACCAAACAGAAAAATCCACCATAAAACAACCCATGACACAAAAAAATAAACCCCAATCCAACCCCCCAAACTGTTTTCACTGCAGAATTGACACTAACTACTCCTTTTTTGGTTTTTCATTTTAGAAACTACTCTATTTAGCTTCCCCTTACAGTGTAGGGTTTTGATCTGCTTGAAATATCTTCTCTGGTTTCTATTCTGCATACTCTTGAAAAAAATCTGAATAGGCTTTTGAGGTGGACATTTAGGTTTACTTCAGAATAAAAAAAAGACTAAGTGAAATCAAGGATTTAATAGAACTGTTTCTAGATTTGAGATTTTTTTTTTAAAAGCTTCTGGAGATAAAAATAAATTGCAAGTACTGAAACATTGGCACAATGGGGTTTCTTAATATATTCCTTTGCTGCTTATGTAATATTTCTTTGAAGATTCAGTATTTGACAGAATTCTGTGGAGGGGGAAAAAAAAAAAAAAAAAGAGGAGGAAGCCTCCAAACACCTTCCCAGCGGAGCTCACAGTGAAAACTAAAATATTGCTCCCTTTGACCACTAGGTGCTAGTCTTGCTCAATTTATTCATTTTATCAAGGTCATTTATATAAAGATTAAAAATGTTTCGTACTGAAGCTCTTAAAGAATTGGATTAATGAAAAATAAATCTGTTTTTTTTTTTTTTTTTTTCCCCCACCCAAACATCAAATCAAACTTTACTGTTTTTCTGGTTTATAAATATTTATGAATTATAACACAACCTTTTGCAGTGGTATTTTGGATTTAGTTTACTATGTTTGGTCCTCACCAAGCATTCAGCAGCACGCAGTAAATGCATGTATACTTATCTCATTAGTCTGGCTCAATGACACCGAATTGGGAAAGTTGAGTTTTGGTGTAGACTGAAGTGTTGACATTTTAAGTTTGATTTTAATTTTTTTTTTGTAAACTTTATTTTATTTTTATGTCATTATTAGTCTTCATAGTCAGTGAGAGACTAAAATATTCCCCCCACTGTTACTAGCTTTGCATCTTCTTCTTTTATATTAAAAATGAGTCTTTTTATGCTGCCATGCAAAAGTGTTTTGTGAAAGGGCTGTCTCCAATCAGGATAAGAAACTTGTAACATACTTAACACTTTAAGCATTGCGTCTTCACAATATTGAAATCCATTCTGGAGAATCTACTTAGACTTGTCAAGACTTGACCAGAAATTGCATATGTGGCTTCATGAAGCTAATACCAAATACTTACAGTACCAGAGGCAAAATTAGTAACACTGAAGTTTACTCCTTTGATCCAACAATATATTGACTTCAATTTTTATGCTACTGTTTTCTTCATTATAAAGATTACTTTATTTCTTTAAACCTTCCCCCCCCAAAAAAAAAAAAAAAAAGTGTTCTTGATTTGTGTTTTGTTTTCAGAGCAGGAAAGGGGGGAAAATACTTGTGAGTACTTCAAATTTTATTCAGTCCAGCCTTACTTTTTCTGAATGTCTTTGATCTTCTTGCAGCCTGACACTGAAAAGTGTTTCTCTACATGTCTACCTTCAGTTTTATGCCAGAAATCTCATATGAAGGGGAGTATGGGAAGAAACTAATTCTATGGAAATATTATGCACACCATTGTAGCATTAGGAGTGGAAGCAGGACTCCTGAGAACTTGCTGTAATCTGTATTCTATAAAAATGTGTTCTTTGAAAAGAGACATTGCTCAGGTTTCATTTATTTGTAAATCATCTGCTGAACACTTGCACTAGTAGTATCTTCTTGGCTTGGAACTCAGCTGCCAGTTTATAAAATCCCTTTCAAGTTCTTTACTGTGAGACTAAGGGCCTGTTGGGCCCAGAAATAGGTTGGAAATTTCCAAATGAGTTGTTATGATCAGGAGTTATGATCCATTAATGACACCTTCATTCCTCTTCCAGTGCTGTCAGCAGATGATCTTCTTTCTTCTATCAGTCTGCAGAGTATGCAGGTGCTTTCTAATCAAGTCAGCTATTAAGGTTTTATTAATGTTTCTGCTTTGAGTGCCCACTCCAGGTCCATTGGCTGTTGAGGTTAAAATCTGAGAAATTTGTTTTCCCTGGTGTTGAGTAAATTACAAAATTACCTTGGTTGCTCTGGGGACTTGACTTCACTGACACCATGATTCAAAAGATCTCCAATCCTATCTGGCTGTGGTCAGAAGTAAGATGTCTTTAGTCCTAGTCTTACTTGGAGCTAGGAGGAGAAAAAGTTATCATAGTAATTAAAAAAAAAAAAAAAAAAGGCAAACAAACCCACAACTCTCCCTTCCCCCAAAAAAAACAGCTTCTTAATTGCACCCTAGAGACAAACATGCAATGGGTGTTAATGTGTGGTTTACAGCTTTGTAGGGTCACCTTCATTAGATATAATCAAGTGCCAGTCTTCTGTCAAAAGATCAGTTTGAGAGACTTTTTCCAGGCATGACCATCAAAAGTGTTAGTGTATGACAACCATCCCATCCGATCCTACTCTGCCATTGCATCTGTTGCCTCATTGTCTGTAATACTTGATCCTACTTCTGAAAAAGATGATTGCAGATCCATAGGATCCAGAGCTTCTGGGAGGAATGAGCTGGAATTGGCTGTACTTAGGGAACCATATGAGGAACAAAAGCTGGTGAGAATTTTGAATTAACTGAAGGAGAAGGGCAGAGAAAACAGTTTCAGAGAAAACGATGCACACTGATTTTTTATTTTATTTTTTTTATCTTGAGGAATCTTGGTCTAATACCAGAAACTGTATGCAGGTTTCAACTGAAAGAAGACAGGAAGGCAAAAACAGCTAAAAGTAAGGAAGCAGGCAAAATATTGCTGTGACACTTTGTGAGGAGTCAGGAAAAATGAACATGTGCAGCCCTGAATAGTTAGGCACTCTGTGATGAGCAGCTGGCATCTGCAGTTAGTGATACGTTCACATATACCACCTTTCATTCAGAACAGGACTTAGAGCTCATTCAGATACAGGCTGATGACTATTCTCAAACTTTCCCTCAGTCTGCCCTCAGTTCCTACTGCTGCTTTGTGCGGTATTTGCCTGGTTCCCACAATGTGAGTTCAGAACATCTTCTCGTGTACCCCTCAAATCCCACAGGCACTGGAGAACAGCAGCTATTGCTGTGTCAGTGTCACTAAAACTGCTGGACCTTGGGCCAGTGCCACTATTTCTCTTACACTTAGCTGTGTGAAACACCATTCCTGATGGGTGGGTAGGTTGTTTTTTTCTCTAGGCTTTATTTTTTGGTTTTAAATGGGCATTTCATCTTTAATGAAAGAAAAAGTGCCTGTACTTGCAGAGAAAAGTTGGATTCAAATAGGGAGGTACAAGGAGTTTTGCTGTCTTCCTCCATAACGTCATTTCATATAGAGTCCTTGGATTGTTTGAGAATGAATGACCTTTTGGTGCTTTTGGTGCTGCCTGTAGGGATCATCTCTGCATGATTTTCATGGTCTCATGATTCTGTCACCTGTTTTTAATTTGTTTGTGTTGTTGTGGTTTTGTTTGGGTTTTTTGTTTGTGTTGGTTTTGGTTTTGTTTTTTACTTATTCTGTTAAATATGGGAAAAGTAAGACTAGTAGACAACATTCTGCTAAAGAAATAGGGCTCAAATCCAAGCCTGATTTTGAATCTTTACTTTAGTCAAAGTGTTCTGCAGCCACGCAAATAGCTAAATATCCTGGAAATGAGTGACCTCACAAAGCTGGCAGCAGAAGGTAGCGAATGTTGCAGGTAGCCAGGATGTTAATGGGGTGTGGCACTGCTGAATGTGGTACTGCTGGTTATTCAAATATGTGATCAATAGAGGGTTGAAGAACAATAGATGAGGAGAAACTGGAAGAGGTGGGTCTCATTGTGGTGGGGTAGGAGGATCCCACTGCTATCTTCGATTGTTTCACTGGAGTTTCTAGAGCAGGTGAAGATTACTGGAGGTGTACAGCAAAAGGGCAAAGGAGACCAGGCATGAGCTGTAACAAGAGACATTCTGGTTGAATCTAAGTGGTGAAGCAGTGGGATTTCAGTGTTAGTCAGCCAATGGAGCAGGTTTCTGAGAAGTGGTTGGCTGATACCCTTTCATGGAGGTGTTCAGAACTCTGCTGGGTATATGGCAACCTGCTGTGGCTTTGGGTTGATTCTTGAGGTTGGCCTTGACCAGATGGTCTCCAGAGATCCCTTCAAATCTAAATCAGTCTGATTCTGTTTGTCCTACTTGCATGGCCTTGTAGCGCATGTGGTTATCTTTGCCCTTGTCATATCACCTGGAACTGACAGTGTGAGATAAGAATCTGTAGCAATTTTCAATGACTTGCAACATGACAGTAAAATTTCTTCCCATTGTTAGGCTAGGGTACAAGTGCACAGCCTGAAGGGCTTAGCAGTATCATCTCTTTAGGAAAAGCTTCCTCAGGTATTGTGATAGTGCCTGGAAAAGACCTCTTCCAAGATATCCAGGGGGACTGCATTGCTTTTGTGAAATGATGGTCCCCAAGAATGCACACAGGGAACCACGTTTTTGCTCTGTGCAAGGAAAGCAAACAGCAGGATGGACTCTGTTCAGCCCGAGATCCAGATAGTGAGGTACACACTGGCACAAAACCACTTTGGAGGTGCTTGGCAATTTGTAGCACCTCTTTGAAGTGAATGGTGACTTTTCGGATTCAGCTTGAGCTAGCTGAGATCTGGTATGGCAGCTGACACAGTGCTGCAGTGCGGTACAGCTACAGATCAGTGCTTCATGCTCTGCTGGAGTACAGTGGCTGGGCTCCTAGCTCCAGCCAAGCATACATGCTTGTTCTTTCATCTACCTAGTGAAAATGATCTTAGAGTGCCATCTTCATTTCTCTGGCTTGTTTTGAAGGAAAAAAATAAAAAGTTTTCATCTTTCTGTTGTGTTTGTCTGTGAAGTACTCAGTTTTGTATGGTTTCACTGAAAAGTGTTTTCGTATTTTGAAATGACTTACATGAACAAGCTAGCTAGCCAGTCAGAAGAGATGGTGTGGCTTTTGGCACTACTTTGTTGGTAAACTTCTGACTGTAAAGCACACCTTACTACAATTTTCATTTTAGTGCATGTTGTGGTGTATTTTCATCTGTGTATCACTTTTAATTTAGATACTAATTACAGTATACTTGCAGCTAGTAGAAATCTGAAGCCTAGAGAGTATTTCAGTTTCTTAATTCTTGTAGTGCATTCTGCTCTACTGAAGCTGCACTAAAGGATGCTTTCCTGTCATTTTTACTGTAACACAAACAATAGTAATTTCTCTGCTTCAGCAGATTAAAATTAAAATTATACTGTGCTTGAAGAAAATAATATATTAACAGAAGGGGTCTCAGCAGTGCGTCAAAAGAAATACTGATCATCTTGTATTTCCTACACCTATCCCACAAGAGCAGCAATGCAACAGTTATAATAAATCTCATGTTCTTAGATTTCATTTTCATGTATACAGGAGAAAGACTTCCTGAGAGAGCAGTTACAGTATTTATCTCTTGTTTAATCCATAATGGTGACTGAAGTGAGGAAAAAATAATTAGTAGAAATAAAAAGTGAAAGCTTAACAAGTGGCTGGGGTGAGGATCTGTGAGTCCTATTATGAGTCCAAGTGGCTTGCACAAAGGTGTGTAAAATTTATTAGTGAATGGGGGTAAGATTATTCGTAGAAGATAGATTTTAGGAATCTCTAGCTACTGAGTGAAAAAATGCAACTGATATTTGTTATTCTTTTCTCTAAAATACTAAATAAAATAAAAATTCTTCTGCTTTCAGTGTGTGAAAGAAAGTTAGGACTTGCCATTAAGCAGAGGCTTTCACCTGTGGCTTGTCACAGAACTATCTGACAGGAGACACGTGTTCTGATCTAGTTAGTGCAGTCATTCAAATGAGAAACGGCTTTGGCATGAGAGGAATCGGCTGCTTCTGCAGAAGGGAAATATGAACACAAAGGGCTCGTTTCTGACTTACCTTACAGAGCAACAGAACAGCCTCAGTGAGGGCAGCATTTGAACCCTAATATAATGCTCCATTAATACATGTGACTGCTTCATTAAACTTGTTGGCATGGCAGAATAATTGTGCTGTCCCGTAATGAAAGCTGCTACCCAGTGATGGACACAAGGACAGAAGGTCAATTTCTGATGACTATGAAACAGCTCTGTGTCTGAACCTCCTTTTTAAGCACCAATTAGGCAAAATATGTGAAAATTCTGGTAGATTAATGTAAAAGAGCATACTCAAACCCACCAATGTGTCTTGCCAATCATTTGACCATTCTATAAGATTTTTCTAAATGCAGATTGACAAAAGCAGCACTGAGGGATCATTTTATATTGCATATCTACACAGCAAACCATAACCAGGAACACAAAACCTTACCTCCATTAATATTGAATTAGGTGTTTTAAACTAGCCATTTGGGTTTGGAACTATCCATTTAACCTGACATTTGGGGTTAGAATAGGCATATGCATTCTTGTTGAATTAATTCAGGCCTAGTGATTTCCACGTCTCACTCCACTTAGTTCTCTGCACCTAAACTCCTTAATGTTAGAGACCATGTCTTTTAACAAATGTTTTATAAGTTCTTATGTCTATGGTATTAGTACCAAGGTACTTTATGCTCACAGCTGGAATCCTTGACTCTGAGTAGTAGTAGTAAATAGGCTTAATAGCTGCTCTGCACTTGTGAAAATGTCTGCCTTAACATGAACTTAGTGTAAAAAATGTTTCAGAATAATACCGTTATTAAAAAGAATATTATATTGTATTGTTATAACTAAGAATACTTATTCCTGAATGAATCTATACTCATGCTATATAAACAATCTAAATCAATTCTGTTTTGACAGGAAATTTTTGAGCTGCCTTTTCCTGACATACTTTTCATTTTATATTCTTTCAGGAGAAAGCTTAACTGGTTCTCATCAGATACAGCACTCTTTCTGGTAAGAATATCTGATTATTTAACTTGTATTGTAAAACATAGTTCTCTTGAACCTGCCACATTCAGCTGTTTTGTATTGTCAGTAACTGCATTTAACAGTTCCATCTCCTTTTCAGCAGCACTTTTAATTCTTTTGTTCCTGTCTCCTCTGCTCTATGAATTCATTCTACAACATTGTGAACAATGCTGTAAATCTTTCTGCAGTCAGTATTTCAGGCAGTCACAAGCAGTATGTGGTATGTGAGGAGTTCCAAGATCTACCTCTTTTTTGTTTGTTTGTTGGTTTAGTTTTTTCCTTTTGTGCTTGTATTCATTCTGTGCCCTTTTTGGCATCATTAGTGCTGTTAAAATTGAGCATGTTGCCTTATCATGCCAAATGTAATAATGAATTTGCAGTGGAAAAGGAAAATGTTCAGGAAGAGGACCCTTTACTATCTCCATTTTTTTGCCATTTAAAGAGCATACTGCAGGGATTTTTAATCAATGTCCTGTTCTTCCTCTTTCAATGAGTGTGCTTTGTTTCTGTTTCACTGATCATAGCATTCAACTCTATTTTTAATTAAAAATATGTTATTTAGGATGGGTTTCAAAGCTCTGTCTACCTAAATATGTCTTATTTTGCCTTTTGTGTTTTGGACAATATTTAATGTCCTGGTGCAGAATACTGCTATTGCACTTAGTTGTGATTCAGCAACAAATACTACTTCTGGGTTATGAGTGTGGAAGTATGCTGGTACATCAGGATCTACCATTTTACTGCATTTCTTGCTATGTAGGTCTAGAAGTTGACTGACATAGTTTGGTGTCTAACTTTGAGGGAAAATTAGTAATGGATTACTATGTAACTTACTGAACTCTATTTTTACAGATCTAAGGGTTTTGCTTGTCATTCTGATATAGGCATGTCCTTTTATTTTTTTATTGTTTTTCAATTATAAAAAAAGAGTTATGAAAAAAATGAAGGTGAATATATTCTTTAATACAAATACTAGAAATCTGGCTATCTGAGGCATTTGATGTAAGAGAATAGTGTGTTTGAGTAAGAGAAACAACAGCCACTTTGAGTGTGTAGCCTTCCTTCTCATTTGGGTTCCTTCTCTGTAAGGCAAATCAATGATATCTTCTACACAGCACAGAACTACTACTAGTTGTGCTTTGGTTGGTTTGACATGTTCTGGTAATTTCTATTGTTCTACTCTCTATTTAATTGAGTTTGGACAAAAATTCTTCTATCTTCTGACTTAGATTTGGATATATTGAAACTGCAGTCATAACCATGGTGAGGAAGCTACTGCTTCAAATTCTTAAGAACATCATAAAAGATCAGATTCTAAAATATCATGCATCTTTTAACTATTCTGTTTCATAAATATGTTTATACATGGAGTGCTGAACTTCAGTATCAACTGTCAGAGATCACAGAAGCCCAGATGTAACAGCTCTGAAGCATATGTGGAGTTTCCCAGCAAGAGAGCGATTCTTAAGTGCATAACTTAAAAGGGAGATAAGGTTACAGAGGTGAATTATCCTCTCCTAAATACATGCCATCATATTTTAATGTAAAGCTTTTTAGCACATAGTGTGTGGAGTGATTTCAGGTTTAAGGAAAAAAAAAACCCTACAAAACACATACCACCCCCACAACAACCTTCTGAAAACTATCTACCAGCACTTCAGTACATTAACAAATTGACTCTCAATCTTAGAGAAGTTCAGAAGATGAGAGTGCCTCTTTCATAATGCAAGTATTTGTAAGAAATAGCATGTTACAACTAATTTGAAAGGGCTGCAGTTGAAATGTGTGGAGAGGATTAATAGACACAATGCTTGATGTTAAAACGCATTTATTAATTTTCTGGATCTATAGAAGCTTCTTTTCATGTGCTCAGAAATAGAAAAATTGGATGCTGGCCCTAAGTGAGACCCAGTCATTTTAGCTGTGTAAGTTGGAGGGTCCAGCTTTTTCATTTGTGTTTTTTTGGTATTGTTTTTGGTGGGTTGTTGGTATAGGGTTTTTTTGCTGTTCTATTTCTTTTTAATTTGTCAATCTAGGAGAAAGAATAAAGGATTCTCTCTTTTTTTTTTTTTTTTAATAAAATGTATGATGACTTGAGTTGCTGAACCCTATGCCCACTTCCTGCTAGAATCAGACAATTTATTCAAAATACACAAATCAATCCCGGTGTCGTAACTGCTGCTGCAGTTTGTGGTAAGGGCTGCATTCTGTTGTGTATAGGGTGACCTCCTGAAGTCCTTCCAATCTAATTACTCCATAATTCTGTAATTCATCTCAAAGTACAAGTATGTAGTACTAATTTTTCAGGAACAGTTTGCCATCTCCATGCTAGTCTGGACTATGCTGTCTGCAGTTCATAAAGGATTCAGCCCAATCCAGTGAGTGGATGCACTGCAAATGAAAAAATTGGCATCTCACTCCTCCACCGAACTCACAACCCCCTCCCCATCTCTCAAAGTTTTAAAGTTATCTCTGTTCATGATTTTGATGTTTTGGGGAATTTTATTTTTGCACTTGGAAATAACATTAAAATTCAAGATCTTAGCTCTGTTTTCTGAAGAAGAGGACAGAACTGAGTTGCTTTTATAGTTAGATGTCGTATGAGGAGAGGCTGAGGGAGCTGGGGTTGCTTAGCCTGGAGAAGAGTTGGCTCAGGGGAGTCATTATTGCTCTCTACAACTACCTGAAGGGAGGCTGTAGACAGGTGGGGGCTGGTCTCTTCTCCCAGGCAAACAGCACCAGAACAGGAGGACACAGTCTCAAGCTGCACCAGGGGAAGTTTAGACTGGGTGTTAGGAAGAAATTCTTCATAGAGACAGTGATTGCCCATTGGAATGGGCTGTCTGGAGTGGAGTCGCCACCATTGGGGGTGTTTAGGAGGAGACTTGATGGGGTGCTTGGTGCCATGGTTTAGTTGATTAGATGGTGTTGGATGGTGTGTTGGACATGATGATCTTGAGGGTCTCTTCCAGCCTGGTCTGGTCTGGTGTGTTCTGTTCTATTCTATTCTATTCTACATATTAATCATAACTGCCTGTGGTCAGTCTGTTTACAGGTCTGTCTGTAAGGACTGGTGTCCGTAAATCCTGGGGATGAGCAGGCAGAAGATTCAGTATGTGGGTACTCACTAACTCATCTCACCTGCTGTCAATTCTTTTTTGTTTTGCCTTTTTAAAGAATATCTAATTTATCCAAAATATCACTACTTTTCCCTAGAGCAGAGGAAGTGGGGAAGGCTTTTTATGTTCTGTATTTGAAACAGCCTGGAGAGGAACAATTCGTTCATCTAGAATTACTGAATTTGGGTGAAGGTTCCAATTGATTGCACTTAACTAACCTTTTTACTCTTCCAAATGAGTTTTCCTTGCAGTTTAATTCAACAAAGCAAAGTCTTTGTTACCTTTTTTGTAATACAAAATAAGTAGTCAAGGAAAGTGTGAGCCTTGATAGTATATTTGAGACAGAGTTTATGTTCACTCTCATTACAGTGAGAGAGTAAATCTAATCCAGTGATAGGTATTCATCCTTATTGTCAGTAGTTTTACACCATCATTCATTCAATGATTGCCTATTTACAAACAATTAACTAAACTTCAAGACATAGTTCTGTGAAATATGTAAGAAATGTGTGTTAGTGTGAAGGTTTAATCCTCCCACCACATAGCACCGACGTGCAATTGCCTGTGGAATAAGAAATGGTAACTGTTCAGCTGTGTACCCTCAGATGGTCAGTACATCCAGATGAAGCTTCATTCAGAATTTAGAAATCTGAGAATATAATTGTTGCAGCTGCAATTTATCCAGGATGCTTAGGTCAAAAAACGCCCTCCTGACAAAACTGGAAACTGGGGAAACTTTTGTCAGACCCAAGAGCTGGCATCCTATTTTCTGCAATTCAAAATAAGCACTCTAAAACCCCCAAACCAACCTGTATGCAATTTTGATACTAGATTTTTGTCTGCAATAATGACTGGTACACCTACTCAGGTATTGATCTGAAGTCTTTCCAACATTTGTCAGGATATTTGCCAGAACTTTTTAGGATAAACTCAAATACCTAGGATTTGATATATATAAGCTGATATCAGCAGGTGATACTTTATACTACTGTGATTTAAATCCCTCACAAATTGTTTGGCTTCAACAGGAAAGAGAAGTAAGTGGAATTGTTAATAGGGTATTGAAGGCAGAAGCACCTGTTTGTCCAGATGTTTACATAGATCTGTTTACCCTTCCACTACATAAACACAAAATCATTAATTGCTTTACAGTCTTAAAATGGATATTTTTAAACTTGAAACAAATCAGCTTTAAATTGCCAACACTCAAATGGCAGAATTAATTAAATTTACAATTAGCTAATATTTGTATTAAAACAAAAAAGTGTATATAAAAACGTCAGGATCAATGCAGCTTCATTCAGCTGAAATCAGCTGACGAAATGCCAGTTCAAAGAAAGTCCATTTTCTGAAAAGTCATTGGTTTTGTAGCAACAAGCTATTAATTTTACTGTTAACTTCCAGGAAAGCTAAGCTGGACCAGAATTCAAGATCTTGAAAAAAAAAAAAATTATTTCCTGAAGCATATACTCCCTGTGGCTTTCTTATTATTGGTCGAGCACAGAAGTACATTGATAAGTGACAAACATATCTGAAGTGGGATATGTGGCTTGCTTCCATCCAGACCTGAAACAGGATGTCTAAAAGGAGAGGTCCCTGACTTCAGCTTCTGTTACATAGTTCTCTACTGCAAACACACATAGGAACAGCGGCAGAGCGTGGGAAGATTTTCTAGCTGAAAAACAGGCTCCTGTTCTTTGTCTGGTGAACTTTATCTATACAGCTTTCAGCAGGATATATTGAGGCAGACTCACGTCATGTAGCCAGTGTCTAACATGCTCACGTAGATTGAAGGAAAGGCTTGCCTCAGTTGTGTGTCAGTTGTCTCATCAGTGTTGCCCACTGGTCTGATTCTAAAGTGCTTCCCTCTCATTATTTGTGTGCAATTTGTTCTAGTAACAGGAAGATGGGAATCATAGAATCACAGAATCTATGAGGTTGGAAAAGACCTTAAGGACCATCAAGTCCAACCTGTCACCCAAGACCTCATGACTACTAAACCGTGGCACCAAGTGCTACGTCCAATCCCCTCTTGAACACCTCCAGGGATGGTGACTCCACCACCTCCCTGGGCAGCACATTCCAGTGGCAAATCACTCTTTCTGTGAAGAACTTTCTCCTCACCTCCAGCCTATATTTCCCCTGGTGCAGCTTGAGACTGTGTCCTCTTGTTCTGGTGCTGGTTGCCTGGGAGAAGAGACCAACCCCCTTCTGGCTCCAACCTCCCTTCATGTAGCTGTAGACAGCAGTAAGGTCTCCCCTGAGCCTCCTCTTCTCCAGGCTAAACAATCTCAGCTCCCTCAGCCTCTCCTTATAGGGCTTGTGTTCAAGACTTCTCCCCAGCCTCTTTGCCCTTCTCTGGACACGTTCAAGAGTCTCAGTGTCCTTCTTAAATTGAGGGGCCCAGAATTGGACACAGTACTCAAGGTGAAGAATCCCGTTGTGAGGGTGTTCTTGTATGTTTACAAGCATGTGAATTATGATTGATTTAAAGGTGTGGGTGAGTCTTTCTCAGACTACAGCATGTGAAGTTTAAGTGTTATTTAGTATTTTCTCAGTATTTTCTCAACACAAAATGATTTCTTCCTCTCAGAGAAGCTGGTGGCAGCCTAGTTTCTCTAGGGTAAGGCCAAAAGTAAAACACAGCTGCTGCTCTTTGTGTGAGCCACAAATTTCTCTGCTCCCTTCTATTTTGAGTCTCATGCTTTTACTAGGGAGAACAAACAGTTGCAGGACATAATTATGAAAATAACTTTGGGTTTAGATTATTCTATTAGGATGAGATTTGCACTTTCAACCTTCTAAAGAACACTCTTCATGTGCTAGGTTGCTGTGCAGTAGGGCTGGTATTTCTAGATTTAAATCTGTTGAAAATACCATCTTAAAAAGACTGATATAATTTCACAATTCTTTATGTAAAATGAAAGATTTCTATTATTTCTAGTGCCTACCCTCCATAGACATACTTCCTAATGAAAGCAAATACTACTTTTTTTTAAGGAATAATGAAAGTGTGGGAAGAAGGGGTACTGAGTGATGAGCTTTAATCCTTGAGAAACAATAAGGAAATGAAGAGCTGACACCATTTATGATCACAGTCCTGTCAGAGCTAAACAAAAGGGGCCTGTGAAAAATGTGGTAATGGCTCAGAAGAGATCACATCCTCCTTGGTGAACATGAGTGGTTTTCAGTTAGGTGATGTTTGCTACCATTTTGATTAGCTGCATTGTTACTGAGCTATGAGAACTACGGCAAGGATGTTTCCTATACTTGCCGCATGAGGTATTGGCAGGGTTGCAAAGTGTTGGGAGACAGAAATGATACTGGTACTAGCTATGAGAAATAGCCTGCTTCTGTAACTTGTTCCCATATACATATTGGGATACTTTTATGATAATTCCCTTTTTATTTCTCCACTTGGATTTTTCTTTGGCTTAGTAAAACTTAACAGAATTTTGTTATAAGAGAACTTGTACTTCCAGCCCCAGCTCTTCTTATATTCTATTTACCCATTTTGGTCTCTTCTAAGTTCTCCAAAACTAGTAATAATGTGTGTGGCATTTCTTAGGGCAGGGCAGTATGACCCAAAGTGAAGCAGCAGTGCAGTTTGTGTGTGGTATGGACATTTCCAAATCATTTTGAAAAAGAATTAACCAGTTTGCATTAAAGCTGTCATGCTTCAGCCATTATCCAAAGCCACAGGAGGCAAGGCTGTTATTCTCAGACTCAAAAGGTATGACATTTAAAAATTCCATTGTTTGGCTTTATGCTGTTGAGTGTCCAGCACCTTAAGTAGAGACTTTAGACCCTTCTCAGACTAGCAAATGCTCAATGCATACTTAAAGGGAAAGGAATTCAAACTGTCTAAGAATTTATATTTTAATGCTAGCTTGATAGTGGAGTACTCTGAATGTCTCCCATCATTAGGGATTGCTCCATTTCAAGGATGCTTTTTGAAATTCTAAAACTTTCTTTAACTTCTGCATCAATTATGGTACGGATCCACAGTGTGCAGCACTGGGTTACCTTTCCTGCATAAGCAATTACTTGAGAAAAGAACAAACTATTCCCTGTAAAACAAAATGCAAAGAACAGGAAAGATGAGAAGTTAAAAAGAATGCCATTGCAGATGTAGCTTCACTATTAAATTGTTTTATTTGCTATTTTTCTACTGAACAGAAGAAAAAAGGCTTCAAAAAAGGTGGTATTTTGTGTGAAAGATAAACCTATTTAGATTTAGCAGTCTGATGCCAAAATAAATGAAAATATAACTTCTCAAAATGCAAAAGACATTTTTTAGAGTTTCTTTTCAAATGAAAGGTGAGAAAGGTGAGAAGGGACACTTTTGGGGGTACTTTTTATATTGCGTGTGTGTGAATTGTAATGCAGGTGAAAGAAAAATCAAACTGACAGTTTGGGTGGTAATAGTGGTAATGTTCTTGTCCTTCTTATATGTAAATTTAAGCTACAATAAAATCAACCAGTGCTTGGAAAAAGCAGTATATTCTACTCTACATTTTGCAATGGAAGTCCTTCATTTTCCAATTTTGGTAAGAAGCATGCTTCTGAATTTCTGGAAAGAAATAATTAAATGGAAAGTGGGTTTAATTTGTTTTTCATTCCAGATTGGCATCTAAATATAAACATTTCTTTTTAAGGCGTTCAAAGTTGATGTTTCAGGCTGGATGTTAGGAAGCAGTTCTTCACAGAAAGAGTGATTGGCCATTGGAATGGACTGCCCGGGGAGGTGGTGGACTCACCATCACTGGAGGTGTTTAGGAAGAGACTGGATGAGGCACTTGCTGCCATGGTTTAGTTGATTAGATGGTGTTGGGTGATAAGTTGGACTCGATGAGCTTGAAGGTCTTTTCCAACCTGGTTAATTCTATTCTATTCTCTTCACTTTGGTTTGCTGCTTAAAAAAAGAAAGAAACAAAGTGATATTTCAAAATAAAATAAAAATATAACTTTGTATTAATTTTTACTGTGAAAGATCACTTTGCTTTTAGCCAAAAAAAACCCCAACCCTCTGGAACAGAATATTGCTTAGTTAAGCAGGAATTAGTATGTTTTCAAAAATTATTTATAAATCAACGTTAATTTATGGGTGTTAGCATCAGCTTGGATTGGGATTATTTGTACTTGAAATAAATTGTTTGTCTGTATTATGACCATATTTGGTTTGAATTCTGTACCTCTGCTGCCTTGGAAATACTCCTCAACTCTTTGTAGTTTGAGCTTTATTAGAAATCTGTACATAGTGCTTCTACATCTGACACTGAGCAGCCTGCTTCACCTTTCCATGCTTAATAAGTGATAGCACTCCTGTGAATGCCCTTCCATCTTTCCTGTCTTCAAGTTCCTCTTGTAGATGCCAGATCTCAATGGAGTTGCACAATGGCTGGTGTTACCTGCATGACAGAAAAGGTCTTTCCCTGTCACATTAACAACCGAACATGGTGTGGAGAGAGATTGGGATCCCTTTCCTCCTAGAGCTCCGTCCTGCAGTAAACTGACAGTTGTTGGAATTAAATTTTGTGTGCAGTGCTTCATCCCTTAGCTATGGAATCTATAAGACAAGATTATGTTCAACTGTGCAAGACTTCAGAAATATTGGCTTGCTGACTCTTATTTTTTTCTCTTGTTTCCTTTCCAAAATGAGAGCCTCATACCTTGCTTTGCAGTGTACTCTTGCTTGTATTACAGAAATGTTTACCATTTTTTCCTGCTTTTACAAGCAATTACCAAAGATGCAATTTTGTGCTTAATGAGAAACTAAGCACCGAACCTTTTTTTTTTTTTTTTTTGACAAAAAGCCCCAAACAAAACCACCACTACAAATATTAATTAATCTTTCAAGTTAAAATATTTTAACCAAAGCATCCAATGTTAAGCACCATGACTGAAAATACTTTTCATTTTTAAATGTTCATGTTATCCATTTTCATGGAGGAGTTGTGTGCAGCATAGCATGAAGAAGCAAATAAACCCAGGCAGGCTTGCAGGCTTTTCTTAGTAAGGTGTTAGTCTAGAACTATCTGCAGAATGAGAAGCTTTTCCCTTTCCACTGTCTGCCACAGGAATCTATTTCCCTACCATTGTTTTCCGGTTGTCTTAACCCCGGACCATGGCCGGCCATTTGCCTGTGCACCCTTGCAACAGGAACCTCCATCATATTAAGCCCCCCTTCTGCTATTCCTGACATTAGAGTAGGTCGCCCAAAGCCTTAGACCCTTGAGCTTTGAATATTTCCAAGGACCTCTCTGTCTGGGTGATGCAAATATTAAGCAGCAATAGATGAGGAAGCAAGTTAGAAGCTCTAGTGGAAATGTTTCTCGGTTAGATTTTTGCCAAACTAATCAATAAAAGAAGCTAAATTATTTTATTTCTCTGCAGTTTACACTTGAAAAGAGAGGGAAAAAACCCAAAACAACAACATCTAGATAAATTCATAAGTTTTACATTCAAGGTCTTTTGGTATCTCTAGGAGATTTCAAGTACTCTTTAGCACTCCATGGTGAATGTAGCAGAGAAAACAGACGCAGAGTGCTTACAGGGTGTCAGCTTTACCAGTAAACAATTATGTAAATGCAATTATGTAAATGTGAGATATAGGAGAAATGAACTTGACACAATAGATCTGTCTTCAGCTAGATTCATAACATTAGGTTTCATATCGAGCAGGGAAACTAAAACAGAAGAACCAAGAGAGAAAATAAATCTTCCAGTTTGCTCAGATGAATAGCAGCTTTGCTTGTGCCTGCTGCTAACTGCAGTGGATATATCCACCAGGGGTGAGGGGAAATCACTTTTCAGAAATGCATGCTTAGTGTGGAGAGGCAGGAGCTTACCGGGTGGCTTTGCCACAGCATTGAAAGACTACAGTTCAGTAAAAGGACTGCAAGTACAGGATACAGAGCACAAGAAATATAGCCAGTTTAGATACCATTGTTATTGGCAAGCAGACACTTTAAAAATACTAAATGTTCCCTCATTGTCACTTTTGCATTTGTTTTTCTAAGAATGAAAAGTGTTGGGTTTTTTGGCTTTGTCTAATTTTAGAAAGTGGAAGGCAAGTCTATTAGCAACTGGAGAAGCAGGCAGAAGCTACAGAATGTATTAATTCTCCAGTGAGGCTGATGTACTTGTTTTGCAAATCTACATACAGTGGGCCAACATAGCTGCACAGTCTGTCATTTTCTGCTTCAGTATTTTCAGACCTAGATACATCAGTACAACTGAGGGGGTTGGGTTTTTTCCTACTTCACTGGGAACACTGACAGCAAATAATGTGGGGTCCCGTGCTCTTCTGTAGGGACATTTCAGTTTACTTTCAAAAAAGCTTACTCTAGCAGTCAGTCACTTCCAATCAAGATAATTTAAAAACATGCTAATAGTATTTCACAGCTGGATAATGACAACAATATGCTGAACATGGTATCCCTACGTTTCCAAATATGTAGAATAAAATAAATGTGATATTCTCTCCCTATAATTTTCCTATTAAGAATTAAAATAAAGCACAAGATTCAACTGGAGAGGGAGATCTATAAGTTAGTACTTTACAGTATCACAGTATTGCTAAGGTTGGAAGAGACCTTGAAGATCATCGAGTCCAACCTGTCACCACAGACCCCACAACTAGACCATGGCACCAAGTGCCATGTCCAGTCCACTCTTGAACACCTCCAGGGACGGAGACTCCACCACCTCCCCTGGCAGCTCATTCCAATGACGAATCACTCTCTCGGTGAAGAACTTTCTCCTCACCTCAAGCCTAAACTTCCCCTGGTGCAGCTTGAGACTGTGTCCCCTTGTTCTGGTGCTGGTTGCTAGGGAGAAGAGGCCAACCCCTTCCTGGCTACAACCACCTTTCATGTAGTTGTAGAGAGCAATGAGGTCGCCCCTGAGCCTCCTCTTCTCCAGGCCAAACAACCCCAGCTCCCTCAGCTATTTGAGCTGTTCTGTTAACCACTGAGTAGATTAAACCATAAATATAGACATAAAAATAATTTTTAAAAGCATCAGCTTGTCAGTCTCTGCCTTCTGTTGTTACAGCCCTGTAGGTAGTAACATTACAGAGTGTTAGTAGAAATACAAAAGTGAAAGTAGTTTGGAGTGGTTTGATTTCCCTTTTTATTCACACCTAAGTTTTGCATTTGTTTCATAGCTCTGGCTGAAGAAGCCAGAGGACTAAGAAATTGCTGGAAAGTTGCTTTGTGTGTGCATAGATATGCAAGGACATGCAACATATAGTGTTGCTGCAGGGTTCAGGGGCCGACCAAAGCAACAAAGATAAAATGCAAGCAGAGTATAGCGAGACACCAAAAACTCCCCTCAAGCAACTCGTATTTGTATCTCTGTTCTTAGTGTGGCTGCATGTGATTGTTTTTTGATGTGGCTGCATGGGATTGGTTAATAAGCTTTTCTTAAGACTCTTACTGGCTAGTGATACTCATTAAGCTAGCCCAGCTGGCTCCTACCTCATCTACTATAGTTACTTGCTAAGCTAGCGCAGGAGATGAGATAGGAATCTCATAGATAGGAATCGCAGTTTCTCATGCAGTTCTACACAGAGAGAGTAGTTGCCCATTGGAATGGGCTGCCCAGGGAGGTGGTGGAGTCACCATCACTGGAGGTGTTCAGGAGGAGACTTGATAGGGTGCTTGGTTGCATGGTTTAGTTGATTAGGTGGTGTTGGATGATAGGTTGGACATAATGATCTTGAAGGTCTCTTCCAACCTGGTTTACTCTATTCTATTCTATTCTATTCTATTCTATTCTATTCTATTCTATTCTGTTCTGTTCTGTTCTGTTCCGTTCCGTTCCGTTCCATTCTATTCTATTCTATTCTATTCTATTCTATTCTATTCTATTCTATTCTACCCTTAAACATTTGGTCCAAGGACTTTCCAGAGCTCTTTAAAAGGTCCACAAATCCATTGCAGTCCCCCATAATATAGGTAGAAGTATGCTTTTGCTAGGGAACAATATTCTTTTATCCTCCTACTTCCTTTTTTTGTTTTGTTGATACTTCCTTGAAAAAGGCTGTATGTATAAGAATGCATCTTGAAGATAATAAATTTATAAGTAAGATACAGTAATTTTTTATATTTTATTGGCTATTACATTATGCTGTAATGGATTCTCTCGCTGCTGTCTAATCTTAGAACTGCACCATGCAGAGATATCTGTATGAATTATTAATTTCTAAAAGGGTCATATCAGAGAACATTTTCAATGGGATGGTTAGAAAATGAAAGTGCAGCGCTGGGCGAAAAGTGACTGCTTAAATGGGTGAGAAACACTTAGCCGGCATAAGAACTACATAGTGTTGCCTTTTTCAGGAGTTGTGTGTGTGTATATTCTGCCCTCAAAGGCGGGGGGGGGGGGGGGGCTCTGCTTTTTTTCCTTTATTTCCTTGTCTTTTAACTTCTCTGTGTTGCAGGATCAGAGTATGCTTTCTTTTTCAGTCTATACTGTCAGCTGAATTCTAATCAAAAAGTAGTAGCAAAGTCAAAACTAGGAAGATGGTGACTTTTTTATAGCACTTGGGTCTAATATCAATGTTTGCTATGAGAAAATCAATGACTATTGTTACAAAACCATCTGTAATTGCATGTGGTCTGTTCTGTCTAGTGGACTTCAGCCTCAAGTTACAAGAGGCAGGCAGGCTGCTGCCTTCTCGAAAAGCACCTGGGCATTTGTTTAACCAACTAGCAAGAAAGGGCTGTACCAGTGAACTTGCTTTACTGCTACTGTGTGCCACAACATGGGGTTTGCATTAGCAGTCTGGGGATGGCTGTGTTCTCAAGCCAGGGAATGATTTAAATGCCTTTCTGCAGTAGGGTAGGATAACTCAGAAATTGTATTGAAATGAATGGGAAGTCCTTGAATGAAGCCGTGTCCTGGCTCACAGGAAGAAGCTGTAGTGACAGTCAGCTGGAGAGATTAATTTGCATCTTTAACTGGCAAGGTTGTTTCCAAAGTGAACATCCAATCACAGCTTCAGATTGATGAGGTCATAATCTGTGTTGTATTTAAAATGCTGCAGTCAAGTGAAAATTCATCTGTGCTTTTCTCTTGGTTAGTTCCATCCTGTGTATACAGTCTAATGAGGTTACAATACAATACAATACAATACACCAGGTTGGAAGAGACCTTCAAGATCATCGCGTCCAACCCATCAAACAATCCAACCCACCCAACAACTAGAACACCTCCAGTGAAGGTGACTCCACCACCTCCACGAGTAGCCGATTCCAATGGCAAATCACTCTCTCCGTGTAGAACTTCTTCCTAACATCCAGCCTAAACCTGCCCTGGCGCAGCCTGAGACTGTGTCCTCTTGTTCTGGTGCTGGCTGCCTGGGAGAAGAGGCCAACCTCTGCCTGGCTACAACCTCCCTTCAGGTAGTTGTAGAGAGCAATAAGGTCACCCCTCAGTCTTCTCTTCTCCAGGCTAAGCAACCCCAGCTCCCTCAGCCTTTCCTCATAGGGCTTGTGTTCCAAACCCCTCACCAGCTTTGTTGCCCTTCTCTGGACACGTTCCAGCAAGTCAACATCCTTCCTAAACTGAGGGGCCCAGAACTGGACACAGGACTCAAGGTGTGGCCTAACCAGTGCAGTGTACAGGGTTCTTCGGGTATATGTGCTTTGGATGTGTTAAGTCTTTATTAGCTACAGTTGTTTCAATAGTTTTAGTTTATTATTAAGGGAAGATCATATTAAACAGTAGATTTAATCTCTTATCGTAATCCACAAATTTAGGCCCATGGTGCAGAGACTGTACAGCAGACTGTACAGCAAGCTCAAAAATATCCTGGGCTGAATCAAAAGCAGCATGGCCAACAGATACAGAGAGGTGATTCTGCCACTTTGCTCTGGCAAGACCTCACCTGCAGTACTGCATCCAGCTCTGGAGCCCTCAACACATTGGGATATTGACCTGATAGAGTAGGTCCAGAGGAGGGCCACAAAAATGATTGGGTGGCTGGAGCACATCTGCTATGAGGGCAGGCTGAGGAAGCTGGAGTTGTTCAGCCTGGAGAAGAGGAGGCTGTGGGGAGACCTAATAACGACCTTCCAGTACCTGAAAGGGGCTACAAGAAGGCTGTATAGGGACTGTTTCCTGCAGTGATAGGATGAAGGGCAATGGTTTGAAATTAGAAAAGAGGAGATTTAGATTGGGTGTTAGGAACAAGTTCTTTAGCATGAGGATGCTGCAACACTGGAACAGGTTGCCCAGGGATGTAGTTGAGGCCCTACACCTGGAAATATTCAAGGTCAGGCTCAATGAGGCTCTGAACAGCCTGATCTAGTGGAGAATATCCCTGCTGACTTCACAGGGATTGGACTAGATGACCTTTGGAGGTCCCTTCCAACCCAAACCATTCTATAATCCTACAATATTCATATGTTTCAGTGGCTTTGCCTGAGTATGGTAGACAGAAACAAGGTCTTGTTCAATGCACAGCTGCATCTGTCATATATGATCATACATTTTTAATGGCTGTCATTCATGTCATCCAGCAGAGACAGAATAATGCTGTGGATTACAATTATATTTGTTAAGCATGCTTTTCTTCTTACTCTCAGAGCACTTAAGTGTTGCATGTTTGTCATACTGATAGTGCTTCATAGCAAAGCAGAAGCTCTAAACCCAACTTCTTTTATAAGGGGAAGAGCATTTACCGCATTTCACCTGGTCTAGTCCTAGAGGATCTGGTGAAAGTCTTTCCTGGAGGCAAATATGCCAAATAACACACTAATCTTTTTTTGTAGCTGCTTTATCAGTATTTTCTGACACACTGTTTCTAAAGCTATTGAGAGTTCTTGCCTTAAAAATTGTCTTGTAGTCAATGAGTAAGGAACAGACTCCACAGCACAGCATGTGTGTGCTGTGAAGTTTTATAGACTGCTTCAAATTTTCCTGGGCTTGTGCCTTGTGAAAGCAGATAGAAAAATGCAGACAAAATCCTGGGAGCCCTCAGCTTCTCCTGGAGAACCCCACAGCAGCTTAGGTTTTGCATTTCAGAAGTGTCAGACATGACACTACTCTCCAGTTGTTGCTTTCAGCCAAAGTTAGGCACTTAAACATCATTTTAGGGTTTGCGCATTAAAGGACTTGAATTTATTTCTGTATTTTGCTGAATTTTTCTTTTCTCAGTGTGTGAAAACTTGTCCAGTTTCCCAAGAAGGTATAAATCAAACAGGTAAGAGGGATTGTTGAACATTTCTTATATGTAGTAAAGAGACTACATGAAATTCTGAGTTATGTGACAACACACCCAGATGATTAGGTTCCTGTAAATTTTTGTTAATAAATAGCTGTTATTGGTGGGTAAAAAATTGTTTGTATGAACCCTGCTTATCCACCTTATTTTAAAGAATTTTTAGTGCTCCTATGACCATTCTGAAAGTTATATCTTCCAAAGAAAAGCTTCAGATAACAGGCAGTGGCTGCAAAGCCACTTGAGGGCTGTCCTACACGCAGTCCAGCTACACTTGATGTAGATTAGTAGGGTATTTCAGTCACATAAACAGATGGAACACAAGTGACACTCTTGGTCAGCTCTACAGGCTAATGTTTGACACTGACAAACAGAAGTAGGTTAGAGCTTTGTTTATGTAAATGCACAGATAGTTCTGCAGCTTCTCACTTTGACCTGCAATGATAACAATCAGATGTTTTATGCTTAATATTTGCTTATGAAGATTATTACCACAGGTTTAGGTAATATATTTATGCTGGCAAAAATAATAAACATTGTTAAAAGACCTCTTTCAGAGAGTCTTCTCCCTGACCAGGTATCTAAGCTTGCTTTCTTGACATCTTGACCTTGAAAGTAATAGCAAAAGGTCCTTTCTGGCACTTCATTTACTTATCACTTTATTAGCTGAGGGCATCTGGCACAGAAACATTAACTAGACAAAATCAATTTGCATTGATAACATCAATCAACCAGAATTTAACTAATATAATGAAGTGTTGTAATTTACATGGAATATTCCATATCCAATGATAAATGGATGAAATACACAGCAGATATTATAAAAGCAGCTTTGTACATGTCTTTGCTGCCTTGTGCCTGAATGGTAATCTCTTTCCATGTTTGTGTGTGCTGCTCCTGAAGAACTGGTGTTACATATCTTCATTGGCAGGGAGGGGGCTGAGGGGCATGTGGTGGCTGGAACTTGTCTGATTTGAAATAAGCTCTTTTAGGAGAGAGAGAAGCATATTCCAACAATTTAATGATTGCAAAAATACTATTCTTGTGAGGTTTCCATTCTATCCACTACTACAAATTCCCCGCTGTTACTATGTGAAGAATATGGAATATACACTATGTAACTGTTCTACCAATAAAAGGAGTAGTTGTGGCACCAAATCCATGTTAGTGGATAAAAAAGAACCAGGGAGAAGGGGGATGGTAAGCAAAAGTGACTTTAGTCAGTAAGTAGAGGTCTGCATTAACATTGTGAATAACATGAGTGAAGCTAAGAGCTCTGTTTGGGAGGAACCTTTATTCTTAGCGTAGGATCAGAAGTGGGAGTCAGTCTAATCTTCAGTGATAATGTGAATCTTTATGTTCCAGCAGATGTGTTAGTTGCTCCTTAAAGGGTCAAAATACTGTAAATCAGGTACTCTGAAATGCACCTACAGTTGTCTGAATGTCTTACATAGTGATGAAAGACAACAGGTATCTTTTGAAACCATCATTCATTAGAGACTAGCACATTAAGTAGTTGTTCCCAAAATGGCTTTTTCTGTATAGGTTGTTTTGAGGTTTTTTGTCTGAAAAGATCTACAGTAGACCACTCAAGGCTGAAGATGGAGTTCTTTAAAAAACTGGGTAGAGAATTCTATATAGAAATTACAAAAACTATGGAAATCAAAAAGTATTTCCTTAAAATCTACTCCACGCACTTTATCGTTGAAGTAAGTTTGGTGGGTTTTTTTGTTCCCCATGACAATTATTTTACCGTAACTGCAAGTAAATACAGAAAATGAAGTAAGTTTGGTTGGTTTTTTTGTTCCCCATGACAATTATTTTACCGTAACTGCAAGTAAATACAGAAAATGTTTAATTGCCCGTAGTTCAGCGATACAAATGAGACAAGCATGAAATAGGAACCAGTCAGGAAAAGCCTGGACACCAGTTCTTTGTTAACAAAGCAATGTAGAAACAGCACAAACTTTTACATTTAGCTTATGATATTTATATTGGAAACACACATATGTGTGCAAGAAGTAACACAGATAATCAACATACGTTTTGATAGAAGCAAACCAAAGGATTTCACAGGTAAAATAGTTTATATTCAGTTTTTTATGATGTTTTGTCTGGTGCTAAACCTCATTTACCATGTCTTCTGGGAACACATTTTCAAATTCTAGAAGCTTTTATCTTTTTTTTTTTTTTTTTGGCTAGAAAGAAACAGTAAGTAGTAATAGTAGATCATAGTGGCTCTGATCCTTCTGTCGGTATTATATATTTCATAATTCCCCATGGATTGAGCAACAAACTTTCACCTATCTGCTTGATATCTGGGTAGTATATGCTTAGACCATGTGATGATTCTGTCAACATTTGGTGAAAAAGAGAAAATACAGAGTTAATGTATCACTATGAGTAAGCCATGGAGGAGTTCTGCAGAGCAGGTTGAGGTCTTTGTGTTCTAATATTCAGACCCATCTGTTTGGTAAGCATTCCGAAGTTACACCATCACTTATTCATTACCGCAGCAAGGAAACTGTTTACTAATTTGCTGCAGAAAAGCAGAAGGAGGAAGCATAACCTCTAGCTGATATAATAAAAGCCTGGAGAAGAGGAGGCTCAGAGGAGACCTTATTGCTGTTTACAACTACCTGAAGGGAGGTTGTAGCCTGGTGGGGGCTGGCCTCTTCTCCCAGGCAACCAGCACCAGAACAAGAGGACACAGTCTCAAGCTGCGCCAGGGGAGGTTTCAGGCTGGATGTTAGGAAGAAGTTCTTCACAGAAAGAGTGATTTGCCATTGGAATGTGCTGCCCAGGGAGGTGGTGGAGTCACCACCACTGGAAGTGTTTAAGAAGAGACTGGATGAGGCACTCGGTGCCGTGGTTTAGTTGATAAGATGGTTTTGGGTGATAGGTTGGACTTGGTCTTTTCCAACCAGGTTAATTCTATTCTATTGTATTCTATTCTAAATGAATCATTTATACAAGGCAGTATAAACACTTAGCTATTTCCATTCCTTTTTCTTTTGCTGAATTATTCTCCCTCATTTTCCATCTATTTCTGAACACTGTTCATATTAAAGGGAAAAAGGCCTCTATCTCCCAACTTTATTTTCTCATTGTTATTCATTGGTCCAAAGAAGCTGAGATGGGCATCTCAGTTTATTTAATCAGTAGCTCTCTGCGAGGGAGGTTAGGAATCATCTGTGGATCAGAACTGATATGTAGCAGTGCCCATCAGAGGAGATTAGTAGGTCCTTGTCGAGGTGGAAGCAGCAGGGTAGAATGAAACCTGAAGCTGGGTTAAGTAATTGGGTTCTTGTTCAATAAAAGTGCTGTTTTCTTGCGTGTCGTAATGACAGATCTTTGATGCAATGGATGTCTGAATCCAAATATCCTCTGGATTTTCTGATGGATAAAGTGATAAGAGTGAAAGGGATTTAATTTAGGACTATTGAAAAACTTTAAAGAGATTAGAGAAATTTGTAAATGTACTCTCTTATCATCTTGGCTTTTGTGACACACCAGAACCAGGCTGGGTGAGGAGAAGGACCCAAGTTGTTAGAGTTTTGATTTGGAGTGGGGGTGCTCTGGGGATGCTGCTACTATTAACTTCCCATTTAAGATGCAAGTGTAGAGAAGAAATTTTGACTTACTTTTATGTTCTCTAACCTGGACTGGGAGGCTGACTAGATTTATTATTTGTTTATTTTCTTTTTCTTATTGTCAAATTGGAGATCTATAATGCTAGCAATTTTAAATTTAGAAATTTTTTTTTCTTTGTTTTTTTTTTTTTTCCCAAGTCTGGTTTACACCATTATGTCTACAATATCTCCATGAACCATGACTCTTAAAGCTAATATCCAGTTTCTATTGTGAATTCTGTTTAGGTGTGGCAGCTTCCTCTGACTGCAAAATTGTGTTCCTGTGATACTTTAAATTCTCTAACTTCATTCAATGTGCTTATATAGGAAAAATTAATAAATGTGTAAGAAAGGAATGCTGAACAAATGGGTAATAAAATCTTGCCTGCCTTTGAGACAATGCTCGTAATCTTATCTCTAAATCTTCCCTCTGCATTGGAACAGGGCTACAATATCCGGCTTTGAGGTGAGTTTTGTACCAAGCACAATTGTCTTTAAGGGTTGATTGTCTTTTCCCATTACTAAGTCAGCTTCAGTAAAGACATGGAACTGTTTGGAAATTAACTGACTTTTTTTTTTAATGGATGGTTTAATGTGCTTATCTAACCATAGATTCAGAAATGTTAAGTTAGACTAAGACCAAAAGTTTCTTCATCCTATATGTTTTTCCCGAAGCATCAGTCCTTAGAAAACTCTCTGTTTTTATACACAGGCATGCATGCATATGAGGGGGAAAAGCTACATAGTTCAAGGAATCACAGAAGTGTGAAGTGTTTGCCTTGGCTTGTTTATACCCAAGCTTGTTTTATAACATTGCTAACCTTTGCCACTTTGAAATTGCTCGCATCTCTTATCTGAGGCATTCTCTTTTTTCTTCCCTTTGTTCCCTGTGATTACAGAATGAATTAAGGACATTTTCACGGCTTCTGCTGCAACTACAAAGAGTAGAAACCCAGAAATAAACACAAATCTTGCATACTTATTTGTTCTAAGGATTCCTATAGCAAATGCTTTCAGAATTGTATTATTAAAAAAAAAAAAAAGAAAAAAAAAAAAAGAGTTGCAGTGCCTGTGGAACCTTAAGTGATTAATCTGAAGTGCACAGAGAAACCTTTCCTCCTAAAGTGGAGTTTTCCCAAAAAGCTGTACTCCAGATATCTTCAGTGAGAATAAGATTTTAATTCTCATTAAAAAACACCTGCACAAAACAGCAAAATGTTCTTTTTCATCTGGAGAATAGTCTGTTTTCTTTTGGTTTTGTTTTTCCATGACGCTGTAAGAGAGTAGGCAAAAGAAGTAGTCTCAAAGTCAGAAATTTGTCTTTGGCTTGTGAGGTCAGGGGATGATTGCAGAGCTCATTCATTTCCTCTGATACAGAAAATAAGCTCTTCCCTTGAAGAGTTGTGTAACTGTTGCCTTTGCCTGCATGTATACGAGGAGATTTTCAATACCATGAAACTCTACTACTCAGCTGACAGGTTTAAGTCAGATGATCAGATTGTCTGTGCTTATCTCAATCTTACAGCTGCAGGAGGCAATGTAATTAATGTCCCTTTTATAGAAGAGAAAAGAAAAAGAAACCAACCCTGTCTCATGACAAGGCCATTTTCCCCCAGCCTTGAGTTTGGGTGGGCTGTTTCTGATTGTAACTGATATCACAGGATGACTTACACAGACAGAGGTGCTTCCTGATTGAATGGTGTTTGTTTTGTTACTTGGGGACAGGGGGAAATTAAGATTGTTACTCCTAATCACAAAGAGGAGCCATCAGCAACTGTCTGGTTAATGGAGCAGCTACACAAGTGATTCTTGACCCCGAAGGAAGGGAATAGGAAAATGTTTTGTCTCCCTTGACATGCGTTTAAACTGACATCTTGTACCTGCTTGCTTAAACCTTAATCAAGTTTTTAGCTTATACCCTCCAAAGTCCATTCACTGCTTCTAGTGGCAGAGAATATCAGATGACCACCTGAGTTTCACGTGGGCAGTGTTTATCTCATAGTAAGAACCCCCATGGAGTATCCTCTGGCAGTGACTACTGGCAGCCTTTAGGAATAGCTATGTACATGATATTTTTTTTGTTTTGCACCAATATTTTCATTAATATTATATTGACATTTTTGCTACTGGGATAGCTGTATTTGATACTCGTCATAACAGTTTTTGAAGCCATGATGCTTATGAAGAATAATCCTGATTTCTGCTTTCCTAAATTAATTCAAATGATTAAAATAAAATGGTTTCACGAGAAGTAGAGCTGAGTTTAGAGTCTAAACTTGTTTTTTTCAAAGGGAGTGGTGAATAGCTGGTGAAAATATATTCAGGTGTAGAAGTGTGAGCATTCTCTCTTTTGTGCCTTTTGATACATTTGGAAGCAAAGTGTTTCAGGGAGAGAATTTATTTCTCTTTCATTAGCAGCATATCTTCTAAGCTTTTGTTCATTTGAACATTACAAAATTATGTGATAAATAGCTATAATATTTTGTTGAGTCAGCTAGTGAGGAAAAGGAATGCACTTCCCAATCTATTTCTGGAGATAAAAAAGTTAATTATTGCAAAAATTGCTTATGCATATTTTGCTTGTTTAAAACTAACAAACAAACCCCTTGGGGGAAAAAAAATAACCAAACTGAAATTACAAGGACAACAAAGAACAAAACAACCACAAGCAAACAAAAAAAAAAAAAAAAAAAAAAAAAGTAAAAGAAAAGAACCTGCTTAAATTTGGTGAAAAGTGAGCTCTGAGAACACAATTTACTGTGAAAACAGGATGATTTGCCCTGCCTCAGTTTCTATGTTTCTCTGGGACATTTAGAGCTATCAGTGTGCCATTTTCATAGTATTTTTGAAGAATTTAACATACATTTGAGTCTGATGTCAAAATATGACCCGAGGTAACTTCAATGTAGTTTTGGATATTGAGCTTGGGTTCACAGGTAGACGGTGCTGGACTGAAATCCCCATGCAGTCTGTTGACTGCAAACCTGCTCATGTGATGAGGAGTGTGGTACTTCTGTTTGTGCCACCATGTCCTCCTCCCCATCCCACAAGATTGTTTCTCAGCAGTCCAAGTTTTGTCACTCACATTGTTAGAGAAAAGGAAAGTCATTACTTGTTATGGGTGCTGTAAGCCTGTTTTGTTCCACAGAGGGAAATAATTCTAAGAGCTAGACTGACTATTTGTGGTTTGCATTTTTTTACTCCATCAAACTCTGTTATAAAGGTTTGTAGTTTTTGTTTTGTTTATTTTTAATGTTTGGTTTTTCCTTACCGGAATACAGGTCTCTAAAAAGTGACATTATTGAACAGCTTAACAACAATGCTGCTGATTTACACCTGCACATATTCTGGCCCACAATATGCAGCCTGTTGCAATTAATCACAAACTATGTTTGAATGAGCTGTCTTTGTAATGCAAATGGTGCTAAGGAAGTATTCTGAATACCAGAAAAAGAAAATAACCTTGAAGTAATTGATGTTATGCTTGATATTTTCCTTGTGCCATATTTAGTGCCAACTAAAAACCTGTGAAAAGGAAAATACCACTGAAAATATCCTCTTTGAATACCTGCTCTGCACAAATGTGCAAAGCTTCCTTTGCTCTTATTCAGCACAAATTTCTACAGTATTTTAGTCCTTTAGGGTACTGTTTCATCACAAGGATAAGGTATTTTCAGCTTTCTCAGCTTCAATCTCAAATGCTATTAATATTACCAGCTAAGCAGTGACTCTAAAATCAGCCCTTTACTGGTGGAAATATGGATGCTTCGGATAGCTGTAAATAATGCCCCTTCCTGGGAAAGAAATATTCCACACAAAGTGAACAAGTAAATGAGTAATCAGTCTTGTTACCATCCTCTTCAGCTGTTGGAAAAAAAAAAAAAAAAAAAAAAACAAACAAATCATGTTTTAATTCCTAAGGATCATATAGAGGATGAGAGTCACGTGCAGTAGCTTTTCCAGGTACCATTTGTCGTTTGACTGTTCATAATTGTAGAAGGTCCAACAACAAAATACCGTGAGGGGGAAAAGTCAGAATGGGTAGTAGTAATGTACAACTGAAATAAAGCCACTAGTTTGTGGTGTTTGTTCTTTTTAAATAAGCACTGCAAAAAATATTTTTTTCAGTATATATTTATCAACACTTTATCTAGGGAGAAATAAGGGGTGAAATTTACTTTTGCTTAGTTAGACAGTTCCTCTCTGGTTTCATCATGCAGTCTTTATTTAAATAACTATATCATGTTTTAGCGTTATAAAAGGCTCTTGTTGGAGTGAAGAAACAGAGGAGCTAATGACATAACATCCTTCCTGCCATCCTGTAGTGCTTAGCTATCTATACAAGTGGAATGTTTTAAGTTTGTGCACCCACCGGATAAGAGCTCGTTACATTCAATGGGAGGAGACTGTGCTGTAGGCAGGAGTACTGAAGTAAACTGTTTTTAAGGGGAAAGAAAAGTCTTGAACTTTTTTCTCTTGTATTTACTGCTAGCTGTAATTATTTAACTTAGTGTTTGTACTGAAGACAGAGCTATGCCAATGGAGCTGAATTAGCCCTTTCTGCCGCTGAACCCCTTTCCAGTGGTGCTGCTCTTTCAGGAACGCTGTGAATGACCGGCACTACCCCTTTCTGAGAAATCTCTGGAACCTGAGATCTATGCAAATGAAGCATGCAGGCAAATAAAAACACACAGGGATGTATTTTTGTCTGTCATTATGTGCTTGAGTCTTCTTTCCAGAAGCAGCTTTTACAAGGCAGTTTAAAGTCTAGAGTAATTTGTGATAAAGAAAATGCAGAAATTGTCAAGCACTAACCACAGGAACTGGTAGCGAGGGTGGTGTCATTCCAGTGCACTGGGTGTCTGTCTGCACATCTGTAATCACCAGTACTGCACTGCTCACCATGTTTCAGTCCAAAGCGCTTCTGCGGGTACATTGACTTTACTGAGACTTCTGGGTGCTGTCCATGCTTTTACAGTCAGTATGTGGACTAGAGGGGATGGTCTGGCAGGTATCACTGCACAACCGACATCTTGTTTCAGGGCTTTTTGTGTATTGCACTTTGCCTTGATACATCAGACCAGGGCTAGTGTGGAGGAAAGGACATGAGCACTGCTTCTATGCTAATAGATTATAGGTGTTTGAGATTTGAAATGTTACAACTTTGGATCATTAAAATCAATCTCTTTGCAAATATTTCAAGATTCTGCTTACATACCATCACCACAACAGCTGAATGCTCATGAGTTTAAGCCTTTAAAATTCATCTAATCCAAACCCTGTCTGCTCTTTTCTCTTTTTCTTCATTATGTTACCCAATCATCAAGCCCCTACTCTTTCTTGCTCTGGAAATTTCAAGTGCAATGGGAAGAGAAATAAAACTATAATCAGAACAAGGTTTAGGCAGGAAGAAAAAAACAAGAACCAAAAGAAAAAAAAAGAAAGAAAAAGAAAGCTTCAGTTAAGGAAAAGAGAACAGTTTTGCATAATCACTCAAATCAAAGAAACAGCAAATTCAGAGATGTATATCTGATGTCAGAATGCACGACAACAGAATTTTTGGGCTGTGTAATTTAGAGGAAGGCACAATTTATGTAATGTAATAGCTGAGAGCATGTAGTTGTGCCCATCAGATGAATAATTTGGATTCCACAAATCATGTGTCAGGAGCCATGGATGGCAGCTGGGAAGAAAACAGAAGATAGATGAATAGTCTAGTAAAGATAATTTTTATTTGTAAGCTGCGTATGAAACAATTTTGACTTGTTTTTTTGCACTAAAAATTGATGTCCGCAAACTTTCTTTTAAGCTTCTTTATTATAGGAGTAAGCCTCTACAGGAGAAAACTGAAGTTGAGGGAAGTTAAAAATACTTCCCATTTAATCTGGGTAGAAGAACACAGGGAAGAAATATTTATTTTTTTTTCTGCATCTTTAATTTTCTTGAACAGATGACATCTGCAACCTTCATTAAGGTATTGATTAATGGATGCCAAGTGTGATTATCAGTGTACTGAAAGAAGTTGCTTTATGTTGTGTTGGTTCAGAAGGTGTGGTAGTTTAGGATGGGTGCCCCCTGCTGCTACCACACAAGATACACCTCTGGTGCCCTGGGTGTCCAGCCCAGTGGGTGGACACAGGAAATAGCGTATTTCATACCCATAATGTCCTGCTCCCTATAAATTCATCTGCAAGGTCTCACACTTCCTCTTTCTACCCTTGCTGTTCCCATGGGAGATGCTCCCTATCTGGTCCCTATCTCAGGCCTCTTGGGCCAGGAGGAGAAGGGGGAAGGGCAATCTCAGATCTGGCCAGCTGAGATTAGCCTAACAGTGTAGGGGGTAAGAAAGAGCCCTGGGGGTTTTGGGTATACCCTCAGGTAGAGAGAAAGGGAATGCTGGGATGGTTCTGGGTGTGCTTTGGTGATCTCCTTTGTCACTGTGCTTGTAGTTTCTCTGTAAAACACTCACTGCTTTTCCATTTAAACTTTCCATCACTTCTTCAATCCATTTCTTTGAGTCTCATTTTTCTGCCCCGGTGGGAGGCAAGGGAGGATGTGCCTCAAACTGGGACAGAAGGTAATTGTCTGGGCTTATACAACCACTTAAGGGAAAAGCTGAAGAACACACTTTTCATTCATGTAGATATTGCTTGAGAGAACCATCGCAGTACACAATACGTTAAAAAGTCTGTAATATCCCTAATACTGAACAAAACCTGTAGTACAACAGCTGCTGCTGCTGTAAGGGCCCTTTCTGGATCTGTGTATTCTTCAAGCAGAGAATGCATAAACTCCCTTCCACAACTTGGGCACTAATGCAAATCATAGAATCATAGAATCAGTCAGGGTTGGAAGGGACCACAAGGATCATCTAGTTCCAACCCCCTGCCATGGGCAGGGACACCCTACACTAGATCACGCTGGCCAGAGCCTCGTCCAGCCTGGTCTTAAACACCTCCAGGGACGGGGCCTCAACCACCTCCCTGGATAACCCATTCCAGGGCTTCACCACTCTCATGGTGAAGAACTTTTTCCTCACATCTAGCCTGAATCTCCCTATTTCCAGCTTCATTCCATTCCCCCTAGTCCTATCACTACCTGAGATCCTGAGAAGTCCCTCCCCAGCTTTCCTGTAGGCCCCCTTCAGATACTGGAAGGCCACAATGAGGTCACCTCGGAGCCTTCTCTTCTCCAGACAGCCCCAACTCCTTCAGTCTGTCTATTAGCTGAGTTTCTGAGTAGTGTATGAGGAGGACATTTAAGTCTGAACTTTGGCTCTCAGTGTTAGATTTAGTGGTGGTCTGAACTTTTCAGACTCCATCAGTTTGCTTCCTCTTTTTCTAGACCTGTGAAAGTAGGGTGAAGAGAACGCTACAGCAATGAAAGTTTTTTCAGCTTGCCTAACTCACTTGTATACGGTCTCCTTTAACCAGTTATTCAAGTCATCACTATAAATAGTCTTGTTTAACTTCACTACATTGTGTGAAAGAAGCACCAAAGGGGAAACTATAGAGCATAAGATGTTTTTTAAAGTAGATTGCGCATTGTTTGTTGTCATTTGAACACTAATTTCACCTAACCACCTTCTGCTCAAGGGCATGCTGCAAACATTTTCAGTTTGTATTCTATTTAAATTGATCATATGAAAGTGGCCACTTTGCTCTAAGAGTGACTACAGTGAAAAAGCAGAAAACAGATGATAATGTAAAATATATTTGCCCTCCAGTCCTGCATATATGAAGATAGACTTATATATCAAAGCACTAATTTCCATGGTCAGAGTTCTGTGTGAAGGCTGGTGGAAGTCTGCAGTAGAGAAGAAAACCGAGTTGCACTTGGTTATGGTTTGTTAGCTTTTCTTATATTTAGAGAGAAAAGGGGATGAGATGAAACGATAGAAGCAATAGGTATGATATAAGGTCCAAGAAAGCATAGTGATTTGGAAAGTCTGAGTGACATTGACCCACATATAATCTTTCTCGTAGTTTGCTGGATAGGAAAATAAAAAGGATTGATTTTTTCTTTTTTTTTTTTTTTCTTTTCCCTTTTTTTAAGCTGCTGCTGTATGATTTCTTAACTCTTGCAGTTTTGCTTTTGCTGTATTGATTGCTGCTGACGCTTATCTCTCGAGCCAGCACAAAGTCTATCCCAAACAGTTATCTGTCCAACCCTCAACTCCACCGTATTCTTCCTCCAACTGACCTCAGTTAACCCTCCATACTTTGTTAAACATCAAATGCTAGCAAGATATGTTACTTCTCCCTCTCAGGGATTATGATTATGATTTTTGTGTACAAGACTGCTGCTGTCTATGGAAACCATTGCTGAGGAAGGTACTCTTGTAGTCAAGGCAGGTTAAGCACTTTGGATACAGGTTGATCTTCATGTTTGCAAATGAGTAATTAATCCCAGACTTAGTCAAGGCAGGTTCTTCTTTAGCTTTCCTTTGCATCGGCAGAAGACTCCAGAGGTGCAGATTCTGGTCTCATGGTATTGTAAATCTGGAAGAGCTCTGCTGAGTATAATGCACTAATGTCAGTATAAAGGCAATATAAATATGATCAGGATCTCTTCCTCAAAGTACTAATTTTATAAGGGGAAATCTGTATCTTATGACAGTTTTAAGATGAAAATAAATTAACTGCTTTATTTAGCAGCTCTTAAAGGTCAGAATTTTTTAAAAATGCATTCTTACTTGGAATGAGGGTTATAGGTCCCAATTAATACTAAAAGCAGAAGGTAATTGGAGCAGACTTTAAAAAAAAAAAAAGAATTTTAAAAAAGGATGATTAGTATTTATAGTATTCCAGGCACTAAGATCAAGGTTAGTAGATTGAACTTTGGTTTTCTGAATATAAAATTTGGAGGGGGCAAGACACAGCTGAAGTAGTGTTCCTTTTATTATGGTATATCTGAAATTAGTAGTATCTGACTGTACAGCTTGTTAATGTCATCTGGCATTCTGTAGTAGAGATGGAATATCAATGACAGAAACAGTAGTGCCTAAATACATCCATGTCATAAACAACCAGTAGAAAGATATTTCACACAGAGTTCATGTTATAGGGTTTAGAAGAAGGGATAGCTGAACACTGAGATTCTACGAGGTGTAACTGCATAATGATATAGTCCATGGTACTTGCCCATTTAATTACTGCCCAAGGTTAGAAGTATTATCTGTTTCCTAAAATCCCTGTTCCTCTGCCAGCATTTCCTTCCCCCACTGTAAGGGGGGAAGAAATAGGCACCTTTGCCTTGAGTGTATCACATTAAACTCCTTGTTTATACCCTTTGAGATAAATCAGAACTCAAAGAAAGAAAGAAAAAGAAAATATTACTCTATTTTCAAAATCTAGTAATGAATTTGAAAACATTTTCAAAAGTTCAAACTTCATCAGAATTGTTTTTACTGCAATTTAATGTTTCCATATCATTCATATAACCAAGGATTGCTCTGAAACATTTCTGTGCTCTTTTCAGAAGCCACAATTCTTTTGTTAGCATTCACAGGAATTAATCTAGATCTTCTATCCAGGTCTTTCTCACAAGGGTACATTTGTACCTTTATGCTCACAATGTGTGAAACAAGTGCAGGATTTTGACTGATATTTAGGAACTCTCAAAGACACTTGTTTTTTAAGATGAGAACTCTCTGGATGTTGTTTATCTGTGGAGTGACTGCCAAGATCTCTGTGAATGAGAACTGAAACAGATTTACTGAACTGTGTGGAGAAAGAGGCCTTCAGAATGTATTTTTAGTTCCTGCCCTTCTATGGCATAAGAAGAGAAACACATTAATCAGTGCATCAATCACTGCTATATGCACATGGGACAATATAATATTCATAACTGTGACTTGGAGATAACGAAACTGATCTCAGTTTTCACAGAGGCAAACCTTCACAATGTCCTCTGATCATACACAAATGACATTTGATTAGCACTAGAAGATGGAATCATTTTTATGTAAAGTTTATGCTGCAGTAGGAAACTGCTCAATTGCCCTTTATTGAGATAAGGCTAAAAATAAGTTTCCTTTAAGAAGCTGGACTTTTAATGTGAAAAAGAGTAGTTTAATATTTTTTATGCTAAGTGCAAATACTCTTTGATGATTTCAAGCAGACTTCACGGTACCCTCTCAACTAAAGATAACTTTACGGAGTGTGCTTCTATAGCATTAAAATGATATGGCAGAAATTATCATCTGTTGTGACAGCCAGCTGACTACCATGGAGTTGGACCACTGGCACTGGGAGAACTTTGTTGAATCTAAGGCTTACTCTGCTTCCAAACATTAAATGTGCTCAAAAAGCAACAATTTACCAGCAAAACTGCAGTTCTCAGTCAGGATATGAACAACTTGCTTTAATTTCTTTAATAAGATACAAACAGTTTATTTATATGCAAAAGATGTGGAGAGATGGGATGCTAAGTAAAACATTGATTGTGTATAAAAACTTTAGAGAACTGATCTCATTAAGAATTTGGAATGCTTAAGGTATTAAGTTGCATGCATGCCATAGTCACAAAATGGCTATATTACCCCAGTGTTAATATCATAAAATGATTTGGGTTGGAATGGTCCCTAGAGATCACTCAGTTTCAATTACCCTGTCATTAGAAGGGACAATTTCCACTAGACCAGGCTGCTCAAAGTCCCATCCAACATGGTCTGTCTTGAGCACTTCCAGGGAGGTGGCATCCTCACATTCTCTAAGCAGCCTTGTAGTGAAGGATTTCTTCCTTGCATCTGATGGACATCTACTCTCTTTCAGTTTAAAGCTATTACCTCTTGTGGTGTCCCTAGTAAAAAGTCCCTGTCCAGCTTTCTCATAGTGTCCCCCACCCACCTCAGGTACTGGAAGGCTGTTGTAAGATTTCTTGTGATCCCTCTCCAGGCTGAACAAATCCAACTTTCTCAGCCTGTCTTCACAGGAAAGGTGCTTGAGTACCTTGACCATTTTTGTCTCTTCTCTGGACTCACCTGAGCAGCTTCATAGGTGAGACTCCTTTGCCTGTCCTTCCTAAAGAGCCTGTATCCTATTCCACTCTAGTCATAGGAGCCATCCTACCACTTCTCTGTGATGTCAATAAGAGCATAGGCCTTCAGGCTTGTGGACATTTCCAGCTACTCTTGTTTGTTCCTCATACATGATAAATCTTTATCACTTCTCTTAGCACAGAGAATTAACTTGATTGATTCAGGATTATTCCGGTTTTCAAAACTCGGTCACCTTAAGTTTTAAAATTCCATTCTAACATAGTCTGAAGGAATGGTGCTTGCCTGAAAGTGCTAAGAACTGCTGCTTTTTTCAAATGGCCATAGGAAAGGAACTTAAGAAAGCATTATTTCAAATATATATTAAAATACATTTTTATGATAGTGTCAAAATCCATCGAGAGATGTTTTCTACATTTGCTTTCCAGTTTTTAATTTAGAAATGACCTTTCAACAAATAAGCATTTGGCAGTGAAAAATGATGTCACAGAAGTACATTCCTTTTTTCAGTGCTAGCTGAGCTACATGTATAGAGTGACTGAGTGCAAGCAAAGTGTAAAATCAATAAAGGAAGTTGATTGTTTTGTAATATCCCTCCATTTCCTCAGCAGGTCCTAATAAGTTGCTCCGACTTTGGCAGTACAGAGTGCATTCCTGCTGTTATATGTAAGAAAAGGTGTTTGCAGAAGACTTTTGAGTGTGTAGCTGGAAAAAATCGACTACTTAGAGGTCATTAGATTTTCTCTTTGTTTTGTTACACACGTTTACAATTCAAAAGAGTGAAAACAAACTGATTAATGTGCTTACAGAGCAAGGATACTAAAAAAAAAATACTCCAAATATTTGACAAACCTTAGTTTCTCACATAAATAAAGCAAAAGAATTGCCTTTCAGAAAGTTGAGCAGGATGTGCTCTTTCATGATTTGCCATGTTGAGTTTAAGGATTCAATGCTATCATCTGGTAAAAAGCTTTTTGTAAACTTTTGTAAACTAGCAGCACAGAACTTAAAGCGTATATAGATGCACTGCATGTATACCTGGGGTATGAAAGTGTGCACTGATTTATAACCTACTTAAAACCTGAAGTCTCAATTTTGATGTCTCAATGCAAGACCCTCTGTACTTAGGTCTTTAGGGTCAACTTGCAGGAGAAATTGGAAGAACAGTCATGATAGTTTGTGAATGATGAGCTTAATTGTTTCTAAATGTGTGTATGCATGTTAATTAATGCTGAGTGTAAGCATGAGTAAAGAAGCTGCTGAATAGAAGCAATGTGAATTTATCAAGAGCAAATCAGCCTATACCTTCCTATCTTTTTTCCCCTGTGGTCGAGGGAAGTTATTAGTAAGTCACAGTCCATATTAAGGGATATTCTAAGTGAGTTCCCTAGGATGCCCATAAATGTCTTTTCATGAATGTTCTGCATAATGAAATACAAAATGCAGATGTTACATGGCTAGATGATATCCAACTGGGGAGAATTATCACTGTATTTAAGGATAGTATTAGATTTCAGAGACATCTCACTGAATTCAAGGCAAGGTTTATGTTGTGGTTTCAGAAAAAAGAGTTCAGTGCAATCAGGATGTAGGTCATACTAGCCACAATAAGATCAGAACTTGCATAATTGGCAGAAATCAATTCTGGAAATGGAGTGTATAAGAAGGATCCACTCCTCAGTGCTTCTCCAAAATGACAAAAGCAGTGAACAAGGTCATACTGGCGCTCCTGAACAGAAGCATGTGGGTGACGCGAACTGCTGGCAAAGAGCACACAGAAAATTTTGGGCATAACAATTAAAAAAAGAAAAAAAGTGATCAATTGGAGAAAGTCTAGGAGGAGAGAAGTAAGAACAATTAGAAACAACAAATCCAGTGTTTCCTATGAGGGGAGGAACTGGCTTTTTTGGGGTTAGAGTATTGGAAACTGAGTGGAATCATGAAAATTCTTCAAATCTATTAGCAGCCGCTGCAAAAAGAAATGAAGACTTTTCCATTCTGATGATTATCTGGAAAAAGGAAAGAATTATAAAAATGTATTGAAGGATAATTTGGTTTAGACATTTAAAATCCTTTTCTAGCAGTAATTGGGCTGAAGCATTGGAATATTGCTTTGGGAAACTGAGGAAGCATCACTATAGAAGGTCTATTAGAGCAAAGTCTTCCTTAATCATAAGCTATAATGGATGGATTAAATGGTCTAACACCCTTCCCACCTTATTTTTTTTCATTATTATTCTGTGATTATTGTATCTTTATGCATAAGGATATGCTGTGGGTAATAAGTCTTTTTGGAAGCAATCTCTGCCTCTCTGAAATCACCAGAATGAAGCTCTAATCCACAAATGACTGGAATACATTTCTGTCACTCATGATTTTGAGCTTCTTGTGCTATCCTTCAGCAAAGCTAAGTGAATAATTTGTACTGGTAAAAATGTTAATGGAAAATGATTGCTCCCTCTGCTACTCAAAAAGTATGCACTACTCTCTGGAACGTACCTGGCCCAAAATAACTGGGGAATGCTTGTGCAGAAAAATGAAAAAGAAAATAAATGAAAGTACATTAGACTTTGAAATTACTCTGTCATTAGTGTACATAGGATGCATTTATTTATACTCTTGCTATATTTTTACTGCATTTCTTCTCACTTTTTATATTATTGGGCTGAAGTGATGCCAGATTTTAAGTTTTAACTCTGTTTGAATGACAGATTTTAGGAATAAATTCCACTTTTTTTTCTCTTACTCCTCAATATGCTTTCTCTCCTCCAAACTGCAAGATGAAGCAGTGCAGTTCAAAAGTTTCCCTTAATGAGAGTTGAGTATTTTCACCACTGAATGCAAGGAGAAGGGAATTACTTTTTGCATATTTATAGAGATATTCTACAGCAGACATTCCAAATGCATTTTGATTCAGTTCAGGTTGGAATGAAACTTGGAAATTAAAGGTCTAGTATTTGGTATAATGTTTTAAGGCTTAACTCTGACCTAAGTCAAACTTTTGTAACTTCTGTTCTTCTCTTTAAAAACCCTGTAAAACCAAAACATTATTTAAGCTTCATGCTGCAAGTAGTTTTCATAATAAATAAAAAGCTTAGTAGAAGTCAAAGCCTAAAGTTGTCCAGAAAGCAACTTTATACAGATTTGTAAGATCACATGAGCATCTTAATGCAGTACTTCAAATTACTTTCTTCTCCCTCTGGATCTGTAGGATCCTCTAAATAATGAGCAAAGTGTGGTGTGAAACATTAAGTGAAAGGCAGAGGCAGAGATTTGCAGGGTGAATGAAATATCTTGCCAGCATGCAAAATTATTTCAGGCCAAGAAAACTGAGTCCAAGATGTTAGACATACTGTGGGCATACTGTTTGGGCAAAGAAATGAAATGTTAGATTGAAACATTCTCTAAAGCATTCATACCCAGCTGGTATTGTATTTCACTTTGTGGTTGCTAGCACAGTCACACTGACAGAAATTTTCAGCTACAGTTGACAACTTCCAGACTGTTATTCACCTGGGAGCAGTGAAATTTGCTCCCAGAATCTCAAGTCATGAAAGGTCATGGAGCCAAACATGTCAATAGTCTGTCTGAAAGTATCAGGTCTGGGGAAAATCTGATCTCTGCTCTTAACATGGCTATCAGAGTGTCTTAGTGAGCTGCTAATTACATGTTAGAGAAGCAATGTGAAGGTGTTTCCCTTTTATTGGCAAGGTTCTGTCTGGTGTTGGCTCTGAAACAGGGTAAATAATGGAGTGTGCAGAAGCAAGAGACCATAATGTGGATGACCAGGTCAAATCTAGCAATGCAAGATATATTGCATGAAAAAGCAAAACCAGCTATATACAATCTGTGTAGATCTGTGAACCTTCTCTTCAAAGCAAATAATATCATGTATGCAAGAAATACTGTATGTGTAAGATTTTAAATAATAGGGATCAAGTTTTAATTATGGCATTAGATTGAAGTAATCTCCAGTTCTGTACAGCTTTGTGGTCATAAATTCTGATAAAGCCCTCATACTGAGTGGTCTGCCTTGTACTACGCTGCAAAATGCTGCAGGCAGGAGGAAAAAGTGGAAGCTAAAACTTACGGACTCAGAAATCCTGATTTGTGAGAAAACAGTAAGTGTTAAGCTAGTTTTTCAATGTTTAAAGCCTTGGAGAAAGTTTGCTACAGATGCAGAAATGTAATTTCAAAACATGTTAAAAATGTTTGAAATTAATTTGAACTAGTGGGCAAAATTAATACAAATTGCTTTTAAAAACAGAACAAGTTGTCAGGAATCATTATCATAATGTTCACTCATAAATCCATGATATATTCGGTAGATCACAGCAAACTTAAGTATAAGCAGGATTTTAGACTTTCCATTTATGCTTTATGGTTGCATTCCATCAAAGACTAATTTTTAAAGCAGAGGAATATCAAATCATTGCTCCTTATCAATTCTGCAGACACTCTTAATAACTGCAAAATCATCAGCTAAAGGCATTTAGCATGTACTGAACCTGAAAATACAGGCACTTTTCAGATGATATACAGTAACTGCAAAATGATTAGTATGTTGTGCCCAATGCCAGAACCTCAGAGAGGAAACTACTATATGCAGCACACATTTCTGCAACTTATCTTTGTTCTTAGCCGTGGATGTATAGATTCAGACTTCGAATGGACAAAGAATGCCCATGGAGAACATCTGACTTCTGAAGTCAAAGGCTAACACCTTAGCTCAATCTGCAGCTAAAGCTGCCAAGATGGTCTCTCTCAGGCATGCAGAGGGTAAAGGGAATGGAATTTACAAATGTGAATCAAACACTGTTTAAAATTTTAAGATGATTCCCCTTTCCCTACCTGCCCTCCCTTATCCTCTGCCTGCTCTTGTGCTTATCAGTTGAAACCTGAGAGACCTAACAAAATTTGACAAAGTGCATGGAAAGAGTTAGTTGAAATGCAGAGGAATGCTAGGGCAGCGAGGTCTGTACACTGGAAACATCTAACAGGTAGAGCAGGTCCCTTAGTTACAGCTACATCCTTTGAGATTCTGCAATTTACTAGACAATTCTGTTACCTAGTGGCACGAAATATTCTTTTCTGTTAAGGAAGCTTTCACCTCTCTGAACACAGTAAGGATTCCTTAACTGAATCCTTAACTTCATTATGGATGCAAAATTAATTGCCCACAAGTTTTTTCTCAAAACATCTTTGATGTTGAATTTGTGTGAACATTCATGTCACTTAAAATCTGTCTCAAGAAAGCAAAGGCGAAGAGGCCAAATATTACCAAAGCAAGTTTCTTGACAAGCTCAACTGTGCAAACCCAGAACAATTCTTGGAACATTAATTTTAGTCTACTTTACAGCTGATGCTGCAAATGTTGGTAATTCAAAGCTGTGATTGTCAGCCACAGCATAATTTGCAGATATTTGTAAATAAATTAATTATTAGGAACACTGATGCTAAAAAATAAATCAAAGCCTCCCTCTCGTTTTAATAAAATTCTGGTTTACTCTCATCTGTGAGACTTCTGTACTCTCAAATATTTTTATGCACTGTGTAAATGGGCAGTGGTGTGTAGGGTTATTCCAATGGGCCACGAAGGTGCACTTTGTCTGAAACCAACACCAGAATTTTCCTGAAAACTGATGCGTTAAAGCTGCTTGCTCAAATCTTTGTGACTTTTCTGACACAACTGAGATTTGGTAATGACTGCCTGGCAGTCACTGTGGGAGCTGCAGGGTGATTTCTTCAACTGTAGGGTGAAGTGGCAGGTCCAGGCTGTGGGGCCAGACCACACATTGCCACATGGATCCCAGTTACAGTGAGCGGGACGTGTGTTCAGCATGCACTGATGTACAGCTTGCATTGTGTTGGAACTGCTTTGTTGTTAATACAACAGGTAAAACACAGGTAGAGTGTGAAAATGTGTTTGCCCTCTGGACCAGTGTGGAATTGTGACAAACAAAATAGTCCTTTGGCAAAGGACTTACCTATTTTTAAGGTGGTCTGCACTTCTATTGTTTCTTAGACCCTCAAAGTGTTCACAGCACAGACCAATGGAAGGATTAAGGCATTGAAAGTAAAAGTTCTGCAATAATTTGTTTTCTTCCTGGCTTGACCTTGCTTGCAATGCTGATAGCAGAGGTGAACTGCTGCCTCTTCTAACTGAGGCTCTCAGCTGAGGTGGCTTAAAGAGTTGACAGGGCAAATGATTGAGGCCACAGTGTCAGAAAAATGATTGAGGGTAGGACTTGCACACTGTGAGAAGCAACACAGTGTTTCCTTTACAGAGGCAGTGAATGGGACCTAAGACTGTCAACAGTGTCACTCAGCTGACCTTGCTAGACCTGCAGTTTCCTTAAGATGGAGTTGTGCTGAATATGATTATATTTTGCTCTACTTCTTGTCCAGCACTGTTCCTTTTCCATACAGCTGCTGTACAGCATACACAATCTTTACTCAATGTTGTGTAACACACATTGTCACTATAACCATCTGAACCTCAATTATTCCAAATTACTTTTTATCCAAAGGAAGGTCCTGTCCCCTGACATGTGTTACTTAGACTGAATATTGTCTTGAACATCAAGATGTATCAAATGTCTATTCCTCTTCACATTTCCTCTGGGAACCTGCTGTAGTCCAGGTCACCTTTTACTCTGCTTGGGTATGAAGTGCAAACTAAATATTTTTTTAACAGCACAGGTTTCTTAACAGGCTTGCTGAATAAATAATCAGGCTTGTCCTCTAGAGACCCAGTACAATAGTGATCGTGTCAGTTTTTCAGTTTTGCATAAACTTTGCTGTGATTGCTGTTTTCTGGGATTTATTTATTTATATATATATATATATATATATATTTATCTTTTTTTAATTCCTTTGTTCCCCCTTATATTCTGAAGTCCCTTCCTTAGGAAAGGTGGTGTGCAGGTGTTTCAGAGTGCGTTTTTGTAGAACACAGAAAGTACATTTCAGTCTTATACAACTGCGATCTGGCTCTTTTTAGCTATTTGACAGTTTCCATTCAAGCAAATGCTCCCTAAACCATGTTTCAAGCTCTCCTAGACACAGACTTACTGTGTGATGGGTTTGGTTTGTTTGGGTTTTTTGGTTTGGTTTGGTTTGTTTAGGGGTTGGTTTGTTTTTTGTTGTTGTTGGTTTGTTTGATTTGCTCTTTTTTTTGTCCCTTTTATGTGGTGGATTCGTTCTCCAAACATCGTAGTCTTTCCAGATATGATTGCACAGAAGGCTCTGCTCCCTGTACCTTTTTCTACAATTTGAGGTCCCCTATTCTGTAAATATCATTTGACTCATAAGGCATGAGAAAATTCTACATGATTTTTTTTACCTCATTAGGTAGTCTAAAAACCAATGTGAATTTCATGTCTCTGATAAGAGTGGTGAGAGATTAGAACAGACTGCCCACTTGTTGTTTCCCAGAAGCTGTGCACATGTCAAGATCAGGTTGTATGAGGCTTGGAGCAAGCTGGTCTAGTGGGAAATGTCCCTGCCCATGATGGTGGTGCTGGAACTAGAGGATCTTCAAGGTTCCTTCAAATTCAAGCCATTCTATGAATATAGCAAAATGTCAATTGATATAGGCCAAGTCTCACAGAAAAAAATAGAAATTGGGAATTTAAAGCGAGAAATAGGGAGAAAATATAACTAGTTTAGAGAACCACTGTGAGCAAAGCATAAGGCAGATTATTCACTCTGATTTATTTGCTCAGTTTGCAGTCTTTCCATGATGTTACTTTTTCCACTCTACAAATCTAATAATTTGACTTTTAGGAGCATCAACTTATATTCCTCTCATTACATCATAGTGCTTTTATGATATGCCCTGCTTCTTATACCAAGTAATTGTTTCTATCAGCATTATATTCTCCCTCTTATCCATCATCTCTCTGATAACATCCTATTTCTTTGCCAGCTCCATTTCACAGTGTCTGCGTCATATTAATAATAGCACAGATGGGAAAGTTCTGTGAGGTCACTCAGTACAATCCATATCCTGATCCAATGCTGAGCTTTTATGCAGTTTCCAATATATGTAGTTTGATGTCAAGTGACTGGATTTTCACAGTCTCATTCAAGTCTTAATGCAGTGGTGTGTTGGTTTTGTGGTGTGTTGTTTTTTTTTCTTTTAATCTTTCTCCCCTTCTACTTTTTACATTTTTTCAGCAGGTAAAAAGTGCTTCTTGACAGATATGAAATTGCATAGGCTTATGAAATCTCTGGCATAGAGTCAAGCATATCATATTCTTAACAGCATTATTAATATGTTAACAGGTGGAAGCTTATTATTCTTCAGTGCTTTAAGTGTGAAATGTCTCATACTCTTTTTTTATTCACTTATGTAGTTTTCAGTTGACTTGATTAACAGCTTGGGCTGTTAACTTCTTAAATTGTTTTATTTCACAAAGACAAAAAGTAGTAGTTGACATTCTTTGGTTCTGATTCAGCTACATCACCCTCTTTGGCTGCACAAAATCTAAATCTAATGATTTTTTTTAATCAGTATTGAAAAGCTTTTAATCTTGATTGCCTAAAAGAAGTGGTAAAAAAACGGAATGAGGAAGGTAATGTCACAGAAACTGAAGCAGTTGTTTATTCCAACTGTACAAAGTAGCTTCCCGTATCTTTTTCAGCAGACGTTGCACCAAAGTACAAGATTTTTAACAATTTACTGATGGAATCACTCCTAGGGTTTTTATGAACCAGCTCTTTAGAGCGGTGAAAATTGCCACGACAGAGATATAGAATAAAGCAAGAGATAAACTGCTCTGTTAATAGAAGCTTGAGCATATGTGATGTAGTAAAGGAGCAGCTGAGGGAGCTGTGGTTGTTTAGTCTGGAGAAGAGAAGGCTCAGAGGAGACCTTATTGCCATCCTCAACTATCTGAAGGGTAGTTGTAGCCAGGCGGGGGTTGGTCTCTTCTCCCAGGCAACCTGTGACAGAACAAGAGGACCCAATCTTAAGATGTGCATGGGGAAGTTTAGGCTTAATCTTGGAAGTTCTACACAGAGAGATTGGAATGGGCAACCCAGGGAGGTGGTGGGGTCAATGTCCATAGACATGTTTAAGAAGAGACTGGATGAGGCACTTAGTGCCATGGTCTAGTTGATTAGTTAAGGTTGGGTAGTTGATTGGAGTTGATGATCTTGGAGGTCTCTTCCAGCCTGGTTGATTCTGTGATTCTATTCTTTGAATCTTCTCCTTTCTGTTAGCATTGTACTGATTTTTCTATGCCACACAACCCAATTTACATATATGCATACAGTGATTTAAAAATTTGTCATTTGAAACTTCTCAAACTATAAAATTAAGAGGTCATAGGAGACTCAGACATAACCTTCTCAAACATAGAATTATTCACTGCTCTCCTCGTTGAGAGGGAACAGATTTGTCAACTTGATGCAATGACCTGGTAGCCTTGGCTTTGTGCCTAGTATGCTGAGCTGCTCTTAGTCTCTGGATGTTTACCAGGGGAGTTGTCTGTACCAGCTCCACACTGCTCTGTTCACAAATGTGATGCTTGTACCACAAGTCTGACTATTCTCTGCAACAGTCCTTCTCCCACTACAGCAACCATCTCATATGTGCACATGTGGTATTTATGTCAGGGTAATGCTATGTAGTCCAGTTGTCTCTTTTTGCTGATACAACTATTTGGTTTTTCATCTTGAGTAGCTGTGAAAGCTCTAATTGTTTTATGAAAACTTAAGAGCTGAAATAATGTTAGTGTTAATTTACTGAATAAATAAAGTATTCAAATTTAAAATACCAAGTCCATAGACATGTTCTGAGGTTTAGAGGCAGTCTAATAATGTAAAAAAATATAAGCTGTGGTCTGGAAGTTGTCCTTTCAAGTGATCTTGGCCAAATGATTTTACTTTAAAGTATTTTGACTGTTTCTTTTCTCATGCTTTATTTAAATAAGATTTAAAGGAGAAAAATAATCTCCTCTACTGTTTGTAGAATATGTAGCAGAATAGGACATAATTCTATTATCTTGTGGATTCCTGGTTAGAATGATATTCCTAAACTAGAGATATCAAATGCTTTGCAGAGAGCCAGTATCGATCCCTTACCCCCTACTTCAGACACAGTGACCTTGAACATGCAAGCCAAGACTACCCCTGGGAGGGTAATTTTGTTTTGCAGGTGAAATTATCATATTAGAAATTTTGACCATTCAGAAATGTTAGTCAAAGCTTATTTTAATGAGGCTTCTCTATGAGCAAATTATTTCAGTGCAGTAATGTATTTGCAGTGTACAAGAATTAACATGATACTACTGATACCACTGTATTTGGGAAGTCTCAAAACCTCTATGTCTAGAATCTACTGTTTTACCAACATGGTGTTGTACCTACAGCAGACATGATGATAGTTATACTAAGTGACATTTTTAGGGCTTATAATTTGCAAAAGATGCCTATTCAAACTATTTGAAACTTTAAGTGTATGTTATAGTTCTACAAGCACTTAAAGGTAATATAATCCTGCCACTGGAGGAAGCTTTTCTTTCCCTTCCATCCATTTGAGCTGACTATGAAATGAACCAGATGAGAGACTTCTGTGGCTTAAACTGTTATTGTTCCTCCTTCCCCAGTTTGGTTTGAAATACATTCCTTGCCTATGTGGATCACTTAAGAAAGGTTTAAAGACTTATACTTGCTCAAGAGAGAGTACAAAGAGGGGAAGTGAGAAATGAGTAGTGCTCATGACAAGGACATCTTTTGCACCATCATGGTTTCTGACAGATTAACTGCCCTGCAAAACATGTTACCTGTGTTAGGCTCACAGTTCAGGGGATGAAGAAGTGGGGATGAAGAATTGGGGCGTGGGATTAGTTTTAGGGATTCTCCAAGTGCCTTGTAAAAAAATCTAGTACATTTCAAGTTTTGCATTGGTCATATGTTTTTAATGTTCTTTTAGTTGTTTACATCTCTTCTTACATATCTGTGTGGACATTATCCCGTCCCATTCCAATTTGTGTCACAACAAGCTGCTCTAGGTGATGCTTCTGAAATTTCTAAGATGAGCACTGCATATTTTAATGATTCCTTGGGCACTATCATCAATTACTAAAATGTTTCAATTTTTTAAGTAATGCAGTTTCTATCAAGCTGCATCTGCTCTCCTAACTTAATTTCTCTCTGAAGTTGTAGCACAGTTTATGTTATCCCAATCACTGTCAAGAGTTGGTTTTCTGCATCTGTGGATTTGCCTTTCATTTAGTTTTTGTAACTAGCACTGATGCTTTTTATTCTTGTGATTTATTTTTTATATTTTCTTTTAAGAACAAGAAGAGTTCCTGCTAGATGTTTTGTGTGGAATCAAGCACTAGCAGGACAATATCACTTTTTGATACTGAGATGCTATTTTGTACAGCATAGGAATTCTGTATCAATGGATCAGATCTTACATAAAGATTCATTCAAATATTGTACCTTCTGGTATAAAAGAGAAATTCAAAGGTCGTTAACAGAAGAAACAGGAATGTTGCTATGTACTGTCTTGGTGGAAAAGCTATTACAACCTCCATTCTTTACACATCAGGACACGACGTGCTCATGTGGGGTATAGTACGTGGCCCTGTTCAGGTTGCAAGGAGGGTAGTAATTAGCAAATGGATTTTTCTGACCCCTTGTGAGCTGTGTTTAAAAAATACCCAAACTATTAAAATTGAGGCCTGTTATACATCAGTGAATTCATCTGTTTTATTTTCAGCATGGTCTGTGGAAATGCCTTTTTGGTGGAGCACCTTATTTCTGGTGCTAGGAATGAGTACTGATTTCTGTTGAAACTGCTGTGTAAAACCTTTGCTTATATTTCAGAATGCTTCAGGCTTAAGTGGCCTTGCTGATGTAGATATTTTGTTACAGTGAACAAGGAAGTCTATCTAATATATGTAGCAAAGCTTTATGAGTAGAAAATACTTCAATCTGATATTTGTAGTAGTAATCTACTGTCTTTCAGTATGATAGCTGCCCCTTTTTGTAACACACTGTGTTGTTCTTTTGCAGTATTTCTGAAGGGTAATGTAATTATTTGAAATATGTGGATCTGAGTGTACTTTACTTCAGATTCATGACTGCATTGAAAGGTATCTAACTGCATAGTTGCTTTAGATTGCTTTACAACCAACAGTGAGAAGGGTTTCGATCTCCGATTAGTAGGGAGAGAGGAGAGGAGTCTATAAACAAAACAAAGCCTCCCTAGCATGTTCTAGGAGACAGAGTGAGAATTTGGAGGAAAATCATGCTTGATGAGTACAGATAGATTTGGTAGCTTGCACAGTAACTGATGCAAAGCAGCGCTCTGCTGAAGAAGAACCTCGGAGTGGTGTCAGAGCCTTGGCACGCTGAGCGAGTTGCTATGGCTACTGGCACTCAACAAGCCAGGTGTTGAAATCAGGGAAGAAAAATGTAGCTATTGCATTCAAAGTTATGACACTTGCTATTTTTCTGCTCTTTCTTTTAGAGGTTGTTAACTGTCATTTTTCACCCAAGCTATAAATTGGCTCTTTTGGTGAAGTTCTATGTGGAATTTAGACACTTGTAAGTCTTCTGTGTGAATTCCTAATTTGATGTCATTGGCTTTTTGCTTTGGGTTTCTCTTGGGAGCAGGAGAGAAGATAGGAAAGGAGGGCAAAAGAAGAGGGATTTTATTTCAGGGCCGATCCTTTTCTTATATGTTCTTCATTTCTGAAATAGTGTATGTAGTGTTTGTCCTGATTCAAAGGCTAAATATCCCACTGTTTAATCCAAATGAGTATCATGCAGACTTGTATTTTGATAACCAATATACTGAATTAAATATTAATTTTGAGCTGGAGTAAAAACTATTGCAGAAAAGCTTTTTGAAGAATGCCTGACAGCCTACTCTGTACCACCACTTACCTTAATATTGAGTCAAATACTGATGGATCGGTCAGACAGCTACAGGATTCCTGTAGTGTAGTATACTGAATATGATGCTGACTGAAAACATTCCAAGTGTCCTAGATTATGAAAGAAGTAATTTCTTACAATTACCTGGGAAGTCACAGTTTTGTTCACAAACAGAATTTTTCTAAACTTCACTAAAAGATGTCTATAGAAACAATTGCCGTGATTATTGCAGTTGATGTTTTATCTACAGTGGCCTTACACTTGAATGCTTAGTAGTAATTTGACTGACAGTTCTTTATTTAAAGCATATAATGCCCTTTCACTGCAATGTATTGAAATTCCTGTTCAAAGGGAGAGAAAACAAAAGGAAATTGTCTTTCAGTTAAGAAGTGAAAATGTGAGTCTCTGCTAAATGCCACTACCTCAACCAGTGATTCGTTCTGTTTGTGTTCCATTTTGTTCAAATTAAAAAAAAAAAAAAGGTTCAGAACTGTTTACTTGGTAATTATTGTCAAGGAAAGATTTTGTTTTGTAATTAGAAAGTAAATAAAAATGAAGTGTTCAAACACGACCTCCTGTACATATTACGTATCTGTGTATATTCAAACAAGTATAGAAACTATAAGGTTTTAGGTCTTTGTAAACCATTTAAGATTCCTAGGAAGTTAAAACATTCTGCTTAGTGGCCATCCCTTAAGATAAATCAAGTGTAGTACCTTTCTGGAGATTAGGAAATAATCCTTCAGAGATCTGTTCTGTTGTCCTGAAGTCATTAGTTTCCAGGAAAATTTGATGGCATTCACCTGAATGCTCAGGAATTTTGCCCAGTGCAGGAATGCAGCAGCTCTGCAGTCTGGACTCTGAAGTAGTAAATGCATAACAGACTTTGATCTTTTGTGGTTTATAGTAATGATTTCTGAATTGGAATCCCTGAACAATGGATCAGAAAGATTAGATTATTTCTGGGTATTTATGATGCTTTGTAATAAAAAAACCCAAAACACTATAGAAAGCATTATAATCTCAAATAAATCTTTCAATTGTCAGTTTAACAGTATTTCTATTGATTTAATGCATAGGTTTTATTTTTTAATAAAGCCCCATCCCTTTTCCTTTCTAGTGGGGCCAGTCAGCTTAAACCAGTACATCACCACAGCTGGTTTCATCCACACTCTGTGGGGATAGGAAGATTGTCTTCACTGCCTACAGTGTGGGTGTTTTCCTATTTTGTTTATAGCTAAAAATAGGTCTTGTGCTGTAGTGTGTATTTCCCCACTTCTCTGGACGATGCCATCTCCCCTGCTTTATTTTTCAAAGCTTCAGAAGGAACCTGAAGGGAAAAAAGGAACTCCATTTTTCAATAGGACCTTTGTGTTTTCACGCTTTTGGATAACAATAGCTACATCAGAGTGTAAAGATTTCCACAACAGAGGAAACTACTATTGAATCTCATCCCAGTTAGAGGAATGATAGAAATACAGCAAAGCATTGTATGACAGACTGAAACTTAGACTATTATAACTGTCTACATATACTCAGCATCTCATCCAAGGGTACTTTACTCACCTGGCAATTTTAGAAAGGTGGCAAGTTTGACTGGATCTTCAATCTCTACTGCCTTTCTTTCCTTGGTCTCAAAACAAAAATATTTCCCTGAACACCATTTGTCATGTCGAAGTAAATGCCATAGATGCATCAAATACTTGGTAAGAAGAAATCCATACTTTGCATTAACACTATCATGAGAACAACAATCCCAATTGAAGTTAGGATCGATTACAGCAAGTTACTTAGACTTTAAGTCAAACTTTGAATGAGTCCAAGGACATAGAGAGTTTCCATAACCTCTCGGGACAATCTGCTCCAGTGATGATTGTGAAAATGATTCTCCCCTCTTAAATAACTCTAACTGAAAAAAATACACAGATCACAGAATCATAGAATGGCTAGGGTTGGAAGGGACCTCAAAGATCATCTAGTTCCAACCTCCCTGCCATGGGAAGGGACACCCCCACACTAGATCAGATTGCTCAGAGCCACAATGATGGGCTAAGTTCCTTAATGTTTCTGCCCTCGATGGTGAAGTATAGATACTGACATAGAAGTATTTCAGTATTCTTCAGAAATAACTGTACTGCTATTTGCCTAAACTCACTATTTGTTTTCTTTCATATAAAAAACCTTCCAGTAGAAATTCCGTAATAAAAATCCAACGTGTTTTGTATCTACTTAGTAGATGTGTCTTGAAATGTAGTGGCAAAATGTAGTATTGAATTAGAATTTACAAACTAATCTCTGCAAATTGAGTTCCTTTTCCCCCTTTCATGTTGTAATACTTTATCTTGCTCAACTGAGTGCTGAGTCTGTTCCAGAGATTTCGTTGCACTGTTCCCTGCTGAATTCTTTGTTGGTGCGTTGAATAAAGTACAAGTAATGCATGACCACGTAATTAAAGAATGGATGCTAATGTAACTGGGAATCCTGGATAACAGAAACATCCATGGTCACCTGTGTTGTGCGAAAACAGTCCTAAATATGCAAGCAGATAGCACGGTCGAAAGTTTAGCTCAAACAATAATGCCCAAAGAATGTATAAAGTAGTGTTAGAGCTTTATAGCCTACAAGTGCCACTTCAATTACAATAGCAGGAAAGTTTTTTGCTATGGAATAGAGTGAAAACATGTAGAACTAAAAACTACATGTGGATGTAGGTGGCTCACCAATACATAAGAGTTTGAGTTACGAATTGCACTTTTAGTATATCTGTGGAAAACTCCTTTCTCTGAATTTGGCAAAACTGTCTGAATATTTGTGAGTTTACCCTCTTCACTTCTCTGCATCTTTTTATTCAGCTTGTCACTTCTAGCTCATGCATCTTCTGTAGCCACAGCTCTGACAGTTTTTGTCCTTGTGGTATATTCAGTTTTTTCAGCGGTTTCTTTCTTGTTTATAGCTGCAGTTCATCAGACCTCTGTGGCAAGCACGTAGAGAATACTTCTTCTCATGCATTTTCAATTCTTTTATTACTTCAGACAGCTACTCCTCTAATTTGCCCTTTCATCAAATTATAGCATTCCAAAACATTTCTTCAAATTGCAGATTTTCAATGAACTAACAATTAAGACACATGTCCTGTTAAGACTGGGATCTCTGAAACCTTCCTTTGACTCCACTGATCCATCCAGTCATGCACTATATATTCTACACAATGTTAAAATTTGTATGCAATTCTTAACTCTGTTATGGGTTGGACATCCAAGGGTTTGCATCATCTCGGTTAACTACAGTTTATTAAAACTAGATGTGTGAGTAGTTTTAAGGAATTAATTTATGCTCATGGCAGACTTTGTGAAATTTGGCTCATTCCAGAAACTTTGTTTATTAAAAATGTGCACCTGTAATAATTTCTGACATTTTGTAGTCTTGAGTAATGCTAAGAATAAGTCTAATTGAGGAGGTGTATCCACTCCCCAAATGCTTTGGTTTACTTTTTTGGATCATGAGCATGACTACTTAGGAGACAGTATCATATGACATCTAGCCAAGACCTTCCAGCTTAATAGGACTAAAATCTCAGTCATGTCTCAGTTAATCAATGTCACATATTCTTCTAGAATCAAAGTAAAGCTAAGATCCAGTTTTGAATAGTTGCACTGTTTGGCAAATCTTGCTATTCAATATTCTGTACTCCTTTTAAATGACTGCTAAAGTGATTTACTGTGGGTGTGTTTTCTCTTCAACAAAGGTAGAGATGATATTGGTGAAAAATGGAATTTGTTATTCAAATTGTAAATTGTTGATTGCAGCACACTTATCTGTCCCAAGTTACAGAAGTACAGTTCCAGTTTGCATAGTGGAACAGTGTGAAATTACTAATGTCTAGTAAGAAGCTCCCTGGGAGTTATCTCTGTTTTCCTCACATTTTTACAGGGCCTTTCCAATTCCTCTTTACTTGCCTTCTGTTTTATTGCTGTGTCCTGCTTCCAGATCAGGGAAATATTGTGGTGCATTTTAAATTTATTATATCCAAATGACTTTACTCTGTTTGAAAATGTGATTTCTCTGTTGCTTCCTGAATGCACTAGAGAGGCTGTGCTACCTGACACAGCTTTGGTATGAACTTCTGCTCATGCTTTGTTCTCTGATGCTCCTGTTCTTGAAATGCTTGCATAGCGTGTAATAGAATTTCTTGTATTTGCCACAGAGGTTGAAAGGTCTCTAACAAAATGGGTCTCTTGTTCATTGCGCAGGCCTTTAGTATCAATTAGTTGGAGCAATTTAGCATATGATGATATTGCAACACATACTGTACATGAAATGCATAATACCTATAGGTTCCATAACATTTTAACTGTTCTTATATGTCAGTAGCATGCTAAAAACAAAACCTCTACCTTACCTTGAACAAGGTTTTTTTGCTCTTTACAACTTCCCCCAGTATATATTTTATGAAGAGTCAGGTTTCCACCTGGGTGTATGCATTGGAGCTTTCTGGCTCCTGCAGTTCTCCCCATGCCTGTCCCTGAGCTGTGCAACCTGATGCCACTGCATTTTGATATCTGGTCCCCAGCAGTTACTATTTGAATTATGAATGCTGAGCAATAGTAAGTCCCTTGAAAAGCTCATGGTCAGTCTGGCTGAACTTTGAAGTAGTTCAAAGCCCACTAAGTTCACCTGATTTCCTCTTTTTTTTAGGATGTACATTTTGCATATCTGAAAGATGTACATGTTCTGTCTAAACTATGTGCATTTATTTCATTATTTCCCCCCCCCTTCTGGGAGTGTTTTAGTTATAAATCAATACTTCGGAAGAAAATAAAATCAGTAGATTGCATTTAATTTTGCAAACCTTTTTTTATGCTATGAGTTGTGCTTTGGTGATTAGCAATATGAAAAGCAAGAATGAAATTGGGCATGTTGGCTATCAGCCACTGTAGTCAAGAGTGATCTGCAAATAAAATAGCCAAGAGACTTTTGGTGAAATATGTTGGTATTTCCCTTTTTTGATAGATACAGTAAGATGTAATTAGCAAAGCATCCCATTTGCAAGCAATGTATTCATTCTTGAGTTGTTCACACTTGAAATTTACATCGATTCCAAGCATTGAAAGTTATTTCTTTCAGCATTCTTTTTTTTTTTTTTTTTTTTTTAAGCTGAAAGGGCAGCTGTATGTTTGGCTCCAGTACTTTCTCAGATATGAAATGTGATGCTAGGGAACACAAACAGTCATCCTCTAGACTAGGAAATACTTCTCTCAGGTGTTCTGATTTCTTGATCTTCAGAGAAAACTCTATGTTATAATCACTGCAAATAGCAAATCACTTCCTTTCTCATCTCCTGTTTTCAGCCCATGTAGTTTATCAAGTCCTGAACAACAATGACATCTTCTTTGGATGTCAGGATTGTATACAAGGACAGTACAGGTTTGCAGCTATGATGCATATAGCTTTTCAAAACACGTATGTGTGCCTCTATAGAATCTGGATGAGCTGCTTTGTAAGAAGTAAAACCTGCCACGAACCCAAGATTTTGAGGAGTTCAGTTTTTTAACAAATTATTTATTTTATTTATGAATGTTTAGATTTTTCCCTGTATGAGAGAGCCCACATGTCATATTTCCAGACAAATTGTTAGCTGATGATTTTTTTCCAAGAAATACTGGCTTAAGAGGAGTGATTATTATGCACAGTAGGTATAAATGAATTATTTATCAAACATGTTTTCGTTCTTACTGAAAACACCACTGCTCTGTTTTTCTAAGTGCTTTATTGTACTAGTCATTTGCAGACAAAGCAAGTCTTTACTGAGGTAAATGTTTATGTATTGCCATTTGTATGAGAAATGAATGGTACCCTGCAAACAGAATTGGTCGTGCTTTCTTTGATTACCTGCTTTTCAAGGAATAGTATGCATGTCAAAAAAAACAACCCAAACCCAAAACAACAACCCAAACCAACAAACAGAAAAAAAGCCAGGTGTGAAAACCCGTTTCAACAAATCAATCTGTTTCAACAAAACCCACGTCAAAAAAAATTGTCTGTGTGGGTGGGTAACAGCACTTTCTGGCTCTGCTTCCCATAAGGATTTTCTTTAGGGCCATCCAAATGTCACCTAAGTGTCCTGTCAATTTTTTGGCTTCTCCTGAGTGGGAACCTTCCTCTCTCCCATATTAAAAATCTCATTCTTAGTTTAAAAAAAAAAAAACAAACAAACTCCACCCCCCCACCCCCTGTCCCCAAACCAAACAAACATCACAAAACTGAAAACAAACCTATTAATGGTTAACCATTCATTATGGAACTTCTGTGCACAACATATTAATCTACTCAGTCTTTCTGACCTAGTTAATAATTTAAGTGAAAAAGCTGAAGTGCAACAGAATAAAATAAATTCTCTTTAACTTTCTTTTCTAAAAGACTAAGAACTACTTGATTCTGGGACTTGGTTGTCCTGACTAACTTCCCTGCTCAATGGGCTGTTAGCTGTTCAGGGGTATAATGTGCTTCTGTGAGAAATTTTGAAAGGCTTTGGTTTGTCTTTGCTTGTAGTGGGGAAAAAAAATAAATCTCATGTTACCCAATAGTTTGAATGCATAAAAAGAGTAGTCAGTGAATAATCATTCTATTTCATAAAACTCACACAGATAACTAATTTTTAGCTTTCAGCACTAAAGCAGTATTTTAACACTGAAGCAACATGTTAGGATTCGAGGGGTTTGTCATTTGGGGTGTGTCAATCTTGTTCTTTTTATGTGGAAATAATTCAAATAATGTTGTAGACATTTAAAGTGAAGACTGAAGGCATTGAAAGGAATTGGGAATATAGACTTTCATATGTAAGAAATTTACCTCAAATTAATACTTGAAGTTGAGTTGTCTGTCCTGAAGTTAGCTCAAGCAAGGAGTATGCTGTATGTATTCCAATTGTGCATGCCTCTTCAGTTGAGTTTGTGACAGGACTGGGTTTTGTATATTTATTTGCAAAGCAGATGAGAATGAGGGTTTTTGAGTAGGAAAGATAGTAAGTAAGTCTAGATGTGACACATAAAAAGCATTCAAACACAATATTCAAACTGATAATGATGAAGTCATTCTTCAATCTACTTTGCTATTTCACTGAATCTTGGACTCTGAAGAACAAAACACAGTCCAATGGGGGTAATAAGGGAGAAGTACTCTTTGGATCCTTTAAGACTGTTGCATTCTGGATGACTACTACTGCATGTTATCAAGGTGAAACTTAATCCTCTAGAGATCAGGGTATATCAAGACTATGAGCCTGTGAATCTTAAGTAAAAGGAGAAAAAGAGCACAGCCAAGAGAGTCAGTTTTGGTTTTATGGTTTCAGTGTAACTGGAAAGATTCCTCATGATTGTAGGGGCTACATAAACTTTTTAGAAATGAAATAATGTAAACCTTTAAGTCTCCAAAGGAAGGAAAAAAAGAAACCCATTATTTTCCACTGAATAGTTCTAAATCAGAGAGAACAATATGAACTTAGCTCTCTCAGCTCATCCATTTCCAAGCAAATGAGTGCCATTTGTGCTATGTGAAGGCGCTGCTTGTGGTAAGGCAAGGAGAAAATTTGTCCTTTGAGGGGGTAAGGGGAAGGTGTTCAATCAGTCCTGTCTCAGCTGTCCCTGGGGACCCTCAGAGGCCAGGAAGGTTGGGGAGGATGGAGGGGTGTGCCTTTCAAGAGCCTGGGTTGGCATTTGGGGGATCAGAGCCCAGGGCCCAGATTTCGAAGACTGTCACACGTGGGAGTGTGCATTCACGGAGCAAGTTACAGCTAACCTTTTCCTTACAAAAAAATTAACAGCTGAAAGGTCAAAATGTAGTAATAGTGAACTGCTACTATTTCAATTCAAGGTGTTACATGGTGCTTTAAAGGATAAAACTTGGTGACAACCATGAAAACATTTACAGTTATACTAATTGACCCCTGCTGTGATTTGTAGTTCTACTAAACCACGATGTAAAAAAGGAACCAAAAGCCCCCACTCTCTAGGAAAGTGTCAGCTGCTCAACATAGATGAAGGGATTGTCTACCAGAGTTTTTTTTTTCACAAGCTGTCATGCTGTAATAAGGAATTTGGAAAAGACAGATAACCCTTTCCCTGGAAAGTTGATTTTGACTATGAACTTTAATGAAACAATTTGCCTCCTGGGCATTCTCAGATTGTGCAAAATATTTTTTTCTGGTAAAGTACTTAATTGATATGCATAGACACATGCAAAGTGATCTCTCAGACTGAATGAGTTAACTGCAAACATGGACAGTTTTTAAATCACAGCATGCTGTCTTTGTTTTCTTGCAAGAGGCTTATTCAATCACAGCAATAAAACCAGACATTATGTAAAGAACATTTTTTGTTGCTTTGAGTTGTGAAGAAAAATGTAAGAATTTACTTCAGTATGAGGAGAAAGGAAGCACTGCCTTCTGTTGGTTAGGAACCAGTAATGGTTTTCTGAACTTGCATGTTTCACAAGGAAAAATGAGCTGCAATAAAATGTTCTTGTCTTTGAACTAGTCAGGACAAGGAATGAGCATAGAACTGTTTTTCCTTGGAGTATGATATTCCAGTTTTGACATAACTGGTGATTTGTGCAGCTGCTGAAAGTAAATGACAAATGGTGGCTGTGCAGTTGTCAAGATATTCGTTAATACTTACGTGTGTCAGCTGCAGTAAAAGATCAGAGTTCATTGTTCTAATAGGGAATACTTCCAAGAACAACTGTCAGCTGGTTTCTGACACCTCTAAGGAGGCAATTAAACTAAATTGAGGACATTGTTGAGAGTTTTATAAAGCTGACATTATGCACTGTAAAAAAAAAAAATAAATCACACCTAAAAGAAACTTGACACTAGTTGAAACCTGACACTAGCAACTTAACTTGGAGACAGCAAAAATGACAGGCTTAAGCAGGCATTCAAAGGATATTGAAGTTTGTAGTATCCCTTGGGAGTAAAAATAGCCTAATACAGGTCTGCATATCAGCAACTAACCTGCAATGTTTTCCCTAAAACAATGTCGGCTTTTTCATCTTCTTCACCTCAAGAACCACTTTTTTCCTTGTTATAAAGAGAATTGGTGTGAATCAGATGCACACAGAAATATGCCGCGAGAGAACATATTGCAAGAGAAAATCAGTAACGATTTGCCCATAGCGAAAAAGAAAACCAAAACAAAGGAAATAAATACTTACTGCCAAGAAAGTATACATGTCTAGAAAAATACAGCCATCACAGACAGTGCAGAATGTCACCTAGCTGGTCACTGTATGACTTCTGAGTATATGCATGTGATACTAATGTTTCCACATGTTTCTGTACTGAAGTTGTTGGGCTTTCACATTTTCTAATGACTACTGGCATTTACAGCAGTACTATCAGTTTGCCCTGTGGCAGGGGGATTGTAACTAAATGATCTTTAAGGTTGCTTCCAACCTAAACCATTGTATGACCTATTAATATGTAGATTGAGGTGTTCTGGCACCAGACTGCACTACTGCACTTTCTGAGTATAAATATTTGAGGTACAGAGGGGAAAAATACAGGAACATGCAGTGTGTCATTTCAGCAGACATCCTTTATGGAGAGAGAAAAATTAGGACACTGTCCATTTCACATAGGAAATGGTGAATATAACTTAGGTTTACTAGTGGTTATGGAAGAAAGCTTGGTGGTCTTTCCTTAGTCCCTGCACAGCATTTTCTGCAGTCTTTGTTAAAATGAAATTTCTTTCCCTTGTGTAGCTCTCTAAATGTGAAAACACCAAGAGAGATGAAGTAATTTACAAAACGGGTACAAGCTGAAATATGAAGCTTTACTTTTCCCAGACAGGAACACCTAACAACCCTGAGGACAGGGTTTTCACTAAGGGTCAAAAATGATGATGAACTCCTTCTGTCTCTAGAAACCTCTGATGCAATGCTGGACATTTTCCCAGAAAGGTCCAAGTAAAATTATTTATTGCAAATAAAAAGAAGAAAGGGTTATTTACCTCCTGCAGATAGATTTAGAATTGGTGTGTTAAATAAACTTAAGGCAACAGAAACTTCCTATGCCAAGATGTAAAACTGAAGGAAGTGTTAATTCCAACTTGAACATTTCCATTCAGGAAATTGCTTCTGAAGAGAGTATCTAGCTACCTACAAATATAGATTATATAGATTTTCAGACAAGAGAATACCTCTGAAGAAGTTAGCTGGTTGTTTGCTGGACACAATTCCCTAGGCTTAATATATGGCAGCAGTAACAAAAGGAGAGGTTGGAATCATCAAAAAATGCTGCTTCATCAATGTGTACTGTTAAGGATAATTCTCTTCTGTTCTTAGATCTTTACCTATTTCTCGGTGTACTACTTCTAGACTATTTTGTTTCCACCTTTTACTTAAAAGTATCATTTTTATTGTCAGAAGAAATTCCCTTGGTAGTAGGGAACTTCTACAGTAGTTGCACTGGTTTATTCAGCTCCATAGGTGTGAGGAAGAAGGTAAGATGCATAGTGTAATTTTATCTTGCTGTGTTTACAGGTTGAATAATATAAAATATGAAAATACATTCTGGATAGTTTCTTACTTTGTGCTCAGTACTCCATACAGTTGTGCAAATGCCTACAAATATCTAGGAACTGGTATTCTTCCCTGCACTGACATACATGAGAATTCCCTGTCAGTACTTTCTTGTTACAAGGAAATGAGCATTCCTTTTCACTGCCTTTTGCAGGATACACACCAAGGTGTGTTTACTCAGAATCACAGAATGTTAAGGGTTGGAAGGGACCTCAAAAGATCATGAAGTCCAACTCCCCTGCCAGAGCAGGGTCATCTAGAGCAGACACACAGGAACACATCTGTGGGAGTTACCTGTTGTAAAGTTTATTCAGGAGGTATTTGATGAATTCTTGAAATTTATTGTAAACATTTGTGGAAAATTGAAATAGTCTCAAGGAATTAGGACAGAATGAAGATTACTCATATTTTCAGTTTTTACTCTTTTCCCTGCTATTTTACATTTCCTTTAAGTGTGTCAGTGGTTTCTGATGTCCAGGCACAAGAGCCTTTATAAAATTTCCATATGGCTGAACAAGTTTCTGGCTCAGAACTACAAAGAGTAACTCTCAGTACTACATGAGTAGAGGACAACATGACACTGAATATGCCCATTCATAAATCTGAAGTCATATACATTGCAAAAATAATTACTCTTTAAGTAATTGGTTATGAGTGTCCTGTACACGATTGAAGTAACAAAAGTTTCTGTGATTATGTTGGTGCAGAACTCAACAGTTCTCATATGAGTTACTTGAAGTTAAGAATTGTTAGGGAAGGAGTAGGGAAGATGTCATCATTGCTGCACTACAAAGTCCCATGTTACAGGTGTAGATAAAGTAACATTTGTATATAATAAGAATATGATGATTACCGTAAAGATATGATGATTACCGTAAAGAAATAGTGAGGCAGCAAGGAAATATAGTCAGCTAAGGTGAGAATTCAGCCATTAGAAGAGATGGGCATTACAATAAAGGTTTGTGCAGTGAAGAGTGAAACCAAAGGGACCAAACCATTTGTTTCTCATGTGGATGTGATTTATTTTCCCTTTTCTATTTTCAGTTGGACTCTTAGGCTATAAACATTACATACTGATTTTTTTCTAATTGTCCACTCCAAAATGTGAAATTTGAAATGAAAAGTGTTTAAAAGGAAAGAGAAATGACCAGATAACCAGTTATTTTAACAATTATCAGAAATGTTCTTACTGAATTTTTTTCACTCAGCCTGAACTCTGTTCTTTAAAAACAAAACTGAAAGAGTGCAGTCTGGAGTCTTTTTTTCACTTGTTCATGATCTTTGCTGGTTTTAGTTAAGCCCTTCCTCAAATTTAGGTTCACTCCCTCTTGTCCCCTAATTTGTTTTTCCTAATCATATAGGAAGTTTGTAATTTATCCTTTAAGTTAAAATTCCATTGTAGCAAGAGCTACAATGAACAGAGGAAGCAGATTCCTAACTGTTACACTGGTTTAACAGCTTGTCTTGCCTGAATTGGTATTGATTTTAAACCAGGATATGGGTTGCTATAACAATCCTGTACTTGAATGTTTGAAGGAGAACAATATTAAACCTATTGCTTTATAAATTCTAGAATCTCCCAGCTTTATGCTGAAACTTTCACATGTCTCACATGATTTGCATTCTATTTCTAGTTATGATTCATTTCTATTGTTGATAAGTTGTGTGATAAATTTGTAAAATTAGAGTTTAGTGCACTTCATGTATGTCTGACCCAAGGTGCTTTATCTGTGGCCAGATTGCTCATAGCAAAAGGGAAAAAAAAAAGGAGCAGTTTCATATATGCATCTCGGGGCAAACTTGCCATTCATGGAACAGCAATCTGAAATGGGTGACAGTACTCACAACCAGCTGCTTGACACACAGGCAGGTGCAGGAGCGCTAGGAAATGTCACACTGTCAGATGCAGCTTCAGAGAGTGCAACTGGCAAAAAAGCTTCTGGCTGCAGCTAACACCCCAGGCCACAGCTAACACCCCAGGCCATGCCATCCCTTAGCTTGAAACCATTGCTGAGCTGTCACTTTAATAAATGAGTAGCCACTTTGTTTTGATCAGCATTGTCAGGGCTTATTTCAGAAGTGATTCTGATTCCATTGTGCAGCCTAGCCCAGCCAAAGTCAATTGGTGCAATTTCAAGGTGAATTTATTCATTCTTTATAAAGGTTCTATGCACGAATATATCAAGACAGTTGAATAAATTGAAATAAATAGACTTGGAGTTGCGTAGTCTCATAGTAATTGAAATAGTTTTCCCCCAGTATATTTGTAGTAATAATACTACCTTTATGAACACTGGACTGTCTACAGATGGGAAAGGGTGGAATTACCATATTGATAACATATTTGGAAAATGGAATTGGGACTAATATGTTGAAAAGGGCAACTGAAAGTTGTCCTTGCCTTCAGCTTCACACTGAAGATAAAGTTAGAATAAAGTCTTCTGCCAAATAATTATGACTAATTAATTCCTTCTTCCAGTGAGAATTGCTTTCAACTAACTTTCCCTCTGTTTTTAATGCAGGTGTTAACTTTTAGAATAGAAATTTTATGGGTAATGCATGAAAACAGATGAATTCTTTAACAGTGCACTGTATAAATGGCCTGTGTTCCGAAGTTTTAGGATAGGGAAACAAGTAAATGATGTCAGGCTTCTACCGTTTTTTTTAATTACTCAGAATATCAGGGTTTGGTTTTTTGTTTGTTGTAGGTGGTTTTTTTTCTGCATATTAGTACCAAATGTCTGCCTCCTTTCTTCATTTAAAAAACATTTCCATATTGAACAAAAAAGTCTATTAATCAGAAAATAATTTAAGCTGTAAAAAAGGCATAAAATGTTCTTTTCTACAGGGAGGAGAATGCATGTGAGGCAAACAGAAGGTATCAGTTAGAAGGCAACAGTTCTTTACTCAGGTGGGTTTTCAAAGTTGGCAAGTACAATAGCTATCAGAAGGGCAATTCTGATTTGAGTCTTTCTTTCAACTGCTCTCAACAGATGTTGTCAGGACAATGAAGGTTTTGAAAGCTTTTCAAAGGAAAAGTTTTGCTGTTTCTTTATTATGCTTCTAAAACAACGCACCAAAATAATCAGAATGATTATTATATCCATAAGAGGTGAAGGTTTTTTTTTTTTCCTTCCTCCTTAAACTCCTTTAATGTAATCAAGTGCCTACCACTGACTTAATCATGAGCATGATGATTCCTTCCCCTGTGTCCTGGCAGACAAGGACTTGGGAGTGCCACCTTGCTTCCAGCATTGAGGTGTGGGTCAGGATTTATTCTTTGCATTCATTCCGTGGGGAGGAAGGAGTTTGGGCTGGGTCCAGGCTGTAGCTGTAAGTCTGCAAGCTGTCTTGCCTGGTGGCAGGAGACTTGGATACAATTTCAGTAACTTCAATGCAGAGTGGATAGGAAGGGCAGGAAAGAGCAGGGATATGCAACAGGGGGCTAAGGAGAGATGGGAGAAAGGCTGGTCAGACCCTGTCAGCATGGTGAAGGAGGCAGTGAAGCCAGCAAGCACGTGCTTACTATTGTGTGCGTACCTAATCAGAAAAGATAACTAAGTGCTCAAAATGTGACCTTTTTTTTGTTTTCATTCTCACCAATCATAATACAATCTTTGATAATTAATGTACTAAGAATAAGCAAAAGTAAGGATTAAGTGCCAAAGTAGTACTGTTGAGACTGGGAATTTTAAGTTTTCCACAGAAGTCAGGGAAGATGTTTGGCTGCTGGAGCCCCTATTTGAAAGATATTTTAGTAATTTGAAATGTTCACAACAAATAGTTTTGAAGCTGATTATTATTTACAGCATAGAGTGTATTTTGTTCAACAGTTGGCATCTAGAACTATAATTAACTAATGACTGTAGCAAACCCTTTTGATTTAAAAGAAGAAAGAACTGTCTGAAGTGTCATCTCAGAAAGTTAATTTATGGTTTGGTTTTGGAAAGAAAAAAGAGATGCTGGACCTAATAACCTTGCACAGTGAGTTTTGTTCTGGAGGGAGATTTTATAGATAACTTACATATCCCCTTAAAAAAATCAAAGTTTTGATAGTGGCAACCTCACCTTCGTAACTGTGACAAACTGTAGTACTGTGATAAGAGAAAGATATATATTTGACTTTAGGACATAAATTTTTTCTCAAATCTTGATTAGTCGGTGGCAGGGGAATATAGCACTGAACTGTATGCAAGGATAACAAAGATTTGAAATATGAGTATTTTACTAGTGTAGAAGATGAAGACGACAGTTGCAATCTCTTAGAACTTGAGTTTTGGGCCATTCTGAAGTGACTGATAATGTCTAGGCAAGGTTTGGTGATTTGAGAAGCATAATGTTGCATTAGGCAAATGTGAAATCTAAAAGTTTTAGTCCTTATCTGTAACTTGTACAGCTCAAGGGAACTGATCTGCTTTTGGAATGTAAAGGAAAAATGTGGAGTAGCTGCAGTAAATCCTCTGTAACTTATCTCTTTTTACATCGCCTTCTGGACATGAGCTATGCTTAGTAAATTACACAGCCGTCAGGAGAACAGGAATTATTCTTTCCATCATGAACAGCATCCATGGCAAGCTTGGGTTAAACACATGCATTAACACATGTTATCACATGATAACACTGCAATTAATTTATGGACCCAAAATACTTATATGTTTGAATCCATTGGTTTTAGAGTATCTTGAGAGCTATAAATTAAATAGTCCAACGTTAATTCTTTCCAAACACTTGAGTGAAATCAAGGACATTCACTAAACTTCAATGCAAGGGAAGTGTATAGCACCAAAGTGTGAAAGGTGAAGGGTGAATGGTTTTTCCCATATTACACAAGGCCTTGCCTGTGATGTATGTCTGATCCATCTAGTGACTAATTCTCTTGACTGTGGCAGTCCCTATCAATTAGGGAACTACTGCTGAGTAGCCAGGAATGTCTCTGTCAGTATTTCTTTATATAGTTGTGAAAATCAAGATTGATTCTGTCTGCTGTTTGTTTAATACTGCATTTTCATTCTCTTCAGCATAGCTAATCTGGATTTACTTGGGATCAAAATCAGCCTCTATAAATGACTGTGAAGTATTTTATTAAAGGTTAAATAGATCTTTCAAAAGCCTAATTTCTCTATCAAAAATGTAACCGACAAGACAAGTCTCTGTTGAGGCAGAATGCATACAGGATTTAAGAGATTAAACAGTTCAAAAATTAAATTAATATAAAATCTAATTCAAAACATTGGAGAGAGTGATTAGATTTTTTTTTTTTTAAAGTTTTTTCAACAAACCTCCTCAAACTCTGAAGAAGCTTTAAGACATTTTCATGAAGATATTTTAGAACTGACCTATATTAGAAAGTGGTTCCTATGGTATATTATGATGTAGTAGTAGATTCATGTCTTTTTTCTGCGCACACTTGAAAAAAACTGTGATATGTAGTACTCCTTTAATTGCTAGATATCTTCAGGCATTTCTCTTGGGTCAGCAGCACTGTTAGATTTGTGTTTTTGTGGCATGGGCAAGAACTGCATCAGGAAAATCACTCTCTACCCCAAAACTGTATTTGAAAAACATTCTGAAGCTTTCCTTCCGTACTTAACTCCAGATCTGTTTGAAGCCTTCTGGGAGCTATGCAGAATTGTCTTTTGTTGCTGTTTCATTATTTCTTTACTCAGCCATCATCAAGTGCTGGAAAAACTTCGTCTTGCCAGTAGTGAGCAGAAATACAAGGAAGGTGCTTATTAGTAATACACAAAATTCAACAAATTTTAAGTAATAGCCTTAGCAATCAGATAAATTAATTTTTGAAACTGGTTGAAGACAAAAATTAAATAGATGCATTTATTCAACCATGACCATTCTGAGTTTCATGTCCACTGGAGTGGCAGTCCTGACACATTATTTAAAAGATCAAATATGAGGAAATTTAGCTAATGAAAGTGAAAGGGGAAAAAAAATCTGTAATGTAATTGATTGTTACAATCTTCAGCCACCTCTCTGCCACCTGCCACGCTCCAGTAAACTGTGCTTTAGGAAAGGCCGTTGTGTAATAACTTTTTATACTGCAACAAGATTATGTTTTCTTGCATTGACACTCAAGCACAAACATTTATCATTAAGTGTGGCACTGTGCCTAAGATGCACCTTTTTATGAGTGATGCAGCTGTTTTCAGAATATATATTGTACCCTTCCCTTTTTAGCTCTCCTTATCATGAATGAATGTATAATGTTTAATGGTGTACAGACAACAACGAAAGCAAAAGAATGCGAAGGTCTGAGAGTGGATTTGCCAGAATGTTGGTTTCATAATTGAGAACTTATTATCAATTAATATTCTCTGTTATATTGTCCTTGTGAAAGGAAATTGTAAATGCAGTGCCATTTAGTGGACACATGCACTGCATTCTGAAAGAATGACTAGATTTCTCATGTTATCATTCACTGTGCTTATACTGCTTTACCAAGAGGATGAGTAGTTCTGGAAATACTACCTGTAGCCACCTGTGTTTTGGAAATTACTGAGTCTGAAGCCTTGAGTAGTTTTCTCATTGATACAGTGCAGGCAAAAATGGTGGTTGGGAAAAAAAGTTTTTTTCAAAAGATAAAACCGGAGTGAAAATGACTCGGATATTGTCCTGAATTCTGAGATGTGCATCTACTCCCCTGTGCCCTTTCATCTCTCACTTGCTTCATTGCAGCTTCTCAGGTTTTTTAATTTCCAGTGTATGAGATAGCATGTAGGCTCCCATATGGGATAAGAATGATAGAGATCATAGCACTGCTAAAATTAGAGGTGATTGGAACATAATGTCATAAAAAAAGAAATCTTCAAGCAGTATGCAGGAGTTTGTCCAATACCTTGTAACCAAGTCACCTGAAAGAACCCCATTCTTCAGTATTGCCTACACAGGATACCACAGCTTGTTCTACCTACAAGAGCAGAGATGTCTTAGAAGAGCTGAAAGATGTTCTGGAGGACTTCAGCCACCTGTCAAATAATATGCAGGCCAAGGAAAAGCTAGATATATTTTCTAATTTTCTTTGAGAATTAGTTGGAAGATGCCTTTTTTTCGAGGCTGATGCTATGCAATAACTATAAATGGAAAGGTAATAAGTGACATACAAGCACTTAAAAAACTTGCTGAACTATCTAATATCCAAAGATTTGTTTGTTTGATTTGAAACTGATGGGGTGCAAAATTAGAAGATAGTTTCCTATTTAAACATGACATGTTGCTCTCAGGACCATTTGGTTGAAATTCTGCAGTCAGTTGACCAACATCAAGCCTAAGTCATGAGCAAACTTAAAACTGCCTGGCAGTTGCTCAGCAGTTCCTCACTCTTGTTTACTGTGTAAATAGTGTGGTTTCAGTGAGCTACAGTCTGGTTATTGAGAATGGAGTTGGGTGTGGTACCAAAGCTGGCCTGCAGAAATTATGTGAAGTGGCAGATGGTTTCAAGGGTAAATGTCTGCTTTTTATTCCTGAGCTGTGAGGGGACAGTCTATGAGTTCTGGTGCAAAAGATCTATAACGCTCTGGATTTTAATGTGATCATTATCCAACTTTTGAATCTCAAAAATATACCCAGCTAAACATTTTGATGCCATTGCTGATGCTTTACAGCAGTAACTATTTAACTGATTTGTTTATAACTAGGCCTTTACGTAATGGAGTGGGTTTTTTTTGGTTTAGTTTATATTTATCAATAAAACCATAGCCAACTTGTTATATGCAACCTGGTATTAATAGGAAGGAAACCACTGTCAGGCTTCAGGGATCTAAAACATTTCTGAAAGCAGTCAATGCTGTAGCATCACTTAGCAGACTGTTGCTTGCTGGTTTGAATCCTACTGTGGCAACATCATAGAATCATAGAATCATAGAATCAGTCAGGGTTGGAAGGGACCACAAGGATCATCTAGTTCCAACCCCTGCCATGGGCAGGGACACCCTACACTAGATCAGGCTGGCCAGAGCCTCGTCCAGCCTGGTCTTAAACACCTCCAGGGACGGGGCCTCAACCACCTCCCTGGATAACCCATTCCAGGGCTTCACCACTCTCATGGTGAAGAACTTCTTCCTCACATCTAGCCTGAATCTCCCCATTTCCAGCTTCATTCCGTTCCCCCTAGTCCTATCACAACCTGAGATCCTGAGAAGTCCCTCCCCAGCCTTCCTGTAGGCCCCATCGCAGCTTTTAAGGCAGTGACCAAAAGGAAGTCACCAAAAGTGACCAAAGCTCTCAAAAAGATTGTCTTTTTAGGGATAGTGAAGTGAGAAGGAGGACAAGGAGATGGGAAACCTGCAAGAAAGTAATAAACAAGAGATGGTTTTAAGTTGAGCATGGATCACTGTGCTTTCCATTATTTCTGGTGCAAAGCAATGGGATAAATTTACGACAGCTGTATTCCTTAGTGTCCTCAAAATTAAAAATTCTGACACTGTTGAAATCTTGAAGTGTTTCACAGGGCGAAAATAATCATCACTTCATTTTCTAGCACATTTATGTGTGAAGCAGGTGCTTTTGTAAGTGCAACATTTCAAGGGTCATATAGCCGTGCATCTGATCAGCCTATTTTTTAATATCTGCAGCATTTCAGTATCACATTGTTACAAAAATTCTACAATATTTGGTCAAATTGTATCTACATTAATTGAATATTGAGTGGAGATTCATTGCAGGCATAGTTTCAACAGATACATTAACACTGAAATGCGTTGGTCTTGGACAAGTAGATTTCTCTGATGCAAACTCACATTGCTATATGAACAAAACTAAAATTTAGGCATCTTTGGATCTTAAATCATTGACCAGAGGAAGAAACTCCAATTAAAGACTTTGTATGATTAATTCTTTATGGCAAGAGTAAGATGGTGCATTTCTCTTTTCATAGGGAAAACAAATGGGCATCAATTCCAGCACTGACTTCTGATTATAATTTGTCTTCATTGTTTATTTTACAATTAGTGAACATAGATTAATAATTACAATTCATGAACCTAATAATTTATGCATTAGTATTTAGCCCTTGTCATGTCTTTTATTTTTGCAATTAATTGTTTTAATAGTGGAAAGGTTAATTGCACTATTCGTCAGAACTGCTTGCTTTGAAATGGTAGACAAATAAGAATCTTCAAAGATAAAGGGCATACTGACTAGTCTGAGCTGTCATTCCAGCCAAGGGGCACTCACTAAAATAGCCTGGCAGGTTCACTCAGTTCCTGAAATCTTGGGAGATCACAACTGATTCCGTTCCAAGAGAATGGTATCAAAGTGTAGATCACTGAAAGTAAATACATACAATAAATTGTTGTTGGCTGTTATCTTATGTTCTCTGTGCATTGTGGCATGCTACATAGACAAGCATTCCTCTCCAGCTTCCCTTCAATGCTGGTGTTTAAGATGTGTCTTCAGACTTTTTAGGACTGCTGTGGAGCACCTGAGTGCTGCATATATCCTGAGTAATCCTTTCTACTGCAAGGCCAAATTGTTGCTGACTCAACCTGTCAGCTAGCTGCTGCTCAGCCGTTAAACATGTGACAAAAGCAAAGCCACAATTAGTTTGTGCATGTGGTTATACATATATGAAGTGATTAATGGCCCTTTGTTGTGCATCATGAGTTAAATATGAATTAAATGGGAATCAGGTGTAAATAACTGGCAAAATTTACCAGATTTAGATTTTAAGGTCCATCTCAATTTTGATTTATTGAAATATTTCTCTAGGAATTCATTTATTAAGGTGAAAAGTGATTGTCCTGATACAACGGTGCTCAGTTTTTTTTATATATACATGTATGTAAAGTCAAGAGTAGCGTATGCTTAGAGGAGGAAACAAATTGCTGTTCTGGAGCCAGTCAGAAGTATTTTAACACAGCCCTTAGGTAATCTTCATTTATGCTGTTGAATGAACCCATAGCTGTTCCAGGCACAGGAAAGGAAAATTGTGCTTGGTGTTCAGAGCTGTCAGCCAGATCCATCAATTAAGCTAGTTTGAAATCTGCAGAAAATATAAAATTTTAGATTTCCTGGTTTGCATCTGTTTACCACCAGGGCTATACCATTTATTGAATAAAATCTTATTTGAAGATACCAGAAGCACTGGCTGAATGAAAATTGTATTCTATAAACAAAGCTATTAAAACTACCTCAAAGTTTTGTTAGGCTTACAAGAAATGACCCAGAGTGTCTTCAGGCAGAAATTTTTGCTTCAGCTATCACATACTGAAATGAAGAGCAGATGGAAGATCAAAGGAAAAGTCATGCAGGTTAACCATGTCATTGTAACAATATTAACAAGGCAAGTGTCAATTTTTCTGCAAGGAGGATTATAAAATGGCAGACTTTATTGAAATCTACACCTTTCCCTTTATCTGTATGAGTGTCTCAATTTCAACTAGCCCTAGGATGCTACGAGTGGTAAACTGAGTGGGAGATGTCTGACAATTCCCACCTTCAGTTAGACTGAAGTCTGTATTAGTAGACACTTTTCTCAGAAAATATGCAAAAAATGATTTAAATTCCCTTTGTGCTGAATCTCACAATTGAGTTGTGCAGGAGACTTTTTTTTTCTTTTCCCTTTTTTTCCCCCTACATAGGAAGGTAGCTCAAGAGCTGCTGAAAGGATGCCAGACTGATTTCAGATCTGGCCATGAACACTAGAAACCATAAATCTCTAATGAAGGTATATTTTCATGATCAGATAGTCAACAGGATCCTCTCAGGAAATACATATTTTCTGTAACCTTCAGTACACTTTTCCTGTCATTATTGGCCTAGTGCAGGAGTATTGCACATGAAATGAAAGTGAGTGACTAAAAATACACACTGAGAAGAATAAAAATCCTATGTTAGAAAGGAAAGCTGATTGTAAATAGATGCTAATTAGTTTTTGTTAGGCTATGACCTTTCAATTTGCCTTCTTAAAGCTGTATTTTGTAATTCATGTAATTGCATCTGGACTGCAGAGGTACTTTCCTTGACATACTGTAATGAGGATTCTGATCCGTGGAAATGCTTTTGATGGACTCTTTCTTCCATTGACATCAACATACATGTAAAAATTCTTTTTTCTGGGCTCCAAAATGATATCTGTCTTTTCTACTTAAACACTTGAGTTTCATTTCTCTTCTCTGCAGGCCTGACTGCCATTTGCAGAGGACCAGTGGTTTTCATTCCAAACACAAAACATACTCCAAGTGGGGGGAAAAAAAGAAAAAGAAAAAAGAGAAATAAAATGTTTTTATTAGATCACTTTCTGAATTCCAGTACAAATACTTTTTACAAATTGTGCATGTGCATCCACCAATATTTAATACACTGTACCGTAGGGTTTTTTGCCAATCTTTTGCACAATCTTTATTCTTCCTGAGGTCTCACAGTAGCTGATGTTCAATATCAAAGACTTTGATAAATTCAGGAGACTAAATCTTCAGTCACTTTTTCCTCTATATGTGAAGAAAAAGCTTCCTGTGTCTTGATGGAAATTGGCTGAGATAAATTCTTAAGTCCATGCTGAGAAGTTACAAAGCAGAATGGGCAGGAGGCAGCTCTGGGCAGCAGTCACTGTCCCACACTTGGCTGATGCTGCAGTCATACTGAACTGTTGGGCAAGTGTCTGCTTTAAATCACAGACTAGGGGTGCATGCAAAACAGCATAGAGACATGGTATACCCGAGGTAACTGTAATTTTGCAAGAACAGCCAGGGAGGGCAATGAGAGTATCACGGCACAGGCTTCCACAGCTGGGCATGGAGAAGGCTGTGGCCGAAGAATAGCAATTACCGTGGGCTGAGAATTAAATGACCTAAAGCCACACAATTCTGCAGTGAGAGTTTTGTCTGCATTTGGTGAATGGATGTTTTGATTTTGTTGATGAGACCTCACCTGGAGTACTGCTTTCAGCTCTGGGGCCCTCGATACAAGAAGGACATGGACCTGATGGAGCAGGTCCAGAGGAGGGCCACACAAGTGATCAGAGGACTGTGTGCTCAAACCCTGCCAACCCACTGCCAGAAAAATCTCTCATTTAGCTTGGTCCAGCTTTGATCTAGCATGCAGCCCCTAGCCATGCTGCTTCTGAGATGTCACCTTGACTTTTCCCAGAAGGGTGACTCAGTCTTGCAGAGAATTTGGGAGCAGCTGTTGATGCTACTGATAATGAAAGAACAGAAGTGCTAAAAATATTTTTTAGCATGTAATTTCCATACAGCAATAGTATTATTTTTATTTTATCTAGAGATCAGCTAATTTCTGTGACTGAGTTGTTTGCTAGTACTGTAAGTTTCCTCTAAGAAAAGCATAACACCACTTAAAAATATAGTTTGTGTATTCCTAGCTGAAACACTGTTTGCAACAGCATACTGGTAATTGTGCTGCCTGCCTTCCTCTGCTGCAGCATGCTTACAGCTCATATGTCAGAAATTGAACTTTCTGATATTTATTAGTACTTTTAAGTGGTAATCAAAAATTACCTATTGGAAAAACGTAATAATTACTTGTACCAAGCAACTACTCATCTCCACCACAAAAATGGATTTTAAGCACCAAATAGAGGGTTTTCTCCTTTGACTGTGCTGATGCTGAAGGCATCAGTTAAATTAGAAGCCTTTGATATGTTAATTATTTATTGTTGTAAATTATGCATCCTCTAAAATCAAAGAGACACATAACCTATAATTTATTATTCATTTGGAATGAAAACTTGTCTTCACATAACAATTTCTCTGTTAAGTATGAAGTTGTGAACTGTTTTAATATGGGCTACAGTTAAAATGTAAGATTGAGGTTTTTCTGAACATGATCTCTAAGACACAGTTTAACCCTCTACAACTTCTTTAATAAGCTTCTAAATTCATTGAGTAATGTACAGTTACGGATTAATTAAACATAAGCTTAAAGAGAGTCCAGTTTCATTTTTGTATCTGTTATTAGAAGATGGGTAGGTGAAAGTGCATTTTGTATTACAAGAACTCTGAAGAGCAGCTGCATAGGATTTCCTGTACAGCAAATTCTGCAAATCTGGATTCATTTTCATTTTGAAGAGGAGGCTATAAAAGCCTTCAACTGTGTTTCGTTCTTTGAATTTGCTTTATTCTGTTTCAAAACTTAGAACACAGTTCTGGGGTTTGAATCTAGACAAATAATTTAAAAAAACCAGGTCTGTGCTGCACGGTAAGAAACCATGGATATTTGTATAACTAACAATATTGTGAGCATTTGCAGCCCCAAATTTCCTATTCTCATTCTCCTGTTTGGTCACTGTGCTTTCTGTTGCTGTAGATGCAAATTCTTGATTGGAGTTTCTCAGGGACTACATTTTTGTTCCAGATAAAAGATTGATTTTGTTTCTCGTTAAAAGAAAAGGAATAGGAAATGGTGATGCCTATGTAATATCCATGGACACAACATGTATTTAACACTCCTAAAATATCTGGGCCGGCACTAGTGACTAATTTTTATATTCTTATATCTAGTGTTTTGACATACAAAAATATGTTACATTGCAAGATAGTTTAGAAGTGTGAAATTTAGAGTGAATAAAGAAGCAGGAACAGAAATGCAGATGAACACAGGTAATGACTAAATTCTTTGATTTGTTCAGAAGAATTGTTTTGTTTTTCTTAAGCTACTAAAAGTCTAGAAATATTTCAGACTTGATACACAGCATTTAGTACTAGGATAGAGCAAAATATTTTAAATCACCCTGTATGGAATAGCAGCCCAATAAGAATGGGAATGAAAGACAAATGCCAAATTTACGACTAGCAACCTGATTAGTGGACAGAAGATTGGCAAAATGGATGCGCATCTTTTAGATTATCTGCTGAAGAGTTCTTGCATGCGTGAGGAAGGTGCCCACTCATATGATGGATGCAAGACTCGTGCATATATGTGGAAAAAAAAAAAAAAAAAAAGACATGTTTGCTGATGATTTCCACTTGAAATGTAAAACTGAGCCTTTTCACTAGAAGCAGCATATGGTGACAACAGTGCAGTTACTATAACAAATCCTGCATTCCTTGTAGTACAGCCTCTAAGATGAAGCAATGCTTTTTTCCTTTATACCATAAAACTCTTTAAAGCTGCTTGTGTGCATATTGGTTTTACACAATGATTTATTTATTTTTTTTGTTTAAGAGAGAAAGGATCCAAACTAAGAAAAGATTTTTTAACAGTTCTTGCAAACTCAGCAGGGAAGCCAATGTCTGTCAACTCTGTCTGCATGTGAAATATTTTGAACAGCTCCAGAGCACAACTAATGTTTCTAAGGCTTCCATATGGAAAGGTCAATACAAAGAAGCTGTAGGCAGTAAGTCAAAATAATAGAAAAAAGTATATTCTTCCACCAGTTTGATTATCTTAACAAGCTCAGCTATTCACTACTTACAGTGGTCAGTGACATAATAAGGATATAGTTAACTGTGGTAAAGACAATGTAAGTTTTTTTGTACGTAAGTGTAAGCTCTCGGTACATCTGTATTTTGGTGTAGCTTGCTGTCTCTGTTCTTTCATTTCAGTTAGCCATTGCTTTTTCTCTGCCTCAGGTAACTTTTCCTGTTTGCTAGCTGACCTCAGAGAATAACATTTTTTTATGAACTAAAAAGCTCTTTGTTAATGCACTTCTCTATAAGAAGTAGACTGATGCTGCAAAAATAAATCCTTGTTATCAAACCATTTGTCCTATCATTTCATATAACAAAAGATAATAATCTTACCTCATAATCTAGGACTATATTCTCTGAAGTTTACCTCATAATCTAGGACTATATTCTCTGCAGTGTAAGTCTTTAAAATGTTAAACCCTAATATTTATTACAAGTTCTATCTTGCTGCTGACATTGCTATTAATGCTCTGCTTAGCGAGGCAGAAATGGTACTTCTGTTCTTTGTAGGGCTAGAAAAGAGTGAAAAAACTCTTTGTGCACAAATCACAAGAAAGTATAACTTATCTGTTACAGAGAAAGAAGATTAAATACATGGCCATAAACTCCTTGCAATCATAGTGACTGAGTAGAGGCTTCTTCTGATTGCTTTTATAAATCCTTTAAGTATGCTTTCAATCTCGCAGCGACTCCTGACAAAGCTTGTATGCTGCTGTTGTGCATCTGCCTACATCTAAAGTTCCTGTTATGAATATTTTATATGGCTTATCGCTCCACTTGTGTCACTGGTGCAGAAGATGCTGGTGTGCCATTTGTTAGTGCTTGTTAATGCTCTATTAGGCAGAAAAAAAAGGGGGATGTGTAGTTTTAAAATCTAACATCTCATTTCCTTTTACAGAAGATATAAAAAATAATAATGTTTGTGAATGATTGATGAGGTAATTGCATTTCACAGATTTTGAGACCTTGGTCCATTAGCAAAATCATTTGGAGAACTTGTTTTACCTTCCTGTATGCAGTGTATAAGGGACTCAGTCACTGATACTGCACTAGCATGATAATTATAGGGTATACTGGGAAAACTGCTGTATCTCCAGCTGCTCAGTTTCTCTTTCCTAGGGTAAGAAACTGAAGCTGAACACAGCAGTGCCCTTGTGAGAATAGGTTCTGCAGTCATCTTCACATACATGCCGTTCCTTTTTAGTTATTTACAGTTCTTTAGACATTTACTGCTAGATTGATTTAAATAATCACTGCCAGTTATTTAAATACTTCAAACTGTCTGTAAGAATACATAAAATGATTCTTATATACTCACATTTGGTTCTAGCAAGCTCACTTCCATGTTTCCCAAGCAGTATTTACAAGTCTCCATACAAGCACTCTTGCACTCCCAGCTGGGTGTGGTTTGGTGGAAGGGAAGCTGGTATACTGCCATGTGCAGTGTTGTATGTCTTGCATTGGATGAAAGGAGAGGCATAAGATAAAGACATAGCCATGACAGTTTTTGAGTCCTCATGCCTTTTTCCGTTAGGAAGGAAATGTTACTTCTATCACATTGTGGTTAAAAGCTGACAACAATTTAAAAAAAAATAAATCTGTGAAAGTTGGGTACAAATGAATAATGAAATGGAATATGGTTTGGAATCTATTATGCATTCGTTTTCACAAATACTTTATCTGGATGAGTTTATAACCAGGATTGTTTGGAGAACAGCATATTTTAAGTCAGTAAGAGTAAATACAGAATGCTAATTTTGTACTCCTAAGTGAGACTGTTTGCAAAATGTATTTGGTGAATTAAGATCTCTGGGGATGACATGATTAAATTTTTTTTCCATTATAGATCCTGCATGCATTAAAACAAGTGGCTTGGGTTAAAGAGGTTTTGGAAATAAAGTAATAAATATTAAAGCAGCAAATGCAACTAAATAGTGTAATACCACACAAATAGAAAAGAAACCAGTGTTTGAAAACTCCACATGTATCTGGGTACGACTGAATTGAGTTCAGTAGTTCAATAAGCGCATTACCTAGCTATCTACATTTGATGATGTAATCATATTAGCTGATTCTACTGTCAGCACATATAGATAACAGATCTAAGTCATTATTTGTAAAATCCAAGCCAATTTACTGCCACTCACCTTTTAGACAAGATATTTTAATTTAACTGTCATTATTTGCCTTGTCAGGAAATAGTTTCCAGAAGAAATCTGATTCCATAAGCTTGTAAAAAAGATGATGATGCACTTGGTAATTAGAGCTAGAACAGACCTGCTCGTTTAGAGATTTGTCCAATTTGTCAGTGATTGCATTAGTTTCTTAGGTCTGTGCTTTATGACCATTCTTACTAAAATGTGAGCCAGTTTCCTCACTGCAGTTATATTTGTTAAGGCATTTGTTCAGAATATATTTATTCCCCTTTCAGAGAATTAGTGTATGTTCAAAATATTCAAAAGTAAGTCAAATAAATAAGCTATTACCTTCCTTTACTTTCTGTGTCCTCATAAGTGAGCTATTAACGTATCAAAAGCAGATGCAGAATTGTCTGTTTTAATTTGGCTGTCATTTAGCACTTAAATGAACAAGAGTACTTAACAAATGTAGTGTTCTTAAGATTATACTTATATATTTTCTTCCTAAAAAAAAAAAAAAAAAAGAGAGAGAGAGAAGTTCTATGCAGTGTAATATATAAGTAAAAATATTTTGGTGAATAGCATCAGATCACTGAAGATTTTGGCGAATATAGAATCATAGAATCATAGAATCAGTCAGGGTTGGAAGGGACCACAAGGGACCACAAGGATCATCTAGTTCCAACCCCCCTCCCATAGAGCTGTGAAGATGAAGCTTCCTGCTTTTCATAATGGGATGAAGTATTTGGGATAACATAGAAGATAAAAAGAGTGTGTAAGTTGCTGTTAGTAAAAGCTAGAAACAATAATAGCCAAGACCTCACAGTGATTCATGAAAGTAACTGTATAGATTAAAATATTTTTCTTGGCAGTTGCATTTCAGTTTTTCTAGATATTTTTTTTTCCCTCTAGTAGCAGTTTGAAAGTCAGAATACAACCACGAAAGATGTTTCACATGATTAGATTCTTGGAAATGGGTACTCCTGAAACTGAAAAATGCAGAAATTACTTAAGTCAATTACTTATCAAGCCAATTAGCAGAATAAAGCTATCACTATTAGAATACATTGTTGTATCCCCTAAAGTCTGTTGTTATCTCCCAAGTTTTAATCTAATTTCGCGACCAGTTCTAAATCCATAGTTCAGTGTTTGACATCTCTTCTCAACCAAATACTCAACCAAACCATCTCACCATAAGGATCTTAATAAAGAGGGGCAGTTGTTTTCAAATTAGCTTTGAGATCTCTCATACAAATAGGAGAAGACCAACAGGTAGAAATGATAATTTCCATAGAGCCTTGCTATTTCTGAGGGGTCTGTTCTTTAAAAACTCTGTAAGTCTGCACTTGCCACACACAGAAAGAGCTGCTCACATCCTGTCACACTCCAGACAGCCAAGGCTTAATTGCTCTGGATAACATCTGTTTTTTTGTCACTGAAGGAAAATTTCCCTCTGTATCTTCCTATTTCTCCTTCTTCAGTATTTCTGCTAAACCCATGATTCCCATATGTACATTTGACTGAATTACTACCCACATTTCTTCCTGAGGCCATTCCATGCATTGGAAGAATGTCTTTTTCATCCCTGGGCTCTCTTTGTTTCCAGTAAGACTTACAAAGGGCTATTGGTTCCCATTCACTGATCCCTCCATCTGGCAACTTTCAGAATGATTTCTGTATATCAAATCCTAGTATTGTTCACTGATACTGTCAGCTCTAATACAGAACTGGTTTTATTTATTTCCTATTGCTAATGAATTGGACCTTGGCTTTAAAAGTTCCAAACCCAGAAATAAACAGAAAATAAGTCAGCCTGATTATGTTTGTATCCTCAAACATTTTTGGACATTCTAGAAATTGTGCTTCTACTCTGCTTGATAGGAAACTGTAGGTGGGTCACTAGGGCACCTTTTCTGGTAGCTCTTTCCCTCTGTTTCTATTTGAAAGAAAACAGTTTGGGCAAGAGGGGGAATCAATAGCTTCATTCTCTAAAGGGTAATAGGGAAGAAAAAAAAAAGAGAGAGGTAGGCATGTCAATTAATTTTAGGACATGATTCCTTTTGTTGGAATCATCATTTTTATGATGCTGCCCAGTTTGACATACAGAAGCTGAACAAATTCTACCTGTGGTGGTTGACTCCATAAAACCAAGGGAGCACTAAAAATAATAAAGGAAATACTTCTGAATATTAGTAAAATCCTTACTATGTTGAGAAAGGGATATTTACCTTTTGCATAGGGTAATTAAAGGGGAGAGCAATCACAGCTGTTTTGCTACTAAAGGTGCACTGACAACAAAAATAGTTCATAACACCAAACTTTTCTCACAGGAGTTCATTAAATGATTGGCATATGGCTATGATTGGTACTGGTAGATTTTTATATGCAGGGTGTGAATGTATGGTATGCAGGTGAACAGGGAAAAAGGCATAACACTAGGTCAGAAAACTCATAAACCTAATCTACTCTGAGACTAGGTGGGAGAAAAAGTGGTGTGTTGAGCTGAGAAACAAACATCTTTGACACAAATAAGGTGGAAGTTTAGTCTCAGACAAGCAGCAGCACAATATTCTCATAATAACAGGAAAATACAGGCAAAAACCAGGAAAATCAGTTAGCCCTTGAAAGCAGGGAGATCAGGAAAAGCAATCCCTCCCTAGTAGAATGTTTGAATTAAGAAAAATCACTGAAACAGCTGATTTTGCTTCATCACTCTCTACTGAGCTACCTTGGGGTAGTCATCCTGTCTTCTCATATCTGATGAACTGACAATATTTCACTGCTGTCTAGTCACAGCTCAACCACATTCACAGCTCTATAATGTGTGTTGTGATGCCTTTTTTTTAAAACCTGGAGGTAATGTACAGTATCTCAGACTCATACAAAAAATATCTTTTCTTTTTTTTTTACTGTATGTTGCTTCAGAAGTGTCACCTAAATTTGTTTAGTGTATCAATCCAGTCAGCAGAGCAATGCAGTAAAATGCTTCCTTCAGTCTTCTAAAAAAAACCAACCAAAACTGTACTGGTGGCTAATTATTATTTTCTCAAATAAATTTAACAGTTATTCCATTTCCTAGGATTCCACTTATGAAAGTTGACTCCCATTAGCCACTCCTCCATAATGGCTTGTGGGGAGATTGAACAGAAAACCGAACTAATGCAGCTATTTTTCAGTCTCATAAAATGATTAAAGCTGATGTAAAAAGACTCATTAAAATGGGAAACATTAGGATCATTAAAAAGCCATTAAACCACCTCACTCCTCTGATTTATTTTACAATAACCTTATTTGGTCACTGTTTTAAAGTCTCAGAATTCCATCTTTGGTTTGTAATTATTGGCAGTACACCAACTATGCAGCAAGAGTTTCTTCACTGGATGAATCCATTCTTTGTAAGTCATCTTTTCAGTTAACTCTTCAACCTTTGCAGAGCCTGCTTCTGCTGTCACTTTGGCCATGTGCCTAAGTTCAAATATGAACAGATCAACTGAAATCTACACAACTGGTTGCCTGCTTAAAGACTAATGTTCATAGTATCAGGACCTATTCAAATAACCTACACTGAATTCTACTATTTCCTTAATGGATCATATTTAATTCCAAGTGCTTTCACTACAAAGGACATCAGAATTTTAAGGAGTGCTTTCTGAGAAACCTGAAGTTGAGATTCTTTGGAGCATACTTCAGCTCCTACAAAACTCAGATTTTCTTTAACTCAGTATAGCTCTGGAAATCTCAAGCCACGGGGGGAAAAAAAGAGACCTTTTTCACAGTTCTCATTTGATCTTGGCTCTTGTTACTTTAAAACTAGTATATATAATTAACTTTAAATATAATTGCTGTCCCATGGAGTTCACTGAAGCTATTAATGTACTTCATAAACAAGCTTACTTATAGTTTCTATGTAAAGAACTGGATTTTTCCTAAAGGCTTTTTATCTTTAGGAAAGGGCTCTTAATTTCAGCAAACAAGGATTAAAGAAAATAATTCTTGTTCCTTTTCTCAAAGGAGACTTACTAGTACTTCTGAAAAAATGCTGAAAATTAGTGAAAACTAATTATTTTGGAAAACCCATGCCCAAATTCTTGATGGAGCCATCAGACACACCAAGAGGAAAAAACCCACCCTATCTGCTTTTATAAATGTTTTCTGATTATTAGCTTGCATATCAGTTGACACTTCCCTAAAGAAATAACAAGTACTTCTTCAGGGGGGAAAAAAAAAGAGTCAACAAAAAGTGAGAAGAGTTTTACAAAACATTTGCTTGACAAAGCCTCTTGGAAACTTAAGTGTAACATAAATATGTAATTTGAAGTCATAGATCAAATGTCACATTTCCAAGAGTATCTCCAGTTTGCCTCCCAGGGTATGCCACACAGAATGCACTGCATTGACTTTCTCACAAGTCTAACCAGGAGTAGGCTTTATTCCAGGATAGCCACATTTAAGGCTTTTTGGCTGGCCATGGCAGAGGACCACTCTGTGGTTTGCATAGCAGCGACAGTTCTGTAGTTTATAAGTGGTTGTAAAAGTCAACTCATCCCAAAGTTCAGGGCTCATAAGAACAAAATTTCCCCTGACAATTAATTTGTAGTATACATCTGGGCTTTGGGAACAAGATATTTGCAAGTTTTCTTCGTTTTTCTTACAAAGAAGACAGCCCATTCTGTAGCTGTCCAATCCTTTCACTCTCAAGATGACAAACTTTTAATCATGCTTTGTATCAGTGTTTTCTTTTATACTAGTTTTTATCTTACCAACATTAAGCACTGCTGTTTTGACACCGCTTCTCAAGTTTTTTGCTTTGTGACTATATTAAAGCATCCAAATTGATCAGTCACCTTAAAATGAACTCATTGTTTTGAATTGTACATTATATTATGGACTGAGCTTTATGTTCTAAATCTTTTCCTGTAAATTCTTCTGACAAATTCTGTCAAGAGAAAGAGAAGTGGATGTGGTTGTGTTATAAATTAAGTTCAGTGCAAGCTAGGTGCTTAGCTAATATGCTTGAAGGGAGAGAGAAAACTTCTCAGATAAGAGTGTAGAGGTTGGATTATCTAGCAAATGGCTATTAATTGTAATTTTCCACCTAAATGTCTCTTGATGTATGTTCCTAAGTGTGTGTTTTGAAATCAAATGGTTACTTACAAGCTGTAACTCTAGCATTCAATAGCAGAAGGAAGTCCCTTCAGTGCTACAGGAACTGCATTTAGCGAATAGTTGACAGAAGTTCTGCAGGTCTGCTTGGCGGCTTCTGTAGTGAAAGTAGCAGGGGTTTAATAGAAAGTTATTATTTTAAGTGCTTCATACACCATGATCCTAATAAGACATAAGGCATCATTCCTGAGAGCTTCTCTAGCATTCCTCAAATAGGCTGGCAAAGCTAGATGAAAAAGTAAGGTTGGAGGCTCATTGTTAATGGTAAGTTCTAGCTGAACTGGCCCATGTAAAGCAGTGCCGATCTAATATTTAGGGACTGTACCATATGACTTATCAAACCTGAAGAGGATCCCGGGCAGTTTTCTGTACTACATGCTTTACTTTCAGTAAAACAGTCAGGCATGCTATTGCTTTGCCTTCCTCATTTTGTGTAATTTTTTTCTTCTCTTCCTGTAGGTCATTTACCTTGACCTGTAAATCTACTGCAAGCAGTGAGATAGGAAGAAAACTGTTGTTGTTAAGTTCTTCTTAAAACAAAAGGTGCATGTCAATCATATACTAGCAGGGAATCAAATAGAATTGTTTTGTCTAGTGTCACTCTAGTGAGAATTCATGCCATACTGCTGATAAAGCTGTTGTTTCATTATGGAATGCTTCTGGCTTGAGCCAGTTGAAATATTCATTAGAATATTGAATATATGTATTTTAATGCCATTTCATATGTTCAAATTTTCTAACTATTGAATAACCATTTATGGTATTCCCACTAACTCGATGTCAACTGCTAGTTTGGCTTGTTGTTTTAATATCACAACACAAATTCTCTTCTAGATATCATTGTCTTCATGACTCTGTGCTCAGAATTGGGATGGCCTGAGGCTAAAACCATGTTCAGTAAAATACATTCTCAGACCTTCACTTCTGAGATTTGCAGGAGCAGAAATTAAACGAAAATACAAGAGAGGACTGTAAATCTGAACCTGCCCAAGCAATGCTCAAATGTGTCCTTTTGTAAAGCTACTGGTGTTTCAAAATGTGGGAATGAGCAGTAGTGAAAGCACTTGTGTGGTGACGTGATGGTAACACCCACGTTGTGTGTCAAACATGCCTGTGGAGAAGACGGATAATGTTGCAAAGATTATGCTTTATCAGGACTGAACCTAGTGAAAAGAAAGGTGATGACACAGAAAACCTGGCTGAATCTCCTTTCAGCATGTGAGCCAGGGGTATAAAGCCATGCAGCCTCTTAGATGCTGGAGAGAGGTTCTTCACAGAGCAGTCCACAAAGCCTGTGATTCATTTTAGGACTGTTTCCGTCTGTCCAGAGATACTCACTTTTGATTTGGCAAACTGTTTGTTTTCCTTATGGATTTTTTTTCATAGCACATCAGAATAATTCATAAGCTTTTGTCAGTATTACAGTATAGTATTAGATAACAGTATTTAATTTTAAGAAGCAAGCTGCAATAGCAGCTGTTGAAGCAGAGTTTAGCACTCCTCCTTCATTCTGCAGAATAGTCCCTGGCTCTCATCATTGACAGTGTTTATTATAATAAGTTAGAAAGAAAGAGAGATCAAAGAGTACCATTGCACTTGGCATGTTACTTGTACATTTGACTGATAAGGCTAATGGATCATTTTTTTGCAAGACTGCCACATGAAAAATTGATGTGCTTTGTAACAATTGATATTAAGCACCTCTTCTGCCCTTTGTGAAAAATTAAAGGAGCTGCTTTTCCTGAGCCCAGCACTGTGCAAGATGGGCAAATTAAAAGATTTATTTTTATGCTAACCTGTGTCAGTGTACTGGAGGAATAGGTGCAGGACCATAAATAGCATAGTCATAAAGGTGAGGTCCTCATTTACTTCCCAGTTTTCTTTCAGCTTATTTTTTTGCCTTGCCAAGAGGCATAAAAGTTACTGAATTATACTACATTCACCTCACGCTGGTCCCCTATCAAACAGAATATCAGTGAAACACCTCCATGTAGCTCTCTACATGAAATTGTCCTTTTGTACGTCTCATAATCGACTGCAATGTGACCAAGCATCTGGTGGTGACAAGCAGACGTCTTTGATTTATTGGCTAATATCACTGCTTGTTAGTGGATGGTTGAGCAGGAGACTAAAAGAGCATAAAATCAGAGAGAATAAATTATGAAAGCACCGAACTGTGGCATTATAAACCCCTCCTTGTCACAGCTGTGACATCTCCCAGGAAATGTGGGATGAGAGAGACATTGCCTCTTCAAAGATAGTGGCCACTGACTTCTGATTTTGAACAGAATTTTTAAAAGCCCAAATCCACCAATATCTTACCTAAAGGGAGTAGTGTTTTTTCCTACATCAAAACATTGCATCTTCTTGGAAATTGAGTTGATTTATTGTCTAATTCAAAAGTTTGGGAAATCTTGAACATGCTGAGAGTAAAAGGGATGAGTATATGTACTGGAAATGGGGATCTGTGGTTTCCTTTAAGTGCTATCTAAGAACTGGATCAGAACCCTCACTGGAAAATCCAAGCTTAAGGTTCAGCTTCTTACTTTTAATTGTCTTATTAAGCAGAAAGGTGCATGTGGTGCTTTGGCCCTGCCTGGGTGCCGGATGCCCACTGTAGCCACTCTGTCACTCCCCTTTGTATGTACACAGGGGAGAGGGAAAACACAACAAGAGGCCCACAAGCATGAAGCAGTTTAATAGTGCAAAGAAAGCACAAAGGCTGCATGTGGAAGCAGAGCAAAGATGTTCTCTGCTTCTCATCAGCAGACAATGTCCCACTGCTCCCCAACAAGCAAGGTTTCAATACACACAGCAGCTGCTCCAGAGGACAGACACCATCAACCTGTGCCCCTTCCTTCCCTTAGCTTTTATATCTGAGATGATGTCATGTGGCATGGAATACCCCTTTGGTCAGTTTGTGTCAGCTGGCCTAGATGTGTACCCTCTCAACATCTTACCCATCCCTCAGCCTACTGTTGTGGGGGAAAATGCTGAAAAGCAAAGCCTTGGTGCTTGGCCCAGCAGTAGCCGAAGCACTGGCATGGTATCAACACCCAGTTACATCACTGCAAAACACAGCACTAGAAAGATGCTATGGGGAGAACTAACTCCAGCTCAGCCAAACCCAATACAGTATGCATGGTCCAGGTTCTGCTGAATGGCTCCCCATTACTTGTTCCACCTAACACATGAATAAGAGGGGAATTAGCTTTCCAGACTGTGGTATGTTCTGTATCCTCCTCTGATAGGAGGATTGTAATGGGCTAGGTCTGCAAACACATGACAAAAAGTTTCAATTTCTAAAGAGTCTGCATCAGTCTTAAATGCATTTGTCATTTTTTATTCCCTTTTAAAGAGTACCTCCCAAATTAAACAATGTATATGACTGATAGTCCCTCAGGACAGAAATGCAATGGATCTTGACTGTTATTCATTGTTGACAATTATTTTGAGCTGCAGAACAGTGATAATTTTGACTACTCATGATGTCAAATAAATATTATGTGTATGTTTATTCAAAACATCAGCCTGAAGTTTGAAGGGAAAAGATACTATTTCATTCCTGTACAGTGACAAGGTGTTAAACTGACAAATAGCAGCAAGCCATGCAGTGAATCAGTAGGAAGCCAGTTAAGAGTCATAACAGCTTCAAGGAATAAATATGATCATTATCATATGTAACTGAAAATGTTGTGCTAAAATAGTTATGTAAATATTTTTGTCCTTGAGTGACTAAGAATCGGTGCAAATGAGGAAGTAAGATAGTTTGTGTATGGTTCTAGTGACAAGTGTAATTTTACTATTTCAAATAAAATCCAGTGGGAGTTCATGCAAAGTTTCCTTTTACCTATTCAATGGTAGATCAGCTGTGGCCATAATGAGGAGATATTCCTTGTACTTTTAATGAGCAACACTAATAACTAGTTATGACTTACTGAGAAGCAAAGGGAAACTTTTAAGGGTGTCCATTGGAACTATTTTCTGCTGTGGTTATCTGAGGGTATTAGCCTTGAGCAGATTCTTGCAACTGCAGAAAGAAGCTGCACAATTAAAAAGGCTGAAACAAGCAAAGTAGTAGCTCGCAGTAATGGGAAAGAAGAGCACAGGCTAATGACGTGAGCCCTCAGGCAGTAGTAAGCCAGTATGGTACTACATAACAGTTACATCATCATGCCCTAAAAGTGTTTGTTCAGGGGTTTCAGGTTTACAGGGGGAAAACCAAGGAATTCTCCAAAGAAAGGGTTTATGTTTTTTTTAACAGTTTGCTAACATTCAGGAAGAAAGTCTTCATAGTAGTCATCATCAAAAATATACTCTAAAGATGTTTGATATATAACATCACAGAAAAGAAAATCTCATACTGAGAGAAATGTAGACTGAGGGCTTGATAAGAGACAGTTGCAAAGGGTGTGATGCTCAGTGTTTCAATATATTTCTGTAAGTAGTCTGTTTTAATTTTAAATTCTCTTTTCAAGTGAAAGCTGTTCTGTGTAATGGATTTGAATGTACTGAATAGATTTGAAAGGATTTCCTTCATGTTCACTTTATTTCTGAAGCAGTTCAGCCTGTTTCTGCTTGGAGTTACAAAATGGAACAGAGGAAAATCTCCATAAAATATGCATACAATTTTTAATAACGAGTTCCAAAATCTCTCCTATAAATAAGGACTACTGATCAAATCCTTGGGTGGATTTTCGGTAAGAAAAGCGTGTCACCTTGAGATGGAATTCTGCTGTTTGTTAGACAGTGGCTGTGTGTCAGTCAAAACGTTTCTGACAGTGAAAGATCTTCAAAAGCCACAAATATGCAGAATTTCAAAAGGCAAATTAGATGGAAGAGAGTCTATTAATAGAAAACATAAAAATAAATACCAGCCCAAACAAATGCTTCATTCAAAGTGTTCAAAAAATCAGCTTGTCAAAATTGTCACAGGCATCAGGATCTTAGTGAATAGACGCTACTTTGTCTGAAGTGTTTCTTTGCATAACAGCAAAAAATAAGAGGACAAACCCTAAAGATTCCTCAGGTATATGAAAAGGAAAATATCTAAGACATGAGACTTTTATTTCCAAGTTATGCCACTTCAAAAAAAAAAGAAAGGTCTTTCATTTAAGAATATGAAACTTGGGAAAACTGAACTTAATGTGCAGTCTAACCAAAAAAAGTATACCACTTGCTGGGGCGCTTACCTGTTCCTTGTTTCCCTAGCCATACAATGGGAATTTGAACAGAGTTATACCTTGATAATCCCTGGTAATTTTATTTTTGGTTTTGCCATCTCTACAACTGTTTGATGGAAATGTGTCTCACGAAGAAAACACTTGTATTCTTCAGCTGGTTTGGGTCTTATAGATGTGTTGTGATTTGGCACTTTTAAGCACAAATGGTCTACTCAGCTCTGGTGAGACCCCACCTGGAGTACTGCGTCCAGTTCTGGAGCCCATATTACAGGAGAGATGTGGACGTGCTGGAGCGTGTCCAGAGAAGGGCCACGAGGATGATCAGAGGGCTGGAGCACCTCTCCTATGAGGACAGACTGAAGGAGTTGGGGCTGTTCAGTCTGGAGAAGAGAAGGCTCCGAGGTGACCTCATTGTGGCTTTCCAGTATCTGAAGGGGGCCTACAGGAAGGCTGGGGAGGGACTTCTCAGGATCTCAGGTAGTGATAGGACTAGGGGGAATGGAATGAAGCTGGAAATGGGGAGATTCAGGCTGGATGTGAGGAAGAAGTTCTTTACCATGAGAGTGGTGAAGCCCTGGAATGGGTTGTCCAGGGAGGTGGTTGAGGCCCAGTCCCTGGAGGTGTTTAAGACCAGGCTGGACGAGGCTCTGGCCAGCGTGATCTAGTGTAGGGTGTCCCTGCCCATGGCAGGGGGGTTGGAACTAGATGATCCTTGTGGTCCCTTCCAACCCTGACTGATTCTATGATTCTATGATTCTATGATTCTATGAAAAGGACATTCACTGAAATGTCCTCAGACAATTTTGAGGTATTGTAAAGAAGTTCTGCTTACTTAATGGAAATAGAATGTATGCTTCTGAAGTTTAAAGCTGATATTTATTTATCTGGAGAATTCTAACCTGTTTTTCTATCTGGGTATAATAATTTTGGTTTATCTAGACAATTAGTTTTTGTTATCTGTTCCTGATCAAGTTATATTTGCCAAAGGCATCCATAAAGGGGTGGGAAGATGATACAATTAATCCAGCAGTTAATATTATAGTTTTGATTTAATGACCTGGTTGTCATTCAAGAGCCTGTGTTTATGTCTGAGTGCTGAAGCTGATCATGTGTCAGTGCCTGAGTTGAAAATAGGATGTGAACCTAGGTTCACAGTATCCCAACTCAGTGCGCCTTGTCATATGCTGTAGATACTCAGTTTATATAGAATCTAAAGTTTCACGATTATTTTTTCATTCTAATATGTAATGAGGAGGTAGAAAACTCCTAAAATCCTTGTCTGAGTTTCTAGCCCAAGCCAGAAAGAAATTCCTGCTGCATTAGCCAGTACTTTGGTTATTGAATTATTTGTAGGAAGCCTTAGAAAATGTTATTTAGTTCCTGATTCCAGCAGATTAATTCTCAATTTTCTCTTTCCCTACCCATCCACTCCCCACCCACCCTTTTTTTGTATCTCAAAAGAAAATGTCTGTGCTTTCCTAGTCCTTTTCGCCATAGTGCAGCCTAATTGTTTTAAGGAAAGACATCCCATGAGATATGGGAAGAAAGACCTCTTAATAGCAAGTGGACAGCTCTTAAGGTTTGTACTTAAAAGAATCTGTAGGATTCTCTGTCAGTACTGATCTCACCTTAAGATTTTCCGACTTTAGTTATTGTTTCCATAAATCACAAATTAAAAACTCACTGTGTATCTAGTGGAGGGATGCTTTTCCAACATGTGGTTCAAAGCAGAAAACTACTCAAGATGCCCAGCATGGTTCTCTGAAGTAGGGTATCTCTAGTGACTATAGAGGATGGCCAGTGCCTATACTAGTCTCCTCTGACATGTCCCTGGAGTGCACAACGCTGTCAATACTCACTAGTTACATTTCAGTGTTACATGTGGATTTGTTCTTCACAGTTGCTCAATAAGAATGATAGCATTTTATGCATTGAAGTGAGGTCTCATTTGCTTACTAAATATGGTCTTGGCAAAAGTGCTTTGACTCAGATTGTCCACGTTCACCAGTATAAGTTTAGTGCACCTGCTTCAAGCAATGGCAGGCTGTCCTGTGAAGTGGTGGTTGATATGATTCATTAGTAGTTCACCATCCATCTGATTGTACATATAAGTGGAATCAAATCCCAGAAGTACAAAGACCTACATCAAAGGGGAAAATTATTTCTATGCTGCCAATCCCCTTACACTTTGCAGTGTTGTTGGAGAGACTGTTTAAATATGCTATAGGATTTCAGGTTGCTTTTTAAATCAGAGAAAAGGTCCCATACTATGGGAAAATTTTCACCATCAGATATTAGTCACTGTTCAGTATCTTTGCAATTAAAACATTACTATTATACACTCCTAGAGGCTTAGGAATAGACATTTCTTGTATACTCGAGTGAATGCAAGTGTAGCCATGTGCAGCCATGTGTGGTGAATCTGTCAGAACTAACAGCAGGAACTTTGATAAGAGTTTTCCATCAGTAAACCTGTTTGATAGCTCAAGGTCTTTGAACTGTTATTAGAAGTGGCATCCAGTAGGGCTGCTGCAGTTAAGGGTCTGTCAAATCCACCCCCGCACTGCCCCATCCTCAAGAGATTTATTGTATTTCAGCTTTTCCAGGTTATGTTAGGGCTAAGAGTACAGCCAACAACTTGTCAGCATAAACACAATTTTATTCTTCTCTCCTGAATGATCCAATGATTCAGTTTAAAAATTGGAGAGGGTCAAGACAATATGTGTCCTTTGTGCACATGTGTAAGCTGGGGTGAGAATCATTAATAGCAATTAGTAAGAATGAACGTTGCTTTTCCATAAGAAGGGAGGCCTTTCACTGTGATAAGCAGATCAACACAAGGAGATGGTGGGGAGCAGAAAAGCCAGAACAGACTACATAAAGGAAATGATGCTTTTGGAAAATCTCCTATTTATCAGTTTGTACCTCACTAAAATAATGGATGAATATCTTATTATCACTCTTGTCCCTGATAATAAGGAAAGACTTTAAGTAGGCACAAGACCAGACAGTTCTCATTTACATATGGGATTTAATCATCCCACATTGGCAAAGTTTAAGTCTTTCTCTTTTCAAGAATGATTACAGAGAGTGACAGTAAAAGGGCCTGAAGATCAAGCAGCCAAAAAGCAATGGTGGTTAAGTGCCTGAGCTGACAGCTGATTGGGCAGGGGAGATATGAATTCCCTTTACTGATAGCAGGAATAGTAACAAAGTCATATTTACAGACTGTGGATACAGCCTGTAGCTATACTGTTCTTGGTGCAGCGGATGTAGGAGTGGTTGTACTCTAACTGCAGCACCCTTTGTTACTTCACTTATGCAGTTCTGCAGAAATTAAGATAAATGTTTCATAGTTTTTTTGTAATTGCTCTGTTTCACAGATTCATACCAAAATGTGCTGAATACTTTAGAGTGCTGAAATAAGCAAATGACTATAGAGAGATTTTGAGTCTTGTGAACCTCCTGAGGTATGGGGAATGTAACATTAGGTGGAATTTCTACTTCTCTGTGAGTAAGAAACTGCTTTACTGCCTCACTAGGATATTAAATCATATTGCTACTTTGGGAACAAAGACAAGCATGAGGGGTTTTAGTCATTTAAGATCACTCTCACCTACAAATCAATGCTGCATACCAATTTCTAGATGCTGAAATGTGCATTCAGAAAATAAATAAAAAATGCGCCTCAGAAAGCCTAAACAGATACTGGTATATGTGAGAGCTCTATCCCGAGCCCTGCAGTGCATTGCACATTCTTTTCAGCATAAAGGCTTCCCATCATATTTCATTTTTCATATTTCATTTTGTTTGAGAAAAAGGATCCTACTTGATGACAAAATAGGATCAGATGTTCCTTATCAAGTCTTTACTGGACAAGAACACCGTTTGTAACTGGTGATCTCTTTATTTACGATAGTTTCTAATACTTCTCCAACAATTGTTTGCTTCTGTTTTAAATTTGTTGCTTATGTTTTTAATTCCTCTCAGTCTGCATAACCTGCATGCATTCTTAAGAGAGGCAGGTGTGGGAGACTCGCTGTGTGGGGGCTGTCTGTATAGGAATTTGGTTTATTCCTAATAGTGTAGAGTGGAAAAGGGGCTCTAAGCCTGAGATGGTCCCTACATCACATTAAGCCTGTGACAGGATAGAGATATAGTCCAGAACTTCCCTGCCCAAGGCAAGCTCTCACAACAGAAATCCTAGATGAAAGGATTTACTCAGCTGCTTAAATCCAGATTCTTTAAATCCATAGTTCCCAACCCCAAATAGTGCAACCTTTCTGTCTTACTGCAAGAGGTAAAACTTTTATTTCAGCACTGCTATAGGAAATAAAAATGGTTTAGTTTTCATATGATAGTGGCAGCTTGTCATGGAGAGGTTGTGATTCAGCAAATGGGCATTCTAATGGGATTTGGTTTGGTTTGATTTAATTTAGTTTGTTCTGGCATAGATTAGAGGGAGCTTGTTTGATAGTTTTAATAAATGAAGGGTGATCCATGAGTAAAGGTCAAGAACTATCGTTATTGTCTGTGATTTCTGGAAAGCCTTTTTAAATCGTCATCACTATCTTTGTGCTTTATTCCCAACAGTTTCTGGACATACAATGCTAAGTGGTAAAATAGCCTAGACTCAGCAGCTTGCTAGCATGGCTAAGCTTTTCCCAACACTATATTTACATTTTGTTGATGTGTGTCTGTATCATGCTGCATTTAACACAGCAGATGCATTCTCCTCTGGAGCCAGTGAGGTTATCCCAGGAGTAACTAAATTCAACACATCAGGGCCTCTCACATGAAGCAATCCATCCTCTTACGTGGAAACTTCCAATTTCAGACTTTATTTCAGATGTTCATTCTGGTGGCAGACTGTTGGCCCCAATGCATGGTCAAAGCACATGTTGTCCAGTTTCTGAAATAATACTCTCTACATTTACTCTATATTCCTTTAATTCTGTTATTCTTTTTATTCTGGTGGGTCTTAGGTGGAGATCTTTCCAGATATTTCTGTCTCCAGTTTTCTGTGTGATTTTTCTCAATATTTTTAAGCCCTGCCTAGGACTGGAACTAGAGAAACTAAAATGTCATGAGAGAAACTTTTTTTTTTTTTAGTTAGAGCCAAATAGAAAGAAACCCATTGTGATATTTTTATGTATGTAATGATTATTTTTTGTTCCCTCAGCATTGAAGTGTTTTCTGAAGTGATTTGGTTTCTGTAAAGATGCTGTGAAAAGGTTTCAGTCAGAGTCCTGTGTGGTTATTAGCCTGTTCTTCCACCTAAGTCTTCAGTATCCTGTCAAGCTGGAAGCTGTGGAGCTGAAAAGCCAATACTCCAGACTCTAACTCTTTAACCAGATAAGACACAGACATCAGAGGCTTAGCAGGGACTCCTGCAATGGTGCTGGTGATGTTGGGTGCTTGAGCAGCTTCAGGATGAAGTTAACTGCCTTCTGTCAGGATCACACCATTGTGAACTGCAGAGTAGATACCCTGACAATTTTTGTGAGCAGCTGTCTGGGCTTCAGGGTCCCTGTGGCGGGGGCAATTCCTGTAGACTGGCAGCTGGGGTTCTTGGAAGGAACCTTCATTTTCATAAGACTGTGTTGTGGAGCATCTCAAACAAAATATTGCAGATCTCATTGTTGAAATAATTTATTTGTATTTTATCCTATTTCAAACTGAAGAAAAATAGTTCTGAAAATAATATATCTAGAAGAATTAAAATATATTTTTTCAAACATCTGAGGCATTTTTATGGCAGTTATAACAGCAGATGCGTTATTTTATTATAACACAAATCTGTGAGTTTAGAAATGGTGATGGAGCATTTTAAAAAATCAAGTAAACCCTCTGGGATGTGATCTGAATTTGAGCATTTATGTGTTACAAATCAGTAAGATTGTTAGGGCACACCAAAACCACTATCAAGAGTTTATATTGGGGGGGCAGAAATACATTATTTCTTCCCCCCCATTGAGATGGTTAGCATAGTGTTTTGTAATGGTTTTACAAAGCAGTTATCAGCTGCAGCTGAGAAATGCATTTCGTATCTGTTTAAAACTCTAGGATGGGCAATGTGCAATGGCTAGAGAATCTTCAGCTTTATTTAATCACTTCACTTTGCATTTGAAAAGTAATTCATCATGGAAAGTCACTGGGGTATAGAGAGCACTAATTGCGGCAAAATATCAAGGACAGTTTTCCTCTGTCTTAATTAAACATTAATGAGTAAAGTTATTTGCAAATGCATGCTGCAGGGATGGACTTGTCTATCCAAGTTTTGTAAATACTGACACTGAGTGTCAAAATAAAACACCGTAATTGATTTATACAGAAATAGTTTAAAAAGAGTGCACCTGGAGTGACATTTCTGTATCATTTTATAGAGTAGCTTCCTGATGAATTATTTATAAAGAAACTTGGCCTGACCTATCTTAATTACACAAGTGATTGTTTCCAAACTAATCAATTTTGTAAGTGAAGTGAATTCTCTCCACTGTCAGTCCTTGCTTCTTCAACAAGGAAATAGAAATGCATCTTTTGACAAAAGGTCCTACTGTATCTATCAGTGAGCCAACAGCAACCTTAAAGTTAGTAGTGAGCTCAATAGAGTGCTGCTTCTAATGTGACAATATCCATGTGTTAGTGAGGAGTGTAAGACTGTAATAAGCAAAGATGTGGGCAATCCAGTACCAGCGCTAATTTTTAGTGCCCAGCCATAGGACGTATCAAGTAAATAAAGATAACAGAGAATGAAGAGGCCAGATTGTTTAGTCTTAAGTGGTTGCTGGAACTAAAATGCTCTATAGCAGGCATTCAGTATTTCAGAAACATGCTAATAAGAGAAGGAAGGGTTTCTCTTCCTCTCTAAGATCATATCCTCATTTATTTCCTGAATATTTTATATTTATTTATATATATTTGGCATGATAAATTCTTAAAAGCAAAGCAGACCAAAAAGCCAATAACACCTGAAGCTTGTGAGTAAGAAGAATAGGGCTGTAATGAATGGAGGGAAACACTTATCAAACAGAGAGGATGTGAATACACTTGCTGTTAGCTGTAGTAGAGAAGAATGTTGAACAGCATTCCAGGAATACTCATTCTGAACTTCTCCTAAATCATGTATTCAGTGAGAAAACATGAACCGAGATATAAGGAAGAACTGACAGAGCTATGAAGGGAGAAAAAATTCAAATTGTGAAGTTCTGCTTGAGAAAAGCTCTGCAATGTATGCAGCTTTTCATGAAGGTTTTTATGACTTAATATCTTTCCTGTGTCAGACATATATTGTTATTACATATTCCTAAAGTTAATACTGCTACAATGCTTTTCATGTGTGTTTTACATTTTCCACTTTGTAGTTAAATTCCTAAACATTCCAATTATACTTTGAAATCTTTTCCAACTTTGGAGGGGAAAAAAAAAGCATCCTGATTGACAAAGTGTTTGACAAAACAATTGTCAGAGCAATTTTCAGTGGCTCACTGTCAGATTAGAAAAATGTACCAGGTACAGTTCCAAGGAGATATGTGGCACAACTGAACACTTCCATTAGACACAGACAATAGAATCAAGAGTGACTATATATTGCATTTACATATGACAGCAGATATATACCTGGGAACATGATTAGAATTCAGAATGATCTTAAGATGCTTGGCAACAACAACTCCAAATTATTCCAAAATTCCTAATTTGAAATATCATGTACCCAAGCATGTAGAACCAGCCCCACAAATCAATGTTGCTGACTAATAGGCTAAGGAAGGGGTCTGTAGGAAAGGGTATGGGAACAGTAACATGCTTAGCATCTGACAATGACATAGACTTTTTTTCTGAAAGAAATTCATGCTATAGAAGAATGCATTAACAAGAAACTATCTGTAAGAAATATACCAAAACAAACAACAAAATGAAACAAAACCCCAATAACACCAAACAAAAAACATCACCCCCCCAAAACCAAAACAAAACCAGCAACACAAAAACCAACCAAAGAGAAGAAACAAACAAAAAGCCCAATAAAACTGTAACAGACAAGAAGGCAGTCTTTGCAATCTTGTTGTTAATGAAGCCTGAGGAAGAATGCTATGCCTGTTTTCAACAACCATATTTTAAAGCAAACCGGTGGACTAGGCCAGGAATAAGGAGAGCAGTAATGTTTGGAAGCTTGACTGAGAAGAAGATGTTGAAAACACTGGACTCTTGAAATTTTGGCCTATGGTGAGTGGAGACTTGAGAGGCACAGAGGGCTGTTGTTAAAGACAACAGACTGTTTTCTGTGATAATGGTAAAATGTGGAAACAAAACCTGAACTGAAAATGCATTAAGGGACATCTGGCCCCTTAAAGGTCCTAGACTAGATTTCCTGTACAGATCATATGGAAAGTTTTTAAATAACTATTTAAATAGTACAAGATGCCCATAGCTGTGGCTGCTCACATGGCATTCAATGATGTTCCGTCCTGCCTTGTTTGCCTTTGACTCACTTAAGAAGGGAGTCTGCAGATTGTACTGTCCCTCTGAGAACGTAGGTTCTTTTAAATGTCTGCAGGAGAACCTTTAAGTCAAGTGAGTATTGGAGGTTTTGGTATATTTAAGAAATAATAATTAACAAAAGCTAGAAGCTGGAGTTTGTCCTTTGAAAATAATTTCTATTCAGTAAAAAGTGAAGGTTGACAGTATGGGGACATTCAGCATTTCCTAGGAACAAGTCCAACTGGAATTTCACCAGCTTGATCTGTCCATTATGAAATTTAATCATTGATTTTTTAATCATGATTTTTACTAAAGGGTATCAATTGATTTTCTAAGTGTCGTTGGACTGTATGAAAACCAGTACTCAATGACAAATCCTAGAATTTTATTTGATAAGAGACAAGAATACAATAAGCGCTGAAAGATTCAAAATGTTTGCCTTAATAGGCTCAGACTTAGAAAACACTGAATGTGAAAAGTCAAATAAGCAAGAAACTGCAAATATGGCAAATGATTTACATTTGCTTCAAAAGGTAAATAACACCATTTTGAGAAAAAAAAATTAGTCGTGATATTTGTCTTCTTGGCAGTATCTTGATTTCTTTGAAGGACTGAACACAAACTTACATTAATCACTTAGTTTTGAATTATTTGGAATTCCTGTTACTGGAAATACCTATACTATTTCAAAATTTAAATAAACAACTCACATTTTGTTCTATAGCAAATTGCTGAACAGGAAAATATCTGGAGAATTAGCATTAGTAAAAATGATCTGTATGTCTGAGATCATCCATATCACATTTCAGATTTTATGTAAGACAGAACCAAACTGCAAGCTGCCCTACCATTATGAAAGCCTCAGCATGCATTGTGCTGATATGGGCTTTGTTATGGCTCCTCCTTCCTTCTGTATGTACCTGGAATACAGTGAACAACTCTATGTAAGATTTGTCACAGATATGGCAGATTGCTGCACCCTCTAATTTATTTATTGGTTGACTTTATTTGTTTTGTTTTCTGTGATAAAAGTAAAGGACTCCTGCCCTTTCCTCATTGCTATGGCTCTTACAACATTCCCTCAAGCAATCCAGAATGGTAGTGTCGTCTGTGTCAGGCACAAGATTTTGTCTTCAATTAAAAAAGAAAAATGAATGAAGCCTCTTAATTGGCTATTTCTGTAGGCAAGATCTTAACAATCCTGTGGGGTCTGGACTCTCTCACAGTTTGTCTGAGTAAGGCCTAGGGAATGGTTTTATATGTTACACAGAAAAATTTAAAATAATCAAATGGTGAAGGTCCATTCAAGTACGTTTGTGCAGTGTGCATTCAAGCGAGCCAAGCCATTGCTTATGGGCAAAATGGCAGTAGTTAATTTGGGTTTTTGCTTGTGGCACTACTCGCTTTGTGTCTCACTTGATTATTACAAAATAGGGGAGCTTTGTGTAATTATCTGGGAACCATCATTGCCTGTGGCTGTTGTTGGTGTGGACAGACATTCACCACTCAGATCACAAACTTACTTCATCAGCCTCTGTTTTCCCATGGGCTTGGAGCCACTTGCCATATTTATTTCATGTGAGTGAGCAGAAGAGTCTTCTCCTTTTTCCAACAGCTGCAGTTCTACCTTTTTACAAAACATTTATATGCCTCTTCTCTTACAAATATATTCATACAGTTGCATCAGAGAGGAGGGTAGAAGGTTCTGCTTATGCTTGGATAGGAAGGAGAAAACGTTTCTGTAGTGATTCTGTATATGCAGAGCATTCAGGACTAGACTGTGGAAAGGTAGTCTGAAAGTAACTTTCTACAGTAAAACATTCTGAAAGTAATCCATTCTGAGATGGAGAGAAGATGGTATCTTCTGCTCTTACTGTATGGCAGTAGCAAGCAACCATTCAGAGCACACCAAATTATAGCTACGTGAGAATGGCATCTAACTGGGACAGACTCTCACAGGATGAACTATTTCCCTCAGTGGTAGCTGCTTGAGCCAGAATTTTCAAACCAAGTTTTGCTTTTGTCTCACTGGGTCACTTTTACTTCACATTATGCTATTCTCCCTGACCACCGGGGTCCACAAAAACGGTAGTTCAAAAACTTTGGTTGCAAATAACTGTTAGCAATTAGCTTATTTAAAAAGAATGGTTCTTACTCCATCCCAGTGAGGTGCTGCTGCTGCTATCCCTCACTTCAGCCTCATCTTCTAGTCTTGGTCTGTACTAGTCACATTGGTTGCCTTCCACCTTTGTGCCTCTTTTCTTTTAAGAAAATTAAAAATACATTGCTGCCTGTGTGCAGCTATTGATGTCCTGCCCATGCCTGTTGTGTGAGAAAGAGTAACTCCTAGTTCTCCCATTGTTGCTGCTGTTTTGTGTACACCTCTTTCTCTGTCAGTCTCTGGTAGATTGCCATGACCTTAACTGCCTCATAGATATTGGAGCAGATGGATAACAGTGATCACAGGATCTCATGGTTCGGTAAGTCTTGGCATTTGCAATAACTCCAAGGAGTGTGGTGCAGTTGTTGTAGGTAGGCAATCGTGTGCTTGATCAGCGTGCATCAGAATGGTACGTTTTCTGACAAACTATTGTCAAGCATGCAGTAATTGTAGGAAATAAAGTAATACGGCAAAGAGGAGGTTATAACAGGAAATAAGGTTGCTGTCTTGTGTAATCAAGGAGCTAAAATCTGATACTCATCATCAGAATTGTCCAGGAAGAAGTACAAAAAGAGGGCCTAAGTCGTAGCATGCTAGAGTTTGCTTTTTCTTGTTCTCTGCACCAGTTACACTGATTAGAACACATCTTAGACCAATTTCTATTCCAGAGCTATGATTTGCCATGGTTTGGAATCTATTCAATACTTTTGCATATGCAGAGCCTTATTTACCAATTTTTACACACATTTACATGTTGTCTCCTATTTTAGTGAGGTTTGCAGTGACAACTTTGGCTGTTTAGTTCTGGTCCTCAAGCTGTAGCTCCTGAGCTAAGATCAGATGGCCATGGTATTTGTGCTTGTTCAAGCACCTGGAGCTGTGGTTTTCCCTCCCCTGGCAGTGCAGGTAAAGGAAGGACTCTGCACTTTAACTGGGAAGTTATCAGTCCAGAGATGTAGTGCTGTGTTTAAAACCCTGTGACGCATCTAAAAGGCGATTTTAATATTTGTGTTAAAATGTGATGTAACAAAGTAATGTACGTTATATGTGTATTGGTTTTATGTATGCAATCTACATGTTGTGCTGCACACACGAAAATGTTGGGAAGGTGTAAAAGGTAGTGGAAACAATTACAGGCAATTATTTAGATCAATTCACCTGCATGGTTTTTGTTTGGGATTTTCGGTGTTTTTTGTTTTCCCATGGGAATGTCAAAGTGCTATTTCTGTGGCAGTGAAGCAAAAGAATGGTAGAAGAAATAATAAATGTAAACATAATCACCTACATTAAGGTGGTTAAATTAGCTGGCAGAAAAGAAAACAGATTAGTGGTACTTTGATTGTAGAGCGAAGTTGAGTAGGAGATGGTTGTAAATTGGCAATTGCTGTACAATAAAAAAAGGAGAAGACTGCTGACAGTGCAAAGCTTTGGAACATATCCAGAGTTTAAAGAACTCAGGCATTGGAAGTCCCCCAAACCCCTCACAAACCGTAAAGCCCCCATCAGTACAGCCATGTTCTCAGGAAGAGAAGGTTATTTAGCTAGATGTACATTATAGGTGTTAGTCTGCAGCAGCATTTCTGACCTAATCATCAATCCAATTCATAAAATGTGATGCAGGCACCGCGCTTCATTCAGTACTTCATGTAGGCCTAGGAGCTCAGGGGACTGAGTGTCATACACAAGCTATTGCTGTAGGCCATGAACTTCAAACTATCCTGGGTGCACATTTTTTGTCATGTTAAACAAAGTCCTCAAAGCAGACAGCTACAATGTAATGAAATTCAAGAAAACTATTGTTGTGCATTGTCAGTACTCCAGTCTTTATTTATTAATAGCATTTATGTTTCATTTCCTGTTTAATTTCAGTTTTAGTTTCTTTTGTTTGTCTATGTGTTGTGTGCTGGTACCAAACTTCCTGTTAAAAATAGATGAGAATCAGCTTCATCTCATAGACAACTACACTTCAAAGACAGGATGTCTTTATGCTAAGCTGTCTAATTTATTGTCCTTTCCGAATGCCCCCTTGGGAGACTTCTTGTCAGCACTGATCTTGTACATGACTGATGATATAATGAGAGAGGTTAAGGTGCAGGAACAGGACAGAGGTAGGAGAATGATCCCTTCCTTTACTATCAATATTTAAAGATGAAGGTGATTTTATACTGTTCATACAGTACGTTGGCCAGATGATGCACTTTCTGCCGAGACTGCAGTACTGCACTGAGCTACCCACAGTAGCTCACACACCTTTACACTGAACTTAGTTGTCTTCTACGGATGTACTCAATGATTGTTGTCACTTGTGTTTTATATACATGACCATATAGTGACAGAAAGCTATGCTGCTGCTCTCATTCCTGTTCTGATTCCCTAATTGCATTATCTTGACTTTGAGCTATTGCTGACTTAAATCAGCAATGGCTTACTAAAGACTCTACAAAGACAGCATATTAAATGAGATCCTTTTACTACTTGGAAAACACACACTGGACACCAAAGAAATTGAACTTCTTGAATGAAGAAATAAATTAATGTCTTGGACATGTCTGTTTATCTCCCAGTTTTATAGGCTTCCTATAGCCTCCAATCTCCACAAAATTTAGGGAATGTAATCCAACAGATAAATTGTGATGGACTGTTGTAAGCTGATGTGAAAATTTCTAATTAAAATCCTTATGTTTCTCATGTTAAACTAATTTTTTTTTAATTAAGATTACAGAACTGGTTTGCAATTTGCCTAATGCCCCAACTCAGATTTATTTCTTTTCTTTTTTTACCCTTCAGTCAATTTGAATAGTTTCTATTATCTTCCAGTCTCAAATGAATCAATCAGCATCTGACACAGCCTTGTGGGTCCTCAGTCATGTTTGCCCAAGGCAATGAAAATGAAATCAAAAGCTACCTCTATGAGTAGGGGGTTATAACTCAATTCAGGGAAATAATGTTGCATTCTGTTCAATACAATAAAATATACCATGAATAAATTAGACCAGCTCTATTTTCTACTGATTGTGAATTGGAGTTTTTATATAGGGATTTTATACAGGGATTCAATCTTTCTACTCCTTTAGGATCTTATTTTTAAAGATGTCTTTCATTTTGATCTGAAGGGATGTTTGTCCCTTTCAGTTTTATAGCCTGGAGTTTATACTCTTAATTGAAATTTAATAGATTCCCTCAGGTTATGATAACTCCTTATTACAGTTTCTGTACACTAGCTTTGTTCATTTCTGAGACCAAAAGGAAAACAAACATCACTCTTCATTCTATTTCCTCCATTTGGAAATAAACACTGTATGCCACCTAAGAAATTTTAGAAACAGTAATGGTTATTCAAGTGCATTGTGTTGATAATACATTTTGTACTTGTTTACATTCCCAATAATCAGTGACAGCTGTCTCAGACCAATGTGTCTTGCTAGATACCTGATTTGCTCTTGATTATAACAAGTAGTGAAAGAATTATGTTGTGACCTAATTAAATAGATGAAGGCAAAGGGACTCTTCAATGATAGGACTCTAGGAAATTAATCTGCCCAAGTTTTTTAATCTGTCAAGAAAAGAAAAAAGGTGTTGAGAACTTGCTGTATGTTTGACTGGAGGTAAACTTGTTAGAAGAGAAACAGCAGGGCCCTACTGAACAGGGGCATTAGCAGTTTAAAAGGCCACAAGTCTTGCATCATGCATCAAATCAGTCACTTCACTTTAATCCTGTAATGTGATAGGGCATCGGTGGGACCTGGTACCCTGCATGAAAATGCAGCAGAGTGCACTGGCTCTCCAGCACAGGATTGTCCGAATCCTGTTATAGACAACCCTGAACTATCAAAGGTTTTGATGTCCATATTTGTGTCAGGTGTCACAGACAGAAAGAGACAGGTCCTGCAGAAACTTGCTTGGTAAATCTCCAAGCAAAGAGGGAAATGATGACAGTGAGGTTGTGTTTACATTTCTATCCTTTCCAGGGACTTAGATTCCTAAATTGCTACAAGCATTGTATCCACTGTCTTATTTATCTTATTACTCCAAATGGGAGTTTGTATGGAATTCTTAATGGCAGTTGTTATGTTTACGTGGCTGTTACCAATATTATGTTAGTAGTTGGAGTAGTGGAAAACCTGAAGTAATTCAGGCATCAACAAGGTGAACAAAGAATGGGCTATTAATGCATAGGGAAACTCTCTTAACTTTATGTCAAGTAACTTAATAGTCAGACAAGTATACAGTTATTTGTGACTAGCTGGGATACATCTTGTGTTTAATAGTGTGGGTTTTTTTCAGAAGCTATGGATTCCATGTGTTAAGAAATCTTTAGAGAACACATACTATGATTATAACATAATAATGTAACAAGGCTTACCCTTTTTCTGTGGCTACTTGATATAAAATAAAAGCTTGTAGTTTATACCTGAGGGAACCAATGTTTTCTTATTTCAAACAGTTAATTTGAGACATACAGAATTATGCTCAAAGACAGGCATGCTTATATGACTTCCTTGTAGACCAGCTCTTTTTTTGTGTGTGAATAAACTGGAAAGAAATCTCCATATTTAATTTGCATTTTGAATTCAGAAATACTTCAAAGCTGCCCAGAGTAATGTGAGTTTGTAGCTAGTTACTTTGAAGCAGAGTCAAACAGCATAATTTAAAGAAACAGAAATTTGTTTGTTACTTCTCCTGAATATTTGAAAATGTGAGCACTGTATTGGATCAATTGCAAAAGTCCTGCAGTACAGTAATGGCAGCAATGTGGTTTGTAATTGCTGTGTTTTGTTGCTCTCAAATCTGTGCTGGCAACAGTAAGGCATCATTTGGGCCATAAGTGAAAGCTGTTGGACATCCTAGTTAAAGCTGCCTTAAAATGAATTTTGGTGTTTCTGTGACCAGACTTACATGCACATATTTCTCTTATTCATGGTTTGATGGCTAGCCAAGAGTCTTGTCCTTTGTATGGTGGCAAACAGCACGCTGCTGGGCTGAGGGTCTCATCAGGAAAACTCTAAGCTGGCCTGACTGTATTCAGAAAGTTCCATGTCATAATATTTTGCTTCCTATTAGTGTAGTATCTTTGGGCAGTCTGGATTTTCATCAGCTCTGAAACCACTCACAATGGGTGTGAGCAGGCAAGTCTGGAGAATGGTCGTTTTTCAAAGGGAAGGCCGAGCACAAGCAGCAATGCAAGCTGCCTTCATCTGCTTCTGAGTTTGCCTCAGCACATAGAATTACAGAATCGTTAGGGTTGGAAGGGACCTCAGGGATCATCTAGTTCCAACCCCGCTGCCATGGGCAGGGACCCCTCACACTAGATCAGGTTGCCCAGAGCCACATCTGGCCTTGTCTTAAAAACCTCCAGGGATGGGGCTTCCACCTCCCTGGGCAACTCATTCCAGTGTCTCACCACCCTCATGGGGAAGAACTTCTTCCTAACATCCAATCTGAATCTACTCACTTCTAGTTTTGCTCAGTTCCCCCTAGTCTTATCACTACCTGACACCCTGAAAAGTCCCTCACCAGCTATCTTCTAGGCCCCCTTAAGATACCAGAAGGCCACAATTAGGTGTCCTCGGAGCCTTCTCTTCTCCAGACTGAACAGCCCCAACTCTCTCAGTCTGTCCTCATAGGAGAGGTGCTCCAGCCTTCTAATCATCCTCGTGGCCCTTCTCTGGACACATTCCAGCATGCCCAGATTCTTCTTGTAATAGGGGCTCCAGAACAGGACAAAGTACTCCAGGTGGGGTCTCACCAGAGCGGAGTAGAAGGGGAGAATCACCTCCCTCAATCTCCTGGCTATGCGTCTCTTGATGCAGCCCAGGATATGATTGCCCTTCTGGGCTGCAAGTGCACACTGGTGGCTCATGTTGAGCTTCTCATCCACCAGCACCCCCAGGTCCTTTTCTTCGGGCCTGTTCTCAAGCTATTTGCTGCCCAGCCTATATTGGTGCCTGGGATTGCCCTGACCCAGATGCAGGACCTTGCACTTGGTCTTGTTGTACCTCATGAGGTTGACTTGGGCCCACCTCTCCAAGCTGTCAAGGTCCCTCTGGATGGCCACCCTTCCCTCCAGTGTGTCTGCTGCACCACACAGCTTGGTGTCATCAGGAAACTTACTGAGGGTGCACTCAATGCCACAGTCCGTGTCACCAACAAAGATGTTAAACAAGACTGGTCACAGTACTGATCCCTGAAAGAATCCATTTGTCACTGGCCTCCACTTGGACATGGACCCATTGGCATCCACCCTTTGGGTGCAGCCATTAAGCTGGTTCTTTATCCACTGAACAGGCCATCTATCAAACCCATTCTGTACCAGTTTGGAGACCAGGATGTGGTGTGGGACAGCATTGAAGGCTTTGCTCAGGTCCAGGTAAATGGCATCAGTTGCTCGGCCTTCATCTATTAATGTTGTGACCTTGTCATAGAATGTTCCGCTAAGGTCTTGAGGAGGACATATTTTGGAGTCTCTTAGCCAGTTTAACTTTCCTTTTGTCTGGACATGATCTGAAAAAAATTATAATAAATTCCACGTGTGACATGGTCTAATATGACCATTTGAGAATGTCTTTCTGAAATTCATTTCTCAGGCAAATGGAAAGGCTCTATACTCAATAACTGGTGAAGTCTTTCAGAGATTAAAACTGTTGATTAGTGTCTTTTACTGAGTAGTTAGGGGTTATATGGTGCCCAGGCCCAATCACAAGTTTGTACACAGTGACATAGGTTAACTATCTGCTGTAAGAAACAAGATGCATGTGAAGCAAGGGAGAGATGTCATCAGCAAGAAGCATGGCAGAGATGCTGTCAAATCTTGGACAGAGAGTACAGCCAGGATACCAATTCATGTAAGAAATCAGCAATTGTCAAATGGCTCTTGGTCAGATGAAGGTCACTTGTGGGTAAATATTTCAGAGACGGCTTTAGCTGTTTTGTGCACTCACTAAGAAAATCATGAATGAGAGGGAGCTTCAGCTGATATTCCTCAGTGTATGTTTACTAAGAGGAGGAATTTGAATTGTATCAGTCCTTTCTTCAACCCTCCTGAATTTTTAGTTTTAATTTTAATTAGGTATTTTATAACCTGGAAACCAACGATGTATTTAAAATATGCAATAGAGTATTGGTGGAAAAGGCTTATATTGTTACAATAAATGGAACTATGATAAACCTTGATTCATGTGTGCCAGGGGGCATCACATCACTGGAATTGTCAAACCCTGCTAAGTGGCAACACTCACAAGAGTTCAGCAGGCGCTGCATTTCCTGTCAACTGGCAACAGTATCTGTTATGTATTCTGTTCTATTACAAAGAGTATGGTGAGACAGGACTGTTGTAAGGAAATAAAGAGTGTATTTCTTGAGGAAAACAATTTAGAATTTAAGCTGTTACAAAAAATGAAAAGGTTAATTTAAAAAAATAATATAAAATATGTCTTTATCAAGTTTGGAAGTATTTGCAGTTTTTACCTTTTAAAATGTTTACATGAGTTACATATGTAAAAGGAGATTAAAGGAGGTTTTAATGCTAAGTGAAACCATCTTTTTCTGAACCAGAATGAAATCCTTTTCACTTTAGATTACTGAGAAAATTTATTTTGCTGTGTTTGCTTTGCATAAGCCTCAAAAATACTTCTTTTAGATTCCATTGTCAGTAAGTGCATTGGAAGATATTTATTTCAGGCAAGAGGTAATTCCATGTCCTGTGAAACTACTTCAGTGTATATAAATAGAACTGAATCTTAGAATGCTTAATTTGTCAAATGATTACATCCCTTTATGATTGCTGTTTGCCTTCTGAAATTCTGTAATGTCCTAATCTCACGTAACTTCTTGTTTTCTATGGGCTTTTATGATTATTTTTAGAAAATATTTTGGAAAGAAATCAAAAGTTTTGATGGGTTCTGTATAACAGCATCAAAGTGATAATAAGCCACTCTGAGGATACACTGGATATTTAGGGTTTCTGTAGCCTATGCATATGTAGTGAGTGTGAGTTTAACAAGCCAAATCTATAAAAAATGTACTCAGAGAGAGCAAAGGATACATAGTGAGACTATCCTTTAGTAAAATGCCTGCTCCTCCTGAATAGCAAGGATATTAACTTAACTAATGATCCTTTAAATGGGGATGTAAAATATAATTTAAGCTACTTGCAACATGCAAAAGAGAGGCATCATTTGTTACTGCCAAGCTCACTGGCATGTGGAAATCAGAAAATCATTAAGCTTGATAGAAATAGTTTAATACAGCAGGGAAGAGAACACATTATTTAGAGCAGTTAAATGACAATTGATGCAACTGCTGGCAAAATGCAAAAAAATGACTGTGATTTAGCCAATGATAAATACTGCACTTAGAACTTATGCATGCAAAAAATGAAAATCTTTCCTCATTATACTACACACTTAAACCAGGAGACAAACTTTTCTAAAATGGAACATTTACCAACCCCGAGTTTTATAACTTTATTTCTAGACAAGCCTCATTCTTTCTCTGTCCATGGAATGCCCTGTATTGCATAAGGAGTAACATACAGATTGCATCTCTCATCCTATAGTTGCAGGAATAGAGAAAAGAGGTTTTCACGCTGTTTTAACACTTACTAGTAGCAGCCTGCAGTCTTCTAGGTGACACCAGCTGGATCTGATGTAAGTTTCACCAGTGAACAAACTACCTCTCATGTAACAAAAATTATTTTCTAAACCTCTGCAAGATATTTCATAGTAATGCAAATGTAATCTCAACTTTCTTAAGGGCCTCTTTTTTACAGGGGAGGAGAGTATAAAGTGACATTAGGATAACGGAGAAGCAACTGGAGTCTGCTTCCCTAGAGCAAAGCTGTATGTACTGCTCAGGGCAAACTGAAGCAACAAATGCTTTCTTCAGCACTGGGGGAATGTAGCTGCATGGAAATTTATATTAGAAAGGGAGAAATTGCATCAGTATGTGCTCATCCTCTCTCTATCTATTTGTCTTCCTAGAAATACAAAGGATATAAGTAAAAAGAAAAAAAACCCAAACAAACAAACACAAAAAGAAGAAACAAGCTCAGACACTATGCACACAGAATCCCATGCACACATAGAGAGCTATGCACTTCTTAACAGAGCTCACTATGTACTTGTCAAAGGTGCTTTTCTGTGTCACTGAATTTCCTCTCAAAGGCAGGTTGCAATGTCAGGTTTGTTACTGTGCCTGTCTGCTTTGGATCTTGTAATGGACATAGCTATGTGATTTTAGGGACATCTGACTGAACTTGCAAACATTTTACCCATGCTGGTGGTTAGGGGTGGCATTCTTGCATTGCACTGGCATGAGAGATCAACATCTGGCCTGTTGCTCTCAACCTCTATTTTTACGTTTAATTATATATAGCAAGCTTTCTTACAGAGAGAAAGGACAACTCAAACATTCTAAACGTATGAGTACTTGCCTGGGTGTCTATAGTGAGTTGTGTGTTGTGTGGTCTTTTGTCAGCTCTTACAGTGGGTGAGATATGAGAATGGCAGGTTTGCACCTATGAAGTCACTATCCTCTGTAATACTTACACTATTTTATTGCAGCAATACATACAGTAATTATCACATTGACACTAGATTTGTTCTCACGCATGATGTGCATCAGAGAAATAAAGCAGATAGACAAAGGTTTCAGGACTTTTTAAAGAATAATTTCTACAGGTACAGATTATTATTTTTTTAAAACATTTTTTTAAATTACATCACTATTGCCATTTACTGGCATTGTTGCCATTTACTTTGCAAATCCAACTTAAGAAATGCTGGAGTATAAGGCATTATGTACATGTGTATTTATCTAAAGAGACAAGTCTGTGCTGCTGAATTTGTCAGGATGTTACCTGCAGCTTTTGTGTAAATTGGATCAGACCAGAAGGAAGTGAGAGTAGTTTCTGATTTCACTATAGCATACATTTGCAAGAAGCAGTATTGAGGAATTGTAATACCATGGTCGTGTTTTCATCTCCCCTTCTGCTCTAAGTGCTCACGTTGTTTACAGGGTGTCTGCCTGACTTCTGCTTCTTCCTCTCCTAAGCCCTCCCAAGTAATTTTGAATTTGTTCTTACAAGTCTCCTCAAAGTAATTGCCAGCCATGAGAACGCTGTGTGCCAGTGTGGAGGGAGAGGGGCTACATTTAAAGCAGGTGCATCAGCTGTCACTGAAGCTTGCACCAGTTAGGGGGTTCTTTCCTGGATAACAATGACCAGCCAATGCAGTGAAGCAGTGATGGATAAGGTGATAAAAAGCCGTGGGTACAAAACTGCAAAATGTTTTAGTGATCCTGCGGTTCATGCTTATGCTTCCTCTTTTAATGTCTCCTGTTCTTTGAAGGCATTTTGTATCTCAGTTGTATTTTGACCCAAAGTTTAGGGGGGGGGGGAGGGGGCAAATGATTCTATAATTGTTACTTCTCTCTTTTCATATCAGTGCTTTTATCAAAATATCACTGCTTGAAGCCTGGGATCTATTAATTCCTATTGTCATAGAGAAATGACATTGACATTTCAGATTGTGTCTCTAAAATGGAATAATGTGAAAACTATTTAGAAGTCAGAACTACTACAAATATTGCAATTAAAACAGTATTTATTAGAGATTGATTTTGCTTGTCAGATTCTATTCCTTTCTCCTTTATTTGATCAAATTTACTTTTCAAGCTGTCTGGGTGGTTAAGAGGTAGAAAATGGCTTCAGTGGTAGAGAAATCTGCCAAGCTTATTTAAAACTGTTCCTTAATGGAGAATTATATATAATCTAGATTTTTTTTCATGTTCTATTGTACTTTAGAACTAAATATGTCTTATAATATATCGCTCACATAACTTCCTGGTTAAATCATATGCACTTTCAAGTAAAATTTCTGAGCATGTCCATAGCTGAGAGAAAAACAGGTGCAAGCTAAAGCAAAATTGCAATAAGATGTAGTCCATCATGTCCTGGTCATCATCCAGATTTATCTCACATTCAGGTGAAAACCTTTTACCTTTCTTTATATTTTCTGTATTAACTTTCAAAAAATTTGTCTGGTGGTTTGTTGTTGTTTTGTTTTGTTTTTCCTGGAAGAGGACTCTTGTAAAGGAGCCATAGAAGCCTCTTCCCTACAAAACAGTGCCCTTGTTTCTACAGCAACTGTGAACACAGTTCAAGACAAGATATTTTATCTGTGTGTCAGATGGCCTGCTCACTTGTCCAGTTACAATGACAGTAAGCAATACCTGTTGGTTGTGAAAATTTGAAAGATCTTTGGATGCATCTCTCATTGGTAGACAGGCGGATGTTGGTCTCTTCTCCCAGGCAGCCAGCACCAGAACAAGAGGACACAGTCTCAGGCTGCACCAGGGGAGGTTTAGGCTGGATGTTAGGAAGAAATTCTATACAGAGAGAGTGATTGCCCATTGGAATGGGCTGCCTGGGGAGGTGGTGGAGTCACTTTCATTGGAGGTGTTCAGGAGGAGACTTGATGGGGTGCTTGGTGCCATGGTTTAGTTGTTTAGGTGGGTTGGATTGGTTGATGGGTTGGAAGCGATGATCTTGAAGGTCTCTTCCAACCTGGTCTGGTCTATTCTATTCTATTCTATTCTATTCTATTCTATTCTATTCTATTCTATTCTATTCTATTCTACCTATCTCATCCTGACCATAATTACTGATGAGTAATTATTTACTTGCTAAGTGTTTACATTGCTTACTCTAGAAAGAGTTCCTTCCAAAGTACCATCTTTGTAGCACAAGATACTGAAGAGGTTTAAATTCTTCATTTGCTAGCTGTGTGATTTTTCCCATTTTCATCTACTTTTACATGAAAGAGTTCATTTACTGCAACACCAACCGCACGAAACTGCTGCAGTGACAACAAACAAGAGCAGTTTCTGTGTGAGTAGTTATAGTAATCTAACAATGCTTTGTGTAGATACTTGCCAGTCAATTAGAGAAAGTTTTTTTTAAGTTGTTCTTCTTTCTCACAGTTAGTCTTGTATTTAATATTTCCTTTTCATTCAGTATGTTGCGGAGGGAACCAGCATAGTGAATTCTCTTGCCTCTGAAGATAAATAGAATGTACTTTCACATTCCTTGCAATTAAAAAGATAAGTGAGTTTTTTCTATGTGGAAAACTTTCTTTAGATCATACACCATGGCATACATTATCTACAAAATTGGTCTTTATTAGTTCTGGTGCCCATGGAAGTGCTCTTAAAAGTAGGCAACGTGGGTTTCTAAATCAAAGTATATTAGCTCATTGTGAATAAAGTGAAGATAAAGGGAACAGTAAGAAAATTGTGTATGCTCAAAGCAGAAAATCTGTCAGTGACATATGCTCTTAAAATAGCATGCATGTGATGGAGATGCCTCAAACTTTATTAAGTTAGACATTTTGATTTTTCATATTTTGTTTAAAAATGTTTGGGATATTTATTTACTTACGTGACTGTTGAAAGCATGTATGCACAGGAGTAAATTCATTAGAGTTCCAGGTGTGGCATAGTACCCATAAAGATGAGCAATACTTGTTTTAACGTAGCATCAAAACAAGTCTGAGGCAGCTTTCCACAGAATGTCAAGTAGCCGTCCTAGTAGTTTTGTCATGTGGTCTTGGTTGTGAAAGCTGAGAAAAGAACAATGATAAACAGTATTTTATTTAGAAGCACCCCACAGTGAGAGATAAAAGCATTTTTCTTTTTATGTAAGAGATGGGTAAAATAAGCCATGATTTCACCTCTCTTCCTTCTGCTGTCTTGGGGGACTTGTTTTGTGTGGTCCTCTACTGATGTGAATGGGATTTAGCATTGAACCTGGAAAGTATGTACAAAAATCCAGCATTTCCAGTAGTTAATCAATGGGGCTGCTCTTTAATAATCTCATTGGAAAAACATACTGTTGTGATGGGCTCAGAAAAACTTTGGATTGACCCTGAAGTGAGATAATAGCAGAAGCGTAGTAAATTCACTGTAAGTGCCAGGTCTGAAAGTCTAAATTCAATGAATAATCCTGGAAAAGGTAGCAAAGAAAACCTAGCTCAGAGTTTGAGAAAGCTTGAAAATAAGAAACCCGCTGTTTGAAGTGGAGCTGCTACAGCCTGCTGCAGTAAAGCCACTCAGCTTTTCCGGCTGCTGAGATTCCCAGGAGTATCCCATAGACATCTGACTGGAGGTTGGAAGGTGATCCAGGCTGACAGTACAGGTACATAGAAAATTCCTAGCAAGTTTCTGAGAACATGTTTAAATCATATATGCCATTTTAGGGTCTTAGAGTTTTGTTGTTGTTGTTTTAATGATTATTTTCATGGGTAGGTGACAGAATTAGTCTTTTCTGAAATGGTTCAAAATACATCAGTACAATACAATACAATATCTACACATCTTTACACATGGGTAGCATGAAATCTTAGCTTTTGTAGCTGAAGAGCTCATTATATAGCTTTTGTGTTGGTGAGGAAATTAACACAAAACATATTCATATCACTCCCAGCAAATATTTATTGTTTAGTTAAGGATTAAACAATGGACACTGAATAGATCCCTGGAGTCTGACTTTGGAAATCTGCAGTTGCTTTATTGCCATTTTTATTCTAATCAAAATTGTCTGCTTTAGGAAAGATCAATTAAGTGTCACCTTCCTCCAATAGTCTGGAGGCAGTTTTTGTAAATTAATCAAGTTTCCAAACACTGCTGTGAAATAGTTAGAATAATACCTCTTTTCAAAAATGAGGTAAATGACACACTTCAGCCACACCCCTTGCTCAAGGTCATCCAGTTAGGTTGTTGGCATAGCTTGTTTAAAAATGTTCAGTTCCTTATTACTGCATCCATTGGATCACAAAATCTCCAGCAATTTCCTCAGCATCCAGAGGAAATCAAATCTTCTTTCTCTCTTGTTTCCATAGGTGGCCAATGCTTCCATTAGTATCACTAGCTCTGGATTTTGACTATTTTTTCCTCCATTTAACTCATTATGCCTGTTTTGTGTTTTAAAGCTCTGCTGTGAGAATTCACCTGACCACCCTCTTCAAGTTCTGTGAAACATTTTGCTGGTTTGAATGACATTGAGTTAGTAACTCACCTGTCAAACCTTTCAGAGTGTTTTCCCAGCAAATCAGTTTTAAAAATAATAATCAAACAAACAAAAGGCTTTATGCTCCTGTAATTGTTCTTTTTAGTTTTTATTCCTGGCAAATTATGCCTGACAAAAATCTGGCCATTGACTTGGCTAATAGAGAATAGAGAAATTCAAGGCCACGCTTATTTTCTGCTGTTGCCAGTTAATGCTGCCCTCGTTTTGGCACTGTTTATTAGAAGTACTTTTTGTTTTTCCTTTCTTTTGTCATCCTTTCATTTCTTTGCTTGACACTCTTTCAAAAGTGTGACACCCTGTCTCTGGCTGACAGGACAGGTGAGTTTCAGTCCTTGAGGAATACTCCTTCCTGCCTCAACATAGGAGCATGGATAGAAATCATCCTCAAGAGACCCTGAACATAGCATTTCTTTGACATGCTTAGCCTTTGCTGACCAGACACCCACCCATGAGCCATGGTGTGCAGATGGGTGACAATGTATTACCCTATCATTGCTCTCTTCCTTTTTTGGGAGAAGTGGAGTTTAATTCTGGGCACAAAGAATCAGAGATTGTGTATTGGGTGCTTTCACTGAAATGTTTAGTTATTTAAAATATCTTTTGAGTTCAGTTTGAACCATTGCTTTTTAAAACTTCATGATATCACCTATTATAACTGAAATTGTTGCATCAGAATTTATGAAGCTTAAGCTCAGTCCTTGCCTGAGCCTACTTTCTGTAGATTGATTGGCCATATTGTTATTTAGCATCTGACAGAGCACGGACGAATATTAGGCATGAAACATTAATCAGGAAATTACGCATTGCTTTCACAATTAATGTGCAACTGGACTTTACTTTGTAATATTGTATTAGCTTTTAACATGCAAATTATTGTAGGTAATTACCTCATTTTTCAGTGGCCATTTGATGGATTGAAGCTTCATGCAGAATGTTCAGTGTAATTTAAAATCTTGCAATGATTTGCTGCTTTACCTTTTCATAATAATCTTATTTTTCTTTATCATGGGTCAGGCATGAAGAGCCTTCAGCACTGTAAAATCTAACATGCAAAGTTCAGTTTTTGAATTCTTTTGACTTCAACCAGAGCAATGTGGCCATGCATTACAGTAAAACTGTCTCTTGCTGCAGTATGTTTAACAAACAACAAACAAACAAAACAAACAAAAAAACCCAAACCCTGATGCTCTTTGTAGCACACAAGTCAAGCTGCCTTTGTACCATGTGCATAAAACAGACGTGAAAGTCTAAGACATCAGTGTTTTTATTGTGGAACATGTGATTGTATTTTATTCAGTAATCTGTGATCAGGGTACGGTGACCAGCTCTAGAGCCCTCGACACAGAAAGGACAGGGATCTGCTGGAGCAGTACGCAGGAGGGCCAGGAAAATGATAATAGGGCTTGAGTGTCTCTGCTACAAGAGCAGGCTGAGGGAGCTGGGTTTGTTCGGCCTGGAGAAGGCTAGGGGAAACCTAATAACGACCTTCCAGTCCCTGCAGAGGGACTGTTTCCAAAGGCCTGCAGTGATAGGACGAGGGGCATTAGTTTGAAATTAGAGCAGATGAGATTTAGATTGGATGTTAGGAACAAGTCTCGGAACACTGCAGCAGGTTGCCTGGGGAGGTAGTTGAGGCCCCATCCCTGGAGATATTCAAGGTCAGGTTCAGTGAGGCTCTGATCCACCTGATCTCATGGAGAATGTCTCTGCTGACTGCAGGGCGGGGTTGGATTAGGTGACCTTTGGAGGTCCCTTCCAATCCAAATCATTCTGTGATTCTGTAAATTAAGTAATATGCTTCAAAAGTAATAATAGAATTATATGGTTAAATGCTAAAATGCTTCAAATGTTTTAAATGTAATAGTCCTGGCTGCTTTTTTTGTGTGTATGTCTAAGATGTGTACAGTTTCACATTACTGCATGTCAGGGAGGTATTATCATAACAAATACACTATATTAGAAGGTTTCTGGCCTATGAAAATATTTTGATATGTGAATAACTCTGAAAATTTAGATAATTCTTTCCTCATGTTTTCTGATCTTACATGTCAAAGTTACAAGTATTTGTTGTGATCTTGTCTATTCAAAATCCTGCTCCTGTAAAATAGCTCCTCCATAAAAGTCAAGCAATGTAAAATTGAATGCCTATATTTAAATAGATTTTAACAGATAATAAAACTCTTGAGATTAAAATGGTTTCATTCACCGAGACAGACAGTTTCCTCTGCAGTGTGCAATTTGTGTCACATTATGTAAAATACAATTTTTTAAAAAAAAGATTTAAAATAAAAGCACAAATAAAAAGTGACTTATAAAATAAACCAGAAATGTTGTGCTTTTAGTCCTAAGTCAAGTAGAGAATGACAGCAGGATGATACTGTCTTCAAACACTGAATTTCTGTGGCTTGATTTGTGTTCTTTCCTGCCTGTGTGTCTTTGACACTCAGATTTCAAGCCCTGCTACCAGAATTTCCCTTAGCCAACATCTAATATTTGTTGTTGTTGTTGTTGTTGTTGTTAGAGAAAACTAAAGAATTAGAGCATGTCAAGTGCAAGAGAGAATTGCTTTTGTGTTTGTAGGTAACACTGGCATTTCAGAGTGTAGAGTTTACATCATAGTTGGTTGACTAGCACTAAGGTTTGTATCATGTCTGTTACGATAAGAGCTATTGGCTGTCAGAAAATATTTAAATGACTGTGTGAAAGTGTGTGCCTGAAAAATGTTCTTCTCCCATCTAATGGCAATGTCAAACCTCTGCTACATGGAATTTAGTACCATGCAAACAATTGTGTATGCAAGCTATGAGCCGGGTTTCTTACTGGTGTGGTTTAACCCCAGCAGGCAATTAACCACCACACAGCTGCTCACTCACTCTCCCCTGCAGTGGGATGGGGAAGAGAATTGGAAAGAAAGAAATTTAAAAAGTAAAACTTGTGAATTGAGATTAAGGCAGTATAATAGGAAGAAACAGAAGGGAAAATAATAACAATGTAATATACAAAATCACAGAATCACAGTGTGATGCATGATGCAATTGCTCACCACCCACTTACTGATGCCCAGCCAAATCCCAGAGCTGCAGCTGGGCACCTCCTGGCCAGCTCTCCCCAGTTTCTATACTGAATGCAATGTCCTAAGGAATGGAATATCCCTCCAGCTAGTTCAGATCATCTCTTCTGGACATGGTTCTTGAGTGTGCACCTCCTCAATGGCAGACCATGGGAAACTGAAAAGTCCTTAACTTAGTAATACTAAGTATTAGTTAGCAACAATCAAAACACCAGTGTGTTATCAACATTATCCTCACACTAAACCCTAACCACAGCACTATACCAGCTACAAGGAAGGAAATTAACTCTAACTCAGCCAAAACCAGGACAATTACCCAGTGCTGAATAAGTGATGACAAGAAGATAGATGAGAGTGGTGATCCCTAAATGATATGATAATTAGCAATGCATGGATAATTCAGGTTCATGCCTTTGTCAAGCACAGTCAATTGACTTTTAGTGATGGATGCACTTTAGCTGGATAGTTTGGAAGACTTCTCTTTAGGATGATGTTTCTGAGGCAGTTGGGCATATGTTTGCTAAATAGAACTACGTTTGTATTCTGAGATCATAAGGAGTACACTCAGTATGTCAGTATGTACAGTGCTTGAGTGTATCTACCAATAAAAACTGAAAATGCTCATTTATTTATAAGTTTGTGCAAATTTTTGCTAATTTGATTTAATTCTGTTCTTGAAACAAACTAATCATCTATGACCATTAGTATTTATTTCAAAGTAATCTACCACAGTAAATCTTCAGCTGCAGACATTCTGGTCTACTTCTGCAAGCATTTCCATAGCTATGACATCTTCTCTCTTCACCTCCTATTTATTTGTCATGGGGTTAGTTAGTTTGTTGTCCTGGTGTGAGAGTAGCAGCATCTCTGACATGCCTAAAACTCACAGGTTCATGTGCTGCCTAGTGCAAAATGTGATGGCAAAAAAATTGGATGTGATAGATATGTGAGGCAAATAAAAGAAATGTCAATACAGCTTTGGTATAAAAAAAAGTTCAGGCTTATTGCTAGAAGGAAGTTGTAATAGATGAGGCTGCAGTTGTTCTACCACTAAAGCATATGTCTTTGGGCATTGTTTGAGAGTGGTTCTAGAGATCAGAATAAAACTCATTGGGACGTGATATTGTTCTTTTTTTGCCAGGCTCTGTCAGCAAAATTCTCTCTACTTTGTGCAGTGTTTTATAAGATAAGCAAGCTTAAATTCTTGTGCAAAAGTACTCCAAAAGGAGAAGAATCTTCTGGATCTACACATTGAAGTAGGACCTAGTGGATAACATCTTCAGCACCCAGGAAACTTCCCTTGAAGCCAAATACTGTGTACTTCAAAGCTAAAACACTGGGAGAAATTCCTAACATTCTTAACTGGAGATATTAAGAATTTCCTATTTTGTATTTATTTTATCAATGCAGTCCTTATGTGGAGAACAATGTCCCATATTGATTGATTCATAGTTTGGGACATTACTCCTCTATTCATGGACTGTTTCCCAAAATTAAATACCCAGGGATGAGAATATTTATTCACTTGGGTTTGTGCATAAAGTTTTCTGGCTACTATTTAGAGAGGATATTATTGTTGCTGGATTAGGTCAGGAAAGGAAGACTTCAACCCAAGTTACAATTATTTTTCTGCATCTGCTCCAATCATTTACATAGTTTGTGCTTGTAAATTAGGTGTTAATGAAATCCAAGTAGGGTAACAGTGTGGAACATCAGAACTGCAATTGACTGGAGAAGTAGAGAACATTCAAATATCCCTGAAGAGCTCACTTCACCTGAGCAATAACTGGGCTGTTATATACAGCAAGGCCTTTGACACCGTTCCCCACAGCAAACTCCTGGCCAAGCTCTCAGCCCGTGGCTTGGACTCTGTGCTGGGTTAGGAACTGGCTGGAGGGCCATGCCCAGAGAGTGGTGGTGAATGGTGCCACATCAGCTGGAGGCCAGTCACTAGTGGTGTCCCCCAGGGATCAGTTCTGGGCCCCATCCTGTTCAATATCTTTATTGATGATCTGGATGAAGGGATTGAGTCAGTCATCAGTAAATTTGCAGATGACACCAAGTTGGGAGCAGATGTTGATCAGTTAGAGGGTTGAAGGGCTCTCCAGAGGGACCTTGACAGGCTGGACAGATGGGCAGAGTCCAGCTTGATGACATTCAACAAGTCCAAGTGCCAGGTGCTGCACTTTGGCCACAACAACCCCATGCAGAACTACAGGCTGGGGTCAGAGTGGCTGGAGAGCAGCCAGTCAGAAAGGGACCTGGGGGTGCTGATCGACAGCCGCCTGAACATGAGCCAGCAGTGTGCCCAAGTGGCCAAAAAGGCCAATGGCATCCTGGCTTGCATCAAGAACAGTGTGGCCAGCAGGAGCAGGGAAGTCATTGTGCCCCTGTGTTCAGCACTGGTTAGGCCACACCTTGAGTCCTGTGTCCAGTTCTGGGCTCCTCAATTTAAGAAGGACATTGAGACACTTGAACGTGTCCAGAGAAGGGCAACAAGGCTGGGGAGAGGCCTTGAGCACAAGAGAGAGGCTGAGGGAGCTGGGATTGTTTAGCCTGGAGGATAGGAGGCTCAGGGGAGACCCTATTGCTCTCTACAGTTGCCTGAAGGGAGGTTGTAGCCAGGAGGGGGTTGGTCTCTTCTCCCAGGCAACCAGCACCAGAACAAGAGGACACAGTCTCAAGCTGTGCCAGGGGAAGTTTAGGCTCGAGGTGAGGAGAAAGTTCTTCACCGAGAGAGTTGTTAGCCATTGGAATGTGCTGTCCAGGGAGGTGGTGGAGTCACCATCCCTGGAGGTGTTCAAGAGGGGATTGGATGTGGCACTTGGTGCCATGGTTTAGTAGTCATGAGGTGTTGGGTGACAGGTTGGACTTGATGATCTTTGAGGTCTCTTCCAACCTTATTGATTCTATGATTCTATGACATACGCAAGAACATCATTCCATTACACAAGTTATCTAAAATAAAAAGAGAACCAAACATCCACCTTGCACAAGGCATTTTAGTTTTTGTATTTTTCTTGAGAATGGATTTTTTCTTTTTGAAGTTTTTTTTTCTTGTTTGGTTGGGTTTTTTTTCACTTGTAGCATTACTACTTAGCATTTACATTGCAGATAAGCAGCTGTTTTAAATGCCTCTTTCATGGGTGTTTTATACTTTACCTGTCTGAAAACACCAAATAGAAGGGATTCCCCCAGTAATTGTAATTTTAGATGAATTTGATATAAAAGGATTTTGTGCTGTGAACACCTCTTCTGGATGTTGTAAAATACTAGTGTTAAGGTTAGGAACATCAGAAAATGGAGCGATGAAAGTTACCTGAAGAATTTTAGAGAACCTTGATGTTGGTTTAAATTTTGTATACAGTTAAATTTATGGGTGGTGTTTGCCTGAGATATACAGGACAATGGTACTGATTATGTGATATTGGGTAGAATGCAAACAAAATGTAATGCCTTAGCTCTGCAGTATATATTTATGATTAGTATAAATATACCTGCCCTTTTATCATTATTTACTTGACAATGACATTCAAATTCTGAAGAGAATATTCATCATCTTAGAGTGATGAAAGGATGAACTAGGGCTGATTTAGTATGTGAAATATATCTTCAGTGTAGGTATCTCCTTGAGTCAAACTGTCACTGTGATATTCTCTCTAGACTTCAATGATGGCCTTTTTCTGATTAGGATTTACCAGAGGAGAATGAGGTGGGGGGACAGGTCATTTTCAGCCCTCTTGAGTGTAGAAGCCTGGAGAGTGTTTAAAAGTTGATGTAGACTGACAAATGATGTTTTTCATAGTTCTAATGTTCTGGGTTTAACAGCTTTAAGAAGCTTTACAGAGGTATCATGCTAAATTGTCTGAGATTGAGAGCTAAGAATAAACGCAGACTCAAGTGATTTAAAAATATGGAAATGAATATTCAATTAGGGCACAACAAATATCTTATTCTTGGAGTGACAGGCTGTGAAAGTAAAACTAGATGTGGTTCATCTGCTGGGAGCTAGCTGATCCAAAAGAATAGCAGCTCAGTTCTTGACCATGTAATGCTTGTGAAGATTCTTTCTAAAATCAAGCAGAACTGATCACCTCACACCCTAGAAGGAGTGAATAGGTGAATAGTGTATTGAAGGAACTCATTCTTTCTTCTTGAGATTCTCTGTGCCTCAAGTTATGCAAGTGTCATTAAACAGCCAAAGAGCGTATCTGTTCTTATGACTCTCGTAGGACCAGATAAGTGCAGAATGCTGGGGTGGTACAGGATAACCACATTTTGGACTGGAGACTTGCATTTATTTGACTGTAATTACAAAAGTAGCATTTCTTCATATTTGAATATTGCACCTATAGTCTGCATAATTGCAAAGTTGTTGGTAAGCTAGGTAAGGACTCAGCCATAGTCTGTATGCCAACTAGTTTACAAAGATGTTTGCTAAAAAGTGATTGGATTAGGACTGAGTTCTCTCCAGATTTCTCATAGTGTCCTTTATCTTAGACATTAATTTAGATGACAAAACATTTTATTTTAAAGGAAAATTTAAAAGCAGTGGGGGGGGGCGGGGGGAGCAGAAATGAAGACAGAAATGTAGAAATGTACTTTTAGTGTCTGTACAGTTCTGGCTATTTTAGGCATGAGATCTCCAGTTATGATCTCCAGTGGTGCTTTGGGTGGAAGGTAAGGGGAGAAATAGTACATGTCAGCATAGCCCAGAACAGATGTATCTTCTATCAGCAGGTGTTTGTGGGACTTGCTGAGCCAGGTCTGTCCTCTTTTAGTGAACCTTCCTAGATTTTACATCTCTGAATTGTGTCTTTGGCTTCAGAGCTCATCTAAACTTTTTGCATCTTGGAACAAAACCATGCACATTGTTCATCACACAGGCTCTGGTGTACTTCAAAAAGGACTTAATGATACACTGACCTTTCTGACATTTTGTTTTATAGTCCTCTTGGAAGAATCTCTTTTCTTTTTTTTTTTTTTTTTTTTTTTTTTCTTTAATTTGTTCTTAATTTGTTGTCAATTTTTCCTGTTTCAGTGGCCAGAATGCATTGCTCCTTTTGTTTCCCCTACTTGGACAGGATCTGAATTCTGCCCTCTCACTTCACACGACCTCCCTTCCCATGCTGTTTCAGCATGGTGAGCACCTTTTGGCTTGTCAGGTATTTCTTGGAGGTTGAATGTGTTCAGTATTCATTTTAATATTTTTTTCTAAATGTTAACTGTCCTCCAAGTTGCCCTCAGCACTAAGGATTTTTATTTGAAAATATCCTTTGTTAATATTATCTCTGTCTCTCCATGAGCAGTCCCAGAGGGCAAGTTTGCTGATTATTAGAGAACAGTGAAGTAAAGTTTAGTGTTAGATAAAATGGGCAGTTTTAATCTGATGGATTACGTGAAGCTAGAATTTCATAGAGTAGATGAAGTTAAAACAAAGCACCTGCTAGATGAGCATTGCTTCATATCATTACTGTTGTCTGTCAAGTGGCATAGCAGTTCTTGTATGCTTGGCATTCTAATATTCAAATAAATCTCTAAGTGTCACAGGTATGAAACTCAATACAAACTTCAGATAAAAGTATTTTTTGACAAGATTGATGTAATGAATTTAAATAGTAGCACATTACTTAATTGAAAAATATCTGACCAACCAAAAACCCAAACCAAAACAAAAAACCCCACCACACACACACAAAACACCAAAGGAGCAAAGGGGGACTTAAATCCAAATATTTCATTTGACACGTTGAGAATAAAGGAATTTAACTTTTCATATCAGAATGATGCTTTGTGTTGGAATATAATTAAGTGCAATCAAAAGTAAAATTAAAATTAACTAAATTAAATACATTCTCATATGAATAATTTAAAAAAAAATACAGATTAGAGAATGAAAGAAAAGTGTTTCACTCTCTATCTACCTCCCAGTGTTTGGAGGGGGGCAGATAGGACAACAAACATACATCAATCAATTATTCACACTGTGCTGCTGCACTACTAAAATATTCCATTTGGTGATTTACGGTGGGTGTATCTCTGTTGAATTCAAAGCAGTTGCTTGGCCAGTAGAGCTCTCTTGTACAAATTACATCACAGGAGACAGTGAAATATTCTTTGCTTATTATCTTGTATTATATGAAACGTTATTTTCCTTGACAATGTGCTCAGAGAGAGTCAGTAACATTTTTGATTTATAGTCATTTATGGCTATTATATCACAGTGACAGCTTCTTAAATGGAAAATTACAGCTCTGATTACATTAAAATTGTAGCATGTTCTCCCCAAGTTAGAAAACCAACAACAAACCACAGACCTCTCAATTTATTTATCTGTAATCTTGTAAGATTTTTGAAAGACTATTTCATGTAGAGTTGTGGAGCAATAGATGATCAGAGATATGCATTCTGAAAAATGATGGGAAATGTAGGTCCAATTGGCACCAAGTACATTACTGTCCAAGAAAGAACCCTGCAGTTACTACCTGTAAACAGTTCTTCTTGTGGATTTGAACAGCAGATTTCTTTTTTCACTCAAATTTGCAAAAATTAGGGGCACATTTTCATTGAAGTAATCCTTCCCATTTCTTGCAGTTTTACTCATCAAAGGCAGTGGCAATGGTTTTTCACACATGCTGAAGGATTGTAGAGATAACCTGAAAAATGCTGGGCTTGGATTTTCAGAATTTATAAGGATATCTCCTCAAAAATCAAGCCTGTTAATTCCCAGGCTAAAGTAACTAAAATTACTGGGTGGTGGGTTTTGTTTTTCCAGTTTGGTTTTTGGTTTGGTTGGTTTGGTTTGTGTTTTTTGTTTTGTTTTGTTTTCAGTTTAGTTTATGCTTCATTTTTAAATCCAGGAATTTGGAATAATATTATCTCACCACAGTAAAATAACTAGCTAACTAAAATTATCAGAAAAGGGTAGAATTATAATCTTGATTCCTAATCTCTGAGAGTATCCCGTATTACCCTGGACTGTGTTGGGGGAACTACAACTGCAAGACTATCTTCTTGAAGATTATTCTCTGTGAACTCCACAAAATGTTTAGAAAACTTGGGGTTGGTTGATTACTTCACTCTATAGGTAGAAGGAAAAAAAAACTACAGAACATTTTTGTTTTCGTCTTGTTAGGCGTGTATGTTTGTACATAAAACTGGTTTTGAAACTCTAATGAAAACAATATATCACTTATGAAGAATTCTACCCAAGATCTTGGAAATTTTATCTCTCTGTGATTGTTTAATTTGTCAAACTGTTTGTGAAAAATCCAGCCTCAGAAATGTATCTCATACATCTTCTCCCTGAGCATATCAAACCAATGGAAGGTAATAAGGAATACATTGTATTCATTTTTTTCCCCTCTATAAAAGCATATGCTGTGGCTGGTACATAGGTCAAACAATCTTACTTTGGTTTCTTTCTGATCATTTTCTCAGGCTGGGAATATAAATCAGTTTTTTTGTTAGTTGACATAGATTACTTTTCTCTTATTTCCCTTCCCTCAGCAGCCAGTTTTCCTCTCTTTATACATGCTCAAAACCAAAATACTTGCTTTTACTTCCTTCTGCTTTACTGTGAATATTAAACAGATTTAGAAAGCATTTTGCATATAACAAATAGAGCATATCTCACTATTAAATACTTCTTCACCAAACTCTTATTTTAAAGACTCATTAGTTTGTAATTGCAACTTGAATATAATTGTTTGATTTGAAACCTAATAATTGAGGTAATAATCTGGTTCATTTAAATAGGAAGAAGTGTTTGTTACTGAAAAATTAAAAATGAGAGAGAAAGAAAGGAAGAGGAGTTCTTTGCCTAAACATTGCATAGCATTTTTCTCTGTCCATGTACACTTTGAATTCAAACAGTCTTTAGGCAGTGAATTAAGCAGCAATACATATTGCTTAAATTTATTGTTTCTTTCCTGAAGTGACAACTTTCATGATTATTTCTGGCATCAGTGTTTAAGGCCTGCCTAGGGAGCCTGAAAAAATGAGAAGTCAATAGCTGAAGAGTGCCACCCTCAGAAGGGAAGTTATCAAGCAAGTCCCTACTTAAAGGGACTGAGTTTAGAAAGATGCCTAAGCCCTCTTGGCAGTGTAGGTGTAAGCAGCAGATCTTGGGGCACAAATCAATGAACTGTGATAAGTGTATCTGTGTTGATTCAATAAAATTGTTATCCCCACTTGCCTATTCCTATTTGCCTGCAAGAATGTCTTCTTACTGCAGTTTAATCAAAAAGCAGAGTTGGAAGCAGATGATGCACAGACATTTGCCTAAAAGCTTTCAAGATGTATTTTGAATTCCAGGGGTGCAGCATGGCCTTAACATTTCTTCAATAACTGTGAAGTTTGGATATCTAGGTGCCCCTTTGAACAAAGGCTGGTATGGGTTGAGGCGTCGCTTAGCCATATTTAAGTTAGCGTAAGGTTCATTGCACTTGTTAATTACAAATATTGTTTTATGATTTCTGCAGCAAGGGCCTTGTAAGATTGGAAACTATCAGTAAGACTGTTTTGGTTGCAGTCAACATTTCCCTTCTTCTGTCATAATGAAATAGTAAGGAAGTTACATTAATGCAACAAAATGTCATTCTTCTCTGAGCTTTGTTTTTAATGTTGTTTATAGTGTAATATATATGAACAACCGCAACAAAACACAACTTGTGTGTATTTTCACCCAGGTCTGAATCATGCATGGACAGACTTGGCTCTGAAATCTTTACTACTGATAAATCTGCATTATGCAAATGAGAGTGACAGGTAGGGGAGAATTTTACATGAAGGTGCTTTAACCTGCTGATAGGCAGTGCTGATGCACACAGTGAAAGTCCTTATCCATAGTTTGGTCTGAATTGTTAATCCTGGAAATTTTTGTTTCAGAAAGGAAAGACATTTTTGCTTGCTTCTTTGCGTTGCATATAAATGAAAAGTAGGTAGCAGATAAATATCTGTTGTCATCACAAAGAAAGCAGTTGTAACATTTACAAGGAAGTCTGCTAACTTGTGTTTACTATTTTATTATTGCTTTCACATCTTGAGCAGAGCAAAATTATTCATTGTGGATTATATCGTTTGTTTCCATTAGCACATGAATCAAAGGAAGTTCAGCTCAGTCAAACAAAGGGAAAAATTGATGCCGGTGTCTGCCCATGATTAATTTAAACAATAAGTTCTTCAGTGTCCAAAAAGACATTTTAATGTCGAACATGAAAAGAGGCAATTTGTAATATCACTATTTTCAAACAGTGGCAGTAGCTTTGAGATTGCTCATAGCACCAAATGAAATTGTTGCATCTGTTTGAAAAGACAGCAGCATTTAAGTTCCAGGGAGGAGGACAGGGAAGAAAATATAATGTGGTAGGGGCACAATAATTATTGATTCTAGTCATGAAGTCAGATTTCACAGAGATCAGTTCATGTCTGCAGTAGAGGGGTGTCACACATTGTTTTTGCAAATAAATCACAGCTAAACCAATAATTGGTTAGAGGCATGCATGTTATCCATGCTTAAAATGTTCTCTGAATGTGGAAATAAAAACAGGGAACAGAGCCGGGTTACTTAGGGAAGGGCTTTTTAGCAGTGTGGGAAGCACTGTGGCAGTACATTTGTACATCTCCTTGAGCTAACGCTCTTCCTACACAAAATGTCATTGCATTTGTCTGGTCCTGTGTGAAAGCTAATAACTGAGAACCTCTCTACAGGCAAATTGAGGCATGTGCAGAGTAGTACAGGCTGACAGCTGCATCTGACATCAGTGTGAGCTCATGGATCTATGGCATGTGCTTTATTTTGGCCTGCAGCTGTATTTTATTGGAGAGATTTTCCTGTTACACAAGGTGTCCAGACTTCCTCTTAATTTGTTCATAAAGAAGTAACTTCATTAAACAGATATCATAGGTTTTGAGGAACCAAAACTTTCAATTTCTTTTTTTAATCTCCACTTAACCACTAAATTTTCCAAACCCCAAACTTTCTTTTAGGGAAAAAGATTTCAAGTAAAAGTGCTCTACCTTGTATCTAGTTTTGATCCATTTTCCTTAACATTGTATATGTTTTGGATCGGCTTTTAAGTCACTGGAAAAATTGTCCTCTTGACTTCAGAAAATGAAAAAAGTAGTTGCATGTCATTTCATCAGGGCCTGGAAGTGAATAAGTATAGCTTCCAGCTCTGACTAATCAGGGTATCAGTTGTAAAAGTGAGCTGTACTGCAGTATGCACAGTAATTGGGAAAACCTCAGACCTTAGCACCAGTTACTATGGTAGCATCAGGAGGCTAAGAGGACAGTGGGATATATCTGAGGACTGACTTTTCTTGGGATGATAATTCAAGTCTCATGGAAAACTGAAGTATGAACTCCAGTGTGAGTTCTCTGAGAGAGAAGGTCACCACCCCAGGAGTATCAGCTCAGTTTTTGGCAGAGTACTCTCTAATCTGGCCCCAGGAAGCAGTCAGAGGTTTTAAAAATGAGTGAGGGTTCTTCAAATTTACCATTTGGCATATTCTCTTAGTTCAGAGAGCAGCTGGAAGGGTATTGTTCCATGTGGGTGACGCTGTCTGAAGAAGGTACCTCCAGGGAAGTGTAGCAGGTTAAACTGTACCTGCAACCAGGAAACTGAGATGGGACTCCAAACCCATCACTGACTCTGTAGCTTTCATTTCTGTAGCATGTATATTTCCATACCAATATTTATGTGTAGATAGATGTGTTTGTGTGTTGCAGATGGTCTGTAGTTTTTATACTATGAAGGAATAGTATAATCGTAGATGTCTATTCACCTGGAGTATTATAGCATTGAAATAATAACTAATTGCAGCACCGAAGTCTAAAGGGCAGTAGGTTTGATTTTAGTTTGAGCCAGTTGCTGTATTTTTGAATATTTAGGTAAGTCCAAGGATAAAACTGAGCTGGATAAAACTGAGCTGACACTGGTGTTTCAGCGTTTTGTCTAGGTAAATAGGATGCAAGCTATTGGAAGGCTATGCAGAGAAAGGCTCATTATCTGTTTTTGTTGGTCATGATTCTCTGCTTACAAAAGAATCCTGGACCTTAGTCCTTGCTGCTCTGCATCTTGTGTCATTGATTTTATACCAGTGCTAAGTGGATGTGACATGATAATAGACTATCATGGTAGAATATTATATCCGACTGTGGTTTAGGGTATAATTTTGAAAGATGGAACTTTAAGAAGACTCATTACATCATTTCTCTTACTTCAAAATACTGTTTTGTATCAAAAAATATTTTTTTATAATAACAATAACACAATACAATACAATACACCAGGTTGAAAGAGACCTTCAAGATCATCGCGTCCAACCCATCAACCAATCCAACCCACCTAAACAACTAAACCATGCAACCAAGCACCCCATCAAGTCTCCTCCTGAACACCTCCAATGATGGTGACTCCACCACCTCCACAGGCAGCCCATTCCAATGGGCAATCACTCTCTCTGTATAGAACTTCTTCCTAACATCCAGCCTAAACCTGCCCTGTCGCAGCCTGAGACTGTGTCCTCTTGTTCTGGTACTGGCTGCCTGGGAGAAGAGACCAACATCTGCCTGGCTACAACCTCCCTTCAGGTAGTTGTAGAGAGCAATAAGGTCACCCCTGAGTCTCCTCTTCTCCAGGCTAAAGCAACCCCAGCTCCCTCAGCCTTTCCTCACAGGGCTTGTGTTCCAAATAGCAATGAGCACAAATGTGCTTTTGGAAATTCTGCCACACCCAGAAGTATCTTCTGGCAGAATTAATGTGGAACAGAACTTTCATTTTGTTCATTTTTAATTCTACCCTATGAGAAGGACTCTTCTTTCACCAATACCTCTGGAGCCTCTCTTTTTATCCTCTAATGCTGGCCTTGGCACTGTGGTATGTGATCGTAAAAGAAGAAACAATTCCTGCTATTCTGATTCATGCCCAAAGACTTGTTACCCATGAGTCCTTGTAGTCTATCCATGTGTAATTGTTTACCATAGTTAAGAAAACTAAGACTTGCAAGGTCAAGTGCCCAAATATTTACAGGGAAAAAGCAGGCTCAAGACCAATCCAGCCATCACTCTGCTTCCTGCTATGCAATATTTATAAGGGCTTTTAATTAGATGAAAATTTAGTCACCTTCTTATCTCTTTGCCCTCATCACATATGTTCAGTCTAAAAAGATGATCATTATTCTTAAAACATCTGTTACAATAAATACATCCTGAAATATTCTCTGTGCTTGCCCCTTCTTTTATTAATAGTACTCTAAGTGCTATTAATAGAAAGTAATAAGTACTTTAATAGTAGCTTGGTTTCTGACTGACTTTTCATTAAAGCAGGTACTGTTGTGTGCAGCAGAGAAACCTGCCACCAGAAAAAAATTAACTAAGGAAAACCACTATGAGAGTGAAATTAAAAAAATAATACAATGCCCTCAGTTCCTTTAAGATACTTTTTGCATCCTAGTGGAATACCCTGATGCACACACACTGTATTTTTAATTGTTACTTATGGCTAATGAGACAGGTTATCTACAAAATCTGGTGGGAGGTAGGACAAAACATTGGATTTAGCATTTAGTCACATTTTCTGTTGCAGATTCTGTTTTGGGACTTTAGAAGTATTTTAGTTAAATGCTCTTGTATTCTGCTGCTGGCTATCTAGGGAGCGCTGCATGCCTGTAACATGTCTAGCTGGATAATTGATGTTTAGCAAAGTAAGTTTTCAGAAGAAACCAATTGTCTTCTATCAACTTTAAAAGATCAATTTCTTTTGACATTTGAGTAATGATCTGTTTTTCCTGAAAGATAGGATAATGTACTTTCATCCAGAGAGATTTCAAATCTATAATATCCCACTTGTAGTGAAATATTTTGCACCTGATCAGCAGTAGATGGTAAAATGCACTGGTTTATGCACTGCCTGTAGCCTGCAAATGAAACTGTCCCTGACGATTTTTAGGGCTCTCTCGTAGATGATGCACAGATGCATAACTTAGTTCTCAATAGGTACACCTTTCTGTGCCTTTGCACTTCTCAAAAGCAAACAAACAAGCAAACAAACAAACAAACAAACAAAAAAAAACAAGCAAAAACTACCCTCAGTGAATGGAGACTGGCTTTAGATTTTCTAAAAGCATAAGATAATGGCTCAAAGGTGTGCTTGCTTTGATAAATTGAGGATTCCATCTGGACAGTGACAAAAGGTCTTAGTCTGCTCAGTGGGGATTTAACTAAACACTACGCAAATATTTATCTGACAGGAAATCTCAGATATCTATTCCCACAGTTGTAGTTAAAGTACTGTGGTTATTTTACAACGTGATCAAGAGAAAGTAGAGAAGTGCAAGGATGTAAGCTAAATTTCTTATGCAGAAAATGTAACACACAATAATCCTTGAAAACAGTTGGATGGAAAATTTAAAAGTCCTGCCTAAGCTTAGGAAACCATAAAGGTTTTGAAATTCATTAATTTCCAGCTATGTTAGTCTGTAATTTGAAAACAAGCACTGGTTACCAGTATCAGTAATCTAGATCATTTACACTCACCAACTTACTAGGGTCACAAAAGGCAGACACATCTGCTGCACTGTTTACAACAATGTCTTTGAGTACTTCATCCAGCTCTGAGACCACCAACATAAGACAGACATGGATCTGTTGGAGTGGGTCCAGAGAAGAGCCACGAAGATGATGAGAAGGATGGAGCTCCTTTCCTATGGGGACAGGTTGAGAGAGTTAGAGTAGTTCAGTGGGGAGAAGGGTGAAGGAAGACCTTGGGGCAGCCTTCCAGTATTCAAAGGGAGTCTACAGGAAAGCTGGAAAGGAACTCTTTATCAGGACATGGACATTAATGTATAATGTAAGTTTTAATCATGTTTTTACTGTGAGAGAAGAAATGTGCCTACAGTATAGATAGTTTTGCTTTCTGTAATGAAATTGTGCTTCTCAGTACAAAGGACTTCAATGTTACAGGTCAAGATCAGAATGCAGGAACAAGGGAACCATTCAGTTCCTCATTTGACAAAGGAATGGAATTGTTGCCTTTTATCTTGACACAGTCACTTTTTTTTTCTTCAAATCTTCAAAAATAGAATTTTCAGTGTCAGTATAACCAGTCTGTAACATTATATTGGTGCTAATTTATAAAAGTACTTAGTGTGGGCTTATTTTAAATGCAATGTATAATTTTGCAGCAAACCTTTTAGTGGGTCTGTAAATTGACATCTCCTGTAATCAGCAGCTCAGAAACAATAGTTTTCAATCAATCAGTGAAAAAAAGCTCCTGTAATATGTGTGCAGCTCTCCAGAGAGTCACTGTGCTTCATAATTCAAACATGCACTTTTCTCTTGTGAGTCATAATAGAACAGCGACCATTTGGAACCCTTTAAAATGACAAAATAAAAGGAGTTCAACACTGAAAAGAAAAAAAAACCTGCCAGTTAAAAGCTGGAAACAGTTTCAAAATTACACTTTTCCCATGCAATAAATACTCAAACCTCAGCTTAAAGCTTTCTATTAAGCAGATGTTGTTACTGGTGTGGCTTACTGCTTCTCTCTAAAAGAATCAATGCACTCAGAATAGGATTTTTACCGTTTCACTACAAGAAGTGGGAAAAGATGGCAAAATTCATCATGGCCAAAAAAATGTTGCTCTACATTTATATAATCATTATAAGTGCATTTGCTCCAAAGGAGATGTTTGTAATTTTTTGTGTGTGTGTGTTTTTCTGTTAGTTTGTTTTCCTTGCAGTGTTCTTCAGTAGGATTTCTACACCCTGTGCCAGTTTCATATTTTCAACATTATGCTTGTAAAAAGAAGGGAATATACTCTTATATGTAAGAGTGTGTGTGTGTGTATATATATATATATGAGTAGAATACTAAGAATCATGAGGTTATGGATAATCAGACAAAGAGAACCATTATTTTTCACTATCTGACAATAGTGAAAATAGTTCATACTTCTTAGCAAATACATTCCCTGGACACCATACAGTAGCAGTTAGTGATGCAATAGTTCAAGGAGAAATTACTGCCTTTCCCATCCCTTCTTAGCATTCAAAAGCCTGTTAGTACAAGAGCTACCAAGATTAATTCCTGTTGCTTAAGGAAGGGACCTGCCCAACACACCAGGATAATGATGGAGTTTTATTACATGACACAGTTTAATTTTTTAATCTGTTTCACTGACAGATGAGCTAATTTTTCTCAAACAGCAGAGTAGAACAGTTAATCTTTGTGGTCTGAGCAAAGGACAGTTTGCTGACAATAATTTCTCATTATAATATGTGCTAGCAACTACCTTGAATTTGCAATGTGCAGTCTTTGATGTTGCATAAACCATTTAGAAGCAATTAGGTTTCCATTTATTTTGTCCAGGACCAAGGAATATTTTCCAAGTGCTAAATGAAGCTATAGCCTTTAAAATCTGGCTCAAATCATGTACGGAAATTTTCTTCTGTAAACTTTTTTCTTCTTTTATTTCAGGAATGATCCACTGTTAGGGGCACTAGTTGAGAGAGAGGAATGTGCTTGTTATACATTAAGGGCTTAGACTATTTAATTCAATGAAAAGGCATTTATTATCCTTAGAAGCCTTCTTTGAGTTCCATTGCAATGCTCTTTCAACCTTGGTGCAAGATGATGAGTAAAGCTGCTCAGGCAAAGACAATGAAAAGGATTGTTAAACCTTTCCTCCTGGTAACTCCAAGAGAATAAACAGAAAGTCAATGAGGTGGGAAGTAAATATTTATAGTTTTGAACTGTTGGCTTGTCTTGGTACAAATAATTGCACAAATATTGCTGCACAATGATCCACATAAAGCATTAAGATTGTGTCCTTTATCAGGAGCAAAGAAAGTGAAATCTGATGCAGCAGATGGGTAATCATGAGTGTCATGGATGTGTCTGTCTGGTTTATCTTGGCCTTGGCAACAATGTTCTCTGCAACTCAACCCAAGGATATGGGTGAACTGCTATTGTGTCTTGCACTTTATATTATAAGATTGTTTTGCTTATAATCACAGTGTTTAAGAACAGAGACATACAAGAGCGGTGTCAGCTAGATCTACACTGAGTTTTGGCCCAGTACTCCCAAAGCAGCCCGTACATGTTCTTGGTCTGCAGGCACTGTTAAGTGTGATTTAAACAGTGGCCCAAGCCATGTATCAGATTAGGATTTGTGTTTTCCTTTTTACTGCTTAGAATATGAACCAGCATAGTTCCCTTTATGACACCATACCAGGTTTTCTTATGACATTTTAAAATTCTGTTTATGATGGTTTATGCCAAAGAAAACACAGCATGGGACTATATATGTATTTTTGTTGCTGAAAATAAAAAAAGGATATTCCTTCGGGTTCAAAATATTTAATGAGACTGCTCATTATATTTTTCAGTGTCAGGATTTACTTTAAGAGCTTTTACTTAAGTATTTATGCTCTATTTCATGCAGTAGTTGCTCTAATCCATTTTGCATTAACAAAGAAATAGTTTGGTGAAATAGTTTGAGGGTTTGTACACAAGGTTTCGTTGGAAATGTTGAAGTTCTCGGGGAAATAATTGAATGCTATTACATTGTATATAATAATGAGGAGGGGAGATTTAGGTTGAAGATTAGGAAGAAATTCTTGACAGTAAAAGTGGTGACACACTGAAATACATTGCCCAGGGAGGTTGTGGATGCCCCCTCCCTGATACCTTTCCCTCACTTCTATGTTAGGAAAACAGACAAGTTAACCCACTGCTTCTGTTTGACCCATTTTGTTCTGATTCAAACCATTACAATAGCAATTATATAAATGACTGCATTTTTGTTTAAAAAAATTAGTTGTGTGAGCAGTGATTTCTAAGTTTGTGGTCTGCTAAGTACTCCTCAGCCCTTATCACTTGTTTTAAAGGAAATAGCTTCTTAATGTGCTATAAATTTGCAGATGGAAAACAGTAATAAAACTGCTGATAAAATTTTGGGTTTATAAGCTGAGAAGCTTATAACACAATGTCATTAGGCTTATTTGCTATTAGAGAGTTTAATTATTAATTGCATGAATACAATTTTCATGACTAGGAAGCTTTAAGTTTGTAGTGCTAATCGAATGATCTTGCTGTGTCCATCCTGAATGCTTTACTGTTTTCTTTTTTAAGCATAAATTGAGCTTTGAAAGATCCTCAAGAGGTCATACTCCAGCTACACAAAGATCAATTATAGATGCTTGTTCTGTCCTTTAGTTGGGAAGGCTTTTTAGAGCTATATAGTCAGTTCCAATAGGGGGAAAAAATTCTAACATGTACCTTGGATTCTTAATTCCCCTTATCAATAACTCTCAAAGCATGATAGAGAGGTATTGCTTTATGTGCCTTATTTTATTTCATGCAAGCATCATCTAGTCCATCAATATTTCTAATAAATATTTCTGTGCTGGTTAGAATTGGAGAACAAGTCCTGTTCCCCTGGTAGGTTGTAGATGGATGAATTTTTCTGTACTGTTTATTATCTTTGTTGGTGTATGATTTTATGCATATTAAGTTCTTTTTATTTGTGAATACTCGAGTGTCTAAAGTTATGGTGAATGATGTTTCAAACCTTTTTAAGTATATCTTGCAGTCTGTTGGGCTCTGTTGATGGCACTGATGGTTCATTTGCCCTTTCTTTGATCCATAAGAAATACACAGACAATCCAACAGTATAGTTAAGACAATCTTGTCATTTGACCTGGATGTTCACGGATCAAAAGCCTTTTTTTTTCCAAAGTAAAATCTTCAAATTCATTTTACAGAGATGGTATTTGAAAAACACTGAAATTATTTGGATGCATAAGTTTTACTCTCATCAAATTTTAAATTCTGGAATAATGCATAGGAATAAAGCATAGCTGATTTTTTTTTCAGCTTGGTTTATCATCCTAAGGGAACTTACATGCTCCTGTTTTGACACTGCATCACAGTAAGTGTCCAAGTCAATAAGTGGGCTGCAGAGTGAAAACAAATTGTAACAGTATTTTATTACAGTGAATCTTTGAAAAATGGGGGAAAAAAAGTAGTAAGAAACCTACAAGTATAGATGGTAACACCAAGATCTTCTCTACCATACTTGTTTCTGAATCAGCATGGCTACCCAGCACCAGGAAGGTAAATTTATTTCTGATGAATCATGGGCTGGTTTGGGGTTGGAAGGGGCCTCCAAAGGTTATCTAGTCCAACCCCTCAGCAGTTAGTAGTGACATCCTTCATAAGATCAGGTTTCTCAGAGCCTTGTTGAGCCTGACCTTGAATATTTTCAGGGCTGGGGCCTCAACAACCTCCCTGGGCAACCTGTTGCAGTGTTCCACTACCCTCATGGTGCAGAATTTGTCCCTAACATCCCATCTAAATCTTCTCTAATTTCAAACCATTGCCTCTCATTCTGTCACTGCAGGCCTTTGGAGACAGTCCATCTGCATCCTTCCTGTACTCCCTTTCATGTACTGGAAGGTTGTTGCTCAGTCTCCCTGGAGCCTTCTCTTCTCTAGGCTGAACAACCCCAGCTCCTGTCCTTGTAGCAGAGGTGCTGCAGTCCCCCAATCATCTTCATGACCATCCTCTGACCCATTCCATCGGGTCAATGTCCTTGCTGTGTTGAGGGCTCCAGAGCTGGACACACCTTATGCCTTGGCACTATCACACAAGCATTTTTCTATTCTTGATCAAAGACTTCTGCTTCTGAAGTACCTAATGTAGCTCTAAGTTTCAATAATGTGAAAACAGCAACACCATCATTGTTGTTAATCATTAGATGTAGCACAGACAATGTTTGGAAGACTCCAGATTTCTGTGCTGGGTATCTGTGGCCTCTGGTACTGTCTTTACTCAGCGATGGAGGAGAATGCTGTCATCAGACACTGAGCAAGAAGCAAGCTTTTCACTTGCTATCTGAAGTGAAGCTTGGTATAAATGTGAATAAGTCTTTTATTATTTTTCTCTCCTCCCTCAGTAGATAGACATGGTCTCTGCCTGTCTCTGTATTTCTATCAAGAGGTAGAAAATGAACTGTGTTAGAAAACAAGTGCAGGCTGACAGATATCAGATGAATGCCAGACAAGTATTTTAATTATGCATTCTATCTAAGCTTCAAAACCAGTGAAGATTGTGCAAGGCTTCAGTGGGGATGAAATGTTAACTAGTTCAGAAAAGCTTAAACATGAGTATTCCTAGACACAAAGAGGTGGAAAGATTTATTGCTGGAGTATAAAAACTTTAGCATTAGGAAATGTATGAGAAATAATATTTAAGTTGCCATATGTGTATCTACAATGTCATTAGAAACTGTCTGATGATTATTTTTTTTCTAACCCATTTCTGATATTAAGCCAGTGTGTAATGACAAATATTCCTATCAGTAGCATACTGGCCTCAGGTATTGCACAAGTTGAATGGTAAAGGAAGTAAGTAACAGCTGCATCACTAATGGCATTGTGATCTTAGAAACTTAATCAGGCCCCTCAGTTTAAGAAGGACATCGAGACACTTGAACGTGTCCAGAGAAGGGGAAACAAGGCTGGGGAGAGGCCTTGAGCACAAGCCCTATGAGGAGAGGCTGAGGGAGTTGGGACTGTTTAGCCTGGAGAAGAGGAGGCTCAGGGGTGACCTCATTGCTCTCTACAACTACCTGAAAGGTGGTGGTAGCCAGGAAGGGGTTGGCCTCTTCTCTCTAGCAACCAGCACCAGAACAAGGGGACACAGTCTGAAGCTGCACCAGGGGCTCGAGTTTAGGCTCGAGGTGAGGATAAAGTTCTTCACCAAGAGAGTCGTTTGCCATTGGAATGGGCTGCCTGGGGAGGTGGTGGAGTCACCATCCCTGGAGGTGTTCAAGAGGGGATTGGACATGGCACTTGGTGCCATGATCTAGTCATGGTGTCTGTGGTGACAGGTTGGACTCGATTTTCGAGGTCTCTTCCAACCTTAGCGTTACTGTGTTACTGTGATACTGTGAAAAAGAGAGTCTTACAATCTTTATATGTGAAGGACTGTAAACAGAGAGTTACAATTCACAGCTTACTTTTAATTTCCACTGTAGTAGAAAATTACATTAGCACACACATCCTCCTGATGTCTACATTCCATGTGGGCAAACTTTTCTTCAAAAGTGAACCAGCAATTTGACTTGATCCTGTCAAAGACCAAGTCAGCATCATTTCCAGCTGTCTGCAGCATTCAGGTTCAAACAAGCAGCATACTGAGTCACTGTGGGACAAGGCATAGTGGTGGGTTTTCTGGAGAGAGAAACAAATGCAAGATAGAGGCATTTGCTATTCCTGAACATAGAAAATGTGGCAATATAGAAATAAAATAGGACAACTGTTTTCATGTGTAATATAGGTAGTAATTGGAACAAAGAAAACAAACACTGTCTAGAAACCAACTATTGCTGCAGAAGTTCCTGTCTGCTCTGACAGTAATAGTGATGCTTTATGTACACCAAATTGAGGAGAAGTAACTAAACTAAAAGAGAAATCTTGATGAATGGCTTTTGACACTGTCTTGGAAATTATTATGGAGAGACTGTTCTTCCAAATGGCTATTGGAATAGCATCTTGTGGTGGTTTTAGACTTGAGCTTTCAGATGAATCTGCAGTTGTGGGACAGCATGAGATAGAGGTTATAAAGTTCCCAGTTGCTTCTCAAACTGTGTTATCACAGACAATACAGAACCAACCATGGCTCTTTTTGCCCATTCAAAATCTGATTCATCAGTTGGAAAGTCAGAATGTCATCAGCAAAACTCATTCACTATTCAACAGTCCAGTGTGGCCTGTGGGAAAGAAGAATGGAGGCTGGCGTCTGACAGTTGACTTCCGTGCTCTGAATGAAGTAACTCCACCTATGAGTGCAGCAGTACCAGATATGATGGAACTCCAGTATGAGCTAGAATCCAAAGAGGCCAAATGGTATGCTACCAGACATTGCTAATGATTTCTTCTCTATTCCCATAGCAGAGGAATGCAGGCCTCAGCTTGCCTTCACCTGCGGAGGAGTCCAGTACACTTTTAACAGATTGCCTCAAGGCTGGGTTCATAGCTCAAGTGTCTGTCATGCAGTGATCCATGATGCTTTGGAGAAAGGTGGTGCTCCAGAACACATCCACTTCATCAACGACATCAGTGTCTGGGGTAAAACTGCTGAAGAAGTCTTCAAGAAAGGTAGCAAAATCATTGACATTCTCTTGAAAGCTCATTTTGCCATTAAGCGAGACAAGGTGAAAGGACCTGCCAGAGAGATCCAGTTTCTGGGAGTGCAGTGGCAGGATGAATGCTGTCATATTCTAGTGGATGTGGTAAACTGAGTCTCTACCATGGCAAATCCTGTGAACAAGAAAGAAACTCTGCATTTCTTAGGTAGAGCGGGATTTTGGAGACTGCACATTCCTGGATACAGTCAAATTGTGAAACCTCTGTATGATATGACTTGAAAGAGAAATAGTTTCCAGTGGGGTCCTGAGCAACAAGCAGCCTTTGACCAGATAAAGCAAGAAGTAGTCCAAGCAATGGGTCTGGGACCTGTCCAAACTGGTCCAGACATTAAGAACATTTTGTACACAGCTGCAAGTGACAATGGTCCAACCTGGTGCTTGTGGTAAAGAGCTCCAGGTGAGACACATGGACATTCTCTTGGTTTCTGGAATCGAGGTTACAGAGGCTCAGAGACAAATTATACTGCAACAGAGAAAGAAATTCTAGCTGCTTCTGAAGGAGTAAAAGCTGCTTCTGAAGTAGTTGGAACTCAGTCACAGCTTATTCTAGCTCCTAGATTGCCAGTTTTGAATTGGATGTTCAAAGGTAAAGGTTTTACACCACATCATGCCACAGATGCCACATGGTCCAAGTGGATGGCTCTGATAATGCAGAAAGCTCAAATAGGAAATCTTGAAAGACCTGGTCTGGTGGAGGTGATCACAAGCTGGCCTGAAGGTGCTAGCTGTACAAAACCTCCAGAGGAGAGAGTGACTCATGCTGAGGAAGCTCCTCCTTACAGTGATCTTTCTGATGATGAAAAGAAATATGCTTTGTTCACAGACAATTCCTGTTGTCTTCTTGTCTCCATTCCTTTTCTCTTCTCTTCTGATCTTGGCTGGTTTTGCTATGCTCTGGAGAGATAATATGCTTTTGGCTGGCCTTGGATAAGTCTAACCCACTGCTTTCTCTCTCAACTCCTCTCTTTCTCTGGGACAGGGAAGTTTGGAGGGGCAGTAGAACAGCTCTCCCTGGTCTTTTTTGCCCAGGGGCATTTTTGTGTTGTTTGCTAATTATAAATGTCTGTATAATATTGTAAATCCTGTATATTTTGTACATATTCATTGCATTCCATTGTAGAGTGTAGTTTTTGCTTCTAAGTACAGCTTCATTTGCTTCTGAGTTGGTCTGGCTAAAAGTTAATGCTGGGTGGAAACTTCAACCCACCATACATCTCAATCAGCGAGAGTACCTATGCATAGTCTTCACTGCAAGAGCCTGGGTGTTTCTTAGATGCCAGTTTTCTTTCATTCCATAGGTCATTCCTAAGGACATTAGAGCTAGCACCCTAATATTATTATTTAACCAGTATAATTGTATTATTAAAAAAAACAAAACACCACCACCAAAACAGAGGAAGTTTATAGATATAAGAGATGTAACAGTGGTTTCAACACCTAAAAAAGTAGTTTTACAGTCTCCTACAGTTCAAAAACAGATGTTGGATTTTTTTCCTTGGGAGTTAATTATGCTCCTTCCATTCCAAAGCAGCATAAAAATGGCTCTGAAATTCTACTTAAAACCAAAACCCTGGAAATCATTCAATTCTATGACTTATTTCTTCCATAAGTGTTGTAAAAATAACAGAAGTGAAAAAATTCTACCATAGAATTCCACTCTTCTTAAAAGGTCTAAACAGGAAAATTCCACTTTCCAAAAATACTTTGTTTTCTGAATTATTTTTCTTGTGCAGTTTTGTCAGGCTCATGCTTTCCATGGGCATTTGTTTTGGACAAATAGGTTTTTTCCAAGAGACAAATTTCTGCACAGCATCTCCATCAGTTTAAGTGTTTTTTCTTGTTTAGAAAATGTTTGAGTTCAGTGCTTACTGGAAGCTTGGGAGAGTTTCTCTATGCTCTGCTTACCCTGTCGAGTATTTTCTTGTCCTCAGCATCCAGCACAGCTCAGAGTGAGTGAATATTGGCCTGCACAGACAGCTGGTTGATCTGGTAACACAGAATTTCATGCAGCTCTTTGTAGGGCATGAGGTGTTCTTGGGAATACTTAGCCAAGCTCAGTCCTGTGATGTTTGTGCTGTAATTGCAAAGAGCCTAAGAAAAACTCAATGTTTTCTGTATGTTTATACAGTACAGTTGTCTTCCACAATTTAATCTATGTTAATTGCATGATTTGTAGTATGGAGCCCTATTATCTTTTCCTCTTTGAAATCAAATCTCCACATATGGGGGGGGGGGGGGATTGTTAATGATTGAGTAGTATTAAGAGTTTTTGCATTCTAAGAGCAGAAAGGATTTTAAAAAGAGAGAGGTTTTGCATCACTTACAGAAAACCATTCAACTGTTATTTTCTGGAAAATTATTCTCTAGCTAAATCCTCTGGATAGAGAATCCCTTCCCACAGTTCTTGGCCATTTGGGATCTTTCTGATCACAGAATGTTTATGATAATAAAACACAACTTAAAATTTGTTTCTGATTAATCTGGGGTTTGATTTATGTGCAGATTTCAGTGTTTGGATCAAGACTTTGACTGTTATCAAGTAAGTCAGACCCTAGGGGAAGAATGTAAATATGCTCCTTCTGCAGTAATCCATGGAGAAGAAAAAGAGTACACTATTAATAGGTGCTGTGCCTTGTGTCTGTGCTGAGCAAATAACTTAAGCCTAGAGATAGGACTGTTCTTGTAGAGAGAAAGCAAATAACAGTGAGCATAAAACTAGAATAATTTTAATATTTTCTTTAAAGTGGATGGTTAGTACTTAATCAGACTTTTTCATTTATAATACCCATTTAAAATGTGCATTTATATTATATTTAATTTATCTCCTGCTTGCCTGCATTTAATGATCTAGCACTTAGTAACAGTGTGACCTAGTAGTTAGTAGCAGGAGGTAAAAGAAAAGAAGAGCAAACAAACCATGTTGTTTAAAAAGAGATTAATAAGAACCACAACTCTGCAACTGATAGTAAATTAACAAGGGATAAAATGGGGAAAAGTTTGGAGAAGTCTGTATTCATAGCTTACAAGAATATAGCTGTTTCTGAGTCATTCCTTAATCCTGTCAGAATTCTGAGACAAGCTGTGCAAAGAGGTAACCCAAGGACACTACACTTTCCCAAATCATGCTGTCAGAGTTTCTGAAAGTGGAGTTGTACACACATTAAGGACAGCAAATGCTACTGAGAGGCATCATCTCAGAAAGGGTGAGGAAAGAAGTCAGTGTATCTCTAGGAGGTCCAATACAGTATTGACAGCATGAGGATGTCTGTTGTTTGAATCACCATAAGAATGGCAACAGCGTAGCTTTAGGACTTGGGAAAGCTTTGATAGAATTGATTGGAAGTGATATTCTAGATATTCCACAAGTTAGGCTTTAATTTACTCTGGGCAGTGAGGTGTCAGTTGTTGCTAGTGATGGATTGTAGAAGGGTTGGTTTTGGATAGTTTTGTAACAGCTGTGTTTAGTCTCTGACTTAGAAGACAATGTAAACATCTTGTAATTGAAGGGAGAAACTTGGCAGAATTTGGTTGGATGTGTTAGGTTAAAATAACAAAATAATATTCTATTGTATGCCTTAATTACACACATGCCAGTAGAAAATATCCAGTTAAGATGTGATACGTGCTTTCTGATAGAGTATATAACTTTGCTGTGCAATGTAATTAACACCTTTGCCTGCTAACATCTTGGCCTGGAAGCTGTGCTCTAGGGTGATAGAACACCTACACCCATATTACAACAAATGGTGATTCTAACATGCACCCTGAGTGACTATGAAGCATAAACAACAACCTACTTGGCTTCATCCAGTTTGTGGAGATGGTGCTTGCCACCATCATTAAACGGTCGCCTTGAAGTCGTTGGTCTCTATGAGACTCGCTAGAAGCTGTTGTCCACTGGAAGGAGAACCCAGTGTCTGGAGCTTAACTATAGGCACGGAAAGTGTGGACATGCGGACGTAGAAAATAAAGAAAGAAAAATTAAAGCTACCTCTCTGGGGGAAAAAAAAAAGGAGAAGAAACTGAAGAGAAAGAAGAGCTGCGGGCTGCGGGGCAGAGGTGAGCAGTTGGGATATTTATAGGGGTTTGGAGCCTCTTTTTTGGCGAGTGGGGAATCAGATGTCAAAAGAAGAGAGGGCAATATTTGGAGTATTTTCTTAGATCTTGAAAAAAGGAGCTATAACTGTCTTCAGAATGTTTTAATTGTGGACAAAAGGGACATTTTAAGTGAAAAGTAAGACTTGGGAGGAGATACCTGTCCCTGAAGCCTTTCAGAAACTCTTTAAGCAACAAGAGAAGTCTATTAGTACCTCTGCTTTTCAGCAGATGCTCTTTTCAGCTGCTGAGCACCGCTCCTTTTTCACTAAAAGAACAGTGTATGATCCATGGATCTGGCATAAGACCAGATCTGAGTTTTGGGACTATGCTAAGAAGGAGAGTAAGATCAGAGAAATTAAGGCAATGCCTGATGCTGAACCTACCTTGGAGAAGCAAGCGAAAAACACTGATTGCCAGAAACTTTTGTGTGCCTTAAGAAATGCTGCTGTAAGTGATGTGCTGACAGCTTGCATGCATCAACATCCAGAAACTTCAGCAGCAGAGGCTGTCACAGCTTCTCCCCCAGCCTTTGATGTTTCGAACAGCGTGGGCAGCGGTATGGAATGAGGAGGAAGCAATGGCTTCTGCTCTAGCCATCTTGAGCTTCAGAGAGGTGGTGCCAGCCACAGCAGAAGGACAAGCAGGAGGCTCAAAACCATCAATTAAGCTCAGAATCGCTGCTATCACCTCCCTCTGGGACTTGCTTGTTATCTTAGGGTGATAATTTTACAACTTCTAGTGAACTTCTGAGACTTTCCATGGCTCCGATGGATGCTGCAGCCTGACCTCATGGTCCTATGAGACCCTCCGTATCACTGAGGGATCCTGCAGTTCAGCCCCAAGAGCTACCTGGAATGGGAGCTGCTGTCGATTCGGCAATGTTCTCCCCGCTCCTCGCCGCCGCCCGCCCCCGTCCCACCCCTTCTCTGTAGCTACAGTGATTTTTCTGCACCTGTCAGTTTCCCCCTTTCCCTCCTCGCCTTCTCTCTCTCTGTTATCTCTCCCTTGTCTGCGCAAGCTGTGTTCTGCTTTAAAGTAACAGTGCTAAGGTTTGTTAAGAAAAATATCCAACATTTTGTAAGTGCAAACCTTATGTGGATTATAATTTTAGCATTATTTCTGATTATAAGGGATTTTGGAGATTTGTTCTTTTGATGTTTTTAGTACTGAAGTTTTAACAGTAAGCATAATGAATAGTGAGTACTCATGATAAGTATTTAATAATTATAATAAGATATATCAAGTAATAAGTAATAAGAAATATGTTAAGCATATGGCAATTATCATATACTATTATGATTATTAATTAATTATAATACACATGGTAATTAATAATAAGATAATGGATAAATTTAGGTAGAATAAGTTATTCTGCAAGTTCAGAAATTAAGTTTTTCTTCTGGTTTGAACCTTCTTTTTTTGTGTGTGCTATAGCATTTCAACAGAGCTCTATGTAATACAGGTGAAGGTTGTGGTAAACAGGTTTTCATTTAAAAAAAATCATGCTTTAGTTAATGTAACATCTTTCATGTTTCTTTTTTAGACATTGATTTGATAACTTAATATAGTTCTTTTGATTTTTTGTATTAGCATAAGTTAGGAGTTTCGTAAAAGGATATTACAGAATAGCTGGGGGTTTTTGCTCTTTTATTTGTATTCACAATAGCTTTAAGATAAGGATTGCATATATAGAAAAAATAAAAATCAGCAGACCTACCTAACACTGATCACAATGAGTTCATGAGAAACTGAGATCAAAAGCTGATCAGAGGCTGATTGCACAAGAATGTCACCAGAAAACATCTGAATTAGGACTGAATATCATGGTTGCTTAACTGTTGTGTGATTAGGGAATATGTTCACATGGATTTATATGATAACTCACCAGTCTGTCATAGTTAAGTAATAATCTCAAATAGTTAAAGGGAAGGTCAAATGGATTATAGAACAAAAAGACATTTTAACTTTAGGTTATAGAAAACAAAAAAGGGGGAATTTAGGTATTATGTCACAAGAAAGAGTATTTAAAGCATGTTATGTTCTCAAATTTTCATCTTATATGTGGTTTTAAGTGTGATTTAACAAAAATTATTTATATTGATAATAAATTATTATTTAGTTGGGAGAAATTTGAAAGAAAAAAACAACATTAGGCCAAAGGTAGGATCAACAGGACTCAGTACCTTTCCTTAGCAAAAACAGAACATCAAATGATCAGCATGTTAGGATGAGTAAAAATGGATTATTGTGTTATGTTCAATTTTACATTGGGCAGAACCATGAATATTCAGGAAGTCATCTCTGACCCAGCGAAGGGGCCTTTTCACCCTTGCTGTCTGCCTGCAGGTATTGTCCTTATCTGTGGAGATAGAGCCTGGCCAGTCCTACCCTCATGTATCAAGGGAGGACCTTGCTGACATTAAACACTTCTATGATTTTTGACCATCTTAGAAAAAGGCAAAGGTGTAACATTAATGCCCTTGAAGCAGATTGTAAAAGACAATGCTGAAGATTGGGTTTGCTGTATTTGTAGGTCTTTGTATCTTAATCCCTGTGTACAATGTGTTCAGGATAGAACTGGTACGGTTAATCAAGTCTTCTTTACTAATAACAAAAGGGAAATAAAAGTATTGGAACTAGCAAGATCTAAGTTCTCCTTTTAGAGATCAGGCAGGTAACAAAGAAGTAAGTTCAAATCTGTGGCATGAAACTTTTCTATCTGAAAGAAGCAACTGTCCTGTTTGTGTCTTGACCTTGTAAGATAAGTGGAAAGGAATGTATGCTTGTTATTCTAGTGTAGATGGAAATCTTGTTATCTTCACCCATATATTATGCCAGTTGTGTTAGAATGAGCTAATTGGTACAGCTCTTGGAGTCCAACAAAGTGAGTTGCTAAAACAAAGCAATCTTACATCAGAAATATTAAATGATTTAGCTGCTGAACATCAGTCTGTTAGACACGCTATGTTATAGAAAAGGGCTGTTGTAGATTTCTTGTTACTTGTCCATAGACATGGATGTGAAGACTTTGGTGGCATGTGTTGTTAGCAGGGTGGATACAATCTCTTATCAAAATTGGATTGTTGATTTTAGTGATTGCTTTTGCTCTATAGTCAATTTTAACTTATTTGCTTTTATGTATGCAAAGACTGTTAGAAAGGTCAATCAAAAGTGTGGTTTTGTTAGAAAAAGGGAGATGTAGGATGTAGGAGAAGGGTTGGTTTTGGATAGCTTTGGAACAGCTGTGTTTGGTCTCTGACTTAGAAAAGAATGTAAACATCTTGTAACTGAAGGGAGAAACTTGGCAGAATTTGTTTGGATGTGTTAGAATATTGTTCTGTTATTTTAACCTATTGTATGCCTTAATTACATGCACACCTGTAGAAAATAACCAATTAAATGTGACACATGTGCCTTCTGATAGAGTATATAACTTTGCTGTGCAATGTAATAAACACCTTTGCCTGCTAACATCTTAATAATAATAATAATAATAATACAATACACCAGGTTGGAAGAGACCTTCAAGATCATCGCATCCAACCCATCAAACAATCCAACCCACCCAACAACTAGACCATACAGCCAAGCACCCCATCAAGTCTTCTCCTGAACACCTCCAGTGAAGGTGACTCCACCACCTCCACGGGTAGCCGATTCCAATGGCCAATCACTCTCTCCGTGTAGAACTTCTTCCTAACATCCAGCCTAAACCTGCCCTGGCGCAGCCTGAGACTGTGTCCTCTTGTTCTGGTGCTGGCTGCCTGGGAGAAGAGGCCAACCTCTGCCTGGCTACAACCTCCCTTCAGGTAGTTGTAGAGAGCAATAAGGTCACCCCTCAGTCTCCTCTTCTCCAGGCCAAGCAACCCCAGCTCCCTCAGCCTTTCCTCATAGGGCTTGTGTTCCAAACCCCTCACAAGCTTTGTTGCCCTTCTCTGGACACGTTCCAGCAAGTCAACATCTTTCCTAAACTGAGGGGCCCAGAACTGGACACAGTACTCAAGGTGTGGCCTAACCAGTGCAGTGTACAGGGGGAGAATGACCTCCCTGCTCCTGCTGGCCACACTGTTCCTGATGCAAGCCAGGATGCCATTGGCCTTCTTGGCTGCCTGGGCACACTGCAGCCTCATGTTCAGCCTACAATCAACCAGTACCCCCAGGTCCCTCTCTGCCTGGCCACTCTCCAGCCACTCTGACCCCAGCCTGTAGCACTGCCTGGGGTTGTTGTGGCCAATGTGCAGAACCCGGCACTTGGATGTGTTAAATCTCATGCCCTTGGACTCTGCCCATCTGTCCAGCCTGTCGAGGTCCCTCTGCAGAGCCTCTCTGCCCTCCAGCAAATCAACTGCTGCCCCCAGCTTGGTGTCATCTGCAAATTTACTGATGATGGACTCAATGCCCTCATCCAGATCATCAATAAAGATGTTGAAGAGCATGGGGCCCAGCACTGATCCCTGGGGCACACCACTAGTGACAGGCCGCCAGCTGGATGTGGTGCCATTCACCATCACTCTCTGGGCTCGGCCCTCCAGCCAGTTCCTAACCCAACGCAGTGTGCTCCTGTCCAAGCCATGGGCTGCCAGCTTGGCCAGGAGTTTGCTGTGGGGGACGGTGTCAAAGGCCTTGCTGAGGTCCAGGTAGACCACATCCACAGGCCTCCCCACATCCACCAGGCGGGTCACCTGATCATAGAAGGAGATCAGGTTGGTCAGACAGGACCTGCCCCTCCTAAATCCATGCTGGCTAGGCCTGGAAGCTGTGCTCTAGGGTGATAGAACACCTACACCCATATTACAACATTAGATTTTCAGTGGTAGATGACTTGTTCTGCTCATTATGAGTGGTAAGACACCAGCTGTTAGTATTATTGGTGCGCTCAAGGTCTTCTATGATTTTCACATTTACTTGAGAGGTTTGCTGTGTGTCACTGCTACTGTCAGCTCTTCTCCTGGAACTGTTATTCACAGCATATTAGTAAAATTATTATTTTAATGAGGACTAGTAAATAGGAATGCTTTTATAATTGCTTTCATACCTATTGACTTCTTTAGTATACTTGACTGAGTAGTTAACTGCAAAGAAAATAGAATTTTACAGATGCTCTAAAGCTCCCTTCATCAGCTGAAATGTTTTGAAGGTGAGCAATAGCATGATGTGTGTGAGAGTCAAACAGCTTAACAGTTCAGTCATTGGAGCTCAGGGTCATATTTGTCTAACCATTGCAAAATAGATCTGGTATTGTTTTATTGAGCTGAGGTTGAAAGAGGAATGAAGGAAGGAAGAATCTCAGTATCTTCTCTTTTACATCTCACTGATCTGTAAGAATCTCTGCTGGAGCAAAAAGGTGTGCTTAGGGGCATGCGGCATCATCATGGCAATGACTCATCAGATATGTGATGTGATATATTCAGTTGTCTATTCTTAGCTGTGTCACTGAATAACTGTGCATTACTACTTCATCTCAGTGTTTGTCTCCCTATTTTAAAATAGAAATACTTTCTATTAAAAAATATTCTGAAATACTTGAAAAAATGAGGTGTGTAAGGTGCAAAGTGCTAGTACAGCACTCAGTAAACTGGATCCACAGCGAGCAGTATGAAGTACTTAGAGAATCCTAATTATTTTGGAACCACAGTAAACAAATGAGTTGTCACTTTCAGTTTATATAAGTATAAAAAAAATGTGGAGGTTGGGGTTAGAAACACTCGCAGGAGCATATGCTTAACAAACTACAGTAAGCAGAACAAACCAGGGAAAGTCTAAGCAGAAGCAGAGATAACCCTGGCACCATCAGCAGATTGTATGGCTACGATCCAGGATGCAAAGAGAAGATTGTTCAAACAAGTCATTCATATATTTAATTAACTATGGCAAAGTGTTCCAGTTGTAAGGGGTTATTTTAATATTGTGCAAATGCCATACTATGTACATGCTCACCCCTGTTCTTCTGGAGATAACAGCAAAACTCCCACTGACATAAACACGAGCAAGACAGGACATTGAACATGGAAAATCTGAGGTTATATTTGGTGCCATAAAATCTTCAAATCTGTGAAAACAGTAGACTGAAGAGAGCATAAGATGTGCTATTTTAATAGAAATCCTGACAATTCATTATCCTTCTATACTCTGATGTCTTCATAAAAACATTTGGGTAACTGTTTGTTTCTTTTCCATTATTAGATGTGTGTGTGTATTTATATGAAATAGAATTAAATGTGTTTGTACCTGTGTGTGCATGAATGCACACAAATGAAGCTATGTGCTGAGGAGAAGGTCACAATGCATTTTGTCCTTGTTCTGGCTGTCAGGCTATGGCTGAACAGCAGTACTAGGAATGACAGTCCTAGCAACTGTGCACAGGCAGAGCCGTGCTGCCTCTCATGCCCTTGGAGAGGGAACAGGAGGAGACTTTGCTTTGTTTGGTGATTTTAATGGGAAAATGGAGGCAATTTGTGAATCTGTAAATCTCTGAGCAGAGGGCCACCTCTGGGTGGTGCCTCAGTGGAAGGCATGGACCCCCCCAGCAAACTCAGATGGATTTGAGGTGGATACAGGGCTAGCAAGGCTGACACTGGAAGCATGGAGAAGCTAAAGGTGCCCAGAGCAAGCCAGATCTGCTTAGTCCAGGGTGAAGTTCTGAAATGCATTGGTGCCACTCTTGCACACCCCACTGAAAGAGCACTTGCCTAGCCAGGCTTTTCTGCCATTTGTATTGTGCTGGTAGCTGCTGAGATGAGCATGCTAATAGGGCTGAAAGCCAAAATAATTAGTTTTGAATCCTAGAAGTTTTCTAACCTAGCTAGTTTCAGAGCCATTTGGAGAGTTAGAACAGAAAGGGAAGGAACACAGGACAGCAGGACCAATGCTTTTGGGAGCTGTGTGGCTCACATCAGTTACATGCTGCCATCCCCACAATGGTAATAGATGGAGCCTGGGAGCACACAGGAGAAGCTGAGAAGGTAAAGAGGAAATAGCAGCAGCCACAGGGAAGTGAGAGGCCAGGTGTTGGGCAAGGGAAGTCAAGTGCTGAATCTATTAATCTAGTGAAATACTGTCAGTATTCTAAAATATGGGTGTAATTGCCAAAATGTTGGAAAGAGTTAACCTCTACAGTTCCCTTGAATCATCAGGCTAAGTGTCAACTATATTACTTAATCCTCTAGACAAGAAAGTCTGAGATAGATCTGAAAGTCTTAGCTCTGCTTAGTTTTGTATGCCATGCCTTCCTCTGTAAGTAAGGATTCAATTGCCTAATTTGAGTTACTTAAAATTGTCAACTTTGATAAAAGCTTATTTAAAGAGGAAAGATTTTGTCATACATTCTTTACAGTTGAAAATAATCTACTGTCAGACTTTTTCCCCCCAAAGTCAGAAATAAGGAGGTTGTTTGAAGAGTGATTTAAATTTATTTTCCAAGGTGAAAGGAAAAATTTACACTTCTCCCTTAATCTGAGTGCAAAACTCTGTGAGATTTGTGAATCTGTCACTACTTTTGCATTGCTAAGACTGCTGTGTGCTTGAGATCGTCATCCACCCAAAGCAAGAATATATAGATATTGGTCCATATATATAGATATATATTTGTGTATTCATAAATTAGTTACTAATAGTAGTTTTGAAATATATATGATCGGACAAGATTTGTGTGGAAATTGACCTAAGCAAAACTATGGTATCTTTTAAAGGCAACATTCACAGTCCCTGACTCAGCCAAGGAATGAATCTGAACTTTAGTCTAAAGTTGAAATTTTCAGAATGCAGGCTCCCTCTATGCTGCTGGTGCAGTGAAAATTGTGTTCTACATCAGGTGGAACAGGTCTGTCAGGAAGGAAAGAGAGACAATCTGCCAAACCAAATTACAAAGGCTGGTTTAGAGGGTAGGGATGTGACCTGAGCAGTGAATGTCATCATACATCACAAGAAGGAGTAGCTGTCCTGCCATGAAGCTTTCTCATGTACCTTTCTTAGATGAAGACAGTGTTCACCTCTTCCAGAAACCTGGTTATCATTTGGGATGTAGGGCATAGATGTTAAAGCCAGAAAGGGACTGAATCTTGTCATGTCCTGTGAGTAAAGATTAGTTTGCTGGGCAAGAAGTCAAGGACTGCTTCCTTCTGGTGTTTTAGAAGGAAACAACTTATTCCATGCTTTAGCAATGAGCTTGGGCAGGAAGAATTTCTGCTTGGATATTTTTACACATTTTGGCTTAGTCACCAAACCAAAAAAGCAATTATTTGTACAACATCAGTCATCACCATTATAGGAAGAGATATGTCACATTTGATAAGAAACAGATCATATTTTCAGTCTTGTTCCTCAAAAGAAGAGGCAGAAAGCAAGCAGTTACTTGAAGGTATCCAGAGGTCTGGAATACTGCAACAATTACAGACAGCGAGTAAACTGCATGCAGAGTGCAAAGGGCCTGTCAAATACACAAGGGGGGTTATTGGAATGACCTGAGGAGTGGTAAGCTTATGGCACCACAGCATACTGGCTGAGCTTGGCTTGCCTAATGTAACATAAGGGGGCTGAGATGGAGAGTGATTTTCTACCTGTAAATGTATCAAGGGAATAAACACAGCAAATGGGAAAGGACTATTTAAGCAGACGGATGATGATGGCATCATGACAAATAGTCATCATCAGGCTCAAAGAAGAGCAGGGCAGAAATGAGAACAATTATCACAACATGATTGGTCATTTCTGGGATAGTCTGCTTGGTGTAGTAGTGAGGATAAGCAGATTAGTTTTGTGAGGAACCCTAAACATTTGTGAATGATCTTATGTAATGGGAATGTACATAATAGTCTGGGATTGGACTTGATGACCAAGATCTGTCTCTTATTCATTTATTTGTGCATCAGATCTTCGAATGTATGCAAAATAAATGTAAATACAATGAGCAGTTTATCAGTTCACCTTGTGACTTATCCATGGCTCATGTGTGAAACAGTCAATGAGCCAGTATAAATCAACAGATTCAGTAGCCTCCAAATAGAATCTTTTCATTCCAGTGGGTTTTTTTCAGCTACTTTTAATCTTAGTGCTGGTTTATTTGCATATTTAGGTACATATCCAGAATCTTAGTTTACTATATTCTTAAAAACCAACATTTGGCCCCATTTTCTGTAACTCAATAACTTTACTCTGTTTTTCCAGAGTCAATGCTGTCAGTTAGTCATCTTTGCAGACCCTTATTATCTGCAACTATTTACAATGCTACATTTTTTCTTTAATGGTTGGTAAGCCTAACCTTATGTAGCTCTTCCAAAAGATTATGCTAGAAATGAACACATGCTGGAATCTCCCCAGGCACAACAAATGATTGATGGTAGTCAGAAGGGCTCATCCTACAGAAAGCACTTCTGTGTTATCTGAAGACACAAAACCAGAGATTTTTCTCAAGATCAGTATGCAGTCTATATATATATATAATGATAACCCAGTTATCCTAAATTAGTTTGAGATTTATTAAATAGGAAAAAACACTAAAGATTTTCCTGGTCATTAGTAGGGGATTGCCACATATGCATTCTATTACAACTCCATTGTAAGTGACCCTGAATATTCCAGAGACAGATAATATAACTGACAAGTTTCTAACCCCAGGCAAAATTTCAGGGCCAAATCTAGAATATTTCCCTAGAAATTTTTCTCACTCATTAACCTTGTAAATTAATTAGAAATTATGGGATTTGTTCTCCTCTGTTGGGGAGAGGGGAGCTATGCAGAGTGATTGGTTTGTGTGTACATATTGGATTTTCTCCCTGTAACTTATGGTTGTTGTTGATCTAGGTTGGAATTGTATTTAGCTGGTGATCAGGCCATATAAACAATCATAATTCTGACTTCCTCCCCTTGCCATTGTAACTAACTAGATCTTTAGAAAGCTTTATTTCTATGTTTGACAAAAAACCATTAACTTTCAGTGGGCAGGCATGCTCCTTTCTGTACCATACGCTGAGCTGTTGGACAATATCTGTCTGAAGAGAACAGTGAAGCACAGTATGTGAGGACACATTGTTTATATGTATTTAAAGGTTATCACATCCTATTCACTATATGAATAGCCCCAACTGACATTTTCTGTCTCTTCTCAAGCAATGCATGTCTTGTTCATTGTGCTATGCCAAGTCAGCTGTCAGGCGCTGCATCAGGGGACCAAAAGCTATTTTCTTTCACTGGTTTGTTTGCACTTCAACTAAAAAGCTTTGAATCTTATGATTTCTTTGCAATACAGAAACTAATATACAACCAGGGACAGCAACTTTTAGCAGATGAAGAATTTCTGCAGCACGTTATTTCACATTTTAGCCACGCTGTACAGAAGAGTAAATACAAAAGGAAAGCTGCATTTGGGAAAAGGTGCTTATTTTAAAGTCTTTTGTTAGCAAACAGGGCCTGAGCTATCCAACTCTCGATAAGCTTAATTAAATTTACAAAGAAATTTAAAAGGGAAGGATGAAAGTATGTTTGGTTTTATTCTTACATTGCTGCAACAAAATACCTGCCCAACACACTTTTGCTAGACCAACTGGCAAGTCAGGCTGTGTGCACATCTCTTACTGAGGAGTGCCAGTGGTACCTAAGAGACTTGCTGTCAGTTTGGAACTGTACTATGAGCAATGTTTCAAGACAATGCAATGGAAACAAAAGTTTCACCTTAAATACACATTATAGTATTTTCTTTAAATAGCAAGAACTTCTGTTTTTCATGTAGAAGGGCCAAGCAGGACAAAGTAAGGTGTTCTAACTATCCATTGAATATCTGTTCAGCAGCTGATAGATACTAATTTAATAAAAATGCTTAATATTTCTAATGTACACAATAATAGTTTTACATTTATTTTCAAACTTATGTAGTCTTCTGTAAATAATATTGACTTTATACTAGTAAAACGCATAGTACAGATACATAGATTCTGATTCATAGGATGGTTTAGGTTGGAGGAGACCTTAATGTTCCATGGGCAGGGACATATTCCACTAGACAAGGCGGTGAAAGGCTTCATCCAACCTGGTCTTGACCACCTCCAGGAAGGAGGCATTCATGACCTCCCTGGGCAGCCTGTCACCACCCTCACTTTAAAGAATTTCATCCTAATCTCAATTCTACATCTCCCCTCTTTCAGCTCAAAGTTTTTGTCCCCTGTCCTGTCACTAGAAGCCCTATAAGTCCCTTCCCGGTTCTCTGTAGCCCCTTTCAGTTACTGGAAGGCTATTCTAAGGTCTCCCCTGCACCCTTCTCTTCAGGCTGAACAGCCCCAACTCGCCCTGCCTGTCTCCATAGGGGAAGTGGTCCAGCCCTCTGGTGCACCCTCTCTAGCAGTTCCATCTCTGATGTTCAGTATTTCTTCACTGTTCTCCCCAAATGCATTTGTATTGCTTAGAAAAGTGATTTAAGTGTTCTTATTATTTGTGGTACTAACCAAATGTTTCCTGATTTAGCTAAAAGGCTTTTTGCCTTTTCAAACCTGGAACTAAATTAATATATTTTTCTGTCCACAGCCGGAATTGAGCTCTGCATGCATAGTTGTGAGCACGCAGAATATTCTGTTTGAGTTAGAGATTCTGAGGTAGTGGCTGAATTCTTAATGTCTTTTTTTTTCATTTCAGTAACTTTAGTCCCAAATCCTTCAGAATTTGATCTATCCACCAGCTTGGCAGCTTTTAACTGTTTGTCTAATGAGAACATCAAGACTGGGCACTGTATATCAGATTGAGCAGCTACAAAATAACTGCCTTGTTCAAAAGGTGAATTTTATCTATCCATTTTTAAAGCATTTCTCTGCTAACAAAAAGGGAGTGATAGGAATCTCCTATTTTAATGAATAGGAAGGAGATGTAAGGTAACCTTAACAAAAAAAGAAAAAAAAAAGACATTGCAAAGGAACTTTGGCAAAAATCCCCCAAACCTTTTATCATAATAAGGCATGCTGCATTCAGTGCCATTAAAAGGGTTAGATGCACTTTTCAGGTGATTTTTGAAAGTTCTGTTTAGAAAAATATGCAGTGCGCCAGCAGATTAGCTGCTGAGTAAAAATCAAAGCTCTTTGTTGCAGGTGGGATAAGCCCAAACTAGAGGGGGTCTTATTAATACCTAAATTATCTTCTTTATATTTAATCTACTAAGAAGAAAAAATAGCTCAGTAGATTTAAACTTTTTAGAAAGATGTCTCTTTGAAACATTTCATTAATTGAATGTTGAGGAATTCTAAGCATACCTAAACTAATCATATGAGACAGCAAGTTCATCTCAGTCCGTGCTGGCTTTTCCAGGGGGTACAATCATTGTTTTCTCTGAGTGATGCAGAATCCTCCTAAAACATTTACAAGATCATTATTATAAAAGGTTATAGAATTGCAGTGTGCTGCTATTATTAAATTTAATTTTTAGAACACAAAAGGCTCTCATTATGTGATTCAGCTTAAGTTCTGAAAAGGTGCCTGCTCATTTCTACTTCTGAAATGGTTTCAGACAAAGCAAGTTCCTTAGAAAGAGATAGGGATGCTACATAGACACACACACACCCTGAGTTATCACCTCAGGAAAATATAAATCTTTAGACAGTTTCCTTCCTCGAGATACAAGCTGAAATGCAGTATGAAAGGAAGAAGTCACTGATGGGTCTGATTAACCAGCCTTTGAATTATCTTTTTTTAATGGTGGTGATGAAAACACATTTTGTGTAGAGTTTTTTTTTTCGACTCGGTATGCCATGAAGCTTTTTGAATCTGGGATTATGCCCACATTATTCATATTGCCCAAAAGATCAAAACAGGAACAAAGGGAAAGCTAAACTTGAATTTTCAGCATGTATTCCTGTTCTTGTAAACAAGTTACCATGGAGATAGGACCCATGTGAACTGCTGCCTTCCTCGTAGCTGCTATAGACTTTGGACCAGCAAGAAAATGTGACATGGCATTGGTGCCATTTGTGACAAAAAAAAATATTCCAAATGCTACACTTAAGCATTTCCTTGCAACACTACCAAGTGAAAGCTTAGAAATAGCTTAAAAGCATTGAATTGCTTAAAAAGCAGGTGAGAGAAGTGAGAAGCAAAGCTTTACCTGTTTCACTTTTCCAGATTCAATAATATTCTATCAGAAAAGAAGATGCAAGGTCACTCTGCCTGTCTTGCTAGCAAGATGAAAGTCTGCAAAGACAGCCTGATTGCAGTTTTAAATAGTTTTCACTAGGAAATGGTTTCAAAGAAGCTGAAGTTGTGACACAAAAAGAGTTCTTAAAAATACAGGAACAAAAATATCCTTGTCATTGATTTTATTGTTGTTGTTCTTATATTTTGAATAAAGCTACAATTGTCATGTCAGAAATAAAAGTCAGCCATCCATGGACTGAAAAGGATAGATGAAAAACTATTAATAGTATTTCCTCATCCTTTAGATTTCCAAGGTACCTCTTCTCTTGTTCAGGAAAGTATTTTGTTTACTAGCTCAGTGAATTTATTGTTAAAACCATTAATTCTGATCATTGTTATCAATAATCTTCTATCTACACAGCTGCTAATTGCTTAAAATCACATTACTCCTTTATATGCTGTAGATAAAAAAGGAAAAATATCTCCAGTGTCTCGAAGAATGGCTATGACAGAAGGTTGTGAGTGGAACCATATTGCAGGTGTCAAAAATGGGATGGATTCTAATACACTAGTTACTAGTGCAAATAAATAATGATAAAATAAAAGCTGTGACCTAGTCTCTAATTTTCCTTTTGTTACAGCAGTTTGAAGTAATTATTTCCTTTCTCAGCACCAATGGCTAAAAATGAAAACTTCTGTGATATGTCCCAGGATTTTGTTGTTTGGCTTAATAATGTATGTACTTGAAGAGGGGAATTGTGTTTTCATCTGGGCTTTTTTGGGTTAGTTTTATTTTGCAAAGGCTGTTTTCTATCCTAATGCAACTATTATCTAGTTTTCTTCCTCCTCTGACTTCTATTCCTTTTCCTGATTTAAGTCTTTTAATTTGTTCTTTTCCCCTTTGGTTCCTTTTGCTGTCTTTGTTTTATTTTATTTTATTTTCAGAGATGTTATCTATTTTAATTAGTTTGGTTCTTATCTCTTGCCATAAGTCCTGATACTAAAGCCATTGAAATCCATGGCAGCATTCCCTGATTACAGTAACAGTTGGGGCTTATTTCTTTTATTGATGGTACTTTCAGAAGTCATCAGTTCTGCTTGAACAGCTTAGGCAGTGTAACCAAATTGTCACTGTAAGATAAACCAGTAGTAAAAGGTTCTGTAACAGTCACCCAGATTTTATACTTGTATAGAATCAAGTAGATACAAATAATAGTCTGAGTCAAAGTAGTTTCTTACAACATAAAAAGATACTACATTAAAATAAAATGTGCTCATAAAGACAATTCAGTGAAAACAAAACCTCCATTTTTATATAAAAGAAAATCAGAGATTACATGAAATCCTGTTAATAATTCAAGGTAACTTGCTTTAACACTCAGTCTTACTGCCAAAGAAACTGCCTGGCCTCTATACCGACAGCTCCCCTGTGTTACCTTGCAAGCAATATTTTCCCTACCCAAAACAAAGTGGTTAAAATTATGTTCTCCCAAGCTGTATGGAAATACGCTAATTTGTAACTTTCTAAACCTAACACATTTATGCTTCAGAGATACATAATTTAGTAACCAACAGCAGACTGAATTTTGATCAGGTTTAAAACACAGGTACAATAGCCTTCAGACTTCAAATGAACTGAAAACACTCCCTTGGTAGTTTTTTAAATCTGACGTGTAAGGGGTAACTTTTTTTTTTTTTTTTTTTTTTTTTTTTCCTGAAGATTCCTTTAAAAGGTAATGAACAACTCAAAAAAGGCTGTTTATTAATGCTACTACCCAGATAGCTTGTTAATGAAGCTTTCTGTATCAGCCCAAGCACTAGCTTCCATAATGGCTTCTTGCAAAAGTCATACAAACTATTCCACTTGTCTTACATTGGTCACGTTAACAGAATGGAGGAATTGAACACATTAGAAACAAACGTCGATCTTCTCTAAGATCCTATCAACTTCATGGCTAGGAAATCAATGTAGCATTTTTAAGTCTTGGAGGAATGAGGAGGTTGCAATTCAAAATATTGGGAAGTTTTTCCATGAATGGATTAGGGGTTACTTGAAGCAGACAATTGAATAAACATCAGCCTGATGTCTAGATTTGACTAAATATGTTTTAAAGATCAAAATCATCCAAATCATGAGGTACTTTTACATGTGAAAGCTCAGACGCGGTGAATTCCATACCCCTACTAGTTGTAACATGAGAAAGGGGAGTATGTGTCATGTACTGAACAAGGTCCATTGTGAGAACTGCTCTTCAGACAAGATATTTTTACCTGAATAAGTCTGGCCAAACTGAGTGGCTGTTTGGGTCAATCTTAATTTCAGAAGCTCTATACCTAACTTCTTGCAAAGCAGTCTCTTGCTTATATATTTTTTTTTTTTTTTTTTAATCTAATATTCTCAGAAGTGCTGCAGCTGTTATGTATTTCTCCATATAAGAATATGGAATCCAAGTATAGAACAGCTTGGACTATTTAAAGTTTGACTCCCCCCTTTCCATCTACCACAGAGTGTGCTGTGGAATGCTGATCTGTCTTCTCTCTTGCATAGGTCAGTTTTATATACAAGTGAAAATAGGAACAATAAGTTTGCATGCATTTCTGTTGTTTGCATGCTTCATAATGTCAGGAGGATCAGGAATTTGTTGTGCAAGTGCATAGGCATTTCCAGCACTTACATGTGCTGAGGTGGGCAGCACATCCTCGAATTACTGATTCACTGTGTCTTGGTGATTTGAGTATCTGTCCAGGGATTTCTTTTACTAAGAAATTTATTTTATTGATAAGTTAATTTCTAAGTGGTTCCTCTCAACTCTTTTCCCTTCCCTCTTTTCCTTTTGTTTTCCCTTTCTCTTTCTTTATTTTTAAGAATGGTCTTGACTCAATCCTTCATATTAAGCAGCTACATCAGTGCCAGAATTAGCTCCTGATTGTCCTTGAGGAGGTGTTTGAATCACAGTGATAATTCCTCAGCACAGGAAGCTAGCAGAGCAATGTGCAAGCCAACGCAATGGTAGGAATTCAGGCACTACTTATTTTCTATGAAGTATGCAGTCTTAGCCCAACTTTAAACTGATGGCTGCAGTTGTTCGCTTCACAGATAATATAGGTAAGCTTCAGAGGAATCAGGGAATGTTCTTGTACCTGTAGATATGGTCAGGATTTGGCCTTAAGATCACACTCAAGATGGCCCTTTGGCTGTCTGTACAGTATCCTGCAATAACTTCGGGACCTTTTGTAGTTCACATTTCTTTCTTCTTTCTAATGTCTCTTAATGATGGCAAGAACAAAAGAAAGGGCAAATATTCTGCAGACTGATTCCTACACAAAGTGCCTGTTTTCAAGTGGGAAGCCTAAAGGTGAGCCTTAATTATCAGTCTAGACACAGCCATACTCCTGAAGGCAGATGACAACTTTCTAACTACTTGTGGTCACTGAGGAAAATATTTCATCTGTCTTTCTGTTAGAAGCAGCACTTTCCATCGCTGACATTTGTGACTTGCCACCTGACAAACCAACTATGGATAATGAAAGCAAAGAGCATAGCTTGCTTTGAAAAGCAGTTTTGCAGTAGGAAAATGCTATTCTGTGAACGCTTCCTATCAGAGAAGTTTTCAATAATGCTTTGAAAAAGCATGCAACAGAACTGAAACTGTTTAGATTAGCAGAGATGTTGAGTTTGGTGTGCTTGAGAGATTACCTCTTTCTTTGAGGTACTGTAATCAGAGATATTTGCTTTATAATCTTACGATAGAAAGAGGCAGAACAATCCTTTAGATTGTTCTTAGGATAGTCAGGTGCTAGTTCTGTGAGTCTGTGAAAATCACCTTTATTGCTCATGAGTTTTTATACAGCTGGTATTACAGATATTATTGGAAACTTATTAACAACTAAAAATTGTATGTGTTTTTTTTTTCCTCATGTTTTTTTATACTTTTTCATAAGATTCGAGTTCTCATGTTGCATTATTGACTTATTATTTTCCTCACAGAAGTTACAGGGCTCAGTGCATACAGAGGTATTCAGGTATGCCTGGTTCTTAAGCTGTCCTCTGGGGAGTTTGTTATCCAGCCTGCCCTCACTGTCTTGCTGGAAAGGCTACCGATGGAGCTGGGAGTGCAGAAGCCTAGCTAGTCCCTGCTATGCCTGTCATCCAGTTCTTTCACAACCACAGAAACCCATAAGCTGAGCACTGAGGCAACCTGGCTGGTCAGCTGCTTGCACTTCTAATTGTGTTTGGTTTAAATTCCAAATTGTAGAAAGAATGAATTTTAGTTTTACTTTATGGATGGTTCCTTTTTCTACACATTTGTGACTCTTTAACACTATTATCCAATTTCTATACACTGTAACAATAAGAAAATTGTTTGTTTAAAATCTGATAATGGAAGTTTCACATTCTTCCAGTCTCCAGACTTAGAATTCCTTTTTAAGTAAAATCAAAATTTGACATGTCTCCCTTCTGCCACTAATGAAGGCTGACATGATACATTTGCATAACCTTTAGAAATAATTTAATAAACCATAGTAGGGTTTGTTTTTTTTATTATCTTAAACAGAATGTTGTGGTGCCTGCGTACAGCAAGAGGTCTGATATGACTCAGATGCTGAATCTAAAATATTGTCTGCCTTCTAGCAGTAAATACTGAAGTACAGTGTGGTTTATGGTCAGTTATGTTCACACATACCTGACCATAAATCAGTGCCTCAAGCTTCCCTCAAGGAAAGTTGAAAGAGTGCATCTCACAAGAGGGGAAAATGCGTTTAAAATTACTGCAGCTATAAAACAAACTGACATAACCCAAAGCAACAAATATAGGAAAGGAAGTCTTCTGGGACCGCATCAGTACTCTGAGAAGATTTCCACTTTTCAGTTTTATTTTCCTGTCAGTGATCCAGTGTCATTTATAAACAGAATAAAATCTACTCATTATGTCCCCTAATATTCAAGCAGCTGCATCCCTTCTTTGGAGTAATTTTCTTGAAGAAGCAACCAAACACAGAGTTCAAAGCAAGCAATACTTGATCTTGAAAATCCTTGAGGATACTTGATCCTTGAAGATTTTTCTCTTTTGTAGTCATGTTTGCAGTTTAATCTAGCTGTATGTGCACTCTCAGTTGTGTTTCAGTAATTTGGGGGGCATGAAGGAGAAAGGTAGAGAAGCTACGAAAGTTTTGCTGAGATTAAAATGGGCTTGTAAGATCTCATTTCAGGCAAAAGAGCTGAGAGATTTATCTAGTTTCTGCTAGGACCATTTTCTTATTTGAGGCTTCTTCCTCAAAGGTTTGTACTGCTCAGATTACATTAGGATACAGCTTATTTCATTATGACTGCATCTAATTGATGGTACTCACTTAAGATTTTATCACTTGTACTGAGTCTCAGTGGCATTTAGAGAGAAGACCAGGCAATTTGGATGGAATTCAATTTTTGAATACTTGTTTTAGATCCATTTATCATTTTTTGCTGTTATCAGCTTGATGGTGTACATAACTGAAGATGGCTAAATTGTGAAGAAAGAAAGAATGTTCTCATTTATGCTAAAATGAAGCCAAAAAATTCTTAAATCACTTGATGCTAGCTCATGACCATACTTAATAGTCTAATGTGATTTTTTTTAATCATCACTGAATGTCTGAACTCTGGTAATTAAGTTTCTGTCTTGAAAATATTATATCCTAATAGGGCTGTTCTGAGCTAACACATTCTAGTAGAAGCTAAGAGGAAGAAATTTTTGTAAATAAGTTATCCTCAAAGCCAAGGACTTAGTACTACACACAAGAACTCAATGTATGTGGATCATGAGCATTTACAAACCATACCTCAGATAATGAGAATTGTCACATTACAGTGCTGGTGATTAAATAAATGATTGATATTGTATCTTAAACCCCGTCTCTGAAGCACAGGTGTTTTAGACTGTAATAAGCCACTGTCACCAAGGTGTAAAATTCTTACATACAAAGGAGAAATGGCACTGATTAAGTCAGCAGAATTATAGCTGAAGTACAGAAGCTTTTTTTGGTTATACTTATTCTGATTACTTCTTAGTGGCTCACTCTTCCACCTGAAATCTGAACTTCAAATTTCTGCATTGTTTTGGAAATGGAAGAGCTCTCTCCTACTAGACATCTTCTCATTTGACTGGATTTAACTTAAGGTATTATCCCTTGCTTTTTGTGTTATAATTAGAGTATTTTTGACGGTAAAGTTATAGAACATCAACCTCCTGAAGGGAGGTTGTAGCCAGGTGGAGGTTTGTCTGTTCTCCCAGGCAACCAGCAACAGAACAAGGGGACACAGTCTCAAGTTGTGCCATGGGAGGTTCAGGCTGGATATTAGGAAGAAGTTCTTCACAGAGAGAGTGATTTGCCATTGGAATAGGCTGCCCAGGGAGGTGGTGGAGTCGCCATCCCTGGAGATAGAATGGAATAGAATAGAATAGAATAGAATAGAATAGAATAGAATAGAATAGAATAGAATAGAATAGAATAGAATAGAATAGAATAGACCAGACCAGACCAGACCAGACCAGACCAGGTTGGACTGGATAAGGCACTTAGTGCCATATTCTAGTTGATTGGATAGGGCTGGGTGATCTTGGAGGTCTTTTACAGCCTGGTTGATTTTATGATTCTATGATTATAATATTTTTAAATTTTCCTTCCCATTTTAAATATGCTTTTCTGAAGCAGAGTCCAGTAGTGAAGGAATAACTACTTCAGGTCTATGGTCGTGTGTAGCAGCTACTAACCAAATAGATCTATTAATTAGGCATTAATCTTCTGCCATATAATAAAACATATTAATGTCTTTAGTGTACTTTGTTGCATTTTCTGAAAACACTGGTAGGGAACAAGCCTTGACTTTTCTAACTTTGTTCTTTCACACTTCATGAACCTTCAATGAGCCCAGAGAATCTGTGAGTGCCAAGTCATGTTGTGTGCCCAGGTAAAAGCACAGAGATTTACAAAACATCCACACCTGAAGTTTTACTCAGTGTTATTCCTGATTTTGCACCTTACCACTCTGGGCCACTGCCATCTGACCCCTATAAAAATTCAGCACAGCAGCTGGCCACAAGGTTTCAGGCATCCAGACTTCAGAGCTGCTGAGAGAATCTTTTCATCAGTTGGCATCTCCTGCAAATATCAATGGGTTGACTCAGACTAGGCTTGGTGAAGGCATTAGAGTTCAATAATATGTTTTCATTGCCATGACAGGCTAGTTTATATAAGATTAAGTCCATCTTTATTTGTTAAAATTCTGCCCCAAATAGAGAGACTCTCATTGATTTTTCTATTCAGCCTTTACTGTGGTTGCTAACTTCTTTCCATCTTAATTGTCATTTTAAAAAATTGGTCATGACTTCAGACAGTCCTGAGTGTAGTCTTGCTACGCTTAATAGCAAGTTGTTAAGAGTGTAATGGCTTTGGATTGTGCCTGAGCTATTCAGCAGTGAATGCAGGTAAAATATGCGGTGAAATAGCAAGCGTTGCCTGCTGCTATAATAGCTGCCCCGAGAGTGTTTCTTTCTTTTTCCAAAATGCAATGAATCACCTCAGCGCTGAGAAAAGTGAGCGAATGACACTGACCTGCATCAGGCAGAGCATAAGCACACGCTTCACAAACTTGCTCGGCTGAAATTCTACTGAAACCTGTAGAGTCCTCTGAGGGTTGGATCATGCTTTCAGGTCATCAGCTAAATTCTGGAACACCACATATGTTTCTGTGAAGGGTTTTAAAGATCTTTAGAAACAGAAAGTAGTAGTGTACTGGTTAATTTTTTAACTTAGTCTGAAGTAGGTTTTCCAAAACAGGTCATCTCAGTACATCTATTCCTGCGACTTGAGCTTGACCTCATGAGATTTGACAGTCCTTTTGAATACCCGATTTCAAGGGGGGGGGGGGGGGGGGGGGAAATTAAAAGTTGAGTTTACTCTCATGAACATTGACTGCCTTTGAAACTAGAACTCCCTTAAGGCAAGGAAAATATTTTGTTACTTTCACTGTAGCTTTACTCAATCAGCATGGAGGGAACTGCCAGACTTAACAAAGTCCTTGGCAAAAGGAATGAAACTTGCCGAATGAGATAGTAGAGGATGAAAAGGACTTGCTCTGAGCAGGCGGCAAAGATGAGAAGGATCATAAAATTGATTGAGGCTTGAAGAGACAAGAAGTTGGGAGTTCAGAGGAAAAGAAGTGTCTGAGAAAGGGACCAGAAGGAAATGAAGTTTAAATGCACCTCAGGTGTGGCAAGGTTCTAAAAGTTTAAGCTAACTGATCATGCTCCTTAGACCTAGAGGCATATTTTAGCAGCTTTGTGTTCAAGATTGCACAGCTTTAAATCACTATACAAAGAAATCACTGACCATAGGCTTTTCTGATCAGTCAGGGTTACAGCCATACCAATGATCCATCTGACAGAAAATAAATCATTTTCAAACTTGGGTCAAAGCATAAGGCATCTTCAGGTCAAGATATATTCAGCCTGATTGGAATCAGTGTAGAAGACTGAAAAATATTTCTGTTTCTTTAAAGGGTTCTAAGATTTTTTGGTGGGAATTGTCAGTTACCGAAACTTGTGGGTTCTCAAAAAAACTCCAGTTTCTCTTTCATTTGGGTCCAAAGCAGAATCTGTGAGTGAATTTGATAATTTCTTGGCTCAGCTCCATTACTGGGATATTCCAGTATGAAAAGTGTGTTTATGTGACTCTTTTTTTCGCTGTTGCTGCTTCAAAAAGAAACCATTTTATTAATATTTCACAGTATGAAAAATATTTTTTTTCTTTGATGTGATGCTAGATGGGAGGTTTGCATTGTGTTTCCCTTACAGAAGGAGTTAAATGCAAGGCAAACTGTCTCCACAAGGCACTTTTCAATTCTGCTTGACTAGGAAATTTCCAAATAAATCTGCACTGCATAGAGGCTCAGAGAGGAATGATGTGATTTGGGTGTAGTCCCACTGAAATGAGTCAGAAAGGGAAGAGGAAAGGATGTCAGTGGAGTTTAGGAGATGGGTCATGGTCCTATGGATGAGCAAGTTACAAGGCACTATTAAAAGCTTTCAAGGTGTTAGCCTATATTTAGGCTCAGCCCAGAGCCACTCAGGACTGTGAGCCCCAAGGCTTTGTTATTTCAGGAGACTTCTCTTACATGAAGAAGGTGAAACATGAAAGGATGGGGAAGACAGTAAGAACATGTCAGAGCACTGACATTGTGGCCCTGAGGAAAAAAAGTCAAGCGACTTAAAACTCTGAAGAAAAGTAAATAACAAATCTGACTCCTGACTGGATTATCTGTGTCTGATGGTAGGACTTTGCATGTTCTTTGAAAAGAAGCTGCCTTGCATCGAGGTATTTGGGAGTTTGATCTGTCTTAACAACCTTAGTGTCCTGAATCCTGGCCGTTTCCGATGAAACAGGGAAGCAGTATGAGCGAGCAATCTTTGTCAGATCTGCCACTTCCCAGCTCTGTCCTATATTCTCCCCAGACACTCTAAAAGCAGTTTTCCCTAAACACCCCCAGCACACCGACAAAGTCCCTAATGAAATCAGTTTGTCCATGTTTCTGTTGGATCATTGTCTCCTTCTGAACCACTGTCTATTGTCACAGCTTCCTTGTGGATTGCCTATAAGTACTTCTGTCTTTTTCTGGGGGTCAGTAATAAGGTGAACCAAAACCCCAATACCAAGGAATTCAGGACAAATGTATCTGCAGTTTTCAATGGGTCAATTTTGTGTGAGGGTACTTTTTGAGATGAGGTATCATCTGTGCACATCACTAACTGTATGGTCGATGAAATATTATCTTCTGTAGGATTTAAATTAGTTCCACAATTCTTTCACTCTCCAAATGCTTTTCTTCAATGTACTCATGACTTCAGAAAGATGCTGAAAATCTCTTTCTGAACTGCTCTGTAATTATTATTTACTTATTATTTACTCATCCTCACCTATTGGCCCCTTACAAACAGCAAGGTTTCTGGTGTGGTTTTCAAAGGAGTTCATTTTCTAAGAAGCACTAAAAACATATTATTTGCTTAAATTTACTCTTATTGTCTACTTTCAAATTTGAAGAATAATTTCTTTTAGGATACTAACGTCAGCTTGTCATTTCATGCTTCTTGGTTTTATCTAATTTGTTAGTTCCTTTTGTGTAGGCTTTTTCTTTCAGTCTAAGTCAGTACCTGTAATTAAAGCTGTCTTTAATTAATGAGTAATTTGTTGAATAAAAAGAGATGTTTCTGTTTTTTAAAAATACTTGCATGGTGAAGATTTCTAAAAGTAGCTTCCAAGCTATTTGCAAATAAATCATACATGTTTTATGACTCATGTAGAGAGACATGTCCAAAAGAGGTTGGGTTTGATGGCAGATTGCTTGGTTTCAAGAGTAATGCTTTGTCAAGTGTGGTGGCAGTGTTCTGAGGTGCAGAGCCTGCAATGATACCAAGTTGGAAAGTCAAATTTGCTTTCGAGAGCATACATTTGTTAAAAACAACAATCTCTCTCTCTCTGGAATGGCATGTTACCGATTTCTCTTCAGGAGAAATTTAATTTAATTCACAGTAATAATAATTTTGCTATTCCAATTGTAACAAATATGTATAAAGTAATGCAAAAACTATGAACAAAATAATTTTCCAGTTATCAGATGCATTCCCCTAGGTGAGAACTCATTCAAAGCATGTGTGGAAAATGCCACCGTTTTTACATTATGCTGGTGGGTTCTTAATTATATTGAAGGATGAAGAAGCTCCTCCAATGATTAGGAAAAGATAATGTGTGTTTCAGTGCAGCATTTGAGAAACTACACTGTCTTCCTTAGGAGTCTTGTGTTGGAAGGAAAGGGTTTTGAAGAAGAACAGGGATACTGGGAGAGGAAAGATGAAAGTTGACAAGAGATTAATTCTAAAAAGCAATGTTTTGTAGCAAATACAGTAAGGGAAGTAACCGGGTAAAATTAGAGATTATAAAGTGAGATAATTTACAAGGAGCAAAATATATCAGGGAAACTTTTTGTGGGTGAAGTGAAGATAGTAAATTTTTAGAAGCACAGCAACTAGCACAGTTGAGAGGAATAGTGTACGTTCTTCTACAGAATGGAAATCTATTATTATTTAAGGCTTTATTCCTATTAGTAGTTTTGTGGTTTGGTTTGGGTTTTTTCTGTCCTTAAACAGTTGCAATGTATTAAAAACATTACTGCTTCCCTTAAATTATATATGCATTTTCTTCTCCAGGTATTCATGACATTAACATATTAGGTGATACATTTTCTTACTGTTGACGTTCTAACTCAAAGCAAAATGAACAAACATAGAAAACGGCCAAAAAAAAGAGCTAACAACAACAACAAAAAAAAATCTATTAGTTCTTTGAATTATTGTTCTCAAATACCTGTATTCAATATTTGATTAGTTCAAGCTTTAGAATCCATTTGCTTTTATGGAAGGAGTTGGTTTGTGTATTAATGCAAGATTTATGAGAAAAATGAAGTTGAGTTTTGTAAAAAATGACTGAGTAGAGTAAGTATAGCAACTGCTTCCCAGGACATAAAATTTGCTGTAGATTTATAATTAAGCAATAGATTTATGGAAAAGGGCCAATATTTTTCCTTCTTTGTACAAATATTAAAGCTTATTGTTACCTAGAATATAGAACCCTCCAGCACTTGCATGCTGTGTTACAATTTTAACTGTAAATACAAGATAGTATCCTATTTATGAATTCCAGTCGCAAAAGCTAATTTAATTGGTGTATGCCAACTACTATTGCTTATTTCACACTTCAATAGGTAAAGATGCATTAATAATCGAAGTTTCAAACTGTAATTAACGTTAGCTTTAGGCTCCTGACAATGAAATGATTACATTTTTATGTATGTCTTGATACACAGAGTTAATCTAACCTGTGGATGAATAACGAAAGGAAGGCACATTTACTCTCTAATGCAAATCCCTGCATGTAATTATGTGTGCTCTGCAACTGCCAAGCACAAAAAAGGTAAGATACTAGCAGCAGTAAAATCTGGATGGTTGTCCCTCATTCATTTACTTCAGCCCTGTAGGTGATAACAGTGAGCTGTGCTTGATGTGTTTCACCTCTTTTGTTTCCACACTGTTACTTCACGTGTTGTTCAGTTACAGAAAAGGGCTGGTTTTCTTCATTTATATGAGTTTGAGTAAGAGGTGACAGGGTGGATGGCTGAAGAACAAAGATGGGATTTTTCCATCATGCCATCCAAGTTTGAGACACAAAGCCCTACCACTATACCTCCAGTGAGTCTTTCAGAATCCATTTTATGACCTTTCCCTTGAAGCTACAAAGTAGCCTTCCAATTACTTTTATAAGTACTTTTAATGTGGACCAGGGAGCATGCAGCTATAAATCACCAGAAAGCAGGATCTGAAAACACGACAGTGAGGCAAAGAATCTGTTTCTAAATCACTGGATCAGCAACTCTGTTTCTCTACTGTGGTGTAGTGTTGATTAAACCAAGCTGAACGTTAGTAACATGTTTTATTGCCCTTTATTGTCATTACAAGAAATAAGTAAGCTAAAAGCCAAATATTATCCTAATGCACTTTGCTACACTAAGTGTTTGTAATAAAATTACAGTGATGATGTTTATAGCAGGGCAGAAGTTTTCAGCAATAAACAAGGAAGAGGGTGAAATTGAAAGAGCAAAGCTATTGTGAGCCCTGTTGCTTTGGCAGGTCTGAAGCTGGATTGCTGGGCTCTGGAAGCCATGCAGCACTGCCGTGTGCCTGCCCCTCCTGCAGCTGCTGATGGCAACCTCATCATTTTGCATTTAAAAGTGAGAAGTGTGCAAAGCAGCTGAATGTATTTGTCAGTGAAAAATTCATTTCCTGCCACATTGTAAGCAAATACAACTGAAAAATGTTCTGATTAATTGGTACTTGTGAAAGAAATATTGCTCTTTTCAATATAAACTGGAAACCCTGTTTGGCTCTTTTAGTAGGAAGTGGGTAAAAAGTAGTTTGAGGAGCTCCATATTCTGTTAAAGGGCATTATGTTTAAGAGGGCAGTTCATATTTATTCTTTCATGCATAGTCTTTGTTCTTTTCAGTTCTTGAATGTTTTCATCTATATTCCCACTGACACCTTTTGTTCTCCCTTTAACTCCTCACCCAATCTTTGTACTCCCACAGACTTTCTCCCTTAACATTCTTTCTGTGGGGAGCAGTGGACACAAATGCTTTCATTTAGAAATTCCTTCTGGGACCTTCTCAGTTCATGACAGGAAAAAAAGGGAAAACTAAAGGGGAAGTCAAGCAGGATAATAAGCTGGGAAATTAACATATGTCCCGTGCTTCTAAATTCTCCTCACAAATGAAATGGTGCCCACCTGAAATACTGAAATGCAGCTCACAAAAGGCTGAGCAGACATTAAAAAATAAATGTCATGCTAATGTTTTGTATTTGGCTCCTTTTTAGTGAAGCAGAACTGAATAGACTAGTTTGAATCACATTATGTACATACTGTTTTATCCAGGCTTCCCAAACCAAATCATAGGTAGTTGCATCACTGCAATCTTTTAAGAATGATTTCTGAACTGCATAGTCATGCAGAAAAGTTTGGTGAAGGCAGCGTGATCCAAGTGCGATGGCTGAAGTGTCTGCATAAACTTGCAATGGACAGAAGCTGTCCTGTCTGCTGGCCTGTGCTGATGCCTGCAGCAGGCTGCTTGCAGAGCTGCGTTCTACCAGGGCTTTCCTGGTTGTCTGCTTCTCAGGAGCCCATTCTCAGTGTTTGGCCCATTTTAAAATCTGTTCTAGATATGGATTCGGTACATAAAAGCAATTAGTGCCTGATGCAGAGCTGGCCAGATTTCCTTGCTGAACTGGACAAATAGCAAAAGCTTCCTAAAGAAAGGAAATTCTCTCATCATAATTGCACCAGAGAGAATGATGGGGAGTGGTGAGGAGCTCTGAGAACAGATTGCTGAGGTGACAGTGCCTTTCCAGGAGTGCTGTATGGCCTTTCTCATCATGCAGAGGAGTCTGTGATGTTTGTCCAAGAAATCCCTATCATCTTATGTCTTGTTTGTAGTAGCTAGACCTCCTGATAAACCCCATGGTCCCCAGATCAGCACGGTCCTCTTTCAGATAGACGATACTGCACTGATTTGAGAGCCGCATCTGAGTTTCTTGAGAGCCATAGGAAATTCAAGACTAGGCCTTCCTGAACTATTGTATGAACAGATCAATACCCTGACATTTGTTTAACTGGTGGGAATCTAAGTAGATGGTATTTGGTAACATGCATCACTTTATCTTCCATTATTTACTTTTTCAGCTAAAACTACATTTCACTCTGTTTTGCAGGTTTCCAATTACATCTGATTCAAAACTCTGTTACTTTAAATAGGGTAAATTAACTGATGTTAGTACAAAAGACAACCCTTTTTCTTCCTTGTATTGGCAGGGCTGGTGTAGTACTGATCCTCTGATGAGTTATCATGATATGCAAGAATGTTCTTGCATTACAGCCCAAGCACGGTCAGAGTTAGACTGGAGAAATGAACCCATGGCACTCGAATGGATGCCATTAATAATATATTATGCCCATTTGTAATCTTGCTTTCTCCTCTTTTTCTGTGCTTCAAAGGATAAGAAAAAAAAATATGAAACAATACAAATATTATCGTGTCATGCCATACAGTTCTCAATGGATGGCATTCACAGTGTGAATGCACAGAGAGTGTTCTGTGCACTGTGTAAATATAAATCTGGTATCAATGCATCAGCTGTAGTTTATTTCTTCTTTTAAAAAGATTTTCTTTTTTCTCAAAACCTTATGGACTAAAGGTTTCTACTTCTTGTGCAAGTCAGAAAATAACTTATATATAAGAAGAAAAGTAAAGCCAGGTTTGCTGTTTCTGGTATCTTAGGGCAGCATTTGGTCTTTCTTCCAATAGCCGGTATTGAGGAACACTGTATTTGATGTATTTTTAAATGTGTACATATATATATATATATATATATATATATATATTCCAAGGTATGATATTTAAGGTTATTGCAAATAATACTTTTGTTAACTTAGGATATTTACCAGTTCATAATTAAAGAGATCTCTTCATCTCTTCATCAGTAGGAATTGGAGGAAGCACATGATACATTTGCCCAATGACAGTAGTCACATCTGCCTGTGTTTGGGAGAATTCTTCTGCCTTTGGGGCATCAATCATGTAGGAAACTCTCATTTTCCAAAGACTACTGTGTTTTGCAAGTTGCTGATTTTTGCTCATTTTGTTGAAAAACAACCTAGTTTGTGACCCAACCAGCTGCATTTCATTCAAAAAAACAAAAGAGGGATGAGGCAGGGATGGACTAAAATGTTTCTGTTTGTATATTTTCACACCCTGTCTGTATAGAGATGTTCAAGAGAAATAATAGTAATTATTTTTGTCGTTCTGATTTTGCTTCTTTGCATTTAAATAAACAAGAAAGGGCTTTTACAAATTGAATCCTGTTCTGTCAGCATGACTTGAGCCACTTTTGACCAAAATTAAACACAATTAATATGTCTATCCTTCCTGACCTGGTCATGGACTTTCATCATGTAAGGCCCATTTGCAGAACTGGATGAACTGGTTTTGATGGAGATTAAATTGATACTGAAAAATGCATTTTAAAAAGTATTTTTTAATTACAGTAATGTGTAAAGGGAAAGAGGGCATATATCCCTCAGAATAATGCTGCTACTTTCAGATCTACTCATATTTAAGAGGAAAATTTGAAGACTTGTGAAACTCAGCCTTTGTTATTGTTGTTTTGGGTTTTGGTGGTTCTTTTTGTCTGTGGGTTGTTTTTTGTTTTTTTTTTTTTTTTCCTGTTGTTTCCAAAAGAAATTGAGTAGTAATTGCCTGCTTAGTTATTCATTGCTGATGTGAAATATTTTATTTCCTGACATTTTGATGTCTCCAGATTTCAGTCCAGAACTGACAAGTGACAGATATTCCATGCCTCATTTGTACATTGAACTCCACCCCCCCCCCCCCCCAAGCATACCATTGTCTTAAAATACAAATATGGAAATCAATATACAGATGCTTTTAACAAAGAGAGCATTGTGAAGTATCTGCTGAATGAGCTTCTGTGGAATCATCTGTCACTTTACTGACAGCCATGCTTTTAACTATGATGGCATAATCTAAAGTGTTCAGTCTAAAAGTTGTGTTAGATTTATAATGCTTTAATTGCGATCTACTTTGTTACATTTTGAGCAAGTTAGACCAGATGGTATGAGGAATATATTAATTAAATTAAGGAGATATTGTAAAGAAACACGAGCCCTTTCCATCTTCAAAAAGGTTGAACATTCTTTTTCATTCTTGCATTTATATTTAATCATTCCAAATGTCATGAATAATTGCACTTCTTTAACAACACTAAATACAAACACCCTGCTTTTTTGAACTGAAGCTTGCATGGGGAGATGCTTTAAAAAAAAATAAAAATAGAGTTTATTTTGAATTAGATACTTTCCACTTTCTTTGTTTGATGAAGATATTTGCAAAATGTACTTCAAATGAAAAATAAAGGTACTCTATATAGTTCTATGAAATGCACTCATTTCATATCATGGCTAATAATAGTCAAATAATTAAAGTTGTTCAAGTGAATATTTTGTTAGTGGGAGTCGACTTTTTTAAATTCAGTATGTGATTCAGGCTCTTTATACCAAACTGTTACATCTGTGGCTGTACAATAATCAGAGCTGTTGCAATTAATTAGCACTATCTACCTGTCCTTACCCTGAGGGAAGCCTGTAGCACAGACACATTCTGGGGGATTACGTAGCTCAACTGTTTCAGGATTTCCCTAAAGTCGGCATTGTTAGCTTTAAATCCTGTTTAGAGCTCTGTGTGTGTGGATGTGTAAGTATGCTTAACTTGATGTATAGCAGTGGTCACATCAGAGTCATCAGGATGGTTTACCTCTATAGAATACTCCTGGTTTGCTATTTTTAGATCCTTCCAGCAGAATGGATCTCTGTGACCCTTTGCATCTGCAATATCTCTAAACTGGTTGCTGTTTTTCTAGTGCCACCATCCCAACACATTTTGCAGATGCCTCTTTCCCAGCTGTACTGTTATCATGAGATGTTGTACTGCTCCTTTGAGCCGGTAGCAGGAGCAAGGAGATAAGCAAGAAGATAAGGGAGAAAAGTTCCATAGTGAGCATGAGAAAGGAGTTTAATGTCAATATTTCCCCTCTTTCTTACAGTAGCTTATCTCTGTCACTGGTAAGAAAGTGCTTTTCTTTTTGTGCCCTTTCTGCATTGTTAGCAGGGGCATCTCTGGGCCTCTGTTGCTGCTTATACATACTGGCATAAAAATGTTTTTATAAATTGGATAATTCTGAACCAACTAACAAACTGGAAGGTCAAGAAGCTAAAAATGTCATTGGGAAAGAGAGAATGGAATATTTAGTGTGGTGTTTACATTTGGTTTGTGTTTATTAGACTAAATTAGCCTGTATTTGGGGGCTACAAGAGTCTTATGGCTATTTTGAGACCGGTAGCCTCTACTGTAACTTTATGTCAGCATTCCTCTTCCTAATGGCTGGAAACTAATCCTCTGGATTTTACACTTGTCTGTGTAAAATACCCAGCCCTCCAAATGCTATGTTTTTTATACTTGCACCATGGAGTATGCATTTGTTGTTTCAACTAATCAAAATGAACACGTGTGTACAGTCCAGAAAAAATACATTCCTGAGATAATAAATACTATATGCACATCATAAATCTGTCCTCTTAAAACAAACAAACAAACCAACCTAGGAAATGGCACAGAAGTTTCCAATTTTCATTATGGCTTTTAGACTATAATCATTTCAGCCTATTCTAAAGCCACAGTATGGATGATGAGCAGTTGAAATCCAATTTGAATTCATAATACTACATTTAATTTACACTACCACCTGTCAATAGGAAACAGACTGAGCCCTATCTCCTGAGATATCTGTAGGGAATGCTCATTTATAATTAACCTTTCTCTTTCTTTGTTTTCCCCCACACTAAATGTTTGTCATTGCAGTGTATTGTTTATGCTATTTCCCAATTTTGTAATAGTTCCTCACTAAAATGTAGGGTTTTGTTTAGTCTTTTCTGTGAAATATAACAGAAAATGCTTGCTGACATTTTTTTCTGTAGTTCACTATCCATTTCTTTTTCCCTTTTATCTGTGCTCACATTAACGGGTAACCCACAATAAAAGTGGAGCATCCTTGGCAAATTCTTGTAAGGCTGAGTAATATAATATTCTTCTAGGTCAGAATATCTAGTAAAAAAATGCTACTAGTGCAGCTTTGGGGGTTTTGGTGTGTTTTGGTTTGTTTTTTTTTTTAAATGATGTCACAAAGAGATGAAATGATGATGAAAGTGGTCATTGGCTCAGATTTAACCTAGTCATTATTCTCATTAGACTATAATTTTGGCTTCCTCTTTAGATGGCAACACATGATGATAGGTGACAACTGTATTGAATTCATATTATCACGCTTAACACTTTCAACTTTCATTTTCCAACAGCTGAAAGAGCAAATGCTTGTCATCTAAGATGCTCATATAAACGCTGTTCATATCTATCTATCCACATATACTGTGGATAATGCACACGTCTGGTTGTTAAAATCCAGGAGATTAAATGTAAGTTCCTCTGAATGCAAACATTTGAGATTCAGGCGGAAAGGAACATACAAAATCAAACAGGTTAATAATTTTCCCTCCATTTGGCTTTATACTTAATTCCAGAAGCAATAATGTTTTTTTCAGTGTTGGCACATCTAAGAGGATTACACTAGTTTGACAAAGCTCCTGAGTCTTTCAGAATTTTTCTTGAAAAGCCATATCCACTGATGTTTTGTCATGCATTAACATATGGCAATGAAATAAGTAGCTTCATCAATAATTTCTTACGAGTTCTGTGATGTTTTACCCTTAAGGTAAAAAAAAAAAAAAAAGGCTAAATAGAATAACTCTCTAGGGAAAATTACTTCTGATTTTCCCTATAAAGCTTGGAAAAGAAATGAAGTTCAAATGGTATACAAACTGTCTTGGCTCCTTCTCAGCCTGTACTCTGAAGCAAACTGTGTTTTGCTCCTTAGAGCATTTTCATTTGAAATGCAACATGACTTTTGTAAAGGAATGCAATTTTAATCCAGCAGCTTCTCTTTATCTTGGTGTTTGTTGGGTTTTTATTCCTTCCCCACATCAAGAAATCCTTCCAGTTGAGACTCACTGTTAAGCTAACCACTATTATAGCTCCCTGGATCTTCTCAACCTATCTTTCAGTACTGCAGCAAAAGCTCTACACAGTCCTTTTGATCTTTCAGATGTTTTGATTATGACCACTGAACATGGATTGTTGTTTTGAGATTTTAATTTTTGTTCAGCAGTGATTTTCTGTCTGTAAATTGTAATTAGTAGCTAACAAAGAGGATTTGATGGTGTCCTGTGATCTTGAGTGAGCTTTCTCTTTACCTTGTGGTAAACCCTTATGTGTGTCGTGTATAATGGTAATGACGCTTGCCCTTTGTAGTATGCAATTCTGAGAGTAAAGAGGAATGTGTCTATATTTGGCACCTGTACTATTTATTGTGTTTAGGATGATCAGGTATCCATACAACTTTACGAATTCAAAGTGGATGCATACATACTACAGAAATATTTCCACCTCAGAATCCTGCCGGTAACCAAAACGCTAGAGGAGCTACTTTCTTTCCTCTGTTCTCACACACCTATTTTGCACTCAAGAAGGAAAAAAAGGAAATGAAGTTTTACTAGAACACAGACATTAAGCCAAAAGTAAACAATTCCCCCACCTCCATGCCTCATCTAAGCTCTGGAATTTCCGTCTCTTGTGTTATTTCAATGGGCCTTGAAAACTGTAAATATTAGTACTGCAGTCTATATAATGCAAAGCAATCAGCCAAAGGCAGTGTATCCTTCAATTTTCCAATATGGGAAATTGTTTTCCCATCGGCAATTATGATAATGACATCTTTTAGGAATTGAAAAGTATAGATTTCAAAATTGTAGACTGTCTTTCTGAATATAATAGCTCTTCTACTCACATAATTGATCTTCTTACATTGAACAATGGTCATTTATCAGATACTTATCCAACTTCAGCTATTCTGAATTTTGAAAGTAATTTTGACTCGTTTATTTTTCTTCCCACTTCCTGGTACTGACTGTTGTTTGAAGGACACCTAGCCCACACTGACTTTGTTACCTATTTTCGCATGTGGCTTTCATCTTTGAAATTGATGAATGAAGCTATTATCTTCAGATGAATCCAGATTCATCTGTGGGAGTAGCTGAGCACATATTCTGTCCCCTACACATCTGCCTTCCCAAAGTTCAAAAAATGCTTCTTCCATTGAATTTGAACCAAGGCACCAATATAACAGGGCTTGCTTATGTGTGTGTGCCTTAAATCACAGCAGCCTGAAGCATTAATTGCAGTGTTAAGCTTTACAGGAAAAAGCAGAAACAAGGAAATTCAGGCAAGGTAAATGATATTTTGTGTGAAAAGAAAGGTTTGCTGTTTTACAGTACAGCCAAATACATAGCTTTAACTTCTTGACCCGCATATTAAATGCCTAGATGTGAGATTGCCATGTTTGCCAACAACTATTAGAGTTAACCTGTGAAATTAGAGTAGTTATGTATGCAGATGCATAGTTGCACTCTTGTTACAAGTATTTAGCTTATTTTCTACTACTGTTACTTCATTGTGATCTGTTAAACCTGAAAAAAAGAAAGCTGCAGCTCATGTTCAGTACATGATGGGTTTAGTTAGTACACATCTTAAAGCAGAACTCTCTTGGTGTCATGGATTGAGTTGAATCTGCTGCTACTATTCATAACATGCTGCAGTCATGCTGGCTTCAGAAATGAAAGTGCTAACTGGAACAGAATATTACAGGGCTTGAAGTTCAGCTTGCAACATGGGAGGCTTCCTGTTCTGGTTGCAGTTTCTGGGTTCCAGGTTCTTGGGTGTTGGCTCTTTCCTGCAGGCATGGCAGCAAGATGTGGGTGTGGTATAGCACTGGTTTTGGTTTTCTGTTTTATGTATTTTACTGTGCTGCTTCTGCAAATAGGCTGAGCTAAGGTAATCATGCATTGTATTATTAGATTAATTAGATTATTAGCTAAGGTAATTATGCATTGTGATTATGATATATTAAACTCTTATCTCTTATCTTAAACTCTCATCTTAACCCTGAGTTTTGTGTGTTACTTTTTCCCTCACTTTCGTGTTGGGGGAGCAGGTAGGCTAGTCCTTGTGCTAAACCATTACACTTGGCTTGACCCAGAAGGAGCCTGTTACCTCTATGAACTGATTTATAAGTAACGTATACAGATGGTTTTCTGCTGGTGGAAGAAAGAAAAACCAAATTTACTAGTGTATTTTCCTCTTGACATTCAGTATTACAGAAGAGAAGAAAGATGCCTCTTTTGTGTTGGGTAAGATCAGCACATCTGCTATGACCAATAAGTTGGTTTTCCTCAGAAATTTCTTTTACCCTGAAATATCACATTTATTATGATTAAATAAGGGACGAATTTCTCCCCTTGATATCAGCACTATCAAAGATATACCTTACAGTAGTGAGGACAGGGATCTCTGTGGGTATGTAATGGACCTAATGCATCAAAAGTAATGGTGTGAGTGATCTCACACAATTATTTCCAAGGGGTGTTGAGTCCACATGCTATCAGCGGTAGTGTGCAGATGCAACAAGAAACCTGAGACTATAATTTCCACATCCAATTCACATAATGGATATGGAAATAGAAGTAATTTCAGATAGTAGATAGATATTCCAAGCCAATAAAAAACATATATAGCTCAATTTCCTCTTCAGCACTGTAATAGAAGGTAAACAGCCATTCAGATACAGTGTGTTACTCACATTGCTCAGGACACATGCAGCGTTTTATCTTTGAAAGAATTAGAGACTGTGCAATGTTGAAGGAATCTTCCTAAACTCAAAAAGAATTCTGTCTTTTTATGCCCTGTTCTGATTTAAAATTTCACTGAGTATGTGGGGAGGAGTGCAATCTTCATTTTGATGAAATATTTTGTTTGGGGCTTTCATACTCAGTGATAGCTTACCAGTCTTCAACAGAAACAGTACAGAAGAAATGGAAAGAAGGCATCTGACTTGAACAACCAAAAAGATCTTGTTTACTGAAGTAAGCATGATCAGAGAATGTGAAGCCTTTTTTCTTAGGGATAGAAAGTATTGTCTCTGGTTTACTTGTTACTGTTGAGTGCAGTTCTATCTTTAGCTTACTACTTAGGCTGAAAATACAGTATTTTTGCCATTGTGTAATAAAGTCTTCCTCACTGCAGAAGTACACTACCTGATCTTATGGGCATTTAGTATTTTATAACTTGATCTCAGCTTCTTCATTACTTATAAATCACTGACACTTCATACTTAAACAATTAAAACAAGTAACAATTAGCTTATTATCCCCATGATCCACTGCACAATGATTGCACTGGAGAATTCATTTAACATAATAAAATGAAGAACATTAGAAATCATTTTGTGCAGAGCCAGCATTAGTTTGACAGTAAGCTTTATGGTGGGTTGAGTACCTTATTCTCTAATAAAACCAAATACATTTTCCATTATTGCAAGCCACTCACATAAATCCATCAGGGCAAATGGTGATTCTAAGTAAAGAGTAAATAGTCATTGTGGCAGAATGTTTCCTTTCAAGTTAAAAAAGCAAAACCGGTTATGTTTGGTTTTTTCTTTCTTTCCCATCTTAAGCAGGGAGAGAATTGTTTGTTAGATATAACTTCAAGTTACATTAAATAACTAACAAACTTTTAAATGTAGATCAGCATTAGTGTATCATCAACATTAACAGTATCAAAATTAGTGAAATTCATTATGAGTCAGTGATGTACATAGAAATAAGCTGAGGGTCATGAAAATGAGAACCTGGTATTGTATCAATGTCTAATTTCAAAGAGCAATTAAAGACTTTTTCTTATGTCTTCAATAGACTGAGAAACATTTAGATGAAATCTTTTCATATTTCAGCTAAATTAAGAGCAGAATCAAAGCCTGGTGAAGTGATTAATTTCAGCAGGTTTGGTGGGCAATATCTTCTCCCCTCTTGAATATAATACTCTCTCAATATTGTGTCATGGGAAACCATTAGTCAAGTGCCTTAACAAATAATGTTAACAGCCTGTAGTCACTGTCAGCTCTACTGACCTCTACCATCTACATTCTCCTAAGTGCTTTTTACTGTGTGAGATCTAATGCCTCTAATTTCTGCAGATATTATTATAGTAGCATTTTCTATATTGTCTCAGATGCTTCACTGAAATAAGTTTATCATCCCCATGTCTTTATCTCCTGTAATATTGTTTACTACTTTTCCGTACCAATGCCAATGTATTTTATTCCAGACCTGACACTTAAAAATTACTTTTTAGAGATGGTATATTTAGAGACCTTAGGAACTGGCAATTCCTTTTTAAATCTACCATTTTACTTATCCACTTCCACTGTAAGCAGAATCCGAAGTCAATAGATCTTGCAGATCCTTCCCAAAAATGTGTGCATCTTGGAATTGATTGCCTTAAATTATTTATTTAACTCTGCTAGTTGTGGAATTTATCCTCATATTACAAGGCACATGGGAAGTGTTTCTGCCAGCTCCTTCAGGGAAATAAGACCTTTGCTTCTGTTCATGTGTGCTGACCTGTTTGGGACAGAGGCTGCTGTTGTTTTACTTTCAACAGAAGTGTAGAGAATAACGCACTAAGAAAAGGTGAGTGTGTGGCTGAGCTAATATGGAGATGAAAAGAAGCTGCTACAAGAAAAATGCCAGTAGGGTTCACTGCCTTCCCTGTTGACTAGCAAGGAGTCAGAGGCTGAATTCTGATTCCATTTCAGAAAGAGTAAAACAACAGTTTAGGAGACAGTCAGGGAGGCCTTCGATGTGACATGGCAGCAGGGCTGGTTAGAATTCTATTCCAATGTATCCCTCCCTTCCTGAAAACCATTCCCAGAATGCTGGAGTGTTTGTTGTCCAGAAATTTTGTTTCAAGTATCTTACAGTCCTTCAGTATCTATTGCATTATTCTCCCCACCAGACAACTGAGTTTGAAAGCTCTACCCTACACCATCCTAATATATAAAGTGACATCATAGGTGCAGAAGTGACAATAAAAAAGAATTATAAACATGTGATCGTAATTAGTTGAGGATTTACTGTAAAGCCTGCATTAAAGTATGCTGTGGAAGGTGTTTTGAGTGATTGCATTCTAAATGTTTTAATCTTGACTAAAAATACATCAAACTATTATTCAATAAGCAAGACATTTAAATTGATTTGGTAATTGTTACTGACATCAGGACAAAAGAATAGAAATGTGGATGTTGAACGTAACAGTTTATTCTAACAGTTTGTTCCTGTTAGAATCATTATTGCAGCTTATTAGAAAAACTTAAGTTTCTCAACAATACTGGGAAGTCATAACTGGATTAAAGGGAAGTAATTCCCCTTCTCTGCCTCGTATCATTCTGCCTATTTGGAAGAAGGAATATTTAACCTCTGTGTTAGCAGTGATAATAATGGTGGGTTATACAGCACCATCTTTCAGAGGAAGCCCACAAAAAGCTGTTTCAAAATATCACAGGTAAATAATACACAATTAGTCACATTTTCTGCATGCACTGACATAGAAGAAAAAATTAATGAACCTTTCTATCAGTTAGAGGAAAAAGCTGAACAATTATTCTAGTTCTTTCTGCAATATATTAGCTGAAGAATAACTAGTATCTTTTTGGATAGGACATGGAAAATGTGTGTATTTTTTCTTGCATATTCTCCAGACTCTGCATTTCTGATGTTCTTCAAATAAATTATTTGTTGGGATAAATTACAATATTTATTGAGATATTTCCTGTTTTCTGAAAGCCTGGGGGTAATCCTGGGACTTTAATGACATAGGGTGAGCCCTGCTCTACTTTTTCCTCCCATTTCCTGACCAGGTGTTTGCTCTTTAGCAGTAAGCTGCAGATCGTTTCCCTCTCCCATTTATCGGTCCAGTTTTAGAGAACTACTCATCAGTAAACTCTCAATGGCGTTGTATCCTACACCTTGGATTCCTGATCTGTTTTGCTTTTAGATGAAACAGTAATGTTTGTTTTCCTTTGGGCAATGACAGTAATAGGAACTGGTTATGAGTCTTTTCAAAACAGAAGCCATTTGGGGTGGGATTTTTTGTTGTTTTGTATGTTTGGGGTTTTTTTAATTATAAAAAGAAAACATAGAAACCAGGAGAACACTTTTCATGTCTTTCTTCTAAATACTAATCCTTCTTTGCCCATGGAAAAACTCAGCTCTGAAGAATCATAACCAGTCCATCTTTCTTTATCAGAGTATCTCTCTGCATAATTCCAGGAAAATAATTCTATCTCTGGTCCAATCAAAAATAACTGCAAATCCTTCATTGTTTACTGATCTTTACCCCTTCTACATATGTGTGGATCTTCATTTAGTCATCTGCTGAAAACTGAACTTCTGAAATTATCAGGAAAAAAGGCATGCTTGATTTTATTTTTTAATTTGCTTTTGCTAAAATTTGAATAGTTTATTAGATACTTCTCCATTTTGTGGAATAAAATTTCAATTTGCTGGTAGATATTGTTTGTGGTTATGCATCATGTAAACAGCTTCAAATGTTCTCATTACAGAGACCATTGTATCTACTATTTTATAAATCTCCAGTTCCTCAAGTAATAAGTTGTGAGGTCTTCATATTTGTCTTTGAGGAGTCATAGCATAGATTATTCTTTCATATGTCTTGGTTCCATAGAATTTTATCATGTCCTTCTGCATACACATAGAACTAACCATAACTATGGAAGAGACTGTGCACAATTAGACCAAATGTCCATATGGCCAAGACCAGTACTTGTAAGCGGTACCTGTGTCTAAGTCTTATACTTTGGTTGTTGCCAACAACTGTGGTTTGGGAAGAGCATGAGCAGAGGGCACGCATGTGCCTGTAGATGTTCTCTCCAGAAGCAGTCCAAACTCCTGCCCTCCCATCGAAGATGCTTTGTTTTTCCTCAAAGAAAATTTGGACAACTTCCCTAAAGAATTAGCTGGTTACAGGAAATACCTGAAATGATCTCTTTAGATTGAATTGTACTTTGAACTGTGACATTTCTGCCTTCCAATACACGTCGAGCTTTAATGAACAATTATAGCTTCCCTCTGAAATATTTCTAGGGTTTGGAGTTAATAGGTGTATACGACTGTCAGCAGATGAGTTCTGTTAGCACCATTTTCACCAAGGAAGCTGCTTTTAATTCTTCATTGATTTGAAGTATCTGAAAGGTTTTATCCTCCTTGGCTCATTGCAGCAATAGAGATTCCAGGAACACATTTGTCATCAGTTTGTATTATGGTTTTGTGAATAATGTGGATGAATGAGCAGCAGATCAGGTCCTTGAATTAGGTTTTTAGTCTGAATGTACATATAACTGCATTAACAAACTCAGTAATCTGCATTGAACCTTCTCATTTCTCTAGTGTGTTACATATTTTACTGAAAACTTCATGTTTTTGTATTTGCCTTGCAAAAGTGGTGATTGAGCGTGGTCTGACAAACCCAGTTCTATATACCATCCTGTCTTCATGTAGTCATAGGTAATATTTGAAAAAAAGACTCTGATTTCCAAGCAGAAGGTGCTCATTAGAAACAATTGAAATAATTGTAATACTGTATTATTTGGTGGTGAAATACAGAAGTCACATTCGATACAGACAGTATAATCATTTTTTCTGCAGAATGTTTATCAAGACAAGCAGACCAATCACATAATTTCTTCTTTTATCTGTTTCTGATAATAATATTTCCTCATTGAACTCCAAAAAAAGCTCACAAAATAGCTAGAAAGGACAATTTTCTGAGAGTCCATTTCATCCCATTGTCCAGATTGTAAATAAGGACATTAAACAGTATTGGTAGTATCGTCTGTGAATGACACCAGTCATCCATTGCATTTTCTGCCAGCAACCAAAATCTGACCCTTCCAGCCTGATAGTTCAGCCAATTTTCATCCATTTATCCCTTATTTATCCAATCCATATTTTGGCAATGTAGCTGCAGAGAGTCTCTCAGACACTTTTGTCAAAAGCCCTGGTGAAGTCAGTCTGCATAACATCCACTGTCCTCTCCTTGACTACCGTGTTTTTCAGGTTTACTGGTCCTGATTACTCCTTGGGTCAACTGTCCAGCTTGTGTCACCTCTCTCTTCCCTGTCACCTGTTATATAGTTCTGAATATTTAAAAAATAAGAGCAATATTTTAAACTTTTTAGACTACACAGTACTGTAGTAGGGTGGGGCTTAGTATGACTTCTCTGCTTCATGCTTCAGCAATACATAGTTTAGCAAGGATCAAATAATGTATAACAGCATTATACAAAATTAATGTAATAAAACCTTGGAGCAAATTGTCCTGCCTATGTACAATTAAGAAGCAGCAGCCTTCAGAATGCTAATGCTGTTGGAGATCAGGGATGTGTAAATGGGTTGTTAAGCTTTACCTAAAATTGCCTGTGAGTCTTAAAAAAACCCAACACAACAAACTCACCAAAACCTACACGTTTAATCAGATTTAAACAGGAATAAGAGATATAAAAAAGGATGATAAAGCTAGCTATGGAAATTATCATATTTCTTAGATGATTAAATTGAATTTTATTTATTCATTAAAGTTGGTGAAATGTGGTTGATGTAAATCTTTATGATTGTCTTTACTAATGCTGTCCATCTCATTTTCAAAGAAATTTTGAGGGAAACATGTTTCGTAATATCTTCTTAACCAGTGAAGCTTTCTTACGCATTTTAAGTCAGTCATGCAGCAACCCAAGCAAATCCAGTGCACTTAAATGCCAACATACAGGGTTTTTTCAGATCAGAAATATTTCTTCTGTCTTTTTAAAAAACTATATATTATTAAAGCAATATAAGCAAAAATATGCTTGTAAAGTTATATATTGACCTCCTAAACAACTGAAAATGTTTGTGTTCTGTTAAATATTCGAACTGAACAATCCAGTATAATTTGTCTTTGTGGATGCTCTTCAGCTGGAAATAGTAAATAGTAAGCTGCCTCAGCATCTTTCTCTAGTTTTTAAAATGCTGTGTTCATATTGGGACATTACAAAGGTAATACAAAATGTTTCAAATGGTACTTTGAAGCTGGTATTTCTGTTAAGCATGATTTTTTGATTATCCTTACCAAAAAAAAATGTTAAAGTACTCTCTCAGAGGCAAAGACCGGTTGTGCTTCCCTACATTTAATGAAGTTTAAATGATAAGCCTTGAGAAACCCTTGCTCTTCCAGCTCAGTACAGTGTTGACCTGCACTTAGAGCTTTGCAGGGTACAGTAGCTTCGTCTGACCAGAGTTTATATTATTTAACTCAGGGGACACAGAAAAAGGGATGTGAAGGAGCAGAATTCTTTTTGCTTTGATTCTTTTCCTCCTCTCCACTCTGTGAACACAGTGTGATAAAAAGATTATTCTACTCAAGACTGAAGTAGGAGTTACTTTTCATGACCACATAGCATGAAAAGTTTTTCCAGTGCTACAGACTTTTAATATTGCCAGTGACAATGTTAAGTCAGTGGATACTGGCTGTAGCCAAGCATAAAGCAAGAGTTTGATGTGTCAAGATGTCCAGAGTAACTCCATACGTGTGGATAAAGTGTCAATAAAGTTCTGTTAGAATTTTAGATTAGGAAAATCTATCTGCTTTTGGAAATCCTTTGCAGATGATCTAGGGGAAAGATATGATGCAATTTTAAGTACTGTAATTTCTTATGAAAGTATGGGGTAAACCATGAGGGATGGGATGCAACCAAGAAGCTGATTTGGGTACAACTGCAGGGCTACCAAGATGATGACTTTCATAATTACTTTCTACAATGATACAATACAATACAATACAATACACCAGGTTGGAAGAGACCTTCAAGATCATTGCGTCCAACCCATCAAACAATCCAACCCACCCAACAACTAGACCATACAGCCAAGCACCCCATCAAGTCTTCTCCTGAACACCTCCTGTGAAGGTGACTCCACCACCTCCACGGGCAGGCGATTCCAATGGGCAATCACTCTCTCCGTGTAGAACTTCTTCCTAACATCCAGCCTAAACCTGCCCTGGCGCAGCCTGAGACTGTGTCCTCTTGTTCTGGTGCTGGATGCCTGGGAGAAGAGGCCAACCTCTGCCTGGCTACAACCTCCCTTCAGGTAGTTGTAGAGAGCAATAAGGTCACCCCTCAGTCTCCTCTTCTCCAGGCTAAGCAACCCCAGCTCCCTCAGCCTTTCCTCATAGGGCTTGTGTTCCAAACCCCTCACCAGCTTTGTTGCCCTTCTCTGGACACGTTCCAGCAAGTCAACATCCTTCCTAAACTGAGGGGCCCAGAACTGGACACAGTACTCAAGGTGCGGCCTAACCAGTGCAGTGTACAGGGGCACAATGACCTCCCTGCTCCTGCTGGCCACACTGTTCCTGATGCAAGCCAGGATGCCATTAGCCTTCTTGGCTGCCTGGGCACACTGCAGGCTCATGTTCAGCCTACAATCAACCAGTACCCCCAGGTCCCTCTCTGCCTGGCCACTCTCCAGCCACTCTGACCCCAGCCTGTAGCACTGCCTGGGGTTGTTGTGGCCAATGTGCAGAATCCGGCACTTGGATGTGTTCAATCTCATGCCATTGGACTCTGCCCATCTGTCCAGCCTGTCGAGGTCCCTCTGCAAAGCCTCTCTGCCCTCCAGCAAATCAACTGCTGCCCCCAGCTTGGTGTCATCTGCAAATTTACTGATGATGGACTCAATGCCCTCATCCAGATCATCAATAAAGATGTTGAAGAGCATGGGGCCCAGTACTGATCCCTGGGGCACACCACTAGTGACAGGCCGCCAGCTGGATGTGGTGCCATTCACCATTACTCTCTGGGCTCTGATCAAGCAATTGAAGCTATAAAAGCTTCCTTTGATATATCTAATGCAATGTTCTTGGCATAAAAATGAGAGTAAGATATTTTCATTTACCCTGTGAAGCCACAAGATACTGCAGAACCATAATAAAAATGTTAGTCCTGTAAAAGCACATCACAACAGTTTAATTTGATAATATGTATATGAGCTTGTTCCTCCTTTTATCAATCCTATACTGTTTTGATGATTTCTCAAACACAACTATATAATAATTGTATGTCTGGAATGGTTGAAAGCATGCGACAAATATAATATATTTTGGGCAATCTATGGAATAATTGTATACGGCCATATGTAATTGGTTAAATGTTCTACAAAGTACACACAACATAAGCAAGCAGACATCTTTAATTCAATAAAAACACTACCCTGCTGATATTCCTCTTTTCCCGTGAATTTTAGGAGTTCATTTTTATTGTGAATGCTTTTTCCTCTCAGGGATAGATGTAGAACTAGAAGCACTGGATATCATGCTGTACAGATAGCCCAACTCTGGAAGCAGAGCTCTTCCCCCAACACATTGTGCCTGTTTTGTGGGACTATACCTCTGCTGTGCCTAGATCAGAGGTGCAGTGTCTTGAAATGTTCTGTACCTCTACTTACTAATTCAGGAAACTCTGTGGTGTACGGCATTGCTGAGTGTCACCTATGGACGCCAGGGTTCAGTGAGTTAATTTGCATAGTGTCTGCCTCCATTCCCTACAACCATCTGAGCAGTGGAGAATTAACTGACTGAGAATTCTTGTAGCTTCAGTGTGTTTCAGAAGGATCAAAATCAGAATTTGTCAATAACCAGGAACTATCACTTAAAATTAAATTAAGTCTGTTCCTACTTTGTGAAGGCAAGCCTTATATTCACAGTCTTGATCTGGGGAGAAAGCAAAATGCAAAATCTGACATGACTTTAGCATGAGTGTCAATGCATGCCTGTGTAGCATAGATGGAATTTGGTATGTGAAAGTAATGGGATGCCAATTAAAGCAGCTGTCCACCCAAGTACTCCACCTCATCTTCCTTGTAGAAGACAAAGCTGATGTACAGAGTGAGAATATGGGAAGTTTCGGTTTCCAGCTAGCACAGGAACATTTTGGAAGAGCACTTCTTTATTTCTTCCTCAGTAAAATGAGAATTGCCATTTATCTTTTATGAGAATTGTGAAGATAAATTCACTCAAGGTTTTAGGTGCTTGGAAATTTTGTGTAAATACCCTGGGTAAAAATCATTGAAACCAATCTATTAGGACATACTTAACAATAGCTTACAATGGATAATTATCTGTTGCTTCACTGCTACTGGGCAATTACATTGCCAGTAAACTAAATGAGTCCATCTGTGGGTTATGTGTCTCTAGGATATTCAGTTAAATGCGTAACAGTATATTTTCACTCATGTGAAGCAGAAATACCTAGTGGTTAAAAGACTGAATAATGAATTTAGAGGTGTGGTGCAGATGCAGCTCATTGCATAACTTTCATCATACCATCTTGTCTCCCTCTAGCTGAGGCTCTGAGTGAGTTAAACACTGTGATCTTGAGTACACACTTTGTGATTAACAGAAAGAGAATTAGCATTGCCTCCTTGTAGATGAATGCTTTAGATTATTTTGTGCGTATCTGTAACCTAGTTGAGCAATCAGCATGTGATGCAGAGCTTTATGCAGCAGGAAGAAGTGGGTGCTATATCAGCATTCTGAAGAAGAAAACCTGAAATCCTTTTAATTTGCCTTAAAATTTTCAGAAGTGGGTACTTATCTGCTTAGTTGCATAACCCAAAGCTGAGACTTCAAAATGTTTAGTACGGCTTAAATGTGCATCAGTGTAGAGGTAATTAAAGCAGTCAGAAGAAAATTTCTGACAAGCTGACATTTTCAAAACAAATAAAGATTCTCCAGATATTTATAACTTTATGTCAATGACAATTTATAGTCCATGTCATATTACAAGATTTAATTTGTTTTTGTTGTCATACTATATTAGCTTGAAAAGACTTAATATTTCAGCAGCTGCTCCATTGCTCCAATCAGTACTGAGAAAACATTCACTACGGAGTGTAAGCAATATGCCAAGCATGTCCTTTGGATTACTTGCTGCTCACCCCTAGGTGAGGATCTTTCTTGTGCACAAAGTTAGCTTCTGGAAGTAACAGAACACCTGCCAGTGAAATTTGGAGGAACAGTGCAGGAAGCCTGCAGCTTTGGTTGCCGCCTGCAGTTGTATCTAGTAATGACCTATGGCCCTACTGACTGCTGAATTGTGGTGTGTATTGTTAGCTGTATCCTTCTGTTCTGAATAATTAAAAGGGCAGAACTTGTCCCTCTCAGGAAAAAAAAAATAAATTCCTAAAGCACCAGGAATCAATCCTGAATCATGGTCTTGAAAGAGCAGATCATAGAGATCATTCTGGTTTTTATCCACTAGGCTTCTGTATGCCCACCCTGACAATGGTACACACTGTAGACTTCATTGGAAATTCTTTCTGGTGTCAAGAATTGGCAGACAGTAATACTGCTGTCTGTACCTTGCTTCTAATATATATTTGTGTGAGAGTTACTCAGTAAAACTGATGCTTTGGGGTCAGATTTATTCATTTTTTTAAAATCTATCCTGATCATTACAGATTTCTTAATTATTTAGAAAGCTTAATTAGAATATATTTAATTTTGAGTTCTAATTTAGATGCTCTTGTGATGGTTATGAAATATTCTATTATGTCGAACAACTGCAACATGTAGCATTCCAGGATAAGAATATGGCAATAAATGTTATAGGAAAGATCTGATTGTGATAGCATTGCTAAGCCTTTGCTTTTTTCAGCCCTCTAATTATCAAGATTCTGCAGCAGTACTGAAAATATGACACCACCACTTGGATTGATAAATCGGAAATGACACAATTCAGAGCAGTGCTTTGAACCTGTACCAGAGGTTAAAACTATTAACAGTGAAGTAGCTTACTGAAATTAGACTCTACTTGAAGTAAATTGATGTCATTGATTTGTATGACAGGCTATAGTGCTCAGCCTTTAGTGAGAGTCTCTATGTTAAGCAGAGGGTACTGTCACCTTCGTATATTTGAAGACTGTCCCAGACCATTCCCACTGTTAAATTTCAATTAAACAAATTTGGTTGGAAAAAATGTTCTATATGTCTTTTATCTACCCTGAGCTACTGGCAAAACAAACTGGCTTTTCCATATTTGGCATTTATTAATAATATTTTGAATACCACTGTGTTTTTTAAGCCAAGTGTGGTGGAATTCTCATGTGGGATTATTAAATGAGTCGATTTGCATTCTAATGAGAACAAATGTTTGGGATTGCATTGTTAAAATGCTAAAACGGTGTGTGTATAATTATTTTGCAGCTTACATTCGCAGAACTCATTTCCCCAAACTCTTTTTTTTAAATAACTAAAGAGACAGAGCATACTGACGGCTGGAGGGGAGGTGATTAGGGTAATTTAAACTGTTCACAAATGACTTTGCTACTGAATGAAAGCATTTCTTTGGCTTTTCTGTGCTCCTTTCATTATCTGCAAGCAGCTGCAGTGTTAAGTCCCATAAGAAGTCTCACCAAGCTCTCTTTCCTTGTACAATTTCTCATTTGTATTGATTAATCATTTTGTAATTCCATTCTAGGTTGCCTTGCTCATCTTTAAGGCATGTGCTGCTTTTTCTTTGCTTTGTCTATCCTGTAACGGTTATGTTGTCTCTTCTAATACCTTAGCTTTATCACTGCAAGTCAAGCTTTAAAACATTAATCCCTTCATGCTTTAATTTCATATTCTATTACCAGAATGAATGCAAATACTGTTTCCTTTTTGCTCCTTTTTAATCATCTTCACTACAGCTTTTGCAAATGGTCCAAGAATAAAGTAAGCTTTTTATTACAGAGTCAAAGATTTGTTCAGCTACTCTTTTCATATTTTTTTTCCACAACTATTGCCAAACAAGAATTGTTTACTGCAGGCTTCTGAGGTGTTCTGCTGCCTTTCTATTCCCCATCTCGTGCACAGCAAAGCAGCATTATTTAGAATACTGCCTTCCAAAGAAAAGCTGTGTGTTGCTCAGGGCAAATTACCATCAGATGCTGCAGGCAGATTTTAATAACGCCTTGTCTTCCCCGCCCCGACTGTGTTGTCTTGGCGTAAGCAATTGTGATTGTGAGGTGTGGGTAGGGGCTGCTCTTTGACTTGCTGTGTGAACCACCAGGCACCACTCTGGCATTGTAAACTTATGTAAAATTTATAGAGAGAGACCTTAGCAGCTCTGTAGTTAAGCTCAAGTTACACTCTTCAAGCAGGTTTTAAATTCCCGAGATTGACACAAACTTTTTTCAAAGATCCCATCAGAAAACTTGTACTATTGTCAATAGGAAGAATACATGTGGAAGTTTCTAGCTAAAAAAACATCCATACAGTCTGGCTACAGTTCAGAATTTTGAGTAATTCAGAGTCCTCTATGCAGCTTTTCTTTTTTTTTTTTTTCTTCTTTCTTTTTCTTTAGGTCTTGACCCTTGGTAATTGTGGCAATTGAAGCACCCTGTTTTCTTTAAGAGCATAATTCTAGTGTTCACAGAATCACAGAATTTTAGGGGCTGGAAGGGACCTCGAAAGGTCATCTAGTCCAACCCCCCTGCCAGAGCAGTGTTGTCTGAGTGAATATTCCTGTTCTCATTAGCAGTAGCATCTTTTGCCAAAAACCCCCAAATCTCTAATTCTCAAAGCAAGAGGCTCTACTGCCTCTTTTGCTGGAGACTTGAGAATATACCCGACATACATCTTCCATTGTGCATGATCTGTTTTTCTGTGCAGTCGAAAACAGACACAAGGTTAAGGTATGCTAGTCCTCCTTTCTAACAATATCTCCCCCAACACAGACTTTCTGTTGCGGAAGTCTGGTCTTTTTCAGCACAGATAGTGAACTTCTGAAGAGAATTCAAGCAAAATAGTGTTATCTCAGTGTAGCTTCATGGACATTGGAGCCTTCAGAAATATTTTGGGTTTCCTCATTACAATTTGCCCTCCATTTTCAGCCACCCACAGTGTACGTGCTGAATCTTCATGTGCCAGTCACACCTTTATGTTTACAGAAACAGACAATGTGCTTTTAGGAACTTAGGAAGAAAAATATGAATGTGTCTTCTAAATTATGGAAGATCTAACTGGATTTTGTGTGTTCTTATGGTAACATGATAAAGCCATTAATCATTATTAAATCTCAATGCTAATCAACATGTATTTACAGCTTAATTAAGAACTGTGCTCTCTAAAACTGCCAGTTAATTAGCAGAAGCACAAACACCTCTCCACCCACAATCTGTTAAATCATCAGTTATCATGACCTTTTATTCTTTCTCTATCTTCACAATATCCTTTAAAATATAGTATGCGCCAAGCTTTCCTTAGAGGCTTTCAAGTTCAGGTATGCGTCAAAAGCATTACCAAGAAGATATGCATGCATCAGAAGAGTTGTTCAGAAGCTCCTGGTTTGTGATGTTTATTAGCAATTAGTTTACTTTTACACCCCCAGTGTTTTGAGCTGGGGCAATGCTGTTGTCCAGCAGAGGATAAAGCACAGCATTGATGGTAGAAGGTTTCACCCCATTTATTTCAGCAGGCTCTAGTTTAATTACGGCTACTCAGAAATTAATGTTCTCTTACCTGTTCTTCTATTCTGTACTCAGCAAAGCAAGAACTGGCAGACAATATGCTACATTTGATATTTGATTTTTTTTTAACTACAGCAAAATTTAGAGCACTCATGCTCTCCTCAGTCCACTCACTAAGACCCTGCATCTGCCTGCCCGTGTAAACAATTGTGCCTCTGCTTCAGACAACGCATGCTGCTCAAGAGCAATGTGTCATCTAGAGGAGAAGTCAAAAAGCATTTATATTTAATATTTTGCAAATGTTACACCTGGCACTAAATTGGCATTTATGGAATGTTTAGGTGTTTAATATGCTCGGCAGCTGCTGGACATTTCCTTCTAGAAGGTTCCTTCTGGAGCCTTGGCAGCTTGAATCCCTCCTGCTGGCTGAGGGAAGTCAGAGGATCACAGAGCTGTTTAGGCTGGAGAAGGCTTTTAAGATCAGTAAATCTTGGTTTATGTTTACATGAATTGCATTTAATGTTACCTTGCAGCAGTCACTAATGTTGTTCCATTAAGTGTTGATCCAGTCAGAGAGGAGCTTCTCTTTTGCAGACCTACCAACCACACCCCTTCTAATGCACCCCAGGATGCCATTGACTCTCTTGGCCACAAGGGCACGTTGCTGGCTCATGGTCATCCTTCTGTCCACCAGGACCCTCATGTCCCTTTCCCCTATGCCGCTCTCCCAACAGATCAGCCTTCTGGAAGGCTATACTTCAGCAGTAAAAATAAAGGAGATGATCTGTTAGAATGCACAGTAAATACTAATGCTATTATAGCTTTAAGAGTGTTATTTATCTGTATGAAGAACAATTCAAGATTATTTTCCCCACTATCATTAAACTGTATATTACGTGAGCTGAATAGTGAAGTTAAATTAGAAAATATGCTCTGACAATATCCAGATGCCTAGAATTATGATTTTTCATGGCCAATTTGAAGTCAATGATACAAGGATTATTTCATAAAATACTAAATAAATCTCCAGCATCCTAGTTGCAGGCACATTTTGCCAGTGCCACACAATGATCTCTTCATGACAGTAACTGATATAGTTTGAGTTCACATGTGGGCTAACTGAAACATAGGGAAGGAAGCAAAACAAATTGTTTTGTTTAATAACTGGTAGTGCAAAGTCAGCACCAGAAACTGCTTTCCTAACATGCAGACTGCTTAGGAGCACTTGAATCTATGTGAAGACTAGACTATGCTTCTGCAAGTGGAACTCTGCCAGGATATGAAAATAATGCAGATCTGTAAACCCAAATTAGAACTTTATTTATGGTGCTTTGGAAAACACTCCAACCAATCTTTACAGGCCTTGGCAGTATTCGGTGACAAAGTCCACATTGGGAGGTCATGCATGGTAATAAATTAATGTGCAGAGTGAAAAGCAGTGTCTTGGACATGGTATTTACACTAATATGTGTTGTGCAGAAATTACATCCTGTACAAATTCTAGCCTGGTTTCCTAAGTGAAATATTCAGATTGGGAAGGCTTTATGTGTCATTCTGGAGCACATCTTCTATCTTCCTTTCAGATGAAAGGCATCCTGTTTGTGCACTCTGTCCTCTTATTGTACTGTGGTTCATATAATATTCCAGACTTAATTGTGAAATGTGCGTTTAAAACAGATAAATCAAACTCCTGACCCAAAATAGATTCCTAATGTAGGCTCTCCCAGAGATGATTTTTCTACACCACTACTGAAAGTCAGGGTGTGTTGCTTATTCTAATTGCTTTTCATTATGGGGGACACAGCTCATTACATTTAGACCCAAAAGCATGGACAGGTTTGTTGGGGGTGAAAAGAGCTCACTATTGTCATTAAAATTTAATTTTATTAGATATGTGGAATCATAACACTGAGGTTATTCAGAAAGTCCTCTGTGTTACATTAAATGGGAATAAATCCCAGTATAATTTTCAAGCTACCTGCAGTGAGTGTGTGCCCCCTATTTGAGCACTGTCAGGTGGAGAGGTATCAGCAGATGCTAAACCTGTCAGAATAGTTAGAGTGCCTCAGATCTACCACAGATGTAATGAAACAAGCTGATCTAAAGTTCAGATATGTCAGTAAGTATAAGGTGGAATTTTTTTGCCCACCATATATACAGGTAGAAAAGATATAACTGTTAATTTAAATTCAGAATAGAAGATAAACACAAGCTCTATTGAACAAAATATTAGTGAGAGTTATCTTGATAAATTGTCAGTTTCATGAAGCCAAAGAGAAATATTGATGAACTGAAGTTCCAATGCAGATGTGTCTGAGAGAAAGTGGAAAAAAAATATTATGAAACTCCATAGTAACATCGATGTTGTTTTTCAAACTCTAGCTCCTATTAATATCTTTTGTTGTGTGTAAGTATGTTGATAGTCTCATGAACATCTGTCAAGAGAGGAATCACTCCTGTCATTTTAATCCCAAGTCCTGGCTGCACAAATGTGGGGGTATGTCTTGAGTTGTGAGGATATTCTCTCCTTTCACTTCTTTGAAGGAAAGTGTCCCTTTCTCATCTCAGAATGCCCTGCTTGCTTGCATGAGATCTCTGATCAGTGTTGTTCTCTCCATTCCAAGTGATGAAGCTGTTTAAATTTCTGTTTCTCTTATGCTTATCTGACTGAAAATTCAAGGTTATTTAATTTATCACCCTACCTTATCCCTGACAGAAAGAGGTGGAATCTTAGTTTGCACATAAATAGGAAAGGGCAGTTATAAAACTTTGGTTTATCAATACAAAATGGTACCAACCTGGCAAAACATTAGCCTTTAATTTTTATTTTTTTATTTTTTTCTTTTTCCATTCATGGTAGGAAGAAATGAAGGGGTCAAAGAATGAAACCAATTGCAGACTGCGGTGGGTTTTTTTCCTAAGGCCTTTTCCTAAGGCGGTTGTTCTGAACACCATCTTTTTCTGAATATGCATTACATTCATTTTGGATTATTTAATTTAACTTCTTTCCAGATGAACTAGCTTTATTAAATGCTTGCCATGGATGAGCAAACAAAGTTTGTGCAAGTTATAAATATCTATGGTTTGTCTTATATAGTATTTTGTAATCTAAGGTTTAACAATTATGTATAATATTTTTATCCAGGGCTGGTAATCCATTGTGGGAAGGAGAGCAGGCTGAGTCAGGGGAGGGAGCAGTTTAAAATCCATTAGTGAAACAGAACCAGAACACTAATTACTCAAAAAACAATCTACAGTCAGACCCTGGGATCTGCTGCACCAAAGGGATGAACTTCCAAGAAACTCCATCATATTCTTAGTGCAGGCAGTTTAAATAATGAATGGCTTTACTCCTACTAGAAGGGCAAGTTTACGGCATGCGGCTGCACTCTGGGTAGCATGAATGAGTCTGCAGATTTCCTGGCCAGTTCATCCTAGCTTACCTGAGGTAGTAGAGAGCCAAGCCTCATTTAAAGCCAGCTTGATGAAGTCTGAGCAGAAGTCAAATGGCTACATTCATGTGTCCATGCATGTGGCTTGTCATGTTATTATCAATCTGTTACTGCCACAGAGGTGCAGTGTCACTGATACATTTTGAGGTTTGTTTGCACTCAACAGAGTGTACTGTCAGCAAGTTTGCTGATGACACAAAGCTGGGTGGAGTGATTGACACACCTGAATGTTGTGCTGCCATTCAGTGAGTCTTAGGCTGGAGAATTAGGCAGGGAGAAATGTAATGAAATTCAACAAGGAAAGCATAGAGTTTTGCACCTGGGAAAGAACAAGCCAAGATCAGTATAGGTTGGAGACTGACGCGTTGAAGAGCAGTGAAGGGGAAAAGGCCCTGGGCGTCCTAGCGGATGGGAGGTTGACCATGAGTCAGCAATGTGCTCTTTTGAGGTCAAGAAGGCCAACACTATTCTGGGGTGTATTAGAAGGGGTGTGGTTAGTAGGTTGAGAGAAGTTCTCCCCCTCTACTCTGCCCTGGTGAGGCTGCATCTAGAATATTGTGTCCAGTTCTGGGCACAATAACTTCATTAATTATTCCATTTACAACTTCATATGGTTGGAAAGCTCTCTTCAATATCTCTACATGTCTGGAGGAGTACTTAGTAAACACCTCTTGCTCATATTCAGCAGTGTTATAATTCAGCACAGTAAAAAGACAGTTGTTTTGATACAGTTTAGATCCAAGCCACTGATCTGGAGATGAAATACTCTGCTCTGAGCTGTGTGGTTTGCCCTCTTCTTTCAAGTCTCAAGTTAAATAGATTCCTTGCCCCTTCTTTCCCAGTTGTAGATACTGACAAAATACATCTTTCTTAAGTGAATATTAATGTGACTTGAATGACTGTAACATTGAATCAAGGAGTGAATGATCCCAAAGAGACTGAAATGTTTCTTTCACCATGACTGGAACAGGCAAAAGATCAGCCTTTTGGAGAGTCTACCTCTGATATGCTGAGAAGGGATGGTGAGCAGAGACAGAAGATAATTATCAAGTTAAGAAAGATTACTTAATAAATACACTGCAACATTGATTCTTTGTGCAGAGATTGTATTCTTTTTGTCTTTCATCTCCAGTGCTAGGTGTTTTAAGTGATTTCTAGACTTTTACAGACCATATTTCAAGAGTTTTAAGTTAATTAAATATTGCTTTATTTATATGCTGAAATACCAAATGACAAAGTTAAACTCCAACACATGGAATGGAGTTCATTTGTGCAATTAAATGGTATGTCTGAAGTTCCCACTTAATTAGTTGTAGTCATGAGTCTGAAAGCTTTTCAAGCTGATTTAAATGACTGATGGTATTTCATTTTGAGATGGTTTTGTCTTGGAGTTTTATCTAGATATTGAAATGAATTCCACAAATAATCCAGCAGCTGTATTGATTACCTTGTTTTGATTTATGTATTGGTGTTCTGTTTATTTGAGACTCAAACATACATTTCGCAGCTCTAATTACCACTTGCATTCTGACCAACTGGAACTGGCTTTTCTATTTGAGGATGTCATTTCAAGTGTGCTATGAGAAGACTCAATGTTGCAAAGCTTAGGATGATGCCTCTACAGGGCAATTTCAGGAAGTGTGTAAGTAAAAGTACATAATAAAATACTTAAACAAGGGAACAGAATTAAGGCTGCTCTGAAATGTCTGATGCCATTGTCATAAATAGAGTCTCAATTCTTTCTTTCCCAATCTTTATGTCATATAACAGCAGAAGAGTTTAAAACTGCTGTGGTGTATCATGGTTCTCTAATGCAATACAGACTTTAACTGCCTTCTAAAGCAGCAAGAGAAAACTGATATCTCTGTCTTCTGCTCCATCAAAGATCTATACTACATAAATGTTCTAATGGTTTATGTCTGCAAAGTCAGTTCCTTGTATAAACCAGGGCAAATATTTAATGGATGTTTTGAGAGGCATCATTATTAAATCTGAGACTCAAATATGTAATATTTAGAGCATTGAACTCTTGTTGCTCGATCCCACGAACTGTGTGGCCTCATTTGGCCCTAAAGTGCTAGGAGTAAAGAAACATTGTTAGTAATAATGAAATGGAAAAGAAGATTTAATATTTTTTTTTCATCAAAAGAAATACTCATTGGGAAAATATAGTGGGAGACAAAAGTGTGACCTGGCTCAAGGGAATTCCTTTGGATTCCTTGCTTTAAGACAGATGAGTGAATTAAGGGCAGTACCACTATTGTGCTGCATTTTGAATCCTAACCAAAAGAAATTTTACTTTGTTGCTGAAAATGCTCTTCATATGTTTTTGCAGCAGAGGAAAAGGGAGCAAAAAGCCTTAGCTAAATTTCAGAGGACAGTTCCAGGCAATGAAAATGCCTTTAAAAAATTGTAATACCCATGTTGCAGGATAGAAGTGTTGCATCCACATACATAATTTCTCAAAGCAAAGTTAGTAGCCAAACTCATTTTGCACAGTGCAGTGTCCTAGTGTATAGACTAGAGCAGCTGCTTTTGGCCTCTCGGACCATTTTATATTTGGAAAACCATAGCTCCTGTTAAGAGGGTGATGTGGATAAACAAGGCTGAGCCAGTGCTAGAAGTTATTTCTGCAGTAGCAGTATGGACAGATGGAGGATCCATGGCATTTACTTCAGAGTAGAATATAATTGCAGTACTGCACCAGACCACTACCCAGCAGCAAGTTTCAATATTGTCTGCCAGGTACCAAAACCTAGGATATTCCTACATTGGAGATGAGAAGCTGTTTTTTCACCTCTTCATAAATATAGACCTCATTTGCATTATCATCTAGTTCTCTAAATGTCATTTTTTAAATATGAATTTATTAAATGTCAGTTGAGCAGGGTAATTTGAATAGCTATTTTCTCCTACCATTATTCTGTTGCCACTAGCCTATTATTAAGGACATTTTAACTGTTGATTGCTTATATTACTGATTGGAACCTTTGTTTGTCTATGTTAAAAACAAGGGTCTTTTCATGTGGCCTGATTTTTCTTTTCCTCCATCAGAAGCCAATGCAGACAATGGAATATAATTGCAAAATCGTAGTGCAAATTCTGCTTTGTTGAGAGGAATTTTGTCTACACTGAAGATAATTCCTGCCTTCTTTTCACCTCAGGCTGGATCCTGCCATCCCTGTGGTTTCTCTTCATTTTGTCTAGTCAGAAGATTTCTATAAAAGAGTGAATTAATTGCAGCTGAAATTGTCACTATCAAATTATCAGTCTTCTGCAAATTCTGCTTCTCTAATTAATGCTGTAGCATATGTGCATTGATCTGCCTGCTTCTCCTGCTCTCTAACGAGACAGATACGTACAATGCTTCCTTAAGACATACTAATAAACTGACTGGCTGTACGTGACGTTATTGGGTAGTAAATAAGATAGTGGTAACTTTTGTGGTCATCCCTGTTCTTCAGCTCTTGTATTGTCAATGTTTTTACTCATCACCTCTTTAGATCCAGGTGCTGGGGATTCAATATGTATTTGAAATTTGGAAGTTACTCATCCCCGGCTGAATGAGCAAGTCAATATGATTTGAGAATGCCTTTTCTTCGGTTTTAATTTTTAAAAAAAAGGGGGGGGGGAAGAGAAGTAATAAAGCAGAATACTCTGTAAATTCAGCGTCGGGAAGGTGCGATTCGCAACGTTCTGTTTGCAGTGACATCTAGTGGTGCGGGGTTCTGACTAAAGGGAAGAACCTGATACAAACGTGCTGAAACGTGGGGAGTAAAAAGTTGCATGGAAATTAGTGAATTAACTCATAAGAAACAGTACTGACCTTAGAGCTGTGCATTAGTTTACAGCAGACGTGTTGTGAAAGTCTTCTTTAAAAGAGCACTTGTACGATGTGTGTTACATGCTTTTACCAATAATCTTTCTTACACCACCATTCCTGTCCTCTCTCCCCCCCCAACATAAGACAGTTGCAGCAATGCTTGGGAACAGAGGGAAAAGAGGTTCTGGTTTTGAAAGGATAATAGTGCTAGATGGGTATGGATCAGTATCTGCCATATGGGTCAATGGAATTAAATGAAACTACTGAAAAATAAATTACTTCTCACCATCACCAAGATGCTGTGATGCCACATTCAAGATTGATTTTTATATTCATTTCTTTCAAAAAGCATACTTACATGGGGCTGTGCTGATTGCAGTAGCTTAGATCCAGCCAAGTAAAGGCCACAGGTCATGACTGTGGTAAATTGGCTGAGGTTTTGTGGGTTGTTTTAAATATGTTGTTGTTATATGAGGATCGGGCATTGACAACTAGGATGATTCCAGTTCATTTAACTTGAGTTTTGTTTGCTGGAGATCTGGTCAGGAGCAAGCACTCAAAGTGCTATGCATTCAAGAATTTTGCCCTGATTTAGCCAGGCAAGCAGCTTATTTTAAACAATGTAGCTAGCTTTCTGAATAGGCTTTTATTTAATCCTTTGAAAGGTCATTTTGTCCATTCCCTGACTTCCATTTTTTGACTTTTTTGTATGCTGAAACATGATGTATGTTTCTCTATGCAGATCGAAGTAGTAGGAACCCACATTACAAATTGCTTTTTCAACTGTCCAAAGTGTTCAGAACAATCTAGGATTTGCTTTGCTGATAGCGCTGTTCTCATTGTTTCTCTGTGTATCTAACCAGTGGAATATTTTTTTATTGTTTGGTGGAACAGTGTTAATCAAAAGACAGAATGTTGAACTCTGGATTTGACAGAAATGTAACTGGGAATTATGTAACAAAATTTAATTTTTAAAAAGCCTAACCATAATATATGTAACATCTTAAGTCTGTAGGAAGGCATACACAAACTGGAAGTGGATGTGTAGATACAAAAGATACATTTTACTAAAATTTCACAAATAAGCTTTTGTTTTCTGAGAAATTCTGTGTTCTTGCCCTCATTTCTCTTCTATGTGCTTCATGTCGTGCTCCTTCTGATGCAGCTCTGACTACACTGGAGGATTTGGCTAAGCAAGTCTACAGCTGGGAACTATAGTTGGGACAGACAAATGTAACTGTCGTTCTAGGAGTTTGTGGGTTTGCTGTGGTGGTGGAAAAAGTAAGGAAAGACATGAGGAATACATGTGAATTAGTATCTTTATCCTGGGACAAGCATTGGTACCCTTAAATGCACTATTAGAGTCTCAAGCTGCGCCAAGGGAACAACAAGAGGACACAGTCTCAGGCTGCGCCAGGGCAGGTTTAGGCTGGATGTTAGGAAGAAGTTCTACACGGAGAGAGTGATTGCCCATTGGAATCGGCTACCCGTGGAGGTGGTGGAGTCACCTTCACAGGAGGTGTTCAGGAGAAGACTTGATGGGGTGCTTGGCTGTATGGTCTAGTTGTTGGGTGGGTTGGATTGTTTGATGGGTTGGACGCGATGATCTTGAAGGTCTCTTCCAACCTGGTGTATTGTATTGTATTGTATTGTATTTAGGCTCAAGGTGAAGAGAAAGTTCTTCACTGAGAGAGTCATTAGCCATTGGAATGGGCTGCCCAGGGAGGTGGTGGAGTCACCATCCCTGGAGGTGTTCAAGAGGGGATCGGACGTGGCACTTGGTGCCATGGTTTAGACATGAGGTCTCTGGTGACAGGTTGGACTTGATGATCTTTGAGATCTCTTCCAATCTTGGTGATTTTGTGATTCTGTGATTAAGCCTTTGAAATTTGTTTTGTGGGTGAAAATATGTATTTCATCTTCTAAAGTGTTCCAACAGTATGCATTAGAAAATAAATATATGTGTATTTGAGAAAGACTGTGAGAGAATTCCTTTTTCCATATTTCTATCTAGCTCTAATTGTTTTTCAGAATTGACCACTTGCTCCTGCTGTGCGCACCTGAATGTGAAACTCTAAGCTTTGTGCTGTGTAGTTCTGAGCTTCATTAATGACTGATTTTGGGATTGGCTTCACCGTGTAACAAAGAAAAGGAAATATTTTTCTTATAATCAGGGAATAGAAGCAGAACTTCTACTAAATGTAAAATCTGTTTCCAAATGGCTATGCATTATATGACTAGTTCTCAATGCTTAGACAAAAGTCTTTCCACACACAGCCAAACAGAAGGAGCGTGTGTGTAAACTGGTCCTCAAACTCATGAAAGTGAAGCAGTGGTCAAGGCTCATTAACATGTTGCTAAGGCTTGTTTCCCTGGAGCTGTGCACTGGTAAACAAGCTTGCCTCAGATTTTCCAAGAGGTCTGGGAAAAAAAATAACATAAATCTGAAAAAATCATAGTCTGCTGGGTTCTGACTTATCCTTTCAATCCACATTCACAGCTGGGCTCCAGTAGGTATCAAAGTATCCCAGCTGCTCAGTAGAGCCACCAAACACGATCTCTTCATGCAGGACTCCTTTGAAAATCCTGGAGGAAGAAAAGTAAAAAAACACTTAAGTCCTAACTTGACATGCCAGAAATGTAAAGTAAAAGGGGTGGAGAAGAATGCAGTTCTGGTGACAGGAATCTGTGGTAAATGCATGTTTGATTCCAAAAGCACAGCTGTGCTTTAGGAGTCTGGGTTACTAGCAACTCATTAAAGTAATATACAAATATTGACTGCATTGGAGAGCAACAGCTGTGAAGTCACACTTGTAGATTCCAAAAAGTAAATCTGTGTTCTATGGATTACACAATAAGTATCACTGAAAAAGGCATTCTAACTAAAATACAGGTTTTGATGGGTTTGGTATTTTAAATGCTTGGTTCATGTATTACCAGTGCCATTGCTGCTTAGAAGGAATTGTGCTTACAACAGGACTTTCAGAAAAGATCAAGGCATGGGACAGGAAATTGTCAGTTATAATTTCAATTTCCTTGCTACTATTAATTGCAAAAATTTAATTAATAGCAGTACTAGAAGTGGTAGGATAGGTCTGCACTGCTTTTCAAGATAGATGAAACTTGATCAGACACATTTAATAGCCCACAACATAGTTTTGGCTATAATGCTGCCCAGAACATTGAGTATATGATGATGTGCCATACCTGAGCTGTAAATTGTGCTGCTGTGATTATGCTGCTGGCAATTCTGAAGTTAGATAAGAGCTAGCTGAGAAGGTTTTATGCTACTGTGGACTCAATCAGGCATCTTTTTTCCTGGTTTGCTTAGTTCTCTTTAGGTAAAATAGGGAAATATTTGCCTTCTTATCTTTTAAGCCCATTTACATTTTCTGGGATCCTTTTCTTCTTTGAGGGTATCTATAAAATTTAGCATACCTGGATCTGAAATTGTTTGACCCTTCTTCAGATAGTGGGGAATTCACTTCAACAGTTCAAAGTCCCATACACTCCTGATAATGAACCACATTTCTACCTGGTTCACATATGGTTCAAATTTGAATTAAATACTTTATTGTCAAGTAGATGGTGTTAAGGGGACTGATTTAATTCAACTGCTTTACCTCCAAGGCCTTGTTCTGTGTGTCACTGTCTAAATGTTTACCCACCTTAGAAAAGTGTGAAGTACTTGCATGTCTTTCAATTGTACCCTCAGCAGAACAGCAGCCGGAAAATCAATAGGAGTCATTCTGTCCAACACTTCAAGAAGCAGTATTGAACAATTTGTCTTCTTCCTTTTGTTCAGTCATCTAGAAATAAGAGGTATCAGAAATAAAAGGTAATATATTTGCACATTCAGGAATTTGCTGACATTTTTTTCATTATAATTTTGTGATGTACTTGGAACAAACTCTGCTTTGGTAACACTTGTGCAAATCTACCAAAATTAACTAATTGCATTATGTTGTTTGCTTTCACATATGTTTTTCATCTTGACAACAGCTGATACTGTTGTAAAAAGTGTAAGGTTTACCTTTGAACTGTGAAGCAATTAGCACAGTGAATTCGTCTGTGCTCCATCATTTGCTAAATACAAAAGCTTACCACTGAAATTTTTGGGTTAAAATAATGTAATACATAGTTTAATAGTGCACTATGTTTCCTTAGGGTCATATTCTTCTACTCTCACACCACGTGCAGGTTCTTGGACTTGAATTTTTTAACATTATGCCTGAACAGTATCTCTGCACTAGCTAACAGACATTCTGGTTCCCACTCTTCATTTGGTTATGAAATGAAAATAGAACTAATGCCAATTACAGACTCTTGACCCTACACTGTTAGTTTATTTTAATAATGTAAATAGCTATTGTTAAAGTTTTCTGATGATGATCTTTCTCTCCCCCCTAAATAATTACCAATGGGGAATATCACATCAGGAATTACTAGTTTAGGATACTAAGAAGTTCTTAGTGTGATTCTGCCTAGTCAGGTTGTATGCTAATTTTAGTAATTTTTAAGTATTGGTATTTAGTATTAGCCAAACATTTGAATTGTACTATTAATAGCAAAGACAGAGTGACTTACAAAAGATAATTGGGTTTGATTTTTTTAAAATAATAAAAAATAATAATAATAATAATAATAATAATAATAATAATAATAATCAACCAACCCCACTAAAATCCCAACACTCATTCTTGATCATGAAGTTAAGCCACATTAATTTTTTGCCAGTATTATAAACTTTAGTTACATAAGGTTCTATTTTGACATAAAACGTTTAGCAGGAAATTAAAATATTTTAAAATAGAAGTTATTAAAGAAAGGTGTCATCATTTAAAGAAGTATAAATAGACAAGTGCAAATCAAGGTTGGAATGAAAGATTTTGGTGTTTCTAGCATGTAGCTTCATACTAGTTGCTCTGTAATGGGGGTTTTTTTGTGTGTTTATAATGGTTTTTTATGTGCTTTGCTTTGGCTTCTGAAACTTCTTGACACTACAAACTGTCATAATTATCCTACAGGAATGTTCGTGTTTCTGCCTTTCCTGATCCCAAGACTGTGAACCTACACATGCTCAACATGAGCAGTTAGACTCTGTTAACAAATCACATTGCATGTTCAGCTGAAGAAAAGCATGGAATGGCACTGGTGTTTTCTCCTGCCTTGATGTACTCATTTTCATTGTCATATCTTTAGCATGTGTCTTAGCCCCATGGTTTTCTTTGCACTTTTTTATGACAGCAACTTTTTTTCTTAGAGGAAAAAAGGCAGTAAGAAAACAAACATTAGATGTTTTCAAGACACTCTAAATGCTTGATTGTCACTCTATAAGGGCTGTTTGAGCTTGACTGTGCTCTGTTTACTGAAGTATTTGAAATTTTTCTTGTATCTGATCTGTCTGTAGTCCTAATGAGCCAAGAGGGTACCATATAATGATGAAACATGAAGGTATAGAACAAAGAACATTTTATAAATAGTATCATTCTTTCAGAATAGAAAAAAGAAATAAACTGATATCTTAGTTTTAGAATAGATTTCTCCTTACAGTTTCACTACAAAGACAAGGAAATGTACTTCCATGGTCTAGCTATCATCTGCATTCCTACATGTGAATTCTGCATCTCTATTCCCCTAACTTTGCCTTTTTTAATTATCTAGACAGAAGTGATGAATGTGCAAAACAAGTAAAAGAAAGACTACACAGGGGCTTACCAACTTAATTGCTTATTTTCCTGGACACTTTGCCAAGGGAAACAGTTTGTAATATTTTCTGGAATAATAGCTCTTAATATGAATGGTCCAAGGTACTTGATCCATGGGTTCTTAGTTGATGGCAGGTGCTGTAGCATTCATAAAAATACCTCCTCAAGTATATAGTGATACAAAACCAGCAGCCTTTTCCTTGTCAAATCCCCTGTGCTTAGTGAGAGCTCAAGTATTTTCTAAGACACTCCAGTATAAATTAGACTGTCTCCAGATGTTTTGGTACAGTGAATGCTGAGGCTCCAATTCACTTTTAATGAACTGTATTTTAATGTCAGTCTCTCCTGTCTGCTTAAATGACAAAGAGCTCATCTGACTTTGTAATGAATTCCACAACTGTACCATTTATTGAGCCTCTGTCTCAGCATTGTGCTGGCCCACAATAACATAGGTTGGCAGTCTAAGTAAACTGCAATGAAGGTTTATTACCAAAGCTACAGAACTTGAAGAAATGACACCTAACACAGCAGGAGGTACTGGAATTTCTACAGAGGAGAACTGTAGCTGTAAGGGGGTGATAGGTTAAAAGGGCTTTAAAATGATAACTTAAGACCATGACATTACATGAGGAAATATCCAGCAGAAAATCTAATAAATGAACTGTGCAGTACCTGATTCAGGCAGTAATCAAGTCTGATTAGACTATATATGTGCTTCTTGGTAGGGTGCAGAAGACTAGTATAAATGATCAAGAAGGTGTGTAAATCAATTGGCTTTTAGAAAAAGGCATGTGAAAAGAAAGATGGGACTATTGATTCACTTCATAAAAAGTATAAGATATACTTTTCATATACGTATGTATAAGGAATAAGAACACAGAAGAGAATGCAAGGTGTAATGAGTCGCACACAAAAACTTAAATGCTGTCAGTATGTCGTCTGTGTAGAAGCATATGCTATGTAAGAGAAAGAGACAGCTTGGAAGGAAGTAATAAAAAAATGGATGTGTAGAGTGAAGACTGACAAATCATCAAATGAGGCAGATTCTACCATGTACTTTGAAAGGAACCACCAAACTAAAAATCAATGCCGATATATCTTTTGTAAGCGAGTAGGCATTGGAGCAAGCTAATCAATGGTCAATATTTATGAGAGATTTTAAGGATGTACAAAGATTTGCTTCTAGCCTTGTTCTTAGTAGTGAAGCAGAGACCAGAAGTAAATGCTAATTGAGGAACCTATCTGCAATGAACAAGTAATGTGATGTACTTTTTATCTGTCTCTGCTTTCTTTTAATTATAAAAAAACTTAAAACCAAATCTTTCCACTTTATTCTATTGATCATTTTAGTGATCCTTAACCCACGTTTCAGATGCTTCAAGTAATCATGGTCCTGACTGTGAAGAAATCCTCTCTTAAGGTGTTAGACATGCTTTTGGGGTTTAAGTGAAATGTTGTTCCTCCTCTGTCGGGATACTGAACTCTGGACACTGGATTTCTCACTTCAGTTCTCTCTGGAAGAATATAAATTTAATTTAAATCTTTGGAGATTTAATAGGTTTTTATGGTCTATGTACTGACAGGTCAATACAGTGACGTAGGATACTGACCAAAATGTGTTGCATTTTATTCACCAAGTAGAATATGAAACATTGGAAACCATGAACGGGGTGAAGTGTTTGTCCCATTTGGCATTGACTGAATTGTTCTGAGTGAACATTTACATCAGCCTTTCCTGTTATATCAGTGTTTTGAGAATTATTTCCTCTCTCAGATCCCACAGGACCTGACTAATATCAGATTTATCTGGTCTTCTGGCTATGGCTGGTTAGAGCCCTATTTAATTGGTTTTAACAAAACATTGCTGTACCTTATACAGAGAAAACCTCTAAAGTGCAATGAAGGTTTTAAGTGAATTTTTTCCCCAATTGTCAAGCTTCTACTGCTTAGTAGGATCTCAGCCAACACTTGAAAGGAGATTTTTTGTAGCTTTTAGGCATAAGAATGTCTGACAATATAAACTGACTTGAATTTTTGAGTATTAAAAAAAAAAAAAAACAAACCCAAAATAATAATCCGAGGAAGTTTCTGTCAAACTTGAGGCAAATTGCCATCTACCGCAACATGCGCCTCTCTGGGGAGTCCTGGCCGACATCTTGTTGCTTTAAGGGATGACAAACCAGGATGAATTTCATACATAGAGTACTAGATAATCTAATATGTAGGCATGGGGATTCAGTCTGAACTTCAGAATGGTTGCTTTTAGGTCTTAATTTTCTTTAACTGTTGTTTGAAGATTCTGCACAAACGGCTCATTCTAGAGGAGTCTTCAGCCCGCCAGTAGAGTTACGGAGCCTGTCAGCAGGCCCGGGAGGCCTGGAAGCTCAGGCATCCAGAGCTGAGAGCAGTCAATATGGGATCACGTTCTCTGCATATCAGAAGTGTCGAAGGTTGTGCTGCTTGCATTGTGGCTGTGTTCCATGTGAGTTTGGGGTGCTCTACACAGGATGTGCCTCTGTCAGCTGGGGGAGCTGAATAAAGGCATTGTGTCTTCTCAGGAAGAGGTGGCTGGCTCTGAAGCAATCTTTTAATCTCCTCTGTGGAAAGGAGGCCGTTGCATTGGATTGAAAGTATTTTGGACTGACTAGTTAGTTACACATGCCAACAGCTATCTTGAGTACAGAAGGAAACGTGGCTACTCAAGAATGTCTTTCAAGGGTGTCCTTCTTCAGCTAAGAATTTTGTACTTTTAGGTGCAAAATAAAACTATGAGTTAAACAGTGGAAATATTACTGCACAAAATCTTGCTGTCTGCAGAAGACAGAGTCAGAGGAGAGAGAAAGGCATGCCAGGCACGGGCACAAAACCTTGGTGTCCACAGAAGACAGAGTCAGCGGAGAGAGAAAGGCATGCCAGGCACGGGCACAAAACCTTGGTGTCCACAGAAGACAGAGTCAGAGGAGAGAGAAAGGCATGCCAGGTAGGGGATGTGTACAACAGTAGCAGCTTTGTGAAAATTCTGTTATATATTAGTGGGGTAGCATCCAAAAATATTTGCTGTCTGTAGACCTGATCGACTCTCTACATCCAGTGAGGTTCACTTTCCCATACATACAGTATCACTGCATCTTTTAATGCAGTGGACTTGAATTACAAGAAGGATGAAAGCTACAGTATGTTGAGGCCCTTTGCTTAGAATAGTAAATCCAGATCTTTACTTAGTAGCTTCTGCTTTTTTGTGTAGTTAATTTTCATGCTAGTTGTACCTGCATATATTTGCCTTATGTTTGTAAATGTCCTGGGGGGTGGGGGAGAAGCTGATTAAGTTTTGAACAGTAACATCCTAAAGAACACAGAACATCTACAACAATTAGAAATCTCTTTTTTGGTTGCAGAAGCCTAGAGGAAATAGAAAAAGCTTTTGTTTACCTGGTGTTTATTGCCTGTCTTGTGCTGCTTTTATGAAATTTGTATCTCAAATTCAGTTGTCTGTTCAGTAAATGCTAGCGTTAGTCAGATTTCTTGGATGGTATAAATATTGATTTACTCTGAGAAAGAATAGAATCAGTTTCTCCAATGTATGTGAAAATACTGTTAAAGATTTTATTTTGTAAGCTTCTGCTTGTGCACTGCACGTGCCTTTGAAATGTGCTATACATGGGAAGTGAACCAGGGATGTTTAAGCAGTGAAAGCAGTCACTTTATTTCAGCACTTACTATCTTCTAGAGTACCCTGTGTACCAATGTCAGTAAATATCACATGCTGAATGCAGATTCCCCAGCTGCATTCAGTTGAATAAACAAAAGTTGAGTAAATAAGGCTATGAAAAACAGTGCTTGGAATGTCCTGGTGTACTCATTAGATGCAAGGAGAAGCTAAAAATGTCATTTCTATTGTCATAGGGGGAAATAAAACTACACAAGGATACAGTGGTTCATACTATATTCCATTCACATTCCAATTAGCCTTGGAGATTGTTTTTGAGGGTTGTACTCTTCAGCATATATAGCCACATAAGTTAAAGGAAGCTAATGGCTGCCTTGTAGATGTACTGCTGCTTCTGTCATGCTCTACTTTTATTTTCATAAGATCTAATGCAAAAATCTTCTCATTCAATGGAAGACTACATTTGCTGCAGCAGTAAGGGAAGTTTTGTTCTTACCCAGGCAGCATGCATCATGGAGAGATGCCATATGGGGAGTATATATTTTTAGTGAGCTCTGAACTTATTCCAAACTTGTGGAAGTCAGATGTTGAGGGAACGGCTCCTTGACTTAAAATTGATGTCTCCTCTATGGCTCAATCTAAGAAGATGAAACTCTGGTATTAATAGTTTGCTGCAGTTTCACAGTTAGGTAAAACTTTGGATTAGTTTTGACTTGGTTTTTGCTGTCTTAGATTTTCAGGAAGGAGATGTTGCTAGAGACCTGATTTGACAGGACTGGTGTGTCCAGTGATAGACACAGTAGCTGATGACTTGAAGGAATTTATTTCCAAGGGAAACAAAGCTTGGGAGATAATGGTGTCTCTGAATGCCTTTTGGTGTACTCTGACCCTTCTCAGCAGCTTGTCAACAGTTGATTTGGTTTCAACCAATTTGGTATAAGAGTATTAGTATAGGGTGCAGTAGTATAGGGTGCATCTAGGAATTTGGGAAACTTGGATCTGGCTTCTTAGGAGTGAAAGACTGCTGGTATGTTGACTGCATATGCACTACCCACAAATGTCCTAAATGTTGGATGAGTCTGTGAGATTTTGCACTTTAACTGAACTACATATGCAACCAGGACAGACAGAAAAATAGTAGAACATACTTTTCTTGCCATGGAACTAATACTTCTCACTTCAGAATCTAATGGGAATAAATTTTGCATTGTTTAACTACCTAGATAAGTTACTGTTACTTCCATTTACCTCTACATTTAATGACTTGGTTCAGACCACAGGGACATTAGATGGCATTAGTATCTGATTTCTTGTAGACAGGTGAATGATGAGCAGTGTTGTTAGGCACAAAGTGACCTTTCTGTACCAGCAGACCAGCCTTACCTCTTCTTCCATAATACGTCTTCAAGGAAAGTGTTTCATCAAGAACACTGCAAACAAGCTGTCACTCCTGTGTTCCACATTCCCTAATCAGGTGAGAAGGTAGAATTAATTATTTTGTGGTTTACCTATTGAATTTAATTTTTCTTCTGGTTTGTGAGTCCTTAACAAAGTAGAGAGAGTTATATTCTTTCCACTGAACCCAAAATAGTCCTTGCTTAGCAACACTGCCCTATACTATGGCCATGCATACTGCTTTCAGATGTTTGTGCTACCCCTGCTTCCAATGTGAGCAGCCATAGTTGAGGTTGCGCTAATGACAGTTTTCCTCTATAGCTTGTCTTTACACTAAAGTCATGGAGCTGTCAAATTAGAGCTCACAACTTATTGCAGCTAGCTTGAATGGGCTGCTTTGTTGCATGCCTGTGTTCTCTTTTATGGGTCTGTTTAAGAATCACAGAATCACCAAGGTTTGAAGAGGCCTCAAAGATCATCAAGTCCAACCAATCACCATAGACCTCATGACTAAACCATGGCACCAAGTGCCATGTCCAGTCCCCTCTTGAACACCTCCAGGATGGTGACTCCACCAACCTCCCTGGGCAGCCCATTCCAATGGCTAACGACTCTCTCAGTGAAGAACTTTCTCCTCACCTCAAGCCTAAACTTCCCCTGGTGCAGCTTGAGACTATGTCCTTTTGTTCTGGTGCTGGTTGCTAGAGAGAAGAGACCAACCCCTTCCTGTCTACAACCACCCTTCAGGTAGCTGTAGAGAGCAATGAGGTTTCCCCTGAGCCTCCTTTTCTCCAGGCTAAACAATCCCAGCTCCCTCAGCCTCTCCTCGTAGGGCTTGTGCTCAAGGCCTCTCCTCAGCCTCACTGCCCTTCTCTGGACATGTTCAAGTGTCTCAATGTCCTTCTTAAACTGAGGGGCCCAGAACTGGACACAGTACTCAAGGTGTGGCCTAACCAGTGCTGAGTACAGGGGCACAACTGGAACTGAAATTTAATTTGGACCTCTTATTAGTTGCTACCGATAACTACTGGATCCCAGCTTTGTCAGATAGCAAAATCTCTAGTTCTGGATATACTACATATATAAGACTGAATCAGCATCTCCTGCACAGAGCAGGAATATGTATAATCTTTATGGCTATTCAGCTTTTAATGTGACAAAACTTTTCTATGAATATTTGTATAACTGTTTTGTATCTTTAAATAGTGGCTATTTCTCCTGAATCTTTTAAGACCATCAAACTTATTGTAATCCTCTGTCCATTCTCCCTTCCCATGAGGTAATAATGGGCTCACTGTAATGCATGTAATACATGTAATGCAGAGGGACCTCGACAGGCTGGACAGATGGGCAGAGTCCAATGGCATGAGATTGAACACATCCAAGTGCCGGATTCTGCACATTGGCCACAACAACCCCAGGCAGTGCTACAGGCTGGGGTCAGAGTGGCTGGAGAGTGGCCAGGCAGAGAGGGACCTGGGGGTACTGGTTGATTGTAGGCTGAACATGAGGCTGCAGTGTGCCCAGGCAGCCAAGAAGGCCAATGGCATCCTGGCTTGCATCAGGAACAGTGTGGCCAGCAGGAGCAGGGAGGTCATTCTCCCCCTGTACACTGCACTGGTTAGGCCACACCTTGAGTCCTGTGTCCAGTTCTGGGCCCCTCAGTTTAGGAAGGATGTTGACTTGCTGGAACGTGTCCAGAGAAGGGCAACAAAGCTGGTGAGGGGTTTGGAACACAAGCCCTATGAGGAAAGGCTGAGGGAGCTGGGGTTGCTTAGCCTGGAGAAGAGGAGACTGAGGGGTGACCTTATTGCTCTCTACAACTACCTGAAGGGAGGTTGTAGCCAGGCAGAGGTTGGCCTCTTCTCCCAGGCAACCAGCACCAGAACAAGAGGACACAGTCTCAGGCTGTGCCAGGGCAGGTTTAGGCTGGATGTTAGGAAGAAGTTCTATACAGAGAGTGATTGGCCATTGGAATCGGCTACCCGTGGAGGTGGTGGAGTCACCTTCACTGGAGGTGTTCAGGAGAAGACTTGATGGGGTGCTTGGCTGTATGGTCTAGTTGTTGGGTGGGTTGGATTGGTTGATGGGTTGGACGCGATGATCTTGAAGGTCTCTTCCAACCTGGTGTATTGTATTGTATTGTATTGTATTGTATTGTATTGTATTGTATTGTATTGGCTTCAGCATTCTGTTCTATATAATCATCCCTGCAAGGCCATTGAATGCACACACAGTTTTGGGAGAAGTGAGAGCTCTCATTTGCTCCAGCTCCTTTTTGTTTTTTTTTCCCCCTTTTTTTTTAATTCCTTTACTTCTTTTTTTATACTCCGCTCAATTATCTGTGTTATGTGGCAGAGGTTAACACTCTGTTTGTGATTTTGGATATTTGGGTCAAATCTCCTGTCCTTCTTATCCTTGATATGTTGTATTTGCCAGTGTTATGTTTTACATGGATATTTTTTGACTTAACACATTCTGTCCATGTTTGTTATTTTTGTGTGCTGTTTCATCTCCAGTTACTTCCAATTTTGTTTCCTAGCAAAAGCAGCTTAGTTTGTCAGGGCTGCTTTTCCTCTGTTGTACTTATCTATATTGACTATGGCTGTAAGTGTAGAAATGAGCTTGATTCCAGCTCAGTCTCTACTCAAAAGGAAGCATTGGTAAATTCACAGCTAATGGTACCTGTAGTTATGTTCTTGCTGCTTGTATCTCCCTCCTGTTAGTTCTGTTACCTTTCTGTAGATTTTTTCTAAGATCTTCAGATAGAAACACACATTTTAGAACTTGTATCATGCCTCACTTCCACAGTTCTTTTCTTATTTTCCATATATCACTGTTGGTCTAATTAAAGATACTATTTCTATGTACAAGTCTGATATGCCTAGCACAGTATCATAAAAATGTACAGTGTTAGCTGCAATTTTAATAGTATTAATAAGTGTATTTAGGAGAATGTAATAGACCTTTTAAGTATCTTAACATCAAATTTATAAAACTACTGAGAACAAGTTACAGTATCACAGTATTACCAAGGTTGGAAGAGACCTCGAAGATCATCGAGTCCAACCTGTAACCACAAACCTCATGACTAGACCATGGCACCAAGTGTCACATCCAGTCCCCTCCTGAACGCCTCCAGGGATTCAACCACCTCCCCGGGCAGCCCATTCCAATGACGAATCACTCTCTCGGTGAAGAACTTTCTCCTCATCTCGAGCCTAAACTTCCCCTGGTGCAGCTTGAGACTGTGTCCCCTTGTTCTGGTGCTGGTTGCTAGGGAGAAGAGGCCAACCCCTTCCTGGCCACAACCACCTTTCAGTTAGTTGTAGAGAGCAATGAGGTCACCCCTGAGCCTCCTCTTCTCCAGGCTAAACAACCCCAGCTCCCTCAGTTCTGCACTTTCACTGCAGTAAGTGGCACACAGTCTATGAAAAGCAACATGGCACTTGACGTATTTTACATACTTTACATACATATTTTAAATATTAGTGGAGGAACAAATTTATATGCAACTTGTGAAAGAAGAATTAGGTAGCAGAATAAAGAAGGAAAATGTCTTACCTAGCATGATCAGACATTGAAGGGATTACATTCTTTACAAGGAGAATATATCATGTCATATGATGAGATCATGTCATATGATGTAGAAGAAATAAAAAACATTGCAGGAAGGGTACTTATACATTCCTACTTCCACAGGCACTTTTTTGCAGTCTATCACATATGTGCTTGTATAAGGAGAACTGATTGAAAGTTAACTCTGTGCTACGAAACAGTCATTTTCTGAACAAGTGGAAAAATACTGTGTTTTTTTAATTCATACATTGTTGTGTGGTATACAAATTTACACCTTCCACAAGGGAAGTCACAGTTGAAATATTTGTCTGTAGTGTTCATATTACAGACCTTAACGGGATATCCATACATGCATACATGGGCATACTGTAGTGTGTGTATACCTATGTGTATGTGTTGGAAACCGCAAGAAAGAACTGATGGTATATAGTCAATAGAATGCAGATACAGTGACTTGTTCATCTTTGGGATCTGGTAAAATAGCTTAATCAGTCTAAATAATAATACAGTGATATTGCTGCTGTAGAGGATACAAGGTAATCTCTGTGTTGAACATGAAGTAACTATAATACATTTTTTCAAGGAGAAAATATTGAGCGATATAGTTTGTGCTTGTTTATCATTCTTGTTCCTGTGCTTTACTCCTTTAGTAGAAAAGAAGTCACTTTTAAAGTAGCAATGAGATCTAATGGTATTTAATAAGGAAGTAATTGGTAATCTTAACTTCATGATTCTGACTTACATGAAAAAATTAAGCTTTGTTTTCAGTTTTTCTGTAGAAGCTTAGATATGACTGAGTGAAATCACATTCAGTGGAGCTTTAGGAAAACCTGCCTAAGTGCTTATCTACAAGTTATTGCTGACCAGGTAGTTTTCCCTCTATCAACAGCTTCACAAGTGTAGATTTTTTTAGTGCTTTTCTGCACATCAGAAAAATCATGTATGGAAAGAGGGAACTTGTCAAACTGTCAATAAAAAATTAAGATGTCATGACAGGTAAATGTCTCCTGAAATTGCAGGCAATGGTTGTCATTGTCACTGCCTTTATTATGTAAGTCTAACCATTGTTCCTGTCCTTTCTGAGTCTCAGGGAAATGTGGCTTTCAGGATGTGGTTTGGCAACTCAAATAGTTAAATTGTTGGTACAGCAGCAATAGTCATAAATAAACTCTTTCTCTTGTCTAAAATATAAGAGCACCAAGATATGGAGAAAACAACAAACACTAGGAAAAAGAAGGTTATTTTTCTTGGGCATTTTGTGGTGTGAAGGATTATTTTCTGAATGTTCCCTATAATGCAAGTGAGATGCGTTTATTGTTTTCTGTCTTCTTGGTGGTGCTGGAGATGGCATGCTGCTATAATTTGGGAGATTTTCATAATTTGAGACTATGCTTCTCATGGATAATTGCTCTTAGTAGGGAGTCTTGTTCGTTGAATTTGATGTACTGCTTCACAGTCTTCTCTCCACCAGCTGCCTTTTTGTTTTAAAACTTCATGTCTCTACCCTCTTGAAATGGTAGGGAATGCAGTATATTGCAAGGTTTCTTTGGAATAAGTTGCCTAATGATACCTAATGATATGTTGGACTTGTTTTTTGTCTTATTCTGGAGGCTTGCTGTTGGTGCGCATTCTTACCTATTGAGCGCAACTCTTGTGCTTTACAGTGAACTAAGCAAGCAGGTAAAATCCACATGGAGTGCTCCCCATGTCAAGTTAGGACAACTGAGGCTTTGGCACTCATTTTAACATCCATGAAGAATGTCTCTCACTTCTTATAGAAAGGCAATTTATGTATTGAGAAATCTGTGTCCTTTTTGAACACATTATTGAGAAATGTTAAGATTCAATATGAAGTTGTGTTAAAGAAAATATATCTGCTGCTGACAGATTGACAGAACAAAGGTATTTAAACATGGAGGATTCTGATAGCTTGCTAATATCAGCCCATCTGCTTCCTGGGATAGTAAATCAATTTGTTAAATATATTGACAGTCATAGTGTTAATTTTTTTTAAAATATATTTTTTAATATATTTTTTTAGCACCGTCTAACTGCCTTCTGCTTTTCTATCATTTAGGGAAAGTCTGGATTTGTAATTTAAACTCTTGCTTTTTGAGGATGTGGAAGGTGCTAGAAGTCTGTCTTGACAACAAAATTATTTGAATTAGTCTCTATTAACATTCATCTTAAGGAGTTTTTACACTTTAAAAGGCTGTGGAAGGATTTGGTGTGGAGAGTGGTATGTATGTGACAGCTGTTTGAAGGCATGCTTGCAACACCTGTTGCTTATATAGTTAAATTATTGGAAGATCTTTCAAACAGCAGAAGTGAATAGTGGAGGTTAGTAACATTAAATAGAAAGAGAAGTTTTCTAAAATAGAAAGTACAAATAGAAGTGTCTTACTGTGTTCCTGTTAATACTTTCTTGCTTTTTGTTTTCTTGCTGATTTTAATTCTAATTTATTTATCCCTTTTATAGCATGCTCTCACAGAAAGTGCTAGTAAAACAGGCAGCGAGCCATATTCTGGAGCCAGTTTTTCTCAGCCACTTTTGTCTAAGTAGAAATGTGCTATGTATTTATTTCTCTTGTTTAACATACACTGTAACAATAGATTTAGAGTTGTAATATCTGTCCTTAGTTTCTTGAACTGTAGAGTTTAACCCAGCTGCAAGTGCTTCTGTGGTTTTCTTTCCCCAGGGTGCTGTCAGTGCATGAAGCTATATTGTTCCTCCTCTGAGCAAGCAATAGAGTAAGTGACCCTTGTAATATTTAACTTAGGAAGAGATAAGTCAGTCTTTGGTGGTTTTCTAATTGATCCAGTGGTGACTAATGTTAAGCATCCCACCTCCACCTTTTCATCATTTGGTAGCCCTTGTGCAGTGGATTCAGGGTAAATTAGTAACTTTCCTGCATAGTTGAGCTTTTTCAGTTGCTTTTCTTTTTGTGTAAGTACAGGTTTGGCTGAAACTTAGTGTGATGCAAAAATGATCTTTGTTAAAATCCTTCCTGCTGACTTCTGTGGCTCAAGAGCTTCACCTTCCATAGAGCTTTTAACTTTTGTCCCCTTTTATGCAGACCATTTTTCCATATTCACTTTCTTTCCAGTAGGACACAGCTTCTTGTGTTTGCTTAGTGTTTTTAAAAGTTTGCAGGGACTTCACTTAGCAACAGAAGAAAGAAGAATCAGTGATTCTCTGCTCAAGCTTCATAGCTGTTGGGTTTCATTATTAATTATGTGAATGATTTTGCATTGTATGTTTAGGCAACCCATGTATGTGCATCTCATAGGCTAGCTGGATTATGAGAACATTGCATGGAACAGAAATCTTCTTAGCTTCTGTCTAGCTCTGCAATTTACATTTCATGACAATAACTAAGATGCTAATTAAAAAAACAAACGAAAAAACCCCACCAAACCCAAACACCGAAACCCCATAGAAAACCCCATCGAAAAAGAAAAAAACCCAACCCAAACCAAAACATAACACACACATTAAACCAACCAATCAAACAGTACCTTCCCCTTCCCCACCTGCAAAAAAAAAAGAGGCATCCCATAATTTATGACTTCAGTTGAGAGTCAGGGGCTGATGTTTTAACTCTGGATGATTCCTTCTTATAAGATTGGAATAGACAGCAACCACTGAACTGTGAAATCCTATGTGCATCTGAAACTATTGCTTTAGAAATAAAAATTCCTCACCAGGGGAGTCTTGTTACAGTTAAGTGCTGGCTTATACCATGTACTAAGAAATATCTTGGTATGTGCAAATTAGTCCTCCTTGAAAATACTAATTTTCAACTCCTCTGACATTATTAATGTTATGTCACAGAACACCCTTTTGAATCTGAGCTAATATTTTTTTCCCTGAACATGTGGCTGAAAGGCTAATATTTTAATATAAATATGTTGGGTTTTTTCCTGAAGTGGAAAGAATGAAACTCAGATGTTAATGATTAGCACATCTTTTATAAAAATGTTCAACAATAACACAAAAAAACAACAAGGACAAAAAAAACCCAAACAAATACAGCCCCCGCCCCCCAAAAAAAAACAACAAAAAACAAACCCAACATCAAAAGTCGAAGGGTAAGAAAGGAAATAGAGCAAAGTGACTTTACAGAATGAACATGATTTAAAAAGAAGGGTTTCAGGTGCAAAAGAAAAATTCTCTTTATATCATGTGGCCTGATGTGCAATGAAAGGGATTAAATTGAATATTGATTTTTTTGAAAGGTATGACTATACTGTTAAAATGATAAAGATAAAAAAACCTCCACAATCAAAAATCCCTATACAAGAAAACAATGAGAGAATTGATCACCAAGAAGAGTTGCAACAGAGGGCTATGTTCAGGCTGCTAGATTCTCAAGGGAGTCATAGTTTCTGTAACTGGCAGAAATGCATTAGGCTGATGATGACCATAGGGGAAAAGGTATCAAAGTAATTCATAGGGACAGGGAGAATGTGAAGCTAATGATGAAGAATTTCCACCGGAAAATTTCAGCAGTAGTAAAGGACTGATGTCCAGTATGATGTAGGATGAAGTGTAAGGTGGAAAAGAGTGTTGAAAAATTTGGCCATGTCTCAAGTTTGCCAAAAATTAGATAGACAGAAGACTTAGTCTCTCATAGCTTATGTGCAATTTACTTCACTAGGCTGAAGCTTGAGCAATTGAAGTGATTCTTTTCTAAAACAAAAATTAGTTTTCAAGTGGTTATAGAGAATTAAGAGAGATTAAGATTGATATTACCCATGTTGTGGAAACCTCAAAAACATTCAAGACAGGAAGATCTGATGTCTTTAACAGCAGTCTCAGATATGTGTAGAAATGGTATAATTTCTTCATTCCAAGTGGGGATTTGCTCTAGATATGCATTAGAAAAGGTTTATCTAACATTGCATTTTCACTGTTGGAAGTGAGGAATCCATTTTATAAGGAGAAGTAGGGGATGTTGGTGTTATCAAATTATATGCAAGCTGTCCCATGAAGCCTTTGCTTTAGAGGCTCAGCATATCTGAAAACAGGTATTTCTGCCTTCCCCCAGCCCTCTCCTCACCCTTCCTGTTAATGGTATTTGAGCAATCTTGGTTACTGACTGGAAAAGCAAATTTGCTTTATTCTTTATGGGCTGCATTTATCCTTCATGTATATCCACAAAATTCACTGGGGATTTGGCCAAGAAAGTTGGATCATTCCTCCCAGAGAAGAAATTTGTAAATTTGAGGGGGGGTGGGGGGTGCTGTTTGTACAAGATCTAAAAGAAGCTTTCAGAATTTGCTGAGAGGCTTGTGTAGCTTTAAGTAAGGAGATTATGTAAAATGCTGACTAAAGCTGAGAGCTTGCAAAGGCTAGCAGCAGATCTCTGTAAAAGAAATTAATAAATAGCTTTTGAGTTTTCCCAAGGCAATGACTTCTCATTGAACCATATTTCAGTTTCCTTGTAGTAGCCAGTAGTCAACCCAGCTTTCCTCATTCCTTAGTCTTGTGTTCATCTGTCATGAATACATTAAAACTGGCTCAGATATTTATTTCCAGGTGTTTCTTTTGTGCTCTGGGCACTAGAGGGGAACATCCTCACCCTTATGCAAATCTCACTTAATGAAAACTAAAAGTATTTGTAGTTGGTTTTGGGCTTTCATTTCAAGATTAACATGAAAACAACCTCTTGTAATGGGTTGTGGTTTTGGTTTTGGCTATTTTTCCGGGATGCCTTTACTGATTGAAAAATGATTATTTTTTTTAAAACTTCAATGCAAGGAGAAAAATTAAAGGAAATTGTCTTGATATGGAACAAAAAGCTCCAATTGAAATTTGAATAAAACTTTACCAAAAATATTTCAGGTAAAATCAAGTATTTCAGTGGAAGTTCCAGTGAAGCTTTAATATAAAGATTGGTAAATAAAGACAGACTGTCAAAATGTTCAGAGCATAGTTTTGTGCATTTTTGTTTCATCTTTGCTTCAGGACTAAATTAACAGTTTTCCACAGAAAAACGCTTTGACCTTGTATCTAACCCTCTAACCATTTGGACATTCTATGTGTTGCACACGTCACACCCTCTAGTATGAGTTTTCATTGAACCAGGGTCATTTATACTCCCATTCAAACATCACCTGTAGCTGTGGCTGATGGATGAAAATAACATGCTGATGAGCAACCAGTTTAATGCTTTGCAACAGTGCTAGGGTGGAAAGGGACCCAAAACTCTGCTTTAGGACAAAGCTATTCTGTTCAGATGTAGCTGCAGCATTGCATATTGCAACAGTGGGCAGGAGGGCTAATCTGAGGACAGCACCTTGGAAAACTGTGTGCTGCCCTGAAAAGGAAGTCTTGGACATTCATTCCTGTGTGGGTGAAAAGACTGCACCTTCATTAATTGCTCTTCTCCAGGGATTATCCTGGGCATAAATAGCAGAGAACTGCTTCTATTTCTTTGCTTTACTTTGAACTTCAAGAAGTATGATTACAATAAGCAACTGCATGCTGCAGGTAGATTTTTGTCCCTTAACTGGTATGGTTGAGTAGGATGACTGAACAGGTGATGACCTGGTATATCTCTGTTTATATCTGACTTCTTCTGTGAGGATCAGGTTCTCATATTTCATTACTATATTTTAGATATTTTTTTAATGAGCTACTGTACAAAGTCCTGTTCTGTTGAATTCAGACACTTGAAAAATATACTGGCTATAAAAATGAGATTGGGCACAATCCTGTCTTCAATAAAACTTTTTTTAGAAAGAGATGTTATTGAAGTAAAGGGACACAAAAGCATTCTCAATTCTTTACTGAATGCAGTATATTAGTTAGAAAAGCATGGATATAAGAACTGCTTTTTGATCATACTTCTTGAATAGCAGCTTAGTTTGAGTGTATGGTCCCTCTTTTTTTTTTTTTAGCTTTCATGACAAACATCAAAGAAATGAGTGTTTCTATAAATTTCTATTTGTAGGAGGTGTATAGAAAGTATCCCTCATTAATTCAGAACCACTGAATCAGTTGTCAAAGAGAGCAGCTGTAAATTCTGATAATTGCCTAATTAATCTAATGATACATTTTTCCTATCATGATCCATCTAATACATTGATGTGCTGGAGTTGGATTCTGCAGCCGAATTGTCTTGATACTGTTTTTGCATAGTGACTTTTAAAACTGAAATATGCATATATGTATTAATAAAGCTGAGCAAGTAAAAGTCATTTTCCAGTAACTCAATTATTCTTAGTCAATGTTTAGAATTATATGATCTCAAGGATTAGGGGTTTTATTGTCATTCAACTGGTAGGATTCTAATTAACTAGTAGAATTCCTTTTTTCTCCTCTTAATCGTCAATCTCCCTGAGGTACTGAAATGTAAGGTGGCAGTCTTAGGAGATTCAGTATTCCTTGAGCTCCAAGGGTGGCCAAGCTGCATAGCACTTTGTGGGGATTATTAGTCTGATTTGTGTCAATACTCTCTTACCTTTTTCTTAAACTGAAAGAAGTATTTTATTTTTATAGCTTTGATTCTAGGCAGTTGTGCAAATCACTAAACAGGGCCTCAAATGTATCACCCCAAAAGAGTTCATAACAAATTAACCTGTCAAGCATACACATGCAGATAATCAAACTAATATAGTCTCGTTTGGAAACTAAGCAAACAAATATGCACACCTTAATTCATATGTTAGTGCTAAAATATAGGCTGAAGGGAAATGGTGCAGTTACAAACACACTCTTAATGGATAGTCACTGCAATTCTGTAGGCTTAAGTTGATATTAATGCCAATATTACTACTTCTGTGAGTAAATGGGAAATTGAAAACAAGTAAGTGGCAGCAATTTGGCATTTCCTTTCTATTGCAAACTTTCCTCACTACTACCCCCTGCACTCTCTGGAAGCCCTAGTGTTTAGAAGAACCTCTTGCTTCAGGGGAAAAAGAATTAGGCAATGATCTTTTCGTTTCTGCTGTACCAAGAGCTTCATACATTGAGCAGGCTACTGTCACTTGAAGATGCTCTTCACTTGCCTGTAGAAGTAGCATTACACATTTTCTTTCATTTCAAGCTAAGCAGTGTCTTTCTGAGAAAAAAAGCAGCTTCGAAGTCTACAGTTTAGCACACAATTTGGTTCTTTTCACCCTATCCATGGTTTAACAGTCTACTGATTTATGCCATATATGGATTATGAAACTACATTGCTTAAATTGCAAGCATCAGAAGTAAGCTTGATACAGAGTTACAAGGATTAGCATCTGGTGGTAAGCAAGTGCCTGATACTGCATCCTGGATGTCTTAATAGAACTTAAGTGGAATTAGTTCTCTGTGCTTATGAAAAGAGAGTCTTTCACAGGACGTGTCATGTCCTCATCTGTTACAAGAGGTTATCTGTACAAGAAAAGGGGTGTATGGAAATGGTGGGTCTGTGACTACAGTGTTTGGTATATTCTCCAATTACTGCCTGTGCTTCAGGTGCCTTTAAGCAAATACTCTGGATGTTTGACAAGGATTTCAACTTGTTCTGCAATTTATTTTTTCTTTTTTTAGCTTGCATTAAATGCAAATGAAATGTAAATGAATGTAATCTTAGTCTGTACAACCGTATCTGAAAAGGTGAAGGCTGTGTCTTTCAACTTGATGATAGAAGTACTGGGGACATGAGCTAATACTTTAGTGATCCTGATTTGTGAAAAAAAAAAAAAAAAGATTCATTTTAATGGCTAGAGGCAATGAAAAACTGCATGTGTAACTCACTCCTTTTTCTGTAGGAGAGAGTGGAATTGTTCTATGGGAAGAAGTAATGCTGATAAAACTTTTGTTGTTTTTAAGATTGTCTTCTTCCATAAAATACTTTTCATGTTAAATTGATGTCCATGGTATATAGTACTCTCCTTGATAACTAAGATCCAAACATGTTAGAATGATTTCCTGTTGTTAAATGAACAGAAGTTGTTAAGGCATAATGACAAGATTAATTCAAGCAACAGGTACTTCAGTGAAATGAGAACATTTTTGAGTAGCTAAGTCTGCAGTCAAGATTAAATGATACCATTTTCTTTCTTTATCACCAGAGATGATAAATGTGTTAGGTTTCAAGAATTTCACTGGCTTCTATTTAATTTCTCTAATCATAACCAGCAGCAAGGGTCTGGTCCTGGTACAGGTATTCAGAAGGGAAGTGACATGTACTTAGAACCAAAATGCTGTGAGAGTATGTTTTAAGTGATGGTGAAGGCTGAGGTATATTTTGACCTCTCTTGTAGAGAACTTTGTGATATTTACCTACCAACTTAAATTTGAAAATACAAAGTCTGTCTTTTAAATCCTTGGCTTGTTTATTTGCAACGTATGAGAAAAGAGTTTGGTTGTTTTTACTGTATCTTTAGTGATGTCCTAAACTGGATATTAGTGTAAAAAAAAAATGTTGATATTAGTGTCTTTCTGCTTTTTAAATTTTTCTTGCTCTACTTTGTAATATGCTCAGTAGCATTCTCCTCTTTGTGGTTTTGATGTGTTTGGGTTAAAGCTGCCTGGTTTATTTTAGCTACACACTTCTAAAAGAAGCTCTCTAGCATCTCTTCTCAAGACAATTCTAGACAATCTGATAACCTGTACTCACTATAGCTCCTGAAATCACATTTCTAATTTGACCAAGGGTCAAATAACTTCCAGCCTTTAAAACTCTGTGGCTTCTGTTGAAGCCACCACATTCTGAAATATTTTAAGTGCTTTAATTCAAGCACTACAACAGCACTGTATTATTTTCATTAATTATAAATACTGGATTTTTTCTATTTCTCCTCTTATTTCTGAGATTTTGGGAAGTAATTTTACTCAGGTTTTCAGGATTGTGTTTCATACACAGCTACATTGCTAAGACCAGTTTATTGAGTCAATTTCTTAAGTAGAAATGAAGAACCATATTTATGGTGGTACTTTAAGGAGACTGCTACCTACCATGTGAGTCAGCTAAATTAGATTTGAAACTAGGAAACTTCTCCTGCTGCTTCTTTGTGAAGCAAAGGAATGTGTGGTGGGTTAAAATTGCCCCCCAACTAATTTGAGAGAATTACCCCCCAAAATAAAATTGCCAGAGTAGCTCAGTTTGGGATGGAAGCAAATGAGGCTATATTTGCAAGCAAACCTGAATCTAGAAATATAAAATGCATTGAATATGTACAAAGTATACAATATATGTACTATATCTATGTCTCTATTTCTATACATATATATATATATATATATATATATATTTGCAATTTATAAACAGCACAGAAACTCCTCAAAACCCACTGGATGGATCCAGGGGACCTGTTCACCTCCTCCCACACTCCCTCCCTCCTTCCTGTTACCTTATGCAGTAGCCAAAACAAAGGTGCACTGGCAAGGCCATGAGGAGAGAGGAAAGTTGCAAGCAGAAGCGACAGAAGAAGAAGGAGAGAGAGAAGGAACTGTTTATGCCTCTTCTGTGTATTCCCATTAGCAATCCAATGAATTATATAGACCTTATCATTATTTTCCTTTTACATCCAATGGTAATTTATTTTCAGTCTTTGCAGTCATGATCTAGGCTCAAGTTCCCCCTTCAAACTGTAACAGAGTGCATTGGAGACAATTTAAAACTTAACTTGAATGTGACTGAAGAATCAGGTTTTAGTTATATTTTGGAGCTCTGAGTCAAAGTACACAGAGACCAACATAAATGAAGCTGTTCAGAGAACAATCTGCTCTCTGTAGGAACAAAGACGTGCAGGGAATTGTCCAAGAAGAAACTGCTGATTAAAGTTTTGGCTGATAATCACTTTGTGTATGCTTGAATTATGCTACTAAAGCCCCTTTCAGTTCAAAACCATCTGCAGGGATTGTATATTGGTAAACAAAGACTGATTAAGATAATTTATTAATTCTGTCTGCCATCTACTTGTTATTTCTACTAGAAGAAGTATCCACTTCTAAGCTCCCAACCATGTTAACCTCTGAGCACTGAGACAACATTTTAATTGGCTTACAAGTAGGAATCTGTTCTCATCCCTATATGAAACGCTAATGTTTCTAAATCTAATTCGTACTAGGAAATACAGTTCCCACATGCTTAGAGTATGAAGTACAATGAGTTAACTGAGTGCAGAAGTGCAGGCAGTCCTGTGAATTAGGCACAATTCTTGTTCGTGGACAAAAACTTCCAGTGGGGGAAGACAACAAGCTTATGTGAAAAGTTACTGAGGTTCTCTCTGCCAGCTCTTCACAGCAGCATAGGTTCTTAGACTCTCCTGAGTGAATGGCCAGGCTTTAGATTTGCAGAGAGTAGGTACTCTAGCTTAGCAATTAGCCACAGGCAAGTAAAGCTGTATCTTATGTGGACAGACAGATGAGAGGTTGATTAATTGAACCTTTCCTAAGTGCCAAACGTTGAGCAGCACTGAGAGGCATCCTGTCAATATGTGTTTAACATTATCAGAGAAAGAAAGCAGAGAACATCCTTTCTACCAATTACCTATTAAGGTGCAGTGGAGCACCACATCTACCAGATCTGCCTAGGTCTATGAATTAGAGCATCTCAGTTGAATGATTTTTTTTAGATATATATCCAGAGTTGAAAAGATTAGGTGCATTACATACAGACAGGGCAACAATGGCTGCAGCAAAAATTCCCAGTAAGGCTTTTGTCTCTTTCCTTTCCTTTCTTAAATGGTAAGTTTCTGTATTTTCTTTTCCATTCAAGTCTGGACTCTCATGCTTTTCCTTCTGAATCGTCAATGTTATGAGAAACATTTTTCAATATATTTATTTAAATATACTGGTATGTCTAACTGATTTTTGTAATGAAGCCTGACTTAATAGAAATCCATAACTATCCAACTAGTCATTTTATTGTGCAAAAAGAAAAAAATCTCACTATATAGTGAGTAAATCTAGGAAACATTATGAATATATATATATTTATATATAGTGTGCTAGTACATGCGTATATTTATATATTTCTATGCACAGATGTGCATAATCTGCATAATATTGATAATCAGATCTGTATGTATGTGTATACACACATACATATATATAGACACGCATACATATATATATAAAAGGGTCCATGCTCTTCCAGGTAAGCTTACACCTATTTCTGACACCAGCACAGAATGCAAGAGTGCTTTAGAGGGGTGAGGACCATTCCTGAAAATGATCTGCTGGAGATGGGGAAGCCCTTCAAGAGCCTCAATTTCAAGGGCTTTTCTGTTACAGTTCACAGACCTTGGAAAGTTGTTTGTAGCTACAGTTTCTTGGAAGTAGTAAAATCAGAGTCTTACAAACACTGTTGAGATTACTGCAGTGGATGATAGCACTATGATTTTCCTCGTTTACCCACAACCTGAACCAGCAGAACTTGGCAATGAAGAGCCTGTGGCTTATTTAACTAAATGTCAATCTGTAGTGAAGTGATGCAAGAGTGTTGATGTCACTAAACTCTCAGCTTTGAGCAGCATTTTGAAGCTGGCATGATGGTAGCGTGGTACTGAATATCAGCAGAAGATTCAACTCAATCCATGACACTAGGCACATGCACTGCACCAGCAATGTTTGTGCCAGTGGCAGAACAGCTAACTGCTAAATCTGTTTTAAATTGCTTCATTACAGATGGCACTATCACAGGCAACAAACATGTGAATGTAAGAACTGCAAATCAGTAGACCTGTAATGACTAATGAGTTCTTCATTCTCTTGCTGAGATTTTGGTCAAAGGATTTGCAATCTCTTTCTGTTTCAGTGCCTTTGCAAATTTAATAAACTCAGTATTCCATAATCCAATTTGTTTGAGAATCATAATGAGCATATTCTTCCTTTCTGATAGATAGTCTTTGATTTCCAGTGTTTGTACTATTTTTTCAGTATGGACATGTCTTTCACAATAGTACCTTCATCAGGCACACGTGGTGAAAATGTACTGTAATCTTTTCTGGAAAAGCACCATCTCCAAAGATGAACCCACTTATGAAGTCTCTTTCCCAAGTTAAGTGCTGTCTTCTGAAGGCAGTTCAAGGGAATTTCTTAGAAAGCATGGTGTTTGTACTCTCTCCTGACTTGATTATTGGTGTAGGAATGCTATCTCTGTCCTCTAATGCTTGCCATCAGGTGTATTTCTCAAGACCTCTGTTAAAGCAGCAGATACTTAGTATGCTTCAACAGTCATAAATACCTCCTGAATGCTAGTGTAAAGATCACCTCACTCAATAAGTAGATGTTAGCTTTTTCAGACATCCACTCTACTTTCAAGTAAGTAAAATAGCAATCGTATACAGAATGACTGTGAAACTGCTGCGAGAACAGGTTGCTTTTGTTGAGGACAGTGATCTATCCTATGCCCTTTGTGATTAGGAAAGGAGGTCTGCAGCAGTAGAAGATGGTTTCTCTTTACTCTGCAGCTAATCATACCAAGTACAATAGGTGCTGAATAACAAGCAGTAGGGTTATATTTAATGTTCTGTAATAGCAGTGTTGAATGGTGTGAAAAGTAACTTCAGAGCTTCTCTCCTTTTTTCCTTTCTATAAAATGAGTTTCTTCCTAATCATGTAAAGGGCTAGTTAGCAACTGCACCTCTTTTACAGCATCGTATATAATTAGGACTTCTACTTATCAGTATGAAGATCCCTAGTCACAGACCAACTTCAGCACTGTGCTTTAGTTGATTGGGGTGGAGGGAAACAAGTGGGAGTTGTGTGAAGGAACGTGCTCCCATTCCAGTTTAACTTTAATTACAGATAATGTTGAACAGCAAGTGGGTTTATATTAGCTTTGATTTACTTGGTTTGTTCATTATCACAGACATGTTTCTCTCTGTTCTGGGTCTGGGAAGGAGATGTGAAGGGGATTGAAGTAATTTCCTACACAAAAACTTTTGTCTTTAACTATTCTCTCCATTATGTGTAGGAGGCACTGGTTTGATATCAACTATGTTCAGCTGGCTATAATGTGTACTTTCAATATAGGCACTACTCCAGTATACCTGTTTGTACATAGATTACAAGTGGTTTCAGCTGACAGTTGCTCCAGTTTAAGTCTGTGCCGAAAAGGTTTGCAAATTAATGGTCAAAGACCAAATTAGGAAGATTTTATACCAGTCATAATTTTGAGTCAGTGCTGGTCACAAATTTGGGTTGAAGTGAATAGTAACTTTTAGCGTTTATTTTGGAAAAGTATTCTCAAATTACTCTGTAGCTTTTTTCTGCTCTTGGAGGTCTACAGACTCATGTTACCCTTTTAAGCATGCAGACAAAAGTACAGATGATCTGAGTTTGTGTGTGTGAAGTTTGGCTGAAGGTATGTTTTTAAGGAGAAGGCAGGTGGATGATTGTGTTAGATATAAAAGAGCATAGAGATGCTATTTGTTATCAGCTAATTTTTCTTTACTCCCTTTTATGTTTGGAGCTATTTGCAGTTCTTAAAAGTAGATTAACCTGGTAAGAATTCGTTTCATCTTGTTAATGTATTTCTCTTAAAGGATGTTAGAAATTCTGTTCTTTATATTATCTACTGTGTTAGATGTTGTTGCTATTGAATATTAAGTAATGAGCTTAACATCTTACTCTCAGCAAGATCTGAAAGACTCCTTAAAGTATATTGTGTTTCTTGGTGCTGTATGTTGATTTTTATGTTGAAATTGAGGTTGTGTTATTTTAAATGGACTAGAAGAACCCTATCCTAGTCTCTATACATTCTGTTATCCCTGAGGTGACAAGTTGTTAGCAGTGTAATAGACTGGAATTAAAATAGTATTAAAGTAATGTAATTGGAGTTTAAGGCAGGCAGGAATCTAAAAGAACCTTTTTGTTTCCAATCTACTGTCAATATTGGTGGTGGATTGCTGAATAGGGGTCCCATACAATTAGGATGACTAAACATAAGAGGTCACTGTGTTTCATTTTTGTAAGGCATGACAGTTTGGAGGGAAACTGTCTTAAAAAGAAGAGCACATTTTAAGCAGTTGCAATAACTGTAATCAGAAATTCAGTTTTGTGGTAACTCCCTTTTATTACTGTGGGTAGGGGAATCTCTGCTGGCATGCTCTTGGATCACTGTTCAAGAATCTGTCCTACAGCTAACGGAGCTGCACAACACTGTTCTCACTAATGATAAAGCTTCTACTGACTTCTCTCAGAGCAGTTTTCTGTAGCAGTTGCCATAGATATCAAATTGCTGGTCTGCACTAAACTCTGATTTCTAAATGTCAAGCTATTCAAACACTATGTAATCACCATTTGGGGCATAACAAACTTTCTTGAATGCTGCTTGCGACGTTAATTTTGGAAGTAATACAATACTCACAGGGTGAGTGTGTAAATCATCACTTTGCAGATGCGGTGCTTAATTTAAGACATTTTTTGGAAGCAAAAAAAACAGTGAATTAGCAGACACATGTCTCCAGTTAAATGCTGCATGGTTTGACTGTTTGGTTTTGGGTGCGTGGGTTGGTTGGGTTTGTTTGTTGGTTTTTTTGTTGTGGTTGTTGAAGGAAATATGCTTTTATTGCTCATAGCTACAGAGAATATTCAGCTTTATATTGGTAGGTTTTGTTGTGGGCTATTTTTTTCCTTTTTAAAGGATTTTGGATTGTTTAACATATTCTCAGGAGTCCATGCTCCAAACTTTGCCCTCCAGTTGGTATTATGGTATCAGTAATTGCTGCCTCATGTTAACATTTATTTAAAGCTGCTGATTTAACATTTAAAAATTCTGAGGTTAATGGATCTGTGTTCACAGATCCATTAACCTCAATAAAAACAAATGGGACCTTTAGTGAACTAAAATAGGTGCAGATCAAGGATACACTTTCACTAATACTTACTGATAGCGTTTAGATTGTACTGTTAAAATGTCAGGTCATAAAAAGGGCTAGTAATGTAGTAATATTCAAGGTGAATTTCAGTGTTTCAGTCATTTCTGTGACCCAAGATAGGATAGTTTAAGATCAAGCAAGCTCAGTGTTCTAATTGCAAGATATTCTGGATGGCTTGCCCTGTAAATGGTATGTTATTGGGGCTGAACTGGATTTGCTTAAGAATGAAATTTGTTTGAATACACATGCTTCTAACAAGCAAATTATGATAGTGTAGTTAACTGACAAACATTTATCTTACTTTATATAGGAGTTGAATTCTAGCTTGCAGCATGGGAGGAAGCTATAATACTCAAGAAATTAATAAATAAAGGAGGCAAACCATTTCCTAAGAATTGCTTTCCATTAGTCCTGCCATTTAATCTAACACTGCCATAAAAAATGTGGAGATCTAGAAACAACAGTTAGAGAAGAATATCACTTCCCTGGTTTATGTCCTGCGTCATAGTCCAGCAAATCTGCTTTTACAATCGGCATTCCAGGAAATATGGCGTAAATCCTGACTTGACAGACATCTTTGCTTTTGTCCACATCTACACTGATCTTCAGAACTTATCCAAAAGGTGTTACATGTCAAGTTCTCAAATATGTATTCGTGTGCACTAATACGTCACTCAGGAAGTTCTAAATTACTTAGGGCTACCACCACACGTGGACTTGAGCAGTAGGATTGTAAAACAGAGTGCACATTCGTGCTCTAAGTACTATCCTACATTTGTGTATAGTGAAAGGCTTCCTAGACCTGTTAATAAATGAGACTAAATAATAAAACTATATTGCTAATATATTGCTTAATTGTATTTTCAGCATGTAGGAAAGATAGATGGGAAATTGCTTATCAGATGACTTTGAGCATTATATAGGCAGTTTGGAACTGTATTAGACTGAACTTCAGAGTAGATGGGTCAATATAAAGGTAATTTAGTTATATGGACATGCAAACTTTTACTGGATGGTATTAAAATCATAATATTGTCTATATGGCAAACAATTAGAGGAAGAAGGGCATTTGGGGAGTTGGGGTATTTAATCATTTAGAAACCACAGTCCCAGGTAAAACAGTTCAGCTGGCTTCATTTGCTGTCTCAAACAAGGCTACAATGCACCTTTCATAGTACATTTGCAATCAAAATAGCCTTTTTTCCCCTTTTTTTTAGAAAATCAATTAAAAGAACCAGGAAAGCATTTGAAAGATAAAATTCTGTTCAGTTCCAAAACTGTGCATCTTATGCTTTGCATTTCTGCTAGTATTATGAAAGACTTCAAACTGTTACAAAGTCAGACCTGCAGTATAAGTTTTGGTTCTCTATGAGCTTGTTGTAATTCAAAGTAACCCACTTTTTTTGTTTGTCTGCATTTCTTAATATGAATATTGATTAGTCTGCACACATCACAACAAACAGGTACATTTTCAAACCTCGTAAGAAACAAAACTAGAGATTGTGATAATTCTGCAGATGCCAGAGTTAAAAGCTTTCCACAGTGTAAATGTAAACCAAACTAAACTACAGTTGTCAAACAAAAGTACATCTGAGTATTGGGATTGCTTGTGAATAGTTTAGATCTACTGTCATATGTGTTCTGATAAATAAACCCAACACTGTTTAAAAACTGAGAAAAGCTATTTTTAAAGTGCTTCTCTATTTAGCAAAATAAGCAATGTCAGTTTTCTGCTGCTGTGATTTTGTTTCAACTCTACTAAACATCAAGTAGATTGGATTCTCATGTTGGAAACCAGAATGCATCACTGTGTGAATAGCAATGCATTACTCTGTGAATTGGAATGAATTAGGCACACTCTATTGCCCTGTTGTCCTGTCATATTTCTGCCTTTCTAAATGATTGTTGTGAGAATTCACTATTAAATCTAGGACAATATTTTAAACAAAATTTACTGGAGTCTTTCATCTGTTAAATTTCATTCTAAGTAATATTAGTTCCTTTTAACCATGGAAATATGTGGGGTTTTTTTCCTGAAAGTTACACTTCAAGTATTCACCAATTAGGCTGATGTGAATGAACCTTAGAAATGGTGTGGTTTCTAAGCAGTACTGGTTGGCATAAAAATCTCCAACTGCAGTCTTAAGTCTGTTTGAAATGTAGGGGTTTTTATACAAAAGGTTATTAGTAGGGTATTCCAGCATTTCCTTTGAATTGAATAACTAGCTTTCAGGGTGTTTTAAAAATCCCATTCTAAATTCTTCATTCAGGAGCTATCAGCACAGTTTCCAAATCTAATATTTGAGGCATAAGCTAAATCTTTTTTCACTATCTTGGAATCAGGCCTCATGAATATTTTGGAATAAGTTTTCACTTAAAAATTAGTCTTCTTGCATATATCTCTTTACTTATGTTGTCGTGACAAGAACATATTGAAGAAGTAGTTAATAGAATGCCCATGCCGTGACACCTTAGCCAGAATTGCAAACTAAGGAAAAGCAATACACGTGGCTTGTGGCATGTTTTCTCCTCTGTAACTAGGCTACAGCCATGTTTAGTCTGTTTCATTTTTTAAGGGTCTTTCCTGTGACCCAGATGTGCTAATAACACAGCAGCAGGATAATGAACTTACCATTCTACTTTGGTACTCTTTTATTAATGGACTGTCCTGATGAGAAGATCTGTTATTTATTATTATCTCTTGGCCCCAGTTCAGCTAAGTGCTTCAGCACATACCTGACTTTAAAGGGAGAAGTATATTAAGTACCTTTGGAGTACTGACACAGTCATACTGGGGTAGAGTCCAAGAATCTCTCTGACCTTTAATGTTTTAATAAATAACAGAGTGAAAGTAGAAGAAAAATATATCACAAGACAAACATTATTTCTTATCTTACAAAATGTGTGAGTCTCATTAATTTGGGATCTTTCTAGACTACTTTGTGTCATGTGCACATATTCTGTTGTAAGAAAGGATGAAGGAAAATACTTGTAGTGCTGCATTTACATACAAGGTTGTGTATAAATCCTTGGTTGCATTTTCTCAGCTAAATGAAAAAGTTGGAGCAGGGTAGTGCAAGCCACGCAAGGGAACCAAAACAAAGAACCCCCAAATCCTATGTCCATCCCAGAAACTGAACTGCGTTTACCTATGCACTTAGATCTATCACTGAACAGTATGAAATGCATAAACATTTATTTTTCAGTTTTGAAGATATTCAGTCGCAGAACATCTCTGTTAACTACAAGCTGTGTTGCCTCTTCTTTACTGTCTTTGATTTTTATGGTATACTATATGTTATCAGGAGTATGGGAGCAGAATGCAGCACAAAGCATAGCTTTACAAAGTGTCTAATCCTTTCAGTAACAGATCTGTTTCCTAAAAGTATTTTGAAACATGTTTCTTTATGGATTTTCAGTACATTTGTCTGAGGTCCTCTGTTGAAGAGACAAAATCCCTGTGTGCTTTACAAGCTTTGTGCATGACTTGTGGAATTCATTTTCCTTTGTAAAATGGAATTGTGAAGTAACCTCTAGGGAGCCTCTATACAGAGGTGTCCTGGAGCATATTGAAATTGTGGTTTGGGTTTCATTTTAAAAAAAAGACCTAAATGAACCAAAACAAAATAAACCAAAAAGCCATTTTTTCTTGAATTTAGATTTTCTTGTATTTCACTTTGTGCCCATTAATTCTTGTACATTCGTTTGTCCATTCATTTGCTTTGTGTCTGTCAGAACCAGGTTAATTATGCAATTCTAGTGATACATGCTGTAGTTGTATTTCAAGAATGCTGTTGAATTTATTATTTTTTTTAATCATTAGTTTTTTAAACACAAAGAAGGAAAATGTGGGGGACAATTGTTCAGGGAGATTTTCCATGTACCTGAGATGAATGCATGGTCTGTTAGTGTAGTCACACCTCTGTTTTGTTGCTATGGTTTTCTAACATAAAAAGCAGTAGTGAAAAATAAAGAGATTTAGACTGTGGGATATCTGATGGTCCTTAATCAAAAGTATCCAAACAGTGGCTGGATATTAATAAAAAGCCTTTTTCTTTCCTTTTCCTGAAATATATTTAAGGAAATACAAAACTTTTCATTTGCTGACATCATTGTTTGGGGACAATCAACCCCATCCTACCCCCCCACACACACCACCCCTCCTGCAGAAAAAAAAAAAGAAAAAGAAAAAAAAGCAACCAAAGCCACAAAAAGAAACCCAACCAAACTATTTTGAAAATAATCAGATATTCAGCATATGACATGCATTCAGAAGTCTGATCGATGGAACACCCGGAATGGGTACTGTGAGCCATTATTCCTTGAACATGATTTAGGGAAGCACAGTTTAGTTAGTAAATTGAAGATGCTGTACAAATTACTACCACTGACCTGAAAGCATGCTCAAGTGTGAAATATGTTGTAATGAGTTTTGGTACTTCAGTCTATAACTTCATTTATTTAATGTTAAAATTATAAGATTGGAAGACATGTATCTAAATATTAATAGTTATTTTAAAAAATGTGAAATCTCTTTGTTCCCATTAGTCTATGAGAAAGCATAATACAGAAGTGTCAACCATACTTTCTTCCACAAGTGAACCTTTTAATTGCAGCTCCCCAAAATGTAAATTGACTATTATTAATATAGACTTGTAAAGAATGTATCTTCTGTGAAACAGGTGGGATATTCCCCAGATAGTGCTTCAAAATCTCCAGTGCTCTGTGGTTTTGGTTTGGGTTGTTTCTGTTTTTTTTCATGCCAAAACAGGATCTTCTGGCTTGTTTCTGACTGATAATCCACTCAGAGATGGCAGCTCTGAACTGTGAATGTGCAAGTTGTCTGAAAATACCTGTTGTGCAAATTCCAGTTGTGCATATTCGAATAAAGTGAAAACACTCCTTCCTTTGTGTAGATTTGTGAACAGACAATATGTAATCATATAGTTCTCGTGCTGCACTCAGCTTCCAAAATGGCCTCTAGTTCTCATTATGCTGCATTCCCTGCAAAGTGAGGGCCCAGATCTGTAACCTGCAAACACCACAATATACTGGCCTCTGTGACGCTGGTTTTTTTTAGAGCTATAATATATTGTAGGTTAACAAATTGTGGAAGCTCAGAAGAAAGCTGACTATTCATCCGCACATGTGGCAGTGATGTGCTCATCACAAAATCAGTACTGGTGACTGGCTGCAACAGTGTTTTAAAGTACCTTTAGCAGTTTTTGCCATTACACTTATAGCTTGTGAATGAATTACTGGGCCTTGTATTTGAGGATTTTCTTTTCCACTTTGCCTTATGAAGATTTGCTCTCTTTCTGGACTTTAAATGCTTTACAATCTGAAGGGTCCATCTCTAACACTACCATCTTTCCAGGCATTTTGTTGAGTAAGAGCCGGACTTTACTGTCGCTGGAGCTTGATTTAGGACCCATGTATTTTATTTAGTATATATTTACCTGTTGTTTTCAATTGTAATGACTGTAGTTGAAGCATCTAATTCCAAATGAGATTATTAAGTAAATAAATTAATCAGATTGCATTTCATGGTAATAAGATGATATTTCCCTCGTAAAGTATTATCATTTTATAAATAGTTCATGATATCTGACTGTTTACGTATATATATTCATGAATATATTAACATTTAGGAAAAGTATTTCAACAGAATTCTAAAGTAGTCTATTTTCCAGCTTCCCTTAAAAAAAAAAAAAAGGCAGCATACCCCAACCAAACAATGATATGCTATTTTATATCTTTTTTTTTTTTTGTCTCCCAGAGCATGGTAATCCACTATAGACAGTTATGGACAAGTGAAACTAGGTTCTTTTTAAAATGCCTAAAAAAGGCAAAAGGATACTACATCTGCTGGTGTATTTCACAACTCCCTGGATATCCTGGGCTTCAGTCTTATGTAAACAGAATGACAGATTATGAGCTTGCTTATTACCATTCTGTGTTTCATGATCCTAAATAAGATCAGTAGCCCTCCTTCTCGCTCTCCACAAGTTGTGGTAACTGAATAAAACTAGCCTTGTAACTAATCCCCAAGTATTTAAAATAATTCAACAAAAATATCAGTATTAACCTGCTCTCTGCCATACAACAGAAACAGAACAGGAAGTTGGATAGTCAGTACACTACACCCTAATCATTAAAAAACAAGCAAGAAAATCTGAAATTCAGCAGTGGTTCTTACCCCTATAATAGTAGCAAAACATAATCAAAATGGAATGCTGACATGTTGAGAATAATTAAGCAGTTGGTTATGGCAAACACTGTATGAGAAACCTTTTCAAATACAAGTGGATAAGTATGTGCTGGCATAGAGCAGGAATAATATTCCTGATCTGCCTTGGTTCAAATGACACAGGTGTACTCATTTTCATCTGACCAGAGGATGTGGAGCTTCAGCTGATATAAATCAGTGCAGCTTCCTGAAACTCACCAGATGAATGTTACTGTAAGCACTGCAGCTAAGTGTAAGCACCTGCTGATGGTTGTTCCTGAGTATCCCTTTTCCATAAGTAAGGAGAACACAGTGCTGTTTGGAGAAATAGAAACCACAGTTTGGGAAGGAGGTGTGGTTAGTATTGCATTTGTTGATTGCAATCTGTGAATGTCATCCTACACAGTATTAGTAAGTAGTTGTGCTTGATAATTGCTGCTAGTAAGTTTTAGGAAAATCTTTGTCAGGAAATTCATGCTCATACTTGGTATTTGACATGAGCTGGGCTGAGCTGCTAATGTTGATAGTGTGTGGAAGCTTGCTGTGGTGGATGGTCTCACACTGATTGAATCCTGGTTTTGTCATTAGGTTATCTATTTCTCTTCATCTGCAGACCATATAAAACTATCACTAGTCTTTGCTAATTTAAAACTTGTGTTTTAAAGAATAGTCTTCAGAATGTCTAGCATCAAGTTTCTGCATTATTTGAGCTTTGCACATACGTATGAGCTATATTCTACAAATATGAGCAGTCGGAGCATCCTTCAATCTCTGGTACTTCTGAGTATTGATCTCTTTTTCTACTACTTCAGTTCTCTGGAGATGCTAAACTGTTACTGATGCTAAAGGAAAAAATGTGGGTCTAGAACTTGCGTTATAGATCTCTGCTACTCTGTGGCTGTTCAGGAAATTCAAGTGGAAAAAGGAATGCATAGGAATGCAGAGGCTGTTAAGCATTCTATATGTGGAAGATGTTTCAGAATTTCAAATGACCTCTACTCAATTTTCTTCTCAATTGTAATTCTCCTTCCCTAAGATGCCAAGAGGGCAACCTAATGATAAAGGCCAAGCTGTCCTGAACTTTGAGTCCTGCCGAAGAGATGATATAAAATTAGAGCCTGTCTCTTGGGTGGATGAATACATCAAGAATATTATAGTTAGCCTTTTGTCTCCTTTGAGTAATGAGGGGAAAAAAAATATCAGAACAAACTACTACTAAATTTGTGAATTCATAGTATTTCACATGCGATAACATTCAGTGAATTATTGTGGAACAAATATGTAAAGATACCAAAATATTTTAAATCACTGAAAAAAACTTTACATGAAGTATTTGAAGTATGTAGATGCCTAAGTCTATGGAAATTAAAAGCTGTGAGTTTTGAAAATCTTACTTGATGCACACCTGGCAGTTGCCCCATATCTTAAAAATCTGATGCTATCATAATATTCAAAGAAAAGTCTATTAAACAATCACTGATGGTCTACATTTTAAATAAAAATTAATTGTTTTCAAATTACTTTTTCCTCTTTTTTTCCTTTTTTTTTTTTTTTTTAAATATTTCAGTGGCTCTTTGTAATATTTTGTGGACTGTTCTCTTTACATATATGTTAACTAGCATAACAATTAAAATGCATCCCCCTTCCTGATAGTGCAGTACATTTACAGGGAAATCTGGAGGTCAGATTTTTGTTTAAGTTATTCCAGCAGTAAACAAACAAAACAAAAACCCAAAAAACCAAACTTGAGATAATCATAATAATAATTTTAAACAATCAGCTCTGGGACATTTCCATGATCATTATCAATCTGTGTAGTCCCAAGTACTTGCCATTCTTCCTTTCCCATCCATCCATCTTATGTGCTGAATCCTTGATGTACTTTTAGTCCTTTAAAAGAAAGTCATGTGGAGTGAACATTCAATCCATTTTGCTATTACCTTTATGAAAGCTACAGTGCACCTTGAGAAGAGCATGCGTGACCCAATTTGATCTTTCATTTCTAACACCATAGCTTGCTGACTTCCTAAAGGATACTCAAGAAAGGCTTATTAGCAGATGTTATCACTGGAATCACCTTTTCTGAAATAAGGAATGACAGGACCATCTGTTCATTTGTTGCTTGATAACCTAAGCTTCTGTGTTGTCCTGGAAAGCCTGCTGATAGATCTATCTCCATGTGGTCACATAGCATTGATCTGTTTAGAGTGGATTTTTGTGGAGCAGAACAGAAAAAAATGGGAAACAGAAATGCTATTTTAAAGAGCAAATAGCAAAGGCTCCTGTACTGCACAAGTAGAATTTTCAGTAGAACCACAGAGAAATAGTGCCAGGAATAATACAGACTGACTTGAAATGAAGGACGCTGAAGCAGTGAACCTGTACTTGAAGCTTATGGAAATTATATCTTGAATTGGTTTCTATACCTGAAGGATGTGTAGATGTGTATAACGCTGATTAGTGAAGAACTTAAATGCTGCTGTTAAGTGTATAGAAAAACAAGCAGTAAGGCTTCAAAATTCTCAGAAAATACAAAACAAATTATGAAATCCCTTTAGGGAAGTAATTGACCTTTTTAAATTGTAAGCTCTAGAGCAGAAAGATTTAAGAGTACTAATTTGCAATGAAGCAGGTGTGACAGCTTAAGTGATAATTTTTTTACAGATATGGTGTGAAGTCTAAGCAGTCTATAATGTATAATTAATAATTAATCTTTATAACCCACAGTGACTGGAAAAATTTCAGTGTGGTTTCAAATTGCTGTAACAGCATTTGTTGTTATCCAAATCTTCAGTGACTCCCATAGTCATAGATTATAATTGTATCAGTTTTGATCAGAACCCATTTGATGCTGTTTACATGTTTATATCGAAAGTACAGATTGATATAAAAGTAGCTTGATACTGAAGAGGCTCTGTTGGATCTTGTATTCTGAGAGAGCAGTGTGGGTCAACGATGAAGCTAAGGACAAGCTTTACTGAGACAAGGAATGGTGAATTAATCAGTCAAGGGCAAGAAATGACACCTACTTTGACAAAGCATAAGTTTTTCTTCAAGGAAGTGGAAAGGACAGTAAGAAAGAACTGAAATCTGAGAGGAAAAATATTTGGTGTCATCAATAGACTTCATCAAGGTACACTTGATCCCATCCTCCAGATGATTGACAACAATATTAAACAGTGTTGGGCCCAATATCAATTCCGGGGGGACCCCACTTGTAACAGGTTACCAGTTTGAAAAAAGGGCTATTTGCCAGCTCCCTCTGGGTGCAGCTTACCAGCCAGCTCCCCACCCACTGCACAAATTGCATATCTGGGCCATAACACATCTGTTTCTCTAGGAGGAAGTTGGGAGGTACCATATAGAAAGCCTTAGAGAAAACCATTTAGGCAATGTCCACCATAAGAGTAGAATTAATTCTCATCAAATTAACTCAGAACACAATATGCTTAGAGACTTGTAATGATGTACCCAGAAAAAAACTCAGTTGCCAGTCTAGGATTCTTCTCAATAGTCAGGGCAAGGGAGGTGGAGAGGAAGTAAATCTCTTTGCTCAACAGGAGGTTCTTTACTGGTCTTTACATTTGCACTCTGAATTCTACATTTATTCTTTTGTTTACTGTGAGCTTTTTAAGTGATCAGACTTACAGAGGGCACCAGCCAATAAGTATGGCAGTATTTAAGTCAACTAAGAGCACCCTCCTTTTGCAGGGTACTGAGGGGAAACAAGAGAGTCATCATGAAATAAACATTTGTGAAGCAATTTGTGTAAATATCTTACTGCTATCTTTCTCTGAATAATGAATGTCTAAGATTAAATACATTAGTTTGTTTTCATGAACTCCAGATACTATATCCATACTCCTAAGGTCTATTTGCATGTTTTTACTTAAAGTGTTTAAGGATGTTCTGTGCCTTCTTTTTTAAAATTGTGACTGCCAAAGCAAGTCCCATTTTCCACTCTTGGGAATGGGATAAACTTGAGGTGTGTTGTTTTGGATTGGGTTGTGTTGTTTTTTTGTGGGTGGGTTTTTGTTTTTTTTGGTGTTTTTTGTTTGGTTTTTTTTTTTAAGTTTTTTTCCTACTTAAGAAAGGAAATCATATGATGGTTGGACTCTATGATCTCAGAAGTCTTTTCCAACCAGAAGAACAGACTTGGTGGAATGGGCGAAATGGCTAGATTTGATGATCTTAGAGGTCCTTTCTGGCCTGAATGATTCTGTGAATTCCATTACTCCATGAATATGTGCAAATTTCCTACATTTTGACAGTTTAGACTTTCAGCTAGTACTTCATTTACACTGTAACTAGTGTTTTATAACTATAAAGGTGATGAATTAAGGGAAAATTCTTTTAAGGAAGTGATTTTTTGTGTGTGAACTGCCACAGTTTGTTGGAAGTAGTTGTACTTTTTATTTGTAAGATTAAGGAAATAAGCTTAAAGAAAAGCATAGTGTCATTCTATGAGTGCTGTTATATCCCCTTTGCATTAGAACTGAGAAAACAAGAATTCTAATTCGTTATACTCTTAGATTGTGTCATATTGGAGGAGCGCCTACCCATGGAAAAAATGTTTGAAGTCTGTTTTGTGCTCTTCATTCCATGATAAGATGTTTGGGTTGTTGCTTTTCTCTTTCCTCTGTTTAGTTTGGACTGTGCTGTTTTGAATTACCTGTGTATCCTTTGGCTTAATATACCTATTTAATCTAAAATTCATGTGGCAATGTCAGCTAATATCATTAGCTAAAAGCATGAGCAAATCCTTAATGGATTTATTTGATGTTTTCTTTTAGAAAGGAGTAACAATATCTCAAAGAAGCAACAGTTTACATGTACAATATTTAATTCTCTGTAAACTTCTAGCACAACTTCATAGTTTGGATCTAGGTTTACCTTCAGTGGAGTAGGTAGGAAAATCAGAAGTAGTTGTAGGAAAGGATAAGATTTCATTAGTTTTCTGTTTCAGAGGTAGCATCTGAAATATGTAGGAATATCCCATTTGCATATTTGTAATTAAAATGTTCCTCTATTTTTGTTGACACAACTTTGTATGAAATTATGGTAATCTGTAGTATTACAAGTAACCAAGTTCAAAACAAAAATGAAGTCTTCTGAGTCAGGATAAAGAAAGGTTTGATATGTCAAAAACATTCAGAGACAGAAAACCTTTTGTGTTAACCTTTATTTGGCAACATTATTAATATTCCATCAGTTCCAGTGCTTAACATAAGATATAATGTGGCTGAGAATACTGTGGCAAACAACATCAAAGCAAGCTTGGTAATACAGCAATTGTTTCCAGTTACAATGATCTATGCAGATCTACTTTTCAGTTAATATGCTGTCGTGTGAAATATCAGCATGCAAATGGCCTCTCAAAACTGACCTAAGATTTGTCCTAAGATCCAAGAAGAACATTAGGATAATTCCCTGCTTTCAACCTCAACTTTCAAGGATGAACAATTCCTACAGTTAGTAGGATGAAAGCATTTTGGCCATCTAGAGTCAACAGAGCCTTCACAAATTCCACCTGGCCTTTAATGTAGAGCTGGGAATATAGGAATATTTTTACCAAAATGTTGTTAGAAGATGTCCAAGTGTTGCAAAAAAGATGGGCAGGGTTTCAGTTTATTATCAGTGACCTGTATGATTGTGTTTTGCTGTCCTGCCCAAGGTGTATTGTAGCTGGCAAGCCAGGGTTGGATCACAATATAAACTTCTTTTTGAAGGTTTATATCAAAACAGTGGAGGAGATAGTCTGAAGGAGTGAGAGTGACACATTTATGTTATGTGCTGCTGCTTATCTGTCTGTAAATGTCAGAAATCTACAGTCCTCTCTATGATAGTACTTTCTTACTATCCTACCCTGCCAGAGCTATGTCTCTGTGTGTCCATGAGTCTCTAACAGAGGGTACAGACAGGTAATGGCAGGCAGGCAGATCCCTATAACTTACTTATTTGCTGCTCGTTAGCTGCTAACTGACCATGCATGTGCTCCTAGCTGACTGAAGCTGCAAAGCACAAATTACTTGTGTATAGTCTTCAGCATGAAGTCTTTCTGTACATTAACTGCATGCATAGTCATGGAGTTGTTTTCTGGCATTGTTCTGCACAGATTTTCTCATTTTTGTACAGGTTGTTTGCCATAGTTCTGTTTGTTAGCCCATTTTTATTTTTCCTTTTCCTCTTTTATATAATTTCATCACTTCGTATAATAGGAGCAGAAGTCCTTTGAAACAGACTCTTTTTGTGGAATTTGAAGGAAAAAAACAGTGGTGAAACACTCAGGGAGTCTGAGTGACTTCCCAATTAATAGTGACCTTGCCAAAAATGGCCTTTTGAAAGAATAAAAAGTTTCATATGAGTTTATTGAAACGGTTTCAATTGGAAGCTGTTGTCAGTGGTGTGCTCCCAACTAGAATTTGAAGATAAATTCCTGTAGTCTCTAGCATCAGAACCTGAAGGGTTAGGATAGGGTCTTTTTATATGGGCATGTGGTGATAGGACAATGGCCAGTGGTTTGAAACAGGGCAGGTTTAGACTGGGCAGTAAGAGGAAGCTCTTTACTGTGAGGGTGGTGAGACAGTGGAACAGGTTGCCCAGAGGAGTTGTGAACACATCATCCCTGGAAGCATTTAAGACCAGGCTGGGTGAGACTTAGAGAAGCCTGGTCTATTGGCAGGTGTCTCTGCCCAAGGCAGGGAAGTTGGAACTAGATGATCTTTAGGGTCCCTTCAAGCTCAAACCATTCTGTGATTCTAAGATCATTACCTTCAGGGAAGAGCTTTCTATTTAATTCTTGTTTCTGCCTTAGCTTCCTGAGAAGGGAGGGGTAGTACATTTGTGTCTTTGTAGCCTGTTTGCAAAATGGAGACAATTTAGAATTTTCTTTTCTTCTTATCTTTCATATTTCTCTATTCAATTAGTGAGAACACTTTGGTCTAGAGAATAATACTGTGTGCATATGTGGCATCTAGCAGGGCTAGAGCTTTTAGTTTCTATTTTGTTTGCAGTATAGCTTGTTTGCTTCCAGTTGTGTAAGTGCTGATAATGTAAAATCCTGTATACTATTGTTACTCGTACTTTATTGACCAAAATGTTTGAGGTTAATCTGCCCTTACTTATAGGAGAGGTCAAATAAGTGACTCCGGGGGGTACCCACAGTTCATCTGAGCTCTTGGATTCCTTAACAGTCTCAAAAATTTGTCAGTATCTTACTGAATTTAGGAAAAAACACTTCTTAATTATGTCTGTGGATCACTGAAGCCAAACAAAAAAAATCCTATTTTCTGCAGTATCTTTAGTCCCAAACTAAAAGCAGGATTAGAAATTGCCAGTGTTCTTAATGCATTATCTCATAAGGACATTTATTCAGTAGCAAATCACACCAGACACTTTGGGCTATGTAATTTGGCTATTGTATTCAAAAGCACAAATTAACTCTCAGGTTGTTTTAAAGCCTGTAAATTGTGCTGCTAATTGACTGGATATATGTTTTATATTTATTTATTTTTAAAGGAGCTAATTCCTTCTTTTCTCAGCAAACTGAATGGCTCGTCTACTTGCTCTTCCTTTGTTATGAATAGCAGACACTGTAAGTGCAGTGTTGGGCAGAGCATTGCGGCACACAACAAAGAGGAAGAAACTTCTAAACTGTTTTCTTGCTTTTTGCATTTAATTTTTCAGCTGGTGCTTTAAAAAACATCTCAGACAGGAGGTATTCTCAAGGGCTTGTTGGGTTCTTCTGCTGGTTTAATAGTGATCATGACACTTGTAGAAGTGAGGCACTGAGAGGAGTAGTGAACTCATCAGAAGGAAGGAAGGAGTGATCAATTATTCACCACACACAATCATCTACAAGAAGCATGACTGCTGCCTGTTTCTCCGCTTTTCTTTCTTCTACACACACAGACTCAGCTTATGCTTTTTGTGCAATTACATTATTTTCATTCAAACAGTCTCTAGAGAAACCTGTTTATTTAAGTGTGCTGGAACATTCATCATTAGGGTATTTCATCAAGTGTCCTTGACATTCACTGCTCTATGCCTCCCACATCTTCCTCTTTAGTTACTGTAATACTTGGGATAAATAAAGCAGAAAGATCAGGGTGATTTACCCAGACAGAATAGAAAGCATAGAGATATTTAGTTCAGAATTTGCTCACTTACGGATTATTTTCAGACTGTTTCTTCCTTTCTCAACAAACTTTTGTACTTAAACCTGATTTGCAAGGGGAAATGTTTAACAGTCTTCAGGTTTTTACAGGTAAATCAGGGGGTTGCTTATAATGCACATAAAGGAAGATTGATACCTTTAATTTACTTTAAAATGTTCAGAATATGTTTTCCAAAACTCAGAAGTTGTACAAAAGCCTTATTAATTCTTGAACATTTGTTTTCATGCTAGAGGGATATTACATTTAAAATAACACACTTTCTTTTCTTGAAATATTTAAGATTACAGCATCTCTGTAATCATTTTACTTTTTGCTAAGTTCATAAAATTGCACAAACATTTTAAAAGAGCATTGGTCTGAAAATCAATCATTTGGTGGTTGTTGCAGAGAGCTTATACATTCTGTCAAAAAGATATCTTTCATGAGGAGCTTAAAAAGAGACAAAAAACATTGCTGGAACTTAGAACTGAAAAAGGCTAAATCCAGAGTTGTAAGAGGGTATTTGTGCTTCCCTTCTTGATCATATATAAGACTGTGGTTTTTAAGTCTTTATCATATAATGAGTTCTTTGTGGGCCTGTGAATCAATAGTGTGGAATAGTTCAGCTGTTGATGGGAACACCATGGACCTGAGGTCCTGTAAATAGAGAAGTGAAGTAACAACATTATGATGAGCCTAACAGAAGAATTGGAAAAGTAAGAACTCCAAAAGTTTAGCTTGTTGTAACACTGAATAGATCTTTAAACCTTTTTTATTATACTTACTGCATAAACTTGTCTTTTCATTTGTGTCATTGTGCTCCATGTGATGTGCAATTGTTGAACAGATATTGTGTGTGTAAATTCACTCTCTGCGTGACACATGCACATGCAGGACCCAGCCATGCCACACAGCATGATCCCCACACAGCCATGCACTGTACATATTCTCAGCTGTTGCTGTGTTCCTTGCCTGAAAATCTTTGGGTTTTTTTTATGTTCCAGCTTTAAACTCTTATTATTTAGTTTGCTTTTACACAGTTGTGTTCTGCTTAACATTCATAGGCTCATGACACATGAACAGAAAAATGTAGCCTGGGAGTAGCTGTACAGGATAGCATCTATGCTAGCTGCTATCCTGATGCGTATGCATCTCTGCAGGTAGGAGAGAAGAAACAGCTGTGGAATGGCTCCAAGCAGAACATCAGAAGCTACTAAATTTCATAACCTCAAACTCTCCCAGTAGCTAAGAGAGAAAGCTTAAATGTAGTATTATAGGTAGAGATTAGTAGAATGTTTTTTCTGTGCCGACACTGAATGTGGTCACCAGACATAATATAGGTGCATGCACAACATTCCCTAAAATGAAAGCAAGGAAGACCTCTTAGATCTAAAGAGCCGCTGCAGACAGAAGTGCCTTAAAGAGCTGTTGCGGTCTGGTGCTTACTCTTTACCTCACATAAATCTTGAGCTGGTAACTGCTGATCTTTTCTGAAATGGTGATAATGGACATGCTTGACTCTCATTTGTTTGAGTTTATCAGAGAAAGGAAATACACTTTTTTTTTTTTTTTTTGGTGTACCAAATATGCTGTGCTTAAAATGTGGCACAAAGCATAATTTATTTTCATTTTCCAGACTAGGTCAATAGAAACGTAAAGCAAGTGTCTTGACAGGATCTGTTGTGAAACTAGAGAATCAAATGCCCTCCTACTTTTTTTCCCATGCTTTCCGTAGCAGAGCATTCCTCCCGTAGTTGATGTCAAGGACAATCCTTCAACTGAGGTAAAAATCTGTTAAAGATTTGCTGTAATATTTGTTTAAAGGGTAGCTGGGAATAAGTAGAGAGGAATGTCTATAAACATCTGTGGGTGGGTGTCAAGATGAAGGTCCCGGTCGCTTTTCAGTTGTGCCCAGTATTTGGACAAGGAACAACAGGTACAAGCTGGAACACAGGAGGTTCCACCTCAACATGAGAAGACCTTTATGTGAGAGTGACAGAGCCCTGCAACAGGCTGCCCAGAGAGGTTGTGGAGTCTATTTCTCTGGAGACTTTCAAAGCATACCTGGATGCGTTCCTGTGTGACCTACTTTAGGTGATCCTTCTCTGGCAGAGGGGTTGGACTCTCAATCTCTGTTTATCTCTGTCATCATACCTCTGATCAGTGTATTGCATATGCTACCATATGCTGTCTCTCATTCTATGTAAGATTAAATTCTAGCATTTGATGACAACTCTGTGGTTTCCACAACAGAGTGAAATGTCGATATGAATGTAAAATGTTCATTGTGGTAATCTTTTGGGGAACTGTGACAGTTTATTACAGCTTATGACTATTTTTAATATTATTAGTTTAAAAAGCAGAGATGTTAGTGTCTGTATTTTTCAGTATATGCCTTACTAAGCAAGAGATGTGAGGGATAAATTGATTTCTGATCCTTGGTTTATATGGATCAGTATCTGTTGCTGTAAAACTCCCCAGGTAATAGTTATAATGCAGAGAAGTGAAGAAAAGTATCAAGATGCTACTGCATGTGGTTGTGGAATTTCCTTGGCAGAGTACTTCAACAGTTAACCTATCATAGCTGTCAGGAGGTGATACATTTCTCTTTTGCTTCTCCTCAGCAGTCTTGAAAGAAAAGTTTGTTATGTAATGGTAATATTGAATGTAGTAAAACTAATTTCTGAAAGAGGCCTTCAAAGCTGTTTTACAGGTTAACACTACCCATTAGAGATACAGGAGGAGACTCAGTACACATTAACAAAAACCTGTGATGATGTAATTTGCCTCTTAAAAATGTGCATTTTTCTCTTTTACTCTTCTCTACTGATGTCAGGGGAATTTGAATATTCAGTGATGCTAATTTGTATTGGTATTTTGGACTGTTTTGCAAATGCTGTAAGCTGTGTTTAAAAACTAAGTATCAGGCAGGAGATCTTTAACCATTTCAGGTTTCTTAAGAGAAAACCCCATGATAGTAAAGTGTACATATTTTACTAAAAGGAAGCTGGCAAGAGGAGGAAAGATTTACACTGGAGCAGATCATCTTTGAGTAGGAGTGGTGCTCAGTACTGCTGGCTAGACAGGACCAACACCCTGTGGACTTTCTCATGCTGGAGATATGGTTTAAAATAATCAGGGATGTTAAAGTGGAGATAAGACCTTTAGATGTGGAAATGTTTTAGAAACATGAAAAATGACACCATTATGCTGTAAATCCTTTGGTACCATCATAACAGCTAGGAAAGCCTAACTGAAAATATGTTTAGTTTACTTCCATATTTAACCCCAATTACCCTTTGCAGGGGAATTCTTTTTAACATTCTATTCCTCATTTCATTTTTTTAGCTTCTGTAGGTCTTATTTTCCCCCACTACATAAATTGAAGCAGGTGCACAGAATTGAAGACATTACAATTAAATGTAATCAAATATTTTAGGCACTAATGAACAGCTCCAGGAAAACAAGTCAAAAGGGGGAAAAAAAAAAAAAAGGAAAAACCAAAAGCCTTTAAGTGAGTGGATTTTCAAGCACCCAAGGCACCATAGGGGCAATTAAGGGAGTCAGACACCAGGACACATACTGGCATTAATTATCTTTGAGTTCAGGGAAATAAAAAATAAAAGCAACGATTATCATAATAAATTTCCACACACTGCTTGTACGTTGTGCTAATCTACAACACACCTGGGTTTCCAAGATTTAAGGCATGAAAGTGAATACTCAATCAGTTAGTAACGACCTCACATGGAGGCTCTTGGGATGTGCTGTGTTACCATGATCTGCCAGTCAGGCAGAGGCTAAAACCCACCTCCAGCCACCACAGCAGCTCTACTCTGTGCAGCTCCGAAATACGGCACTGCAGACTGCATTCAAACTACAAACGTACAAGGTCCACAATATTAAAGTTCTTCCTCCTCTCACCCTCTCATTTTGTTACACATATAATGAAAACTTTCACAACAGAGGTATCACTCTATTCTAAATACTTTGTGGGGGCCTCTAATTGTCCTTTCTCCAACCTAAGAAGGACTCAAACTAAAAGAACAAATATTTCATGTATGTCATGAGAATTTTTTTACATGTGTAGATGGAATGAGCAGGGTAAGCATTAAGATGGAGGAATATATTTATTTTTTTCAAAGGTATTAAAAAGTGGATCTTTCTCTGGCTGGAGTTTGAACTAGTTGCAAGGTATACTCACTGAAAATCTGTGAAATGGGGTAAAGTGTTTTGGAGTTTATTTCAGCATAAAGTAAAATTAATGTCTTTGAAGTGTTGTCTGGTTCATTGCACCTAGAGGGCAAGTGTCAATCACTCCAATGTCCGCGCAACATGTACTAGGGAAAAAAAGGCCCCAGGCAAACCAGATGAGATTTAGTTTTGTCAGTCATGCGATATATTTAAATGCTTACTAGTCTTGATTATTATAGGTTGAAGAAGAAAAAAAAGAAAGTGGTTTCTTTATCCATTACTTCCTTTCCTTCCATATCTGCTAATTACATTTTCATACTTGTAATAGAAGTCCTTGGTGACTTTCTTTTTATGTTCAGAAGGTATTTTGCACAGCACAAATACCACCAAGAGTAACTGCTTTGGAGGAATAGGCCAGTGAAAATGAGCTACAGCCCTTCCCCAATAGTGGCATGCTGCAACAGAGGCCGAAAGCGAAGTGTGTGTGGTATGTAAGATTACAGAAGACAGGGATGGCTGGGCCAAAAGAGTGGTGGGGAATGCATTTAAATCCAGCTGGTGGCCTGTCACAAGTGGTGTTCCCCAGGGCTCAGTATTTGGGTCAATTCTCTTTAAATGTTTATCAGTGATTTAGATGAGGAAATCGAGTGCACCCTCAGTAACTTTGCAGATTACATAAAATTGGGTGGGAATGTTGATCTGCTTGAGGGTAGAAAGGCTCTGTAAAGAGATCTGGACAGGCTGAATCAATGGGCTGAGGTCAATTGTATATGAGCTTGAACGAAGCCAAGTGCTGGGTGCGACTCTTGGGTCACAACAATCTCATGCAACAACACGGGCTTGGGGAAGAGTGGCTGGAAAATTGCCTAGCAGGAAAGGACTTGGGGGTGCTGTTTGACAGCTGTCTGAACATGAGTCAGTGTTCTAAGGTATTTATGATTCTGGGTCAAGTATAAAGTTAAGGGTTATTTCACTAAGTGGTAAAATTGAGTACAATTTTTTTTGGTCACTGCTATGCTCTGAATGGCACTGCTTGCCATATTCTTTTAGACACAAATGTGTACAACTTTGACTACAGCAGCTCTTGTGGGAAGAATTTGAGGGTTTTAAATCCTCTGACATAAAGAAGGAAACAAACCCTGGGCTTCTCTATGTCACCTTAGATGAGTACTTGAACTCATATGAGTTCAAATGGAGAGAGCAGCCACTCGTAAGGGGAAGCGTGGCCTGCTTCGTGTTTGCAAGGCCTGTTCTGCAAAACCTGGCTTTATGTTGTGATCTAAAAGGGAGGAAAAAACACCAAGTGGTATTTAGCGTGAGCTAAAGCCTGATTATGGGGTTTACAGGAGCAGTGTCAACAAAATATTTCTGGAAGGAACCAAGCTTTACTGACTTACCCAACATATATGCCTGCATATCTCCCTGCTCTTGGTGGGAGGTTTTGGGATATCCTGGTAGTACTGAATGATGCAAGAGTTGTCTGTGATCTTTTCCCAAAGCACCCATCTGTAACAAACATATGAAACAGCATTCAAATAAATGTAGTATTTTAGTAACTTAATGTCAGCTAAAGGACTGTTCTCATTTGCTGTCTGTGACTAGTTCTTTCATTTATTTTACAATAATTGTGTTTAAAAGGTTTCATATATTTACAAAACTGTAAAAAAAAAATAAATTTAAGCCCTACTAAATGCTACTGTGGCTCAGATATATATTTCAATATGTACATATTGGATGTCCTTTTCATAATATCAGAAGCATCTGCTGTTGGTTTGTGCATGTATTTTAGAAAATGTAATAATTTTTCCACATTAATTATAGAATCCAGTTCTTTTTCAACTGCCACTTAGCATTTTATTTCCAAAACATTTGTTTCATTTCTTAATCTGAAACTTTCTTACGTTTCATTTTGAAGCTTCCCAATCTCTTGAAATGGCATTTCAAACAGATCTCTGTAAATGAAACAATATCTCATGAACAGATCAGCATGCCTGTGATCTTTCCTGAAAACCAGATAGATATGGGTTGGATTGTTTGGGCTTCTGGAATGTTTGGAAGGAAAATTCCATAGGAAAGGTGCTTCTTCAGAAGGATTCAGCCATCTTTTGTGTCTAGTGGATTGAATCTGCAGTCCCTCTAAACATTCCCAGCTCCCTGTAACAAGATTAATGTTTATGCCCAACCTTAGATTACACTTCAGTGTTACATTAAATAACTTATATTTGATTCTAACTTTCAAAATCTATGTATTACTTCTAAATAATGTTACCCACGTGGATGTTTTAAAATAAAAATGCAACAGTTAAACAGTTGTCCCAAGCAGCCAGTACCAGAACAAGAGGACACAGTCTCAGGCTGTGCCAGGGCAGGTTTAGGCTGGATGTTAGGAAGAAGTTCTATACAGAGAGAGTGATTGCCCATTGGAATCGACTGCCCGTGGAGGTGGTGGAGTCACCTTCATTGGACATGTTCAGGAAGAGGCTTGATGGGGTGCTTGGTTGCATGGTTTAGTTGTTTAGGTGGGTTGGATTGGTTGATGGGTTGGACGCGATGATCTTGAAGGTCTCTTTCAACCTGGTGTATTGTATTATTGTATAAATGTTCATGTTTTAACAGGATTGTTTGACTTTCCTTTTCTCAGGCTCTGGTACAAGAATAAGGCCTAGCTCTAGTCCTAGTTCTCATCTCCTTTTTGTAAGATGTTAGCATGGTAAATAATACTGAACTTAGAAAAATATTCTAAAATTAACTAAGCAGTTATTAAAATTCATATCTTTGATCTTGTCCACTTCATATCAAGACTCAGAATTAATATTTAAGAAGGGTTCATACTTCTGTGTGAAGCTCTGGTTTCTTCCCTTCTCTTGTACTCTAATTAAAACAAGCCCCCATGCCCCCCTAGTTATTATTATTATAGGTGTGCTAATCCCTTGCTCTGTCTACTGGAAATTCATTTTTTGCGGTTCCACACCACCTCTGCAACTCATTATCAAATAAAAGCCCATAAGCTCTTTCTATGCAGGCATAAGATTATGATCACTGGTTTATTGTTGATAGCATTAATGTCTGAGTGCTGGTATTGATAGATATAATGTTGCTGCAAATTTGCTGTAGAGAAATCTTTATTAATAGTGTATCCAAACATAATGAAAAATCATGAACTTAGCTTCTCATGCTGTTTGCTTTCATCTAAATCTTGGCAAAACTTAAACAGAGTTTTTATGCCTGAGCAAACAAAGTTTTTCAGTTTTAGCAGTAGCTAAGGAAGGCAAATTTCTCACAGTGAATTCTGTGTCCTCATTCCCCACCCAAACTCTTTGACATACCTTTTTTCTGATAAAATGCTATAAAATGCTACCACATCTTGGCTGATTTCACTATGGATCTTTGCTCTAGCAAGAGCCTGTTCAAGAATGAAAGTCCCTTTGTTCCCATCTCAAATGATCAGTGGCTGACATTTGAGGAGTCCTCTAATAATGACATAAACTAAGGTGGTTCTGCCCTGGGATATTACAGTGCACGCATGTGTAAATTGCAAACATCAGACTTCTTTGGATTAAAGGTCTTATGAGCTCTCCCTGCTCACAACCTTCTTAGTAGTTAAGTTTCATGAACTTGAATTTTCTTTTTTAAAACTATGTAGTCTTCAAAAGCGATGTGACCAGTTAACCCTATTGGCTGTAGTTTTGTTATTCCTGTGTGATTTACAAGTTCTTTATATTCAAAAGTTATTGGCCTGTTCTGATGAGGTGAAGTGCATCCCTATTTGAAGACAACTACAGGTTTACACACCATTAAGGCAATGAATAATATACAATATAGTATCATTTTCCTCTGTAATTTTGAAAAATATCTATTAACTGGGGAGTCATGCTGTACCTCTTATTCCCCTGCTGATAAGGCTTTTTTATTTCCTTTTTTTTTTGTGTGGATTTTTTGTTTGTTTGTTTGGGGTTTTTTGTTTGGTGGTTTGTTTTTTTTTAGTTTATGGCACTGAGAATGCTTTTGATCGTTCCTTTAATGTACACTGCTTAGGGTTTAATGGGGTATCTGAATCAAGGACATTGTGTTCGTGAGATGTATTTAATAAATTTGTATCTAAAAACATCTCATCCAGTAAAATGCTGGCTTGAAACTTATGCAGACCTGAACTCTGTATCCACAGAATTGCATGCATAATGAAATGTATGCAAAACTCATTCTTGGACGCAGTATAATACTCTAACCATTAGATCAAATAGGATTTTTCAAGCAACAATGAAATAGGTAGCTGGACATACCTATTTCCTTCTAAAACTCGTCTTTCCACTTAAAACCATTTTCACATTTGCAGATTGGTCTCTAGCACTCTGGCTGGAACTGCTCAGATCTATTCAAGTTGTTTTAAAATAGAGAATGTGAGGGCTAGAAAGAGAACTATTGAAATACTTGGGGAAAAAAAAACCATTCTAATAAAATGAGAAATCAGCTTTTAGAAAAGGGCAGAGGGGAATAGAAAGGTCTGGCAAATAACAGAATAAAAGCAATCTTAAATTTTTTTATGAAACTGTGCAGCTTATTCATTTCAAGTAAGTGTCTCAAAGCGTCCTTTTAAAATATCACCAACTGCTAAAATCGAATCCTGTCATTTTACTGTAGTAACCCAGCTTTGCTTATTTCATAATTGGCTTGGTTAGGGAGCTGACTTGTAGGTATTTTTCCAGTAGCCATTCTTATCAATTTTTTTAATAAATCCCCCAGCTTGAGTACAGTAAATAATGAATGACAAATTGCTTGGTATGTCAATATTTAATTTAATATGGATTCTGGGGAATGAACATTTTACATGCAAACACTACCATGGTTCTTTCTTAATTTTTATTTTTTTAAAGAAAAAGCTAGTTCTTGTTTAATTTGTTGATTTGTTTTATAAAGGCAGAATATAACTACTGTGAAAACCTTTTATGAGACATTCAACCATAGTTATCTAAAAGCTCAATCCTTTAAAATATGAAATTATTTTTTTCTTGATGACATGTTTTGACGTATGAAGAAATCTCAGTTTTCCATTTTTATTAGTTCCTAAGCACAGTTCATTTATTCTATACCTTAAAATAAGTCAAGCAGAAACAGCAGCAAGTTACATGACTAAATTTATTTCATTTAAAAAATAAAAGAAACCCTAAATTTTCTTTACATATCACTTAAAAGACTGTTATTAAGCATTGAGAGGTGATGATATCAAATGAAATAGCAAGAAGTCCTGAAATCTTAAGGAGGATTTAGTCTGCAGGAGACCTCCTACAGCTACAGTCTCCTGTTGTAAAAGCTTTGACTCTCAGACAGGTTAGTCAGTCAGCTTGAGTTTTTCTTCAGGTTAATCAAAATCTTTTATATGTTTTAATATTATCTTCCCCAAGAAAGAGAAAACCAGGACAGAGTTAATTATAGAGGTTTTGGTAAATAACTGTATTTTAGACACAGGAGCAGGAAGAACAATTTTTGCCTTGCCTTGTATGTCGACTATTTTCAATACAAGCAATTGCAACGTGTCAAGATGCCTACTGCTTACAAAGGGCCCAGCTAATTAGGGTTTAGATAAGCAAAATACTTAAAGACTGGAAAGCTGAGAGAACTCTATGCAAATAACAACCTAAGGTGCAGTAGACATCTCTAGGGAGAGTTAATCATCCTTGCATAGTGTACTCAGCAGCAACTCTGCTGAGTGGAGAGCTTTTGGAATATCTAATTGGAAATACTCTACATGGTTTTAAAGATTTCCTTTCTTAGGACACTGTCCATTTCAAATGGGGAGGAAATAAGTTCCGGTCTTTGCCCTAGGAAACCTAGCTTTGTAGTGGTGGGACTTAAGTTGTTGTTACCAAGCCTAAATTATCTTATTTTGTAGGTTCATATTTTCCTGATCAGTAGGGAATTGGTAATTTGGCTGGTGATCCAGTTTCAACAATGTAGTAAGACACCCCTCACAAAACCTTACTACCCAGGGATTAAGATGTTTTGGGGGAGATAGGGATCCTGAGTACTTATGGAAGGACAGAATTAAGCTGAAGGTCTGCACATTCTCAGCAAAATGCTGTAATTGGCTTGCTGACTGTAAGGATGACTCCTACCACCATCTCCAGCTGCTTTTCTAAATAAAGCTTTTAGGTCAGAACTATAAGATTTTTTTTTTCCTTTAGGACATCCTACAGGTAAGCAGTGGGTGTGCCTACGCTTCCTAGCTGCAGGAGACATCAGCACAAGTTATTTTGCATGTATATTCTGGGTAAAGAAGTGAGATGAGTGCTAAGGACTGATTGCTTTATTAAATCATGAAAACTATGATACTGTTTGGCTCTGGTGCCAGTTTACACTTCAGTAAATATTTCTGAGATGAACTAGTTAGAGACCTTGGCTCTACCTCTGTATGTTTCGGGTATTGAAATCTATATATTGGTCCAGCATTATGTGTTAGCTGAAAATACTTCCAGCTGCAAATGAAGACCAAAGTGAAGCACATTGCAGAATACAAAGAAGTGGAAGCAAGATATATATATATATACATATACATATATATATATATATAAATTTTTTTTTTTTGTGTGTAGATAAGATACAACAAAATATTTTTCAGTAACGTTCAGACACAACAAAAGTGGTCAAGTTAATGATGGGGAATGATTAGAAGTAAAAGTGCAAGGAGAGTTTTGCACTGGAATGTGATTGCCAAGATGTTATATTTTTAAATGTAAGTTTTTTAAATTATTTTTAATAGCCTCTTTTCCCATTACATGTTAAATCACCCAAATTAACTACATTTCAGTAGTATAGCTACATTGCAATATCTGAAGGGGACCTACAGAAAGGCTGGGGAGGGACTGTTTAGATGGGCTTGTAGTAGTGGGATGAGAGGCAATGGTTGGAAACTGGAGCAGGGTAGATTTAGGTTGGGCATGAGGCAGAAGTTTTTCACAATGGTAAAATAGTGGAACAGGTTGCCCAGGGATGTGGTTGAGGCCTTGTCACTGGAGACATTCATGATCAGACTTTATGTGGCCCTGGGCAGCCTGATCTAGTTGAAAGTGTCCCTGGTCACTGCAGGGGGGTGGACAAGTTTACTATTGGGGGTCCCTTGCAACCCAATGCAACCTGAATTATAAATGACAAGTATCACCTACATATGGTTCCTGTCAGAAGGGCTAGAATTTGGGTTTGAAAAGACCTTTATGATTGTCAAGAAGATAGAATAGTTACAAGACCATCTTTTCTCCATAAATTTTCATGCAAGATAAATGGTTAAAATATTGTATCATACCAGAAGGCTTTAGTATCCAGGAAAACTCATGGTATTGCACTTAGTTTTAGGGTTTGTGTTGGGGTTTTTTTGGTTACTTATTTGTGGATTGGTTTTTTTCTACCCCATGTTCAACTGTAGCTTGTTTTTAATTCTAAGGGTAAGATTTGAGTTTCACTTCTACCTTCTGAAGGGAAATAAGCTCTATACCAGCATAGTTTTATGACTGGCCTGGGGGCAGCAGAGTTTATTTCAACCAATTAAAATAACAATTACTGTTATCATCACTAATAGGAACACTCTTTACTAGTTAGTTCTGCAACTCAGATGGCAAGATAAAAACATTTCAGTTTCAAACTACTGTATTGTACATATTATCCCTCCTCTACAAAAAGTATTTCAATATTATGGTACAAAACTAATTTCATTTACATGGTGGTTACAGGTCTACATGGAGTTCAATCTCATAATAAATACCATTTTAATCCTACTTTCTAAAGATTTTGTAAATGTGATTTTTTTTTCCAGTGTGCCACATTAATGTCTCATACTGAAATGTTATTAAAATTTGAGTATTCTGATTGTGAGGTTTGATGGGCTTTTTTTCTCCAGTTTTACTGATGCTCTACTAATGTATAACCATTGCAGCTGTGTATCAGAAATCCAGAAGGGCTCTCACAATATTTCTCCTTCACAGTTCTGGAGTGCTTTTATTCCTGTGACAACCTATAGGTCCTTTAAATTCTATTATTACTCAAGAGACACCTCATGTCTGGGTCTCTGCTGAACTTCCATTCCCTGAAATAGATTTAGAAGCTTTCCACAAATAACATTTGGTCCTTTAATGTTAGGTCTAATATTTTTCTTCAACTTTTTAAATGACTTCTGCGTTCTTGTAGTGATTCATGGAAAAGCTTCCTTAATTCTGGTGGGCCCAAAATACTTGATCATTCAGGCTTAGCTCTTATTGTCCATCTGACATCCTATGGCAGTAAAAAAGGGTACAATATGTACATCAGTCTGAGTTCCTTGGGTATAAATGTAGAGTCATTACAGTAATGCAAGTGCTGTTATTCTAAGATCACATCTGAGTAACTAACAAGCTTAAGTATTTACAATAGAGCATTTTTTTTATTTGCAAAATAAACTTCAGAAATTATTTCAACATTATTCAGCATAAATTCCCTCTTACTTTCCACAAAGATTCTCTTATTTTCAACCACAATCTCAGCACTACATCTGCCAACACAACACATTTTAACAAAAATTTCATCTCATAAAACTGCATATCTCACAGTAATGTACATGAACATTCATAGGGTATATACAGGTGCTTTTGTCTTCAACAGCTGAGAATATAGCAGAGCAGCAGTTTCCCAGGGAGTGACTGAAGTGTAGCACACCTGCCAAGAGGGAAACAATACCTCCTGGCTTCCTCTTTAGCTGAAATCTCTTGCTTATTCTGTAGGAGTTCAGCACTGTATGTTACTGTGAAAGAGCATTGCTGAAGTATGAAATGATATTCTAGAGAGAAATGGAGAGGCTGGATACACTCAATGGGAGGGAGGAGGGAATGATCTGGGAAGTAAAGCAAAGAAGAAAAGGGGCAGGCTTAATGCTCTAATTAGCCTTGTCCTGCTTTTACCAAGCTGTTCTTACATCTGAGCCATCTGCTGAATAATTTGAATCACCTTCTTGCTACTGGACTGAGTTTGGGAAAAATAAACCATTTCTTAGGAATTTTCGTTCCTATTGGTTTGTCGCATTTGCAGCTTATTTTAGTGTGCCACTGATGCTCACTAGCCAACTAAGGTTAAGCTGAATCTGTACAGTGACAATAGCTTTTTACTCAACTGTTTGCATAGATGCTCTGCTGTATTCCAGATGATCTCCCATATAGATCAGTTATGTGGGGTTTTTTTTAATAATAAAAATTTCTGAAGGACCAGCAAGCTGATCCTTCAACAGTTGTCATCCTGCATACCACAGCCACAGTATTTCTTTTTTGAACTATACTTTGATCAAAGTCCAGTTCTGAATCTTAAAATGTTCAAAGTCTGTAAGTGTACTTTACCACCCCATAAACTGCTGGAGAGGTTAATCACTTGCAATATTAGAAGTGTATATGCTTATGCTTCTGGAATTTCTTTCATCTTTGTGACTAGACCCAGAAGTCTCTATTTTTAAATTTCTGTTTTCTATGAATTAATTAAAACTGCTTAATGTCTGCACTCAAAATACCTTCCTGCTCTTGGCAGACCTGCCTGAAGTTTAGGAACAGCTAGTGGCCTAGAAAGAGTATTTACCTACAGTCTGTCAGGTTACAGTAGATAATAAAAAACCCCACCTTTGAATTATGGGTTTGTAAATCACAGTATATTAGATGTAAAATGCAGGGCACCTCTGACAGTACACCAAATGCATATTACAGTGGCTCTGGGCAAGGCCATACGTTTGAGATAAGATATCCATATGCACATTTGAGGCCATACGTTTGAGATAAGTTATCCATATGCATTATCATCAGAGAGTACACAAAATACTGGATGTTCTTACAGTTTTCTGTGACCCTAACTTTCTGATTGTTCCACAATAAAAGTAAAATTGAAAATTTAAATAATAAATGTAGTAATTTTTTTTTCATTTTGATGTTTCCTTGTCTTTTCCTTTAGATGTAATCACTGTAACGACAGACTGAGGGCAAATGAAATTAAACCAGTTGGGTGAATTAGCTCAGCAAGTGACGGTTCACAGGAGAGTCTTTATCTGCTCTTTCCACAGACTGTGTGCACATAATTGCAGGTAAGTGCACTGGCTACATTTTCTTCAATAGAACAATTATTATAGAAATTATAATTAAAGGTCTGATATTATACTCATGACTAGATATTTGGGTCAAAATTGTACATGCACTAGCTTGAAGCCTGTTCTAAAAATGTATTTGATTAAATTTATATTTTATTGCATCCCTTAAGGGATATGATTATGCAGCCAAAATTACTCAGTTAATTTCAAAATTATGCTTATAAAACCCAGCCATTTTTATTAAGTATTTCAGACTTTGAGTGCACTGTTTATGTGCTGAGGTATTGTTCAAAAGAAAGTTTTCTATATGCACATCTCTACATATTACAGTACTATCTTGTCAAATTTTCCCCAAATGGTGTGTCTTTACCAGAAGATATATCTGAGGTATTTAAGGCCTTGTGAAAAGCTGTGGCAGAATCAAGCACCTAATTACTATCTGTGACAACAATTTCTTGTGAATGTCTCAGTGCTGTTATTCCCAGTAGGAATGAAGACATCAATTAGTCTGTGTAAAATACTGTATCATTTATCATGGTGACTATCAATACAAAATCTTATTAATCATTGCTGAAAATGCAAATGGGGAGGAAGAACTAACACTTTGGAAAAACACCTTAATTCAGACCATCTCTGGTTAAATACAGCATAGAAGGTGAAAGGTACTCAGCTCCATAAAGATGCATTTTATGATAGTTTAACACAGAACCCGAAAATGCAGGTTTGAAGAGTGTTTTGCTTGCAGAGACCAAACACATGTGAAGATTTGGTAGATAATATGGCCATCTACTTACTTAGGATTCCACTAAAACAGGTTAGGAAGGCCTTTGAATCTGTAAAAGAAAACATGGAAAGAAGTCCTTCTAGAGAAAGAATCTAGCAGGTGACTTTTTCAGTGTGAGACATCAGCTCACATTTTCAGTGCGTGTCTCTACTTCTCAATGCACAGCAAGCGCATCTTGGTTTTTGGGAGTACCAGATACATACCCTTAGGTTTTTTTGCGCATAAATATATTTCTTCTTTATAGAAATCGCTAACAGAATTTAGAATAGATAGCAGTGAATTAGAATGTCTCCAAAATCAAGTGATAATAAATGTAATATGCATTATATTTGATGTTTGGAAGCAAAGAAATGTTTTATACATTACTACAATTCAGTTTGGTTAAATAATTGTTTAGTTGGCCCAGTAATTCAGGTCTTGACTTGAACTCATATCAGCTAAAAAAACTTGATCTGTACCTTTGCATACTCTAAATATCTTTGTGAAACTTCTATTCAAACCCCATTATTTCTGGTGAAGGATATGCTAACATCGGAGTTTCCACACAGATCATATTTGATCTTGTTTTCATGGGTTTTCTGTGCAGGGATTTAACAAAGTGTAGATTTTGTGTATCTCTTAAGCTGTGTCATAAGAAAAAAACATGCAGAACATGTTGCAAGAATTTGGTGGTTCACCTAAAAAATTGGAATTTGTTGTATTCAAAAGGAAATTAAAAATAAATGGGATTCCATCCTAAAAGTAAGGACTCAGTTCTGCACAAGTTTGATTATCCCTAGGCCCAGAAGCTTCAGCAGCCTAGTTCCTGTTAGTTCTGTGTTTATGTGCATGTATGAGAACCTGGATAGAATCCCCGCTGAATAATGAACGCACTTGTTTTCCTTCAGCCGCGTTCTTGCATTGCACTTGTATTAGGAGTTGCTGTTTTCCATTGTAGCACCAGCTGCTGTTTCCCTATATTCTCTTTGAATATGAAAGAAGCTTGAGTTTTTGATTGGTTTTGTTTGTTTCTGCTAGCTATAACTAGATGAAAAGGTTTTCTAACTATTCCATTTACCATCAGAAGGATTCTAACTTTTGAAATGAGAGCTCTTTTATTGCACTGCCCCTCCCCTCCCCTTTTTTCCCCCTAGAGGTTTCCCCTAAGTAGTGGGTTTCGTTTTATTGGTACAGTTTTCCTGAAAGATTAGGAGAGCAGATAAATTTTCCGTACTTCATAGATAAGAGAGTCATGGTGTTAATTATTTTTGTTAATTGCCGAACGTTAGTTGTAAGATTCATATAACAATTTCTCTGTTAGTAAACAATTCTCTTAATTTTAACCTAAAGAAAGCAGGTTTGAATTGGGAAAATGAAGACATTTACCGTGTATCAAAAAGCACTTCTGACTAAATATACAATTCCTAAACAAAACCATGGCATTACATAAAAATAGCTTTCAAGATTGGTATGTTCTCTGTGTGCATTTGTAGCACCAGCCAACACCATCCTCTGATTATCTAGTGAGTAGACTGCTCTCTAAGAATACACGTTTCTCTTCACATTCTCAGAGCTAGCATCAAGAGTATTCTACAGCTACATTTTTATTAGTTCACAGTCTCACAAACTTTATAGTAACTCCATAAAAACAGAAGATTGGAAAGTAGTACTAAAGAATGAATAGCAAGAAAATAAGAATTCTGATGACCTGGATTCCTGAGTTAATTATCCAAGTCAACTCCTGTTTTTGCAGATGGAAGACTATAATATCTAAATTTAGAGATGTGTAGGTGCCTAACTCCCATTGAATTCAAATGAGAATTAGGCTCCTAACTACCTTTCTTAATCTGGGATAAAGTGATTTGAGCAGCATTCAGTGTCATTAGTGTGGAATTTCTGTCTGCTTCAATGCAATTATTTTGCATTTACTCTGTCTTAGTAACAATAAAACTGGCCACAGTTAATTTGTTGTCTGTAAATGGTCTGTGGTTTTAGACTTTGGAAAGAGAAATCTCACAAAAGAAACACTGCTGAGAAAGCGTATTCAGGATCTAACGAAAAAACATTCTTCTGCAAGCTTAGATTGCTTGTAGCAATTCCAACCATTACTGCAGAGTCGAACTTAGAATGCAGAGGGAGCAATGTGTCTATATATTAGTAAGGTCTTTCATTAAATCTTTACTTTTAAAAATAATTGGTTCTTTTAATCTATAATGGAACAGGGAGTTACAGGCTGTCTGTGATTAAAATTAAACCTTATTTGTCTTTTAATATGGTGCTATGTTCATCTGTAATTGAGTAGGGATCGATGCCAGTCCTGTGATGGGCAGTAAGCTTATCCAATGTGACGGAGATAGATTTCAGGGAAGACAGACTTTGCTGTTTCTATGTACAAGTGGGATGAGTAGACCATATCAGCAACATTTAATTATTTTGTAGGTAATTATTCATTTGAGGGATACAAGTTTCAAAGCAATATTGGAATAGAAGGAAGACCAATACAATTACTATTTGGCTAAGTACACTGTTTGCACTGGTAGCTGGAAAGTCATAATGAGCTTTCCATTACATTTGAATAAAGGAGTGTTGTATTTAACAATAAACGCTCAGACTAATGTTCAGTATAGCAATACTGACTTGGAGGGAAAGGAAAAAGAGAAAACAAAACCGACAAGAGAAACCACATGATGGATTCTTTCAGTGTTCCCACCCCCCAACCCCCAGCCCCCATTCATTTGTTCCTGTGGAATCATACAAGAACATAGTTTGAGAAGGACCTCTGAAGGTCATCTAGTCTAATCCCCTGGTCACTTGTGTCTGGTTAGGGCTTCTCCAGTTGGGTCATTCCCTGATACAAGGGCTTATTATATCCCAGATGTGAAACTTCAGCTGGTTCCTGTCAAGCCATGCCTCCAGTCTGTCTGGATCCCTCTGAATAGCAGCCCTGCATCCAGCATGTTAACTGCTGCCCCTCAATTTATTGTCATCCATATGCTTGCTGTGAGTGCACTTTGTCTTGTCATGCACTTGCATTAATGAAGACAGATCCAAGAATTGGTCCCCATAGTGATCACCAAGAAACACCATTGCTTACTGGTTGCCAGCTGGACTTCCCATCACTGTTGATGATTCTTTGAGTCTTGCACCCTAGTTAATTCTTTGCCCGCTTTGTGCAATTATGTGGCCTGGGTCTCACCAATTTGATGAGGAGGTGACTATGGAAGACTGTGTCAAAAGCCTTACTGAAGTCAAGGTATTCTACATCCATTGACCTCATGTTGTCCACAGAACCAGTTACCATATTCTATCAGTGATGAGATTGGTCAGGTACCATTTACTCTCTTTTTTACTTTCTTTCCATCTGCTTAGAAATGGTTTCTAAGCAAATTTGCTTCATAACCTTCCTCAGAATTGAGATGAGGCTCACAGCCTTTTGCTTATTGGGATTTTCCTTTTTTGCCTTCTGCTTTGCCCTTTGTTTTCCAGTGATCAGAAGCCTGTCTGGAATTTCCACTGATTGGTCATTACCTTTCAAAGATGATAGAGAGCAGTCTCACAATGACAACAGGCCACATCCTTCAGCATCCTCAAATACATCTCACATGGTCCATAGAATTTGTCTTCCTCTGTGGGTAATGCTTCACTCCCACAGGAAATCTTGGGAGGAAGTACTACCTTCAAAGCTGGAAGGAAATGAAATAATAAACCTTCCCAAGTTTCATGTAGACTTTCATCATGAATATGTTTCCAACCAGCTTTAACAGTCTTACTTTAAAAATGTGGTTTTATATACAACTATTGTTCAGGAAAACTAGATCTTTATTTTTTTGTACTGCATTTTCTCTGTCCCCTGCACTGTAAACAATTGTTAGTTCTGTGCTGCTTGCTCAGCTCTAAATATTAACATACTACCAGTGATACTAACAGAAGAGGTATTCCATTTTATTAGCAATATCAGTGACCTGAAAGAACTATGACTAGAGCAGGCATCATTTTTAGAATTGTTATAATTTTCCTAATTTTTTTTTCAAATAACAAGTAACGAGGACTCTTATTTTTTCCCGTGGGAAAGCTTAAATAAAGGTGTTAGAACTGACAAACTGTTAAACAAGTGCCTTTTGACTTGTCTCAAACAGATTTCAATTCTTCAGAGTTTCAGTTTTCAGTGATATCTGAGTATCTTTCCAGCAGTCTACTAAATATATCTCTGTGCCTACCCAACTACAGCATCCATTTGGATTGTATTTATCATTTCCTTGGTTAGCGCAATGTGGTATTTGATCTCCATAACTTTTCAAACTGTCCTACAGATAATCATAAAAATTGTGTTTATCTTAGGAAACAAAAGGTCACTAGGACTCTTACATGTTTTTTACTAATTTTATATTGTTGGAATAATACTGATTATGAGCACAAGTACCCTTATAGTCCCTAGTATATATACACAGTCCCTACATGTAACTTTATTTTCCCCACAAGAAGCAGGGACATCTTCATTTAACGCTAAGTGTCTTTATAATAACAGCAACAGATTCTTGCAGTTGTTAACACAATTCTTTATTTTAACATTTTTAAGCAAAGCATAGTAGTCGGTAGCAGACTTCGAGCAAGAATATGGTGATAAGAGTCTATAGTAGTCTAAAAATAATAACTTGCCTCCAAACATTTCTATTTATAGGTCACTGAAAGATAAAGATGTAATAATTCATGCTGAATCAGGGGTTGATTTTTTTCCCTCTAGAAATGCACATATTACTATTCTACCACTAAAAAACTGATGCAGCAAGCTTGCAAATGCAGAGATAAAAAAAATATAATTCAGATTATTTGTTTCAAAGTTTTCTATTACTTTTGAATATCAGAATTTTTCATAATAATTGCAAACTTAAAACATTGTTTAATAATCTTAAGCTAAGAATACAGTATTTCTTACATGAAAGAATTAACTTCCGCTCAGAATGCTTAAAATAAATAATAAAAGTAACTCCTGCCAAAACCTTGAAGTTGCCTGAACATCAGTGAGTTTGGTAGGTCTTCATGAATTATCATGGAAGGTCTGTTAACAGTATGAAAATGCAACCTCATGGTTGTCTTCAGACTGCCGTAACATGAAGAAAATTTTGATGCTTTTGAATTGCATTGCAACATCTAAACTACTTCTCACAAGCAAAAAAAACCCCCACAAACCCAAAACAAACAAACAAACAAAACCCCAGAAAACCACACAAACCAAACAAACGTAAAACCAACAACCCAGAACTTTCTCTCATTGATTTGACAATGTAAATCTGTTTGGGAAAAGACTAATCATTTAAGAAAATATTCTCCGTAACACTTCAGCTACTGCACTCTGGCCACCGAGGACATGATGTGTATTTTAGAAAACTCATTAGTGAAGCCATCTGTTCCTCTTTCCTTATGAGCTCTGCTACTTTGTGTGACTTCTTTATTTCCAAAATGTCTGTTCTCACCATAAAGAGCACTGTCACAAATAGACAGAAGAAATCTTTCCAAGGATCATAGACAACGGGTGTTTCCACATGGTTCATTCTTGCACAGAAATGCCTTGTGGAGTACTTTAAATGCTAGTTAGTCTGTTGGAAATCTGAGAACTTAGTACCTGAGTCCATTTACATATCAGAAATTCCTAGGGAGTTATTGGCTCTTTTGAAGTGCCTGTCCACTTCATATTCCTATGAAAGTACCAGTGGTGCTGGGGGTGTGTTTCGTTGTTGGTTTGTTTGTTTTTGGATTTTCTGAGGTTGATCTGCCAGCTGTCTTTCTAAAATGTTCCTTGTGATGAAAGAGGTAGCTGAGGAGCTGTCTCAAAATTGGTATTATTCATGGACTACAAGATAATGTAGGGATTAGTAAAAGCAGGATATTATTGCCGTCTTGATATATTTCCTAGAAGCACTTATGCAGCAGGAATGGTGTATATCTCTGCAAAAAGTAAACTGAAAGAAGCTAAACTTAATTACTGTTATTGCAACATTATAAGTAAATGAAGTCAGTGCTGATATTTTCATTCTGTAAGTTAAGTAGATTTCATGTGAACAGCTGAGGGAAAAGGAAAGAAAGGGAGAATAAAAATTGGGAGGAAAAAAAGTAACCCCTGGTTATGCAGCTACTGAAAAAAACATGTATGGTAGTAATAAATGTAACTCTTTGTATTGATTCTGAACATCAGAAGCACAAAAAGAAGAACAAAAGATATCCTTCCAGACACTCTGCTCTAAGACTAGTTCCTTCATAATCACCTGTTTTACCAAGTTGTAGAACAGGCCCACATTTCTGAGTTTTCAAAACCCTCACCTGAAAAATAATAAATACTTGACAAAAAAGGCAACTTTTTTTTTTCTCGATTCTTTGACTACCTTGCTGATAAGTAATTTATGCTCAGTTCAGAGTCATTCAGCCTGCAGTCTTTGTGGTTTGCTCTGTTTACAAGCATGGCTGTATGGCACATCATAGTCTCAAGGTTTCCAAATTTAACAGATAGTTTTAGACCACTTGTAGTGAAAATTAAATTTGTCAAATCCTGTTGTGGATTTAGGCTTGAAAGATATGCTGTAGATAGGCTTAGTATTAGTTCTGATGCAATCCCATTAAAATGTTACTGTCTTCTGTTACTATCTTCTTATACCGAGTGATTCACTGAAGGATGGAATATTTGTGCATTTTTGATGTAGAGGCTGTGTTTAATGAACACAAACATTTGAAGTCATTTTGCCAAATCATGCACAGAGTTGTCAACTGCCTCATTTCAGCTATATGAAAAAAAAAATACAATTTGCATATACAAAAATTCCTGTGTCTACTGAACTGCTATACTGTTATTGCTTCCATAAATATTGCACATTTTTAGATTTAGATTTTATAACTGAATCGTCATTTTAGGTCTGTGTGTTTTAAAGGTTAGTAATGAATGTGAAGTATTCCAGATACTCTTTCTAGGTTTAAGGGTTAGGTCTGTATTTTAGGATTTGTGTAACTGGAATCAGACAGTGTTTTTACTTAAAGATTACTTTTATATTACACTGCCCAGTGTTACATAGTTAATAAAGCAAGATCTCTGCAAGATGTGTTCTTACTAATTAGTGATTTGTTAAATTTGCTGGCAAATTTTTCATAAGCAAGCTTTCATCGTGGAAGAAAATACTATCTGAAATATTTCTGGGTTTTGATTTATTTTAACTGGAATTCTGATCTTGAGTTCACATATGTTACATTTGCTTTGCCACATGTTAAGATTTGTATGGTTTTGTGCGGTTTTGTATGTCTATAAAGAGATACATACACACACACACAAATAATTCTTTAGAATGGAGTTTTGTACAAGAACTTAGTAGTCCATTGCTACTTTGTGCATAACATGGCAGACTTTTAAAGCAATATCCTTAATTGCTTAAATAATACTTCTTCAGAAAAGCTTTGCTGACTGTGCTTAATGTAATTTGTTTAAATCTTAGTTTATTGTTAACACTGTGTAATTAAGGGCACAGCATTTGGATTCTGTGCACCAATCTACACCATGGGTTTAAGAAATTCAGTCCTTTGTATGGACTAATATTGAACTTAGTTTAAAATTGCAGTTTTTATTTAAGGCCCTTCAGAAGACAAACTATTTTTGCTCAGAGAATAGGACAGCTTCAATTATTTTTTTTTTCTCTTTTATTCAAACTCCCAGAAGTATGATTTTTGTACAGTTTTTATATGAATTATGTAGGCACTGCTATTGATACTGGAAGAATGTGTATCAGCATAGATGAAGTTAAGTCTTTTAGTCATTGGAAGTTCTACCTGTCCAGCATGTCATTAGCTCAGTATTTATGGAGGGTAAGTTTTGGTTTTCAAGATTAAGTTAACAATTGTTTTCAAGAGTCTATTTTAGGTCTCAGTAATAGAAAGATAAACTCTGAAATAGCAATTTACACTTGCACCATCCCAATCTAAGCATGACCCATTGTCCAGGGCAATCTTGCACAAGAAATTTTTCTGTTTAGTGAATAGTTGGAATGCCGGGGTTCTCCCAGGAGTGAATTTTTTGCCATACTATAAACCTTTGAAAAACAAATTTGATAACATAGTCACTGACAAATTCTTAGATGCATACATATTGGCAAGGACTGACCTATTAAAATAAGCATTCACATTGCTCAAAAATTGTGCATTAACTCAGACATTCTTGTAGCAATCCAAGAACACACTTGCCCCTAACAGAAACTCTCACCACAACAATATTGTTATCTAGAGGGTTTTTTTATACCTTCACTTTTTCTTCTTTTTTCTCCAATCAATTCTATGTTACTGAATCAAACAAATCCACAGGAAAATGGTGAAATACATTTTTCTGTTAATCTTTCCAAGAATCCAGTGGTGTTCATCAAACATGGAAGGTCTTTCAAAATGTAGTGATCCCTTTACATGGCTTGACAGGAAAATGTCACTCAAGATAGAATGGATGAAAGTATGCATGAGAGGGGAAATTAAGAAATATTTGGAAGAGGAATACTGACTGACATGTCTGAAAGTGAAGTGAACAGGGAAAGATTGAAAAGATTGTCATGACCAAGCAGAACCAATTCCTATACAGTTCTGCTGGAGTATTAACACAAGACCATGTTCTTTGATCTTCATTGCTCATTGGGTTTTGAGTCTTATTATAACATGGACTAAACTCTAGATTCTGACTTGGACTGTAAAGTCCAAGAGTGGGTCTCAAAAAACTCTTGAAAGCCACATAAAATTTCTCAAGGATAGGCTTATTCTTAACTAATTGTTGTTGCTGGTCATGGTGGTATTGATGTAGACTTCACTGTTGTAATAGTTAGAAAACCTATGATGCTCTGCCCATACTTACTTATTACTTTCTGCCACCTCAAAAGGGAAGACTCCTGGGAGACCTAACAGCAGTCTTCCCCTACCTGAAGGGGTGTGCAAGAAAGCTGCAGAGGAACTGTTTACAATGGCCTGTATAGTGATAGGACAAGAGGCAATGGTTTGAAATTAGAAGAGATTTAGATTAGATGTTAGGAACAAGTTCTTCAGCGTGAGGGTGGTGGAACACTGCAATAGGTTACCCAGGGAGGTAGCTGAGGTCCCATCCCTGGAGATAATTAAGGTCAGGCTCTAGAAGGCTCTGATCAACTTGATATAATGGAGGATGACCCTGCTGTCTGCAGGGGATTTGACTAGATGTCCTTTGGAAGTCCCTTCCAACCCAAACCATTATGTGATTCTAAGAAATCTTTAGGTCTAAAATAAGCTAGTAAAGAAGAGGCAAAGCCACGGAAGAATAAATATTTCCAAGGAACCAAATTCGTCATGGTATCTGAACAGATACATATAGAAAGAGAATGTGACAGAGATTTAGTGTTTGTGAATTTGCAGGTTCTAAATCTTCATTTCAGAAGCTAGTCTAGCTTCTAGCTAGTCTAGCTTCTGAAATGAGAGCTGAAGCCACTGGTATTAAAAAAACTCTGTGCCAAATTAAGTCTTGGTGTCCTTGGTAGGGCTAGGATGGAGATTGAATGATTTCTACCATAGGCGTAGTACTGACCCTGCTAGCTAAATTTAAGAGATCTGAAAAGAAGAGTGCAGTTTAGACTGACCTTTCCCAGATTAATTACCAGCTTCTGAACCTGATTATGTTTCATATGCCATTCTTCAGAGTTAATTCCCTGTACAACATGGTTGAATGCATATGTACTTGTCAGTCTTATTTTGTAAGAATTAATTACTGGGAGATGCATGTATGAATTTTAACATTTTTGCTACTATTTCCTATATTTATTTTACTTTGTACTTTTCTTAGAATACCCTTTTATATATGGTGGGCTATATACAAGGGTGTGTTTTCTGTCTATCCAAATTAAACCTACTGTGTGCATATATATCTAAATATGAAAAAAAAAATTAAACCATAATGCTTTTCATATTATAAATGTACACAAGAGGATTTGAAAAAATATTTTTCTACATAAATTGAGTTCAAATTAACTGTCAAATATAATTTGGTGTAGGGAGTTTGAAATATATTATAGTCCTCAGAGAAAATCTTAGCACTCAGATATCCTAGCCAAATTGTTATTTGCATAATAGTGAGCTATAAGGCTATATATCATTATATGGCAGAATGCCAGACCATAATCTACACAGTAAAGCTACTGAAAACTTCAATCTGAGAACCATTCATCTTAGAAAAGAGTTTGTGTCTTCTATAAAATATGAAGCTTATTGACTTTTTTTTTCCCCTTGAGCAAACAGTGCTGCAGTCTATTTCCAGCATTCTTCTAGTTTAGCTGTGGTAGACACAAATGTAAAATGGATGTTGACATATTTGTTTAACATCCCTGAACAGATTAAACTGCTTTAGAACTTATTCAGTAATCAGCCTTGAAAAAATATAAACTAACATTTGCATCCCTGGATAGATTAAATTGTTTCTAAAGTTCCTCACTAATCAGCCAAGGAAAAAATGTGTTTAAAAAAATCTAAACCAGCAATGATCTTTGCAGATATGCTGAATTCACCTTCTGGTAATTCTAGCCAATCTCTGCACATAGTGTCATTCCTCTGATGCATTTGTAGTTAATGCATTACTTTTAAGTGTTACTGATATAAAAGGTCTTTTAAATTCATGTCAAGTTGAAGAAGGGTGTATGAATGAATCTATTGAGAGGTGACTAATAGCTGTGCTTGTGAGGGGATTGGATTGTTTGGAGTTTTTTTGTCATTTTCTGGTTTCTGTGGCCAGTTAGTTTTATTAGAAAGTCCACTTTAAAACTGTTTTAGAAAGTTCTAAGCTGACTAAATTTCTTTACTATAGCATGATTGGCTGTTGCCATCTAGCATAAAAAGTTTTAATAGAGTAAAAATGGCATTGATTTTCAGAGGACTCTTACTATCAGTGACCAATCACCAGCTAGAAACTGAGTGAGAGTAACTTTCACTTGATATTGCAGTACTGGAAGGCCCAAGAGGTTCTTAAGTTTCAAGAACTGCAGGGAATGGTTTCATTTGTCTCATACTTACTACGATCTGTCTCATATTTATTAAGCACTAAAAATTCTTCAGGGACTACAGGAGGAAGTGACCCTATACATGTAATTATTTTCATGTAATATAGTTATTCCCAGGTGAGTACAACTATTTGGATTCATGCAATTAAAAAACTCTGTAGGCAGAAATAAACATTTGCAAACAATTAGTTTCATCAGTCATGCCTGTTTATGTGCAAAGTGTTTTGCACTTCTTTTAGCCATTGATCATGCTGATATTTAGCATTAACATGAAGACATACACATATTGTCATACACATATATGACATATATATTGACATACACATATATGTCATCAGCAAATTTGCAGATGACCACTCTTTCTGTGAACATTTTTCTCCTGATATCCAGTCTAAACCTACCCAGTTGTGGCTTGAGGCCATTCCCTCTTGTTCTATCAATGGAATGAAGCTGGAGGTTAGGGAGATTCAGGCTGGATGTGAGGAAGAAGTTCTTCACCATGAAAGTGGTGAAGCCCTGGAATGGGTTATCCAGGGGGTGGTTGAGGCCCCATCCCTGGAAGTGTTTAAGACCAGGCTGGATGAGGCTCTGGCCGGCCTGATCTAGTGCAGGGTGTCCCTGCCCATGGCAGGGGGTTGGAACTAGATGATCCTTGTGGTCCCTTCCAACCCTGACTGATACTATGATACTATGATACTATGATATCTAGTCTAGCAAGTCACTGTTGCCAGGAGTTATTGGTGTTTGTCCATAATGAGCTCACTTGTTATTTAAAATACAGTAAACTGATAAAACACCTCATGATATCCAGAGGTAATTTGAACTCTTCTTGAACAGCAGTACCACTGAGTTGTATAAAATATGCAACAACTTATATCAAGTCATTAGGCATGGAAAAAAATTCTAGCACCAGTACATCGTGGATGGAAATCTTTCTTTAGAGGTCATTCAGCTAATTTTTATTAAAGATCCTTCATATGGAGATTTAGGTATTTTTAGCATTTATAATGGTTTTTAATTGATTGTGGTTTTTTACAAGCTTAATAAGAGGTAAATTTTAAAAAGATTGCAAGAAAAAAAATCAACAGAAAACAAACAAAACCCCCACAACCCCCAAAACAAACAAAAATAATACCTACAGCAGCAAACAAAAATCTTTACAGAAGTTCCCCAAACAATACCAAGAAACTGTTTAAAAATTATAGAATCTAAATATGCATAATTACACTGAAGGAAACACCACAGTAGGTGCTTTGAATAAGTTCAATGCAGTTCCTTGTTTATAATTATTACTGCTTTGAGTTCAACTTCACAAATTTCATAGTTCTTTATACTATTTATACTATTCACTGATTTGTTGGTTGGGTTTTTTTTTTCAGTTCATTCACTTTAAAAGGTGAGGGGGTTGGTTTGTTTGTTTTAATTACAGTCATTAAAGCCTGAATTTGTTTAGGAAATAGAAGAATTACAAAAGTGAACATCTTTTCTTAGTAAAAATTACCTTTGCCCTGAATTCTTTTAAACACCAAAGACACAATTCAGAGGTGAATTGCACACATCATATGTCTTCTGCAGAACTGGGACTTTTTGTGAAGCAAGGCTCACAAATCATCCTAGGAAGGATTACGGTTTATTGGTATTAATTAAAAGCAAGGAAACTAGTCTCTGCACTGCCAGGGCAATAATTTCTAGTATTAAGTTTAAAAATTATCACATCTCATAATATTTTTTAGACTCAAAGGTCCAAAAGCGTTTTTCATGTTTATGAACACATTTTGTAAATGATGCATAAATATGTTAAGGCAGCTGTCTTTGAACTGCTGTAGAATGCAACAAATCACATTATGAAGGAAAAAATACACATTAATAAAACAAGCTAAGTGAATGTATCTAGGAAGTAGCTTAACAAGAGAGGATATCTCAAAGTGAACTTTCAAAAAGTAATTTGATCTGAACTTTCAAGCCTCAGGAGTCAATCAGGTTTGCAGAAGTCTAGTTATTGTTGTGTAGAAAGTACTGTTCTTGCTGGTAATGCCCACACTAAACTTGGGCACAAATGTGTGGAATCAGATACACAGACATCCTCACATTCTGTCCTTAGTCAAGGTAGAAGCAGCAATCTGCAGAGGACTTATTCTGAAGAAAAAAAAAATCCATTCTTTTCAAGCACTATTTTTCAGGTTATGTGTTCTATCAAGAAGGACCGTGTGTCCCCTAGGAGATTTGTCTTGTACAAAACAAAGTTTCTGATTGCTTCTCAAAATTGGAGGTTTCTACTTCTGGCCTGACGTGAAAAAGAAAAGGTTTTCTTTTTGTGACAACCATGAGCTTTTATCATTTTATGTAATGTAATGGTTTACATAAACTTACCTCAGCTCTTTGCATACTTTTTTTTGTTTGCCAACTTGCTACTTTTTCCTTAACTGTTTCTCTTTGCCTCTTTGCTCAAGAAGGCAGTTAGGAATACACTTTAAATGCATGTTTAACATCTGTAATAATATAAATATTAATGTACTATATGTACATAACTGCTTTTCAGAACACAGGTAAGGTGATGGACTGTCAAATTCAGAACACTTCTTTGTAAATGCTGCTAGTAATCCAGAAGCTGAAGCTCAGGAACTTTAATCACTGCATCTGAAAGTTTGATTGTGTAACTCAACAGCAAGTTTGTGGTCAGTATCCTAGTGTAAAATATCCTAAGACATAAGCATCCCTCAATAAATGAAACCAGTTATATAATGTATGCAGACAAACCTGCCATGTTCCTAAGTGCCGTTTGCCTGCCACAATTCTGGTCTGGCTTTTGGTGGTGAACAGAAAGTATCTTGATACTGCTCTTGGACAAGAAAGTATTAACGTGGCTGTTCAGACCACAAGGGAGGTGACCTGCTCTGTACAATTTGGGTCACCAAGAGATCACATGAAGTCTGTGTGACCAGCACTGTGTGCTAGGTTGTCATGTTTCTTCCTGGAATATCTCTTTACACATTGTTTGCCATTAACAAGAGAAGTCTGGTGGCAAAACAATGTCGTGTCTGTACAAGAGAAAGACACCTGAGGTGGCTGCTGTATCATTCACTGAAAGAGCAACTGTGTGGCAGCCATCAACACAGGATCCCTACATATCTGTTTCATGTGGTGAACCCTTAAAGTTAGTCGGAAGGAAGAATGAGCACTCTGGCATTGATGACGTTGGTTCATCTGTGTGAGACTGCCTGGAAGTGTTCCAGTCAAGTGGAGAATGCCTTTTGATAATTATTACATTCCTGAATTAAAGCAAGTTAATTTGAATACAGCTTTCATACTTTCACCAGTGTTAAAATACATAACTGCTAACTATTAGGGGATGTTTCTTGACCATTATAAAGTTGATGAATGTCGGCATTCATTATATGCCTGTTAAACTGCAATAAACAGTTTTTCAATAATCAATTCTAAACCTGCAGTTTTAGAATGTCTGTCATAATAGATCTAAACTGAATGCACCTCCATGAACTTTACTGAAAAGCTTTCATTTTATTTTTCCCCCTCTTAAATTCAGGAACACTAATAACTGATAATGCTCCATACTGCCACTGTATGCAGATTCTATATGAACTCATCCTTCTAATTGCACTTGGTTTAAAATAAAAACTTTGGCCAAAGAAAACAGTAATCAAGCCTAAATGCAACATTTCTAATATATGCTGCCCCAGTAGGAGTTTTTCTTTGAATTTCCAATTAAAAACCTTTTAACAAAAGACAGTTTGAGTCTGAAGCTGTCAGGTCTCACCTTGTCCTTGATGCATGCCAGGGAGGGAAAAAAGATTTTAAAAGGCAAAAAAAGAAAAGCATTTTACTTTTAAAGAAGCTCCAATTTCCAGAGACATTTGTATTCAGATATTACTCTGTCTTTCTCATGGGAGTACAGCTCTACTCTTCAAATGAAAAAGAAATAATAAAACACATCAGGAACAGTGGACCTCAGACCTACTCTTTCTCTCCTTGTCTAGGAATGTTATTTCCATATAGAAAGCTACTCTAATGGGACACTTGTAAATGGCAGGGAATTTAGCCCTTGTGGAGTCTTCTCCTGAAATTGGATTTTTGCTTAAGCAAACAGCAAACCATGCAGCAGGGGAAAAAGCTATTTATTTGGCTGCCTTTTGAAAAGCCTTACAAAAATACAATTCAGTCTGCTACAATCGGTGAAGTTAGTCTAGTACTCACTGAAAAAGAATCATTTTACCTCAGCTGAATGTTGAAGCAATCTTCAAAGTGCAGAGAAAGTTAATATGAAAGTCAGTTATAGCAGGGATCATGCAGTTGTCATTAAGCACAGATATCACTAATGGCTATTGAAGCTTCATGTTTTGTTTGTGCTTCTAGGTATATGTCTACTTTATGATGAAATTAAGAATCCAGACAAAGGGAAAGACATTTAGGATATTTTCTTCTTCTTCTTTGGACTTTTTGTAGTTGTTGTTGCTTTTACATTTGTGGTTTGTTTGTGTGTTGTTGTGGTTTTTTTTTAATGTTTTAGTGCTTCTCAGATGACAGTATGAACTCTCTGATTTGGACACTTCATGCTTTTTTAATCTGTGTCAATTATTTGATTTATTAGTAGAAAAACCATGTTATAACTTCTTGAAAATAGTCCACCACAGACTTGAATAATTTCTGTGAGCTGAACATGAGTTCACTGACATCCAGAGTTTTTACATCTGTGGCATTCTGGATCCTTATCACTTCTTAACACTAGGTTACTTCCTGCATATCTGAATCTGGTTACATTGCCAAGATTCAGCTGTGCATCAATGGAATCTGTGTGTCAGTCTTCATGAAAAGTTTTCTGAAGGTGTCAAAAAGTTCAACTAATAGGAAGAGCCAGTTCTGAAAATGTAGCTACTCTTGTACGATGAGACCTTATACATTTAAGTACATCCTTTAGTGTTTCATTAAGTTATGGTTGTGAAAGAGCTTTTATTACAGAGGGCTTTTTTACAAACAGTAGCTGACAAATATTAGAAGTTTTTGTATTATGAACGTCAAGAAAAAATATCTCTACCACCTAAGTTCTAAAAGAAACTGGAATTTAAATTTTGTTTGAAGTCTTAACTCATTTTAAGTTTTACATTGTATTACAATGTATTTGTTTACATCTCCTAACTTCTCTAGAAGACTGTTGTCTCTCCAAATGCACACATTTCATGTACAAAAATAATTGTTCAGTATGGTCCATGATTATACTGCTCTAACCCTCTTTTGAGAAAATAATTTCCTTTATTACTTCTTTATTTTATTCATCTTTTTGCATCTGAGCAATTCATAAGTGTTGATCACTCTTTATGATATCTTTATGAAAGAATAAGATTCCCATTTTATTAATCATAGAATCACAGAGTCATTTGCCTTGGAAGGAACCTTAAAGATTATCTAGTTCCAAGTCCCCTGCCATGGGCAGGGATGCCTTCCACTAGACTAAATTGCTCAAGGCCTCATCCAATCTGGCCTTAAACACCTCCAGGGAAGAGGGCACCCACAACCTCCTTGGGCTACCTGTTTCAGTGTCTCACCACCCTCAATGGAAAGAATGTATTCCTAATCTCCAGTTTAAATGTCCCCTTCCAACTCAAAGCCATTGCCCCTCATCCTAGCACTACAAGCCCTTGTCAAAAGTCCCTCCCCACACTTTCTGCTGCATGCTGATTTTGCATTTGGTTGGTACAGTATATAGGTCAAAAGAACATTTTATTGCATTAAGTTGTAGGGTTTTGTTAAATAAGATTGTAGATTTTCTAGTTCCTTACAAATATGATGCACATAATTAACAATTAATTATAATGTCACTAACACAGTTATCATGATTTTAGTTGGGACTAGTATCCAGTTGTGTAGAGCACCATATATGATCCTTACCTTCTTTTCTCTTCCTTCCTTGTTTTCTCCTCTCTTGCCAAGCTTTTATGCTAATACAGTAGGGATTATAATTTTTCTTACATATGTACCCATGGTAGAACAATCTATGGGAGGTTTTTTTTCAGAAAATTTCACTGAGTTTATGATAGTATGTAACAGCTTGGTCTGCAATCTCAATAGTTTGTCTATTGTACTCCAGATTTTTAGTTCAGAATCTTTTTCTTTAATATATTTAAATATGTACACACAGGTATGTGAAAGCAACAAATGTTTCTCATCCAGTCAGCTATTTAAGTGTTTTATTGTTATTAGACACACATGAATATGCATGATTTTGTGAAACTGAACCACAACCAATCTTTCCTCCCTTGGTAAATCAGTTGTCTGTTAAGCTCAAATGAATACATTTCATACGAGATTTCATTCATCCTCTATGATACTTTGTTTTATACTTCAAATTTTTATAAGCCTACCCTTGTGCTATGTGATACTAGTTTTTTGGTTGTTTGGGTTGGGGTTTTTTTGGTGTTAAGCTGTATTTTCAAAGTCAGTTGTTCCATGTATGATTCTAGTTTCAGTTACACCAAGGGAAAAAAAAAAAGTAGTCATTGTTTCTTAGTAGTAATTAATGCATGTGCATTTTGTTTCAAAAGCAGATTATCAGACTGGAAAAAAAATGGCAAAAACATCATTTTGTTCCAACGCTTATCCAGCACTTGCATTTCACCCATATGTATTCCTACAGCAGGAAAAATGCCTGACAAGCTTCATGCTGTGCTTTGATTTAATGGGGAGAGAGGGTGGGGGAAGGAGGAGGAGAATGGGGGAGAATTCTCCGAGTGAATTGTTCTATTGTGATATTTAAGCGCTGCTTCAATTAGGGCTAAGTGAGTACTCATAACAAGGGAGACTGGCCTTTATAGTTTTAACTGGGAGGCAGGTGATGATTAATTCTTTGGCATCTTTCTGTTCAGCCAGATACAGAATTGACTCAAGTGCATTACAGAAGACAAAATAGCTCAGTGAATTATATTTGTCTCCATTGTGGAGTGAAAAAAAATTTGCATTAACAAAACTCCAGAGTGAAAGTCATGGTATTTGTGAGTTCTCTAAGCACTCAGTTCATGATCATTCAAGAATTATTCACAGGCTAGGGATGAACATGTGCATTAAATTGTGGTCGTGAAACCACTAAGCATTGTGTGATTTCATTGTATTCTTTAATTACATATTGTAGGCTGAATGTAAACTCACATTTCTTTGTGTTTGTAGTATTTGTAGACATGCTTCCCATAAATTAAATAATTCACAATTACATACAATTTATTTTGCTAACTTTTGCTGTATTTCTGTGTCCATGTTGACATACTCCCATTGTCCAGATTCTAACTACTTGACTGTGCTTCAGCACCAACACAGGTAACTTTTTACCTAATATCTAATCTATACCTGCCCTCTTTCACACTACATTCCCTGGTAAAGAGTCCTTGTCTAGCTTTTTTGTAGGCCTCCTTTAAGTACTGCAAAGCTGCAAGGTGTCCATGATGCCTTTTCTACCCCAAGCTGAACAACAGGATTTCAGCCTGTCCAGGGTACTCCAGTCCCCTGATCATTTGTGTGAATCTCCTCTGGAATCACTTCCCTGGACCTGCTAGCCAGACCCCTAGAAATGCTTGATCCATGAAATTGCTTTACTTGTTAAAAAATGGAGTAAACTGTCCCAGTAAAACTACTCTGTGGATGTTAACTAACTTTCATGTGATAAAAAATATATTCATATTCTTACTTTATATATAGAATTGTCACAGCTACATTTGAAAATTAACCAAACCACTGAATACTAAATACTGGTGGAACTGTGAAGGTGTTAATGTTAGCTGAACTGCAGGGTGAAGTAAACTGAACCCTAGGAAGATAATAAAGTTGCAAGAACCAATTTTTAGAACACAATAGAGTTCCCTAAAATTAAAGCAAGGAAAGGTACTCTTTTATTGAGCAAAAGAGTTTTTAAGATGTTGTATTTCTGTCTCTGTGGGAATCTCTGTCCTGACTTTGTGGTATATCTTTGTTATGATATTTAGGCTATGTATAAAACATTCTATAAAGAAAAAGACATTATTTTTTGGGGGTGGTTTCATTTAACATAAAAATGTTAATTATAATTGAAACAATTCCTGTGCTTGTGCCAGATACCTTATATGTTAATGCCAAAAGATTTTTATTCTAATAACACTAAATATAATTGAGAGTGAATGCATATGAATCCTCAGTGTCACTGGGGGGAAGAATGCTCCAAAGGCACAATAAATGTATGCATTCTGTGGGTTAGGGGAACAGTGGTGCAATTACTACATAACCCTCACTTACCAACCATTTTAACCTCAATTTAATGTGTGTGGCAGTTCTCCCAGAATGACCTTGATGCAGTATTGAGCGTTTTGCATTCTTAACAGGCTCAAACAGATACAAAGAAATGTAATCCCATTTAATGGGATATTATATCCAAACCTTATTTAATGTTCTTGTATTTACAGAAAATTTCAATCTATTTACAGTATATTAAGTAAAATCCCTTTAGTGAGACTTTCACCCTTTCTGTGTTGTGCTGAGCATCTGATCTGTTGTTAGTTTGTACATGGAGAGATGCTATTTAAAGACTCTCAAACTCCCTTGAAGTAAATTGTACCCTCCAGCTAAAACCTGACACAGTGCAAACAATACATACAGTTTTCTGTATAGTCTTCAGTGGCAGACTGCTGGTTTTGAGATCCCTTAGAGGCATCTCTATCCTCAGTTGCATGAGCCAAACTTTAGTGGTTTGGTACCTTTGAAAACTTCAAATGCTCTACAATGCTATCAGGGCAATGGAGGAGTTGATCTCAAAGTCCACTATTAAAACTTCCCTCAAGGACATTTTCATTAGAACTTTGTACATGGGCAGTTCAAAAGACTTGACTATTGATTTTTGCTCAGAAGTCCTCTTTCTCTTCTTGTATTGTTCAACATTTTGACAGAATTTCAAACCCCACAAACTGTGGCAGCAGAAGACTCCAGCTAGAATCTTATGCTGTTCATTTGATTTCTTCAGGCCACATCCTTCCTGTGTCCTTGTCAGCACTACAAGGACAGGAGCCATCTTAGAAGATTTGCTAAAAGGCAGAAGCAATTTCACAGCAATCTAAAAAAAATCTGACCTTTCCACACACAGAAAATCTCTCTTAAGTAAATATTTTAGGCTGTAAAATTTTGCTGAAACATTCATTTATCAAAAACATAGATAAAAATCACTACGTGTTTCGCTTCACCATTTCAAAATTGCATTAAAAAGAGCTTACCACCAATGCATGTGGACTGTACTAAAATGCCTCTAAAACCTAAAATTTTATTTTAAAACAGAACTGTTGATTTAAATTTTGTGATGATAGAAGACGAGCAATTAATTATCACCATCTCCACTTCCTAGCTTTGCTTTATTACCATTTTCATGGACACTGTGTAATGAGGTTCATTTAGCTTCAACTGCATTTCCAGGATATATAGTAGTTCCAAATTAATAGGATTTATGAAAAAGTTAATGAATGAGCAGTGTAATTATTTCTGTTTAAGGAAAAGCATGATCTGCTTGATCTTTATGAAAGATATTGCAGGTCTTTTAATTGCTAGGTGCTTAGATACTACATTGATGGTTGACAAGGCTGATGTTTTCTCACCTTTCAGTTGATTTCACTGAATGCATTTTGAAATTTAAAACATAAAAATAAAAAATTAAAAACAAAAACCTTTCCTAAGGTGGGATAACCAAACTTCTTGTAGAGAAGAGATTTGTGATAGCCTTTTGAAAGCCTTTTTTGTATGTTCATTTATTCTAGTCTGTTCCATTTTATTTTATTCAGGGTCTACAACATCCTCCTTCATATGACTTCTGAATTCCTAAGATCTCAGCCTTCAGAGGAATGTTTAAGTAGGAAATGACCATCAAAAAACCCAAAAATGTTAGTGCCATCTCTTAGTAGGCAAGACAAGTAAGCACAGTTAATTTCCCAACTGTGCTTAAATCTTTATTTTCAAGACAGAAATGTTTCCACACATAGGCGAGTTACCTAGCACACAAAACTAATACACTGCCATGTTCAGTATATCTTTTAATAGCCTGTTGGTATAAGTATTTTAAGACCTGTCTCTAAATGGAATTTCAAATAGGTTTACAAGATGTGACTTAAAGTTTTGGATCTTAGATTCTGGTTTTAAGTAAAGGTGCCATTAGTCAGAAAAGATTACTTTATGAAGCTGTAGTGAATTTTCAACTTTTAATTTTTCTTTCAAATATGTAAACCTATGACAAAATGAGAAATACTTTTTGAACCTCCACTATAACTGTAAGTCTAAGTGTACCTGTGTTACATTTGTTTAGCTGTTAAAAACACCAAATTGTTCACCATGTACACACTCAGATACCACCTTCCTGAGGGGAAGGGGAAAAGAAAAAAAAAAAAAGAAAGAAAAAGAAAAGGAGGGTTAGAAGGCTCAGGCTGAATGAAGCTACTGTTTCTCAAACCTGAACCAGGCTATAGTCTCTCAAACAGAACAGGAAATCTCAGTGCATTGGAAGAGGAACCTTCAGCCCCAGTGATGGTACCGAAGTTATTTTGCCAAGGCTAGAAGAGGAGTACAAAAGACACTTATCTATTAAAAGACAAGCCCTAAATAAATTGGTGCATTTCTACAATGAAAAGAGGGAGCTCACAAGATGTTAGTGAAAAACCCAGCAAGCCAGGCAGCCTGATTCAGAGGCAGATACAGTATGAGAGTTTTGTGAAAAGCCTTAGTAACAGATCCACACTGCACAAAATTGAGGTCAACCACACACATTTTGTAATCTGGGCCACTTGAATCTAAAATACAAAAATGGTAAAATCCTCCTATTGTTCCCATTTTCAGAAATAAGCTCCAAGATTCTCTCTTTGCCTTTGGCTTCCTAACAGTGTTTCAGCGGCTTGTTACACAGTTCTTGCCTTCATGTTCTGGCAGAGGATGTCTCCGGAGTATTTAAAAGAGAGGCCAGCAAGGAAGGCCTGTTCTCCAGTAATCCTTTCAAATCAAACGACAGTTGATGAAATGGCTGCTTTGCTGTTCCTCTGCTTTTTCAGTGGATCCTTCCTACCTAGCTTGCATTTTACCTCAACTGGGACATAAATTGCCCCAGTGACAATTTCTCAAGCTGTGGTTTTATGGTTTTTGAATGACTGTATGATGCAAGCTTGGTAGACAATACCTAATCTTATTTTTTTACACGTATTTCTTTACTAAGATAGTGCTCTGGAGATTGAGGTAATTTAGAGAGTTAATTCAGACTTTTCCCTCTCTTCTTAATAAAAGCACTTAGAGCAGGAGGGCATTTCATTCAGCTGAACATCCATGTCAGCTCATTAATTGCAATGAAGTATATTTGGTTCTCTCTGTGGAAGTTCTGTTTCACTCATGAAGAAAAGAAACCAACAAACAAAACCAACTATACTTGCAACATTTTATGATTTTTATCATTAATCTACCAGAATTACCTCTTTTCTCTGTACAACTCACTTTCATCTCTGATTGAAATACCATTTTACAACTCTAAGCAACTGTTCAAAAATGTGCAATAGTTTTCTGCTCTCTTTTAGTATTTTTTTTTTTTCTCAGAGCTGGTAAAGGACAAGTGAAAACTAATGTCCAAAATTCTAGCTCTTCTCAAAACAAATTAATTCCCTTCTTCAGAAACCCTGATGATAAAGTCTTCAAAGAATTAACTATTCAAAGTTATTACTGAAAAGAAATATCTCTACATTTCAGACTTGCCCTTTTATTTCTAGTGAATTGGGAATTCCTGTTTTCCATGTTAAATGAAGTGAAGAAATGTGTTCTAGTTGTCCAAGAATGAGATACATTTACAGTTGTGACATCTTGATTTAATAGAAAGCAATATTGAGAACTATATAATACCCTGTACTGTTCTTTGCCAATGTTTCCTGTGTTGTGCTCTTGGTCAACAGGGAGATGGTTTTACGGAAGAGTGTTTATCTTACTTCTCATGCTCATAAATATTTTTGAAAGTTTATGAGAATAGGCTTTCTGTGGAGGCCATAGAATAAGCAGGTTGATGGGAGAGTAGTTGATGGATTTCTTGGCACTCACAGAATGCATGCTGTGCTCAAAGCAGGTTCCTGCTCATACAACGTTTTTAATGCACCTTCCCCTTGTACAGAATGTAATTGAAATAACTTTCCTGTGTTTAAGGAGGTGGGAATGAAGATGATCTGGTGAATTTAATATGCTTATAGTCAGGTAGAAGTTTTGTCCTCACAAATAGAATAGAATAGAATTAATGAGGTTGGAAGAGACCTTTGAGATCGTCAAGTCCAACCTATCATCCAACACCATCAAATCAACTAAACCATGGCACTAAATGCCCCATCAAGTCTCTTTCTAAACACCTCCAGTGATGGTGACTCCACCACCTCCCTGGGTAGCCCATTCCAATGGCCAATCTCTCTTTCTATGAAGAACTTCTTCCTAACATCCAGCCTAAACCTCCCCTGGTGCAGCTTAAGACTGTGTCCTCTTGTTCTGGTGCTGGTTGCCAGGGAGAAGAGACCAACCCCCACCTGGCTACAACCTCCCTTCAGGTAGTCGTAGACAGCAAGGTCTCCCTGAGCCTCCTCTTCTCCAGGCTAAGCAACCCCAGCTCCCTCAGCTTCCCCTCATAGGGCTTGTGCTCCAAACCCCTTATGAGTTTTGTTGCCCTTCTCTGGACATGTCCCAGCAAGTCAACATCTTTCCTAAACTGAGGGGCCCAGAACTGGACACAGTACTGAAGGTGTGGCCTAACCAGTGCTGAGTACAGGGGCAGAATGACTTCCCTGTCTGGGGAGTTTTACTCTTATTTTCCGATCAAGTAAATCTGTAATGTTTTGACAGAATATTGTTCTTTAATGTACACAGTAGGATGGCTTTGATATAATGCATACTCCTGTGCATACGCATATACACATCTCTATTGCCATTAAAGCTGAGGATATCATTGGAGAAAAAAAGGGGGAAAAAAAAAAAAAAAAAGAGGAAAAAAAAACACAACCCATCCATCAGGTGACAATTTGTGTAAAGGACCATGAAGTCATCATCATAGCAGTAACAAATGGCTGCAAAAATACCATATGACTCCTCTTCCTGCCTCCTTGGTGGCAACAGAACCGATACAGAAGGACTGGGCTACAAATCAAGAAAGTGAATAAACAAATTCCACTACCATTTGGAACTGAGATTTGAGAAATTGCTATCAGGAAGAATCAAATGTGGGAGAATGGAACAGAATTGTTTAGAAGGGGAAAAGGGCAAGCTACAAAGAAAATAAGATACAAAGAGGGAAAACAAGGATGCAGAAATTGAGAATTTCAAGTGATATAATTCACCACTTCATTGAAGCGCTTTCTCACCAGTGTGACTCAACTAAATTCAGTGAAGTTGAACTGGCAAAAAACCCTAGTGATTTTAACGGAGCTGCAGTCAAATTAAACTACTCAAGCAATTTGGACAAATGAGTTAAAAGCTTGCTGACAATAGGGATGTCCTGAAGGGAACAAAAATTGTTCTCTATAGGAGAAAAGTGTCAAATCATTTTTATTTGGTTAATATTACCCTCCTTTTGCATTCCAGATAGTGAAAATCATCAATCCCTTATTTCAAAAGTGTTTTTTTTCATCTTAAAAGTCAATGAAAATAATTCCATTGACTGCAAGAAGTGTTAGCTCAAGCTCAGATAAAAGAGGAGATGGTGTGCAGGTTTTCTACCTTCAGTTACTAGGTAAGCAAATAAACTCTGCACAGCTGTCTATTGTCTGTTAAGGTTGCTGCATTTTCAATTCAGAAATCAACTTCTAAAGCCTTGCAATATGTAATCTCTGCATCACACTTTAACCAAATTATCACTATCTTCACCTTAGAGATTACATTGCCATGAATTTACAAGGTCTTTTTAGCTATTCTCAAGCTAATTTCAGATTTTAGCTGTTAGCAATTATATAGTGTTTGAAGCATTTAGGGAAAGTTTACATTCTTTTATATGGGCTCTTAACTGGGCAGAGGTCTAAATTATATTATTGGGACTGTACATTGTCTAGTATTATTTAACTTATTCTAGCAGTTGGTCTTGATATTGATCAGCACAGTCCAGCATTTGAAGGAGCCTGAAATGTTTTCATACAGTATTTCATAGAGCATTTGCATACAAATTAATTATGACAAGGAACATATTTCAGTTCTAGACAGCTGGCCATACATGTGTCTTATTCTGTTTCTTCCCTTGAAGTAAAGGAAACTGTAGTTTCCTGGAGTTTGTAGTACACACATTGTTGAGTCTAAAGCAAAAACTGGGCAATAGTTTAAAATGTTCTTTATGTTCTTTATTGTTTCAAAAATGACCATTAGGTTGACAGAAATTTTAGTTCTCAAGCCATAATGCTGTACTAAAAATACACATGTAAAAAATGTGGCTCTATGTGAAATGAAGTTTGGTAGCTGATCTTGCAAAATTAATCTTTGTAATTAGTTTCTTAATGTTCCTAGAGTCCACAAAGTTGAATTTGATCCAGCAGTGTGTGCTTGTGGCAGGGAGACTAATGTTATGTTGGGCTGCACTATAAGAATTATTGCCTTCAGGTTAGAGGAGTTGATCCTTCTGTTCTACTCAGCACTGGCAAGGTCCCACCTGAACTGTATCTAGTTATGGGCTCCCCAGTGGAAGAGAGATCTGGAGGTAGTGGGGAGGATCCAGTGAGGGATTACTAAAATGATTAAGGGACTGAAGCATGTCTCCTAATAGGAAAGATTGAGATCTGAGACTTTTCAGCCTGGAGCAGGCTTGGGGGAAGGGAATAGAAGGAGAAGTGGATCTCATCACTATGTAAAAATACCAGAAGTGAAGTGGCAGGGATGGAGCTGAGCTCTTTTTGGTTACACAGTGAGAAGCAATGCGCATAGAACAGGTTCCCTCTGAACAGAATGAAAAGCTTTTTTACCATGGGGATGACTGAGCACAGGTTGCCTGTCAGTTGTGAAGTCTCCATCCTTGGGGTTGTATTACTTGTAGAACTTTTTTACTAATTCCTAAATTACTAAACTTTTATTTGAGCAATTGACTTTGTAGCTTTTGATCTTCTAATCTTTGATCCATTAATTTTCTCATCTGTCTTCTTTTTCTGCTTCGCCCTTTTTCGTTCTCTTTGTTTCTCTCAGCTGATCCTGTTGTATTTTTTTGTGTCATCATAGAATGTGCTTGGTGGTAAGGGACCTTATCACCTTCCTTTTGGTCCTGTTCCCTGAGCTGTTAGGCTCAATTTATTCTCCTGTTTAATCCACTGCATTCAGTTCCTTCCATTTCATGCTGCATGACAAATAGTCCCTAGCACACATTATTCTAGCGTGTGATATAAACTATTCTAGTGTGTGTGCAGATAACCCTTTCTATTAGTAAAAACTTGATATACTGTGCTCAAATTTGGTTGAGTCAAAGCACATCATGTGAAGGGTAGAAAATTGAGTCTCTTATCTTCTGAAATGAAAGCTTTTTTCCTCCTAACAAAAATGCTAAGCTGAAGAGCAATAAGAGAAGTACTTTACAGACATTGATAAAGCTTGAAATTTATTTTTTTCCCAATGGTATCACAGTAAAACAACAGTTTTCTCTTAATGTTAACAGTCCAATGTGGATCTCTGTTTTTGCAGTGGAAGGGAGGTGACCATTTCTATTGTACAGTGGTAGGGGAGAAGCACAGAAAATGCTATCTTAAAAGTAGCTGTAGCCCTTTGTGCTTATCTTAGTGAACGTTCTTGGTAGTCAAACGAAAACTAATGATTCCCTACTAGAGGATTTTCTGTCAAACAGGTGACACTTCTGATTGTGCCATTTCTGACATCCCCTGCAGTATTACATCTTTCTCAACTACTCTAGAGGCTAGGAAGATCAGCCACATTACGCTAACTTGTCCTGAGAGGAGGTAGGTTTCTTGTCTAATGTCGCATAGAGCTGAGGGGTAGAAAATGGGCTGGGTGCCCAATCCAATTCTTATATCCCTTCCATACAGCTCCCGTTCACAAGAAAGTTCTCCTTCAGTACACAAGGAATTAGTTCACTTAGTGGAGGACTTTCTGTGTCTTCAACGTGAGAGTTTTACCTCTCTTTTTTTTTTTTTTTTATGTTTGACATCTGTATAAGATTAATTCACATATAAAAATTAGAGAAGCTTCAGGCATTTTCTTTGTAAAAATTCAGTGAGCTTATTTCAGAGGACTACCAAAATAATACATGGGATTTTATTCACTCATCAGCTCTTGAGGTTGAGATGTTAAAACTAACATGGGAAAGACAAAAGATTCATGCATTTAATCTGATATTCTCTAACTGTTGACATAACAGTTCCCTGTGCAATCAGATCCAATTTCAATTAATATTTTTAATTAAATACCATTAAAGCCTTCAATTTTCTCTTCCACTTTCACTGTTTTGGTTTTCAATGGTGGGCTATTGTTCAGCTCTCTATTATTTTCCTCTCCCCTCTATTTAAATTATAGCTGATAATTTTTTAATGCTGTTTTCTATTTTTATCCCTTTTTTTGTCATTTTATTTTGAATACTTTGTACTGCTAGTCCCATTCTTGAATATGAATTTTTTAATCATCTTGGGTGCTTTATTTTAACACTCTTTATTTTTTAATGTGTTCCAAAGGCATGCATTTATTTCAGTGATATTCAAGTGTCCTTATTGTGTAAAAAAAAAAAAAAAAAGAAAGGATTAAAATAATCAGAAATATCTACTTTTTTATTAATACAAAAATATAATTTTAGCCTAAAGAGTGTTTCTAATCTCATATTTTTTTAAAAGCATACATCTACATTCTGGATGTCACTGTGTGCCTCTGTTAACTTTGAATTTCTGAACAATTCAATGACATTTGAAAGAATAAAAGAGACATCAAAGACAGTAAGTTTAAGCAAGATTTGTGAAATTAAGTTTCTTGCTAGAAGTTCCCTGTCAGTACTCCCATGGTGGAAAAGATTGCTGTGTCATGTGCACCCTATAGTGAGTACAGCAAAACTCCACATTCAATTGCAGCAAACAAATACTTGTCCCCTGCCGTTTCCCTAATAGCTTCTATTAGTGGTCAGAGATGGCAGTGCTTACATTCTCTTCTCATCAGAAGAAATTGTTCTGATCTTCTCAATAGAGACTGTGTGTGCACAGTTCATTTGCCACAACCTATCAAGTTGCACAACAGAACATTCTCATCACATTACATTCAGCCTTCATCCTCCAAAACAGAAAATTAAGACATTTTATCTGCCTTTTCATCGGGGGGGTGGGCAGGGGGAAGTTCGTCTTTCTTGAGAATGGGCATTGCATTTTGCTTTCTTCTGCTAATTCGCACTAGCATTTTTGACTTCTTTTTGCACAGTTTCAAAACTCAAAGACAGTTCATGCACTAATGTGATTTGACACTATCGGAGATAAAAGCATGATGTTTAATTTAGCAAGAAACTCATGTTAAGTTCTTGTAATGAGTTCTAGAATAGACATTTTACAGCATCCCCAGCTTTCCGGATCATATCTGCCCTTTTCACGTAATTGCATATCATGTAAGGTCTTCCACACTATTGAAAATATAGTTCCACTTATATTTTGCCTTTCATTTCTTCACCTGCATTTCAAAGCCAATTTGTTGCATGGTCCTCACTTCAGTAATCTCTTTGGTGTGTTTAGCCTTACAACCACTTTCACAGTTAATGAAATCACAATAGTCCCATTTTTCAAATCATAGAAATGTAGAAAACAGAACTGTAAGGTATGTCAAGAAGTTGTCTGTTTCCATCCCCCTGTGCTAAGACAAGGTTAACTACATCTGTGATAATCTTGACAAATATTAGTTCAATTTGTCCTTTAAAAATCTCTGATAGTAGATACTCCATGGCCTCCCAAATCAATGTGTTCCATTTCTTATCTATTCTTACTACAGGAAAACTTTTGTGTAATATAAAACTCATTTCCCTCATTGCATTTTAAGCTCATTACTACTTGCCATAGCTATTACTGTCATTGAAGATGGAGTAGTCACATTGTCTGCGCAGTTTTACATCTGAAGGTGGGAACCTTCTCTTTCCTTACACATCTCATCTTTAGTCTAAACAACCCAGATTATTTCAGTGTACTTTAATATGGCGTGTTTTTTAGAGCCATGGTCCTTGCTCTCCTCTGGACCCCCTTCAACTTGTCTCTCAAAGCAGCACACATGGTGCAGTAAGCAAGGCTTTAAAAAGGTCTGTTGTAGTGAAAGTGTTATATTTGGAGGATGCATTCCCAAGTGATGTATTGCAAGAATGTAATGTTGTGAATATATCACAGATGTTCTGCTTCTGATATGCCGTAACCACTGTGCCATTCTTTTAAAACCGGTGTATCTATCTAGGCTCTCCAAAGCGTATTTGTTCAGTTAATGATTTCACCTAAGCTACAGGATCTTAGACGTGACACATGTAGTATGTATGTCATATAGTGCAGTGTTTAGGGTTTGGGAGGCATGAGCATAGTGAAACATTTTAAATGAGCAAAATACAGAAACTGGAAATTGTAATTACTTGTAACTGCAAATGAGCTATGGATTGTGCATCTACCTTTCAAAAATGCCTGTGGTAATTTATTGTCCCCGCTTTCAGACAAACACTTTTCTGCCCCTGCAACACAGATGAAGGACTGAGAAGTCAAATGTCCCTTTCTCTATGGTACTAAGGCAAATCAAGTAATGAAGGAAAAAATCTATCTCCAAAACCTTTTTGCCAAATTCTTACCAATTTAGAAGTTCTGGGAACACAAAAGAGAAACATCTAGTATACTGAATGCAAGTGTGTTGTGCAGAGCTGCATGAGCTCCAAGGGTAATTTAAGTCAGTATAGTAGTAGTTAAAACAGCATGTGAAAGTTGCTTGCTGTAGCTTATGTCCTGTTTGAATTCTCGTTCCATGCCAAGCCAATTCTCCTGATGAACATAACTGAGAAGTTATTTGTGCCAGCATTCACAATTTTTATAACATAGATGGAGTGTCAGTTCTTCTTGAATATGATGAGAAATAATTCATAATGCCTTTGTCAGATTATTGGAATACATACATATGTATTAAAGCAGGAAATGTAGTTGCAAAAATTGAAGGATTGTCTTAAGTACCAAGAGGCTCATAAGTGTCAGGAAAAATATTCAGTTGTCTCCAGCATTTCAGATTTGAGAAAACCCACTGCAAATTTGCCATCATGCCTAGAGATGAAAGGGGGTCCTTGTCATTTTCAGAATTAATCACAGGAGCTAGACACACTTCTAATATTATACTATGGAAAGGGAGAAACTTTGACAAAAGTAAATTTATTTTTACATTCAAGCATTACAAGCTTGAATGTAAACTTTAACTGCCGTTATAGAGAAGTTGGATAGGATTCATCTATGTCAGTAGATTAACCATGATTGACTAATCGGCTTGACAGTATTATGTTAACAAACAGTCCCTGTCCCAGATAACTTAAAATGGAAAAGAGAGAATGCAAGAGCAGGAGACTATAAGGAGATATAATTCTAGTTCTAGAGGGGCTTGGGGTTTTTTTAATGTGTGTGTGTACAACAGTGCAGGGAGAAAAAAAAAAGGAATGGGGATTTGCTGAAGAAAGATATGAAGGGAACAATTCTGAGTAAAGAGGCAAAATATAAAACAAAAATAGTCAGCTGAGAAAGAAGGAAAAGAACAATCACATTGTCTTTGCAAGAGAAAGTTTATTCAGAAATAGAGGAATTGTTCTTCAAAGTCTATTCATTGAATCAGAATGATAATATGTATTTTTGTCTAATATTATAAATAACTGGCTAATGTATGTCAACAGCATGTAATCATTAACATTTTTCTTATCATTAAATTAAGATTAGTTTCCATAAGTATTCAATAAATTAATTTTCAAGCATGATGCAGTCCTGAAAATTCAAGTAGTTTATGGACAGCTTATGATCACAACCAGAAGTAAAATATAGTGAATTTACAGGATTATTGGCTGGGTTTCCATCTCAGAACACACGTACTTCATTCTCTATTTGGAAACTGAGTGTGTGTTTGGGGATTTTCTGGTTTATTTTGTTTTTAAGGGAGAGACAGACAGAGCAAGCACATCTTGGCTTTGCTTTCTGTGACCTGGTAAATCAAATGAACAGAACACAAGACAGCTCCCTGCTATTTTTATTCTGAATCTGAATCTGAATAGAGCACTATGCATTGCTGTTAGTAACACAAATGGTAGTTCAGGAAAAAAAAATCACAATTATTGTTAGAAAGGGACTAGTAGATGTTTTGTATTTCTCATCCTTTCTGGAAAGCACAGCTGCAGCTTTGGTGAATTTTTTTTTATTATTTAGTTGGTTTTTTCCCTTGTGATTTTGGGAACAGCAATACTAACTACATCTCCCATTTCTGCCTTGCTTACCTTCACTGTTACTGGTTGGTTGTTTTTTTTCCCTACAGCTATACAAAGATATTGACTTGCATAACAAAAGGATAATTATGAAGTTCACATAGAATTTTAGTTTCTAGGGACAAGTATTTTGAGAGCCAGAAGGTACTGTGAGTGCTTCATGATTACATTTACCGACAGTATGACAATATACACTTCAGTCTGTTCAAAGGGAAACATAATTGGGTAGCCAAAGGAGGACAATTATCTTTCATACTAATTGTTAAGTTCCTTTTAACCTTTAATTAACTGTGAATTTTCAATAGGTTTGAATAGCCTTGTTAGGCTTCTTGCTGGTAGAAGGTCATGGAAATATCTTTTCTCCTGATTGCACAGATGCAGTATAAATAAAATATAGGTGCATATACAATATATAAGGTCATAATCCTCATTTGCACTTTGAAGTGAATAAAGTATGAAAATCTTACACTGCTGAAAGCACTGGTGCTGCCAGGAGTTTTTACTTGTAGCTTCAAAAGAAAATTCAAATAGATTTTGCATTCTCGTTTTGTTTCTCTTGGCACATTTTTGATACAATCAGCAGCAGTTACTTGAAAGGCTCAGAACTGATTAGCATAGAGCCTAATATGCCTTCTTTAGATGCCATCCTAAAGAATATTCCCTGCAGAGCAAAGGTTAAGATGCACAGAAGAAACAAAATGCTGTTCTCCTGAGGGCCAAGTTATTCAGTATTCTAGAGTCTGCTTCGTTTAAGATGTGCTACTCCCTTCTGGTGGGTGGTTTGTTATAGAAAATATAGGAAGTGCTACATTTTCAAAACATTTCTGCCATGTTTCCTCTGCAAACAGATATTTGACAAGGCAGTGTGTTCATATGTATTTGTCATATAGACTCATGCATTATATAGCTGTAAATTAAACATCTAGGCATGTACTGGCTAGGAAAAGATCTTAGCAAAGAAATGGTTTTGATTAAAGCTCCTTGCAACACAGCACTTTGCAAGTGTGCAGGCAGTAGTAGTAAGACCTCAGACCATTCCAGTCATATGGGTTACGTTGCTTTGTTCTCTGATCAAATAAAACTGGTTGCAAGGCAATATACATTATGCATGGGATGAATAGCTTCTTATTTCCAGTCTTGGTGTGGTTCGAGTTAAAAGACAAGGGGGAATCCTGTAACAATGGTTATTGAGTCTTCTGTGTTCACCTTGCTTGTGATCAACTTCTTTGTGATGTGCTTTTTGCTTTTACCTTATAGTCTCATAATCTCACAGGCCAATGGCATCCTGGCCTGCATCAGGAACAGTGTGGCCAGCAGGAGCAGGGAGGTCATTCTGCCCCTGTACACTGCACTGGTTAGGCCGCACCTCGAGTACTGTGTCCAGTTCTGGGCCCCTCAGTTTAGGAAGGATATTGTCTTGCTGGAGCGTGTCCAGAGAAGGGCAATGAAGTTGGTGAAGGGTTTGGAACACAAGCCCTATGAGGAAAGGCTGAGGGAGCTGGGGTTGCTTAGACTGGAGAAGAGGAGACTGAGGGGTGACTTTATCGCTCTCTACAACTACCTGAAGGGAGGTTATAGACAGGCGGAGGTTGGTCTCTTCTCTCAGGCAGCCAGTACCAGAACAAGAGGACACAGTCTCAGGCTGCACCAGGGCAGGTTTAGGCTGGATGTTAGGAAGAAGTTCTATACAGAGAGAGTGATTGCCCATTGGAATGGGCTGCCCATGGAGGTAGTGGAGTCACCTTCATTGGAGGTGTTCAGGAGGAGGCTTGATGGGGTGCTTGGTTGCATGGTTTAGTTGTTTAGGTGGGTTGGATTGGTTGATGGGTTGGACGCGATGATCTTGAAGGTCTCTTTCAACCTGGTGTATTGTATTGTATTATGCAACTGACTGCATTTAAATCTCCTCGTTATATATAAATGCTGCTAAAGCTAACTTTTATATACTTTTACACCTTTTCTCTAATAAATTCTACCTGTGAGATATTTTTTTCTTTTCTGAAGCATCACTCACATGTGTTCTTTGTTGTACTGCATCAAATTGTTTATAGTATCCTGTCAGCAGCATTCAGGTGACCACATCTTTCTGTTAGTGGACTTTCTGATTGCTTGAGGCATAAGAAAGAGTTACAGTGTTCAGTGTGTTACCCAAATTGCTATTTCTTACAGATTCACACAGACATAGAAGGGCAAGAGAGATGGTTCAGACTTGTACATAGCAGAATGCAACTCTGAAGGAAAAAATAGAAGCTAGAATAATGATTGGCTTCCCTTTTGCTTTCTGCATGTATCCAAAAATCTACTTCTCACTTTGTCTCATGTACTATATGTATAACCTAGCAAAATTAACTGATGAAACCCTTCCATCTCACTGGTTATGATAAACACTTGTTTTGATGAAGAAAGAATATTTACTAGACCACACAAGATCTCACTGGCAAACCAGCTCCTAAATTGCTGTTGTGGAAAATTTGGGACTATTTTCCTACTGTACACTGAGGAAGGTTAGTGATAGTTCTAGCAATAATTTTTCAGGCTAGGGACTTGGGTGGAGACTCTCTCTGCAAAATATCCACAGGAAATGATGGATCTTTTCAATTACTGATAAAAATGTTAAGAAATAAGAGAAACAAGATAATTTTACCAAAATAAGAGAATGACAGTGTTTACATTTGGCTGTGCAGTCTAAAACACATACTTTGACCACAGCAAATCTGGTATTACTGTCTGTATGTAACTTCCATTTGAAGAATAATTTAAGTAGTAAACTAAAATGGGCTGTTCATGATAAGCCAATCTTCTCTGCCTTTGGAGTCAAGGCTATTCATTGGAAAGTATTTTGTCTACTGAGGGCCAAAAGGCTGACAAAAGTTGTCCACAGAGTATGTATCTTAAATTAGGATGCTGTATGCCAGCCTTCTCACTCTAGCAGCGTTCACAACAGTAATAGGTGTGGAATAGTCCAAATAGAGACATATGTTGGGATATACAGAAAAAAAAAATTATCAAAAGAAAACACATTACAAAATTACATACTGAGTGAATTAGACCTTTTCCTCATACACAGAAGAAACACTATGCCATGCAAATAGTGTATCTCTCAGCAGTGGGTTAGGAAGGAACATTCATTCTCAGTGGAACCCTGGAGAGGAGAAAATAAAACATTTCAGAAATTGCTAAATTTGCTTTTTTTGTATTTCTTGTGATGTGACAGGCCAGATCATTTTGCCTGTGCTCAAACTGATGAATGTCTTTGCTTACAAGTAGTTTCGCTAAAGAATCAGATTATTCACTTAGGCAAAAATCACCTTTAAAATGCCAGTTAGGGAATAATGCCTAGCAGCATTATTTTACAGTCTTTCCTTTGAAAAGAATGTCAGATGCTTTAGCATTCTGACTACTAGGGTGTAACCAATATGAAGGTCTTTATCAGTAATTGCATTTCTTTTTCAAACTAATAGTTTTCCAAGGAAAACACAGAGATCCTGAACAGAGTATTCTTGCCACATGAAAGATAGTGTGTAGGCTGATTGATGTAGTGGTTGAATGGAACATTTATGTAGGTGGGAGACCTCAGCACTGACCTTGAGGGACAATATTTGCCTAACCTTTGTCTTATGTACCGTGGATCTACTTAAGTGATTCATCTTTATGGAAGTAGCCCTGACTAAATTTTATGTAAATGAGTGTCTACAAAGAAATAAAAGTTCTTGCTATGTATAGGTTTATCAAAAAGAGAAAAATGGGGAAAACCTGGAAAATATTATGAGAAAAAATATGTGGTAGTTACTTCAGCACAAAGTTTTGTTTCAAGCTCAAATAATTTATTAGGTAGTTTTGAAAAGTCAGAGACAAGAAGCTGAATGAAATAGAGTTTGGAACTCAGAATAAAGTGATCACCTGTTACTGGCTGTGCTTGCTTTTGGTACTGGAAAGGTGTTCCATATAGAGTCGTGGATAACTGCCCTGAGCCATAATGTATAATTGTGTGATAACGGAATAAACAGCCTGCCCTGGTTTAGGAACTAGCTCATCACACAGCTTCTGACTTTAATTTAGTCTTCCCTAAAAAAAGATTGCAATCTCTATTTGTTGTCATGCAGTGATGTTGAAGTATCTGTACCTCTCAGGGACAGATTTTACAGTCTGTTCGCAAATCCTGTCAAGAGTCCACTTCCTACCAATGTGGAGCAGCTGGGGAGGAAATCAGATCTTTCTTGTCTTCTCATTTAACTTCTATGAACAGATCAAGAATTTGAGTGGTCTAATAGAAATTTCTCCAGTATTAAAAACTGGAGTAGAATTTGTATGGACGGAGAACTATTAGGCTGTACAGGTCTGTAGTATCACAGAGAGTGCAGTGAGGACACTGAACTCCAAACTGTGTAAGAAGCTCAGAAAAGATTCTTAAGTAATGTAAATACTAAATTCCTCCCACCAGGAGGAATAGAGCAAGTCAGAGCTCAAAGTATCCTTCTTTAAAAAATATACAAGATATGAGGACATTTTTTACATTCAACTTCCTTCCCTTTGGGCTTAGCCATCTGTATTTCTCCTTTAAGAGGTAATATGTTGAATGTAAACAAGCAAACTGTTAAGAAAAGCAAAGTTAGGTCCATAAGCAAAGTGGGATACAGCTTAAAGTAAACAACTGGATATAATTTAGCTGTTAGACTGATTCTATAACATCTCTTTAGGAAAAAAGAAACCCTTCAAATTGAGGAACTTTTGTGTGTGTTTGCTTATGTGTTTCTCCAGTCTTGCTTCATTTTTCCCTTTAAGACAAGTGATTATATTTTGCTACAGAAAGCATCAAATACCAGGTCAAAAAACACACAGTAGTTGGGTTTGCTTTTCTTCTAGTCTGTGTTTAAGAGTTTGAGTGTCATGAACTAATTGAGTGATCATTAGAGCTGTTGTCTTTGCATGTCACTTTAAAAGGCTGGCTGAGAGTGCTGCAGGTGCAAGCTGAAAATAAATGAATTATAAGGCTTGGCAATGATAGTTTGTGAAGCATCATTGGCTGGTTATAGCTGTGTTAATCTGCTTTGTTACAGCTTTCTTTCTGTCTCACATGCATTCTCTTGCATTGTTTTATTTTCAAAGAAGATTCTTCTCAGTCAAACTAACAATTCCTTAATTTTCTTTAGAAGGAGGCCACTTCTGTAATGTGAAAATAGCTATTCTCCTTAAGTAAAAGATTATTTAAAGATGCTAATGTATTATTGGATGTGAAATTTCTTTGTTTTAGTAAAGTACATTTTCAACATGATAGACATTTCTAATGCATGAAAGTAAAACTAGACCAATTCTCCTAGTGATATCTGGATTTAACGGGGCTGCTGGAATCCAGAACATAAATCACTGTCTTTTTGTATTGATATTCTATGTAGTCAGCACTAGAAAGCTCATGGGTACAATTTCAAACATTACCATTCACTGCCCAAAAGCCAAGACTGATTGTTTGCTTGTATTTCATACTGCTCCCATTTTAAAGGACTCATTCAGTGGGGAGTATGCTAATGCCATGCGGTTGTTAGAGAGGGGCACAAGTAAGATGGCACGAAATACATCCTGAACAAGTCCATGGCTCTGACAGTGCTCCCAAACTCATGCATAAGGTCTGTTTGAAACAGTACCAAGTTATTCTTACATTTGGAGGATTTTACTAGCTGCTGCTTAACTATACCAGGGCACAGAATACACAACCTTGTTCTTTATTATCCTGTGTGCCTTTAACTGCAGATACTGTTTTTTACTGCAGACTTACAAGCACCAGAACCAGTTGTCTGAAGCTGGGCCTGGCAGTCACTGACTGAAGTTTTTGACCAAACTTAATAAGCAAAAACAAACTGTAAAGTTGTTGGGGGCAATAAGATCTTGACAGGTTCCATTTCTGCATAAAAATTGTACTGCTTGTTTGTAAAGAAGACCAGCAGCTTTTGGAGGACATTGAATGTGGCTATATATTATGAGGATTATGAAGTTCTGCTGAGTTTTCATTGGCTCAGAAGTAGGCAGAATAGTCACCAATATCTACAAATAGCATTTGTTTTCCTGCACAAACACTGGGAACTTGTAGAAATATAAATTAATCATCCTTCTGCTTTCATTGCACACTTGTCTTCAGGGCTTCTCCTCTTATCTATGCAGGAAAATGCAGGTTTGTGAATTGTAGCTTTTTACAGACAGCCAGGAAAACAAATTTAATGCATTTTATAACTTATACCTACTGTAACCAGTATTGTGGATTATACAAGCCAGTGTTGAATGGACCAAACAGGGGAGCAAAGGTTATTATTTTAGAGCAGACATTTTTATTTCTCTGAGCCTCCAAGTGGTATCTGTGATCCAGGATAACCATGATTTCCTTTCTTTTCATAGAGGTTTAGCTGTCATGAAACAATGTCTGCAAGTTCTTTGTCAACGAAGCACTGAAACTTAGTAACAGTGTTGACCAATTAAAGGTAGTCAGACACAGCTTAGTTTGATCTCGCTTTCCATTTATACCTGTAGGAAATCTTCCAATAAAGGCTAGTGGTGGGGGAATGTTATAAAAGTTCAGAAGATATGTTTGAATAATGACCAAAGCATCAGAGTACTCTGTAGTACCAAAGTACCAGAGTACTGGTACTGTGAATTTCTCAAGAGCTTTGTTTTCATATTTAATTTCTTCCTCTCTATTGATGATTTTTAAGTACCACAAGAGCCACCTTTTTCTTGCAATGTTTTTTCAGTAGCATTAGACGGAAGCAAAATTTGATCAACTGAACTACACTGCTTTTGAGATGAGGGCATTATTCATATCTTTTCTGAAAAATTATTGACTTAATGCTATTTATCTAATTGCTTTAAACTATTTTTCTCTCTCCCACCATCAGTTTAGACTGTGAGCTCTTTGATGCCTGCCTCTATATATTTGTATAATGCCTTGCATGGAGAGGCTGTTACATTATTTTCTAGCCATGTCCCAAGTGCAGTTTATAGTAACAGAGCATCAGCTGGGTCACCAAGAGGGTGCAAAGCTGTGAGCATATTCTTTTTAATATGTTCTTACAAGCATTGTACACTCTCAAAAAGTTTAAATCAGATTAAGATATGGTAGAAAGTTTGGCAGGTTTATGCCATCATTCTTCTCTAATTGTGAAATACAAATGCTTTGTTAGGAAGAATAAGCTTCCAAAACCTTATGAATGACAAAATCTTCAGTTGGGTTGCCAAAAAAGGCTTTCAACTGTATAGAATTGTACAAAGAAAAGGAAAAGTAAATCCAGAGACAGGAGACCACACTGCTGCACAGCCTTTGAATGTATAATAATGCTAGTGCCAGACTTCCTTACCTCAGAGTGCCAAATTGGCACTTAGAGTAATCCTCCCCTTTCCTAATGTTACACTCAGCAGTCAAAAAACCTGGAATGAGTGTAAAGTGTTGATTTATCTCTGGGGAAGTCCAATGCCAACATTGAAGAGGATAAGGAGGATGCAAGTATAAGGGAAAACAAGAAAAAGGAAAGGGGAATAGAAAAGCGGGAAAAGAGAAACTGAGATTAAAAAAAAGATGCAAAGGAGCAGAAAGTGCAAAAGCAAATGAAAAAGAGAAAATAGAAAAGAAGATTTATTGTGGAAGTAATAGTTAAAGTCAAAGGTTTGCCATGAGTTCCCACTGTGTATAAAAATTGCATCTTGTCTCAGAGTCATTTTCTGTCCTGAGTATTAAAATAATTATATATAGGCAAAGATCCTCTTGGCAGAGCTTATTCATTGACCTTTATTCTAAATGACCTAAACAAAAGATTTGGGTTTTTTTTCTGTAAAGCATATGTCTGTATGATGTTTTACCAAGTATCATACACAAATTTGAGAATTAAGGAGAAAGAGTAAAATGTAAGCAGATACACAAAAACCCAAACAAACCAAACATCCAAAACCACCCTTGAAAGAAAAATATTAAGGTTGCTCCTATCTGAATATGACCACCAAAAGCAAATGGACTTTTAAGAATAGTAATGTTTAGTGGTGGTTAATTGTCCTATGGTTACCACATGATGTGGCTCTATGGCAAGTGACTGTTATTTGAAAAGAGGACAGAAGGGACAGAAAAATGTCTTCCATAGTAGAGGTTTTCTGCCACTGTTCTATTTGACAAGCAAAGTCTTTACAGGTGATTGAAATAGTTCACTTTGTGCAGGAAATTTATCATATTCCTATTGCTTTCTGCCTGCAGATGACAAGCTGCTGCCAGCTGTACAGCATCATTTGCTGCAGCTTCAGGGACTTTAGTGATTTCCATCCATTCGAATTGGTCCAAAGCAGTGAACTATTCCCATCTCCGGCATTTGTAGAGCCAGACCAATTTGCCCTTATCACAACAGAGTTGCTGAAGGCATTGTGAATTACAAGCTGTTTCTCATGTTTATTGATAGGCTGATATTTGGAAAAGGACCAAAATAATAATAGTAAAAAAAGTATGGTTCATTTCCATTGGAATTGAATTTTTCTTTCTTGCTTGCTTTGTACCTTCCAATTTTTCTTTTGCATTTTTGGGGGGTGGTAGTGGGATAAACAGACATGCAGAGCTCAGTTTCTAAATGTGAGACCTCTGGGAGAGGGAACTGAAGTAATTGAATCGGATTAGACAAGCCAGCAGAACAAAGTCTCATTCCGTGAGGTTTTTCCAGCATTGAGTAGATGAATAGTAATTATTTAAGGATTAGTGGAAGTCTAAGATGTGGTCCACTCTGAATACTCTTCACCATATATAAACAAAAGCAAGATGTAATATATGCTATTTAAGCTTCTTTTTATCTATAATAGATTTCTTTTAAAGCTACAAGAACTTGAAAAAAAATCCTGCATGGCAAGTAAGCACTCTTACTCTTTTTCAATAAAGGATTAAACCCTTTAAGTTTTCATTCTGAAGAGATTCTAAAGAGAGCTTAATTAAAGACACTTGCTCTAACTTTAAATTATGTTTTAAGTGCAACAAAGAAGTGGGGAATATTTTTAAGTGACAGGTTCAGTTAGATTCTTTAATAATTTATGGGGATTTTTGTTATGTTTTGTTGGTTTTGCTTGGTGGTAGTTGTTGTTAAGTATCTAAGATCTTCCAGCTTTGCAATTATGCTTGCTTTTGGCCACATATTTAAAAGTGCCTTGCAAAGCTAATTTTAAACTAGATTTGAACCCTGGATTTTTAATTAACTGTATCCCTAGTGGTCAAACAAGGACATTAGACTGCAATACTTCTTGAAAGATCCTTTTAAAAAAAAAAAAAGAGGTGTGGGTTTTTTTTCAATTCAAATTCTATCTTCCAGTGCCTTGTAAAGATTACTTTGGATGCATAATCTGATAGCACTACACATATCAGAAAAATCATACTTTGCAATAAGCTGTAGGTCCCAGCTAATTTTTCTAGAGGACCATGAAGTAGTGTAGTGGGAGATGAATAATGATGTTATAGCTGTGATTCCTTGTTCCTACTTTATTCTGGGAAGTATTGGATATAGTTTTTTGTCTTTGAGATTGGATTGCTTTTATTCCCCAAAGCCCTCTACTCTTTGTTTCATTTCCACATACTTCATTTAATAAAGCTTTTGTTGCGGTTTTGGATTCCCACCTCTCTCCATATTATGACATAAATGAAATAAACAGTAAGTCAACCACCACATGACAACATTGTGGCACTGTGGCACTGCTCTTGGGAAATCTCACCATTCTAACCTTTACATATCCTGTCATTTTGGAAACTTCAGGTTCTAGATGTTGAGAACACTATTTCTTTTTTTAAAAAATATCTCAGGGGAGACCTTATTGCTGTCTACAACTACCTAAAGGGAGGTTGTAGCCAGGAGGTGGTTGGTCTCTTCTCCCAGGCAACCAGCACCAGAACAAGAGGACACAGTCTCAAGCTGCACCAGGGGAAGTTTAGGCTTGAGGTGAGGAGAAAGTTCTTCACCGAGAGAGTGGTTAGCCATTGGAATGAGCTGCCCAGGGAGGTGGTGGAGTTACCATCCCTGAAGGTGTTCAAGAGGGGATTGGATGTGGCACTTGGTGCTATGGTTTAGTCATGAGGTCTGTGGTGACAGGTTGGACTTGATGATCTTTGAGGTTTCTTCCAGCCTTGGTGATTGTGTGATTTGGTTCATTTTCAGCCAGATAATCTTTATGTCTCTTTCTGTTATAATAGATCAACAGATTTGAATGCATTTAGACCTGTGATTTTTGAGACATTAGGTTCCTTTAGCGGCTAATGTATTGTGAATACTTGCTTTTGTGGACCCGAGGGGGATGCAGCCATAGGATGCATATTTGGGCCGAGACTGAATGGGGACCAGAAGCAAAGTCAGGGTTAGAGAGCTTGAAGACAGAGCCAGAGACCAAGAAACTTTTAAAAGGTGGATGTAATCAGGAGCAAAGTTCTATGAATTTGAGCATTTCAAACCACTAGCATTTATTTTTTGTTACTTAGCAATACAGAGCAAACTACTGGTTTGAATTTTCTGTACCTCAGGAAATATGTCTGCAAGATTTGGCTCTTTCATTGAAAGCTTCTTTTAAAGGTGGTGTAGAAAATGTAACAAAGACTGAGAAAGATTCAGAGTCTGTGTGGAACAAATGCAGACTGCAGCTTTGAATTAGGCCTTAGAGATTATCCTCTGTTAGACCAGTTAGTAGAACTGGAAGAAATGGGCAAATTCTTCAAGTATGCAAATTCTTCTTCCATTGTAAAACAGGTAATGCAAGCTTGAGGCTAGCCATAGATGAGAACAAATGCTGTAAATTTATTATTATGACTTACACAATCAGAGGAACAATGTAGTGGAAAGGTACTGTGAACTAGAACAGACCTTAGGATGCAGAAAACCTGATAAAGTGTTCTTTATAGGAAGCATAATTCTTGAGCAGTCTGTGAGGACCAACTGCATCAGTAGAGTAGGATGATTAAGAGGGTGACCTTCCTACAAGGAACCGAGAAAAGGTGTTAGGCCAGATTCTTACACTTGGAGAATGGATGCTAAATTCAAGGTCTATTGAGCTTTCAGTAAGCTGTGGGGAACACCTGTGTTTGTTGATAGACTGATAAGCCAAACAAGATTTGACTTCTTATGCTAGAAAAAAACACCCTGAAATAACATGAAGAACTGAACAAATCACACATGCACAAAAATGTCAGCAATATGAGTTTGTTTTTATCTCTATACATATCTCTCAGCCAGCAAAGAAGTACAATCGCTACTAACTCAAAAGAGGCAAGATTTGCTGTTGCTGTAATACAGTCGGGAAGGGCATTTACTGAGACTGAAGCCAGGGTAATTGCTTGTCTTGGTAGAAGAACAGGGCACTACCCAATATGTTGCATTAGCAACATGAAAAATATTAATACTGTGTTACAACCTTTCATTTGTGATCTCTGGTGCCACTTCTGATGAGTGGAGGTCTAAGGCATGAAAACTTTCCACCAACTTGGCTTTGATCAAGAGATGTTTCTACTGTCTGTATCTATCAGACTTTTGCTATAATTGGCCTTGGCAATTTTGTTCACACTTCAACTGTGCAGAATATGTAGCACACCGGTAACAGGCTGTCTTGTGTTGATAACAAGCTTTTTAATAAATCACTCATCCTTCCTATAATAATAAGACTTTCTGCTGTGTTTTCTTCTCAAAAGTAAAGAGAAAAATAATTCTGCCACCTGTACCGTCATTTTCTTGTCTGTCCCATTTTCATTCTTTCGTGCCATGATGTGGTGCAACATAACAATAAGATCAAAAGGAAAACTGCTGGTTTTCTTTATTTTGTTTTTTGCATGGCACATTACTCTTGTTCCAGAAGTCACAGGTCCAAAGACAGACTCAACTGAAGGGCAACTGAAGACATATGAGGGTGTGGAGAGGTTCCCAGAGGGAGGTGGAAGAGCAGAAAAAAAAAATTGTAGGCAAACAAAACGACAGAAAACCCCAAAGTGTTCAAATGTTTAACATTTTCCCCACAATTCTCAAAGATAATTCATCAGGTAATATATTTTTTGATAGCAAGGAGTGGGCTGTTAAAAATGGTCATGTTTTCAGTTCCTCATTTCATAACCTTTAAATTTAGTGTTAAAACAGTAATAATGTGTGAGTTAAGGAAGGTGTAACAATATCAGCATGGCTTGTCCATAGAACGAACACAGCATGCTGCACATGAACATGGTGGCACATTAATATTTCAACATTCCTACCCAGATGAGACATACTTCCCTTAATTAAAACCAGATAGCTTCCTATAGAAATGATTTACAATTAAACATGGACTTTGGAAATTGAGATAAGGTTTGTCATTCACCTCACTGGGCCTTGGATACCACCCTGAGACACTGGACTGTCTAACAAGCCTGCTTTAAAGACCATTTGGTTATGTGACAGTAGTTTTTATAATGTGGACATCACATTTGACTTTCAAAAAGAACAGGGCTAAGAATCACCTGGAGACCAAAGAGCTTAACATATCCTTTGTGTAAAGTTTGTCATTGACCATCATGGGCTTGAAATGTATTAACTTATGATTATCCTTTTTCTGAATGTTCCTTCATACTGAAATTCAAATTTAATTATTGTTTGCTCAACCACAAAGAAGCCAAGTTTGTTTTCCACACAAGTTGAGCCTATTACTTGTACAATTCCACAGTGTGCATTTAGTCTTCCGTGGTAAGAAGTATTTCTCTACATTCTCAAGTCTGTATTTTAATTGAAACTGAAATGTGGTTTTGAAAGAATAAATGTACTAAAGTTGCATCACATAAGCATCAGAGCATCCAAATGAGGAAGGTTTTGAAGACTGGTACATCTGGTATCATCTTGAAGCTAAGAACCATATTTTCAAAGACAGATAAGTGGGCAGAGGGTCTTTGAACATCTGAGAAGCACATAAATTCAGTAACACAGGCTTTAAAAAAAAAAAAATCCCCTAGGCCCTATTTACCTGCTTAAAGAGCACTGGAAGTCAAGCTTTAGAATGTATGGTCCCTGGATATATTCTTTATCTTTCTCTTCTTTGCAATTGCTTTTTCCATGTCTTAGTGACTCTAAAATTACACAGTGTGTGGCTACTACAATCTTAAACACAATGCTGAACACATTAGTTTTTCTGTTGAACATTAGTGCTGACCAGGAGTAGAGTCACTTTCTTCTCATCTGAAGCAACATTCTTTTTCTTTATACGTAAACATGTTCTTTAGCAAGTTCTGCTGAAGCAGCATCTTCCCTTTGTTCAGCATGTGTGCAGCACAGCTTTGAGCAAGAGCTGGTCTTGCTTTCCTTCCTTCAAGTATGTCTTTATCTTTCCCAATTAAAATGTGCATCACTTCCCCATTTAAGATTATTATTAACTTCCTTTCCTCATATTAAAAAGGGTGTTAAATCCTTCTTTCAAATAATTTTATCTCAATGCAAATAGTCATTTCTTCTTGTGTCACAGTAAAGTTCATGCTCTGAATAAAAAAAGCACTGGCAACACAAGAGCTTAAATGTGGTGCTCAGGCGTCCTGTGAAGAGATTGTTTTATAGCACTGCCTTGATTGGATATCACTTGTCAGATAGGTGTTATAATGAATTCAACTCCAACATATGTGAAATGAGTTTGCAAATTCTGCATTATCTACAACCTCTGCTCTTCTCTGTGGAGTACCCTCAAAGACACTGAATTTCCTGTTAGAACAGTTGAAAGCACCCTTATTCTTAATTTATTATTGTAGTCCACACACTTGCAACGATATACTAACACCGAATAGCCCATAGTAGATGTGCTCTGTCTCTGTGAGTGAGATAACTGAATAGTAAGAGTGTTAAAATATGAAACGTCTAATTCAGTCTGACTGACATCAAATCATATTGGACTGTTACTCTTCAAGAAATATGCTACATCAGTAACATCATTACTGGATGATAGGAATAAGACTGTAATATTTAGTTAGGTTACAACAACAATGCACATTTGGGAATCATTTACTGGAGCTCAAAGAAGATGGATAAAAATCAATATTGCATGTTGCCTACATAGCTATTTCATTCTCTGGTTGCCAACAAGCAATAAATTGGTGCTAGAATTAGAATTCTGACATATCATTAATCAGAAGAATAAATATGAAACAGCTTGATGAACCTTGGTATAAGAAACACAATTGCAAATAAAAAGCCATCCCATATGTGTCATTTCTTGCTCAGGCTTTATATAATTCAGCAAATTGTATCATAAATTTTGGCAAAAAGGACACTGGAACTGTCAACTTAATTTTTTTTAAAGAGAAAAACTAAAAAGATAGTATTAGTTCTACATGACACAAAGTAATCCTGCCTTTTTTAACCTTTATGGGATTTAAATATTGTTTTCAGTGATGAGGACATAATCCTGTGAGGGTCAGTAAACACCTAATTAGACACTTTAAAGTTACAGTATTTTGCATCTCTGTTTTGATCCAGCTGTCTGATCCACCATTCTTTCTCCATTAAATTCATATGGTCATTCTTCTGTTCAGCCAGCTGCAGTCAGCATATTAATGGACTGATATCAGTAGTGAATTTGGTATACTGAAGACAAACAAGATTTTTGCTGTCAACCTCCCCAGAGGCATGGTTGGACTCATTTGTTGATGATAGTCACATCCCAGCACACACATTTTTGGAGTTTGTGCCAACACTCCAACACCTCTGATTTAAAAGAAAAAAAATTATACCTTGGCCAGCAGAATTAATCAACTTACTTTTTTTTGTTGTTGTGGGGTTTTTTTTGTGGGGCGTTTTTGTTTTGTTTTGTTTTGTTTTCCCTATTGTGAGGATTTGCCCTTCTCTATTAACAGTATTGAACAGCAGCATTTAACTCCACGGTCTGATGCTGAAAGAAAAATGCTATTGCTCACCAAGTACTGTGCTACTGTAGAACATGGGTTAGGACTGCAGGACATGGGTTAGTAGGTTTCAAGAACAAAGGGCACTTTTTAAGTGTCCTCTCATTTTGATCTTGCTATAGATCAAGATAAATGGGGCTAGCAGAAGGTGTAATTCAAAATGGCATTGGAAAGCTTTTTCATTTCCTCTTCTACTGGAGAAAAAAACAAACAAACAAACAACAAAAACGAAAACAAAACACTCCTGTTTGGTCCCTTCCAAGGAACCACAGATTTCCACTCACTACAGATCTAGAGTGACTCTGCTCTTCTGCTGTGCATCATAGGGAAAAAGGAAGAGAGCATCAGCTGGGGAGAGGAAATGAAGTGTGCAGTCAAACCCTGCTCCTTCTTCTGTTGCAGTAGGGAGCCTACTCAGGTGTCACAGCTGAGCTCTGGTAAGTGTAGGAGAGGACAGGGCAGAGGCAGAGGCTTAGCAGCGCAAAAAACTGGGCAAAGGACAGAAGATTGTTGTGCATAAGGTTAGTACCACAGGAACTGCAGTAACAGTATCTTCGTCCTCATCATTTTCGTACCACTCGTCTTCTGCACAGACATTAGGTTGTGCACATCTCAAAATGCGGTGTTACTGTTTCACAACTAGATCATCCAACATTTCCAGCTCCCTGCTAGAAACACAAAATGCCTTTTACATGTGCATGGCCTACAGGAGGGTAAGAAACAGCAAGGGCAGTGTCTGGTTTCAAACTACAGTGTGGTGTGCTCAGGCACTACCTTTCTCTTTTTGGGACTCTTTTTGAAGAAAGAAAAGCATGAGTAGCTCATTTTAATTAAGAATAAAAACAAACCGACCAAACAAGAAAAACAACCCAAACAAACACAACTACCACCATCAAACTAAGGAAAATAAGGCTGAGAAGAAATGAGCAGTAAAGATTTTGGACTGGAACAGGAGAAATTTTTACTCTTGGGAGAAGTTGCTGATTACTTGGAGATGTTACACCTTGGACTTTTTTTTTTTCTTATGACAGATGTAATTGTGGGGAAGAAGTACAGATGCTAGATCATGTTTCTTGGTATGAAGATCTCCTAGCACAGAGATACAATAGTATCATAGTATAGTGTCAGTCAGGGTTGGAAGGGACCACAAGGATCATCTAGTTCCAACCTTCCTGCCATGGGCAGGGACACCCCACACTAGATCAGGCTGGCCAGAGCATCATCCAGCCTGGGCTTAAACACCTCCAGGGACGGGGCTTCAACCATCTCCCTGGACAACCCATTCCAGGACTTCACCACTCTCATGGTGAAGAACTTCCTTCTCACGTCCAGCCTGAACCTCCCCACCTCCAGCTTCATTCCATTCCCCCTAGTCCTATCACTACCTGATATTCTGAGAAGTCCCTCCCCAGCGTTCTTGTAAGCCTCCTTCAGATACTGGAAGGCCACAATGAGGTCACCTCGGAGCCTTCTCTTCTGCAGACTGAACAGCCCCAACTCCTTCAGTCTGTCCTCATAGGAGAGGTGCTCCAGCCCTCTGATCATCCTCGTGGCCCTTCTCTGGACACCTTCTAGCACCTCCATATTCCTCTTGTAATAGGGGCTCCAGAACTGGACGCAGTACTCCAGGTGGGGTCTCACCAGAGCTGAGTAGAGGGGGAGAATCACCTCTCTTGACCTACTGGCCACACTTCTCCTGATGCAGCCCAGGATCTGATTGGCTTTCCGGGCTGCAAGCGCACATTGAGAGCTCATGTTGAGCTTCTTGTCCACCAGCACACCCAAGACTCTCTCCTCCAGGCTGCTTTCCAGACAGTCACTGCCCACAACCTCTATAGTCACTTCTATTCAGGTGACAACATGCATACATCTGCATAGTCACCTGACCAGACAGTGGTTCTAGGGCCCTGCTTGTAGTTGGTGACCACACAGTTATATACACATTGTCACCTAAATCACATAAGGTCAATGCTATGAACTTATTTTTTTCTTTCTATACTACCCACTGTGGTTGGGCTGTTAATGGAGGGGGTGGATGCTGCAGTCTGCTGTGGAGGTGCAGCTGTTGTCAAGCTCCCCTAGCATTCTCAGTCCCTTGCAGTGTTATGATTGTGCTCCTTTTCTGGGGTGCCTTTAAGCTCTGCTCTTTGTATGTAGAGCAATAGCTCTGCCACAGTGCGGTGCTTCAGTCCTAGTGTGGTTTTGAAATAATCTTCTAATCTTTTCATGTTCCAAGTTGTTACATAACCTGGAGTAAATGAATACATGATGTGTGTTTCTGGCCTGCTTTACAGGCATAGTGAGCACTTGGAGATCACAGTGCTTTAGCAGGAAAATTAAGGCATCAAGTAAGCAAAAAGTTACCATCAGTTTAAAATAAGTATTTGTAATTGCCTGCATTTCAGGGCAACAGATGCAGCCCAAATGCCCGTGTTTAGTCTGCCCCAGAAAGATGTTCCTTGTTCTTTGTCTCAAAGCAACAGTGAAAATCAGTTTGGGACAAACTGAAGTAGAGATAAATTAGCAGATTCTAGGCTCCCTGAATGCTCATTTTAAGCCTGAGTAACTCTGAGGTGTTATAAACACATGTGTATGGTGCAGAATAATCTGCCCAAAAGTTAAGAATTCATATGTAACTATTTCTTGTGAAGTATTTTTTAATTAGTAGAGAAATACCTTCTGAAAGTGTCAGACTGAACCTTTTGGCTTGTTTTCAGTAGCCAATTTTCTTGCGTCTCATGTATGCTCATAGACACTCCCAGGGACAAAAGGCGAAATGTGACAGCCAGCAAATGTTGTGAATCTTCTCAGAGTATCAGTTTCCAAAACACCTGCATTAATCAGTGTGGAATGGATCTAGTGTGAGAATGGTTCAGCTCCTCAGTCCTTCAATTTCATATGATTCAATACAGAAAAAGGGGGAAAAAAGGGCCACATCTTTTGGACATTTAGTCTGTTGATTAAGTTTTCATTAATGACAAAGTTCAAATATTGATAATTTCTGAAAAGTAAACTATACTAAATTTTCCAAACAGGGAGTTGTCTGTTCCAGTAAGAATGTGATGTTTTCACCAGAGTCTTTTTTCTACTTACGAAAGATATAGCATGAGTCTGTGATGCTAAACCTTTAATGCCTGAGCTGAGAAAACTAATCAAATTACTCAAAAGCATGTGATCAACTTTACCTGATCTCTTAAAAATTAAACCTTAAAGGCTGCATCTTAAACAGATATATTTGTAGGGCTGTATTCTGCTAACTGCAAAATAAATAAGGTATCTTGTGTGCAAAATCTTGCTTCACTGGATTAGCAATGACTTAAGTTTGGGCTAATTTACTCAACTGAGAAACAAGCTGAATTAATCTTTGTGGATTTTTCATGCATTTGGTGTTAGCATGGTTCAGCTGCTTCTGGAGTGAAATAGCTCATTCAAAGCTATCTTTGTGTCAGTGATCAAAGAATTTCTACAAACAGAAATGTGAGAGGCTTGCAACATTTCTTTTCCAAGCAAACATTAACTGCTCTGTTTACAAAATAGCCCTTGTTTGCTTTTAAATAAAGTCTGTCAAAATATCATATGAGACCAGAGGTCTGGGACTCATAGCTGTGCGAATCGATGGAGGAGGGCATTATTGCCTTAGCTGGGAAATGCTGTGGGCAACTAGGATCATGGAACAGTTTAAGATGGAAATGGCCTCAGGAGCTCTCTTCCATCTCTCACTCAGGAGGTCTAACTGTCCTAGATCTCTTTGCAGAGGGCCTTGCTTGGGTGCTGAACAGGTTACATCTCATTGTCTCACGTTAGTTGACAGAAATTAAGAACACATGCTAACATTTTAACTGTAAATCAGAAAAAAAATTCTCTTATTTGGTCCATTTATTACTTCATGCATCTGCCTGAAATCAGGAACTAAGCCAGTCTGATAGAATAAAAATAAGTTCAGAATATATTCTAAAATAAGCAAGCTTTTTCAGATCTAGTATTTGCCAGTATTTTTTCCCTCCTTTTCTATTGGCCTTGCCAATGAGTTTTGCTTTTAAGATTTTGGAGGATTAATCCAGCATATCTCTCTAGCTTTGCCCTCTGTGATCTCACAGGATAAACTTAGAATTAATTCCTCATACCCTTTCTGATGGAATAGATAAGCCTTTAGATAAAATGTTATTTCAGTTGCTGTCTTATCCGGATGTTTGAGCTGCCAGTTAAATTGTAAATTAAAGGCTCAAAACTCTGGATTATGGACTCCAACTTCATTATTAATGGGAAAAAGAAAATGCCCTTCTCACAAATTGCCATTTTTTGTCTTCTTACAAACTTCTCCAAAATATAGTGAATCTTTTGCACTCTTCTGTTAAACAAAAACAAAGGTACAGCTATACAGTCCTCCCTGTGGAGGATAATGCTTCTACCATAAAGAATTGATTTGTCCCTATTCCGTCCACTTTTATGACCGTACTATGGAACTGCAAAGTTATTTCCAAAAAACACTTCTTGCTTTGGCATAAAGAAAACTGGATCAGTCTTCCCTAATTACACTAGTCTGCAAAGTTTGTGTCCCAAATTTTAATGTGATAGAAGCTTCTCCATTGTCATTAACCTTTGTATACATCCTGTCAGTTTTGGTACGTCCATTGACTCATTTTTCCCACTCACACAGCACGGATTTATCTCAGTCACCTCTTCATACATCTAAATTAAGTCAATTAAATTACTAAACAACAGTTGACCACTCTATTTGAAAAGTATCTGTTTAATTGAGCATTCCTGCAAGGACGGCCAACCTTTATAGAATTATAGGTATTCTTACAGTTCTGTTTTATGGGAAATCTTTGTGCAGTTACATTTTGGATGTTAAGAGAGAAGCCTAACAAGAAAAGTGACTTATTTGTATGATCCATGAGAGGCTGGTTGGTTTACATACAAGCTCTATCTCATTTTCTGGTGTTATGATTTCTGGCTGTAGCATTTATAGGTGCAAAAAAAAATGGAAGTTAAAAAAAGTTAAATGAGAAAAAAATAGTGATAGCTTTCTGCAGTTTTCAGTCTTTCTTTGTCCTGACTGACTTAGGCTTACTCCTACCATGGCATAGGTACAAGTGCAGATGAAAGGAAAAGTCAATGTATACCTGCAGAGATTTTCATAGACATTGTAGCCATAATATTCCAAGCCTTAATTAGAAAATAAGAGCATTTCAGAGAAGTAACAGATGCTCTGATTTACTCAGTGTGCATATTGTCATTTAAATGTAGCAGGGTATCATATATTAAGGTAAAGCAGTTGTTACACAGTTGGATGATGTATGAATATGTATGTGACTGGGAACTCATGCATGTATACAGATGTATGGTGCCTTGTTTGAAAGTCCACCTGATGACATCTATCATCTTGATAGGTTTTCTGTTCCATGCAAGCATGATTGGTTGGCAGACCAATTCAGCAGGGTTATGAAGTCATCAGCCAAAAAACCTGAAATGCTAACAATTCACTGTTATAACAGTGGTATGTGTATATTTGATTATTTTGTTCTCTTTCCAAATGGTTAGTTGTCCAACTTCTCATCCAGTTTCTCTCAAAAAGCAGTGCTCCCCTGAGGAAGAATTCACACTGGCCTTCTGTGATGGGCTAAATCTTTCTCCCTGCTCTTCACTTAGGTTGGACTATCATGTCTGCTTTTGCAGCCTTCAGCCTCTGAAATTAGTACTGCTACTTGCTTGTGGTGCATCCCACAGGTATTTACATTTTTTTATATACTTTGCATGCTAATTGACCTTGCAATTCTGTGTTGTCACCATTTACTTTAAGAGGGCTGCATATGGGAACAGATTGCAACTGTACTTAGTGAAGTGTTTTAGGGCACTTTGGAATGGAAGGCATTATATGTACATTATTGATGACAGCGTAAGTACTTTGTAATAGAGTATGTGGCATATTGATGAATGTAACATGAACTGCATTATCAGTAAAGGGCTATGAGAAGAATGTAAGATTGACAGGATAAAACCAAAAGGAAAATAAACCTCATCTGTTAGGCCGACCTTCTTACAAACTTTCTCTTTTTTTCTGATACACAGCCTGTAACCACTTTGAGCCCAAGGGACTTTGGTGATAAAGGCCAAAGATCCTTTATTCATTGTACAGGAGTAAAAGATACAGAGGTGCTGCCTCCTGTGCACTGAAAATGAGTACGCTGAAAGCAATTTCAGAAATGCGTCTTGTAAATAAGACTGTCTTGAGAAACAGTTGAAGTAAATAAAAAATACAAGGAGGACTTCAGCAGTTTATCTTTCCTGGAAAGTAGTAATAATTTCTATATGGTCAGGAGAATTACTTTCTATCTTTAAATATTTTATATGCTTAACTATTACATATTCAGTGACTTTACTAATTACACCTCCACACTATATCTGAAAACCATTCAAAAACATTTATTTCCCTTCCTAAGGCTCCAAAGCATTCTGTGGATTTTTGAACATCACTTATTTATTTTAGAGGGTTCTCATCTCCAGTAGTCAGTTGAATCTGATTTATATTCGATCTTCAATTGAATATAAAATCACTAGTTGAAGTGTTATATCCTTCTAAGTGGAAGTACAAATTATTCTGTTGGTGTTAGACATGAACTTATGGGAGCCAAAGCTACACTCTTGTTGAATATATAGACTGGATGTTAGGAAGAAATTCTTCATAGAGAGAGTGATTGCCCATTGGAATGGGCTGCCTGGGGAGGCGGTGGAGTCGCCATCACTGGAGGTGTTTAGGAGGAGACTTGATGGGGTGCTTGGTTGCATGGTTTAGTTGATTAGGTGGTATTGGATGATAGGTTGGACATGATGATCTTGAATGTCTCTTCCAACCTGGTCTATTCTATTCTATTCTATTCTATTCTATTCTATTCTATTCTATTCTATTCTATTATTCTATTCTATTCTATTGACTCATTCAGTGATTGCTGCTGCGGTTGGTATTTTCAGAGTCTTCTGTAGATTCCAGGCCTCAGGTTTTGTTGCTTCCAAGTTTCTCTCTTTCTCCCACTTTTAATAAAAGACTATCTCAAGCTGTCAACTTATCCATGCAACTGAGTTGCAGGTGATTTGCAAACTCTTCAGGTTCTTTTGGCCTGTGTTAACCAATATTTCCTTCTTCTGGCTTCCACATAAATGAGAACTGTGGTGTCTAATATAGTTCCTATTTGCATACTAATCCTTCCTTAAATTTCTTGTTCTCTTTTTCTTAGTATTAAATGCAGATTAGTGGGGGGAAGAGAGAGAGGTTTAAGCATGAAAAGATGAAATCCTAGCTTTCATGAAATCACTCCAATCCATCCTTGCCGCCTCCCCAAGTCAAGCCACCTTTCTTTCCGTAATAATAGTGTTCTGTAGAGAGCATTACGAATATAAACTATGCTGTGCAAATTCTGTACCTATTTCATTTGACTAAGTGCTGTGTTGTGACTATCTCGCTGCTGTGTGCGATACTCCAATCCTCTATAGTCTCAACGTGTGTGGCAGGATAGGGTTGATAGCCCTTAATGAGTCTCTTGTCTCAAACAAGGTGTGACTTACCCTGGTCTGAATAGACAGGGTGGTGGTTTTGATGGCCTTAATAGCTCTGGATGAGAACTGCTGACTGGGCAGATGGCTTGACCATGAAAAGAGAGAATTTCTGCGGAGGCGGAAATTCAGTCTTTCAAACCATTGCAACGGCAGCACTGGCTGTTGCAAGGCCAGTGGCACCCCTCTGTGCACACCTCACTCATGCACGCTTCTCATTTCCCCTACGCTTTTCTCTCCATTTTTCTCTGCTCCATTCCATTACCGAGAGTTTTCACAGGCTCTAACAAACCCAACTTCTCAGCCCTTTGGTGTCAGGTCGCTTTAATTTACTGCATGGGAACATTTGAATTTTAGCACGGCTTCTGCTACTGCTCGGGGTTGGCTCAGGACACCAGGTCGTGACACTGTGCATTAGATGTTCTTGGCAGAGATGCTGGACAAATGAGAAGGAGCAGCTCCCACAAGTGGAGTCCTCTGTCACGTTCTCAGTATTCTCAAGGAGGAGATAGCTACTTCATACTCCAATTAATTGGAAATATGACCTCATTTGTTTAAGCCTTATGGAGAAAGCTGTAAAGAAAATTCATTAAAAAAAAAGCCAACACACCACACTGAGAGTTGCATAAAGGAGGAAGAAACCCAACCCCAGCAATTTCAATTAAATATTATATAAATTATTTGCCATCATCTTATAAGCAGCCAGGCTGATGCTTACAGCATATTTGGATTCACTTCAATCATATAGCTGACAGTTTTTTTTTTTTCTCTTTTACACTGTTTCCCCAAAGGGAGAAAAGGTGAGGTAAACATTGTCATTACAAGCACAAGAATCAAAGGATGAGCTCACATCCCTGTACTAGCCCAGCACTCTTGTCCCCTCATTTTCAAGCGCCCAAGGGTCCTATTACATAGACAAAACCATAACACCTACAGTCCTGAAGAGACAGGCAGACCTTTAAATAAGCAAGCAGAAAGATCTGTTGGCCTCTTGCTTAAGTGTGAACTTTAACAAAAGACAAACATTGTTATTTTTTCTAGTTATATACACTCCAAATTCTCTTAAATATTCTTTGAATCTGGTCTTGCAGATCTTAAGAAGTATCTTTGCTATTGGTCAGAAAATCTTTTTGCTTCTCTGTGGAAAATGTGGGTGAAAAATATAACAATCATTTTTATCTGATATAAATATGAAACCCCTTTCCTTCAGAGGAAAATTATAAGCAATTTCTGGTTTAATTTTAGCATTAGAAAATTAAAACTTGTACTTCAATGAACTTTGGACAAAATCAGTTTAAAGACTTCTAATAACTATAATGGGTTTTGGACCAGGCCTGAAAAAGATAAATTATAAACCTACCTTCTTATTCTGTCTCCAGAAAATCAGGAGATCTTATCTTCAGAGTGTAAATCTCAAAGGAACAGCTTGCTGCTGCTTTTATTTGTTACCTCCCAAAGTTCATTGTAGTTCTTGGGGGAATCAGTTTAATTAGGACAGTAAATACTGTTTTACATTTTTTCACTCCATGATGACAAAGTATACAGCCATAATTACAGTCTGTGCATAGCATGCTTTGTGTCTGATTTACTTGTTTGCCAAAAAGCCATTTTCATGTGCTAATATTGCAGCAGTGTCACATGGCCTGCTTAAATAGCAAGTGTTTAGCTCATAGCCGAAGTCATTGCAGAGCAGGCATTCTAAATGAACGCTTTGCAATAATTACTACAATAAAAAAACCCCATGGAATCTAGGTAACAAGGAGGAATTTTTCCAATATCACCCATCTGCACTAGTGAGGTTCACTATTTGTGTCCTCAGTTGGGTGACTGTTTCATTACACAGAAATTGAAGGAATGGGTGGAGAAAAGGGATGCAAGATACAGAACTTACACAGTGCCTATCTCTAAACAAAGTCTGAGGGTTTTCTTTTCCCCTCTCCATTGAACATTCATTTCATTGTAAAATGCAAGGGCACTTTTTCCTACCCCCTTCTTTTTATCGCAGTAAAAAGTGCTTGCAGGGATGACTTGAGCACCATGCACAATGAGTTTGAATGCAGTTATTGAGAAGTGTAGAGAATGCATGATGGGTGGCTCTGGTTAGAACAGTAGAAAGAGAGCTGTAGGATATATTTTTAAAACATGAGACTATGGGACTATAATAACATCAGGGACAACTCAACTTCAGTCTTAATTGAAGTTCCCATTTCTTCGGGAATTCTAAAAGACCTTACCAGTCTGGTGTGAATAAATGATTGTCTAACTGTCAAATATCACAGGCCACCTTGATTTTTCTTGCTGCCAGGTCATCCAAAAGTGTCGTGTCTCTGTAAAAGAATCAATGCTGTGAAAGCACTAGATGTCTGTTAATAGATTATTTTTTTTTCTGTCTTTCTTTCTCAAATGGGATTGGGTTTCTGTTGGTGTAAGAGGAGTTTCCTTATGGATCACCTAGGACTGATTTTACAGTACTAATAAAATTAAAGCTGAAGTAATTCACAGAAGGGAAAGGAAATATAGCAGCTTATGAAGATGAGGGATTTTCGAATTAAACCCCAGATACAATCATGAATCAAAATATATTATTTTAAGTAACAGGTAGTAAACTGGCAATGACATACATGGGGAATATATATGTGGGGCCATCTCACCAAATCTCACAAATATCAAAGAGGCAAGAGAAGTCTTTTCTCCTTAACAAATCACAAGGGTCATTTAATCCTCTGCTTCTTACAGAACAGATTTTTTATATGTAAACAAATATTTATATTCATATATTTTGGTGTATTGCCTAAAAATGCTTTTCTTTTTTTCCCCATCCTCCTCTCCCCATGTATATGGCATTAGGGATGGTTATTGAAATACATTGCTTAGGATAGGGCCTTCATGAAGGCATCAAATGCTGTTTGCTCTCTGTCCTGTTGTATCTTCTCTGTGTATAGGTGTCTTCAGTCTCCAGACAGTCAGTGAAGCTCTATCTAGAATATTAATTTTGAAAAGAATGAGAATGAGTATGTTTTAATAAGGGATGTGTTAATTACAGACTCTGGTAAATAAGTATTTATAAAATCCCCTCAGTGTGTTTTCACCACATCAGGAATTAATGTTGAGTGAAGAGTTCTGTGTGTGAGATGCTTGGCTAGTGATTGACACAGTGGTTGAGTCACAGAGATTGAAATACCTCAGGAGTTATTGTCCATACAGGCAAGAGTGTTAAAAATAAATAAAAATATGAGCACTTGTAAAGAACAGGGACCTGGTTTTCTCTTACTGCCTAAATTTGTAATCCTGCACTGAGCTGAGCTGCATTTAATAGCCCGAGAATTGGAATTAATGAGCAGTGCTGAACTCTTGCAGATAAATCTCCAAGATCTGCTATGACTGCTCTGCAGAAGCCTTAGGTATGATTTGTTTTGGGGTTATTGTGTTTTGGTAATGCCAACAAACACTGGAAAGGAAGTTTCCTGAAACCAAAGAACAAAATGTGAGTGAGGTTGCCATTTCTTTGCTAACTACTATTTTGATGTTGGAATTTAAGCTTGTTTTGCATCCTTAATGAAGCGTAAGAGACAGAATGAAGGGTGTGTTATACAAGTTCAAAGTTTTTTGCTGCTTCCCAAGCTGAAAACAAATTAGAAGGCAGATGGAAGTTGTAAAGAAAGCAGGTTTAAGGGCTGTGTAGGGACCGCTCACAAGAACATACAGGGAAACCAGCTTTTTTGTTCTCTGTAAATGAAGTATGTGAAATCAAGAGTATGGCATAGACTGTGCAGTTAGCTACATCAGGAATAGTTTACAGTTGATTTTCTTGGTCTTGTTGCTCACTCCCATTTTTATCACCACAATATTGTTGTAATTTTTTGCAAACATTGGGTATGAGAACCTAATGTTCCTTGTGGAGTAATTAGGGTGCTCATATAACACAAGGAAACTTGCCTCACAGCTGGAAACCTCTCCTTTAGAAATTTCTGAAGAGTGAATTTACTTTCCAGAGCCTTGTTAACAGCAACTGTGGAGAGATTCCCCATCCCACACTGAAGGCTGTTACTGTTTCTCAACCATAGTGAGCAAATGTATTACTACAAACTTTAAAAGGAGATTTTCTTAATTTTAAACCTGAAAACTTAAGTCAATATCTGCTGAATAAAGATCAAGTCATATAAACTGAAGTGATTGGGGTTTGTGTCAGATCATTTCCATGGCTTGGCATAGCCCACTTTATGCAACTAGAAGCACTAAAAGCTGGTAAAAAGAGGACTGAAAATGATGCTGATCTGAGACTCAATTGTTAGGAAGCTTTTTCTAAGCAGCTAAGGTAGGCCTCTCTATTCATAGCAGTAACTCTTTGGATGCAGCATTCATATTTTTACATGAGAAGATGGGGTATATTGTTTCCAGATCAGAAAAATAGTTCTCATTATCATTTCACTGCTTTTTACATGTATTGTCATACAATGTTTATATCTAGTTCATCTAAAGGTTCCAGGGTTCATAACAAAGGCCTACTACCATTTCATTTTTAAACAAGTACAAGATGTCAAGGGTAAAGTCTGTAGTTAAAAGATATTAGGACAAATCTGCCCTGCAACTATGTCTTTGGGAGTTATCAGTTTATATGCTAGGTCTCAGTCTCACACTTTTTGTGTGCACACACCCACCTTTACAGTCAGGAGCCACTCGTATATTTATGTTGCTTAAGACTTTCCTAGACAAAGGATTTTATGACCTTTCTGTGAGAAGCACTAGGAGCTCTGTTGTTTGCAGAAGACTTTGGAAATTGAGCCATGGAGTTGAGCATTGCCTTTCTTTGTCCTAAGATTCCATCCTGGTTTAGGTGAGGTATAAAGACAGTGTTATCAGAGAAATGTTTGCAGAAAAGATATTTAAGCCTTTCAGTCTAAGACCAGGTTCCTGTCATTGCCAAAAGAACAAACTGCTGGCATAACAAGGACAAAACTGAAAGAAATGGGACAGAGATCCCCCACGATAATCTTGGCAAGTTAGGCAAGAGCACGATGCCCTCTGCACCTGCAAAATTCTGCAGAGCAGAAGAAGTAGCAGTAACTGAGACCTCAGATAAATGAACACTGTTATTTCTCCTTCCAGGTTTTAAGATCCTCAAGATTATATTAACCTAACTAAATAGTTTAAAATCCAGTATAATTATAGTATTGTCTCTGCTGGATTTGCTTTCAAATTAATTCTACTCAGTGTTGTGGCAAATTAATTTTGGAAAGTCATTAGAAGCATCAAGGTACATACATTTTAAATCAGTTTGTTCCTGATATACTAGCCAAAGCCTGCCAAAAGAAATGATTAAAAACGATTGTGGAGACATTAGTAACAGTAACTGAAGGGTTAATATGAATTTAATTGAGTCACTACTTGACCAGGCAAATTATATCCCTGTTCACTGGGTGCCATTTATACAAGTTTTCCATGATTTCTTTCCTAAGGTAATAGGCCTAGCAGCTAGCTGGCTGCTGTTCCTGCTCTGCCTCGGCAGCTGTCATTTTGACATATTTTATGCTTTCTTTAGAAGAGAGAGGTTGATTGAATGTGAGAAAAGTGGAACTTTGACAGGCTGTCAGAATCCCTTGCAGCACAAACCTACCTGCCAGCTAACTTGTTTCAGGTTTATTTCAAAAAAGATTTCCAGCACACAAACTTCCATTTCTAGCCAAGAAGGTCTTAAATAGGTAGCTTACATTTTGTCAAACTCTAAATTAAGTAATTTTCATTTCAAATTGGTTTATATTTCAGGAAGTCCAGGTATCTCTGAGAAAGAAAAAGCAAGTTCCTTTTCCTCTGTCCATATGCCTTGGTGGAATGAATGATGTTGTTCTTTGCTTTCATTATTTTTATTGTAATCTGTTGTTTGTCCTCATTTCCTCAGACCTCTCAAATTCCAAAGTTAGTTCATTAATTGGTCAGGAGTAGGTATGTTGTAAATGATCATTCCTTAGTAGAGAATCAAACTGGGAGGAGATGCAGCTGTTATTACTAATGGAATCAAGCTGTTATAATTAATAGCAGACAACTATTCACACAACATGTTCACTCACGTAATTCACTTATGCATGGCCAGCCTTTCAGGGCAGCCCCAGCAGCATATTGAGAAGCAGGAGTTGTACTTGTATCCTGCCAGCATCTAGTTAGGTGTTTGGAATGTCCTTTGGAGTGATTTTTGCTTTCTGAGGTATAAATACGTATTTCAGAAGTCTCCATCTGCATGTAGCAGCTACTGCCCTCTTGGACCTGGTCTGATCACACAGCCCATAGCCAGTAGGATTGTGGGCTAGTGGCCTTGGACAGATTAGGCATGTTCTTGGTGTTTATTCTTCCAGGTACAGCAGGGCTAGTAGTCTACAGTTTTAAATTCATAATGAGAAGCATTGACACGGTAGCTTCTTGGCAGATGCTTTTTCTTTCTTTGGTCTAGAGTTTTCTGATAACTACGTCTCCCTCTAAATCTATAAATACCTGTAGAAACCATTCACCCACTTCATGGGTGAGTGGATTTTATGAAAGCCGAAAATAAACGAGATGATCTGAAAGAAAGTGACTTCTCGTCATTCACTTTGTCATTTTCACTTTGCTTGGTGGCTTGCATGAAAATGGTTGGTAACAATATACAGTATTTATTCATCTGCATTATCAGACACCTTTCAAGGTACCTCTATAACATTTTCCCTGTACCAGCTTTGGTATTTGTCTATTTACCTATATTTGCTAAATACGAATTCTTTTGCCAATCTGCATGCAGTAATATCATTTTACCTATGGAAATCTCTTCTACAGTATATACAGTGACTAAATGAAAACTTACATTGTGCTGTGGTCCTATGATAACTGTCATAAACCACCTCTTCTGGAATAGAGTTGTACTATACTTGCCTGACTAGAGGGTGAACCTAGCAAGATTCTCAGCCTGAATCCCATGATATCTATGTAGTGTCTGTTCCTCCTATCGATTTGAAGACATTATGGAACTATTTATAACAAAGTAATAGAAGAAAGGTGTAAAATGCAGAGATCAGTGTAACTGAACTGGCTGAAATAAAAAGTGATTCGTGAATGGAAGGTACAGTGAGCATAGAGGTGAAAGTAAACCAAAGAACATGCTGATCATCTTACGAGACTAGATGCTTGGCTTGCCACACTTACCAAAACATTATTTGCCTTTTTTCTCCCTATCTTGGAAAACTTTCAGTGCACACTAGCTGGTCCTGACGTTGTTGGAGCCCAGTTGCTTTTCAGTCATTACAATTTTGAGATTGTCTCGGGATGAGTCGTTGTATAAATATAATTATTTATTACAGTGTTCATGTACAGGAGGGTGGAAGAAACCCAGATTTGACACAAAACCCAGCTTGGTATAAATTCCTACCTATTCTGTGGCAGGCAGTTTGCATGATGTCTACAGCATTGTCTCACTCTAAGCCTAGGCTTGCTACTAGTGTCCAAAAGGGCTGCCTGAAGCAGTTGCCCTTTACCACAGTTACTAGGTGTCATTGACTCAGATAATACCAGTGGTCACAACGGCAGTTACAAAGAATAATAACATTTTAAAAATTAAGAAAGAAAAAAGAAAAAAGAGTGGCTCAAGTTAATCTTGCTGGTGTGCCATAGCAATTTTTGTTTACAATGAAGGAAAGAAAGCACTGTCATACTGAGAAGGAGAAAAAAACTTTTGTTCAGGCAAGGCTCTGCAGATATATGATTTTCTTATGAAGGAATGGAGAACTCACAGAGACCCTAATATAACCCTTAGAGTCAAGTTCATGTACTCTGTGACCAGTTTCTCACGGACTGATGAAAGAAATTGTCAGAATTCTATTTTCTTGTCTGAGATAATTTTTTCCTCTCCTTCTAAGCATGATTTTACCTACCTCCTGTGTCCCTGCCCCCCCCCATTGTGTATCCAATGTTTTTGCAGCATGATTATTTGAATTACTCCTCATCAAAACACACATACTTGCAAAAATTGTATGAACTCTTTATGCAGCACTGCCAGATACTGTTAGTCAAACAAGAAAGGTAAAGCAATAGAAAGTATTTCCCAAAGCAATTCAGAATGCTTTTAGAAAGTCATCTAGTCTGCTTTTACTGCTTATTTATGTACATTCCTTGCAACTGTATATAGTCACAATTTACAACACTTGGAATTATTTCAATTCAATCACTGGAAACCCAGAAATTATTTAGAAGTCCACTACATACTGGGACTTTTTTTCCATGCAGACATCTATAGAAAAAGATTGGAAAGTTGTGAAGATTAGTGGACAAATTTCTAAGAATGTTGTGGTTTCCTTCCTTGGAAAAAAGGGACTGTTTATAAGCAAATGAATTATAGGAATTTCACTGTCAGAATAACTTGTGAGTTTTGATTTAATCTGGAGTTGAGAGAGCTTGCTGAAAATACAGTTAGAGAGCTAAGTTCTAAAAACTGCATGTTGCCTCAGATTGCAGAACATGGCATTGGGACACAGGCTAGAATCCTGACTGAAACTCCAGACCAATTTCTCCACCTGAAAGCAGCAATGTAATGGATTAACATATAATGATTGATCTTCAGAGAAAATGTGTCAGTTTTATGCATCCAGAGAATCTAATATGGCAACTTAGCCCAGTTCAAGCTTTCCAATGTTGCTGCTAACCAAATGTTAAATTAGAAAAATATTAATAATTAAGTTAATCAACATTTTACTTTTCTGTGTGTAAAATTTTTCCTTTTCAGAGATACATTCTGAAGTTTACTTTCTCGTGTTACTTGCCCTCACTTCAGTGCTGGGGGAGAGCAGGCTGTGTCAACCCAGCACACATGTAAAAAGTATTTTCTAGACAAAGATTTCCATAGGACACTGTTTTCTCTCATATTTCTGTATTTATTTGTCTACTATTTTATCATTTGTAGCTAATAAATTTAAGTGCCAGGCATGTAAAGACCAGATATGGATTTCAAAAGACTGCACAGTTTGCAAGATTTGCTCATGAATCTATCTGTATGCAGACAGAAAAACATGTGGTGTTCTGTTCAGAATATTAAGGACAATATGAGGAATGTGAGAATCCATACAGAGTTTGTTTGAATGTTAATAAATGATGGAATCACTTTGTTTTCTGACCATTGGGACTTGCAGCATATGAAATATTCACTTCAGCACACAGAAGTACCTTGTGCACTATTTTTTATGCCGGCTCAAATCATTGACATTTGGGTAAAGAGCAAAGGTGTCCTTAGTGGCAAAGGAAAGTGAGTTTTCGGTGCATGTGCAGCATACTTATCTTTCCATCCTGTAATTTGATGATGATACTCTTAATTGCTGAATTTTTAATTTTCTTAATCTTACAGACGTTTCTATAAACTTCTAAATCACTGCGGTTTTGGCTGAACAGAGTGGTGTGCATCTGTGTGGTGCTCAAGCTTCCAGTTGCCAAGTTAATTGAAAGTTAGATTAGGTGTCTATGCAGCACACTGAGATTTTCATGTCTAGTTATACATTTTAATGTGTAAGTGTATGATATGCGCATATGCAGGTATGTAAATATACACACATATACACACCCTCCATAGAGATAGCTTTACAAGCATATCTGTGTACATACAGGCATTAATATAGAGTGTATGCTAAGATAGTTTTGCTCCTTCCTGAAATCATATACTATATTCATACTTTTACTATTCTCTTCTCTGAGGACGTTTCTGAACTCAGTGCAATTAAGTAAGGAAGATGATGGTCCTGCCAGGCAGTATTTTGAAGTGAGAAATGAGAAAAAGTTGGGTTTTTTTCACAATAGTAGACACAAGACACTATCAATATAGTACAGAAGAGGCAAAGGAAGCAGAAATATGCTTTCATATGAATTTGACATTGTCTAAAATCACTGCTGAAATCTTTAACATACTCCTCCTCTACCAAAATGAGGAGAAATTATCTTCCCCCCACCCCAGTTCAATATAAAAAGTCTTCTTTAGAGTGATCTTGCTGCAGAGTAGCCATCTTCTAGAATACAGAATGCTTACTTGTCATGTTGGTCCTCCACACCATGACATGAAAGCAAACCCTCCTCAAAAAGGTGCCCAAAGTCATTGTGATACATGCCAAGGGCTAGGTTTTTAAAAGTAGGAGTTTCTCAACAGAGGAGAAAAAGATCTATATAACATACAGGTGGAATAGACCATCAAAACATTCTAGGAAGTCAGCACATAGAACCTGGAGGCAGGTTCATGTCAGCTGATGGTTCAGTATCCTTTGCACTCCATTGACATCTGCCAGGAATTAAATTAGTACTTCTGAAAAGGAAGGACACTACTCGCTGTCCATATTTGGCAGCATTTCAACATCACAAGGGGCTGGAAAACTCACAAGTGTGAGGCTGAAAACATAAACCACTACATTTGTATCATGTTGTCCTTTACACTATACACAGGAATTACTTCCCTTTTGTAATTGAAGGGAATAAACTAGAGAGAACATGGATTAAAATGTGCATCCTTGCAACAAAGTAAACACATTTACATACCTCATTTATACACACCTACAAGCACCTACTTGTTAGCATCTGTAAGTTTGCAAAAGGAGATTAATACAAAAGTATAAAAGAAACACCTTTTAATAGCATTTCTTGTGTGAAATTCACTCAGGTGTTGATTGTAATCACATTAATCCTCTTCCACATATTTCATTTGCTCATTCCCAATGAGGAACTGGGTGTATTCTAAGGCCATTTTACATTTGACAGCATGCCACAGAGTAGAGGAAAACAAGCAGCAAAGCCAAGGAAGCACACTTGTCATCCCTCCCCTCAGAGGAAAGATCGTGGAGTAAACATGGTCTCTTCCTCACAGCCAAATTTCACATTCTGTGCTGAACTCTCATACTGGCTTTAGTATTTCACTTTCTTCCAAGCATGTTTCATGCTGTTGTAATTCTAATTAAATGCAATTTTAGTAAAATATCAAATTGTTAATTTTCTTAATTAGCTTTGATATTTTAGCTTCCACATCAATCTTTCAGTCTTTCTTGTGTGTTTTGGGTTGGAAATGATACAGTTCTATAGCACATATACATAAAACAATCTGTATTTTTCTTCTATTTCGCTCGTTTTCTCCTTACACGGAAAGTTTTCATTTAAAGGATAACAACCTAATATTATTTTTCCTCCTTTTTTGTTTCCTCTTTAATAGTAACTAAGGAATATTATTTTATATTACAGAGATGTTAAAGGAATAATTAAAATAATGACTGAAATTATGATTTGTGGTACAATGATGTGAATGGTACTTAGGTACTACTATTAATTCTCTTTGTTCAAGTTATCATTAACAATGATACAGTACTGGTACTATATTCTCCAGAAACCTGTTTAATGTTAATGAGTTAATGTTCCTCAAGTGCATAGAAATTCAGAAAAGGAGGACACTGGAAATGCAAAGTACAGTTGTTTGTTTGTTTCATATATTATAGTTGTTATTCTATAAATCCAGCATAACCACAATAAATGTGTGAGGCAGGGAACTTGGCATATCTTGCAGCACTTAGTACATTTAGTACATAGAAAGTCTCGCATTCGGCGTGTTCATGTGCTTATGTCCTTAACCCGTGAAATATTTCCTTCCTGGGTAGTTCATAAATACATAAAAATATTATGGTTTCATAATGATATGCAAAATCCTGACATCCCATGATAAACCTCATAATTTCTGCTTAAGAACTGTCCAGTAAAACCAGTTTTTGATTCAGATTTCTTTATGGGAAATTGTTCACTGCACCTCACCTCACATGGCTGCATTCACTACTTGCTGAATGACAAATTCAATTGAAATATGTCAAGGAAACATTTTAGGATTATATTTAGATACACTAGCTTTATTTATTAGCCCACCTCAATAAAGTAACCATCCTCAGTGATTTTTTTCTCACTACTCGTGCCCAGAAAATTCAGAGGAAACAGAACATTGGTTTTCATTGTTTGTCTTAAGCAAGTAGAACTGATAGATAGATGGTGACCCATATAGTCAACCATTATTTGAGTACAGGGTGGAGGGAAGCACCCTTTGCAATATGTCATTTACTGAGGGTTTTATAAAAACAGAAGTGTCACCACTTGAGTTCAGATTAGGAAACTCAACCTGTCAAGTGTCTGATTTTTACAAAACTCTTCCTTTGCCCTACAACCTGCATTTTCATGAGGCTTTATATTATTTTTTCAGTCAATAAAACTTGAGAGCATTACCTGCTTGTTGAGATCCAAGGTTAAGTTCCACACACATTTTCCAAAGAGAATTCGACAAAAAGCTTCCTGATGACAGCTATTGATTAAGGCTGTGGTGCTCTTCCCTATTATGTGGCACAGAGACAAGAAGTGTGCTAACCACCTGGAAGTGCTGTCAGGGAATTCTCTTAAGAGTAAGGCCAACACCTGGAAATGGTGAATCCACAAGAACCGAAAGTGAAGTAACTTACGCATCTCTTATTTTGAGCAAATAAATTGTGAGTAACAGATCAGAAATAGAGCAAAACTAGGCACAGGTGGAGGGATGGCATGTGACTCTCTGTATGACTATGATTATTCCATATGACGCTGGAGCAGCTTGCAAGTGCTCCCCTTTTTTGCTTAGGTCATATAATGCGGTCATGCCTATAATCTCAATTCACATTATCAGTGTCCCACTACCAAATGCTGTCAGAAGAATCTGTTCCAAATTATCATTGGTTGCCAAGATGCTTAACTAAACACTTCTTGTCTGATCAAGACAACAAGGTCTGTTGCATAGGCTTTGGGGCACTTTTCCCAAAAATCCCAAAGCCTATGAAGCCCAGGAGTTGGTAGCCCTTTCATAACCATCTCTACACCATGCTGTTATTCCTGGAGGGCAAAGGACTGCCGAGTGTTAGTTTATGTATGTTATGTGTAATTTTTTTAACCTGTTGGAAGCTCTGTCAGGATTCTAAAATAGAAGAGCAAGGATAACACACACCCTGAACTGTCAAATGACAGAGTATTTATGTTTTCACCATATGAGGCTATTTTACAAAAATTATACAAGCTGGGGAAAGTGAAACAGTCTCCAGCTAAATATTTTCTGATTTGTTGTGTTGGTTTGTCTTAATAGAACTAACACTGAGCACATAGGTTATCCTTTGTAAAGAATCACTGTCTTGTTCTCCTAAATACACTTCTTTTTCAAAATCCGAAGTGGGCAAATGCATGTGAATGAAGAGAGAAAGAGTATGAGAAGAACCCCAAGGAGATCTTGACCCTGTAATCTTTGGTATTGCAGCCCAGCACGTTAACATTAAACCACTATATCACATTGTGCAGAAGTGTGAGTTTAAAGGCCAACAAACTCTACAGATTTCCCCAGTCCTCCACAGTTACAGAAACACCTATTCTAAATATATTTGGGCTGTTGATTCCTTAACAATGAGCTGTGGCACCTGAGCTGCCCAGTGGGGGCTGTAATTTTTACTTGCCTTCAGGTTGAATAGGTGTATATGCTGAAAGATGAACAAACTTTGGGGTTTGTGACAATTTTCAATGTACACCACTTTCCCGAGGAGAGCATCTCAAAACCTTGAAGAAAGGCTGGATTCTGTTTCTGCAGGCTGGCAAAGGAATGGCTTTGAGTAAATGCAAGTGCCAACACAAACCTGTCAAATTAGTGTGTTCCTACTACACATCTGTTTGATTTTTTCTGTAAATGGACAATGACTATCTTGGCAGCATTACAAAATGCACTCTGTGTATATATGTATGTCAAGCACATGAATGCACTCCATATAATTTTTCTCACAAGGATTATTTTAAAATATTTTGCATATTCAATCTCATCTAACTTTACAATAACATCAGTAATGTGCTATAAAAACACCTCAGGGAAGGGAAAGTAGATTGTTAATACTAGTGTATCACCTGCCATCTGGACACACTTAACACATGGTGAGATGTAAAGAACCAGCCATTTGTGGAATTTGATCCCAGAGCTCACTTTCAATCAGGTAAAGTCATGTCTAGACAGGCACAGCTGTTGTATGTACATAATGTAGTTTGTTTAATTTATGGCTTGATTGTGTTAGAATAATGCTGTATTGGGAGTAGTGCAAAACCACAGTGCTCTGCTAGGTGAATTGGTGACATTCAAGGTCAAAGGAGCGTGATCCATGCCAGTGTCTCCACTGCATGGCAGGATATATAACAGCTACATCAAGGTGGTGTATTCCCATGGATTTAGACCACAGTCAAAGAAAACCAATGGAACTGTAATTTTGCGCATCCTCTAACCATTGTGTGGGCTATGCTAAAATACTGATATCTCCAGGGTTCTCCACAAAATAAATATAGCAGTCCTGGTGATTCATCAGGTATACCACAGACAAAGGTTGATGTTTCATACTCCTTCTGCCCATACTGTGCCTAAAGCTATCTAGCTTTACTAGCTTTAACATACATGGTCCTGAACATGTGAGTGTAATTTTATCTAATTATAGACAGCTTTAGAAGGTAGATAGTGGCAGAATGCTGTAAAGAAAAAAAAAAAAAAGGAATCCACTTTACCAGAGTAGTTCCCTCTATTGACAGGAATATTTCTGCTTATGGAGGCAGCCATACTGAAATTTCTCTGCAAATTCACCCCAAGTCCTCAAAATGTATTTGTGTGAGTTTTTTTCCTGTTCTGAAATGTCCAGATGTTTTATTGGTTTTCCTTTTGTATTGAGTTTGGCTGAGCTGGAGTTAGTTCTCCCCAGAGCATCTTTCTAGCGCTGTGTTTTGCAGTGATGTATCTGGGTGTCAATACCATGCCAGTGTCTTGGTTACTCCTGAACCAAACACTAAGGCTCTGCTTTTCCAGCATTTGCCCACCAACAGTGGGCTCAGGGATGGGCAAGATCTTGGGAGGGACACAGCTGACCCAAACTGACAAAATGGGTATTCCATGCCGTATGACATTGTCTCAGATATAAAAGCTAAAGAAAAGACGGAAATGTGGGGCCACTGGCTGATGGTGTCTGTCCTCTGGAGCAGCTGCTACACAGATTGGAGCCCTGCTTCCTGGGGAGCAGCTGGACATCATCTGCTGACAGGGAGCAGAGAACAGTATCTTTCTTTGCTCTGCTTCTGCATGTGGCCTTTGCTTTGCTTTTCATGCTGTTAAATTGCTTCTATCTTGACTTGCAGGCCTTTGGCTTTATTTTCCCTCTCCCATGTCCATCTAGGAAGGGGAGTTATAGAATGGCCCCCAGTCAGGACCAGACTATCACACCTTTATACAAAAATGTAACTTTTTATTAAGTATTTGCTTTACAGATCCATGTTCTTAGAGCACACACTGAGTAAGCAAATACCACTAGTGAAACAGAGACTACGAAGATAGTGTCAGGCATCCTTACTGATCAATGTATATTTATCCTTTTGTGATACTTAAGCACATATCAATAATGAGCGGTACACTGGATTAGTTTGTGCAGACCTCTCATGCTAGCCCTTTCCTGAGCTTCCCTACTGAACTATGCATTAACTATGAGCACCATGACAGTCCATTCATATTTCACATGTACATGCATGTATTAGCATGGAAAAGCTGAAGAATGGGTTTTGAAAACATTGGTTCTGAACATAAAATTCCAAATGCAGGATAAGGATTACATACAGTAGGGCTATAACATGAGAGCTGTATTCATGTAGTAGCCATACAGAAAAATAATGGAGAGCAAGAATGCTCTCTCCACAGGTTAAAAGGAAACAGTGAAACAAACCTTAAAAGGTCATTGAAGGTAGACCAGTCAGTTTCCCTTCTCCGTTGGCAGATGGCACTAGAAACATTTCAGTCAGTTATGTCCACACACCGATATGGTTCTGTTCTAAGAGAGCTGTAATCCTCCAGAGCCTGCCATCTGTTACCTTCACTAACATATGCACTATGAGGTAGGTATGTACATCCTTTAGAGGAAGATGGTGGCATCCCTTTCCAGAACAGGGCTGCTATTCACCACAACTGGGGATATGAAAATGTGCTAAAAATTCAGTGTTCACCAACTACAAATATCATGTCTGCTATGTATCATATAGCTAAGGAATGAGAGCTGTCTATTGCTTGGCCATTTCACTGATCCCCAAAGGCTGGGTGTTGTCTGGAATATGCCAGTCAAAAGCTGACATTTAAAGTGTAAATTTAGCATTTGTCAAAAATTGCAGTCTATATGTGATATCTTTCCTAGGAATATATCACTCTTCCAAAATTTTTAGGTAATGCTAAAATCCCCACGATTACCTCTAACAACAGACAGCTCATCTTCCTTTTCATTTCTGAAGCTAGGGAAGGCCCTCATGAGTTTTAGCAAAATAAGTAGCATTGCATCTCCTTATTTCTCTGTTGAAGATGACACACCTTTTCCTTGCTTTTGTTATAGATTCAGACTGGCTTTCATATTTTAAAAGCTCTCTAAACAGAATGAGTGCTGTAAATTTTTCTACTTAACACATCAAGATTAGATAGGGTCAATAGCAATTGGAACAAGAATTTGAAAGGTGTAATGGGAAAGTTTCAAATATGACTTAGAGTGATGCTGGCTAATCAACAGTCAGACACAAAGGAAAAAAGACTTATCTCAAACTCCTGTAAAATTTGTATATTTGTCCTTTTTCATACTTGTTACAGATTTTATGGCTGTCCATGTTGTCGTGCCTCACAGGATATTAAATAATAACAGTCTTCAGGCAGCAAAGAGAGGAACTAATTGTCATTCTTCTACTTCACTACTGTTGCTGTAATTGGAAGTTATCTTCATATAATTGCATCTGTAGTGAATTGTAATTATAATTCTTTTCATTAGCTTTTTATTTTAATTAGTTTTTTACCCCAATAAAATAATATTTTGTGCTTGTTCTGGTTTGACTTCAGAACACAAAGAAACACACAAGACCAATATATTAATACTGTTCTTGCTGTGCTCGTAGATGCAAATGTGGCTTCTACGCAACTAACAGCAAACATGCAACATGATCAGTAAAATGGAGGAAGGTAACAGCTGGAGAACATGAACTATGAACAAGGGACCAGATCTTGTGTTTGAATCCTGTCTTAGTCTGTACCTAGTGTGCTGAACATAGAGTTTGAGCGCTGTGACTAAGAATAGCTCTGAAATTAATTTTGGTCAAACTGAATCACTTAAAAGAACCTAGAAAGCAAGCTTGCCAGCTCTTTCTTAGATCAAACAGATATACTTTTAAAGTTTTTTTTTTTTTTACATCAGCTTTTGGCATATGTTAAGAACAGGTGCAAACATTTTATCAGCAAGGTACGTTTTATACAGTGTAAGCATGGTTCTGGGAAGAGGGTTGTTTTCAGATAGCTTGGGAAGGCCATGAAGATTTGCCTTTGCTCAAATTAGAGAGGGTTATGTTTTGTCTTTGACTCTGAGAATGATGTAAACACCTTGGAACTGAAGGAGAGAAACTGGGCAGAATCTGGTTGGATGTGTTAAAATATTGTTTTGTTATTTTGACCTATTGTATGCCTTAATTACACGTATGCCGGTAGAAAATGACCAATTGACATGTGACACATGTGCCTTCTGATAGGCTATATAACTTTACTGTACAACGTAATAAACGTCTTCACCTGCTCACATCTTGTCCTGAAAGCATTGGTCAGGGTGCTTTAAACAACTATACTGCAACACATGGTGAAGAGATTCCCAATGCTCTTTGGAGTAAGTGTTTTGTCCCAGAGGAGTGAAAGGTAGTTTTATCTCTTTTACAACAGCTCAATTTTGCTACCAAAGAATGTTAATTTCCTTTGTAAAATGTCAATATTCTAGGATTATAGTGCATGATGGAAGAGAAAATAGAAATTTAAAGGTGGCTCTGACAAGTTATTGAAGCCAGTTTCCCTTCCCTGTGGATCATATAAGCATGGGGCTCTTCTGTGTCTGCTTACAATCTGAGAAAATGCATATATCTTTAGCAAATAATAAAGCATGCTTAGACTGATAGCTTTAAATTTAAATTAAGCTGTAAGTATTCTTTGAGTACTTAATTACGATATACTTGTTTATTACTAGTGTATTTTATAACATTAATTTGTAGGTCTTAATAGCAGCATGAGGATGTTTTTTGCAGCACCCAGTTGAGAGAATGCTGGTTATTTTCAAAATCCCACTTCAGACTTAATTTTTAAACTAGACAGCAGGAGTGCCCGTAGCTGAAAATGCATAGTGAAAGGTTCTGCCATGCACAATAAACTCCATAGGCACATTCTGTAGAGGTTGTGATTGACAATGCTTGCAGAATCTAGTCCCACCACACTGCCTGCTATATTGTTACTCAGACTAAAGCTAATATATGTGGGCTTTTCATCTTTTTTTAATCATCAGTTTGACTTTCAGATGTGCTAGAAATCTCCTCTCCTTCTCATTTTTCAGCTTGTACACAGAGCATTTCTTAAGACCTTGAAAATTCTAATTTTCCTCTGACACATATCTTCCTCTAGCTTCAAAATTTGGCACTATAAATGTAATCAAGTGGTGTACTAAATTTATATAGAACATGTGTTTGACATTTTCATAGCAAAACACCAGCCATGTGTGTAGAAAATTGCACTGTAAGTCAACTTACCTGTTTACTTCTATTTTTTCCCTTGGATAAACAAAAACAATTGGCAGATGCAAAACTTTAATTAAGGGAAGTTATTTTGGCTTTCTGGCTATAAAAGAGGAAAACATAAAAAGCTACAAAACTTTTGTTGTCTTCCTATGTTTTTGTCAAAATATGTAATTTAACCCTCACTTAACTCTATGCATGTCTAAAGCTCTATGTATCTATAGATGTACAGATTAGTTTCCACTTCTAGGATGAAATCTTGTATGCCAATACATAGCCTTTAGGGAATTTTTAATAGCAAGTTATATAACCCCCAGGGATCAGGGTTTTATAATGGGAACGCTGACACAGCATTAACTGAGGTGGCACAGAATGCTGGGATATGGTATAATTAAAACAACACAAGTCCAGAATGTCAGTATCTAAGCGGGTCTTCTCGACAAGTCCTCTGATTTTTAGCTTTACAGCTTTAACTACATCAGCTGGGTTTTTGTAGGTGGTTTGTTGTTGGATTGTTTTGGGGTTTTTTAACAGATGTATTAGAAAGATTTATAAAACTGCAGCAGAGGGCAAAACAGCAATGAAATGATTGAAGATGTGCATTTGAATCAGTTTGGTTTACAGGGATTACTTAGGCTATATGAAAATCCATGAAGGTCATAATGACATTTATGTCATTCTAAAATTGATGTGTGCTATTTTTATTCCCTTTATACACTGAACATTAAAAAATTTTAAATGTACTGTTGAATTAAAATGTAGTTGTATTCAGCTTTTGGTGCAGAATAAACTTCTAAGGAAATACATTATCCATAATCTAAATTCAGACCTTTTACAACTAGGTAATATTTTCAAGTAAGCTGTAATTTGACCAGAATTTAAATCAAATATCTATTACAAGTAATTAACTAGTCTGTAGTTTTTGTAAATAAGAAACTATGGGGGAGCTTTAACTATTTTTTGTTTAATTTTGAAGACTCTCTGGCTGTGAGTAGTGACTGAAGTCTGAGAAGCAGAAAGTACAGGCAACCAACATTTCATCAATGTCACCTACAAGCTGCCTCTTTACAAGTACAACTTTTTCAAAATAAATTTGTTATAGTTGTATCTGTATTACAAATTCACAAACACACCATAAATAAATGGTACTTTATAATTTTCAGAGGGTATCTGATTTCTAGTGGTCAGGCAACTTGCCACAGCACAAAATGAGTTGTATAATAAGAGCACGTTCAGTTTTAGCAACCATATGACACATGGCTTTAGTGGTTTGCATTTACGTTTTTTGTCTTGATTGTGCTTTTTCAACTAGAAACTAAGGGGAGAAAAGAAGTTTTAGATTCACAGCATTCCAATTCATATAACCATGGGCAGCAGTAAAAATGCATAATTAGTACATTCAAGGTACCTTGTTAACTGAGGCTGTTTGAAATCATATGAAAAATAATTTGTGATTTATCAGGTCCTCTGACTGTCTTTCTAGTTATTTTATATAAACAGAATTATTCTTACACTTAAAAAAATCATTGATACATTTAAATAAATAAAGTTTGTTCTAATTCCTTAATTCTTATTCTTTAAATTAGTGGAAGTCAAAGTTTTCAACTCTTATTTACTAAATGTCCTTTGTATTGTACACCTTTGATCGCCACTGACCAAAAAACCTTTCCATCTTCTTAACAGCAGTCTTGCAAAAGCTTTAGCCCACATGTACAGCTTTGCAGACGCTGGCAATTGCACTTCATTTAAAATATTACAATGACATTGAGTGCTCCTGAAAGTCAGAATAAATAGAAACCTTTTGCATTGTTTTTTAGTGTGAAAAAAATATCTTTTGATCCTTATCATTTCAAGCTGTGCTTGTAGATCAAGAGCAATATTTAAATCAAGGAACTGGCCATCCCCTACCACAGGAATAAGACTTAAAGGCCATACTATTACTGAGCTATCCTAACCTTGTATTTCAAATGTAAAGCTGTGTGTGGAAAGTAGGTCCTTAGCTGGAAGGGGAGGAGGGAAAAAAAAAAAAAACACAACAACAAAAGAAAAATAAAAGAAAAAAGTGATTACTTATATATTGTCACTCAAGCTGTTTGGCTCAATGCTAATAAAGTAGTTTTGGTGGTTTTCCCAGCAATTTAAAGTCTTTTCTAAAATGCATTCCTAAATACTTATGTACAAAAAGCCCACACAGCATGGAATATATTTATTAACCATCTTTTAACTTCAAAGCTTTTGATTTTTACATAATTTCATCAGTGGAAGATTAAAAAAAAGCAACACACAAACAACAACAACAATAAACCAAACAACTCTTCTGAACAGTGTTTCAGACTCTTAGAATATGGTAATCACGGCTGATCAGCAGTTGGTAAAATTAATACAAAATAACTTTATTCAGTGTGACTCACAATGTAGTCCTACAGCTTTCAAAAATTTCAAGAACTCACAAAACAATTATATCCTGACAGTGTTAATATGTAGGGGAGAAAAAGTTATCAATAAAATTCATACACTACAGACAGTGCAGTTAAAAAGGAGATCAGTCAGAAGAGGTCAGTTCTCATTTGTAGTTCAATTCTCAGTTGTAAACTGTGTGCCAGATTACATAACAAATCACTAGAAATTTTAAAAGTAGACAGAGATTTCCAGGATTTTGGAGTTCAAGTCCTTGTTTTAAGCTTAATGGAACATTTTATACACAAAATTATACATGGCCAAATATTTTTCTTGTAGTGAAGTCATAAAGAGCATTCCTAAGATGATTTTGGCGTTCTTCAGGTGTTTTGTTTACTTAGGAGAATGTTATTAGTTATATATACAAGCTGCTACTAAAACAGCACTCTTTTACATACTGATGCCATGGTACAATAGCATTTTTCTTTGGCTTAGATCGAAGCTTTTCCGACAACTCAAAAAACCCAAACCAACCAACAAACAAAAAAAAAAAACCCAACCCACAGAAACAAACAAACAAAAACCACAAAAAACCTATCCTCAAATCAAATGCAGAATGTCGTTTGCAGCAAATGTGTTGACTTAAACCTACTTGTCAGGTTGCACAGAATTTTCTACTGTGAAATAGGCACATCAAATTTGGAATTTGTCAGAGTAGTGGTCCCCAAATACTGACACTCTTGGGAAAGATTTGGATGCTCAGACTGATTTTTGGTTCCTGTAAACCCATGAAGATCAAGGCACAGGACTTAACATTTCATCTAACAGTTTGAAGTAGCATCTAGAATTCTCATCGCCTGTGCTCTGTCAGATGACTTTTAGACTTACTGGGAAGTTGAAATGAGGATGTTGAATAATGCAGGGCTGCCCAGACGGACTTGACTTACTAACAACTCTGCCAGGACTGTTCCTGGAAGCACTGTTTGTGTTAGTACAATGCACGGCTGCATGAGAACTGTCTGCTTTTTGGCAGGGCTACTTAGATAAAGGAAAAAACAGAACTAAGGTGGTTCTATTGTTTCAGGTACCCACACCCTTTATTCGGAGCTAGTGCTTATCTGTCTGCATGCTATGATGTGTTATGCAGCCCCATCCACAACTGTAAAAATCTAGTTTTGAAATTAAAACCATGTTTTTGCTGTAGCCAGATGTTAAAATTAAGCATTGTATTTACAGCAGTCTAGTTAAATGGTCACTGGTTATTGCTGCCAGTTGGTTTCTCATTCCAAAAGAGATTTCATTACATGTGCACTACTTATACAATGGTGAGGAAGAGTCACTCTGGTAAGGATTGGAGGATAATGTTAACTCACATGACAGCATTTGTATTGTTTGCCACTATTGTCCAAGTTTGCTGTATATATCCTGAAGTATTTTCTTTTCTGTCACAGAAATAGCCAGGGATTTGTGTTTCTCAAAGAAGCAAAGATCTGTTTATCTGTGTATTTGTACAACATGACCATTGACTCTCTGACAGAGTTATTGAATTAAGAAGATAGAGTGAGAGTCAAGGTAGGGTGGGAGGAAGATCTGGGGATGATGGAGTCCTACAGATGATGACACTCAGCCAAAGAAATGGGCTTTGTAAGAAAACAGGAACAAAACCGAGTGCTTCTATTGCACTGATGCACAACTCTGAACAGAATGACCTGTTATAGAGTGTATCCTTAGCAGTATGGTGCCTTATAAAGTGCTGCTTCTAAACTGGGCAGGAAGCACTTGTATGAGGAAAATGTAACATATACCTGAATATTCTGCTTAATAACAAAGTAGCACTGTGAAAGTGGTTAAGAAGGGAGAAGAAAATGAGAAATTAATGAATATTCTTCTGTGTGTGTACAATGGAACAGATTTACATGTTTTCAGACAGAGAAAGGTGGAACATTGGGTATTGCTTCAAGCTCCTATTTATTTTGTTGTATGTCTGTTTCCACATATGTTGATAGTCTTTCACTGCAGTTTTGGTTCATAGTACTTGGGTTAGCAAGATAGATTATATTGGCTGGAGTGAAGTTTGTGTTTGTACCAGGTCACTGACCAAGGTGGAAAAAAATAATTAAAGGAGTTCGGGGTTTGGTTTTTGGTTTTTTTTTGGGGTGGTGGTGTTGGTTTTTGGTTTGGTTTGGTTTGGTTTTTTTAAGGAGGAAACAAAGAGTGTTGTAAGAGATGTTACATTGTCTAAAGAAGTCTCTCAATATGCATTTGCCCAGTAGCCTTAAACTGTTATAATGTACTGAGTAAATAGTATGCCAAAGTGTTGTGTATGTATTGCTAGATAAATCATAAGCATTTAAAATCTGTAAGTATAAAGAATCTCATTTTTTATCATAAATGCCTTAGCCCTCATCTGCCCAGTGTGACTGATAAGGGAGACCCAAAGAATCAAATAGGAAATTATTCAGTCTTTTGTACAGAAAGTGACTGAGGCACAACTATTTCAGTCTGTATGTTCTATGCTGATACCTGAAGAAATGATGGCATTAATGCACTTCCTAAGGGTGCATATTGAAAACTGTGCCACAGATACTCATTTAATATATTGTCACAAACAGTCATACATTACAATTATACTACACTTCTGAACAATTTAAAACCTAAAAAGCAATGCTGAGACAATTTTGTGTTTTAAAGGAACCTGAATGTGATCACAGTTCAGCATAACTTGGTATTATCTCCAGATTTCTTAGGTTTTCTACTGAGAAGTAAATACCTGATGTCTCATCTAATACTTAAGTTTGGGCCACTCCTTGTTCTGCCTAGCACAGCGTGAATCCAGTGACCAGTGGCTGAATCATTATTGCATAGAAAATAAAAGTAACAATGAAGAAATACACTCCCAATATGAATGAGCTGGACCCCTTCCCTTCTACGAAGCCACAGAACAATGTACAGACATTCTTTGTTGACACATCTCCCATGTTAGAGGCCTTTATAGGATCACTCAAAAAGCAGATGTGTTAGTACTGGCATGACACAGTCCCCAGTGGCATGGCTTGTAGCAGCTGCCAGCATCAAGTGGGTGCCACTGTTAAATCACAGGATGCTGTGTCAAAGGAGCAGAGAAATGGAGGAATCAAAATTACTGACATACTTCCTCTAGCAAAATCATATTTGAGCAAATAGGAAACACTGACATTTAATTAAAAATATATATATAAGTACAGTTTGGATTTCTTTTCTCTTTGTGAGCCATGTTGACCAAGATTTTTTTGAACATTTGGGTCCATATGGAAATACGTTGTAATGGTTTTGATTGTTAAATGGATTTACAAGGAATCTCAGAAAATTTCCTTAGGGTGAAGTTTCTGCTGGGCACCCTCAAGGACAGCTATGTGGATACAATATGAGAATTGTAATAAAAATATTTGTCATCAGTTAGTTGACCAATTAGACCAACATGATGATCGTGTTTTTTGTGATCATCAGTGATTCATATTAATGAGTGTGACATTTTGGTTTACCACCTGATAATTTTAAACACATTTCATCTGTTCTGCAAGTGACCTGTAGAAATAAAATAAATTTAAACCAATAGAATTTTATAGAATTTTAACTGCATCACTTACAAATCATTCCAAGAGTGCAGATTGGAGTAGAAAATACTAGTCTCCTGCAGTGTTTTCAAGTGACCTGCCAAATCTAGGAGTTACAGTAAATAGGCTGTTAGAAAATTCTCTTGAAAGCATTTCTTTTCTCAGATAAAATACAAATTTACTCTCTAAAATTATGTATTTCAGTTATGAACCCCTAAAGATGCAGAAAGACCATTGGCTGGCTGCAGTAGGACTGCTTCACATTGCCTTATAGTTGTAAGAACACATACTGGTGGATCCAAAGCCAAGAAGTTCCAACAGCTATTTGCACTCTTTATTCCTAGATGGATTCCAATATATTTTTTTTTTTCATTTAAGTCAATCTGAAGTCAGAAACCCAAATGCATCACTGGATATGAATGATGGTGGCTGTCAGAATGGACTCTATAGCCATTACATGTAAGAGTAAATCAGAGTAGTCCCAGGGCTGTAATAATTTATGCTGGTGACATTTACCCTAGGTGTCTGGGGATTATAATGTACCAGAAAGTCATGTTTTCCTCCAGTTTACATTACATTAATCATAGCATAGCTAAACATAAAGATCCAGCTGCAGGTTCAGTTGCATGTCATATCAGGTACCAAACAAAAACTCAAAATGAGTCACAGTATCAGAGTATCGCCAAGGTTGGAAGAGACCTCGAAGATCATCGAATCCAACCTGTAACCACAGACCTCATGACTAGACCATGGCACCAAGTGCCACGTCCAATCCCCTCTTGAACACCTCCAGGGACAGTGACACCACCACCTCCCGGGCAGCCCATTCCAATGGCGAATGACTCTCTCGGTGAAGAACTTTCTCCTCACCTGCAGCCTAAACTTCCCGGCGCAGCTTGAGACTGTGTCCCCTTGTTCTGGTGCTGGTTGCTAGAGAGAAGAGGCCAACCCCCACCTGGCCACAACCACCCTTCAGGTAGTTGTAGAGAGCAATGAGGTCGCCCCTGAGCCTCCTCTTCCCCAGGCTAAACAACCCCAGCTCCCTCAGCCTCTCCTCATAGGGCTTGTGCTCAAGGCCTCTCACCAGCCTTGTTGTCCTTCTCTGGACATGGTCAAGGCTCTTGATGTCCTTCTTAAACTGAAGTTTAAGAAAGAAAGTTTCTTAAACTGAGGGGCCCAGAACTGGACACAGTACTCAAGGTGTGGCCTGACCAATGCAGAGTACAGGGGCACAATGACCTCCCTGCTCCTGCTGGCCACACTATTCCTAATGCAGGCCAGGATGCCGTTGGCCTTCTTGGCCACCTGGGCACACTGCTGGCTCATGTTCAGGTGGCTGTCGATCAGCATCCCCAGGTCCCTCTCTGTTTGGCAGCTCTCCAGCCACTCCGACCCCAGCCTGTAGCTCTTCATGGGGTTGTTGCAGCCAAAGTGCAGCACCCGGCACTTGGACTTGTTGAATGTCATCCCGTTGGACTCCGCCCATCTGTCCAGTCAGTCGAGGTCCCTCTGCAGAGCCCTTCCACCCTCTAACTGACCAACATCTGTTCCCAACTTGGTGTCATCTGCAAATTTGCTGATGACTGTCTCAGTCCCCTCATCCAGATCGTCAAGGAAGACATTGAAGAGTATGGGGCCCAGCACTGATCCCTGGGGGACACCACTGGTGACTGGCCTCCAGCTGGAGGTGGCACCATTCACCACTGCTCTCTGGGCCCAGCCCTCCAGCCAATTCCTAATCCAGTGCAGAGTGTTGCTGTCCAAGTTGCTATGACTTCAAGCATTGCCCAGTTCATCTGTGTGCAAATTTGTAGAATCAAGGAAAAGATTTCTTAGAAATCAATTATGTATTATTTGTAAAATACTCAGCAGTGTGGAAAGTCAGACTTAAAATGATTTGGAACTTCCTGTCTGTAAATCAAGGCTTATGGCCAGGGAAATCATTAGTTGTTTTTAACTTCAAATTTAATAGAGGTAGTCTACACACTATAAATGGTTTAGGAGCATTAAGGTTCTTAGTGTCTGTAAACTACATTGTTGGGACTTGGGTTTAAATATTTATGAGTCTGCTGTTAAGAACAAATCATTTTCTCAATCTATTTCACTAACAGAAATTATTTATAAGTATATCATTAATTATTTAGATTTTCCTGGTATTATATTTATATTAATAATTAAATGCATCTAATTATTGAATCATATAAATAAGATTTAGTTTCATTGATGAGCTGCAATGCAAACAGCAATTCTATCACTGTAAACATTTGAAATGAGATACTCTTGAGTAATAAGCCCCCTTGCTAGAAGTTATGACAGTAATCTGCTGAGCTGACTTACTCTCTCAGTGTCTCTGATACATAATTACTGTACCTGTCACAGGTTTGGGATTCTCCCACACAGAATCAGCTTTGGCTGCCTCTCCATTACAGTGCAGGTAGCCAGCAGTCATTCCAGTGTCCTTACGCTGTCCACTGATTACCTCTGTACTACACAATAGCAGTTACCTTTTGTAGAGTGGGTGAAGTCCTCATTCATGCTCCAATAACTAATGGCAAATTTTCAGAGTGCTGCAACTCAAGGAAATGTATAAAACTGTACCTTAATCCATGAAGTTATAATCCACCTCAAGGGGCACTTTGATTTCTGCAAAGTACCAGCAGCATCAAGCCTCCTCCTCACACCATTTCCAAACCACAGGAGACTGAGGTGTGTGCTCCCTGCTATACCAGATGACACAGTTAACAAGCTGCTGATTTCTCACTCATTTGTGTCCTGTGAATATAAATACATGATGAGTAAAATGTAACCTGTTTCAGCCCCTGATTATGATAAAGTTAGACTAGGTTCAAAAGCCTATCATTACCCATATGAAGTCTTCTGCTGATTATGGTTCTTTGGCATTAACTTCCATCTACTACAGTCCCACTATTACTTCTAGTCTTTCCATTACCAGGGATTACTCACATTTACTGATTATGTTTGGTGGCCCTAGTGTGCAACTTCCACAGCAGACAGACAGGAAATCTTTACATCATTTGAAAATGTGGAATACCTGTTTTCTATGATTCTTTACTGGCAATAGAAACAAGTCATAAATTTGAACCTCTCCTGAAGACCTGAGCTCTGGGCTAATAAATTAAAAAACCAAAACAAAACCCCAACAAACCACCACCGCCAAAACAACCAACCAACCAACAACAAACAACAAAAAACACCAACTAAAAGCCAAAACAAAACAAACACCATACCATTTTTTATCTTGTAAATATCTAGATGAAGCCAGATACCTAGTGTATGTATTTCTTCCTGGAAGCACTCTTAACAGGTCTTATCAACCTTTCTTTGTCTTCCTGGGTGCCCTTGGGTATAACTTAATTAGCCATAGGCTAAAACTTTCCAGTCAATTACAAACAGTTGTTACAAATGGACTTTTCTGTTATTCGTGGCAAGTAAGTACCTGTTATAAATAGTTGCCCTTACTTGAAATCTTCATAAATGTTTATTATAGCACTCCATGTTTTCAGTACCAGCTTGATATTTTCTTTTCAGGTCTTTATTGTTAATATAATCCTGAAATCTGTAGTTGCCTGCTTTCATCATGATCTCTTTACTCTTTTAACCTATTTGTAGCCATACTGGTATATTGAGAAATAAAAGTAAAAATAATGTTAATGGTTTCCCAAGCAAAATGACCCAAGGGCACACTTTAGGTCAATGTGAGCTAAAAGGAGAAAGAGCTGAGCTGATGCTAACTTACATGAACTTTAAATTTGAGGACGATGTTAGAAGTGAATCATAGTTGTCAAGGTGAAGAAGTACATTAGTTTCCTAACTAAGCTGACTTAACCTTAACAGTAAAGTGACATTAATTACCTGACATAGCAGTTAGAATTACATTTCAAAAGCTACCAAATCTGAGGAATATTTACTTTCCAAAGGTGATGCATTGTCAGAGGATATATATTCAAAAAATGCAGAACAGGGATAAAAAGAAATCTAAAGTACCTTCTGCTTTGTGTCTCACATTCAAAGAGAAATTTTTAATATGTCTGTAATTTCATTTCTCTGACAAGTTTTTTGCTTTGTTTTAGTTTGAGGTTTTGTATTCTGGTTGGTTTATTGAAAACTGAACTGTAATCACACAAAATGTAGCAAAGAGTTGCAAGGCTGACTGAACTTGTTCACACCACAGGAAGCAAAGAGTGGAGTGCATGCTATAATAGTCCAGCTCTACTTTTAGTAAGATTAAATGGCTAGTGAACTTCAGAAGGGAGCACACAAATAGATTGCAAGCATCATGCTTTAATACTTTTACGCCTCAAAGAACCCTAATTGCTCATGTTGGGATAGGAAGTCAGAAATTGAAAAAAAAATCATGACAATAATTGCCCTCAATATAATTATTGAACTTCAGCCAAAGCTGTCCAGCGTTCTGTCACATCACATTCCTCTAGTATTCAATTATGTACAGTTGTTGCATCTAATCTGAGACCAAATTACCTCAAGAAGAAATTTTTGTTCTTTATCTGTTTCAATAGTGTTTGCATCTCTAAGCTCTTTCTATCTCCACTTGTCTTCTACCAAAGTTACTTTGCGTAAATGGACAAATTTGCAGATGAAGTCAGTTATGTTGGTATTTATAAGTACCCAGGAATTCACTGAATCTCTATTGTTTTTTCTGTTTGAGGAATTCAAGTGCATATTGTGTTTTTGTTTGCAGGCTGCATATTTTTATGAAAAGCTGGCCTGAGTAGAAAAAGTGCAAGGGGTCAGTGAAACATTTTGAAGACTCTGCATATCAGAATATGGTCAAGTTTCAGTGGGTATCATACAGAGTACATGCACACTGAAATTCCTGAACTGCACAATCAGGCTCTAAAAATAAGTACCCCAAATGCAAACAAGAGTAGCTCCAGTGGTCTATGACTTAGTAGAGGTTTGAAAACCCTTCCAGAACCCTACATAAATAAGTAGGCAGCAAGACTTCCTTACGTTTGCTGTAGCTCTGCATCTTCAGCAGTCCATGCTAAGGTCATTTATAACTAGCTCAGATGCATCTGCATGAGCTGCCAGTACTACTTGAAGTATATTGCTGGGCATTGTAGAATAGAATAAACCAGGTTGAAAAAGACCTTCGAGATCCTCAAATACAACCTGTCACCCAACACCATCTAATCAACTAAACCATGGCACCAAGTGCCCCATCCAATCTCTTCCTAAACACCTCCAGTGATGGTGACTCCACCACCTCCCTGAGCAGCACATTACAATGGCAAATCACTCTCTCTATGAAGAACTTCCTAACATCCAGCCTAAACCTCCCCTGGTGCAGCTTAAGACTGTGTCCTCTTGTTCTGGTGCTGGTTGCCTGGGAGAAGAGACCAACCGCCACCTGGCTTACACCTCCCTTCAGGTAGTTGTAGAGAGCAATAAGGTCTCCCCTGAGCCTCCTCTTCTCCAGGCTAAGCAACCCCAGCTCCCTCAGCCTCCCCTCATAGGGCTTGTGCTCCAAACCCCTCATGAGTTTTGTTGCCCATCTCTGGACATGTTCCAGCAAGTCAACATCTTTCCTAAACTGAGGGGCCCAGCACTGGACACAGTACTCAAGGTGTGGCCTAACCAGTGCTGAGTTTTGCATAGCTCTCTTTGTGAGATAGCTTCATATTAATCTGTGTGTTTACTTGTTGATTATTGGCTTACTAGGTGTAAATAAAAGTATTAGTTACTGGACATGTCAAAAGGAAGTCCTTCTATTTAGGCATGTAATTGTCTATGTCACCTTGTATTCACCCCAGCTAAAGAAAGGGTCTTACTTCACTGTCAGTGTGTAGATCTGCCAAATGGTAAGGCCACAAATTAATGTATATAGTATTTTTAAAGCTAGGCATAGGGGCGGAAATGTCAGTAGCAGATTGGAAACAGCTCTCTCTTGTCAATAGCAATTTTGCTTCTCTGAACTCTCATCTAATTTGCAAGTAATTAAAATGTAATGCTTTTTAACACGATTAGGCAAAAATCATAATTACAGTGACTAACATGTCTGATAGACTGAATAAATGCCACCTTACACAAATTTCTTCTGATAACAATTCTTAATGGAACCAGTTGTTTAGGAATGGGGTTCTGCAGACTCTGGACACAAGGGTTTCAACAAGTGGCTTTCAGAGTTGATTAAAGCAGAAGAGCTGTCTTATGTCACTTTAATGAAGTGTACAATACTGCCAAGCTGTACTTAGTGTCCAGAAGACATGCAGAGTTTCTAAGCTTTCTTTGTAGCCAATGTTTTTCTTTTTTTTTTTTTAAGGGAAGTTGTTGCCGTACATTTTAAATGTAAAATATCCTGAGGGTGGCATTGGGCCTTGATCAAATGTATGCTTGATGGCAATGAAATAAAATTTATTTTGTTAGTAGTGTATTAGTAGTACAAGATCATATACATTTGGATTTGACAATAATAAAAATTGATTTGCCAAAAGGAAAAGATTTCCAAGGTCTAGCTGAAAGAGAAGTACTGCAACATTTCCAGACAAGCTGGAGTATGGAGACGACAGTGTAATATGATAGAAATAAGAAATTAATGAATTTAAAATTAAAACTTGTGACCTTTGTCTTTGGGTGTTCAATTTTCTGGTATCATCCAGAGAAAGCTGCTAAGATTCTTAGTTGTCATTTGTTGATGGTACTGAATTTTTATTGACATTAATTAGATCCGTGCTCAAAGGGTTCAGTTTGGAGACTTAAGATGACTAGAAAGAGATGCTGAAGAGATGCACTAACATGCCTAGAGATATTAAAAAATCTAATAAGTGATTAATTCATATACTCTCCTTTGCTCAGGATTAAAATGGTCACAAGACCTGTTTCCCAGAAGAAAACTTCTCCCTGTCAAATTGTAGTCTACTCTAATTGTGGTGGATAGGAAAGAAAGAAGTCTGCATTGTCCAGTAGCTGGGGAGCACTTACCTAGATAATCTGCATTTGAAGAAGTTCTCTGCTGCTGTAGAGACAAGGAATACTAGGGATGTCTTCAATGTCACATCTTTCTTTTAGCACATGCATAATTTTTAAATTTCTGCCATAAGGTCCTAAGCCTGTTCAAAAACACTGTGCACGCCATACTGTGTGGTATATGGGATCAGGGGCTGTGGCTTATTCTGGAAAAACTCATCTTTACCTCACTGGCCAAAACTGACTGATGGACCCCTTGCATCTGCATATTTCTGTGCAAGAGCACATGTCTGTAATGAAGCCCCAGGTGCAAACTGCCCTAAGCTTTTAGATTCACTGATCCATCTTTACTTTGAGTAAACATTATCAGAGGCAGGCTAGTATGTCTGTATGCAGACAACCCAACTGTCTCTCACTTCTCTTTTATGCTGACAACTTTCCACTTCCAGGGGAAAAGAAAACATCAACTAACAAACGTAGTTTTCTAGGTGCTTTTTGATTCCTACTAAACATTAAGCAAATATTGCCATTGAAATATTAATTGTAACTATCAATACTTATTTTCCTCTGTCATTTTATCAAGACACTAAATATGATTACATATTCCATAAGTTTTCTGACATTTCATTTTTACTACAATTAATAAATTTGTATCATTAGACAGCTTCATCCCTTCCCCAGGTCATCTATGAACACATTGAGTAGCACAGTCTCCAGAATAATTCTCTGCAGGACTATGTAAAAACTGGTCATTTATTACCTAAATGTCATTTCAGGTACTTTCATTTGCTGACAAATACATGCAATGACTTTATCTTGTATGCTATAGCAGCTTAATTTGAGAAGCTCTTTATTAAAGATAGTGATAAAAACATTTTGGATATCCAGTCATAAACTTTTCCTATTAGTGATGTATTTGAAAAGTTGTGTTAGCTCTTCAGAGTATCACTAACCCCAAAAGGGTGCTTACTTATTCCCATTGTATTGTATGTCCATGCTTCTGCTGGCTCTCCCTCTTTAAGCATTCCTACCAATATACCTGAAATTTTTTGCTGTATTTATAACATTTTCTGAATTCATAAAATTCTGGATTCCTATTTTGTAAACTCTGTATTTACTGTCTTCCATTCTTTCCATGCTGAAGCAGATTTAAACAATACAACATATTTAAGGCTTGAAGACTATTTTTAAAAGAAGGGTTCTCATTTAGTGAGAATATCTGAAAGACAAAAATTAAATGGGTCAAAATTCTTGACTGACAAGTTTCATCCATAATGTGCCACTGACCTAATTTGGTGTGAATAGCCAATCCACCAGAAAAAAATAATCAACACTTCAGTAGTCATAGAGGTCAGTGCAAATCACAGTTTGCCTGGGAATGCAACCAAGTGCCCAACTGGGCTTTACAGCTCCAATTTACTACTGTCACAGTGACAGTGTAGTAATCAGTATTCATTCTAACTAGGCTGAGGCTCTAATTAAACAGTAGATCCATCATAGGACAGAACTTTGTCTACTGTTAAGGACATTTCTGTCCTTTCCTTAAAGGTAAACTGAGGAGACTTTAAGTGTAAACACATCAGTCCATTGGGAAAAAAAATTACTGACATCAACAGTCCTAAGTTAGTGGTAGAATACCAGAGGCCATGATGGAAGTATCTCAGACAAATGACTTTTCCTGATCGTGTAGGTTGCTGTTCTTGGTGCGATCACTGTGTAGCTAGCTTCAAGTCAATTGTAACTCCTAATCTGATAACCTGTAAGCAATAAGACCTAGCACTTTTTACCATAAGCCATTTTTTATTTTGAATTTTAAATATATCTGATATGTTATGCTAACAAAATAATAAATGTGACAACCTCAAAATACCAGTTTAGAGTCACATAGCAGAAGACTTAATTCCTGTTAGGTTTGCAGAAACATAATTTGAATGCAGAACTTGAATGATAGCCCTGGGTAATGGAAAAACTGTGGTGGCATGCTGAATGTCAGGCAGTGTGCAATGGGAAGACAACAGTTTACCAGATAAGCCAGTAGTATTTTGGTGGGAAACACTGTTTTCATTAAAAAAGTCAAAAAATTAATGAAAAAAATGTACTTTCTGTCTGATCCTGTCCTTAGCCATGGATCAATACCATTTGCCTTACTGGAAAAAAAGAACATTTTTACCTCAGTACTGTTTTCAGCATGAAATAACTTAATTTAATGAAAGCAGATTCCACCTGAATTATTTCCATTTAAGAGAGCTTGTTTGTCTCAGAGCTTTTAAAATTAGCATGTGAAAATTATTCTGTATGAGGTTTCTAACATTCACATTCACAGCAAATTTGAAGCTAAACATATAACAGGAAACTTTAAATTGCTACTATTGATGCCTGGCTATATTAATGTCAAAATTTATAATGCTATAAAATGTTTACGGCATTGTAATTGATAAGGCTATTAATGCTATGTAGTATTAGCACTTGCAATTGTATCACTATAAAACTAATTCGTAGTTATGGCAGCAGTCTCTGGTATTTGGCTTGACATGAAAGCATTTTTTAAATCCATAAAGTATTTTTGAATACAATTCTGCATTTCTAAAAAAATAATTTGCACTCCAAATTGAAGATTTTCAGTCTGCCCTTCTCATTTTTTCTACTTATTTACCTGTATCCTCGTGGCATTAGTTTCTCCATGCTCTAAAATAACTGCAGAGAAGCATATAAAAAATAGTTAAGAACCTTTACAAGAACCAGCAAGATTTAAGTTTTTCATATACTTCTCTGTATCCTTCTTCACTGCTGTAACTGGGTAATAGTGTCTGGGGTAGGTATGTTGTTGAAGTAAGAAATGCGGTAGTAACTTCCTAAAAGGGACCATACTTGTTATTTATTCTTATTTTGATGATGCTTCACAGATTTTCTTAGCAAAGTGAGATTTCACCATGATATAATGCTAACACCCATTGATGCTACTGATGAAATTATTATTCCTGATTAGATTCTCTGTCAGGAACTGGTCTCAAAAATAATCTTAGATTTGATGCTTCTTTTAGATCTCGTTACAAATCAAAATATATTTTGTTCTTTGAAAAGTCTCTTGGAAGTTTCCTTCAACATCTCTGAAATAGCTGTGTAAAATCATAGAATCATAGAATCATAGAATCAGTCAGGGTTGGAAGGGACCACAAGGATCATCTAGTTCCAACCCCCCTGCCATGGGCAGGGACACCCTACACTAGATCACGCTGGCCAGAGCCTCGTCCAGCCTGGTCTTAAACACCTCCAGGGACTGGGCCTCAACCACCTCCCTGGACAACCCATTCCAGGGCTTCACCACTCTCATGGTGAAGAACTTCTTCCTCACATCTAGCCTGAAAATGATGATACACGTAGAAAAACAAAAGCCAATTGTGTGCTTATTGCATGAGTAGATGATCATTCTATACCTGCTGTTATAAATCTTAAATTCTGGTTTCAACAGCTCCCATTCTGTTTGCAAATGCAGTGTTGATTGTACTGAGTGTCACTGGAGACCATATTCCTTGTAGGCTGCTGCACTCATATGTCCAAAATTATTTGGCCATCAAATATAGTTTGAATTTTAGCAATACTGTGATTTGAGCAGGACTTTTTGGCATACTAAGCAGACTCATTCCCTCTAAGAGATGGATTACCCTGAATGTGTGTAATTCTGCATACTGAAACATGCCTTTTGCCTAGAAAAGTTAACAATTGAATGATAGACTTCATTCTGCCAATGATAAAGTGTCGCTGTAGGGTTCACGGCGACAGGGGGTAGGGAGCACCCAGGTCAAGAGCTCCTGCCCATAGCAGCAAGCTCAGGAGACTCACGACTGCCCTCACCCCAGCTCACAATCGTTGCTTTCCCCTTGGTGTGCCTGCAGGGGATTGGTCAACGACCTGTCTGCCGGGGATTGGTTAATCGACCTTCTCTTTCAACTGGCTGGCGACACTTATTAGGGTAGCACAGCTGACTCTTATCTCATCTATTGGAGTTACTTGTTAAGCCACTGCAGGTGGTTCCCATTTCTTCTCTCCTTGGAGTTTCTTGTCTTTCAACCATTCAGTCTGGGGGTCACAATCCCCCACAGACAGAGATAAAAGAAAATTTTCATGTTATGAGTATACAGATAAATTTCATAATTTTAAAGTGAATGATAATCTGTTGTCTTCATTTTTGCTCTTCAAAATCTGATGCTTTCACCAACAGGTGTGATGGCCATAGCCAAGCAGCCCACATGCTCTATATCAGGCCTCCCTGACAGCCGTGGGATGTGCATAGGAAGGGCTCTCAGCAGTTGTCTGAGTCCTTTCTGTGTGCCTTTGGGCTAATAGGGAATTACCAGGGGTGAAAAAATAAATTAAAAAATGCACTAAGCTCTTTGGCATACCCTATGCTTTTTATCCTAGCTGATAAATTACTTCTTAGCTCCAGGAAGCCTTGCTATAACATCTTGGTATCTGTTTCTTGGGTCTGTGGCTTACTGACCCTTATTTACTAACACATGGGTTCCAGCGAGCATGTGAGTTACAGATCTTATTTTGTCGATTGACAGTAGCAATATGCAACCTGCCAAGGCTTTTTACCACGTTACGAAGACATTTTAAAATCAGGGTACAACTCAACTTTCTAATCTATTAGTTTATATTTGCATAGACTTTTTCTTACTACCGTGAGGAACAAGATTTACTCCATAGGAGGACATAAAACTGTGTTTCTGTGAAATCCAATTGCACGTAAATGAGAAAAGAGCTCCTCAGAAACTTTGTCCTTTCATTTGGTTAAGCAGGCGTGGAAGTTTTCCTAAAGTGTTTTTGAAGCCCTGATGTAAATTCAGAAGAAATGGAAAATAATTTCTCTTTTTTTTTTTTTGGGGGGGTGGGGTGGTGGGAGTGGTGTGTGTGTGAATCTGCTTGGAATGTTCTTAATATTATCAAAATGTAGCTATGCTTTCTCTACTTAGAAGTGTGTAAAGGCTGCAAAGAGTTTGTTCCCATGCCAGGAAGAGCAGAGGAAAGCTGTGGTTTGGGCAGGCCCACTGAGGCTAATAGAGGCAGCATGCCTGCTACTACTGACAGCAGTGCTAATGGCCCCTGTTTGGGCAGAGGCCCAGCAAGGTTCCCAGCCAGCCCTTCTTATGTGTAAGAACACCAACAATGAAAGAGTGTCTGCAGCTTTTGTCTGAAGAATCACTTGTCTGCTGCAGTCTTGCGCTGTGTGTGATCTCTTCCTGGACAGCCTACAAGCAGCTGTGCAACCTCTCTGTCTAGCGATGGTAAGTGGGCAAAGTCTGCCAAATAGTTTACGAGCTTGTGATATAAGTACTTGTGACTTTGCAACCAAGATCACTTTAGTCAAAAGGCAATGGCATTCAGCATAATGCAGAAAATTTTTCCCACCATGTTCAGACTGGATTTCCCAGTTCAAAATTGTGTCCTGATGAGCAGCAGCAACTGCTTTAGATGAAGCACATTTGAGACAATAAATATCAGTACATGTATTCCTTATCTATGTCTGACTTTCCTGTCATTTATCTACATAGGGATGATTTAACCTTGCCATCCTCTGTTCTCTTGAGGAGAAAATTACAGTCCATTTCTCCTTTGATCTGTCAGATTGGAGCAGCTGGCAACTTGTCAGCACCCCTTCTGCAGACGGACATTTTACTGCTGAGAATAATACCCCAGCAATCTGTACGTACTCAGCCCTGACAAAACGACTGCGTAATCACCAGCCAAGGAGTTGCTTTTCTCTCTGTTGTTGATTTTGAGCATTTTTGTGGATTCATACTTCACCTGCTTCCCATTATTGCAGGTTCTCCTAAACAGTCCTCCCTGGTGTAAAAAAACAAGTCCTTGAAGGTGAACAGCAATAGTCTTATAAGTAGTAAAGCTATTATTTCCTAGCTTTCAACAGTGCCTGCTTAAGCATGTGCTTAAATTCAACCCATGTTCTCGTTGTAGCTCATGGAAGCCATGTTTATGCTCGTGGAGGATTGAGATCAGCTGCGATGTATTAAGAAGTAGCTGTAAGTGGTAGACAAGAAAAACAAGGAGACGTCTTGTCCTACGTAGCTAAGAATGTGGAATTGTTAATAGAACAAGAATGCACACATGCTGCATTCAAATCTTAATGAAATTGGTGATTTAAAATCACAACACTTTTTTTTAAATGCAGGTTTCCAAGTCTCATTAACTTCAAACAAGAGGATTCATATTCTATTTAACTAGACTTCACAGTGAGCCACTTTTCATTTACAGTATATTCCTAAAGGTAGAAGCAGCAGGGAGATGAAATGGCTTCATTTACTGGAATTACAGCCTCTTTCCTATAAAACATTAATCATTTTATATATGACAACCTTATGCTTAATGTTGCTAGAACACTCCTCATAAAACATTATTTTGTGAATGCGTGGACTCCTACTGAGCACATAACAGCTTCAGTGGATGTGCTAATCCAGTTTGAGTATATGTAGTATTTAATCTTAATTATGATGCTGAAGTCTATACAATGTTAATTATTCATTTTGCATGTTCCTTGCACTTTATTGTAATTCATAATTTCCTTAATCAAAATGTAGCTTTTAATTATAACTATAAAATTTGGATCAAACCTGCCTGGTAAGCATAAGCAAACTTTTCTGTTTTGCTTAAATTTTAGTGTAAGATAGCAGAGGGGAATTTGCTGATGAGAAAGGAGTGTTGAATGAAAACCATCTACCCAGGTGAGCAGCATCTGCCCCAGCCCTCAGCACAGTCCCCCATGGCTGCTGCAGACAGCGAGGCCTCTTCGGCTTGCATTTGCTAACTCAAGATTCTCCAGTTTTGAGAGCACAGGGTGACTTTTAATCTGACATTCTTGCCTCCTCTATCATTGGTTACAGAATGTGGTAAGCTTCTGCAGGTAGCACAGTGCATATTCCTTTGAAAAGCTCTCAAACAGGATAAGAAGACTGTCATAGTATACAACAAAAATACTAAGCAGAACAAAGAGAAGACATTAGGATTCCAACATCCTTAATGAAGTGTATTAAAACAGATGAGAAAATGTAGCAGAAAAATAGAAGTGAGGCTAATTCTGACCAGTTTAGGAGTAGAAAGTGTCTACTTTTTAAAGTATAGCAGGAAACAATTAACGTAACAGCTTTAAACTGCCACTGCTTTTTATATAGAACAGGCTTTACATAAGAACGAAGTGTCAGGTTACAAATGTTGGGAATGCTGAAGATGATTGTGTCAGATCCCACTTGCAGCGTTTACTTGAATATTTATATAACACAGCAGAATAAGGAGTTCTAGCCTGTCTGGGTTTTGTTTCCTTTTCAGTGCATGTATTTTTAAGTGCCAAAGTACTCAAAAATGACTGAAGGGAGCACAGTAGCATAAATGTGTACATTGGCAAGCAAGCCAGAGATACATGCCCTCTTTTCCTTTTTATTCTTTCTGGAGTCCTGGAGGAATAAACTCAGGGTTCATATTATCATCTAGAGAAGACTAAAACATATATAGTCCCATAAAGAAAACCTCTGTATCTTGCAAACCCTTGCCATTCCAAATTTACAGCAAACTGTTGATGAAAGTTACTTGTGAAATCACCAGGGAGGAAATCACTTCTCTTTAGCCTGAAAGATATATTGACAACTGCCACACAAGCTTTCATATGAGCTTCAGGTCCAGCTCCTCATCTGCTGGAATGTCATTGTTCAGTAGCTACACATTTGGTCAGATATGCTATGGCAGATCCCTGATGACTCAAGGAATATATCCTTTCTCATTAATTATGTAGTCATGAAATGACCTTTAGGAGGGAAAATAAAAATTTGAATGGAAAAAAAAACTATCTGTGTCTTAGGATCTACTTTCCTCATCCAGGATTTAACACTTCAGTTTTGTCTATTGGACTACTCATATTCAAAATCCCTATATGAGCAAAATAATCTTGTTTATGAAGATGCCTGTTCTCCCCTCATCACGTGGGAGCTGTGGAGCCAACCAGCTCACATGTTGACATAGTGCCAGTGTTCGGGAATGAGCTACTCACGAAAGGGCAGCAGGAGAGGATGAGCGTGAGAGAAGCACAGGAAAATGTTAGGCATACAGATTTGTTGTTTTCATGAGTAACAATTACAAGTGTCAGCCAGCCAGACTATCCCTCTTGCTGGGATTCGGTTTTCTGTGAGATCTGTGCTGCAATACTTCAGAATCTGCTGGAACGTTGTCACCTCAATATTGCTCATCAGTGAGAGCTCATTACCCAAGGTTCTTGGACCCGTGTGTTGTGACATAAGGATTGTGTTTGCATCCCTTATAGCCATTTTACATTGCAGTTTGAGCCATCTGAGAGGTGGATCCTCACAAGATTTTGCACACACAGTTGTACTGTCTTGCACAGATGATACACAAGTTCTTTGGTCAGTTTGTTTTGTTTGGTGTTTTTTTTATTTTTCCTTTTCTCAAATACTTCTGGAAGAGGTGAGAAAGCACCAGAGAGATATATGGCACTTTGGGGCTGTAATGTGCAGTCTTAAAGTCTCTTTTTCAAATTTTACATTGTTAACATTTGTCTCATTATGAGAGTGAGTTTGTGTTGTGCTGGAAGTCCAAGACCTTCCCCTTTGTTAACAAGGTATTAGAGTTAAAATTTGGCAGATATTTTATTGACATGAAAGGAGAATATGTTCAAGAGAACAAACATCCAGAATGGATACTGTAAACCAAAGCAGCACTATTTCATTGTAGCATGAGAATGCTTCTTAAATTCTTATGAAAGGAGTCCACAATAGACATAACCTAATGGATTTTTATTCCCAAAAGAAAGATAGATACATTGACAGTTGACAAGGGGAAAGTCTCCCTGTGTCTTTGTTTGTAGCTAGGATTAACTTCAGATACTAGAAGACAATTTCTACTGCCACTTTCACACACCTGGAAGTGTGAAACTCCATTCATATAAAAGAATTCAGCTGCAGCACCACTGCTTTCAAACAATTTGAGAAGCTAATTGTTTCTTAGAAAAGAGAGTTGAAATATTTGAAAATAAAGTAGGAATCAGTTACATTTCCAGTCATCTTTTTTTTTTTTTTTTTTTTTTTTTTTTTTGGTCAGGTACATGTACTCTTTGTAAACAATTTAAAGAGATTTTACTTTTGTTGCCTTGTGCTCAGTAGGTATTAGCTTCTAACAATGACTCGAACTTCAATAAACTGATACACATAGCTTGTGCCACATTGCTTCAAGAGATGAAAGCTTATGACTAAAATAAAAAAAGGAAAGTCATAGGATTTTAACTGCCAGCCAGAAGCAGAATTACTGTTATGTTAGAATGGTTCCTGGTTTATTTTTCGTTTTGAAAATAATGCTTTACTTTCATTTCCTCAGAGCTGCTCCTCTTTCCCAGAACTTCCTTTACATTTTTTCCCTTTTTTTTCTTTTTCCCCATTTTGTTGGTTGGTTAGTTTGGGTTTTGAGGGGTAGGTGGAGTTCATGAAAGGTGTGCAAATCCAAAGACTGTTAATGTACTACATCTTTTTTAAACTTCTACATGAATTACAAAGCACTGCCAGCTGCTAAGTAGCAAATGCAAAGCATGGCTCACTATGTCCTCATCAGTACTACTTACAAACATGTTTTGTTAGCATTTATATGACCATTAAAATCAGTACCCTGTTCAAAATAGCTGTCACTGCCTGGATGTGAAATACAGGCAACACCAGAGGTGGCACAAAGCCACACTGGCATTTGATTAAGCAGAGGAAAATCCATAGACTTCTCTGCAGTTTTTGCTCACTTAAATGAAGATCCAGATTAGTACTTACATATTTACTGGAACTAGTCCTGGTTTGTAAATGAGCCATATCTGGAGGAATTTGCTGTGTAATTGTCATGGCAATGTCTCTTTCTGTATTTAGCTTGAGTTCTTTTCAGTGAGTTTCAGTTTTAATAATGTTTTTACAATAATTAATCATTTCAGATCCTATCAATAGTAACAGATATTTAAAAGTAATTCAGTGTGTGCTTTTGTTTTTTCATTTTATTTTGGTTTGGTTTTTTATTTAACTGACATTTGGGTTGAACTAACACTTTTCTGAGATTATTGTGCGTGATTGCCTGTTTGGAGTAAACTGTGTAGTAGAAGGATGCTGAAACAGGCTATTAACATCATACTTCTAAAATTCAATCTTATCCAGTGTTTGTGGAGGCAGATGAACTAAATATTCAAGACTCTTTCTCTGGAAAGAAAGTATGTCTTACTGTTACTACTACAAATACTTATTGATAAGTAAGAAATAGAGTAGTTAACTAGAACAGGTGGTTGGCATAATTTAAAAACAGTCCTGTCTCCACCCAAAAGTTTGTTGAATACAGCTGTGAAGGATTTGTTAATTGCGGGCATCCTCAAAGCTTTAGAGACTTTCCCAGCTGCATTGCACGAGGGATAAATGTTTAAAATACTGGTGGGGGCGAGGTTGCTACTGCTGGAAACACAAGTTTCTCAATCTGCAGCAGTGACCCCTGTATGTGTGCAAGGTTCTGAACTTTTGCTTTTCAAATAGTTCTTTTTCCCACAGGCCTTGCTGTTCTTAGGAGTAAGAGCCTTTTGGTATCTGTAGCAAACGTTCTGCCGGAGCCTGGGGTGAGTGATTTCAGTGTTGTTACTATTAGTCAGAAAGCAATGCTTTGTGTAGTGTAGTTGTAACCTGGTTGAAGAAAAGAGTGGCTCAACAGTTTGGCAGGCTAGAGTTCATTGTGCAATATCCATAGTGTAGCTGTGTTTGAATGCTTAAGAAAAGTTAAATGCTGCTGGTTAGCTGAGAGCAGGCACTGACGAGCATTTTCTGAGGTGTGATGCATAAGCGTGCTGGTGAGTTACATGTGTTGAGCTGCTGGACATGTGTTAATGTTATAGAAGCCGTGGTAGATTGGTCCGTTGATAACTTACAGGCTTTTTTTTCTCCAGAGACACATTCAAACCAACTCCCTAGTGTCTCTCCCCTCCTCCCCCCGCCAAAAAAGGCATTGAAAGTGGAAAGGAAGGAGTTGTGCTTTTATCAGAAAAAAATACAGTTATTCAATGCATGGAATTTTTAGGAATTTTTAAAAAAATCCTGTTTTTTAATGTGACAAAGGCATGCGTAATACACAGGTGATGATCTTTAATTTAACATGGAAATGAACTGAAAAAGATCATTTTACTCTTTGAATTTGCATTGCATAATTGCATTTTAATGAATGAATTGTATTTTACAGACCTAGAATGAATTTAATAGCTGAAACCTTGCCACATGATGTTCTCATTGTGTGTTCAAAGAAAGATTGTTACTTACAAATTATATTCTTGGCTTTGGTGATGAAAGGATAATGTAATAACATTTAATATATATTATTTAATACATTATGCAATATGTATTTAAATACAGCATATCCAAAGTACCACTAATTGATGCCCTCTATTTATGTCCCAGAAAGGAATAAACAATTAAATGAATAATGCCCATATATCTCTGAACAATCCAGGAGCTGCCTTTATCTTAGTTACTGTGTGACAGGTTAGTCCCCTGAACTTCCAAAGTGAGTAATGAAGTTGAAAGAGCAATAAAGTGTGTTCTGGAAGAATTTCTGTAAGGAACGTGGTAGTTCAGGCTGAGACTCTTTAATTTGTAGAACAGATGACTGAAAATCCATGATGTTTTATCAAATAAGCTATTAGAAAAGAGTAGGTAGAGAAATGACTTGGAACCAACAAGAGGTTTTTTTTTATGCAATGGGTATAAGACCTGTAGGAGTCACTGCCAGAGGATGTTGTACTTGCTGAATAAGAGCAGTATCACAGAAAATGTCTGGCAAAATGGAGTCGGCTTGTGTGTTATTGCGTTCAAGATGTTAACTGGGCAAAAAATTATAAGATTCACTTGGCAGATGCTTATATTGAACATGTCTGATTAAATCTTGTACTAAAAGGTTTGTATGTTCTTTGATTTTTAGACTTAGTAGCACATCTCTCTCTTTTTGGCATCTAAATTATCTTAGTGGGTTTAGAAAAATGCAAAGTAAATTACGGAAATAATCTCATTACTAAACATATCACAAGCGCAATAATAATCTACAACAGGAACACAGGTGTTTTCCAATATCTTATCCCCAGGTAACTTGCCTATTAACCTAGTTCCCTGGCTACTTAGAATGCAGGGGGGGGGGAAGAAAAGGGAATTGAGTCACAAAGCCATAGTTTTAAGTCCTTCATAAATAAGAAGGTTGCAGTTAACAAGTCACACACTAAATAGATTTCTGACTGTCCTGGGGTTACATAGCTAGCTCTATTATAATATATAAGAACATTTGAAATAATTAGAATGGTAATAACAGCTACAAACCCTATTTTTTCTACCATCTGGAAAGAAAAATAAAACTTCTCAGCTTGTAGGAACTTCCTATGTGGAGTTCAGCAGACACTTTGTGTTTAAGAAAATGAATTATTTAAGAAAAGCCAATTTAAAGAAATGAGTTCTGAAATTGGGCATGAAAGATCTGTGTTTCATTCCATCCTGGTTTTTGAAGTTTTGGGTTTTTTTTCCTTGCAGTTGTATGCTTTCATCTGTAAATTGCTTTGATATTTTTGGGATAAGATTCATGTCAGCCATTCAAAGCAAGAATCTCAGATTTTATGAAAGACAGCTTGTCAGTTACCAGTGCCCTGAAATTTGGATTTGAATTACAGGATGCCTTCATGAACCAATTCACATTAATCATTGGAAAATACCTTCAAGTACCATTCATGCTTGAACAATTTATAAGCTGGATACACTCATAGCTATTTCTGTTTGGCACTTAGTTTAACAAAATATTATGGGAAATGAGCAATGTCCGAAATATCACATTGATGGCTTCTTGACATTAAGCCAAATCTAAAAGCACAGGGATTTCTAGGGATTTTCTGAAGTTTGGTGTCCACATCAGGCCTTTGAAGGACAATAGTCTTGTACCTTGAAGAATCCGCCCTCTAGAAGACAATGAGGAACTTGTCTCAAGAGTTTGAAAGGAAAGCAGGCTCTGAATCTTGTTGGTTTTGAATGGTGAAAAGATGCACTGTCTTGAGACAAGCTTAAATATGTATGCTAACAAGATATGAGAATTACAGCAAGGCCTGCTCCTTATCAAGAAATACCCTAATCTGAAACAGGCAGGTTTTTTAGAAACAGGAGACTGTTTTGTGATTATCATATAAGCAAGCATTTTTATTTTTCTTTCCTGCATATTCTTTAGGGACATTTTTGATGTAAAGATGACACTTCTGTCCTTGCTCTATATTTTTACTGTCAGTGATATGACACTTTGTGGGCAGTTCTTAGGACAGTGAAAGAAGCTTAATAGCAATACAGAAAACCTAAAAAGGCTTTTCTCCCCTGGTCTTTAACAAGAAGTTATGAGAAACCAATTACAATGTGACCTCTTCTCACACTCTAGGGATATTCTTTTGGCATGGTTAGTATTATTTCAGCTTTGAGCACCGGAAGAGAATTATGAAAAGCATTCATACCAGCACAGGGAAGCATCTTCCCACACATACAAGTGTCATTCCATTATTTTAGGATATAGCTATTGGTATGTAATAGGCTTTAATACTGAGAAGGTTAGGCATTTGAAATGCAGGCATGGATCTGCAAACTACAGTATTCTTCAAATACCGTACGCGTGACTTCTGAAAATTTTGTAGTGGAAGGGATATTTTGGTTGTTTATTCAGATTTGGGGTTTTGAAGGAGTAAGGTAAAAACATACCTGTGTAAGATAGTGTACTATTATTTAACTTCCCTCTACGGTTAGAAGCTGAGGTACATCGCTAATCAAATCAGTCCTTACAGAATAAGATATATAGGCCATTCCAAATCCCAGCAAGCATGCCCATAACTAAAAAATAAACTTTAACCCCTGGAAGATAGCTTCTTCTTGTACAAGCCACTCTTCAAATTCTTTAGCAAAGAAATTATGATCTATGCCATGCAAGTGGCAAATCTGCAGTCTTAGGCTGGGATCACCTGCTGTCACCTGTTTTTATTGCCTCCATCAGAGATCCCTGCTGGGATGAAGTTTTCTGTATGTGAGGGAAAAGAGACATTTTTATGACTAAACACCTCATGAAACTTAAGATATCACAGAGTATATCTGCATAGGGCTGTCAGATACCAAACGGGATTATCCCAGTCTGGAGAAGCAGCCAGAGATCAGGCAGACAAAAATGAGCACTTTCATGCACTTAGCTACATCGAATGGTTAGTAGCTGGATCCTGAAGGTCTTCAAAAGAGTAGACCAACCCTTAATTTTCTTCTGAAAGTAGCCACAAAAATGCTGGAGGGTTCTCTGACAGGCTCTGTATGTGGTAGTTGCTGAGAAACAGCGAGCTAGAACATCATTCAGCTAGCTAATATAGGGCACACAAGCACATAATACCTTTAAATTTTCAGTGTAAATGTGTACTACTACTTGAACAGCACTTTCTATCGCTGGCAAAGAGCCATTATTGTGACAAAAACGTATCTGGCAGTTTCCTCTATGTAATGATAGATAATGCTGTAAATATGTTTTCCTGTATCAAAGGGAACGCATCATTTGCTTTGCTTTGTGGCATTATGAATGGCATTTAGTTTAAAGTTTTCTGTCTTCCGTAGCGTTCTCAAGTGGTTTCATTTGTGCATTTTGCAGTGAGAGATGGTATCATGACAGAAGAAGTTGTATACTGAAATGGCAGATTTCTTTTTTGTATTGTGGTCTCAACAGGACTTTTGAAAGTTAGTTCCAAAATAGTTGGTTTCATGTACAACACCAATATTTGTAATCAAAATGTTGAGTTAAATAGCATAATCAGAGGTTCATTCACAGTATATTTTTTATTTACATGATGCAAATGGAACAATTACTGATGTTGTAAGCCTTGCCACAGAAGTGATTCTTTGCAGAACCATGACGAATTGCCTGTGGTTCGAACCAGTTTAGTGTCATCAACCAGTTCTTGGGCCCATTTTCATCTCTTCTTGATTTTGTTCTTCTGAAGTATGAGACATTCTTATGAAAAACATTCTTTTTCTAGTGTCAGTCTTCAAAAGCTGTTCTTTAAATCTTTTATATTAAAAAAAAAAGATTTTGCTGCTGTTAAACATCAGGGTGGACAGGGAAGGTGGTGCTTCTTTTGGTCACGTTAAATGAGAGCTTTTATTCTGGCTTCTGATTGTTTTCTTCAATCCAACTTGGTAGTCAGAAAGCAGCCACAGTCAAGGTAAATATATGCACAAATGTCAATATTCCTCTAAGCTTACTGGCCTAGTTCCTGATATTCCCTGTAGAACTCAGAGCTACCACATATATATAGTACATAATTTCAGTAAGTGTAAGGTATTCTTTAGTGTGAAGAAGGATGAAAGTAATCAACCCTTTTCTTAATGGATAACTTCCTAAAATAGAATAGAATTAACCAGATTGGAAGAGGCCTTTCGGATTGAGTCCAACCTATCATCCAGCGCCATCTAATCAACTAAACCTTGCTGAAGTCCATGTAGACTACATCCACAGCCTTCCCCACATTCACCAGCTGGGTCACCTGATCATAGAAGATCAGATTGGTCAGGTAGGACCTGCCCCTCCTAAATCCATACTGGCTGGGCCTGATCCCTTGGTCATCCTGTAAGTGCTGTGTGATTGCCCTCAAGATGACCTGTTCCATAATCTTGCCTGGCACCAAGGTTAGGCTGACAGGCTCCTCCAACTGGCCCTTCTTGTGGATGGGCATCATGTTGGCCAGCTTCTAGTCATCTGGGACCTCTCTAGTGAGCCAGGATTGTTGAAAAATGGAGAGCGGCTTGGCCAGCTCATCTGCCAGCGCTCTCAGCACCCTAGGATGAATCCCATCTAGTCCCATGGACTTGTGGGGATCCAAGTGGCTAAGGAGATCTCTAACTATTTCCTCCTGGATCACAGGGGAACTATACTGCTCCCTGAATCCTTCTGCCAGCTCAGGAGGCCAGTTGTCTGGAAGACAACCCATCCTGCTATTACAATTTGAGGCAAAGAAGGTGTTAAGTACCTCTGCCTTTTCCTCGTTCTTTGTTACTATGTTCCCTTCTGTGTCCACCAAGGAGTGGAGGTTGTCCTTGCCCCTCCTCTTGCTATCAATATATTTCTAGAAGGATTTTTTGTTGTCCTACACAGCAGAGGCCAGTCTAAGCTCTAAATGGGCTTTTGTCTCTCTAATTCTTTCCCTGCATGACCTAGCAACATCCTTAAACATTCCATGGGTTACCTCACATTTCTTCCAAAGATGATGCACCCTCTTTTTTTCCCTTAATTCACCCACAAGTTCATTGCCCAACCAGGCTGGCTGTCTACCCCAGTGGCTCATCTTCTGGCACATTGGCACAGCCTGTTCCTGCACTTTCAAGAATTCTTTCTTGAAGTAGGTTCAGCCCTCCTGCACCCCTTTGTTTTTAAGGACTGTTTCCCAAGGTACCTTCTGAGTTAGTTCCTTCAGTAATCTGAAGTCCACCCTCTGGAAGTCCAGAGTGAAGGTTTTGTTGCTGCCCCTCTTAGCTTGACTGTGTATTGAAAATTCAGTTATCTCATGGTCCCTGGACCCCAGACAGCGTCCAACCACCACATTTCCCACCAGCCCTTCTCTGTTTGTAAAAAGGAGGTCAAGCAGAGCCTTATTCCTGGTAGGCTCATGCAGCAACTGGGATAAGAAGCTAAAGAACCTTCCAGACAGTCTTCTCTCTCCTGTGTTAAGTTCCCAGCAGATATCAGGCAGGTTAAAATCACCCGTAACAACAAAGTCTGGTGATCTTGAGACAGCCGCTAGCTGCCTATAGAATAATTCATCAACTTCTGCATCCTGGTTGGGTGGTCTATAACAGACCAGGATGTCTGCCTTGTTGGTCTTCCCTCTAATTTTCGCCCACAGGCACTCAACCTGATCATCTCTAGTTCCATGGCATCTAGTGCCTCCCTGATATACAGGGCCACCCCTTCTCCCTCACCTGTCTCTCTTGAAGAGCCTGTAGCCATCAATTACAGTACTCTAGTCATGTGAGTCATCCCACCAAGTTTCTGTGATGTCAACTACATCATAACTTTTCTGCTGTAACAAGGCTTCCAGCTCCTCTTGTTTGTTACCCATGCATTAGTGTACATGCACTTTAGCTGGGCTGCTGGTTTCACCCCTGACTCCAACTTACCACCCCCAGACTCCTGTCTGGGGGGGGCTGGTTTCAGCCCCTTCCCCCTTCAACTCTAGTTTAAAGCTCTGTCAATGAGACCTGCCAATTCCTTTCCTAGAGTCTTTTTCCCTTTGGGGGATAGGCCATTCTCATGTGCTAAGATCTTTCCCCTCCTTTGTGACAGATGTACTCCATCTGTTGCTAGCTGACCTGGTGCCTTAGAAAGTTCCCCAAGATCAAAAAAAGAAAAAAAAAAAAAATTCTTTTGGTAGCACCCGCTTCTGAGCCACTTGTTAATTACACCTGCTTTCCTGTTCCTCTTGGTATCCCTCCCTGCAACTAAGGGTATTGATGAAAAAATTATCTGTACCCCTGACCCCTCAACCAGTTCTCCCAGAGCCTTGAAGTCCTTTTTGATTGCCTTGGAAGCTCCTGGTTGCAACATCAACATTCCCTAACTGCCTAACTATTAAGGGATAGTAATCAGAGGGCTGTACCAGACTAGGCAGCCTTCTGGTAACATCCCTGACTTTGGCTCCAGGGAGGCAGCAGACTTCCCTGTGGGAAGGATCTGGCCAACATATGGGGCCCTCTGTTCCCCTCAGGAGGGAATCACCAATGACAATAACCCTTCTCTTTTTTTTTTTTTTGAGGTAACAAGTGCTGATGCTGGGGGTAGGCTGTTTTGCCTTAGGCAACACCTCAGATGGTGTGTCTCCTGCCATCAGAATCACCTCACCCTCAACTTCCAGTGCCCCATGTTTGTGTTGCAATGGCAGTGGGCAAGGTGAGGGGAGGAATCTGAAAGGAATTTGTGACAGTAGCTAAGTACCTGAATGGTCCCTTAATGTGTTTGTAAATATATACATGTGCGCTTCATAAAATCCTGTTTGCTATTGAATACAATGTCTGTGATTATAGACTGAGGAAAAAGTGATACCATGAATTAATTGCTTCTATTTCATGCAGGAAAACAAATATTGAAGGCTGGTGTGCTTAAAGATGTTATATATTACTTACTGTTCAGTAAAGCCTAAGGTTTTGAAAGATTCTGTTATTTTCTGGAGTTCTCAAATGCATGTTGATTTTCTGTATATTTCAACACCCAACAGGAAGACAATTACCTCATGATCACCCAGTGGTATTTATTTTTCTGTCTAAAAAGGAATTTTTAAGTGTGGTGATGCCTTGTATTAATTTATGACGTAAATACTCTTAAAGTTTATTAAATAGTACTTAAATGTACTATTTGAGCATAAATGTGCTTGCTTGTTTTCTGCAATTTTAAATAGTTATACCACTCTGGGGGAAGAAAATTTAAAAAACAAAAAAATTAAATCACTTTTCTATGAAGATATGCTGAATGAGTGTCTCTGTTCCCAAGCAACGCCCTTCCCTGGTGTTTGCATTACTTTCAGCCTGTTTCTAGGAGACAGTCATGCATATATTGATAGTGAGCACATGTATGACAAAATGTTTTCACTGCAAAATTTCCCATTAGATGTGACATGAAGCAGCACTTTCTGCTAACCACATAATACTTCTGCCTCAATGTCCTTTGTGAAGAAGGTCCACCTGGAGGTGGACTGCTGTGTTGTTGTATACAGTGTATTGCTTCTCTTTTCTTTACTCTCCAGAGCCTCCACTGTATGCAGCATTTTGTCCTTCTGCTTTTGCTTTCACTAGTAATGTATGTCCAGACTGCTCAGTAAAGGCTGCTCATACAGACCATAGCATCCCCTTTAAGTTCTACAGATTCTCATAGGCTTACCTGTGCTGTGTTCAGTTGAAGACCAGTTCACCTGTGCAGCTAAGGATATTAATGAACAGCACTGAATACTGCTGTAGTACACCTTGCTATACTCTGCTTAAATTGAACTGAAGAAATCCTGAGAAGTATCAGATTAGATGATTACATTTTTCCTGAGTATTTCTGTACTAAGTAAGCACCATGAAAAGCTCACCACTGTTCTCATGTATTTCTAAAGTCCCAAAAGCTGTCTTTGTCATTTGATCTGCACAACATTGTAGTTTTTATGCCTACTCCGTGAGAAAATATACCCTGTATCAATGATATGATCCTTTAGAACATTAACTTGCAATTCTTAAAACATCACCTCGTGAACTTCAAACTTTGCAATACACAAACACATACAAAATGTCTGCAAATAAAAGGTGCGACTTTGTAATCACGCATTTCAGTAATGACATCTGTGATAGACATGCAATTTTCTGGGACTGCCAGACATCTGATTTCAAGTTCACCATTCTGAATTTGAAAAATCTGGGATATGAGCACAGCATGTTATTCATGTTTGAAGAGAATGAATACTAGCTCATGCTTACAATCAGAAAATATGTTCTTCCATGGAGGATAGGAGCCTTAACAAGAGAGTCAAGGTTTATAGTGACTGCCACTGTGTTTGTTGTGAAAGTGGTGGATTTAAAATAGTCATACAGCTTTACTGCTTGAATGGGATAGAAGAAATACTTCTGCAGTTCTAATTAGGAAACTCCTTAATCAAAAAACAAAACACCAAAAAAACCCTGAACTTAGAAGAAAACATAAGCAAGTCTAGTTGAAAAGACTTGGCTTTTAAAGCATGACTGAAAGCTTACTAACAGAGATGCTAGCTATAAAGACCCATGAAAATAGTGCTTCGTATACCCCACCTCCCTCAAGCAGCAAGAATTATCCTGAGAAAAGAAAAGATACTTTGCCAGACTCTCATGTTTAAAGTCTTCAGAGTAACTATTTTTGCTTTTGTGATAGGGTTGCCCATTCTATAAACTAAAGGGCAAATTCAAACAGTATATGTTGCTAGAAGACAAAAATAAATATGGTCCACAAAACACAGTAATGATGGAGCTAGATTTGATTAGCCTGGAGATACAGATGGGCTTTGCAGCTGATACAGTAGAGCAGCACAAGGCAATGGTAAGGCAGTATAGTGTAAGGTAGTATAGTATAAGGCATCAAGTAGTTAGCATCCCAGCTGTGGTATTAGCTGACCTCTCTTCCCACTTTCAGATGGGTGAGGTCGGTTGTTTTTCCTTAATTCTGAACACCAAATAATTTCCTGTCTGCAGCTAAACAAGTTGTCTCAGTGCAGCATTGACTTCTCATGACAACAGGTTGATTTGGACATGCTGTTACACTTAAAGCACAGGGTGTGACCACCAAGAATTCGGGGGCTGCAGGTTCCTTTCTTGAGCTTTATCTGTGCAAAACATTCCGTATTTTTGCTATCTGTGATAATAGCTTTTGAGGGACAATTTGCAGGAATGCCTAATACCTGCTTTTTCTCCTTTAGATAGTGACCTTTATTTATAATGTATTTCTTTCATACTTTTGATATTTAATTACAAATCTGAATCCCTCATGGATGTCATACTATAGGGCAAAATTTTAGTTACTTACATTGCCAGTATTAAGAAATAGCTTGACTGGAAGTGCAGTCAAGGGATTTGATCTCATTTTTCTGTGTTATTCTGTTCACCTTTATGAAAATTTAAACCCCTGATTATTTTTTTATTTTTTAATTTCTGAATTCCTTCTGTAAAAGAAAACAAAACAGAATGGGGGAAAAGGTTGAACCAATGTTTTGTCAGTTTTAGTTATTCACACTTTACATTGGTACTTCTGTGTCAAGCCCTTGATTAAGTGTAAAGATGGGAAGTGGCTGATTTAATTTTATATGTAGGTGGTGGTTTTAAATTTGCCAAATCTAAACCTTGTAGCATGTGGTCCTCAGCCCCTGTGTGGACCTAATTGATATTTGACATTCATGGCAGACAGGGTTCCTGGATCCACCCAGCAGTGTGAAATACCAGCTGTTGTTCGTTTGCTGCCTTGTTACTAGTGTAGACCTTTGAGAGAGAAGAGCAGGAGGAGAAGGGGATGGAGATGGTTGTTTTTCTTTTAACTTGAGTGCTATATTATTTGGCTTCTTAAGAGTAGATAATGGTTAATTATATTTCTTTGTTGATTGTTTGATTTGAGGAGTACTTTTGAAGTGAAAAAACCCCACCAAACCCAGTATTAAGTCAAACATGACTCAATCACTATTTATACATAAAATCAGAGGAAGGGTTAAAATCAGAGGGAGGGCTAACAAAACTTATATCCTGGTTGGAGTCTGTCATAGACCACCCAACCAGGATGAAGAGGTTGATAAAATATTCTTTAAGCAGCTAGAGGCTGTCTCAAGATCATCAGATTTGTCCTTGTGGGTGACTTTAACCTGCCAGACATCTGCTGGGAACTTAACTCATCAGAGAGGAAGGTTTTTAGAGTGTATGGTGGACAGCTTCCTGATGCAGCTGTTAAGTGAGCCTACCAGGGGTCAGGCTCTGCTTGACCTGCTGTTCTCAAGTAGAGAAGGGCTGGTGGGAGATGTGGTGGTAGGAGGCTGTGCAGGGTGCAGCAACCATGAGATAGTGGAGTTTTCAATATGCAGGGAAATAAGGAGGAGCAATCACAGAACCCTTACTTTGGTCTTCTGGAGGGCAGACTTCAGCTTATTTATGCAACTAATTCAGAGAGTACCCTGGGTAGCAGCGCTTAAGAACAAAGGGGTCCAGAATGGTTGGACCTGCTTCAAACAGGAGCTGTTGAAGGCACAGGAACAAGCTGCGCCCACATGCCAAAAGATGAGCCGGGGGTGAAGGATACTGGCCTGGATGGGCAAGCAGCTCTTGAAGGAATTAAGGGGGGAAAAAAGAGGATGTATCACCTTAGGAAAGGGTGGGAGACAACTCATGATACTTTTAAGGATGTTGCTAGGTCATGTAGGAGACAAATTAGAGAGGCAAAAGCCCAGTTAGAACTGAAACTGGCCACTTCTGTGAAAGACAATGAAAAGCATTTTTATAAATATATTAATGCTAAAAAGAGGGGCACAAAGCACCTCCACTCTTTTTGCACCTGGAGGGGAACATTGTAACTAAAGATGAAGAAAAGGCTGAGGTACTAAATACCTTCTTTGCCTGCATTTTCAACACTAAGGCAGGAGGACTTCAGGATAACTGGCCTCCTGAACTGGTAGATGGGCTCAAGGAGCAGTATAATCCCCCTGAAATCCATGAGGAAGCAGTTAGGGACTTGCTGAGCCACCTGAATACTCCCAAGTCCATGGGAGTGGATGGGATCCATCCTAGGGTGCTGAGAGAACTGGCCAAACCACTCTGTTATTTACCACCAGTCCTGGCTCACTGGAGAGGTCCCAGACGACTGGAAACTGGCCAATGTGATGCCCATCCACAAGAAGGGCTGGATGGATAAATCTGCAAACTGCAGGCCTGTAGCCTGACCTCAGTGCCAAGCAAGATTATAAAGCAGATCATCTTGGGGGCAATCACAGCACACCTACAGGACAGCCAAGGGATCAGGCCCAGCTAACATGGATTTAGGAAAGCCAGGTCCTGTCTGACCAACCTGCTCTCCTTCTATGATCAGGTGACCTGCCTGGTGGATGTGGGGAGGCCTGTGGATGTGGTCTGCTTGGACTTCGGCAAGGCCTTTGATACCATCCCCCACAGCAAACTCCTCACCAAGCTGTCAGCCTGTGGCTCAGACAGCAGCACTCTGCAATGGGTTAGGAACTGGCTGGAGGGCTGAGCCCGGAGAGTGGTGGTGAATGGTGCAACATCCAGCTGGCAGCCAGGCACCAGTGGTGTCCCCCAGGGATCAGTGCCGGGCCCCATCCTATTCAATATCTTTATTGATGAGCTGGATGAGGGGATTGAGTCCATCATCAGTAAGTTTGCAGATGACACCAAGTTGGGAGCAGGTGTTGATCTGTTAGAGGGTGGGAGGGCTCTGCAGAGGGACCTTGACAGGCTGGACAGATGGGCAGAGTCCAACAGGATGGTGTTCAACAAGTCGAAGTGCTGTGTGCTGCACTGTGGCCACAACAACCCCATGCAGCACTACAGGTTGGGATCGGAGTGGCTGGACAGCAGCCAGGCAGAAAGGGACCTGGAGGTACTGGTTGATAGCCAGCTGAACATGAGCCAGCAGTGTGCCCAGGTGGCCAAGAAGGCCAATGGCATCCTGGCCTGCATCAGGAATCATGTGGCCAGCAGGAGCAGGGAAGTCATTGTCCCCCTGTACTCAGCACTGGTCAGGCCACACCTTGAGTACTGTGTCCGCTTCTGGGCCCCTCAGTTTAAGAAGGACATTGAGACACTTGAACATGTCCAGAGAGGGGCAACGAGGCTGGTGAGAGGCCTTGAGCACAACCCTACAAGGAGAGGCTGAGGGAGCTGGGATTGTTTAGCCTGGAGAAGAGGAGGCTCAGGGGAGACCTTATTGTTCTCTGCAACTACCTGAAGGGAGGTTGTAGCCAGGTGGGTGTTGGTCTCTTCTCCCGGACAACTAGCACCAGAATAAGAGGACACAGTCTCAAGCTACACCAGGGGAAGTTTAGGCTCAAGGTGAGGCAAATATTCTTCACAGAAAGAGTTATTGGCTATTGGAATGTGCTGCCCAGGGAGGTGGTGGGGTCACCGTCCCTGGAGGTGTTCAAAAAAAGGATTGTATGTGGCATGTGGAGCCGTGGTTTAGTTAGTCATGAGGTGTTGGGTAATAGGTTGGACTTGATGATCTCTGAGGTCTTTTCCAACCTTATTGATTCTATGCTTCCATTAAATACTTAGAGACATTTGAAGACTGTTTTTTTTCTTCCTAGACCTTAATTGTAGCTATAACATGAAAATTATGTATACTGCTAAGGAGGAACTGAACACGAAGGCAGGAATAACAGTAATACAAATAGATATTTGCACATTCTGCTTCAAAACGGTTTAGAAAAATAGGAATATTGGCAACTACTGTCTTTAGCATCTTAGTTGATACTTTTCTCTGACACAGTAAAACAAAGCTCTGCTCTCAAACTTGGAGAGCCAAAGAGCAGATCAAAATACAGACTTGATTCACATCAGAAATCTGCATCTTGTGTTTATATGCAAGTATGAAATACTCGCACGTGTTTCAAATCTTCCTATGTGACTTACCAATACAAAAGTCTGGCTTTCTAAAGCAGATCATTTTCTTGAAATTTTCCACTTTGTGTAAGCCTAACCATAAATGCTATCACAGAATTGCATATTCTTGTTAGAGGACGAAGAGCTATAGCAGAGTTTTACAGACTTCTCATGAAGAACCCCTTACAGTCTTCACTTATTCTGTGATTTGTGCATGCTTCTAACTTCAACGGGATTTATTTTCTTGGTTTAATTTCTGAAGAAAATGAGATATAAATAAAGGTCCAGCTAAGGTAACTTCAGTCTTGCACTATTTTATGTCACTTTAGATAGTTTCAGAATACACATTAAATGTCTCCTTTGATAAGAGCTTTTTCGCTGTTCAAGGCAGAAGGTTTTCAGCTATCTGCTGTTATTTTGCTGGGTTGAACATTCTCTGCTTGCAAAAGAAAATTAATTTCTACCTATATTCATGCATTTAAAAGCTATTTTTACTTCTTCCCCCCCCCCTTGTGTAATTCTTTGATATAGTTTCTGGGTTGATTTCAGTCATCTTCTCCCACACCATTTTTTCCTTTTTCTTCCCTGATTGTTTCCCAGACCCACATTTATCTAATAAATTCTGAACATTATCTGCATAAAACTCAAATGCAAGCTGAATTTCTTTTGCAGCTACATTAAGAATATGTTCATATATATCATTAACATAACAGTAAATAATTTCAGAAACTGTGTGAACTAAACAACAGTCTCTGCTTCGGAACAAAACCATGTGTGCCCAAGAGCTGCTTCTGAAAAGAGCAGAGTAGACCAGAGGAGTGACAAATGTGTTCCACTTCTCAGAAATTGAGTTCCTTCTCAGGAACTGATTCTTCTGCTGAGTTTGAAATTTTCCTTTATTTGAGGTTCTGTGGCTCCACTTCCATATTTCATTCTCATGCAGGTATCATCACTGGGCCTATTTTCCTTATGGCATAGGGTAATAAAAAGAAGCTGAAGGAGGGATTAGCTCTCTGTTAATAGTTTGATAGATTACATCAGTTAATATGTTAGCTCTAGTTGTATGTGCAGTGACCAACCTCTGAACTCTTTCTTCCCAGAGCAAATGAAATTTTATTTTTCTCTCAAAGTTGCTATCCAGGATGAGTGATCAAACACATTATGTTAAAATGCGGGTGATATAACATCCTGGGTTAACACTGCCTGCTCCCACAAACCTAGGTATCTTCCCACATACACAGGACAGAAACTTAACACAAAACAAACCCTTCTGGGTTGAGATCAAGAGCTGAGAGTTTTACTGGAAAGGATCCAATACACAATGACCTCGACCTATTTGCAGAAAAGGGCAGCAAAACGCAGAAAGCAGCAGCAAGCTATTCCAGTCCTGCCTTGGCCATCCTTGTGGGAAAGCCCAAGCTGGCAAACCCAGGAACAGGCCAAACCCAGCAACCAGAATAGGAAACCTCTCGTGTGCAATCTGAACTGCAAGCCTCAGGCTACTTTGCTCCAGATAGCGCTTTCATTGTGAGGCTGGCATGTTGGCATCATGGGATTGAGTAGCAGCAGCAGATTCAACTCAACCCATGACACATGTCTTTGAAGAGAGTTCTATTTCACAACTGATTCACTTATTAGTAGGCATGAGAAATACACACAGATATTTTTTCAATATCTCTTGCAAAATACATGACCACACACGGATAATACATTCAGTTAGAAACAAAGAATCCAATTTACGTGGTCAAGCTAGAGAGAAATGTATGGATGTGTTGTGGAGTTAGAGTAAACATGCTCACTTAGATGTGTTACTGCTTTGCTCTATAAAAAATGTGGAGGGTCACTTGAGAAGGAGGGCTGTTGAAACTACCAGGTCAGAGCTTTTTTATATATGCTAAAATACCTTTTTGAGCCTTGCTTTCTCCTTCACGTCGCATGGGTTAGCTTGCTAAGTGAAGACAAGCTTACCCTTGTACCCTTGCTCTCTTCTTCTGCTGTCTTATATATGGTGGAGGAAATAACAGCTTGGCATAAGGTATCTGTACAAACTGCAGGATGATTTCTTAAGGTATCAGGCATAGTTCATTAATTCTAATTATGCAGATCAAATTCCTACTGAATTCATGGACTGCTTTGGGTTTTTGAAGCTTAGGTGAGAAGGATGTTTCAACCTGTGTTTAATATCTTTATCATTTAAACTTTATAACTAATGACCCTCAACAACACTTGCAGAGGGTCTGGATACCTATTGGCGTGGACTTAGACCTGTAGTCTAAGTACAGACATGATGTATACTGTGTAAGGGTTGACAACACAGAGTCTTTTGAAGAAGGTAGTATTGTGGTAGTGGTAGCTTTGTTGTGAGAAAATACTACTAATTCTGTCAAAACTACTTTTTCTTTTTTTCCCCTCCAACCTGTTTTAAGGTTTATCTAGGAGGTATATGCTGTGTATGTTTGTTCTTTTGTGGAATGGAGGATTTTGGTATTATGAGAAAACACCTGTTGATGATGTAGCACTGTAGGACAGCAGGCAACCACAGGACAGTGTGTCTAATGGTATTAAATTTTCTACTCTTTCACACTTATATAAAGTCATCATTAGATGTGCATGATGAGAAACTGCACTGTAGGACAGCTCTCATGAAAATTCAGGTATCTGGCAGGTGATTCACAGATAGCTGTAAGCATAAGTGATTTGAAAACAGCAGGCAGACTTCCCTTATAGCAATTTGCCAAACAAATTTGTTGAGAATAAATTCCTCTTAGAGTTGTGTAAAGATGCTGAGAATTTAGCAAGGAGTTTTTCCTAATGCTGTTTTAAATCATGATTAATAAGACTTCAATTTTAAAAGAGCATATAAAATTTCTTACACAATCTAGGCAAGGCACTCATTAGTAAATGAAAGTGAGAAGAAATACGCATGTATCTGTTCTCCTAATTCTGTCATTCTCACCTTAGATAGACCCCAAGTTAATATAATTCCAATGCAAATGATTTTAGCTTTGTTTGGGGGGAGGAAGAAAAGAAAAAAATCACAAAACAAAAATGACAACAACAAAACAAGCATGCAAAAGAAAACTAAAACTTGGCTTGGAAGCAGATTAAGTATTTATTTGTTCTGAGGGGAAAAAGGCCTATAGGTCTGAACAAATACTTGTCAGTGACTGATGCAACCTCAGTTCAGTCCTCCCAAGTGCATTTCTCCTTGTGATACTGCAGAGAGACCAACATCTGACTGGTGTTCTTTATTTTCTTGCAAAATGAACTGTCTGGTTTGTGGTGCTAATGCAGATCTGTCTTTGAGCCAACACTTAAGTGCCTTTAAATGCTAAAGGGTCGAAACAACACCTTCCGCATAGCAAGATCTAGCTAAGTTTTGTTGCAAATGGAAAAATATCTGCCTGCCTGATGAAAATCACAAGTAACTAGCCCAAAGCAAATGGAAATTACTGAACAAAGTGCTAAAGGAATACGATTATAATAAATATGACAACAGAATCTTATGTTAAATGAAAGTATCAGCTGATTGTTAATGCTTCTTTATAATGAAAATACCAACATGAATCAAAGCATTTAACCAAATAATTCAGTTAATGGATTAGTTATTTCTGTCACTGATGTCAAACATATGAACAGATTAGATTTGTATCTAATATATTGTGACGTGTTTGTTGGGAATAAAAAAAAAAAAACACCAGTCCTTACTGCCTTCGAGCTTTTAAATGTGATGCAAGTACAGCAACATGTATGTTTTAATGACTTCCACAGCAGTAAAGGTGTCAAAACTCACAAACCTAGCAACAACAAAACACGTCTCCACAATGATGACAGAGCTCAGTCTTCTGCTCCAGATGAGGTTTTTGAGATCTGTCTCAAAGAACATGAAGTTTGAATGACAAATCAAAGAAAGTAATGTTTAAAACAAAAGAGGAAATCACAGGTAAGCAGATAGGCTAGAGAGTAAAGCCACTTCTGATTGAAACAAAAAACATATGATTGAAGAGGGCAGATAAAAGAAGATTACAACAGAAGAGGGGAGTGGGTCAAATTCAGTGAGTTACATGAGACCTTGAGGAAAGAGATCAGAGAGTACATTAAAAAGTATAGTGTCAGCATCATAGGGGGTACTCTCAAATGAGAGACCTACAAGAGTATAAGAAGCTTTTGATGTGGAGGTACCAGCAGATGTTCCTCGTGAAAGACAATGATTGCACAGTATGCAAAGAGAGTTTGAAAGGGAGCCCCACAGAGTGCAGAAGGATGCCACCAGAGATTTTGCATACATCACTGAAAATACTTGGTGGAAGCAGCATAGACTTCTTTCCATCAGAAACAGAAGTATGAAGCAGCTTCTTCTTCCTTCTCTCCTCCATGTTTCTTCATGTGCCCATATGGGCTATTGAAAGAAACAGTTAAGTCAGCCTGTACCCCAAATGCTGGAAAACATATATCAAAATTTGTTAGACATTGTAAGATAAGTCACCTAGGAAAAATTTCAGTTGGAAGAGACCTCAACATCATCAGGTCCAACTATTGACCTAACACCACCATAGCCATTAAACCACATCCCGAAGTGCCACATCCACATGTTTTCTGAACACCTCCAGGGATGGTGATTCCACCACCTCCCCGGGCAGCCTGATTATGCTTTTCTGTAAATAAAACTTTCCTCATATCCAGCCCAGCACAATTTGAGACCATTTCTTACTTGTCCTATTGCTTGATACTAGGGAGAAGAGACAGCCACTCCCCTTACTACAGCTTCCTTTCATGGAGCTGTGGAGAACAGTAAGGTCTCCCCTTTTCCTCCTCCTGTCCAGACTATACAACCCCAGTTCCCTCAGCTCCTCCCCACCAGACTTGTCCTTCAGACCCTTCACCAGTTTTGTTGCCCTTCTCTGGACATGCTCCAGCACCTCAATGCCCTTCTTGTAGTGAGTGACTCAGAACTCAACCCAGTATTGAAGACACAGCCTCACCAGTTCCCGGTATCACTGCCTTATTCCTGATGGTCACACTATTACTGGTACAGACAAGGATGCTGTTAGTCTTATTGTCCACCTGAGCTGCCTGCTCATACTCAGCGTGCTATTGATCAACACTCTCAGATCCTTTCCAGCCACTCTTTCCCAAGCCTGGATCATTGGCATAGGGTTGTCATGACTTGCTACAGCCAGCCAAGTGCTCCATGTTCTACAGCATGGTTACTGAGCTTGAAAAATAAAGTCTTTCAAAGGTGACTACAATCTGGCACTTGGGTATCAAGATACCACTTACAATATAGGATTTTTTTTTAGTGACTTTTTCAAACCTTCTTGATGAGAGTAGCAGACTAGACAAACTATGAAAATAGCTCTGCTAATGGGAAATAAATTTTGATTGTTGCGATATTCCAGCTTTTCTTAACATATTTTTTCTTTTTGTCACTGCCACCAATCAATTTTACAATTATTATTAGTTTCTGGAGATGATGCTTGCCTTTCTTTTGGTGCAAATGTCTTTTTGCATGTCTTCAACTTTTTAATGGGTATTTATGTGAGTTCATGTGTGAGAAAGGAAGAGGCTTCGTTTGTATTTACTATTAATGTTAATTAGAAATTGAATGTTGTACACTATAGAATCACCATTTATAGGAAACAACATCAAACATAAGGAACTTAATGTGAAAAGGGTTATGAAATAGCTTTCAGTCAAGGGAAGAGTACTTCAGCTTCTCATGGGGAAGATGCTTTTCATCTTGTCTAGGAGGTGACACCTGGCTGACATCTATGGATTGTGATTTAATTCTGTCTTCACTTGCTCTAAAACAAGCTGATCAAGAAAAGTGTTTTTCAGTACTTGCTGTAGTACTGTTGTGCCCAGTGCACTTAGGTAAGCAATCACGTAGTCACAAGTTGGCAGAGGGCAATTCTCTTATTTCACTATGGATCATTAAATCACTCTCAGCACTGAGTGCCTTCCAGTAATAGGCCTGGTGGCCTGACTGATGTGCACCACATGTGGCTCATGCTTCCTTTTCTGTTTTCCCAAGGTGAGAGTAGCATTAAGATGGTCTCGTAGAAGTGATAACAATGACACAAGAATACCGAACGTTGAGAAGTTTATTCTCTGAACACTGTAGCTAACAACAGACACACAATTCAAGAAGAGTACTTAGACATTTCTGGTTAATTATGCTGGCTAGAACCATTTTTTAAAAGCTGTTTTTCTCATAATTCAGCTTAAAAACCCTGTAGCTCTGAGCTAATAAATGTGGAGCTCCTGTTGTCATGAAAAATAATTTTTTTTTGTACACAGTCAGCTTAAGTGACGGTAGAGTTTCCCCTTCTATCACTGCTCCTCCAGTCAGTGTTACCTGTACTGTCAATACAGAATTTGTCGTCACATTGATTTATGTGTTTAAGAAAATTCATTCTGAAGTTATAAATATATCTTATGTACACAAGAGGGAGGTTGCAATTAAATTACTGAAACTTTATGCACAGGCTTGATAATGCCATTATGCAGTATAAAATGTCTGGAAGTATAGGAGTCTCTGTACAGTTCAGTATAGGTTTATAACTCAGTACGGGAATGGCTACTTGGTGTTTTTCTAGTTGGTCTTCACGTGAGATTTATTTACTGCTTTCAAGCAGATTTGAAGTTTGATGCTGCAACAGTGGGGTTTTCTGTAGGATATTTTTCAGCACTTTGAAATAATTGTAGCAAAAGAAAAATAGTTGTGTATGCAAAGGAATCTCTGAGCATCGGGAGATTTGGTCAGAATTTGTTCTTTGCTTAGTTCGCTCGGAAATTATTTGCTTAGTTCTACCTAAGCTGGGCATACTTTCTCAGGCTTACTTATATTATCTACTTGGAAAAGAATCAACTTTCTGCCCTTTTTTTCCTTGAATGTTTCAGACAGTTCAGCTAAATTGTTTGTACTCATTTAAATTTCATGTGTCAGGTCGCATGTCATAAAATGTAATAAAATTTAACATAAGTGACAGAAAACACCACATGGTGCTTAAAATTTAAAGCATAATAGATTCATTTTACTATCTGATGCTTACAATAACTTTTGATACTGTAGTAATTTGTAAATGAAGATGTGAAGCAGGGATGTGAAATATTAATTAGTCACGTGGGTTTACTCCATTCTTTGCCCACAATTAGTCTCTTACATGTATAAGAAGCTGGTATAGCATCTTAGAATCGCTGCAAGTTACTGGCTTTTTAGTTAATATTCATCTGCAACGTTACAAAAAACAAATAATAGATACATTGAATTACAGTTTTGCATTCCAACAATCTTGATTTCTCTCTTGCAAGATCTGTTATGAAACAGCATCTTGTGACTCGTAAAGGTGAAGTTTGCGCAAAACCCAGTAATGGGAGTACTACTGGGTGTGCAATTGTGGTGGACGTGTAGGTATCATAGGACAGTGGTCTCTTCCTCAGAATGCGGTACACAGTATCTGTACAAATGAATTACAGTGTACGCTATGATCTTGCTGCTACTGTGGGTGTATTGGTATAGAAGGAAGAAGGGTCACCAGGGGTGTGAATGTTTCACACTAGTTTAGCTGGCTTATACACACTGAAGGAGCAAGTGTGAGAAGGACAACGAAGAGGAGACCTAAGATTACTCTTACGAAAACTACCAATGCAGGTTATTAGCAAGGTTGTGTTTATTTTGTCATCACATGTGATGTGTTGGCAGGCCAAGTATGCGCTAGAGGCCTAGATGATGATCATATCCTAGACACCCATATGCTGATGGATACGTATTTAGGTTTTTCTTATGTGCTTCATTTACTTTGTTTACCCTTTTAATGTCACTTCTCCATAGCTAAGACAAAGTAACTGCTCATCATATCTCTTAATTCAGAAAAGAGATGGGATTTTCTTGTGTGGGACTGAATGTAAAGAAACGAAGTAGTTTGAGATTTAAAAAAAAAGGGACAGAAATGAAATATTTTTATTAAAAGAAAATACAATCAACAGTCATTTAAAAGACTGCAAAACTCTCAAACCTTTCCAAAATACAAAAAAAATAAAAGAAATCAAAGCATTATGATAATCAGATTCTTAAGTTTTCCTTACAATACAATACAATACACCAGGTTGGAAGAGACCTTCAAGATCATCGCGTCCAACCCATCAACCAATCCAACCCACCCAACAACTAGACCATACAGCCAAGCACCCCATCAAGTCTTCTCCTGAACACCTCCAGTGAAGGTGACTCCACCACCTCCACGGGCAGCCGATTCCAATGGGCAATCACTCTCTTCCTAACATCCAGCCTAAACCTGCCCTGGTGCAGCCTGAGACTGTGTCCTCTTGTTCTGGTGCTGGCTGCCTGGGAGAAGAGGCCAACCTCTGCCTGGCTACAACCTCCCTTCAGGTAGTTGTAGAGAGCAATAAGGTCACCCCTCAGTCTCCTCTTCTCCAGGCTAAGCAACCCCAGCTCCCTCAGCCTTTCCTTTCCTCTTCCACTGTGCCTTTTTTCTTTCAGATAGTGATGGACTTGCAGTGGTTGCTAGTCAAAAGATTTCAGAGTGCTTCTTCAACCCCAGTTCCTGTTCTGCAGTTATTTATTCTCTGCTCTGATAGTGTGGCCCTAAACTACCTTTCACAACTGTAGAATGGTAGTTGTGCATTTCTAAGACATGGATAATATAAGAATTTGCAACCTCAAAAATTAATATACTTAGTGAATGAATTTAATGATCATCCTTCACAGTAGTCACAATTACAGTCAAATTTGCCAGTGGGGTGTATTTCTTGAAATCTGTCAGTTTTCCTACCAATATTACTAATCTAGGCCAACTGTCTTTATTGTTTGCTGGTAAACAGCCTTTTCTAACTTCACAGTTGACCAACTTTAAGCATAAAAGCTAAGCAAATGTATTTTGAAAAATAATTTTTTGAGGAGAAAAAGAAAAAAATAATCATTCTATTCCGTTAATTTTATGGAGGGTATTGGTCTTTTCTGATCTTTTGAGATTAATTTAAGTGAGGTTATGGGCAGAGTATAGTACTTTTTTTTTTCATCATGTAAAGAAATTTTCCATGTGTTTGGTAAGGATATTGTGTTCAAATGCCCAGGGATAAATTATTCACCAGTCAGAAGTGAATTTCCTCTTATGTTGGGTTGATAGAAGCTGCTGTTGGGAAGTCTTGCAGAAGCTTTTTCCAGGGATAATTGCACCACACTTCACAATTAAGGAGCTGGTAGGCTACCTGATTTTCTTGATTTCTGTAACTGTCTTCTAGCACCGTGCTGCATTTGTGAGACTTCTGTAGCTCACAGTCAGAGGCTTTCGGTTTACTGTTCCAGCATACCTGGGGCTGCTCTACAGTAAGTGTAGGCAGGGAGGGGGAAACAGAAATTGTTTGAGAACAGCAGGAAAAGCACTAAGGGCATTTTGAGCAAGCACCAAACAGCAGGTTTGCCAGTGGTAATAGGACACGGTCAGTCTCATGTTCCTAATTATGTTTATATTTTGAGAAAGTGCAAGAAAATAATAACAAAGCATGATCAAATTACACATGGGCAGATGTGAAAGTAGCAAACCCCTGCAGAATAATGTCCAACAGAGCCTAAATCTGATCTGAGAAATCAATCCTTTTCACCTCAAAGCCCTCGGAATTTACACTCCCAAGGTTTTGCTGATAATTTTTTTTTTTTCTTATAAGCCCTGAACTTGCATTTTCAAATGTGCTTGAAAGACTTCTATTTTACAATAATTATTTCAATATCAGATTATCTTTCTGCCTATTTTGATTGTCAGTGCTCAGTTGAGTTTTATGTTCCATTTCACCTTAAAATATGTTTGGAAACCATTGGAGCAACCTGTGTCAAGGAGGAAGCTATCTACTAGTTTGCAAGGGAAATGTACTTACTGTTGGTAGGATAGCATGTATGTTTACTGTGGTATCAGGATGTGTGGTCCAGTCGGCAAATAAGTTAGAAGCCAGTCTTAGGAATCTTTCTGCAGTTGTTTTAAACACAGGCTACAAAAAGGGGCAAGAATGTTCAAGTGCTGTTAGCACGACTAGCTGTTTTCCCAGCTATCCTCAGAACAGCTTTAATACCAGCAGATGCTTTAAGTCTGAGCTGGCACACAGCTATCAGTGCAGGGTCCCCATGGCTTCCACAGCAAACACATGGAATGCAGCATCAATGGAAGTCTTTAATAATCCTTGCTCTCTAAAGCTGCCATTTATAGGCACTGGATTTTGAAGTTTTTCAAACTGAGAAGTTTCCAGAAGGCTATTTAAACCTAGTCAATTTCTGAGAAAGGATTTTTTTGTTGTTGTTGTTAGAGGGGTTTATGAAAGTTGTTAATCTTGATAACATGTCGTTCACTTTGATTAAATGATGTTAGAACCTACATTAGTATGTCTTTCCCAATATTTATGCTCAAGGAGCAGACTTCAATTTATTTTGTGACTCAGTCCAAATAGTTTCGGTATACAAAGCATAGAAATTATTTGATTTGCAACAGAGTAATCACTGAATACTAGCTTTGAAAAAATGAATTGCACTATAGCAATGAGCGTTGAAAAGCTGTGAAAATAATGCATTTTTTTTTCTTTGAATGCTTTTCTAAGGTTTTACAGTTGTTATGTCCTGTATTCAAATCCCTGTTCAAGTTTTCTGAGTGAAAGTCTGCACAAAGCCACAAGATCTCTTCTCCAAGTAGTTCCTAAAAGTGTTATTTTGTTACCAGTATCTTTGGGAGATCCTGTATCATTCTGTAGGCAGTCACTAAAATGTACTGTTCCTATCCTGACCCACAGGTAGTCACTTGATAACTTTATAGCATTTTTAATAAGAAAAGGAAACTTATTAACAGTGTTTGTAACTGAATGATAAGCACAAATACGTGATTTCTTACAGAGGTGTTGGCCAAGATATTTGGCTATTCAATCCTCTAAAGCATGTAGACTGAAGTTTCAAAGCTCCTAGAGTAGTTTCCTAGTACGAGGAGTGAACAATTGGTGGTAAATTTTAGTCCGTGTAATTTTGGTTTTTGGAGGGGCCTATGAGGCAGGGTCAGCCAGAAGGTTATATATCTATTTATCTCATGAATTATTGGATCACATCACATATTGCAAGACTTGAAGTATATTCCGTTTTTAATATTGATTTATGGAAGAGGGCATAATAATTTTTAATTAGGTCCTAAACTATTTTCTCAGTAAATCTGAAGTACAGAAATCACAGTGAGAAAATAGTGCCACGATTGTTGTGTCAATCTCTTCCCCCCAAAAAAAAATGTAAAACCATCAAATCCCACTTCCCAATCTGTTCTGTTTCCCTAGAAGAAACATGGATGAGTCCATTTTCAAAGTAAATGAAAGGAAGCAATATTAAGTTACAAGAGGTTGTGTAGGAAGTCTGATGCCAAGCTGGGGACAAGACTTTGAAGTCTGAGATACATAACACATATATAATCCAGCAGGCTACATTGCCTTGTGCTAAGTGCCTAAAATATCTTTATTTAGCTAGACCAAGTGTAAAATCCAGCTAATAAAGCTTAACCACCCTTCTAAAGTGCTTTGAGGTCTACATATGAAAAAGCACTATGTGAATGCAAAGAAAGCCAGCTTTTTTCCTTCCCTTGAAGGGTAAGTAGGGAGGAAGATCTGAGCAATATATTTGGGAAATGCTGTGACCCAGGGAGTAGTTATTGACTATGAAGCTGGAAGATGTGGGTTTTCATCTCAAGTCTGAGGTTTCTGAATGTTTTGTGCTGGGAGGAGAGCTGTCCTGACTGCATATGTGGATAGTTTAAGTGATGAAGCTCTGTGGGTTTTTCAGTTCTCAATGAAGAGAATAGCAGCTCTACAGCTATGATTATGAGTTTGACCAGTGTTATTCATTCCTTCTGGACTCTAATATCCTCGATTATAGATTTATGAAGTTTTCCCTTCATTTCATACAGAAGAGAAATTGAAATTAAGCCAACTTTTAAAGGTGGAAGCTCCACTTTATCAGAAAGCATTTTAAAAAAATTAATGTTGCTGCCTACAAGTAAGGGCATTTCTTCACCTGTCACCTCGTGAACATCTGAGCACTTTAGACGAGGAAATGAACAATTAGCACCTCCAGAAACTGGACATGAGGTACACAATGAGTTATTCTTTTTACTAACAATTATTACATATTCATCATACATAGGAAAGTTACCTGGAAGAATGCTCTTGCTTTTAGTTCAGGTGTAATGTAACAATTTCTGCTAAATGGGATGTTATTCCAAATAAAAAGATTTTAAAAATCATCTCCAAAACAGATACTGAAGATCTAGATAATCTTCAGGTAAGCTCTTACCTCAATTCTGACAATATATTTATTTCACATTAATGAAAAGGTTTCATTTCTGCTCCATGTCAATCAGAACACCACCTTCAGCTCTCAGCATCTTGCTTAAAGCAAGCAGTGAATAGTAGAATAAGAGTCTAAAAAGAAGTTATGTCATTCATTTCTTTTTACAAATGTGTAAGCAAATTATGTACTAGACCACTGGGAATAAAGGATAAATGGTTGGTGAACTTTCAAGAATTTAAGATGTGCCATTTGACACAGGAATTTTCTGGGCTTTTTTTTCTTTTCTTTTTTTCAATTTGTAAATGTTAGTCATAGAATTTTATTTTGTCTCCTTACTTCTACCTCTGTTGGGCTTGCTCTCTACAACTACCTGAAGGGAGGTTGTAGCCAGGAGGGGTTGGTCTCTGGCAGCCAGTACCAGAACTAGAGGACACGGTCTTGGGCTGCACCAGGGCAGGTTCAGGCTGGATGTTAGGAAGAAGTTCTATACAGAGAGAGTGATTGCCCATTGGAATGGGCTGCCCGTGGAGGTGGTGGAGTCACCTTCATTGGAGGTGTTCAGGAGGAGACTTGATGGGGTGCTTGGTGCCATGGTTTAGTTGTTTAGGTGGGTTGGATTGGTTGATGGGTTGGACGCGATGATCTTGAAGGTCTCTTTCAACCTGGTGTATTGTATTGTATTGTAAAGTAAGGGCTTGTATGGAAATTTCAGCAACTAAAAGCTCCAGAGAGTAACATTTTTTTGCCTACTTTGCAATAGAGAGGCATATTATGAACTGTGTTATCTGCTTATGCAGATACTCTGATCTAATTGAAAAACTTGATCTACTTCTAAGTTAAATATCAGCAAAGTAGTAATTATGCCAGTGAATTCAGTAAAATTTCTGTAACCAGAGTGAAGCACTATAACCTTTTAAAGCTGTGCTAAACTTTCAGTAACATGTGACATTCAGAATCATTTTGAAAGAAGCATCACTTGTCTTTCACTGGATAAGAGAGATTTAGGACAAAGACGTTGCACTATATATTTAGGTAACTGTCTGGGAAATGTAAAGTTATGTTTCCAGCTAGAGTGGCTTTAGCATATATGGAGAGTTACTTGGTGAAGAGTAGTGCTCATGAAATAATGAGGAAAATTATTCCCCAGATGGCAGCATTATTGATTTCATGCATTATCCAGAAAGGGGACATTTAGACACAGCTGTCTAAATGGTTCTGTTATGAAATGGAGTCCCCTCCACTGAACAGCTTTATTCCTTGCATTTACCTTAGTTTCCATTTTTCAGGGTTTTGTTATTCAGTGCCTCATACCACTAGCAAACTCTTCGTAGTGTTCAGCAGGCAACTTCCAGTCCTTGAATAAATAAATAAAAAAGCAAGATTTTCTCCCCTTGTGCGCCAGTGTCCATTAAAACTCTGTTTATTCCTGGGGATTTTGAGTTCATGTTCCCAGTGCATCTTCTGACCCAACAAAATCCTCACTGAAAATCTTTTGTTCTTAATGCTTCTGTTATCATAGAATTGTCATGGCTTGACCGTATCTTCTTTGTTGCTCATATTTTTCCATTAGTCCTTTTAATAACATGCCTAAGGAAGTGTCTCTTGGGTTCTTAACAAAATATAAAGCAGGTGCATGATACTTGCTTTGAAGGATCAGTGCGAGAACAGTACACTGTCTTAGAGAAAATTAAAATCAATAAATGAAAACCTGATGGGTTAAATAACCCAGGGACTGTGGTCCCTTAAGGATGGGGTTTATATGACAGCACTGTAGTCTTTGTATCTGAGAATTGATCCAGGACTTGGTATATTTCATCCTGACACCCAAGTGGCAGGAATCTCTCCCTTTTAAGATGTTTCACTGGCTTAGAATGGATTGCTTTTCTGCCTGCCACCCCCACTTCTGAAGAATCTGATATTCATATGACTTGTTGCAGTGTAAACTGAGCTCTGTAACTTAAAGTTGATGCATCTTTAAACAAGCCTGTCATTTGAGAATTATCCTGTGCATGCAGGTGGTACTGCAAAGAAACTGAATGCTGAGCATGATTGAATAGACAGTATCTGCTACTTACTATGTTTCCTTAATCCTTCCACTCTAATTATGAAATTTAACCCTATTTTAGTCATCCTTCCCAGTTTTAGACACATATGCAGTCTCTACTATATCAATTAACATTTCATCAGTATTAAATGGTATTTGGTCTTTTATCTTAAAAAAGATAAAGCTTTATAGAATTGCAAACAATCTTGGAAACTATTATTATAATTGTTGCTGAAAATGTGTCACCATTTGCCACTTTTTTTTAAGAGTGAAAAAACATGGAAATAATTGTTCTGCTATGTGGAACAGCAGCAGGAGAAAATGTAGAAGGGTGTTTTTTGATAGCTTTGGAAGGCTATGGGGAAGATTTGCCTTTGATCAAATTAGAGAAGGCTATGTTTAGTCTTTGACTCAGAAAAGAATGTCAACATCTTGTGACTGAGGAGAAGAAATTAGGCAGAATTTGGTTAGATGTGTTAAAATATGGTTTTGTTATTTTAGCCTATTTTATGCCTTAATTACATGCATGCCAGTAGAAACTAACCAATTAAGATGTGACACATGCCTTCTAATAGACTATATAATCTTGCTGTATAATGTAATAACCATCTTTGCCTGCTTACACCTTGTCCTGGAAGTTGTGCTCAGGGTGAACTGAACATCTATACAACAACAAGAAAAAGATTGTATTTTATGGATATTTTGTTCTATCTATTGCTTTATGTCACTGAATAAGAGGATTGTGGTTACCACTGCCCTCTTTAAAGATAAACCCTTTCACAACCATTTTGCTGTAATGTGGTATTGTCAGGAAATGCAATATGCTTTACCTTCTCTAATTAGAATCATTGGACCTTGACATACTTGTCACAGCTATATTTTGAGTGAAGGTGAAATCTTTGAGAAGACTGATCATGAAAATTAGACCATAGCCTCTATGAATAAAAGCATTATCAGAGGACACATCCATATGCAAGATTTTTCTGCTTGAATAATTTTTTTTTCTTCTTCTAATATGCAAGGAGAACAATGGGGAGTGGGGAGGGAAAGTGAGACGGAATTGATGGCATTTGAACAGTCTGACATTACAATTCAGTAACTAAAAGATAGATAGCTGCTCATGTTTCTTGTGCTGGAAGAGTTAATAAAGATCTCAGTCTTAAACTTGTGAACAGGTGGGAGAATTGCAGCCTAAGCCATTGAGCTTAATGAGAATTAGTCATGCATTCTGATTGTTCCGATATTGAATGAGAGACCTGCTAGACAAGTGCTTTTCCTAAGCTCCTGAAGTCTGGAAACAACTCATCAGTAGACATGTATAGAGAGAATTCATAACAGAAAAACAAGACAGTTACATTGCAGTGTAACAAAGCCATAGCTGAGGCATCCACTTCTCTAATATCATTATTGCTGTTACTATTATTTAGGAATACTGGGAGCTGGTTGTTAATATTTCCTTAAAATATGAATAAATGCAAAAGAAAAACAGCTCAACAATGAGTGTGTGGGTCACACTGCATTGTGGGTGAGAAAGTACAGTTGGTGGAGGCTAGTACAGGAAGCATGCATTGCCAACAGTGTATGCTTGCAGCCCAGGACAACAGTGGCATCCTAGGCTGCATCAAAAGCTGCCTAGCCAGCACATCGAGAGAGGTGGTTCTCCCATTCTGCTCTGGTAAGACCTCACCTGACATACTGTGTCCACCTTTGGAGCCCTCAACACAGGACATGAACCTGGTGGAGTGGGTCCAGAGGAGGGCCACAAAGGTGACTGGGAGGCTTGAGCACCTCTGCTACGAGGACGGGCTGAGGGAGCTGGGGCTGTTCAGGCTGGAGAGAAGGCAGCTCTGGGGAGATCTAATAGTGGCCTACTACCTGAAGAGGACTACAAGAAGGCTGCAGAGGGGCTGTTTAAAAAGACCTGCAGTCATAGGATGACGAGCAGTGGTTTGAAATTAGAGAAGATTTAGACTGGATGATAGGAACAAGTTCTTTACCATGACAGTAGTGGAACAGATTGCCCAGGTAAGCAGTTGAAGCCCCATCCCTGGAGATATTCAAGGTCAGGCCTGACAAGGTTCTGTGCAACATGATCTAGTGGAGGATGTCCCTGTTGACTGCTGGAGGTCGAACAAGATGACCTTTGGAGGCCTTTTCTAACCCTAACCATTCTAGGTTTCTATGGAGAGAGGCTCAGTCTTAGCTTTGTGTGCTTCAAAGGTGTCTGCTAGGCTGGCACATGCAGAAAGTAATGAATGTGATAAAATAGAATAGAATAAACCACGTTGGAAGAGACCTTTGAGATCATCATGTCCAACCCATCATCGAACATCATCTAATCAACTAAACCATGGCACCAAGCACCCCATCAAGTCTCTTCCTAAACCCCTTCAGTGATGGTGACTCCACCACCTCCTTGGGCAACCCATCCCAATGGCCAATCTCTCTTTCTATGAAGAACTTCTTCCTAACATCCAGCCTAAACCTCCCCTGGTGCTGCTTTAGGCTGTGTCCTCTTGTTCTGGTGCTGATTGCCTGGGAGAAGAGACTAGCCCCCACCTGTCCATAACCTCACCTCAGGAAGCTGTAGAGAGCAACAAGGTCTCCCTTGAGCCTCCTCCAGGCTAAGCAACCCCAGCTCCCTCAGCCTCTCCTCATAGGGCTTGTGCTCCAAACCCCTCACCAGCTTGGCTGCCCTTCTGTGGACACCTTCCAGCAAGTCAACATCCTTCCTAAAGTTAGGGGCCCAGAACTGGACACAGTACTCAAGGTGTGGTCTAACCAGTGCTGAGCACAGGAGGAGAATGACCTCCCTCCTCCTGTTGGCCACACTGTTCCTGTACAGGCCAGGATGCCATTGGCCTTCTTGGCCACCTGGGCACACTGCTGGATCACGTTCAGCCTACAATCGACCAGTACCCCCAGGTCCCTTTCTGCGTGGCCTCTTTCCAGCCACTCTGACCCCAGCCTGTAGCACTGCATGGGGTTGTGGCCAATGAACTAATGTTGATTTAATAGCACAAACAAATTGTAGAACCTGTGTTATATGGGACATGTAATAAAAATGGCAGATCACTCCCCAGAAAATCTTAGCTAGCCAATTATTTTACATATTGGTATTCCCAGAATACTTCAGATTATGTTCCTGTGATTATTAGCTTGGATAAGTCTCATCAGAGGTTTTCAAAACACTTATCAAACAACTTTTTATGTTGAACTCTCTCTCTTAGTTCAGATTTTGAATTTCTGAGGACTTTTCTCACTGGCTTGTACATATCCAACTCTAAGATTTTTAGTATCTTCAATAATTATAATGTAAACCAGTAAGATCAGTATTTTATAAGGGTGTGTTCCCTTGTTTTCTGGGAGACTCAGATGACTGGCTAGTGCAAAGCTATATTAAGTACTTGCTGTGATGTAATGGGTTTACATTACGGAAGGTTGGTCTTGGAAGACCACCTCTCAATGAAAAAATAACTGTTACCTTGTTTAAAAAGGCATTGCATTCCACACTGCTGGCCGTAGTAAATGAGGAAAAAACCCAGTGAATAAAACTCAACCCAAAATGCGTGACTCGTTTACTTGTTGAGAGCTCCCCTAAACTCCCTGCTGATGCATTAGCCAACTCGCATATTATGAAGTAGAGATTTTTGTGACAGAGCTGAAGGAAATGGAAAAAACACAAAATCAAAAAGAAATTACTAGAGATTAAGTAGCTTTATTGCCAAATCAGCACACACACAGCTAATGGAAAATATTTTCTGCAGACAGATGGGATAGTCAGATATCCCAGGAGCATAAGTATGAAGTATCTGTTAAGATTCTTTTTTATACATTTGCATATAAATATAAACATCATTACTAGGGGCTAATTGCCCTGTAGGAACTGAAGTGTGAGCATTAACATCTTCAGAGTTGCTGGTTTGGGGTGGGTTTTTCTTTTTTAAAAAATATATATATTATATCTCCATCACCCATCATGTCTGGTACTGCATGGCTGCAACAGATAATTACTACCATTAAGAATCTCAATCACAAAATCAAAACCATTTGGACTGGCTTCCAGGGCCACCCAGCACAGTAAGTAACCACAGTAAATGACTGTATTAGTTGTTTTGCTCATGCATATTCATAAGGGCACTTGATTTGACTTTCATAGTAGGGGGCTTGTAAAAGCTCATCCACAGATTAGCCCCTACAGAAGACTGAACATCAAAGGTAAGAAGATACGTCATAAAAATCTTTCTAAAAAGCAATGCACAACGTAGAGAATGATGTATTCTAGCTCCTCAGAAGAAAAATACTACTGTAAAAAATTAATTAAAAAATCAGGTGTTTAGCTTTTTCATTTGTCTAGGATTTATGCTGTGCAAGGGTTGGTTAATATGCCACAGGAGTGGTCAAAGTGAAGTTGAGTCATCTGTGATGAATACTCCTGACTTCTATATAATATTTTGGAGTCTGTAAGATGTATGACAAAGACAGTAGTATTAGCACAGTAATATCAGTTTTAAAACCTACTTAAATTTCAGATATTCCTGTGTTATTTCAACACTTGAGAACTTAGATGATACTTGATTTCAATCTTAAGTTCAGACAAGACCTTGTTGACATTTAAAAAAAAGCCACAACGCACACTTCTGATATTCGGGTAGTGTTTGTTGTTGCAGAACCAATGTGTTAAATTATGATTTAGTACCAAAAAACCTAGAAATGTTTCTTTCCCTTAAAAAAAAAAAAAAACAGAACAACTATTACAAGCCACTATTATCTAAAAACAAAGTGCTGACTGTTGAAGTACATCTGCATAACATAATGCTTAGCAGGTTTCTCTCTCCCATGACCTACCCAAAATAGATGCACAGGGATGCAGGGATCTGGGAACCATTGATTATTGACTGGAATGGATTTCCAGACAGTTGTGACCATTTTTGCTGGCTTTTTGTTTGCTTCATCTGCCTATTTTCCAACTCATCTGTCTTTGTCTGCTTCTGTGCCTGGTTTCTTATTTTTCTGTTCACTACTCCTGGCAGTTTCTTCCCTATGAAATGACGAATACGTTTTGATAGTTTCTCAGAAAATGGCATTGGGGTTGGAGAACTGAGTGCTTGCCAGAAATACCCTGCTTATCTAATTTTGGCATTCATTGTTATTTTCATACGTATCATCCTCTTTACATGTAGTTGGTCAGTGCCAAATGGAAAATTATTCTGCTTTCCAGTGCTGCTTGACATACATTCAAGAAACAAAATAAGAATGTTAGTTTGAGCTATTTATGGGCAAGTCAGAAACCAAAATACATTGAAGTGCACGTGCAGAAAGGTTAACAGTTCTTCAGTTGGCCAAACACACAGTTCTCAGTGACCACATTTCCTGGTTATCTTTTAGCATAAAGGTGGTAGGTAGCAGAACAACCAGTTAAAGTTTTTCTCAGTTCATATTTTGAGATTATTGCTTCTATGCTGACTCTAGAAATTGGCAGTTGCAATTTTACCATGGCAGCTTGACAGGTCAATCCTTTAGAAAAGTTAATTTTATGAAAATTAAGATAAAAGGACGTATTTTCAAGGCTGGAGAATTCTGAACTGTTTGGGTACCATCAAAACCAAGCAAAATTGATTTAAGATAATGTATTAAAAAGATTTTATTTTTGTTTCGACAGTCTTAGTCATCAGCCCTATCTTAAAAAAAACACCCAACTTTGTTATAATAATGATGTTTTTGTGGAAAACTATTCCACTGAAAACTTTTGCTACGTTTATTCTGAGGGTTATCTCATTCTCAGTGCCATCTAGTCCAATCATTTTGTCATGTTACAGTGCAGAGGCATAGTAGACAGAACCATCTACCTCCTCAAGTCACTGCAAATTGATCAAATTCTTGCCCTACTACAACTCTAAGTGGATTAGGTAAAGTGGATTAGGTGGTCAGAAATTACTTTTTTAAAGTGTTCATCCATGGCATTTTGCAGATGACAGAGTAACTATTTAGTCTGGAAATTGTTTGCTTGATAAAATGAAATATGAATAAGAGTTAATAGAAGATGGTCCTAGTGTATGAAGAGAATATTCCGCCTTCTTTTCCTGATGTCCTATGTACTTCAGCCTCAGCATGGTCTCCCAATGGTGCTGTAACTCAGCAAAACAATCACTGTATCAGTACTGCATGCTAAAATCTAGCTTTTAGAGCTTTAATGAAGAGAAGGCTTAGATATTGCTGGAGAGTTTCCAGTGAGATGTGGTGAATTAATGCAGCTATTACACTTGTGGTCTGCTGAGACTACTTTTGCTACATGATCCTTATTCTGATTTGCCAGATGTGATGGAGTTTGCTGAAGTATTTAAAGTATTTCTTCACCAGTCTTCTGTATTGCAAAGGTTTTGAGTTCAAGGATTTTGTCGAGTTCTTTGTCTGTTAAGCAGGCTCCTCATTGGTAATAGACTTGTGTCCTCCTATTAGAAAAGATGTTTACTTCCAAAATTCCATTCATTTGATTATGTTGACTTTATTGAAAACTGGAAAATCATCGAAATATCTGGCGACAGGATTATGGAATTACTGAGATATTTATATACAACCTACATAACAGCTGAGCACCTAAATGTTGGTTTGGTTTGAGGCCTATCACTAAGTTAATGAACATGAACATGTCTTCAAGAAAACTGTTTTTGTTTTGCTACTCGCCTTTTCCCTTTGACCATCTTAAAATGACTAAAAATTCTAATTCTCCCAGTTGCCAAAATATGCTGAGTGAAAATTTCTGTATCTGGGCAAGCAAGAAGGGACGTTGATCCTCTGGAAGAAGTCATCCTATCTGCCAAGATGAATTTATTATCATAATTTTTGCAAAGATAAATGAGTTTATGCTATATTTCTTCTTTGGCTCTCTTTACTGTGTGAGAGAAAACCAATTCATTGATATTGAAATTGTGCGATTTACAGAATTTAGCTCTTAAATGAATCTTGAAGTGGATTTAATTTAGTTCAAGGAAGTTCATGTCTGGTGGTATAGTACAGCTCTTTATAGCATTTAAGATTTCTCATGCTTAGAGAAAAGCAATTCTCAATTTAAGAAATCTTGAATTAAGATAACTTTCTGTTGGAATAGGTGCAGCTTGGCATTTGCGTATTTTTCCATGTCAGGGAGGCACAGAGGAAATATTGTGGACACGGAACTGCCCCCAGGAAAATGGCAAGAGATTTAATATGAAGAATATTCTACTTACAGTAGATTGCTGCTATTTCCTAAGAAAACAGTTAAATAGCACTACCTTCTCTTTTTCTTTTCCAAGTCTTCAGTTTTACGATTTAAATTATGCAAGAAAATATTAGTTCTTTGTATCATTGTTCATTTACATGCAGGACATGGACTCAGAGCAGAAAAAGATACAGGGATATATGAAAGCAACTCTGAACTTCTGAATTACATTAGAGATGTTTAAATTCTTCTTTGATGGATGAAGACAGAAGCAGACTTAGGTCTGTAAGATTAGCCACAGGAAATAATCAGCTAAATTAATAAGTAATTTGCGAATGAGTGAATGGAATAGTCGAATTTTAAAGACAGGCATTAGCTAGTTAGCCTAGGTTAGACTTCCTTTAGAAATGGTAATAAAATTTCTTTTCAGGTCATGCTATATTGCGACCTTTTCATGATGCTGATGTAAATCTAAGATTAATACGCAGGGAACATAGCCCAGTACAAAAGCACAGACTGAGTGCACTTGCCCTTCCTACCCAAGCTCTAGTTCTTTACTGGTTTGGGTTAGATTGTCACTCGTGGTGGAGAAAGCAATGGTGGTTAAGACAAATAGGAGAGAACAAATGGTGATTGTATTTTATTGTTTCCTCACATTTAAGGTGATTCTTTATTTAAGCTATCAAAAGATCTGAGGATTACAGGAGTCTTGCCTGACAGGAAATCTTCTGGGTTTTTGCAGCTGAGCATTTCTCAGCTTTGTGACTATTTCAACTCTTCCACAAGTTGGAGGAGGAGCTCACTAGCAGAATAGTTGTTGTCATGAAGTAATGGGAGTGTTGGAATGAACTGTCAGCAGCAAGAATGTAGGGCCAGGCTGCTGTGGTACATCCTGTCAGGACCTTTGCCCTGGCTCCCACCTTACTCCATAAGTTATCAACAGCTTCAGCTGTATAAGACGAAAACTGAACCCTGCAAAGAATCTGAACCAAATAAATTGCAAAACATATTTCATATGCAAATTAATTTCAATCAATTTCAAAATTAAGTTCAGTCAAATTGCTTCTTTCAATATTCCGTACTTGTCACTTGCTGTCTCCCTGTGTCTGCTATATTTTGCACTGAGTGGGCGATTATGAAGTGGAACGATTGGCTGTCAGTATCAAGGTGGCTCTTTATCTGTTCATACTCAAACCTTTAAATCAAAACATATTTTGGGTAATTTTCATGAGTGTTTTCCGTATAATAAGATTCTTGCATTTGGGGGGGGATGGGGAGGAGGGAAGACGCTACTTCTATGTGAAAGAGATAGAAATGGTTTTGAAAAAAGCAGCAGAGCAAATTTGGAGTTTATATTTGAGCAAATGTTTCCTGGAACTTGTATATAGGGCATTTTACTCAGCTTTAGTGTATTGTAGTAAATTTCTAAAAACAATGAAGAGAAAATTTTCCAGAGCTCATCTTTAAGTGCCTGACAAATTATTGTTGCATTAATAATATTATGTCGTTGCCATGTTTTTGTGTGTTCATGCTTAAAAATATTAATATATATATATGCTAATTGATTTGAGGGCACTGAGCTTATAATAACCTGACTTTCAGTATTTCTATACCTGTGACCATGGTGCAGTCAAGTTTAATTACATAAAATGGTGATACTGATTCCATTATCAGGTGGGGGTGGGGAGGAAACACAAACAAAAACCCCTCAAACAATATGAAAAGACAATCTGTGTGCCCTGCACAAACCCAAAAAATATATTAATAAGGAAAGACAAATCAAGTCTTAATTAGATGTGTTATGCATCATTTTAACCCAAGAAATGGGTTGATATGTTTAAATGCCCTTAAACTGATGAATAGTTTCCACGGAGGGTGTATTGTTAAGTATCTTTTTGCCAGTTTGAAAATTGGTTGCAAGCCAATCTTGAGTAATCTGCTCAAAATGATAGCACCCTCTAGTGTGAAAGGATGCAGTGAAACCTCCAGCAATGCAAACTGCATTGCAATTTCCTGTGAGTTACAGCTCTTCTACAATTTGGGGTTTTTTTAAATGCTCTTCAAGTATTTTCTAAAACAAGCATCCCTTTATTTTTGAAATAACGTTTTGGATGTGGAAATTACTTCGTGTAACATTGACAGGAAAGTCCTTAGAAAGTAATATTAATATGATGTAATGTTTAGTATTGTAACTGCTGGTTTCCATTAGATCTTTGCAAATGAGTCACACTGAATCTTGATGCATTTTAATTACTGTGGTTTTTATTTTTCTTCTCATCTTAAACTTTGGATTGGGTTTGGTTTGTTTTAATTACCCAGGAACTAAATGGTAACCTATGCAATTTAAAAATTGAAATGGTGCCCAGAGTGTGGAGTTTAAACCCTCAAATTCAGAATACAGAAAATGATTGGTTTTGTCTTCCTTAAACTCCCTAGAAGAGCTCCCTTGAGCTCTTGTTTACAAGTTGGACCCTTGTACAGTAGTAAGCTTAATCTGCAGTCAGGGATGACAAAACACAACTATGTAAGGCCTTTAAAATAGTGTGCGGTTTTTTGTCCTACTTCATGGGGGTTTATCTAGGTCTTCCGTAGTATGGGCAGTTTTGGCACTGAGGTGGCTGTCCTATCCAGCTGACATGAGTTACTTTCATGCAACAAGTAGCATACACATTTTCAGTGATGTCCCTGGCAAATAGTTCTTCAGCTATATGAGAGGAAAAGGAACTCATGCATACAAATACCAAAAAACTGCACTAGGACTGATGCTTTTCTGTATTCAAGGCAGAATTTTCTCAGTCATTAGTTTCCCTTTCACAAATGGAACACAACAAGGTAGCAGTACACCTGTATGAACACATGTGCTTTTTTCCTGTGCTGCTGAAGTGTCTATTGTGACTGGTGCTACCAGTTATTTCATGGTAGTAGGGAACATTAAGACCTAATATTACAACGTTTTTAATATATCTACTTCTGTTTCTGTGCTTGTATTAAAGTTTATCTCTCTGTGTATGTATGACCAAAACGAAAGTTCAAACCAGTGACTCACTGCCGTGGAAGAGGTTACTGGATTATTAATATTTTAACATTTTCCCTTGGCAAATGTGAAAGCAACTGTAGGACTAGAAGAAATAAACTACTTCTGGATACAAGTAAAGTAATTGTTGTCTGATCCAGTAGCATTATTTTGAGAGTTGCATATCAAAGGATGGAATAATATTTCTCCTTTTCTAATAGGACCTCTTTCTATGTGACTCACATTTGATAAAACTCTCTTTGAGAAAAAGATAAAGTTCATCTTAAATAATAATGATTTGCATATTCCTATTATGACAGCAGCATTATTCTGGAAAGTGTGCTGTGCTATTTCAATGGCTTCTGAAAACAAAAGGTGAATTTCTGGCTGTAAAAAAAAAAAAAAAAAAAAAAATCAGAACAAATGTTCTCAGCATGTAATTAGGCCATGTATAATATGAACATTGTTCTTGTGACTGCTTTTATAGTTTTTACATGGTTATTTCAGAAAGGTTAAAAATTATGCATGCAGTCTTTATTATATTACACACATAATTTGGAAAAAAAGCATTTCTCTGCACTAAAAATAATAAATTAAAGAAATAGATTCATTGTGTAGAGAAAAATTTATTTCTCAAGCCTCCAATAATTTAATTCCTTTTTATTCTATGCAAAAAGTAATTTTCTCCTAGGGGAAATTATTGCTTAACGACTGTTATGTATTCACTGGCAGTCTTAGCCACTCAGCCAAAGATAGTTCTAAAAAGGAAGTAGAGAAAGCTGATTGAAGTCAAATCCTTAAACTAAATATGAAAAATAGAAGACTTAAGGCTTTCTATTTTTCTTTCACAAAGAATCCATAACGCTCCTGATGTTGAAAAGCCACTTAAAATAAAACTGGGGTGACTGGCATTGTCCCAGTATCATTGATGTACAGTCACTCAGATGTTTATTTCTGTCAGTACTTTTGTTCACATCCAGGATGAGGCACAAACAACAAAAGAAGTTATTCTGGCCAGGAATGAGGAGTTCCAATTTACAATATTTTTGCTCATTACTTATTTTGCTTTTGTTACTGTAAGATTAGGTTAATAACTGGAGGGCATAAGGGGCAGCTAAACTGGTTTTAAACAGGAACAATATTCATGGCTGTCACTGCTGACATGCTTGGATACCAGCATTAGCAGTCATTATAACCACCCACTCATGCAGCTGAGACTGCTGCTAAAAAAACAGCATTAAGATGTCATTGAAGTAGACCACTAAGTATTGTACCAGGCAGGTGCAGAAAAGTGAATGGTATATGGAACATTTCAAGTCATTAGCTGCCAGCCTCATTGTATTTCTATTAAGTTTGATGGTAAAATTGTGTTGTGTATACTTGCATAGGACTGTAGAGTATTACTCAGATACTTCAGTTGAGTCAGTCTTTGTGTAGGTTTTTAGTCTCTCTCCCTCATTGTCTGCATCAGTACATAGGAGATGAGACTTCTTTCCATCTCTACAGGCTGTCTGAGGATGTGGGTTACTGAGAAGACATTCTCAAGTATCAAGTATTATCATAGGAGTTTAAGAATGCTTATGTATAGTGCTTATGTGATCTATACAAGTTACATATATATATAAGCAGGGTCTTCAGCACAGAGGCCATAACTATCCAGTCTGGAGAGGCAAAGTCAATGAGGTGGTTGTTTATTAATATATGGAATGTATCCAGGACAGGAAAGCAGTATACTGTATGGGTGAATGGTCTAGAATTTAACACCAACTGTATGACACAAAACCAGAGGGTTTGTGTCATGCTGGAATACAGATAACAGGATGTGCTTCTCAGCAAATATAGAAAGAAAAGGGGACATGGAAGCATCTAGGATTTTTCAACCTCACACACTGCCAAAACATGCATGGGAAGAGAGCCAGGATATTTATAAGATTAATATACCCCGCTGTCCAAAAACTCTGATGGAAGGGAGGAACCTAGCTGTTTTGGAGCTTTGCATGCTTACAAACAGGATTCTCTGATACCACTTATGCTTGGTGTTCGAGTTCTGTGTTTCTAATGTGTCCCAATAAAAGCTGTTTGGATTTGGACTTTCCTAAGAAAAAATCATGGCATTTCCTTGTGTATTTATAACTTGCAAAAGCAAGTTGTAGATAGTGGTTGTTGCTGTAGGTATCAATTTTGTTTGAGATAGGAATAAAGTAGACTTAAGAAACCATTTTTTTCTGTCTCCATAGTGAAGAAAAATCTCAATTTTTTTAAGCTGCTAGTAGTATACTAGTATACCAGTTCCCAAAATGAACTCTTCTTCTCCAATCCAGTTCATTGCTGAAGGGGCTGCCTGGATAAACAGGCTTCCTCCTGTCATGAAATCATAATATGCATTATGACATTGTATTTTGTTGTCATGGAAGCAATTGCAGTGATATTTTTGATTCTGATATGAATCTTAACAAGTCTTTTACCAGCCATCAAGTTTCAGTCTCAGGGGCAGGTTCTTGCTTGTGTTATGCATTCCCCTTCAGAGAGCCTGTCAGTCATTCATTACCAGGTCACATGTCTGACATAAACCAACAATCTCACTAACCTTCATAGCTTTGCAACCTTCCTGTTCTCATTAGCAAGGTCAAGTTCTGGCACTAGCAGAACACAACACAGGTGTTTTGTGGCCAGGCATATTTCAAGGGATTATCTTACACATTGAGCTAGAAAGAAATTGTGGTGAAGTTTGAGAGATAAGGAAGAGACCAATTTCACATTTTTGGCATTTACAAAGCAGGGGTTGTGTGTATCACAAGGGGAAAAAAAAAAAAAAAAAAAAAGAAAAAGGATCTATCTTGTGTTACAGACATTATTGAATCTACGTTCTCAATCTACGGGTTTTACCACATAGCTATGACTGCACCTTAGCGATACAGAAGGTGACAAGACATTCTGCTGGACTCCCAGTACTTAGTACAGAACTGGAGATTTCTCTTGGTTTGGTTGTAAGAAGAAATCTACCTGGAAATATAATTCTTTAAATTCCTTGCTTTTACAAATGTTTTCCCTCATCATGCTGTGTGTGTGGTGTTGAATTTCATATGGCCATGTGACTGCAACTGGGAAACTAGAGTTCGCTGTCCTTTTTCCTGGCTGTTCAGAAGAATAGCAGGAATGCACTCCTGTTCATACAAGTTATTAGTATTACTTGGATGTGTTTGAATTGCAAGCTTTGGCTATGTCTTACTGACTGCCCTAGCTAACCTCACCCTGTCAGTCTGCTCCCAGCTCCAACAGAACTGCTCTTGGCAGATGGCAGAGAGCAGGACTGTGAGAATGCCCTCCCCTCATATCCCCCCACTGACATTCTACACTAGTGTGAGTTCTGCTTAAATAATTCATGGGAAACTAACAGGGATTTCTCTCCCAATTTATTTTATTGTTTAGTCCAGAAAGCTATTGATGTATCAAGGTGTTTTAGTCTTTAACATGCAGCTAGAGAATTCATTAGAATTTTGGGTCCACATATTGCTTCAGTGGAGCATTAAAACTTGGTTTAGATGGCTAGATAAATTTGGATTTAGAGACCAGATTTAATCAGTCTGAATGCCATTGAAATCCTGAAAGTCTGTACCTGCCAACAGACATTAGACCTGGAATGCTGGTAGACTTCAGGCCAGGTGAATGTAGGCTGCTTCATTACAGAGCTGTGACAGTTATTCAGCATTGTGATCTTGGTTGTATATTTTACTAATTGAGAAGACAAAGCCTAAAAATATTTACTTATATTGTTGAGGTTTTGATTGTCAAAATGCTCCAGCAATACAGGGTGACTTGTTACTGGTTTCCTGGGTTTCTTTTCCAGTTTGAGGAAATGTTAACATTAAAGGAAATATTTAAGCAGAAAAATGGAAAGATTTTAATGTCACTTTCAGACAAGAACAATTCTAGTTGCTATTTTAAAAAAATAGTTCATTATAGCACATAAGAGAACTTTCAAGTCCTTTTTATAGCAGTGGGCATTGCAGGTGTGTTCTATTAATTTTAATCCCAATTTCACAAATGAATGTATGTATAATGTGGTGTTATAGCAGAATCCTAGGCCAGGTCACAACTACAATTTTTTCCTAAGATGTAAAGGTACAGTGAAAGTTCAGTGAAAAGGTTTATAGTTTTCACCAGTATAGTGAAAATGTTTATACTGGCCATGCTGACAAAAGCACCACAGAGTATGTGGTTACACAAGCAAAACCTAGCTTTGCCCACAGGGGCTAATTTCTTCCAGAAGGGGTATTTTCAGTTTCTGATACTGACTGCGGCTATTTGAAAAATAATAGTTCTGGCTAGGAGCATATGGGCAGAATGCTGTACTCTTATTGTTACACAACCAAAGACTTCAGCTGTGGTCTTTCCACTGCTTTGGTCCCACTGAAGGCTTCAAAAATTGGATTCATTGATGCTTTGATCTCCTTCTGGTGATCTGTAAAGAAGGAATTTCATCTACCTGTGCAATGATCTTTTCAAAACATCATGCACTGCTTGTTCTTGACACTCGTGTTATGAGGACTGATGTACAATCTCTTTACTATTGATGAATTTTCCCCTTCTAAGACCATGAACTGAAGTTTAAGCTTCACTGTTTCTATTAAGCTGCAAGCAACTGAAAATTGAAGTTGCAATAGAGGATGTCATTTTTGTAACCAGGAGTTGTGGCTAGTTCCACTGTGTGATTATACTTAAGCACAACAGTTGCAGCTAATTGTAGGGGAGGGTAACCTTCATCTTAGAAATAACTGCTGAAAAAACAAAAGTTACCATTTTATTCTTAAGGGAAAGTGTATTGGCGTTGTCATCCCTCTTTACTCCAAAGAGATCACCACCCTTTTTTCTCACATACCTAGGTTATTAATTGTATTGATTATTCCCAGACAGCATTGAATTCCTAGATTATGCATTTTACTTCTCTTTGGGATCTGAAGAATGGGTGCATAGAAGTGTCTGTTTTCCAGGGAAATAAGACAACAAATGCTGTGGATTGTTTTCACAACTATTTCTGCACTTAATCCATCATAGCTACACTGACACAGCAACTACGATTACTGCAAGGATGTAGTCACAATGCTTTATTGGAAGTCTGCCTTACATTTAGGAAATATAAGCATCTTAATCTTCTGTTCTGCTTCTGACCAGCCTAGAAATAGTTATATTTGTATTACTCATAAAATTAACAGTTAAGGGTGAGGAAAGCAATGCTGTACCAAAGCCACTGAATTTTAACTACATATTCGTCTTTTATTAATGGACAAGCTCCCACAGTGCATGAAGCATTTCATGCTTTCCTACACTTTGAAGTTCAAGCTAAAAGAAGTAACTTACTAATGTATTGTGCCTTTTTTTAAAGCCCTATAAAACAGAGCTACATTCTCATCTAGGAATGTCCTAATAACCAGGAAATAGTTCAACAACCATATATTAAGCTCACATGATAGTCTAAATACATTCAATTACTTTGCATGAAGACTGCTGCCACAATGGGATGCAGAGTGTAGCTTTATTTTCCACAATTACAAAGTCCTATAAAAAGTCACTTCATGCTCACACTTTTATCACACATTATATTAAGTGGAGGAATTGCTTGAATGGAGAATAGCAACCACAAAAAGTAGTCCCAGTGTTAAAGCTTCATACTATCGCCATTACCAATACAAATGGTAGCTCACTAAAATGTCAGTGTGTAATTTCTCATGGCAAATTTAAAGATTATAGGGAGTCTTTAAAACAGTGTATTACATACTTACTGAGCCACAATATTTTAACAGAACAGCAGCATCTGAACATTTTGAGTCCATGTCATCCTTTTGGTGTTAGGCATGGCACTGATGTAATAGGAGATGTTCAGGAAGTATAAAGGCACTGCATCTACTTGGAAGTATAAAAGCAGATAAACTGCACCCTTGGGAGGTAAGGAAACACATGCTAAGGCAAAATAAATATGCATTGGAAAGAGTACATTATATGCTTCCCCCTTTCTCATTCTCCCATTTCTCTTCCTACAATATTTCTTTGTGAAGAAGAAAAAACCAATTTTAATTTTTTTTAAATTAAAAATCTTTTCTCTGTTTTTACTGCATAGAGTTTGTGGGGAAGATGAAGCACAGGAGGAGATGCAATGACAACAGCCAAAGGCATTTTGTGTTGCATTTAGCAAGAGTGTATACTTAAAGGTTTTCAGGTAATTTTGGTTTTGTGGAGTGAATAGTAAAAGCTTTAATTAAATCAGGTGATCTTTCTGTCATGAAAAAAGTTTTGTTTCTTTGCCTGACACCTTCCTCAGGACTTTCTCATATCTGTGATTCTTTTGTAATGGTAAAAGAAGTAGTTTGTTGCAGCTCCAGAGGGTCTTTACAAAGACCAGTAGTTGGAGAGCTTGAACTGATCGCTCTGTTCCTGACATAAATTCCTTTTGGATTCCCAAATGCCACATCTAATTTTCACTAACCTGTTAAGGCCTTTTCTTGTATAATAGACCTTTCTGGTATTGGATTCTCTCTGAAAGTATCTTGCAATCACTGCTAGCATCCTCTGGCTGTTGTCTCAAACTGTTCAGCAAAAAATGAAACCATGAGCCTGATGGATCATTAGACTTGTCCCTGTATGCAGCACTTCAAGTGTACACATTCAGTCATCCAAATCTGCATATTCACTCTTTTCAACATAATCTGTCTCCCTTTGTCAGGGAAATCCATAGGCATTATTTGTTTCTCTGATACATTAGTCAAGTATAACTATCAGTAAGAAAAATGATTGTAGGAAGTAGTTCCCATGGAAATAATTTGATTGTCATGGTATCAGCACTTACAGGATGGCCAGGGGCTCAGGCCTAGCCAGCATGGATTTAGGAGGGGCAGGTCCTGCCTGACCAACCTGATCTCCTTCTATGATCAGGTGACCCGCCTGGTGGATGTGGGGAGGCCTGTGGATGTGGTCTACCTGGACCTCAGCAAGGCCTTTGACACCGTTCCCCACAGCAAACTCCTGGCCAAGCTGGCAGCCCATGGCTTGGACAGGAGCACACTGCGTTGGGTTAGGAACTGGCTGGAGGGCCGAGCCCAGAGAGTAATGGTGAATGGCACCACATCCAGCTGGCGGCCTGTCACTAGTGGTGTGCCCCAGGGATCAGTACTGGGCCCCATGCTCTTCAACATCTTTATTGATGATCTGGATGAGGGCATTGAGTCCATCATCAGTAAATTTGCAGATGACACCAAGCTGGGGGCAGCAGTTGATTTGCTGGAGGGCAGAGAGGCTTTGCAGAGGGACCTCGACAGGCTGGACAGATGGGCAGAGTCCAATGGCATGAGATTTAACACATCCGAGTGCCGGATTCTGCACATTGGCCACAACGACCCCAGGCAGTGCTACAGGCTGGGGTCAGAGTGGCTGGAGAGCGGCCAGGCAGAGAGGGACCTGGGGGTACTGGTTGATTGTAGGCTGAACATGAGGCTGCAGTGTGCCCAGGCAGCCAAGAAGGCCAATGGCATCCTGGCTTGCATCAGGAACAGTGTGGCCAGCAGGAGCAGGGAGGTCATTGTGCCCCTGTACACTGCACTGGTTAGGCCGCACCTTGAGTACTGTGTCCAGTTCTGGGCCCCTCAGTTTAGGAAGGATGTTGACTTGCTGGAACGTGTCAGAGAAGGGCAACAAAGCTGGTGAGGGTTTGGAACACAAGCCCTATGAGGAAAGGCTGAGGGAGCTGGGGTTGCTTAGCCTGGAGAAGAGGAGGCTGAGGGGTGACCTTATTGCTCTCTACAACTACCTGAAGGGAGGTTGTAGCCAGGCAGAGGTTGGCCTCTTCTCCCAGGCATCCAGCACCAAAACAAGAGGACACAGTCTCAGGCTGCGCCAGGGCAGGTTTAGGCTGGATGTTAGGAAGAAGTTCTACACGGAGAGAGTGATTGCCCATTGGAATCGGCTACCCGTGGAGGTGGTGGAGTCACCTTCACTGGAGGTGTTCAGGAGAAGACTTGATGGGGTGCTTGGCTGTATGGTCTAGTTGTTGGGTGGGTTGGATTGTTTGATGGGTTGGACGCGATGATCTTGAAGGTCTCTTCCAACCTGGTGTATTGTATTGTATTGTATTGTATCCATTTTGAACTCTTTGGACTCCACATTTGCTGGTACATAATGATGCAAATAGTTTATTGGTAGCTGTGGCTAATAAACTTTTGTGTCATAATAGATCCTTCATGTTTTTAAAATTTTTACGTGTGCAAGTAACAGGCTAAAAGATTATTATTTCTTAAATGAAATCATAGTACCCTTCCACTCAGAACTGCTGAGAGAACTTGATAGCATCAGCAGTGTTACCTGTGATTTTTAGGCTAAGTAATTTTCTTGTAGAGTGGAAATCAAAAATAATTCAGATGAACAAATACAATACAGAAGAACAGAAGAGCCTGAGGTACAGCATGGAAGTTTGATTTAAAGAAATATCAATAACTTGAAACGCAGTGACTCCAAAAGTCTTAGCAGTATTCTTGGCATCTACCCTTGATTCGCCTCATTTAGTAGTCCTAGAATTCAATGTATTTATCTACTGTGGCTTTCCTGAACTGTTTACTAAAAGTGTTGGGTTTATTGATATTAATTATTTTGTTAAAAAAAAAAAAAAATAACCAAAACACAACAAGGCAGGTTTCTGGAACTGTATAATAAATTGCAAGAAGGTCAATAGCAAAGAACAAAAATTTCAAATTGGAATTTGGAAAACCTGGACTGAATTTCTAGTTTTAATATGACTAGTCAGTCTTAGCAGTCATAGTAAAGAAAAACACTACAGAAGACAGAGGTAGATAAAAAATTCAAGGGAAGATGTGATTACTGTAGCTATAACTCTGGACACTTAAGTGAAGACATATATACATTTATAAATAAATATATTTTTTGGGGGCCACAAAATGCAAAGCCTACAAACCACACATAATTTTCATTGATGTTTGGTTCAAAAGGCAATTCACAATTTCATACTACTTGGTCAAATCAAAGCCCAATTTTCTGAAACACAGAAATTTAATTAGATGTATGCATTTGGCAACAAATGAGATTGCATCCTAACTTTTTAATTAAGGATTTAGATTTTATTCTGAAATTACTCAGATAGTTTTGGTTTTTAGCTCTCTTCATTGCTGCTTTAACTTTAAAAAAAAAAAAAAAGGAAATTAATCAGTCATAGAATTTCTTATGTGTAATAAAAATAAGGCTTGAGAAAATTTAATCCAAAAGGCATTTGCTGGATAAATCATAAGACAGCTGCTTCAAATAGGATCTGAAATCTGGATGCTTCCAAAAGTTAGAGACAATATTTAGGTAGACTAAAATATTCTTCATCTTAAATGCAGTGTGATGTTTAAAACCCATGGCAATTCTTTGCCTTTCTGCTAAATCAGAACTTCTTATTTTTCTGTTGCTACACAGGCATCAAATTCTCAAAACAGATAGACTTGTCTCTGCTGAGTTCTTAACTCATGGGAACTTGATAACATAGGTCTTTGGCATCAGAAGTTCAACACAGACATTAGAATAGTTGTATACATATGTTTAAAATAAACACTGTAGTATACATTCTAAATATTCTCATAAAAATACTGTTCATAAATTGTTTAGGTTGTGAACCACGAAGTTGACAACAATAAGGTCAAATCTGGGCCAGAAAAACAAAGTGGGCTGTCCCACTAATTTAGTTCTGTTTCAACAAGGCCCAGAAAAGGATAGGGTGGCCTCGGTTTCAATAATTATCTCCAATAGGTAAAGAAATGTTTTGATACACCTCAGGATTAACATTGCCCGGATTACAAGAGAAGCTCAGGCATTTCTGAGGAGAGAATACCCTTCCTTCACCAACTTGAGATAAACCCCAGGCATCACTGAGAACGTGATGCTTCTGTCATCCTTCCTCTGAACTTTCTCTTCCTGTTGTGTCTCATATTCTCATATATTTGCTTTACTGTTTTTTCTAAACCTTAGGTTTAGAAGTCTAATTTAGCTGGTCAGAACTGCTTGTTTTCATAGTCCCCTTTGACCACAAAGGAATGCATCAACCATGTCAAAAAGAGTCCTGAGACACTATGCATTTGCCATTCTCAGGATGCTGACAAGATCTAGAGATCTCGCTGTCTTTCCTCATCAGTTTGTCAGGAAATGAGAGACAGGCATGAAAATATGAACTGCTGTCTTGTCATTCCTTTTCTCATCTGTATTGTTTCATTTTTCTGGTTTTGACATTAGCTCTATCCCACTTTTAGGTAATTCTACACCACCATGGGTTTGTTGGCTAAAGCTTATGGAGAACAATAATAAATACATGGCAAAATGTATGCTGGCTAAAATCTGCTGTAATATAAAGTGTTTAGTCAAATCAAATGTGTTAACAAAATTTCACTTGCACCATCACTAGATGTTTCTCATGTGGCCTCTTTCCATGAAGATTGAGTTGCTCATTATTATGTTTTTCTTATTAAGAAAATGGCCATTTGAATGACAACAGAAGTTCATGTCAGTTTATGACTAGTGGGACTATCGGAGTTCAAAGCTATTTGGATGTACTCTTTTGGTTTCAAGGTGCATATTGAAGACAAGGGCAGAGCAGACTTGAAATCAGGAAATATAATAACTTGTATATGTATTTATAGGACATCTGTCTTAAAGCCATTAGTATCAAGAATTAAGTGTTTTAGCTGATAATTCCCCTCCCTCCCCCCCGCTTTGCATGATTCTTATAAATACAGTGCTGCTTGCAATCAATAATTTCCGGTAATGTATTTTATATATCACAAAGCCTTTAACATTATGAGGAGTTTAATTGCAACAGACGAATGCAAGCTCTTTTCCTAAAGTACAAGAGGTGAAGACTGGGAGGTGATGATGGTCTAAACCAGAAACATGGTAAATGGACACCATAAGAACAGTGTTTTGTTGCAAAGAACAGCAAGATGGAACCAGCACTAAGCCTTCAAAAGACCAAGGCTTAAAAAGAAACCAACTAATGTGTTGTGATGGTGTCTAACATGTAAGTAGGACGTGAGCAGTGTGCTCTTCAAAGAGTGACAGGATTTGACAGATCTGATAAAGGTCCTTTCAGATGTGATTTCTGTGGAGGAGCTGTGAGAAGTTTATGCATTACTGTCCAACAGATGAATTGTCCTTTTGAATGCCGTGCAAGGTGATTTTCAGAACTGCGAATCTTGGTGATATGAAAACAACAATAGCAAAAAAAGATTCCAAATTCATATTCAGCCTGAGAAGGATCCATACTTTTAACTAGATCCAGCATTTCTAAAGCGAGGAGAAAACAACATGAGTGTTGTTTAATTGTTTGCTCTACTCAAAATAGGCTTGTATGGAAAGCCACTTAAATAAACCCAGAAGGCATTTAAACCTGGGTCTTCGTGGCAGATCTTAGTGTACTAAATGCTACCTGCGAAAATTCCTCAGAAACCAGAGAAGATTCTGATCAGGATATGTATCCTTCTGTGAGGATAAATGGATCTCCGAGGAAAAATACATTAAAATAAGATGGAGGCAGAAAGGAAAGTTCAGAGAGACTGTTACTGCATTATTATTTTTATGCTAACAACGTACACATTCCTATTACGAGTATTAGACAGTAATGTGGATTATTTAAAATCTACCTACCACCAGTGCATTTTTAACATCTGAAAGATGGGAATCTTTGTGCATCCACTGGTGAACTGCGGCCTGTGCTTCTTGCAACCTAATTGCAAATGAATGTATCTTATAAAAGGGGAGAGCCTCTACTCAGTGTTAAAATCAATTTGAAATGCTAAACATTCTTAACCATTATCCAGGTAACAATAACATAAACCCAGCCCTCCCTCCTCTCCCAAGGGAAAAAAAAACAACACCACTAAAATTAACAGATGTTATTTACTTTTTATGTGAGTTTTCACATAGAAAAGGTCTGGGGTTTTGTTTGTGTTATTTGTTTTGTTTTTAAATAGGCATCAGTTGTTTCCTTGTCAGGAAATCTTTGCTCTTGTTCATTCACTCCCAAAGTTTAAAAAATCCCGAGCAATCCAAACCAAAAGAACCCAAACAGAAAACGAAACCCACAACACACAATGTCTTGACCAAGAAACAGAGAAGACTACCAGCCAGCTGGCATTGATTGTTTGCTAAACTCTTGCTTCAACCAGTATTTCTGTAAGGTTTCAGTAAACATGACTGAAGTGAAGGCAGTCATGTGGCACCCGTCACCACAGCACACCACTATAATTAATACATTTGTTATTGCAACATCCTGTGAGGTAGGGAAGTCTTGTACTTGAATCTCTAGAACTGGACTGTCCTTTTGCAAACCTTTGTGCCTAACATCTAAGAAATTAAGATTTTGTACATGGTACACTTGGCTTGTATGTAGTAATGGGAATATGGAAAATCATCTGGACTGAATAGGTTTGAAGATTGCTGCAGGCTTGCTGGTGTGATAAAGAGGTATTAATGAATTATATGACTTTGTAGTTAGAAAAATACTGAAGCTATATGGAGAATTAAAAATAGTGTTGCAGTAGGTCTTCCTGAAAACATGTATGTCAGAAGGAACTGCATTGGGTGTGCATGGTTTTGGATGAAGTGAAAACAGAGAATTGGGTATTTTAACCAGTAGTAGACAGTTACAGATGTGTTCACACTGTATCTTTAGCCTACATAAAAATAAACCAGACAACACAGTCTAATGACCATCCTTCTCAATCTGATTTCCATAGAGCACTTTTCAAACCCTTCATCAGGTGAGATTACTTCTGGGAAGAGATCACTAGATGTGCTCATGGGATGGCCTGAAACCATTCTCCAGGAGCTTATTTCTGCATTTACATGATAGGTTTGTGTTGCAATTAGAGGAAAGCATGAGTTCTGTGCTGAAGCAGGCTCCCAACACAGCCTTTTTGAGTGGTGATGATAACTGACAGTCAATATTGAGTGCATTAAAAATAATTTTTTGCTTAATTTTCATGATAAATCTAACTAGTCACTGGTAAACTTTGATCTCTTACAGCGGATTTTCGTAATTTGACATCTGAAGTGTATTTGTCTTTGAAAGTGTAGTAAAACCTTCATATTGGAATAAGACAAACTGCAGAAAGTAAAAGCTGTCAGCTCAACTAAAATGCAGATGGTAAACAAATAAAAATACAGATGCAAACTAGAAATGTGCACATTTTGGGAAAGTTTACTTTTGTTATTTCAGTTGACATTTAACTGAATGTCACTGAGAGTGAATAAACAAACTAATGAGGTTTTAGCTAAATCTCCGCAAACAAGTTGTGAGTCTGAAAAAAGAATAATAATTGCTCAGCCCTTAATCCATGACTTCCTATTTTGGGGACTGTTCAAGTATCCCCTGGTTTTGCAGCGATGCATTCCCTCTCCATGCAATCAGTATCAAAGGCATGAAATTCTGATTAACCATTTTTTTGGCACCTCACCTCTTTCCAGTTTGAACTTGGAATCTCCTCCGTGCACAGACCACTAATGAGGAAATCCTTGCTTATGAATTCAATGCAGAATGAGAATTTTTTTTCCCCTTTGCATAATGTCCGCTTTGAAGTCAGGCAGTCCAAGAAAGTGATTGATCTCGCCCAAGTTCATAACTTTTTCAAAGTACTGCCGATATCATTAAATTTTAATTAACCCTTTGAGCTCCTTCTATGATGTAAAGATGAGGGAACATCAAAGGCTTCTGTGTTGGAGCAGCAGTGAAATATTTTGAGCTGGCTTAGCCTTACTGAAGAAACCTAAGCTGCAAAATATTCCAGTTCTGTAGTCAGCTCAATTACTGCCTCTGCTCTGTGCTGGGAGAGGCAAAGTAATTGTTACATCCTCAGCTAGGACTATTTATATACTGTCATACTGAGCCTGTCTTCCTGTAAATGTTCTTCCTCCTACTCAAAAAAGTAGTCCTTCTTAAAGCAAGTGAGTGTACTCTTTTCCTGTTCATTTGCACTTGCTTTAGCTATTAGTAGCCTGGTTAGTTGTCTTAGAAAAATGCATTGCAGGATTTAGGAAGGATTAAACAAATAACCTGCTTTAATTAAAAAAAAAAAAAAAAAAAAAAAAAAAGAGTAAATCTAGCCTTCATCTCTTAAAATTAATTTTTATGCAATTCCTTTTCTTGAAAGGGCAATTTCAGTTAAAAACAAGCTCCATACTTCTAACTACATAGCAGTTTTCCTGCAGCAAGTGGATGGAGACCTGCAGAAGGCTTTGAGAAGGGCTGTGTTATCAGGGCAAAGTTTAGGTTTGCCTCTGTGCTGTGGAATTATTTATACTACTGTGAAGTAGGTTTGAAAGTGTTCTGAACCAACTGTACATCACTGCAGTGAAATCCTCAAAGCACAGGGCAGCAGTAAATAGTTTTTGCTTCTTGGGACAAAAGGAGAAAACCTGGATGGAGTACTCTACTCCAATTGGGTCAGAAAATGCTCTTTGGGGTACAAAGAGCAAGAAAGGAGAGAAAAGGAAATGCTCCCTGAATTCTTCAAAATAAGAAAAAGGAAAGGTCGGGAAAGGGATACCTGCTGCTGGATATGGCAGTCTTTGATCTAATTTTCTGGTGATGATATTAAGGAAATTCTTCATTATTAGTCTTTCTGTTAATAATTGTGAGAGATTAACTTTTTGATATGCAGAGAAAATAAAATACTAGTCAAATCAAGCTACTTCAGAACTGAACAAATGCGTTGCTCCTGATGTTTCATGGAGAAATAGGTGTGCTTGTCTGTAGATTGGAAGATATTTCATCAGACTAGGTAATTTCCAACTAGCATCACTTGCTGCTGTAGTGAGGCAGGTTGGCTGACAATCCATTTACATTTCACCTTTAATCTGAAATGCCACATTCATGTTTAATATAATGTGTACATTTGTTTTTAAAAAAGTAAAAATTGATACGCCTGGCATTGCTTTTGTTGTTAGTTCCTGGCACACCTAGAACATGTTGAATTCAGAGGGTAAATTCTGAGTTGTGGAAGGGCTCCTCCTGTTTTCAGTCCCATTGTGCTGTAACAAGTGAATCAATGTCTTCTGAGTGGCTTCCACAGGCCTTTCTGCTGCTGTTGGACAGCAAAATGAAATTAAGGCACCTGTTGAAGTGTTACTCCACTTCAAGATAGGGAAGCTTAATTTAGCTTTATCAGAATAGAACTGATTACTCCAATATATTAGCATCAGGGATGAAAGTTTTCCAAAGGATTGTTTAGATGGGACAAAACTTTAAAAAAATCTGTCCCATTTTCTAAGATGACAAGAGTGTAGGTGATGAAGGGATTACTAATACTACTTTTTCCACCTGTCATCCTCAAATCTGTTTTAGGATTATAGAAAAGAACAGCATTGAATCTGGTTTGTGATTCATGAATAAAAGTGAAGTGGTGACATCTGGTAAATACAGAGTGAAAACAGACATATGGACATGGAGGATTTGTAAGTAACTGTCTCCTTCAAGAGTCCAAATTGTGTGACTCATCAGAATGGCCTAGATGAATGTGTATGTGTCCCCATGCATATATGTGGGTGAAACAGGTTTTGCCATTTACTGCTTAGTACCATTTTAAAATTCAACATCAAAACTTAGCTTTCTGAGTATTCTTCATGTATAGCTAATTTTATTGTTGGGTGGGTTGGATTGTTTGATGGGTTCTTCGCGATGATCTTGAAGGTCTCTTCCAACCTGGTGTATTGTATTATTGTATTATTATTATTGCTTAGGCCTCTACAGCACTTTATATATAACATTTAAAAGTGCTATTAGATTAAAAAGGGAGGGGAGAATCAGACAGAAGAGAATGCATTTGAAAGGTTTAAATCCATGTGGAGACAGAGAGAGGCACCTGAAGGGTTTCTTTTCTAAGCTTTGATGAAAAGATTTCCTTTCTATCAATAGAGATGAGTGTTGATGCAAGAATGATCAGGGAAATTAGACCCTTTTTTTGAACCTGCATCATTACTTGCTGATGTTGATTTCTAATATTTTTTTTTCCTGTGCATAGTTTGTCTCATACTTATTTTAATAGAGGGAAGGAAGGTGAAATAATCGAGTCAGTGCTTGGTTATGTACATGTAATACTGCAGTCCTAGTTCTGTGATAATTAAAGCTAGGTTTGTTTAATAATGGCAAACCAACAATGACTATAATATTTTTAAAAAGCATGTTACAGAAGTAGAGGATCTATGGTTTCCTGTTTTTTGAATAGGTGTCTAAACATACATTGGAATAGGTGAATGCTTCTGCAGTTTATTGTGATAAACCTGCTGACATATTTAAAAATCATATTACTTGAGCCATTTAGCATTAAGAGGACAGAGTAGGACTTCTTTCAGCTGTTGAAAATATGTGACCATTCATGTGTCAGAAATTTGAGGGAAGAACTGTATTTAAACTGAAGATTTATTCCTAATAATAGCTTCACTCTCATATAAAAAGTTCTTTTTGACTACTTTGAAGGACCATCAATGTATTCATTCTTGCAATGAACAATTTCAACATTGTACTGAAGCTTTGTGACTCCTGTATCTCTAAGTAGAATGGTAAAAATCAAAGGCCACTGGTCAGTGATGAATTAGTGAGCTGCAGGATAAGGATTTAAAAAAATGGTTTTGCCTAATTCAGGCTGAAATCACTCCACTTTTAGTAAGCATGAATGTATCTGTCGTGTCTTCGTAGGCCATCTTCATCTGTTATCTGTTTCCTAGCACAAAGGAGCAAACAGGTAGATCTGAGAGCAGCAGATAGAGCTACAGCACATTAAAGAGGATATTCATCTTTTCAGTACTATGGAATCTGTACACCTAGTTTCCTGAGCACTTTTTTTAGAAGAGGTACCTGAATGTCAGTAGCTGGCCCTAAAAGAGCTTAAGTAACACTTGTCAGTAAAAGCAATATTAGAATGGAAGACATTACAAATAAGAAACGAGAGGTGTTTAAGACCAGGCTGGACGAGGCTCTGGCCAGCGTGATCTAGTGTAGGGTGTCCCTGCCCATGGCAGGGGGGTTGGAACTAGATGATCCTTGTGGTCCCTTCCAACCCTGACTGATTCTATGATTCTATGAAAATCCCATCTTATTATTTCATTTCATAGGCTTATTTCATAAAATTAGATTGGTACTCATTAAAGATGGTGGCTTGACAAGCTGGAATGCTTGCTATTTTTTGTCTTTGGGGGAGTTGGAATAGGGATTTCTGCTGTTTGGCTGGTTATTTTTTTTAACCAGCAAGCACTCCAGTTGCCCAGTGCAACTTCTTGTGTGTAACAGTGCCGATGTGGCTAGGTAAACTAAAATAGGAGCATAATCTGTTATTCCATCACATACTTATTCTCATACAATACCGTAATTATTTATTCTCAGTTTGTAGTTGTGGTTTGTATTTTTCAAACTTTAAGAAGCATCATGACCCTTAAGAAATTAGTGCGTGACTTTCTGAGATGTTTTAGGATTTAGAAGGATCATGCCTCCTATATCACATGAAAATATTAGGGGTCTGTGTGTAAATAAGAGCTCTTTAATTCACCCTTATGGACTGAATGCAGGCAGACTTTATTTAAAAAACAATTTTGCCCTTGAGAAGGTGTAGAGACTTCAAAAAGGACAGGAAGTAAGCAAACCTCATTACAGTAATATGAATTACATTTATATCAGATTGGCTGGAAAACAAATGGCTGTGTTTGCATTTTACTGCTGTTGTGCATTTCAATGATCATTTGCTGCATTAGTATTGCAACTGAACTGCTACCAAGCAGTTTGTGTATAGCCCCCAAATAATCAGGAATCCTAAGTCTAGCTGATGGCAGCATTACTCACACAGTTCTAAACTCCACCTAAGAAGCATTACTGGATATAGAGGAATATTTATGCTATTAAAGTAGTCCAATTGCATGTCAGTTCATCGGAGAACCAACCATCAATGTTGTGCAGGTCAGTTGTGTTCCACATTCACCCCTGAAGAGATATGCATTTGATTTAAGTTAATTAAGAATATCAATAGAAGCTTAAATTCATGTCTTAACTTTGCTACATATAGATGTAAGCACTATAAATATGTCTTGTCCCTAAATTCATGAAGTTTTTCTGTTAAGTATTCATTTGGTAAGAAAAATGTGAAATTTTAAGCTTTATGACACTTTTTTTTTAAATTGGTGTCTATCTGTTTGTGCTTTGACTTTTCACTACCATCACTCTACGTGGTTTTCCCAGACTGCAAGGAAGAAATCACTACCACACCACAGTTTCTTTCCCATTAGTTAGACAGGTTAATCTGTTAGGATCCTGTCTTTAAGGCTGCATTGCCTACAGAAATATTTCCTGCAGTTTTGCCTAAGAAATGTTCTTCTTTTCTGTATTCTATCTATTGTGTATTGTTCCTCTCTTTCATCAGGAAACAGCTGCATTTTGATGGAAAGTTTAAATATCATTTGATGTTAGCAGGGCAGCAGTTAGTGTTTGAAAAGCAATTAGAACATCACTTGGAAACACCACATTGGTAATATTTACAATTCATGGTAAGATGAAAGACATAACAGTAACCTGAGATAATTTTAAAGACAATTTTTTTGAATGAATTACTGAATATGTGTAACTGTCAGACTAGCTTCCTGAAAATGTTAGAAAACTCTAAAGTAAGTTTGTTTAAACTGGGATGGGGTAGGGGGAAGGGGGCAGGGGAGGTTTGTGGGTGGGGAGAGGGAGAGAGAAAACTGAACTTACTGTGACATTTTGATTGTTATTAATTTCCTAAAACAGAGAAACAGCAAAATCAAAATATGTGAAAATGAAGAATGAGACTTCAGTATAAATACTTTACAGCTTATATAAACAGTTGCTACATAGGCAATCTGCTCATGTTTTATGCCTTGTAATGAATTGCTGTTAGGTTATTTCTAATCAATAGAATAAAAATGACAATAGGAAAAACTACAGAAGGTGATTTTGTCTGCTATTGGAAGTCCATTGCTATCCCCAGAGTTGCACTATGAAGTGTGTCCCTTAGTTGAAGGGGAAAACCTGAAGATCAGCTATTCACTGTTAGAACAGCGTGACTACTGATCAGCTGCATCAGCCTTGCAGAGGCAAAAATACTGCTGCTGCTTGTTGCAAATGCAATAGTATGGCTTAAATTGGCATAAAAAGCATTAGGAATATCACTGCACTTTCACCATAAATATGCTGTGTTTTAAATAGCTGATGCTGAAGCATGCAGCTAAATATTCTCCCTGGGCTTTTTTTTTATTCTTTTCTTTTTTTTTTTTTTTTTAAAGCATTTTGTTAAAGCAATTTTTGTCTTATTTGCAGTAGCTCACAAATGCAAGAAAAATAAGATGGTCTTTGTATAATATAAAATAAAATTACAAACATTCCTTGGATGTTCTGTCCATTATCCATGTGGCACTGGGGAGTCTGATCTACAGGTTATTTGTGCCTCTGTTGTTCATAGTGACTTCAGTGTGAGTGTAGGGCATGCCCAGACTGCACACAAAGCTTGAATATTGAATTGACAAGGCACCTAGCCAACCACTGAAGAGGGTACTTCATATGGGAGGGCACGAGTAAAGTATCTTTATATTTCCTGCCCTGAGCTGATACCTCGCTATTGGATAGAAATTAATTTCAGGTGAATTTTCACTGGTGGTGTTTGATTTGTTTGCTTGTTTGTTTTGAGGTATTACTGAGGACAACACATTATAAACCAGCACACTCTATTACAGAATTTGTAAGATAATGCTCAATCAAAAGAATATTTCTTTTTCTCTAGAGCTGAATGCAAGTTTAGAGATTACCACTTAGAGCTGATCGAGAGGAAAAAGGCAGTTAGCTAAAACGCAACCATTCTAAAAGGGCAGCTTCCCTTGTGACATTACTAGCTTCAAACGATGTGCCCACTGAGGGCAGCTTAGTTTGATGTAGCCACTTCTGTAGGAGCTAATTCAGGATTTAGATTTCAAGCAAGTTTTTGAAACATTAATATAAAATAATCTTCTTTTTCCAAGAAGGAACAATTCTGAGGGTTTACTACAGTTTTATTTCCCATATGGTCTTATTTTAGTTCTCATATCAAAAGCACCTACAATTCTTCTGAAAGTATTATTTAATTAATACAAAATCAGCTGATTTTGTGATGTCAATGGTTGGGATTCCAGTAACTAAACTTGTCCCTCAGGCTGTCAAAAGCTCAACCTCAGACATTTTACTTTTCAGAGCATTAGAGGTATATATTCGTTTATTGTAGATTTCCTGGATTAGCTTTGGGGTTGTATCTTGTCAAGCTCTGCTGCACAGAGCTTCCTAAATTTGGCTAGGGACATAAAGGGGAATGAGAATCATTTCTTCAGGTATATCAGTGACAGTGCCTTGAGCAACCTGGTCTAGTGGGAGGTGTCTCTGCCCACAGCAGGGGAGTTGGTACTAGATGATCTTTAAGGTCCCTTCCAGTCCAAACCATTCTGTGATTCTATGAAGTACAACAAAAACTGCTTAGTGCACATCACTACTCTTGTTGCTGGCCATTCCAGTTTAAGGGGACATTACTGAACTCCCACGAGATACAATGATAACTAGTGCAATTGTGACAGGTATGATGAAAAAAATCTTTAAAGTCTTTTCCATAAAACAACTCTTCTAATTACACTTATCTAATATTTGGGATGGGTTATTAAAAATACTCAGGTAACTGCCCAAATGACACTTTCACCATAGGTAAGCTCAAACTCAGATGACACTACCATCCCATGGCTCAGCTGCATTTATCCTCTGTAGCTTTAGGGACAAACACAGCTTTACTGTCCTGGAAAACTTACTGGCCTATGTGGAAAAAGCAAAGAATATGCAAAGCATTCTCCAGCTTTTCATAACAGTAGCTGCTTATCCAAAGGGCAAACTGTCCGCAGAAGATTCAGATCAAATACTCTCTTTTCCAATTGACATTTAACTTTATATTTTAGTAACTATATTATTTCCATATGATACATTTTCATATGGCATGTCCACAAGAAAATATCATTTCCGCCCTGCAATAAAAACATGGGGCTTTGAGCCCCTGACATTCTGCTGGCTTCGAAGCACTTTTACAGAGAGGAGACTGAACCGAAATGGATACATTCTGAGATCTGCATGTTTCTTTTACAATGAATAGACTTAATCAGGAGGAAACAGTTTTTCTAATGGGTATGATCGGGCTCTAAAAATGGATATATCCAAAGTGTTTGCAAATTATAGTAAATTTATATCCAAGCAAGCACGAGTCCTTTTGAAAACTTCAGAGTAGGAATTGTTTAGTTACAGACAAGAGCCTATAGAATAGAATCATAGAATCATAGAATCAGTCAGGGTTGGAAGGGACCACAAGGATCATCTAGTTCCAACCCCCTGCCATGGGCAGGGACACCCTACACTAGATCACGCTGGCCAGAGCCTCGTCCAGCCTGGTCTTAAATACCTCCAGGGACGGGGCCTCAACCACCTCCCTGGATAACCCATTCCAGGGCTTCACCACTCTCATGGTGAAGAACTTCTTCCTCACATCTAGCCTGAATCTCCCCATTTCCAGCTTCATTCCATTCCCCCTAGTCCTATCACTACCTGAGATCCTGAGAAGTCCCTCCCCAGCCTTCCTGTAGGCCCCCTTCAGATACTGGAAGGCCACAATGAGGTCACCTCGGAGCCTTCTCTTCTCCAGACTGAACAGCCCCAACTCCTTCTGTCTGTCCTCATAGGAGAGGTGCTCCAGCCCTCTGATCATCCTCGTGGCCCTTCTCTGGACACGCTCCAGCACGTCCACATCCCTCCTGTAATAGGGGCTCCAGAACTGGATGCAGTACTCCAGGTGGGGTCTCACCAGAGCTGAGTAGAGGGGGAGAAGCACCTCCCTTGACCTGCTGGTCACACTTCTCCTGATGCAGCCCAGGATCTGATTGGCTTTCCGGGCTGCAAGCGCACATTGAGAGCTCATGTTGAGCTTCTCGTCCACCAGCACCCCCAAGTCTCTCTCCTCAGGGCTGCTCTCCAGCCAGTCACTGCCCAGCCTGTATTTGTGCCTGGGATTGCCTCGACCCAGATGCAGGACCCTGCACTTGGTGTTGTTGAAGCTTGATGAGAATAGATTTGCTTAGGAACATAAATGTGCACACAACAAGGTGTTGTAATTAGTATTGGCCTGGATGCTGGTGAATACATGAAAAGAGAGAATGATGTGAGGATTAGAAAAGGTAGGAAAATGGAAAGGAAAATAATGGGAGATTATGAAATGAAGTGTAGGCATTGCTCTCTTGTGAGTAGCTTCCTCACACTTCACAAAGAACTCTGTTTAAAATATTTCAGGAGAAAAATGAGGTTTATTTCCTTTTGCATCCAAAATTATATTTGATATTAACAGCAACATTTGTTCCCTGGACAGTACTAGATATCATTAGGTTGCTGACAGGGCAAACTAAACAGTAGCATCTCCCTTTGTGTCCAGTTTTACTTCCTAAGCTAGAAACTTTCAAGCAGTGCATCAGATTTTTTTTGCTAAAGTTGTTGGACAACAAACAGGAATTTACTGGGGTCATTAATGAAGTCTTTCCCATTCTGCCTACATAGCATTGCAGACTGTGTCACACAAAGACATTTCCCAGCATCTGATTCACTATCACAGCAAGGTTCTGGTTTATGACTAGGAAACCTGGGTGCTCTGGTAATACAAAAAAACAGCCACACAAAACCAGCATCTTTTTTTAATTAAATGTCAGCCTAAACACACACTTCAATTAAATAAGGAATAAGAAAGGATATGTTTCATCTTCTTCCTTACACTGTTGGCAAAACGCAAGCCACAGTTTCAAGAGTAGAACTGAATATGTCAATCTTTCATCTAAACCCCCTGCTCAAGTGGTTCTAGAAATGACTGTTTGAATTAAGGAAATAGGTTTTACCTGTCACCCACCTCTAGACCTTCTTGCTGTTTCTATAGATTTTTTTTTCTTTTTCCTTTTCTCCAAACACTTGATTGAAAAACCAACTGTTTCTGCCTTTTTATATTCCAAGATTCTTTGACTCTTTACAAATGCCAGCAGTCACACAGCTGTGAAAGAATCTTTTGATATTCACATTTATTGTAATATAGAATTCAAATTTATTTTCATTCTATCTTTCATGCTTCTCAAGCTTTAAATCCTGTAGAGAAAAAAATATAGATGTGAATACAGAAGAAAAAAAAAAGAAATCACTAGTTTGAAGTCAAGACTGTAGCCGACTCAAGCAGTGAGAATTATTTCATTTGAGTGAGGTGTGTGCGTGCATCTGTGATGAGCAAGATGGATGAAAGAAGATGAAAGTGGAGAGAAGATGTATGAGTGTACATGTCAGCATGTGTGTATATTTATGTATATATATTCTTAGCAATGTGCGTGTCTTCATAACCTACATGAAACAGCAGTGTACATCATATGAACATGACACGAGAGATTAGGTCAAACTAACCATTTTATTTGTCTTCTATACTTATAAGGCATCTGTATTTTGTAAAAAATCCATACCATCAACTGTTTATATTCTTAGTATTATTACTCTGACCAGTAAGCTGACTTTTTCTAGAGTTTTGAACATGTCTCTCTCAGGTTTGCAACTCCTAACTGGTGACTGCATGGGGGAAAGGAGCTATTTTTAATAGCTTTTCTGTCTGTGCAACCATAAAGCCTAGTTTCCAGTTACCAGAGCACAATGATGTAATGTTGTGTAGAGTTCATGCTAATTTACAGCAAGCAGCTGTGAAAGGGTTTCTACCACTACTATCTTAAGTGCAGTATAAGCTGAATTCATCAGTATAGAATCAAGGCCACCACATTACATAAAAAAGGTGCTGGCTGTGCTATCCATCTGATAAGCTAGCAATGCTATTCAGACCTTTAAACTCACTGAAACTTGTAATTTAAAGAGAAAAAGAAAATCCGGTTTCATATCACTACATTTCAAGATTTTACTGGTGTTGGAAGTTTCCAAACAGAGTATTTCAGGTGACAAATGAGTTTGCTGTGCCCCTTTAGAACAGACTCAATATCTACTGTTCTGTAGACCATTTTCTAAAGAGGGCACCCTGCAGTTGCAGCTTATGAGAAAACTGAGTGAGGTACAAACACCACATTTGCGTTAATACTAATTTGTGAAGTCTATTCTTGTTTAGAAACAGCTACAAATTGTCCCAGGGGAGCTGTCAACATGAAGTGAACCACGGGACTAGCTATTACCTGTCTTAACTAAAGACTCAGTTTCATATATGTTTTTTTAAGCCATAATGAGTTGAGAGAGGAGATGTAACCTAGGACGGCTTCTGAGAACAAAACACAAATAGCAAGAACACCATCATACGGGGAAATATTTAATGAGCAACAGAGAATGTTTCTGCAATTTTTATCTAGGGATGCAAAGCATAGTGTAAGGAAACAGAGGTGTGTGCTACTAGTGAGTGAGTATATTACAATATGGAAATGAATAGTTTTCTGCTGCAAAGATAGTCTTGTTGATTTTACTATTTGTTCTACTGTTCTTGCCTGTCTAGAGGTGTAGGTACAACACACACACTGTATCACACAAGCTCATAGTGATAGTCTTTCACAGAAAGAACTAAGTGTTACTCCACATTTAGTGGCAAAATAGGCATTAAAGGATAGAAATTATACTAGGTTCTCTGCTCTGAAAGCATTTTCCAGGCAAGTGACTCAATGTGCAGTATAAGACTACAATTCTTTAAAAGCACTTTAAGGAGGGATATTAAATTAATGGTTCAAGAAAATAGTTTATTTGGGTGTGATGGGATAAAGTTTAATTTCCTATGGGAAATCCTTCAGTGATTCCAGCATCAATAACATGGTTTGTCACTTACTGCAAGTAAAAATAATTAAATTATATTTAGAGTATGCAGAGTTTATCTGATCTTTTCAATCTTTATGGGCACCAAAAGGAGTCATGTTTTCCATGACACTATTACCAGAGAAGAATATAAAATGGAAGCAGATAACATCAGACACTAAAAATTCTTTTTTATTGCTTTATGTTGCCTGAAAAATCCTTAGCAGGTCACCTAAAAAAGGAGTATTTCATTTCTTAACAGAACATTTTCTGTTGACCTAATATTCAAAAGGACACATTACATTTAGACTGAATATGGGGGTGAATTTTTTTTATGAAGAGATTGGTGAGATGTTGGAAGAGGACTTGAAGAGAGGTCATGGGTGTCACATCACCAGATGCATTTAAAGTCAGGTTGGACAGCGTTTTGAGAAAGCTTAACTAGTGAAAGGTGCAGACCTTCTGTGCTCTTAAGAGTGGCTAAATGTGGTGCACATCCAAGCTGCACATGTAGAGTCAACCCTACCACAGACTAGATTAGTAACTTGTTCTGGGAAAGAAGCCCAGAAGCAAAGCAATACATGTTCTTGCAGGCAGCTGGGGGATCAAGACCTCAAAGTGACACTGGGAGTCCAGGATAGATGCTAAGACACCTTACTACTGGTAATACTGAAAACCCTGAAAACTCTGTGCATTTCATGAACAAACTCATTTTGTGCTCTTCTGCTTAGCTTCCTCAAGATCAGTCTTTCAGGACCTCCACCTTTGGGGCTCCTTTTGTCCATCTTCAATATCTAATGTCGCTAGGCTGGATGTTAGGAAGAAGTTCTTCATTGAAAGAATGATTGGCTATTGGAATGGGCTGCCCAGGGAGGTGGTGAAGTCACCGTCACTGGAGGTGTTTAGGAAGATACTGGATGGGGCAGCTGGTGCCATGGTTTAGTTGATTAAATAGTGTTGGATGATAGGTTGGACTTGATGATCTCAAAGGTCTTTTTCCAGCCTGGTTAATTCTATTCTATTCCTTTTTCCAACAGCTTATTAATTTCACAGTATGTCAGTGCACTTCTTCCATATAGATGCATTGCCTGGTTTCTGGTTGGTGTGTCTAAAACTCAAATGTCCAGTTACACTGATTTAGGTATTTGAAATCACACAGAAAAAAATTATCCAGGTGGGACTGCTAAAAAAATAGAGATTGAAAGGGGAAACGGAAGGAATGTTATCTTCCTGTCTAAGTGTGTATTACATTTTCTAGGATTGTCTTGGATTTTGCTTCACTTCAGGGATGCTTTTGATAATTATTTTTTTTCTTCTGTGCCATGTAAGAGTTCCAGTTGTTAATTTTTAATTCAATTTGAAGTTGGTGAAAAGGTGTTAAAAAAGATGTGTAGCTGCACAGCATTACTGAATGCGAGGTGTATGATCTGTGGGACATCTTGTCTCTACTGTGAGCAAATGGGATTTATTGAAATAACTTAGGTGGCTCCTTCTGATTATCACAGATTATGACCCAGTAGGTAGCGTAGATGCACTTTAAAACATTACCAACTCAAAATGTTCAAGAACAGCAATGCAAGATGAATTTGTTACCTTATAGTCACGATACTTGTAGATGTATAATACATGGTTAAACACAACATGGCTGGGAAATATCTTTTCTGTCTGAAATATTTGTCTGAGCCAGCATTTTCAGCTGTCTGATATCTTATCTTTTCACCCCTCAGTCACACTGCTAATAGGATTTCTATAAAACAGCGCAGTGGTGGACTTCATAACTCAACAGACTATACATAGGCTTTCATCTCTGAAACCCAGTTCTAATTCAGTGCTGACTAAATGTGCCGTATTCCTCCTGTGGGCATTCTCATTGAGAAAGTGAGGATAGACTAGGCTATCTGCTGTGACTCACCTGGAAGCTGGCTTCCATACAAGTGTGGTTGCCTAACACAGACATACAACTTGTTTGTTTGTTGTTGTTTTCAATGAAAATAGATCAGGCAAGTTTTATGACACATTTGCTTTTTCTGTGCTTTAATACATACCAGTTGTAGTCTATCAGAAATTAAGAGTTGCAAAAACGTTATGGGTTCTAGATTTTTTTTATTTTTTTTTAATCTAATGACATGAAAATACTGGAAATATAAGTCAGAGCAAACTTAATCTCTCTTTTTTTTTTTTTTTTTTTAATTTTAAATTCTGTTTGCTTGAAAATAGATAGGATTTAATTTAGATAAATATTTACGCGCTGAAACTGTCAAATCAGTCTATTCTTGTGCTTTGAAAATGTGTTTTGTGTTGAAGGCCTACAAGAAAATACCTTTCTAAAGGAAGTATGAGATAAAGAGAATCATTTTGAGATTTGTTTCCCATGCCTTGATGACAATCATGATTGTACCTGGTGCATTTTTTTGCTGAAGGACAAAATAACAACAAAACATTATGTAACTCTACCTCATGGTCTATACAATGGCTAATTTTTAATACAATGGATTATCTTCAGAAAATCCGTTTCAGTTCTAGCTTCAAATGTTGGTATTAGTCTAGTGATCTGGCTCTGCAGGCTGTTCAATAGGCCAGTTCTACATCTGTTGGTATAGATAAAACTCTGCATGGAGGTAGGAACTTTACTTACACGAATACATTTGCAAAATGGAGGTTGCAAGCCTTGCACAGGTTATTCTTGCCAAATGCTCTTGTATTTATTGTGATACTGTCTTTGTTGAATTCATTGAGTATAATCCCTTCCCCACCATCCATTTGATTTGTAAATGAATTCTCCTCAACTGTATTCACACCCCTTCTGTATTTGCTTTCTAACAGTATGCCAGCAAATTACTTCACTGGCAGGAACATTTAGTGAACCAGCCAATTTTAACTAAGTATTGAAAGTATATTTAAAAAGAAAAAAAAAAAAAAAACACAAACAACCCCAAAAACCCAAAAAAAGGCAAAATTCTCATTCGTAACTACAAGTACTACACATGTTTTAATGATAAATCTATTCTTAAAAAGGTAATCAGTGAGTCACTGAGCAAAAAAATCTTTTGTAACTCATGGGTTTGGTCAAAATAAGTAAACTTTGCATGTCAAATTACTTCATGAACAGCATGTCTATATGCTATAGATCAAGACTTCCTGGCAGAAATGAGTTTAATAAAACTGGTGTCTGAAAGGAGCATCTGATGAGGAAAAATTTACTGAGAAAATTATTTCAAGTTTTCTGCTTCAATCTAATGTGTCAGAGGACAGTAGAACTGGAGAGCAGAGTTGTAGTGATCCTTACATTTCTTTCTCAGGCAATAAAAGTATTCAATTACTAGTGAGCTTCAAATACTGTACTACGTTTTTTTCTGCTTATCAAATTTCTTGTGTTTTCATGGTATCCATATGTGAGAGCTAGATATAAAAGTGTCATACTTCTGTAAATAGATACATTTGCTTTCCATGGTCACTGACATAATACAAAATTAACCAAGGCAGTCATTTCCCCTTCCATGAATACTGTGCCTTTATTGACTGGAAATGCAGTGAAGACAAAACACTGTACTTTGAAGCCAAGGGCTGCTTAGAGCAAACCAACAGCAATGAGTATGTATGTGCAGCTTGGTTTGTGTAATCTGTGGAAGTAAAAAATTCTTTTGTATCATTCATTTTAGATGTTTGGGGTTTGGTTTGGGTTTTTTTTTTTTTTTTGTGGGTTTTTTGTTTTTTTGGCGTGTGGGGTTTTGGGGGTTGTTTGGGTTTTGGTGTTTTTTTTGGTGTTTTTTTTTTTTTGAGAATGTATCTGGACATAGGCAACTAGTTTTTGTTTTGAACATTTTCTGGTTCTTGTCCAACTTTTCTCTTTATCTCCTGCATACCAGCTTCCAGGTATCTGTCTCCTGACGGTAGAGATGTGTAGAGGATTAGTGTCTTGATTGGCAGGTTGGCTAACATTACAGTTCTGTTCATATGGAGCTTTCCTTCAAGTTCTAAAAAACTATCACAGACGGGCCAGAAAAAAATCCCATATCCCTTGTTGCAAAACAGCACATGCAACCTTAAATTCAGAATGTAATCTGAACTGGGATTTCTTTATATATTTCACGTACCAATACAGGTGGAATTATGGATGAAATAATTTTTTGTCTTATTCAGTACCTTAGAAGAAAGGCAAGGTGTGTAACTAACAGGGGGAACAGCAGAAAGCTCCAGATCATCAATTGTGTCTTACACTGCTAAATGAATAGATCAGAGTCCTCCTTCAATAAATAGAAATAAGAGCCTTGTTTTTCACAATGCAATCTATTCAATAGCACTCTGTCCATGTGTGGCTACAGATATATCAAATATGGAGGGACAACCTGTTTATAACTACGTTAACACATATCTCCTTACACAACACCATTTAAATGGGATCCAGCCATACAGAAGATATGCTATAGGCCATTTTATGTAAAATAGAAATTCAATATTATGAGTAGCCATCATAAACAAACATTTGTGGGTTATTTGCTTTTCATAAACTCTATTCACTCTCAACATTCTTCAACCTTGCTAAAACTTGTATGTCAGTCCTAACACATGCGTGATCTTTTCCATATATGTGGTGTCAGCTAAGCGCTGACCTTTTTCAGGAGAAGTAACAGATAAATAAGCACTGTTACTTTAATACTCCCCAACAATGCAGACAAGAAGTGAGTATCGCTGTAACATGTGAAACTACTGTAAAATGTGAAATACTTTGAAGGCAAAACTCCATTGCATTATGGACTGATAGGAACAGGACATACATTAGCCTGTGTCTGGTATGGCTGAAAAGGAGCTTCATGGTCTATATCTGACTTGCAGATGAATGCGTGTGCCTTATTTCTGTGCACAAGGAACCCATTTAACTTGCAGATAAAAACAAGGGTTGTGTCTAACGTCCACGGGCATACAGCTAAAGCTGAAAGACTTACACTACCATGAGGTGATGGGAACATTCCAGAATCAGTGGCTTTGGTTCTGTTATCTGGATAAGAAACAACATGGATTGCTGGGTACAAAAAGCCTTTATGATCAGTGCACAGATCTAAAATTATCCTTTTTACAATGCTATTGCATTTCTGACTGTACAGCTTCAACACAGCTGTCCCTAACTTTCTCACCATGGAATCATAGAATCAATAAGGTTGGAAAAGACCTCAGAGATCGTCAAGTCCAACCTGTCACCCAAGACCTCATGACTACTAAACAATGGCTCCAAGTGCCACATCCAGTCCCTTTTTGAACACCTCCAGGGACAGGGACTCCACCACCTCCCTGGGCAGCACATTCCAATGGCCATTTCCTCTTTCTGGGAAGAACTTTCTCCTCACCTCAAGCCTAAACTTCCCCTGGTGCAGCTTGAGACTGTGTCCTCTTGTTCTGGTGCTGGGTGCCTGGGAGAAGAGACCAACCCCCACCTGACTACAACCTCCCTTCAGGTAGTTCTCCAGGCTAAACAATCCCAGCTCCCTCAGCCTCTCCTCATAGGGCTTTGCTCGAGGCCTCTCCCCAGCCTTGTTGCCCTTGTCTGGACACATTCAGGAGTCTCAGTGTCCTTCTAAAATTGAGGGGGCCAGTACTCAAGGTGTGGCCTAACCAGTGCTGAGTACGTGGGCACAATAACTTCCCTGCTCCTGCTGATCACACTATTCTTGAGGCACGCCAGGATGCTACTGGCGTTCTTGGCCACCTGGGCACACTGCTGGCTCATGTTCAGCCAGCTGTCAACCAGTACCCCCAAGTCCCTTTCTGACTGGCCGCTGTCCAGCCACTCTGACCCCAGTCTATAGTGCTACATGGGGTTGTTGTGACCAAAGTGCAGTACCCGGCACTTGGACTTGTTGAATGCACTCCACCCATCTGTCCAGCCTGTCAAGGTCCCTCTGGAGAGCCCTTCTACCCTCTAACAGATCAACATCTGCTCCCAACTTGGTGTCATCTGGCAATTTACTGATGATGGACTCAATCCCCTCATCCAGATCATCAATAAAGTTATTGAACAGGATGGGGCCCAGAACTGATCCCTGGGGGACACCACTAGTGACTGGCCTCCAGCTGGATCCAGAAAACACCATGTTTTCTATTCTAGGCTTTTAAAATTAGAAAATGAAATTTCTCTTGAGTATTATATTGAAGGGAATTTTCAACACACTTCTCCATGGAGGGATTTTCTGGTTTTTGGACAAACTATTTAGTTATTTTTATTTTTTCCCCTCTATAAGCCCTTTATTAAATCATAGGAACCACATTTAGGAAATTCCTTATTCACAAGCATCTGAGTGACTTGAGTCATTAATTTGTTTTCTCATTAGATTGTCTTCGACATATTAATTTCTACCAATGTCACTGTAATCTTATTGGATTCCATAGTATCTGTTTGTTCTATGTATGTATTGTTAGCTCTACAGTCTATGGCTCTTCTGCTTGTACCTTCCTTCTCACAAGAGTTCTCAAGTTGAATGAAAAGGGAAAGTCAACAGAGCTTCTGCTCTGACTGTCATGTAAGCAAGTTAATATACTTCTATTCACTTTTACATTTCTTTGTAAGAAGAATAGTTTTGCTGCTTGGATGATGCTGGTTTGATTTTTTTCTATTTAAGTCTGACTGCTGGCTAATTTCTAAGATTTCAAGGAAGGCTGCATATTATTTATGGACTTTATATTGTCCAAAGCCTCCTTAAGTTTGTAAGAGCAATAACTGAAATACACTGAGATTCAAAGTGGAAAGTGGTTCCTTTAACAGAGGATCCCAGAGGAGATGCTTTTAGGAAAATTCCATTAACCTTATCTTTGCAATGTCTTTTCCAAATTGCTTTTTTGCAGGCGGCAATTGCAGTCAAGCTCTTTGTGAATGTGAGGTACTAACATGGATTTGGCCATGAAAGCCCTATGCTTCTATCTTAACTTGCACCTTTATCATTGACTCCTGATTGTTGTTTCTGTCAGATTGTTGCTACTCCTCACAGTAAAGGTCTCCTTTAGAACAAGTGGAGTAACTCAAGAAACAAAGACACCTTATTGTGAGGTTGTCTTTGCTGTTCCCAGACCTGTTTGGATGTGAGTTGCTACCCTACTGAGTGGTTGTGAGATTTCTCAGATGCGGTATTAAAAGAAGCTCCATTGTTCTTAATAACTTCATCACACGTATCTTTCAGGACTGAAGTGGGAAACATTACTGGTAGGAATCTGAAAACTAGCAAAATATTGCAATAGTATTAAGTATTCCCTTGTCAATTTTGGTAATTAAATTGTTATGCAAAAATTGTCAAGTGATTTAAAGCCTGAGGGAACACTTGCTGGGTTTGGGTTGGTGGTTTGGTGTTGGGTTTTTTTTTTTTTGAGATATTCCTATAAATAGCCACCTCTTAGATCACTCATAGAACATAATGTTGCATGAGGTGCAAATTAAGATTTATTGTTTTGAAGTTACATCAAATAATTGATCAGAAACTGTAACTGGGATTATAGAACCACATCAGAAATGAAAATTAGTGAATAATTGCAAAAAATAATTGAAGTTACAAATCCTGAAAACTGGGAAACATTTCCTTTTAATGCCTACAGGGATGGGCCTTGTGGCATTGATTAGGATTAACACTAGGAGATGAGGTGAGTGAAGAGAACAGAGGGACTTTTAGATTGTATTAACATTATGGCATGACTTAGCTTAAGAAAGCAAACAAAACTTTTCAAAGACTGCAATTTCCTAGAGATACTTTGATCATTTGTGAACAACCAGTTAGTGAAAACTCAGGTCTCCTAGTTCTAACAGATCTTTTAGGTTCTAATTTAAGTACCTTTTGTCTGCTTGCTGATGTACTTACTAAGCCTATTGTTCATTCATCTACTAAGACTACATATAAGTGGACTAAACTCTTAGTTATGGGGAAGCAAAGAAAGAGATTTTTGTATTTTTTATTTGTTTTGATCCAAGCTTGTCTCAGCTTCCAGTCAGTTTGGAAAATGCTGCAAACATCACCCCAAAAAAAATATTTTTTCCCCCCTTTTTTTTTTTTTCAAAAAAGCATGCTTTCTTGGATTCTGTTACCAGATCTAACCCTCTTTCTGTTGATAACAACAGAACTATCGCTATTGGTATGAATGAGTACTAATTTAGGCTCACTGCTGTAGCTCTGTGAAACACAGAGTCCTCACATCAGTCTGCTCACTATTGTCAAATTTTGTTTGGATTTGAACAGTCTGAGGAAAACTCATCCTGCAAATGTTTTCAGAATCACACATACAAAAAAAGCCCCCAAAGGCATACAGCAAGAACACAGATATTGTGTAAAGCCTGGTGCATTTTTATGTATCAGTTCACTGCCTCTCACAAACAACATTCCATAGGAATGGTAGACATTGGGCAGAAAACTGCTCTTATTATGTTCAGCAGCAAAATTATAAATGAATCTTATGGCTATAGAAAAAAAAAAAAAACAAACAACCAAAACACAACCAAACAACAAAAAAACAGGAAAACACAAATCCTAGCACAGTCTGGTTGCTGATGTGTTATCTTTGTCAAAGAGATTGGTGTGCAAGTCGTTCTCAAAACTATTTTCATTCCCTTTTAGTCATCTGCCATGGATTTTTAATGTTTCAGAATTGTTGATTTGACTTGAAGTGGGGCTTAAGATGACTCTAACTACTCTTCTTATTTTCTGTTACAGAAATTCAGCTGAAATTGAAGTAATGAAATGCAAACTAAATATTTTTACCTTCCTGAGGCACTGTTCATTACACTTACTAATTCAGAGTAAAGAAAAAATTAGAATCCTGTTGCAAAATATTCTGATCATGATAAAATTGCAATTTCAGAAAGCAAACTGTTCTTTCAAAACATGAATCAGTTCTGATCTCACAACTGCCTGTTTAACTACATCTAATTCCATGTAATTTGAATCTAGAATGAAATCCAGAGGGTGCACTACATACAAAATTTCTGCGTGACTAATCCTGTGCAGTTAACAAGGTTGGGCAGCTCTGTGTATAATTCATGGCTACTCAGAGGGTATCTTGGGTCTTCATCTTCATCTTGCAGAATTCAGATTTAAGGTTTGATGTGAAAAATGCAACACACAGTTCACTTCTGGGCTACTGTGGTTCCTTGAACAGAGGATTTCCCGTTGCTTATAAGAAGGTAAAGAATTTTAACTAAAGATTTTGATTACAGTAGCCTTTTGCCTCCAGAGGTGATTCAAGTTGTAAAAATGAAGTTGTCAGAGGACCTTATGATTAATAACACTTATCTACAAAAGAAAAAGCTTGTGGCAGAGAAAATCTGAAACAAATAGGATGTGTTGGGATACATATTAAATGGGATAATGTCTCATTCCTGTAATTGAAATGCTTCTGGAGAATCTAATTAACCTTTCAAACTCTGCTTCCTGAGTATTTCTGGCATCAAGCTTTATTTCTTGAGGAAAACATCAGATGCCAGCATCAAAATGTCTTGTTCTCGATTTCATCTATCTCTCTGGGAAAACTTTTTAAGGTCAACTTTTCCTCACATCTATTTTGTTATTCTCAGTGTCCATCTGTAAAATACAATTCAATTAAGTGTTATTAATTAAATAATATTCTGTGCTTGCTCTTGTGGCATGCTCAGCAGATTTCATCAGCAGCCCTTCCCTTTGTCAGAGAGTCCCAAGGGATTTTAGTCATTTAAATGAGATTGTTCTTTCCTTTATCTGCAAGTTAGCTTGTCACTCCCTATTCCTTGGAGAATCAGTAAACTATTTAAGAAATTTGCCCTGAGCTCAGGTGGTCTTTAGGAGCATGATTCTGTGCACCTGTTAATCCACACTCACCACCTTCTCCATACTGGGTTTTCACCTTTGTGAGGCAAGTGCCAGCTGGCCAGAGCTACTCCACATTTCCTACTCATAGCTCTGAGGGGTGGCCACCACAGCCCTCAAGTCAGTCCACCCCAAGCACCCTGACTGTCATCCCACGCACTCCAAGTCATCATCATCATCTTTGAGTCCTCTGTGGTGGTTCAGGCTGGATGCCCCCTGCTGTGGCCACATGAGACACACTTCCAGTGTCCCGAGGGTCCAGCCCAGTGGGTGGGCACAGGAAGCTGCATATTTCATCCCATAATGTCCTGCTCCCTACAAAAACCACCTTCAGGGTCCTGCACTTCCTCTTTCTTCCCTCACCGCTATCTGGCAGTGGCAGGAGCCATCTCACGGCCTCTTGGGCCTGGCTAGGCCCAAGGCCAGGGGGAAGGGAAATCTCAGCTCTGGTCAGCTGGGATTAGCCTAACAGTGGAAGAGAGGGGGGGGAAAGAGCCCTGGGGGTTTCGGGTGTACCCTCAGGTGGGGAGAGGGAAGTGTTAGGATGTTTCTGGGTATGCTTTGGGATCTCTCTCTTTTGTCACTGTGCTTGTGGCACTGGGCTTGTGCTCCCTGGGCAGCCTATTGCAGCATCTCACCACCCTTGTACTGAAGAATTTCTTTCTAAGATCCAGTCTAAACCTACTTTTCTGCAGCTTCAAACCATTACCTCTTGTCCTATTGCTAGACATCGTTATGAAAAGTCTCTCTCCAGCTTTCCTGTCAGTATCCTGCGTTTTCAGTCAAATGTGAACAGTTTCCAGCTCCAAACAGTGGGCTCCTCCAGAAGGTTGTGAGAGAACTGCATTTCAATAAATAAATAAATTTACTACATTTAAGGTCAAATAGCTGAAAATAAGGGACCTTGATGTGCCACAAGGACTTCTGTCTGTGCTGGAGAAAGCAGAAAATAAGTTTCAGCTGGTTAGAATTGTTCAGATGTATAATTTCTTAATATTGCTGTTTTGTAGAACATGGTATAGAAAAGAGTTCTTGAGCAGGATTAAAAACAGCAAGTGGAAGCCCCAGATGAAATGAAAGGAAATTAGCAGGCATTCCAGTGGCTTCCATCTCAGTTAACCACTCTTACTCAGTGGACTATGTGCTTGAAGAAGAAAAGCAGATCTTCAAGCTCTCCCAGTATTTAAGTGGTTAAATTGTCCCTTTTGGATCTTGCAGAACAATATCAGTCATCTTATGTTAAAGGAAAAAAATGTCTAATCTTTGACAGAAATGAATTACTTCATATGGGACAGCTACATTTTGTCTGATACTTGTTGTCAGCTTTCACTGGGAGATGAGGGACTAAGAAATAGATTTCATCAAGTTCTGAGATGGGAGGAAATGAAATCTTAGCAAAGAAAACAAGTTATGCCTCTGAAATGGATTGTACAGGCAAGAAGATCTATCAGGTGAAAAGTGAATGTTAAAATCATTTGCCAAAAGATGACTTAGTGCTTGGGAGACAGAAAAAGGTAGAGTGCTATAATATTCCCAGTTTATCAAATGCCCATTTAACACATCTAGGTTTGCTGCTTGTTGGGTTGTTCTGTGGGGTGGGTTTTGTTTAATCCCCTGCAGGTATTTCCTGATGTTACACTTCTACGAATCCTAATTGAGTTGCTTATTCACTTGTCTCATCTATCCACCGCATAATGTAATAGTTGTGTTGTAGAATACTAAGATTTGCATGAGGTTTCCCTCCTGATGGTTTCTTCTTCCAGAAGGCTATTTCTTGTGTCACCAAGAAAGGGAATCTTTCATTTCATCCCCGGTTAACTGATAATTTGGACATTGTACTCAGGTGTGGCTGTATCCCAGTTTGTCAGTTCACAAAAGCTTTCTTATTGCCTTCCAGTCACTGTGTGTTTTCTTATAGTATTAGTTTTTCTTTTTTTCAGTCACAAGGCCAGTCAAATACAATTTATAAAAAATTCCTAACTGATGTCTTTAGATTCATAATGCTTGGAAGTGCACAGCTTGAACTTAGTTGTTATTTCTTTGCTTCACCTCTTCTTGATAAAGTATTTTTGGTGCTTCTGTGACATCTGGAAAATGGAACAAAATGGAGATTGGGATTAGATTTGGAGAACCTGGTAATAGATTATCCCAGTTAAAATACTGAATTTGTGAATCTGACTGGGGTCCTTTTTTTCTGAACAATTATGTGTGAAGTATTTTCCAAAAAGGAGAGAGAGAACCTCCAAAAGACGTTTTTGCTTGCAAGTGTGTCAAAATGTGGTGTTACAGCTAGGAAACAATAAACATTATAATTTTTTAAAAATTATAGGTTTCATCCCCCCAGTGTGGAAACAAACTCGAAATTGAGTAGCACTGTTCTTGTGTGGGTTTCTCATTTGGTATTTTATATGGTGTAAAGTTTACACTTAGACTTGAAAAAAAAAAAAAAAAAAAAAAGAAAAGAAACTTGGTAAGTGGACTAGACTTTAACTGAATGTTGTGTTAATTGAATGAGATTTGGAGTTCACTTCTGGTTTTGCTTCTTGAGTTCTGATGATAAAGCCAAAATGATTACTAATACACGTTTTTATCATCTGCTGCTTTTAAGATATTACTTTACTAGAAGTGTGCTTAGGTTCCCATTAGTTATTCACTGCTCAGGTGCTGTTTCACATGCAGAAAATGCACATACTCAGGAAATGAATTTTTCTCTCTCCTAAAAACAGGATCAGATTCTTTGAGTGACCTTGGTGTTTCCTTTCCAGTCAGATGGTCACAGATGGATAAAATCTTGGATAACATTAGCTGCTGTCCTGTTTTACTGACTGCTCTCTTCCCTGAAGAGAACTGGTACTTCTGGCTGAAATGTTAGAGTGAAAGTAGATAAAATTGCCATTTTTAGCCTTTTACTTGTAAACAATTTTCAGTTTTTATTGCTTATTGAGACAGAAGCAGCTGATTTATTTATGGACTGAGTAAAGCAAATAAGACTGCTTGCACTATCACATCCAGGTACTGAAAGAAAAAAACCAAACAATTACAACAACAACAAAAACCCAACAAACCCAACCAAACAAAAACAAACCAACCAAAAACAGTTATGGCTTACTTTACATTTCTTAATAAACTGAAAAATAGTTTACATTCTTGTACAGCCCAGGAAACTGAAACAAATAGCAGCTAGGGAATGCATTATGAAATCTGTGCTTCCTGCCTATATTTGAGGGGTCAAGTGAGTGTCTAGGGAATTCTAGCACATGAGAGTGATTACCAATATGCTGTCAGAAACTGGGAATGCTTTAATTTAAGTCTACATGGCCAATTTGTGTTTCAGGCTATCATGTGAGGGGATGGGTCCCTGTTAATCATTTTAAGGGATTTGGTTGTGTGCAACTGAAGTAGGCAACCAGACTTAGTGGATGTGTTGCCTTGTGCAGCTTTTGAAGCAGTTAAGCAGAATATAGCCCATGGATTTATTAGCTCTTCATTCAATGAGAGAGACTAGGTGCTGTTGAGTGGGCATTGGATTGGTTCAGGTTGGTCTAGGATTTTCTGTGCAGTATCACTGTTTTGCCATGACATTCAACAAAAGACTATATATCATGGTGTTCTTTACATGATGTTTGTTTTAATGCAGATTTGCTACAACACTGCAAAATTAAAGATTTATGTTTCAGTGGTTTTATATACTCTCTGCTTGTAAATTGATTTAGTGACTGAACTTTACTCAAAAAATTGTCTTGGTTGATGTTCCATTGGGGAGTATTAAGTTCAGAGCTGCAATCACTGCAGAAAAACTATCCGATTCAAATTTACCTGTAAAATGTGGAGAAAACATCCAAGAAACTCTTTCTATTACTCTTTTGATATTTAAATAGTACAGAATAAATTCTATGTGAAGAGACTGTCACCTCTCTGTTGTTAGTATTGTCCAGAAATGTTATAGCAAGGAGAAAGTAAGTTTCAAAATTTGCTAAAACAATCGATCAAGGGGGGTGGGGGGGGAAAAAGGAAAGGAAATTAAAAACCAAAATTGCAGGTTGTGTGTGATGAATACCCTGCCACCTCTTCTGTGTGTCAAGATGCTTAAATCTTCTTCCTTATAACTACTTTCACTCTTCTATGGCACTCTATTTGCTTATTGTCTTATCTTAGATTTGTTGAAGTAAAATATTCAGGTGATCGTGTTACTTTGATTGCAAAAATTCAGTGACTGAACATGGATTGCTTGTGGTACTCAGGAGAGTGTGCAATTCTCACATCCAAAAGAAGGCCATTGCAATGGAAGAGTGCTGAAGACTGATGTTTTCACAAGTTCTGGTTAAATCTTGGATCTTCCTGTATACTGCTTGGAGGTTTTTAATGCTTGATTTTGGTAGTGCCTGAGTTATTTCATGAGCAGTAGAACTTTGTTTTGGGGGATTGCACCATTAGTCTGATGGGGTACTTCTAGCGTGATTTAATAATTTCAAACAACTGTTTCAGATATTTTAAATTATTTCTTAAACATGCCTTACATTATGTTGATATTCCTGTGACCTGACATTAAAGTTGTGACTTGCTGTACATATAGTATGCAGAAGCATGCATCCCCTTTTATGCCAGGTACCCAAACACGATATTCTATATAACATCCCTAGTTCTAAGGCTGCAAGTCTGTAGCAATGAGGCAAAACATAAAAAATTGATCATCCCATGCTTTCAAAATACACTAAAAACACTTGGGGGGGGGGGGGCAGGGGGGAGGGAAGGTGTAGAAAAGAAAAATAAATAGTTCTGCGTTGTCATCATTTTTAGCTAAAGAAAATGTGTGCTTCCTAAAATGTAGATCAGGATCTGTCATGTGCTGTGCATGAATCCATCTGAACTACATTGTAAACGAGCTTTGTGTCTCATCTGAAAACATTGATCTTCAGAAAAGGATGTCTGAGTCTAGCCTGTGGAAAAGGCAATTGTCATTTGTCATTGTTGCCTATGTCTGCCCATTAGGGCAGAAAGTGTCACTGTAACCAAATAAAACCCCCAAACCTGTAAACAGTTAGGCTTGGAATGGACCCTGACCTATGATTTCTGTAATTAGTGGAGATTGGTTTGCTTTAATTCCTGCTTCAATGCATTGTTTCCTAGGTAGTTGTGGGGTTGGCTGTTTTTTAGTGTTTCTGTGGTAAGCATTCCTTTGTGCTATGCAGTTAGTCACATTCACCTCCTGACATTTTATTAGTATTTCATTATTTGATCTGAACTGTGTTTTCCCACTTCCAACAACTGTCAGACATACCTTGTAATAGGAAGGACTGGTTAGAGGGTGTCCTTGAATCAGAACATCTTTGGCCTCCTGCTTGTACCCTGTCATTGACTAGCAATTATATTTGTGCAGCTGCTACAATATCCCCTGGGCATAAAATCTGAATGAACTATGGCTTTTCTTTCTCTTTATAAATGTGGCAGGTACTTCTACCGTTGAAGATTTCACAAGTGGCAGAGTCAATAAAAAATGCCAAAGTGCTAAGACTGTGGGGCGATCAGCAGAGTAGAATGTGAATTGGCAGTTTCAGTTCTGCTTCTCTGAGCTATGCGTATCCCAAACACTAAATTCAAGACCACGTGATGGGAAACCTTGCTGCTTACTGCAGAAAGTGGGATACCTGAGGAACTGCAGAAAAACTTCCTAGTGCTTTGAAAAATGTTGGTAGTTGAGTGGAGCAAAACTTTTTTCTTTTCAAAACCTCAGTGTAATGCATCCTTGATACATTAGTTAATGTGGTTACTCGAACTAACACAGAGATACATTGTAGACTGTGTTGCCTATATATTATTTATACATATTACTCATACTACAGTTGTGAGTGAGAATTTTAGTGCTTTGCATGTCTGTGTAACAAAGCCCTTGCAGGCCCATGTATTTAAAAGCAGATTTATTATTTTAAGCCAGTCTGTGAAAGATTGAAATCCATAAAAGCCATTAGACTGATCATCATTCTGTAAGTGTCAAAAATGATCTTAATTGGTGAGCGTAAGCCATTCTCTAGTAACAGCTTTTCTCTTTAATTGAATTTGCCAAATTGGTGTAATTGAGATTTTGTAATGAACATTTCCACTCCTAGGGTGGGTTTTTTTTAAAGTGATGCTGAAAGTAGGGTAGTATTTTATTGTGGTCACTGCAGAAGGACCAAAAGTTTTCGAGTGATTAGCATGAGAACTGATGGCAGTTGAAAACACTGATACTGAGAAGTTTGTCCTGGATGGTGTTACCTGTCCACTCTCGGTATCTTCTAGTGTCTTGATGCTATACATTGTTTCCTCGGCACTGGCTAGCTTCTCTTTTATTATTAATTTTATTTTGGGGCAGAGATTGGTGAGGAAAGTAACCACAGTCTCAGCTGCACCTTGCTTCTCCTGGCTGCAGCTTAGAAAAGTATTGTTCCAACAAATGCAGCATAATTTTCAGATAAATTTGCTGTATCTCCAACTCTTGGGTTTATTTGCTTGGTGCTTTGTTTGTGGTATTTTGATTTTTATTTAAGTAGATTAGCTTGTAAATTACTTCAATGTGAACTTTTTGCAGATAGGTCCCAAAGGCATAGCTAGTTGATGCTGTGTATCTCTTAAATTAGGAATAGAGACAGTCTTTTAAAAGATGATCAGACCAATTCAGCATTAATATGAGTATCTGTCAGTTTAATTTTAGTGGAATCCACCTCTGTGGCCTATTTGTCTGTTTTGTAGACTGTCCCTCTTTGGAGCCTTTGTAAATGAGATTTGTGGGGCTTTTCATCTTTTCTCTCTTTCAATATTGTTAAACTTTCCCTTTTTTTCAAAAGAAATGGCACACATAGGAGCTTTCTGAAACAAACAAATTCTAACTTTGGAATGTTTCTGAATGAAAAAGCTTGTTGATGCCAATAACACTATATGTATTTTATTAAAGCACTGTCTGTATCTTTGATGCATTCATCATGCAGATGCATATTTGTCTTCTATAGCTTTTGTTGAGGTCATCTGCTAATTGCTACAAACCTTGCTTAGCTGTTACAATACTTTTCTGCAGTGAGTGTTCAGCAAGATGTAAATAGTGTTTCATTCGCTGCTGATACCTAATATTTGTATGAGGGATGCTACTTACATTGCAAAGCTGAACATGCTTATAAATGTAAAACAAGATTCTTTGATCCAGAGGTCTCTGTGTCATACAGCACAAAACCGCTGTGGGTGTATCATGATACTTTCTTTAGGCACTTCCTAGTTTTAATATAATTATATAATCAAACAATGACGTTCATGATCATGATGAATGGAAGATAAATATTGTAAGTTCTATTAACTGCTCTACATACATAATTATGATATTAATTCAACTTGAAAATAGCTTTTTATGTTCCTTGATAGAATGCACGTAAGTCACATGTAATGAGGTGCGTGCAAGGCCGTGGAATTGGGTGGTGTATATTTTTTGTCCCTTTGATTTGGTTTCGTGGTTGTAGATGCTGTGTAGAACTATCAGATGCAAAACTTCCAGAAGGTAGAAGTAACTTTTTTAGATAATGTCATGCACGCAATATGAAAACATGCTGGTAATAGTGTAAACCAGTATTTGCTATATAAATAAGCCTGGAGTAAGAGACAAGAAAGACTGCTTCAGAAGTAACCTGAAGCCTGAATAGCTGCTCTTTATTTGGAGATTAGCCGCCTCTTTGGGACACATAGCATGTAAGCCTATATTGTTTGTTGCTTGTTGTTTGTTGCTTGTTGAAGTGTCACTTGGTAATCATTCCTTTACCACTGAATTCCAAAACATACTTGGCATTATACCTTGGCAGTGGAGTTCAGCTGTGGTAAATTGGTATTATATAACTAGAAACATTTTTTGCTTATTACATATAAGCTGTGCTACTGAAAGTTGCCACTGCCTGCTCTTGAAATCTGTACAGCTGCTATACCATTGTGCTCCAAGTCATTGACTCTTTGTTACATTGTGTTCTCACATACCAGAGCTGATAGAACAGCTGTCAAACACAGTTGCTTAAAGAACAGTAGGTACTACTGGTGGCAAACCCAAACAATGCATAACAAGCTGCTTGAATAGTGCTTTTTATTGTCATTTCCCTGTGTGTATCAGTTACTTTTACATATGTTAGATATTATTTCTTTGTTCCCTTTGCTACCCCTACACCACTCTTGTCAAGCTCCAAGTCTGCATTTCTTTAAACAAAACTACAGTTCCTGAAATATTCTGCTGAGTGGATGAAAACCCCAGTGTTCACATGGCATGAAGTAAACAGCATTTATGATGTACTCAAGAAAAACTCATATCTGAATTGGTATGATTGTAATTTTTGTTTGTTTTGGTTTTCCTCTCCTAAATCTAGTATTACCAAGCATCTGATGAAGGCTTGGTGGTTGTAGTAGGAAGATTTCCTTTAAAAGTGCCATTGTACAGTAATTGCACTGCCTTGCTTACCACAGATGATCCTCCATCTACCAGAAGGCCTTGGTAGGAATCGCTTGCATGCATGGTTGTTTTCTTTTTGCACAAAAGGCAAACCAAAAAGTAGCATTGAGGTCTGTTAGCATTTATGGAAGCATTTGTCAACAGAGAAAACCTGGATGGTCACATAACTTTGAAATGTAGCCTGCTGGGAGATTATCCAAGCTGGGCAAACCTCAGCTTGGCCAGGAATCCAACTAAGCTTAGAAACAGCCTTGCAGTTCTAGACTGTGCTTGCTTGTGACTGAGTTCAGCTAAAAGTCTTTTTTACCTCTTGAGATCAGTTTTTCCTAAATTGCATTTCTCTCTTAGCTTTGTCTGACCACTTTTACCTTTCTTAATGTCTGTGCCTGTATTGGAGACACACTGAGCAGAAGTGTCATAGATATTTGTGTTCCACCCCCCTCCCCCCAACTGAACCACTCTAATTTAGAAATCAGTAAGTAAAGGTGAGTCATATAATAGAAAAGGAGATAGAGAGTAAATACAATACTTTGGATGATGTCTGCTTAATTATGATATATTCACATCCACCAACTCTCCTTCTGCAACCTTTCAGCTAGTAAATGTCACCATCATAGCAAGAGGAAGAATACAGAGATTTCATCTTTTACATATAATTTTTGAGTCTAATAATGTAACTAGGAATAACTTAGAAGGAAGTTAATTTTCAATTACTGGTGATGTTTTTATTCAGTACAGGAAAAATAAAGAATAAAATTTTAAAAAAAGACGTATTTTTATATAGTTTAAGATATCCCTGAGATTTTGGTGTCTCTGCTCAGATGATGCAACGGCAAAACCAGAAGGGTTATGTCTGTACTGTGTATAAGCTAAAATAAATTATGTCAGCAGTTGGGCTTATCCTAAATAACACCCTTGTTAACATATTACAATTTGTATTGAGAGACAGGTGTGCTTATAAAGAGAGTTATTGGAATGATCATTTTTTAAGAAAATGTCTCGCTGCAGAGAATGTCTTCAGAGTTTTTACACTGTTTCATAGGTCCTAGGAATACTCGCCTGACTCCATCTGTAGGCCAATTGTTTGCAGCTGTCCCAGTGACAGTGCAATGTCTTGTTTATCAAAATCCCACTCCCAATACATTTAAAATCAGTTTTTCCACTTGTGTATTTCAAGTATTTTAATGCCAATAAAAGCAAAGGTTTGGCATAACGGAGACTCCACATTTTTCAGATACTGATATTTGCTTTCTCAGTCATGGTGCACTACAGCTTTAAAGGTTAATGTAAAAGCCTGACATGTCATGATGGAATTTGTGAAATTTTAAAACTTTTTTCCTTACTGAGCACCTGACAGCAACTTATGCTTTAGATGTCTCTTTCAAATGTATTGGATATATATCTGATGACTTTCAAACAATTCAAAAACGATAACAAGAGTTTTCAATGAAATAGTGATAAGCAAGTGGGAGCAGAAAATCCGAAACGCATTTCAAAAATCTATGGAATCTTACTATACCTAAGATGCAATACAGGCAAGGGGGGAAAAAGTACTTTTAAAAAGGATGATTGCAGTTCATGAGTTATCTTCATGAACTCAGCGGAACAGTTATCCTCCTAGCTCTCAGTTGTTTCAAATTCAGCATCCATAAAACTCACTTCTGCTGCTTTCACCTTGGAATAGCAAATAGATTTTAAAAGTACAAACTACTTATAGTTGTACAAATACTTGTGTTTTATTTCAGAGTAACATCAAAAACTAAAGAGGTGGCAAAATTTGCCAGGGTATTTTCATTACGTACAAAAATAGTAAAAAATTGTTTGGATGGTTTTTTAGTCTAACTAAGAAGTTAGGCTACAATAATGTCATCTGAGAGATGCAGTAGGAAGCTTTGTACTGGCAAAGGTGCAGGTTGAGCATGTATATGAAGATGCGTGTGAAAGGACTGGCCTCCACTCGTCCTTAGAACAGATGAATGTTAATGTTGGTTTGTTGCTCTTTTCTACTTCTCTGTTTTTCTTTCCTGTGAGTTTTATGCTTTTTCTTGTGCAAACTTTTTCCAAACAACTAAACATTTAGTTCTCACTAGCTGCACTTTTCAGTTTGCTTTTAGTGTTTTTATCTTGCATGGCCTTAGATCACATATCCTCTTATACCATAACAACAGTTTTCTCAGTAAAAGGGAGCTAAGATCACATACCTGTGCTGCAGACAGTGGCCATTCAGTGGGATCTGGACAGATGGGACAGATGGGCAAAGGGGAACCTAATGAATTTCATCAAGGATAAGCATGAAGTCCTATACCTGGGATAGAATAACACTATGTACCAGTCAGTGAAGATCAGGGGTTGACCTTCTGGAAGGCAGCTCATGGAGAAGGACCTTGGAGTCCTGGTGGACAGTAAGTTATCCACAGGACAGCGATCTGCCCTTGTGATGAAGAAGGTCAATGGTATCCTGGGGTGCATTAAGAAAAGTGTGTGGAGCAGGTCAAAGGAGATTCTCCTTCCCCTCTACTCTGCCATGGTGGGACCACATCTGTGTCCAGTTTTGGGCTCTCCAGTTCAAGAACAACAGGGAACTGCTTGAGAGAGTCTAACAGAGGGCTATGAGGATAATTAAAGGAATAAAACACCTCACTCATGAGGAAAGACTGAGAGATCTGGGTCTGGAAAAGAGAAAACTGAGAGAGGATCTTGTGACTGTTCAAAGATATCTGAATGGTTGATGTCAAGAAGAAAGGGCCAGGCTCTTTTCAGTGGTGCCCTGTGATACGAAAAGGGGCAATAAACACAAACTGGAACACAGGAAGTTCCACCTCAACATGAGGAGACACTTTGCTGTGAGTGTGATGGAGCACTGGAACAGGTTGTCAAGAGAGGCTGTAAAGTCTCCTTGTCTGGAGAGGTTCCAAATCCACCTGGTTGTGTTCCTGTGCGGCCTGGTTTAAGTGATCCTGCTTTGTCAGGGAACTGGACTAGTTGATCTCCAGAGGTCCCTTCCAGCCCTGAGGAGTATGATCCCATGATTTATGACGGATGGTTTTGTTCTGAGCAAAAGGTTAATCCAATGTTGTGAAATGCTCCATTTGGTGCAAGATAATGGTAAACATCCAGATGTTGAAGCTTTGCCAAACACATCTTCCTTAACTGTCTCCTTGTTCCTTTCAAAAGTGCTGATTAAATACTATATAAAGTTTTAGTTTAAGGTTGCCCATAGCTAATGAAAGTTTTTAAGGTGCTTAGGTTTCATACATGCAAGCGCAGCCATGTCTGAAGGAGAATAGTTTTATCTAAAAGTGTTCAGGTAAGCCAGCTGGAAAAAGAATTTAGCGCCAGGACTTTTGATCCCTATAGCCAGCTGATATTAGCACAGAAGTTGGATTTGATTATATTCCATAGAAATATCTTTGTGGAAGACACACAATCACTGCTGATTTTATTTTAGTCCCCATTTTTAATTGCTTGTCGTATTTTGAAGGAACCAAGGTGAATCATCTGCTCTGCAGATCTGACCCATTAATGTCAGGGATATCAATTTTCCTATGATAAAAATTGGTTCCAGAATTGTATCTTCTGCATCTTCGGCCTGCAGTGTATCTCTGTTTTGGATTTGCATATAGATTGTGATACATGGAACAAGGTCAGCAGAAAGAGAGATGAGGTTTCTCTTTTCATGTTAGTGCTTAATCTGTAAACAGAAGGAGAGATTCATCAGTTGAAACCTGTCTAGCGTTGGTGTTTTACTCCACCCTAAAAAAACCCCATCCCAAACACACAAACACACATATATACACCTGTTAGTTGCTTTCTATGCACAGGCCATTATGTCCAAATTCTTTACTAGGTGTTTGGCATAACCTTATGTTGATGTGCACGCAGCATGGGGAATAAACAGGAGTTAGAAATCTGTGTGCAGTGAAGGGGTTATGATCTTGTGGCAATTACAGAGACATGGTGGGACAGCTCATACTGGAATGTGGTCATGGAGGGCTATATGCTTTTTAGGAAAGAGGTCAACAAAGTTGGTGAGGGGTTTGGAACACAAGCCCTATGAGGAAAGGCTGAGGGAGCTGGGGTTGCTTAGCCTGGAGAAGGGGAGACTGAGGGGTGACCTTATTGCTCTCTACAACTACCTGAAGGGAGGTTGTAGCCAGGCAGAGGTAGGTCTCTTCTCCCAGGCAGCCAGCACCAGAACAAGAGGACACAGTCTCAGGCTGCGCCAGGGCAGGTTTAGGCTGGATGTTAGGAAGAAGTTCTATACAGAGAGAGTGATTGCCCTTTGGAATGGGCTGCCCGTGGAGGTGGTGGAGTCACCTTCATTGGAGGTGTTCAGGAAGAGGCTTGATGGGGTGCTTGGTTGCATGATTTAGTTGTTTAGGTGGGTTGGATTGGTTGATGGGTTGGACGCAATGATCTTGAAGGTCTCTTCCAACCTGGTGTGTATTGTATTGTATTGTAAAGTGATGTGGTGGAGTTTCTCTTTTTGTGAGAGAGCAACTACAACATACTGAAGAGGGTCATGTGTGAATGCATTCAGGTGGGTTTTTAATGTCTCTAAAAATGGAGACTCTACCGCCTTTTGGGCAGCCTGTTTCAGTGCTTCATCACCCTTACGTTAAAGAAGTTCTTCCTTGAGTTTAGATGGAACTTCCTGAGTTCAAGTTTGTGTCCATTACTGGGAACCACTGAAAAAACACTAGATTAGGTAACCTTAGTCATTCAGCAGTCTCTGAAATTAAGTCTTTGTTTCAGAAATTAAATAGTTGCTTATTACATCTGAATTGTGAGGGTGGATGAATGCAGTCAAATACTTTACCAGGCACTGTAGAGTGATCCTCAGAAATCTTTGTTTAGGAATCACAGAATCACCAAGGTTGGAAGAGACCTCAAAGATCATCAGGTCCAACCTGTCACCACAGACTTCATGATTAAACCATGGCACCAAGTGCCATGTCCAATCCCCTCTTGAACATCTCCAGGGATGGTGACTCCACCACCTCCCTGGGCAGCCCATTCCAACAGCTAACAACTCTCTCGGTGAAGAACTTTCTCCTCACCTCCAGCCTAAACTTCCCCTGGTGCAGCTTGAGATTGTGTCCCCTTGTTCTGGTGCTGGTTGCCTGGGAGAAGAGACCAACTCCCTCCTGGCTACAACCACCCTTCAGGTAGTTGTAGACAGCAATAAGGTCTCTCCTGAGCCTCCCCTCTCCAGGCTAAACAATCCCAACTTCCTCAGGCTCTCCTCATAGGGCTTGTGCTCAAGGCCTCTCACCAGCCTTGTTACCCTTCTCTGGACACGTTCATTTAAGTTTCAGTGGTTATAGTAACTGTTAAAACACTGGTAAGCATTCTGATACATAGACATGTTATGTGCGGTGTGGCATTTGACAGACTCTGTCATGAATAATTTCTGTAATATGGATGTATTACTTTAAGAGAATTTGAAATAAATTTTTAACTGTTCATTCTCATGGACCTAGGGTTGCTTGGGATAAATGGAGATGTTCTTTGGCATTCTTATGCTGCTTAACATACTGCGTAATGAGGTTTGTTTGAGGTTTGTTTGTGAGTTTACAACCATTTGCAACAGGTTAAAATGATTTTTCGCCAACATTATATTACTTGGTTTGTGAGTTGGACACAACTGCTTAGCTTTCAGGAGTTCTTTGAATACCAGATCCCATCTCTTGAAGACCTTCATGTATTTGGCTTCCAGAGACCATTTTTTTTTTTTCATCCTGACTAGCCATCAAAGTGATTGGTTTTCTAGGAGTTAACTGGCAATAGGAAAATCACATTTTCATAGTGGCTGATTTAATAGCATTTCAAATGTTTACCAAGTCCTAAATAATTAGCAGGGGTCTGTGGGGTTCTATTTTTGGGGTTCTGTTTTCAGGGAGGGGAAGGGAAGACTGTGTAATCTTTGAAGAAAAGATTACACCTCTTTAGAAAGCTGTTTCTAACTAGATTTGTCTGAGTCTCATTTTAATCTGCATGTCTTTGGCTTTGTGAATGTGGGGGGGTTGATAATTGCTTTGTTAGTCCTCTGACACTGAGTGACAGTTCTTTTCAGTTATTGTCAGCCAAATCTATTGGCATATGACAGTCCTCATACACAGTGAGGTGTTTTGGGTTTTTTTTGTGGTGGATGACAGTAAGAGCTTCCAAGTTGACAGTGGGGGGCTAAGACATCTTTACAAATGAGAAGAAAGCTGGGAGATGAGAAGGTTCTCTGTCAAAATAAAAGCATTCATTAAGTTCATTCTTCCTGCATAATGAAGTAAACATGAGCTGTGATAGCTACACATTAAAAGATTTTATTCATGTATTACTTATAGAAGATTTTATCACTTAGCTTACTATCAAGGTCCTTATGACCCTGCAATGTAACGAATAGTTTTGCTTCCAGTAAGGTGATGGGTTGTTTTATGTAAAAAGAGTATATTTGCATGAAGAGAGTACTGCAGGACCCTCTTAAGAACCAATCTGTCCAATATTTTTTTCCAAAACAGTACTTATTGTTAGAATGTATGTGTATTTACAGGCTTTTTGTATGGAATTGTTTTTCAAAAGCTCAAATGAAGATGTGTTTGAGAGCTGTCTGTGTTTCACAGTATCTCAAGTGATTTGCTGCTTTCATTTTATATTTTATGCTTTAAACCCATTCTCTCTAGAAAAAAGTGTGTTGATTAGTCAAAATTTCTGAAATACATTTCAGACATTCTAAGCACCTGGGTAGGCAGTAGGCAAAAGGATGCCTACACTAGTGCAGCACATGGGTTATAACATCATCTGGTAATAATAACTTGGTGTCTTAAGGGGAAAAAGGTGAACCAAAACAACCCAACTATAAAAAACCCAAATAGACCTCTTGCTGAGCTTACTCTGTTGGCAGTTAATTTCCGTCATGAATAACTGTTCAAAGAATCAAAACATGAGTGGTTTATGTGATCAAAGGGAGGTAGGTTATTATGTGTGGCTGTGGTTGATAGCTGGATGTTCTGGATATTCTACTTGGACATATCATAGAATCAATAAGGTTGGAAACAAGTTCATTTGTGCAAGTGGATTCCATCACATCAATATTTCATTTGTGTTTGTCCCTTCCATTCATCTCTCTTTTTCTGCCAAAATGCAAGACTTGAGATGTTTGGGAGACTGCAACTTCAGTTAAGACCATAGATCATAGAATCAATAAGGTTGGAAAAGACCTCAAAGATCACCAAGTCCAACCTGTCACCCAACACCTCCTGACAACTAAACCATGGCTCCAAGTGCCACATCCAATCCCCTCTTGAACACCTCCAGGGATGGGGACTCCACCACCTCCCTGGGCAGCACATTCCAGTGGCCAATTACTCTTTCTGGGAAGAACTTTCCCCTCACAAGACTAAAAATACTTCTCAAATACTGTCTGTATGTGGGGGGTACACTTGGAAATGTGCCTTTCATCAAGTAATTTTGGTACAGGTACCCTTTGTGTTAGTCCAAACACATGGCAGTAACTAATGGAGTAGTGTTTACAGAGACAGGGACAAGTTACAAGGACTCTGCCCACAGTTGTTGAACCACATTATACATCTTTTTACTTCTAATGAAGGCACTTCACAATAAAGCCTTCATGTTTTTAGCCTGTACAGCACAGCAGTTTTACAGTATTCCTCTATTCTAAATGAAAGCTCTTTGGGAATAAATCTGTTTGTGTGCTTACAATAAGGCCTGACAACACTGATGGGTTTTTAATATTTTTTTACCTGGCTGTGACTTGGGTGCTATAGTTGTTCACAGTTTTTACTGAAATTTTGGTGTTATCAACCTTCATGGTATTTTGCAACTCTGATTTTCATGCTGCAGATCTTAAGACACCTATATCAAGTATTCCGGGGAGTGGTTTTGGTAGAGAATTTAAGATAGGCTCTTCTTTTGCATCATCTTCTAAAACTTATTCTGGCTGAGTTAATGCTAAACTTCTAAAACCCAGTCCATTCTAAGCAAATAATGGGTGGTCTGATAAGTGGAATTAGGAGATATGATTCTGTATCTAGCTGTTCTTTATATTAGTGGGAATATTAACTGGTAGATAATAACAAAGCATGGGCTGGTATTTTAGACATGTAAGTCAGATCGCAGAGAATATTACCCATCTTATATTGAGTCAGAAGGCAAGAATCACACATTTTAGAGACTGTCATATAAACCATACAAACTTCCTCTACTGATTAAAAAAAAAAGAAGGCAAAAAATCTTTGCATGCTGTCAGCACACAAGTTTAAAAACAACTTAGTATTTTGTTGCTCTCAATTATGCAGTTAACTCTTCAGAGGAAATCATTCTAATGAATTTTTGTGATTTAATGTTCTGTATCATTTCTGTCTGTTCCCAAGATATCTGCTTTTGAAACACAACATTGTGTAAGACTGAGTGAAAATCTGTTGGAATGGTGGAATCTTTTCAGATGATGTGCTTAGTTTTGTTCTTTTAAAACCAGGAGTTAGTTGACTAGTGGGTTTTGAAAGTGCTGCTGTGCAAGTTGGTTATTATTGGTGTTCTTAGGCTTACTTAGATTGCATAAAATTGTGTGTGGTTCTGAGGAAAGTGGGTGATTTCATCTGTGCCACTTGAAAGAAATTAGCTTATTCATTCTTTTCTCCTTTTGTTTTTATTAACCATGTAACACTGACAAAAAGATTTGGAGCCTCAAAATGTCCAACGCCTTCTGCCTTTGACAGTGTGGTTTAATTTTAATTGCATTTTAAGAGAGAAGTGGCCCTAAAGCGTCTTGCATTATGCATTATATCAATTATCTCGGTGGAAGAAACACACAAAATACATTTAATTATAGGTCATAACCCAGCAAATCATAAAAGTCCTGTTCTGAAGTAAATTGTTGCCACTAATTAGCTTTTCTGTTTGCCAGTGCGAGAATAAATTCAAGTCATGTCTTGCTAATATTGGTTATTGTCACGAATATAACTAATTCTTTTTTAAAAAGTTGAGTCCAGAAGGCATAAAAATGCTGACATATCCAATGTCTGTGTACTTTTTTAGTATTAAAGGATATTTGAATGGAAATCTGTTTTCAATAGCTTTAAGTACAGTTTGCTGAGGTTGACTGTATTTTACTTCATGTTGAATTTGTGTTTAACCTCATTTAAAATCTAGCAAGGAATGTGGTAGTGCAAGTTTGGGGGGGGGGTGTTAGTGTGTGGTGGTGGTGTTTTTAGGGGTGTTTGTGTTGTTTTTTAAAGTTTTTATTTAGTATGTGTTTCTAAGTAGTTTGCATCCTACTGTGGAAGTTTTGGAGTAGCAAAGCTTAGATATTTAATCAAGGACTGAAAGTAGTATGACAGTATTCGTAATTGGGTTTGAAGCCTTTGGTATATACTAAATCACAAGGGTCCAAAGCACAAAAGTTTAAATCTGCATTGTGTACCAGGGACAGTGATTTGAAAAACAGTGCAGGAAAAAGTCCTAACTGCTGTCTATGGTGTTTCAATCACTTTGTATGAACAGGGTTTCCTGATTATTTTTTTTACAATAGAACAACTTTTGGAAGTGCTCAACTGGCTTACACTGTGATCTGATTTTTCCAACTGCTTACTTAAGTGCAAACAAGAACTTCTGCTATAAAGCTAATATGAGTGAAAGGACATCCCTACAGTACACAGCCCTGGTTTTGCTGGGACAGAACCCCAGGTCAGCTGCAGGCCATTAGCAGTTCTGAGTCAGCCAGGACAGCTGACTTGAATAGGTTACAGGTGTATATCATACCATAAAGGTCAGGCACAGAAGAAGGGAGGTTTCTAAGGAGAGGGAAGCCTCCTGCTAGAGTTCCTTCTGGCTGTACTCCTTTTTCTTCTTTGGGCTGCTTTCCTGGTGAGTGTGACTGCTGTACCTTTGCTGGGCAGAGTATAACTATTTATTTTACTTGTACATTGACATCAGTTTGGCTGTTTCAATTTCAGTTTCTGGGACTCTTTTTCCCCATTCTCCTCTGCTGGGGAGAGGTTATCAGGTGATAGAGCAAGTACTATCATTTAGGCCCAGCTGGGGGCTGAATGCAGATGTACACTTAGGGGATAATATTGGTGTGCTGTTAAATTCATTCCTATTAGAAATCAAAATCGAGCCGTGCTTACTGGTCAAAACATTGAAATGGATGATATTGGTTTCTGATTCCTCTGAGGTGTGAAGTGTGTCTCATGCTCAGTCATGTACTTAATGCTACATAAAAGACAGAATTTAGCATTCATGTTGCATCAAATAATTGTTAATTCACTAGTTATTTGACAACCATTTACTGGAATTGGTCTGTGAACATTCATGGCTGGTAAAATTTAAGAACTATTTAGATTTTGTTTTGGTTGGAATTGGATATACTGTAACCAAACATACAAGAAAGATGACTGTGCTCAGGAATCTGTCGGAGGTGTTTACATTGGGCTGCAGTGTGGTGCTGACGGAAAACGACAACATTCTGATTTGGAGTTTCACGTAGAAGATCCTTGGGTTTCATAGTGCATGCTTTTCTCCCCATGCTCTCCTCTTCATTGGAACTTGTAATTTCCTGTCTTAGTATCACAGTACCTTGTCTTTCAGGGTCTCCTAATCAATAAAGTCATCAGAGTATGCACTAATTTATGAAATTACATACGAGCTTATAGTTTGGACTTTTTTTTAACTAGCAAAGAAGAGAAGATTTCATAGAGGGACACTGTCCAATTATGTAATAGAAATAAATATTAATAGAAAAAGCATTACACAAGACATGGGAAGCTTCCTTGTGATGGCACAAGAAGGGAATACGAGCACATGCAATGGGACTGAATTAATAGTTATGTACAATGTTCTGTCAGATCTGTTGAGTCATGGAGCACCCTTTTCAAATTAATATATATCTTTTAAAGTGTACTAGAGTATATCCTGTAGTACACAATTGATCTCTTTTATTTTTCAAGGCCTGTTTGAGCTCTAAGCTCTATGAATCAGTTGGCAACTTGTATATCAGAAATAAAGTAACTACCTACATCAGTATGTAATAAAATCAAGTCCACTGTAGCCTGAGGTACAATGATAATATATTATCAGGTGCAGTTCACAGATAGGAGAAAATATCTTTAGCCTAATAAAACATGTAGTCATAACTAATCCCTTCCAATCTCTGAGTGGAAGTAAATACTTCACATCATTTTCTCTTGATGCACTTTTTCGGTTTCATTGGTGTTGCTGCAGATTCACATGGATTTATTTAGGATTATTTCTATTTTGGACCCACTCTGAAAGTTCAGCAAGATCAATGGAAGCCATCTCACGTATTGAAGCCTCTACATAGTTAGATGGTGACATGAGAAGAAGCGTAAAATCCATCAAAATTTGTGAATGAAAGTGCAAGAGGCAAAGTAATAAATTACTTTCTGAAATAGTATCTCACGTAAAAGTGTTATAATAGAAATGAAATGAAACTGTAGATTTGCTCCTGCAGTCCAGATTTGCTCTTTCACAGTACCGACAGTCTGTGCAGTACACAAAGCCACTTAATGATGGTTCGGAATATTTTAGGATAGTGTTTTAGAAATTACTCAAAGCAACCTAACTGCACTTACTGAAGCTGGAAGAAGTGTTATGAAAGATGTAAAGCAGCTCAGTTTGCTGGTGCTGAGTGCTTTTGTAAAATGACTGGTAGTGCTGTGAGATAGGTTTGAAAGTAATCCAGGTTTTGTCCTTGAAATTTACCTTAGTGTTTACCCTAACAGATAACCTTTAGGGTTACCTGTCACTATGCACTTAGTATTCTGAAAATCCACACTTTGCTTCTCTCCATAGATAAAATTGTTTGAAAAATCTGTGTTGCAGTTTGGTGTGGGAGGTGGTGGGGGTGATGGTTGATTCTGGGTTTGGGTTTTGGTTGTGTGGTTTTTAAGATTAGACCTGAGTGTATGTGAAATCTCCTGCAGTTTTCTTGAAGTGCCATGATTTCTTGTTCTCAAGTAAGGTCCAGCTAGCATGTAATCCTCTTTCTATGAGAGAAAACATAGCAAAGGAAAGTTGTCCACTCTTCTGCCTTCAAAAGAGACATCATGACTACAGAAAGTAAAGTCTTCTGTCTGCTGTTGAAAGGTCAAACTGTATGGTATTGAAAGCACAAAAGGAATGTCTGTTGAGTGCTGGATTCAAACCTTTTGTAGACAATTCAACTTTGCATGGAGTCTTTTGAGTTTCAGATTTGAAAACATAAAAGCAACAACAAAAAGAAGTGACTTGTTATGTTGACAGAGTAAGGTATGTTCTTGGACAAGAACACAGAGCAATATTTTGTCCAAAGTTAATAAATCTGGATGGGTACTGCCTGCCTTAAATGGATGCCAAGCTTAGCAGACTCCAGCTTTCCCTGTGAAATGGAGTAAAGGAAGTTGTTACTGGCAGCAGGTAATAAAACAGGCGACCTGATACCACTATCTGGTTCTATAAGATTGATTAATTGCATCTGAAACATTTCCTATGTGATTTTCCTCCTTGTGGCAAAGGCAAACAGTCCTTTACACTGGACACTGCCTGCAGGTAAAATAGTTTCATATTCCCAAATTTTTGAAGAAAAAGGAATCATCCCTGTAATAGCTAGAGTTGGTTTTGTGGAGCCTCATAGGTAAATAGCACATGTATTGCATGGGCTGTTGTACTCAGAGGTGAAACAGATAAATGAAAACTACTAAAAAGACTGTCATGTGGTGGCTTTCTTATTTTTGTTCATCTGATGTAAATAAGAGAAATAAGGGTTAGTTTAGGATAGGACTAAAACAATTTCATGTAAGAGAGGATGGGCTGGAACCTGAGGTCAATTCAGCAACATACTATAGGAAATTACTCACTAAAACCATTATCAGAAAAGAAGGAGAAAAAGCACAGCTTTAATGTATGTAAATGTTTACTGCTAATGGTAGAATAGAAATAACAGCACAATGCCATGTGCTTGGAAAACTTCACATCTAAGACAATACATGGACTGGATTTGTTTTGCAGGTTTATGCATTCAAAGCACCTGAAAAGCTGCTTTAGATACTGGCAGGATTCAGAATTTGAAGGCTAAAGGGAATTGAAAATAATGATAGAAAATTTGTTAGGGATGAGGAGATAAGTATTTCAGAGTACTGTGAAACTAGAAATTTTCTGACCTAGAGTAGATGTCCTTCAGAGAAGACAAATACTAGCTTTAGAACAGCAGTGAAGTATGTTTGTGGTGAAAAGAATAAAAGCATAAATATTTTACAGAACTCTGAATGAATGCAGATGTCGTGATAACCCAATGAGTTTCCAGTTCATATTCCAGGTTATGTTATGTTTTGAAGATTTTCTGAATAGGTTATTTATGATCACTGCTTATCCTCAAATTCATATCCTGTGTGGGCTGCAGAAAACCAGTCAATTAGTAGTGGTAGGTGGGTAGATGTTTTGGGGATTAAGGCACTTGGATGTCTGTTAATCATGTGAATAAATAAAAATGCCAGGATCTGTTGTTACCTAGATACCAGGGACTGTTACTCAGAAGATTTTGATCTTTTATCACTACATAGAAGTTTTTCCTCTGAGTCTGAAAATACCTACTTTGCACTTCTAATACTCTATTGGATGTCTTTCTGTTAAGTGAAGAAAAGAGTAACTTGCACCTGAAAGAGACTCAACATCCTTCAGTTCCAGGGCTGAATGGTGATTCATCATCATTGTAATTGTATTCCAATATCATATATTTGAAATCTCCCAGTATTGTGCTGTCTGCTACCATCCTGAGATTGAACCATGGTGGTTTGTTTCATCTCCTTCCCCAGTGAAATGGGGACAGGTACTGAAAAAGAATCCTGCAGAGGTTTGAATGGCAGGAGAGACCCTGTGCAAGTGCCTCTGTCCTGAGGCAAATTTTCTTTGTGCTGAGATTCTTGAAGAGCAGAGTATGTCCCCCTTTAATCAGTAGAAGTGGACTCATGATGATCAGAATAAATGACAATCAAAAAAGTATTTCAAGAGTTTGTAGCACATTAAGAGTAACTGATGAAAGATTGCTGACCATGTCATGGAACATGCTATTAGCAGACGTGGCATCCCCTTTAGACATGGTAATTTTATTTGCTGAATGAATTGGAAAAGACTGTGTTGTAACTTTAATGAGTCAGTATGAGGTTGAAATAACTTGCCAACACATTCATGCATTTCAGTTGTTTTTTACACTGCATTTTACATGAGGGGAAATTACAAACAGTAAATGTCAAGGATTCACTTGGGGCATTACAATTTCAGAGGCATGAAGCTAATACATATTTGTCTCATTACTGTCATCAGATTAAAGTTAGTCCATGGATGGCAGGAGCTCATAACTCAGAGGAGACATAGTTACAAATGACCTATGGGAGGTCACAGATATCACAACTTCCTAAATTCATATTACAAACGCGTCATTAATAAGAAATGAGGAAGATGTTGTTCATCGTCTTTTAAGAAGCTGCTTTTCACTGAAAAGGAGGTGAAAGGTTTTATATTTCCACGTCTCAACTCTTCACATCTTTGTTAGATTATAGTGCATGGAAGTAGAAAGGCAATGCAATCCTTCTGGATATTTACTTAAGTCTTGCCATATTCATACAACTAAACCACTCTATGTAATTTGCCTGCTGATATTTTGCTTAAGTATCTCCAGAGTACTGAGGGGCAATGAGGACTTTTAAATATGCTGTGGGCAATGGGGGCATATGCTGTGCTTGTAGAGGTTGATAGCCTTGTTTTCATTCCCACTGAGATCTCAAACACATAACCCAATATAGTAATTTGTAGAGGGGTACATATTGTATGTGTGTTCCTACTGTATAGGCTTATTCAGGTTACTACTTACTCCTGCATCTGAAATCAGCTACATATAACTTGAACTGAATTCACCCAGCCTTTCACATAGATTTTAAATCATGTTAAATGTTTTGCATGTATAGGATAGTCATTAAAGATGTAGAATAATATAACCAGGCTACATTTGCTTAGCCTGTTACAACAGTGTGGGTTTTTTGACTTTTTCTACTGGAGTAATGTGCTGTAGGTAATCATCTACTGAAGAGGGTATTCAGAAGTTACCATTTAGTATGCACAACTGCACACCCTAGCTGCTTGTCTTCCTATTGAGTGGTGAGAGCTATAGTTAATGTATAAAATCATTCATCTGACAACTGTATCATCTTTCTCTGTATTTCTAGGTACAACTTTAGGTGTCAGCTTTGATTCATAAAGTCACGCATAGTTTGGTTCACAAAGTCATAGATGGGTATCTGGTAGGCTGCTTCTCTTCCTGTTTGTATGAAAGGTGTGACACTAGGGGGCTGAGTTGTTTTCAGTCACCTGGCATACAATGGATTGCGAAATGTGCTTGAGAGTTGTTTGATAGAACGGTCTGTAATAAGCATACATAAAAATCAATACTGTTCATATTAAGAGCAACAAGTATCAGCCAAGTGTTTTAGCTCATTCATTTCAAGTTAATTTTTAATGTCTGACCAAAGTCAGTTCAAGGTATCATAGAATGTAAGGAAGTAACTAAATGAGGAACCGTGAAGGGCTGAAAAATATTTTGTGCACTTTTTCAGCAGAATATGTTTTCTCCTCTCTGATAATGTCTCCAGTGTGAGGTGTTTGGGTTTTGTTCTGTGAAGCAGTTGTTAAAACAAAGCCCTGGAGAAATGTCATTGCATACACAGCGATTTTCTCTGGACCTAGTACTGAAATACTTTAAATGGCATTGCTGTCTGCTTACTGCTTTCCAGAGAAATGGTGAAAAAAGAGAGGAGAGTGAGTGTGGAAAAAAAGCTTCACTGAGAGTTGACAAGCACAAATTGAATTAAGAAAAACTGGAGGAAACTAAGAATGTCTTCTGAGTACTACCTGGTTTCTGAGATTACAGGGTGTCAAGTTACATAGAATATAAATTCAGGTTATTTTGCATACATGATTCTTGTACTTACTGAAAGTGAAAAGTTTGCATGATTGGGGTAGGTTCCTAATAACTACAAAAAAAACAGAACACCTGCCCCTTTCACAAAAACCAAGGAGGAGCATCTGGGGGGGTATACAGGCTACCTGCAGAAGGGACAAGAAGCCAGCCTAGCAAGGGCAAATAAGGCCTGATGAATCTGTCAGCTTTCTCTCTTATGCCTTCGTTTGTTCTCATGATGTTTTTCTTGACTTCAAGACTTTTGGCAAGGTGGTTGCATAAGATGGGGATTAGTGACTGCAAGGTGTGTGGGAAATGGGCTAAGCTTCTGGATGCAAGGTTAGCAGCTGGTTGCTAACAGCAGCATCTTGCAAAAGTAAGGCTAAGATTATTAAAAATATTTTACTAAAACAACATGGATGATGGGAAGGGATGGGATACTCTGCAAGTTTATGAGGGATACCAAAATCAGCATAGGGGTTATGTTACATAAGAGTGCTACTGTTAACAAGCTGGAAACATGATGTGATAGAAACCTAATGAAATTCGACCCCAAGTGTTCAGTCTTGCATTTGTCACAGAATAACCCCATGCAGTTTCTGAGGCTAGGAACAGGCCAGGAGGAGCTTTGCAGAAAAGAATGCGCAGGGGTGTCCTGTTGAACAACAACTTGAATGCAAGGCAAACAGTTTGTGGCAAAGGCTACAGAGCATGGAGTATAGACAGCAGAGCAGGGAAATAGATCTGTGGCCCTGTCTGTGTCCATTTTGGGCTTCCTTTGTACAAGAAATACATGGACCTGGTAGCATTAAGTCCAGCAGAGAGCCTGGGAGCTAACCAATTTGGGGCTGGAGCACATCACTTTTTTTGAAAGGCTGAGCACTGGGTCCATTGATATGTAGGGGTTAGGGAGTCCTTTTGTTCAAAACGTGCCACAAAACCTCAAGTCAAATTAAAAACAACTAATCAACCAAAAAAACTGTAAGGAAAAAACCTCCTGAAAACACCACCATCTCCTAAAAAAAAAAAAAACAACAACAACAAAAAAACAAAAAACCAAACAAAACACCACAACCAAAAATGGAATAAATTCTAAATTATCAGCCTCAAGAATAAGGACTTTGAATACTCTGTTAAAAAATTGTTTCAGTCTTTTCAAACTAGAGCACTGTATTTTTCCCCTTACAGATGGGAAAGAAGACTCTTAAAACATGCTGTACTGCTATGATAACATATTGTATCCCTTTGTGCTTACATTATAGTAAAAGGATTTTGTAGAATATACATTTCTTTCAGGCACTTCATTTCTATGATCTGCTTTGCTTTTAAAATAGTAAGAGCTATACTGATGGGTGACTCGTACCAGACTAGAGTGTCTTGATGGGCTTTGTTTGTTTATTTATTTATTTAAAGCTAGAAATGAGGAATCTTGAGTGTCTCATAAGCAGGTTGATTAAAGCAGAAGATGAGATATATGCAATCGTAAAAGCTGCAGGAATTAATTCTGTGTACCTTAAAACAAACCAAGAGATGTACCCTAGGAAGATGTAAAATATTCCTATATGGCACAAATCTGAAGCCAGAGAAGACTTACACAGGCGTGGAAATACACCTATTACAAAACGTATTTGTGTATTGGATGGCAAAGGGGGTTGGCTTCTCTGGAATGTCACATTTGTGATGGAAGGGAAAAACAGCTTAGAATTTCTTAGGTTAGCTGGAAAAAAAAAATTTTTATAAAATAAGGAACCAAAAGTAAACATGCACATTTGCTGCCTTTTCTAACCTGGGAGGGGTAGGGGTGCGTGTCTGTGTCAATCTAAACTTGGTAAATTTCCATGCAAATACAATCAACTCTCAGTCAATTAAAAATTATTGGTATGTAGGAAGAATCTTAACAATAATTCTCAGTAATGTAGGAGATTTCACTCACACCTGCATCAGACAATATGGTTTACATCTCTGTAGCATTAACTGTGTGTTTCAGAACATGAGGAATGTGGGTGTGAGCCTGTTTAGGTAGAAAACCAGCGTAGGTGGCCGATAGAAGTCAGGAATACTACTGGATGTACCTCAGGAACAGTATTGTAGGTATTTGTGATCTGTGGTTGTTTTTCGAATCTTCTGGTGGGGACAGCAATGCAAGGTCTAGGCAGTATTCTAGAACTGAACTGAGCCTGCAATTTTAGGATGTGAAATGCATGCTTCCTCAGATTGAGCACTGTCAGGCATGTTTGTGGACAGGGTAAAATCTCTCTCAGACTCTCGAGATTTCAAGGCAATTTGGCTCTTATTTGTGTTTTCCCCTAAAAATCTTAAGGGTCTTGTAAACACCTTCAGTTTCAATCAGCCTATGCTTCCTCCTATTTCTTCTGTTGCACTGTGGAAGAAGAAACTGTACTAGATAAAACAGTGAAGTCTTTCTTTTCCATTAGTAGTCAAACTGATTCAAGCCTTAAAAGCTGTGAAGAGGCCTGGTAAATGTCACCACTACTCCCTCCTAAGGACAATCAGCATGCTGAGCTTCTATAAAAACAAAACAAAAACAAATTATCGGCATGGAGTCAATCTGTTTCCTTAAAATTTCCATGTAAGAATATGGAAACAGTACAAGGGTATCACAAGTTTTTTCAGTGTTCTTAAAATCGGTAAGCTGGAATCATACTGTGGAACTAGAGATATCTTGATTCATCACCAAGTAGATCCCTCACAACTCCCAGTTTCTGCATTGAGATTGAACTAATGAAAAATGTTTTGCTGGACTGTATCTTCCATGGGAAAGTATTCATTTAGAGAAAAGCAGACAAGTACATTCCTCTAGGTTTCATAAAATCTTCTAGCTCACCAAAAGAGAAAGATAAATGGCCTAACACCTGATAAAAGAAGGCTGTCAAGTAGAAAGTTGAATATCATCCTTTTTCTAATTAATTTTTCTTGTTTTGTAGTATTGTTTCCTAATGAAAGCTTGGACAGAGGATCAGTCATTCTGCCTCTTTTCTTTTTTTTAAGGAAGGTAATGTAACAGAGTAACTATAGAATAAGAAATACTCAATGTCCTGCAGTGACAAACCCCAGAACATGCCCTAACCAAGACAAAGGGTTAAGCACCTGTGCATGTGTAAAGCTGGACACTTCCTGGGGTCTGGATGGTCCAGATAAATATGTAGCATGTGTAATTAACCTTGTAACATACCTGTGAACTGTGTCCCTGGCCGTGTTTGGATATGCCCCATCCTACCGGTTCAGCTATCAGTTTTCTCTGTGCCCTCAAAGTGCATTAATTGTCTTTGGACAGCATTTAAACCAGCCAAGATGGTAGGCAATTTGCTTTTTCTCACCCAGAAAGCAACAAGAGTTGCTTCAGAGTCACAGCTGAAGAGCCTGCCCTAGCAGGCAAACTATATCTGCGCCTTGCACCCGGCCCAAGGCAACCATCACTCCAAGAACCCTCTACCAGAGGCAGAAAGGGGAAAAGCCCCAAGAGAACTGAATCCCATAAAAGTGAAGGAAAGGCTACAGCCTGACAACAGGGCACATGAGAGAGAGGCCCTTTAGCCTGCTCCAGACTGTAAACTGGGCATATGAGGAGAGAGAGGCCCCTTAGACCTCTCAGAGTCAAGAGCTGCTTGAATTATAGTTACAACATCTGGGAAGATCCTGACAGAGGGGCAATCCATGAGTACCCGGCTGATTTGCTACAGAGTCCCCCTTGTGGGAAACTGCAGATCGCGGCACCAGAATTTCCAATTTAAATTGCTGTATTGGAAGTTCTCAGATTTGTGCTTAAATCATTTAACTGTCATTTGTGGAATGTATTCCTCTCAACTGAGTAACAGAGCCTGGAAGTGTGCTTTGTAAATAAGTTACAGGGCCAAAAATACAGAATGTAAAATATATGAAGATATATATTTTATTACGCTGTAGCAGAGAAAGAAGTTGTATGGACAGAAAACTACTCTGGCATTTTGCCCCCTCCCATTGTCTGTCTGCTGAGTATGTACCAATACTAGAAGACATGGTGGCCAATTTGCTGATTAAGATGCACACTGAAAGTAGGTTTTTTCTCCCATTATTTTGGTAGTTAAAATGCAGTGTTCTTTCCACTATCAGTAATTTATGTCTTTTATTTTTGGTTGGTATGCAAAGGTATCCCTATGATATTTCCAAGAAACGGTTCTCCCGCCTGCCAGACAACTTCAATCTAAGGCATGTAAGCCACACACTGTACTACCTGTGCCAATTTTGCAAGTAACTTGAACATTGTTAATGAAATGTTTTTATTGCGGTGGAAAAGCGCTATTGGACAGTCCGGGTTTCAACTCTTCCTACAAGAGTAATCTCAGATTGATGAGTCACTATTCATTTCATTTGAAGCTTTGCATGCCTGTTGGGTTTTTGTGTTTGTGGGTTTTGTTTTCCCCCCTGTGTTATCTGTCAGCTAAGAATAGCTCTCTTGCAGAAGTGACAGAACAAATTTTACAAAGAAATAGAAAAATCTACTGCTGTGAACATGTCACTTCAGGCAAAACAGTTGCTTGTGCTGGCTGGAATGTTACTCTGATGTCTTTAAATAACTTCATTAGTCAGTAAGATATGGTTTAATTATTTAAGTGACAAAAAAAAAAAAAGATGAGTTTGTTATTTACATCTCCCCACTGTTTATTCTTTTTAGAGTATTTCCTTATATTAGAGATGAAAGCACTTGCAAAACCCCATCTGGCTGGCAAAATATCTTTTTGTTTGTAAAAACAGAAGCTTTTAGCCACTGCAAGCTCTTGAATGTTTCCTGCTGGGATCCCAAGCTAACATTTTTTGCCATCAGGCACCACTTTCAGCTCCTGGGAACCTGATGTCTCCAAAAGATACTTTTCCCTTGTGTGTCTTTCCTTTTTATTGCAGTCCCTGAGGTGGCTGAGCCCTAGGAGAAACTCACTTTTTGTCTTTCTGCAAAGAAGTCTTGTATGCACTCTGCACCTTTTGCCTGGACTGGCTTCTTTCAGTCCTTTGGTATCAGCCCTCTCCTCCATCCAGGAAACAACTCTTCAGTGGATCATCAGCTCAGTATCAGTTCAGAGAGTCCATCTTAGAAGATGAACAACATGTCTGTCTAGACACAATATATTCGGATGGCTGCAGGGCAGTCTGAGATCTGATTACAGAAGTTATGGGCAGTGGCAGAGTATCCGAGTGAGCTTCTTTGCAGAAATTACGATCTTTACCTGTTTCCCTAAGCTGGTTGAGCTGCTACATAATGATGCTTTTACAGTTCCTTGTTGAGCAAAAAGTTGAGACGGTAGAGAGCTTGAGAGGTGGGAGGGGAAAGGTGAAGTGCTGTGGCAAATTGACCACGAACAAAATGAATTTACTAGTTTCTCCTGGGATTTCGATTACCCTAAAAACTGTCAGAAAATGAAATTGCTTTTCTGCTACCCAAATTATCCTGGTTTTGGGATGCTTGCCAGACTTTTTAGTGCACACACCTTCCTCTTCCCCCTCTCCCCCCCCCGTTTTTTTTAATAAAAGGTTAACTGAGGTAGAAACTGCATGACAATGTACACCTCAGTTACACTAAGCGCATGAAGAGAAAGTGAGGAAAAGGTATTATTTCACATCTTCATTACCATCATTATCATACATCTCTTAATTTAGTCTTTATTGTACCAGGAAGATAATAACAATGACAGTGTGGTTTTACACATGATATTTTCTCAAGAAAAGCAATGAAAGCTCCACTAATTACATTCTTTAAGATGATCAGAGAAAGACCTTGAAAATATTTTATGCAGGACTAATTTGACTTGGGCAGAATAACTTGGTAAAACTTGGAAGTGGAATATTCTACTTCCCCCCCCCCCCCGACACCCTCTTTTGCTTTCATTTGAACTTAAATTTATCTTTGATTTCTATGGAGTCAAAAAAATACTGCATTCTAAGTATATTTCTGCAAGTGCCAGGAATTCCAAGATCTTTGTAGCATCTTCTGCAAATTTCATGAAGGAGTAACAAATTTGCTCCTTAAAATTTCCTCTAAACACTGAGAATGCTTTTTCCCTGCAAAGGAACTTGTCAATGGTGTGCAGTCTGAGGCTTATTTTAGGGCAGTGGCATACATCTTTTTTTTTTTTTTTTTTTTTTTTTTTTTTTTCCAGACTGTGGCAGTTAATGTAGAGTCATTGGAAAAATAGTTCATGATTTTGAACTGAGATCACAGTGTGTGAATAACTTTACTGCTGGGCCAATATATGTGGTTCTCATGATGCAGTCCATCCTTTTGTTTTGCTTGTGTGTGTACCCTCTTGCTTTTGCAACTTCTCTGGTGTTTCAGATCAGAACAGCAAGGTTTTGCTAGTCAGTTGCAAGATCAGTATGTTTGAAGCAGAAGTTTTGGGGTTATTTCCTTTTAAGTTTAGGTCTTTTACAGTACTGCTTCTACATAGTATTGGTACTTGAACTTTTTGGACTAGGATGCAAGTAGGTCAGCATTCCATAAAATTCAGCAGTTACTGCAGGTGCATAGCTATGGCAGTTTCAGGTTTGCTTTTGACAAAACTGTTATTCAGATCTGTTGCTCAGAAAACCCAAGGTTAATGATCTTCTCTGTCTCAGAATGATACCAAAATATTTTGTGAATTAAATACAAAAGTACCTTTCTCGTGGCATGCAGATTCAAGCTTTCTAGAGTGAAGATTAAATTTCTCTATGTGCTGAGCAGCTTTTCATAATGATGAGAAATGTAGGTTTGCTTTATTTAGTAAGCATAAATTGGAGTTACAGGGCTAGCAGGACACCCTCTGTCAAGGACCTATCCTTAAACTCAGAGTAATTTTGCTTCCAGCTTAGATGTAACCCACACTTTTGGAATACTTTTTCCACCATGAGGATTTGTGAAATGGTCCTAATACTGTAAACTCACATCAGGCAGCATTTTTTTCTGAAGTCAATGGAATCTTCTTCCTTCCTTAAGAAGGCACTTTCAGGTAGCTTTTAGTTCATTACCTAACTTCTTTTCTCAAACAACACTTCCACAAATTTTGCTATTATATCACTTTTTCTTTCCCTGCCACTCCCCATTCAGTTTGGACTTATTGTGACAGACCACTGGGTTGCAAACCAATTTAACTGAAGCTTATCTTATTTTTACTGCTCTTCCTTCCCAATGCTCTGGCTTTTCTGTTTTGGAACATCTCTGTCCTTCCCAGAAAGAAGCTATTTCTGCAAAGGACAGCATCACTGAGAGTCTTACAAGCTGTAGAAGCTACTTTCATCTAGTTTAATTCAAGAGAAATGCTTTAGCAAGGATCAACTGTATTTGTAAAGTTGTAACAGTCTTTGCTGAGACTTCAGCAGGTGATAAATTTCCTTCAGCTACTCTCCTGGTGACCTGAAACAGGAACACATTTCCATAACATTACTTTTTCTAGAGTTAGTGCTACTGTTAATAGCATCTGGTAGCACTTTTACCTTAAACACCCTGGGAGTAACAGACCAAATAGCACTAGCTGGACAATTTCTCTGTTCCCACCAATGTAGAATTACGGGTTACTTGAATAGCCATATATCTGGAACAAGTAAGTTACTGATTGAAAAGCAATTAACTCAAATTTAAACTTAAGTATCACTTTGAGAGGAGGGAACTACCAGTGCTCTGAACAATTTTTTAATCAAATGCATTAAGTAATGAAAGTCTGGGTATTAAGTCCATTAAGTAATGATCACCTAGACCCATCTGAACATGTCAATGAGAATTCAGATAGAGTACAATTATTTGAAGACTATGAAACTTTCCTGTTAAAGAGGAGAATTTTCTTGATGTTATATTCCTACAGCTAGATCACGTACGAGCAAGAAGTAATTGACATGCACTCAGCAGTACATTTAATGCAGCAACTGGTTATTTCTTTATTTATAACCATGAACTAGTGGAATTCAGGTAATTACTTTGAGATCTGGCTATGCTGACCAGTCAGATAGTGCTGGTCCACTGTCTTTATGATGTAACACAGAGTCTGGTCTCTTTAGATCATCCCTTGGATAGCTCCCATAATTCCACCTTTAGTCTGAAAAGCAGGAGCTTGCATAGTTCCTGAAGATTTAAGAACCATTATCGCATTCATAGTCTGTCACTGTGAGATGGGATCATTACAACTAAGCTTTTCTTCCATGCTGCATATTGAGAAGCTTGAATTAATTCCTTGTAGTTCTCTCTGTTTCTCTTTTCTGCAAAGATGTGGCAAGAGGAATCATGATTTCTTCTTCTGATTATCTGTGGTCATTCCTGTAAGATTAAAAGGATATTGCATAATAAAGTAACTGCAATAGAGCAGTTTCCTTTTTTGTGTGTGTGTGTGTCTCCTCTCCTGCTTTGAATAAGCTGGTACTTCAAAGCATACACCATCTGCTTCATTTCAGAGATACTTGCTTCAAAGCCAGCTGCATGTAACAAAAAGGCAGGTAGTGAAGATTCTCCAACACCCTTTTCAGTTCTAAAAGGGGAGGAAAAAGCCCAACAACAATCTCTGGTTGAGTAGTTAGATTCTTTAGAAGAATCATGAAGCGTGTGGTACAGTGATTTTTTTTTAATAATATATCAGAAAAGAAGATATGCAGTTTCATCTTCTTGTACGACAGATCATTTCTTTGATCAGTTCTCTAGGCAAATTCTTTGTCCAGAAACAAAGCATTATCAAGGAAATGTTTCTTCCAAGAAACTACAGTAGCCGTTTAAGTGGCTGTTTAACTTCAGACTTTCTTTCCCGATCCATGAGCTGCAGTTGATAGAACTGTGTGTGGTTTTACGCTTAGTTGAAAAGAATTGAGTCTCATTATTTTAAATGCCATTGTCTCACTGACAGAAATCAGCCCAGGAGACATGCTTTCTGTAGCTGGGTCTTGGTTAAGTCACTAACCCAAAGGATTGAAAAATTACCCACAAAGTAAATTGTGTATAAGGCACACTGCATTTTCATGAAGATGTTGGAACATCTGATTGAGGTACCCTTAGATCTATCTTTCATTACTCATGACAAGGAGTAGTCACATAATGTAGCGGTTCGTATGTTTCATCTACATTATGCAGTACAATACTGCAATGCTGAGATTACAGGTGTGGTTTTTCTTCTAGCAGATTTGGAACAATATTTGCCTAGTGGCTCTAATAGCGAAGTTAAGTTTATTCTTATCTGGCTTTTCTATTATTTGTGGAACTATGTTCTCTTATTTGATGATATTGCCTAGATAGTGTTAATAGGTTTAGTAAAGTCAAGGTACATTTCCCACTTTCCTCTTAGCTACCAGATTTAGACTGAAGGACATTAGACTGATCTGTCAAATCACTGATTTGCTCTTGACAAACTCACGTTGGGGATTATTCATCTTATGGTTATTCTGCAAGTGCTTACAATTAGTCAGCTTAATATTTTGGGCTTTATTTTCACAAGTTTGCCAAGGGACAAATTGAAACCACCTGGTTTGTAATTCTAATTGGTCTTTGCTTTCTCAGCCTTCTTGGATTCACCTGAATCTCTTTAAAGACAGACAGTTAAAAATTCATTTTTTTCTTTTGTTCAAGAGAAGGCCCCTAAACATGTTAGCCATGTGATTTCTGTCAGTAATAACTGAGTAATAACTGAGGGAATGTTCTTACCAAATAAATGTCCGGCAGCATGAGTTACCCAGTTGCATTTACCAGTTTGGAAATACTGGTGTATTAGGAGAGAGAGGTTCTGAGTACATTTAATAAAAGGTGTGCTCTCTGCAAGGTGTTAAACACTGTAGAATGCTGAAGAGAAGTTCTAGAAGGTCAGTGAAGGTCTAACCTACAAGTTTCTGCAGCCACTGTGTAACTCCCTAAATGTTCTTATTACTGGGAATATACCCATACTGAGAAAAATTGCTATGTACAACTCCAGTGTTCCAGGCAGAGAATTGACTTGTCAATAAAAGGCTACAGGTTCTTACACTGGCATAGCTCAAGCAGACTAAATATTCCTTGGCTTAGTTTCAGTGACATTAGAGCAGATAAGAAGTCAATCTGCTCTAGTTTAGTGATGTGTTCATATACTTTCATAGTTCAGAGGTTACTCCACTCTACAAGACTTACAATATTAAAAGCAAGCACAAGAAGAGACTTGAATGCAATGAATGATAGTGTTCTAAACAATTTCTTGTCTAGTTCATGTTCAGCAGTACCATCCAGACAAAGGGAGGTATGTACTTGTATTGTTTCTGATGATCGGCCTGTTCTCAGACTGATGTGTATATGAAAGAAGAGGAAAGTAGCAGAAATGATTAGCAAGAATGGGCAGATTGTGCTCAGTATGTGTTCTGAGATTTCAAAGGGTGCTTCAGTTCAACAGGAGTAGGGTTTAAAAATAAAAAAAAACCCAGCCAATCATTCTCCATGCATCAGTCGATACTGTGCAGGCAAGACTGTTTGCCATTTGTGTCATACTTCACTGATTTTCCTGAAAACAGAAGAATTGGAGAATTAAAAGTTATATGTTGAAATTCAGGAGAGCACTGATAATCCTTTGAATGTTTTTTGGTACATCACAGGAGAATCAGGTCAGATCAATAATTTCAAAAGAAGTAAGGGGGCTCAACAATCTGTACACCTTCTCTATTTTTTGTTCCCTGAAATGAGCTATATTCTGGTCACTCGGCATTTTCCAGGTCCCACTGAATCTTTGAAGAGATGGAGGCATTTGTTCTGTTCCACTGCACTGCAAGCCCCTTTTCTGCAGGAGAAATGAAAAACTGCCTACAATATATGAAAATTACTTTGTAGGATTATCAGTTGCTAAAGACTTATTTTGAAACCCATATGCATAGAACTCTGTCCTTTTGGGAGTCCATTGGTCTTCATCTGCAACTTGAGTTTGGGCTAGAACTTCACATCACAGGTTTAGAAACCTCACTTCTTTGAGAGAGAAAAATATTATAGAATAGAATAAACCAGGTTGGAAGAGATCTTTGAGATAGTGTCCAACCTATCAAACACCACCTAATCAACTAAACCATGCAACCAAGCACCCTATCAAGTCTCTTCCTGAACACCTTCAATGATGGTGACTCCACCATGTCCTTGGGCAGCACATTCTCATGGGCAATCACTCTCTCTGTGTAGAACTTCTTCCTAACCTCCAGCCTAAACCTCCCCTGGTGCAGCTTGAGACTGTGTCCTCTTGTTCTGGTGCTGGTTGCATGGGAGAAGAGACCAACATCTGCCTGCCTACAACCTCCCTTCAGGTAGTTGTAGGGAGCAATAAGGTCTCCCTTGAGCCTTCTCCTCTCCAGGCTAAGCAACCCCAGCTCCCTCAGTCTCTCCTCATAGGGCTTGTGTTCCAAAACCCTCACCAACTTCGTTGCCCTTCTCTGGACACGTTCCAGCAAGTCAACATCTTTCCTAAACTGAGGGGCCCAGAACTGGACACAGTACTCAAGGTGTGGCCTAACCAGCGCTGAGTACAGGGGCAGAATGACCTTCCTGCTCCAGCTGCCCACACTATTCCTGATACAGGCCAGGATGCCATTGGCCCTCTTGGCTGCCTGGGCACACTGCTGGCTCATGTTCAGCCTTCCATCAACCAGTACACCTAGGTCCCTCTCTGCCTGGCCGCTCTCCAACCACTCTGACCCCAGCCTGTAGCGCTGCATGGGGTTGCTGTGGCCAATGTGCAGAACCCGGCACTTGGATGTGTTAAATCTCATACTGTTGGACTCCGCCCATCTATCCAGCCTGTCAAGGTCCCTCTGCAAGGCCCCTCTACCCTCCAGCAGATCAACACCTGCCCCCAGCTTGGTGTTGTCTGCAAATTTACTGATGATGGACTCAATGCCCTCATCCAGATCATCAATAAAGATGTTAAAGAGCATGAGGCCCAGCACTGATCCCTGGGGGACACCACTAGTGACTGGCTGCCAGCTGAATGTGGCACCATTCACCACCACTCTCTGGGCTCGGCCCTCCAGCCAGTTCCTAACCCAGGAACTGTGACTGTGCTATGTGTAGTCTCAGGGAAGTCTCACTTCTTTTTAAGTTAGCTGTAGAATGAAGGAAAATTCGTGTTCCATGATTATTTTAAGCAGTTTGGATGTTACATAAGAAATTGTTTGGTATGTTTCTTCACACACTGTAGGTGGTGTTGTGTACTTGATTTCTTCCTGTGCATTAAACTTCTGTGATCTCTACCCTCTAGAGCAGGTGACCTCAAGTTCCCTTGACAGTGCTCTTAGATTCTATGCATTAAATCACATTTAAAGCTGAAGTAAACACTGCACCAGAGAGACTATAATTAATAGAGGGAAGAAGGCCATAAAAAGAGGAAATACACCAAACCCCTAAAAATAAATCTCATAGCTCTTATTTGAAAAGTTGCAATTATCCTGTGAGATGAAATGTTACTGAATTTGTAGTGATGGAAATGCTAAGAGAAATTAACCAAGTTTGTCTTTGCACCGATATCTGTATCTTAACACTAAATGTCTCTTTCAGATTAATTTGGGCTGCCTTCTATTTCATTTGCCTCCAGCAGATGAACACTCCCACCCATCTCGGCATCATCTGCAAACATACTGAGAGTACACTCTATCCCCTCATCAAGGTTGTTGATAAAGATGTTAAATAGAACTGGCCCGAATATCAGCCCTAGGTAACACTTGTGCCTGGCTGCTAAGTTCGTTCACCACCACTCTTTGAGTCTGGTCATCCAGACAGTTTTTGACCCAGAAAAGAGTGTGCCTGTCCAGACTATGGGCAGGTAGTGTGTCCAAGAGGATGCTGTAGAGAACCGTGTCAAAGGATTTACTAAAGTTTAGGTAGAGGACATCCAGAGGCTTTCCTTCATTGACTAAGCGGGTCACTTTCTATGGAACGACATCAAGTTCATCAAGCATGGCCTGCCTTTCATAAACCCATGCTGACTGTGCGTGATCTGAAAGATCACTGAAATAGAAAGTTGCAGTAAATTTCAGACAAAATGCAAGTTTTAGTTCCAGTCATATAATGTACTACCTTCAGTTATGCACAGAAGAATTGTCATGGCTCTTGGCCTTTGTGTTAAGCTGGCCTCAGGTGGTTATTGAGAAATCCCACATCTATGTTCTTTTGTTGGTACAGAAGTTTTTTAATGGTGGCTTTTTGCTGTATTACAGGAATCAGTGCAAAAACCCTATCAAATTTCCAGTTCTTGAGGCTCCCAAATATATTCACTGCTGATTGTTCTTACTGTTGCTTGTAAAATAGGTCAAAGGAGTGGAATATTTGAGGCAGTGGTTTCCCCACATCTCTATTCTTCTCCAAGCAATAATGCTAATAGCAGATGTGCTTGCCAGTGTTATACTATTTTTCTGGTATTTTGTTGTGAAGCGTTTTTGTGTGCTGAACCTACAAATACTGGCCTCAAACTGTTCCTGTTTCAACTTTTAGGTGCTAAGAAACATGGTGTTATTTACTATTACTGCCATTAGGGATAAATTTTAAACAGGAAAGCAAAACCTGCTTTTCAAAGCTATTTTCTAAAAGCGAATGAAAATAATTCAGATGTTCATTTGAGTAGAATTGTTTTTTGCCTTTTGAAGTATTGAATTATTTATTTCAACATATATGGCCATCCTACAACCAAAGTATAAAAAGAAAAGCCAAAAGCCATACATTTCTTCTGAGTATCAGGTAGATTCAGTGCAATGCCCCATGAACTAGTTCAGAATGCTCCCTGCAAAATTTTAGTGTGACAAGGTGTCAAGTTTTGACAGATCAGTGGTGAAGATTGTACAGACTTGAATTAATAAAGGTCAGAATCATCAACAGGAAGAGATGCCTGGTGGCATGTCAAAAAGCACTCAGACTTAGTGTTTGTACTGAAATTGCTGATGCAGTCTAGAAAATGTGGTGTTTTGGGAAGATCTAGGTCGTCTGAATTTTTTTAATATGTCTTGTATTTTTGTAGCTATTTCCAGAATGGGTGAGTTCTAGTAGCTGAAGTAAGAAAAAGCAAGGCAAATATTTTGATACTTGAAAGAGCTGTTTATTTGTTTGGGGTTTTTTTTTCTGAGTTAAAATGCACTTTTCTACCCTTTCCCCACAAAAATAAAGCATACTTGTCTGGTGGCTGAACAGGAATGGGCCATATGGGAGGACTACAGAGAAGCTGTCCAAGCAGCTAAGGATCAGGTTAAGAAAGCAAAACAACAGAGAGATTTAAACTTGGTTAGGGGCATAAAGGTGGCTTTCTATGACAGAGCATCAGTGGATAAGGGAGGAGCAACTGATGTCATCTACCTGGTCTTGGTATGACATGAATTCTGCTGCTGGTTGAATGTGGTGTGTGTGGTATGCATTTTGTGCAGAATTCCTTCTCCTCGTACTGTTTAGTGAGAAGGAAAGGCAAGTATGTCTTGTAATAGCTGGAAAGGAAACATAGTTTTCATGTCCAGCTGCTCTCTACACTGATGTGACTTGCCAGAACCTGGGTGTGTTATGTGCTGCAAATGTGTGAAGTCTTTTGGATTTTCAGAAATGAGTAACAGGGTGAATGCTATAATTGTCACTAACCTTTCAGCGCATAGTAAACCACAAGGCTGTAAAGCTTTTACATTCTTTATGCAGTAGGTATAAAAAGGGCATATTAAATGCTTTAATTTGGACAATTTTAATTTAGGACAAGAACATAGCAGATTTTTGCTTCCACATAGGTGGAATGTTCTTGAAATAAATAAAATCTATTTGGAATGGAAGGTTATCTCTCCTCTCCATTTAACAGGGAGTTGTTAGCTACTTAAGAAGTAGAAAAGTGGGAGTGAATATGCATAGCATCTACTGTATCTTAAGACTGGAAATGTATATGGAACCAATTTGCCCTACTGTGAAAGAACTCTCTCTTTGCTGCTTTGAAGAGATGTGCAAAGCCTATGAACCACCTTGTTTTACCCCTCTACGAATATATCACTGGGACTTAAGTCCCTAACTGATCTATCTCCAGTTATACGGAAAATACATAAATACTTACTATGATTTATAACTGTATTCAGTATGATCACAGGCATTACAGGTACCAATTTATCTCTAAGATATTATTTAAATAGGACCCTGACTCTGAGAATTCAGAGCACTTAAACGTACTGACAAAGTGGAGGATTTGCTCTGTGTGTGGTGTTTGATTTGTTTTGTAATTAAACCTTAACACAATAGTGACTGGCATCACTCCACCTGGCTATTGAAATCATCTGTGTGCTGAGCACTAGAACTAATGGAAATGTCTCCTTTAGCTCTTATGTTGTCCACTTGGTCTTTCAGCAAAATAGAAAACTGGTGGAAGAGTTTAATTCAAATGCAGATAATGAGTGCAGCTGAGAGGAGCAGAAGATTGAATGGGGTGCATTTTGAGGTAACAGGGAGACAGAGTTCAGAGAAGAGGAACGAAGGGAAATCAGAAAAGGTGAACAGATGTAGAAAAGCACAGGCTGACTTTCTTTTGTGGCTTTTGGTTTCTTACAAGAGCAGCTCATTTATTAGGAACGTTTTCATGTTTCCAAACCCATTTTGTTTCAGCTGAGCAGTGCATCTTGTGTTGCATTTTTACCCTTATTTCAGACCAAGAGGGAAGAAAGCAGACAGCTCAAATCTTGTTTCTTAGTCTGGTTTGTTCAGTCTCTGATGATTTAATCAACTATCAGTAGTGTTCTGCAGACAATTACTTATATTTGGAGATGTGCTTGTATGAACTCCTGGTCTGTAGTGGGAAATTATAAAAAGCACTGATTTAAAGAAAAATACAGCTCATTAAGATCAGGTATCCAGATGATTCTTCCTTATACCTATGCATTACAAAGCACTTCTTATTTAACAGTTTTTTGCCATATCCTCTTACACTGGATAAATCGGATAGACTGTATTGCTATTGTTTCTCCAGTATTACCAGGTTAAGATTGCCAAGACACCTTTAAACTCCTTTTGGTGCTTGGTTTCAGAGTTTGCACCTTTAAACTCTCTCTCCTGTATTTTTCTAGTTCCCATAATCTGTGAGAATGTCATTTGTGGCTGACTGTGCATTTACTTGGTGGCATTTAGATTGTGCTTCTGGTCATTAACAATAGAGCTGAGCCTATTCATTAAGTGCTTCTCATTGTGGGATATATGAAAGATGTTAAAGGATAAGCAGACACTAGGCTTATTTCACAGAGCAGTTATGTGGAGCTTGAGTTTTCCCAAAAAGGAGACAGAAAATTTGCCTTTTTATGAAAATTAGGTCATTGGGTAAAATGGAGATTTCTATTTCTATAACCATACTGTTAGGCGCTGGTGAAGATGCGTTATAAATACAAGCCCATTTTTAAATCTCCATTTATCAATGTATATTACCAGCAACTAGTATAATGGGGGCTTTCTTGCTAACTTTGTATTCCAAAACCAGTTTCTGTGCCAGGTGAGGTGCTGAGGAACAGCAGCCTTTCCCTACAGAAACTGTGACTGTTTGCATGTTCCCCCATTCCTCCTTTAAAGTAAGCAGAGCAGTGAGAAAACTTGACTAATTTCCACGTTTGCAAATATATAGTTCAAACCCTTATCCTGACACTGGAAGGATTCCAGTAATTTAACAACATATTTTCAAAGCATGTAACAGTAACACTTGTTTTTTTCTTCTATTTATTACAGCTGTTTGAAGTAGAGGCCAACTGTTCTAGGTGTTCTGTTTAATTTTTTTCCTTAAATAATCACCAACATGAATATAGCTTCTTTAAAAAGGTAGTTATACTAAAAGTAGAAAGCCATTTTTTAGATTAAGGTCTGCTTTATCTCTTATTTAAGTTGTCTTACAACTCACAATAAGTGGTAATTACATGGTTTAATACTTCTGAAGAAAAACACTAGATTATGTACCTTTGCTCTCAACCCCCTGAAGAATTCCACAGTGAGGCATAACGCAGTTTGGAAACAAAGCAAAATAATTTCTAAGAATTTCTGGTTTTAGTTAAACATTGCTCTGTGGACAGTACTCTGCACATACTAGTCACATACCAGTAGCAACCTTCCAGAATATGTATTAAGCCAGTTTTGAAGAACAAGATTTTAAAATATTCAACCCTACTCTGTAGTTGCACTTCTAAATGAGCAGTCCATTCAAGTGTAAGCTGCAGGGAAGAAAACCAAGAAAACATGGTTTCTGAAAGGTTTCTACTTCACAGGTCAGCATCTCTTTTTACTTTAAGATCACTCGTAGCACTGTGCACAAATTGAGACTTTTCCCACAGTTCATGGATGCTGTTCAGTAAGCTGCTTTGTTGAAGATTACTGATGCAGTATTGGACAGGGTAGAAAGCAGAGGATTTGTGAGAAGCTGCTTTTCTAAAACTGTTCAGTTTGAGAGCGAGAAACAAGATGGGAGGGAGTCCACTGATTTGAGAATATTTCAGTCTTGGAGAGATGTTTTCAAAGAGGTATGGAGGTTGAGTGTGTAGGATGTTTAAATCCAAGAATCTTCTTATTAAGGAATGAAGCCTTTCAAGTGAGACATGTTCATGCAGTCTGGAAAGCATGGGTTGTAGTCTCATTCCTTTCTTTCATGTTCTAGTGGATTAGGTGATGGAGTAGGCTTGAAAGAGGTAGTGCTTTGAACCTATAGTGTGTTGACACAGCTCACCATTCACCATGGCCTTGGAAAGCTACAAGGTTTCATCGAGTTAAATCTGAGGAAACTTTATTGGTAGATAGTGTTTGCTTCAACAAAGTGGGAAGGTTGCAGAATGCTGGTATCTAGTAGACACATGGATAGCACTGAAAAAAAGCACAGAGTAAAGAGAAGGGAGAGCTTATGTCCTCGACAAGCGTTAAATAAGGTGATTGCTCTTCTTGGTCCAAACTATTTGCAAACAGAATAGACTAGAATAGAATTAACCAGGTTGGAAAAGACCTTAGAGATCATCCAGTCCAACCTATCATCCAACACCATCTAATCAACTAAACCATGGCACCAAGTGCCTCATCCAGTCTCTTCCTAAACACCTCCAGTGATGGTGACTCCACCACCTCCCTGGGCACCCCATTCCAATGGCCAATCACTCTTTCTATGAAGAACTTCTTCCTAACCTCCAGCCTAAACCTCCCCTGATGTAGCTTGAGACTGTATCCTTTTGTTCTGTTGGTGGTTGCCTGGGAGAAGAGACCAACCAGTACCTTTAGGTCACTTTCTGCCTGGCTGCTCTCCAGCCACTCTGGAAGGTAGAAAAATTATTTGAAGACAACTGATTGGGCATTCTAGTGCTCTTTCTCTTTCTCCCCTTAGAGAAGCATGGAAATTCCAGTAGTTTCATTTTTATTTGATAATCTAAGTATCACTGGAAAATTATTGGACTGTAATTATTTTTTTAACTTTTCAAAGGCTCCTTTTTCTCTTTTGTTGCAGTTGCAAATGGTACTGAGCTGGCAATCCTCTTGTATTTGAATTTTATCAAAATATTTTAATGGCTTTAAAGGTTGTCAGGGATTAATTCCCATTTAGGCATTGTGATAGCCAGAAAAATAGAGAAAGAAGGTGAGTCAAATGACCCCTGTGGTCAGACTTTGTACATTTCAGGGGATACTGTGGTAAGAATGTTTTGTCATCTCATAAGAACTTTATACTTCTGTGCCTGATATGACATAATTTAACCAACTTGCACAGAATGCCTTACCACAAAACTTCCATTTTGAGTAGGTGATTCTCATTGCTCACTGCTATTTGTAGTACCTACTGTTGTGTTATACAAGTCCCCTTGCTCTCCACTCAAAATGGCAGTGCTATTAAAACAGTGCCATATGCCATTATTATTTTGAATCAGAAATCGTATTCACTGCACAATGTTTAAACAGAAGACTGTAAAATTATCTTGTGGTATTAAGCAAGGCTGCTGGCAAGCCTCTCTGACCCATCTGGAGTGCTGCAGGCTCATATGAGGCAGGGTTTCAAGCATTCAAGGGAAAAAAAGGAGGAGGAGGGGACCTGGGGGAGATTTTGTGCAACAATGCTTGTCATGCTTAAGAGTAGTGATTGGTATTTTATTTTTTTTCCTTTGGCTCCAAGTTGGTAAATTGGAAGTATGAGGTGATTTATCTTGCGAAGAAAGAAGGTAAAGTATCTCTTCAGTTCATGTTGCTGTGGACTAGAACTGGGCAACATCCAGACTTGTGAAAACCAGTCTTAATCCATCATACATCTAGGAGTCTTAGGGGAACTCCCACTCATCTGGCACTATGCTTCATTAGTCAGAGCACCTCATTTCCTTTCTTAGGTTCCAGAGTATGGGATGCCCTCCTTACAGCTAGCAGTTTCATCATTTCAGCTGGTGTCTCCTGCTCTTTGGATTTCTGCATTTTGCTTTTTTGTTCTAAAAGACAGATCACTCAATCTTTGACAAGGTAGGTATCACCTCAGGTAGAGCTTACCTGAAGGATGTTCTCATTGTGGTAAGGGACATAGGGTGTGTAACCTCACAGGAGTTCCCCTGACAGCTCAGGTGTCTTGTTACCCACCCTCTTGAAACTCTGAACTTCTAGAAGAAACTAGCAATAGTTTAAAGGTTAGCAGGTAACTTATTTCCTTTCTCATATCTCTTATTGAATATCTAAGTTCTGTCTTCAAATATTGCCAAGTAAAGCAACTGGTGAGCTTTGATCCTTTATGTATTGCTCTGTTTCAGAAGGGGAGGCAGATGATGGTCAAGAGTAGGCCTGGAGTTGAAGAAAAGAACCTATGGCCAGAATATACCTTTGGGTGTATTCTGGGTTTGATGGGATCTGTGGAGTTGGGCACTGATGCACAGCTTTAGCCCTGTAATGTTGTAAACTGGGTTTACCTATGCCTTGTGTATTAGCTCTGAGCATTCTGACAGACTCCAGGGGCTTTGGTATGAAAACACTTTTTTTTTTTTTTTTTAAATGTATTATTTCTAAATTGGAAAAATGTTCTGTAGAATGTTGAAACTCTTTTGTAAGTTGCAGTTTCAGTAAACTAAGAATCTAGCTTCTTCCTTGATTTTTAGAGGTTTTGTACTTGATGCTATATATGTGGCAAAATCAGTAGAAAGGTACTTTGTCTACACCTCATTCGACTTCCAACGTGTTTCATTAGTGATAGAAAAGCTTCCCATTTAGGCTGCTTGTCACACTTGCTGGCAATATTTGTGTAAGCTTGTACGTTAATTAGTACTGGCAGAAATAAGGAGGATACAGGAGAGGAGCCATGACCCAAGAATGTGTTTAAGTCATGTTGTCTCCTGAGATGTCTCTTTTTGCGAAGCATATCTTAATAACATCTGTGTCTGATGCTGTGGCTTATCCTCAAACTCAGTGGGTTCAAGCGGAGGGATTGGTAATTCTTATTTCACCACTGCAGCAGGAATTTCTGGTTACCTAACAGCTTTTACTTTACCTTTCTGTATTCATTATTTTAAACTTTATATTTTGAGACCCTTTTGTTTCATTAGAGTTCCTCCTTATAACCATGAATGCTGTAGCAATAGACATTATTTTTTTTTCCCTCAGTGGAAAAGCAGGTTTACTCTAACCACTTAAGCAGTATCTGATGATCTCAAAATGTGCATCACTGATGCTGCACCTAATGGAGAAGTTGTTTTAAAACAGTGGTAATAGATCATAGAATCAGTAAGGTTGGTAAAGACCTCAGAGAACATAAAGTCTAACCTATCACCCAACACCTCATGACTAACTGAACCATGGCTTCAAGTGCCATGTCCAATCCTTTTTTGAACACCTCCAGGGACAGTGACTCCACCATCTCCCTAGGCAGCACATTCCAATGGCCAATAACTCTCCCTGTGAAGAACTTTCTCCTCTCCTCAAGCCTAAACTTCCCCTGGTGCAGGTTGAGACTGTGTCCTCTTGTTCTGGTGCTGGTTGCCTGGGAGAAGAGCCCAACCTCTGCCTGTCTACAACCTCCCTTCAGGTACTTGTTGACAGCAATAAGGTCTCCCCTGAGCCTCCTCTTCTCCAGGCTACACAACCCCAGCTCCCTCAGCCTCTCCTCACAGGGCTTGTGCTCAAGACCTCTCACCACCCTCATTGCCCTTCTCTGAGGGAGAAGTGTCTCCATATCCTTCTTAAATTGACGGGCCCAAAACTGGACACAGTACTCAAGGTGTGGCCTAACCAGTGCTGAGCACAGCGGCAGAATGACTTTCTTGTTCCTGCTGGCCACACTATTAACTAGATGTATGATTCTGTGTGCTTACAATTGCTTCTATCCCCAGTCGTGCACATAGTGGTCATTGGCACTTCAGTCTAAATAAAACAAACTCCTTGGTACATAATCACAAGCCATAACTTTAAGAAAAGGTACTTTCTTGTGAAAAAGATGCTTTCCCTTGCAACACATTTGCCTTTCCTGGATCTGAAGATCAGCAGAAACACAAATATCAAAGCACTGCAATAAAGGCATAATACTGTACAGTCATTAGTTCATCAAAGATTCCACACAGTGATGTGCTGTCATGAGATGTAAAACGAACAAACAAAAAAACCCCACACCCAAACAAAAAAAATGATTAAATATGATATAAAATTATATGTAGCTCCTCCAAAATGACTCCCAATGATCCCAATACTTGCAGGAGATCAATATTGTGCAGAAGCTCTTTCTGTCCTCATCAGAACACAAATCATTTCCACAGCCTTTGCTGAAGAAATACCGGCGGGATTTCATATTACAAATTACTCTGTTGATCTGCCATCTCTGCAACAAAAATCTGCTCTAATACTATAAAGTCCCTTAGACAAAGCTGAAGACTATACAGCTTCAGCCTTTGGGGGTCTGACAATTTGAAAATCATTTGTGGCAATTCACTTTTGAGATGAGAAGCATTTTTAGATCTCTTAGTTAGACTTTCAGTCCTGTTTTCCTTGAATTTTTTTCCCCCTAAGTTCCATTTTGTTGGTTGTTTTTTTTTTTTCTTTTCTTTTTTGGCCTTGGTTTGCTACATGAAAGAATTGATGTAGGTAATAAATGTGACCTAGTTCCACTCCTAAAACAGTAACTGACAGTAACTTGTTAGGGAGTTTGATCTCCTGTGAACTAATCAAGGTGTAGGTGGTAGCCTCTGTAAGAAGTAGATGGTATCATAAAAATTCCTCAACAGGTAACTTTATAAATTGGAATGAAAAGTCCTAAGGAGAGTGTCAGCAGAAATGCTTGCTTAGATCACAGGAAACTCATATCTTTCTGACATACACAATGACATGGTGTAAATACATCAGAGGCACAGGCACCTCTCTGTTTCTTAGTGAAAAACAGAAATAATTACCAGCTTCAAATTATCAGTGGTCCAGAAGGACTGTATAGGAGTTAGTCCTTCAGTTCTTACAGAGTGGGGAAAGGGGGTAGAACACAGCTTACAAACATTCCATGACTAAAGTTCCCAGAAAGAACAAAGACAATTTAATTGGCAAATTTCAACACCTGACTGAGTCGTTCTGAAACAGGAAGAACTGCTGCAATGAAAGTGCTTCTGTCATTTTTAAAGCAGTTCACCGGATAACTGTGTTGACCAGTGGACTAAGAAGCTTGCTTTGTTGTCTGTTAAATTATGATTAAAAGTGAAACAAAATTGCAGAGAGAAAAAGATACTCCAATACTGGCATTGGAGGTTAATGTCAGTTATCTAGTGCTGCCTATAGCAACCATGACACTCAAACTGTGCTGCCTGAAGCAGTTACTAAAGTAGTACGTAAAATATTTGCATGTCTGGGGACTAAAAAAATTAAGTGGAAGTCATTAAATGTTAGGTGATGCACTGCACCATGATCCTGATCCTGCTAATGTTTATATGCACAGACAACTTTTACTGTTCCAAGTCAACTTATTTGAATTGATGCATGGCACTTACCAAGGTTGGGGGCTGTAACGTTGATGGCTGTTGAGCTAAGGCCGAGTCTGCTTCTGAAGGAGGCTTTTGTAAAAGACTGTCCATGTTTGAAGTAGTCAGGAAAGGACTTGATTATGGGAGTACAAAGGAAGGCGTTTCTGCTTCTCTGCCTTCTTGAGCATACAGGGAGTGGAGAGGGAGAGGATGCAGTGCCAGTGCTTTACATGCTTGAGTGAATAAAGATGCATTTCTGTGTCATCTCGCATATATTCTACCCAGCGCATGTGCTACATATGAGCAAAGCACTAGTTTCAGGACTGTGGCAGATTTCTTTCACGCTGCAGGAGAATCATAGAGTCATTACTGTTAGTGAAAGGCAAATTAAAATAATTAAATCTCTACAGTCTGAGCCATGCTTTTCCTGGGTGGTTGTGGAGACAGACAACTCCAGCCCACCTCCTGTCACATATATTGTGTATGGTTTAGTTTGAACATCAAGTTTTGATCAAAACTAAAAGCATGAAATTCTGAATTTGTGAAAAGTTTATTCATGGAAAAAGTACATTTAGATGTTTGTGGTGTTTTTTTGTTGGGTGTTTTTTTTTTTTTCTTCCTTCCAAATGTTTCTGAATGGTATAATAAACATATCTACTGCATGTGGGCCTTATCTAACCATTATAATCCACTGAACAGACTACTGCTGGCCTTATAGCAGGCCTGGTGTGATCAGTGGATAATGGCATAGCTTCCATGGTATTTCATTTCTTGTCCAGCTAATGTGTTGTAAAGTAGTAAACCTTTGCTTAATGTAAGTGCCACAAAACAGAAGGGAAGAAAGGATGAATAATACCAATTTTGGAATGAAGACTTTCATTTGCATCTGAGTATTTTTGATATCAATGCTCATGACTTTTTCTACCTTGAAAAATATGCCAGATAAAAAGTTATAGTGAATACATTCATTCTGTATGGCATTTTATTTATACAGTAGTGCATACAAAGCCATCTTTAGCTATCACTGTATAGGATATCAAGTTATCTTTAATTATCACAACAGAATGTTTGCAAAATTGAATACTGTTGGCAATCAACATTCATTACACAATAGCATGATTGCATCTGTTCATATTACTAGATAAGCAGGGAAAATCGAAACAGTGTCTGATTTATCCACTAAAACTGTCTGAGCAAAATATTGTGTCTAACTCCCTTAATATCTCCCAGTGACTTTGATCTGATTAAAGTCCAAAGACACTAAACCACAGATGCAAATATTCTAGTGCCTCAGAAATTAAGCACTGTTATATTGAAGAGTTGAAACCATACTCCAGCTGACAGGATTATAGGCACAATATAAACTTACAATAGAGAGCTGCCTAAATCTCTGAGTCTACAGGTGCAGGATTATAGTAAAGCCCGTTGAAACATACAGTATTCTGCCTAAATGCATGAGTACAAAATTAATTAGGCAGTTGATAAAAAAAAGTATGATGAATAATGTAATGGGAACTACCAGCTCAAAGTCAATAACAAACTTGATTCTTTTATTAGATGCAGCTGATTTTTCAATTCCTCTAGTTACAGGATTTTGTGCTTAATAGAACATAACAAAAAAATGAGATCTCTTACAGTATTTATCTTTGCTGGAAGCTCTAATGTAGAATTTGTAGATAGACATACCACAAGTAATTCTCTAAGATACTTGGCTGAAAAGCACATCAAAGTATGGTGAAATAATGAGACAGGCTCCAGCTGTTGGATTCCAACAGCTTTTGATTTGTGCTCTAGTAGAAGCTCCAGGTTTTGATTCTCTGTTGATTATTTCCATGGTACTGGAGATGATTTGTGAATTATTTTAAAAAATAGTCAGTAGAGAGCAAACAAGGGTGAGTCTGAAAACTGCTTCTGAAAGGACATTGTTTCCTGATACGAATTCTTGCTCCCTGTATTCTTGATAACCAGCTGCCCTAGTTAAAAAAGGTATTTTAAAATAGATATGTAAAAGAATTTACAAAAACAATAGGGAAGGTTATCAGTAAATGGTGTGAGCAAAACCTCTAGGAATGTCAGTGTACAGGCAGCTTTGCTGCTGTCTGTGTAGGGAGACTGTTGTGGAAACTGATTTTTTTCCGAGCCTTTGCAGGGCATGTCTTACCATGATTATGATACTGTCAAGGAACTGCTACCAGTAGAAAGAGGAGGAAGCCTTGGGGAGAACATGAATTTCGAGTCAAATCCATTCATCATCTTGCTGTATGAATGTAGATCTTGCTTTGGAGTGAATTTTTGAAAGTTTGGTTCTGATCTACTGTCTTCCTGATTTTTCTTTAGAATGAGAGAATAAAAATTAGAACACTTCTGGGAAAGCATTGTATCTCAGGTTTTCTCTGGAGTAAGGTTTACATCTGTTTCTGCTTTAAATTTTAGGAGTAGTTTCTAGTTTGGTGGTGCATTATGCAAAGTCTATTACTGTTGCTCATTACCAAAATGTCAAAATTCAACTGACTACACTGGAAAATGTTTGTGTAATAACATGCTGTTATTTATTTATTGAGGTTTTTTCCAGTTTACTCTGATTCAGATCAGAATAATAATTGGATATCTGAAGATACAGTTGCTTGAGTGTTTCTCTGCAGTTTAGCCATAGCCTATAGTCTCAAAGTGGTATTAAAAAAAACACACAACAATTTGGTTTTATGTGCTCTGATGTACCTGTTGAACATTGTTTACATTGGAGCCGGTTTTCTCTTTTTTGAACTTCAGTCTTTACTTAATGGATGACATCACAGTGGGCAAACTTTGCATCTACAGATGCCATTTAACAGTGGGATGTGGCTGCCTTTTATATACCTGCCTCAAGCATTCGCTTCATAATAAATTCATTGTAGCTTCAGTATAAAATGTTGGCACAGCCTGCAGAGAAGTCAAATGACTTATACTGCTGATTCTTACATTACTTGTAGCATTCCAGAGTATCTGCAGTATCAAGGGTTGAAGGTGTGCATCAGCAGAATAGCTCATGTTCTTATTAGTTCATTCTGCTGGGAGTAGTTGGGTATCTGGAGTAAGAATCCAGTCAGTCTAAATAAATAACTAAACCCGGGCATCCCATGCCCTGTGTGTCTGTATCAGATGATCACTAGGCCACATTGTTCTCAGGGCATTCTGTGGCTGCACTTGGAAAAAAAATATTGACTGCTAAAACATTTTGCATGGAACTCTGAGTGAGCCTTTGGTCAAAGTAACTGATTCATCTTCTGGGAAGACTTGAAGAGAGGAATCCTTAATTTTTGCTCAGTTTAGACCTCTGCAAGACTTGAAATTTGGCAGTCCTGCCCAAACCTTCAATTATTCACACAGAAGTATGTGCTTAAAACCTTGGGAAGACTTGAAAATTAAAGATGTATGGAGTGTAGAGCTAAGCAGGTGTTTTCAGGACTAGTAAATGAAAGTTAGGAACATACACCTGTTACAGAGGTCACTGTGCTTTGAAAGGTCTTTTACCGGTGTGTGGTAAATATATTAATCGTATTAAAGAGAAGATGAAATCTACACTTTGCAGTCTTTATGTTCTTCAGTTTCCATGTGTAATAATTATTAATACATTCTATTTTAAATCCCTGATTTGAGTATCCCAGAGAAAAAACCCTCTATTTGATGGTAGGAGTTGTCTGTTTTCAGTTTTATTGATTTTTCTTTTAGTCTGTAATATTGCTCTTTCCTTCTGAAATCTAAATGGTGATGAAGCTAAGAAGGTGATAGAGACACGTCCAAAGCAATTTACTTACAGTCTTAGAAAATCTGCATGATGTGAATGCTATGAAGATAATAAGAGGGCTCAAGCACTTCTATTAAGACAGGCTGAAAGAGTTTGGCTTGTTTAGTATGGCCATTAGAAGGTTCCAGGTAAGCATTAGAGCAGCCTTCCAGTACCTGAAGGGATATCCAGGATAGCTGGAAAGGAAGTTTTCCCAAAGGCATGTAGTGACAGGACAAGGGGTAATGGCTTCAAACTGCAAGAAGCTGTGTTTAGATGAAACATTAGGAAGAAATTCTTGCTTATGAGGATGGTGAACCACTGGAACAGATTGCTCACAGGAATTTTGGAGGCTCTAAGCCCAGAATATTGCACTAATGACTTATGTTGTTGGAATATGCCTACTGGCCACTTTGAAGTTTAATCTAGTTAGCTATTTTTTCGTTTTCTAAACTAGTTTTTTGTTTGATTTTTGCAGGTATAGCCGAACACCTCCATACACCATATTTAAATGATAATTGTAGCACCTATGCAAACTGTGACTAAAACCTGCAGGTGCATGCTATCTCAGAATCCAGTACATGCAATGAGAGGGAATGAAGAGAGTCTAGTATCATAGGAGTAACAGAATTTCCTTTTAAAGATCAAGGTATTTATCAGGAGATTCTGTGAAATAGGAAAACAATAGCCTACTATTATTTTTTTTAAAAGATGAATTAATCATTTTATCCTTAATAAATCAAGGCAACAAAACTGTGAAGATTGCTGTTCCCTGAGTGGTTAATTACTACGTCATTTTGGCTTCCGTACTCACATTTTTAAAAAATGACCACTTAAAGATGCTCTATAAAATGAAATTTTATTGAGTGGTAATAAATGGTGAAAGAAATGCAGTATCACAACATAGGTGTATACTGCTGAGGAAGAACTGTACTGTCTGTTAACAGGAGAAGGGAGGAGAGATTAGAAAACTAGTGACCCTTAAAGGATTAAACAGAAAACCAAAATTTTGTGACAGGCATGAGGAGAGCAGAAGGGAGGGAAAAGGAGTGCCAACTTGCATCTTTGTACTGGTAAATGGTACTAGAACTTCAGCCTCTGTACTATCAGCAATGACTAAAATAATCCAGAAATTCAGAATGGGTCTGTAAATATGTCTTCAGTTCTAGCTTTTGGCATAGGTTTACATTCTTAGTCCCTTGGGCACTGAATTTCATTTCCCTATTTGATAAATGAGAACAATTTATCCTAAATCAACGATAATCAGAGTAAACACTATTATTAATTTATTGTTTCCAGACTAGGAAAAAACAGTAAAATGAAGCTCTCTTCTTTTATCAGTGCTTTCCCTACCCCTTTTGCCCTGAGGATCCTATTAGCAGAAAGCTGAGCAACTGTTTCATCAGAAATAAATTATGCCTCACTTTTTTAATGTAACTACTGAAGGGTTGTAAAGATTAGAAATACATTTGAACCCACTATCACTTGATGTTGTGTTCCTTGATGTTCTGAGCTTCTTTAGGGGAATGAAACAACATGTTCTTTTGAAAGCAAAGAGCAGAGTTGCTTTAAAAGAACACCAGCACAGATTTTGGTTGATGTAGAAAATAATTCAAAATCTGTACAGAAATATTTAAAGTAACGTATAGGCAGCCTGAAAGAGAGCTGTCAGAATTTCTGGCATGTGTAAGAGTCAGAATGCTTGCAGGGCAAATAGGTGGCAGAACTAGTCACCTTCATTTTTTAAATTATTAGAAAACTGCAATTCCCCCGAAACAGTAGGCTAATTCTCACTTTCTTCACAAAGGAGCTAAGGATGAAAAAACACCTTTTAATTAATAAACACTGCTGGCACTACTTTGGTAACAAGCTGCTGTAAATGAAACTCTTAATTGCCTCAGAACAGTATTGTATACAAATTCATTTTACTCTAAGTGCTGTTCTTTGTTGTTGCTATTTTACGTTTTTGTTGGAAATAGAAGTAGCTTTGCCAGCCTCCTTGTCACTGAAAGCAATTCCTATCAGCTCTCCATTTGTGGGAGCACTCAGGTTAAAAAGCAACTCAAAACATTCCCCGAAGCCCTTGTGATAACTAGAATAGATAGCTCTCAGCATAAGCAAAATGCAAGCTAAATTAAACTGTGTATGAAGCTTTTGTTAATGAACTTATGCTTGACATTCTGTAATGAAATTGTACGATGAAAGAAAATAGGGGAAAAGTAAGAATTAATTTGTAAAATAAATGTGTTGTGGGTTTAAGACTGGGTGTCTTAACCATGGAATTGAATGTCCTACAAGGACCAAATATTTCAGGGAGGTGGACACAGGAAACTGTAATATTTTTTTATTCCATCCCATCATGCCTGAATCTTCCCTACATAAACGGACAGCACAGGCCATTCCCGAGCGGCCTAGCTAATTTTTGCCGCCATTCAGGCCTGGGAAGCAGGGAGGTGCGGGGAGGCGCACTGAGGCCCGGGGTTTTGGCCTGCTGGGGAGAAGGTTTTGAGAAGCTTCTGACCTAGTGAGGTTTCGGTAAGCCCAAACTGGAGAGAACTGGGATGAGGCTGAATGTGTTTTTGTGTATTTTGTATGGTTTTGTGTTGTTGTATATGGAACCTGGGACCTGTCTTGTTCAACATCTTTGTGGGTGACATGGACAGTGGCATCGAGTGCACCCTCAGCAAGTTTGCTGATGACACCAAGCTGTGTGGTGCAGTGGACACGCTGGAGGGAAGGGATGCCATCCAGAGGGACCTGGACAGGCTGGAGAGGTGGGCACAAGCCAACCTCATGAGCTTCAACAAGACCAAGTGCAGGGTCCTGCAGCTGGGTCGAGGCAATCCCAGGCACAAATACAGGCTGGGCAGTGACTGGCTGGAGAGCAGCCCTGAGGAGAGAGACTTGGGGGTGCTGGTGGACGAGAAGCTCAACATGAGCTCTCAATGTGCGCTTGCAGCCCGGAAAGCCAATCAGATCCTGGGCTGCATCAGGAGAGGTGTGACCAGCAGGTCAAGGGAGGTGCTTCTCCCCCTCTACTCAGCTCTGGTGAGACCCCACCTGGAGTACTGCGTCCAGTTCTGGAGCCCCTATTACAGGAGGGATGTGGACGTGCTGGAGCGTGTCCAGAGAAGGGCCACGAGGATGAGCAGAGGGCTGGAGCACCTCTCCTATGAGGACAGACTGAAGGAGTTGGGGCTGTTCAGTGTGGAGAAGAGAAGGCTCCGAGGTGACCTCATTGTGGCCTTCCAGTATCTGAAGGGGGCCTACAGGAAGGCTGGGGAGGGACTTCTCAGGATCTCAGGTAGTGATAGGACTAGGGGGAACGGAATGAAGCTGGAAATGGGGAGATTCAGGCTAGATGTGAGGAAGAAGTTCTTCACCATGAGAGTGGTGAAGCCCTGGAATGGGTTATCCAGGGAGGTGGTTGAGGCCCCGTCCCTGGAGGTGTTTAAGACCAGGCTGGACGAGGCTCTGGCCAGCGTGATCTAGTGTAGGGTGTCCCTGCCCATGGCAGGGGGTTGGAACTAGATGATCCTTGTGGTCCCTTCCAACCCTGACTGATTCTATGATTCTATATAGTTGTGAGTATTACTTCCATTTAAATTTCCGATTGTTTCCAATTCTGCGGGGAGCATTTTTATTTTACCCCTTGGGGAGGGTTAAAATAGCTCCTGTCTGCTCTAAAACCAGGACCGTGTGTAAGGACAGCGTCTGTGTATATTTGTGTATTTACATTTGACATTTTGGCACAAGCTGTAAAAAAAATATTTTGGTGTTTTCTATAGTGTGAGGGTGGTGGTGTTGTGTTGAATTTTTTTTTCCTGTGGGATGTGTTCTGAGATACTTCTTTAATATTCAGATGAACCTGTTTTGGCTGTAACCGTCAGAGACTCTGAGTTAGGCAGGAGCTGTCTTGTACATTTATCAAAAAAGCACCAAAGAAGCATAACTTGAACAAAAGCATTTTGAATATGTGCAGTCATGATCCATTGTGTTTTTAATTCCCTGAACTCTTATTTCCGTTATTAGAGGATACGAAGCTGTAGTTAGTTGTGATTTGTGAGGCATACTTGCATTGAGACGATAAGGAAAAGACAGATGAATCTGTGCTTAAGGACAGCAGAGACTTAGTAAAGATAACTGAGGAAACAGACACTTCCTTACAGATGTGTTCAAATCTATTGCAGTGAATTTGGTTATGGGAAGACTTGTAGCAAGTTACAGGACACTATTCAGCAGTTTTCATCTTTCTATGTCATCTTTAAATGCATGTGACAAGTACTGAACTTAGGATGTTTGTATCAACTTAGACTTGACACCTGAAATAAGGATTCCCGCACTTTTTTCTTTTTTTTTTTAAATAGAATTACTGAATGAAAGCACAGTCACCAGTCTTGAAGAGAACAAAAGTCTGGTAAGTAGTAACACATTTGCTTTTTTTGTCTGGAGTGCAGAATGTATGTTGTGAAGGAGAAAAACATTTGTAATTGCACTTGCTTGATCCAGTGGTCAAAATGGTTCAGCAAAAAATTACTTCTGCTCCTTACCATAGGGCCACTGCGATGCACTCAGTGCACGTGCCGCTGTAAGGTTTCTTGGTGAATTTTGCTGAGGGATTTGTTTGTTTGTTTGTTTGTTTGTTTTGCTTGAAAATGGGGTTTAAGTGCAAAATACATTGTAAAGTTCAGCTTTTGCAGAGAAGAGGCACTTAGTGCTATTGATTTTTTATGAACTTAATGAATAAAAATTAGACACCAAATTTAAGGACACTCATAATTTTAAATGTGTTGGCTGAGAAGATGAATGTTGTTCTGGCATAGAAGACATCCTTGCCAGTCAAGCAATCCAGCAGCTTCTTGTTCGTAGATGTTATCCATAAAGATTATTTCTAGTAATGAGACTTAGCGAAGACCTAGGGATCCCAGGGGAGATCCCTGTCTCTTGCACCTCCCTTTAGGTGTGATCAAATTGCTTTAAAGTCAGCACACAGATGTGAGGAATAACGGTCATTGCTATTCCAAATCAAGTGATTCGTACAAAGTAGACTAGATGCAGCCTTCTGAATTCCCACAACAGAGGAATAAAAAGCTATTCTACAGAATATTCTAGTGTAGTTGAGTTATAATAGATTGGGTTTTAAAGCTCTAGTTTCAGGTAGGCAGAGAGAAATGTTATAATTAGTTTTCCAATCATATAAAAGTGGTTTTTTGACCTTTAGTATTACAACGTGAAATGAGTGCACCCTAATGTTGGAATTTGATAATAGGAAAATATCTGTGGCACTCCATGCTTTGATAGGTAGGACACCAAGTTCTGGAATGTGAGAAAACAGATGGAAAAACTATTGAGGTCAGAACATCATCGCCTTTTCCTCACATTTGCCTTAGGAAGGCAGCACATTTGAAACACCAAGAGGTGGGAATGTCATTTCCTATGTTCATTATTCCACATCTAACTCTTGAAGTTCATATTATTACTCTTTTTTCCTTTTCTTTTTCTAATGGTCCTAAAATTTAGTATGGTTGTGTGCTAGCTGTTGAAAGCATGATTTATATTACCCAAAAACATCAGTAAACGGAACAGCAACACAAATACTGTATAGACAAGAACACATTAGTATCTTGGTAAAGATAGCTTAAGTTGCAGTTTCAAGACCAGCATAAATAATGCTGAGACTGTGCTGCAGTCAGAATGGCAGCTTTGATTTCTTCACCTCTGGCCCTTTAGTCTATCTCCCTACTTGCAGTCGCAATTGCAAGGGTGCAGTAGCCTGATCAGATAAAGGAAAAAACACCCCTACCAAAAAATGCAAGCTGCTGCCCCAAGACAACTGTAATTCAGAAACTGTATCACTAATTTCTTTCTTTAGGAATAGGTTTGATATTACTGTGCAATTGTGTAGTCAGTATTAACAGTGCACAGTAAGGAGAGAGGGAGACATGAAGCAGCACATAGGAACACCAGCTATGGGTACACCTAGATCAGCCTGTGATCCTGTTGTGGAACTGCTCCTGAAAATGCTCTGAAGTCAACAAAATCCCAAGAACTTCTCCATGAGTTACAATCAGTTTTGAATTACATAGAAATGTTACTTCATATACCTCTATGATTTACCTTTTTATAAGATACAATTTTAGTTTTATCTTTAATCAGAGTCCAGCAGTAAATAGAACTGGTATTAGTGGTGATCCTTCTTTGAGTAGCACTTCCTAAGTACTGCAATTATGATTAGGTGCAATTTCACCCAATCACCTAATAAGTTAGAGTCATAAAGATAGCTTGATGTTGTACTAATCCTCAAATTTAATGTTTTATAAGCAGAATTAAAAGGGCAAAGTTAAGGTGCTTTTATTAACATTTCATATTTGATTTGCACATTGCACATTTGTTTGTCTCACAGGTTTAAATACATCTACATATGAGAAAATTTAGTATTGTCATTATGATGTTACTACAAATGCTTTTTCTGAAAAAGTCCAGGAGCAGCACAAAAATTCCAAGAACTACATATTTAGAACTAACCAACGTGATAATGACAAACTACACAGTGTCTAGGTACTGTCTTGGTGCCTAGTAGGCAAAAGTTTGAAATCCAGAAAATGTGCATTGCTGTTTATATTGTTCAAGGTCATCACAGTAAAGATAGCAAGTATATTTTGGAGTTATCTTTAAGATTATTAGCACTGTTGGAAACTCAAGTCCTGACATTATCTACATAAGGAATAAAATATGGTTAAATGTGAGCCTAGGCAGGTTTGTGACATTTCTTATTTAAGGTAATTTTTCATTAAATAACTCTTCTGTTGATCCATGAATCAAAGATGAACTGAGAAATAAAAATATATACATGTATATTACAGAATATTTTTCCCATTGCTTGGTTCCATGAAAAGTAAAAATCTAGGAAGTAAAAAAGAAACTTTCTGAGAATTCTAAAAGAAGCATTCCAGGAAGTACCTGTCTTACTAAGGACTGTAGTCTGAAAAACTTAATCCAAAATTAAAGGAAGAAGGAAGAAAGAAATACAATTATTTTAAAAGAAAAAATCTTACATTGTGAACACACCTCTCTTGCTGTAGTCTTTTGTCTGGTACAGTCAGTGGCTAAATGCTTATTAGTAATCTACAATTTACTCATTTTAGTGAGGGGTTCTCTTGTCAAGACTTTGTAAATACACATCAACAGTTGGTTACAACTGAATCATTTATGGTGTGTATTGGTCAAGTTTTGATAATATACTGGTGATGAAATTTTAGGGTGAAAAAAAATATTTCAGCTTAAAGAATATTTCATCCTAAATAATGTATGAGACTAACCTACGTGTGTGAAATAAATGCTTCCCACCTCAAAGGTAACACTTGTGATTAATATAGATAGAACAGTCTCATCGTTTAGTGCTCTGTATCACAGTAACACAAGCATGGATAATAGTGCTTTTAAAAAGCCAGGGCTGGTTTTGCTTATAACAGAGAGCAAAACCAAAAAGTGATTAATAAAATGTCTTTCACTCAATTGTAAATCAAAATAGGATATACATTAAAAACAGGATGCTATCTGCAAATCACTTGCTGTACAGGAATGTCGTCTTCATTACACTTCTGAGAAGAAGTTTACATTAGAGTTACAGAATATTAAATATCTAACAAAAATGTTGCGCTATTGTTCCACTGAAGAAGTTTCCCTGGAGTGGGAAACTGAATTATAATTTGATGGGGAAGATGGTGTGTACTTGCATGAGGTGCAGTTATTTAGATCTCCATAAACATAGTTTGGATATGTCACTCTTGTTTAGCTTGAGTTGGACAGCTGTTGGAAGGCAAGTGAAAACACATGTGGAAGGGAAATCAGTATGTACCAAACAGAACAAATAATATATTGGCAAAAGGAGGATGAAACCAAGAAAATATTTCAGGGGGGTTTGGGGCTGGTTTGGTTTTTTGGCTGTGTGGTTTGTTTGGTTTTGGTTTGGATTTTTTTTGGTGGTTGCTGTAGTTATTTCTTTTATTCCTTACTCTAGGAAATATCTGGTTGGAAAATTCTAAGATAACCTGTGAATAGAGCATTCTTCCTGTTGCAAGATTTGGCAGCAGTGCGGGGACTGCTACTCGCTTCCTAAAGCAATACAACTGAAGTTATTTAATGAAATCCTTGCTTTGTGTTTGCTTTCTGAAAATATCTTGGGACTTTCTTATGTGTAGTTCCTTGACACAAAGTGAAAAGGCTGTTCAAATGTAAAGATGAAATTGCCTATTGGAAGTCACAGCACTGTGCAATAATATGTAGCTTATAAATTTTAGTTAGCTGTTTTGGAACTATGTAATAATCCAGCAGTGACAGGCAGGTGTAGTTTAGGCACATTTTATAGTGCAATTACTGCACTCTAACTTTAGGAATGTTGGAAATAGTATTTCAGATGCGCTCAAATTTGGGCGTATTTAAGATGCCAAATCCCAATATTGAGTGTTATGAATATACTACAGGGTCAAAGTCTTGTTTCCTGAATATCACTAGATTTTTGCTCTGGTTCTAAACTTCAATCTTTAAAACAGATAGCTATGCCTAAGTATTATGAACCTGGAATAGTTCATGTGTGTGTGAAATATACAGTGTTATATAAGAGGTGAGAAACATAACCTAGCTTAATCACTATGCTATTCCCTTTTGGTTTTCTGCATAGAAATTTTTTTCTTTCTGTTGCGTTGGAAGTTACACTTTTATATGGAAAAACCTGTAGGTGCTGTATGTAAGCAGGATAAAATTTTTCTCTCCAGAAGCATTTCATCTGCAGATAGGCAACAGATTTTACTGTTAGTGTTTAATACCATGGAGGTTTGTGGAGTTACATGGTTTTCAAAGTATGTTATGGAATGGTTTTACTCTTTTGTTTTCTCAGTCCTTAAGTAATGAGGAAGTTTATATATTTCAGATTCAGAGACTTTAAATACACGGGAATATTTTATATTACTCATGTAATTGAGACCTCTTACTATTCCCACTGGATTAAAAAAATACAATAATAATTCTCTGATAGCAGTAAGTGTTTTCCAGGAGCTATTTTCACACAGGTCATTATTAGAAGTTGGTGGGGTGTTGTGTGTGTTTATTTTTGTGGGTTTTTTTTTTGGTTGGTTGGTTTTGGTTTTGTTTGTTATTTTGTGTTGTTTGTGGTTTTTTTTTTTTTCCCTGTAAAAGGAGTGGGATATCAAGGATGGAAAGGGAAATGGGTTTTAAAGAAGGATGGTATCCTAGTCAACTGCATCATGCATGACAAGGGCATGATAGCACATCATGACAAAGAGAAAAGTGGAGTAATTTAGTAATTTAGTGTAATCATCTGTTTAGGGAAACATAATAAGGACTAATGAATTCAGGTAATAAGGGTTTGTACTCTGTTCTTGGCAGTCCTGTAACTGAGTAAGCATCATTTTGCTATGTAATAATAATAATAATAAATCATCTCCTTTTTGTTTTCAGTCTTAACTATTTTAAACTACATGTTCGTCAGGTCAAAAGCTAATGCTTATTGTGTGTGTGAACAGTAACCTACTACAACGAGTGTATTTGTCTGAGATGCTTAAATAGCTCCAGTGCCATATCCTTCTAATCATTGCTGGTGACTTTTGGCACTTGTAGCGTAACCACGACATAACAACAGCCATAGAATTTGGTGTATATATAATTTAAATGTGTCTTCTGTATAGCTGATATCTGTCTGAGATGAATAGTGTGCTTTTCTTGTAAATACAGTTCTGCTAAACTATACTATCATTTGAATGTGGTAGTTGTGTTCCTATTCTTTTGCTTTAAACCTTTTTAAATGGGGAACAAGGAGAGGGGGAGGGTGCTGTTGTGAGTACCAGTGTTGAGAAATTCTCCTCTTCTTCCAGCCTCTCAGTAGAAAATCCCTTTTTGCATTAGGTCTAACAGTGAAAAATGGAGCGTTTTCAAAATTTCTCTTAAAACATATGGATTAAATACTAAGAAACATACCCTGTCAGCTAAACAATCCTGCGTAGCATATTCCTTAAAAACGTAAAGGTTAGTTTGGAGTATGAGCACTAGATCCAGATTCTTAAAAATAAATAATAATTTTTTAAAATTGTTTGTATTAAAAAAACAAAACTAAAAATCGCCTCTCGAAAGCTTCTTCAGAACAGTTTTAACATTTTCATCCTGGCAAGAAATATAAAGAAAAACCAAGCCATATTTGAATGTCTCCTTTAAACCTGAACAGAACAAAGAAAGTCTATCCAAATGAAACAGAATGTTTTGACCTTTCTGTGCATGCTCAGAATGTTTGAGAACACAAACATGTTTCATTGAAAGTCTTTTCCCTTTTGCACCAGTTCAATATGGATATTTGAGAGTTTTTTCAAGTCAGCTTTTTCTTCACTTTCACTGCCCCTTTCCAACTCTACTTACTTCTAGATGTAGCATTTCACACTCGTATCTTTCAGCAGGAAAAACAGGCTAGCACTACTGATGTTTGCTTTCTGAAACTTGTTTTTCTTTCCATTTTGTTTCCTTATAAGCGGTAAAGGAAGTGAAATGTAGAATTCAGAGCTGGGAAAGTTAGGATTTTACTACTGCTACATGACAAAATGCTTGGCATGAATGAGGTGTGGGGAAATTCAGATTCGATTTTGCTGAAGAAAGTTGTCTCCAAATCTCTATTTAAAAAAAAAAAAAAAGTACTTTTTTTTTTTTTCCTCAGAAGATAACATTTAATAACATTGTCAATGATCCCAGTGTGTAAGAGATGATTGGAATCACGTTTTCATTATTATGGTGTGGAAACTCAGCTCTTTATATTTGTACTTCTGTGTTTCAAGCATGGGCTACAGCTAAGTAGCTCATATTAAAATGAATTCATTTTTTTACTGTTGACATTTTTTTACCTTGATGCTAATTTGTCTGTCACTTGTATTGAAGAAATTTGGCAATATAAGTGCTAAAACTTAAGCCAGGAGTCCAGTTTTTCAAATCTGTTGGTATATACATGCAGAGTAATTGCTGTCACTGAGAAATTAGCTTTCTGAGTTCTCCAGTTCGTGAAGAAATAGTTTTTTCAGATTAAGGAGAAGGCATATAAAATACTAGATGTGCTGTCATATCCTTTGCCCTCTTTGTGAAGTCTTCCCTAGTTCATCAGAAAAGCTCCTACTGAACACACTGTGCATGCTAAGTATCACTTCTCTGCAAAAACAGTGGAAGCAGTAACTGGAAAAACTTCTCCTTGTTCCTTCTTTTCATGCCTGATCCTCTTAGCTCCTGACATTTCCACAGTTCTTTGTATAATTTCTCTGGGTTTGAGTGAGCTAGCCAGTAGAGATTTTTATTTCAAAATCAAAGAAGCAGAGGAAGGTAAAGGAAAGCCATTTTTGCCAAGTTCTTCTAGGGTTAGAACAGGGATCAGAGCGACATTACCAAGCAGCCTATATGTGGCTGTCTGCTGCTTACTCATTAGGCCCTGGACCAATGACCAAAGTTTTTGGTTGTAGTTAGTACATCTATCTTTCTTTTGGATTAGTTGTTGAGACCATGTATTGTAGAACCTCTGCCACTTCACTGGAGTAATGTACCAGTTGTATCATACAAGTATCACATGGAATTATGTAGACTTAAAGTACAAAATTTTATAGCAGTTTCTAATAAAAAGTCCCTCTCTTGCCTGTGAAGAATCCACAAATCTGTTGTGCTCCTGCACAGGTATTCACTTGCACTACTGGGCATTATCTATGACATGGAGCACAAGCCCTATGAGGAGAGGCTGAGGGAGCTGGGGTTGCTTAGCTTGGAGAAGAGGCTCAGGGAGACCTTAATGCTGTCTACAACAACTTGAAGGGAGGTTGTAGCCAGGAGAGGGGGTTGGTCTCTTCTCCCAGGCAACCACCAACAGAACAAGAGGACAGTCTCAAGCTGCACCAGGGGAGGTTTAGACTGGATGTTAGGAAGAAGTTCTTCATAGAAAGAGTGATTGGCCATTGGAATGGGCTGCCCAGGGAGGTGGTGGAGTCACCATCACTGGAGGTGTTTAGGAAGAGACTGGATGAGGCACTTGGTGTCATGGTTTAGTTGATCAGATGGTGTTGGATGATAGGTTGGACTCGATCTCAAAGGTCTTTTCCAACCTGTTCTGTTCTATATGCCAATGTTTAGTGTCCTTTAGGGCAGTTTATTCAAAATTATTGTTAGCAGAAATAAGTATTGGCTCTGAAAATTCAAGACCAGCTTAGTGACTTAACAGACATTAAAATACAGTTGGATACTGAATGCTTCCAACAGACTGTTGGTGATTTTTGTATCTGGGTAACAAGATTTACAGCAGACAAGACAAATTCATTAAGATGTTCTCTCTGTGACAAAGACAATTCCTCTTCAGTAGTACCTAACCAGTGTCTGTGCTAGCATTGGAAACAAAGGGAGAAGATAGATGTCATCTTAGACATAAAAAGTAGCAGCCTGGATCATGGAGTAATGAGAAGCCACCTTGCTCTGCTTTCCTAGATAGCTTATCAATGCTGGGCCACTTCACAGTCCCAGAGGCTCTATTTCAACATGACTATTTGCACACGGTTTCCCTGCCCCTTTGCTTTCTTCCTTCTAATCCCCTTGCTCAAATACCCACACCCTTTTTGGAGGCAGTGTATGTCTCCTTTAGCCTGCCTCCAATTCAATCTGATTGCAGTTCTTTGTGTCATGCAGCTCCGTAGTGTTCTTGCCATCTATAACACATTGTAACCATAGATACCATGCACAATTCAAACATGAATCTTCAAGGCCTCACATTTTCTCCTGTAAATATTTTGATGATGAGTGCGATTATATTTCAGATCAAGGCTTCCACAGAATATTGTTTAAAAACATTAAGAGAATTAAAACTACATGCTCAGCAGTGTGGAACCTTAAGAGTACAGGATGAAGTTGAATCTGAGACAATTGCACGTCTGCATGAAGTGCTATTGAAAGGTACTTTAATTTTGTATTAGTGATCTTTCAAGGCTTGATTCAAAGTCAGTTGCAATGGAGGTAACACTTTCCATTGATTTTAATTTAATTGATTTAATCTTTTATAGGTTTAGTTAATAACTTCAAAATTGTGTTTTCTGTGATTTGTAAAGAGCTCAGGAAGCTTATAAATGTAAAATATTATTATTTTCTCTTCCAGACTTAGGGAACATTCACATGAACTACTCTGAAGGTGTTCAATTGCAGAAGTCGCTGAACTGGTTGGTTTGGGGTGGGGGTGTTTAAAGAAAATCCCATGCTTATTAGGAGAATATTTTTTATTTTAATTTTGTCCTTAACCTCATTAAGGAAATCCTTCATAAGGATTCTTGAAAAGCAGCACTTCTGTCTCTGTATATGGCTGCAAAAATCATTATACATTTTTAGGAGTAAAGAAATGCATAATGCAGCACCCTTTCATCAAGGGCATATACCACGCACCAGATGGAAAACAAACTGTGTTTACAACATTACTACTATCGCCACTGACACTACTAGATCTACAATATGTTATAGCAGCAGCTCCATTAACCTTGCTAGTTTTGTTGGAGTTGTCTGATAGTTTGCCCAATCTGTGTTTGTTGTTAGCAAATGGATCAAATTAGGAGATTTTCATTCTGTTTATTGACCTTTTCCTTCCTTCCTCAATTTAAGCCATAGTTCATTGAAAATCATTTTACTCTTGCTCTGTAAAACGCTGCACACAGCTATCTCTGGATCTGTCTGCTTCTGCAGATATAAATGAGACTGTCTCACCTCAAAGCTGAGGCTTCAGGAGAAGAGTTGTAAATATGCTGTAAAACCCCAAATCCTCACTTACCTGATTGCCACGTTATGTTATGGGACTTGCCTTTGGCCTGTGCCTGCGTTAGGGATACTGCTGACTCTGAAGGCAAGCTTCCCTGCAGGGTCTTTCATGTTTCAAATAGTAAGAGTGGTGAAGACTGCTCTTTATTGAGCCTAGTCATACTTACTTGTTTGAAGTTTTGGGGAGCAGGTAGGGGTGTTTGTTTTATTCAAATGAGTTAACTAGAAGAGTGATTCTGTTGCCCTTCCATCAATGCATTTGCTCAGGGCTAGTGAAAAGATGCTTAGTTTCTAACCTATAGCCTGTCCTGATGGAAGCACTTTACACCATAATTGCAGTATCAGTTCAATTCATCAGGAACTACTGCTGTCCCATATGTCACTAGGCATTGTTCCCATCCTATGTTTGTGTTGCAGAAATTCTCAAACGTCCACCTGACAACCCTAGTCTGTAAACAGATCCAGCCCAAACACAACTGCTTTCTGCTACTGTGGCTACCTCATTATGTCACTCCAAGAGCAGTTCCACTGCAAGGGAGAAACAGAAGTAAGGATCTTCAAGAGAGAAGAGCAGAGACACTTCTCTACCTCACAGTGCTTGCCAGGATAAACTTCCTGGACTAAGATGTTACACTACTGTGGCAGTTTTAGGCTATACCTTTAACATTTAGCTGCAGATTTTGAGCAGAAAAGTAGAAAAATATAAATAATTCACTATTGGGTGTAAAAAGGAAAACAAAAGATTATTCTAAACAAATTCATTGGGTAGTTGTACCATAACATCTTTCAGATTTTACTTCCATTCCCATTCCTTTTCTTTTCTCCTGTGGTCTTAGCTGTTCTGCTTTGCTCGGGGAGATAATAACTGCTTCTGGCTGGCCTTGAGAAAAGATAAAAACATTAACACTGCTTCTCTTTCTAACATTCCTTCCTTTTCTCTTTGGTACAAAGGGAAAGTGGAGGCGAGGAGGGGGGAGGGTGGAGTGGAGCAGCTCCCCTGTTCTCTCTGGGGAATTAGATGGATATCAGGGGTGTTTCCATGTTATTTTCTAATTGTAAATATCTGTATAATATTGTAAATACTGTATATTTTGTACATATTCATTACATTCCATTGTAGGGTGTAGCTTTTGCTTGTAAATACAGCTTTCATAACTGAGTTAGTCATGCTAAGTTAATGTGATGGGAAACTTCAACACACCACAACTACCCAGAAAATTTAAATGTCTCGGGAGGCAATTTGCAATGAGATTATTATTTGGAATGAGATAATGTCCTCCACCAAAAGACACCTAAGCCATTTTTTTACTTTCTTTATCTCTTTCTTTTTTTTGCTTCCCCTTCTTGGCAGTTCAGTTTATTAACATTATAAAGGAAACAAAGCTGTAGGGGCAAGAAAATAATTTCAAAGACACAGAAGTAACCTCTCTCTGGCTTTATGCAACCTCCCTTCCACTCCTTCCTTGTGTGAGTAGGGATGATCAGGCAGTTGTGATTTACTTGCCACAGCAAGCTGAAAAACCTCTTGACCTTCAGTTCTGCTGAGATACACAGGTTTCATTTTTTTCTGAGCTAAAAGCATAAGGCCTGCTTCTCAGTCAAAAAAAAAAAAAAAAAAGTATGAAATATGGCAAATATAGAAGGAAGCTGTGGTTTTGGTACTTACGTTCATTAGATCTTGCACAGAAAAAATAGTTGTTGTGAGAGGAATAATGAAGGAAAAAATGGGAAAAAAAAAATAATTCTGCAGGTTTAGTTGCAATATCCCCATTATGCTTAAAGCATCTATCAGCATTGTGGTCTGCACAAGGATGGCCAGAGTAAGATGTATGACACTGAAAATTTGCCCTCAGTTTATTCTTTCAAATTTAAGTAACATATAAAACAGAGCATCCAACAGTCATAATAGCAATGGTAGTTAGGGGTTATTTTCTGAGTACTACTTTTTCATCTTAATGCAAAGCTTATCTTGCACTGGATCTGGATTTTTGTTGCATAAGCTAAAACCATTTGGTAAAAGTCTTTTCAGCTTCAAAAGAGTTCTAGTTCAAACATGCTTTGGCAGAGCTGCTCTGTTTTCAGATGAGGTATGATCTAATCACATGGGGGGAAAAAGAGTCCATAATAACCATCACTGTTAGGGATATGAAGGTTATAACAGATATAAATGAGGATTTATTGATTTCTTAAATCATCAGTTTATCATTGTAACTGCAATTAGGTTAGCAGGGCTGTTAATACCAAGAGATAAGTTGTGACTATATGCTTCCCTGGTTTCAGCAAGAGAGAGCACTCAGGATACAGAATACTCCCGTAGGAGCTGATACTTATCTTAAGGGCATATACAAAGCTGGTTTGCGAGATCTTCTCCACCCTTTATTTCACAGATGGAATGATGTCATAGACCATGGTAGACAGACCAAATAATCTGAATTGCATGAAACTAAACTTTCCTTTGTAACACCTGTAGGCTGCACCTTCTTTCAGTAATGTAACTGCATATGCAAGTGAGCAAAAGGATCATTTACACTTAGACAGGTTTAGTCCATGAGCGTCTTCCCAGCAGTGTGATGCTGTACTGAGAAACTTGGAACAGCTTATGCAGTTTGTGTTTGAGGTAAAAATCAGGGTCAGTACTAAAACTCCAGTTACAGCTCTGGCATTTTCTTGACAGACTGAAAGCATGCAGTATGTTGGGAGAAGACCTGTCCCTCGGTGGCCACGCTGCATTAATCAGTACCCAGTGTATTCCTAATGAAGTTTTATACTTTCCCAAGACAAGATGACTGCTTCGCTTTTATCTGCTCTTTTTTTCTAGTCTGTCTTAAAATCTTTAATTGCAGCAGTAAACATTGTATGGCCCTTTTTTCTTCATGGATATCATTAGAATTCTTACAGTGAATATACATTTTTTAAGATATTAGTATTATTGCATACATTTGTCTTCTATATTTGCTTTTAACATGAGAAATAACAATTCTGCCTGTGTTAGAAAATACTCAGTCATAACTATTTACAATTAGTTGTTTCTATCTGAAGATATCACACATAGGAACAGTGTATCTGCTGTTAGAAGATTTCTTTTGTGTTTACTGCTGGAGTTGGCTTCTCGGCAGACCTGTCAAAGCGGGTGAAGCCATATATTTGTAGAACACTTGTGGAAGCCTCCATGTGAGTTGTCACATTTACCATTAATAGAGTGCAGTACCAGGCTGAAATCTGGGATCTCCTGTCACAGCAAAGTTGAAATAGTGCTTTTCTGGGTGCCTGATAATAGAAGAGGTCATTTTTTAGAACAGCTTACCTTGTAGTAAATGGCTTAAGAGAAGCACTAGTGAGCCATCATTCATTTGAGCCTGTTATAGACAGTTCTCTGTCTATAACAAGACAACAGGGAAGCACAAACTGATAGTTGAGTCCTACTGATATCGCTTGTGTATTCATTTTTTCACACACTTTGCCTGCAGTGTTTCTGAAAGATAAAATAGTCATTAGGTTGATGAGAAGGAGTGGGTGGGAAGAGCATTTTTTTAAACCACTTGGCCATAATGAGAAATAAAATATCTCCAAGTAGAATCCTTTTGTTTCTCTTTTTCACTGACACTCCTGCCATGATATTCTTTGGGAGGCTTTATTATGAGCAGGGTTTTATGTATAATGCATGTGGGCAGGTGTGTAAAGCAGCAAGAGAAGAGAAAGAAATGGAAACTAACAGCCGCAGAGCAGATACCAGGCTTCTGTGAAAGCGTCAACTGGGATAGGAAATGAGACTATTCTCTAACTAGGAAGAAAACTTGAACAAGAGCACTCAGAAACAAGTAAAATGTGACCCTGGTTGCTCCATACACTTTGATATTTTATCTTCGCAAGTCTCCTGCTCTTTCTATAAACTAAATCCTGTGAAGGTAGGGGTAAGGGAAAGAGAGAAGGGGCTATTCTCACAACATGACTGCCGTTTCCCACAAGAACAATAAAACATCACTAGCAGTACTGGGTTTGCAAGTACAAGGGTGGAACAGTAACACCATGAAAATAATAGTATGAGAACAGAAAGCACAACACTCTGCCATGCAAGCTTTGGAAAACCACAGGAACTAGATACAAGCTTTAAGAGCTGTCAGCAAGTGTATGCTTCTATGATTCTATGTTAGAGATATTTCAAATGTCTGATCCTTAGCATAGTGATTTAGGTTAAGATGCCTAAATCATTATGCAAGCCTGAGCACTGTTCAGAAGGACCAGTGTGTTGCAACCAGCATACAAGAGGAAGAACATTGCAGTCTAGTCTGCCTTCCAGGGTGGGCCCCCGATTAGTCTACCCCTGCCCAAAGTAGGGTGAGGGATCAGTTGAGTGTCCTAGAACAAATTTTCTAACCTCCATTTTGATACCATGTGACAGTGAAGCCATATATATATATATCAGTCCTAACACTACAGCAGATGCCAGTAATATCACTTTGAGGTGAAGGGGCTGATGATGACCATCCACTGAAGGTGTCAGACCAATTAGAGGTTAATGGTTTTTGATGCCTTCCCTACCCCCACCCCAAGTAACAATTCTGTTAGAGCTGATATACACCATCACAGATCCTGCAAATAAAGTGATGTGGCAGTTAGCCTTTCTCACAATCTTCTGTGTAACAGAGTGCCTGTTAGTAACTATTTCAGACAATAGCAATTGTGGAATTCAAGTCCTTACATGTCATTGTTTCACAGTAATGTGAAACATCATGTAGCTCGGTAGCAATTAAACTTCTTTCTTAGGGTGACTTAACTAGCATGCAGCAGTTTTATGAATGATAAGCTCACTCAACTGAGCTGACTTTCTCCCAATGGTTTTTCTTTCTCTTTGTGAAATGGAAGACGCCGATACTGTGTGTTGCTAAAAGCTGCAGACGAAAGGAAGTTAAGAGAAAAGGTGAAGTTCTGCTGTTCTTTAAGAGCTGCATGATGAGAATTAGAGCCCCTTGGGATAATTTGTAATAGGTAGATAGATGGGACAACCTCTAAAGGAATTTTTGCTTAAGAATAAGCAAAAATCTTTGGAATTTTTATGGGTCCCTTTCCTTGTTTAGCACTATTAACTGCCTTGAGTTTGAAGGAGCAGGCAAGGTGGCTTTGCCTTTGATTAATAACCCTCCTGTGGGATAAATCCAAAGGAAATCGAAATCTTCAACTAAAACTATGAAATCAGCACTTTTTCAGCACAGCTTGAAGGGGGATTTCTTGTATTGGATGAAAATCAAGGCAGGCAGGGGAAATCTGGACAGCTCAATAGGGGATGAAATATTTTCCTTGCAAATTGGAAAACTGTTTTTTCATGGGAAGTCCTACACATCCTAACCAGACATGTGTGAGCTTTCTATGTAATTTCATGCCAATCCTTAGGTTTTGCAGACTGTAATTCTTTTGTATTTTGAAATTAGATTATTTTCTCATTTGGGAAAATTAAAATATCCTCTTTGGAAGATCTGAGTACTCATCTCTCTTACTGGAATCCCTAATAATCATGAACCTTGAAAAAAACATAGATCAAAAGTATTGTAAAGGGTAAATTCTATAGGGCTGTCATTCTATTGAGTTGTGCTGTTCTGCAGCTAAACGTTTACAGACATTTTTGCAAGGCATTAGCTGAAGTGAGGTCTATAGAGCCATGCAGAGGGATCTAACTTGGCACTAGTGGTTCTAGCTACTTTCTTAAAATAAGTAACGTCAATTACAGTGGATAAATACCTGTATTGTTTCTTCTGAGTGTTTTGGGTTTTAAAAGTACAGTCTTCAAACTGGTACGGAAATATTTCGTCTTGCTAAAATATAGCTAGAGTTACAGCTGTACTTACATGACATGGCTAATGATGGCTATGGCTTTTCATGACATCTCTTTGGTAGGCTTCAGAATGACCTTGTCAAAGTTAAAAGCTTGTAACATTTATATTTTGGTTTTATGGCATTATGATTCTGCATAACAGTGCTAAAAACAAAACCACAGTATAATTACATTGTCAATCAAGCCGCCAGAGAAGGCATTTTCCACCAGCTTTGAACCTACTAAACTGTAAATAACTTATAAAATTAGAAGTGATGACTAAGTGGAGGCATTTGGGGCTAGTTAAGCACTTGTCAAAGCTCTGTGGTTTAAGTGACCCCACACACTGAGCTCTAGTTGCTTGTTTCTGTCCTGTGAGTGTAAAATTGGTCATTTGTTCTTCTGTTGCTGTTCATGCACCTAATACAAATATCAAGTTGTCAATAGAGCTATGAACAGGTGTACAGTGTATGCTGTAATGATTTATTCATTCAAATTTCCAGCCCATTTAGTCTCATCCAACAAACAACAAGAATATTTTCTTCATTATCTCCAATTAATGTAAATGTCAAATGTTTGAATATATTATCACACAGATAATTCAGTACATTGGCTCGTCTGTGGAGTATTTGCATTAAAGTGACAACTAAAACAACAACAACAACAAAAGCAATCCAGACCAAATGTTCTTATCTGTTTTCTTACTGTTTTAAAGATGTTGAATCTGTTGCTGTGAGATCTCCCTTTTGGTTCTGGTAAAAAGTTTCTTGAAGCCTTTGAGTTTCCCATCATTGTTACCTAGTCTTTTAAAAAATGTAGTAATCATATTGTATTAATCTTTAAACAAGGTTTATTAGCTATCCAGTGTCTGTTCTGTAACTACATACAACATGCAAAAATTTAGTTGACAGATACTAATTTCTAATGGAGCTGTTCAGAGGATGGAAGACTGCCTTATACATCTATAAAAAACATGATCCTGTAGGATTGAGTCAATAAAAGAAATATCAGATTATCTTGCAGTAGCTCTTTCTTCTTTGAATTGTAATTTTGCCTTTTTTTTTTTTTTACTTAGCCTGTGCCTGATTCCTCAGTTGTAATGTGAAAGTGAATACAGGCATAAGCTTATTTACAAGGAGCTGTGTAGATGCATCAGCTGACATTGTGGCTGGATGACCTGGACTGTACTGCTTACAAGAGAACAGTGCTAGGATGTTCTGTACTTATCTAGCAGAGCACACTTTGGACACTAGAAACAACAAAAGATTATTGCAGTCACATGCTAATTACTTGGCACTTGTGAAAATTCTTATTTGCTTCAACTGGTAGATCACTTGCTTTGATCTTTATCAAGATTTGGGAGCAATTTTCTTTATATCATGGTCAACTTTTTTCCTCCTTTTTTAAAATTTTTATTTTTAAATGTAGATAACTTCAAATGTCGCTTTCTTATTGTATACACTGTCTCATCATCACAAAGTCTGCATGGAAGAAATCATATGGTGAGGTCATCAGACATTTTCCTCTAAGTTTTTTATATGATCAAAATGCACTGTCTTCAGAATATTTGATGTTTTGAGTAAGCTGTTAATATTTATGCAATTTTCCATGGAAAGTCACTTGGTGTTGGCAGGAATATCCAATTGTATTTCTCATCTTTCCCTCCTCCACTTCACTTATAAGAACTAAATGTGGACAACGTTTCACAAAGAAGTTACCCTCCGTGCTGGTCGGCTGTGGCTTTAGTAGAACTGGCGCCTGTATGTGTACAGTGTATCAAAACTGCAATGTGCAGTCCCATCCATTTCTGTTTTAACAAGTCTCCTTTAGATAAGAGAATGGGGGATAGCTGATTTTGGACCAGGACCAGATAATGATCTATCAAGGTATAAAGTAGCTGGCAGAATTAACATATGCAATAGAGGACTAAAATTAATGGTAGCTGGGGTGGAAGGAGGGGGAGGATTCTTTGGGAGAACATGCTTGAACTTATCCCATTTCTATAGCTGAGGTCACAGGGGACTGTTTTGTGTGTTAAAGCATTAGTGCTTCACGATCACACAGAAATTTCAATCCCAGCCAGGTTTGTGCTGTTGAAGAGGAAAACATGCAGCCAATGAATTTGCAGAAAAAATAAAAGACAGTGTTACAAACTGTGTTCATGCAGGCTAAGAGACCTTTCAAATAAGTTCATAGCAAACTGTTCATAGTGAAAAATGTCGCTAATAGCTGAAATATGCTGTGTAAAAATATGCAACTAAAGAAATGGGTTCAAGGTGTGAGAAGATCAAGTGGCCTATTATATAATTTATAAACCAGTTGTCATCAAAAGATAGCAGTATACAATCATACACAGTGTCATTAGGTGTGTAATGTATGGAAGATAATAAACTCAAGATGAAAGGGAGAGAAGTTTAGGTACAGTAGGCAAAATCAGAGGTGTCACAAACAGGGAATAATATATGCACCTGTAGAGGTGAGAAAAGCTTTGTGGAACAGTGTATTTTAAGATAGAAGATGATGTTCTAATTTCTTCTTCTAATTTTATATAATGGTAAAATAAAAGTGTAATGAATCTTAATTTTGTACATGCAGACTATTCTAAATCCCCCAGGAGGGGGAAAAAAGCACAACCTCCCCACAACTCTCTCCTTAATTCTTCAGAATTTTAAAAATATTTTTTCCTTGCAACTTTCGCTTTGGTGTTTCACTTTGGTGTTGCTGAAGTCTTGGCTTCTAACATGCATAACTCAAGTCACTGCTGTATCAGGCACAGCCACACTCTCTCTCCTTGTCTTCACTGCTGGGGAGGTGGGGGCACAAATGCATGTAAGCCTGCTGCCCTGCTACCCTTTGCTGTCACTGTATCTTGAGGTGCTTTATGGAATGAGTTATTTTATGACAGGAAAAGCAAAAATGCTTCCATTTCATGGTTGTTTTCAGTCACTCTTTTTATGTTCTATCCCTTTTATCCACGCTCTTCTGTGTCACTATCTTGGCAGTTGTACTGCTTTGGGTCAGGCAAGCATCTCAAGAGACTGCAGTTCAAGTGTGCCCAAAAAGAGGAAAAATGGGTCTTTTTAATATGAGTGAGAACTATTCCTTTTTCTTTCCTTTTTCTTTTTGCCTAACTTAATATAAACTTTTAATCCAGGACATTACATGATTCAGTGTCAAGTTTCAGTGGGATTTTTCCACACACACCCCCAAAACGAATTGACCTGTCCCAAGATGAAAGCCATTCACTCTTCCCAGATTCTCTGTTGGTTCTCACTGTTCCAATTATTTTTCTCAGATTTTTTTTTGGTGCTCAAGGACATGTGTAAATAATTGTTAATTAAAGGAAAAGATTGTAGTGAGTAATGGGAATGACATGTCTTCTCACTTCATTCAGGGACTGTATCATGAAGAATATATTTAACTAGAGCTTTCAGAACACTCTTATATACACCCAACAAGTTAATGCATTTTTCCTACAGTCATTGTAATCAACTTTTTTCAATGGGTTGAGTGAACAGTCCTGACTACATCATAGCTGTCACATCCTTCCAGAGACAGTAATGTAAATTTTGGGAATTCATAGCTCAGAATTCACCCTGTATAATTCAAATCCAGTAGATAGCAAAACTTCAACACATAGTAATTCCCTGCAATTATGGACTTATCTTTTCAATTATGTTTTTACATCTCATCAATGAGTGGGTTCAATTACTTTTGATAAGTTATAGTGCAACAGAGAAATACAGATAAGGAAATTAATGAACATATTTGAAATTATGTTCATCTCACCAATTGGTTGTGTTTATAATATACTTTTCCAATGGGTATCTTGGAAAAAAACCCACAAAACAAACAAAAAACCCACCCAACACAACAAACCACAAACACTTAACAAGATTAGGGAAAAGCAAACATACTTGGAAAGTACCTTCTGTACTTTCCTTAGAAGAAATAGCAAGGAGTGTACAACCCCAATGTATTTTAAGTAATTGATGAAGAACATTTTTCCTGGCAATTACTTTTAATGTCTGTATCTCGGTGGATAATAATATTTGAGCCTCAGGACAAGTAATCATATCTTCTGCTGTCTGCATTAGAAATAATGTTTAGATACATGTGGCTAATTCTATAGTCTTTGTTCTCACTGTAACATTCTGCATCATAGCAAAGATGTATTTGAATAAGTATGTGGGGGTTGTGTTTTCATATTTTGGAGTAACTATACCTTAGTATGTGTAGAGAGATAAACTAATCAGGTGGTTGTATCTGGTGCTAAAGGGCAACAGAGGTGTGCCTGAGTGGAGGCAGATAAGCTTGTGCAGCCTTAGAATTTTTAAAGCCACTGTGTTTGGGGCTGCCTTTTTTTTTTTTTTTTTTTTTTTTTTTTTTTTTTTTTTTTTTTTTTTTTTAATATTAGAAAATTATTTCTGGCCTGTCCCTGAAAAGTCCTGTGATAATGAGATCACATGCAGCAGGAAGCTCAAATCCGAGCTGAAGAGTAAAAAGATGGTATGATTTGCTACAAAGTGTTTTAACTTTCTGTGTGTGTGCTGCTGGCTGAATGTTTTAGAGAAAGAGTAAGAACCTCAAGAGTGTATTTCTACAGCTCTGTACTCCATAACAAGGCTTCCAAGCAATCCATTCAGTAACCCCTCCAAATTAGAACTGCTTTAAGAGTGCAACCTGTCCCAGTGATCACTCCAGCAGATGAGAGCAGTTAAGAAGTAATAAGCCTCTGTCATTCATGGTCAGTGATTTACAACCTTGGAAATAACATAAAGGATAAATGAAATCTGCCTTTTTAGGTATCATAATAATAAGATGGTCACTTTGCTTAATGTCAGTATGTGTGCTTCTGATATCTGCAACACCTTCCAGGAGATGTAAGATTAGATTTAGAGATAGACAACCATTAGTCACTTAGTTTTTGGGTTTTTTTAAAGCAGATTTTCATTTCTCATTTGCTGTAACTTAGTCAGCATGCAAGCATGTGTGGCTATGCATGTCTGCATACATAATATGGATAGGTGAGTCTTCCTCCTCTGCTCCTAAAATCTGTACCCAGTGGTTTGTTTATATAGCTGACAAAACATTGTGAAGTTAAAAGGTTTGCAATATCTAACAGTTGTGAGCTGTGGGACGTTAACCTATAGCACTGTGTGCATATTCCTGAAAAAAAGGTCACACGTTACCAGAGCCAACAGTGTTTAGTTCTTCTGTTTTTTGTGGGGCTTTGGGAAGACTATAAATGAAGAGTTAATTGAACAACAACAACAAAAATGTATCAGGACAATCCCACAACCCATTTTTTATAATTGTTTCTTCTCTTAAGAGAACATTACTTTTCTCGCAGATGGTCACAGTGATGCATTTGGGGAAATCAGCTAAACTTGGCTTTGTTCCTGGTCTCTCTGCTTAGTAACTGCAGCATTCACCCCAGCAGTATTATTTAGCTTTGCTCCAGACACCATTTTAATCAACAATACTAGGCTTCACAGTTGGAAAACTCCTTTTAAGGCTGCTAAACACAATTTTGATTTTTAGTGTTTTAGACTTACAGAAGCAAACTCTGCCAAAGTAAAGTTTGCTTTCTTTCATATCACTCGATAAAGGGATTCTTCATCTATGAGTTGTAGAACAGTGTAATGAGTCATGGAAATGTCATATTACTGAGAAATGATCTTCTAATAATGAAATCAGTGGTGTGAAAGGGGAAAAAAATATTTGCTCTTATACATAGGAAGAAAGATGCATTGAAAAGTTTAAACGCTTATGTAGAAGGTTGGCTGTCTGACTGTTAGGCTGAGTTCCCTGAGACTAAAATCCAGGACTTAGTCTCCCTCTGTTTTAGTACTTTCTGCTCATAATAGTATTTTCATATCAAATGAAACTTGAACATGCAGAACCTGAACGTGCAGAAATGGTAAGGTATTCTAGCACTCAGAGTGGGATGGTGTGAGGACAGCTTAATACTCCATACATGACTGTGTGGCTGCAGTGGGGAAACAGAAGTTGTACATGATTGGGGATACCTGTTGTCTGTTCTGAGGCAAAATGATCCTCATCAAGCAGAAGCGTCTCAGTGGTCAGAGGCTGGGGGTAGGGGACTGATAGCGAGCGGGGAAACACCCGTGTAGTTCCTAGCAAGTTGCCAGTTAGGCAGAACAAAGGAGCATATCTACAATATGATTTTCATTCTCTTCAATATTTGTGGGGGCTCAGGGCTTCCATAAATGCTGTAAAAACCCCATTTTCAGCATAGTATGAAACTGCAACTGGAAAAACAATGTTTGGTGCTAACAGCTTATTCAGTAGAAGCTGAGGTCTTGTAAGGTGGATGGAAAACCATCCAGTCATTTCTCTTGAGAAGACCTTCTTTCTCTTGGAAAGAGCTTCTTTCTGACCTATGATTTGAGATTTTATCCCAATGCTATTCTGGACCTTGATGGCAATGCTTCTTCAGAAAGAAATTTGCTCTTTCCAATCACTGCTTCTATGGAGATTATTCCTATTCTTGCTGGTCCCAGGTGAGCTGGTCTTCCATGCTGAAGGATGCACTGGTTTTGGCTCCAAGCCCAGCATTCCAGTACATCTCCCTTAATGGAGTTGAATTTTTCTGGTTCTGCCTTTCTCTCTGCCATCCATCCTTTAGTCCAAGAAAAAGAATATTTTTACGATAAACGTGAGCAGGCCAGCCCTCCTCTTGCACAGGTAGGTATTTCATTTGCTTTTAACTTTGCTTCTTGTCCATGCTTCTTGACATTATGCTAGTTCTGATACTGTCACACTGTAACACAGTGAAAGGCACAAAAATATTTGAGCAATAATTGATCCAGAAATTGTTGTGGGTTTCTTTCAAAGAAAGATTTTCTTTAGACAAAATTATATTTACCTTTTGGAAAACATAAATATAGTGGGGTTTAAGTGCTAAGAATTCAGCTGTTTGAAAGAAATGCACTTTTTTAAAAACCAGTTGAATTACCTACCTCATAATACTCAAGCAACTGCCAGGTGCAGTTAGGGCAACTTGTATTCTTTAAGTGTCTTCCAACACACCCATCAGTTTTCCAGAAAATATAAAATCCTATTTCCTCTCAGAACTGGGTTCCTTTCTGAATGCTTCAAACCGTGGACAGGTCTCCTTTACCAGAATAGGTTGAAGCAACCTTTCCCACATGCCACATGTTATCGCTCTCTGACAGTTGACAGCAGAGCTTTTATGTTTGTTCTCTTTAATCTATTTGAGTACAAAGATCTGGTTTAGTTAAAGTGAGCTCTTTTAAACTGCTTAAAGTAACCTGTGTGTTACAGATTAAGAGGTTATGGAACACAGACAAACAGTTCTCTGGCAAATATGAGGCAGAGTTACTCTGATCTGGAGTGGCAAGGCAAGTGTCTGTCCCACTGGAAAAACTGCTTTCAAGGCTGCTCATCTGTTAGCACCTCTACTGGCAATTATCCAGCAGTTACTGAGGGGAAAGGAAGTTTATTTAGAAAAGCAGGGAGTGTTATGAAAAAAAAACAAATCTTAGGTGTAGTTGTCCAGCAGAAGTAATTCAATATACTTTATAGTATAAGTAAGTTTGTGCAGAATGCATGCATAAATAATGATAAAGGAAACAAATGTTGAAAAGTCTGGTTTAATGGATTAGAAGTGCCTTACTGTAGAGACAATCCTTAAATGATACATTTCATAATTTATTTCAGAGTAGCTGTAATATATTAATGCAGGAAACTGTCATTTGTTCATGATGACCAATTCTGCTTCTAATTTTCAGATGTTTAGAAAAAAAGAACAATTCTATCAAACAATTGCTTTTATACAATTATAATAATAGTGCCTAATGTGAACTTTCTAAAGGCCAGTGTGAGGTCATTATTACCTGTTTAAAGTACTCGCTCAGCTATCACAGAGTCATGCAATGGCTTGAGTTGGAAGGACCTTTACAGATCATGTGCTTTCAGTCATGGGCAGGGACACTTTCCACTAGAACAGGTTGCTCAAAGCCTTATCCAGCATCAACAACTTCTCTGGGCAATCCATTCCAGTGTCTCACCACTCTCATAATAGATAACTTCGCCCTGTGTCCAATCTAAATCGACTCTGCTCTAGTTTAAAACATTGCCCCTTGACCCAGCACCACAGGGCCTTATAAACAGTTCTTCTCCAGGACCTGCTTCTGGACCTACGAGATAGGCTCCTTGTCCTCCATCTGCAGAGCCATGAATCAGTTCTGTAGGGTCACCTTGGACTTTGATGGAGGTTCCTTCCTCCTGCTAGTTGTAGTGCTTGCAGTTTGCCATCCTCTACCCTTGCTGGCTTTCCCGATTCTGGCTGTGCTGGTGGCAAAGCTTGGGGCTGTTTGGCAACAGGCTTTGGGTTCAGCATAGTTTGCGCTTGAATCCAGTTGTCTGTCTCCATTTTTGCTTCCTTTATACTACACAATCTTTTGACGGCTTCCTGCAGCTCAGCCACCTGCTGCAGGAGGTCCTCCACCTGAGGACACGCTTTTGCATCTCCACCCCAGAAGGGTCGAGGCACTGCCTACAGCTCAAGGTCTGCATAGCTGCTTTTATCTCTGGCAGCTCCGTCTGGGTGGAGGCACTGCTTCTCACCGGGGTGGTCCTGCTGCCGAGACTGCAACCCTTAATCGCTGTTGAGTACTCCTCACATCGACTGTCCGACCAGCACAGTTTAGACCACACCCTACCCGCATGCCCCGGTCGCGTACAACGTTGCTCCGCGCTCTATTACCGCGCCCTATTCTGGAAGCTCCGGGCTGCCGGCGCTGTTTGGGGGTATCCAGGCAGCCCCTGCTGGGTCCTAGCGCTGCCGCATCAGCCACTTAGGCTGCCGGGTCCTTCCTTAGGCTGTGCTAGCTAACTTCTGCCTGCCGCTGCCAGAAAAGTCCCGTGCTTGCTGTGGTCTGGCTTTGGATCTTTCCCCGCGACGCTACCCTTGCCTCTTCCCAAGATTTTTGTCTCGACCGCTCCGAAACGGTGACTTTTGTTTTTACTGGGAGCCCACTTGACAAATTACAGTAGACCACGTCTTGCTTCTCTTTGGCAGTGCTTTCCTCTCCACGCGTCTATTTAGTTGTGTTTAAGAACTAGTTGCTTCTTTATCTCCTTTTAGCCTCGGATGGCAAGCTATTAATTCACGGGATAAGCTGTTGTTGGTACAGGGAGGTTTTTGCCAGTTCCTCATATGTACTCTGGCACAGGATTCCCCACACTGTGGACGGAATTACAGTTTCCTGTATGCAAGCACCGTCAATTTCTCTTTATGTCCAAAACTGTGTGAGGAGGTTGCCCAGTGGGAGAATGTACTGCTACGGAAAGAGGCTGCAGCTCCGTTACAGAGTCTGTTTGTCACCTGTTGCCCTGATGCGGAAGAGAGTTCCGGTATTAGTGAGTCAGCTGTCACAGGTGTTAGAAGCTTTTGAGACAGTGGTAACTGTCTTCCTTCGTGATGGTGAACTTCAAATGTGCCTGACCCATTTAGACTGAGGCCGTTGCTGACTTAAATCTGTGGTGCCAGTTGGATAAAGATTACTGTAGACAGATTTGAGTGTTGAGTCACTGTTTCAGCATCCATCTTGTGTTGATAGTGCAAAACACACAGAGACAAAGAGAAGTTATCTCAGCTTTATGTAGCATAAGCGAAGTAAGCACAACACAGATGTAGGAACTGCTTGTAAATGCTTTCAGATACAATTTGCTTTCTGTGTAAGTAGCTAATACAGCTCTTACTGAGGTTTAAGCACTCAGGAGGAGGTTTGTGGAGATTTGAAAGGAAAGACCAGGATTTTCAATGAAGTATTTCATAGCTTTTTTGGCAGTCCTCTGTTGTCATGCTTTTCATTCTAAAGAAAACCCAGTTTCTTCATCAGCAGCAAAGCTCCTATATATCGCGCTAGAGACAGAGTTTTATTTGAGAAATCTGTCATTTGGAGACACCCTTTCATAAAGATGAAATCATCCTCAGCTATGACTTTCATGTCATCTGTCAGGTACCTTAAGAGCTTGAAAAAATTGCATAGCACTGGCATTGCTACTTAGAAATACTGTAAGATAGCTAGGCAGTCCTGTAGGCTATTTTGGAACAAAATTTTTCTGTGTGCCAACTCCTGCCACAGCTGTTAATATTTTCAATCTTTATAATTTTTTTCCTTCTCCCACTGGACTTTAAGTAATGTGCTTCTGCTTCTCTGCTGCACCCTCAAATTAAACCCAGTAAGGTAAAAAGCACATTAGATTTTTAAACGTTCTGCTGTGCTTGCTAGATTTACTCTGCTCTGATCAGAGAGCAAACATGTTGATGCTAACTGTCTTGGCAGGCTTTTCTCAGCCAGGTGTGATTACACATAGATTTAAATTTTCTTTGCCTTCTGGAAGAATGTGCCTGGCCAGTATTAAATTGAAATAGGAGGCCCTCAATCATATGGAAAATTTCAGTCACTTCCATTTTGATACATTTGTGTGCAAGATGAAAATAAAATACCTTTTTAAAGAAACAGGAATTACTCTGTTTTAAGAGTCAACTGCCTGTCTAAATATATGTAAAAAGGGATATAACCACGGGGAAACACATATGAAACTAGTGTGCATGATTATTGTATATCCTAAAGCATAAAATGTTGATTTTTAAAGGAATTAACCAGTTATACATTCAAGACAGGCAATCTCTATGTAATTCTCATCTCATATGAATCCATATCCCATCTGCTTTCTATTTTCTTTCAGCTGTCTTTTCATTTCTTGTTATTTGTACCAAGGAGGCCTGGAACCCACCATTCCAGTAGTCCTTACTCACCTGAGTAATCCACTTGGAGGCATAAACAAAATTTTGAAGGATTTAGCTTTTACACTTTTAGTCCTGAGAACAGCTTTGGGGGTTTTGGGTTTGAGGTTGAGAACACTTTTCCAAATATGAAAAGCTATGCTTAAAGAGTTACTATGAAAAACGTTTCTTTTTCCACGTATGTTGTCTTTGTGGTGTCTCACTTAAGTTACAAGGATTTCCTTTTTCACTTTTATCAGCACATAGTGCAGTTAAGGATTCAGCACAAATAAAGAGATTGTGGCATGACAGTGTTTTTTAATTTACTAAAATATTCAAAACTTGAACTTTTCAAAGTAGTGCTATCAATTTCAGATATTTAAGGGGATAAGTACCTAGCAAGGATTTAGAGTAAGGTTGATTGAGGAAGCAAATCTACTTTCTGAATGTCTACAAAGAAATATCAAACGAGAAATTCAGTATCAAAAACATCAAAGACAATAATGCAGTTGCTTTCATCTCCAGTGTGTGCTTGCACTTCAAAGAAAAGCAAAATGCTCACCCTTCCGCCAGTACCCCCGAAGGAGGATGAGCCTATGGTTGAAGATAAGTCTCCATCACTTCTTTGAGAGAGAACAGGGGAAATATAAATAAAAATTTGCACAGAAAAAAGCAGCTTAGCACTATTTCTTTCACTGTAATGGCTGCATAACAGAACATTCCCTGCACTAAAGGATTCTCTTGTTATATTAAGATAGGCAAGTAGCCCTCACAGTCTGCTGTTCACTCAAATTTTATTTCCTTCGTTTATCTCTGAAATCTAAGGATAAGACAGTGTTCTCTGAGGCAAAGTTATACCCTTCATCCTAATTAACACTTTTGAAAAATTGCTGATAATACACATTTGAACAAGTACTTTTGCTCACTCCTATTCTTGTGTACTTCTTGGAATTGATATTATTATATTTAATTCTGTAAAGTCATTTTGCATTAACAATTGTCAGGGACATGTTCAGTTCTCTGATGTGAGCAGAAGAAGAGGGGTAAATCAACCTGTAATGCCTGTCTAAAGTTTGCTGTGAAAACAGAAAATTCTAAGGCTGACCGTGCTATAGCAAATCATGCATGTAATGATTCCCTAGATTTAGGTACCTGATTCGTCTCTCTTGGTTGCCAGTGAAAATCCAGTTGGAAAACAATCCCCAGAAATTAACAATGAAAACAAAATCATGACTCTTCCCTTCTGTTCTTATTTTGGGGAATGTTTTCAGGCAAAGTTTATTACTGAAAATACAAAGTAAAGTGAAAGCATGAAAATGTCATAACTTTTATTTCTTTGAGTGAGAACAGGTTTAAAATGTTGTTGAAATGAGAGTAAATCCAGTTTTGACTTTTTCTCTGTGCTGCTTTAGCTCAGTATCAAAGCTATCACTGATCAGGAAGCTTTACAGGCACAGTGTTTGCAAATTCTTACTGATGAGCAGTAACAAGATTTAAAAATGAAACCTGAATAGAACAAATTTGCGCAGTCAGCTTCCTAAATTTAGTTATTTAACCATCTACAGGCTAGATTTATTTTTGTCTATCAGATCTAAACCCTACACAAATAAGAAACTCAGTTCCTACTGAGTATCATCACATAAAATAATTATTCATGCATTTGCAGTTTCTTTCATAAGGTACCATCAGATGCAGAAGGTTGCTTTTAAATGAAGGTCCATAGGAATAGAAATATTTGGAAGTCACTTTAAGAGGGAAATGGGTATTTGGCCTTTGTTCCTTGCCTTTCTGTGGCAGTGAAGAGACAAGAAATTTAATCATTAGGCATTAACATTTCCCGTGCAGAATGTACATGGCCTGAACTGAAACCTTGCAATCTGCTTGCCAGAGCAATGAGTCAAGCTACAAACAAGGTGACAATTTTCATGGCTGAGTTACAGTAGTAAGCAGGCCTTTAAGCACAGAAGGTCTTCTGTGGGTTGCTACCAGATTTAAGTATTTTGGCAATTGAGAACTGTTTGGGTTGTCCCCCGCTCCTGCCCCCCTCCTCGAGATCATTCCTCAGTTGGGGGTCCAGGAAATTTATAGTTTTCCAAATCATTCACCTAGCGTTCTGAAACAATGGAGAGAGCTTGCACAGTCTTGATACAAACTTTTGTATAGTGCTGACGTTTTTTGCTGGGCACTCTTGGTGTTGCCTGAATGCACGGATACGTAGATACAGTTAATATTAATCAGTATTTCTCATGAGGTGAACCATAATGACCAATTCTTATGATGGCATCATTTCAAGCAACAATTTTTAATGTTCTTCTGTGACTGTGTGGACCTGTTTGTTTTGCGAGAGACAGGAACATATAGTTTCCTTTCTGACAAAACTGCTGCTAATGGGCATTTGCATTCCATCCAGAAGGAACTAGAAGTGATTGATTCACTTTTCTGTCTGTGATTTATTTATTTATTTTCCCCCACTCAACTGCAGAAGTGAGATTATGGAATGGTTTGGATACAACCGTTTTATATCATTATAATTCAGATTATATTCTAGTTTGGGTATCATGAGGTTATACAATACTAGGAATCAGGTGTAATTAGTTGAAGAATTATCACGAGACTGAGGTATTTGGAAACAGCAGGGCCATCAAGAAGGGCATTGAATGGTGAGCAGCAACAGAAATTTAATGATGCTTGTTAAGCTGTTGTAACCAGTTGAAGTGTGATCTTTTACGAGTAGGTTTCTTAAAGCTGCAATATGGTGCTGTTAGGTTGTTTGTCTGAGATTTTTCTGAATGTATTGAAATCAAGGACTGTCCTGTTTATATCCTTACTCACACAATGGTCTAAATTTCTTCTACATCTTGTGAACTAGTTCTTTGTAAGAGTTATTTTGGTAGGAACCTAGAATTTTTACAGGTCTTTGATCTAATTGCTATTCCAGTATTTATAGATATGTGCATGTGTCCCCATGTGCCTGTGTGTATAGATAAAAATACATCTTATAGGTGTATATTAGCTATGCATATATCCAAGGATTTAATACACCTGTAATTAGATACTCGTATAGGTGTGTGCATATATTGCATTATATCATATATATGCTTGTGCTGCTTACAGTTTCAGCTTGCTGCAAGGGTAGACAAAATAGCTGAGTTTTTCCTTTAGAGGTTTTTTTCTTCCCTGGTATGTGTATATACTTTTCTGGGTAGGCTTTCTGAAACGTAATGACATAGTTATGGCATGCTTCCATCATGTCTGGAGCAAATTTATGACAGTCTGTCAAGTCTACCCTCAGTATATTAAACTTTCCGAAGCAGAAGGTTTTTATTTTTTGTGACAGAGGAATACAAATTCACTGTCCCAGTAATCAGAGATTTTAATATTTTTTTAAGACTAGTCAAAATCTGCTGATTTTTCTCTTCAAAAGGAGGAGCTTTTGATACTTGTAAAATATGTGCTCAGTGAATATATACGTGTATTTGCAAAACACATGTGGTGAAAAGTATGCCCTTTGATAGAAAGATTAAGTAGCCTATGTATCTTATCCAGAAACAAATACATTTCAACAAGTCTGAAGTGGGCCACACAGGCACAAATGGGTGTAGAATTGCTGGCTGAACCCAGAGTTTTCAGAGGTGTCAGCTGTCCCGCAGCAGGCATGCTATTCCAGAACTCTGGTTAAGTGCTAAGTGTAGGTCAGAGATGCTGATCAGCTTTCTCGGCTGTGTTGAGTATCTAGTTAGAGAAAAAAGCAGGTAAACATACATCAATCTTGAGAAACCTCTGCTTTCTTGGAATATGGTGCAGTGGTGAAAGAGATTGTTGTGGAGCCATTCACAGAGCAGACAGCAACAGCCACCTGAAAAATGTGGATTTATTGCAATTAGTCTGTATTCTCTCCAACACAATAAAATTACAGGTTCAGATGTTGGTTGTCAATGTACTGCTGCACAGACTATCAAGAGGGAGATGAACCAAAATGTGCACATGCTCCGAAAGGGAAAAAATTCCCCACCGGTATGCAACATAAAAATACCCACCAAATGCAGGGATGAGGACTCCTTAGATGAGGTTCCAGTCTCAGGGGAGAGGATCCAACTGCCAGGCTGCTTGTGGTGTGGAGATTCAACAACCATATCTTCATTTCAGGACTCTTATACCCTGTCAAGGGTGCACCATGTGCGGAGGCATAAGTTAATGTCTGGAGGCATCAAGCTGATCGTTATCAGCTCTTAGAAAGCTTCAGCCCTTTGTTGTCAGGACCTCTGCATTTATCAGGGTGGTTATACCTGTCACAGAGACTAAATACAAATGTTTTTAATTCTGCTTTCTGAAAACGAAATTCCATGTCAAGTTCAGATTTTTTAGTTACATGAAAGCTGTCTCTACTACTGACCATGAAACGTTCTTTGCTCAGTATTTGAAGAGCTACATTTAGAAAATCCAACGGAAGAGGCAAGATTAAAGATATTAGATTTACCAGTTTTATTTTCTGTTAAAGTGCTTTGGAGCGACCTTATATTTTGTACCCTTTCTATATGTCAGTGTGCAGGAGAAAGTCCAACACTTCAAATGTAAATTTAAATTTATTGGTTTTCAGTGAGTAGTTTGCACACGCAGTGGGTAAAAAACCCTAGCAGGTATCTTCACATGATGCAAAATCTTTATGTTGTGGTTTGGAAAGCGCATGTAGAATTTCACTCATTTCCTCAGCTAGTGTCACAACCAATATATTATTTAAAAATCTTATTTTTTGTCTATGAATGTTGAGTTGCTCTGGCCATTTAATAGTGCAAAATAGATGAAACCCTTTAAGGATTTGCTGGCTGGCACAAAAGCTGTTACTGTGTGTGGGTTTTTTGGTGGTGTGCTTTCTTTTTTTTTTTTTTTTTTTTTTTTTAAAGTTATCTTGCAAATGTAATGCTTGCAATATTTAAGAATTATTGTTATGCTTGCAATAATTAAGAAATTTAAATGAGTCACAGAGCTGTAATAATTGGGTATTATGGTTTCACAGGAAATAAAGAGTTTCCAATAGTAAATGTTCATATTGTGACATGAAGAAATTGGTCTTAAGAGTAGCTTATCTTCTAGTGGAATTAGTTCAAAACAATATGCTTTGGATCTGATGCTTAGTTCCTTGTTGTTATTCAGAGATAGAAGTCACTGGGCCTTTTTCTCCTGAAGGAGAGACAGGGCTTGTGCCAAATCTTTTAGACAGTCAGGTCCGTTGGTCTGATGAGGCATTTCTTTTAGCTCTGTAGCAAATACAGTCTCCAGACTAACACCAAGTCCTTGTCTAAAATAAAGAAAGATGAAAATTCCTGTTGATTCCATTTATGCTTGATAATTATGATGATTCCATTTTAGGAATTTTTCCATTGCTCTGACAGAGACTGACACGAGTCCCTTAGCAGTTTTGCCCTATGCCTAAGCAAAAAGTTTAAACTATTATGACTTCATTATGTGCTTTTACATAAGTGTTCGTGATTACTTGAAATAGAAAGGTAAGGTCAGGAAAAAATTACAGTGGCTTGCCTTCTTAGTTTAGATTTTATTTTATTTTTTTCCAGTAAAATCCAGTGTAATTGCTTAATCTTTTTTTATACCTATCTCCTACATTCATTACCTGTAGGACCTGCAGTATGTGCCATGGTGTCTGCTGTAATAAACAACCCTGTAGAGTATGAGATTAAATTAATTTATTCTTGTGCACTTGGTCTTTATGAGACTAATTGTGTGGGCCAGTCTTTCTTCCTCAGGGAACCCGTGCTGAGAACGTCTTTCTTCTGAGCCCTTTGAAATGCCCAGTACACAACTCTGGTTTTTATTACCATTTCCACAAACAAGACATTGCCATGTAGATGTTAGTCAAACTTGGCCAAGACAATCAAGTCCAAATTCCCTGCCAAAGCAGAATCACCCAGGGCAAGTCACACGGGAACGCATCCAGACAGGTTTTTTAAGTCTCCAGAGGAGGAGATTCCACAACGTCTCTGGACAACCTTTTCCAGTGCTCTGAGAATTTTACACAGCAATATTTTCCAGCTCATGTCATATAAACTAAGAAGGCAAGCTAAACATGTGCAGTTTAGGGTTAGCTGTGTTAGATATTACACAAATATGTGAAAGATAGCAAATTACATTTGCAAAATTGACTTTGGAATTATCCATCTTTTGAATATACATATAATTACACATATATTTACTGTAACCATAAAGCCTAGCATGAAAATGTGTTCTACATGTAACCTTAAGTCAGATTATCCTTTGCAGGGGACACAAAAAGTTTGTATTTGATTGTCTTTAAAAGTGTATTCCTTCCTGTTTAAGTAATCCCTTGACCCAGCATGAATGGCTGCATGTTAATCTTTAAATGCGTTTAAATCTCACTTATCCAGCATTAGAAGAAACATCATTAATGCCAGATATTAAGCAATTATCATGGCAGGGAAAATGAGGTTTACAAGCATATTTCTACATTTATTTATGATTAACTTGCAATCTTGTTTGATTTTGTGTGTATTAAAGCATGAATTAAAATAGTTGACAAATACTCTGAGCATCCATTTGTTAATGGACAGAGCAAACAGAACCGATCACTTTTATTTTTAAAATATATAATTATAGTGAATGATATGACACTTATGAAGCTGAGAGACTGATCTAGAGTAGACTTACCCCTGGGTAATTTATTGTCTGCAGTGCAGCTCTCCATTGCATGTTCTGCGCTCATCCTGTGATCCGAGCTAATGGATATAGTGTGGATAGCCCAAGCAGTGGGTGTGTGTGCAATGGCTAAGAGCACTGCTGCATACATCTGCGCTCTGTGGTGCAGACATTGGGAACGGTTTACCATGATGCTTTCAAAGTACTTCTGTCCTCATCTGTATGTAATTTTTGCTGCTCATGTTAAACCAACTTACCTTTCTAGTGTGAGCTAGTATTTCAGGGTCATACCAGAAGACGGCAAGAGGAGAATTAGCTAAAAAGCAGTGGTAACGTTAACTTGCCTTTCAGTTACACATGCGATGCAACAGATTTTAACATCATGAATGATTTTCAGTTGCTGGTAGCCCTGCCACATCACATGTGTGACAGGATTTCCTGACCATTTGTTTTGGTGCGTGAATGGAACTAAGGACTTTTGGAAATGTGAGCCTTAACATCTTTGTGTGCAAAGTTAACTATGTCCTTCTTTTTTTCTTTTGCTACTCCTTAGTTTCTTCAGTTGCAGTTGCACTATGATTGCATGCTAATGTGGGGCTTAGACTCACACATAGTCCTCAGTCAGTGCTTTCCATCTGAAGTCCTCATAGTACTCCACGGAAGAGGTCAGCGCTTTGATCCCGGGGGGAAGGAGAAACTGTAATTGTGCAGGCAGCTTCGCCAATCTAATTAATCACTGCTGCCTACTGTGGATCTCATGTTCCCACCCTTCTTCCAGCTCCTGCTCTCTTGTGCCAGGTTTAACAGGAGGAGTAGGAAATTGCTTGTTTGATTCTGGGGTGATGTGAGTTGGCTTTGGAACAACAGGGGACAGACACAGAGTGCTGGGGGCTGGGGAAGGCAGGCCGGGAATGCTAGAGTCAAGAGCCCAAAGAGTTTAACATCAGTAAAATGCCTTGGGCTCATTTGACAATATTGACTTACGTAAAATATCCAGTAATTTTTTTCAAGTTTAAAGTCCACACACTCATACAATGATGAAATTTTGTGGTTATTTATTGTTTGGCATTACTTTAATAAGGAATAACCTTATTTAAAAATAAGATTTTTCTTTGCATTTTGTGGACATTTTAGGATCTAGTCATTGGTAAGGTTTGATCATCCTTTATACAGAGCCAGTAGAAATAAGTCATACAAGAAAACTGCCAAGTACAAAAGGCCTCTATTTCTGGTATTCCCAGATAGTTTTAGCAAGTTTGCCTTAGCTGAGATTTTAATTTAGCATTAACAAAGGATTTTGTGATGTCTTATATGCTATAATCTAATATTCTGCCTGTGATTTCATTCAGAACTACTACACACTTAAATTTCAGTTTGGAAGCTAGATACCACAGGAGAATAGTCCTGGAAAAATCTAAATTATCAGTTGTGAGCTGATCTAAAACTTACAGTATTGAAACATCTTCTGAAATATGCATTAGAGAATCTTTAAAGAGATCATACAAAATTCATCAAAACCCACTTTTCAGAAGCAACTATGTTTTCATCAGTTCCACGTGTTACTGGTTTTAGCTCCAAATTTTTCAGGCATTTACATACAAACAAAATTCTTTATATGCACACACATGCAGGGGAAGGGATAAGAGCTCATCTCTTACCAGGTTATATGTTAGAAAAGACAAAGCAGCTGTAATGTTTTTAAACCAATCCCATGGCTGGGAATCCTGTACAAGAGCAGGCTGCTCCTTCACTGAAAACCTTGAGTATGTAATAGCATGTGACCTTACTGATGTTGACTATGTTATTATTACTCATAAATTTAAAAGAAAAGAAGTATTTTGCATCTATTTTGCTCATTCTTGTATTTTTTTGTGTTTTCTCTATATCTCTCTAATAAGAAATAGATGTTGTTTATAATTACATCTCTCAATTGTTCACATGCCTTTAGATTAGCTGTCACAAAACTAAAGCTTCGTTTTTCTGGGTTCTGTGCTGAATGGTCATTCTGCTGTTAATTTTGTAGACTGCATGAGGCAAGAGATATCCAGGCTGATAGCCAAGTTATTAAGGGCTAATCAGGTAGCTGCATGAGAAGCAGGAATTCCTGAAAGCTGCTATTCATACAGGAAAGAGGCTAACCAGGAAACTGAGGGAGAAGCAAAAGGAATGAAACACTGATTTGCTGTCTCCACATTTCTCTGGTTTTCACCACTCTTTGTGCTGCTTAGCAATTGTCATCTGCTGAGACTCCATCTTAATTGTCCACTCTCAACATGACTGTGCTCTCCATTTGTGCATATGAAATAAATCCTACATCTGGTTTAAAAAGAGGGCCTGAGAGGGAAGAAGATTGTATGAAGATTATATGTACTGTTTATACATAGTTAACTTGCATAAAAATACCAGAAGTTTAGCTGCATGAAACTTGACAGTTAGGTGCTCGTTCAAGAGCCAGTCCCCAGGTATATGTTTAAATAAGTATGTGTCAGACAATAAAAATCCTTCACAAACCCATGGCCTCGAAGCAACCTATGCAGCAGCTGCACCAAACAGATCTTAACCTTGCAGCATACCTTGAAGGTAAACAGATAATGCAAATTTTGACCAGCTACATTTTTCAAAATCATTGTAAAACTACTTTGACTCTTCTTCTTCCCTGGGGCATTTCAATAACTATCCAGTTAGTAATTATTCTATTCAATGTCGATTTGCATTCTTTGCACAGCGTGTGATTTTTGGAAACATCTTGTGAGATCACCACGTCTCGCTTAGAATTAAAGGAGGAGTTTCATCTTGGGTCAATTCTGTACATATCAACCACAGACAGCTGGTAATCATAACTAATAAACTAGGAAGATGCCCAAAAAGCCCTGAGTCTGGGTTTGATAAAATCTCTGTGGATTCGTTTGTATTGCCCTTTTTCCTGAGGCAATAGAGAGAGAGAATGCTTTCCGGTTATTTTAGTTAACGGAAGCGTTCTGTGGCGGGTGTTTGTATGGCAGAGTGGGTGATTGCCACCTTGCTGACTTTTCCCTAGGAAGAGTAAGTGATTATTTTAGCTCCAGCATCATTCTGAAGGATTGCAACATATTTTACTTCGTTGACCTTTCTTATACCATTGGATTACTTGGTCGGAGTCAAGAGACTTAAGCTGATGATTCTTACTTCTGTGGTTTGCCAGCCCTTATAACTGGTGGAGTGCCAGGTTCTCTCTGAGCTGTCACTGGGTGAGTGTGTTCCAGCTACATCCACCTGTTTATGCTCTGGCTGCCAGGAGAGTGATTGGTTGTCAATTTGGCATCTTTGCCAGCACTAAATCTACTTTTTTTTTTTTTTTTTTTTTTTTTTTTTTTTTTTTTGGTCTGGAGGAGGAAAGTAATTGGCATTAGTAGCTTCCCAATTGTGTGTTATGAATTTCCACAGACATCAGGAGGACAGGCACACTTAATACAATGGCTTGTTGAATTACCTTTTTTAGCATGTTTTAGTGAGCGCATGGATATGTTAGGTGGCACTTGTAACTGAAAAGGCAGCATATCACTGCTGACAACATTGTCGCATTAACTGGCTAAAGCTGCTGAAGTTAATCAGTTTCTGTCTTCCATTCATCTTAATCTATGCTCAATGCTTAGCTCACTACAAAAAGATTTGGTCACATGCAGAGATTTTTTTTTTTTTTAATTGTTTTGTTTTACCTGGACAGTTGTATTAACAGAAATAAAATCAGTAGCAAGTCAGAAGAGTAGTTAGTCTGCCACCCTTGACATTAATAGATTGGTAGGAAGTGAATGAAATGTTTTTGGGATTGGTTTTGTTTATTTGGTTGGGGGTTGTTTGTTTTGTTTTGTCTTTTTTTTTTCCCCTTGACTGTATAAACTTGAGAGAAAATAAATCAAATAGAATAAAAAACTTCATCTGAGGCATATCAGCCTACCACGGTATCTTAATGTCAGCTGTCATTGTACAAATTTGGCTTAGATTTTCAACTTAGAAGAATTGATGTCCCTCTCAAGTTATTCTGAGAAATTTTGCTTGTCACCTATATCCTTAGCAAAAGAAAGCAAAAAAGGTGAACTGCGTGCAGGTCTTGGTGATGGGTAACAGAATGAGTTTCCCTGGCACAGTACACTTCCATGTGCTTTCATCACAGGTGAAGTCAGGTAGCAGACGGTGCTTCCCCCTCCACCCCCCCAGTCTTTATATTATTAGTGGTGGCATAGGGAAAAAAATGAAGGGACCAATGTGAAGGAATCATCTCAAAACAAACTGAATTTTCAATAATTACAGGTTCTTCAGACTGACATTCTTTAACAAACAGTTCATTAGATCCAAGTTACATGGACTAGACAGGTGATTCTTTTTATTGGAATTCTAGAGAGGTTTCCCTTCCTGCAGGCTCTCCCAAGCATCCTACTGTAGTACCTTTCTAAACAAGAGAGATCAGAAAAGAGCACTGAGGCTAAAAAATAATATATCCACATTCTCAGAAGACTTCTTTCCCCCATGAACAGTGCAGTGTTATTTGCCATACTGTATAACCCAAACTTTAAACTTAACGCAAGCTTTGTAAATTGAGAATCTCCTGGTACATTGTAATAGAAACATGTTACAAGTGAAACCCTTTCTATTTCAAGCTTTAAAGTATTTTTCTCAATCTCTGTTACTTTCTGGGTTTGATAAAAAGTGACCAAATTTAATCTTTCAAAGACTTTTTTTGGTTTGTTTTTTTCCATCTAATTCTCTCTGAAGTTACACGTTTTTCATAACTGAGCAAAACAGAGGGCAAAGCTTAGGGCTGCAGTGGAGTAAACGTTAAGATGTGAAGAAGTGCTATATGACAGTTGAAACAGGTTTCATCTCTTACTGTCGTCTTCTAAATAGTTATCTTCCAGGAAATTTTAGGGTTTTACTCTCAAATTCCCTGTCAGGAAGAAGGACTTCTGGGAATTCTTATGGTTGGATAAATGCTATTGTGCTAGAGAAAAACATTGCTTTCAGCTTTATTCAGCTTTGTGTTATATATGTGATATTGTAAATCTTTGATATATACTTTGTAACAGATAGTGAAAGCTGTACTCTTAAATTTGATTAAGCTGAAGCAAATATCAAAATTGACATCATTCAATGTTAGCAAGATACCCACCGAATATTTGTGTTTAACACCTAGTAAGCTGAAGAGAGTAGAGGAGTAGGAGTTCTGAACATGTAGATCGCAGAATCGCAGAATGTTAGGGATTGGAAGAAACCTCCAGAGGTCATCAAGGCCAACCTTCCAGTCAGAGCAGGGTCACTTGGGCAGGATCATAGGCACAGGAACACATCCAGGCAGGTTTTGAAAGTCTCCAGAGAAGGAGACTCCACAACATCTTTGAGCACCTTTCCCAGTCCCCTTTCACTCTTACTGTAAAGAAGTGTGTCTCCTCGTGTTGAGGTGGAACCTCCTGTGCTCTAGCTTGTACCCATTGTTCCATGTCCTGTTGCTGGGCACCACCAAAACCTAGCACATTCATCTTGACACCCACCCCTCAGATACTTAGAGATGCTGATAAACTCCTCTGTCAGCCTTCTCTTCTCAAGAATAAACAGCCCTCAGTCTTTCAGTCTTTATTAATAGGAAAGATATCTTAGGATTGTATTTAGTAGGACATAGGGATATAAACCTTCCGATTCTCATTGAATACATCACCATAATTGACAGCAGTGCAAAGAGGGAAGGACAGGGTTTTATTTGCTGTGATCTGTTCCAATTCCAGCACTTCAAGTTATCAAGTTACCATCTACTCATTTTACTTCTGTTTTTGAACCTGGGCATGCCTATGTTGCAAGAAGTGGCAGAGCTTCCATTTCAATGTCCTCAGCTTCAGTGAGGAGTGACACAATTCTTTATGTAACACTCATACCTTATCTATCAAGCAATGGAGAATAAAGGCAAGCTCAAACCAAAGAGAAGCCTTCTTGCACATGAAATCACTAAAGCATATGTTGTCATGATTCAAGGCCAGCAGTGGTAGCTGGGAAAGAGGGGACACGACTAGCAATCTTACATCTGCTCTGAGTGACAGCATCCAAATTCTTATTTGAATAAAATAATAATCACATTCAATTTGTGATGTGTTCTAATTATTACTACCAAGAAAACAAGCTCTTGAGGTAGAGGGTAGATATGTGCTGGAGAGAAGAGATGTCCAGACAGCGTAACCTTAAAGCAGAAGGGGAGGATACCCAGGTATGTACACATTGGTTCTAGAGTGATACATATCGCAGCAAGATGGCAGCTGGAGATCTGGGCAAAAACTGCACATTAGCACCATGCTAAAAATACACCTTATGTCTGGTGTATTTCCATTGTTTGCTGAAATCAGATTTGTCCTTCAGGTTTTGCACAGCAAATCCCCTAAATGAAATATAAAATTCAATGAAGTAACAGTGGAAACCTGCAAATAAAATGATAGTGAGAATCCAGGACAGCCCATATAGGGCCCTTGAATGTAGGGCAAGGAATGCAGCATTATCTTGCAGCATAAGCACTATTGTTCAAATATTTGGAATTCATGGTGACAACACTTGATATTAGAAAGGTTAATGACTAACTGGTTGATAACAGAGAAGGCAGTTGCCAACAAGTAAACTATAGTCATCATTCCAGTAAAGTCTCTGAAAAAATGTTTTAAATCATCACAGACCCATTTCCTGAAAAGATGCCTGGACCGTGTTTTAACGGGGACCCCTTTTGTGATGTTTCAGCTATGAGACCTTTGAAAGTGGATCCAGATGAATGAGTATGAAGGATGAGTTGGTCACTTTATACAAGCTGGTATACAAGCATATAAGCCACAGTTATGCTGAGTGAACACTGCTGGTGTGATTCAAGTCATGTTTGGCTACCAACTTGGAAAGCTGAATGATCTGCTGCTTTATTTACTTAATGCTTGGACACAAAAATGTAGAGGCAAAGCTTCAGGTATTAACCTAATGCAGACTGCATCCTGACAGCTGTTACTTATGAGCAGGGCATGTGAAAATAGGAAAAAATGCTCAGGCTGGACTTAACAGTTGGCATTTGCAGATGTGAATTGTAGTAACACTTTTCTGGGCTAAGTTTACCTCTTACTGGAGGACAGCTGAATGCTTGTTAGGGCTTGTAGCTTTTCATCCGAATGCCCTGATCGGCCAAATTTTTTAATTTATTCTTGTGTCCAAAGCCTTAGATATCCACCAACTGTACTACCTGCAAAAGGTTAAAGAACCCCAAACCTCTCCAGAATTGAGAACCTTTGAAATTTGAAGGAGTTAAATATAAAGGAATGCAGTTTCATTCTTTCATCTAATTTTCTAAATGCCTGCTATGTAGCCCTTCCTAGACCAAGATTTTCATATCTCTCATGCTTAAAGATATTCAGAATTTATGGTAATTCTTTTCTGCTTCAACTCTGGCATTTGTTGTGAGTTTACTGTTTCTTCGAAGAAAGTGCTGTCTTGCTGTTCTGTGGTGTCATAACACTGCACCATGCTGTTCTATGGGAAACAAGCCAGGAGTCTGTCATGCACATGGACATATCCTACCTACAGACTTTCATATTTGCATTGTTTCTCTTTGGATCAGTCAGTTGAGTTCTGATGCTTTCTGTAAAACAATAGCTAGTATCTGATCAGAAACTTGAGGTAATATTTCAAAGTCAACTTCCTTACTTGCATACCTCTCTTGACAATACATGAACAAAGAGACAGGGGACTGCTATGCCTCACGTATTGTTACAATGTTGATTTGCAGGGTACCATGCTGGTGAAACTGGAATGTGCAGAGAGTGTTCATGTTGAAAAGCTTCTGGATTTCCTTTTGGAGATACTCCACTGAGCCAGCAGATTTTCTGCCATATTAGATTTGTTTTGTGGGATCACTGTTACAGGCCTTGGAACCTCTATGTTAATTTATCATTAGTCATATTACAAAGCCATTCCTTAACATGATTTTGTTGGTTAAAAAAAGAAAAAAAGCAAAGACAAATCTCTGGTTGTAGATACAGGTGAACATTTACTTTGGTTGTAGCCTATTGAAGCTCAGTTGTTCATAGCAGATGAAATTTAATGAATATCTGTTCTTCTAGTCCTGGTCTTGTATTCATGAGCATGAATACAGATGTATGGCAGTAGGAATAACACTCTTTTAAAAAGATTTTTTAAAGTTTCTGAGTTTTGACATCAGACTTTAATTTGAACAGTAATTTGGCTTGATACTGCAACAAAGCTGGTGAGGGTCCTGGAGAACAGGTCTCACGAGGAGCGGCCGAGGGAACTGAAGTGGTTTAGTCTGGAGAAGAGAAGGCTGAGGGGAGACCTCATTGCTCTCTACAACTCCCTGACATGAGGCTGAAGTGAGGTGGGTGTTGGTCTCTTCTCTCTAGTCTCAGGTGTCAGAAGAAGAGGAATGGGTCTTAAATGGTGCCAGCGGAGGTTTAGGTTGGAGATAGGAACAACTTCTTTCCTGCAAGAGTGGTCAAGCATTGAAACAGGCTGCCCAGGGATATGGTGGAGTCACCATCCCTAGAGGTGTTCAAGAAATGTGTGGACACGATTTAATGATCTTAGGTTGAAGGCTGGACTTGATGATCTTAGAGGTCTCTTCCAACCGAAACCATTCTATGAAGTGTGGGTTTTTTTTTCAATAATCATTTTATTCAGTTAGAGGGAATGCCTTGGAACCGTCTTTTCAAAATTGTACTTCTGAGAATTGCAGCTTCATGGCATTATAGTTAATCCATATAACCATAACTTTCCAGTTACGGCTAGAGTTACTTCTGTATAGTTAGATGTAAACCAAATAGCAGTCAATTTTATGACAAAATGTTACAATCCCTGTTGTGCTCTGCTGTTTCTCATTACTCTATCTCCTTAGATCTGTGCTGCTTAGGCTAGGTCCCATCAGCTGCACTTCCTCTGCCAGCTTCTCTACCTTTTTTCTTGTCAACAATTCCACTCCACATATTTTTGCTGTTTAGTTTTAGTAACTTTTTTTTTGGCAGAGCATTTTGATAGTAATTGTCTGGCTGCGCCTTCATTAGTGTTTTAGTTCAGAGTGACAGCAGGTTTTGAGTGTATGTCCTGATTGCTCTCACTTGTGCCATATTGTCCTCACTTACTGCTCCACATCCATAAAGTATTTAGAAGTGTAAAGTAGATTCCATTCAATGAAAAAAATGTTAGAAACTTCTTTCCATGGGTGCACAAAATACACTGCAGCCCATAGGAAAAATGAACTGGCCTCTGGTATACGTCTCAATAGTTTATTTAAGGTTGGTAGCAGGATACAAGGCTGAATGTATTCCAGCTTAAGACATGTGAAGCACATGCAGGAACCTCAGCCACTGGCTTATATGCTGATTACACAAATGGCTTGATAATATAGATTCAAGTCTTAGTGGCTCACAACCGTGACTATTTAAAAAGCCATCATTCCAAATCATATTGATGGCTAAATGCTCTTTGCCTTGCAAACTTGGGTTAAGGATGTTAGTAGCACTTAGAGCAATAAAGAAGGTAGACTTTAGCTGTTTTATAGTAGCTTTTCACTGTTCTGCTGTTAAGTAAATCATGACTTCCTCAGACAAAAGATACTTTTCAAGATTCAATAATTACAATAATTCTACATTGGAAGCAGAAATTATGGTATCCGTTTTATTATTTATATCATAATACAGAGACATTCTCTCATCCTTGGTCAAAATCTGATGAAGAAAGAAGATGAAAGTTCTCCCCCAGAGATTAAAGACTCCATCCTCATTTTCTGATTCCTCAGTCCGTCCTTGTATCTTTATGAGAGTTGGACAGAGTAAGGGCTTCCTATTCTCACTAGCATGAAACTGGAGACTTGCTGGACAGCAGTGAAGCTTTGCCAGCATTTTCAAACCATTAGCATTAATGCTGGGGAACAGCTCAGTTCAAAGTCTGAGTTTGAGAAATTTCATGTGGATGAATCCAAGTACTCTTTTCACACAGAAATAGAAAATCTGAATATGCATGACAGAGAAAGAAAGATTGCACTCCTTTCAGAAATCTGGCTACGACATTATTCCCTCCAGGACATACGATCATTGAAAGAAAGTGGAAAAGCATGGAAGCACCAGCTGTTTGTGAATGAATGAGATTTGGCCTGGTTAACATGAGAGATGAATCAAATATGGTTTTGTTAGAATGATAAAGACTGATGAATTGAAGAAGGTTTAGAAACCCTCTAAGGATTCCTCTGAAGACAGTATCTGGCTAGTAAAAATACCAACACTGTTAAATAAATCTGAAATCATTATTGGGTTATTTAGTCATTCACCCTTAAGATAGACTCCTTATCAGTTTCCTCCTGTCATCATTCTACAGTATCCTAATGAACACAAATACCCTTAAGCCTTCCTATTACAGAAAGGAAGGTGCAAGCTTGACTGTAAACATGAGCCTATATAATGCCTGTATTTAATATTTTAAATCTATTCCTGCTTTTACACTAGAGCAGGGTAGATTTAGATTTACTATGAAGCTGTTGAGGCACTGGAAGAGGTTTTCCAGAGAAGCTGTGGATGACTCATCCCTGGAAGCGTTTAAGACGAGGCTGGGTGAGACTTTGAGCAACCTGGCCTAGTGGAAGATGTCCCTGCTTGTGGTAGTGTGGTTGGAACTAGATGAGCTTGATGGTCCTTTCCAACTCAAGCCTTTCTATCATTTGGTTGATATAGACTGCATTTACTTAAGTAGTTTGTCTGCTGATCTTTTAAACGTAGTTTTTGAGAGAAATTTACACATCTTAAGTATCAGATGTGTTATATAGACTCAAAAATAGTTTGCATAGGAGAAGGGTACTTCACTGACAGGGAGAGCTACTGTGTGAATTGTGTGCAAGCTATTTTGGTTGAATCTTCCAAGGCAATATTTATTCCTTGTTTTAAAATGGAGGTGAATAATAATGTCCAGGCATCTTTATAACATGCAAAAACTGAACTGCTGTGTGAAGGATTGTGTACACAGCAGTGCATGATAGCTGTGGAGAACACTGAGTGGAATATTCTCTGTTTATACTCACTGAATATTGAAGTGGAGAAGAAAAGTCCTGCACTGAGTAACTTCTAAAGGATGAAAAAACTGAAAAAGTTTATCCAGTACAAAATTAATGGTTTAGGGTATTCTTGTCCCAGATACATTCTTAATTGACATTGTTGCCTATTAGCAAGTACAGAAATCTATCTGTGCATATATTTAAGACAGCAGAGGGGTTATGATGTGCTTTGCAGTACTACTGACACTTGACCGTTATGGCTGCTGTTTTCAGCAGGAGTACTTCCGGCGTTCCAAACATTTGGAAGAATTCTGGCAATGGGGAAATGGTACTGCTTTCAGTCATTTTAATATGGTGTACATTCAAGAAGGAGTAACCCAAAAACTCATAACCAATAGCTTAGTTAACCAACACCTAAAATGAAATTTTTTAAGAGGCTGAGAGTATTGCACCTGTATCTCAAACTGCACTTCGTTTGACTTTCTGCAAATCAGTTGCCTTCTATTTAATTTCATTCTAATGTTTAGCTATGATTCATTGTTACCACACTAGACAGCAAACACAAATCCAATAAAATGTAAACCCTGCTTCTGTTGAGTTGAAAGCAACTGGCTTGTTCAAAGTCTTTGAGTTTGTCTCTTTGAGAAAATAGTTAATTCTCAAAGGTAAGCAACTTTGGTCAACTTAGAGCTCTACTTAATCCTGTGAGAGTGATTGATCTTTTTTCTTCTTTTTTTTTTTTTTTTTTTGTTGCCTAGTCCTGTGTCATGCAAGTAGTGAATTTACTTCATTCTGTGTTTATTTATTTAGATAGAGTAAAAAAAAAAAAAAGATGACAAGTTTCTACTAAAAAGTCTCTTTTCAAGGGGGGAAAAAAAGCACTGTAGCACCTAATACTGCAAGGTTACTCTTCTTATGTTAATTGGTGCTTTTCGATAACAATGATAGTGGTTTGTTTTTTTTTTTTCCAAGTGTATACTCACTCTGAAAATTGCCAATGTTACTTGAGGAGTCTGTGCAGATGATTTAGCTTGCAAAGTTTAACACCAGTATTTTTAGGCAATCGAGAGTAATGGCTCTTCAAAAATATTAAGGGCAAGATTGAGAATGACAGTGGCTCTAATGCAGACCTGAAATAGTTCCTTGATTTGGATTATCATAATTCTTTCCAGTCATGAAAGAGTGATTTTACTTAATGAAGGAAGCTTTTAGAACAAAGGGCTTTTGTATCTCTCTACAGTCACCTAAGGAGCAGTCCTCATGTCCTAAGTATTTCCAAAAATCTGCCTATGAAGTTGTGCTTAGTATTTAGCTTTCTTCTGCCTTCACCTGGTCACAGTGCAGAACGTACAGTGAAGCCCCCTCCTCAGTCCTGAGCAATTTTCTATTTGCAGTCTGATCAGAATGGTAGGGCTGGTGGTGTCATGGCTCAGAGAGTCCAATATGCTTTGAATTCTATTTTACTGCTAACCGTATGAGTTTAGTTTCCACAGTGCTTCAAATACATCAAATACTGTGCAAGATTGACCATGGGGAGCCTTGTGAACTGCTCCTAGGGAAATTCCACAAGGTGATTCAGAAAGGCAAGCAGTTTACATCTGTAACCTCTCTCTCACCGAGTGTACCTATGCTGGATATGCTTTCCATAAAATGGAAAGTTGGACTCATCCAAGCCAAAAATTGCATATGGCATGTGCATAGCCCACAAAAGAATTGACCATGAGTAAAGTCTTTGTAGTATCACCTGTGCATCCATTTGGAGGAGCAGGGAATGGGAAAAAATCCAAAATACAAATATATATGAGTTTGTGAATGCAGCAAAACAAAATGGACAAAATATTTCAGTCAAGTGGCCTCTGCATGACATTTTCAGAATTATGGTGTGAATATGGCCAAACTTTGCTTTGGCCTGTGTAGAAGGAAGGTTTTCTCTTCAAGCTATTCAGCTATCCCCGCAGAAAGGGTACTTTTTCTGGGGTTCAGAAATAATAGAAAAATTAGGAACTAAAAGTCTTTCACTGTCAGGTTAAACATGTTTTTGACTGTAGCATTAAACCCCAGTTATTTGGTCTACCAGTCATCCACAGTAATCTTTTATTAGATTCACTAGAAGCATTCTATAATTTTCTTCTGAAAATGGGCATCTGCTCCAGTATAAACCAAAATATTTTTTTGTTGCTGCTTTACAAATGCATTATTTCAAATACTCTTTCTTGATGTAATACAAAACATTTTTAGAACATGGGAATCGTGTTATTTAAAATGGTAAGCATAAGAAAATAAAAGTCTGATGTTAACTGGGGGGTTTATTGCTAATTTTTATTATATTTCTAAGTTATTAATGGAAAGCATGGTTGCTGATTAGTGTTTTTTAATAAATGCTAATCATCAGTTTATTTTAAAGAAAAAAAACAAACTCTGTACAGCAATATGGAAAATGCACACAGTAATTGTCAAAATCAAATGATTTTTGATAGTGAAAGCCCTCGAGGAGTATTATTTTTGTTGGCTGAAATATTTTGTTAACTGGTATGAACTGGCTTGAGCCTTCCCCGCAATAATAAATGGCATTGCTAGAAGGCAATGATGCTAAATTGTTTACTGCACTGCTGTGCAGGTTACTGTTCTTCTCTTCCCCCATGATCTCAACATTGATGACAGTAAGGGAATAAATGAAAGAATTTTGCCAGAGTATGTCTAATTATGTTGGATTTTGTGTCCAGGAAAATTAAGATATAATAGTATGTCAGCAGAACTAAACCTGCTACCACAAAGTATTGATCTTGCACTAGTTCGCAGTGGAACAGGGTGATGGGAGAAATGGAATGAGTAAGTCCAGATTAGAGCTGCTTAACACTGTATATCTATTAGAGTAGTGAACTGCTGGAGTTGTAATTACTGGTCTGCATTACAAATTACATCATTTTTACTCCCTGCATCTTGCACATTTCAGTGAGTGGCCTGGGAAATTATTATTTTTTAATATGCTTGTTAGCATAGCTGTCTGAATCCTCAGTTTATATTCATGGTGATAGCAATGAGACTATGCACTTATACAGTAGTACTATTTGTTGGTGTATTTACAAGAGGCAAATGCCCTTCTTCTGATAACTCAGTGGATATCATTGAGAATACATCTGTATTTTTTTCCCTTCCTTGCTTAACATAATTCTAAGTTCCAAATTTATTCCTAACCAGCCTTGCACTCCCAGGTAACTAGAAGTCAGGGAGATTCAGTGTCCTTCATGCACTGATAACTTCTATTTTAAAAGCATTTATGTAAAACTGGTAGAGATAAATTTAAGAACCCAGAACCCAGCTTGCTGCATCAAAAACAGGATGATAACTGACAGCTTTAGAAACTGTCTAAATTTAGACCTCTGAAAACTGTGACATAATATTTTACTATTCCCCCCATGGCAACCCAGTATTGAAGTGCTTAAACTTGCCAGTCCCACCTACTAGTCAGTTCTTGCCTCTGCTAACAGAGTCCTCCTGCATGCATATTTTTGAACCACACTACTATTTTTTCCAAGAAAATCATCAGCTTTTTTTGACAGCTGCAATGGCTAGTTTCTTCATGGATTTCTGTATTTTCTTCTCCTTATTCTGTTGCTGTAGAAAAAAAAATAGAGCATTTGTTTGTAGGAAAACTACTACACTTCTCATAACACCAGTCATCTTGCAGTGTAGGAATGCAGGATGCCTCTATGTTTCCTTCAGTATAGGAGCAGTTGACTTGATTGACTTGTAAGAACGTTGGGGCCATGTTTTATTGTGTGTGTGGGCATGAGAATTAAGTGGTAGATTCTTTCTCATAAATGAACAGAACTCAAATGGGGAGGATTGGGTAATAATGTGTTTCTATGGACTATTGCCTTAAGTAGGGCTTCAAGCACAACTTGAAGTTGGCAGAAGTCATTCTATTAATTTCACTTTCCCAAGTTTTTTTCATAGTTAGATAGGTGAAGAATTACTTAAGAAAGAACGAAAGCCAAGATGCTAAATTACTAAGGGGTAGGTTCTGCTAAGTCAATTGGGCAATGTTATTCTATACAAACCCAGTTTTAAGTCTCCTTCAAAATTCAGGACATTACAAAATGCTTGTAGAAACTTTTTTAAAAGTCAGTGTAATGTCAATGTTGCTTATCCAAGTCAAAGTGGTTACATTTTTAATCAGAAGCAAATTGAATTGTTTTCCTGTTTGGTGGTTTTTGGGGTTTTTTTTTGTGGTTTTTGGTTTTTTGTTGTGGGGTGGTTGTTGTTTTTTTTTAGGTATGGAGAAGTTAGATTGCCTCTTATACTATACTCTTAGAATCAGAGTGGCTTATGTTGGAAGAGACCTCAGAGATCAACTACTCCAACTTTCCTGTTGGAGGGATGTCTCTCAACTGGACTCAGGTGTTCAAGACCTTATCCAGCCTAGCCTTGAACACCCCCAGGCGTCCACAATCCCCCTGGGCAACCTGTTCCAGTGCCTTAGCTCCCTTGTACTGAAGAACTTTTTCCTAAGATACAGTCTAAAGCTACTCTCCCTCAGGTTCAAACCATTTCCCCTTGTTCTATAGCTAGAAAATTCCCTCTTCAGCCTTCCTGTAGGATTTCTTCAGGTATTGGAAGGCACCTCTAGGGTCCCACTGGAGCCTTCTCTAGGCTGAACAACCCCAGCTCCCTCAGCCCATCCTTACAGCAGAGAAGTTCTAGCCCTTGGATCATCTTTGTGGCCCTCCCCTTAACTCATTCCAACAGCTTCATGTCCTTCTTACAATGGGAGAACCTGAACTGGAAATAGTAATAATTAAAAAAAAAAACAAACCCCAAAAACAACAGTTCAACATTGATTAAGATATAGGAAGAGTTGTTAGTCTTTCCAAGTCTATCATGATGAAATTAAAATGATCTCACAATATGTCTTTATCTTGATAGAAGCACATTTTTCAATGAAAATATGTTGATGTTTTTTGACAGGGTTTATTCAGGAGAGCAATTAAAATAGTGATCCATTGGTTTCATTGTTATTCATACAGAATTTCTAATAGTTCAATAATACTCTATAAAATTATTCCTGTGCAATCTTTGTAGGAATCTGGCAAGCAATGTTCCTCCAGGTACAGCACCTCATAGGCAGGTTGTCAGCTGGTGAAAAATAACAAGTTGACAACAGTTTGAAAAAGGATACCAAGCTAATGGAGCAGTGGCAAAAAAAGCGTGTTGTTAAAAGCATGATATATGAGAGAGGGAAAGAATAGGCAGAACAGTGTAACATGAAAAATGAATGGGCATTTCATTAGCAAGGACTTCCCTCTTGTTTTTAAACACATTGCTGCTTGCAAATCTGATGTGAATGCTGAAAAGTGGTTTGCTGGCAGCAGACAGCAATGTCAGATGCTTATACCTTTGCTTAGCAAGAAATTGGTATTGATGTGTCTTTGGTAAATTTTCAAATTGCAGAGCCACGCTAAATAAAATGTCATTTTCTGAATAAATTAGGATTTCATGCTATCATCTGAATTACTAATGTCGTCCTGTGGAATAGAATGTTTATGCTTCTCCTGAGGCAGCCTCTTCAATTTTGCTTACACCTGTGGCTTAATATAGGACAGAAGGTCTTCCAAAGCCCAATGCTCCCAATGGGACACCGCAGATTTTCAAGAAAAGGCTTGAAAATTATTTCAGTGTTCCTAGGTAAACCTCCAGGCCTTGTAGTTTTTAATTTGAACAGGCTTTTTGACGCGCAGGTATCAGCTACCGCTGGGAGCAGCTTTTGTTTTATAGCTGAAACTCTTCACCTTGTAACCTTGCACAAGACAATTAAAATCGGTTCCTTTTTTTTTTTTTTTTTTCATTTAGTTTGTGTAACTGCTTCACATTTCACAGTTGGTTTGATGTAGAGTTACCTATTCCCTGTGTTGCTGGAATGAAGTTCAGTATTCCATGGTGATCAGTGGAATGTAGAAACATTGGAATGAATGATTTTATTGAAGAATTGCTAAAGAGCTTTTCAAGGGTTGAAGATGTACGTTTCTGCTGACTCAGTTGGTCTCCCTGATCATCTCTTTGCAGATTTTTTCCCTCCATAATAGTAAAGTAAGGCATAGTGATTATATGATGTAATGACATAACTCAATCTGTAGTTGATACATCGCTAAGGATATATAAAGAGTAGTAGTAGATACTGTAGCAGTTTTTGGATTTGAGCACCTTTGAATCCACCATAGGTTCCAGCACTTCTGCGCTCCTTCAGGATAAATAAGAAATTAGCAATCCTTTCTCTGTGCGATGTTTGCGACTAACAACTGTAGGAAGTGTACAAGGGGCAGCAGATGCCGCTGCTGAGCGTTTTTGAACTTGCAGGCTTCAACCATACTGCTGGTGTACACAGGGTGAGTTCTACATCTTGAGCAAGAGCTGTTGGCAAGCCACCTGTCTTGAAGGCCATGCTTGTGTTTTCTGTTTTCCACCAAATCTTCAGCTTAACCTCAAAATGGTAAACATACTGGTCTTCAAATAGCAGCTGGTTATTGTGGTAGTTTCAGGCCATGCCTTTAAAATTTTCCACAGGTCTTGAACAGAAAGTGGTAGAATCTAAATACATCACCACTGGGTGTAAAAAGGAAAGTAACGATAAGTTCTAAACAAACCCATTGGACACACTGTCAATAAAGTGGGGTTGTATATACTTTCTGTTTCAGCTTCCTCGCTCTGGCTTTGCTGACCTTGGCTGCATTGCTTTGTTTTGGCTAAGTCTAGCAAAATAGTTCTCTGCTCTTTCTCTTGTCCCTTTATGTCCAGCGGGGTAAGGAGGGGAGCAGGGAAGGGGAAGCTATTAACTCCCATTATTTTTGGCTGGGGGTTCTTGTGCTATTAATTGTAAATACCTGTAAATGTTGTAAATATTGTATATTTTGTACATATTCATTGCATTTCATTGTAGATTGTAGTTTGCTTATAAATACAGCTTCATTTGCTTCCAGCTGGGCTGGTCTGGCAATTTAATGTTGGGGGGAATTTTCAACTGACCACATTACATATGGCTTCCAAGACAGATTCTTGCAGTACTGAAAATGGCACTCTGATCTGCATGGGCATCTTGAGTAAGGCTGATAGATGACACTTAAGTACAGTCACCTTACAAGCATATTGTGAGATGTGTGTGAGCATTACCTACATGTTTGTGCAGTTTCTGAGCATGGATTTGAGAAAGTATCTTCACACTTTACATAGACAACTCTCAAATTAAAGATCCTTCTCTTCCCCAGATGGAGTCCTCATTAAATCTCCATTTCTTAATTTCAGATTAATATCATTAAAAATTTGAAAGGTTATTTTAAGAGATAGATACCTAACTGCTGCTGAGAGTGGATATTTCCATATCTGTAAGAATGGATGTGGGGTCTTTATGCTCTATTTATGTCTAAAAATGTGTAAAATACACCAGTCATAATGTATTAGATTGTTCTCTCTGAAAAGTGAAAGAATTAAGGTGAGAATTTTCTAGAGTAATACTAATTTTAAGGTTTAACCTAAAAGAACAATATTTGAAAGTTAAAGTGCTTCATCTGGAATTAACCTAGCCACTTCTTTACAAGCCAAAATACTTTCATACTAATTTTGCTGAGGAGAAATGTGGGGGGAATAATTTCATTTTTACCCAGTACTTTATAAAAAAACCCAAACAAACTAACAAAAAAAAAATCCAACTTTCTGTGAAACCCTGAAAAAGTCTTCTTTGCACAGCTCTAGGGTGATCAGAAGTCTCAGCCTTTCGGATGAACCCAGTGCAATAAAGCAGACCTGGGCAGGCAATCACTGTGAGAACAGGTTGGATTTTAAAGCTCACAGAGTTAATGCATACAAACCAGTGTAAATCCTGTTTATCCTCTCAAGTGATGGGCTAGATCAGGCAGATTGTATATAGAGATCTTTCCTGAGTCCTGCATTTGACTCTTTGGCAAAAATTGCCTTCTTGGAAAGACTCCTGATAATTGTAGGAGTTATAAAACAAAGTAAAATGTAGTGATTAGAAAAACACTTAAGAATAAGAGGATGATTGAAATTAAGCTGACTCTCACATGTCTTCGCAGTGGCTTAGTTTTGTGTTTTGAATTGTTATTTACTCACATATATTCAATTAAAATTTTATATTGCTGCTGTCTTCTACTGGTGAAGTAGTGTTGGGAGTTATCAACTGGTTTGTTTTCTTTTTTAACATGGAGGTACTGTCATGGCCACACACTCTTGAAGAAATGTGGTTTGCAGTCAGTATGTGAAAGAATGAGCATTCTTAAACTCATGTATTCTGTGAAATCCAGCTACTGACTTAAATCTGTGGAGAACTCTGGTAGTTTTATTTGACGTGTCAGCATTAGATACAGTATCAACTGTAACGGTCCTTGGCTGGGAATACTTCTGAATGAATCAAACTGCAGGTCAAAGGTGTCTCTGCTTAGCATTGTTAGGAAATGGGGCTATACTGGATAAAATGCAGTTCAGCATTTAGATTGCTTTGGTTTGGTTCCTACTGTCATTTGGGCACTTTTCTTCATCTTCCATGTCCTAAGGTAGGAATATTGATGCTGATATTCTGTGATCTCCACATGTAGGTAGAAGAGAGAGTTGTAGAGTCATGGAATTCTTTTGGTTGGAAGGACCCTTGAAACCATGTAGTCCAACCATTAACCCAGCACTGCTGGGTCACAACTACCATGTCTCTCAGCACCACATCTCTGGGGCTTTGAAAGCCCTCCAAGGATGGGAACTCTACCACTGACCTGGGCAGCCTGGTCTGATAGCCTCTCTCCATTTTACAAGCCTCAGGGATGACAAGGTATGTGGTGAGGGCCATCTTGAGACAAGAAGGGACATGAGGAAATCATCCTGCTGTGCCATGTTAGGATATGGGCATGTCCCTTAGGGAGTACTGCAGGAAAATGGCCTGAAATTGTGCCAGTGGAAGTTTAGGTTGGACAAGAAGAGCAATTTCTTTGCTGCAGGAGTGATCAGGCATTGGAACAAGCTGTCCAGGGAAATGGACATTCCTGGTTGTGTTCAAGAAACGTGTGGGTATGGTACTTGGGAACATGGCTTGGTGGCCATGGTAATGTGGAGTTAACATTTGGACTTGATGATCTTGGAGGTCTTTTCCAATCCAAACAATTATTTCCATAATGAGCTTTAAGCTATCGAGCTAGAAAATGCTGCCCAAGAGGTGAGTAATGTTTAAATAGTGACAGATACATACTTTTGGTCTCCACTGCATAATTGGACACTGATAGTGGCACTAGAGAAATGAAGTCAGAGTACAAATAAATTTTTATCAATATTCAGCTTTGTGTAACATTGCATTAAGAAATTTAGCTAATTTCTAAATTTACAATGTGTTACTTTGGGGAAGATTTTGATGAAGTGGATTGTTTATCTAATTGCATCTTTTTTAAGCCAACCCAAATATCAGACCAAAAAAAAAAAAAAAATAAAAATCAAGTGCTGAAGTTTCCATCCATGTAATTTTAAGATCTTAAAACTTTATCTCCAAGGACCAGCATAAATCAGAAAAGTGGAAACTTCATGAGGAATCATTTCCCCACTTTTTTCAAAGTTCTGAAAGCTTAGATATGCAAATGACTTGTTGAATAAAGCAATTACTTTGGAGAAAGAATCACTAGTTCTGGTTGTTACAAATCACAGAGTAACTCTTTCATCCAATAGAGACTTTCTCTTTTCTTCAGTTTTCCCCTTTAGTTTCTGCAAACATTTAAATTTAAAAATAGGAAAGGAAAGAAGTGGCATTTCATCACCGAAGTGATGGCTATTCAAGAGATTTATGAGTTCTTGGAGAGTTTTGAATAATCATCTTTCTCTAGGCCTTTAATCTTGTGAATTAGACCATGAAAACTTGCTGTGGATTTTGAGTCATTTGATAGGGATGTTCTATTGGGCTGGAAATACCAGTGTTAGACTTATGGTCCAACAGAAAAATCTCTCAGTACCATCAAAACGAGGACTTCTTTTAAAACTGCACTGAGGAAGGAACAGCTTTCTTACATCTGTTGTTGGGGTGTGGGGTTTTTTTTTGTTTTGTTCTGTTTTTTTGTTTTTGTTTTTTTTTTAAACCAGAACCAGGGCCTATTTTGTCTGTCATTAAATACCTGGTCTCAGAGCTAACGTGCAAAAAGATATTTGCTGAAATATTGTAAAAATCTATTCTTTTCACAACTAGAATGTAATTTACATCCTGTTTTTTTCTCCCCTAAGAATTGCTAGAAGTCTTCATAAGACTCTGAATTGTACAATCAGTAATGTCCAATTCTACACATTTTTTTTTCTGTCACAGTTCTTCTATTTGCATCAGTTCAACCCTGAGGACTTTTGATTATAAGATCTTCTGACTACAACTTATGAGCTTAATAGCCACCACACTGTATTTATGATCCTGTATCACACTTCAGGGAAAGCTTCTGTAGCTTGCTTGCTGGCTTTGTTTGCAGTAGTCAAAGCCCTGGAGACGTCAGCACTTAGCTGTGCTTTGAAATTGCTGAAGCGTGTTGTTCCACCAGATTGGGTGGCCTACACAGCAACTCTAATAACAAATGGCTCTGGGTTTTCTTGTGGGGAAGTAACCTCACATGCCTCGTGTTAAGGTTGCCTTCTGACTATTAGGCAGTAATTTCTGAAGAAAGGAGCCTGCTGTTCTCTCACTTCTGAAATGAAACATGAGTGTAACCTGGAATGAACCCGTGTCTTATGTTTTTATTCATTGTTTGTTGACCCTGTGGTCAACCCTCTGTCACTATGATTAATCATTCAGACTCCAGTTGTCCAAAAGACAATTCAAGCCTTTTCTACAAGAGAAAATAAGGGGTGGAAGGAAATAAAACCAAGTATTAATGAAACAAAATGGGTTAATCTTTGACATGATAATTTATACCTGGGCTAGCAAACCAACAGGAGTGCTCTTGTATGTGAATGATTAATGGCAGGTATGGTTGCATCTGTGACAAGTGATTAATAAAGTTTGTGATTAAAAAAATACTTTTTTCCCCCTTAAGTGTGCAAATCTTGGAACTCCACTTCTGTCTGCAGAGTGATTCAATTACAATGCAGACATGTTTGTAATTCAGATGTCACTCACCATTACTCATGCAATCATCTTCAAAATGGAGTTCATTTGATCTCTTAAGTAGTAAAGAACTGGGAAATCTAGCATGTCCCCAGAAGACTTTCTAACCTGTTGGGGAAAAAAAATAATGTCTGACTTGCAGCTCTCTTTTCACAAGCACATAACCTACCTTCCTGGCATTTGCTTCATATAAAAATAGTGTTCTGAGACTGTACAAACTAGTTACCAGATGCAAATTGAAGTTGTGAAGTTGTCCTGTACTTCACAGATCAGTAACTTGCACTAAATCTCAAACCTATCTAGATTACAGCTCTGGTTTGTTGAGTTTTATTGTCTAGAAATTAGTTACAAAAAGTTATGTAATCTGAATGGATTTCTTGCCTAAAGCAAATGATTTCCAAAACACAGCCTCATTTACTTTGCAGGATGTGGTGGGAGGGCTGTGATGATTTGACTATTCAAGCATTGTGTGATCTTGCTTGTTCTTAATTCTACTAAGATAGGGAGAAAAAGTTCAGAAACTCAAGTAGGTCTTTAGTCTGTATGTTGACAGCGCCACAAAAATTTATACCATCATTTTTGATTTGGGTCTTCATTTACTTCTGCTGGATTTATGCCTAATTTATTTCCCCTCCCCCCATAAGACATCTTCAGACTGTGAGGTGGTGTTAAACCCTGTATGGATCTGTAAGTCTCTGGCCTCTTTAAGGTGTGCAACCACTGACAATGATAACTGGAAAAACAGAGAGTCCCTTTGTTTCCCACTGGTAGTAGCATTATTTGATTTACAACATTTCTTTAAAACAGGGGACTGCCAGGAGTATTTCTTTCTAGATAAATATGTGTCACTGTACGTGCAGAGGCCATAGTATTTATATTTAGCTGTTGATATTTTAATTAACAATTTAAGCGCATTGTTTGCCCCTGAGTTCAATGGGAAAAACTCGACAAATAAACAGCAGTTCCCTCTTGGACAATCACTCTGTAAATGAGCTTACTTTGTCAATAAAGCGCATGCCTATCAGCCCCTCCAAGGCAGCAGGGGGCAAGGATGTTCATTTACTTAAGCAGTAGGTTATACTATTAGTGTGCGTGATTGCTGTTAATTAGGATATGTGGCGATGTCTCTGTGCTGCACAATTTGTAATATAAAACCTTGAAGCGTTTAGGCTATTAATGGAGTCAATAAATGGTTCTATGAGGAGACTTTATTTTTTATTTATTGCTTCCTCTCTGTTTTGCTATTATTTATAACAATAATAATACAGAAGTCAAAATATAACCGAGGGCTGTACAGAAACAGTAAAGCGGAGTTTTTGCCATGAAGAGGCTGCAGGAAAAGGGGCTCTGTGTACCGATCTTTGTCCTATAAGTTTGAAACCGGATTGCATATGTACTCCAGCTATGACTTATAATTTCCATTAGATATTGAGTTCACTGTTTATATATGCTTTTCATACCCCTTTGACTTGAGATAATTTAAGCATTTCCTTAGTTTTCATAATCCATCCTAAGTGGTCTTACTCACGCTTTCTTGTAAACAAGGTTTTGTGAGTATGCATTTGAAAGACCAGACAGTATGAATATGCAGTTCTGATTTAAATTTTAAACCCAAATGTCTATAGGAAATCTGTGCTGTTAGCTGTGTAAAACCTCTCTCCTCCTGTAGCAGGTTTGATTCAAACTGTTGTCACAGTAAGCATATCTTTCAAAGGTATGTTTCTATTTACATGGAAAAGATTGTTAGAAGGGAAATAGTGTTGTACCAGGATAAATAATAGAGGTTTATATAAAAAATCATCCATTCCCTGAACACAGTTATAGCAGCATTAGAAGTTTCACATCCTCATCACAGTATTGTATTATAAGCACCTCAATGCAGGTTAGTGTTTTGTCTGTCTGAGCATCACAGAGAAGGGAAGCAAGGCAGTATTTGGACTAGCAGAAAGAGATACATTTTTCTGAATTTCTGGTGGCCAGAATGTCTAAATAAATTTGGTAGAGAAGACTCGGTGGGGGGACCTTAGAGCCACCTTCCAATACCTGGAGGAATCCTGCAGGAAGACTGGAGAGGGACTTTTCGTAAGGGTATCTAGCAACAGGACAAAATTCAGTTCTCATTTGGGCCGAGATGAAATACTGGAAATTGTGTGAAACATTAAAGGCTAGAGGGAACTTCTTCTGTCAGGGTGGTTTTGAGATGTGACAATAAACCAAGTTCCTAGAAGCTGCTAGGCATCAGTCTTTCTAGAGCTCTTTTGAAATTTTCAGCCAGTGCCAGGCGCAGCAGCAGATGTGTTTGTAAAGGAAATTTTCCAGCCATCAACAGCTTTGCTGAGCTTGTTCTTCAGCTGAGCTGATGGAAAAAAATGCTGGGCAGATCTTCAAAGCCACATTGTAGAAGTCAGAAGATAAACAGGGTCTTTTGAGCTTAGGAAGGATGACTGAATTTCAGAAGACAACCAAGAGCAGTAAAGATTCCCATAACCAGAGTTAAAACTAGCTCTATTAGACCTTGTGTTGAGACTCAGTGCTCAGAATTTGAAGAACATAACCAGTGTGAGACAAAGAATATAGAAATATTTTAAGCCATCAGTATACATGAAGGAAACTGATGATCATTTTATTTCAACAAAGCCCAAACAATGTTTTTCAAGATCAATGTTCTGAAACAATGGTTGCTCACCTTTTCATAGATCCTTTTAAATCATAGAGTTAACTTACTTACAACTTCACATCAAATTGAACTCAGAGAAATGCTAGAGAAATGCAAAATGTAGGTAGTTTCTGGAAATATTTTCAGTATTCATAGTTTGCCTACTTGTTTTATCTTGAGTTCCATAAACAAATAAACAGTATTGTGTCACTATGATCTACTAGAAGTCTTAGATTATGCGTTGTAGCTAGTCCACCAGTATCTGTACACAGGTTGTTATAGCATTGATCGTAATCTCTTAGGAAGAGATTGGTCTGTGCTTTCTAGGATGAGTGGAGAAGTTAGTTTTGCATGGATCAGTGAAGATTTCAGTAACAGCCATAAGGCATTCTCTGCTTTATGCAGAAGATGCAGAGACTGTTCTGACAACATAAGAAAAAAACAGATTATTGGAAACTGTTGTAGTATGCCTTCTAAGAACAAATTTCTTGCTCTTTGTTGAGAAATCCAAACACACGGAGAGTTATGCAGAGACTGCAGAAATTTTCCACCAAAGTCTACTGTAGTCTTACCTGTTAGAACAAATACAGATTGCTTGATTACAACAGTATGCTAAATAGTACTTTCTGTGTCAGGATGTTATTGACAGTTAAAACCTCTAAACTTCATAGAAAAAGCAGCTTTGTGTATTCACACAATAAGTTACCTGCTTTAAATTTGAGATGAGAATGCTATTTTGTTTAAAACATGATCATATTTTTGGTGTAGTTTGTCAGTGAGGATCCATGCTCAATGAGCAGTGGTTCCATTGAAACTGATGCTTATTGAAAACCACCAAAAAAATAGAGTACCCAGGCTGTGAAATACCATTCCCAATACATGTACATGGATGAGAAATGGTCCATTTTCTACCTAACTATTTTCAATACAGCAATGTAACTCTATTAGAAATGTTTGTACTAAACCTAAATTGTTTGAACTTTGACAATGTATTAGCAGCTGATAATTTTCTTTCTGAAAAACTGCCATCTGTATGCAAATCTAAGGGAAATGAGAACATTTGCTGTGTTGGTGCTTAGTTCATGCATTTTCCGAGGAAGTGTGCTATAGATGGGGTATAGCTTTCAAGACCAAATGCTATGTAGCAAAGTTTTCAATCACTTTCCTGACAAAATAGTTTCAGAACTACAGATGACACTTCATTTTATCAATCCTGGAGCAAGTCCTCACAAAATGAATATATGCATATTCTTCAGCTGAAATGGTCTTAATATGTTTTCCTAATACAAGAAATTACCTTGTTGATAACTGAACTATTGCCTATTTATTTTATTTTCACATGAAGCCTTCTTGTTCTCCTCTTTCCTTCTTTAACCTTTCCCTTTTTTTTGCTGACTCTCCATCTGTTGGATAATGTGTATTGCTTTTGTTTCTTGGAAGTCAGAAGATATACAGGGATAGAACTGACATAAAAGACCAGGAGAATAAGACTGGGCTGAAGGCTCTTGGAGCTGACACAGCTGATGGAGACTGGTGGACAGATGAATATTTGGGGAGACGGATGTGGCCGAATATTCTTTTTAGGCTATTAAGGCCAAATTTTTTCTTTCATGACACTGGTAAATTCAGTAACTGGTAACTTCAGTGTAACAACTCAGGGCAAAAGGAGATTTTTAATAATTATACAGAAGAAAATAGAATGGTTCTGTTTGTCATGATTCAGAAGCTGAGACAACCTGACAGTTTTCAAGAAGCTGCTTTATGAGTTTTGAGCTCTTTAAGAGTCTAGTTCTTGATTTCATATCCAAGTCGTTGCAGGTACAGCTGAGATACAGGAGCAAACTCTGTTCTTGGAACTGCTGATCAAAGTCATACCAACTTCAGTAAGAATAAAACCGGAAAGGCTTATTTGGGATTCTGCTGTATCACCCAGATTCTGTTTCATAATACAGGCTCCTTTGTGGCTCCTATAAACACTTGTAATGCTTAAGTTTCTTCTAGGTGCATCCATGACTGGTTTTCAGAGTCATTTTTCCTTTACTATTCATGCTATCAAAGCGGGGGAAGTTAACATTCCCTGAAACATTATTTTCTGAGAAAAATCAAGCCCTGAAATCCATCAACATAGATGTCGTCTTTACCTGACCAGCCCCTGATGATTCAGAGGCATATGAAATATTTGTGATGCTTGATTAGGCCCTAGGTCAGCAAGCTACCTTTGGTCATTATCCAGCCTTAGAAGAATTTCAGAATTCTGTGCTTTATGTTGTACTTTGTAAGCAACGGCCTTTGGGTGCGATGAAAGGAATCATACTGGTCAAGAGCACTGCACTGTAACTGTAGCCCCCTTGTCTGTCCTAATGCACCCAGCAGATCTAAACCCCTGTACTTCAGTTGTCTTAAAAGCACTTACTCTTGGAATCACCAAATCAGAAAAGGATTAAAAGGTATACAACCTGTAATTCTTAGGCGGTTTTGACAAATTTTTGTCTAGAGGAAGTAATGGGTAGTTCAGAGTGGTCAGGACTATCAGACTAGGGAGAAATTAATTCTGGGGAAAAGCTTTCTTAAAAGAGAAGTTGTAACAATTACTTTGACAGAGTAGGCTTTAGAGGTGGAGCTGTCATCTGTGTTCAGACAGGAAATCATGCTGCAGTGAGGGAGTGCTCCAGGATTACTGTTGTCTTGATACCTCTCTCATTTCACTAAAATATGTAGATGGGAACCAGTAGGTAAGAGTCTCAGCATCTTAAACTGTAGTTATAAGTGGCTACCTGATCATGAGAAATATCTCTTTAGATTTCAGAAATTGTCTTGATAATGTTTGATGTTTTCTCAAGCTACGCTCTGGATATCATTCAGATTTTTTTATCATTCTGATTTCAGTCCTGTGGAACTGCTGAAGTTAAAAACAGAATACAGCTACAAAGATTAGTTACATTTCCACCCTCAGCAAAGAATTATGCTGAACAGAACCTCCTCCCAAGTGTATATGTACACCTAAATGCTGACAGGAATCAAATTCTTACGATTAACTGATTATGATTAGTAGGCTACTAATGAAAAATTATGATTTGTCATTGGAAATGACAGTTGGAGAAATGAGGTAATTTGTTAATCTAGCTCTAGTAACCAGACCCAGACTTAATTTTCAGATGATACAGGAGAATATTGTGTATCAAAAGAAAAATCATGAAAAAGAGACAATGATGTCAGGGGTGAGTGTTACAGAAGTTACAATTTTCTGACTTCGAAGGTTGATTTTATTTTTATCATATTGTGCAGTCTCTCCTCTCTGGTCTGTAACATCAGTAGAGAAGCTTCTCTCTTCTTCCTCATTGATCATTCCTGATACATAATTGAACACCTTATTCGTGTAAATCCTTCTGAAGTGTTCCACACTGGCTTCACCCCATTGTTAGAAAGCTGGTGTGGTGCCTTTGAGTTGGGATCTAAAACTTAGCAAGAATGTGCTCCCCTCAGATTCTTTAATGTACATTGTGAGGGGCCCTTTTTATAGTATCTAATGAGCTGTCCCACAGATGCACTGAACATTGTCATCAGTCACTTCAGGGTGCTCCTTGTTCATTTTTCCTTTTCCTCCAAGAGACAGTTAAGTCAAAATGTTGGAGTCCAGCAAGAAAAGTGCTCCCTGTACAAGCAGCCTTTTTCAAAGCTGTGAGAAGGATGCATATGGTTTGGCTAAGACACCAGTTAGCAGGTCCTGCTTGTACAAAGTACAGTTCTTCGTGGTCACTTTCCCCTTATTGAGGAATCTTTGAAAATTTCCAAAAGGCACTGTAGCACTGAGAGCACAGAATTTAATTTGTGTCCCCAGAAATCAAGCTGACTGACAGGAGGAGGAATACAGCTTCCTAGGACCATTGCAGAGATAGTGGACCGATATAACTTGATAGATAATAGGTATTGTAATAGATACGTGATAGGTTGGTCCTCACGCTTGATTTTTAATCACTGTGTGTTTTGCAGCTAAATGAAGTTAAAGCATCTTATGAGCAGCTTTCCTGTGGCAGATAGGAAGCAATCACATAGAAAGGAGTTACAGGATATGACAGTGGCAGCTGTAACACTGTGGCACTGCTGGCTCACCTCTGCTCCATTGGCAAGTCACCTCACATGGTCATTCATTGGTATTTTCCTCAATTACGAGCAAGTTGTTGGTCAGCTGTCATGTTGTATGAGCAGTTGCTATTTCATATCTTTATCATTTAAACACTTTTGAAGTGGCTAATGCGCATTATTTGGATGGATGATACTACTCTCTCATTCAAGCCTGGATTAAGTTTGTTACTTTTAAACTGCAAATACACCATTTCTGCTACGAGTAAAAAGAATCTCCAGATATTCACCTGTTTCAGACTGCTGCAAGGAAATATTTTATTTTACCTTGAAAGTAGTAAGAGCTGAATTGAAGCCAGTGAGATAAAATGTAAGAATATACTATCGCTACAAATGGGGTTTTTCTTGGGGTTTTTTGGGTTTTTTTTAGTTGGTTGGTTTGGTTTTTTTCTTTTTGAGAGCTAGATAGGTAAATGGATTACCTAAAAAAGTTGATGAAATGTGGCTTTCGATACTAGCCTACATATTGTGATATGCAGCTTTGGCAAACAAAAACAAAATAACTCAAAATGTAGAGGCTTTATCCCCTTATGCAAAGCTAATGTTGATGCTTATTAATGCAGTGGACCTTGGATTGGGCCCACTTTCCTCAGAGAGGTATTTGTCCTTATTCTTCACTCCTGGAGTTTATAGTCAAACTATTGTATCTGTCTGTCATTGTGAACAAAGTTACCTTTAAAAAGTCATCTATGAATATCATCATGGAGACTGACTTTTATCTTAACCCTCTAGGTCAACAGTATAAAAAATAAGAGTATTCAAATTCAGTTTCTTTGACCTTTCCAGACTACATGAATCTGCTCAATCTTTTTTTGCAGCTGAAAATCATTTTGCAGGAAAGGGGAAAAAAAAAACCACAACACCAAACAAACAAGAAAACCCCTATTCCACTATAGATGTAAGTAATAGAAAGTGAATGTTGAAAATGGAAGTATCACCCTTTAATTGTCATTTTCAAAATAAGATTATTTAACTACATTGCATTATCTAAACATGGAAAATTTTGCACAATATTATTAACATCATTCTGATTTGTTAACAAAATATTACAGGGCAGCTAACCTGCTGGGAGGTTTTCTGGGGGATTACTGAGTTGCCTATTGCTGTTGGTTGTTACTGCCCAGACATTACCACAATAAACAATCAACTCTAAATGTATTTTTTTCCTGCTTTCGCTGTTGCACTTGGACTTGTGCTGTAGCTCAAAGCCATTTCCTGCTTATTTGTATTCCCCTAGATTATACAATTAGCTGGTTGGTGCACCCTTGTTAGCCAGATAGATTATTTCCATTTGGATTCCATCATTTTACCGAGAACTCATGAAAATGCAGATTGAGAAGCTTAGCAGATGAAACAAACAGAAGTAAGGATATGTAGCTTACCCATCACTCACCTCAAACTAGCCTTGCAGCTTCTTCAGAGGATGCTGTCCCAGCACGAGGAAACTCGCCATCAGTTTCGGTTACATCTTGCCACAGACGCAATAAATCCTTTTGCAATCTGGTTCCGCTTAGTGTTTCAGTGAGGAAAATGCCACTGCATGCTGAAGGGAGCTGCGTGCACTGTTAGCAGCTGATATTGTGTCTCTAAGAGCTAAAGCGTTTACTGCAAAACAGCATAATTACCTAGCCAGGTATGTTTGACGCTGTAATCGCATTTTGTCTTAAGGCTCTCATGAAAGATTTTGTTCTGTTAGCTAATTTGCTGTGCACAGGCATACCGTGATTATCACAGAAGTAGCTAGCACACATCTCCCACCTTGCCTTAGGTTTCAGCAAAGATTGTGGAAAGCTCATTTCTTTTGTGGAAAGGGCTCTGAAAGATAAATGTCTAAAAGAATTTTAGTAAGTAACTTTGTGCCTCCCAAGTGTTGTGTCTGCAGCTATGGCTGTCCTAGATTTCTCTACAGCTCATTTGGTGTAAAATACATGGGATTAATGAAATCAAGAGCTTAGAAATAAGAAGCTATGAAAAATATCTTTCAAGAAATGGCAGTAAGCAAAGACTACAGAATTTGGTTCTTCACTTTGCTGCTGTTAGCTGACTTTGGCATACGGAAGAAAGGGCATAGTGGGGAACGCTGTACTACATCATCCCTTTCTCACTGTTAATGTAGTCACACAGCTCTGGGTGACACGTGAGTGCATCTCCAGTAAGAGCTGCTGAGCTCTTTACTAACTCCGATGCTGCATCCTGTGGTTTCACACTGTTCTTTGAACTCTCCTGTGGGCAGCCAGCTCATGAGGTGTACTGCTTATCATCAAAGAGAATCAGAAAAAGGAAAGAGAAGTAACAGGAGTAAGGTTAAACACAAGGATTCCTGGACTGCCTTCTTATTTCTCTCTCTGAGCCTCGTGTGACCTGAGGCCACTGGCAGGTGTCTGCCCTGCAGCATGGAACTGCCCCACAGTCAGCTGAGGCTCAGCAGTGACAGTGCTGCAGCACAGAGATGCCAAAACTATCACAGTCTCTTCAGGAGCCAGGGGCTATCTAGGTATAAAAGCTATTAAAAATCCATACATATGCGTATTTGTCCTTTGACTAATCCAGTCATTTAGATTTGGTCTCTGGAGCTCTTCTAGAAATTGAAACTTAAGTCATTAATGTGAAGTGCTGATAACACAGTGGCTAAATTAATTTGTAAATTTATGTTAAGTAAATAAACTAATCCTTACCAAAGGAAAACAAGCAAACAAAACAACAAAATCGTAATAAACTCAATGTCTTCCAATGCATTGTGACTTCCAGATTAGCCACTCGTCTTCATAATGTTGTTCCCATGTGTGAAGGGGAAGGTGATCCATCTGCCAACTGGATTAATAATAAATTTCCTTGGTACGTTTGTGGAAGGTATATACTAGGAGCAGGCTGAGAACAATTTCATGCACTCATTAGTACCTTTAGAGATCAGTTCTGAGATGGAATGCTAAATAGTTGTTTTGCACTAAGAATGCAATCATATTTCTTTGTGTTTTAGTAGAATTCTGAAGATACAATTCTGTGTGTACTTTGAACATGTATTATTGATACTGAGGTACAGAATGGCATTGCATTAACTTGACTGCATCAAGAAAGGCAAAGATTTGCAGCTAATGAAAGATTTTTATTTTCTTTCAAGCATCTTTCTCAAAGCTTGCAATAAAAATAGTATTAAACTTACAATCCTTGTTGGGAGACATGATTTATCTTAAAAGCAAACAAAACCCAAGAAACTTTGGGCCGGTCACTTTCTGAGTCTTTTAAAAAAATAAATAAATTGAAGTGCTGTAGCAACATAATCAGGTTTAAAGTAACAGGAATGAAACCAGCAGTCCTTTGCCTGAGGGCTGATTATTCAAATTCAGTCCAGTCTGGGAGAGTCATAAAGGGATTACAAGGTGCTGGGGCTTGTGTAACTTACATGGCATAACTCTTGGGTCCTCTCTGGCTTCCACACGTGTGTATGCACCTTTGCAGAGCTCCCACCACCATGCACTCCTCTTCCTTCATGCCAGTTTCAGAGTGAAAAGCCAAAAAGGATTAGTTTTGGTGGCAGTTTTAAAGATGAGCCTGTCACAGGGGAATTACAAAGATACTTTTTGCTCTTATTACATATGTTTTTACTGAACTTGCAAAGCTGCCAAACCAACTACTTTTCCGAGTCCTGAAACTGTGTGTGAACATGTATGCCCACATTTGGGCACACAGGTTTTTTCCTTACAGATGCTGTTTTCCTCATGCCAAGAAGTGATACAGCTGCCATGTTGTCAATTTTTTTTTGTCATATTGCTCTGTACTTTGCATCTTTTTCAACTGTCTTCTAAGCTTAGGGGAAAAGGCATTTCTGAATATATTTATTCATCCAGGAATAATTTTTTGAGTCAAATAATTTTTTAGGTCTATTCCCTAGAGATGTTATGCCCCAAAAGAGCTGGAGGAAAACAGCAGAAGCTGTCCAGCTGAGATTGTACGAGATCAGCTCCCACAGGGTAGTTTCATTTTCTTCACTGCTGCTGCTCTTTTTTTTTTTTTTTTTTAGCTTTTTTTTTTTTTTTTTTATTTTAAATTTTTAGTTTTACTTTTTCCATTTGTCTTGTACAGAATAGAGTCATGATGTTTGGGAATTAATCTTTGATAGATTTTGCAAAGTATGAACATTAGTGTCTTATTTGCATCATAACTGGTGGCTCAACATGGAGGAGGAGCTGGAAGAATGGGGTTTGGAAACTCAGCCATGCATTTTGCTCGTGCATTACAACATTTTTAGAAAGCTTTGTATTTGTGTAATCCGCTGTGCTGTCATAGAATAGACAAAGGGAAGAAGTTAACCTGGTCATACTAAGGTGGAATAGAAATACAGTAATGATGTTTACATAGACAAGGAATTTGTGGGGTTCTTTTTATTAAATCTCTTCAGCAGGAACAAACACCTTACCTAGAGGACAGGTTTTTAAATGTTCTGCTCTCTCATATTATCATGTCTAGAAGAAGCAGGAGAAATTTTCTTCATCTCAGTATTAGAAGAGCTACTACCACTGAGGTTATATGAGTGCCCACATGTTTCTTGCTGTGGTAGGTACTGCAGTCCGCCTTCCAGCTGCTTTTGTTGTCTCTTCATCAGAGACATCCCCAGTTCCTTGTGGTCCTTTGCAGGCTAAGTACAGCTCTTTTGGCCAGGTGTCCATGCTTGCATCAGTGCACAAGGATGGACAAACATATATGGACAAACCCACTCATATGAGTTAAACATTATTAGTATTTAATAAGATTATTTTGGTCTGAGGACCAGAAAAAGGCAATTAGGCATATGCTGGAGATTTTGACAGGGTGTTATATGGGATATATCTACATGTGGAGAGAAGATCTGAAATGGCTGAGGCTCTCAGGGCAGCCTGAATTTGTCTTGCCCTATTGTTTTGCTGTTCCCCTTTGCAGGTTGTGACAATAGCAGTCCTCTGTGTGAGCTGATAGATGCGCATGTGCAGGGTGCACACACAGACTGTTTTCACACTTAGATACGCAGACAACACGGAACATTGGATGTAGTGTTAGCCACCGCATTACATGAACAGTCATTATGAAGTTTAGTAGTTAGTGTGTGTTTATAAATGCAAATATATATTTAAGAATTCTATCTGCCTTCTTTCACAGTCACTCATATTTGTAGAGCCCTCAAGCCTTGGCGAAAAAAGGATGCAGACCTGATGCCCTGATTCTTGGCCACTCATCTCCAGCCTGTCTTTTTTTTCACATTTCTAGTCTCTTCCTGCTTGCCAGCTGCTGCAGCTTGATTGAAGCTCACCCTTCCTCAGGTGTCTTAAGCCCTACACTGGACCATAAGTCCACACAGAATTGAAGGCCAGAACCTAAGCCGTGTTTATCCTGTCTCTGTCTCTAGCCTCACATCTTTCCAGGACTTACTGGCTGGTCAAGCCTGAAGTTTGCTAGCAAATCACATACACACAAACACACCAGAGACCAAAGTTACACAGAAAATAGGTGGATGGAATTTCATTAAACTCCATTTATCCAGCACAGGGCTTGGGCAGACAAATATACTGAACAGCAGCTTGTGTGCAAACAGATTTATTTTTTTCTTTTTTCCTTTCTCCATTTTATATCTACCCTCCTATCCATTTTGTCATGATTGCTTCTTCCCAGTTCACCTTGATCATAAGCACTCCTTTGCATATTCCCCTAAACTGCTTAAAACATAACATAAATTTTGCACAATCCCATAACCCCCTGCAATAGAAATCAGCTATTCCTAGAAAACTGAGTACTCTTGTTTCCACTCTTTTTAATCAGTTCTTCAGGACTTTGGATGGTTCCTTTGATGACCCATCGTAGAGGGACCCCAGAGTTCTATCTTTGGTATTGTCTTTGTTATCTCCTGTTTCTTACAGTTTGTGTTTCAAGGTGTGATTTGTTGCCTTTTCTGTGTCTTGGCTTTGTTTTTATGCTGAATGGCCTTCAAGAAGATACCATGTCAAGCGAGACATCCTTACATAACAAGTGTTTTTTTGTTGTTGCTGTAGCAGCAATATACTATCATTTCAGATTTCAGCTATTCTTTGATAGACAAATCAAACCCAATGTGAACTCATAAATCTGACTGTATGGTGACTCCTGGATAAGACGACAGAAATGCTTATTCACAGTTTTGGTAGAAATTATCCTGGCATATAGTGGTGCAGACTCAGTATTAATTTGACTGTGGAGCCTTATTTATTTTTTTCTCTTGAATGTCACTGAGAGCATTATGTGTGCATCTAGTAGTGAAAGATTAAAGCAGGACACAGAGCATAACATGCAAAAGTTTTATACTGGGTATGTACATACAACTGGATGAAGGTCAGGCTAGAGTCAGGCAGGCACGAGTCACTGGTCTATGAATTACAGGATGAATTGTCTGTGGGACAGAGCCCTCTTTGGTTTGTACAGCACAGAATACAGGGCCATTACAAACAGCCACTAACAACTACAACAGTAGCCTTCTATTTTCTGCGGTCCTGGCGTCTCCCATGTATTTTTAAGCAGCTGCAAGGACCAAACTGTAAGAGCACAGAGTGATGAAGCGGGAGAGGAAGGGAAATGAATTTATGTTATGCAAGTGGTGAGATGGAAGTAACAGTGCAAGTGGCTGAAGTGCAGTAGGAAGCTTTTCAGTTCAAGGTCATAAATATGAATCTTTTCTGAGCTGGTAGTGTCCAAAAGCCCTAACCATCTGAAAGCAACATCACCCAGTAATGACAGAGATTGAAAGTAGGAATGTAGAAAGACATGAAAAGCTTTTGAAAGTGCCCTTGCGGGCTAATACTGTTACTCCAGTGAATAAGTCTCTTGAAGGCTGTGCGTCTGTGGCCATTTATCTGGTAGGCTTGCTATTCATCTCCTTTGAGTGTAGTGTAAATGTGCTGTATTAGGGTCACGATGAGAGCAAACCTAAAACGTTTAAATATTAGAAATGAGTTAGCCAGCTATCCAGCAGGAAAGTACAGACTATTGCAAGTGCAAACACAAAGAAAGCAGGGAAACAAAGGATAGCATCTGGAAAGAGGTGGCTGCACTGGGAGTTGTGATCTTACAAACAAATCTGTTGCAGAGGGGCTGTTTGATGATATGTAAGACAGCTCTTCTCTTCCAAAAAGAAGGAGAAATTATTGACTTCTCTTTTAAAAGAGGCTTTATCCTGCTTCCAAAATATTTTACAGACACAAAAAGCAGTAATTCACAGAAGAAAAATCATGTCTAGATTGTTCAAAAGTTTAAAATGTTGATAAATAGGAAATTGTGATAGAGCAAACTGAGGAAAAGTTGTACTGCTTCTATTTCTGAAGCCTTAAGAGGGAAATGCTGATGAATGTACAGTAGAGAAGAAAGTATTGGAATATAACAGTTGGAGTAAATTGTAGTATTGAGGCAGATAAAAAGGTCCAGATTATCATACCTTAATGTCTCTAAAGAAAAAGCATGATAAGGAGGAAGTGCTTGCAAACAGTACTGGCCAAAAAAACCAGACATTATTTCATATTTTGCCATTGGAACAACACCTCTTATCTCTGCCTGTGATGAGGGTCTAAAATCTGAGTCCAAATCCAGATATCAGTTTGACATTTAGAGTTTGTATCTTTACTCAAAATGGGAACCTCAAATCTACACACAGCATTTGGAAGTATGAAATCTATATCTAAAATAGATGATAAACATTTCTTCTTGCCTTCTTTTTAGCAGAAAGGAAGAGAGAGTGGTTACAAGGCTTTTATTACTTCCAATGAGCAGTGTTATAGTTAAAACTTGGGAAAAATTTACATTAGTGAAACTTATATGAAAGAGGATATGGTCATAGAATAATGGAAATGCTAATGATGGAAAAGACCTTTAAGATCATAAAATCCAACCATAACCCAATTCCCATGACCACTAAACTATATCCTGAAGCATCACATCTACAGATTCTCAAACACTGCCAGGGATGGCAACTCTGCCACCTGCTCCACTAAATAGCCTGTTCCAATGGCTCACCATTTGCTTAGTAAAGAAGTTTTTCCTGATGTCCAGTCTAAACCTTCCCTGGCACAACTTTGATCCCTTCCCTCTCATTCTGTTGCTGGTTATTTGGGAGAAGAGACCAACACCAGCCTCACTCCAACCTCCTTTCAGGTAGCTGTAGAGATCAATAAGATGTCCCTCCAGATTTCTTTTCTCCAGACTAAACAATTTCAGCTCCCTCAGCCACTCCTTCTATGACACCCTCCAAGCTCCTCACCAGCCTTGTTGCTCTTCTCTGTCTTTCCTATCCTGTGGCACCCAGAACTGAACCCAACACTCAAGCTGTGACCTCCCCAGGGCAGAGTACAAAGGCACAACCACTTCTCTACTTCTGCTGGACTCACTGTTTTTGATCTTTGCCAAGATGCCCTTGACCTTCTTGACCACCTGGGCACACTGCTGGCTCACAATCAGCCATCTGTCCACCAGCACCTTCAGATCCTTTACCACAACTCTGCACCAAGCCTGTAGCTTGGGGTTGTTGCTTGGGTTTGTTGTGATCTAAGTGCAGGACCTGTTAAGCCTCATTCCCTTGTTCTCAACCCATTGATTTAACCTGTCCAGATCTCTCTGCAGATTCTTCCTACCCTTGAGCAGATCAACACTCCCACCCAGATTAGTGTCATCTACAAACTTGCTGAAGGTGCCTTTGATGCCCTCATCCAAATAATTAATAAAGATATTAATCAGGGCTGGCCCAAATATGTGTCCTGGGGGACACCACTTGTGACCAGCCACCAACTGGGTTTAATTCTGTTTATTTCTTTGGGCCCAACTGTCAGCCAGTTTTGAGTCCAGCAAAGAGTCCACAAAGGCTTTTTTGTCAAAGTCCAGGTAGGCAATGTTCACAGCCTTTCCCTCATCCACTAGGTGGATCACCTGGTTATAAAAGATGAGGTTGGTCACGCAGGACCTAACTTTCATGACCCCACACTGGCTGGGCCTGATCCCACCGTTATCTTGCACTTGCTATGCGAGTGCACCCAAGATGAACTGCTCCATAATCTTTCCCAGTACTGAGGTCGGGCTGACAGGCCTCGACTTTCCCGGATCCTCCCTTCAGCCCTTTTTGTAGTCACAACCCCTTTGGCTCACCTGTGCTGGGCTTTTTATCAGAGTCACTCCAATTTCTGTAACAAATTAAATGGTCATTGGGTCAGAAAGGGAACCCTTGCACACAGCATCTTCCTACCGGCTGTGGTGCAGAGGGTGGTAAGGAACTTCCTTGAAAGTCCATATCCCAGCAGATAGCACCATTCCTTCTGGTTTGCTCTGCACTTCAGAGACAAAACCACACCTTAAACAGAAAGTGAAACCCCCCTCATTTATAGCCAGTGTTGAACAGGATTGTTCTGGAAATGTTGAAAAGGATAGAACTTTTCACATAAGAAATCGTAATCAGAAAGGATTGATAAATCTTAGCTGTGATCCAGCAGAATGTGGGTTTGTTAAAATCCATTTATATAACTAATGTATATCACCACTGACTGGGAAAAGTATGAGAGATTCTTCTCCCAGTTTTACATTTCACTATCTTTTAAAAACTTCAAAACTGCATGGATTCCTTACAGTATTCCTTAGGGACTGTCTTCTTTTGAGATGCACACAACCTGTATTTGCTATTCTGTTTTCTGGACAGTAGCTCTGCTAAGCTTTGAAAAGAGGATGTTAGCATTTTTAAAGCCTTTTTTCCTCTTTTTATTATATGAATCAGTGTTCTTGAAGGAGTCAAAGTTCAATCCTCCTGCTGCATTACAATGCCTTTCAGTCTAATATTAGAGAGCGAGTCCCATTTTACTTTGTAATACGAAGCTTCACTTCGGCATTAATTTCATTCAGAAAGCAGCTGCACTTATAATAGATTCCTTTTAAGCAAAATGGAAAATACACATTTATCAAATGACTTTCTTCCAGTAATGCTGCAGCAGTCTTTATTGCATCAAAGTTGTCAGCAATCAGCCCATGTTTCTGAATAACGATGTGCCAAATCGTAGAAGCAGGCTTTATATTGAATAAGCAATAAGTGAATTCTGTGGTAGGTGGACAGACAGACAGTATCTCAGGTTTTATAATATGATGCATTTATTTATGCCCAGATAACACAGCTCTAGCAAACAGCTATTGGGGAATGTTTGCTATGTGGACATTGCAAGTGACATTATCAAAATAAAAATCATTCTTTTCAAAGTGTTTTGCCTAGAAGACTAATAACACCTTATTATAAATGAAAGATTTTTAACATCAGCTATAACAGCTTTATCTTTTTCTGCTGAAACTTCCTTTTTTTCCTTCAAATGTAGTTATTTCTTGACTTACATTTTCAACAAACCTCAGTTTTACAGTCAAGATCGGCACGGTTTTGTTCTGTTTGTAATTAAATCAATGTTTAGACTGCATTTTTATTTTGGAAATTGTTTTTACTACTTAGGAAACTGAAACATTACATCCATTTTACATTTGTAAGTTTAGTTCTGGATATTCTGTGGATCAGCACATCCATCCTATGAAAAAAAACTGTTGATGCTATTCTTCCGTTACACAGAGAAAGCTAGAGTTAGGCACTTGATCCTTCTCTGCTGAGCCAAGCTTTTGATGTGAAGTGAAGGATATTTCAGCATTTTTCATTCTATGAATTTTAGAATTCTGAAGGTTAGCATTTTATAATCTCTCCTGTCATACATATACTAAATATCTTTGGGGACACTTATTCTTGCAGGAGAAGGGATGCAGGATTAGGCAGTGGAGACAGAAAGAAAGGGAAGATGCTTTCACTTATCTTGTTCAGGTTGTAAGGTTTTTGAACCTTGGACATTCCAGAAACTCAGAAAGCCCCTGCTTAGACTTAAACATTTATGAAGAAATCAATCTGGAAGTGTGGAAATCAAATTGAAAGTGCTTAACTAGGACAGTATCTCATATTGCTATTATGATTTTTCCCCCCACATGTTTAAAATTACATTTCCACTTTGTTTTCTGACATGAAATGATCCCAGAGAAATAGTACATGATAAACAGCAACAGATCTGAAAGAGTTAAGGGAGAGAAGTCTTCCCTTCTTTCATACTTTGTCTGCCTGCTTGCCAACCAAGATCAAGTCTCAGTTGGAAAATAATTTTAATATTATACAAAATCCCAAGCCTATAAATAAAAGCACAGTCAAGTAGCAGTAAATGAATTAAAAATAATCCCAGCTGCATCAGAATCACCATGTTTCAAATTCTGGTGGTCCACATATTTATTTTCTGACTGTGGCCTTCACAGAAGGCATATAGGTAGTGGGTAGAGATACCTCAGGAACAGAGCTGTTAAAATCAATGGACTTACACTGCTCAGAAATGTTGATAACCTTGTTGGCCTAGGTCTCTTTCACCTCTTTGGTGCCGAGAATCCTACTATCTTTAGTTTAAGTGCGCTTGCTAAGCCTTAAGACAAAACACTCAGGAATTGCAGCAGCAGTTGGATGCAGCCTGGGAAACCCTACAATTGTGGTAAAGCTCCAGTACCAGCTGTTTTCTAGACTGATTCATACTATAAGAGGCAGCAAATACCATAACTTTTTTTTTCATCATATAAATGAGTTTATTAGTTTATTAAGGAGGGGCAGAATTCATTTAAGCTGCACTAGTGGTGCAAGTTCCCAAACTATGTGCAAAGCTTCAGATATCACTTCTGCCTCAATGAGCTCCAAGACTTAGAAATTAAGAAGGGGAAAAAATCCTCCCCACACACACCAGGAAATGCCCAGCCCTGTGGATGCAGCTGTGAGAGACTGGCTGATCCAATTTTTCTTGCATCCTCAGGGAAGCTTCTCTTTACTTAATTAAAACCATAACAACTTGTCTGATATACTGGTATCTAGTAATTCTCTTGAACAGGTACATCAGTAGATGAAGGCAGTTCTGAACTGATGTGCAGTGCTGAAACATTATTACACTACGCTGCAGAGGCTGATATTTCTCAAAAGCCATGCTGCAGGTTGGACTAGAGCTGCCTGGGATACAGTGGTGTTTGGTTATCAGTAGGCAAAATCCCATTGCATTATTAGAGTAGGGTGTTTGTATACTTCATTTAGGATTTTGCCTAAGGAAACAAGCATTTTTAGATCATACACTTAAAAAAAACCCCAAAACTGTTACGTGCTGTATAAAAATGCTAAGAAAGCATGCAGCAAGAATGCAAGTAGTTTATGAAGGTAAAATAGATTTTTCCTGTTGCTTCACTGGAGTATTCATTCAATTGAGTATGGTATATTGTGAAAGGACCACTATGTGCACTTGCATATGAATAACTCCATGAAGTATTATTTTACTTGAAGACACAAGGGATATTTTAGCTAAATTAGTCGAGTGAAAAGAGAATGCACTTGAATACTCATAGTAACTGTCTGCCTCCTCACTAGAGAACACTGACAAATAAGATGAGGCCAACCGTATGTGCAAAGTGGGTTTAATTCTGTATTTATTGTGCTTCAAATATTAACTGTTTTTACGGGGCTTCAGCAAGGTCACAATCACTTCCCTATTTGGCTCTGTTACAACAAAGCTTATCTGAGTATGAAAAAATATTTTTACAATAATTTCTTGGTTTCTTGCATTGAACTCTGCCACAGACAGGTGAGATATTGGTTTGGTTACAGTTTTGCAAAGCCTATTTTCACTAGTTTCTTTATGATGGGGGAACGAAATAACCATGAATGGGGGTTTCTCTATGGAAGGGTAGGGAAGTCAGGACTACTCAGCTGAAGGCACTAGACAAAGTGATGTATTGCATCCCTGGTTTTTGTGTCCCTGGTAAGAAGAGATGAAGTAAACCAAAATGACTGTGCAGGGTTTTTCTTTTGTGTTTCCACATAAAAAATTATGGATTTGGGACAACACAACTTTATGAATAGAATTTTAGATCCTCTCTCTACTCATGGTAGGTTGTGTAACCTTCAGCTAGTTCTCAAAGCCTTCCTTTGGGTTACAGTTAATTTGGGGATTTTTTCACCTGTTTATAGCTCTGATGTTTTGTTGTTTTGGTTTTTTTTTTTTTGGTTGATTGGGGTTTTTTTGGGGGATTAGGGTTTTTGTTTGTGGGTTCCCCCCTTTGGTTGTTGTGGGGTTTTTTTTGGGGGGGGAGGTAGCATAGTGAGTTTCAACAGTTCCTGCTGCCTTAAGCTCAAACCTCAGTCTGGTAGCAATCCTGAAATGTACCCCAAAACAAAATAAAATTCAACTGGTCTCCAAATTTACTGTAAAGTTGTCGTATATTTGCCACAGTTTTTCAGGATGCATCATTTTTTTGTAGCGAATGCTGGAGGCAAGGATGAGAATGAAGTATGAACGATGGTTTGCAGGGTGATGCAAACAGTTTTGGAGTGCAAAAGTTAAAAGATTAAGTTAAAAAAATACTAAAAAAGAAGTTACTGTTTCAATGCACTATAGTTGAAGAGATTTAACTGTTTGCTCAATAAGATTATTAAACAGGATGTAATAAAGTCTTTTCAAGAATTCTGTGCTTGTATGTAGATTAGCAGAGGAAACTTTTTTTTTCCCTCAGGTGTGTAAATTGTTGCTCTCTTTTTTCCTTCATCTGAGATCTGCCCACTGGATGGGTTAATTTGGGTTTTCCATGTACTTCAAAACCACAGAGGAATTAAGAAATCATGTATTTACTTGATGGGCCTGAACTTTCCATCCAGCACATAATCTGCTTTTTTTAAAGCTCCATGTTTCATTTTCTCCCCAGTAGAATGACTTTGGAAAGGTTCTCAATGCTTTGGATACAACTGTAAGGTGTTGGGTTTTTTCCATTTTCTTAAATCTTCAGTTCTGATGAGAAAATAAAGAACTGGGAACCTTGCCTGTAGAGTTGTGTGCTTTTATACCCCCAAACTCTTATGAGTAGCTTCATAGACTTAAAATATTTTAATGGTAGTTAAAGTGTTGCTGACATTCTGGTGCGGGTTAACCTGGGTAGACAGCTTAGTCCCTCACAGCTGCTGGCTCAAAGCCCCTAAGCAGCATGGAGAATTGTGGGCTGAGGTAAAGGCAGTTTAAGTAAAAGCAAGGCTGTGTGTACATGCAGTGAAAAATAAGGAATTGATTCACTGCTTTCTGTCAGCAGGCGGATGTTTAGCTGTTTCCTCTTCATAACATGGAACAGTTACTTGGGAAGATAAATGCCATAATATTCCTTTCTTCCTTCCTTCCTTCCCTGGCTTCTATTGCTGAACACAATATCATATAGTACGGAACATCTCTTTGGTCAGCTGCAACCAACTGTCCCCTTTGTGTCTCCTCCCAGCTTCTGATCCTTCACCAGTCTACTTGTTGCTGTTAAGCAAAAGCTGAAACCACCCTGTGTAACTAACATTACCTAGGTCACAGGTTCAAAATGCAGCACCACACTAGCTGTTATGAAGAAAATTAACTCCATCTCAGCCAAAAGCAGTACTACACATCTTTGTTTTATTCCACGTGAAGCATAATTCAAATCAAACGAATGTGTTTTATTCTGCAGTGTAACTCAGGCTTCTCATGCTTAAATGTCTGACCAGCTTCCAAGTCTGTACTTCCTTTTGCTATTAGTAGAGTAGCATAATGTAATACCGACATACCTAGTGGCAGAGCTTCATGGGCTCTAAGGAAGACTTCTAAGATGTGTTTTTCATTCCTGAGAAGTAAAAATAGCTTTAACATAAAGAAAGAAAAAGAAAAAATAATAAATTACAGAAACTTTAAATTCAGCTCTGTGGACCCCGTGTTTCAGATGACCGCTTTTTAGATGTCATTTTTTACATACCCCAGTTCTTAGCAGTTCTATGCAAGTTTCAAGCTCGGTGTAGTACTGGTAATACTTTCCTGTCTTAAGTGCCAGATTTGTAAGTTGCTAGATCCAGCTGAGTGCTATTAATTCTTCTGGAATTAGGCACAGCAAAATTGTGCTTATTAAGTTAGGGAGTAAAATGTTAAAAATCAAGCATTGATTGTGCCAGCTGATTATTGCGTGTTAGGAGTGGTCTATGTCTAAATGATTATTCCATAAAATGATGATAACTGAAAGAAAATAGAGATGATCTTATTTATCTTTTTATTTGATGCTCTCTCTCTGGGGAAGAAAAATGGGATGTAGAGGTCAAAGATTCTGAATCAAATTTCTAATAAACCTTGACTGCTACTCACAGTGACGCTTTTCCCCCCACTGGGAAAAACGTTATGCATCTTTCCTTTTTTTTAAGGGAAAAGTAGAAGGGTACAAGAACTCCTTGTTATTTTCTGCAAGTTACTGTGCATTTATGATGATTGCAACATCAAATTATGTACTTTTTTTTTTTTTGACACAGGAAAATGCGTAAGTCAAATGTTGATTTTAAAAAGTATGAAAACCAGAATTCTGACAGCATTGCACAGTTAAATTTTATATTAAGAATTTATGGCAGCTACAATTTCACAGTGTGACTTTTGAGACACTAACAAATGGGGGGGGAGAACTATAATCAGAGTGAGAACAAAGGGTTGAAAGTGTATGGCTTGTATGCAACTGCTTGTGCATTGCATATTAGCCCCTTAAACTAGAACTAAACTTTGTATCACCCCTTAAAGAGACTTCCTGCAGTTAATTATTAGTAAATTAAGTCCTTCAATAATTCTGAAGGTTGAGGAGCATTAAATTATATAGTGCTTGCCAAATGATGGACAAAATCTGATGTAATTTACACTCTGAAGTCAATGATGTTCAAGAGGTGGTGAATCAGGGCAGAGTCTGGCCCTCTTAATAATTAAGGCAGAATAAAAGTGAAGAATTCATTCAGAATGTTGCTGTGAATCTGCAAAGCCTGATGATACAGAACTACACACCTTCAGGATCACAGTGCTGTGTAGCAGAAGGACAAAGGGGAGAGGAAATCTCACTGCCCTTCAGGGTCTTTCTTGAATCAAAATGATTTATATGGATGTTCTGCAGTTTTGCTGTGAGCCTTGGGGAATGCCTTTGATGCACTTGATTAGGGAACAAGATCTCAACCTTGTAGACTCAGTAAGATCTTCACATGCTTAAATACAGATAATTAGCCTCAGTTCTCTCTCTTTTTTTTAAAGTTACAACTTCATGGTTTGTTTCATTGACAGTGCAGTATCCTAATTTATGCAATATAAATGTACATGTCTATTTTTTATTTTGGATACTGAGGTGAGGAGAAAGTTCTTCACTGAGAGAGTCGTTAGCCATTGGAATGGGCTGCCCAGGGAGATGGTGGAGTCACTGTCCCTGGAGGTGTTCAAGAGGGGATTGGACGTGGCACTTGGTGCCATGGTTTAGTCGTGAGGTCTGTGTTGATGGGTTGGACTTGATGATCTTTGAGGTCTCTTCCAACCTTGGTGATTCTGTGATTCTGTGGCATCTCTCTATGTAGTGTAATGGAGTGAAGCACAGAGATTTGTAATCTAGTTCCAAGCACGATGACATAAGCAATATCGTGTGAGATATTAGCTCAGGGGCAGCCTAACCAAGTTGGGAAGTAGGTGTGTCCTCACATAACCTTCTGCCAGGGCTCACATTTGCTGCATCTTCTCTGACATGAGCTTTTCAGCAGGATAAATTTGATGTGCAGAAGGCTGTGTTCAGTTCTAGTGTCAGAGTTCACAGTCACATTCTGTGTGCAGAGATGGGGAGAAGGTTGATGGAGTCTTTACCTTGGGCATAACCAACAAGCTGGATGTCATTATTTAGAATGTCTAAAATTGTATGATGAACCCTGAGATTCAGTATGTGATAACCCATTATGAGATTACTTTGGCCTACAGACTTATCTTAGTCCATGATTCTTTGCTGTCCTAAAATTTGATGGTATGTTCTACCAAATACTGACACAAATTCATCTGTTTAGGTGAGTAAATATGTGTGGCTGAGGCTTTTTATTTTCCTGTCATCATGGATAAAAGCTTGATTTTTCAGCCTTGTTGAGCATAGTTTTGCTCTGATTACTCAGCTCTAAAGAGGCATTGGTCCAAGGTAAATTTTGGGCAAAGCATACTCCACCATTTCTGGAAAATGTTCCAATAGCTTTAATTCTCTGTTGGCAGACTTGTTTCTGACTGGTTCACATTATGTAACTGTGAAGCTACCCATTTTCCAAATCTGTAAATGAGTTCCTTTTCTCAAAGAGGTGTTGAAAAGCCAATTCATTTGCTTATTTCATGGACTTCAAACCTAATGAGAAGCATAGGAAGTGTATTAGTCTGAGACTCCCATTTTTTCAGTATGTTCCCAGTTTGTGTAGGGAAGGAAGAGGATCTCAAAAAGCTTCAGAAGTCTGACATGCTGCTATATGAAGGGTTTTTTTATGAAGCCATTTCACAGTGGTTTTCTAAACAATATAAAGTGTTAACTCTGTCAGAGCATTGTAACCAGAATTTACTGCACGTATTTGTGTGCCAAGGTGTGCTCTAGAGTTGAGGTGTCCACAGGTCAGTGTCTTACCTTTAATCACTCTACACAAGTTAAGATAAAGTAACACACCCCTCCTTCCCCCCAAAAAAGCCTGACAAATACTGCTGGTTGTGTTCTGCTCTGATGCACCAGTTCAAAATGACTTTCTGTCTCACGCCACTGGTTTCATGGAGGTGGGGGTTGATCTGTGCATCTCTTGTATAATATGTTTGAAATATTTATCTAAGGTTGAACTGTCAGGTGGTGTCCAACTCACTCATTGCTAGGCTGCAGAGGGAGGCTGGGCTGTCAGCAAATTATCATTTTCATAAGATATGGCTCTATGTTGATATTTATGGACAGCGGGTTCTGTGCTTTGTTAAACTTTGCAACTGGAAGAGCTGGGTGCGAGGTATTTATTTTAAATGCTGAAAAGAGTAAATGGAAGGTAACAGCAAAGGTATCTAAACAATGTTAACATTGTCCTTTTCTGTAATATTTGTGTTTGGGTGGGGTTTTTGTGTGCGTGGTGGTTTGTTGAGTTGTGGGGTTTTTTCCCCCTCTTATTTCTCTTTGCACCTTTATCCTTAGACTTTTAAAGTGTGTTGGTTTGTGGTTTGGGTTTTTTTCATGTGCTTTCCCTTTTCCTTGTTTTAATTTGTCTTAAGTTTTTCTTCTCTACATATGTCAGTGACTGGCTTGCAACCCAGTGTAATTGGTACCTAGTAAATGACCTGTGTTTTGTTTCTTGATGTGAGTACTCGCTGATCTGCCTGAGCTGAGTGAAACATGCCTTCAGGGTGCTACAAAGCTTGCCATGATCAAAGAACTAAGGACTTTTCACCAGGTGCAGTCAGGCACCAATAAACACTTGTCTTACCTCCGATGAACTGTAAATTCAGGTTTGCTGCAGATTATTAGTACGAAATAAACCATCGGATGAAATCAGACATGTCATTTTTCCTGTTGTGCTCTCTCTCACCCCAGCATTGTGCCATGGTACAATGCTGCTGTCTCTTCTGTAGGAGCATGGTGCCACATACAGCCAAGACCGAAAAGTTTAATTATATTTTTGGATTCCAGGAGTGTAACAGACATTTTTACATTATACAAACTACCTAAAATTGTAGTTCTTAGATGTTTTCATTGTCTGAAAAGCACATCTTACAGCTATGGGATAGAAATGTTATCTTTAGGCCAAATTACTGTGTGCTGAAGCATGACCCAATTTTCAGTTTAATGTGAATCTTATTTTTGGTTGTGCAAAAGAATATAAGAAATACCCATTGAATGTGAGGTGCTTATTTCAGTTTTATTAAAGAGCTGCTGATTGCAAGTTATGGGATGCTGTAAAATGGAAACTGCCTTATTTAAAAGCATTCTTGCTTGTGCAATGGTATAAAGGTTGATTTTGTAGCTGTGTAGATATTGTGTAAGGTTATTTAGGTAGTGGGTTTTCATCTGCAGATATTTTCTATTCTTTGTCTTAAAAAAAAAATCCTGACTGTGTTACATTTCGACATTTAATCTTTAATTCTTCACTGTACCAATTAACTGTGACCTATTAGAGAAACAATAAGCCATGAATCATCAGCCACAAGCAGGCAAATCTTAATAGTCAAGAGATTGAGCAATTCTTAATCTTATATACACTCAACGTCAAAGTGAATAAATGCAAGGTTAAAAAGAAAGGCTATTGCATTCCCCAGTGGTTTAGAAAACAAGTTATTTCTTTCTCTAGTGTTCATCTGCTAATAGAACTCAACAAAAGGAAGGACGTGATTCTGCAGTCCTTGATTACTACAAGAAGTTCTTATTTCTGTATGAGTCACACTAAGAAGAGTGTATTATTAATAGACATTATTCACAGTATACAAATAAAATCCGTGAGAGCAAGCAGTCTCCTTCTGTAAACTTTTAGTTCTGTGGAGAGTCCTCATGAAAATGAATATTCCCATTTTGAGAGTATTATGTATGGTAGTACAGCTATTCAATTAGGAGCCTTTGAAACCTTTAAAGGCTTGTACTCTGCCTAACTATAAGCATATAAATAGTCTTTGGCTTTCATAGAGTTACTCATCTATCAGAAGTTATGTTGGAGTTTGTGTATATCATTGGATCACTGCCAGGTTCTCCTGCATCTTGCAGAAAAAAAGTTATCAGATCAAAAGGATGAAGATATTTCTGTGGTTAGAACTGCACAGGAATTGGTCTGCTTCATCTTAACCACTTTGAAAATGATTGGTTGAGACCATGTTTCCTAAATACAGTTAACTGCAGAAGGTTATATAGAAAGAATAGTTCAGATTATATTTAGAATTAAAATGGTTGGCATATGCTAAACATAGTAGCAGGAAGACAACTAGGAAAGCTAAGGTCACCTTGGAATTCAGTCTTGCAAGGAAGGTCAAGGACAACAGAAAGGGCTTCTTCAAATATGTTGCAGGAATATTTAACACAAGAGGCAATGCAGGCCCACTGCTGAATGAGGTGGGTGCCTTGGTGACAGAGGATACAAAGAAGGCAGTTACTAAATGCCTTCTTTGTCTCCATCTATACTGTTGGAGACTGTCTGCAGGAGCCCCAGACTGCTGAGCCCCCAGAGGAGGTCAGAATAATGAAGGAGTTTTCCTTGGTTGATGAGGACTGGGTTAGGGAACACTTAAGTAGTCCATAAATCCATGGGTCCTGAGGTCCCACAGGTGCTGAGGGAGCTGGTGGAGGTCATTGCCACATCACTCTTCGCCATCTTCGGTAAGTCATGGTGGACAGGACAGGTGCCTGGGGACTGGAGGAGTGCAAATATCACTCCAGTGTTCAAAAAGGGTAAGAAGAACGACCCAGGTAACTATAGACCAGTAAGCCTCGCCTCCATCCTTGAAAAGGTAATGGAACAACTTACCCTTGGTGCTGTCCTTAGGCATATCAAGAACAAGGGGATCATTAGGAACAGTCAATGTGGTTTTACCAAGGGGACCAACCTGATAGCTTTTATGAGGACATAACTAGGTGGATAGATGATGGTAGAGCAGTGGATGTGGTTTAGCTTGATTTCAGTAAAGCCTTTGACACTGTCTCCCACAGCATCCTTGCAGCTAAACTGAGGAAGTGTGATCTGGATGATCAGGTAGTGAGGTGGATTGTGACCAGGTTGAAGAAAAGAAGTCAGAGAGTTGTGGTCAATGGGACAGAGTCCAGTTGGAGGCCTCTGTCTAGTGGAGTCCCTCAGGCGTCGGTACTGGGACCAGTACTATTCAATATATTCATTGATGAACTGGATAAGGGAACAGAGAACACTTCAGCAGTTTTGCTGACAACACAAAACTGGGTGGAGTGGCTGACACACCTGAAGGTTGTGCTGCCATTCAGCAAGACTTAGGCTGGAGAGTTGGCCAGGGAGAAATTTAATGAAGTTCAACAAGGGCAAGCTTAGAGTCTTGCTTCTGGAAAAGAACCACCCCAGGGATCAGTGTAGGTTGGAGACTGACCTGTTGGAGACTAGTGAAGGGAAAAGGGACCTTGGGGTCCTAGTGGATGTAAGGTTTACCATGAGCCAGCAATGTGTTGTTGTGGCTAAAAAGGCCAACACCATTCTGGGGTGTATTAGAAGGGATGTGGTTAGTGGGTTGAGAGAAGTTTTCTCCCTCTACTCTGCCTTGGTAAAAGCACATCTGGGATATTATGTCCAGTTCTGGACCCCTCAGTTTAAGAAAGACCTTAGGGAACTGCTTGAAAGAGTCCAGCACAGAGCCACAAAAATGATTAAGGGAATGGAATTTCTTCCTTGTGAGTAGAGACTGAGCTCTTTAGCTTGGAGGCAACTGAGAGGTGACCTCATTAATATTTATAAATATGTAAAGGATGAGTGCAAAGAGGATGGAGCCAGGGTTTTCTCAGTGATGTCCAATGACAGGACAAGGGGCAGTGGATGGAATTTGAGGCATAGGAAATTCCATATGAACATGAGGAAAAAAATTTCACTCTGAGGGTGATGGAACACTGGAACAGGCTGCCTGTGGGGGTTGTGGAATCTCCTCCTCCGAAGATACTCAAAACCTGCCTGGATGCGTTCCTGTGTGATCTGCTCTAGGTAATCCTAGGGGGCAGGGGAGTTGGACTAGATGATCTTTTGAGGTCCCTTCCAACCCCTAACATTCTGTGATAATTGGAGGCAATCTATTTAGAGTAAGCTTTAGAGCAAGCAGCTACATTTCAGACAGGGCAAATGCAGGTACAGGATTTTCACAAATACATTGTCTGTAATTCAGGATTTCTGTTAGAGGTTGCAAAGCGTTTCACTCTAATAGGAGCTGGCTTTCAGATCAGTAGGTATGCTCTGCCTGGTTGGAACTTTTTAAAAATTCTAAGTGAAACAGGCTCAGATATGGATTTCTGCTCCTTACAAGATCATGGGTAAGCAGAGGTAGGCCGGTATGTTCTGGTGTGTACTTTTCTGTAGCAAAATACTTACTCATCAAAATTGACAGTCTGAACAAAGAAGGAGTAAACGAAAAAGATTGTTTCAAACCTAAATTTGGAAATTATTCCAAGGGCTAGAAGATATTGCACAAATGGTTTGAAGAAGCCTCACATCTGTCCAAGTGACCAGTTTTGACGGTCTTTGAACATTGGATGAGAGGTGGCTTAGTTGAGAGGAATGTCTTATTTCATAATCCAGTTTGCCAAATTGACATTTTTATAGCTATCTATGCAAACACTGACAAAATACTCAGTCCGAAATTGAGACAGGAGGAAGATTGAATTTAGTAGCTGGTATATCCAAGGAATAACATTCAGAAGCATCCATCTAGATACTTCCGAATGAAATGACAAGATTTCTAATTTTTGCGGTTTAGATATTTTTAATTTTGATAATAAATGTTTCAGACAACTCTAGTGTTAATGCACCTGAGGCCAGTGCTGCTTCCTTGCCATTTTCTTTGTTTTGAATCGTTTTTAGAATAATTGTGGGAGATTCTGGTGGTGTTTTCATGCTCAGATATTCCAAGGTAAAAAAAAAATAAAAAAATGAATCCCAAAAGCCAGAGGAATCAGTTACATTCTGCTATCATTCTTTTTCCAAAGCAGTTTGTTGCCAATTTTTTTTTTCCCCACAATATCTCCAAGGCTTCTAGTGTGTTTAAATAAATTAAATAGAAGAATTAATCAAATTCTACTCTGTAGCATTAAGAGTAACAAATAGCTAAAAAAATCCTACACTGCTGGAAACACGGAATTGCTTAATTCAAATTTCAGTATCAACAATGCTGATACAGGGAAAACAAGTAAAAGATGTTAAAGGGCCAGTTAAGAATCATTGTGATCTAGTTCTGTGAAGATGAAAGCAAATGATGAGATTTTCTATTTGCATTAAGTTACTAATTTACTATCACATTAGTTATGAACCACCTCTTTGGCACTATTTCAAGGCAGTGATTTCTATGGCAGACTGAGATCCAAGAAGCTCTTACAGGTTGGTCATCTCAATTATGACTATTTAATTGGTTTTTTAGGGTCCACGTTCAGAGAGAGATTGAGAACCTTATCTTGATGCAGAATACCAATGTATTCAGCGACTAGGAGTTTCAAACCCATTGTGAGCACAAAACAGAGTAGGGCACTATTTCTTATACAGCCTGAATGGAAAATAGTAAACTATGGTTGGTCTTAAGAGATTATGAGAAGGAGGCAAGAATAAATCATACGAAGGGATACAGAAGCAGTCAATGTGGCTATCAATGTACTCTTATATTCTGAAGGATAATTTCCATATAACACTGGTTGAAAGGGAGGCGGAGGCAGAGTAAAGAGTCTTTCAGGAGATGGTCTGTGCTGTCAGGACAAGTTGCTGAAGCACTAAATGCCATTTGGAAAAAATACTGAGAATTGAGCTAGAAACTTCCCGACCTATATAAGAGTGATGCATTTTGTGTCAAAACAGCAAAAAGCTTTTAGCCTTCTCCATCTTGCTTCAGAGAGTGAGAATAATTTGGAGTTGCCAGCAGACTTGGAAGTGTTGGTTCCTTAATTTTGTACCTTTGCTTTTCTGAGCAATGGGTTTATTCTTTGTTGAAGTGTGAAACTAAGCTTTCTTTACATACAAAGTCAAGTCTCTACCATGGTTTGGGTTTTTTGTTTGTTTTGTGTTTGTTTGTTTGTTTTTCTGTGAAACCAGTTTCATTCACAAGGATGCCCTCAGCAGCATCAAAAGAAAACCCTATTAATTATTTCTAAAGCTGAATTGTACTGTCAAACAAAAGTTAAGTAGCTTCCATGCCACTTTACTCACAACACATAGCAGCTAAGAGCCTGATATTACATCCAGACTGTCAGTGATGTAATCAATGTAGATCTATCAAGTTCAGCAGAGGGTCTACATTCCCATCAGTTTAGCTGTGTAATTGAGCTGAGCACACAGTAGTGAACTCCCAGACTTTTGGGGGCAATGGTGTTTGCAGTAGAAAAAGGAAACCTAAAATAAATCCTGAATTTTGTTTTAATCCTGTCTTCTTTCTCCTTAGAAGTGGTTCACTCAGTCCCCTAATCACAGTGTATTATGTTGCTGCTTCACAATCACACTCCAAATGCAAATCACTTCATTGGTTTCTTAGTGACAGCAAGCCCCACCAGCAGCAGGTACTTTGAATATGCCAGTAAGATTTTTAACTGCTTTGAAATGGTTGCAAGGGACACTGTTTTAGGAGATTACAATCAGGGCATTCCATCAGAAGGCTGCTAAAATAGCAGTACTTTATTTCCACCACTCTTTATGCAATGAGCTAATAAGTGATTACTGTCTTTGTATCTTTTTGTTTGAGGACTAGGTAGAGCATCTTGTTCAGTGAACAATGATTGTGTCTTCTGAAGGCATATGCAGCTTCATTAATATTAATGAAGCTTGCTTGCATGCATCAAAAAAGGGCTTATGCCCTATATAATCACTATTTATCTAGGCAAATTTAGCTTCATCATTGTCTATTTACTAAAAATAAGTCTTGTGCAGTTGATTTATAACTTCTGCCTGGTTTGTGTTGTGAACACTTGGCATTGTCTTGATCTTGGAGACTATGTAACCACCTTCTACTAATTTAAGGGAAAGGAAGCTAATTGTGACCTTTACAAAAAGGATGTGCCTCTGGCAGTTGTCCATCTGTCATTTGGAGAATCTGTGGTGAAAGAAGGTGAAAGCTAAGAGATTAACAGAAAAGTTCAACATGTTTTATTACCATTTTCCTGTAATTCTAGCTCCATATTTCAAGTGTAGTGTAAAATGTCATGTGGGAAGTTGCAGTGGAGATCAGAAAGCAGCAAATTCAGAGCACTTCCCACAATATAAGCGCTTCTTACAAGCCCCTTCATTTCATTCCAGTTGATCTTTTGGCTCAACAGGCTGATTTGTTTTAATAATTTAGAAATTATGTTTGTGTGAAAGAGAACAGAAATGGCAATATACCTTTAAAGTGGCTGGAACATCTCTGCTATGAGGATAGGCTGAGAGAGCTGGGGTTGTTCAGCCTATAGAAGAGAAAATTCAGTGGGAACCTTAAAGCTGCCTTCCAATATCTGAAGGGATATTACAGGAAGATTGGAGAGAGACTTTTCATTAGGGTATCTACAGACATGACAAGGGGGAATGGTATTAAGCTGAGGGAGAGTAGGTTTGGACTGGAACTTAGAAAGAAGTTCTTCAGTATGAGGGTGGTGAGACTCTGGAATGGGTTGCCCAGGTAGGTTGGATGAGGCCTTGGGCATCTGAGTCTAGTTGAGAGGTGTCCCTGCCCATGGTGGGAAGGATGGAATAGGTGTTTTCTCTTCAAACCTAAGCCATTCTGTTATTCTATGATTCTACTGGAAAGTGTTCATTGACATCACAAGTTCCTTAACATGTGGTTTCACATGTTATTTTTATATGTATATGTAGACAAAAAAGAAAGAAAGAAAAATAAGTATATGCTTGAAAATACTCTCTTTTTAAGGCAAAATTGAATATCAGCAAAGATTCAGAGATAGCCGTAGTAAAAATGAAGTAATAGAAATTTCTGGAGTCTGGTCAGATGGCTGTATCTGTAGCCCATGGCTCACCCAGTGTTAGCCTTCCCGTCAAGATAAATAATTGTATTAAGTAGCAAACTGTGTCATATTTAGGAATTGCAGTGAATAATGAGCTAAATCTCAGCTGCATTGCAATGCCCTGGGAAAAGGGATGTCTCTAATTCTGGGGTATGTAAATGGATGAAGAATAAGTAGCAGAGGGATAATAGGTTGATTCTGTGTCTTATTTTCTGACTCTGAGTAAGGTTTTTCATTATTCTATGCCTTAGCCAATTTTTAGAAGGGATACCATACAGTGAAACTAATCTGGTTTGTTTCTTGAAGTTCTGGAGTTTCTGGGAGTGCAGCTCTGAGAGATTCTACCCTTTCTTAATAAATCCTTTTTAAGCAAGTGGTAAAGCTACTGTAGTCCCTAAGCATGAGAGGCTGAAAACAGAATCTCTCTTTCAAATTTAAAGGAAGACCTCTGTGATCATTGCCTGTTATTCTGTTCTTCAAATAAACCTCTTTTATTCCTCACTTACATAATCCTTTGTTACACGATGAATAGAGTCTTATAAAATCCCATGGTCTCTTGGATGAGCTGCTTTGCCTCTGGGTCAGTCAACTTCCAAGACTTCCAGGTTTCTGTATCATGGACTAATTTATACAACTCTCAATTGTCCCAACCTGAGGCCGTTCTTTGAGGGGACAAAGGCTTTCCCAGCAGCTTATCTAGCATAATTTAAGTGCCATCTAGCCCTGTGGAGCACCCTGCTTGTTATAGGACACTTGATTGAATTCTAGATATCTTTTAAGCAAGTGAAACTACTTGTTTTAGCTGTCTTTCACAGAGACCTTTCTCAGTTCATACTATTCTGGCTTTTCACTTAGGCAATGGTCCTTTATTACACCAGCCTTTCCTATTCTGCAGTTTTATTCTGCAAATTCACACACTTCCAGTTTTTTAGAACAATGTCCCTTGTATTAGTGCTCATATGGGTAACACATTCCTTATGTTACATGTATTACAGACAAAACGTCATGTTTTACTTGCCCCAAGATGCCCTTGGTGTTCAAGTGTTCTCTGCAATATCCTGCTTTGAGAAAGATTTTTATTCTGATGCCTCTTGACAGCTGGAGATGATTCCCTCTTTCTTGATCTTTGTTTCGGCCTGCACTTTAGGATGCTTCTATAGATTTTATTGTCTATTCTCCATTAAATATTAAGAGCACAATGATAATTCAGAAACCACACTAGGAATCCCACCATTTGGCTCCTTGATGTAGGACTGTCCTTGCGTTTGTTATCTGTACACCCTAGGGTGAGGAACATCTCAGGTTTACCTAATCCTTTTGGAGTCAGCCTTGACTCAAGGTAGGTTAAAATCAAGTACAAAGACAACAAGTTTATCACAGTGTCCAAAAATCCGCAAATGTTAGTAAAAGGTGTAATTGAAGAATAAACAAACCCACCCACAAAAAACTCCAAACAAAACAAAACAGAAAACCTAAAACAAGGAAAGCAATAAATCATTTAACTTAGAACCACACTTTACTTATTTACCCTAAAATTATACTAGAAACTTTTGTTTTATCCAAGGACTTGCTTCACACTACTATGGCAGGGATAAATTTTACATGATTTGTGCCTTATATTGGGGGTAAAGTTTCATTGCAGCTTAAGCTAACCTAATTCCAGGCTGCTGTAATTTTGCCCTCTGTCCTGGTCAGGGTTGTGCTTTGTTCCTGTAACTAGTTTTCATTCATCCTGGCAGGTAAGCCCTGACAAAGAGTCAATGCAAATAACAAGCTTTTAAAAAAAAAGAAAAAAAAAAGGGAAAAAAGGGCGGATCAGAAGGATCAGAATCCTGCACTTAAAGGATTTCCTTTAGAATTTTTGCACCAGAAAGAGAGTGAACAAAGGCTAATACTCAAATTGTATTTCAGGTTTGTATAAGCAAAGTGGAATACAATATCGTTCTCACAAATCATGAGGGTGACACTCTTGTATTTCGAGGTGGTTACCTAATATTGTACCCAATGCTTAATTAGTTTTCCGTTTTTTTCCTGATCTTTTTCATTCAGTTATTTATTTCAGTTCAGTCAGAAAAATAAAAAATAGAATTAGATCCAGATTTTCTGTGAATCTCTTCATATTTCCTTTCATTTGACAGTAATTGTGAATTCAGTGGAGTGATTAAAAGCTAAATATTTCAGAAATAATTGCTGCAGACAAGGCTACATATGTAAAATCTAACAGATATGGAGTATGCCAAAGTAAGTACTAGATACATTGTGATCAGCAGCAAACTAGCATCTCCAAAGGCCTAGATATATTTTGACAATCAAATGCATGCAGATACTGCTTTGACTTACAGACTTTGATTTAATTAATAAAACTAGAATGAGGTCACATTCCAAAATAAACCAAATGGATTCATTGTGGATAAGCACTGCATGCTGTGCCTGAATCCACACAGTCACTTTTCAAGTCTGAAAATAGATTCACCCATGTGGGTAAACTTGGAACCATTATTCGTCATCATTATTACTTTTTTTTTTTCTTTTAATTAGTAGAAGAAAAGAGAGATAAAAAGGCTCTTTATGTATGAAAGAAAACACATAATTCTTGGGATTATTTACAGACTAACATACAGTCTGCATTGGGAAAGGAGTGTCAGAAAAAGAAAAGAAATCTCTGGCCTTTTCTTGTCTGCCTTGAAAATAATTGTGTATGTTTTGTGGCAGGTCCTGAGCATCCAACAAGATCTTCCTTCCGTGCAAAGACCACCTAATGCTCGTCACTGCACATAAAACCTTGCATGTTCCCTGTTTCTTCTGTCCTTTGGTTTACTGAGTATTTATATTTTGTCCTCTTGTTCCAATATTTTGGGGGCTGGAACTGTGGCCCTTTCTTTTCCAGTGCTAGTGAGTACTCAATAGCTCTTTTCGGGGTTTCTGTATATGCCTTTCACTTACAACACATGGAGGGGACTCTGTCCACATTGAAGTTCCCACTGCTTAGGGAAGAGCTTACTTTGCAGTGGTTCACTGAATGAGGTTGAGACTGGTAACACTTCTAGCACAGTGCTTGAGGATTTCTTTGCAAATCAGAAACTCCAACCTGTATTTCTTATTGGAGTGAAAACAGCAGAGTGTTAATATTTTAGCTTTAACATTTATTAATTTAGGAGGGGTGTGGGGCCTAGCCAAAGCTCTGCTGTCTCTTAATCTAATATTTGGCCTTGACAGAGGATTAGTTCCCTAAATCTGTTATTGAAAATTACTACATGGTACTTTCTTCTTCTTTGTGCATTTTGGGTGAGTTCACCCCCCCCCCCGCATCCTTTCTAAGATCTAACTGTAAAGCAAACTGCAGTTCTTATCAAGACAGCACAAGTTTGTTCTGCAGTCGATATTGCAGAAGGAGGCTAATGATGCAAGAAAGAATTTCAAAATTCAGGTAGGAAAATTCTTTGTACAACTGTTGATATAAACCAGCGTCTGTAGATATTGACAAAATCTTTTGGAATCTGTAATGTCTCAGTGCTGAAACAAATAGGAATCAGTGGAACACACTTTTACAGTGTGGGTTAGGTACCAATATTATTTCTATAGTCATACAGTAGAAATAAACCCTTAATATACTGTTATGCAATTTCAAGTGGAAGTACTAGTGAAAATTTTCTAGGAAACAAAAGTCCTAACTGGATAAAGAAATAAAAGAGGATTCATCAGGTGAAGTATTCAGAGCATTGTATTTGGCCTACTCTTGAAAGACGCTAAGCAAAGTGCCAAGCAGGGAAGAAGCAGGCCTCACTCAGGCCGTGCAAGCAGTGCTCGAAGCTCTGAGAATGAAAGCATTCTGTTCTCATGTGCAAGTTTTATTCCAGAAGAGCTTCCAAACAAGAAAACGTGGGTTAACTGCTGTGAATCTGGTAAGCCAAGCTTAAATCCCAAGCAAGGTATGCCTATTGAGTGCCACAGGGCACTGGGAGACATGGTGAAGGGGTCTAATGCAGCTTTTGGAGGAGGGTGTTTCCTATTAAGTCTTGTTGCTTTTGGCATTCATTTTACAGTTCTGAAAAGGGAATTAAATCTCTGAATCACTGCAGTCCCAGCATAGAAAATCTAGTGTTTTCTTCCAATGGTTTGAACTTACTTATGGATTTCTTGTAGATATTCTCAGCAGTCACAGACATTTTCTTACCAATGTATTTATCCTGTTTTATTTATTGCAGTGGTGTGGACTATGGTGCTCAATTCTTGTCTAAACATTCCTGTAGTACTTTTTTCTTGACTGAATGTTAGGAGAAATTGATCAAGGATGATTTTTAATTATAAAAGTGCTTTGAAAAGATTTTTTTCACCTGTATAATTAGAAGACATTTTAAAAGAAAATTTTCCAGTCAATTAGTCCCTAATGAAGCTCAATTTGTTTTACAAATTAACCTTTTCTTAAAATAACAGGATGATTTAATGCAAGACTTATTCTGCTTATTTCAGTCTATACTGCAAGTCCTCTCTTCCACCAATATACATTTTTCCTAAGTCAATAGGAGGCAGGATTTAAGTTGATAGAGGTTTTTTTTTCCTTAAAGCTTAGCTTAAGCTTCTCTGTTGCGTGTCACACTCGAATACTAACGCTGTTCCCAGAACTTTGAGCTCTGGGCCCCATTCTTGCTCCAAACCTTGTTGCTCTGTGGTCCTAAAATCAATGTATTGACTATTTCTGAAATTAAGGAATATGAATGCTGTTTGCCTGTTTTTCAGAGTCCTCATGATTTTTGCTCTCTGTTGGTTAGGCCTGCTATATTGCTTAGTGTATGAGCCTACTCTCACCTGTGTTGAAACAGTTTTGATTGTGACTGTGACTGATTCTGTCCTTCCTCTGGTGTCAGTAAAAAGCTAAAAATTCCCTTGGAGTCAGTGCAGGGAGATAGGACTGTATTTGGCTTTTGGTTATGCAAATGGAGTCCACCGATGCCGTAGTTTTCTTTTGTGTGCACTGCAGTTGCAGAGTGAATCTTTCTAGGGTTTGGGTCGGTGCTGTCTCTGTGCTCTGCCCCATCACAGACACTTCTTTGTTCTTTGAACTTGGTACTGCTGTCAAAGGAAGTGGGAAAGTGATATGTTATTTAGCTTAAATCACATTTGTATTGCATGGATTTTTGTTTGAAATAATCTTAGTTCATATTTTTGGGTAATATGTAAAAATGTTTTGTTTATTGTGACAATGTTCAACAGTACATTGTATTAATCATTGAGTGAATAAAATGCTACCCTCATAGTCTGCAGATGTTTACAGCTCTACATCTTTACTGAATTTAGATCAATGTTTATGACTTGAGAATAATAAGATGGAAAATCGTAAATAATAACAGGAAGTGAAATATTTGCTATTCTCAGTGACGTTTCTTCATTGTAAAGGGGATTTTCAGAAGCAAGAAGGGCAGTTAAGCATCCAGTTGTGGTTGAAAGCACACTTTCACTTCCTTGTGCCTAGGAGAAGGTTCTGGTTAACATCTTGCCAGGTATACTGGGAGCCATAACAGCTTTGAGGCCAGCTTCCTTTCTTAAAGGTGAACCCATGATGCTCATTTTGCCTCCAACTAAGATTGTGTGTTGACACAGGAGGGAAACGGGGAAGGACAGTGATGCCCTGTCTCTGCTACACCAGGGTGGTTCACTTCTATTTCAATTCTGGCCACTGAGTCTGGAAGAATATCCTGAGGAAAGACTGATTTTTGTTCTGTATTTGAAAAAGTCTGCAGTGTATAAAAAGGACCAAAGACTCTTGACTGGTTTGTGCATCTCTCCTGTCCTTAGGAAAGGCAGTATCTTTTGACTGTAGTTGGACAAACAGGTCTTTCCTAAAGGGCTATTACATCATCTGTTATGAAGAGAAATTATGCTTGTAGGCAGCCTGAATTCAGTTGAGCTGAGATGATGCTTCAGACAACCTGAGTTCAGCTACCTGCAGGGAAGATGCTGGCTGAGCTGGATATTGAAAGCACCTCAGGAAGCTCAGGTATGAAAGCTGGTCTGCATATTAATCCAAGTTATTCTGAAGAGAAAGCCACAGCTAACATCTCCACTTCAAATTATCCCTTTCTGCAGCCAATGGTAATTTTGAAATTACTTGGAACAGGAGCTGCCCTTTTATTAATTTACTTTTTTGAGTTGTGATGGTAAACCAGATTTAGGCATAGCTATGAGCAAGTGCTATTGAAATAAGAAGTCTTGGGCTGGCTGGTATTTAAGTGGACTTACTTACATTTAGAGAGTTCTGGATAGACTTGGTGATAGGTGCATTTGTTTCTCTTCATCCTGTCTCCTACAGGCATTAGCTCGTGTTAGTGAAGAAAGAAACAAAAAACAGGTTAACAAGACTTAAGAGTTTAAGAGACTGAAAACAGCAGAAGTATCGCAAAACTGATGAATACAGTAATGCCTGTCATTTGAGAGATACACATTGCTTCTACCCTGTTTTCCCACCCTGTTCATTCAGGGTGAGATTTTGTCTGGCACATATGCCTGTTTACTTAGTGAAACATTCACATGATATGCCTGCCTCTTTAGTATGCAGAGTTTAGAGTTTCCTGGCCTTTTCCCCAATAATTTCATGTTACAAAATCTGCTGTATGGTTCTGCCTGTATACTGTTCTGTTCTCAGAGATGCCATGCTCAGCAGAGTTACAGACTGCATCTGAATACAGCCCTGGCACATGGTGTCCCTTACAGGCTTGGGTAGTTAGGCATTAGTGCCATATCGAGTAAAAGATGGTGGCAGCCTGTCACTGGAATTAGCTGCAAATATGCACAATATATCTGTTTAATGATCTTATATCTCCTGTGGGATCTCTTACAATATCTTTTTAAAAGGAAAAGAGAGTAACAAATATGGTGCATCTCCCTGTTAAGGGCCCAAACTTCTCCAGCTTCCATATTCTATTAGGAACTCCAGGTCTTTCAGTACTGTGTACATTCTGTTTAAGTGAACTTTTGAAATTTTCTGCTTAGGGCCAAATAAGCTCTTCTGATAAAAAAAATGAAGTAAGGGTGGTACTCCCTCGTTTCCACCCTTTGGCATCGAAGTGACTTTATATGCCGCACGCTGAGCTATTATAGTTGGGTCAGTGCAAGGTTAGATATCTTGCCGAGATTACCAACAGTGATTTTTCAAAAAGTGAATTTAACATGGCAGTCAAGAATAAAACAGCATGAAATATTGTAATTTGTCTCACCAAAACATGCAGTTAAATGGAAGAGAAATATATGTCATTAATTAAGTATAGTTGATTTAGCTGACAGTGGTAGAAATTTGAGAATACCTTTATTATGGTCTAATTATTTTATATTCATTCTTCAGTGCAAGTACTGTACATGGAACTAATTTTCATCTATTACACATTTCATAATACTATTAGTCTGATTAATTAATGCATAATACATCCTGGAGACTAATTTGTTTACTCCTAGCGGGCTCATTAGAACTTGCTGTATGAATGTGAGATTAGGTTTTAAAGTGAGGCACCTTCTAAAGATTGAATCATATGTCTGCTTTGCAGTAAAGTGGCAAATGAAAATCTGGTAATCTGCATCTCTTACTGATATGCAGAAGAGTGTTAAAAGTTTACTGAAGCTGGCTGCCTAGCTAAAAAAAAAAAAAAAAAAAAAAAAATATGTATTACCTTAACATAGGTATACCTTTATACATTTTGAACCAAAATGCTGATTTGTTAGGGCAACTTCCCATTACTGCAAATCTGAATGATGTAGTACACAGAGACTTATTTGCATTCAGCTGAACACTGTATTCTCATAGGGTTTCTCCATTATTTTCCTTTTTAGTGATGTTGTCTATCCAGAATGAATGGATAACTCTGCACTGAAGCTAAACATTCACCAAATACAGTCAAATCTGGAGGATTTTCTTATGGGATGTTATCCTTTTGTGTCATTCCAGAGGCACCCAGGGAGATGCGCTGGAAATAGTCCCATTGTGCCAAGGAAGCGTAAGGGGTAAATTGATTGCCTAATTACGCAATATGGTTCGGAAAATCCCCTTGTTTCTCACTGCCTCCAACCTCCAGATTCAGTGACAGAGAAATAAAACCCCACCTCTGCTCTGAGTTTTGAATTTGGACTTTGTAACTGTTGTAGTATACGAATGATCTTGATAGGTTAAAAACCAAGCCTGGGACCAAGTTTCTGCACCTCTGATACAGTGGCAGCTGTCCAGCAAATACATCAAGAAGCGTGTTCACTCTTTTAGATGCCAGAGTAGGCGTTGTGGAGGGAAACACATTTCTCAGATGCTTCTCCTTGACAACACTGTCAGAAACACTTAATCTTGATCCCTGAATGCAATAGAATTTTGCTTTTGACTTCAGTGGGTAGTGAATGTGCCCCTGAAAGCAGTTAGTGGAGTACCCAGGGCAAGCTAATTTGATTTGCTAACACGGCTCAGTTATGTTAGAAAACAATTTTCAGAAGGAATTAAACTTTCATCTGGTATGGACAGGACTAATGAAACTTCCTTCAGAGCCCATCAGCACCATTTGTTTATAATCACAGTATAACCAAGGTTGGAAGAGACCCCAAGGACCATCAAGTCCAACCTGTCCCAACAGACCTCACAACTAGACCATGGCACCAAGTGCCACGTCCAATCTCCCCTTGAACACCCCCAGGGATGGCGACTCCACCACCTCCCCGGGCAGCCCATTCCAATGACGAATGACTCCCTCAGTGAAGAACTTCTTCCTCACCTCGAGTCTAAACCTCCCCTGGCACAGCTTGAGACTGTGTCCCCTTGTTCTGGTGCTGCTTGCCTGGGAGAAGAGACCAACCCCCTCCTGTCCACAACCACCCTTCAGGTAGTTGTAGAGGGCAATGAGGTCACCCCTGATCCTTCTCTTCTCCAGGCTAAACAGCCCCAGCTCCCTCAGCCTCTCCTCATAGGGCTTGTGCTCAAGGCCTCTCACCAGCCTTGTTGCCCTTCTCTGGACACGTTCAAGTGTCTCGATGTCCTTCTTAAACTGAGGGGCCCAGAACTGGAGACAGTACTCAAGGTGCGGCCTAACCAATGCAGAGTACAGGGGCATAATGACCTCCCTGCTCCTGCTGGCCACACTATTCCTAATACAGGCCAGGATGCCATTGGCCCTCTTGGCCACCTGGGCACACTGCTGGCTCATGTTTAGGCGGGTGTCAATCAGCACCCCCAGGTCCCTCTCTGTTTGGCCGCTCTCCAGCCACTCTGACCCCAGCCTGTAGCTCTGCATGGGGTTGCCGTGGCCAAAGTGCAGCACCCAGCACTTGGACTTGTTAAATGCCATGCCATTAGACTGTGCCCATCTGTCCAGTCGGTCGAGGTCCCTCTGCAGAGCCTTTCTACCCTCTAACTGACTAGCATCTATTCCCAACTTGGTGTCATCTGCAAACTTGCTGATGACTGACTCAACCCCCTCATCCATATCATCAATGAAGATGTTAAAGAGGATGGGGCCCAGCACTGATCCCTGGGGGACACCACTGGTGACTGGCCGCCAGCTGGATGTGGCACCATTCACCACCACTCTCTGGGCTCGGCCCTCCAGCCAGTTCCTAACCCAGCACAGAGTGTTGCTGTCCAAACCACGAGCTGACAACTTAGCCAGCAGTTTACTGTGGGGGATGGTGTCAAAGGCCCTGCTGAAGTCCAGGTAGACTACATCCACAGGCCTCCCCACGTCCACCAAGCGGGTCACCTGATCATAGAAGGAGATCAGGTTGGAGAGGCAGGACCTGCCTTTCCTAAATCCATGTTGGCTGGACCTGAGCCCTTGGCCATCCTGCAGGTGTGCAGTTATTGCCTCCAGGATAATCTGTTCCATCACTTTCCCTGGCACTGAGGTCAGGCTGACTGGCCTGTAGTTTCCGGGTTCCTCCATCCGTCCCTTCTTGTGGATGGGGACCACATTGGCCAGTTTCCAGTCATCTGGGACCTCTCCAGTGAGCCAGGACTGGAGGAAAATGATGGAGAGTGGCTTGGCCAGCTCATCTGCCAGCTCTCTCAGCACCCTAGGATGGATCCCATCCAGTCCCATGGACTTGTGGGTGTCCAAGTGGCTCAGCAGGTCCCGAACTAATTCCTCCTGGATTTCTGGGGCATTACACTGCTCCCCAACCCTACTACCCAGCTCAGGAGGCCACTCATCCTGGACTCCTACCTTGCTGTTAAACATCGAGGCAAAGAAGGTGTTCAGGACCTCAGCCTTTTCCTCATCTTTGGTCACCGTGTTCCCCTCCAGGTCCAGTAAGGAGTGGAGATTCTTCTTGCCCTTCTTTTTAGCGTTGATATATATTTGTAAAATTGCTTTTTATTTTCTTTCACAGAGGTGGCCAGTTTCAGTTCCAGCTGGGCCTTTGCCTCTCTAATTTTATTCCTACATAATCTAACCACTTCCTTGAACATACCTCGAGAAGCCTTCCCCTAAATCAACCAGAGGGACTGCTGTCTAGTGACAGGATCCTAATGGAAACCACTAGTATATACTGTGTGGGTGAGTAAGCAAATATGACACGTTAAGATGTCTTGAGAGCTCTTTTGAAGCAGCAGATATTTTCTGTGATCCAAAACAGGTTAGGGAAAGCTTCCCTTGATGAGTCTTCAGTGTCTGTCCTTCTCTGTAGCCTGATGGGGCTGAGGAATCTCGCTTACCTCAAGCAGTACCGCTGCCTGTATGTTAAGTAAAATGACTGGGAATCTCTCTTGTGTGATAATTTTAAAGAAATTAATTGTTTAGTGTTAAGCATTTGTTTACAAACTCCCTGGAACTATGTAGAGGATAAGAAAAACACATAACTGTCCTTCAGCACTGTTGATTAAAGTTTAGATTATTTCAGATGGTTAAAACTATTTGTCTTGCCATTGATATTCCTGTGGCAGAGACCAGATCTTACATGCAGAAAGTGACTCTGACATCTTCCAGAAGGTTATGTGCTCAACACTTGGTACTCTGCTGGGCTCCCCGCAAGCCATCAGGAAAGAACAGGAAATTCAGCACTCTTCTATTTTACCAGTTTGCGCTCTATTATTAAATTACATTGTATGGAATTATTGAGCAAGGAATGCACTTGTTAAGTGGCTTCAGGAAGTAGATATATGTGTCACCAGCAAACATGCTTTAGCAAGCTGCAGTTTTCTGCGCAGATATATATGCCTTCATTGCCAGCCTTTGAGCGCAATATTTAGCACCAGCGAGAACAAACAGTGCATAGAGACTGGAGATGTGGAGTCACTGAGGAATGCACAATAGTTAGAATAAGTATAATTTACTGGGTCCTGGTAACTGACCTGGAAAATTGAAGGATCCATAAGCAAGCGAGTATACTAGGATGTAAAACACTCCTGGCAGTTGCTAACCCATTGTATGGCTTAATGTCATATTGGTTCTGCTTCTCATTTTGTTTTGCTTAGATTTACCTCAGAGACATATAGTAGGAATAATAACTCATCATCTGATTTTTCTTCTTAGCTATAATTAAAACGCACTCACTCGCTGACAAATTCTTCAGCGTTTTCCACGATTCCAGCCAACAAAAAGGCATGAAACAGATAAAGTTTAGCACTGCAGGATTTTTCTTTTTATTTTTGGTTAACATTGCAGATAGAAAGTTTACTCCACAGCTAATTATTTAGAAGCTTGTCTAGTATTATTTCCAGACTAGCAGAAGCTGGGGAGCTATATTCATCCTTTGGAAGAAGAATGCAGTGATTAAGTGGGGTGACAAAGAATTTGAATAATTTTTAAAGTATATTTAACAAATCTTAGATTTGGATTAGATATTATGGCAGTGGATGTCCATTATACTGATGGAAGCTGAAAGCTATCTGTCTCTTCTGGGATGGAGGTACTGAGGCAAAGGAATGAAGGAGGAAAGGAAGCATGCATTGTAACATATGCAGTAGTGATGCTCGTTTAAGGACACTGTTGTATGTTCTTGGAATTCTAAATGGCACATTTGATTTAGACAACCATAGTCAGTAATCTGATAACAGTTCCTTTTTTTTTTTTTCTGGAAGATCACCTGTGCACCTGGTCAAAGCATTTGCAAAGGGAAGTTACTCTTCGCTTTTTAAACACAGACTACAGAAAATTGTAATGAGCGCAGGCACGCTAAACAGTTAATTTAATTATGCTTCCATAAGCATAATGCAGGACGAGTTCAAGGATAGTCAGCATTACCTCTGGCTCATTTTGGATATGCTGCATAAGATTAAAAAGACCTCATGTTTTCAATAGCAAGATGTTTTAGGTCATGGTACTGCTACTGAAAAAGCATTATCTGTCCTCTCCTCTCTGTTTTCCAAGCTGGCCTTTTGTCTCAGTCTTTTGCTCTTTGCCACTACAAGCATCTGTGCAGCTGTTTCCTGAAAGGGATAAGGGAGTTAATCTAGATAAAAAAATAATCTGGCATCATCTAATTTCAGAAAGCTTTCTTTTATTCATTTGTCTTCTTTAATGATAGCAAGACCTTAAAAAGACATTATCAAATGCAGGAGTACTCTTCCTGAGCAGAATCCTTTCTACATTCTAGATTATTTGTGTGATATTGTTAGAAAACCTGTTGTTTAAATCATCCTTTGACTTGCCATCCTAGCTTGCTTTGTACCGTTAGTTTGTCAGCAGTTGCCTTTTCTCTTACCAGAGCTTCTAAAAGTTTCCACATATCAACTGCAAACTGCTCCAAATCACATTTCATAGTAGGTAGCTTGGTGTCCCTTGACACAGAGTCACAGTGCCCAGCCGTCAGTGTTGGTGCTGGATTCCTTCCAGGAGGAAGTGTGCAGTGTGCCTGGCTGTGCTGCTTGGTGTGATGTGCACTTCACAGTAAATGTGCTGTAGTTCACCTTTTGTCTGAGATCTGATAATCTCATAAGATTTTCTATAGAATTAGCATGGGTTTAATTAATGTGCTCTGAATTCTCTCAACTGCCTTACAGCAATTTCACCCAGAAAAGAAGGTAATGTGAGATGAATCCATCCAATATTGTCGCCACAGGGACAAGGTAATAGTTGAAAGTAGCACCTCAAAAGACTCTTTAGATTCAAGCATGTTTTGTACAAACTTCCTGATAATGTCTGTGCCTTTTATGGATCACACCTGCTGCCATGCAGATTGCTGCTCTCACTGTGTGTATAGTCTGATGAAAGCCACTGCCTTTTTT